>OY998169.1:89494557-91994557 GCA_963921995.1 Oxystoma pomonae
TTACCAAAAATAGTAATACCAATAATTGAAAATAGGTAAAGGACGGCACTGACCGGTAATTATCACAACAAAACTACAGCTGATTTTGACATTTACCTTTGAAAGGAAATCCCTTAATTTGGGTGTTCCAATCGTTTACACACGATGTACTCCCGCACCATCCTATAGTTTTTAACTTCACAAGTTTATAAAAAACACAAAAACCACACAAAAGGTTTCGAAATCAGAAATATTTGGACACGGTCGGTATGCAACGCTGCAAAACATATATAATGAATGCACACCACAAGGTAGTGCGCAGAAGACGGCAAGGTATTGCGACTTGCCAGTTCTTGTTTAGGGATCGTTGGGAGTATTGGAAAAAATATGGGCTTTTTATATTTTTATGTGTTTATTTTTATCTTTTGTTTTGTAATTATAGTTTTTAAATAAATAAACATTGTTTTCATGATATTTTTGAATATAGCTGCTTATAGTGGTAAAAAAGCCCCAAGATTCTCATGAAATTTCAGAACCAACAAAAAAGTAAACTCAAGTTGGCAACAAGGCTTCATCCTACTATGCTTTCATCATTTGGGGAACACGAGCTTATATACTACATATATGTAATCATTTTCACATGGCATACTGGCTCAGACACATTGGATCTTTTTTTCTCCTGCTCTTTGAGGCAAAGATATTGTATAAAGTGCGAGTTAGGATGACGACAAATATTTTTTTTAATTTATATAAAGAGAAAAATTCCGGCGATACGTTTTGCGAGATACATTGTTATTGTACGAGCCAGGATATTAGCATAGCATTCAGAGTCTAATGGTGTAGGTCTGTGGTAGCATAGGCACTCTAATAAGACAAGCGAACCCACACACAGATATATTGGGGATTCAAGACAAGGCTGTATCAGTGTGTAAATTGGAGATGGACATAGTTTGTCGTTTGCTGAACGCTCCATGAATTTCTCATGAGTCCTTTTACACCACCACTGCCTTGCTTTGCTGCTAGTGAAGGTTTTACTTCTTTCTCTTTTAGGAACTAACCATACAAAAAATACGTTGGTCCTTTGCTTTTTATTGATAACGGTCGAGGCGATTGCTTAAACAAGTATGGAAACTATTAAAAAATATATCTTCGTGTTTGAAATTAATTCTGTGTTTCAGACTTCCATTGTCTATATTTTATTTATACACGACGTTTCGATAAGTACAATCTCTGATCGTCTTCAGGTGCAAACTACAATCAATTCCTAAGGCTACGTACTTATATACTGTGAGAAATCACTCAACCTTGAAGTTTAAGAAGTTGGCTCCGCCCAAGGAGGGGCTTCCAAATATTTGGGATTTCAACACTTGGTTTACTGAAAATACCCTGATTCTGCCCAATAAAGGCAGCTTCAAGGAATTTTAGTTTCTTCCAGTGTGACTCCTTGTGCAAAACCTTTGCTTCTGCCCACTTCATTCGCTGTTGTTTTGACCATGCATGTTCGGCGATTCAATTTCAAGAATATCGAAATTAGACTGTTTATTGTAATTAATTGTACAATTATTATAGGTAATATAGGCACAAGTATTTTTTTTTCTCCATAACTCAAGTTACACTGCTTGGCACTGCCATGCATTCGTTTGGATCTTCCTTCATTTTTCAAAGTTTCCCCTGAACTAGTGCAGCTCTGACTTCCTCGTATTTTATCGACGATCGCCTGATAATGCTCTTCGTCCATCTGCAGGTAGCTCGAGATGGACTTAGAGCTGTCATCTTCCTGTTTGGAGTGAAGTTGCTGAACAGGAACAAAGAAAGATTTGAAGCAGAAAAGAATAAGATTAGGAATATAGCTGGCGAAAACGGTTACGACGAAGGCTTAATAAATAATCTGATAAATAGATTCTTTTCAAAAGACCTTTCAGAATTACACTTTTTTCAGACAAAAAGATACCTCCGACTCTAAATTTGTATCAATTCCTTATAATCCTAATTACACGAAAGGATTACAAAAAGTATTTAATAACACCGGTCCTAAATTAGTATATGAATTCTGAAACACAATAAGAAGTTTACTAGGAAATCCCAGAGATAAAACTACAGTTCTAGAAAAAAGTGGAATTTACGAAATTAGTTGCATGGATTGTGATAAAAAATATGTTGGCCAAACGAGACGCTCTATTCAAATACGATTCAAAGAACACTTAGCAAACTTAAAATACGGAAGAACAGAAAAGTCAAGTGTGGCCGAGCATGCTTTTGAAAACAATCATAGATTCACATTAGATTACCTAAAACTTCTAAAAAGTGTACCAAACAAAAGACTTTTGAATGCATATGAAAGTATGGAAATCATTAAATCCAGAAATAGTTTAAATAAAGATAGAGGACCGATTCCGTTTAGTACACTTTATTCTTTAGTTGAGGGGAGATAGGATTATAAAGCATGACCAATAACAAATTATTAGTCTTATCGCCGCCCACTAAAAGATTGTATATAAGATAGAGTTTAGGTTAATTTAGTTTATTGTTTATCGTCTCCTGATGTTGCTAAAGTTGTTATCAAAACGTGCGTCAAGTGCAAAAAAGTATAGTTTTGGTTTGTGGAAAACAGTCATCACTTTGTTATAATGTATGATGTAAATAATCAAGTTTATTTTCCGGAAATTAAAAAAACCAGCAAACACCCCTTTGAAGCGATGCGGTATTCTTATGTACACAAGCAAATTCTGTTACTTTTATTTAAGCACGTATTTCGTTTCGCTCTGCTGTTTTTGACATGGGAATATAAATATTTTGTATATTTTTCATTAATTACGAATTTTTTCGCCCTTTGATGTTCGCAAGGCCGTCAAAAATCGCAAGATTAAAGAGTTAATTATTATCAAAAATTTCCGGACGATTGGATTTTCATGTGAATATATCAAAAAAATAAACATTTATCGAGCTCTATACCGGTAGGTATATCAAATTAAGTACGGTGAAATGGAAAAAATCCGGCCATAGAGTTTGATTAAGCGACCTTTTTTTATAGAGTTACAAAATTGAAAATGGCAAATTGAACTTTTGTAGAATAAAAAACCTGTTATTAGGAAAACAATTTTTTTGTACAACCGTATCCAAAAAAACCTGTATAAAAATTTAACTGTGATTTATATCTATTTGGTATATAAAAAATACACTCATTGAATGTCTAAGTATTAGTGCTACAAATTTTAAATGGGAGAACTATCTAACATCAGTGCTATATAATAAACGCCTGGTCCAGACACTAAGAATATTTGATATTTTCTAACTTAGATAAACAAAGTTGAAACATTTTTAAAGTAATAAATCAAACATTTAATTTCTATGCAAAATGCCCGCACAGAAAACAAGTATTTTTTTATTTAAATATATATTTACTTTTATCTAGCAAGATTTATTTGACTTGAAGAAATTTTTTACCTAAATAAATATTTGTTTGGTTCAAATAAATATTTGTTTGGGCCATAGGAAACAAATATTTATTTGGCTCAATTAAATATTTTTTCTGTGCGCATCTTCAATCGTGAAGTATTACTTTGACACCCTAGGGCGCCTGTAATGCTAGCGGACCTTAAAGTTCTAAAATTACTATCGTTTGTTATTTTTTTAAGTGTGTTGTCAAGTTTATATTTTGAAGTATTTTTGGCTAATGTCATTACACACTTATAAATTATTATTTTTCAAAAATTAATTCATGTTCATCGTGCATAAAACTTTCAATGTACTTTGGTGAAAAGCAGCTTTAACGTTCTCATCATCTAACATTTATTTACATAAAAAAAACAAAAGATCAAGAGATCTTGGGTGAAAAACCACTGATGAGCCCACGCTGGTTACCCAGGGCGAAACATCGTTTAATAATTTCTCTTTTCACTTTGGTCTTTTGTGTGTTCCTTGGGGGATGCTCATCCAAGTTTGAATTTTCGTTATTTCCACCCAAGATCTCTTGATCTTTTGTTTTTTAGTTTCTTTTCGGTTGAAGTAACTGATTTGGAGGTTTTTTTAACTTCTTTTTTTGTTTTAATTGCCTCGGGAGCATAATCCTACTGGAAATATTAACACGCCAACACGAATCGGTATCAGGTTACTTGGATAAGTACCAGTGCGGAACGATGCCTATTTGTGAGTGATTCAAAGTTAGAAATCAATCTGTATGATGGTGTTTAATGATGTATGGTAGAGGGTGAACAGTGAAACCACTGATGAGCGAAACATCGTTTAATCATTTCTCTTTTCGTTTGGTCTTTTGTGTGTTCCTTGCGGGATGCTCATCCAAGTTTGAATTTTCGTTATTTCCACCCAAGATCTCTTGATCTTTTGGTTTTTAGTTTCTTTTCGGTTAAAGTAACTGATTTGGAAGTTTTTTAACTTCTTTTTTTTTATTTGTTTTTATTTATTTACATACTGAGGGCGTTAAAGCTGTATTTTGACTCAGGTGCATGATTAACTATAATTAGGTACCTACTGGAGAGCTTGGCTATAAGTTATACTTTAATCTCACTTCTTACTTAAAATCTTTTGTTTTCTTGCATGATTTATGGATGATATTATAATTATTCTTTTTCACAGTTTTATTTTATACCACTGATATCAATCGTTTTCAATTGGTAAATTAAACATTTTTTCAGTTAGTTGTTATAACAAATTTTTTGATTTATTAATTTCTTTTTGTTGTTCATTCTCTTTAGTTCTTTCTTATAATAGGGGCACTGATCAGACACATTTTTGGTCAATTATTGTCTGCATGCGCTATTTCAATTTTTGAATGTTAACAACGCCGGGAAAAGTTGTTAAACATAAGATGTTATATTAGCTGTTCCGATAATGACCTTAAGGCCATATCAAAGACAAAAAAGTACAACCAACAACGCCCTTTTCCATAATTTTTTATTTATTTGTCAGGTTGCCCAGGAAAAAATAATCATAAGAATGAGTTGGGGAGTTTAATTTAATTTAATTTAAAGACGTTTTACAACCTAGGTGCTGTTTAAGCCGTTAGAACCATATTTTCAAACATTTTATCTTAACTTAAGCACTTCTTAATCTAATGACAAGCACTTAAAGCTAGCATTTTACAATATTAGTTTTTCTACTACTACTACAACTACATAATTGTAAGCCTTTTCGTAAAAATTTCGTACTATTTTCAACAAATTTTTAAGATTAAAAAAAGTAAATCCTAAATTTGACAAAAAAAGAAAACATGATTTTAGACATTTAAAAATAAAATAAATCTATCCCGAGGATAAAGTGATGTGAAATAGAGTCATTTTAGCTATATTATAATATAAATTTACCTGTATTATAAATTATAAGTTCGTTCGCTGTTTATCAAAAATTATTGATTTCAATTTTAATTTACAACTGTTTATTGTGTAGCAAAAATTAGTAATTTTGTATTTGTTAAGAAGAGTTGCTGCATTATAAGAAAAGGAGCGTTTAAACAGCTCTTTGTGATGCCTTAGAATTGAGAACGGAACAGAGAATCTTTAGTTGCGATCATGAGATTGAGAACGAAAATGTATTTTTGTGAAAAGATAAGATGGGGTTTTAGTTTTAATAATTTTGTAGAAAAAGCACAAGGAATGGTGTAGGGGTCTGTTAAACATGTTAAGCCAATTAGCGTCAATAAATTTGTGGGATATTCCTTGACGGCGACGAATTCCATATATAAATCTTAAACATGAATTCTGAACTTTTTGTATTCTTCTGGTATTTATAGAGTCTAACGCTGGACCATAAAGACTATCACAGAAGTTCAATTGTGAGAGACAAAGACTATCACAGAAGTTCAATTGTGAGAGACATGACTTTCACATAACATTTTTTTGGTACTTTGATTAAGATAATGCCGGTGTGAGTAAAATGATTTTAATGCAGAATAAGCGTTCTTAAGTTTGGCGGAAATATGTTCGCTAAATCTAAGTTTATAGTCAAAGATAACCCCCAAATTTTTTGCCGAATTTTGAAAAATGATAGGTGTGGTATTAACTGAAATTTTTAGGTTATGAAGAAGATGGGTACGAATAGTATCACTGCAAAAGAGAATTGCAGTTGACTTGGCGGGATTTAATTTAATTGCACAGTTGTTCATTTTCAAATTCTTGTCAATAACGTTTACAGGTTTTTTCCTATTTCCGTGCGAGAAGTGGATATTTTAGTTCGCAAAGTGTCTCATTCTCGCACTCAGTGCATGTTGGGATTTCCAAATTAAATGTCCTTCCAATTTTAATATGTTTTATTAACTAAATATTTATATTTTTACTTTTACTGGTACATGCAACTATAAATCAGTGATTTAATGAGGTATTTTTAAATTCTGATTTGAATTTCATCTTTAATAGAAGTAAATAATCCAGTTAAAGGTGTACATTTATTTCTTACTTCGTGGTAGATAGACGACCATGTAGACTTCATAACTTTGTAGTTTTGTATTGAGTAGGGGCTATGAAGTAAGCCTCGGACTGTAAAGTTTTTTCGTGCTTCTAGTAACGATACATAGTTACATAGTGGAATATATTACTTTCGCCTATAACTTTATATTTTTATGCACTTCAGGGATTAAATAGGTACTTCCCTTCTTCCCTTTTTAGGGACTAAAGTGACAATTTTAATCCGTAAGGGATTCAAATAAAATTTAATCCCTTAGCTTAGGGATTAGAAGTAAATTTAATCCCTCAGGGATTAAAAAAAAAAACTAATCACTGGAAAATTATAATTAAATTATATGGCAAGTCAAGCCAAACAGCACTTGCTCTTGACCAAGATTTTATTCTTTCTAGTAGTTGACGAACCATTTGGCGTAAAAATAACGTAATTTTAACAAAGATAATAAAGTGCATAAAATAGTATATAAAACTCGGGACTAAAGTGTCGTTTTATCCCTTAGCGAATTGTAGCCCTCCCTACGGTCGGGCTACAAACCTTTCGCCGCGGGATTAAATGTGGCAGTTAGTTAGGTTTATAACGTACTATTACAATACTGTAGTAATTTTTTAACCGTAATAGTAATCACATTAAGTGACAATAATGACATTTTTTCCATTAAATAGTTTGACAATAGCACCAGTGAAATTGACTATGATTGCTGCTTGGGTTTAAGCAGTCTTGCCAAAACTATACCTATTTCCCGATAGATCGTAACTATCGTCAATTTAGATCAATGGTCTCTTGAATTGTTAATCCTCGGAACAAGTAACAAAATTTAATTGTGATCTTAATTTTGCGCCATTCTCGTTTCGTCCCGTATTTTTTCCGAATTGAAAAGAAGACTGGTCCCTTGCGGCAGTTGTTTTCGCAAGTAGGCTACGAAAATGTATTCTTTTCCAAACAATACCGGAATATTCGAAACAATTATTCTTTTTCATTTCACGAGCCCGTAATTAAATTAAATGTTCCTCACCTGAGGGCACGACCACATAGTAATAGATAGAGAAGGAATAAAAAAAATTGGAGTATTTAATTTTTACTAGAAAACTTGAGAGCAAACGAGAGTTTCGAGCTTCTAAAGGTTAACTGAGTACAAATTTGCTAAAATATACGTTTTTTTTAATTATGAGCATTTTTCTGAAAAGATTAATCTAGATTTATTGCAATTAACGAACGCTCTAGATAGATTGCCTACTTCAAGTTTTTTGTTTAAAATATAATTTAATTTAAGGATGCGCGCATCAACGTCGATTTTTGGTGGCACCTTATGGCTAACACATTACTTTTAGACTATGAAGGAATCTAAAGGAATCCCTAGTTTATTGCAAGTTGAGGGCTATGTTGAGGATAGAAAAGAACACAAATTCGCTTTTTTTCTTTTAGCTAGATGGATAGCAGTTATTTTCTGACAATAAAGTTCGAAATTTAAAAAAACTGAATACACCTAACCTCACAATCGCAAATTCATCTGTTTCGTCGGCCAAAAACCATCGAGTACACGGATTTACGTCTATCTGACTACACCTACACCTAGAGTTAATAAACGAACGCTTCAGATTAGACAGATCAATATGACGTAAATACCGAACGCAGCTAAGCTCTTCTTTATAAAAATAGACAATACAGATTTTTCTGTTTCTTCCTATGTCAAACTCTAGCAGAGAACGACCTTTTTCTGCGTTGGATATGGTAAAAAGTAATAAGCACCGCGCTATCCTCGGACAAGAAAAGTTGGATGCACTTTCTGTTCTCTATATTGAAAGTGTAGGGGTGGGGCCCGATTTTCCAGGGGTACTAAGGGGAGACCGTAGATCCTGGAACCGGCCCTGCTTACAGAACACATGCAAACGCAACACTCGACAAGGGGACACAACAGTTGTTACTAAGGACACTAATCCTAGAGCAAGCTCTAAAGGAAGCGAAGCTTGACATTTATTTTGACACTTGCGTTGTCATTTTTGATTTGTTTGCCTCGCTTTTGTCATCGGCGGCTCGTTATTATTGTAAATAGTTTTTTTATCAAACGATTTAATTTTATTATTTATTCCTGTTGTGTGCCAGACTGCAAAAAATAGTCCTGCGACGGAGTTCAGCTCTTTCAAGTACCTATTAAAGGTAAGTTATATTGAGTGAAGAAGTATTTTTATTAGGAAAACCAAACAGCAATAGACGGAGAGCTTGGCTGGAAGCCTTCGGACAAGACTTTAAGCAACACGAAAATTTAAGGATTTGTGAGGCAAGTTTTATAACAGTACCTATTTTTGCCCCGACGATAGTGCTTAATAAAGTGGAAGTATAAATTCGATTCCTTGTGTATTTGCGTGCCTGGTGTGTGAACTTATGTGTCCCATTTTATATCCGAAATTAGTAAAAAAATTATTACGGCATTGTGAAAGTTGATCTTTAGTCGAGTTTAGCTATTCTTGGTAAAAAAAATCATTTTTTAAAGATATAGGTATATAGTTATTTAATTTATGGTAAGAATTTAAGTACTTCTTTTGGGGCAAGTATTCGCCTGTATATATGTTACCGTAAAACCCCGATTTCAATTATAACCTGGCTTTCCTAGGAAAAACTAGTTTAGATTAGATGAGTTGGATTAGGTCAGATTAAAATTTAATCTAAACTTATATAATTTAGTCTAATCTAATCTAATATAGAGTTAAAAGTTATAACTAGTTTTTACTAGGAAAAACCTGGTTTTACCGGTAACATATAGGTACTGTGATCAAGGGCGTCGATAATTTTTTCTTTTGGGGAGGGAGGTAACAAATTAACAAGATAATTTTTCAAAACACTTTTATTGTTTGTATGCCTTTGCCCCTTGGCATATTGAGGAAAATAATTATCAGGTAACAAAACTTAGGTAATATTTAAGGAAAATAAACATAATTCTTGTATTCTTCCTAAAGTAACCTTTTTTAAAAAAGCTTTGACCTAGAAAATAATATATATTTTTACATGATGATAAAATGTATATTTTTATTTATGAGGAAAAGTGATATATAAAGTGATATAGTGATACTTTTTGTCAAAAGTCCATCTTGGGGGGGGGGTAATTACCCCCCCCCTTATCGACGCCCTTGACTGTGATAAGAATGCGTTGTATTGGTAAAAGGTTTTAAACATTATAAACCTAATGTAGTATTAGGTTCGTTTGAATAATTTAGATAACTTTAATCAGTTTTCTGTAATTATTACGAAATAATTATTTTTTTACGTATAAGAAAAACTTTAGTCAAGAAAAGAAAAAAAACCTGTTTTAATTCTTACTTGAGACACAGTGACACAAAATATGTTATTAGTACACCATCATCATACCAACGTATGGTACGGTAGTTCATCAAAAATTTAGTTGCTATTAGGGTCCTAAAACACATACATCTACAAAAAAAAAGGATTTTCTGTCGGTCTGCACACCTGATAGAGAAGGCATTATGTATTATGATTTTAACCAAAATTTGGTACCAACGCGTTTTTTTGGCCACCCACCAAGTAAATGTTGAATAGAATTATGGGGGTTTAGGAAGCGAAAAGTGTGAAATAGTTGAAAAAATTGTAACTTTGAAATAAACATTTTTCTGCAGTTTGGTTCAAATTTCTAAAAGCTTTACTTTTTGAAATATTTAAAAGAGGTGTTAAGATATTTTTTTTAAAAAACATAATTATTGAAGCAAAGAAGCTATCAATATACTGTTCCAGATTTTAGTTCCTGTGAATAGTACTTAACTGAAAATTTTGCTGTCCAGTTTTACAGAGGGTTTACCCAACTTTTCGTATTGATAATTTATTCATAACTTTAGTAATTCTGAATGCCTGTCGTTTTATTTTTTTCAAAATACAGAGAACCCGGACTTAAGAGTAAAATCTGTTAGATTTATAACTTTTGCGTATATTTTTTACTTTAGTAACTCGCGACTGTATGATAATGGACTAGTCATGCTTTAGAGAAATACGTTCTTATCGTATTTATCATTCATTAAAATATTTAAAATAAGAACGAGCCGCCCACGAAAAAAGCGAGGCAAACAAATCAAAAATGACAACTCAAACTTTCAAAGTAATGTCAGGCTCCGCTTCCTTTGGAGCTTGCTCTAGGATTAGTGTCCTTAGACACAACTGGATCAAAAATAGCTCAATATTGCTGGGAAAATCAACAGCATTCATACAGAGGAACCAAAATTTATTTTCTCAACATAGTTAGTTTTTATGTTTCACTAAACACATGCTAGTATATAAAAGTCCACTTTCGATTTTATCAGCCTCTACTCATCATTCCATAATATTTCCACTACCTTACAGATATCCAAAATCTCTGGGTCACATCCTTGTTTTAATCCGTGTATTATATAAACAAGCATAGAATTTACATAGTAGCCACTAAACATGGAATATTATAATGTTTCTTTGCACGGTTTTTTAAAAGGTGTTTTTATTTATTTATTTAATGTATTAAAAAACTTAAATTCAAGTTTCGTTTACATTTCTGTCACTGCCGAAATGTCAGTTTCAAAATATTAGATATTCAGTACCCCCCACAGTGTAAATATTTAGAGCTGTGCTATTTTAGATCTTAGTAAATCCCACTGTTCATGTTTTGCAACTTTAGGTGTGAAACGTTTCGATAAAGTAACTTTATTAATTTACCTTCGAAACAACAGAGTAACGTTACAGAAAAGCCTAAATCAAGTTTTTTAGGCTGCAGGATTTTCTTAGTTTCCTGGATCGTATGAGTTTAAATTGAGATCTTAAAATCTCAGTAGATACCTGGGCACAAGAGGCCCATTTAGGACCGCAGTGTATGGTTAAACTTTCAGCATTTTAAACCAACCCCCCTTGAGTTTTGGACATAGTTTGATTTATAAGAAGAATTTTAATAAATCTGTTTATTGAATAATCATCTTAACACAATCTTTTTTTGTAGAACAAATTAAAATTGGGGTTATATGTCACTCTAATGAAAACTTACCCTTGTTACTTGATTTTTCCAATTAATACTTCATGTCACACAACGATTTAGATGGGTAATAATAAAATAAGGAGTAGATTAATTTTGTATTTATTTAGAAGGTGTTTTTATTTATGAAATATATTAAAAAACTTAAATGCAAGTTCTGTTTACATTTCTGTCACTGACGAAATGTCAGTTTCAAAATATTAGCTGCGATAAAATCACAAACAGCGAGTTCGGATCTCTTACCTCTGCTTGCACCAACCTCTACTGATGAAAGCCACAGCTTTGAGTAAGGAAAGTTTTCTTGACTGAGCTTTTACATAACCTCAATGTTTTAATTTCAGTTTGTAAATAAATTAATATAGTTGTTTATTTGGGTTTTTTGTTTGATATATTTTTCGTGCATAATCAGTGACCTTCACTTATGTTTGTTTTGCCTCGTAGTGCCCTCATAAATATATTTTTTGTGCTGAAAATGGGTTCAAAATATGGCGTTTTTCTGGACGAAATTGGAGGTGTTTTCTTGGTTAATTAACAACTTGGGATATTAAATAAGGTAAATTATTCCTTGTAAAAACGGTGACACACACAATCCTTTCTGGGGGCTATAAGTTTAAACCACCCCCCAGAGTTGGTCTAAAAACTCACAAACTTTATAACCTCAAACACACACAGATGATAAAGCTATTATGTGCCAAATGTTTGGCGTATTCATCATTTGCCATTGTGAAAAAATAGTTTTAGGGCATTTTCTCCTAAAATATGGTATATTTTGGGAAAAAAAGCAGTTTTTCAGTGGTATTTTGCAATAACAATTCAAAATAATCAATAACTTTGTGTCTTTTTTGTATAGGTAAGTGCTTTTTGAAAATTGATTTAAAAATTTAGTACCCCCCTCAGGCGTAAATATTTAGACCTGTGAGAGTTACTATTTTAGAGTAAATCCCACTATATTTTTTTTTAAATTGGATAGGTTCTTTGTTTTTTTTTTTCAATGCGATAGATCTTTTCCGTTTGATTCAAAAATACAGAACCAGCATGTGATAGTGTCGTCATACCATCTTGGGTTGTTGATTTTTATGCCGTTTGTAGTGAGAGCATCTTCGCAATTGTGAAGTGCATTATCTGCACATCAACCAACATCTCTCCTTATTCAGCCATTACACAATTATTAACCTTGATTATCTAGAATTCAGGATTATGCAACTCCTTTAAGACATTTTATAAGCTCTTCGTGTTGGATTCGCTCAAAAGCTACTCACCAATACATCCTTAGACCCTTCAACTAATTTGGATACCAGATTTTTTAAGCTCGTCTTGTGACTTTCGCACCTTCTATGAAACAGACACATATGTATTGGCACGACACATACCAAATAAGGACTTTCTTGTCTCAAAATTAAACATTTAAAATTTGGACCGACATAATCAAAAAGGAAACGAAACCTATAAATTAAATGAGTACTTAAATAAAATAAAAATTGAATAAAATTTAAAAATTGGGCCGACATAATAACAAACACAATTTAAGAACAAATAATCATATAATATTAAGGAATTAACGGTCATAAGTCAGCACACTTTTGCCGGGCAAAAAATGTCAATTCTTTCGATGAGTGGGTACACTGGTGCCGGATCTCTACTTGCGACCTCGTTCTTATGGCTTGAGCCTCGTTAGTTGCGGGCGTTTCCGGAACAAACCCGGGCTGAAACCGCAAAATGCCAAGTTTTCGCTGTAGACAAGTCGAAATATTAGTCATATGTGGTTAGCGGGATTAAATCACTAAATCAGCGCAATCACAAACGGATTTCTAAAATAAAAAGGGGTGCACAGGCACAGTAAATAATTTATAGCCAATTGCACCAACATTCACTTAAGGAAAGTAAACTAAGGAACCTTAAATGTGAGAAATCCTCAAACCACCGCACCATTCGTTTCTGAGGTTTGCTAAGCTCGGCCGCTCTGAAAGCTGACAACGTTGCAGAAATCTGGTAACTTTTGTTTGTCTGGCAGTTGTTTCGGGAACACCGATGAATGTGTCAACCAATTTAAGTTGTGTGTTTTTTTTCATAACTCATGACAGTGACAGTCCACGTTCAAACAATTTGCCTGAAGATGCCGAGCACTCAAATCGGCGAAACGTCGAGAAGACAAACTATCAGATGAAGGCGGCGAAAATTTCGTGTGAAACTCTTTCTGTGTGTGTAGTAAAAAATTTAATAATAATAACACAGGCCAACACACATTTTGATGCCGGCGATTTTTTAACTGTTCTTTGGTAATTTTTGGGTGGAGAATCCGAAATAGCCATCAGATTTTATCTATCAGACCTAGTTTTTACAATAGGAATTATTTATGTTTTCTTAACCTCTATATATATTTTACGTTATAACTATGACTATTGCCAGTAACAATAAAAAGTAGCTTAACGTACATTCATACGCATATTAGTCACTATCACCTACAAATTTTCTTTTATACGACTTTCTAGCATGGAGTTTACTGGTGTAGTCTCGTCGAAGGCTCCAGTAGTCGGCCATCATGTGGCTATGCCATCGTCCTTGATATTGATCTTCCATAGTTTTAATATCCTGATGGAATCTTTCTCCCTGTTCTCCACTACAGTCACCTAAATTTTCTGGAAAGCGATGTAGGTGGCTGTGGAGGTAGTGAACTTGTTACAACCGAGAATATGAAAATTTGAAAGCATAGTTTCCACTAATTCTATGTACTGGTCGGCTTTGTGATTTCCAAGAAAATTTTTAACTACTTGAACAAATGGACCCCAAGCGTTAGATTCAGTCTGATTTATTGATGTGGTGAACTATGGATCTTTAATAAGTTGCCTTATTTGAGGACCATCAAATATACCAGGTTTTAGTTTTTCCGTGCTAATCTCAGGAACTTACGTGACAAGTACCCAAAACAATTTCCATTTCGATCTAACGCTTTCACAAACTGCTTCATAAACCCCAACTTGATATGCAAGGGTGGTAGGATTTTTTCTCTCGTAACCAAAGGTTCATTCACTACGTTTTGTTTTCCTTGAACCATAGTATCCCCCAAAGGCCAATTTCTCTTAACCCAGTGCTGACCTTTAGCTCTGCTATCCCAAAGACATAAAAAACAGGGGTATTTTGTATATCCACATTGCTGTCCAAGGAGAAAGTTCACCATTTTCAAATTAACACAAATTGTCCATTGATGTTCTTCGTATTTAATTTATTTCAAATCTTGTGCTATTGCTTTATACTCCTCTTTCATGGTGGTAGAATGTCCAATAGGAATTGAGGTATATTTGTTACCGTTATGTAAAAGGATACATTTTAAACTACGTTTTGAACTGTCAATGAAAAGGCCAATCGTATGAAGTATATTCTGGCAAACTTATTTTTTCTAAGAGTCCTTTTATATCGTTACAGAATAAGAAGGTTATTTTCTTTTAATCTGGATGCAAGTAATATAGGTCTCTCACGAGATCGTTCAGTTCTTGTTGATTAAAACACTGAGGAGTTGTTAAATCTGCGTCAAATTCACTTTCGTTTTCTGATTGCATTTTTTGAACTTCATCAGACGTTGAAGGTTGGAATGGGTATTTTCTTAGAGTGCGGTACAGGTCTTCTTGCAGAATCTAAATCAGGATATGTCCATTTATATCGATTGTTCCTATTTATGCCTTTAATATTAACGAGACAAAAATCGAAGTCAACATAATGGTTACGTGGTTCCCTCCAAACCATTGGTACACCAAATTTCAAGCAATTTCTGTTTCCAATTGTCCACTGTCGCAAATATTCGACACATGTTTTACACACCACATGTGGAGCCCAAGATTTATCTTGATGTCCCAAATGAACGCCAAAATAGGCGAGATACGACCTTTTCCCAAATTCAGAAATAGTTTTTCTACTTTCTTTCAAAGTGTATTCGCCACATACATAACAAAAAACATCTGGATGACTACACAGCTACGCCTGCTTGTGGATGACATTGTTTTAGTTTTAACACTATAAAACGACGAAAATGTACAAAAAATTATGACACAACTTTATTTGCAAAAACTACACAATATACTAAGTCGAGAAGGATAAAGGTAGACAAAAGGTACTATGTTTCCAAAACCAATTAGTCGGGGTTGAGCAGGTATGGGGAGATCGGATCATAGGAAATTCCAAATATAAAATAGCTAATAAAGTTAATAAGATTAAGTAATGGGGGTTAACCAGATCTAGGAGTATTGGTTTACGGACAATTTTAGGTATATTTGGCTAATTAGATCCTAGTTTTGAATACCAAATTTCTATTTTGAATTTTAAAGAGATGTTGATTTATTTATTTTTGTCTTTTATTAGAACTAAACGCAATTAGTTTCTATCTCAAAAACTAGAGCTGATAGAAAACATCTGCTGCCAGTTTTAGAATCACCACATTAAGTACATCTAATTTTTATTTTATTTTGTTGGCTTGTGTAATCTATGATTTGGTTTTAATGTTTATTTTTAGTTGCAGAATGAAACATACGAAGACAAAACAGATCATCTAGAAAAACACAAAGATAATTTTTTTCTTCTCTAGAACTTGATTACTTTTTCGATATTTTTGAACCCAAACCAAGATTACATGAATTTAACTGAAACTACATAAATCCCGACAATATGTATAGTCACCTGCTCGAAGGCAAACCTTCGCAGGCCAAAACGTGTACTGTATAAAAAAGACTAATTTTATTCCTTATTTTGTACTTTCTAAAAATGATTTATTGCTTATTCACTTGTGAACCGACAACTTACAACAATTAAACTTAGTCCAAACTCCTAAAATTAACTCGTAACTTCGATCAATCGCCTTCAACTTCCATTATATTATTTACGTTCCTTGTTTGAGAAATTAATTAATTCGGTCCCTTTTATTAAAAAACTTTTTTACAAACAAAATAAAACACGGGTTACACAAACAAAGATATTATTTCTGAAATAACATAAAAATTCTTGCATTATTTTTATTACACAGGGTGATTCAAAATTCCCTAAAAAAATTTGAACGGTGGTTAGATATCATTCATCCAAAAAAACTTAACTATTTTTTTTTTTAATTAATGTTTTTTTCTCTCTTAATTTGGATGTAAAATATCCGTTTGTTTGGGCAATCACCTCTGGCATGGCTTTTCTCAAGAATTTTGAAGTTTTCAAAGTTTTTTTTTTCAGCAATTTATGTTGCCGGTGGTTAGTAGAAAATAATACGTAGATAAACGGTGCTTCTTACAAAATATTAATAATTTTTAAGTGCAAATGTCTCTGAAGCCAAAGAGTTTTTAAAAAAATTTTGTCTAATTCTTATTCAGGAGAACTAACTCTACCTACAGTGCAAATCTTTCTAGAGAATTTTGAATCACCCTGTATTAACATCGAATAGTTCGCGAGACAGCAGGGGGCCTTCCTAAATGATTAACACCCGATCGAAACTTTGTGAACAGCTTCATTTTAAGGTAACCCGCAAGATTTTATCCATGGCAACTCTCGAAACTGGGGCGTTTTCAATATAAAAGCCACGGAATATGTCAATTTTATGATTTATTGAAAATTCATTGACACTCTTTTTCCTGTCCACTGGATTCGTAAAAAATATCAAAAATAAAAGTGTGTATTTTAATTTATAAAGTTTAGCGAGAACTTCACCTCTATCATGTCAAAATAACGAGTTTATGTTACGAAACGCCCAGCTAATTTTCTCAAAATTGTTTGATCAAAATTAGAAAAATCAAATACCACCCAACAATTTTCATGGGCCGTCTTCCCTGATCAACGCCCTGAATAAGTCGATTTTACAATGTCTTGATGAACACCTGTAGGGCATGATCAAGTAATGCAGTGCCCTACAAAATTATTGGGGCATATTCCTTAATCTAAAAAAAAAGACATTGCATCATATTAGATTTTTTCTTAAAAAAATTCAAAAGTCAAAACTTTTAACGTAGTTAGGTGTCCCTCGTGAAGTATAGATGAAAAAATTACGTTCCAGTCTATTGTTTTTTTTTTAGGAGATAGACTTTCTAATGATTTTATAATATAATGTATAGAATATAATTAATAACTTGTTTTTGTTTTGATTTATTCAATTTTAATCTACAGTTACTTTTTACAAAAATTGTCTTTTGTGTTTAGTCTAGTAGATACATTTTAATTTATATACTTGTGTGTTTTAATAGTGTTTAGTTTTACCATCAATTGTAATGACTGTATATTTGATTTTTTTATTTACTTTGTATAATCTTTTTGATTTGTGTAAATGCGTCAGTATATTTATCACCAATAAATAAATCTAAATCTAAAATTGATTTTGGGAAGTGTCCACCATCTTGGATGTTGTGGTTATTGTGAATTTCCACGCGTATTTTGCAATTTTTGATAAAAAGGTAGGAAAAAAGTTTGTGGACAGATTTGTAGGTTAAGGAATATGTCCCGATAATTTTGTAGGGCACGATATTACTTGATCATAAAATAGTCTCTCCAATCATGTGAGCTTTATGTCCTACATCGGTGAAGAAGACATCGTAAAATCGACATGTTCAGGGCGTAAGTTAGGGAAAACGGGCCATACTGGCTGAGTGTTAATAAATTTTTACCAACGACCAACGAATAATACTAATTTTACGTCCATCTCAACACGATATTAATGGCTCATTTACGGTCCCAGGATAATAATAAAGCTTAGACGTAAACCACATGTGATAAATAAAAAAGTAAGTTTGGATTAGTCGACAAAATAGTAGTCTTCACAACTAGTGGCTAAAATAGTGCTTCTTTACAATCGTTAGTTTAAATAACGAGCGCAGCGAGGTATTTAAAAACGAGAGTAAAAAAAGCACAGTTGAGCTGAGAGTTGTTTAAAAAAAATGCTGACAAAGGGCAGAGCCCTTTCAAGTTAAACATTAGCTAGTAGATTGTAAAACGATGTTTTAAAATTGAAGTTTAATATTAAAAAAAAAGTTCTAAAGATGTAGTCGAAGTCTCTTATAAAACTAAAGCAAGTAAAAAAGTTGTCTGAAAATTAGCAATTCAGGTTGAATATTTTTGAAGGAAAAATTAATATTCAAAAAGGTTCATAAAGATTGAGTTCCAGAGTAGACAATTTTTTATTGTTCTTTAGATTAAATGGTAGGGAGTGTAAAACAGAATATATTAAAAACAAAATTTGGTATTAAACAAACTCTATTAACATTATCTTTTCAAAACGAGCTTAATAATTTAAAACAATAAAATTTTGATGATGAAACAAATAACTCTGGATATAATTTATTCAAAAATTAATTATTTGGATGTGTTTTTGTTTGGGGGGTTTCCATATAATATTATTTAATCTAAATAGAGAGATAGTTCAGTTGGACCGAGTTTTTCTGAACCCATAATTAATTAATATTTAATTAATATTTAATCTTTCAATTTGACCCAAAAACCGAACAAAACAGAAATTCTAGAAATTATTTATGAACTAGGGAAATACAAGAAGAAATAACTTATTCCAAAGAAAATTGGTAATAATTCATTTTTTTTTAAATCGGGATTGTTCTGGTTTGTTAAGGATTTGAAAATGGCACGTTGTATAACTTTTCCATATAGTGTAGGGGCATATGTCGATAATTTCTATCCCGTGGGATTTTGAATGAAGGAGTTTTGTGACTATGTGGGATTGATAGTCCTTTAGCTACACAATCAAGTGTTACCGGATGTTTTGTTTCATCCGTGTAGAAGAGGTTGATATGACGTTATCTTTCAAGACGGCGGCCAAAAATAATAAAAAATACAACTTTCGTAACCGGGGCATAATTATACTCGATGCCATATAACTCATGGATGAGAATTCCAAAAAATTATATTTTAAGGTCATCCGACCTTAAATGACCTTGAAAATTGCAAAAAACAAGATTTTTGCCATGTTTTCTTCAAAAAATTTTAATAATTCGACGTTTTGTCACACTAACTTCAAATGTACCTCAAACTATTAGGCATATATGCTAAATTCGATCCTTCGAGTTTGATGCAGTTTGAAGCTTTATGACCTTTACCCCAGTAAAATTCACATATTGCAAAAATAACTAACTGAAGAGCGATATTAATCAACTATTAAAGCGAAGACGATCAAATTTGATACGAAAGATAAGAAGGTCTAGTCCAGTAATATTGTCAAAAGAAAATTGGCTGATATATCAAAATGGCGACCTACAACCACATTTTATTTTATCCAATTGTTGACTTATCGCCGCTTACTATGAAATAAAAAGTTTAGTTGATGTATGACCTTGACTGACCTTAAAAATACCATATACAAGTAAAAAACCAGGTTTTTGTAGTGTTTTTTTCCAATTAACCACTACGCAAAAACTTTAAGTGCCGGAGATGAAATTAACATCTTAGCCATAACTTAACACATCATTTTAAACCTCCCTATCATTTTTTTTTTGATCTGGCGTCCAAGATGTGTATGATATACTCCGGTAAAAATGAGCTATATGTCGTTTTTATTAAGTGTCGGAACTGTGAATATTAGGTTCTACTTACTTGTCTAGCCAACAAAGTCATTTAAATTACCTATAATAGAGTTAGCAGAAGTTAGATATACATAACCATATGCTAGACTAGGTGTTTTAGATGCTATTGGACGCCAGATCAAAAAAAAATTACCGGGGTATAGCATAAACATCTTGGACGCCAGATCAAAAAAAATGGTAGGGAGGTTCAAAATGGAGTTTTTAGTTATGGCTAAGATGTTAATTTCTTTTCGGGCACTTAAAGTTTTTGCGTAGTGGTAAATTGGAAAAATTACAATAAACAGCTGGCGTTTCACTTGTACATGGTATTTTTAAGCTCAATAAAGGTCATGCATTAACTAAACTTTTTTTTCATAGTAAGCGGCGATAAACCAACAAGAATTGATGGCCACCTTGTAAGTTTTGCTTTTTTACGAAATTGGATAAAATAAAATGTGGGTATAGGTCGTCATTTTGATACATCAGCCGCCATATTTAAACGAGTCATAGCAAAACCATTTTTTGAACAATATTGTTGGACTTGATCATCTTATCTTTCTTACCAAATTTGGTCCTCTTCCCTTTAATAGTTGATAATTAGCGCCCTTTAGTATGTTATTGGTATGAAAGATATTTTTCACGGTCGTGAAGCTTCATACTGCATCAAATTCCAAGGACCGAATTTGGCATATATGCCTAATAGTTTGAGGTACATTTGAAGTTATTCTGACAAAACATCGATTTATTAACATTTTATGTAGAGAAAATTACTTTTTTTTGCGATTTTCAAGGTCATTTGAGCTCGCATGATACTGAAGGTAAATTTTTTGGAATCCTCGTCGTTCCATTATATGGAATCGAGTACAATCATGCCCAACACTTGATTATGTGACTAAAGAGCTATCAATCCCACATAGTCACAAAACTCCTTCATTCAAAATCCCACGAACTTACACATGCCCCTTCATTAATATATTAAACAATGCTATTAGGCGAGGTTATAAGGGCACTGACCCCCTTAATAAAAATCTTATTAAACTTATAGAGCATCCTGGCCAAACTTGCACGAAACTGGAGCAAGGTAAAAATGCAATCGGGCTCTCGAAATTCCCACCCCGATACTTGGGCTAGTTCAAATCCCTTTTCCTATTACCGAATTCTAGATTTTCATGCATTTCAAACACCCGGCTCCTGGCCGCATGAAGTACATATACACGGATGTATAACTAACCGAAAATTGGGAAAAGAAAGAGGATTTGGAAGTTTAGGCTCGACTCTTACCATAGACTTATGCTGCCACACCAGACAGAAAAGACACAGGTGAAAAATCGACGAATCGAAAAAAAACGGCACTTTTTTGATTGTCCATTACCAAAAAACTACTTATCCGATTTTAAAAATGTTGGTCATTTTAAAAAGCCAGTACATGAGAATTTTGCAATCTCACGTTAACATTGAAATTTCGTAAAAATCCAAGATGGCGGACAATTTTAAAAGATAGGTATTTTTTACCCCCCTTTAAATTTTTTATGTACGTTACTGGTGCACAAGTAAAATTATATTTCGAAAGCCATGTTCATCCCTGGTTTACTGATGTACCGCTTGTTAAAATCGGGTAAGAAATAAGAAAGTAATAAATTTTTCAAATAAGTACGTTTCATAAGCCTAATTCAGTCAAATAAAAAAAAGTTATCAAATTTATTACTTTTTTGGCAAAAGTGACATTTCAAGAAAATCCAAGATGGCGAACCGTTTTAAAAAGTAGGTTGTTTTGACCCCCCTGCGAGATTTTTGTGTGCGCCACTGGTGCAAAAAAATATTTGAGTGAGTTTCGCATCAAATTCAAATGATGTTTTTTTTGGCCTGACTGAGTTTAGTTATCAAAGGCACCCATTTGAACAAATTGGAACTTTGTTACTTCTTAGCCGATCTTTATCAGCAACACAATGGTAGACTCGGAAATGATGAGGCTCTAGATGTAAATTTAACTTTTGACCCAGTGGCGCACACAAAAATTTACATGAGAGTTCAAAACAACTTACTTTTTAAAACTGTCCGCCATCTTGGATTTTTACAAAATGTCAATTTTGCCAAAAAAGTAATAAACTTGAAAACCTTGGCTTCCCAAAATGGTCAGCGCTATTAAAAACGGAAAAATTAATCGAAAAGCGCAGGCAAGCAAAAATGATGGTTTTTTTATTTGCCTAAATTAGGCTTACCAAACGAACTTATTTGAAACATTTATAGCTTTCTTATTTCTTACCCGATTTGAACAAGCGATACATCAGAAAGCTAAGGAAGGACATGGCTCTCGAAATATATTTGTGTGAAAAATACCTATGTTTTAAAATTGTCCGCCATCTTGGATTTGTACGAAATGTCAATTTTGACATCAGATTCCAAAATTCCGATTGGTTGGCTTTTCAAAATGAACAAACCTTTTAAAATCGGACAGGTAGTTTTTAAGTAATAGACAATCAAAAAAGTCCCGTTTTTTTTTGGTTCACCCTATATATTAATATTTACATTTTCTGTAGTTTTAATAAGCATTTTGGGTCATGTGTGCGTTCATAAGTTGATATTTGAATCCCTAAATATGTGGAGGACTTGTTCGTAATTTAAATCCCATAAATATGTCCTTTATGTCATAGCTACTGACCTCAGTTCACACAGATGTACACCTTAAAAGAACCAATAGATAATAACCGAAATGTTTTTCTTTCCCTTTATAATGAAAACTTGCTACACCTTATCTGCTTTGTGAAATTTTCTTATGTTCTTTTAGAAAGTGCTACCTGAGCTCTTTTATATATTTTCAATAAAACTTAAAGTTGGATTACTATAATCTCCGGTCATTGGACATGGCACAAATCACATTAGAGGGAATTTTTGGGCAACTATGTTAAAAGGGTGCCAAATTAATGTTTTACAATCCAGTATCACCCCGTAAAACAATAGAGAATGGTTGTAAACTCAAAATTCTTTCTCTAACTCTCCTTTAGAACATTAACCTACTACAAATCCTCTTTAGCCCTACTAAAACTCCAGTGTTATTCGATGAAATTTTCTCAATCGAAGTTTTTAAATATTTCAGGCAGTATCACAGGAAAGTATTGGTATATTTTTTGCCGTTCTTGCTAGTTTCCCAGTTGAGTTTCTAAAAATTTCAAATGCAAAAGTATCATATATAGGAACGCTAGAATCTATTAGAAACAAAAAACTGTGGGCGTGGCTTGCGTCAAGGGCTGGGCTCTGAATGAATTCCTAGCGTTCTTACTTATTTATCTTGTCGCTATTTTTTAAGTATCTCTTCTGGTTTTTAAATATTATTTGAGTCCAAAATTTCAATATTTTATCATTTCAATTGTTAATATCATTAAATGAAAAACCCTTTTGAACGGGGTATCACAAAAAGGGGGTTACAGTTAACAAAAAAACTAGTGAGTGTGAATACATCATTGGCTCTCCCTCTCGAATCGCCCGATATGTTTTTGGAAATATGTGGTTCTCAAAATATCAGGGACATTTTTAAAATTTTCACCCTGTGTTTATTTTTTTTATTTTTAATATATATTTATTTAAATAACAGTACATTATTTAAGTTACACATGTTATTCTAATTTGTATAATATAAATAAATATATATAAGAGTATAGAAAATATTCTGATATCTTGATCCTTTGACATGTACAAATTTAAGAAGTCTAAATTCCACAAAGTTCCTGTTGTTGTATTTCAACGTCTGTTAGGAGTTGTACTACGTAGTTTAATATATTATCTTAGTTGGTTAGCGAATTTTTATTTGGAGAAATTCCTTTTTTCCAATGCCGACGTTTCGTTTTTATAGAGTCATCATCAGGGCACGGAAAATTAAATTTCTTTCGTCATCATGTAAATGTAACGATGGTATTGGTTTGAATATGCTATTTTATATGTGTTAGTTCTATTATTCAACTTAGTCCAGACGCCTATTAGTACCATTATTTTTTTATGAATTAATTTCTCAAAAAAATACAATAACAACTAGTACGTGATAAATTGAAGTAATAACTTTACTTATATTAATTGGTGCTTTTTATAGTAATTTGTTTATTTTTCAAGTCAATTGGGATTATTATTTCATTAGTTTCTGAGGGTCCAATGACGTACCTAGAAAATGGTACATATACTGTTTTTTCAGGGTTTATGGAGAGAAGGTTGGTGTGCAACCAGTGAATTATTTGTTTAAAGTCGTTTTTGGTGTTTTGTTTAACCTCATTTCATGTATTTCTTGTGGTTTGGTAAACAGTATCATCTGCAAATGGCGAGAGAAGCAATTCATTAATGTATAGGATAAATAGAACAGGAGCAATTATTGTACCTTGTGGAACTCCATAGTTTATTGTTTTTTTGTCACTAAATTCCTTATCTACTTGAACTACTTAAGTCCTCTGGTCAAGATAACTTTTTACCAATTTTAAAGCATTTCCTCTGACACGAATAGATTTAAGCTTTTCCAATAGTTTTTTGTGAGAGATAGTGTCAAAAGCTTTTGATAAATCTATAAATATAGCAGTGCTTTTTTTTGGAACTATCAATTGATTCGTAAAGTTTGTCTGTAAGAAAGGCTATTGCGTCATTTGTAGATGTATTTTTACGGAATTCAAATTGTTGAGGCGATAGTGTATTATGTTTAGTTATGAAACTCACTATTCGGTTTTTGAGAGCTTTTTCAAACACTTTAGCTAAATTTGAAATTAAGCTAATAGGTCTCTAGTTTTCTGATATGTCTGTTTGTTCTTTTTTGTAGATAGGTTTAACAACCGCAGTTTTAAATAGAAAAGGACAATAGCCTTTTATGAATGATGTGTATACCTTAAGTTTAATTTAATGGGTACAGTATTTTAATTTTTATAAAATTAAATTTCGATGTATATATCATAAAAATATATTGTTCGAAATTTGCACAGTTTTTTTTGCTTGATTATGTTGTTTTTTGCTAACTGTGTCCCCACATCCGGTAAATACCCCGCACTTTGTTGTTTGTTATTAATTACTCCTAATCCAACTACACGTTTTAACTTAATTAAATATGGCTTTGGCCACCCCATTTGTATGCAATTTTGCCGTTTAATGTTCATATAATATCCACGATTTACGCCAGTTGAATTTATATTTAATTAGTATTATTTTATAATTAAATAACTTACAACCTATATAATATAATACAATAATTTCACTATATAGATACAGGATGTGGGTTGCCCATTATTAAGTGAGCTAGAACCCTCTCGGAGTGCACGACAGGGTATTCCGGATCCAGCAAAGCGAATCTAGAAAAAAATCCCCGGAAATGAACCCCCTGAAAAGAAATTAAAAAAGTTCGGGAACAAAATAGGCGAAAATTTTAAGAAAATGAAGTTTTCCGGAGAGAACTGCGCCGCGAGCGAAATATTTAATAAAAAAAAGCAAAAACTAGCTCTGAAAATTTTAATTTTTAAGAAGAAATATCAATTGTTGTCGCCCTTCCCCCCTGGGACCACCACTAACTGTCCCCTTCTTTTTGGACATTCGTTAACACTTAAAACACTAAATTTCAGTTTCAGTCTGGTAAAGTTACTTTACCGGATAATGTAATCGTGTATATTACAATACAGTATGAAATACAAATTATTCCATGTACAGAAATTAAAGAAGCGATCCACACCCCCACCCCCCTACTCTTTCTGTTTCCTCGCCTGCTTTATAATTCGCGTAAAAAAGACATTGAATAAATTATAAATTTAAAGGCGGATTTTTAAAGATAGTGCAGCAGTGCAGCAAAAGAGAATTTTATTGCACTTCGCAGAGAAATTAGCGCAGCAATAATTCGGCATTATTTTGCCTAAGCGTCTAATATTTTAGCAATTTAAACCATTAAAGATTAGGCAGCTCCCAGAGATCTGCAGCTCTCTCAGCCTCTTTTACTACTACTGGGGTATATTTCGTCGGATTAAGGGCTGATTTATTAGGACCGAGGTGGTAAAACTAAAAAGGTGCCCAGAGTTGCAAATTTTCGTCACATAATAGATATTAATTTAAATAATTTTTCAAACGTAACCGTATACGTAAACTACACGCTTTTAAAGCAAGGAAAAGTTACTTTGCCAGCCGCTGAAAAGTCAGTTAGCTCCAAAGATGTATTCATCCATCATCGAATCTTAGAAAACCCAACATTATATTGTTTTTAAGATAATCAGTGATGACTAAAAGACTGGGTAGCTCCCACATATCTCCAGCTCTCTCTGCCTTTTTTACTACTACCGGGGTGTGTTTCGTGGGATTAGGGGCTGATTTATTAAGATCGAGGTGGCAATACTAAAAAGGTTCCTTTTCCAGATTGTCGTTGGATAATAGAGAGTTTTAGTCAATATTAAGGAGGTTTTGCTCCTCTTGTCGGTAACATTTGCTATGTTTCTTTTTAATGGCTATTAAAGTCATTTGATTGTTAAACATATTAAAAAAGTGAAACCAAACAACTTCCGATTAGCAAAATGTGAGAAAAATCATAATTTTAAATCTGGTTTGTTGATATTTTGTGAGAACAGTCAAAAGAAAAAATGACAACCTAAGAAAAAATTATTATGAATAATCCTGAGGAAATTTTTCTGAGCTTACTTTAGTTACTATTTAGAGAGATCAGCATACCACCCCCTTACCAGGAAAATAGCCTGTCAGACCCGCCTGTACACCCTGCTAAAGAAACTGCAAAAAAACCTCATAAAAAACACACCTGAATTTTATCAGTTTTCATAAGGTTTGTGAGGCAAAATTTTAAGATTATAAAAGTTTTTAAGAATTTATGAGGTATGTCTTTGATTTGGTAAGAATTTATGTGGTGTGTTTTTATCTTATCCTATAATCAGTCAGGCTTATAAATGTTTATAAAATTTGATAAGTGCAGACATTTTTTTAAACATATTTTATGGTCTTATAAAAGCACGATTTTCCAAGAGATTTTATAATCAAACCGACACATCAACTTTTATGGGTTTCTATAATCACATTCTTTTTCTTTTAGTTATGGGATTATATAAACCGATGTGTTTATAATTTTGTGACAGATTTTATAGTCAAACTAACTCATAACATTTTATGGGTTTCTATGATTACACTCTTGTTTTATTATAATGTTTTAAGAGTTTGTAAAAAACGTTTTTTCATGAGATTTTGGGATATTTTATGACCAGACCAACTCATAGAATTTGACAGATTTCTATGAACATTTATAATTTTCTAGAAGTTGGTAAAATCATTTTTTTTGTAAGTTTTTATATAGATTTTATAGTCAGACAAACTTACAACAATTTATAGATTTTTATGTGTCCACCCTGCCAAAAAAACTTCATTAAATCTCATAAAAAACACACCTGATTTTTATCAGTTTTTTCGACCACCTGAAAACTAATTTAAAAAAAACTATACTTAGTATACTTAGTTACTTCTACTTACTTGATTACTTGATTGATTACTTACTTGATTGAAATCGAACAAACTAAATCTTTCACCCCCTCCACTTCCCTCGTTAGAGGCAGGTGGGTACCTGAGAATACCATGTTATTGTATTTTCACCGGAACTATAAACGCAGACCAAATTTGAACCAAATCGGATGTGCATAAGTCAGTTAAAATTGGTTAGCAAAACATGACCGAAAACATTCATCTTGAATCCGCCATATTAAATTTTCAAAATCTGATTAGAAATTTGTTATCTCCATCCCCAAGTGCCCCGACCTAATTTCAACGAAATCGGGCGTACTTCAACTGTACCCCCCTCCACCCCCTTCGAATAGGGGGAGCTGACAATTTCTTCACACTATTGTCTTGTGTTCTTCAACTGTATCCCCCTATATACTATATTCTTGTGTTGTCACCACAACTATATAAGCATGCCAAATTTGAAGCCGATCGGATGTCGAGAAGTTGTTTAAAATTAAGTTGCAAGATTCCAGCCGCACAAACATATCTTGTTCGTTACAATTTAAATAAAAGCTTTTAAAAAAATAATGTTTGGCTTATGAAATCTCATAGAAATTTATCAAAGTAACATCTCTCCCACAGCTCCTGGCGATAAATAAGTACTTATACGAGAACAATTTTCTAATAGATATGTAGATATTGTGCAAGCACAAGGAGTGTTATTGTATTATAGTGGTTTAGGTTGTCGTAGTTTATAGGTTAGGTTAGGTTATAGTTTAGTTTGACTGTATATTATTCTTTTACATTACTTCTGCTACTATTACTACTACTACAACTGCTAAAGTTGAGCTGTAATTTTTTATTTTCGAATGTTACAGATAGATCTTATAAAATCTCATAAAATCTTATAAACTTTTATGAGGAACTGTCATATTAAAAACCATAAAATATTATAAACTTTTATAAGCCAACTGGCT
Organism: Oxystoma pomonae; assembly: GCA_963921995.1. NCBI lineage: Eukaryota > Metazoa > Arthropoda > Insecta > Coleoptera > Brentidae > Oxystoma > Oxystoma pomonae. The sequence continues at coordinate 89,522,883 of OY998169.1, forward strand.
GATAAAATATGATGAACTCTTATGCGGGATTTGTGTTTCACTTTCTCTAGTCAAAAATTATAAAATATCATAAGTTTATATGAACATAGATTATAAAAACTTATGATGTTTTATCTGTTATTTGCTGTGATCTTTTATGAGGTTTTTTTGGCAAGGAACCTTTCGACCTATCTGTCAACGATAACTATTTCAAGGAGATGGTTATATTTTAATAGGAAGAGGCTTGCATGGGGACCATTTTCTGGTAAGCTTGATCTCTCTCAGATCGATGCAATTAAAAGAAGAGAACAGTAGTAACTATAGTGAGCTCACAAAAATTGCTAAAACCCAAGAAACCTTATGGTGACGTTTCTCCTTTTGAATGCTTTCACAAAATGTCAACAAACCAGATTTAAAATTTATTATTTTAAGCATCAACAATAGTTTATATCAATTACATGTAGTAAAAATTCATTAAAAAGAAAATGCACCACAATAAGAGCATGATCATAGCAAATTTTACTAATTGCATAAGACATTGCCTTATTAAGACACCACCAAGTTAGTTCAGAATGTTCTGGAATGAAAACTAGTAATTTTTATCAGGATGATGGTAAATGATAAAATGAGTTTTACGTTTCATAGGAAAATTCAAAATTGTTACCCCCCACCCACATCTATAAACATCTCCAAAATACTTTCATACAAATCCGCCCAATCTAATCTAATTATCTTTTCAATTATTTCATAGATTTTACGTTTCTATTATTTGGTTTTAAACTATAATTCAACGTAAAATGGCAAAATTATCAAGATGGATGATGCGTAATGGCCAAAATTTAATATATTAATTAATGCTTGTTGCAATATATTAATAAATTAGCTTTAAACGTAATGGGCCAAAAATTTAATCATTTTGACGATAGCTGGGCATAGATAAAAACACAGCCGCATTGCCGCAAGTATATTACTCAACAAGTGTGGAAGGTGAAAGATCTTACACAAATAAAGAAAATTTACTTTCTAAGAAATTTTAATATTAACGGTAAGGTCCATATTTATATATAATTGTATTCTTTACATTAGGCAAAATCTAAACAAGTATTCTAGAAATTATCAATTGGCGTATATCATACTAGTGCCCACTATCAAAAGTAAAAATCAATCAATTACCCATCAATAAAATTCCAAAATACCCTACCCTCCATTTGATATTAAGTTTTATCTTTTTATCTTTTTATTTTTATTTTTATGTTTGTGAGAGACGCTTATACAACGAATGGTTTTTTTTATCTTATATTAAGTCTTTTTATCCTAGTCTTTTAACTGTATTTTATGATATTTTGTAAATTAGGTTATTACTTGTCTTCCTCTACTAGTGTGATATATTTTTATATTTATTTATGCAAAATTTTACAATTCCTATATTGTACAGGGTGGTCCAAATTCGAGGGGCCCTCAGACTAATTATTAATCTGAGGAGGGGCCTCTATAGCTTTGTGCTTTTGCAGCATAGTTAGCCCAAAACTAATATACATGTTACGGGCTCGATTTTCAAGAGAAGTCGAAAACTAAAAACCGCATTGCGATATGTCAAAGCGTTTCTGAGCTACAGGGTAATTCTCAAAAATGTGCGATTTTAAAGGTCTTCTACAAGATTTTTTAAAAACAAATCTACCTGTTTCACCGATTTTCTTTTAAAGCCTTTAGTTCTCGAGATATCACACAAAGTTATATTTCTTTAAATGGGATACCCACATTTTTTCTAAAAAAACAGTTTTCTAAGAAATAAATAAAATTTCCTGTCGATGTGCCATACACCTATTTTTATTAAATAGTTTAAAAGATATTTGCATATTTTGATATTTCCATAGTAGGCGCTGTGCGCGCCCTAAATGTGTAAATAAAATTTTATTGTTTTTTTTTCATACAAAATCAAGTTGGCTACGACACGAGTGGACGCAGCAACCTCGAACTTTAATTTCTAGTTCACTATAATTACCAACCCTAAAATAATAAACAAAAATAAAATTATTAAATTTTTTATTTCAAATTTTTATTAATTAAACTATGTAACACCTAAAATCTACATCTAACAATTTTCTTTAATTCTAAAACAAGTTCTCAAATTGACGGCCGTTTTCTTGTAAACATATCCTACATCTTCTCTTGAAGCTATTTTCTGCATTAAGAAGTTCTACCGCATGAAGCTGCCTGAATGCAGTACGAAGTGCCTGCGAAATACAAGGTCTTTCACTCTCCCCCACAAAAAGAAGTCGCAAGCGGGCAGGTCTGGAGACCTGGGAGGCCAATATATAGGACCTTTATTTCCGATCCAGTTTTCGGAAAACACAATATTTAGCAAACTAGTAATGTCTTGTGTATTGTGAGGAGGTGCACCGTCATGTTGAAAGTATAGCTCATTATTTTGCTGAAGTGGCAAATTGTCGATAAACGGAATCACCCGCTCTTCTAAAATTTGTTGGTATCTTTCGGCATTTATATGGCCCAATAATTTGTCCTCTGTAGATGCCTACCCATACCTTAAAACTGAACCTTCCCTGATTCGCTTGTTCCACCATAATATGGGGATTTTGCTGTTTCCAGTAATAGCAGTTATATCTGGTGAATATTCCATCACTAGAAATCGTTGCTTCATCCGTCCAAATAAGTTTTCTGGCAAAATCGTGGTCTTCTTGGCTTTTATTTAAAATCTCGTTGCCGTAATTGGTGCACCCGTCGGGGTCGATAGGGCCTAAACTTGTGTTTTTTAAGCACCCGAACGGCATTGCTGCGTGGAATTCCAGTGTTTCTCTCCATAGCCCTGGTGGAAGTATTCGGGTTAATTTCTATTTCTCCTAGAACCGTTAGTTCCTCTATCTCTGGCTAGGCTTCTATACGTCCTAGGCCGCGGTTTTGTAAAGGATCCGTATTCTTGTAGATAACGTTTTAACTTCAAAAATATTTTTGAGCTAGGTTGCCTTCTTTCCGGATATCTCGTGAAATATAGATTTAACGCCGTCTGTCGATTTTCGTTACTTTCAATATAACATTTTATCATGTCGTACTTTTCAAAGTTTTCAAACATTCTTATGTCTTGACGAAGTCGCCACTTTTGACACTCGGGCTCGTTTTGATTTGATCATAGCTACCTAGATAGATACCCTAAAACTGCATAGGTCAGAGTTAAACACAGCCTACTATGGTAATTATTAAAAATTGCAGATATCTGTTTAACTACTTAATAAAAATAGGTGTATGATACATCGTTTAACAAGAAATTTTATTAAAAAACTAATTTTTTTTAAAAAATTGGGGTACTCCATTTAAAAAGAATTTACCTTTGTGTTATATCTCGTGAACTAAAGGCTTTAAGACAAAATCGGCGAAACAGGTAGATTTGTCCTTAAAAAATCTTCAAAAAATGTTTTAGAAACGCACATTTTTGAGAATCACCCTGTAGCTCAGAAACGCTTTAACATATCGCAATGCGGTTTTTAGTTTTCGACTTCTCTTGAAAATCGAGCCCGTAACATGTATATTAGTTTTGGGCTAACTATGCTGCAAAAGCCCAAAACTATAGAGGCCCCTCGAATTGGAACCACCCTGTACATTTACAATCAACAGAAAATAAATACATTCTATTCTATTCTATTCTAACCCTACTTTATTGTTATTTTGTCTTAATGAAGGCTAACTATGTCTCCTGTCAGTAATTTTCCACTTCAGAGAAAAAAGGATTTTTCCCACTAGAGTGGAAAATAAAGTCAATATGCGAGTGAATTTGTGACAGCCACAAACATACCAAAAATCGACAAAAATATCACTAACTCTGTTAAAAAAAATTCATAAAGACAGAGCCAGCCCCAGGAACGAACATTTTGATCAAAATTTTGGTTTTTAACTTTCCTGAATCGATGTGTTTTACTGAACATTTTTAATACCACAAGTTGAAGTCGGTTCATAAATAATAATAGTAGTTTTCACAACTAGTGGCTAAAATATTGCTTTTTTTTACAAGCGTTTGTTTAAATAACGATCGCAGCGACTAATAAAATTAAGCAACTTGTTAACCACAATCCAAAGATTAAACTGAAGTATAAACTATGGTTTAATCTGAAGTTTTACCTTTGGTTGTAAAATTAGCCCTTAGTCGATGACGCTGGCGCGGGGCATGTGCAGAACGGCGTTATCAAGCCAAACGAGATAATAGAGAGAGAAAGAAAGATAAATAAGAGAGAAGTAGAGGGGACATCTAGCTTACAACTACGTGCATGTTGGAAGAATTGGGAGGGCGTATATTTAAGCTAAAAAACGCAAAATCCTGTATAGGCTTTTCCAGTAAAGTTTAGCAGGCAAAGCAGTAATAGTTTCTCGTTTCTAATGTCCGCCAAACAGAGTAACTCAGTTGGTAACTTTGTTATCGAAAGTAACAATGATTTCGTATAACTTAGTTATCTCTGCGAGAGTCGATGAACGGGCTTTAGGTTTTTATTTAGTAGACTACCTGCATCTGATCATTTTGTTATCACAAATTCGAAACTTGGTAATCGAGTCCAAGGTCGAAATAAAGGTTTACTACAATTTTATGCACTTCAGGACTAGAAGAACTAAAAATAAAACAATTACGAAATAGAGTACTCTCGTACTCGTAGGGGTGCTCTAGTTGGTTGTCAATTGTCAACTCTGCTTACTGATGGGTGGTTATCATATGGCAGTTGACATCGAAAAATGATGTGCCATAAAAGCGTTACTATGGCGTTTAAAAAAAATGCCAGTACTTATGACGGTAACAAGCTAAGTTGTGAAAAACATTTCTTATCGATTCACTACAAAAAAATAGAATTCAATTTGAAGATGGACATTGAAAACACAGGCTACAGGTCAGCTCCTCTCACAAAAATCTTGGGAAATATATATGAAGCAGTTCAAATAAGTCGTCAAATAAGAAATTAAATGTACCCTTTTATTCCCTAAAGTGCATAAACTAAATAAATTTTTTTTTATACCTTCATCAACTTTTTTTTTGATCACGGGTGCAAAAAAGATTTATGTCAGTTTTTTACCCAATATTAAAGGGAAATAGCGGAAAATAGTAATATTGGAAAAATCTAATTATTCTTGCCTAAAAATTAAGCCATTTCCGCCGGATTTCACCAAGTATTTACGAAAAAATCATGTAAAAACATCGTCAAAATATTAAACTGTCAAAGATTAAAATGTCGCAACAATGAACGTCACCGAGTAAAAATGCACATCGCTATGTTATTTCATTTACCAGCCGCCTTGACTTATAGTATAAAGATGGTGCATAGTAAGAAGTGCTCTTCGTTCAAGATTTTTAAAAGTATTTCCCTGTTTTCTTGGATTTTTTGATAAAAGTACTAAAAAACATTGTGTTAACAACTCGCGGCTAAAATGTGCTAAAAACCAACACTTGTAAAAAAAGCACCATTTTAGCCACCATTTATTGTCGCTGAGTTACCAAAAAAGTATTTTTTCCTTTAATTAAATAAACGTTAAATAATGCACTGCCATAAAATGTCATTACAATAATCGTCCAGAAATTATGGAATCGGCTCCTTCGTCGCCTTGTCTTCGAACATCTAGACTTGTACTTTTATGGACCATTTGCAGGCCAACAGCTGAAAATAAATCAGTGTTACCACATCACTTCTCCACCACCTAACATAACCTATTTTGTGGCAGTGATTTGTTAACTGATGTATCGCCAATCCGTATTTTATATAGATCAGTGGTACTATTACTAAAAAACGGTCTTTCTAGTGGTTATTAGGATTTTTTTGGAACGCTTGCTTGACACTTTGTTATGGTTGTGATAATTACTGAATTTGCGCAATAGCCCAAGTGTTTATGAAAATTGTGAGTATAATAAAAAATGCAAACGGTTAGTCAAATTTGTTTGCATGTCCGCCTAGAATATATTGTCAATTACGATAACAAAAAAATAACCATGTAACGGCTGTCCAACTTGTTAAAAATTCAAAGCGTTGATGACTGATGGTCTGTAGTCACTCTAAAAATAAGGACCATTCTGATAGCAAATTGAAAAGTTGATTGTAACCGGAGGTGTTCCATTTGTGCTATAGGAAAACTTCGTTTTATTCGCTCGGCTACAAGAAGTAGAAGCAGCTTGGCTTAACAAGTTTGTTTGTAGTAGCTTTAATGAGATCTTCAAACAACAAAAAAAAAACAGGCAAAAAAAACCGTAAACCTACTACAGTTTCATGAACGAAAAATAATACAAAACTTATACAGGGTTCCTAAGCAAATCCTTAGGGGGCCAAGCAGCCGTGTATAATACGCAGACAAACGGAAAAGCACATTAGGCAGAAAAGGATGGGCATAGGGCGATGTTGTCACTACATCTTACACGTAGTAAATCCATTCCAAGTTGTTGTTTTCTAATGTTTTCCATTTTCATACCTTTAGGACTGGAATAAAAATTGTTTTTGCTCGACTTTAATAACAAACTGATGAAAGATATCGTAAAAAAAAATATTTTTCGGCTTTTCATTTTGTAACCATTGTCCTTACGCACTGTTTACAGGCTGGGGACTGAGATACATGCAAATGCCTAACCTAAAGCGTTCATACACGGCCGGAGAAATCGACTGAGATATTTCCGTAGAAACTTTATCAGCAAATAGGACGGGTTGACGCCTTCGAACGTCCAACCCGGGTTTTGCACTTTGATTCGAAATCAAAAAGGAGGAACAGTCAGATGTGGGGCCGTGCACAAATTACGTAACGGTGATTTTACCAATTTTTGACCCCCTCCCTATGTAATGTTTTGTAACGGTTTGGCACGCCACTCCCCTAATATTACGTAACGATTTCAAGACCACTACCCCCCCCCCCAAAAAAAAACTTTTCACTTATTTTCATTCCAAATTTTCTTAGTTTCACACAAATGCAAACGCTGTCGAAAACCCCCCTCCCCCCTACGTAACGTTTTGTAACCCCCCTCCACCCTATGACCTTTACGTAATTTGTGCACGGCCCCTGTAGTCCCAGTGGAGGAGGGCGAGAAAATTGATATTTTTTTCTTAAAAATTATACTCTTTAGACCTATTTCTTTGCGTTCCCGAAATTACGTAATTTTTGAAAAAGATTGTAAGCGGCGCCATTTTTATTTCGTGCTTTGTTTTTTGCGTTCGGCTAATTTAATTGAAAAATTTTTGCCTGCGGCGCCCTTTATCTTCTCACTCGAAACCAAGATCCCCCGTTTTAGGAAAACTGATCCCGTCTCTGTTTCTAAATTTTTTCGAATAAAAGTAGAGTATGACCATGGGGGAAATAATTTTTTTCTACGGTATGACGGAAATTTCGAGAAAGTTGAAGAAAAAAATAAAAAAAGTGGCAGAGCTCAAGTTTTTCGTAAAAAAAACGTTTTCTGTAAAGAAACAGAGCAAAATAAATCTTTTCACCCCTTTTTGGGTGTTACAAATATTGGTAGCCCCTTATTTTTCGCTTTTACCCTCCCGCTAGTTTTGAAGAATTGGTTCGCTACATGTTTCGAGATCATGTCATAAAACACCTCGAAAATATCAAATGAAGTGTAGGGCCAGCTTTATTTAAAATCAATAATATCGCAAGCAAAAAGCTCTGCAGGAAAAACAGCGCCGTTTATTGATTTCTTTGGCTGCAAGTACTAGCTGCATGGTTTGGCCGTTTCCGGATATATGTCACTAGTAGAACAGAATGGAAAGAAATTTAATTAATAGCGAAGATATTTCTTTCTAATGTTAACAACCTCACGAGTTTATCGCTCATTATCGTAAATAATGGACCCTGCCGCCTCCTTTAAGCAAGAAAAAGCTGTGGTTTGGACCTGAAAACATCTAATTTTTAATTAGTTTTTCCTCGATCATCTCATGGTGTGGCCGCCATCTAGGGGAATTTGCAGACATCTTGTCAACGGTTATTATTGCAACTATGATTTATGCTCACAATGAAAGAGTGGCGACAATTTTTTCTCATGAAAGCAGTCCGGAGATAATAACAAACTGGCACCATTGCTCAATATACCTGTTTCTTTTGTGCGCACAAAACTTTCTATGCCATTTCTGTTTGATTTATTAAAATCCTATCCCTAAGGAAAATCTTAGGAACCCTGTATATTGTACGGATGATAAGGGGTACAACCTTGCAAAAAATGATTAAGCAATGGAACTTGGCACGCATACTAAGTGGAAGAAATTATAATGAAGTGATAAAATTATTAAAATCCCAGAAAAATTTTAACATCTTTAACTTACTCAAAATTATTTGATGAAGGTCTCCACTCTTGGCGTTAAACAAAAAAACAAAAAAAAAACTATCAATAGAAATTCTCCAAAAATCAATAGAGCATTCAAATTTGTCAAATATATTTTCCTTTTTATGAATTAATGTTTAAGATATAGATATATGTAGAGGCATATGTCGATAATTTCCATCCCGTGGGATTTTGAATGAAGGAGTTTTGTGACTATGTAGGATTGATAGCTCTTATTTAGTCACACAATCAAGTGTTACCGGGTGTTTTGTTCGCATCCGTGTAGAAGAAATTGATATGATACACTTTTAAGGTCATCCGACCTTAAATGACCTTGAAAATCGCAAGAAAACAAGATTTTTGTCATTTTCTCTTCAAAAAATCTTCATAATTCGAGGTTTTGTCAGTTCAACTTCAAATGTACCTCAATCTGGCATATATGCCAAATTCGATCCTTATAGTTTCATGCAGTTTGAATCTTCATGACCTTGAAAAATACCCCAGTGAAATTAACACATTGCAAAAATAACATCCTAAAGGGTGCTATTCATCAAATTTTAAAGCGAAAAGGACCAAATTTGTTAAGACAGAAAAGAAGGGCAATTCCAACGATACTGTTTAAAAAAAACTGGTTCAGCTATGACACGTTTCAATATGGCGGCTGATATATCAAAATGGCGACCTATAACCACATTTTATTATATCCAAACGACAAGTTCGCCATTAATTCTTGTTGACTTATCGCCGGTTACTATGAAAAAAAGTTTAATTGATGCATGACCTTGTACAAATGAAAAACCAGCATTTTGTAGTGTTTTTTTTCCAATTTACCACTACACAAAATCTTTAAGCCCCACCCGGTCGGGTGGGTGTCTTATTATTATCTATTTGGCTTGTACACAGGAGATATGTGCCGATTTACCTATTCGTAAGAGTACATATATGATCGCAGCCCTTTTTATTTGTGGGCTTATGCGGTTGTTGTTTATTTTCTGTAAACCCAAATATTTATTTATTTAAATGAATGATATGGGAGAGTAGGATGGATGTATCTATTTATTGATTTATTAACTATTAACGTTTTAGTTTTTTTTTCTAATGGAAATTTAATTGATGTTACTAAACACCCCATTAGCAGTAAAAAAAAATATTTCTTCAAATAGATTGATATTTGTTTCAATCATTTGGAGTAAAACCTCATACAGTTAAAATTATTTTAGAACTTTTAGGGATCGCTTTATCATTTTGGTCAAGCCATGATGGTAATCTAAGGCTTAAAATATTTTAGTATAATTTAATGAGTAACGTTTTTGATAAAGCAATTTTTACTACGTTTTTCACATTTTTATGCCATGATATTACTCACATTTTAAAGCTTTCTTTCCAAACTTTCGATTTCTAGAATAAAAAACTCAAATCTTTCAAGTTTTCACTGTTTTCTAGGCGTTCAAAAAAAGTACTGCCAAAAAACATTTTTTCTCTGTTAAAATAAATATTTAGAGGGCAGAATTTTAGAGGCAGATGGAGATATATTTTATTGACGTGCAAAAATATTTGAGGTTGTTGAAGAAAGACAGCAGGCTATAAAAAAGTATTTTAGAGAAAGATGGACATAATATAATATAAGGCAAATGTTTACTAAAAATTTCTGTTATGTCATCTGTCTATCATCTTGAGTGGTATCGTGCATATGATTTTTATTATGAAATTTTTATCCAAAAAACAGCAAAAATTGTAATTTTTCAAAGTGTAAAGTGTGTAAAACATAAGGTGGTATTGACTTCTTTCAATCAATTTTTTTTTTACTTTTCGCCGCTAAAAAATCAAGTAAAATACTAAAATAATAGAGAACCATTTATTGCAGAATTACCTGCTAAAAAACGCTACCCAACTACGTATTAAAGTAACTGGGTGTAATGTTTAAGGTTGCATTTACAGGTGCATTCATAATTGAATTGTAAACACTCCCGCTAGCTGATACCGACAACAAACTTAAAAGCATGCAGATTTAAAAATCGATTACTGGCGCTAGACGAAATAATCGTATTCTATTTTAAACAAGTCTTTCCAACCTCTAAATGGAGCTTTACTGACCTGTTTTTTTAGTACTCAAGTATCCGTATGTTTTGAAACTGAGGTTCTAAAAATCTATCCTTTTCACTCCAAGATTTCACTAATTCAATTGCACATAACTATGCCGCAATAATTAAAATTTAAAAAAAAATGGTTGAATGTGGGGTTATGGGCGCCGAATGTTTCTATGCGAATTCCTAGTAATTCCAGCGAGCCACTAAAGTTATCTTGGTTCTTTGATAGACTCGAAGTAATGCCTGCGCAGCGCTAGGCCTTTTTCGGCGGGCGACCGCACACCCGGAGTGGTTTCATATTTGTTTTAGAACAATGTTTTTGAAAACACATTTTTGAAAGATAAACATAACCGCGAATGGATTTCTGTCAGAAAACGTAAAAATATTCTTCTGTCCCACTGCAGCCCAATGTTAAGTTTGTTGACAAAACACCTGCAGTTACCATGGAATCGTATAAATTCTTCGGTCTATCGGCCAACATTTGAACTGCGTGTGTCTCCCAAATTCAATGATGTGTGATTGATTGAGCGGTTTTCTTTTCCGGAGTGCACAGGCTTTTATAAAAAAGGAAACTTAGTTTTTATTTTCGCTAAAGCAAGGAAATATAAAAAGGAAAAATGTAATCCAGAGGAAATTGTGAGTATTTCTCATTTTATTTTGTAAATCGGGTTTTTTCTAAACCGCAATTATTTCGAGGCTTTTGGGATAGATGAAAGCACCAGAGCTTTTATTTTGAAGAAAAAATAATTGGGAATTTTGAAAACTCCTTCAGATATTTTTGTTAAGCATTTAAAAATGATCACCCCTGCAAAATTTCAGCTAATTCTGATGTTTAGTTTTCCCTGTGTACTCCGGCAAAAGATTAAAAAAATTAAGAACAAGGCGTTGCCAGTTGTACTCTTTTTTACTTAAAATCTGGGGAGAAACTATAGCCTTAACAGGTATTCCACTAAATTATTTTAAGGGTCATCATGGCTTTACCATTTCGTATTTCATGACCAGTTTTAACAACTGATACCTTTTTGAATACGTCAAGGATGTGCCTTTTTAACTGAGGTTAGTCAAGAAAGACAGTGGTGCACGTAAAAAATTGGCATGGGGCGAATAATTGGCATTTTTCAAAAGCGTCCGTCATCTTGAATTTTAGCGAAATGTCAATTTTCGTGACAGGATCTTATAGCTTAAAGCTTTAGCTTTCCAATAAAGCAAAAATTTTTGAAATTGGACAAGTGGGCACGAATTTATACCTTAAAAAAAATGTGCAGTTTTTTATGGGCCACCCTTTACATTATTTTTGTGGTTAACTTTATTTTGGAAAAATTTTACAATTGTACTTAAACTTTCGAAAATAATTTGAACCAATTCAATTAATTTCAACCACAATTTTGTTGGAACTTTTTACTGTGTGTTTATAAGTATGTATACATGCAAACAAACAAAACAAATTTTGAGAAACGACAACTTTGTACTACAACTTTCAAACAAGTTTTCTCAACGCAAACACAATATTATAGAGCCGCGTACGAATATAGAGATCTCGTCACTTCAACGAAATCCCCGTCTCAAACGCTCAAAAGTTTATTTTGTGGCTCAATTTTAGTAATTGAGCTCTCTCAGATTTTAAAGCATAACAACAAGCTTTATGTGTGTCGCTATTTTCGGTCTTCTTTAGACCCGCACATTATTGTAATTTCCGAAGAAATATCAACATTGAAATCAATCAGAGCAGGGTTTTGAAGTTACTGGAGTGTGCTCAAAAGTTGATTAGATACTTACAATAGGATTTACTAAAAGGGCTTAGCCTATTTTAGACAGGTCCTAAGTTTGATGGTTTTAAGCATTTTATACCAACAAGTTTTGGACATAGTTTGATTTATAGGAATAATTTTAATTATTTTTTTAGTGAAGAATCATCTTAACACAACATTTTGTTGGATTTAAGTAAAAAAAATTAACACTAGGGGGATCTACACGGTAAACCCTCTGTTAAGCAAATTGACGTTATATGTCAGTCTTATCAATACTTACCCTTGTTTATTGATTTTCGCGATTAATACGCTCTGTCACAAAACCATTTCGATATGTCATCATAAAATAAGGATTAGATTAACTTTATATTTATTTAAAAGGGGTTTTTATCTATCGAAAGTATGACAAAATTTTACGAACATAAACCCATGGCAATCGCAAACCACAAATAAAAATATTTCATCAAAGGAGTTCATGTAAACAAATGCGGGTAAAAATAGACCTGAATCCAACTGATGCGTTAACAAAAGAGTCATGTCGGCTCAACGAACTGAACGGTGTCCGGTTCTCTGGTAAAACATGAGAAAATGGCCATTAGCGAAGTACTGATGAAAACTGCAGCTTTGAGACTTTTGAGTATGATCTTTCACTCAACAACTCATTGTTTTAATTTCAGTTCGTAAATCAATGAATAGGTATAGTTGTTTTGGATTTTTTTCATTGGAAACAGTTTTCGTGCATAATCAGTGACCTTCACTTATGTTTGTTTTGCCTCGTAGTGCCCTCATAAAAATATTTTTTGTGCTGAAAACGGGTTCAAAATATGGCGTTTTTCTGGACAAAATTAGAGGTGTTTTATTGATTAATGAACAACTTGAGATATTAAAATAAATAAGGTTACTTAATTTTTTAAAAAACGGTTACTTAGAGAAATTATAAGGAACTTATTACCAATTGCCACAAAACAATCCTTTCTGGGGGCTATAAATTTAAACCACCCCCCAGAGGTGGTCTACAAAATTTTTGGCGTATTCACCATTTGTCATTTTGAAACCTGGCATTTTTTCCTAAAATATGGCATATTTTAAGAAAAATTACAGTTTTTCAGTGGTATTTTGCAATAACAATACAAAATACAATAGACTCTCAATGTTTTTTTTTCGAACGCGTTACGTATACCGATACGGATGCGTTGAAATATTTACTTAAAGTGTCTAATAACTTTGTGTCTTTTCTGTATGAGTAAGTTTATTATGAAAATTGATTTTAAAGTTTAGTATCCCCCCCCCCACAGGTGTAAATATTTAGAACTGTGGGGGGTACTATTTTAGATCTTAGTAACGTTGGCAAGCCATTTTTGATTGCTTGTTGTGAAAGCGTCCTTAAAAAAAAGAGTTAAAGTTGCGCTTGCAACGTACGATGCAACCAAACCAATTCTTCTTCAGTGCTTGATGCACAGTTTTACCTCATGCCGCTCACTTGTATTTCCTTCCTTGTCGAAAAAAGTGAGAGGGCAATAGAATGGAAAATAGAAGGAGTGAAACTATGGATCAGGCATTTATGAAAACCTACAGTTAACAAAATGGTTAGGATACGCTAGCTGCGTACGAATACCTTTTTCTAATTTATAACAGCAAAAAAAACGGGCGGTACAAACGGCAACTCGGAATCAAAACAATTAAACAAGAAAAATGGCGTAGATTGAGGACGTATGACGTGGCCGCGAAGCCGGCTGAAAACCCTCGGATCGATAAATTTTCGCGCTTGTGCAAAAGGTCGCAGATAAACCAATGTCATTTTTTTCCATGGCTGGCTACATTATAGGCTCATTTAGAATAGCACGCAAGAGTGCAAATTTTTGAAAGGACGGGCTCAGATTTTGAATATGCCTCGTAAATAGGACTTTACTTTAGGTCGATGATGGGCTGTACACTTAAAATATCCAAATAAAAATTTGACAACTATAAGCTTAAGCTGACAGGTTTCAAGTTTTGTGCTATTCTAAATGACCCTTACAGATGTTGCTCACAAGTTTGGCTTGGGTAAGGCACATATTTAAGCTAATAGGTAATATGGTTTGAACCTTCGAAAAAGAAGCCAAGCACCAGTTTTTTTTCATAAAAAAAAATTAAAATGTTGAAAAATTTGATTGTTTTTGTTAAGAATTTGAAAGAACCGTGCAAAATTTCAGTCAACTCGTATGATAGTTTTCCATGGGTACCTTTGCATCGATTCTAAAAATAAAAAAAAGGGCATTGCGAGTTGTAGCTTTTTTTTAATATCTTGGGAAAATACGAAAGCGTAGTAGGGCCACAAAGCAATTTTTATTTTAATTCCGACTTTGAACTCGAAATTCCGACTTTAAACTCGGAATTCCGACTTAAAACTCGGAATTCCGACTTAAAACTCAGAATTTCGACTGTAAACTCGGAATTCCGACTTTAAACTCGAAATTCCGAGTTATAACTCGGAATTTAACTTTAAACACCCCCAAAAATATAAAACAATAAAATAATACAATTTTTTTATAACCCAAAAATTCAGCAAAAATTAATTACTTTTTTTGATATAAATTATCCTTAAAAAACTGAACATTTCTTATATTTAACTTTCTTTTCTAACTCTTACATAGTTTCGACTGGAAAAAATTGAGTGGGGACTAAAACAGCGTTTTTTTATTCTTAAACTGTTACACTTATAACAAAAACGATGAACGTCTTTTCTATGAAGAAAAAAATACATTTAATAGTATTTTTTTTCTTTTACTATTTATCTACCCGAGATAATTTTTCCGTTAAATATAACTTATTTGGAAAAATGACAGAAATAAAAAAAAACATTTCCAACATTTTTCCAATATATTATTTTTTTAATATATATTTTTTTAGTACTGTAAACGTTCAAAAATCAGAGGGGGCCAGTGTTATGAAAGTTAGACTTTTGAAAAACAATAACATTTATAATATCACGGACTCTTCATAACCTATTTTTCTGAGTGTTTTTAAATTTTTTATCTTTTTTGTACCTTTTCCGGAAAACTTTCAGTGGGGACGGGGTTAATAAAAATCATATTCATTATCAGAAATAGTTGTAGATTGTCCGAATCATATTGAGAATTCCAGCGCTCATTATATTAAATTTTTTTCTTTATAAAGTTTAAAAGGGGGAGAGTTTAAAATTTTTTTGTGTTTTTTTTAAAACTGGCGACCAAAATATTTAAAAAAATCCCGGTATTATGACACTTTAGATTTGGTTTCTCGTAAGCTATCTGCAAATTTCATTTTTCTGGGGGGAAAAATAATCTCTGTCAAATTTAAAATTATCCAATAGGCGCTTGGTCGGTATCACAGACCACTAAGACCTTCAAATAAGCGCCTGAATCCCTTACATATCTTCTCTGAAAAACTGGCAGGAGAGGGTATTTTTCTTTAATCGACTAATACCCTAGAAATGGTGGGGGGCTACAAGGACACCTATGGGCTCCATCAGATTTTTTTTGTATCTTTGGCAACAGTCGTATGCTACGACTTTCGATTATCTCAACCGTTTGTATTTGAAAAATTACGCTTCCCCACCCCCCCCCCCCCGATTTTTTTTTTGTGGGCGACTAGCCCCGTTATGGTTGGCAAAAATACAAAGACTTTAATCCATTTCGTTCAACGCCACTCGTTTGGAAAATATCGAATTTTCGAACTTTTTTTTGGGGGTCTTTTTGACCTTTCTCAAGAAAAATTGGTTGGTTGATTGCCATTTTAAAAACAAACCACAAAATAACCACCCTCCCCCCTTATAAACTTTATAAAATAAGTTTTTAATATAATGAGGACTGGAATTCTCAATACGATTCGGGCAATCTACGACTATGGCTGATAATGAATATGATTTTTATTAACCCCCTCCCCTACTGAAAGTTTTCCAGAAAAGGTACGAAAAAGATTAAAAACTTAAAAACATCCAGAAGAATATGTTATGAAGATATTATAAAAATTATTAATATTCAAAAGTCTAATTTTCAAAACACTGGCCTGTCATTTTTTCGAAATAACCTATATTTCACGGGTTATGAAAAAAATCTCAGGTAAATAAAGAGTAAGAAAAAATACTAATAAATGTATTTTCTTTCTCCATTGAAAAGACTTTCATCGTTTTTGTTGTAAGTATAACCGTTTAAGAATAAAAAAACAGGCTTGCACCCCCCCTCAATTTTTTTGGGGACCTTAAAGTCGGAATTCCGAGTTTAAAGTCGGAATTCTGAGTTGTAAGTCTAAATTCCGAGTTTTAAGTCGGAATTCTGAGTTGTAAGTCTAAATTCCGAGTTTTAAGTCGGAATTCTGAGTTTAAAGTCGGAATTCCGAGTTCAAAGTCGGAATTAAATTGCTTTGTGGCCCTTCTACACTTTTGCAGGAAAAACTACCTATCATTAACAGTATGTAGCGTTAGACAAGGACTGCTGAGGGCTTTAAAGCTGTTTCTGACAGAGGTACAACATTTTATGCGCGATGAAGAGGTTTTCTTTTCAATATTTAGAAAATAACAATGTATAATTTAGCAATGAGATTCATCAAAAATACTTCAAGATATAAAGTCACTTAACACAACCAACCAACGATTTCACGTTTAGAAGGCCCGCGAGCATAAAAGACGCCCTAGGGCGTTAAAGTTACTGTTTCTTGCTTAAAAATGCGGGCTTTAAAGTGCACTTTTACGCTCGGTTGTGAATAAAAAGTATTCTTTCCCGGATAAGGTTTAAATTTTAATAATAATTTTTCTCAGTTTCGCATAGTTACCAGGAAAAGCATCAGCAAAAAATTGGCGCGGTGGAAAAATGAGCGTTTTATGTAAATAAGAAAGCATGCTAACTAGGTGGCTATTTATCAGCTACTTCAGCGTCGTATTAAGCTATCAGCTACGTGGCGTCAGCTAAAAACCTAATTTATGGCAATGACAGATCTTTAGTCCCGAATTACTGTTTTTAGGGGTTCCTCATGTCATTCTCATCGTCTGCTCGCGCCCAGAGGATTTTTTGGAGCTTCGTTTTTTCCAGGCTCGATTGGGAGGGCTATTAGCGCTACTATATTTTATATTGTTTTAAACTACTTATACTCTTTCCTTTATATTTATAAAATTATGATGTTATGTAGAATATTTATAATTCTAACCCATTCTAAACATAACTTTACTTTATGGCTTTCAAAAACATGTTGGCGCTATTTACTATTTAAGTACATATTGCCAATTAGGTGCACCCACACCGCTAAAAAATACTTACCTACTCAAAACTGAATAAGATAACAAGAGAAGCAATGGTTATTTAAGTAAAATTGGACGACTTGTAAAAATCATCTATGTTTGACAGCTCACAGAGAAAAATCCTAAAGAAGTCCAACATTCAAGTTTAGTGTTTTTAAAAGGACCAATTCATTGTCTTCAAGTAGCTGTAAAATTTTCAGGAATCCCCTGAAAAAAATTTCTACATACACCACAAAATATGAAACGTTACATAATTTTTGTTATTTTTGACGTTTTTATCAAAAAGCTTTTTTTTATCTATATTATTTAATTTTATTAAAACATGGGGGCCCATCGTATCTTGTTACATTTAATATTCTATCGTGTTGTATAGCCTTTTAAAATACATATTTGGCAGATCTGTAAAGATAGTGTGGATTGAAAAAATTTGAAGTTAAGCAGTCGGGGTGAAAACATTGAGATTTTGATAAATTTTTTAAACGTGCGATTTTTTGTGACTTTTCCGTGGCATGAATTTGCAGCTAGAACCTTCTTATAGTCACTTGAAAATTAATTTTTACAATTGGAGAAAAGGATTTGTTTTTTTTTAATTTCAAATTGATTATTTTTTTATGCAATCAACTGGAAGTAAAAAAGATGTTTTGACACAGTTATAGCTGTTAAACTAAGGCTATTTAAGAAATTTTTTTTAAAGCGTCGCGACGCCTAACTGACGTTGTCGCCGAAAAAAATTATATTCATTTGGTGGTCGCCAAAGTCATACCTAAGTGTGTACCGAGTCCTATACAATTGAAAAAAAGAGAAGAAACCCCGACTTTAGATACATGGATATTTTGTGTTTTTCTTTAATTTGCAAAAAACTTGGTTAACACTGTGCATTGATCCTATAATGGATAGAAGGTCCCAGTATAAAAAAATAAAAAACAAAACAAACAACTGGACATGTAACAGGACTTTACAAGACTCGACAGGACTCGAAAGGATCCAGATCCTGTCCGTTGTTTCCTCAGTGCACCTTTGAATTATTGTGTTTTCAGCTTCGATCCTAAAAATCTGTTTTTTTCATTAAAACCGCTTTACGTTGGGCCGTTGGCGGCGCGATTTTTTCTCTGTTTAATTAATTTTAGACTGGATG
This sequence comes from Oxystoma pomonae, assembly GCA_963921995.1. Lineage (NCBI taxonomy): Eukaryota > Metazoa > Arthropoda > Insecta > Coleoptera > Brentidae > Oxystoma > Oxystoma pomonae. Next base: position 89,541,364 of record OY998169.1, read on the forward strand.
CTACTATGTCAGGCTTTAAAACAGAGAGATAAAATACTCGCCAAGTGACAGTGACCATTTTTCTCTTTAAGCTCCTCGTTGTGTTTGGCCACAGTAAATATATGAAAAAGCTATGGATGACGTTTTTTTATTAGTATAGACATAAAGATTACCACCTTATTAGCCTAATAAGTACTATGCTGAGAGTATTTTCGAAGATTATCCATAAAAGAGTTTATGGAAAATGAGATTCGACACATAGTTTCGAGTTATTTGGTATTCAAGCCTTAGTTCAACGATATAGACATGTGTCGGTACCAGTATATGCATGGTTTATAGATTATGGGAAAGCTTTTGATCGAGTCCAACACTAAGCTCATAGAATCTCCAAAAGAAGTTAGTCTGATTGATCAAGATCTAAAGAAAAAATTGATTAAGTAGTATTCAGACCCCCTCCGTGGAAAAACGGACTAAAATGATATGCCATACAGTTTTTTCACTTAAAAATGACCGCCATTTTGGATTTTTCAAAATGCTTAAAGGTGCCAGAGTGACATCAATCGAATTCTTAACGGCGCAAGAACAATCCAGAGATAATATAAATTTGTCAATCGATTTCAATACGTCATCTACCACTCATTATCTATCTCTGGTTTCTTTACTGTATTCTCCTGTTCACAGATTGCGCCGCGAATCATTGGGGATTAGGGTCACTGGATCCTAAAACCTGAGGCTGGGACCGCAGGTCTCAGGATCCAGTGACCCTATGGGGGATTGTTTATTTATCACCTAGGTGATCGAATACACACAGACCACTTAAGGGTTCTAAAAAGTAGCTTTTCACCAAAGGAAAAATTATTAAATAAAACACAAAAACCAGGCCGACGAACTCCAAAACAAAACGACAAAACTAAGGTTATGAAGAATGCCAGGCAGAAACAGTGACATTGGTTAGTTGCAAATACAGTGAGTCGACCAATTTCGATGTTTGCATGGCATAAATTTTTTTTCCTGGTAAGGGGTGTTACCTAGGTATATATGCTAGATCTCTCTTAGCCGAATACATTTAGGAAAGGAGAAGACTAGAAACTATGCCTAGGGTAAGCTCACAAAAAAAAGACGTGTGTGGTTAATTTTGATGGTGGCGGTATCTATAATATAACCATTTAAGTACTTTTTGATGCTAGGCATATAACTAATATTGATAGGTAACTAGTACAGTCCATGTTTTTACATTTCCGCATGTTTTAGCTTTAGAGGAAAATAATACTCAATTTGTTTTTTATTAGAGGAAGAGGATTACAAAGCTTATTAATACAATCTAGAGAGTTTTTGAAATTAGGTGTCCATTATTTGGAAAATTACAAATATTTCCAATTTAGTTTTACAGGTCTCTAAAAAGGGTATTTCTGACTGTTTCTGACGTAATATGGGCGCGCCAATTTTGAAATACCACAAAAGCTAAAACAGTTTTTTTCAAAAAATAAACAAAATTTTAAAAAAGTACCAAGATTTGATGGAAAAACATAGTCCAATAAACAATTTAGGCAAAATTTCAGGCCATTTGGAAGTCCCGTTTCCGAGAAACATGCGGAAAAAGAATTGCCTAATAAACGGACCCAACAGCGTTGCCGGTTTAACGATGTAATTGGGCCGTTAAGGCCACAAAAACGGCATAGATTTGTCAACACTGCTTTGCTATTTTTTTGAAAGATCAACAATAGGTGGCACCACTAATGCCATTTCGAGTGGGATCGTGCAGTATTCAGAACAGTAACTAAATATAGGTAGGTATTCATAATATTTCATGAAAGTATAATTGCTTAAACCCAACTGTAGGCTAATGACAATAGCGATGCTCAAGTACCCAGCGACGGCCTCAAAAAACGCAAATAAATTTCCACGTCTTTCTTATCACAATTACTATTTGATTCACTAACCATTGTGCTTCATGCTTCATGGATTGCAATGTCTCTAAATTGAGAAGAATCAAAAGAAAAATCATTATTCAACATCAAAAAAATGATAACATATTTCCGTATTATTTTTATCACTTGACATGTGTCAATTTATTGGCCAAATGTTCCATTAGACAAGTGGCCGGTGACTATGCGGAACCTGAATTCCAATACTCCAATCGAACTCACTCAGTTTCCCTGTGCCTACCAAATTACGTGACCTGGGCGTTTCAGAATTCCGGCAGAATCTCGCTTATAAAGAAAAAAAAACATAACTTTTTTGTTATCAGATAATAAGATTTATAAAAATCTACAACCGTATCCAAAGGATTTTTTTCAAAATTATATAAAAAAATTAAAAATACAAAAATTGTTGTCACAGATTTCTGTATTATCGGCAAGGCTAAATAAAAAGTCAGGTAAGGTTTTTGACTATAATTAGGCGTGTTTATTTTATTTCGGGAATGCGAGAGTCCAGCAAAAAACTGTCTGGATACAGTTGTGAAGAATTCAAAAATAAACATTCCTGCCAAATTTAAACAGATTCCGTTTTGTCGTTTCCGATATTCTGACCGGTAAAGATTGGCCCAAAAACCGCAAAGCAGTGTTGTAAAATCTATTCCGTTTTTTTGGCCTTAATATAGAGTATCTTGGCTAGCAAAATCACTAAAAAATTGTTTTATACCATTTATTTTCCACTTGAGGCGAAAATAGCTGATTCACAACCAGACTAGTATCCGACAACATATTAAAAGAATGTTTTATTTTAGCTATTTCCCCTTACGATTTGTTCTTGTACTATACTTGCGCCCAAGATAAAAATCGGAAAATTTATCAACCCTTATCCTCGTTTTAGACCGATAAATTTTGTTTTATTGCGTAATTTCACACTTGAAATCAGCTTTTACGTGAATTAACATACATTTTTAGACACGCGACAGTAAATAATTACTATTCGTTTTCATGTCGAACTGAATACGGTTCCAAACGATTCACTTTCAACCCTTTCACCGCTTGTTTTGGGATCGTATTAGAATCCAAGTGCATGAACACGGGTATGGTATCGAACTGACTGATGATACCTGCAAAGAGCTATTCCAGTTTACGTGGGTCATACAACGTACGCGTAGACGTGGAATATAACGCAATGTTCGGACTTCTTTTTATCTGTCAAAAAAAAAAACAAAAACTTCCGCTCGAATATGGTCATCAGGATCTCATCTCTACGATCTTGCGAGAGCTTTTTGGGGTAAGTATGTATGTAGACAATAGACAATAGACAATAGACAGTAGACAATAGACAATAGGCAATAGGCAATAGACAATTTATTAATCTTTTCGGCTACAAATGTAGATAAGACAGGTCACCGGTTTGTTAAAACTACAAAAAGACAAAGGTTAAAGTTATTATGTGCTTAACTATCAGTTTTAACAAACACAGTAAAACCTTTTACATTTAAAGTTTATGTTTCCATGTATGTATGTATGTATGTATGTTTGTATGTATATATTTGTATATATATATATATATATATATATATATGTATGTATGTATGTATAGAGGTATAACTCAAATATAAAGCGATTTAATTTATTGTATTGTCTATTTTGTACTAAATTCTGTTTAGAACGAAGTTTTTTTATTTAATTTTTTTTTATTAAGATCACGTTTACGGCATTTAACTTCTACTCCAACCGCTAACGCAACCTATTTTACCGAATGGAGGCCAAAGCAACCAAAGAAAACAAATGTAGAAATATGTTGGGAATTTGGAACCTTTGGTTGCACTAAAACAAAATTATTATTGTTTTCCGCAAACCAAAACCACACTTTTTTGCACTCGACGCGCGTTTCGCTAACAACGTTAGCATCATCAGGAGACGATAAACAATGAACTAAATTAATCTACGCTCTATCTTATATACAATCCTTTAGTGGGCGGAGATAAGACTAATAATTTGTGATTGATCACGATTTTTAATCCTATCTCCCCTCAACCAAAGAATAAAGTGTACTAAACGGGATGGGTCCTCTATCTTTATTTAAACTATTTCTGGATTTAATGATTTCCATACTTTCATATGCATTCAAAAGTCTTTTGTTTGGTACACTTTTTAGAAGTTTTAGGTTATCTAATGTGAATCTATGATTGTATTTTTAGTGTGCTAAGTGTTCTTTAAAACGTGTTTGAATAGAGCGTCTCGTTTGGCCAACATATTTTTTGTCACAATCACAATTGGACTTTGACCTATACAGAAAAGGCACGGCCACCAACAGGTATATTCCAAATGACTCTTTTCAGTGCTTACAACATAAGCTTGCAAGTTTGCACTTTTTAACATATAGATTAGTAAATTTCCCCGTAAAAAAAGAAAGATTTGAAGCAGAAAAGAATAGGATTAGGAATATAGCTGGCGAAAACGGTTACGACGAAGGCTTAATAAATAAGCTGATAAATAGACATTCTTTTCAAAAGACCTTTCAAAATTCTACCTTTTTCAGACAAAAAGATACCTGCGACTCAAAATTTGTATCAATTCCTTATAATCCTAATTATACGAAAGGATTACACAAAGTATTTAATAACACCGGTATTAAATTAGTATATCAGTCCGGTAACATAATAAGAAGCTTGCTAGGAAATCCCAAGGATAAAACTACAGTTCTAGAAAAAAGTGGAATTTACAAAATTAGTTGCATGGATTGTGACAAAAAATATGTTGGCCAAACGAGACGCTCTATTCAAACACGTTTTAAAGAACACTTAGCACACTTAAAATACGGAAGAACATAAAAGTCAAGTGTGGCCGAGCATGCTTTTGAAAACAATCATAGATTCACATTAGATAACCTAAAACTTCTAAAAAGTGTACCAAACAAAAGACTTTTGAATGCATATGAAAGTATGGAAATCATTAAATCCAGAAATAGTTTAAATAAAGATAGAGCACCCATCCCGTTTAGTACACTTTATTCTTTGGTTGAGGAGAGATAGGATTAAAAATCGTGATCAATCACAAATTATTAGTCTTATCTCCGCTCACTAAAGGATTGTATATAAGATAGAGCGTAGATTAATTTAGTTCATTGCTTATCGTCTCCTGATGATGCTAACGTTGTTAGCGAAACGCGCGTCGAGTGCAAAAAAGTGTAGTTTTGGTTTGTGGAAAACAATAATAATTTTGATGAAATGTACAGTTACCATGAAGTCACGAGTAGCCAGACTATATTACCAGCCTAGGGGATGTGGTTTCTTGAAAAATGTGAGGTAAAAAAGTGTACTTTGTTGATTGTTTATGGTTTTTGTATTTTTTTTTTTTGTAAATCTCATGTTTTTGAATGATAATATCATAACTACAATCACTGAAAATAATCGTGACGTCATGACAAGTATCCGAAACGATTTACTATTGTCTTATTGGTACCGCGTACGTAAGTGCTTATTAGCAATTTCAGTATTAGGTACTAGAACGTATAGGCACTGTTCATTCAAAATTCTGCGGACCAATTTCAATATAGCGGCACACATTTAAACACAGAAACCAAATGAAATTGGAACAAAAAATGGATCCGTTTGAATTCGGAATAAATTGTAGGTACAGAGCTTTATTTAATCGTAGTCTTGTGATAAATAAAAATAAATCCTCTTTAAAAGCACCATAAAAAATTAATTGAAAACAGAATTGAATTTGTATTCAGTCGTCTGTAAGAACGTAGAATATAATATACAAGAAAGGCACGCAAAGCACGTTTTTTTAAATAACGTTATTTAACATAATTTTGGTAATAAAAAAATTATAACTAATTTCTCTTTTGGCCAGTATAAAAATAGGAAAAAATAGGACTAATATAGAACGCATGCATTGAGGTAGTATCAACGAGTTGGAGTTGAAGAATCAAAATCCGATGGCAGTCATTTTGATACTCGACACGAAACACTGCAGATAGGTTGGTGCTCCCGACATGAAGTAAAATATTTACACATCAATTTTCTTCCATTCTGTCCAGTTTTTTTTTAATTAGAATCATTCAACGGGATATTTTTAGTACTGTCCAAAAATCATATATGTGTTAAAAGCTATTCTTCTTCTTCAAGCGCCATGCTCTCTTCGAACGTTGGCTATCATCAGCGCGATCTGGACCGGTATTCTCGTAACTAAATACGCTCGGCGTTTCGTACTCGCTGACTGTATGATAACGTAATATTCGCATACCACGTGACCAAAGTAACAAAAATGGTATTCACGTATATTGAACGCAAGGCGTCGACGAAGTGCGCTCAGCGCGTGGCGACCGTTTGAGAAACACCTACCATTTGCCAGCTGTTTTGCCCTCCGCGCGTACGATTTTCCTAATATAATAGTTTTTTCAGTTTGCGTTTTTATTAATAATCAGAAAAATAAAAATCTCTTATTAGGAGCTTGGAGACGGGTGACAAACACGTACACATCAACCTTACTATTTGATGCTCGATGTAAGACAACTTTTTTTCCAAAAAATTGCAACAAAAACTTTTCTTATCAAAATCGACATCGAAATAATTGAGCATCCGTATAATACTAGAAATAGAAGCAATCAAAATTCTGTAAAACCAAGGGTAAAAAAAGCCATTGGTCAGCGGTGCTTTTTGTATCTTTCATCGGATGTGTACCAAAAAATATCTGGTTTTGTTAGGCTCCTGCCCACATTAATTGTTTTCTTTCAAAAATAAACTAAAAGCTTTCATGAAATATGAAATTAGCAAACATGAAATAAATAGCTTAATTGATATAAAAAATAATTAGCAAACAATATAGGTAACTACCTTTATTTCTGTGTTTTCGTCTGTATTTTCTTTACTTTTCAGAAATATCACATTTTTCACATTAATTACCATTTTTATGTTTTTTATCTTTTGTCATTTTATTTATTCATAAATGTACTAAAAATTATTATTTTCTTTTTTTAATTCAACACTTCCATGAAAATATAAATTTTTCCACGCGCGAGGTTTCTCTTGTGGATGTATGAATTCTGTGTTTGTTGTTGAATTGGTTAGGTTATTTTTTGGGTAACAAATACCTTAGAGTTTTATTTTCTGTTTCTTAAAATGTAGAATACGCATGTTTACTATAATTATAAGGTATAACTTACTAGATATATAAGTAACTATTGTGAAACCATTTTAACAATAAATGCTATATAATAAAGTATCAATATCAATATACGACCGTGCCGGAAACACCACTTTCCCTGACTGAGTGCCCGAATAAATTTAAACTTTTCCGCACTGAGTGCGGAATTTTTTTGTAAGTGTGCGGTTAAGTCTCGGGGTAAACTTTTTCCCGCACACTGCGCGGGAACGTGCTACGAGTTTATTATATCACAAGGTCAAAGGGCGGGTTTAACTGAGCTAAACCAAACCATCAAGTAATTTTTTAAAGGATCAACACTTGTACAAGTCACATTTGATTTACCCTTTCTGAAATACGGCTCGAAATCGATCACACAATGGCCTCTTTCTTACACATAGAAAAAGAAAAGGAGCGACAAGGCTAACAAGAAATAAAAATTCAAAATTCGATGATGCCAAGATGTGCTAAGCGAATTTGATTCTGTCTGCTCGCAGGGCAGCGCGTTTGGCAGAGAGAATACGAAAAGTCGTCGGTCACCGTGCCGCTGAGCGCGCTGTTCGCTATTCGTTTCGCTTAGCGACTTCAAAACGTTACGTATTACGAAAATACCGGTCCTGTATCCTGTCCACTGCTTTCCGGAAAAGTGTCGTAGTGCTAATACCATACCATTGTCTAAGATTTTTAAGCAATCATGTCCGTCTACGACCCGGACCTCTTCTGCCTTCAATTTTGCCTTCTATTATTAATTTTAAAATTTTAAATGACCAAAATATTCAAATTTTCGTTTTGATGGCAAGTAAAACTTTAAAATCTTTATTTATTCTGAGCAAAACATCCACGTTAGTTACTCTGTCCATCCAAGATATCCTTAGTATTCTACGATAACACCACATCTCGAATGCCTCTAACTTTTTATACATAACACCAAAGCTGTTCATTTCTTGCACGAACTTCTTGCATATTGTCCCAGTTCTCATTGAGAAAGCAACCCAAGTATTTTTATGAATCCACGCGTTCGACTTGCTGGTCAGTTACTTCTAACATGCATCTGATGTTCTTTTCTTTGGATATGACCATCCGTTTTGTTTTTCCAACATTTAAGTTAAGCCCGAATTGCAAACTTTTGGCAGCAATTTGTTTCAACAACTCTTGCAGACCTTCCAGCGTGTCTGCTGTTATAACAGTGTCGTCGGCATATCGTAGGTTGTTGATATGACGACATCTTTCAAGATGGCGGCCAAAAATTATAAAAAAATACAACTTTCGCAACCGGGGAATGATTATACTCGATTCTATATAATTCGAGGATGGCGATTCCAAAAAATTTACTTTCAAGATCATCCGACCTTAAATGACCATGAAAATCGCAAAAAACAAGATTTTTGCCATTTTCTCTTCAAAAAATCTGAATTAATAATTCGTTTGTCAGCTTCAAATGTACCTCAAACTATTAGGCATGTATGCCAAATTGGGTCCTTAGTGTTTGCTACAGTTTGAAACTTCATGACCTTGAAAAATACCCTAGCAAAATTAACAAATTGCAAAAATAACATACTAAAGTGCGCTATTCATCAATTATTAAAGCCAAGAAAACCAAATTGGGCAACAAAGATAAGAAGATCAAGTCCAGCAATTTTGTTTTAAAAAATTTTCTTCAGCTATGACACGTTTCAATATGGCGGCTGATATCTCAAAATAGAGACCTATAACCACATTTTAGTTTATCCAATTACGTAAAAAAGTAAAAATAACAAGGTGGCCATCAATTCTTGTTGAATTATCTCTACTTAATATGAAAAAAAAAATTAGTTGATGCATACCATGTCAAATTGAAAAACCAGCTTTTTGTAGTGTTTTTTTTTAAATTTACAACTACGCAAAAACTTTAAGTGCCAGAGATGAAGTTAACATCTTTGCCATAAATAAACACTTAATTTTAAATCTCTCTACCATTTTTTTTGATCTGGCGTCTCAGATGTTTATGCTATACCCCGGTCAAAATGACCTATATGCACGTTGTTTTTAGTTTCGAAACTGTGAATTTTATGTTATACTTACTTGTCTAGCCAACAAAGTCATTTAAATTACCTATAAAAGAGTTAGCCGAAGTTATTAACATATTCTGGACCAGGTGGTTTAGATGCCATTTTCCAAAATGGCGGTCGAAAAATCATAACCGGTGCGTGATTATATAGGAGATAAGTCAACAAGGATTGATGGCCACCTTGTCATTTTTACGTTTTTACGAAATTGGATAAAATAAAATGTGGTTGTAGGTCGCCATTTTGATATATCAGCCGTCTTATTGAAACACATCATAGCTGAACAAATTTTTTTTTACAAAATTATTGGACTTGACCTTCTTATCTTTGGTGCCAAATTTGGTTCTCCTGAATAGTTGATGAATAGCGCCCTTTAGTATGTTATTTTTGCAATTTGTTAATTTTACTGGGGTATTTTTCAAGGTCTTCAAACTGCATCAAACTCTAAGGATCGAATTTGGCATACATGCCTAATAGTTTGAGGTACATTTGAAGTTGGTCTGACAAAACGTCGAATTATTCAGATTTTTTGAAGAGAAAACGGCAAAAATTTTTGCGATTTCCAAGGTCATTTAATGTCGGATGACCTTAAAAGTAAATTTTTTGGAATCCTCGTCCTCAAATTATATGGAATCGAGTATAACCATGGCCTGGTTGCAAAAGTTGTATTTTTTATGATTTTTGGCCGCCATCTTGAAAGATGACGTCATATCAACCCCTTCTACACGGATGCTAACAAAACACGCCGTAACACTTGATTGTGTGACTAAAGAGCTATCATTCCCACATAGTCTCAAAACTCCTTCATTAAAAATCCGACGGACTTACACATGCCCCTTCACTAATAGATTAGCGATTTTTATCTTTAGGTCTCGATCATCTAGACCAACTATGGTCCCATGCACATTCTAGATTCTGCAACATCTTTGGGTAATATGAGCAACCTCAGGTTTGTTCTATCTCTATAACGCATTCCTGAAATATGAAAAACTATCCCAAGCAGCATTTTAACGTTGCGACGACGTATTTTAAGAAGTCGGCGACTTGACGACGCGACGTTGCCCGGTCAACGTTTTGTGGACATTGTAAAAAACCATTTTTGCAACAAACAAAATGAACACCTTAAAAACCCATTTTCTAACTATCTATTCAATTCAATTCTTCAAATGAAAACACGGGATAAAAAAAATACACAACAACTCGATTAAAGACGTATGACTTATAGTCCGCGAAGTCGTCTCAAACTGACCAAAACCCCTGTTATCGATAAAAAAAAATAAAAAGCCAAAGTCTTTTGTTTTGGCATTTCCATAAATGGCTAGATTAGAGATTTTACTTAAAAGTTTGGTCTGAGTAAGGCGTATATTTAATCTAATAGGTGTGTGACGTACACTGTCCATCCAAGATATCCTGAGCATTTTACGATAACAATTTTTTGCAGTAAAAAATCTAAAAATATAACAACGGTGATATTAAGATCGCGACACACAACTCTGATTTTGTTTTGATAAAAAATTATCTGGCCTGTTCAATTCTTGCACGCACTTCGTGAATGTTTGTACCCTAATGGTTCAGGCCATGTCAACATTTTTGACCCATTTTTGCCGTTGGACCGCGATCCGATATTCATTTTCGTAACATTGCGAAAATTTCGCTGGCCCAAGACCAAAAATAAAATTCTCAGACATTGACTAAGAAATATCAAAGACTATCCCGGTAGTAACAAAGGGATAGACACGGCGACTTAGCGCATTTATTTTTAATGATAGAATGATAGATAGAAACTAATAAAAGCTCAAAACTGTGTCCTATTGACACTATTGATTTTTAAATGAAAAACCCTGTATATGTCATCATACCTAAAGACGTAAAGGCATCCTAAATAGGTTTGTGTCATCCATATGTCATTTTGACAAGTTTAAAATACGGGAAATACCGATAGTTTCATTTGCATTTTACTTCTTCAAAACGAATGAAAACCCTTTGGTTCACCAACTTTTTCCAAAATCACACATCTTACACATCAGATTGACTTTTCTAGTTCAAGTTACGCTAAAAGTTGCGTAAGTTATAAAAGGTAGAATATTTAAACTAGTTTACTCTTAATGAGTAGACAGCACGCCACGGTCACCCAGAAAAAAAGATATTTTTCTAAAAGTCAAGCAAGGCTCCTTTTCGCTATTCGCTGAAACAAAAAATTAAAGTTCAAAATTAAGTCACGTGGTTAAAGCACCAATAGAAAGAAGAAACTGTGCTTGATTTAGCATCTTGTAAAAAAAAGACTTGACTTGTCAGAATTCGAGATGACATGAGGTGATTGTCTTTATTTCTTTATCCAACATTAATGTCATCAGATAAAACACTAGTGTGTTATAATCCATAACTCACTAGTGAGTTATGGATTATAACTCACGTTCTTATTTAAAGTAGTATTCTATATATTTATTACTATTGCAAGTAGAATTCACATTAATATTGAAATTAAAGGAAAACGCTAAAAATTTATTCGAATTTGAAGTCACTGTAAAATTCGTGGGAGCGCCCCCCCCCTCAACATTATCAAAGTTTTAAAAACATTGAAGAACCACGCGCTGGACACTCCACAATCATATCTTAGTCGATTTCAACTAATTTTGTATAACTAGTGCTAGTTGAGAATATAATTAATATTTATTTTGTTTCTATGACCAGTTTCTGAGATATATAAATATAATATATATAAAATGCAGGTCTCTCTAGAATAAATGAAAAGAAAGTGGCTAAAATTGCTAAACAGAATGCAAGCTGTTGCCAAGAGTCCATTGTTTTCGAATTTCTGTCAAGCTATTTCGGTAATCTGAAGATGTTTTTGAGCCATAACATTATAATTTCAACTATTTGTAGGTAAGAAATATAGGTTTGGCTTGCGTAACTTAAACGACTTCATAAGAAAATATGTTTTATGATTAGAGTATTCCTCTTGCCTAAAAAAAATTACATTAGATGGTTTAATCGGGTTCACAATATTTTGTGAGCAGCAGAGTCGAGACAACCCAGCAAACCAGGAGGTGGCGGTAAACAGTCGGCCGCTACGTGATACCAGCGGATTTCTGACGGGACGTATTGGCACTTGCAATGAGCCGCTAAAATCGTCCTGTATGTCGGAACGTATTTGGCGCTCGCTAATTCGAATTCATTCCGAGGTTGGTTAAACGCCACCAAAATGCGCTTTCTAACGAGTAGGTTCTTTCCCAACTAGCAATTTGTCGACGTCTCAACATTGTGCACCGCGTGCCAACGTTGCGTCGCAACGTTTACTTTTACTCAAACACCACCCACTTTTGCACCAATTTGGTGGATGATTTTTTGATTGAGTCAACGTCGCGATCGCGACTACAGTTGAAGTAATAGTTCAATGGGTTTTGGAGTACAATTATTTGTTCAAAATACTATTCATTACGTAAAATGATAAATACACTATTCGACTACAAATTAAACTATTTCTAACATCATCATATTATTAAAAATATATCATGTTTTGCATCATCATAACATGCGAACCAATGCCAAAATATATAAACAGACGGTAGTTTACTGTCAAATGTATAGTTCGTAGCTCTAAAAAACAAGCGCGCCCTCGATTCAGATGATTTTATGAAATTAAAAAAAAAATCATGATTTAAAAATCGCTTCGAAAATCCTCTAAAGATGTTGCTTAGGATTCCTAAGAACAAAATACGGATTTTTATATGCAAAAAGATCGTAGTTTATTGTAGAAAATAGCAAAAAAATAATTTTTAATGTTTGTTTACGCACTTATTAGTTTCTATGACAACCAAAGGAGTCCCGTGTCGCGACTGCTTTAACTACTTAGCTGTGTTTTGAACGGATCCCCTAACTTAAAAGACGCCAACACGCCTCAATTTTTACCCACTCGAAATTGCTCCACAGTTTGGCTTTCTGCTGCTCACCTAATTTCCATCCTTGTTGTTTACACAGGACCTTCCTCTTTTTTTTCGCCACACTGGGGAAGCACCTTCAATGACAGCTGTCACACGTCAAAATATCGAAGAATATTTATACCATTTGTTCCTTTTCATAGTGAAAAATGTTCAAACAAAACTAATAGAAACTTTACAAAACACTTGTTAGTTACTTTTACTGAATTAATTGACGTTTGTATGACAGACAGCAGTGCTCCAAAAAATTGGTTTGTTGCAAACATTTTTGGTTTAGCACACACACCGGTTTGTAGTCGGCGCCTTCACAACTAAGGAATTACTGTTAGTACAATAGACGGTCATAAATAGTTGTGATGGCGACTGAAGTTGTGATAAACGTTTAGGCGTCGTATAATAGTCGACGTTGTCGACCGTCGCCATGATAGCTATTCTTTATCTGTAAAAGAACGGTTAAAATTAGTGCAATTCTAATTTTTACAACTTGCACAACTAAAAATTGCTAGTTGGGTTGCTTGCTGAAAAGAGTTTTGTCGCTTCGTAGGCACCAGCTCTACGCAACCTTTCTCGCAGCGGGTTCGCAACATAAAAATAGACTACGCTCGTGGCGTAGTGATAGAGTATCAGACTCTCACCCGGGACGCGCAGGTTCGGATCGTCGTTGCGTCCAACACTTTTTTTTTTAATGACAGGTAAAACACTCGCGCTCACCCGCCTGTTGGCCCGCTTGTCGAGCCGCCATCGTCAGCTGGCTTCCGAAAAATTGTCAGAGATGCGATGGCGTCCAAACCACGTTGTGTTTGTTGGGAAATGACTTAAATATCGTAATTTGCAGCCTTCATGCAACTGTTTGCCAAATGTCATATTTGAGTTGCATACAGAGGGCGATCCAAGATATCTCTCTATTAAATTCATGCATTTCAACGACCCTTCAAAGGTGCGATGCAGAAAACATATCAGATATAGTAACAAAAATTATAGAAAAATTTGGCGCAGTTTTCAACAACCTTTCTCACACAGTGGTAATAGGAGAGTTAACACTGTTTAAAAACGAAACCCAATATCTACAAAGCATTAAAAATTGGTTCTCCTCTTCCTGTTTCGGTTGCTACCGTCGAAAAAAGTTTCTCCACTTTAAGACTTTTGAAAACTTATCTTCGGTCTACGGTAGGAGAATGGCTTAGCGCTTTTTTATTTATATCATTCAATGAACCTGGATTTAGAATCTATCTTAGATAGGTTTGCAAAGCAAAAAAGAAAACTTAATTTTATTATATAACTAAAAGTTTTTTTAATAGGATAATAATGTTGCAATGTTAATACTGAATGAATTTTTTTGTTTTTTAGAATTAAGGATTTGTATACCAAATAATTTTGCCAAAATAAATTGGTTGTATCAGGTAGTATCTGTTAGGCACCACCAAGGGCTCAAGCTTGCAACTACGAACATATGTAGGTGGCAACTGTTTAGTTAGTGGGGAGGGTTAGGTCACCACTAACTAACATACCAATCTAACCAAACCCCCAATATCAATAATTACCATAAAAAAATACTTTTTTGCCCTATGTTCGTAGTCGCTTGAGCTGGCCTATATAAGTTTTATTGCTTGCGCCCCCCCCCCTGGTGAAATTGGTGCATCCGCCACTGTGCTGATAGTGCTGGAAGATGTCGACGCATTAGAACCTTGTATTTTTCTGCAATTTGTATTATGTTATGCACCGATTCTTCTAAATATCCTTCTGCTGACTTACATCCTCCGTGACGCTTCAAAGTAGTCATGTTAGCCCCGGCATTGGCCAAAAGAGTCGCCGAAGTCCTTCTGAGGCAGTGACCGGTGTAGAGCGCTGGTTCCTCCAATTTCAAAAACATTGCAATTCTTGAAGGTATCTTCGACAACGTATTTAATCCCACACTCTGGCTGGTACACCACCAAAAAACAAAAAAGCGGCTGGAACTAGTATTCTTTGGCCTCAAAGACATGTATTTTTTACACAAATTGATCGGGTTGACTGAAATTCCTTCTTGAAATATGGTGAAACTTCTCGATTTATTGGTTTTAGTGTCTGGAGAAACTACTTGAATATTTTCTATTTGCAAATTGACCAATTCATCGCATCTACAGGCACCGCAATCCCCATTATCAAAGCTATTTTCATTAATAGGTACTCGTCGTCGGGAGCTTCGTTCAAAAACTTCTCTATTTCAGGTCGTTCGAATGTCTTGGACTTCTTTGGTTTGTATTTTTTAATAATTGTAGAATGGTTTAAAGATCCTATTTTTAATTTTTTTTGAAGGTCTAGGTTTATGGGTTGAGGGTCTTGTTAATGAAACGTCCTTTTTTTGAAATGCCAACGTTTCGCAAAATTTATTTGCTTCTTCAGGGCTATTCAAGACAACCGTTCCATGTGTCGATTTTATTGCCAATAGACGTCATCCTTAGGTAAAGAGGCATTATTTTGGCAGGAGTGCCGTAAAATTTTGATTAAAACTTTTAAAAAAAACCATAAACAAACTACGGCGAGTACTTCGTTTACACTGTTTGTATCCCTGTGATTTGATTTTCAAAACGCTCGTTAGTTTAATTAATTATTTTAAAATGTCGATTTTTTTTAAAGGTGAATGGTCGAGCGAAGCATCGAGTATTTGATCCATAACGGCGATGGGGCTAATTTTCTTTTGCAAATGTAAAAAATAAGCCTTTTATCTTC
Source organism: Oxystoma pomonae (assembly GCA_963921995.1). Classification (NCBI taxonomy): domain Eukaryota; kingdom Metazoa; phylum Arthropoda; class Insecta; order Coleoptera; family Brentidae; genus Oxystoma; species Oxystoma pomonae. The sequence continues at coordinate 89,557,105 of OY998169.1, forward strand.
CGTGAATTCATCCAAAACTTAAACATTTTGAACTTCTTGTCGTTAGCATCTTGGGACTTTTCTAGCAAAATCTCCATTGCTGCTTCTTCCGCTTCTGTAAGGATATCCTCAGGAACGTAATTTTCATCGGTTTCCTCCATTTTCCATACGTTTTTTTCTTCAAAAAAGCTTCCCTTTTCTGCAGGGAAAACCGACAAGTGTCCAAATTTATTTAAACATTTGCTAACAATGTATCATGCCCGTGGCAAACAAACAAACAACCTACTTTGACCAAAATGTAAAAAAGTCGAGAGGCGCTTCGAGCTTAGGTTGATCTAGCCCCAAATTTCTCAGTCATAGTCCTTCTAAAATTTTGATGAGGCCTTGGTGGCAATGGCATATATACTATCGGCATCATAAAAGTGGTACGTGATAAACATAGGTATTTTTTGAATTGTATGGTTAACTACCGGATTATATTTTGTGACAGACTAGTACTAGAATGTGAAAATATTGACATCAAAGATTGCTTTCAAAAATAATTTTTATATTACAATAATACGCTAACGCCAAAGACAATTGTAACAAAAATTAAAAAACACAATTGTAACGAAAATTATAAAACAATAGAAACAAATTATTAGGTATATAAATTTTAATATCTAGTCATTGCGCCATTCACCTCAATTATACCGTTTAACCTTCTTGGTAAAGAATCAGTTAAAATTTCATAAAGGTTTTCATTTTCACCAACCAATTCTTCATAAGCATAGACTATTAACTGGACCAAGTGATGTTGATTTCCCGACACAATATTAAAGCTTTCCAGCTTTTTTGAAATTAAACCCCAGATATTTTCCGTAGGATTGGCGTCTGGGGTTTTCGCAGGTCAAGGAAGAACTTCAATATTTTACTCCCGAAACCAAGTTTGGCAAATTCTGGACGTATGAGCAGGGCAGTTGAAAAATAAACTGGTATTGATAAAGTTCTGTGACGGCTGGAAGCATAGTGTTCTCTAAAATGTCCACGTAAAGCTGTGCTGTGAGCCTTACATTGATTCGAAAATCTTCCAGCGCGATCTCATAGCGCGTTCTTGGTGGACGATACACACGAATTTGTTTTCTATCACTACAGGACTGGAAAACTTTTTCATCGGAAAATATTACCTTTCGCCGAAACTCTGGTTCCTTTAGAGAGTAATTAAGGGCAAAAAGTAACCTGGTCTGTTTTTTGTTTCATTCGTAAGTTTAGTTTTTTTTAGCGGCTACACGACATCTTAAATTAGAGCCTTTCCTTACGCGATTTCGTGCCACTCTTACACATCCTGGAAATTGGGTTAATGTCTTTGCCTTTTTTTTCATAAAAGCGATAAGGTCATAATCTTGTTCATAAGTTAAAACTTTCAATAAACCAGTCCCTTGTTTTCTTTATTGTCTGATCTTCTTCCCATCGTTTTTTAATTTTTATAATCGTGGTTTTACTGCGTCCATAATGTCTAGCCACGTCCCTAATTGACCATTGACCATAGTTGTAGTTTTGCCAGGAGTTGGGCTTTATCAAATAAAGAAATTTGTGGAGGCATTTTTTATTTATTTGTCAAACTGAAATACAGAATGACATACTTTTTGACAGTTTAACAAAAATACAATAATGGGTGACTTTGTTTGTAAAAATAGACCAAGATATGACAACAAAAAGTATTGTGTACCACGACCGCACCCCGTTTAGTGAGTAGGGTGTCTAGTCTTTATAGAAAATGCCGCAAGAATGAGAGACGAGTATTGCGATCTTCAACTCTAATTTAGAAACTGGTTGGTACGGTGGTCCTTATCCGTCAGGTCACTTCTCACTTCTGATCTCGCTCTTCTGCTGCTCAACAGCATCCCAGGACTTGCGATTCTGTCTTGCAGATTCTTTATTCAATGGTCGCAGCCAGAGCGACTAATTTTCCTTCCTTGATAAAGATTTATCTATTTTATTACAGACTTTTCGTAGATTTATTGGCGCTAGACTACTGCCACTGTGGAAATTACGGTTCACTTGAAATTAGAATATTATTGTGCAGAAAAACATATGGTAAAATACGATTTGAACTGTATGCAGTACATAGACAAATAAGGAGGCGGTAGAAAATTGCGTATTAACTTTTTGCTTTTCAGAGTGCCCCCGCCCCTCTCATTAGCAACCCATTTTTTTATAAATATTTTTAATTTTATGTTTAAATTGCAAAAAGTTGCGGCGACGCTAAAACATCACTAACTGATAAGATTTTAGCTAATTTTAAGCAATTTTGATCACCTGGCAATCAAAACGTGTAAAAACACTGCATTTTTAATAAAAAGCTTTCTGCCTGCTTCGCAGACGTTTTAATTTCGGCGGTTTTTGTAACCAGCTGAGCGTTAACCTCAAAATTCATTATTATTTATTTTTATATTATTCATGGAAACTTAAATCCGAACACCGTATATCGCTACTGGCTTTTGTTCTAAACTTACAATATTTTTAAATATTTTATCCCTCTTTTCCCCCCTTAAACCTTCACCACCCTACCCAAAAGTTAATCAGTTCATGGTCGGCGGATAGAGGATTCTTGTACCAAATTTCGTTAAAATCGATTAAGGCGTTCTTGAGTTATCGTGTATACAGACAGACAACAGTCCCACAGAAAACATTTTTTTTCGTCGATTAAGGTGTTTTGGAACCTTAGTAAAAAGTCAATATTTCACGATTTTTATAGTCCCCCATATCATATTGGTATAGTGGACTAAAAAGAGACCGCAACATCCCACATAACAATTAAACATTCCTATAATGTAATAAATAAATAAACTTAGAGAACAAAGAATAGGATAGGAATGTTACATTTTACCATTGGGAATATTACTAACACATGCTAGCAATAATTTAAGTTCTAGCTCATACAGGTGATATAAATGTGATAGAAACGTGACGTGAAACATGACTATAATATGACTAGAACGTTTTTTTTTAAAGAATTATAGTAATATACCTAGGCACTGACTATAATATTCCACATAGCAAATATTTATCCCTATTGAATGTTGCATGGATATGATTTTGTGATTCAAAACATCTCCAGATGGCCACGAGATGGATATCCGAAGATATGCGCAGTGGATATATATCCACACCAAATATGCATTAGTCTTCCACTAAAGTGCAATTACGGATTAGCCTATGGATTAAAGATGTGTGATTCGTGAACGATTCGTTCACTATGATCGAATCACTTGCGAGTATTGAGTGATCGAATCATGTTTGCTCGATATGATTCAATCAATCAAATGAGTCAAATGATCGACGAAGACAGAATGAATCAAACGAGTGAATCAAATCGGAATGGATAAACGACTGACTGACCCACTGTGGCGATACACTGAATCAGTTGAAAATAGGTCGATCGTTTCGTTCATTCGTTCCTTTGATTCGAATTCCTGCGCGCGGGGTAACTATATGAAAATATAGATTTTTTGGTCAGCAGAGTATTTCGTATTTAGCTGCATCCTGCGTAGACCTTTTTTTTGGGTCACCATTTTCTTAATTTAATTTCAAATGAATGATTCAATGATCGAATCAAAAGAAATTCCTTACCCTTACTATCAAGGAATCACCTCATTTAACTCCAATTTTTAGGTAAATTTTTGGGAGAAACTATAGTGGCGTAGCCAGAAATCGACTCTGGGGGGGTTCATAATTTAATAAAAATCAACTACCTATATATACCCATGCCAAATTTTTAAAAATTAGGTAGGTGCCTCTTGCTTGAGCTCTTGAACTGAAGAGAGGGAAGAGGGGCGGTTTAATAGGTGTTGATTTAGGGCTATATACGAAAAAATACTTATTTTTAAAAGCAAGTCTCATTTGCAGATTTTTTTCAAAATTAACCGCCGCCGGTAAAAACTTTTAAAAAATTACTCTAAAATGCTAATTTTTGTCAAAAAAAAAAACAAAAAATTCTCTAAAAATTTAGATCTCTTAGGTTTTTTGTAAAATATTTTTGAAACAATTGATTGGGTTAGATGCCAAGAAGGGGTGGGTTCCGGTGGTATATATAGATTGATAGAATGCTGCTGATAAAAATTCCTTAGAATCAAACTAAAATTGTAACGATTAATGACGTCATAGCACCGCAGGCAAACATTTTAAAATTTAAGATTTTACACCAAACACAAGTCAGAGCTATAGCGCCTCCACTTTTTTGGGCCATTGATCATTATTAATTTATTGTAGATTGGGTTGCACCTCCTAGGGGCGGGTTAACCCCCAAACCCCCCCTCCCTGGCTACGCCACTGAGAAAGAGGAGGAGTAGTTTTCTGAATGAAATATAAAAATTTTCGCCTACGGCGCGACAACACCATTGCTTCCTACACATTTACTTTAATTTTGTGTCAAGGATGGAACTTGTAGTGGTGTAATTTTCTCAAAAATTTTTGGCTGATTTGGCGCATTTTAGCCTGATTTTAGCATCAAATTTTGGGTAAATAGACAATTCAAAATTTGGTTACCCCCTTCCCAGATTTAAGACCAGATCCGCGCTTGTAATCACCCGTTTCCTTGCATCAATGAAACTTTATCAATTATGGCCGCATTGCCGGTTACCACTTGTACATGCAAAAGGTCTGTTTCCTCATTAAAGTTTTGAAAAACGACAGGTCACCTCGGTACTCTGTGGAAAAACTCCCCAGATTTTTAGGAGAAAAAATAGAACTGTTCTTTAATTTTTTAATCTTTTGGCCACAGGGAAAATTAAACATCAGAATTAGCTGAAATTGCAGTTGTGATCATTTTTAAATGCTTAACAAAAATATCTGAAGGATTTTTCAAAATTCTCAATTATTTTCTTTTCAAAATAAAAGCTCTGGTGCTGATCACGATCCCAAAAGCCTCAAAATAATTGCGGTTTAGAACAAACCCTATTTACAAAAAAAAATAGAGAAATACTCACAATTTCCTCTGGACTACATTTTTACTTTTTATACTTCCTTGCTTTAGCGAAAATAAAAACTAAGTTTCCTTTTTTCTAAAAACCTGTGCACTCCGGAAAAGAAAACTGATCAATCAATCACACTTTATTGAATTTGGGAGACACACGCAGTTCAAGTGTTGGCCGATAGACCGCAGAATTTATACGATTCCATGGTAACTGCAGGTGTTTTGTCAACAAACTTTAAATCGGGTCGCAGTGGGACAGAAGTGTATTTTTACGTTTTCTGACAGAAAACCCTTCGAGGTTATGTTTATCTTTCAAAAATGTGTTTTCAAAAACATTGTTCTAAAACAAATATGAAACCACTCCGCGTGTGCGGTCGCCCGCCGAAAAAGGCCTAGCGTTGCACGGGCATTACCACGAGTCTATCAAAGAACCAAGAGAACTTTACTGGCTCGCTGGGATTACTAGGAATTCGCATAGAAACATTCGGCGCCCATAATCCCACATAATTTCGTTTTTATTTTAATTCCACCATCTTTTTTAAATTTAAATTATTGCGGCATAGTTATGTGCAATTGTACCAGTGAAATCTTGGAGTGCAAAGAATAGATTTTAGGACATCAGTTTCAAAAACACACGGATACTTGAGTACTAACAAAACAGGTCAGTAAAACTCCATTTAGAGGTTGGAAAGATTCTTGCTAGTCGTTGACTCTCCTGTTTAAAATAGAATACGATTATGTCGTCTAGCGCCAGTAGCTGATTTTTAAATCTGCATGCTTTTAAGTTAACCTGTTGTCGGTATCAGCTAGCGGGAGTGTGATTATAACTTAGCGGGAAATTGTCCGATTTTAATAAAATTTAGCTGTTTAGAAAGTCAAAGCATGACATTTCCTAAAAATCCAATTTAAAAAAATAAGCCTTTTAATCCCCACAGATATTTTTTTGTGTGCGACACTGTAATAAATCTGCAACACCGGTTACAAAGTCACATTCTTTCGAAGAACATCGATATATCATATCAAGCTTATTAAGAAACAATCTACTTGTTTAAATAGCAATAACTTTTTCAACAATTGATCAATTTTAATAAGTTTAAACTTTTTAAAAAGCACAATCTTCAAAATTTATTTAAGTAATGGTAAAAATGACATTTACTTAAAATCCAAGATGGCGGACCTATTTAAAAAATAGGCATATTTCACCCCCCTAGAATTTTTTTTTTAAATATTTCATTGGTACGCTTGGCAAAGATGTGGCTTTGTAACCGATGTTTGAGATTAAATACAGTGTTGCAAAAAAAGTTTTTTCTAGGGGGGTCAAAAATGCCTGTTTTTTAAATAAGTCCTTCATCTTGAACTTTTGACAAATGTCGTGATTGGCACAAGTTACAGGTAAACTCTGGTCTATTTAAAAATTGCAAACTTCCTTATTTCTTGTCCGAATTTTTAAAATGTTACATCGATGTGCTTCGAAAGAATGTGGCTTCGTAACCGATATTTTGGATTTATTAGTGTCGCACACAAAAATATATCTCGGGGGGGTTAAAAATGCCTGATTTTCAAATAGGTTCGCCATCTTGGATGGATAGGAAATGTCAAGTCAAGTAAAAAAGTGCGGTTTTTATTATTTAGTTTTTTAAAATAATCGATAATTTTTAGGATACTTAAATTTATAAAAAAAAAACTTAAAATTATGCAAAATTACGTGAAATGATTCCGGGGTAATGGTTTAAACTTTCTCGGTACAAAATTTGATACAAATTTTTTATTCAAAATCACCCTTAATGTTTATTCATTCAGAGATTTTACTTCCGGCATGAAATTGCGTTTTATAACGGCAATATAAAAAAATGAAGCGCCAACTTTTTAACACTTTTCACAAAATTCTAAAATCCCGTCTAGTCAGGAAATTGAAAATTGACAAGAAAAATCACTTATAGCTTCTTATTTCTCGTCATTTTGTCATGCCAATCCCATCTTTTTCTGTACGGGAGCTAAATTATTATTTATACCGACCGTCATCCCTGCCAATTGTGGCCCCGGGGCCATGTACACGTAACGCCCCTTTTTAATAACTTCACTCTGTAGAAATATTGAAATATTTATCGAGAATTCCGTCACCTCGCCCTAACTTTGGGGCACATATCACTGTCTAGGTATTAGAGTAATAGAATATTGCAATTCTAAGGCAGCAATACGATATAGATATGCAGAGTTCGACAGTTGTTGTCTAGGGTGTCGAAATAGCGTGTATTGAAAAAGAAGCGCAATGGCTAGTAAATGAGAGCGAAAGAGATAATAAACTTGAGAAACCGATACGCTGTTGCCGCTTTCAACCACAATTAACTAAAAGATTCCCCAAGTAAGATACCGTCAAATTTAACGATAAGTGTTGCCTTCAAAGGACGTAAAACAGTGATTATGAATATTTTGTTATTTTAGTTTGAAGTTAGAATCCGCTAAAGTAATTAAAATGCCCATTTTTTCACAAACTTTTACTACCGATTGACGTACCCTAAATCGTCCATTTTGAATCCGCCATATTGAAATTTTCAAATCTGATCAAAAAATCATATCCCCTTCCCGAAAAACCCCTGTATGACAATTTTGATTTAAATCGAACAAACCAAATCTTCTCCCTCAGAGGGAAGTGTGTACCTAATAATACTATATTATTGTATCGTCGCCGGAACTATAAACGCATACCAAATTTGAACACAATCAGATTTGGATAAGTCAGTTAAAATTGGTTAGCAAAACAGGACCGAAAATCGTAAATCGTGAATCCGCCATATTGAATTTTCAAAATCTGATTAGAAATTCGTTATCTCCATCCCCAAGTGCCCCAACACACTAAATATTAACGGAATCGGGCGTACTTCAACTGTATACCCTCCTCCATTCCTTTCGAGTAGTTGTCGCCGCAACTATATAAGCATGTCAAATTTGAAGCCGAGAGGGTGTCGGCAAGTTGGTCAAAATTAACTAAGATTCCACCCGAGAAAACATACATATTTACATAGATATGTACATTGCAACGCATGTGTGTTTTTGCGCATGTGGTTTTCGAACCAGAGAAACGATTTCGATGAGGTTTTTTCTGTTTGAAACTTATCCTTCGGCGAGTTTTTTGAGATTCGGTAAAAATGCGCTTCTTACACACAGATGTCCAGGAATTTAAGATATAAACGAGTGTTTTTTTTTAATTAAAAACAATGTAATACTAAAATATAAAAGAATATTAAATCCACACCAATATTACCTACATAAATATTACCTACTTGTTGCAATAACTGTTATTATCTTTAATGTTTATATTAACTTCCCTGCAATGTGCGAAGTTGACCAAAGAATCACTCAGCTCCTTGTTTTGAAATCTTGACGTGCTTAATCTCTTGAGTAGCTTGGCTGTTTTTCTCAAGTTGACTTTTTTTTGTTAAGGCATCTTCATTGACTACTGTTTCAGCGCATTGAGTTGTCAAATCTTTCGCACACTTTTCGAACATAGTCCAAATTGTCTAACACCCGACATAATTTTCACATTTTGTTTTTGATAGAGTGCCTTAATTTTCTTGATTTTTTTCTCATTTTTTGGCAAAAAATAATAAAAAAGCGCGAAAAATAATATGTAAACCTCTGGACTAAAGTGTCTTTTTATTGTATCCCTCTCTTCGGTCGGGCTAGCAACTTTTCATCTCGGGATGAAAGGTTAAACTTTAGTCCCTTGGTGTATAATATACTATTAGTCCAGTTGAGTTTTAAAAGTATGTAAAATAAAAAACCTTTGTGTAACGCAATAAACGCATAGTCATATACTTTCAAGGTAAATACAGGACCTAAAATAAATAAAATTAAAAACACACAACTAAGTACCTATCAACTTCAGAAAAAGACAAGCAACAAGTAATAAATTTACACAAAAAATTAAAAAATTATAAACAAAGCGAAACAAAAACATAAGAAATATAAAATGTAACAAATTAAAAAAATGTAACGCACAATAAATAAATCCATAGAAAAATACACAGAAATTTAAATTAAAATTTATATCACAGTGTAAACTTGACTAATTTTTGACAATGTGGTTTAAGTTTTTTATCCCGGTGCGCGATAACTAGATGCACTCCGGAGCAGGCTATGAAATGCGTCATTATTCAGGAAATTGCTTCGTAAAATCGGAAAACCATGGAAAGCATGGAAACTGTAAAATAACAGGCAAAATAGGGGGATCCTGATTGGTGGAAAACCAGTAAACACGTTTGATTGGTACGGGGGGGAATTTCGAAAATTTGATTATTGTGGTTTGCCATTAAGGGGTGTCTAGAAGGAAATTTCTCATCTCATGAAAATAATCGAAAAGCTGTTAATGATGTTGAATTATACATGAAAATTAATATTTTTTTGGTATATTCAAGTTCTTTACGTGTAAACACTATAGTGATGGAACAAGGTTCAGTTATCAGAGACACTATATTTAGGTTTTCTTGGTTTTAAGAAATAAGGGCGCTAAAATTCCCCTTCATTAGGAATTCATATTTATCATTTTATAAAATGTAATGTATAATGAATTTATTGATTATCTGTTCTGAGCAGAACGTCGGCGATACATATTTTGTCCATCCCATTTCTAGACCATTGAACCAGTGGCGGTCCTAGGAGGGGGCGATATTTCCTTCCTCCTTTGCCCCAGAAAAAAGTAGACAACAAAGATTTTGGTGTTAACCGTGAAGTCTTTTCAGAAAAAACGAGACATTGCAGAACGTTCCTTTAAAGACATTCTAGAATCCCTCCGTAGTATTTTGGGATAGTTTGAAACAGACGAAGAGCACGATATTACAAATACAGAACAGAATTATAAAGTTTTAATCTGAGATTAAAAAGAGACAAGATATCTGGTCCAACGAAAACTCCTTGGAAAATAATAACCACTGTTTATTTACAAATAAAATAACATAATTTTTGGCTAGTGGGTAATATTTTTTTTTTCTTGATGTTCCAGGTACTATGAACTGTGTTTCTTTGTTTTAATGTTTGGCATAATTTTATTGTGTTGAAAATTGAAAATGCTTTAAATCAAATACAAGCTTTGTAATAAATTTCTTTTGTATAAAATTATGCTACAAACATTTATTGTTGGGAAGCTTCCAAAGCTCATATTGGCAGAATTATTTTTTGCATGTTTTTTAAATTATTTTGCGGATTTCATATTATACTAAAATTTTAATAATCAAATCCATGTATAAATTTCTATTTAAGTGGGTACGCCACTGGTGTGTTTACTATAAAAAAAAGAAAGGTAAGCAGTGTTCCATAAAATAATATAACCAAAGTCTCCGTAAGTGTCAGGTATCTTGTCTCTTTTTAATCTAAGGTTTTAATTTATATTTTCTTTAATGGATAACGACAGTTGGTATTTAGTTTGTAGGAATAACAGGATTTTCGGTCCAAATTTAAAACTAATTTATTAAAACTCTTTTATAAAACCAAGCTTTCGGAACGTTTTGTTCCTTCTTCAGGGCTAAAATTAGCTAAAACACAGAAATAACATTCAGAACACAGTTTGTTTTAAATAATTAACCTTATATAAGTTTAATTTAGTTTGTATATTGTTTTCTCTTCATAGATTTGTAATTTGGAAGTCTTTTTTTATTTATAAACAAGGTTCAATAACGAGACTAAGTATTTTTGACCTGAACATATTCATATGAAGTTTTATACACCGTGAAGCCAAAATCAAGGCCAAATTAACTAATGTCGTTTATTAATACAAAACACAAATTCTTGAACTTTTATTGGGCGAAGTCAGTAAATATTTTAAAACAATATTGGTCAGAAGTAGGCAAAAGCTTAAATCATGTGATAACGATTTTCGAGGCAATGAACAAGTGTGGCGATATTTTTCCGTTGATAAAAACATTCTGGGATGTTTGTCAGTAAGTAATGCTTCGTCACAAAGAAGCTTCTCCTGCCTCAGAACATTAAAAATATAAGTACTTAAAAACACTATGAAGGAAATTCGTCTTGACGGGCTTAGCGTTGCTGCATATCAACAGAAATATTGAAATTGACATTGAGCGAGTCATTGACCGGTTTGCCCAAAAAAATTGGAAACGACCTTTTTTTGAGATCTTATAATTGAGATATGCAATATGAAAGGTAACATATTTTTAGATCTCAAAATAAATGTATTTAACTATTAGGTTTTGTTTGTGGTTTATTTGTTGTCTATCTTTGTATAACTGAAAAAATTATACTGTACTCAAGCGCGGATTTCATGGAGGTAGGGGGTAATTAACCTCCACCCACCCTGGATTTAAATTTTTTACGAAAATATTTAGAAAATCAAAAGTGAGGCATAAATTGAGGCGCTATAATACCTTTTCGCCTGCTGCGCTTTGAAACCATTGATATATTTCCAATTTTAGTTTAATTTTGATTTGAGGCCAAATCCGCTCTTGTAGTTATTGTTCCTCATAAAAGCTATGCTTTTATTCTAGTTTTTTTCGTATCGAAACCGCCCCCCCCCCCTTTTCAAATGGCTGGGACCACCACTGATTGAACCTACTAAATAAGGCTGCCCAAGTATCCCGAACTCTCGCGTTTTCCATACATTTTTTCTTTAGAAATATCCGTATCTTCTTAGGCATATTAGGATGGATCATTAGTAGTCGCCCATATTGTCTAGTGGGCACACAAACCGTTCCCCGCAATGTTAACGAAAATATAAGTTTTACAAAAATGACAATCGATGTAGTTTACAGAGGTACAATTTTAAGTATGGATCCTTTATTGTGTGTTTTGGTATCCCTATCTCTTACGCAGTTAGGCCACTGTAGTAGAGCATAAGGACATAAGCGATATGATTACCGGACATAGCCTTATTTAACAGCGATTTACCAGCTTATTTTGGAATATATTCCAAAAATCGCATTTTTCCCATATGAACAAACGATCAATACTTAAAACAGGACCTTTTTTAAAACTACATCGGTTGTCGTCATGGGCGTATATATATATATATTCCACAGGGGGGGGCCAAACTGTTCTTTGGGAAATAATAAAACTTTAAATGTATAGGTATGTATACCGACCTATTTTAAATGAAGACATTAGGGACTTATTGAGCGTACATTTTCACGGTCCCTTATTAAGGAAAATTGACATTTGACATCTGAACATGCGCGTGACCTGCGTTTTTATTAAGGGAACCGTAATAAAATACGGTGTTCCCTTAATTCGGTACAGTTACCGTACGTCACTTATCTTTAAACATAACCTCAATTAGCACGGATAATAGTGATGGTTGGTTTGTTTTTCGACACGACTTTTTAATATTCTTTGCATTTTTAGTTTTTTGTTTATAAACAAAAACAGTCTTGTGGATTTTTAAAATTTATGTGAAAAAATTAATAAATTGGAGAAACATATGAGGTTGCGGTTCAGCTACACTGACGATTTAATTCTTTTGCAAGAATTTATCAGGGAAAATCCCTACAAGGTTAGAAATTTTAGGTTAGGAATAAGGAAAAGTAATACGACTTCCAATAACACTTTTTTTAAACTGGGGTTAATGTTCAACCTAAATAAAATACGGTTTCCCCTTATTATGGTAAAACCAGAGTAACGCACAATAAGTCCCTATTTTTCAAGTTCTGGAACTCTTTTCTATCGGTGAGAAATTAATTTGTTTAAAAACATTTCTTTTACAAATCCCAGGGGGCCATGGCTCTCCCCTTCCTACGCCCATGGTTATCGTTTCCGTTTTTGGTAACATTGCGGCTTGTTAAAAACGGTTTGTGTGCCCCCACTGACGCGACGTCAATATAACCTCAATATCGCGTGACATAAAATGCCTAATATGCTTATTAGTATAGTTCTACTTCTATCTTTACCTATTAGAGACATAAAGCTATTTGTAACTCATCGCGGTATACGTATCCGCATCTAGCGAGAACCAAGCACATTGATTGGTCAGAAACTTGTAGCACTTTTGAAAAGAGCAGATATATGCCAATTTAAGGTGTTTTTGAATGCAATAGGTGCTGAGATACGATACGTGTGGCGTAACGATACGTGATACCTAACGCATCTCAATACCTATCGCGTTCAAGAACACCTTAGATTAGCATATATCTGCTCTTTTCGAACGTGGTACAATTTTCTGACCAATTAATATGCTTGGTTCTCGCTAGATGCGGATACGTATACCGCAATGAATTACAAATAGCTTTATGTCTCTATTATTTGAGTTAAAAAGACAAAATTATGTTAGAAGAGTGCTCGTTTCAAAACTTCTTCTACCAACTCTCTTATATCTCTAATAAAATTGTACAGGCCACCCTTTTAAATCACGGCGTACATGATATATGTGAGTATGAATTCATATCTAAATTAAAAAATTTTAATTTAACAAAAATATCAATGCAGATGTACAATACCTGCTGCGGTTTTAAAAAAGCTTTCAAAAAAATTAAATACAAAAAAAACTCAATTTTCCGTAAAAGCGTGTCAGGTTTTAGGATTTTGTTCGGCAACGTTAGAATGAAAAAAAACGTCGAATAAGTTGACACGTGACGCGATCCAAAATTAATGTTTTTTTTTTTAAATAAAAAAAATATAATACCATCTTATCTCGTTACGTTTTTAAAATCTGACCAAAGGTTACATCTCGGAAACCAAAAAACCAGATATGATTTTTTTTGCTGTTCCCGTATTTAATTGTAAAGCCATGATGGCCCTTAAAATAATTTAGTTAAATACCTGTTAAATGATTTTAAGATGTGCTTAAATACGCTTATAGTAGGACATATCTCAAACACTTTGTGCTTTGAAAAATTACAATTTTTTGCTGTTTTTTGTATAAAAAAGGCAAAATAAAAATCATATGCACGACACCACTCAAGATAACAGACAGATGACATAACAGAAATTTTTATTAAACAATTGCCTTAAATTCTTTCTCTACAATACTTTTTTATAGCCTGCGGTCTCTCTTCAACAACCTTAAATATTTTTGCGCTTCACTAAATTATCCCTCCATCTACCTCTAAAATTCTGCCCTCTCTATCTAACTATTTTTCATTTTAACAGAGAAAAAATGTTTTTTGCCAGCAGTTCTTTCAAAGCTAAAAAACCAGTGAAAACTTGAAAAATTTGAGTGTTTTATTCTAGAAATCGAAAGTTTGGAAAGTAAGCTTTAAAATGTGAGCAAAATTATAAAATAAAAATGTAAAAAACATAGTAAAATTGATTCAACAAAAACTTTACCCCTTACATTATGCTAAAATATTTTAAGCCTTAAATTACCATCATGAATTTACCCTAAAGCAATCAAAATATATTAATTTTTGCGAAAAATATAGTTTTAGTCTATTACTTTATTATCCAAAATAAATACCGTGAGCAGAAAAGTAAAAAAATGTTTTACTCAACTCATTATTCATACATCGATAAATGTTGCTTTCTAAGAGATAAATCAAAATTTAGCTATACCATAATTATATGCTAATTATGTGCTAATTTTGTCCCCAATAAAAAATTTTGTGCTCCTCTGGTATCTGAGAAAATCTAAGAAGCAAGTAGGGTAGCTAGATTAATATTAACTTAGCAACCTCACCAGAAAATATGGCGCCAAACCCTCAAAAGCCTTCAAAAAAGGTAATGGTATCCGTAGATCCGGATTTCGCACTTGGGGTGCTCATCAGTACGGTGCTAGGAATTAGGAGATGAAATGATGATGAAAAAATCTGACACAGGATTCATGTAAAAGACAACCATCTGTCAAATTGCAGAATCGGCAGATGTACCTTCAATTTGAAGAAAAATTAAGCGTCTCTAGGAGACAGATATAATTATCTTTACAGATATCCTTAGCTCTGGAGTTGATAAAGTGCGAAAACCTGATCTACGGTTACCATTATCTTTTTTGATGGAAAGCTCGCTATTCATTGATTTTGTTATTTATTCACACTCTCTAAATCCTTTTTTATTTTAAAATTATGTGCTAATTATGTGCTCCACGAATATATAAAAAAGGGTGGGGTAGATAGGTTAATATTAACTTAGCGACACATGTTTAGGTATCGCGAATTTAAATAAAAATTTCAAAAACCTGTTTTATTTGCAAATTATGTGCTAATTTCGTCCATGATCAAAAAATTTTGTACTTGTCTGGTTTCCGAGAAAATCAATAAAAAGGATATTACAATACATCACTTGTAATAACCTAGCATTCGCAATCTGAAGTGCGATTCCCAAGTAAAAATATATTATTACAAAATTATATGCTCCAGGAATATGTGTAAGAATTATCACATAATTTTAATACCAATCATTTTTAGTTTTAGTGCGTGGAGTTGCTAAGTTAATATTAATCTAGCTAACCCACTTTCTTTTTCGATTTTTTAGCAAACCAGACGAGTACAAAATTGTCTGATCACGGACGAAATTAGCACATAATATGCAGATAAAACTGGTTTTTAAAATTTTTAAATTCCGTGATACCTAAACATGTGGGGTCGCTAAAAAAAACATAATTTAAAATGAAAAATTCGATTTTTTTCTTATATAGTCATGGAGCACATAATTTTAAAACCAACAATTTTACAACAATTACCGACAGTATTGCAAAATACTTCAATATAGAGCGAGTTTGTATATCCACCGGTGGTCCACCGGTGCCAACAAAAGAGTTCATAAATTTTAGATGGATTTCACCAGTCCAACAATAGAGTTCCTAAATTTTTCGTTGGATTTCACCAATCCAACAAATGTTGGCACCGATCGCCACCGGCTTCGTAAGTCGGTGGCAAATCTACGTTGGATTAAACATAATCCTACTTTATGATTATTTATTTTTTCCAGTTTTTTTATAACTTATTCAAACCAAGATAATTTTTTATGCATTTTGGTTAATACAAGGTACAGTACAGGATGCTTAATGGAGTGGTGAGCCATTATATTAATGCAAGACAGTTCAAGTGAAGATTCTGATGATGAGCTAGACATCATACTAAATTTGAGCAAAAAAAGTACTTGCATTGAAGACTATTTTGAAAAAACTGTACAGCATAAGTGCCTTAGCTTATATCCTCAAGGTTCCTTCCTTCCTTCCTTCGCCCATAAAAAATTTACATTTCCCAAGGAAGAAGGGAGACTTGGGAGCGACTATGCCCTTATAAGTCACATTTCCGATTTTCTCGAGCCGAAGTTGAGGTATGATTTTATTCTTTTTAGTGTGGTTATTGGCACTCAGATGTTTACACCGCACCGCGTTCTTTTTGTTTTCGATGGAACAACGACATTTCATCACTGCTAGATCACCGCTGTCAAAAAAATGTTGAATTTACAAACTCGCCCATTATTAGAAAAAAGTTTTTGTCGGCCTTAGCGGCTCATAACAATCAGCTGCCATAAATTTTGAAAATTAGTAAAACCTATCATCAAACTCGAAAATTTATTTATCCCGACAACAATATTTATAGTCACTTCGACCAATAGAGAGAAAATAGTGTGTATCTATTTTAACGCCGACCATTTTAGTTTTTAGAAAGTTTATTTTTGGACGGTTAGGTCATGACAACCTAGGTATTGCAGAAATAAAACAAATCGACGGTCAATCTGAATCTAAAATAAACCAGATCGTTTTGAACATAATAAGTAGTACAGGTTGCATCTTAAAGAATATGTAGTTTAGTTTTTTAACGGATTTTCGCAATTTTCAACATTTTGTAGTAGCTATAAAAATTCGATCAATCCAGAATTTTTTACCACCCTTTTATTTTTAATTTTAGCCTTGGGAAACTGATAAAAATCTGCCTACAACTAAGAATTACCATTACCCATAAAAATCGGATCACAGGATCATATACACGGTGTTCATTTGAAAACTTAACACCCAAGATTTACATATTTAGAGTCTGATTTGAAAGAAATCTGCGGACACGTCGATTTTTTGTTCGGGGAGGATACATTTTGTTATCTTGAAATATTTGTAGCACGAGGGTGTCCGGGGATTTTTCAAAAAATAAAAAATTGTTTTGTAAAAATAGTAGTTTTCACAACTGGTGGCTAAAATAGTACTTTTTTTACAAGCCTTGGTTTAAATAGCGAGCGCAGCGAGGTATTTAACAACGCGAGTAAAAAAAACACGGTTTAGCCGCGAATTAACACAATTTTTTTTGAATACCTTTATCAGAAAATCCAAGAAAAACAGGAAAATACTTTTCAAAATCTCGAACGATGAGCACTTTTCTCGCTGGTAAATGAAATAACAATGGTTTCCATCCGTGTGCCTTTTTACTCGGTGACGTTCATTATTGCGAAATTTTAATCTTTGACAGTTTGATATTTTGACGACGTTTTTCGTAAATACTTAGTGAAAACTGGCGGAAATGGCTTAATTTTTTTACTCCCTATTACTGGGGCTACCCTAAATTGGTTGGTGCAAATGGCGGTAAATAGAATACGTGCTCTGCCCTAAAACTAAAACTAAAAAAAAAAAGGAAAAAAGCCTTTTAATCCAAAGCTAATGCATCCCGCACACTCATCCCTCTAGTAAATCAAAACTTTTTCATCCGCTGATGCTTTCTACTTTTCCGAAAAGTTTTTGTTGCTAGAATAGAAATCCGGTCAACTTTGCTTGGTTGTCTGTATCCCCCGTATTTTCCTATTAATAACATCAAAACAATGAAAATAGGAGGGGAAGCCACCCACACCCGTGAGTGAGTTTTTATGTGTGTTATTTCCACACTATGAATGCCATACCCTTTGCACGAAATCTTTATAAACAACAAAAACGAAAATATAACTAATCCATTTTACTTTATAGGTTTCCATTATAATTTTTAACCTATTGTTCTTTGTTTGGAAACCCTATTATATTGTTTTATTATTATTGAATAAACTGATCCTATATCAGACAGGGTGTAAAAATTTGATTTTAAGGAAAAATAATGGTAAATAGTCACGCAATAGTATGTTATTCACCAAGGGACTAAAGTGTAACTTTTTATTCCGAGGCGAAAAGTTTGTAGCTCGACCGAAGGGAGGGATACAATTCGTTGAGGGATTAAAAGACACTTTAGTCCAGAGGTTTATATATTATTTTTCGCACTTCTGTATTATTTTTTACTAAAAATATTATAGAGAAAATCAAGAAAATTAAGGTACTCAAAAACAAAACGTCAACATAATGTCGGGTGGTAGACAATTTGCTGCTGCTGAAGCGGCAGTAAATGAACTTTTGCCAGAAAAGAAAAGCCAAAAAGTTGGGCTTAATTTTACAAAATAAGTGTTTTATATGTGGAAACCTGGTAATATTTCATTATTTTTAAAATTAATTGCGCCAAAATTCTCTAAAATTAACCAGGAAAATAACCACAACCACTACAAAGTGTCAAATAAACGTTCCAAAATATCCCTAATATTAAAAACGGCATCAATGAGAATGATCTTCTAGCATTTTAAAGAATCAAAGACATTATTGGTGTAGATTTAATATCTTATGCCACTTTTTATTTTACTCCCTCAGGGACTAAAGTAGCACTTTAGTCTCTGAAACGAGGGACTAAAGTAATCACTTTAGTCCCTGGAGTGCGAAAACAGATTTATTGTTTGCCTTGTTAATATCCCTATTTTTTCAACACAATAAAACACTGATAATTTATAATTACATTGAATGCATTTGAAAAAATTGACATATTTCATTTAAGTCACTCTCAGTGGCGGCACAAAATTAGAAAACGTAAAAAACTTTTTTTTTAAATGCAATTTTTCGTATAATTGCTGATTAAAAAAAAACAAACGGTGATATATTTTTTATTTTTTGGTATGTTATAGAAAAATCCTCAGAAAAAAAAACAAAAAGATAAGCTACATATATACAAGGTCATCACGCTTTGTGAAAAACGCCCGTATTTTTGTAAGTTATATCTCAATTGAACAATATATAGCATATACTACCTCTGAGACTCAGAGCACTCCAGCGGTACCACTTTTGTCAAAATCGGCTAAGCCTTCTGGTCTGTAGCATGGCATACACATATATATAGTAGAAATGGGCGTTTAGGACCAGGAACAATCTTCCATATGATTTGACACCCTGTATTAACTTCAAAACATTGTTATGAACTATTGTTTGTGTTAGATAATAGAAAGGAATAAAACAGATAATGCCTTTTATTGTACCCCGATGGTCTTTTATGAAAGTTTTTCCCATTGTTTTCCCATTCTCTACATGACTTTTCCATAAAATGAAAACGTATTGTTGACGTCTGGTCAGTCATAAGAAAAGCACATTTTTGGGAAAAGAAATTCAACAATTAATAGGCACTTTCTTAAGATGTACCGAAAGACAGCCCGGTTTTTGAGATTTGACATTTCAGTGTGACAGAAGCATTGTAAAGTTCATTTTTTCTTATGGACACGCGCTTTTTTTCTGAAAAAACTCCAAATTTCTCTACAAATAGGTTCATGCATAAAAACTAGTATATTATACCCCAATACAAGTGCGTGTCTTTTTATCCCTGGGCGAAAGAGTTGTAGCCTGAGCGGAGAGATAAAAAGACACTTTTATAACGAGTACTGCAAGTACTGGTCGAATACAGAATTAATACCATGCAAATATTAACCTTGACGTGGTAGAATTTTTTTAAAAAAATATTTAATTGCTGAAAATGTTCGAGTTAAACTATCAAATAAATGTTATATTTTTGTTAATTGTTGAAAGTTGAAGTTTATTACCAAATAAAAATCTTTAGTCACCTATCTCAGTTTTCTAAATTATTTCTAATAAATGTCAGAAAACATTAATATCTCCATCTCATCAATTTTCAGTAAATTTTTGTTTTGGTCTACAATAAAATATTGAATTTAAATATTTTAGAATAATTTCATCAACTTCCGTTTCTTTTTTAATTTTTTCTCAAAAAAGTAATATTTTGTGCAAATTTTCAAAGAAGGGATCAGTTGGATTTCATAGAGTCCAGTTTTGGACTTAATGGTCCCTAACAATTATCACAACACGAATTTTGGTTCTTACAAGAAATTTTTTAATTACACTAGTTTTTTTTTCTTTAAACTTGGAAACCCTTAATTGTCTCCTTACTGCATGTCCTACTACCCCAAACGAGTTGCTTCGATATATCAAACATATTAAAAATTTAAAAGCGCATTAAGCAAGTGTAATTCTTTATTTCCGGGAGCCACAGACCGACTTCGGGAATTCCGCGTGTTATTGTTTCCATAATCGACGTTTCATATTCGAATTTTTTAAAATGGAAAAAGAACAAGGCGATTATCTGTATATCCCAATATTACTAGTCATTATACTAATAAATATAGGAAAATTCTGTATTTTGTGCAAAATTTAATTTATTTTAATCAGTTTTTTCTTATTTCAGTAAACAAGTTTTCGGCCATCATCAGACTATATTTGATATTAATCTACGAGAATCAACAGGAAACACTTTAAAATTTGAGACGACTACATGTAAAAAGTTGATTAGAATCTAGTCAAATTTTTAAATGTAGTCGTTCCAAATTTTTTTGCAAAAAATACAAAATTTTCCTATATTTATATATATGTGCACGCAACCACTCACAAAATTTTATATGTCACTGACGACGTCATTTTTTGGCATTTGAAATTACCAAAACTGTCTGTCAGACTCAACCGCCTTTACACCGGTCGACGAACGCCTATGGTTTATAAAACCAAGAATTTATCGGACCGTCTTTAATAAAAATTTTCATCGTAAGAACGATTCACCATAAAAACCGCATTTTGTTAAACTAATTTTTTATCCGAACCTTATTTCTTCAAACCCATTCAATAAAAAATTCGAAATTTATAAGACTCGTTTTTAATCGAACTATCTTTCATCAAACTCATTCAATATCAAACTCGTAATTTATAAAACCGGTTTTTAATAAAACCGAGAATTTGTCAAACCATCATTTTCAAAACCGGAATTCGTAAAACCCGTTGTTTATCAGAAAAATTTTGCTAAAAAAAGGCGTACACGCAGGTGGCGCGGCGGCTCGGCGTTTCGATGCATTTGTCGTTCTATATGCGCTCACTTGGCTAAAAGTATTCACAGGTAGTGTTCAATACTTTGTACGAAGGCGTAGAAGAACCATACCAGTTTTATTTTTTTTCATTTCTAAAATTTCGTGTTAGTAACTCGAAATTTTAAAATTTCGTAATAGTATCTCGAAATTTTAAAATTTCGTCTTATATCTCGAAACTTTAAAATTTCCTGTTACTAACTCGAAATTTTAAAATTTCGTGTTATCATCTCGAAATTCTAAAATTTCGAGTTATTATCTCGAAATTCTAAAATTTCGAGTTATTATCTCGAAATTTTATAATTTGGTGTTATTATCTCGAAATTTTAAAATTACGTGATAATATCTCAAAAGTGTGGGTCAACATTTTGTGTTACTATCTCGAAATTTTAAAATTTCGAGTTATTATCTCGAAATTCTAAAATTTCGAGTTATTAACTCGAAATTTTAAAATTTGGTGTTATTATAATTTTAAAATTTCGTGCTACTATCTCGAAATTTTAAAATTTCGAGTTATTATCTCAAAATTCTAAAATTTCGAGTTATTAACTCGAAATTTTAAAATTTGGTGTTATTATCTCGAAATTTTAAAATTACGTGATAATATCTCAAAAATTTCGTCTTATATCTCGAAACTTTAAAATTTCCTGTTACTAACTCGAAATTTTAAAATTTCGTGTTATCATCTCGAAATTCTAAAATTTCGAGTTATTATCTCGAAATTCTAAAATTTCGAGTTATTATCTCGAAATTTTAAAATTTGGTGTTATTATCTCGAAATTTTAAAATTACGTGATAATATCTCAAAAGTGTGGGTCAAAATTTTGTGTTACTATCTCGAAATTTTAAAATTTCGAGTTATTATCTCGAAATTCTAAAATTTCGAGTTATTAACTCGAAATTTTAAAATTTCGTGTTACTATAATTTTAAAATTTCGTGCTACTATCTCGAAATTTTAAAATTTCGAGTTATTATCTCAAAATTCTAAAATTTCGAGTTATTAACTCGAAATTTTAAAATTTGGTGTTATTATCTCGAAATTTTAAAATTACGTGATAATATCTCAAAAGTTTGGGTCAAAATTTTGTGTTACTATCTCGAAATTTTAAAATTTTGTGTTATTAAATCGAAATTTTAAAATTTCGTGTTACTATAATTTTAAAATTTCGTGCTACTATCTCGAAATTTTAAAATTTCGAGTTATTATCTCGAAATTTTAAAATTTATTACTCGAATAACGAAATTTTAAAGTTTCGAGATATAAGACGAAATTTTAAAATTTGGAGGTACTATTACGAAATTTTAAAATTTCGAGATAATAACACGAAATTTTGACTCAAACTTTTGAAATAATATCACGTAATTTTAAAATTTTGAGATAATAACACGAAATTTTAAAATTTCGAGTTAGTAGCACGAAATTTTAAAGTTTCGAGATATAGGACGAAATTTTAAAATTTCGAGATAATGTTACGAAATTTTAAAATTTCGAATTAGTAACACGAAATGTTAGAAATGAAAAAATAATAAAACTGGTGTGGCCCTTCTACGCCTTCGTAACTTTTTGTATAGATTTCGTAATAGTATCTCGAAATTTTAAAATTTCGTCTTATATCTCGAAACTTTAAAATTTCCTGTTACTAACTCGAAATTTTAAAATTTCGTGTTATCATCTCGAAATTTTAAAATTTCGAGTTATTATCTCGAAATTCTAAAATTTCGAGTTATTATCTCGAAATTTTAAAATTTGGTGTTATTATCTCGAAATTTTAAAATTACGTGATATTATCTCAAAAGTTTGGGTCAAAATTTTGTGTTACTATCTTGAAATTTTAGAATTTCGTGTTATTAAATCGAAATTTTAAAATTTCGTGTTACTATAATTTTAAAATTTCGTGCTACTATCTCGAAATTTTAAAATTTCGAGTTATTATCTCGAAATTTTAAAATTTATAACTCGAATAACGAAATTTTAAAGTTTCGAGATATAAGACGAAATTTTAAAATTTGGAGGTACTATTACGAAATTTTAAAATTTCGAGATAGTAACACGAAATTTTGACTCAAACTTTTGAGATAATATCACGTAATTTTAAAATGTCGAGATAATAACACGAAATTTTAAAATTTCGAATTAGTAGCACGAAATTTTAAAGTTTCGAGATATAGGACGAAATTTTAAAATTTCAAGGTAATATTACAA
The DNA here is from genome assembly GCA_963921995.1 of Oxystoma pomonae. Lineage (NCBI taxonomy): Eukaryota > Metazoa > Arthropoda > Insecta > Coleoptera > Brentidae > Oxystoma > Oxystoma pomonae. The sequence goes on from OY998169.1 coordinate 89,580,310, forward strand.
AATTTTAAAATTTCGAATTAGTAACACGAAATTTTAGAAATGAAAAAACAATAAAACTGGTGTGGCCCTTCTACGCCTTCGTAACTTTTGTATAGATTTCACTCTACTGTTTTTAACTGGAATGCAATTGACATCTAAACACAAACTATTGAACGCTACCTGTACAATTATGCGCGCGTAGCAGCGACAAATGCATCGAAACGCTGCGCCGCCGCGCCACCTGCGTGTACGCTTCCGGTTCATGTATTATTGGCGAATGCGCAATCAATTTAGCAAAAACTTTCTGATAAACAACAGGTTTTACGAATTCCGGTTTTGAAAAATAACGGTTTGACAAATTCCGGCTTTTATTAAAAATAGGTTTTACAAATTACAGGTTTGATATTGAATGAGTTTGATGAACAAGGGTTCGATTAAAAACGGGCCTTAAAAATTTCGAATTGAAGTTTCTATAGTGAATGATTTTATGATTGAACTTTCTTTTATTTAACGGGTCTGATTTTGCACATTCTGATAAACCGTCGACCTCGTATATTTGTCAACTAGTTCAAGGTTATATTTTCATGGGTAGAGGAGTGCAGAGGGACCCAGCAAACACGGTTCCCTCGGGCCTTCGTCGGTCCGATGTCGATTGCCGAATTTGCCTTCATCGGCACCACGTCGATTTACGACATCGGACAAGCAGTATTTTTTGTCCGCTTTGCGATGTAGGCCCAATGTATGTTTGTCGACGCAGCGTTAGACTGTAGGTCGCCGTCGGACCAATGGTAAATTTTACTTTTTGCTGACATCGGAATCCGTCGCCGTACGATTAAGGTCCGATATGGTTTAACCACATGGTACCGACCATAACTGCTTAATTTGGTCGGTCCAACGTAGGCAAGCTGATCTCGGTTTGCGTTCGCATAATGTCGACTATAGTAAATCGGGCCATTAAACAAAGTTCCAATCGGACCGTCGTCGGCCCTAAAGCAAATAAAGTGGGCTTCGGCATAAAGTCGACTATAGTAAATCGGGCCATCGTCAGTTGCAGATTTTCGACCGATTAAACAAAGTTCCAATTGGACCATCGTCGGTCCTAAAGTGGTGTCGGCATAAAGTCGACTGTAGTAATGTGGACCTCCGTCAGTTGCCGATTATTGACCGAAAACTGAAAATCGCAATCTGTCCAACATTGGGCCAGAGTATAGTCGCCGATGCCGACACACTGCCGACAATTTGTGTTTGCTGGACAGCATTTTCTGGTAAGCTTGATCTCACTCAGACCGATGCAATTAAAATAAAGGAACAATAGTAACTATGGTCAGCTCATAAAAAATTGCTTTTTGTTTCGTAACCAAACGCTGTTGACAATTAATAAATAAGAGAAGGTCTTAAATGAAAAATGTCTTTTTCTTTTTATTAAAATAATGAATAAGTACTTTCAATTTCTTTTTTAAATTATCAGCTTTTCGAAAGTAAAGACCTTCCATTATAATAGGTAGTTTTTCGTCTCTTTGTGACAAAGTTCTTCAAGAAAAAATTTGTGGTTTCAACAAATAAAAAATTTTGCCAGAAATCTGTCAAAATTGCGATATTGTTTGTTTTTGAAAGTTGACCCACCTGCAAAGACTAGTTGTTTTCTCTTTTCGCGATCGTCTTAAGTCGGGTTTAATTTTTTTCCAATTGGCTTTTTATTTTTAATATAAGTAACATGCCTAATATTGAACCAAAATTCACAAACAACTTTAAAAAATAATAGTAGCAAACATATAAAAAAAATAAAATGTAAAGGCTTGCAGATGTTTAAATGTACCCCAAAGTGGGCGTAGCTGTGAACATTTTTGGGCACATTGCACACTATGAAAAACCTTAAAATCTCTCAAGAAAAACTTGTAGGCAATTATACTAAATATTAATTTTCTCTTTAAAGATCCTAAACCTAAAAAAGTGGTATTTTTAATTAATTTATTAATTATAAAAACACTACATGCTTTATTCCCAGTGGCGGACACAAGAGGGATGAGCAAAAGCTCCCTAAAAATGCTCCGAATTTTCATCAAAATTTGCTAAAATTTTTAATACCACGGTAAACGTAATTTTTCCAAAAATTTTGGCCTGCGGTACCATTTTCGGCATTTTTTTACAATTAGATATTACTTTTGGAAACAATGACTCGACCTGCCGGGCCTGCGGCCGGGCAGAAGAGACATCTCGATATGTTATAGCGAACTGCGAGGCATACCAGAGGACGAGATACCAGGTTCGCTTCCCCGACCCTGGATGAGGAGGACCTGCACACGCTCAAATGGAACAAAATACTGGACTTTGCAAATAAAACAGTGAAACCAGATAAGCAGACTGCCAGACCAGTGGTGCAGGCGGTGGATTAGGGGCAGGCTCGGGGTAAGGCAGAAAGGGCCCAGGGAGGCCTACTTGCCAGGCTTCGGACGCCCCTTCTCTACTACTACTACTACTACTTTGGAAACAATTTAGCCTGCGGTGCCATTTTTCATCATTATTTTTATTAGCATTAATTTTCAAAAAATTCTTTGGTATTTTTTTAAAACTTTGTATTAACGTTCTATAAAGTTTTGCGCTATTATAAGCAAGGTTAAATTGTTTTGAGATAGCAATATCCGCCCCTGCTCATTCGATATGTCAAAATTGTAAGTGCACAAACCATGCTAATAAATGCATTTAGTAATTCAATACTTATTCTTCTAATTTCAAAACGATCAGTTTATAATTTTCTCAAAATACCAACCAAAATAATGATTAGTCGAATGGACGCGTGTCCTAGAGTTCCTGAGTTCCTACTTTGTTCTTACACCATTATTTAACGAAATATATAAAGTTATAATATTATATAGGGTGGGTCAAAAAAAACGGGACTTTTTAGATTGTCCATTACTTAAAAACTACCTGTCCTATTTTAAAAATTTTTATCATTTTGAAAAGCCAGGACATGAGAATTTTGGAATCTGACGTTAAAATTGACATTTCGTAAAAATCCAAGATGGCGGACAATTATAAAAGATAGGTATTTTTTACACCCCCCCCCTGCAAATTTTTTGTATGTGCCACTGGTGCAAAAGTTAAAATATATTTTGAAAGCCATGTTCTTCCCTGGTTTAATGATGTATCGCTTGTTAAAATCGGGTAAGAAATAAGAAAGTAATACATTTTTCAAATAAGTGCGTTTCATAAGCCTAATTCAGTCAAATAATTTTTTTTTTTAATTTATTACTTTTTTGGCAAAATTGACATTTCAAAAAAAGCCAAGATAGCGGATATTTTTAAAAAGTAGGTTGTTTTGACCCCCCTGCGAATTTTTTTGTACGTCAGTGCTGCAAAAAATAATATTTCAAAAGCCATGTTCCTCCTTAGTTTACTGATGTATCGCTTATTAAAATGGGGTAAGAAATAATAAAGTTTTATATATATGCATTAAATTATTTGAGTGCTTTTCTTATCAAATTCAAATGATGTTTTTTTTTGGCCTGACAGAATTTAGTTACCAAAGGCACCCCTTTGAACTAATTGTAACTTTGTTACTTCTTAGCCGATCTTTATTAGCGACACAATGGTAAACTCGGAAATGATAAGGCTCTACACGTAAATTTAACTTTTAATCCAGTGTCACACATAAAAATTTGCAGGAGAGTTCAAAACAACCTACTTTTTAAAACTGTTCGCCATTTTGCGTTTTTTAAAAATGTCAATTTTGCCAAAAAATTAATAAATTTTAAAATCTTGGCTTTTCAAAATGGTCAGCGCTACTAAAAACGGAAAAATTCATCGAAAAGCATAGCCAAGCAATAATGATGCTTTTTTTATTTGGCTAAATTAGGCTTACCAAACTAACTTATTTGAAAAATGTATAACTTTCTTATTTCTTACCCGATTCTAACAAGCGATACATCAGGAAACTAAAGAAGGACATGGCTCTCGAAATACATTTTTACTTTTGCACCAAACAAAATTTGCAGAGGGGGTTAAAAATACCTATTTTTTAAAATTGTCCGCCATCTTGGATTTGTACGAAATGTCAATTTTGACATCATATTCCAAAATCCCGATGTCTTGGCTTTTCGAAATGACCAAACCTTTTAAAATCGGACAGGTAGTTTTTAAGTAATAGAAAATCAAAAAAGTCCCGTTTTTTTGGCCCCCCTATATATACAATTTTCATATTGTTAAATTGACGTGGTTCATAATGAAGTGCTTGCACATTTTTGTAGGTATTCTTTGGAATTATTAAGTATATTTTCCAGAAATTCTGGCAACTCAAATAGTGTTTTTTTTCTTTAAATATTGAGCGCAATCAGTGGCGTACGCAGGGGGGGGATAAAGGGGAAAAATCCACCCCATGAACCATGAATGTCACAAAAAAACGTGAAAGAGATCAAAATCTTTGGCATTTTAAGTGTAATTTCCTCAAAAATTTTACCTGATAATTATATCTCACCTCTCTTCGGCAGTTGAGTCAAAGAGTGAAAGAAATCAAAATTTCTAAATCATTTTCTGTTTATAATGCGGCGCTCTTACCTCACTGATTGTTACAAAAAAATAACATTTTTGGTACAATTTCACAAAATATTGGCCGGCGGCGCATTTGGACCTAGACCCAACCCAATTCGCCCTTGTTATTGAATATAAGTAAGTAAGTTTTGTTTCGCAGGGATCCTACTAACCCCTGTTTTGGTTTAAGTTTAGCAGAGAGTTTTATTATCAAGAAATCCAGGACAAAAACGGAAAATATCTTGAAAAAACTCGAACACAACAACCAATGCCACAAAAGCACTTCCGCCTAAAATTTTAAATTTCGCACAGCTGTAGGCGTTACGTACAGGACATTTTTATGATTTTTTTTTATTTTATTTTCCTTTTTTTCAGTAATTGGTGACTTAAAAAAAATCGCAAGTATACTTTATCAAAAATCATTGATTTTAGAATTATGTACCATAATAAAACCATGAAAATTTAATTATAGCTCGGTAATAAATTGAAGATATTGTGTTACGTACAGGACAGACATATTAACCATATATCTATTAGCTTAAATACACGCCCTTCCAGAGCTTTCCGCATGCACGAAGACACGAAGAATGCGGTTTATGTCATGTATTTGTTTACTATTTTCGAAAATCCTGGATTTAAAAGTTTTCTAAGAAACAAAAAGAGCTACCAACCTCTCGACCTTCTCCACTCGCTCCTCTTTCATTGTCTGATGTTCTCCATAAACACAGCATGTCTTTTTGCGCACCGGCATATTTTAACTTACTTTTTTCTAATTAAACAAATAAAAACACGGAATCAAAACCAATAAACCACAAAAATAGTGTCGCGAAGCCGGGCGAAACTGACTGAAACACCTCGCATCAATAAATTTTCGTGCATGTACAAAAAACCGGAGCTAAGCCAATGTCTTTTGTTTTGAGATTTCCATGGCTGGCTAGATTAATACATGTTGTTTATAGAAGTTTGACCTCGGTAAGGCGTATATTTTAGGTATATGCGGGCATTAGGCCGGCATGCACCAGTGAAATTGTGTTTTTTTTTTTTATAACATAGCATAAAAAATTAACCTTTAAAATCGTTTTTGTTGACGCTCTAGAGCATTTGAAGCATATTAATCTTTTATCGGGTGCTAAAAATATTTAACTGCTCAATAAAAATCGGCAAACTAAGGCTAATTTTTCTATTATTACAGGGAGTTTACTAGTGTATTAAGGCCAAAAATAATAGGGCGATAAAAGTTTATTATTCCTGTATTTTTATGTGTTTGTCGCTCAAAACAAACTAAATAAAGAAATTATTTTTGGCAGGACTTGCATAAAGTTGAAAAAATACGGCTTAAAAGTAGAGATTCTTTTTTGTCTCTCAGTGATCTTAACTCCTAGGAAATGTCGAAGTGTTTTAAAATCTTTAAAGTTTCAATTAATGTAACAGTGTTTTTCCAAAAATTTGACCTCCGGCACCATTATTACTTTTGGAAACAATTTAGCCTACGTTTAGTTGGGAGGCATATGGACTTCCGTAGGCTTTTTAATGATGATTTTACGCAACCTGTTTTAACCGGTTAATAACAGCCTCAAAAGTGCTGCAGTCAAAAAGTGAGGTTAGGACGACAAAATGTTTTTTTTAATCTTAACGGTTTGACCTACGACAATGAAATTTGGTACTCATATTGGTCTTCTGGCCAGATTGTATTTTAAAATTTTAAAAATAATATTTAGTGCATCTAGGGGCTGGTAGAGGGCGAAATGTGTTTTTAGATTTTTTCCTGTATCTCCCTAACGACTTATCCTGCACATTTTAAACTATGTGGTTTTGTAGTACAATCTATTAACAATCAGCCTGATATCAAAAAAAAAAAATTTAACCTGTGAGCGGAGGGCCCTGAACGGACTCCATTTTTTTGACAATTTCGAAAAAAAAATCTATTTACACAAACTTAACTTAAGGGCATCGAAAATTTATATAAATCGGTTACTTATAGATCACTCAATATTTGTCCATCTATGAATAGCCTCCAAAATGTTGCAGTCCAAAAGTGAGGTTAGGGTGACAAAATGTTTTTTTAAATCTTAACGGTTTGACCTACGATGATGAAATTTGGTAAACATATTGGCCTTCGGGCCAGATTGTATTATACAATATAAAAAATAACATTTAGTGCCTCTAGGAGCCGCTAGGGGGCGAAATCTGGTTTCAGATTTCTCCCTGTATCTCCCGAACGACTTATCCTGACCACTTGAAACTATGTAATTTTGTAGTACATACTATTACCAATCAGCCCGATATCACAAAAAAATGTTTTAGACTGTGAGCAGAGGGCCCTGACGCCATTTTTTTGACAATTTACGCAAAATTAACTTAAGGGCATCGAACATTTATATAAATCGGTTACTTATAGATCACTTAATATGACCCCACTTGTGAACAGCCTCAAAAATGTTGCAGTCCAAAAGTGAGGTTAAAGTGACAAAATATATGTTTAAATCCAAACGGTTTAACCTACAGCATATATGGGTTTTTCTTCAAAAAGTGGCAGAAACCAGGTTACAGGGAATTATTTGCGAGGGAATGGGGGATTTTAGATTTTTTCTGTAATATTAATTATAATTACACTTTAATCGAAACAATCAAAAAATTAAATTAAAAAAAATATATATATTTTTGTAATGTTTTCGTATCCACAGAACGTGATATATCACGTCCATGGACGGTTACCAATATGCTTATTGAAGTTTAGTGTCCCTTAGAAAAAATCTGGCAAAGACTTCACATATTTTGCGTGGATTTACAAACTTGGTTTTTCGTTAAAAATTGCCCTAAACATGCACAAAAATATTTAACTTAAAATTCAAAAAAATTTACAGTTTTTTGTTGCTGTTACCAAATAATCGTCACGTCCGTGGACAGAAATTAAAATGAAAAATCCCGCGCCCGCCCTGGTATTGCACGCATATCTTTTAGGTGGTCCGGCAGTCATTTAACAATTTAACACTGTCAGTGTGTTGTTTAATTGATTGATTGAAAACTAGTGACATTTTTGAGAAAACCCATTTCGTCAAGCACTGAGATCACGTCTGTGTCTGATGCAAAAAAATGTAAGAATAAAAAAACATTTTTTCTTCTGAATGAACACTATAAACAAAAAATAGTAAGTTAGATTTAGTTACAAAACGATTAATAACATAACCTCAAAAGCAAAATTCCTGACCGGCTAAAAGCATATTGTTCATCACGTCCGTGGACGACACGTCCGTTTATTACAAATATTTACGCACGCATTCGCGTGCGGGAAGTTCAATTTTACCGCACGCCGTGGGGGAATGGATTTTTCCTGTGTCTTTTCCATATGGCGTGCGGTAAATAACTATTACCCAACAGGTGCGGAAAGTCATACTTTTCCGCGACGGCAGTTACACGAACGACGCGGAGCGTAGTCCGGGCAAGCCTTCACGGACGGAAAAGACACTTTTCGCACGTGTCAGGTACAAAATTTTTCCTACTTGCGTAAAAACCGTCTAGGCAACATTATATTTTCATTTTTAGTTATTCAATTATGCAAATAACAAAAAATCTGGTTTTTTTTTGCATTTTCTTTACACTTGAGTTGAAAAATATATAAAAAAAGTCGAATTGCACCTAAAAAATCGGTAAAAAAAAAGCGTACGTTAAAGTAAGATACAGGGAAAATCCATTCACGGCGTGCGTAATAGTGCACTTTCACTAATTACTATAACTAATTAGATATTCTTTTTTGCTGAGTGCAGTAAAGTAACTTTACCGTACTCAGCACAGAAATTAGTTATGTTTTCTGTTCAATTTAATTATTTAACTTATTAAGTGTGTATATAAATAATCACGTCCGTGGTACCTGGTTATCACGTCTGTGGTCCACTCAAATAGATTTTCACAAATTTTAGCAAAAGTAAAAATTATCTAGCTTGACCACTATAAACACTGCAGAGAACAACCTAGTTTTGCCAAATTGCCTTATCAAAATTACTGATGAAAAGCAATTTAAAGTTTTGAAATTTCATCAGTCATATTTGACAAAATTATGAGAATAACCCATGTAGCAATATATAACACATGTAAGTTGGGAAGTTATTTTACTAACTCTGATTTAACAAAATTCTGTTTGATTATAAGCTACAAACTCAAGTTATTTCTGCCTTTAAAAAGTTTATGTTTGTTAATGAAGTATTGTAAAATATTCTAAAACCTGTAAAAAACTATGTGTTCCTTAATGCCAATAAAAGTTAATGAAAAAATACTTTAGTTAAGCATACAATTAATTTTATCGCCGCAGCCAAATCGTCCGAATTTAGAGAAATGATTTGACTTTAAACTTTTTGACGTCAGTATTTTGAAGGCTGTTTACAGGTAGGGCGGTATTGAGTGGTCTACAAATAACCGGTTTATATAGGTAAATTTTTGTTAACCTAAACTAAAGTTAGCACATATATTTTTTCGAAATTGTAAAAAAATCTCTTCAGAGCCCTCTGTTCACAGGCTGGAATTTGTTTGTGTTATTTCAGACTCATTGATAATAGTATATGCACTACAAAACCGCTTAGCCTTCAATTGTACAGGGTAAGTCGTTCGGAAGATAATAAATGTTATCTTTACAATTAGAATTTTAAAAAATATTTTGTTACCTTAACCTCACTTTTGGACTGTGACATTTTTGAGGCTGTTCACAGATGGGGTAATATTTAGTGATCTATAAGTAACCGATTTATATAAATTTTCGATGCCCTTAAGTTAAGTTTCCGTAAATAGATTTTTTTTCGAAATTGTTTAAGGCTAAAAATTTTTTTGTGATATCAGGCTGATTGGTAATAGTATGTACTACAAAACCACATAGTTTCAAGTGTGCAGGATAGGTCGTTCGGGAGATACAGGGAAAAATGTAAAACCACATTTCGCCCCCTACCGGCTCCTAGAGGCACTAAATGTTATTTTTTATTTTTATAATACAATCTGGCCCGAAGGCCAATATCATTACCAAATTTCATCATCGTACGTCAAACCGTTAAGATTTAAAAAAATATTTTGTCACCCTAACCGATTTTTTTCGTAATTTTTTTATGTAGCACTAATTTTCCAAAAATTCTTTGTATTTTTTTAAATTTTAATCAAATTTTGCGCTATAGTAAGCAAAGTTAAATTATTTTTTTATTTAAACTACTTCCACATCCTCTACCGTTTGGGAGAGCAATATCAGCCCCTGCTCATTCGATATGTCAAAATTGTAAGTGCATAAACATTTTCTGAGATTTAAGGTCACTGAGAGAAAAAAAAATCATGTTTTAATCAATCAAGTTTTAAAAAACTATTAAAAATTTTACTGTTTTTATGAAAAACCGGCGATTTTTTAAATAAATTATTAATTATTTTGATTTTACCGCTATTATTTAAATGTTCTTTTCGAGTCAAACTAGTAAATAAGTTTTTTGTAATTTTTGCATTTCGCCTTACTCAATTGTTATAGGTATGTATTTTCATTACTTTAGAAACAATAAAGCGTTGTCTATTGTCTATTGACGTTTTATAAAGATCAAAATGGTTCTGCTATTCCGGTCTTCGACCGGTTTCGGTTTTTAATAAATCACCTCATCCATATTTTCGTGAAATTTTGAAAATCTTGATTGTCTTATTTATATCTGCTTCTTACTTTCTTGTTTTTAAAATTAGACTGTAGGAGATTTCAGCATTTCACATAAAATATAAGTAAATTACAAAAGTTTTTGGCACCATTTCATCTGAATAAAAAAATCTTACTTGGAGACACCCACATGTTGTGTAAAATAAGTGTGCTAAAATATTTTAACGGTAATTCATGAAAGAAAAAACCTATTTCATTTAGCAAAAAAAACATACCTGTTAGATGCAGACAAATACTCAAAATAAATACCGGTGCGATAAATGCCATACTGTTTTCTGACATTCATTGTGGACTGTTATTAATTTATTTTCCTTATCAAAATTTATCACCTTTATAAATATTTTTTTTTGTACCTTCATAAAAAACACGATTTTAGTAACTGTCTGCAGATCACTAAAGCATGGCTTTTTTGATTACCAATGCAAATTTTTTTTTTTTATCACGGGTGCAAAAAAATATTTCTGTCCGTTTTTTACCCAAAGTTAAAGAGAAATAGCGGAAAATAGTAATATTGAAAAAATCTAATTATTCTTGCCTCAAGTATTTACGAAAAAATCAAATTGTCAAAGATTAAAATGTCGCAACAATGAACGTCACCGAGTAAAAAGACACATCGCTATGGAAATGATTGTTATTTCATTTACCAGCCGCCTTGATTTATAGTGTAAAGATGGTGTGTTGCGAGAAGTTCTCTTAGTTCGAGATTTTTAAAAGTATTTTTCTATTTTTCTTGGATTTTATGATAAAGTTATTAAATAAAATACAACTCGCGGCTAAACTGTGCTTTTTTTACTCGCGTTTTTAAATACCTCGCTGCGCTCGTTATTTAAACCAACGCTTGTAAAAAAAAATCACTATTTTAGCCACTAGTTTTTAAAACTACTATTTTATGACCTATAGTAGACAGTTCCTACGTCTTTCACATTTTTTTCAGATCGGTTTTACGGTATAGTTTTTACTGAAAGTTTCTTTATTAAAGTACCTAAATACCTATTTAGGGAACCAAAATTTTTGAAACTTTGGAGCCAAAGGAACAAAAGCTTTATGTTTTAACTAAAACCGGGGAGTTTTTTCGCGATCGAAAGGTTTTTTAACTTTAAGATTCTTAAGATTGATTGTCTACAATAACGTTAAAATGACGGAATTTTTTACCATAACAAGTTTAGAGAGAGACACTAATTTTTAATGTTGCACGAAAGCGGGATGTTTAGTAGGTTGTGAAAGAAACACTAACCTTATAAACAGTTTGTTATGGATAAATATTGGCCCAATATAAATTTTTCAGTTATTCGTTCACTGATGAAGGTAGCATATGTGTAGCCGGTAACTTTTTGTCTAACTTGGGAATACTTAAGTCAGTCAAGCCACACCCCCCTTGAAAGATATTCGAGTTTTGATATGCTTATAATTTCAAACAAATTTTGAACCACTTTTAAAAATTTTGAACCACACTCCTTCCTGTTTTTCTTTTATACAAAATGGAGGGTATGCCGGACGTCAAACTACACCCCTCCCATTTAAAGCGTTGAAAAAAATTAAAAGCAAGTATCGCAAAATTAAAAACTAATTACGAACCCGTAACCTTTTTTTTAATACGGTGTGGGCGGCACCCCCCATTTTGTATATAAAACAGGAAGGAGTGTGGTTCAAAATTTTTAAAAGTGGTTCAAAATTAGTTCGAAATTGGTTCGAAATTATAAGCATATCAAAACTCGAATATTTTTCGAGGGGGGGGGGGTGTGGTTTGACTGACCTGAGCCCAAAACCGATACACCACGTCAATGGATCAATGTAGATAATCTCCATCTAACCAGCAAGTTTTAGATTGCTTTAAATAAAATAAAAAACATATTTTTGCGCTCCAAAAACCATGACATATCAATAAATCCTAAGAAATAAAAATAAATCAACAAAAAATTTAAAAAAATTGGAGACGATGACGGGAATCGAACAGTTAACCTCCAGATTACCACTGCGGCTATAGGAAAATTTCCGTTTTTTCGATATATCAAGGTTTGCCTGAAGATATAGTGAGCCAATAATGTATGGTCCAGTACCGGAGAGACGTAATTTTTTCTTCAATGGCCCAACAAAAAATTCCGGTGTATTTAACATGAAGATCCCTCGATTCAACACCAAATTAGGGTTGGCGAAACAACTGTGTTGGCACACCAACTGATGATAGTCAGTGAGCCAATAATGTTTGGTCCAGTATCGGAGAAATGCAGTTTTTACTTCAATGGCTCAACAACAAACTCCCTTGTATTTAAAATGAAGATTATTAGTGAAGGGGCATCTGTAAGTCCGTGGGATTTTGAATGAAAGAGTTTTGTGACTATGTGGGATTGATAGCTCTTTAGTGACACAATCGACTGTTACCGGGTGTTTTGTTCGCATCCGTGTAGAAGGGGTTGATATGACGTCATCTTTCAAGATGGCGGCCAAAAATCATAAAAAATACAACTTTCGCAACCGGGGCAGGATTATACTCGATTCCATATAATTCGAGAACGAGGATACTTTACTTTTAAGGTCATCCGACCGAAGAAAAGAAGATTTTTGCCATTTTCTTTTCAAAAAATCTTAAATTCCACGTTTTGTCAGTCCAACTTCAAATGAACCTCAAACTATTAGGTATACATGCCAAATTCGATCCTTAGAGTTTGATGTAGTTTGAAGCTTCATGCTCCTGAAAAATACGCCAGTAAAATTAATATATTGCAAAAATAACATACTAAAGGGAGTTATTCATCAACTATTAAAGCGAAGAGGACCAAATTGGGTAAGAAAGATAAGAAGGTCAAGTCCAAACAATATTGTTAAAAAAATTTGGTTCAGCTATGACGCGTTTCAAAATGGCGTCTGATATGTCAAAATGGTGACATAAAACCACATTTTATTTCATCCAATTTCGTAAAAAGGCAAAAACGACAAGGTGACCTTGATTGACCTTGAAAATAACATGTACAAGTGAAAAACCAATTTTTTGTGATGTTTTTTCCCAATTACCACTACGCAAAAACTTTAAGTGCCGGATATAAACTTAACATCTTCGCCATAAATAAACACTTCATTTTAAACTTTCCCACCCTTTTTTTTATATGGCGTACCAGATGTTTATGCTATACTTCGGTAAAAACGACCTATATGTCTGTCGTTTTTATTAAGTTTCGGAACTGTGAATTTTATGTCCTACTTACTTGTCTAGCCAACAAAATCATTTAAATCACCTATAAGAGAGAGAGATAGAAGCTAGATATATATTACCATATTATTATACTGGACCAGTGGTTTTAGATGCCATTTTCCAAAATGGCAGTCGAAAAAGCATAAAAAATTGTAATTATGCCAGTATGGCATGACTACACTTGTTTATTCACATTCGTAATAAAATTCAAGGATAAGGATTTAACAGCTATTTAGTCACACATTCATGTGCCACCGCATCCCTGTAGAAGTTCCGAAACTTAATAAAACAGGCATATATATCATTTTTACCGGGGTATAACATAAACATCTGGGACGTCATATCAAAAAAAAAATGGTAGGTAGCTTTAAAATGAAGCGTTTGGCTAAGATGTTAATTTCATCTCCGGCGCTTAAACTTTTTGCGTAGTGATAAATTGGAAAAAAAACATCACAAAAAGCTGGTTTATCACTTGTACATGGTATTTTCAAAGTCAATCAAGGTCAGGCACCAACTAAACTTTTTTTTCGTATTAAGCGGAGATAATTCAACAAGAATTGATGGACACCTTGTCATTTTTGATTTTTTACGAAATTGGATAAAATAAAATGTAGTTATAAGTCGCCAAATTTTTAACAATATTGTTGGACTTGCCCATCTTTTCTGTCATATCAAATTTGGTCCTCTTCGCTTTAATAGTTGATGAATAGCGCCCGTTACTATGTTATTTTTGCAATGTGTTAATTTTACTTACTTCAAACTGCATAAAACTCTAAGGATCGAATTTGGCATATATGCCCAACAGTTTGAAGTGCACTTGAAGTTGATAAAACCTCGAATTATTAAGATTTTTTAAGAAAAAATGGCAAAAATCTTGTTTTTGCGATTTTCACGGTCATTTAAGGTCGGATGACCTTGAAACTGACTTTTTTTTGAAATCCCCGTTCTTGAATTATATGGAATCGAGGGTAATCATACCCCGGTTGCGAAAGTTGTATCTTTTATGATTTTTGGCCGCCATCTTGAAAGATGACGTCATATCAACTTCTTCTACACGGATGCGAACAAGCCACCTGGTAACACTTGATTGTGTGACTAAAGAGCTATCAATCTCACATAGTCACAAAACTCCTTCATTCAAAATCCCACGGGATAGAAATTATCGACATATGCCACTACACTATATTCTCCGTCGATTGGTCATCGAATTAGTATTAGCGAAATAATTTTGCTGGCAAATTAACTGCTATCAGTCAGGGGCCCCCTAAATAATTTCCGTCATAGTCACTCAAAAGTCATTTCAGTCATCCAACCAATGAAGAACCAACAGAAATCCGTCACACCTTGTTTATAGGGAAGTAATCTGTCACCTTTAAGGGTGTAGGAAGTAGGCGGGTTGTTAAAGAAAAAGAACATACCTGCTAGATGTAGACAACAGCTCAAAACAAATATCAGTACAAGAATAACATAAAGTTCTCTGGCACCCATTTTGGACTGTTTTAAATTTTTTTCTTTATCACAATTTAGACTTTTATAAAGTATTTTCTAATACACTATAACAGAGAGTGTCTATATCGTTCACATTTTTTTTTAATTCGTGTTTTTACGCTAAAATATTTACTCAATGTTATTTTATTAAACACCTATTAGCACTTTCCTCAAATACCTATATAGGAGACCGCAACTTTTCGAAACTCCGTAACCAAAGAAACAAAAGTTTTATTTTATTTTATTTTCCAAAAGTTTTACCACATTTTTACAGTTCAGCTAAAGCCGGAAAGTTTTTTTTTCCGTGACCGAAAAGTTTTTTATAACTTCTGGATTCTTAAGATTGATTGTCTACAATCACGTTAAAGTGTCGACGGAATTTCTGATCATAAAAAGTCGAGGAAAATGCGGTGTTTTTTTTTGAAAAATCGCAGTAAGAAAAAGGGATGTTAAGTAGGCTGTGAAAGAAACAATAAGTAATCTGTCAACTTTAAGGATGTAGATCGAAGTGGGCGGGGATGTTTAAGAAAAAACACACTTGACTGTAATCTGTCAAAAAACACTTAACTATCGAATGAAATGGGTGGACGAGGTTCGATTTTCATAAAATATTCGCGTTTTTTCGTACGGCACCGCGTTTTCGCGTAAGATTTCGTATAGTGGCGTCGCCGAGCGTCGCGAGGCGTCGTTCGCTGAGTTTCCAACAGGACTGAAACTGTATGGGAAACTCTAGCTAAACATTCAGCGGCGGTGGAAAGCTGAAATTCCGCGCCGTGCTTTTCTGAGGGATGCGCTCTAGGACAGTGCTTGAGAAAAAAATTAACAGGTGCGTCTTATTAGGTCATGCATCCGTTAATCCATTAGGTACACTCCATTTCAAATTGACACTGACAGTTCCACTTAGCTTCTGTGGTTAATTGTCAGCCGCCATATTGAAATTCGTCCTGAGGGATATGATACTTTTGAGTGTACTTTTTTAAAGTTGTTTTTTTTTTAAGTTTTTTAAAAAAATGTTGCTGCCGCCGGTCGAGCATCACCAACAAGTTTTTGTTGAAAAAAACTGACCAATAAAGCCATTGTTTTTCTTTCTTTACATAATAATAAATTACAAATTATTTTTCTTCAATTTAAAATAATACCTATCCAAGCAATAGTCCAATCAATCTAGTAAATCGTTCGACAAAAATACCATATCTTTAATTTTTGGCGATTTTTGTATACAGCTTTGTAATACAATATAAATTATTTTCACTGACAGATGTTCCTATAAAGAAAAACGTAAATTGTTTTTTTGTAATGTATGAAGTCCGATATCGGATTAAATCTCCAAAATATGATATCGCTTTTTGAACAGTAAGTCAGTTAAGTTAGAATGCCCTGGCTGTACTTGATCGTACCAGCATCCCATTGGTTCACTGTATTCGGCAAAATATGAGTGGCCTAAATCAGCGGTCTTACACCAAAATTATTTAAAATATTTCTATTTTATTTTATTTTTCAGTTATACTTTTGAAAAACTTTTTGCGTCAACAAGTTAAAGATTTTGACAGGTATTTTTTCCTGTAAAAATATTGGTGAGCCTAGCATTATAAAGTTGGTGGAGGAGGCACTTACCAAAGTGGGCAAAGAAGAATGGCAGAAATGCATTGAACACACGGAAAAAAATAGTTTTGAATCTTATGAGACAGAACAGGTTATAGACGAAGTAAGACCGTTAATTATTACGGATGATGATAATGATTCTGAAAACATGGGTGATATTTCAGATGCAGAGGAAAACTATTTTTAGTATGCTTTTATAAGTAGGGGCGTTATATCGCAAGACTGCGATATCGGTTCTTTTTAGAACCAAAACTTTATGAAAAAGAATTCGTAAAACTAATTTGCCTAAATACTATAAAAGCTAAGAAATAATCTCTTTTTACCTAATTATTTTTTATTAACTTTAAATGATTTAAGTACTATTTACAAATGTCCAAACCATGAATTTCCTAATTACCGAAGCAAAAAAAAAATTTTTCTGCGGTTGTTATTTAAACAAACGGTTGTAAAAAAACACTATTTTAGTCACTAGATGTAAAAACTACTATTATTTAGAAAATGTATTTGGTCGTGTTCCAAAAATATATTTTATTGTTTGAGAACCACCGACTTACGGACTTCTTACAACGAATGCACTTTAACTAAAGCATGGCTTTTTTGGTTATCGATGCAAAAAAACTTTTTTTTTGATCACGGGTGCAAAATAGTACATTATAAACCTAGGGAGTAAAGTGGTACATTTAATCCCGAGGCAAAAGCTCCCTTCGGTCGGGCTATAATTTGTCGAGGGATTAAGCATCACTTTACTCCTGAGGTTTATATACTATTTTATGCACTTTAGTATAAGCAGAAAAGTAAAAAAAATAACTATATTTTTTTATTTATATTTCAAAAAATCCCACTCTGTAGACAAACCGCCAAACAGAAAATCCATGTTTTACCTGTCAATTTGGTTATAAAAATGGCGGCAATCTATGGCTAAAGGGCACTGAAGAGATAAGAGTTAACTGGCTTTTTAGTTGAGAACGGTGTTGCTTCGCTCTGTCTTTATGTCAAACGATAACATCCAGTATGCCGAAACGCAGAAACATATGCGTCGCTATGTCAATAAACATTACCTACTTGTCAAAGAGAATTTGACACATTTTCTGTGGCGTGGCTTTGAAAATGAACGTCGAAAAAGCGGCTGCAGAAGCTATGCGGGAACTTTTTTCTGCAAAAAGTGAAAAACTATATCAAAAACAGTTTGCGGACTACAGAAATTGGTGCCACGGACAAAATGCTGAAAATGTAGCGGATGAAAAGGCACTCTTGGCCTATTTTTGGGAAAAGTCCAAGAAGCTGAAGCCCTCTTCCATCTGAAGTCAGTACTCAATGATAAAAGCCCTTATCATTAAAGAATTCAATATTGATATAAGCAAATACGCAAAGCTTGTGGCATTCCTAAAGCGGAAGGATGAAGGTTATAAACCAAAAAAATCAAGAGTTTTAACGGCAGAAGAAATCAAGCAATTTTTAGAAAAGGTAGTGCTGTTGCCGAAAGGCAGAAATTCCAGAAAAAAAAAGTTTCAGACCAAATGTTTGGAAACAGGTCTTCTCCAAAAAAAACCTGTAAGCCGACATCAACAATCACGAGTACTTCATGTTCCAAACCATCAACGAGTGAACAAATTACGATCATGCCTACGTCTCCTGACATGTCTTTATACAGGGTTCCTAAGATTTTCCTTAGGGATAGGATTTCAATAAATCAAACAGAAATGGCATAGAAAGTTCTGCGCGCACAAAAGAAACAGGTATTTTGAGCAATAGTGCCAGTTTGTTATTATCTCCGGACTGCTTTCATGAGAAGAAATTGTCGCCACTCTTTCATTGTGAGCAGAAATCATAGTTGCAATAATAACCGTTGACAAGATGTCTGCAAATTCCGCTAGATGGCGGCCACACCATGAGATGGTCGAGGAAAAACTAATTAAAAATTAGATGTTTTCAGGTCCAAACCACAGCTTTTTCTTGCTTAAAGGAGGCGGCAGGGTCCATTATTTACGATACTGAGCGATAAACTCGTGAGGTTGTTAACATTAGAAAGAAATATCTTCGCTTTTAATTAAATTTCTTTCCATTCTGTTCTACTAGTGACATCTATCCGGAAACGGCCAAACCACGCAGCTAGCACTAGCAGCCAAAGAAATCAATAAACGGCGCTGTTTTTCCTGCAGAGCTTTTTGCCTGCGATATTATTGATTTTAAATAAAGCTGGCCCTACACTACATTTGATATTTTCGAGGTGTTTTATGACATGATCTCGAAACATCTAGCGAACCAATTCTTCAAAACTAGCGGGAGGGTAAAAGCGAAAAATAAGGGGCTGCCAATATTTGTAACACCCAAAAAGGGGTGAAAAGATTTATTTTGCTTTGTTTCTTTACAAAAAACGTTTTTTTTTACGAAAAACTTGAGCTCTGCCACTTTTTTTATTTTTTTCTTCAACTTTCTCGAAATTTTCGTCATACCGTAGAAAAAATTATTTTCCCCATGGTCATACTCTACTTTTATTCAAAAAAATTTAGAAACAGAGACGGGATCAGTTTTCCTAAAACGGGGGATCTTGGTTTCGAGTGAGAAGATAAAGGGCGCCGCAGGCAAAATTTTTTCAATTAAATTAGCCGAACGCAAAAATGTTAGAAAAATAAAGCACGAAATAAAAATGGCTCCGCTTACAATTTTTTTTCAAAAATTATGTAATTTCGGGAACGCAAAGAAATAGGTCTAAAGAGTATAATTTTTAAGAAAAAAATATCAATTTTCTCGCCCTCCTCCACTGGGACTACAGAGGCCGTGCACAAATTACGTAATGGTCATAGGGGGGAGGGGGGTTACAAAACGTTACGTAGAAGGGAGGGGGGTTTTCGACAGCGTTTGCATTTGTGTGAAACTAAGAAAATTTGGAATGAAAATAAGTGAAAAGTTTTTTTTTTGGGGGGGGAGGGGGGTAGTGGTCTTGAAATCGTTATATAATATTAGGAGAGTGGCGTGCCAAACCGTTACAAAACATTACATAGGGAGGGGGTCAAAAATTGGTAAAATCACCGTTACGTAATTTGTGCACGGCCCCACATCTGACTGTTCCTCCTTTTTGATTTAGAATCAAAGTGCAAAACCCGGATTGGACGTTTGAAGGCGTCAACCCGTCCTATTTGCTTGATAAAGTTTCTACGGAAATATCTCAGTCGATTTCTCCGGCCGTGTATGAACGCTTTAGGTTAGGCATTTGCATGTATCTCAGTCCCCAGCCTGTAAACAGTGCATAAGGACAATGGTTACAAAATGAAAAGCCGAAAAATATTTTTTTTTACGATATCTTTCATCAGTTTGGTATTAAAGTCGAGCAAAAACAATTTTTATTCCAGTCCTAAAGGTATGAAAATGGAAAACATTAGAAAACAACAACCTGGAATGGATTTACTACGTGTAAGATGTAGTGACAACATCGCCCCATGTCCATCCTTTTCTGCCTAATGTGCTTTTCCGTTTGTCTGCGTCTTATACACGGCTGCTTGGCCCCCTAAGGATTTGCTTAGGGACCCTGTATAAATATACCACGACTGTCTCCAGTGCTAGTGTGGAACCGCAAAATAAATCAGAAATCACTATTAATATTAACTTAAATCTTAAAAATTAAGTTTTTGAAATTATGTTTTATTAATTATTATATTAAAGTATACCTAGTTTAAACCTCTGTAACTACATTTTTAAATTCTAGTAGAAAAATCAACAAAAAATGGTAAAAAATCAAATTTCCAGGACAATAAAGTAAAAAAAAAATATGTAAAATCGGGATTCTTTTACTTTATTTCCCTAGGGAATAAATGACCCACTTTATTCCCGCAAAAGCGCGATTAAATGGGTACATTTATTCCCGGAAGTGCATAAAAAGATTTATTTCCGTTTTTTACCCAAAATTAAAGAGAAATAGCGGAATATAGTAATATTGAAAAAATCTAATTATTCTTGCCTAAAAATTAAGTCATTTCCGCCGGTTTTCACCAAGTATTTACGAAAAAATCATTTAAAAAAAATGAACGTCACCAAGTAAAAATGCCCATCACCTCGCCAGAGATTTTTAAAAGTATTTTCAATAAAAAAAAATTTTTCAAAAGTATTTTACAATAAAATTTTACATGAAGGTTAGTACAGATAAAAACTAAAACACGGCTCAGAGCAGCTTTTTGATTAAAAGAAAATAGTAGTTTTAACAACTCGCGGCTAAACAGTGCTTTTTTTTACCCGCGTTTTTAAATACCTCGCTGCACTCGTTATTTAAACCAACGCTTTTAAAAAAAGCACTATTTTAGCCACTAGTTGTTAAAACTACTATTTTCTTTTAATCAAAAAACTGCTCTAAGCCGTGTTTTAGTTTTTATCTGTACTAACCTTCAAACCTGAGGGGACTTATATAACCGAAAGGAGCTATTTTGCAAAATGGTGGACGTAAGTTTGACAAAAAATTTTGTAACATCTGTCAAAGTGAAAAGGACTTTTGAGAAAACTGGAATAATCATTCTATGGTTATATGGCTCAACACCATTCTCAACTAAAAAGCCAGTTAACTCATTTTCGTTTTAGTATCCTTTGGCCTATGTTCGGTGCCATATTGACACCAAACTGACAGAAAATCCAAGTTTTACTTGTCAATTTGGTTATAAAAATGGCAGCCACAGTAGGCTAAAGGGCACTTAGGCAGTAGGAGTTAACAGGCCTTTTAGTTGAGAACGGTGTTGTATGGCTGTATATCAAAAATGAAAAAGGTGTTATTTTTTCGACCTTTTTGCTAGGTTGATTGGACTATAGTAATTCTACTTGCCGATTCCAATTAAATCCATTATAAGGTTTTAACACAGTAGGTATTTTAGTGATTAAAAATTTGCGTAAGGCATCATTTCGATTCGCCGTATTTCTGCTAGCATTTCTTTGGCTAAGCACAGATTTGAAATTATTATATAATTTTAGTTAGTCGTGTATGTGCCAAGACTTCTTCTTATCATAATATTATAGTATATGAATTGAGTACATTGAATAATCAATGAAATTAAATTTTAAATCACCCTCGTTCGGGGACTGATATAGACCTGGGGAGGAGGCAATCGTCCCAACTTTCATAGAAATCTTCGGCATATTTCCATGAAAACTTTACAGACATCGTTTTGAACCAATTAGAAACTTTTATTTTGATAAGTAGGTCGCGATTCTTTAGAAACGACAGAAAATCTCAAAATTACCTATTGCCTTATTTAAAATAAAAACACAGCGTCCTTAATATTTATTAATCCTGTTAATTTTATTATATCTTTCGTATTTCATGACCATTTTTAACAAGTGATACCTTTTTGAATACGTCAAGGGTGTGACTTTTTAACTGACGTTAGTCAGGAAAGACAGTGGCGCACATAAAAAATTGGCAGGGGGGCGAAAATTGGCATGTTTCAAAAGCGTCCGCCATTTTTACTTTTAGCGAAATGTCAATACTGGGTAACGAATTTCTAACCTAAAAAAATGGCAACCGAAAAAGTCATAGTTTGGTTATTGGTGTTTTTGATGGGGCTAATCTATGGATGAAGGTATAAAAAGAATATCTTACTTTACTTACTTAGTATCTTGGTTGTTATAATTGAGAACAGAACTTCAAAAAAATCTGAAAATGATTTGTGTAGCAACCCAGGAAACAGTGTAAGTAGGTTTACCATGGGTATTAACCCAACTGGGTCAAGAGTGTTGCACCATACCATCACTAGACGAAAGGTAATATGGTGTGGTGTGGCAAGTACCATTTAATATATTTATACCACTGACATTTTATGTATGTGTCGTAAAATTTAAAAACAAACAAACCTAACAAAATAAACGCCCATTTCCATACATAGGGCTATGGTAACAGGGGTTTACCACACGATTTTGGGTGGTAATAAAAAATCGCATTTACTCCAAAATTTGTATTTGATTTTTACAATATTTAATTATTTTCGATGGTTCTGAAGGCCGTTCTAGATAAAATAATGCGTATTTAATGCGTTTGGTAAAGTTTTTACCGTACTTTCCGCAATTTTCATTTTCGGGTTCAACAACCTACTCACCATAAACACTTATATGATGTACTATTGATACACATTAAACTTACTACTTTGCGATTGTTAATAAAAAAGGGGGGTTTGGTTATCTAACACAAGGGCGCACCCAAGGGAAGTCAAGCTCCCCCCAAGACTAAATTATAAAATATATGCGAATTAAAAACATTTTTTTTGATAAATAAGATGGACAAAACCACTCGTAGGAAACACTTTGTACCTAACTCTTGCGGAAAATACCTTTTCCACCCTTGACGGCTTGCCCCAACTCCGCTCCGCGTCGTTCGTGCAACTGCCGTCGCGTGCGGAAAAGTATCACTTTCCGCACTTGTTACTATTTCAGGACTGATTTTTTTAATTAATAGATAGATAGATAGTAATTTGATTTAAAGTATATCTTCAATTAAAATATTGTCCTTTGAAATGAAAATCGTGCGTTACATTAAAAATCGTGCGGAAAAGTAAAGAAATTGTGCGGAAAAGTAAAGACATCTTGCGGAAAAGTAAAATCGTGCGAAAAAGTAAAACGTTCAAAACGAAAAATCGTGCGGAAAAATATTTTTGTGGATGTGGGTGTGGTTTTACCATTTCACCAAAACTTAATATTTTTCACTTTCTACACGTGTGTGAATTAAAATACTAAGAAAGAAGTTAAAAAACCTCCAAATCAGTTACTTCAACCGAAAAGAAACTAAAAAACAAAAGATCAAAAGATCTTGAGTGGAAATAACGAAAATTCAAACTTGGATGAGCATCCCACAAGGAACACAAAAAAAACCAAAGCGAAAAGACAAGTGGTTAAACGATATTTCGCCCGAGGTAACCAGCCAGGACGAATCCGTATCAGGTAACTTGGATAAGTACCAGTGCGGAACGATGCCTATTTGCGACTGATTCAAAGTTGGAAATCAAAGTGAATGATGACCAGTGAAACCACTGATGAGCCCACGCTGGTTACCCAATGCGAAACATCGTTTAATCATTTCTCATTTCGCTTTGATTTTTTGTGTGTTCCTTGTGGGATGCTCATCCAAGTTTAAATTTTCGTTATTTTCACCTAAGATCTTTTGATCTTTTGTTTTTAGTTTCGTTTCGGTTGAAGTAACTGATTTGGAGGTTTTTCAAATTCTTTTTTGTTTTAATTGCCTTAGGAGCATAATCCTACTGGAAATATTAACACGCCAGGATGAATCCGTATCAAGTAACTTGGATAAGTACCAGTGCGGAACGATGCCTATTTGTGAGTGATTCAAAGTTGGAAATCAAAGTGTATTTAATGATGTATGGTGTAGGGTGACTAGTGAAACCACTGATGAGCCCACGCTGGTTACCCCTTGTGGGATACTCATCCAAGTTTGAATTTTCGTTATTTCCACCCAAGATCTTTTGATCTTTTGTTTTTTAAAATACTATTCCGTGTTTCTGCAAGGAAACAAATTCATTGATGCACAGTTCATCGACCAAAATCCATGAATCATATCTGGCACAGTTTTTCACCTCTTCAAATATCAAAGAAGTTATTATTTCAACCATAAATATCCATATTACAACACAACAAAAACTATTACCAGGCGTGCTACTTATCTAATATATCGACCCACTTTTACCCAAATAATAAAACAAGAACTAATAAATCCATTACGCTTTTTTTCTCAAAACCTCTTCATGCAATCATGCTTAAATTACAGATTACAATTATAATTCATAATAAGAAAAAAAAATGAGACTTGTTACACCAATCCACGTATGTTAAGACATGACTTGACAGTCGAGCGATAGCCCGGCACATGTCACAATAGTACAATAAAACAAGTAAATTTAAGAGCAATGACTACTAAAGAATACCCATGCCCCAGAAATTCATTAAACCGTTTTATTAAAAATTGTTATTTAAGAAATAGTGAGTCTTGCACAACAAAACCGTAGGTAAGAGTTCGACACACCACCCTTCTTCCTCAAGTGTTATAATCTCTTCTGCTTTCAATTTTGCCTTCTATTATCAATTTTAAAAGTTTGTATTTCTCATATCTCAAAATCTGGCCAAAATATTCAAGTTTTCGTTTTTTGATGTTAAATAAAACTTCAAGATCTTGCTTTATTCTAAGCAAAATATCCACATTAGTTACTCTATCCATCCAAGATATCCTTAGTATTCTACGACAACACCACATCTCGAATGCCTCTAACTTTTTGCACATGGTCTTAGTCAGTGTCTATGCTTCCATGCCATAATATAAGGTGCTAAAAACATAACACCAAAGCAAACGAATTCGGAGAGTGTTATTAAGATGGCGACTACACAACACTGATTTCATTTTGATAAAAGATGATCTGGCCTGTTCAATTCTTGCACGAACTTCTTGCATGGTGTCCCAGTTCTCATTGAGGAGGCAACGCAAGTATTTGTATGAATCCACGTATTCGCCTTGCTGCCCATTTACTTCTAACATACCTCTGATGTTCTTTTCCTTGGATATGACCATTCATTTTGTTTCTCCAACATTTAAGTTACGCCCGAATTGCGAACTTTGGGTAGCAATTTGATTCAACAACTCTTGCAGGCCTTCCAGCGTGTCTGCTATTATGGCAGTGTCGTCGGCATATCGTAGGTTGTTGATTTCTATGCCGTTTATGGTCAGACCCTCTTCACAGTTATGAAGTGCATTCTCTATTATTTTGTTGCTATAGATATTAAACAACAGCGGAGACAATATACAACCTAGGCGCACACCTCTTCTTATTTGGACCTCTTCGGACACTTGGCCATCAACCTTTATTTGAGCAGTTTTATTCCAGTATATATTAGCGATAATCTTTAGATCTCGGTTATCTAGACCAACTTCTTTTAGCGATTCCATGAGCTTTTCGTGTTGGACTCGAACAAACGCTTTTTCATAATCTATGCCCAACTAGCAATTTGTCGACGTCTCAACGTTGTGCACCGCGTGCCAACGTTGCGTCGCAACGTTTACTTTTACTCAAAAACCACCTACTTTTGCACCAATTTGGTGGATGACTTTTTGATTAAGTCAACGTCGCGATCGCGACTACAGTTTAAGTAATAGTTCAATGGGTTTTGGAGTACAATTATTTGTTCAAAATACTATTCATTACGTAAAATGGTAAATACACTATTCGACTACAAATTAAACTATTTCTAACACCATATTATTAAAATAAAATGATATTCTATGTCATATATCATGTTTTGCATCATCATAACATGCGAACCAATGCCAAAATATATAAACAGACGGTAGTTTACTGTCAAATGTACAGTTCCTGGCTCTAAAAAACAAGCGCGCCCTCGATTCAGATGATTTTATGAAATAAAAAAAAAATCATGATTTAAAAATCAATTCGAAAATCCTCTAAAGATGTTGCTTAGGATTCCTAAGAACAAAATACGGATTTTTAGATGCAAAAAGATCGTGGTTTATTGTAGAAAAAAGCAAAAAAAATATTTTTAATGTTTGTTTACAAATTAGCATACAATAGTTTTAACAATCAATCATGGCGGCACTTATTAGTTTCTATGACAACCAAAGGAGTTCCGTGTCTCGACTGCTTTAACTACTTAACTGTGTTTTGAACGGATCCCCTAACTTAAAAGACGCGAACACGCCTCAATTTTTACCCAATCGAAATTGCTCCACAGTTTGGCTTACTGCTGCTCACTTAATTTCCATCCTTGTTGTTTACACAGGACTTTCCTCTTTTTTTTTGCCACACTGGGGAATCACCTTCAATGACAGTTGTCACATGTTAAAATATCGAAGAATATTTATACCATTTGCTCCTTTTCATAGTAAAAAATGTTCAAACAAAACTAATAGAAACTTTACAAAACACTTGTTAGTTACTTTTACTGAATTAATTGACGTTTGTATGACAGACAGCAGTGCTCCAAAATTGGTTTGTTGCAAACATAACAGAAAAATTGGTTAGATGAAAACAGGCGCGCCCGCGTCTCCAACAATTTTTGGTTTAGCACACACCGGTTTGTAGTCGGCGCCTTCACAGCTAAGGAATTACTGTTAGTACAATAGACGGTCATAAATAGTTGTGATGACTACTGAAGTTGTGATAAACGTTTAGGCGTCGTATAATAGTCGACGTTGTCGACCGTCGCCATGATAACTATTCTTTATCCGTAAAACAACGTTTAAAATTAGTGCAATTCTAATTTTTACAACTTGCACAACTAAAAATTGCTAGTTGGGTGAAAACCGACACTGAACTAAGACTTGAATACCAGCGAAACCCACAACGAAATTCAAACTCCACACCCTAGAGGTAGTAAATTAACCCGTTGGGGATGACGAAGGGCGTCACATGTCATTTAAAATATTTTTATTGGTTTTACGTACACTTTTTTAAAATCTACCCAATCAGAGGTCCATTCTTAAGATTTGACATTTCAGTGTGACAGGAGCTTTAATGACCGTCCGAGAACATACCTCTTAATACCTACAACAAAATACCGCGCTAGCAGAATACCATGCAGGCTCGATCTTAAAAGAGAAAGGTATACACGGTATAGGTCGGAATACCATGGAGCAGCGCCGTCCAAACAAGGACGAAGAAAACGATCTCAAAGAACATGGTACGGGTGCATTGAAAGTGAAATTTGATACACCTCTCGGGCTCAAGTTACGAGAAATACGCGTTGCAACATTTTTTGGTGAAAAATGGGGGAAGCAAAGTTGATATCGATGGCTTTAATGTCTTTTCTTTTCGATAACTGCCTTTAGTCTTTAATTTGCAGTTTGAAATTTTGGACAGTTGCGAATTTTTGCATTCCCAAAAATTTCGGGCAGTGGTCGTCAGTGCAGTCTGTAAGAAAGTTAAAAGGATTTTTGCTTTCGATTTGGATATTTTTTATAAAGTTGGGTAAGTCAGCCATTTGCTATAGTTATTAATTGTGGAAAAAAATATTTTTGCAAAGGTATCTACCCAACTATAACGGAATGTTAATGCCGAATATTGAAGATATTCAAATAAGTTTTAAAAACTAGATACCGACCTGACCTCCATTAACCTAGCAACCCCACCTCCAGAAAATCAAAATTTAGTCAAATTATCTGCTCCACGAATATGGACTATAAACGAAATTAGCACATGATATGCAGATAATACTGGTTTTTTGAAATTTTTAAATTCGGTAATACCTAAACTTTGGGGTCGCTAAGTTAATATTATCCTAGCTACCCCACCCTTTTTTTAAAATCATATAATTTAAAATGAAAAATTCAAATTTTTTCTTGTACATTCGTGGACATTTTTATTAGCACATAATTTTAAAACCAAAAATTTTGGTGTGGTTGTTAAGTTAATATTAATCTAGCTACCCCATTTTCTTTTACGATTTTTTTCTTGGGGTGGGGTAGCTAGGTTAATGGAGGTTACCGACCTGACAAAAAATGATCCCTTAACACAAAAGTATTTTTTTTTAACTGTTGCAACATTTTTTTTGCAAAGGTCTACCCAACTAAACCGAAACTAGTTTTAAAAACTTACCTCACAAAAAATAGTCCCTTGGAACAAAAGTATTTTTTTTTAATTTTCTTAAAACTGTTGTAACAGCTTTTGCTTTTATTCTTTAATATGCAGTTGCAAGTTTTTGCATTCCCAAAAATTTCAGGCAGTTGTGTCGTCAGTGCAGTTTTTAAGAAAGTAAGAAGGATTTGTTTATATAATATCGTTGTATGAACAGCTTATAATATATAATTTTATATAATAACCCGAGTTTGGTCTGGAAGAGAGTTTTTTATATTTGAAATTTAATTTTTGCTTTTATTATGTATATTTATATTTATTGTTATTACGTAAAATTTTATAAAATACTTATTTTATTTAAAAAAGAGGATTTTTACTTTCGGTTTGGATACTTTTTATAACGGAAGAAAGTGCCAAAAATTGCAGATATATTCCATTCCATAAAAAATGATTTTTTGACATAAAAATACTGATTTTTGCTAAGCTAAGTTGGACATCGATCTTTTTTGTTTGATTACCGCCTTTGTTTTGAACATTTGTTAATTTTTGCAGTGCGCCCTCTCTAAAAAAGTAAAGAGGATTCTTGCATTCAATTTGAATAGTCGGGTAAGTCAGTCGTTTTTTATATACTATAACGGAATATAGAGCAAAAATTGCAGATATTCAGTCACTTTTCAAAAGCTAAATACGAGGCTTACTCTGATAAAAAATTTTCATTTGGCACAAAACTAGTTGTTTTCGATTTTCCTAAAACTGGTGCTAAATTTTTTGATGAAAATGTGGGAAGCTAAGTTGGATACGATTATTGTCTTTAGGCTTTACTTTGTAGTAATTTTGGACATTTGCCAATTTTTGCATTCCCAAAAATTTCGGACAGCTTGTTGTCCTAGTCGAAAAGTAAGAAGGATTTTTGCTTTCGATTTAGATATTTTTTAAAAAGTCGGAAAATGCTGCAAATACAATAGATAACCACCTTCAAGGGAGTGCACATTTTTGTCGTTATATAGGTACGATAGGCGTTAAAGGCGGTTTACAAAAAAAATTAAAAAAAATATTGTTAATATTTTATTGTTATAGAAATAGAAAAATATTATTTTTTTACGACCACACATAAAAATGATCGATTTCACACGATTTGCATCCTTAGAACACACACTACACTACTTATTTAAATCCTAAAACATGGCCTTAAATAAAATCAAAAATATATTTTTGTGCTCCAGAAACCATGACGTATCAATACATCCTAAGAAAAAAAAATCAGACAAAAAAAAAAAGTGGGACGATGACGGGATTCGAACCATTAACCTCCAGATTACCAAGCCAAGGACCATTGCGGCTACAGGAAAATTTCCATTTTTTCGCAACAAAGTAAACTAATATCGGAGAGACGTACATTTTTCTTCAATGGCCCAACAACAAAGCCCGGTGTATTTTATCGTATTGCAGTTGCCGAAACAACTGTACTGGCACACCAACTGAAGATAGTCAGTGAGTCACTAATGTATGATCCAGTATCCGAGAAATGCAGTTTTTGCTTCAATGGGTCGACAAAAATCCGGTGTATTTAAGATGAAGATCCTCTTCGTCGATCGTATTACTGTTGGCAAAACCACTGTGTGGCACATCAACTAAAGTTATTCAGTGAGCCAATAATTTATGCTCCAGTATCGGAGAGATGTAGTTTTTTCTTCAGTGGCAACAAAGTCCGTTGTATTTAAGATGAAGATTCTTCTCCGTTGATTCAACATCGAATTACTATTGGTAAAACAACGGGCGGCGAACAAAAGATCGAAAAACAAAAGGTCGAAAAACCAAAAGGACGAAAGACAAAAAGGTCGAACGGTAGAAAATACCAAAGGTCGAAATTACATAAGGTCGAAAATGCAAAAGATCGAAATTACAAAAGATCGAATGCAGAAAGGTCGATATTACAGAAAGTCGAAACTACAAAAGGTTGAAAATACAAAAGATCGAATATCAAAAGGTCGAAATTACAAAAGATCAAATGCAAAAAGGTCGACATTACAGAAGGCCGAAACTACAAAAGGTCGAAATAACAAAAGGTCGTAAATAAAAAAGGGCGAGGTTCTGATACGTTATATCCCTCTACTCATTTCTTATAATAGAACGATTTTCATACTTAGAATATGTAGTTTGACTCTTTCTGAGACCATCCAGGTATGTTAATAAATCTGCCTTGAAAGTTTTTTACAGGTTTTTTGTATGTGTGTTGGGTTTGGTTACTTTTTTTGGGTTGGGTTATATTGGTTTGGTTATGTTAAGTTGATTATGTTGGGTTGTGTTAGTTATTTTGGTTACTAGTATTTTTTGTACTTTCTGTACTTTCAACCTTTTGTAATTTCGACCCTTTGTCATTTCGATATTCGACTTTTTGTAATTTCGACCTTTTGTTATTTCGATCTTTTGTATTTTCGACCTTTTGGTATTCGACCTTTGGTAATTTCGATCTTTTGTATTTTCGACCTTTTGGTATTCGACCTTTTATAATTTCGACCTTTTGTAATTTCGACCTTTTGTAGTTTCAATCTTTTGTTGTTTCGACCTTTTAATTTTTGTTCTTATGCTTTCGACCTTTTTGTCTTTCGACCTTTTGTTTTGTTTTGGTCTTTCATACGCCGCGCGCCGCCCCAAAACAACTGTGTTGAAATACCAACTGAAGTTATTCAGTGAGTCAATAATGTATGCTTCAGTATCAAGATGAAGGAGATGAAGGAAGATTCTTCTCCGTCGATTCGACAGGGAATTAGTATTAATTGGCGAAACAACTTTGTTGGCAAACTAACTGATGTTCGTCATACACTAAATAATTTTCGTCTCAAGTCAGTCAAAATATCGGAGGCATCGGTCAGTCCAACGCTCTGTTGCTGTCGCTTGATTGACAAGTCACAGAGGACAAACAAAGCGACTTTTCATAAGACATAGTGTTAACTTCGAGTGATTTTCTGGATTTTCCAGTGACTTTCAATAGGTGAAAATGCATTTTTATTATAGTTTGTTCTTTTTGAAAAACGGATAAAGGCAGTTTGTTAGTGGATTTTTGCAGG
Organism: Oxystoma pomonae; assembly: GCA_963921995.1. Classification (NCBI taxonomy): domain Eukaryota; kingdom Metazoa; phylum Arthropoda; class Insecta; order Coleoptera; family Brentidae; genus Oxystoma; species Oxystoma pomonae. The sequence continues at coordinate 89,611,384 of OY998169.1, forward strand.
AAGAGCCAAAAAAGCGTGTTTGTTTTGTTTACATTGGTTTTTATTTGTGTTTTAAGAAATTTAGAGAAAGATTTAAATAGAAAACGCCGCTAGTATGTTACCCCATCAAACCACCAGACCCAACTTAACTCAAACTGTACAATGATACAATGAAACACTATTTAAATAAGCTAAAAAGTGAGCATCCTGCTGTGGCCCAGAGATACATAGAAAAATGTAACTTACTTCTTTATTTTCTATTCAGTTTTGTGGGTTTAAGGTCAGGAGAACGAAAAACAAATTCAAATTTACCGACGTTTCGATGTATTTTACATCATCTTCAGGGTTTCTAAAATAAAATACAAAAGAAAAATAAGAAGCTAGTTTAACCTGTTGATTTAAAAGACATTGTTTGTTTGTATACACGGCCAATTAATTTTTTTTTTTACTTTTAGGAAAAAAAAAAGAACGCACGTTACAGAGTATATATATATGACAAAATAAATTTAAGAGACTATTTTAAATTTGTAAGTTAAAGGGGTTAATGAAGTGGGTACTTATATTGGGAAAAAATAAACGGAATGTTTTAAAATGTTTGTTAGAATCTGTAAGAGACCACTGAAAAACAACCCAAATGTAAGTACCCACTTCATTAACTCCTTTAACTTACAAATTTAAAATAGTCTCTTAAATTTATTTTGTCATATATATATACTCTGTAACGTGCGTTCTTTTTTTTTCCTAAAAGTTAAAAAAAAAATTAATTGGCCGTATACAAACAAACAATGCCTTTTAAATCAACAGGTTAAACTAACTTCTTATTTTTCTTTTGTATTTTATTTTAGAAACCCTGAAGATCATGTAAAATACATCGAAACGTCGGTAAATTTGAATTTGTTTTTCATTCTCCTGATCTTAAACCCACAAAACTGAATAGAAACTAATTCTAAAGGTCACTAAACAATTAAATATTTACTTTTTTATCTTGTTTTAAACTTCTTATTATTGCTCTTTGATGACGTTTAATGATGGTACCCGATCAGGATTTGTTTTCTCTTTCAAATCAGCAGCAGGTTCCCCACAAATTGAATAAAAAAACAAACCAAAATGCTCGCCAAACATTGGGTAAAACATACAAAAAATATTCTCTTGCATATCTCAGTTTAGTTTCTAAATACTTTGTCTTCTTATTTTAGCCAATTCCGCAAGATAAGAACTTTTTGTTTTGGATATTCACTGGGTATTATATATATATATATATATAAAAACCAATTTAAACAAAAAAAACACTGTGACTTTTGGCATGGTTTTTTGGCTTTTCCTGCAAAAACCTACTAACAAACTGCCCTTATCCGTTTTTCAAAAAGAACAAACTTTAATAAAAATGAATTTTCAACCATTGAAAGTCACTAGAAAATCCGGAAAATCACTTTGATTGCCATCCGTGACGTGTCAATCAAACGACAGTGACAGATCGTTGGACCAACACCGTTCTCAACTAAAAAGCCAGTTAACTCTTATCTCTTCAGTGCCCTTTAGCCAAAGATTGCCGCCATTTTTATAACCAAATTGACAGGTAAAACATGGATTTTCTGTCAGTTGGGTGTCAATATGACCGCTTTAGTAGGTCAAAGGATACTAAATCGAAAAAGAGTTCTTAACCTAGCTGTTTTATTTATTTTTTCTTAAACTGACAAAGGACATTTACGGTGGGATTTACTAAAAAGGTTTAGTCTAATTTAGAACGGTCCTAAGTTTAAGTGAACTTTTTTGGTTTTAACTTTTTAAGCATTTTAAACCAACCCCCCTTGAGTTTTGGACATAGTTTGATTTATAAGAAGAATTTTAATAAATTATTTTTTTGAATAATCATCTTAACACATTCTTTTGTTGGATTTAAGAGGAAATTTTCCATTTAGAACAAAAGAAAATTAAAAAATTTAAAGCCACGCGGGGTTTAAATAGAAACACTCTGTAGAATAAATTAACATTGGGGTTATATGTCACTTTAATTAAAACTTACCCTTGTTAATTAATTGTTCCAGTTAATAATTGATGTCACACAACGATGTAGATGAGTAATAATAAAATAAGGAGTGTATTAATTTTGTATTTATTTAAGAGGTGTTTTTATTAATGAAATGTATTAAAAAACTTAAATGCAAGTTTTTTTTACATTTCTGTCACTGTCGAAATGTCAGTTTAAAAATCTTAGCGCTGCGTTCAATCACAAACAGCGAGTTCAGATCTTTTACCTCTGCTTGCACCTTTTGCTTGAACCAACCTCTACTGATGAAAGCTACAGCTTTCAAATGAGTTGGATTTGAGTAAGGAAAGTTTTTTTGACTGAGCTTTTAGATAAACTCAATGTTTTACTTTCAGTTTGTAAATAAATTAATATAGTTGTTTTGGGTTTTTTTGTTTGGTATATTTTTCGTGCATAATCAGTGACCTTCACTGTTTGTTTTGCCTCGTAGTGCCCTCATAAATATATTTTTTATGCTGAAAACGGGCTCAAAATTTGGCGTTTTTCTGGACAAAATAGGAGGTGTTTTATTGGGTAATGAACAACTTGAGATATTAAATAAGGTAAATTAATCCTCGTAAAAACGGTTACTTAGGGAAATTATAAACGAACTTATTACCCTATGCCACAAAACAATCCTTTCTGAGGACTATAAATTTAAACCACCCCCCTGAGGTGGTCTAAAAAACCACCAACTTTATAATCTCAAACACAAATAATGAAGCTATTATACGCCAAATTTTTGGCGTATTCGCAATTTGCCATTTTGAAACCTATCAAAAAAAATTAGTTTTAGGGCACTTTCTTCTAAAATATGGTGTATTTTGAGAAAACAAGCAGTTTTTCAGTGGTATTTTACAATAACAATACAAAATAATTTAGTACCCCCCACAGGTGTAAATATTTAGAACTGTGGGGGGTACTATTTTAGATCTTAGTAAATCCCACTGTTAATGAAGGACGTTTAAAACCCCGAAGAAAACGATTTTATTTAAAACCGTCCTTATATACAACCGGTTTAAGGTGCATATAAACGTAGCAATTGAGGTTACATAAATGGATTAAACCTTGTCCTGTCGCGTCTGCAGTATTACTTTTGATCAAATTATTAAAACTTTGTGTAAAAATTTTAAATTATTTCTTAAAAATTGAATTTGCGTGAATCTTTTCTGAAGGTCGAGGAGTCAAAGAACTTTCTTATTTTGTGTCATTTGAAAGCAAAAGTAAACCAGCATCACCACGAGTACCACGACGCATATTTTAAGATTTATTAATGTGTATTATTAACCCACTTTGGTCCATTCTCTACCAATAAATGTGGCACACTATAAGTGCTACTTTGAAACAACAAAAATACAACCACTAATTCAAGTATTTTGATTTAAAAATAGTTTTTTATACGACTGTCTTGAAAAAGGGGGTTTTACGCACTTACGTCATTTTTGCACGCGGGTCTCCCGTCATTGTGATTTTTGTTGTTGTCACCCAACAATATAAGTTGCCCGAGTTCCATAGCAACCGTCACGGCTCCTTTGTTTTGTTGATTAGATACTTCAAAAAAATTGTTGATTTTTCAAAGTTTAGGTGGAAAAATGTCGGACTGCAATCCACAAAGTCCAAAATCAGGTATGAATCTGAGTATAGCCAAACTTTCTCAGAAAACGCATTAGTCGTATATTTTGAACAACTGTCTGAGAAATATAAATATTCAACGTTGTGGATGATTTTTTCAATGCTCAAGTCAACGTTAAGTGCCAATCACAACATATATCTTGGAAGTTATAAGAAGTTGCAAGTTGCACGTCCCAAAGGAGTCCCAAATTCTTACAGAAGAACCGGTTTTTGACGAAAGCATTAGACGACAAGTATTTACTTATCAAGGCGGTGGTTGCATGCCTGTCTGGGGCATGTCGAAGAGAGGAACTATGTTATCTCAAAATAGAAGACACGAAAGATTTCGGCAGTGCTATGCTGATTAAACTGGAGAATTAAAAAACAAAGGGACCAAGATCTTTTACAGTTACAGGAAGCCTTTACACTATCTTGAAAAAGTACTGTAAAAATATCGTACATAGTATTAATAACTGGCGTTTATTAATTTTAGTTTATTAATTTTTTATAGATAATTGTACATCAATAATACGTAACTGTTACAAAAATCGGAGAAAAGTTATAAAAATTGTCATATACAAAAATGAAATTAATAAACGGAAGTTACGAAATCAATGAAAAATGTTTCTTGATATTTTATAGAGAGTTGTTATTAATAGTATGTACAGGTTATGGAGATAATAAAAGAGCATATTAACGATTTTAATCAATGCTTTAAATAAATTTCATAAATGGCGATTATTGACTGCCGGTTAAAAGTTTTTATGGAATGTATGTACAAGCTTATTAAAATTATGAACCGAACATACAAAATACATAAACATGGTTATGAAATTTATGTACGTAACAGTCTTTTACTAAATTCATTCTTAGGTGTAATTAAAAGCTATGAAAACATGTCTCTTAATCCTTGATTTCATAACACCCTTCACAAAAATCATTCTTAAAGACTCTTTATGTTATAACAACTTTTTTTGAAACTGTGTCTTACAGCAGTAAAATCAATAACTCATTTTGGCTATAAAATTTATGTAAACTTAATTATGATATTAATAAAATTTTACATCGGAGCAAAAATCATACAATGAGCTTCAGGCTACTGCGAACATAGGGGGAATCAAGTCCAATTTACTCTTCGTGCCGTACGACCGAGTTTGATTCGAAGCACGCTGCAGTGTTATCTTTTGGAAATTTATTTTGTTTTTACTATTTTGTTTTATTTCTGCCTTGCTCGAGGCAGACCATTGAGACCTATTCAAGAACTTTTTTTGGAGAATTTTGTAAATCGCCCAGAACCTAGTTTATCAACGATTCATAGGTTTTTGCAGAATTTTGAAAAGTTTGGTTGTGTAACGCCAAGAAACCATAAAAAACCCACTGTTTTGAATGACGAGCAGGAAGTACGAGGTGCCAAAGCAGTTGGTACGTCTTCAGCCACTGTCTTACGTGTTCTCAAAAAGAATGATTATCATTCTTACAAAGCGTCCAAAACGCATCAAATTTTTCCCGAGGACAACTATCGTCGTATGGAATTTTGCGAAACAATGATGGAAAGGGCTAATTGTGCTGAAAACTTTCTGAGATCTATTCTTTTCACAGCAGCACTTTTCCATTATTGAATAGTCATAACCCAACACACGTTCGATATTGGTCGAGGGAAAATTTGCATTTGTATTTTTTTTTTAAATATTTGGGGGTATTGTAGGGGAACACGTAATTGGGCCATTTTTTATTTACGGCAATTGGAATGGTCCTAGATACTTGGATCTACTGCAGCAGCATATTATGGTTTTCTAATCGGGTTATAAGTACACGGGGAACTATTTTATGGCCAGCTCGATCACCTGATCTTGCTCTTATGGCGTCTATCTGTAGATTTATATCAAAAATAAAGTTTACGTACATGAAAGGGCTAATAATTTGGAAGAACTTCGGATTAAAATTGAAGAAGCTTTTCAACCTATCACACCTAACATGTTTGGAAACGTTAGAAGAGGTTTTTATTATAGGCTCGGATATTGTCTAGTCGAGCAAGGAGGACTTTGCTCTAAATTTTTTTTGACTGGGAGAATCTTTTTGGTTTTTAGAATGTATTATTTTATTTTGAGAACTTGCTTTTATTTTGTTTCTCCTTATTATTTTGATTGTAACACGTTGTTAGTGATAAATCTGAACAGTTGAAAATAAAACGCTTTAATTGATCAGTGACAAAAAACAAGAAAATATAAAAATTTGCGTATTTATTGACCAAATTCTGGTTTCATTGACTACGCTCCACATAGTACCGTGGTTAGAGGCGTACTTAACACAAGCCGCGAATGGCGGCGAACGGCGATCGCATGCGGTATCCCTGCATGTACGTACACTGGCAAATTGGACTTCTTCCGGCCTATGTTCGCAGTAGCATGAAGGGGTCTGTATACTAAATACATTGGCTCAATGTATTTTTTTTTTAGAAAACGGTGCCTTTTTTGATTCAGTGATCTGAAGACAGGCAGGTTTAAGGTTTAAGAAAATGTTTAAGACAAAACGTTGTTAACAAAATTGGAAACATGGCTAGAGAAATCGCCAAGTTTTTTTTGCTAGGGAATCCAGAATGTTTCACGGGAAATTGTTTTCGGCGTTCATCGGCCACAATTTTAGTCAATTCTGGCTCAGATCTGCTTGCCCCTAAACGCCATGGCAGATGGAAGCCCAGTTCAGTTTCCGAAGGCTATGTTGATGACTCGCTGAGAAATAAAATGGAAGTTTCGAAAAAAATAGAGTCTTCAGTGTCGTTTGCTCATCTGTCGTCACAGAACCAGAACAAGCAGTGTTCATTTGGAACAGAACAAGCAAACCACAACTACACGGTGAAAAACTCCACTGAAAACACGACACCAAAAATATTGTCTATTACCGAAAACAAGGTGAAAATTAAAACTGCTTTTCCCGGCGTAAGATTGAAGGAATTTTCGAATGTTACCATAAATATTAAGTATTAATTAGTTTCCTCTGTTAATGCGTTAAAAGAATATTACACATTTTATTAAAAAAAAACGAGTTAAATTGAAATTTGATTTTTCTGGTCTCTGTTTATTTGCAGTCGTCTAAAAAGTATCTTAAAAAACTTGTTTGAAAACCGAGCCAATCGTGGGCAAAGGGTCGTTTTCAAACCTTGTTGTTTAAATAACCATTTTACAACTAACGGCTAAAACAATAATTTCTCAACCTACTTATTTAATTAAATAATGCCTTAATATACGTAGAAAGAATTAGTCTACTAGATTTTTTTCTCTATTGTAGATAGGCAATTGAAAATGTGCACAATTTTGCGGTTTCGAATACCTATGGATTGCTGTCTACTAACTGCTCCTACTATGCCCAAAATCTGTGAGTTGTTTAAAATACAATACTTTGATGGGTCGTTTTTTGGTATCGGGTAAAGCAACGAGTCGACCCATTGACTCGGTTAACATCAGTGATGTAACAAGTTACGTTTCTGATAATAATAATATGATTGTTTCGTCACATCATTATGTAGTTTCACCTCTTAACGGTGAGCAATGCATGCAATGACGTGTGGATCTTTTGTCTGGTCAGTATAAAACAAATAGACCGTAAAAAAGATAACCAAAATTAACACATTCTAATAATATCTGTTCTACTTTTTATATTACACGCATGCAAGGACCTAATTGATTGAGTTACAGACAGATTTTTTGCACCTTCCCCCCCCCTTACATCCCTTATATTAAAGTTGGAAAAAAGTTTTGTGTACAGAAGTGACATAATTTTCTATAAACGCTCAAATGTGGTCCTTAAAAGTTAGAAGCTGGTTGAAATTAACTTCTCTATTTTAAACAGAACACCCTGTATTTAAAAAAAAATTAAATGACCCTATATGTTGGATTTATCTTGGACGGTTTTCAGGTAAAAAGAAAAATATTTTTTACTGAGTACAATGCGTTAGGCAAACTAACAAAGTTTAAGTGGATCTTCGTTCAACACATACAAGGTGCCCCAACAAAAACGAAACAGAGGCGTTCTTCAAGGGAACACATTTTTTGGTGGGGTTAGTGTCACCACCAAAATTTAAAAAAGGAAAGTGGTCAAGCGATACCTTATTTTGAAGGTCTTTCAAATGCCTTTAAAAAAAAAAGTTTAAAAATTTTAAAAATCTCGCGATTTTTTGCCGAGATATTCACTTTCAAAATAAGCTAAAACTGTATGGATTTTTGTTTGAAATTCCCCTTGTGGAGTATAGGACGTCCCCCTTCCCTCTGTAAAATTGTACAGGTAAATTTTCCTCTTCGTCGCAATGTATCCTAGAAGAGAAAATGAAATGATAAAATGTACTATAATAAACTTTTAATTTGGCACTTTTTCAAGGGCGAGCGTTTTTTTACTTTACCAGCTCGCGTGTGGTAAACTGCAGTTTACCGCACTCATTTGCGTGCGAAAAATAATACTTTACCGCACTCTGTGCGGTAAAGTTAACGTTATGGCACTTTGCCGCACGGAGTGACTACGTTTATTTCAGAAAATTAAAAAATATTTATATTTCTTTACAGTGCGCCGAGCGGCAAAGTACCCAAAAAAAACGCGCGCTCTTCAGAAAAGTGCAACATTGCTCTTTCTTTTTGAAGCGCAATCATGGTACTTTTCGCTTGGTTGTAGAAAAATATTTTTTTTATACCTTTATCAAAAACAAGATTTTAGTAACTGTCTGCAGATTACTAAAGCATGGCTTTTTGGTTACCGATGGAAAAAAAAACTTTTTTTCTAATCACGGGTGCAAAAAAAGATTCTTAAAGATGGTGTGTTGCGAAAAGTGCTCTTCGTTCGAGATTTTTAAAAGTATTTTCTTAAAAAAGGTATTAAAAAAAATCGTGTTCACAACTCGCGGCTAAACTGTGCTTTTTTACTCGCGTTTTTAAATACCTCGCTACGCTCGTTATTTAAACCAATGCTTGTAAAAAAAAACACTATTTGAGCCACTAGTTATGAAAACTACTATTTCTGTATAAACAAAAAAGTTTGATTAGGCACGAAAAGAGTTAAGAATAAATCTTTTAAGGACGTTAACAATATTAACAAAACAGATGATTTTTTGTAGTTATGAGGAAGATTGAAAACACAATAGGCAAGTGAACCAGTCTTTTTGTATTTAATTGTCCTATAACTGTAGATAGACCCAACCCATTCACGCTACAACCCAAGAACTTTCTTCTTCTGAACTTATACTCGAGGACAAGTATCTCATCAGTAATAATGTCTTTTTTAGAAAACAAAATGACCACTCCACCTGCGGAAGAAAGACAATGGGTAACAGAGCCCGACACCTACGTCTGCACTCTTCCTGAAGAAACTCAAGAGATAGCTGAGAGAGAACTCAATGAGGAGAAGCACTCGAGAGCAACCGCGATCGAATCCATGCGCGAGTGGATCAAGCAGAATCCCAAAATCAAGAATTGTCGAATGGGTATAATTAAATGTTTTGCATTTTTTTAATTTCTCTAAATTGTTTGCTTAATTTCTTTAACTATCAAAAATAATTCTTTTTTTTGTGACTGTGGCATATTATGCTTTTAAAATATCAGAATTTTTGTTTTGCAAAACGAGTTCGTTAATGGAGTCCAAAGGTATTGTGCTAGGGACACGAAGGTCTGCACACCTATTTAAAATTAAATAAAAAATTCCGGAATTTTATACATGTTTGTCTGCTGGCAAATTTGACATAAAAAAGAAACTATGTTGGGAATTTGGAACCTTTCGTTGCATTAAAACAAAGTTATGATTGTTTTCAACAATCCAAAACTACACTTTTTTTGCACTGCAATGCACAATAATAATAAAAATAATGAAGGCAGATTGCGATAGCAGATTAGTCCCCTTTTAAAAAATTTTGTACTTAATAAATAACAGAGTTATGCGCACTTAAACGGGGGGAGTGTACCTTGGCGCTAAGCTGCACCCCTCCCCCCATGCTTAGGGGACAGATTTAATGAAAGTTGTCATAATTTTGTACTAATTATGTACTCTTAAAGAAGGGTACTTTTATTTTACTAAAACCATCGGTTCCTAAGGTTTTTGTCTGTTTGTTCTGGGGTGTGTTGCTTGATATCAAGGTATACCCGGCTCTTCTGTCGTCCCCTTCTAGAAAATTGCCTACTCTCAAGATAACTTATTTTTTTTGTTTTTATGGGGTGTATATCAAGGCACACCCCCTTCTGCATAGGAGAGAATTTGCTACTAATTGTGTACTAATTTCGTTTCCTTCTAAAAAGTTTCCTACTCTCAAGATAACATCTTTTTTTTTATTTATATGGGGTGTGTAGCTTGATATCAAGGCACCCCCCCCCTCTGTCTAGGAAAGAGATTTGAAAAAAAGTAATTACGTCATAATTTGCTACTAATTTCCCTTTTAAAAAATTGCCTACTTTCAAGATTCAACTTTTTTTTCTGTTTATATATGGCATGTGTAGATCGATATCAAGGTACACCCCATAAAAACAAAAAAAAAATGAAGTTATCTTGAGAGTGAGCAATTTTATAGAAGGGGACAAAATTAGTACATAATTGGTAGCCAATTGTGGCATAATTTTTTTTTTCAAATCTCTTTTCTGCCTTGATATCAAGCCACACTCCCCATAGAAACAAAACAAACGAAATTATTTTGAGAGTAGGCAATTTTCTAGAAGGGGACGAAATTAGTACATAATTTGCTACATGGCATACTCACTTTTGGTCGAATCTCCTTCCTAAGCAAAGGGGAGTGTTCCTTGATATCAAGCTACACACCCCATAACAAACAAAGAAAAATCTTAGGAACCGATGGTTTATGTAAACTAAACTATCATTCTTGAAGAGTACTTAATTAGTATAAAATTCGGATATATCAACTTTCATTAAATTTGTGTCCTAACCATAGGGGGTGCAGTTTAGCACCAAGTCACACCCCCCCCCCACACTGTTTTAAGTGCGAATAACTACGTTATTATTTAGGGGGACTAAATTTGTACATAATTAGTACATAATTTTTACAATACTCAAATTGAGTTTCGTTGAGGGGGAGGTGTAGCTTGATTGAGGCCTTAAAATGGTACTTCTCTTAACCTCCTCGCATCCCTATAAATGTCAAAAACTACCCCAAAAATCTAAAATTGATATAAAATACGTATTTTATCTGCTTTTTGCCCTTAAAAATATTTTAAGTATGTTTGGATGGTTTTATATACATATTTTTATGTTTATCTTTGTTTTATTAAAAAACATGACATTTTCGTTGAGGTTGAGCAGTGTATACACGATCGGAGTCATTCGGCTTGGAACTTTGCTATCTCAATCTGCCATCTTCACACCTGTCTTTTCCTCGTAATTGTTAAATCTTGTCATGTATTCACGACAGACAGTAGAAATAAGTTATGGTGAGGTACGTTTAAAAAAATCACCTTGTACCTACATTTTTACCGACAAAAATTTTCCAGTTATATCAACAAATCATACAAATTATTTTTGCCGATTTTTTAGATTCCCGATTTTTGTTACGTTTTCTGCGTTTCAAAAAATTTAGCGTGGTCCAAGCACAGGAGTGTCTTGAAAGATACATTCTTCTCAGACAGACTTTTGGCGTCGCATTCAGGTATACATTCAAAATAGTAGTGTTCCTAACGGTGCGCAAAGTTGCGTTTTACCCCACGTGAAAGCAGTTAGACGAACGACACAAAGCAGAGTTCGAATAAACTTTCGCAAAACAGCTTTGCGCAAGTTTTGGGAACAATATTTTTTCTTCGAGTGAAAAAAAAAAATCAATTTTTAGTTTTTTTAAAACAAACGTGTAACAAAGTCTCGAGGTAAACTTTTTCTTGCACACTTTGCGGAAAATTGTTAGTTTGCATAAGCAAAACTCTCCACCGATGATCTTTTTGCGGTACTCATAGAAAAAAGTACATTGTGACGTAGATAGAGAATTGTAGAATCCACTATTTAATATCTAACCTCAGCACAAACTAATGACTAACCAGAGGCGTGTTTGATTTTAAATTTTCTGGATAACTGTGTGCATCTTTATTTATCAAATAAAACGATATTAAAGAAGAATGGTTTGCATGAAAACTCAGGGCAAAGAGTAAAGAATAACCCCTAAAGGCGCAATTTTACTTAGTAAAATTTAGACCAACAAAAAGATGGAAACCATGCTGAAATTTTCTAGAAGCACAGAAGATTATATAGGAAATATATAATATTTTATCAGCTAGTAATTTTAGAATAATTTATAAGATCGGATAAGACTAGTTACTTTTATTAGAATCACGGATGTTTTATAAGACAGAAGTCTAGAAATTTTATCAGTTTGTATAAGGGTGTGAGCTTGGAGAAGATTTTATGAACGCACAAAGGCACATTTTTGAAGGAGATTTCATGAGAATGGGGAATTGAGGATGTATGAAGAGATTCTATCAGCATCGCGATTATAGTAGATCCTATGAGGAATGATTTTGGATAAGTTTCTATGGGTTCTTGTGGGATCGGTTTCTAGAATATTTGATTGATTTGATTTTTGAAAATTTTTTAATGGTTCTTGTGGGATAAGTTTCTAGGATATTTTTTATGGGTTCTTGTGGGATCGGTTTCTAGGATATTTGATAAGATTCTATGAGTATCGCGATTCTAGGAGTTCCTATAAGCAATGATTTTGGAGAATTTCTATTGGTTCTTGTGGGGTCAGATTCTAGGATATTTGATCAGATTCTATCAGTATCGTGATTTTAGAAGATCCTATGAAGAATGATTTTGGAGAAGTTTTTATGGGTTCTTGTGGGATCGGTTTCTAGGATATTTGATGAGATTCTTTCAGTATCGTGATTTTAAAAGATCCTATGAGGAATGATTTTGGAGAAGTTTTTATGGGTTCTTGTGGGATCGGTTTCTAGGATATTTGATGAGATTCTATCAGTATCGCGATTCTAGGAGTAACTTTAAGCAATGATTTTGGAAAAGTTTTTATTGGTTCTTGTGGAGGCCCAATGTATGTTTGCCAATACAGCGTTAGACTGTGGCTCGTCGTCGGACCATTGGTAAATTTTACTTTTTGCTGACATCCACAAACGTCGCCGTACGATTAAGGTCCGATATGGTTTAACCACATGGTACCGATCATCCGCACATAACTGCTTAATTTCGTCGATCTAACGTAGGCAAGCTAGTCTCGGCCCGACATTGGTAAACTATTCAAGTCCGACATTGGTTTCCTAAAGCGGTCCAACGTCGGCGATTGACGGAGGTCCGTCGATGGTAGCTTAAAGCGGCCCGACATTGGCAAACTACAAAGTTCTGATAATGCGGGTGCTTAACCAGTCGGGCTGGGTTAAGTGGCAGAAGAGGTGATTCTTGTAGAGAAGTACCACCATCTTGTCAAGTCCGCATTCTAGTTGTGAAATATCCTTGCTCATTATATATATAATATTATTTTCCATTGTACAAGGAACTCAGTGATATTCGCGCCATCTCTACATACTAGGAAGAAACTATTAGGCAGTTTAAACATTTTAAGGTGACGTAATCGGACCATCGTCGGTTGCCCATTCTCGACCAATCAAACAAAGTTCCAATCGGACCATCGTCGGCCCTAAAGCAGATAACGTTTGCGTTGGCATAATGTCGATTATAGTAAATCGGGCCATCGTCAGTTGCCGATTCTCGTCCGATTAAACAAAGTTCCAATCGAAGCGTCGTCGGCCCTAAAGCAGATAAAGTAGGCGTCGGCATAAAGTCGACTATAGTCAATCGGGCCATCGTCAGTTGCCGATTCTCGACCGATTAAAGAAAGTTCCTATCAGACCATCATCAGCGCTAACGCAGATAAGTTTTAGCGTTGGCATAATGTCGACTATAGTAAATCGGGCCATCGTCTGTTGCCGATTCTCGTCCGATAAAACAAAGTTCCAATCGGACCGTCGTCGGCCCTAAAGCAAATAAAGTGGCCTTCGTCATAAAGTCGACTATATTAAATCGGACCATCGTCAGTTGCCGATTTTCGACCGATTAAACAAAGGTCCAATCGGACCATAGTCGGTCCTAAAGTGGTGTCGGCATAAAGTCGACTGTAGTAATGTGGACATCCGTCAGTTCCCGATTATTGACCAAAAACTGATAATCGCAATCTGACCAACATCGGGCCAGAGTGTAGTCGCCGATGCCGACACACTGCCGACGTTATCGACATTGGCCTGATTTGTGCCTGTTGGGTTTAGAAGATTCTATGAAGAATGATTTTGGAGAAGATTTTATGGGTTCTTGTGGGTTCAGTTTCTAGGATATTTGATCAATCAATATTTTCTCATCTAATCTCATCTCTCCAAACTTCTCCAAAATCATAGACCCATAGACTTGATAACATATCCTAGGATCTCATCGAAATCTGTTCAGAAAACAACCCAAAACCCGATAAAATCTCCTCGCTCATAGGATCTTCTAAAATTATCATAACGATAAAAGCTCCTCAAATCTTCTAGAAACCAATCCCATAACAACTCATATAATCTCCTCTAAGATCATAGACCCATAGACCTGATAAAATCTTCTAGGATCTCATCGAAATCTGTTCCAAAAACAACCCAAAACCCGATAAAATCTCCTCGCCCATAGCATCTTCTAAAATCACCGTAACGATAAAACCTCCTAGAAACCAATCCCATAACAACTCCAAAACCGACCCAAATCCCGATAAAAAATTATACAAGAATTCTATCATTTTTTTATGAGATTCTATGGAAAAATTTCAGCAGGGTACTCTCTCCATTAAATTAATCTCGTGCTAAAAAAGGGAAGGAAAAATGACCGCAATCTTTGCTTTGGGTTCCACGCACCTCCCAATAGAAGAATTTCTAAAGACTGTGTACTCTTAACCAGTGGCGTAGCCAGGGGGTTTGGTGGTTAACCCCCCCCAGGAGGTCCAACCTAATCTACAATAAATTAATCATGATCAAGGGCCCCAAGGAGAGCTATAGCTCCCCCCCCCTTTTTTGACAATCATTTTAACAAGTATTTTAGTTTAATTCCACGGAATTTTTCTTACCAGCATTCAAAACGTGAAATAAATGGCATTCTTATTATAATTTTTCTTAAAATTTTCATCTGCGGCTCATTTATGATTTGGCAACAAATCTATATGTACCACCGCAACCCACCCCTTCTTGGCATCTAACCCAATCTACTTTTTCAAAAATATTTTACAAAAAACCTAAGAGATCAAAATTTGTAATGAATTTTTGGTTTTTTTCTCAAAGTTTGTGCCTGCGGCGTTATACCAATATTATATATTGTTACAATTTTGTTTATTTTTAAGCAATTTTTGGTCACCAACATTTTAAACGCCTAAAAATAGCAGTTTAGAGTGTAATTTTTTTTAAATTTTGCCTGCGGCGCATTTAAGGGTTAATTTTTAAAAAAATCTGCAAATGAGACTAAATGAGACTTGCCTTTAAGAATAAGTATTTTTGTTTTGTATAAACCAAGTCAACACCTATTAAACTGCCCCTTTCCCCTCCCCTTAGTTCAAGAGCTCAAGCAATAGGCCTAATTTTTAAAAATTTGTCATACTTGATTTTTATTAAATGATAACCCCCCCCCCCAGAGTCGATTTCTGGCTACGCCACTGTCTTAGCATCGAACCACAGGCTGAAGAAGCAGTTACCTAACCTTTTATTAGTTTACGGTGGTGTATCTGTAATAATGCATGTTTTAGGTAATTGAAATTTTATCTTTCTTAAAAAAACTGTGGGCTCCCCTGGGTACTCGGTAGAATTTTCAATTATTTTTTAGGTGTCTGGACATGACGATTCCCATGATGCAGGAACTGACAAACTTGGGATACATGTTCGCCTGTCCCAAAAGGGACAGTAAGGGCAGGAGGGTGATTGTAGCAAGACCAGGTACAAAATTATCTGTTTAATCCATTAATTATAATTTCTAACTCACCCTGTACAAACAAAAATCTGTGTGCAAAATTTTAAAGACGGTCAGAGCCCTAATAATGTTTGACTTGATAGAAAATTCGATAGAAAAGGAGTACTCCTTCACAAATTTGCACAGTTGCCCGAAGCCCAATAAAAATAAACCGACTCACTATCGACTGTGTTTTGTTGGCTTACAGGAAACTCGTAACAGCGTCTATATTATTTGCGATTGGTGAAAATCTGCGAGAGAGTATTCCTTTTCTATCGAATTTTTCCATCGAATCAAGAATGAAGGCCCAGCGGGGACTTCAACGAACACATCAGTTTTTAAGACGGGGAAGTGTATCTGTTTAATTTTAAAAATGAGGAGGCACAAATAACATGGGCAGTGGGATTCGGTGAAATGCTTTGAAAAAAAAAGTTCATATATAAATTAAAAACACCTGTCACACAGTTTTTAAACTGTTTTTAATTTGTAAAAACCGAGGTAAAAACCAGGGTAAAAAAATATTTTTTTATTTTAAAAAACACTAAAAAAAAACAAGCAAAAAACACTTCTTTTAAGCACTTGTTTTGTACACTTGTAGGGCACACTGCCTGATTTTAATAAGAATGAAGCAAAATTTTCAAAGCTGTTTTTTATTTGTAATAACTCTTTTTTAAAGAATTTCTTTAGTTGAAGACACACTCAAAAACACTTTTTTTAAGCTGTTTGTACACGTGTAGACAAACTTCTTTTTTTTAATAAAAACACCTGTCACGCAGGTTTCCAAATTGTTTTTAATTTGTAAATAAACTCTTTTTTTGTTAGGTTTTGTTTGGAAAACACTAAAAAAAATACTTTTAAGAACTTGTTGTTCAGTTTCTGCGAGCAGCTTCACCGTATACAGGGTGTTTCAAATACGATGCTCACCATGGGGATCTGCTAACAGGTAGGAGATACGGGAAGGTTTAAATTAGGGCAAAGTTTCGCAATTTCAGGTTTCGCTTAAAACTAAAAAAAAAGTTTAAAAATTCCGGATAGTTCCGGATAGGCGGAAAAGCGAAATCTCCATTTTTAGTTTTTATTTTTTTGCACCCTTATTCTTAAAGCTGTCAAAAAACGCTTAAAAATTTCTAGAGGCACACCCCAAATTTAAGTTTGGCTTTTAACTTGCTCAAGATATTTTGGAAACCTGAGTGCAGTACTTTTTTTAACATTCTAAAAATGATAGGTTTTTTGACATTTTGTTGTAACAAAATAACTTAACCTAATATTTTTAAAATACATTTTTTTGGTTTTTATTCTTTGAATTTGGGCTGATGATGGTCAATTAACTCAAAACGTCAGGTACTTGTGAAAATTAGGTTGTAAAATATCTATCATCCTTTATGAACCAAACGGCAGGAGAAAAAAAGCATGCCATAAGAAAAAATTAACTTGACGGTGCTCCTGTCACACTGAAATGTCAAATCTCGAAAACGGACCTCTCATTAGGTATGTACATAGATCTTAAGAATAAGGACGTAGAAAAATAAAAACTAAAAATAAAGATGTCGGTTTTTTTCGCCTATCTTCGGAACTACCCGGAATTTGTAAACTTTTTTTTTGGTTTTGAGCAAAGCGTTAAATTGCGAAAATTTGCCCTAATTTAAACCTTCTTACCTCCTACCGTTTAGGTGATCCCCATGGTGAGCATCGAATTTGGAACACCCTGTATATATGGAGAACATTTGTAATTCAGTTTAATTTCACACCAAACTGCAAAACACTCGCGAAAATAATGGCGTCATGTAGACTTTCACAACGAATGAACGAACTGTGTGCTGTAGAGGAGAGGGGGTAGTGGGCATGGGGAGTCGTGGGTCGGAGGTCAGAGACTCGCATATGCAGCGAATTGTAGATTTATTTGAAAATGGCCCTTTTTTCGAAAAAAAACGATGGATGGAAAATGCAGAGCCCCAATTTAAACAATGCACAAATGGACCTCATCTAAAACATACGTAAGGCGCCCAACTCTGTGATAAATATTATGGATTTTTTTTCTTTTTTCCCCAAACTTTTAGGCGTTTTCGATCTAGAGAAATTCACACAAGGAGACATGTGTAGAATTCACGGCATAGTCTACGAGTCGCTCATGGAAGACGAAGAGAACCAAATTAGAGGATTTGTCCATTTCGCGGACGGATCCGGAGTTGGATTCGCTTATTTAACGCTTTTCACAATCCGAGAGGCAGTCAGGATTGTCAAAAATGGAGAAGTATGCAAACAATTACTTCATTTTTCTTTTCATTTGATTGTGTAATTCCGAATATTGCTGGGCTTTTAACAGCCAGTTTTTTCGTTTGAAATCGTCTCATCAGACGCTTGGTTTGAAAAACATAAAGTAGGTAATTCTGTATTCGATGGCAAGCTAACCAAAATAACAATAAAAATGACGAATAACTTAATAAAATAACATAATCCCTAGCCTACTATACCTAGGGTGACTGATCCTAGAGGCGACTGGCTCAGGATTCAGTAACCCTAACCAGTCACCTCTAGGCTAAGGATTCAGTGACCCTATATAACTATATTTATTATCGTTGAATAGTCGGTTAGTCAAATAAAATATGAAGCCATATGTATTGGCGGGCTTTTGAAATTTTTTTTAAACCAGGGACTTAAATGCAATTTTCTCCTTAATTATTCAGTTTTTCCCAAAAGGAAAAAGCAAGAGTAATTTTTTCTATCTAGTTTTAAAAATTGTATTTTGCAAAATCCCCTCAAACTACGACTGAGTTGATGGTAATAGTCTTTAAAATGAGTTGTATAACAATTTGCGGATGTTTTTTGTTATAAAACAATGACTGGAATTTCCCTGCTAAAAAAATCGCATAGGATCTCATGAAAGTTGGTTAGTTTCTATATAGGGTTTGGTCTGAAAAATTCCACGAGCCAGGCTGTTTTGCTCGTAAAAACTGATAGAAAAAATCTTAACTTTATAAAATTTGGTTAGGTTTTTACAAGTTTGTTTCACATACCGCATAGAAAACATATAAAACCTGATAAAACTTTATAAAATCTCGTCAAACTTTTCTAAGAGATTTGACGCGGTTGTTTTGGCAGGGTTGAGACGAATTTTCCGGAAAAACCGGGAAGTCACGGAATTAAATGGAACCCTACTATAAGAAATAAACAGCCATTTGCACCAACATATTTAGGGGTCACCTAGCATTAGGTGGCACCTAAATCTAGATTAGTTTTAGGTTAGGGGAGCGCTAGGGGACCTCTAGATTTAGGGATCACCTAAGGTAGTTTACGGGAGTTCTAAATACAAACGAAACTTTTCTCTAACCTAGGTCACCTTATTCTAGGTGACCCCTAAATAAGTAAGTATGTTAGTGCAAATGGCTGAAAAACTAGTATTTTTTGTATCGACGTATCTATCGCCTACTGATTTTTTTTCAAGAAAACCCTTCCAATGAGGCACAAAGAGGTGCACGGCTTCAACATCCACCCAGCCATGAAGTTCGCCGTGGATTGGGGTATGTCCCTGATTTCAGAGAAAATCAAGAGCAGAGTGAGACTTTATTCGAATTTGGACGACGTTTTGGAACAGGGTTACGTGGAAAAAGACGTGTTGCCCAAGGAGTACGGCGGAGAGATGCCCATGGCGGAAATGATAGGTAACCATTATATTTCTATGGTAAAATCCTAGAGATTAGTTTAAATACGTCTTTTTTGGATCTTATTTAGGCATGGTCTACTTTTGGACATGTTAGATAGTACTATAGTGGTAACGAATTACGCTGTTCCCAAAAACTGCGTGGAAAATAACGACTTTTTATTCACAAACTTTACATACACTCTACACAACCAAACAAATAAGCTGGCATGAGTTCGATATCGTTCGAAACTTTAGAAAGCTAGCGAAAGGGACGGAGACACCTGTGATGTAAACCCTCGCGGAGACGTACTTAAATTAACTCAAATGACCTGGGTTCTCGAATGGGGCTTTCCCATAAAAAAAAAGTTACCTTTTTTTTGGAATATACAGAAACATAAAGGTCCAAGAAATCCATCTAAAAACTTTTTTCCCCAAAAAATTTTGGTTTTCTATGTGAAAAATAATGTTTTTAATCGTCGATTCAGTGGCCTTACGATTTTTCAAAACGAATATAGGTGACGTCATAATCAATACAGGTGACGTCATTTTTGGCTGGTCCATTGTAATTTGTCAAGTGCAGTTTTTATTTGGACCACTGGGTTGCGAACTGCGGCCTGCGGCTAACTTTAAGTCATACTGTCAATTCGTTTTTTTGTGTTTTGCTTTTTTGGTTGTGATTCTTTTGAAGTTAATTTATAAAATTATAAACATTTAGTAGTGCGGAAGTTTATATTGTCGTTTAGAAAGCCTACAAGTAATATACAACTATATATGTAGTGAATGTTATTACAAACAGTACGGTTCCTGTCCACCATAGCCCTAGCTGCTAAGAAAATTTAAGCTGGGTTTATAAGCTTAATTCGGAGACAAGAAGAATAAGAACTTTTGATTGCGATTTTTAACAGAGTGTGCGCATACAAATTTTGATATTTGGTAAGTTTTTTTAAGTAATTTTATATAAGGGAGTGTCTATAAAGAGCCGACAATTCGGCTGAATAGACGTGAGGGTAAAGAGCCGACAATAATTATTTATTATGTGTTTCATATTTTCATATTTTTTTAAACTAAATTAACCCAACCTAACCTAAACAGACTCAAACCAACTTATTAAAAGCCAAAACAACCCAAACATTTTTTTTATGCCAAAAAAAGATGTAGGGGTTGTAGTGTGTTTTTTTGGGCTGTTTTGGCTTTGAATAAGTTGGTTTGTTTAGGTTAGGTTGGGTGAATTTAGTTGGTTTGAGTCTGTTTAGGTTGGGTTAATTTAGTTTAAAGTGTGTTTTTTTTGGGGTGTTTTGGCTTTTAATAAGTTGGATTGAGTCTGTTTAGGTTAGGTTGGGTTAATTTAGTTTCAAAAAAAACGAAAATATGAAAAACACATAATAAATTGTCGGCTCTTTAGACACTCTCTTTATATAAAGCCGCTTTCTGATGCATCGTCAAAAACCACCATAAAAACTCAACCCCAGATCCAAGAATTTTCATGCTTGCTACATGTCTATTAGAAGACAGAATTTTCTCCTAAAATCTATATCTTTTGATGGCTTTTCTTATTTGCTTGCAAAAGTGTAGATTCATACTAGTAACATTATAAAAACTTCGTTCTGCTATTGTTTAAAATCTGTATATTGGTACAGCCAACGGGTGAAATGATCCCATATTTTGTACGTCTCCTGTAAAAAGTGTCCATATTCCAGTTCCTCCTGGGTTTAGGATAAAATGAAACTAATAATATAGGAAGCCTGCAAGTGCTAAAATATAGTTCCTGCCAAATATTTTGTGCACTTGCTGGATTGGTTCACCCCTTGGGTACAGCCATGATGGTATTTTCAGACTTCAAATATAGCTATCTATTCTAAAGCGATAATATTCTGTTCTTTTAATTTTTTTGCACTTATTTTAAAGGTTTCAATATTTATATTAAAAAAAGTATTGATAAAAAGATTTTTAAAGAGAGCTGTAGGTAAGTAGTTTTTTAACTTTTTGAATTTTGTTAAGATTTTTTCTTGATTTTTTTTTAGAGAATATGGCTCAGAATATGGAGAAGGGATTTGTGAAGGGTGATTCTAACAACTTACCCAAAGTGGATCATGAGATGATTAATTTATATTATTTGGATAATATGGATTTCTTTAGCGCTGAGATGAAGAATGTTAAGACTGGAAGTGAGTATGGTTTAACTGCGCACATTAAAAATCCAAATTGTGTCAAAATATATGAGTAAGACTGTTAAACATTTATTATAAAAACCTTGTCAAGTGACTTGAAATATGATTTTTGGACACCCTGTACATATTTTTTTAAATTTAACTTTTTTTTCCCCGATTACAAAAATTCAAACCTTGTTACTTTTTTATGCCAAGTAAGAAAAAGCAAGGTAACTTTTTGAGAAAGGACCTCAGCACAAGTAATTTAATTTATTTATTTATATTTATAGGGAACAGAAACCCCATTAAAATCAATACCTTGTCAAAAGAAAAAAATTTTACATAGTCAACACTGAATACTAATTAATAAATAAAGACATGAAATATAGTATAGTAGGAGTTATAGTATGAACAATGCAAAATATTTGAAAACAGACACACAACAGTATAAAATTTAACTAAAAAAAATATTTAGTCTGGTAAGATTCTTTTTGTTAGTCTTTTTAAGGAGTTAACAGATACATTAAAAACATTAATAACTGGTTACTGAGTTAAGCAATAAAGTTCTTTCAATAAATTATTTTTTTGTCCATAATCAGTTGTATGAAAAGTAATGTGAAAAGTATGATGATGTCTAACAGTCAGTTAGACCGTTAATTAATTTATGCATCAAACAAATGTCAGTAATTTTTTATGCCTCTCTAAACTATCAAGATTGAGCTAAATTCTGACATGATGATAATTTAGTGCCACATTACCATCAAATTTCTTTACTAACACATTAGGCTTATGACAGTAAAGTTTTTTCAGAAAAATGCAATGTTAATTTCAAGGTTAATTTATATACTTAGCAAAAGCTAGTTTAAAAAAAATACAAAAGAATGTCAATAAAGTAAAAAACTAAACTAAAAATAAATATTTAAAATTAGGATTTTGGGTTTAATAAAACCTGATGACTAGCTTATTAAATCATTCAAGTATCTTTCAAAGAAAATCCCAAACATTTAATTAAAATGACTTTTAAAACAAAACATTATATAATAGTCAATTAATTTGTTGTGAAGAGGGTGGAATTGTAGCAGCTAGCAATTACATTTACGTTGAAGTCAGATCTGTAGTTCTTGAAATATTCAAGGAAAATAAAATATACTTTTAGCAGCTAGCAACACACGGTTTTAATATTTAGATGGATAATTACAGTTCCAACAAAAACTATATCAGATTTGTAGTTTTTCAGATATTCAAGGAAATATTGGACTCAACAGGATTTCTTACTAGTTTTGACCAAGGTTTTGACCAACTTATTAAAAGCAAAATATAAATGACAGTAAATAAGTAATTTATTACAGTTACTATATTTTAAACATCCTGGATTTTTTTGTAACAGTGAAAAGCTGCAAAATGTGAAGATAATAAAAAAGTCATTTGTAGGTACACCTAAAATTTTGCTATAAAATTTAAAACAAAATGTTAGAAAAGCTTTATCAGAAATAATTAACCACAGCTGTAAAATCTGGGAAAACTATTTTGAGGTATATAACTAAGACAGATTTGTAAAAATATAAAAAAAAATTGTATTTTTTTATCTTATATTTTTAATCTCAAAGAATTTCCAAATTTAATTCATGTTATAAAAAATATCATAGCATGAAAAATTAACAGCTAATGAAGTGTCACCACATGCCATTCAGTGCATTACAAAAAAAATATGATTTCTAAACTTTTGCCATACCTAGAGGACTCATGGTATGTAAACTGGATATATGAAGTTTTGTCTATCTATCAGTTATTCTCGTGTCATATGAGAGTTGCAATTCTACGTGTATATGAAATTATTTTTACTTTGTTTGTACCTTAAAAATGTACATGGTCTGGTTGATTTGGTGTTAAAAGTGAGATGATTGAAGGCTTAAGTGTTATTGTTTATTTTAGAGTTACGAAGGAGGTCTATGGTGACAAGTTAAGAGAGAAGGAGATGTTTGCACAGTCAAGGCGAAAATAACTCCGGAGCACAGAGTAAGAAATACTCCTTATACTGTGGAAATTTCTGTTAATGAGAAGGAGGAAAAAGTGCTGCATTCTGAGTGCAAAGATTGTTCTGCTTCTGCAGGTAGTTTTAAAAACTTGAAACTATACACATTTTACATTACATTTAAAAAAAAATATTTGGTTAATCTCTTTTTAAAGTCTTCTTAAAATTACTTAATAATTGTTATTATTTACATTTTTTGAGAAAAAGAGGTAAAATTATAACTTTCAGAATAGCAGCTGGCACTATTTTGCAATTACACCTGGTAGGAAAATTATATCTTTAAGGTATCCAAACTTACAGAATATTAGGCGCTGCTCTTTTTTTTGTACATATCTGGGGTGGAAAATCCAAGTAAAACTGCTTTAAATTTTTTAAAAGTTGACCTTTATGCATAGAGTTTTTAGAGCATACCAACACAAAAAGTTACGTTTGTTAGGACAAAATGAGGAGCTATGAACATTGGAATAATTTTTTTAGACATTAAAAGGTTGTATCCCCAAACCATCTCCGAGACTTGTTTAATTATCAAATTTCGGCGTCATTTCACATTTCTCTGGTGGGGGGCATTCCTAACTTCAAAAAAAAAATATGTGCGAAAAAAAAACACTTTATTTATACCAAAATAACTCAAATAAACATGAAAGACCTAAATACAAAATTTCTTAATTGGTGCCTGCCTGTCTGTCTGGACAACGATGACTGAAAAGCCACTAAAGTTAACCGATTTTGATGAAATTTGGCACAAAAATCCTTTGGAACCAAAGAATGAGCTGATTAGTTTTTGATGGGGATGAGGGTTGTAAAGAGGGTAAGAAACGGGGTTGAAAATCATAACCCACAAACCGTATCAGCTAGCAACACACATACAGTTTTCACATTAAAAGAAATAATTATATTTTCAACAAAAATTAGCAGATCAGTAATTTTGGAGATATTGAAGAAAAATAAAATTTATACATGCCTGCTGGTGCCATGTTTTAAAAAATATTTTTCTGGTATTTTCTAACTATGATGTATTTTTTGTACCAGTTTCTGTTAAGCTAGGAACACACAATGCAAATTTAGTTTTCACAAGATAAAAAAAGACGCAAGCAGAATGTGTCTCCTTTTAACCTGTTATTAGAAAATTGTTAACTGTTTTTAACTTTTCTTTTTTGATACTTACAGGGGGCTGCAAGCATGCCATTGCTGTCCTTTTTTGGCTTCACAGAAGAAGTGAAGAACCAGCCTGCACCTCTACAATGATGTTGGAAATGCTAAAATGGATTTGCAGTCACTTAAATGAAGACGTGCCAGCCCTCGGACCAAAAAGTCATAATTATGTGTCTCAATTGATGTAAATCTGCGCAGATAACAAAGGGGTAATATATACCATTTTGCGATCTGAAGACAAGTACACCTATATCGATGTATACCAGCTCTGGTTCAAGTTTAAAACTGCAGAGAAAATGGACCAAATGGAATGTTGACAGGTTCATTAATTACATGCGGTCAAATATGAGCGATTCCTTGTGTGTCGAAGCTGAAACGGATACTCGACTTCAAGCCAATTCTCCATTATGGCACAGCTTGCGATTTGGCAGAATAACGTTAACTGAGGCTATTTTTGGCGCTTGTAAACACCTGGGCACTGAGGCAGTGGAGAGGGGGAAAAAGTTAAAGATGATGTCTTGAAGGAAATTCAAAAAATTAAAATTTCAAAATCAGGCTTGTACCTGAGAAGCCAATACCCATGTTTTGGTGTGGTGTCTTTTTGTTACATTAGTGGAGAGCTGCTAAACCGATTTTTATAAAAAATTTACAAAATATCTTTGGCATCAAGCAATGAGTTTTTAATGGTCGTGGGAGGTTGGAAAGAGGGTTGAACTTCTAAAAACATCCTTACTTACTGTAGCTGCTAGCTAGAGATATTCAAGAAAAGGTTCTTTGGGCGATATATGTGTCTGCTAAAGCACTTTAAAAAATCCGTGTTTGTTTAATTAATATCTGCGTTTTTTTTTTGTTTTTTAATGTTTATATTTTTTTAAAGTCTCATTCGTTACTTAAATATCTGGTCATAAAACAAAAATTTAATCTCAAAGTGCCATAAAAAATGTAGATATCTCAAAACGCGCATACTTACAGTAATACCAAAAATATAGTTACTACCTAAACTAATGCAAAACATTGAGTTGTTTAATAAAACGCGGAAATTATTTATAAAACATGGATTTTTTTTTGTGAAAATCACAAAAATATATGATAAACTCCAAAAAATGTTGTCAGCCTGAATTTTTTTATCTCTGTAGAAACTTCAAAGTGATAGATCACAAATGAACCCCAAAGTGAAGTACCGTTTTTTATCAAATCTTGAAGTGTTCTATGTGAAACATTGTTTTTCGCCAATTTGAATAACATTTTTTGTTTCATGTAAACCATTTATAATGTACAGGGTAAATCAGATATCGTGATTAAAATTTAAAACCTGCTATTAATATATTTATAGTTTGATGACCCAAGTACTCAGATTGCTAAAAAATCAATGAGCATAACTACTAAAGACTTAAAATAAGTGTTATAAAACACTTTTATGAAATTTTCGTTATGATTTCTGTATTGTGTATTTTGACTATGACAATATACTAAAATTTTATACAAATTGGTGGAGCACAATTTTTTACAGAGGAGTCTTATGACAGGACTATCAAAAACTTAAAAAAACTGTTAAGAGATAAAACCTCAATGTAAGGTACCGCCAAATAAATTATAGGTTTTTGGTATTGCTAAAAAGGTCTTTTGACAAAGATTTTGAAAGAAAAAAAATCTTCACTGATTGATGTTAATACATTGTTTTGATTCCCTGTACAAATCTTGGCATAATAAGAACCGAAGACAGGCTGTTAGGATAAAAAATTGTCTCTCTGAAGAGATATTAGTGAAGTCTGGAGTACCACAAGGGGACCTATGTCTACAATTCTTTTCATTTGTTTTATTAATGATATTTCAGACTGTTTCTGTTGCTGTCTAATCCTTCTATATGCAGACGATTAAAAGATTTTTAGAATTGTTAAAGATTTTAGGGATTGTGAAAGAGTGCAGAATTATCTCAACACTTTTTCACAAAATTTAAAGACTTAAGGGTATTATTTGACCCAAGCTTAAGCTTTAAAAATCACTATAACTTTATCTGTAACAAAGCTTTTAAACTACTGGGTTTCTTAAAAAGGAGCCTATCTGAATTTAAAAATATAATCTGTTTTAAAAATGTTTATTGTTCTCTTGTTAGATCAATATTAGAATATTGTAGTTCCATATGGTCCCCATTCTATAAATGTCATGTAGAAAATCTGGAAAGGGTATTGAAGAAATTCTTATGTTTTGTAGCTTTTAAACTTAAAATTCTATCTGGGGAAATAGTTTATTGTGATGTTTTAAAATTTCTAAAGGTCACAACTCTTGAAAACCGTCGAGTAATGTCTTGATCTAGCTTTTATTTTCAAGATTTGAAATGCAATGTTTGATTCTCGTCAATTAATACATAGAATTGGCTTAAGGGTTCCACAGCGGAGTACAAGAAATAGGAATATTTTTAACTTAGAATATTATAATACAAATTACAACCTTAATAGACCTATACGAAGAATGTGTAGCTCTGCTAATAATTTGGATATTTTTTTCCACCTCTCTGGATTCCTTCAGATATAAAATTAAAGTTTTGTATATTTAGAATAATAAAAAATTGTATAATTAAAATAGTACATTTATTTATTTTGTTTTATTAATAATTTACTATTTTCTTGTGTATCTAACACTCCTTTTGTTTAAATAGTACGTATTTTTGACCATATTATTTAATAAAACTATTTAACTTTAGTCTTGATATTTTTTTGTCCGCCTTTAAAAGCTTGAGTTTTAGGATACATAAAACATGGTAAATTTACAGTAGGTATATATTTATTTCTTACAAAACAAAAGAACAGGCAATGATTTTATTTCACTTCACTTATTAAAAATAAAAATTATATAAAACTATTGTAATATTAAAAATGACAATTTTTTCCATTGAAGGTCCCAAAATGAATCTTATTTACAGAACATGCTTCTAAAAAAAGATTGAAACAATTTCAGACAGTATAAAACCACTAGGCGCCCACCCCAAACATCATTTTGAATCACTCACAAATAGGCATCATTCCGCACTTGTACTTTATTATAAGTCATCTGATATGGGTTCGTCCTGGCGATGGCGTGTTAATATTTCCAATAGGAATATGCTCCTAAGGCAATTGAAACAAAAGAGAAATAAAAAAAAGAAGTTAAAAAAAACGCATCCAATTTTGAATTTCGTTTTTCCACCCAAGATTTTTTTTGGTTGAAAGTTATGAGAAAAAAGTCTTCTTGGGTGTTTGCCAGACATCTGTTATTTGACGGCTCATATGTCCTATCACATAAGATCCTCATAGAATTTCACTATTTTGACCTTTGGTACAATACATTAAAATACGGTTACATTTTACAAGTTTTTGTGCAGGGGGGAAAATAATGTCATTTTTAATATCATTTTTCACAAATTTTCGTCTGCAATGCATTAGTAACTTGATTTTCCCAACATCTAAAATTAAGACGAGATTCGACCCCAACCCAGTCCTTGGCAGGTAAACTAACCCAGAAGTTTTTGGTTTAAGAAAAATTTGGGAAGAAACATTGACTCTTGCTAATCAATGCATCTCTCTAAATTACTTGCTATGAACTTCTTAAACTACAAAAAAATTAACCCTGAGGCAATAAATTTAAATATAAGTTTAAAAAAATTCCACTAAACTTGAAGAAAAAATATTAGAAAAAAAAATAACTTGAAGTGATTTACCATATTTTTTCACTCCCATCACTGGAGCTAAAAAAAATTTTTACAGAAGTTTTATACGTCCCTAGATTCCCATAAAGGTGGGGAGGACTGACCTTATCAGACTTTTCTATGTCATAAGTGGGAAGTTTGGCTCGGTCAATTTTAAATAAATCTTTTCTTTCCAGTTTTTAAGCAAATCAACAAAAGTCTTATTACAGAATGAGATATAAATTCCCAATGTCTATAGTGGAGTTAAATATAAATAAAAAAAAAGAGTTTTACCAACACAAAACTATTGGATTTTTGGCATCCTCCACTAGTTCTACCACTGACTGGTTTCAAACAAATTCCCACTATCCATAGTAGCCATCATTTCTCATCCTGTTATCTATAATGTTTTGCCGAGCATTTGTTCATGACTTGTTGGTTTGATCGTTCGTATTATTTGTCTATAAAACCTTATGGCGTACCGATGATCCCCAACAAGGGTGAAACACATGTTTGCGTTTATTCTCCAAGTCACACCCGGTATGTATTCTTGTGGTACTCCGGTGTATTTTGTAAAGTTCATTGTTTTTGTTATCGATTCGTTATAGTTGAAGGGCCGACTGGTGGATGGACTGTGTCTGAAACCAGTGGTGGTTGGTAAAACTCTTTTTTATTTACTTTTTTATTTAAAAACTTTATTGCTATAAGAATAATGGGTTAAACAAGAAGTGAACTAAATTTTACTTGTCTTAACAGATTGTATGAGGGTTATTTTACGCGAGAACCATCAAAGGTAAACCTATATTTTTTTACATGATCATGAAATATTTTTTTGTAAAGAAAAATTTTTCCTTTGGGTGGCGATGTCTCTAATGGGGTTGTATTTGAATTTCAGCTGTGATCTTCACACACTATTGCGCCCAGCCGTGGATAATTTTTTCAGCTTTAGTGCCTCTAGAGCCACAATTTTCTTCTTGGTCACAAAGGGAAGGGCAAAAATATCTTAAATTTCCAGGGGAATTCTGACATTTATTTATTTTCACATCCGCGGAAAACGCACTTTTTCATTTTGATGCAGAAAAAGCTCGAGAAAAAATAAATACAACTTTTAACAGATTGTTTACTAAACAGAAATGACATTTAGTGACAGCTAAGCATTAAACTGAAGTTAGGAAGAGGCTGAGAAAAAGGTCACCACTCGCTACTTTTCTCGTAAAGTTAGTTGGCTAAAAAATTTTTTTGAGCGTTTTTGTAGAACTCCAACTTTAAAAAATTTTTTCTACAAAACCAAGAGTTTTTCAGAAGAAATAATAAATGCGTTTTGGATAACTCACTCTAAGGTACCAAATTCCGTTGCTTCCCAAAAATGTGGGAAAACCCCATTCATTTAACGTCTCTCCCGGCTTCAAAAATGAAGCCCCAGTAAAGCGATTAATATTTTCCCGCGACAGTTCTAAATTTTGTCTCTTGTTAATTTTTAGAGCTGTGGAAAGAAGAACTGAAACAGACCCACTCGACACTAATGTCCAACGATAACATAGAAGTGCACGAACACATGTACAGTCAGAAGCAAAAAGACGGCGCGGTGTCGGCCTTGAAAAGGGGCGGAGTCTCGTGCGGCAGCGAAAAAGACCAACACTCGCTATGTGGCATCACTGGCAATTTTAGAAAATTGGAAGTAGACTAACAAAAAGATTTTTGGTTAAATTTTCATTAATCATCAATAAGCAGTTTAAGTTGGGTCATGATACCGTGACGGCATGTCTCTCTTGCTCTCCTTGGTCCAGCACGTTGGTACTTGCCAATCTATCGATGCTTTACTTTGGCAAAACTCGCTAGCAGTTGTTAAACTACCCACGCTATTTAACGTCTGGTAACGTAATAAACGCGGTAAACGTAACCTTAATAAAAAAAAAAAGCTAACGCAAGACCGCAGAGATGAGATTCTGATATCGGTATTCGAACGTAAATTTACAGATAAACAGAAGACAGAATTTTTGCGCTATAGGATATATATTTCACGTCTACGCGTACGCTCTATATGACCAACTTCAACTGCCTCATTTCATCTTTTTAAAATCATATACTTAAGCTAATAATCAGTAGTTAAAATCAACCATAACCTCAGACACTCCTCCAATTTTTTATTTCCAAATTTTAAAGCAACAGTTTCGCTGTTTTTTCGTTAACAAACTTTTGTATCAAAAGTAATTTTTTAATATTAAGAAAAACTAATTATTAAAATTGTAAAAAATGAATCAGAGTACTCGAAAATAAAACTATTTAACTTAGGCACTTCTTCGATGTAATTTTCTTGAAAAAATGTAAAATTTCTGCTCAAACAACAATGATTTTAATTTCTCCATTCGCCAAACTTTTGTATCAAGAGTTATTTTTGAATTCCTGCCTATAAGAAAAATTAATTTTTAGTTACCTTTACAAGTATTACCAAAACTATAATTTCTATTTTTGAAAAGTTTTTATGTAGATTTAAGTGTTGTTTGAATTGTTCTTTTATACCTAATAAAACATATTATTTTTAAAGTCGTTTGTTTATATGAAAATACGCCCATAACTAAAACACTTTTGAAGAAACCTGGCACTGTTAAACTTTTAGTTTTTGAGATATAACACAAAGTTGGTATTATTCTTATGGAATGACCCTTTTCTAATAGGCTTAAAATTTCCTTTGAAATGATGTATCACGTTGTGTTTTATGCTTTGCATTTTTTATACATTTTTATGTGTTTTTATTATTCATTTATATTACTATCTTATTTACTTCTTTACTCTCTTTTTACAATAATAAAAAAAATTCGAAAAAAAAATATTAAAATTAGCTGTTAGAAAAATAAAAAAATATAAAAACTACGAAACATAAAAAAACACAAAGTGGAACTTTAGGCCGATTCTAAGAATCAAATAAAAAAAGGGGCAGTCCATAAGAAAAATACCAACTTTGTTATATCTCAAAAACTAAAAGTGACAGATAAAATCCAATCCGACAGTCGAATTGTGCTTAAAAAAAATACAAAAAAGCCATTTACACCAAACAGAAATCTTCACAAATAAAAGTTATATGACCCCATCCCTAAACGCAGACTTTTCACCCCGTAGCTCGAAAATGGCTTGAATTAGTACCTTTTGCACCTCTCATTTATTATTATAAAGATTTACAAAAAGAATTTGTCCAATAATATTTTTCATTTAGAATATCTTAAGTCCCAACTTTTCATATTGATAATTCATAACTTTAATTCATTGTGTATAAGCACAATTTTAGTGTTAATACATAATTTAACAGCACCTGTTTATCCAAGAGTTTATAGGCATAGTGCATAAGGATAAATTTTGAAAATTGACATACCAAATTGACAAAAAAGGACAACAAAAAAATTCTTTACCTAACCTCAACAGGTCAGGTATTCTTCCTTCTTCTTGATTAATCATTTTCTTTGGCTAGAATTTCGCACTGGCAACTATGACAAGTGATTCCGATCTGTTTGTCATAACCTACCTTTTCTCTATTGTGTTTTCGAGTTTTTAAAGATTATTAATAATTAAAATTCACTGTAAAAAACACAAGAATAACATATTTCAAATGAAAAATATTATTGGACAAATTATTTTTGTAAATCTTGATAATAATAAATATTGTATAAAGTCGTTTAAAAACAAATCAAAGGCAGTGTACAAAAACTAAAAATGCTGCCTTAAAAATAACGTGACGTTAACTACGTCATAACACGTTCTTAAGCGATAAAGTCACCTTACGGGGATTTTTCATAAGAGGTGCAAAAGGTCTCTAATATTTAATAAATATTAATGTGAAAGAACCCTGCACAAATTATATTGGAAATGTTGTAGTACTCGATTAATAAAGCACAAAAATAAAAAAAAAACGAGATAGGGAGCAGGATTACTTTCTGAAATATGGAGCTTTAAAGTTGACGTGTTTTTAGGTTATATTTTTGGACATGGTCCAAGTTTTTTTCCACAACTTTGTTAATTACCGCCGAAATAAAATGATTCGAAGCTCTATTTGTCTGGAATGAAATACCCCTTCCACCCATATAAAAATGTTTTTATATGGTTTCTTTGGTACCACCAGAAAAGTCAATGATTTGCAAGTTTTAAAAAAGAAAGAAAACGACCATTATTTAAATAATGACAATTCTCATTTTCCTTAAAACAAACGGCCAGATTTTAAAAATTTTCACATGTTATTAAAAATAATGCCACTTGGCTAAAGAAAAAATTGTTAGCTTGAATGTTTAAATGTCAAAAATGGTAGGCGCCTTTAATGTTTTTTATAATTTTTGATATTGGAGAAATACGAAAAGTGATTTTAAATATATTATAGGTAGGTTATAAAAATTTTTTATGGACAAATGCAGTCTAAAAGCTTAATACCAATATGTTGGTACCAATTAGTACCCATTGGTACCTGTATTTGACTTATCAAATTGCTCGTGTGGTATATGCCTTTAGGCTAACTTGGGGTTGCCGGTAACGAATTTGATAACATTTTTTCGGCTACTATTACCGTTTTTCTACGAGAAAAAAAAAGTAGGTAAGGTGTTTTTCCTACTTAAGTGCGGAAAAGTGGTTTTTACGCATGCATTTGCGTGCAAAAAGTTAAAACTCTTAAGATATGTTTAATATGGCGGCATGCGGCGGCTTTGTATTTTTAAAAAAATCAAGGTAGGCTTGACAACGTCAAACTTTTGCTTAAGAAACGACGTCATTTGCTCCCAGATAATTTTACGCATTCTATTGGGAACACAGTGTAAACAATCGGAAAAATGTTATCAAATTCGTTCCCGGCAACCCCAAGCAACACCGTTCTCAACTAAAAAGTCAGTTAACTCATTTTCGTTTTAGTATCCTTTGGCCTATCATCGGCGCCATATTGACACCAAACTGACAAAAAATCCATGTTTTACTTGTCAATTTGGTTATAAAAATGGCAGCCACAATAGGCTAAAGGGCACTGAAGCGGTAGGAATTAACAGGCTTTTTAGTTAAGTACGTTGTTGCCCCAAGTTAGCCTAAAAGCATATAACACACGAGCAATTTTATTGGTCAAATACCGGTACCAATGGATACCTATCGGTACCAACATATTCATATCAAGGTTTTAAATTCAATTTGTCCAAAAAACGTTTGTATAACCTACCCATAAGTTATTTTAAATCATTTTTCGTATTTCACCAATATTTCAAAAATATTAAAAAGCATTTAAGCTAACTAATATTTTCCCGATTAATGGTACCACTCAAGCAAAAATGTTTTTTTTAGCTTACTCGCATTATTTTTATCAACATATATAAAAACTATTAAAATCTGGCCGTTTGTTTTAAAGAAAATAAAAATTTTCATTTTTTTAAATACGGTCATTTTCTTTCGTTTTTAAAATGTACAAATCAGTGACTTTTCTGGTGGTACCAAAGAACCCTTATAGAAATATTTTTATATGGATGGAAAGGGTGTTTCATTGAGGACAATAGAGAAACAAATCGTTTTATTTTGGCACTAATCAACAAAGTTGTGGGAAAAAAATTTGGACCATGTCCAATAATCTAGCTTTAAAACACGTCTACTTTAAAGCTCCATATCTGCTCCCTATCTCGTTTTTTTTTTATTTTTGTGCTTTGTTGATCGAGTACTACAACATATAAAAAAATTATGACATTTAGCCGAAACCCATTCCCAATGTAATTTGTGCAGGGTTCTTTGTTACTCGTTTTCTTATTATATTATTATATAGCCTTAATTAGTCTTTATTTAAACAAAAATAACTTATAAATACTCAACATGAATATCTATTATAAAAGAAGATGTAAAAAAACCTCCAAATCAGTTGCTTCAACCGAAAAGAATCCAAAAACAAAAGATCAAAAAATCTTGGGTAGAAAAAAACGAAAATTCAATCTTGGATGAGCATCCCACAAGGACCACACAAAGGACCAAAGCGAAAAGAGAAATGATTAAACGATGTTTCGCCCTAGGCAACCAGCGTGGGCTCATCGGTGGTGTCATTGGTCACCCTCCCCAAACATCATTAAACACCATCATACACTTTAATTTCCAACTTCGGTTTTTTAACTTTGCTGTTTTGTTTTAATTGCCTTAGGAACACAACCCTATTGGAAATATTAACATGCCAGGATGAACCCGTCTCAGGTGACTTAGATCAGTACCAGTGCGGAAAGAACCAATTTTGTGAGTGATTCTTTTGTTTTTGGATTCTTTTCGGTTGACGTAAATGATTTGTAGGTTTTTTTAACTTCTTTTCTTTTTTATAATAATTAATGTTGAGTATTTATTAGTTATTTTCGTTTAAATAAAGACTAATTAAGGCTACGAATTATTTATTAAATATTAGTCAGTCAAATTAACTCATTTTACATTTAAAGATTAATTAAAGCTATGAAAAATTGTTGTTTTACATCAAAAAGTAGAAAAAGAGTAACAAACTTATTTATTAAATATTAGTCAGTAAAATTAGCTCATTTTACATTTTCGTTAACTAAGAGAGTGATATACCGGGCGGGCCATAAAAAACCGGACAAAATGTTTTTCGTTATAACTTTTAAACCATACCACCGATTTTAATGCAGCAAACTGTTCTTTGCAGAGATTTGATCAAAGCGTCATGGCGAAGATCAAAAACTCTTAAAAGATCACTATCGAAATTTGTCGCCATTTTGAAACCCCAGATGGCTGACACAATTAAATTTATCTGTCCAAAGAAGATCGTTTATTCTTAGGTTTCAGAAACCTAAAAATGCCAATCTCCAACGAGCACGATCTTTAAAATTTGTTTAGTGTTTCTCAAAAAGTTAATTTTTGTTTTAACCATTGTTTCCTCATAAACTCATTGTTACTGAACTGATTTTGATAAAATAAAAAACATCATGGTAAGAACAGATTTAACAGCAACATATGAAAAAATGATCCTTTATAAAGGGGAGAATTTGATTTAGTTCGCCATCTTCGATTTTATGGAGACAAATTTCAATAGTAATCCCCAAGGATCAATGGATTTTCGCCATGATGTTTTCCATTTTATTAAAATCGGTTTAGTAATTTTTTTAATAACCACTAAACCGTTTTTAATGATTTGTACCTAGTTATACGCTGCGGAGACAGAGCTTTTTTACAAAACGAAAAAAAAGTCGCAAAGGTTCCCAAAACATAAGAATAATCGAGCGTCTTTGAAGGGTCAAATTTGATTTTGTGCTTGGGTTTAGAAATTACGACAAATTTCAATAGTGTTCTTTAGAGTTCAGTCGATGTTTGTCAGAATGCTTTTTATTAAATTAAAATCGGTTCAGTAATTATGAATTTGTGAGGAAACTAATGCAGACGGAAAAGGCAATCGTATAATCTTCAAAACAGTGATGGAAAGAAAAATTAATTTTTTAAGAACCAGGGATCCCACCAAATTCTTATTTCCAAATTCCCTGACCTTTCCAGGTTTTCCCTGACCATTTTTCAAAAAATTCCATGTATTTTTTTTTATATAAATTGCTTGTCTAGGTGGATACCAAGTAAATGTAGACTTTGACCATGACAATTTTTGAAAGCTAAAATTTAGCAAGTATTTATATTATCGAGATAAAAAGATAAAACGCCATATAAATGAAAGAGACCACCATCTAAATATAATAAGAGAAATGGAGGAAAATAGACAAAACAACAGAATAAAAGAATTCTTCCAGGGAATAACAAAGCCCAACTCAGAACCGAAACCTTCCTCTCAACAAACAACGGACAACTGATAACCAACGAAAGAGAGATCCTAACCACATGGAAGAACTGCTTTTGCGAACTACGTAACGAAGAGGTAAATACCGATACTACATCCATAAGCATATAGACCAGATTTTCACCGTTAGACAAATAATGGAAAAATGCTGGGAATTTGACAGAGAACTTCACCAGACGTTTATTGATTTCAAACAGGTATTTGCCAGATTATGTAGAGCAAAATTGTGGGAAGCAATGCAGGAACTGGGCTTTTCAAAAAAGCTGATATCCCTGGTAAAAACGTGTACGGAGAATACAAGGTGCAAGATAAGGGCGGAACATAGTTACTCTGATTTGAATGGGCTTAAGCAGGGTCGTGACTCTCTTTCACCCCAACTCTTCAACATAGCATTAGAATATGCAATTAGGAAAGCCAAGTTTAATACACCAACGGCCACCAGAAAGTACCCAACCTACTACTGGCCTTCGCAGATGATGTGGACATAATTAGCAACAGCAGGATTAATCTTAAAGACTCCTTGCACCACAATATTTCTGTATCCATAACTCATTGCTTAATAAGAAAAAATTACAAACAAGGAGTAGAATCCTTTTTGGCAGTGGAAGCAGTTATTGTGGAGGTTCCTTCACTTCCAGTAGTTGGTGTAGATGTAGGTCCATTGTCATTTTGGGCCAAGACTGATAGTTCTTGATTAACAAAGGCAGTTTTTTTGAATTTTTTTCAGCCTCCTCATTCTTTACATGACCACTGCTATTAAAATGGCTCAAAATGGCCTGACAAAGCTTACAATATGCTTGATATTTATTGTCGAGTCTAAATCTAACATCGCCGTTGCACCCTGCCGTTGTGTGCTTAGAACAAGGAGAAATAATACCAGGTGATATTTATTATTTCGAAACGAAAGCCAAATATGTTTAATAAACACAATCTGCCACCCTAGGTAATGATGCGGTTCTTGCCCTACACGTTTTAAAAAGCTTTCCTCTCTTTTCTCTTGCTCTTGGATTTTAGGTGGACTGAAACTGATTGAGCGCGAAACAGATGTTCAGCTTATATACGAGGTGAGCAGAGAAGAACTCACATATTTTTTACAAAGTTGGTTTAAACAATAGCTTGAGAAAGAGAAATTCCAGGTTTTGTGTGCCAATTCCCTGACTTTTGAGGATTTTTTGGTCATTCCCTGGTTGCTCTCAAAATTCCCTGACTTTTCCAGATTTTCCAGGTCAGTGGGAACCCTGAGAACCACTAAACCGGTTTTAATGATTTATACCTCGTTGTGTGTGGTGAAAGCAGAACTTTTCTACAAATAAAAAAAATAAAAAGTTAACAGAAAATATGAAGGAACGAGCCTCTTTGAAGGGTCAAGTTTGATTCTGTCCGACATCTTGGATTTCAATATGGCGGCAAATTACAATAGCAGTGATTAGAAAACAATCGGTTTAGGCCATAATGCCTTTTACTTCATTAAAATCGGTTTTCTAATAATGAATTTATGAGAAAATGTATGCAGACGGCAATCGCATAATCCGTAAAACCGATATAACCGATTTTAATGATTCGCACCTCGTTCTGCATGGCAGAAACAGCTTTTTTACGACTTCATAAAAAAATCCAAAAATCTTCCGTGAAGGGTAAAATTTGTTTCTTTCCGCCATCTTAGAATTTAAGATGGCGGACAAAAAAATATTTTTAGTCAAAGTCTTGCTCAATTCCCTATATATTAAAATATACAACACCCTGTAAAAAACGAATAGCTACGTAGTCGATTTTAAAAAAGGCCGGAATATGGACTGTAGGAAAATATGCAATACTTCGTTTATATATTTTTATTGTTGAAACTTTGGTCTAGGCGAACTGTGGGTAACCATGGCTTCAAAAAACTAAAATTTACAGCCCGACTTAATTTAACTCTCTGGTAACCTGCTATTGAGCGCACAATAATTAGAGTCACAATCGAGGGGTTTTAGTCGGTAGGAATCCGACACTACCCGGTCTTATGCAAGATTTCCCCTCGAGACCCTTGAAAAAAAAAGTTAACCTTTATTACCAATACGTAATAAATAACAATCAATTATTTATAGATATACATATACTTCCTTTATTTTCCATGTAAGTAATCGAATACATACATCTTGAGTCTAAATAAAACAACAACATACATATAAAGATATTTGATTTGTAAATAAATTAGAAAGAAAAACAATAAAAAAAAAATTCATGACTATAAAATCATAATGAGAGAATGGGAATGATTTTAAACCATTGTTGTTTCAAAATTCCAACAAAAAAGAAAGTAAAACGATTTTTAAATATGAAAAAAGTAAGAACTAACTTTTTAAAAACCGTGCACCATAAAATTAAGCAGGACAAAAAAAATGCGTACAAATTTTGACTTGATGAATATCAGTCTAAGATATCTCTATAGTTTTTAAGTGTTTACTTATTTCTTTGAAAATTGTAAAGATATATACTTGTTCAGTTTTCAAAAGAATAAATATATTTCATAATTTTCTATAAAACCCTGCAACCTGGGATCAGAACTCACTAAAAGAAAGTGTTTAAAATGATATTTAAAAAAAATATATATTTTTTCAATTGCCCTCAATGTGTGTATAAAGGACACAAAAAAAACTCTTCATTTTTTTTTTAGAAAATATACAGCATTTGTTGAGTTAGTTTTAGTTTTCTTTGTCACCATGGTCAGCTCCTGGAAAAAAGGATAACTGTCATAATTTTTTTAAAGGACTATTAGAATGGCGGACATAGGGGGGAGGGGCAATGCACGTTTTCTTTATAATCAAGGGGTCAAAATTTCTTTGTTTCTAAGGTTTTTAAAGTTCGAGAAGGGGGAACAAATGAATATTCCAAAAAATTAAAAATTTGATAGCTTCAAATGATTTTTTAATTTATTCTGAACCAAAACACTCAATTTCTGGAAAAAAGTGGGTTCATGAAGTACAAGCTAGGGGCCGTCCATACAGACCGCTTCAAGCTACTGCGAACATAGGGCGAAAGAAGTCTAATTTGCCAGTGTACGTACATGCAGAGACACCGCACGCCTATCAGTGAAGCAACCAACACTCAGCTTCCGATCGCCATTCGCTGCCGTTCGCTGCCGTTCGCCGCCGTTCGCCTTGTATTTAGTATGCCTCTAACCACGGTGCTGTGTGGAGCGTAGTCAATGAAACCGGAATTTGGTCAATAAATACGCAAATTTTTATAACGTAATTTTCTTATTTTTTGTCACTGATAAATAAGAGCGTTTTATTGTCAACTGCTCAGATTTATCAGTGACGACGTGTTACAATGAAAATAATAAGGAGAAACAAAATAAAAGCAAGTTCTCAAAATAAAATAATACATTCTAAAAACCAAAAAGATTCTCCCAGTCAAAAAAAAATTAAAGCAAATGTTCGAAAAGTCCTCCTTGCTCGGCTAGACAATATCCAAGCCTACTATAAAAACCCCTTCCAACGTTTCCAAGCATGTTAGGGGTGATAATTTGAAAAGCTTCTTCAAAAACAGATAGAAGTCATTAGGAGCAAGATCGGGAGATCAAGCTGGCCATAAAATAGTTCCCCATGTACTTATAACCCGATTAGGAAATACATTAGCAAGATATTCCCTAACAAGGCCAACATTGTGAGCGGAACAACCATCTTGTTGAAACCATGTTTCACCAAATCTTACACCTAACAACTGCCTAGCAGTTGGAATAATGTGCTGCTGCAGTAGATCCAAGTATCTAGGACCATTCAAATTGCAATTGCCGTTAATAAAAAATGGCCCAATTACGTGTTCCCCTACAATACCCCCCCCCAAACATTTAGTTTTTGGGGATACTGTGTTCTTACGTCAAAATACAAATGCAAATTTTCCCTCCACCAATATCGAACGTGTGTTGGGTTATGACGATTTGACCATTTGACCATCTGCACTTTTTCGGCAACTTCGTAGACATCCATTTTTAGTTTTAAAAATGTATTATTTCAATTAAGAACTTACCCATCTGTTTCTCGAGCAAGGCAGAAATAAAACAAAATAATAAAAACAAAATGAATTTCCAAAAGATAACACTGCAGCGTGCTTCGAATCCACCTCGGTCGTACGGCACGGAGAGTAAATTGGACTTGATTCCCCCTATGTTCGCAGTAGCTTGAAGCGGTCTGTATATTACTTAACACCCTTTTTGTCAATTTTTTACCCCCCCCCTCCATGTAACACTTCGTAACACTTCCGTGGACCCCCTCCCTGGAGAACAAAAAATAGTTGGCAACTAAAAAAAAACGTTGACAACCAAGTTGAAAACCAAAAAATCAGGTTATAAATTTCAAAATTTAACAAAAGTTTCAAAAAAACCATTACTTATGAACACTTCCATGAACCACCCCTTTCCCCCTCATAACACATTGTCACACTATCAACAACCCCCACCCCCCTCGAGTGTCCCTAAAACATTACAGATA
The DNA here is from genome assembly GCA_963921995.1 of Oxystoma pomonae. Classification (NCBI taxonomy): domain Eukaryota; kingdom Metazoa; phylum Arthropoda; class Insecta; order Coleoptera; family Brentidae; genus Oxystoma; species Oxystoma pomonae. The sequence continues at coordinate 89,651,803 of OY998169.1, forward strand.
TGTAGATCTGGAAAGTCTTATTTTGACCTAAAAAATGCGCCCTTCAAATCTTGATACTGAATTTCGAAACACCCTCTATTGACATGCAAGTGGCTCAGACTAAACATTTAATTAAACTTACCCTATATGCCAAGCCCAAACTCTTTAGCATCGTCTTCCGTAATATCTCCGTACTCCCAGATGTTTAAGTGTTGCTTTTTCGCTTCATCTTGAGCATTCTTGTAATCTTCCAGCTAAGAAAGCAAAAAAAAAAAAATATAATCATGTACATACAGAGTGGTCCAATAATTGGATAGCGGATTTATCATGTTTTTGTGCCCCTTCTCAAAGCCTAGTTATAAGGGTTCCTAAACTTTGTTTTCCACATAAATTCGGTGGCCATATCTTATTGCACCACCCTGTAAATAAGTTATGTATGTAAACGAAAAACTCCTGATATTTAGTCAACGAGGAGAGGGAAAGCCCATGGACTCTTCCAGCACTACTTGTGGAAAAGAAGAGACATCCTGGAGAAGATGTTCAGTACCGTTTTTGCGTTGATTATAGGAAACTGAATGATGTGACCCGGACTGATTACTACCCATTACTACTGATTACTACTAATGTATGTATGAATAAATAAGTTATGTAGCTACAGTAAACGAAAAACTACTGATCTCTTTTTCATAGATTGTTCGTTTTAAAAATTCTTTATCGGATTCTAAAGGGAAACATTAGGAGGACCTAAAGTAGTATGAAAAGCACTGAATATTAAGTCAAAAACGGATGAAAAAGCCAATTTTTGAAATATGTGATGAACATTTGATGTGTTTAAATTCACAAACAAAATTTCCTTGTGCGTTGGAGGCCATCTTAAAAATCGTGTCTTTTTAAGTATCTCGGCTCCTATTGGTCTAATTTTAAAAGACATATGTGTGTTATAACTTTACTCACTCCTGTCTGAATTCCGAAAAAAGAAATTTTTGACGAATTTGTTGGTTACTACATTAATTAAATTTTAAACTGTTTTTGAGATAAAAATGAAGGAAGAACTCCTAATTAAGGTCATATTTATTTCTGGTTGTAACCTGACAGCTGTCAAACAATGCGAAAATAAATGCATTTGGTGTGGATTAAATTTTTTGCAATAATAAACAAAAATGTAAAAACTGTTAAACTACATTTTAAAATACGAAAAATTACAAACATACACAAATAATGTGCATTGTTTGGACTAAAATTTGCACGTATCCTTACCAATTTATTCTGCCTCCTCGACTTGACATTATCAACCAACAGCAATCCCTCGGCAACTAGGTCCCTAATAATGTCCGAGGTTCCGGAAGTGTCCTTATGAAGAGAAGCGGCCTGCGGACCCGCTTGATTCCTAATCTCGACGTTAAGGTACAGCTTGCCGGCGGAGTTGATGTCTTCTTTGAAGTACTTCAAAGCTGAAACAAAAAAATTTAAAACCTCCGACAATTTTTACATACACTACGTTATAAAATCTGTTTTACCTCAGGGATCACCCTGTATAAAAAGGTAAATTTAGAGACCCCGATTTCCTTACCCGTGTCCTTGTACTCTTCGTCTTTGGGCAGCGTGACGTAAGGCATGACGTACTCGGTGGCGAACGGCCTGTCAGCCACGTACGCCGCTGGAAGACTGGCCAACCGGGTGGTGGGCAGCGTTTCTCGGTTGCCGTAGTCGATGTAGTGGACGGTCGCTTTGCCCCCTTGCACCTGTAACAATCACAGATAGCGATGTAAGAAAGAGCAACTATCAAAATAGCGACGTATCAAAATAGCGATTGTAATGAAATATCGTCGTAACAAAATAGCGACGTATCAAATAATCGACTGTCAATATTGCGATGTGAAGAAATAGCGACTGATCCATTTTTCGAATAGCATTTTTATAGTAGAATTTAAGTTAGAAGTAAGTTTAATAAATTAGACTTTTATTTCACCAAGTGTTATTTGATGAAACCTAACCCACTTTACCAGAAACCCGACCCAACCCTTGGTAACCCGACTAGATCAGTTACTACCCAATATGCCATTTGTGCATCGTCAATTTTTGCATCTCTTTTTTAATACATCACTATTATGATATCTGATAGTCGCTCTTTCATTATATCACTATTTTGAGAGTCGCTAGTTTATTACCCGACTTTTTCATTCAAGAACCATTTTTCAAGTCAAAATAAGCAAACGCTTCCATACCGCTCTACAGAGCGTTAATTTCATAAATACCTGAAAAACTTTCAAATGCCCGGCTAAACTGGGCTTTTTTATGACATATGAAAAGAAAAATTACCTTTTCAACCTTCACCCTGTACCATTCGTTATCCACGGTGAACTGGGCGGCGCAAATGTCTCCCTTTTTAGGGGTGAAGGCGCCCGGCAAGGGTGGATTTGCCTCGAATTCTTGCCTCAATCTGCTGAAGAGGGACTCCGCTGAAAAAAAAAATAAATCGAGTAAAGGTTTACTCCAAAACTTCCCTCGCTCAGAAAAACATATATTATATAAAAAACCGCTACTCATATATACATGGGCTAGATTGGGTTGGTCAGACTTTTCCAGAGTATATCCAGAGTTTTCTTGGGTGTATCTACACTGTTCAGGGGTGTATTCAGACTTTTCCATGGTGTACTCGGACATTTTTACAGTGTGTCCAGGTTTTTCCAGAGTGTATCCAGACTTTTACAGGGTTTTTCCAGACTTTTTCAGAGTGTATCCAGACTTTTCCAGGGTCTTTCCAGACTTTTCCAGAGTGTTTCCAGGCTTTTCCAGGGTCTTTTCAGACTTTTCCAGAGTGTTTTCGGACTTTTCCAGGGTCGTTCCAGACTTCTCCAGACTTTTTCAAATTATATCCAGACTTTTCCAGGGTCTTTCCAGACTTTTCCAGAGTGTTTCCAGACTTTTCCAGGGTATTCCCAGACTTTTCAGAGTGTATCCAGACTTTTCCAGGGTCTTACCAGACTTTTCCAGAGTGTATCCAGACTTTTCCAGGGTCTTTCCAGACTTTTCTAGAGTGTATCCAGACTTTTCCAGGGACTTTCCAGACCTTTTCAGAGTATATCCAGACTTTTCCAGGGTCTTACCAGACTTTTCCAGAGTGTTTCCAGACTTTTCCAGGGTATTTCCAGACTTTTCAGAGTGTAACCAGACCTTTCCAGGGTCTTACCAGATTTTTCCAGAGTGTATCCAGACTTTTCCAGGGTCTTTCCAGACTTTTCAAAGGTATTTCCAGAGGGTATCCAGACTTTTCCAGGGTCTTTCCAAACCTTTCCAGAGTTTTTCCAGACTTCTCCAAGGTGTATCCAGACTTTTCTAGGGTGTATCCAGACTTTTCTAGGGTGCACGGACTTTTCCAATACATTTTATATGTGCTATATATAGATATATAGATTCAGACTTTATTGTTTGTAAAAACATTTCGTTTTACCTGTATACATAAATATATATATATATATATATATACAGGGTTCCTAAGATTTTCCTTAGGGATAGAATTTCAATAAATCAAACAGAAATGGCATAGAAAGTTCTGCGCGCACAAAAGAAACAGGTATATTGAGCAATGGTGCCAGTTTGTTATTATCTCCGGACTGCTTTCATGAGAAAAAATTGTCGCCACTCTTTCATTGCGAGCATAAATCATAGTTGCAATAATAACCGTTGACAAGATGTCTGCAAATTCCGCTAGATGGCGGCCACACCATGAGATAATAATTAAAAATTAGATGTTTTTAGGTCCAAACCACAGCTTTTTCTTGCTTAAAGGAGGCGGCAGGGTCCATTATTTACGATACTGAGCGATAAACTCGGGAGGTTGTTAACATTAGAAAGAAATATCTTCGCTTTTAATTAAATTTCTTTCCATTGTGTTCTACTAGTGACATCTATCCGGAAACGGCCAAACCATGCAGCTAGCACTAGTAGCCAAAGAAATCAATAAACGGCGCTGTTTTTCCTGCAGAGCTTTTTGCTTGCGATATTATTGATTTTAAATAAAGCTGGCCCTACACTACATTTGATATTTTCGAGGTGTTTTATGACATGATCTCGAAACATGTAGCGAACCAATTCTTCAAAACTAGCGGGAGGGTAAAAGCGAAAAATAAGGGGCTGCCAATATTTGTAACACCCAAAAAGGGGTGAAAAGATTTATTTTGCTCTGTTTCTTTACAAAAAACGTTTTTTTTACGAAAAACTTGAGCTCTGCCACTTTTTTTATTTTTTTCTTCAACTTTCTCGAAATTTTCGTCATACCGTAGAAAAAAATTATTTCCCCCATGGTCATACTCTACTTTTATTCGAAAAAATTTTGAAACAGAGACGGGATCAGTTTTCCTAAAACGGGGGATCTTGGTTTCGAGTAAGAAGATAAAAGGCGCCGCAGGCAAAAATTTATCAATTAAATTAGCCGAACGCAAAAATGTTAGAAAAACAAAGCACGCTTACAATTTTTTTTGAAAAATTACGTAATTTCGGGAACGCAAAGAAATAGGTCTAAAGAGTGTAATTTTTAAGAAAAAAATATCAATTTTCTCGCCCTCCTCCACTGGGACTACAGGGGCCGTGCACAAATTACGTAATGGTCATAGGGGGGAGGGGGGTTATAAAACGTTACGTAGGGGGGAGGGGGGTTTTCGACAGCGTTTGCATTTGTGTGAAACTAAGAAAATTTGGAATGAAAATAAGTGAAAAGTTTTTTTTTGGGGGGGGGGTAGTGGTCTTGAGATCGTTACGTAATATTAGGGGAGTGGCGTGCCAAACCGTTACAAAACATTACATAGGGAGGGGGTCAAAAATTGGTAAAATCATCGTTACGTAATTTGTACACGGCCCCACATCTGACTGTTCCACTTTTCGAATCAAAGTGCAAAACCCGGGTTGGACGTTCGAAGGCGTCCACCCGTCCTATTTGCTTGATAAAGTTTCTACGGAAATATCTCAGTCGATTTCTCCGGCCGTGTATGAACGCTTTAGGTTAGGCATTTGCATGTATCTCAGTCCCGAGCCTGTAAACAGTGCGTAAGGACAATGGTTACAAAATGAAAAGCCGAAAAATATTTTTTTTTACGATATCTTTCATCAGTTTGGTATTAAAGTCGAGCAAAAACAATTTTTATTCCAGTCCTAAAGGTATGAAAATGGAAAACATTAGAAAACAACAACCTGGAATGGATTTACTACGTGTAAGATGTAGTGACAACATCGCCCCATGCCCATCCTTTTCTGCCTAATATGCTTTTCCGTTTGTCTGCGTCTTATACACGGCTGCTTGGCCCCCTAAGGATTTGCTTAGGAACCCTGTATATCCTTGTATACATAAAATTTTTGTCCATTAATCACGCAATAACGGCTGAACCGATTTGTATGAAATTTGATAAGACAATAGAGTGTGACCTGGATTTTATCCTAAGCTACTTTTTATTTAACATTTCGTTTCATAACTCAAGATATATGGCACAGAAAATTGAATTTTTCAATTGTTTTTTGCATTTTTTTTTTAATAAGCTTTCTAAGTATCACACGGTAAGAAAAAAAAAAATTTTTTTTAGGGATGAATTTTTTTGGGGGTAGGAAGGGTCTACTAGGAGAATGCTCAAAAACAATAGGGGTCTGCGCGTCAACAAAAGTAATCACTTTGTAAAATTTTGTTATGATTACTGAAGGAGTTTCTGAGTTAGAGTGGCTACAAAGTGGGCGACAGACAGACCGACAGACCGACAGACAGAGCGACGGCGTCTGAATTCGTGCTTATCAGTATTCAAAACCTCAAAATTCGTGGAGGATCATGAAAATCTCGAAGTGCGATTTTTCGATGATCACATTACTTCCCTTTAGCAAGGGAAGTAAAAACACACTTTATTACCGAAAAAATATCATCATTTAAAATATCATTATCATTGTACACTTTGATTTCCAAATTTAAATAAATTTTGATTATGTAACCGATAAAGATAGGCAGGCTAATAGTGGTTACATAATCAAAGGTTTATCGGTTATTTAGTGTGTGCATTTTTACCTTTGGGGCCATCAGCAAAACGCTGAACGAAGAAACTGCCTTCAGGTGTGACTTCGGTCACAATCACTTCTTCAAAGTTCACTTTGCGGTCCACATTCTGTAAAAAAAAAATATTATAAAAAAAATTTGTGTTTAAAGTTAAATTTTATGGATAAAACATCTTTAGGCTTGGGTATCTGATTTTTACTCACCACTTTTTCATCTTCCACCACCTTCTCTTCCGGCTCTTTTTCCACGTAATTCTTCCATATTCTTAACTTTTGAGCTTTGGCACTGTCTTCCGCTTGTCTCAGCTGCAAACATAAATTAAAATATACATATTTTTTTGATTCCTCCTTGTATAGGATATAGGTTTTTCAGAATGTTTTATAAAAAATGGTGGGTCCCAACATATACAAAAGACCCACTCTTTAAATCGCATCTGTTTCTTGAGCCACTTCTTTTCAAAAATTAATTTCATTTTCATTTTTTTTACAATTATTTTTATATAACGGGCTATTTAATTGCCTGTTTTAAAAAAAAGACTACCTACTTTTACGCAATATTGAAATTTGACCCAATTTAAAGACTATCTACTGTAATTTTTAAAAACAACTAAATGATGTCAAGTATATATCCCTAAAGAACAAGAAACCCTTAATACTAAACATAATTTCAGATAACAAAAAATAATAAAGGACAATGCACTTTCCTTATGGAAACTGGCTTTCGGTGGGATTTCGCTCAATATGTCAGCCGTGCAGTGGCGTCTTAAAAATAAATAAAAAACTATGCTTAAATAAACAATAATATATTAGGTTTTTTATACAATGTTAGGGCCTAGGGACTTATCGCCGACCTTAACACAGAAGCCCTTATTAAATAAATTGTAATAAATAAGTATTATGTCTCAAAATAATATAAAAAGTAAAAATTGCTTTACCCCTAACGCACAAGTTGCCACTGGTTTATGGGTGACATACTGTGACACCAAATATCGCCGATTCATTAATATCCAAGGTAATTTATTATATAATATAGTATATAGTGGCGTGCGCAGGGAAGAGTTTTGCCCTCCCCCCCCCCCCGGAGTAATTGAATATCGAATTTTGTCAGGATTGAATTTTTTTTTGAAAAAACCTCAATCTTCCCACCAGAAACAATTTCTGCTTACGCCGTGGTTAATATTACTGTAAAAAAAAACTAATATATTATTATATATTTAGGCAGTTTTTTATTTATTTTTGAGAAGCCACTGCACGGCTAACAATTTCTAAGAACCGTAGGATTTTACTAAAATATATCTTTGTTCGTAGTCTTTTATACTCATTTTCAAGTTTATTGATTACTAAATTCAATAAAAAATCGACTTTCCAACAAAAATTGCTTAAAATGTTACAAACGTTTTTATTTTGAAGTGCGTTCTTTAAATACTAAGTGGCCAAAACCAACGAGGTGAACATTTTCTAATCACATTGAACATAACAAAAATTAAGAAACTTTCCACCGCTTGTTTTTTTTTTAATCCGCCTTTTAGTAAAAAGATGATTTTTTGGTCATATGCATTTTATATTTTACCAATATGTTTAACTTTGAACCGCAGAATCTCGAAACCTATAAGCCGTATCGTTGGGGGGCAATGATATATTTTCATCAGGACGACGAGATCTAAAACATATGCAATTTTGAGGGAAATCCAACCAAAAGCCAGTTTCCATAAAAGTTTCCATAGAAGTCTTAACCTTAGGAGAATATGAAAATATCTCAATAATAGAAATTTCTCAGATCTACCGACTCCTAAGGATGCTCCGAACATAATCCTAAACCTAATTGAATATTATAAAAAGTTGGAAATATATATCATTATTTCCCAAAACTTCCGAGGACTCAAGTTTATTTACATGTTAAAAAACCTGTCCTCAATATTTAAATTCCTTTGGCCATTTCATCTCTGCCAAGTAGAACTTTTTGGAATAATCTTGTGTGTTTCTTAGGAGTATAATCTTTGAAAATTCTTTAAAACGGATGTACGATTGTCCTGATTGAGATAATTTAAATTTTAAAAAATAACAGTTAAAAAAATATTGTTTTATTTGATAGATAAAACTTAGAAGTAGTACCTACTTTTTTTTGTTTCCGGTGTCAGGTATGGAATAACGAAAACGTGCAAATTACACCAATATAGTACAAAAATCACAGAAAAAACGAAAATGAACCACTAGAGAACCCTAAATTTAATTACTACCTTTAAAATAAGACCAAAATGATCAAAAAAATCATTCGATAAAAAGAAAAATCTTGGCACAAAAGCATCTTTGAATCGAACCGTTTTTGTATCAAAGACAATACTCCTACCCAACCAAACTTCAACATCTGTCACATTATCAAAAACCAACCTGGGTAGCATAATTAGACTTTTCACCGGTGAAATGAACGCTGGCAAATCCTTCCTTGACAAGGGCGACCGACATGTTGACATTGTCAGCCCACAGCCAGCCGATAAAGTTGCCTGCTTTGTCGAAGGTGTCAACTTGGATGGATACTTCACGTTGGAGACACCTTTAAATTAAGATTTAAAAAAATTGAAAAGATAATAAGGAATGAGAAGTAAAAAACTGTAGAAGAAATCACACAAGTAAGAAACAATAGAAATAAAAAACAGTTAATAAACCACTAAAAAAACATCGTAAAATGAAAATATCTTTCAAAAACCAATTTATTTAATTTTCAAGAGGAAAAAAGTTGCAAATGATTACCTGTCTTTTACATATTGCAGTGCTTCGTCGCCAAATTCTTCACCGTCGACTGCCGGTTGGTTTCCGATGGCGGGTCTACTTGATTTTTGACAGGTAATGCCACCTAAACGTGTCAAGAATAGAACAAAAGGTAAAAGTCACAATAAAATATGGTAAGTGCTTTTAAAAATGGGAAATATTGAAAAAAAATTATTACCTAAAAGGAAAGTAGCCAAATTGTTGGACTTGGGAATGTATATTCTCAATCTGGAACCACTAGCTACAAATTCAACGATGGCTTCGATCCTTTGGGCTCTCTGGAATGTTTGCAGTTCTAGTTTGGCTCTGGCAGCGTCCTACGGGAGACAATTTCACAAAATAAAAAATTTGCCACACTCTCTGAAAAACTTTGTATGTGAGCATAAGTCCATGTAAGGTATATTTTTAAAATACTTTCATATTTGCCGTGTTGCCATTTGAATGAAAACTTGGCAACAACTTTGTTATTTTAAATTAAACACCCTATTACCCGTTAAAATATTTCCATCCATACTTTTTATACCCTGTATAAAATATAACACACCTAAAATGTTGTTGTTTAAGGTGGTAGACAATATTGAACTTAGAAGTAAACTGGAGTTTCAAACTTCCATTGTCGTTCTTTTTTCTTTTTCACAACATTTCAAATGCTTATATGTATCTTCAATCATAATTACTGACTACAGATACATAAGCATTTGAAATGTTGTGAAAAAAATAAAGACAATGGAAGTTTGAAAAAAAAAGGGAGCTAACAAAAAATGGAAAAAACTGAGACTAGATGTTATTAAAAATTATATTTATTATACTTACAATTTCAGTAACCCTAAGTGGACCGCCGTCTTTTTTTGAATGCAGTCCCAATTGCGATTTTTCCGCTTTCGCTTCGGCTTTCAGAAGTTCGTCGTACCTCGAACTCCTCTGGTCATCGTCTTGACGATATCTGACAACGGTGGCAAGTCCTTTAGAGACCAGGGCTTCGGCAACATTCCTGGCAAACAAAAATTAATTAATTGTCTCGATAAAAGAAAACAAGAAAAGCGCAACTGAATAAAGAATAGAAATAATGCCCTAAAGTATATCAGAAGTCAGAAATCCGGCTGTAAATTTTTATTTTATAACTTTTAATTGTCAGTTACTATCTGTATATTTTTTGTGTTCCTTATATGTGATATTGTTTTATTACTAAGCTTAGTTACTTTGCTTCTTGTAGTTTTAAGCAACTTGTACTTTTTTCTGCACTGTAGTCTTATCCTTTAATTAATTGTTGTGAAATATGGTGTTTTGTACAACTACGAAAAAACAAAGTAAGTCTATAAATTAAAAGAAACAAGTAAAAAATTAACGTAGGATTCAAACAAATTCAAGTTAGTTTAAGACAAATAAATGTCATAATATCAGATATTTTAGGAAGAATTTAATTATTTATGCATGGGAGAATTAATGTAAATTAAAATTTTTCCGTGTATTAACACATGAAAATTCATACTTACTTGCCATTGATGGCTACAGTGGCGCAAATTTTCTCTGGAAAACCATCTCGAGCCTCCTGAATATAATCGATGACCACATGAACTTTTTTACCAATCAGTTTTTTCCTTAGGTATTCCCTGGCCTCGAACATCCATGGAATGTCATATAATGGCTTGAAACCTATTAAAAGAAATAAAACTTGTGAACTGAGATAGGTAAACATTTTCAGTTACCTATATAAAAATGATAATGTCTACAAAGAGTTGACTTTTGTGGAAAAGAACGTTCTATACCGAGAATTTGGAATGAACAGTACCTTTGGGTCTTGCAATGGGTCTTCCTTCGTCATCATTTTGTCGGTTGGCCTCCCTAGGTGGCCTGATGCTTGCCAAAAAGACTTTTTTTGAGCTACCATTGGCCAGTTTCAGTTGCAGGGCGTCGCCGTTGACTACTTCGGATACCGTGGCTTGGAATTCCTTTTCTTTGCCGGTAACTTGCGGCGTAGACGCTTGCCAACCTATAGAAAAACATTAAAAGCGTTAAAAAAACATAAATAAAAAATTAGAAGTAAGAAGTAAAACTACATAAAAGTAAAACAACATAAAATAAATACAATAAATAAAAAATAATAGACACAAAAAACAGTAAATACAAACAACAAAAAAGAAGCGTAAAGACAAAATATTGTTTAAGACCGATCTAAAATTACAAAATAAAATAAAAGCATTTTCATTACCTTTCCAAATTCGTTTTTGTTCGTTCTTGGCCTGTCTTTCGGCGGCGCGAAGCCTCTCAATTTCATTGGATGGCAAAGATGCTAAGGCCCAGTCTACACACTTGGCAAAGCCTTCTTTTAGGAGGCTTTCAGCAATATTACCTTTAAAAAAATTAAAACTTTACAAGTTGTTTAAGGTAATCAGACTAAGCTTAGACTGAAGAAATACTCAATTTAAATCAAAGTTTCAACATTTTACAGAAAACTATACCTTTTGGGTGCAAAATAGATCCAACCACATTGTTGTTCTGAACAGAATGGAGGACAACCTCGACCTCTCTTTGTAGCAAACGAACCTCCACATAGTACCTCGCCTCGTCGGCGTAGTCAGCTTTTTGGGAGGGGTCAGGCTTGCCTTGAGAGTCTAGTCTGTAGCCTGGACACTAAATGAAGTAAAAATAATAAAATATATAAACTACATCATCATTTTTCCTTTTTTTATACTGGAACTTTCCATCCATGAAGGCATCAATAACAAGTGTTGCCACGAAACGCCGTGACTTGCGAAGGGTAGGGGGTTGGTGGCCGGTAAAAATAGATTCACAAGACTACTCTTGATGCGTGTATTCTCAAATACTATAAAGAAACAACAAAAAACAATATCTTAAAGGTAGGAAGGGAAAATTAGATTCATAAAAAATGTTGATTTTATCTTAGACAATTTCAAAAATATATATATATTCTTACCTATAAAGAAACAACCAGGCACTTCAGGTGATTTAGCGTACAGCTAAATCCACTAATTAAAACCGAAGGGTTCGTTTTTTTTAAACAGTATTTGAGAACTTTAAAACGTGGGTGACCGATTGACCCTCTATGGTACCAATGCCCCGAACTTTATGGCGCGCAATTGCTAAAATAAAAGTTGGCAAGAGAATAAAGAGAGACAAAAATACCCCGTACCAATAGGAAAGAACTTAGGAGCGGCAAATTTAAATCGTAGTATTTTATAAAATATTTAGGAAACATGAAAGAAAAATTAAATAGGTAAAAATGTAGTAGTTGTTTTGTTACATCTTTTCCCCCCCTTTAAATAGACTCTAAACAGCTGTAAACCTGTTTAAGATGTTGTTAAGTTGGCATACAATATTTCTTTAAATGGGAAGCATGAAAAGTACCACGCTCAATATTATTATTCAAACCAGTAAGCACGAAAGTGGCATCGCTTATCTTTTTTTTAATTCTGTAAGGTCCTTCAAACAAAAGTAGCATTTTTTTTGTTTCCGCTTTTATAGCCGAAGATGTATTGTTTGCTTTCAATAAAACGAAATCACCCGGTAAAAACTCCAAAAAGGGGCGACCCGGAAACAAAACGACGCGACGTTGTGCTTTCCCGCGCAAAGTTGCGTCGGCTAAAATCAACTTTTCGCCGTACGTCCCGGCGCTTCGGTTTTCTCCTATGTATTCCGCAGGCAAAAGTGTGGGCGGACTTTCCCCAAACTGTAACTCGTTTGACGAAAATCCAGTTGATTCATGTACAACCGTGTTTAAAAACAGTTCAAAACGAGCTACTTCCCAAGCCCAACGAGAGTGTTTTTCTGAACAATACGTTCTTAAAAGACGACCCAACTCGCGCATCGTTCGTTCTGCGGGGTTGCTAGCGGGATGACGGACCGAGGAATATACCAATTTTATATTATTTTCTTCTTGTAATGTTTTTTTCCAAATTTTTGAGGTATATTGGGTACCTTGATCACTAAGCATACGTAGAGGCTTCCCGTTAGTAGGAAAATAGTCATTAAGGAGACGATTCAACATGGATCGCGAGGTGGCTTTTTTTAACGGAAATAATTTAACGTGTTTTGTAAAAAGGTTGACCACCACAAATAAATACATAGCTGCGCCACGACTTCGTATTAACGGACCCAAAATGTCAGTCGCCACAATGTCATTTTTGCCATTCGGAATTATTTGCATCTGAGGAGGTTTTGGTAAAACACTTATTTTGGCTTTTTGACAAATGTCGCATTGTTTAACCCTTTTTTTAATCTCGCGGTGCATGTTATTAAACCAAACTTCGTTTTTTAAAAGCTGCCATGTCTTGTATATTCCAAAATGACCGAAAATGTCATGATAAACATCGATAAATTTAGGTATTAAACTACGAGGAACACAGAGAAAATATCGGCCGTCAGTATTACCCGTTTTGTACAAAATTTCGTTACGTACCACAAACTTACCCTGAACATTTAAGTCAAGGGGTAATTTTTCTTTTATCGCCCGTAACTTGTCATCTTGACTTTGGAAATTTGACATATTTTTTAGTATTTCGCAAACATCTGATGGCATTTTAAAAAACGACATTATTTGAAAACATTTATCGTCCGGTACGGGAAAACGCGCCCCCGTATAACGGCTTAATGCGTCAGCGGCCAAATTTGTACGACCCGGGATGAAATGGATATCAAAATCGTATTCCTGAATAACAAGAGCCCATCGTGCTATTCTCTCGGATAGTAAGCGACAACGGTTAAGGTAGGTTATGGCTTTATTGTCCGTATATAAATGAAATTTGCGACCCAAAAGATAGACACGCCATTTTGAAAACGCAAAAATTACCGCCAGTAATTCTTTTTCAGTCGCAAAATATCGTTTTTCTCGATCCAATAGAGACCTTGATGCATAGGCGACTACTCGACGTTCGCCAGAGATACTTTGGAACAGAACGCCAGCTATCGCGGTGTCGCTGCTGTCCGTTTCAATTTGGAACGGTTCAGTCAGTATAGGGTGGAACAATAAAGTTTCATCCTGTAGTAAAGATTTTAAATTTTGAAAAGCCTTTTCCTGCTTTTCCGACCACGCCCACGGCGTTTTCTTTTTTAATAAAACGGTTAAGGATTGCGAAAGTTCTGAAAATTTTGGCGAAAACATCCGGTCATACTGACAAAGACCGAGGAATGACTGTAATTGTTTAACATTTTTTGGTTGTTGATAGTCTTTCAACGCTTGTATTCTTTCGGGGTCCGGGCGAATAGACTCGCCAGTTATGACGTAACCTAAAAATTTCAGTTCTTTTTGAAAAAACGAACATTTTGAAAGTTTTATTGTCATACCAGCAGATTGTAAGCGGCTAAAAACACGCCCTAAGTGATATAAATGATCCTCAAATGAATCACTCATTATAAGTAGATCATCCAAATAATTTATTAAAAAGTCGCCAAATTCCGCGCCAAATATTACATCCATTGCGCGGCTAAACGCGGACACGGCCGTCTTAATACCAAAAGGCAAAACACAAAAACGGTATGTTTGCGTACCCACCATAAATCCTGTGTATTGGCGATCGTCCGGGTGCAATGGAATTTGCCAGTACGCATGTGTGATGTCAATACTACTCAGAAACTTTTTACCGGACATCATTCGGACAATTTGTTCAACCGGTTTGGGTAGTTCAAAATCCGGTTCCATTACCGAATTAGTTCTCCGCGCATCTAAACAAACCCGTACTGTACCATCTCGTTTAAGGGTGGTCATAAGGGGTGATATGTATTGTGATGGCGCGCGTTCAATAACGCCCCACTCCAACATTTGTTCCAAAGTATCTTGGACGGCTTGCCGGTGTGCTACCGGTATCGGGTACGGCTTTATAAAAAATGGCGAAGTGTCCTTAAGTTTTATTCTATGAACGTACAAAGTTGTGCGTCCCGGTATATTAGAAAATATATTTTTATACTTTTCCAATAAATCTGAAAAAGACTGCTTTTGCTTGAATAAAAGATTTTGACCTTCAATGCTATTTATTTCAAAATTAGCATTTTTAACGGTGTTCAACGTATTTATATTTTGATAAGAAAACTTGAATTTTTGCTTTTCTTTTACTTCGGATTTAGAATAAAATTGCGAAAAAAAACTTAACCAATTATTCGATTTATTGACCATAGTACTAATGCTGCATGAAGATAAATTGCTTTCCTCATGTGAAAATTCTTTTTCGTGTATAACTAAAATGCGGTTATCTGATTTAATAGTTAAAAGTTTTTGAGGTAAATTTATAGAAACATTAAAAAAGCGCAAAAAATCACACCCTAGAATCACTGAATAAGAAAGACTAGGTATTACTAACAACTCTGTCAAAAATTCTTGATTTTCTATAATAATAGGTATTTCTGTTTGTAATAGGACTTTTTTATATTTAGCTTTAAAAGCACCTACCACCCTTATACTTGTACATTTCATGTGCGGTATTTGAGGGTGAAAAGGGGAGAGCTGTAACCAGGTTTCCTCAGAAATTGCAGAGACCTGACTACCGCTATCTATTAATGCTGTAAAACAAAAATCAAACATTCTTACGATTATCCTAGGAGTACTATTGTCTATTTTCGAGTGATTAAAGTCGCATTCTTTCAGTAGCTCCTCTCGCGGATTATTTGACAAAATACGACCCCCCGAAGGAGCAGCCTCTCCAAAATTGGGGGTTAGTTCTGAAGGCTGTCCTCGTTTTCCGAGTTTTCCAAATTTACCTCTAAACAGGAAATGTTATGTGGCCTAGGAGTTTTAGAAAATTGCGTTTTTTGTGGGTTAGATTGTTGGGAAAAATAATTATTTTTTTGTTCAAATTGGGGAGCTTTTTTATAACTTCTACTAAAATAGCTATCGGCCTGTCTTAATCGTTCAAGAGCCTCATTTAAAGTGTTTATCCCTATTAAAATAGCAGAAATGTTAGGGGGAAAATGCCTCGCTATTATACAAATTAATTCTTGGGTAGAATAGGGTGGCTCTAAATATTTCGCAAGGGCAACATATTTGTTAAAATGGTCAACTAAAAGACCCTGATTTTCATAGTACCTGTCCGACTCCAGCTTTAGCTTAATTTTGATTTGTTTCTCGACATTCCAGTAGTTTTCAATAAATGCTTTTTTAAACTCGTTATATGTGAAAAATTGGTCATAAAAAGCGTCCCACCAGGTTTTTACTGACTTTTTTAGTAAACTATTTAAGATAAAAACAATTTTTTGATAGGGGACAGAACTGACGTCAATAACATTTTCAATTGAGTGTAAGAATTCAATAGGGTGTAAAATACCGTCATTTTCAAAAGCGGGTAAAATTTTGATTGCATCGATAAAAAAATTGCTTTTAAACTGTAAGTTCGAACCACTAGAAGTGCCTGTTACAAAATTTTGTGAATTTTGAGCTATATTATTTTGTAAATTTAAATTAGAAAATTGTGAAAACGCTTGATTCAAAATTCTTGAGACATCTTGCTCGGTGTAAAGCGGGTAAACTGGCTGCGGGGGTACTTGTGGCATACCAACTGGGTATACCGGTACTTGTTGAGAACCACTGAAACCCAGGTTCTGTGATGATCCCCCTGGATTATAAACCCCCGTGTTTACTGTGCGGGGTTGTTGTTGCTGCGACACCCTAGTGCTGCCACTGGTATTTGTTGGGGATCCACCCTGGTTCTGAGTGATGCTGTTAAGGTTCGGTGGTGAATGTTCAACTCTGGAGGCACCATTTTGATGGTTAACGTTAATTAATGGAAAATTATTACCTTGGTAAAAATTTGGTGGAACCTGTCTGGGGAATCCACGAAAAGGGGATGATGTGACGTTTGGGTCATTGTTGTCAAGGCTTCTTCGCCCTCGGCCTTGAGCTGATGATGGTGTGTGTGTCATTGGCATGGTGTCTTGATATTCTATCCAGTCCCTGCTCGGGCGCCAAGTTGCCACGAAACGCCGTGACTTGCGAAGGGTAGGGGGTTGGTGGCCGGTAAAAATAGATTCACAAGACTACTCTTGATGCGTGTATTCTCAAATACTATAAAGAAACAACAAAAAACAATATCTTAAAGGTAGGAAGGGAAAATTAGATTCATAAAAAATGTTGATTTTATCTTAGACAATTTCAAAAATATATATATATTCTTACCTATAAAGAAACAACCAGGCACTTCAGGTGATTTAGCGTACAGCTAAATCCACTAATTAAAACCGAAGGGTTCGTTTTTTTTAAACAGTATTTGAGAACTTTAAAACGTGGGTGACCGATTGACCCTCTATGGTACCAATGCCCCGAACTTTATGGCGCGCAATTGCTAAAATAAAAGTTGGCAAGAGAATAAAGAGAGACAAAAATACCCCGTACCAATAGGAAAGAACTTAGGAGCGGCAAATTTAAATCGTAGTATTTTATAAAATATTTAGGAAACATGAAAGAAAAATTAAATAGGTAAAAATGTAGTAGTTGTTTTGTTACAGTGTTAGCCAGGTTATTGCAGTTAAAGACAAACAGGGCATACAGGGCAATTCTCCAGCACAAATCGAGGGAAGCTGTTACCCGGATTCCAGTGGTTTAGTCACTTCTTTCCTCTTATAACTTTTTTCTTTGTTTTTTATTGCATCTATTTTATTTTCCAATTTTATAACTTTAAACCGCAACTGGGTTAGTCATTCATTCTGTGAGGTAAAAAGAGGTTAACAATTAACAATAATAAAAGGGAGTAACTGATTTGTAATGTGATTTTTTTAATTCCATTTAATATTTTAAAAAACTAGATTTAAGCAAATTGTCAGAATAAAAGACTCAAAAAAACATGAATTTTCTCACAGCATTGTCTAGTTTCTGTTTAACAAGGCTATAAAATTAAAAGATGGAACCATATCTGTCTCGGAGAGGGTTTGCTATAAATCAAAGTCTGGTAATCTATTAATTGGCATTCAAAAAAAAACTGTGGTTAAGGTCTTCAACCTGTCCACATTCCCAAAAGAGTGATTCAATTATGGTTATGTTTCTTCTATCCGTAAATGGTAGGAATTCATACCAGGGTTTTTTGTTATTAAAAGTTCCCTGAACCTACTTGCTATTGTTTCTTCCACGATTCTTTGTAAGAAAACTGGGTTTTCCTTAAATAAAGCACCAATCCCAAGACGTTTTGTGTGGCAGGCTGATACACTACCCACTGCTCTAAAGAGGCTGATTTATTACGAAAAAAAATTTTTACTTATAGAGAAATGTAATTTTGTAATTTTGATGTCATATTTTTATTTTTATTTTAAAATATTTTAAAATGTTTGTAAATGTCTCTTTATAATTAATTATTTACATCAGTTTTAATTTAAACTGTTGCAAGGGTCTGAAATAATACCTTTCATATTTGGGGTAATTATATATTAAAGTATTAAAAATATTTGCTTTTTTTTTGGAACTTATTACATTGTAATTTTTGCATGCTCGTTGGCAATAAAGTACTATTCAATTCTTACACTTACCCTAATTCCAGCAATCATCAGAGTCACATACTGAAAATCAGGCAGCAAGAAAACACGCACAGTGGATCCATCTCTCACATGTTCAATGATGGCCTTGAAAGGCTTATTCTCGTTCTTGTCAACAAAGGCTCTCATGTTATCCAGTGCCCATTTGACATCTCTCACATGTTCCTGGATATATATATATAAACATTAAATTATGCTGTTAAATTGTTCTGTTAAAAGTAGATAAAGGTTTTTTCAGAAACAGAAACATTAACTAATGAAAGCAAATTTTGCCATGAAATTTTATGTTTAAGTCCAAAAAAAATTTTTATCTCAAAATTTACCTAACATCCTGCTCTTATAGGAGAAATTGAAATTAAAAACACTTATCTAGTTATGTTAACTTACCGAAGGATTACCGCCCCATTTTCCTTTGCCCGCGGCTTTGGCAGCATCTTCAAGGTCTTGTAAGATGGTAAGTTCCGGCGTTGGTCTCACTCCCTCTCTTCGGACTGTCACCAAACCCTCAGATACCAATGATTCACTAATGTTTTCGGCAGTGTTAATGTCTGGAAAAGCAATATAAATTTAATCAGAAAGAACCAAAAAAGAAGAATATTAAAAACTAAAAAAAAGGAATTAGGAAATATTATTCCACCTACCTTTTCCCAAAAAGATAGTTCCATATTCCCTGACGGCATTTGATGGTTTTTCAGATATAAACAGCACTTCTTCTCCAATAAGCTTTTTCCTGAGAAATTCTCTTGCCTCCCAGGCCCAGGGCTCATCTTTAGAATCTCCGCTAAAACATAATCTTATATATATTGTTTGTTGACAAGCATTAAAGAAAAGATTTATAGACTGTACAAAAGAACACACAGACACAGAAACCAAAACCAAAAATTAAAAAAATATATATATTTAATGTACAGAAATCATCTTTCTAGATATTTATGCTCCTATCCACCAATGCAATAATTTTCCGATTAGGACTTAATTGTGATTAGTTACTAATTGTTGTTTACAATGTAGTGTGTTACACTGAAACTTTGTTTGCCAGGACCCATTCTGAACTCTGATTAGTGTTGGTGGATATGGACATTATTAATTATTCATTCTTTCTTTTTCTATCAGTGACCTTAGCTCAGAAAATGTCAAAGTGACTTTCAAAACAGGTCATGTGATATCCATACTTTTTGGACTTAAATAAATATCAGAATTGGCTGAACTATGAATGGAAGGCACATTTTGTACAAAATTTTTGACAAATAAGCCATAATTTCTTTCTAAGGCCACCAATTGGAAATATTCAAACATTTGAAATGATGGCCGTAGAAAGAAATTTTAGCTTATTCAGCAAAGTGCTCCGAGCCATGTTCTTAGTTTATACATGTTTTTAGTTTATACAAAATGAGCAATCTGGTTTTATCATCTTTCATAAAATGTCAATTTAAAAAGAAAACAAATAAAAAGCTAAGTTAGCAACTGATTTTTCAGTAAAACGAGGGTTGAGTATTTCTTTAGGTTGAAAGAAATGTGCTAAAGCTTTTTTAAAGTGTTTATACCGACCCTAAAATAGTGAATAAACCGCTTTCTTAAATCCCTTTAAAATAAAATTGATTTAAATGATAAAAAAACAGTTTTAGTTGTATATATATGACAAAATCTTTAAACTGTTCATATATAAAAGCACTTTAAGAGGCCCATATAAACAAAGTAACTGTTACAACATAAATTCAAGAATTTTTGAAATTGGTGGATACAAGCATAAATGAAAAAATGTCCAATATTTGACACTTACACTCCTGTTTGTCCCTCTGGTCTTCTAGCGAGTTTTGGGGCTGTGATTCCAGAAAAATTAATCTGCCTTTCTGGAGGTGGGGCCCCAGAAAGACCACGGATGATAACAGAGTCCCCTGAGAGGATCTAAAAGAAGAGACAAAATAAAAAAACAAAAAGTACCTAAGCATGTTTAGCTAGCTTTTCCATTAAAAAATAGTACAGGTAAGTAAGAATTTCTTTCTGGGTGAGATTTTAGTGCTAAAAATAAACAAAATTGTGATCTTTCTATTAACTCCAACCTTTACAAAATTACCTTTAAAAAATTTTTACAAGATTTGATTTTAAATATTTGCTTGTAACAGTGGGAAAGCAAAAATAAATAAATTTCGCGAATTAAAGCCAAATTTGTCCTGAATCCATAGACAAATCTTGAATTCTATCAACAGAAACCATGCCTGAAAACCTCCTGCAAAGTTAGGTTATTTTTTTAGAATAAACGCCTTTTATAACTAAAACTTACGCAACACTACACTCTGAACCAAAAATATCCCTCTGCAAACACAATCCCAGGCAAATTATCTCAAAAAGCTTTTAAATTTCCCCACAAAACCCTCACATACGGTGCCAACAGGGCAATTTTCAACGCGTACCACATTCACTTTTTCTCCGGCACCGTAACTAAAACACACCTGGGCCTTAGAAGAGGGGCCCACAGCGGAGCTCTAGGACTCCTAGGGGGCCCCTAAGGTCACTAACCTGCTTCACTACGCCTCTTTTGGGCTGAGGTAAGGGGGTTGTTGTAGCCGGGGTTGTCATCGTTGTTCCATCGACTTCTAAAATGTCAAAATCTGACAAAATTTTC
This sequence comes from Oxystoma pomonae, assembly GCA_963921995.1. Taxonomy (NCBI): domain Eukaryota; kingdom Metazoa; phylum Arthropoda; class Insecta; order Coleoptera; family Brentidae; genus Oxystoma; species Oxystoma pomonae. Next base: position 89,672,663 of record OY998169.1, read on the forward strand.
ACTTAGCTCCCTGTATAACAGAGACGGGACATACAATTTGCCCCAAGAGCAACAAAGATGCACCATATCACCTCATCATTAAGGCCACACTAGAAAGAGATAGGACATCAATACCTTACAGAAGCAAGAGAGATAGAATATCGACTTAAAACATACACGTCATCGCCGAGTGTCGGTCACGTGGCACAAGGGAAAGGAGAAAGTCGAATATTTTATTTCATTTGCTAATGATATAAAAGAAGGAGATCGATTGATTTTAAACTGAACGATGGACCTCGTTTACATGATGAACGGATCATAATGCAAAGTGAAAAATATCATGCGATGAAATGACGAAAGCGCTTGATTTTTGACAAAAGGAGAAAATAACTATTTTCGGATAATTTTAAGTTTTTAACAGTTTTTCAAAATTAAGAACTGAAATCCATAAATATATTTTTTCATCACTTAAAATTTTTAATCTTTTCAGATTTCAATTAATTCAGCTTTTTACGTTAAATTTTTCAAAACATCAAAATAAGGAACGGGTTATATATGTACCTATATAATTTTTGAATAGAAAAAAAAATGCTAAAAATTGTTTTAAATATCAAGCTCGTAACAAATGCGGCCTTTATATACTCAACCTTCAACAGATATTAAGAGATTTGATTAGCTTGACGAGATTCATAGAAATATAATGGGTTAAGAAAGGTGGGAATCCATTTTGAATCACAGCAGAGTTAAATAAATGGTTGGTTGACATACGGCTTGCGTTTACATTTCAAATTTAAATCGAACTTGAATTCCAAAGATAAGTGTCAGGATATTTGCCGAGAAATGAATTAAAAATAAAATTTGATAAATTATATCCATTTTCAACAAAAGAAAAATGTTTTGAGCTGGTTCGAAATCTGCGTGTAAACATATGGTAAACGAAAAAATGTCAAAATCAGCTGATTGGAAAAATAAAGAAAAGCAGATAATTGAATTATTATTTTAAACAAACGCTGTTATCTCATAATACTTATATGCTAATTGTTTGTTAGGTTGAGACCATCCCAGCAAACACAAATCGTCGGCATTGAATCGGGCCAATGTCGAGAACGTCGGCAGTGTGATGGCATCGGCGACTACACTCTCGCCCGATGTTGGACAGATTGCGATTTTCAGTTTTCGGTCAATAATCGACAACTGACGGAGGTCCACATTACTACAGTCGACTTTATGCCGACACCACTTTAGGACCGAAGATGGCCCGATTTACTATAGTCGACTTTATGCCGACGCCCACTTTATTTGTTGTAGGGCCGACGACGGTCGGATTGGACCTATCTTTAATCGGACGAGAATCGGCAACTGACGATGGCCCGATTTACTATAGTCGACATTATGCCAACGCAATCCTTATCTGCTTTAGGGCGCTGATGATGGTCCGATTGGAACTTTCTTTAATCGGTCGAGAATCGGCAACTGACGATGGCCCGATTTCCTATAGTCAACTTTATGGCGACGCCCACTTTATCTTCTTTAGGGCCGACGACGGTCCGATTGGAACTTTGTTTAGTCGGACGAAAATGGCCAACTGACGATGGCCCGATTTACTATACTCGACATTATGCCAACGCAAACCTTATCTGCTTTAGGGCCAATGATGGTCCGATTGGAACTTTTCTTAATCGGTCGAGAATCGGCAACTGACGATGGCCCGATTTACTATAGTCGACATTATGCCAACGCAAACCTTGGAACTTTGTTTGATTGGTTGAGAATCGGCAACTGACGATTACGTCACCTTAAAATTTCTAAACTGGCTTAATAGTTTCTTCCTAGTATGTAGAAATGGCGCTAATGTCACTATGTTCCCTGTACAGTGGAAGATAATATATTATATATATAATGAGCAAAGATATTTCAAAACTAGAATGCGGACTTGACAAAATGGTGGTACTTCTCTACAAGAATCAGCTCTTCTGCCACTTAAACCAGCCCGACTGGTTAAGCACCCGCATTATCGAAACTTTGTAGTTTGCCAATGTCGGATCGTGTCAAGCAAGAACCGACGGACCTTCGTCAATCACCGACGTCGGGCCGCTTTAAGAGGCCTACGTGTGGGGCGTTATTCTCCAGCAGTTCACCCAGGAATTGACTTCGGGGGAGGGGGGGGGGGATTTAGGGATAAATAATAAACAAAACTCAATTTGAAGTAAAAATGTGACCATACCCAGGCTTTTTGGGGGGAGGATCAGATAATGGATGGATAATACACTGACGCCCCGAGAGGGCGGGGTTTTGGACGTTTGTGGTTTGCCATTGTCGGGCCGCTTTAAGCTACCACCGAAGGACCTTCGTCAATCGCCGACGTTGGACCGCTTTGGGAAACCAATATCAGACTTGAATAGTTTACCGATATCGGGCCGAGACCAGCTTGCCTACGTTGGACCGCCCAAATTAAGCAGTTATGGGCGGATGGTCGGTACCATGTAGTTAAACCATATCGGACCTTAATCGTACGACGACGGTATGCCGATGTCAGCAAAAAGTAAAATTTACCATTGGTCCGACGGCGGGCTACAATCTAACGCTGCGTCGGCAAACATACATTGGGCCTACATCGCAAATCGGACAAAAAATACTGCTGGTCCGATGTCGTAAATCGACGTCGTGCCGATGACGGCAAATTCGGCAATGGACATCGGACCGACGAAGGCCCGAGGGAACCGTGTTTGCTGGGATAGGAGCCAGATTTTTGCGTCGTGAAAACTTGTGAAAACTGATCAGCTTTTACCATATTTTCACGAAAAATAACTTGTCCAATCCTATAAGAGATTTGATGCGGTGTTTTTGGCAGGGCGCTTCGATATTTATTATCTTTTTAACCTGCAGACCAACTTGCATCATATAACAGACGAAGCAATTAAGCGTGCTGCCATTAATTGGTTGCAAAGCTGATCGAAAGTAAAGTCCTATTTACAAGGCATCTTCAAAATCAGAGCCCGTCCTCCCAAAAATTTGCACTGTTCGCTTATGAATTAACAAATAAAAAAATTGACACCTGTCAGTGTAAGCTGCTGCGTGATATTCTAAATGACCCTTAGGGCTGCTTAAAAACATTTGCAAATACCCATTATAACAAACAGATTCTTTTAATTGATAATTCAACGGCATTTGCATATTTTCGGAAAATTTTGGAACGGTTAAAATTTTGACATCTTTGACAGCCGTTATGGTAGTGTTTAACAACCACTAGCTACCACGTGCTGATTTGACCACCTAATAGATCAAGTACGTTTTTAAAACGTCCCTGGAACGTACGGTCGTGTGGTCGCGGGAACTCCCCGGGAGTTTTTTTTCTGGTAAAAGTATACTTTTTTGACCGCCCCAGGACGTCTTCTGGGGACGTTTTTAAAACGTACCAAAACAGTCAAAAAACGTCCCCTTACGTAAGCACCATCCAGATCATATTCTTTGTACTACAAAGAAACGTTGCCGTCCCGCTAATATTGCGAGATACGTCTTTAAGGGTGAACTAAAAGACGATTCTACCCTTGGTTGCAAAAAGTGACATTGATGACAGTAAAAATCGACGAAAAACGTTTTTTTTTTCTGTCTTGGAATTGAATTTGATTTATTTGAATCGGATGCACGGCAGGTTAATAAAAAAGACAATTTGTCTATTGTCAATGTTAGTTTTGCAACTTGTTGGTATACCACCTGTTATCAATAAAATCTAAGGCCAAATTTTTTTAAAGCAAATTAATTTTATTTCAAGACCATTTTCGTCATCTAAAGTGTCCTAAAAAGTATGTTCCGGGGACAACTAATTATAAAAGTTTCTGGAACGTTTTTTGGTGACGTAACCGGAACGTCTTTTATGAGACCAGGACGTCCCCGACCTACAGGGACTTAATAAGTACGTCCCGGGGACGAAGTATGCTATTAGGGCAGTTGTTAAAAAATTTAGAGCTAGAAAATTTCCAAAATCTAAGGTTTTAATTTGCCACCCACCACTGAGAGGTATTTACTTAGCAAATCAAAAATCAGTTTTGAGAAGAGAAATAAATTTTATTTATTTTATAATATTTCTATACTTACAGCCCATGCAGTCAGTCGGCTAACGTAGAAAGTTAATAAACGTTGATTTAAAGAACGGAACGTCACAAAATATGAGGCTCTTCAAAAGTTACAAAAATTATCGTCCTACAAATGAGACTGTAGTAAATATTTTAACGTATCGGTATCGGTATACGTAACGCGTTCGAAACAAAGTCAAAATACACTACATTTTTGACTTCTTTGACGGGTGTGATCACAGAATCTCGTTGCGTACGGAAGGATGTACGTATCGTTACGGACCCACGAACATACGCAACGATTTCAATCAGCAGTCCTGTCATCGCAACCTTCAAGAAAGCGGGCATCGTTGGAAACATCGCATAAAAAAGTCAAAAATGTTGTGTATTTTGACTTTGTTTCGAACGCGTTACGTATACCGATACCGATGCGTTCAAATATTTACTTTAAGTGTCTTCTAATAAACTATAACGATACGTTAAACACTGAACTGAACTAACGTCCTAGAGACGTTGTTAATACGTCTTAAAACTTAATTACTGACAAATGTCACCGCCCATCATAGCTTCCAACCCCTGCTCCATTAGCTCAATTCCCTTGCGAGCCGCTTGAAAAAAATCCATTTGCTCCATTTTGGACAGCCAGTTTTTGAGTTTAGGAAACTCCTCCTCATTAATTGGAATTACCAAATTACACATGGTAATGGTAGATAGCACGCTTATGTCACCGACAGTGACGTGGTCTCCAGCTAGAAATTTCCCTGAGTTTTCCAAAATCCTGTTGAGGATATCGTAAGTTTCTTTGAGTTCAGAGAGAGCTTTTTCACTGATGGTTTTGGCGCCTTCGTAGAAAAGCGGTTTCTGTAATTAAAAACTTATCGTTGTAGTACAAGGGTTCATTTTAGGGGGGGGGGCTTTTGGGTCAAATTAATCATACATGCACTCATCTCTCATAAAATATGGTGACATAAGTTTTGACTTTCATATTAAAAATAAACTTATATAGCTGATTATCTGCGTCCTAATAACATTTATAGATTAACATTGGCGGTCGCAACTTTCCCAAAAAAAGAGGGGCGGGGGCGGGAAAAACTTTTAAAAACTTTTTACTGTTTTTATGAAAAACCGGCAATTTTTTAAATAGATTCTCGAAAACAGAGGGGGGGCGATCACTACCACCGCCCCCTCCTCCTGCGGCCGCCACTGAGATTAAAACGATTTTTAAGTCCAAATCGAAGATATTTCCTTTGCAACACACTAATTCTTTCTCTTTTTGACTACGCAGATGTGGTGCAGTTTCAAGATTCTTTGTCTAGTGGCGTACGCAAAAATTGTTCCTGGGAGGGCTTGGGATTCCTAGGGGGGGGGGACGGCGGCTTGAGTAACAGAATGTTAAGGAGTTTAGTAAAATGTACCAAAGTATAAGTTCATAAAAAATTTAAACCTACACTGAAAAAAGACCTCTCTCCTGACAAGAAAATTTATTCTCTTGAAATGTATTACCTTGTCACAAGTATATTTTCCTTGATCAAAGATAATTGCTCTTGACCAAAGAAATCCTAAGTTCTTCGTTCAAAATCCTCATTCTTTTGACACTTTATGGTCTTTGTAAAAGATCTACACTCTTGGTAATAAATAATCTCTCCTCTTCAGAAATAGGGATTTTGGATTAAGAAGCTGAAATTTGGGTTCGATATTTTCAACATGGCGTCTTCAAAGCATTCACTATATTATGCGTTCTTATGCAATTTTGTGGTGAAAGTAAATAAGCTAGAGTTGGAGACAAGTCGTCATCTCTTCTCATCGCTTTATATTATACTGGTAGGAGGTATAGGTATACCAGAGAGGAGTTCCCTGCTGCTGCCTGCAGCTCTCGATTTATTGCTCCATGTCAAGCCAGCTTTATTACATGTAAGACGCGAACCTACGTTCAGTTACATTGAGGTCCATAAGCCAGAGTATGGACGTCAATGGTTAGTTATGAAATGCCAAAAAAATCCCCCTTGCAGCAGTATCCTGGACCTGGACCTATCCTAAGTGCGTCCAGCAACCAGCGTCGACATGCCTAGCTCGTTTTGGCGTGGTTGCCAAACTTCTTGATTTTTTCTCTTCTCTTTTTTTTTAATTCATATTGAGCATTGAGCATCTAAGGTCATACTTACCTATCTCTTTTGTATAACGTACCCGACTTATAGTGGAACAAAAACTTTAAGTTTAAAATTATCGTTCGAAAAATAAAACCTACATTATTTGAGTGAACATAATCTCAAAAATTTGAGACAGCAGAAACTCGACAATATCCAAAGATCGATTTTTTTCACTCCCCCCTCCCCGCCGTACAAAAACCCCCAATTATATTTATTATAATCTTTTTTTTGTGGAAAACCATCCAAGTAATTATTTTTTATTTTATATAATTGTATTTCAAATTCAATACGGCAACATGGATTTTGCCCTCTTTGTTGTAGTGTGGAGGATTGACGCCTTGCGGCTGCGCGTCTCATTCCGAACGTTGTCTTGCTCTAGCTCGTTTTTACTTTGTACGCTCGTTGTTAGTGCAAGCATCGTAGATCGGTTCGATAATCGATAATCTCCTCGGTTGTTTGACGGTCATAGAGTGCGCGAGTGTGATACCGAAAAAAAAGCAGCAAAATGGAGCAGCAGCAGTGGATGGATTTGTTAATAACATACAAATTGGACCATTTAAGTTGTACGTTGCTCGGTAAGTTTTTTTATCGTGGTTCTTATTTGTGAAGCCGGGATTGCTCCGGATTTTTCAATTTGGTGTTGGCGGCTAGGTACAATACAATTTTTGTTTATTATCTAAACTTATTATCACTGTCTCTTTTTGCCCCACAACTTCCTCAATTTGGGTTAAATATTCGATGCCATCCCTGGTAAAATGAGGGTAAAACGGACTTTACATGGGTTTTCACCATCGATGGTTTTCACCCACTGGCGATAAATATGGCGTCTCATTTTTTTGGCAATGTAACATTTTCTTGTGCCAATATCAATTTTCTTCTCACAAGAGATTTTGGCCTTGCTCTAAAATCTTGCTGAGACCAATGACGCGCCTTATGTCATTTTTAGAGGGAAAAGTCAGTTCATTTTTAGTCCTCAGGTTTTACAGATCTGGTAAGCAAATACTTTTGAAACACTTTGACCAGAATTAAGGTACCCAAGTATCTGGTTGATTGAGTTGTGTTCTAGAGTCAGGTAAACTTTATGGTTTGCCTTATGCTTGGTTTACTTATCAAATAAGCATAATTCTATGAAAAATTCTTTATGAGGGCACCTTCTAGGGTCCCTAGGACCCCAAATCCGTCTGCGCCGGTTGGTTTTTTTTTTTAAATTTTTTTTGTTTTTTTTTTATTTTTTTTTCACTAAAACAAACCAAACCTACACAGTCCAACCCAACCTAATCCAAACCAACCCAAAATAATTAAAAAAACACTTTACAACCCCCCCTGGGCACCCTTTTTTCTCGTTAAAAAAAAAAAAAAATCGGGCGCAGGCGGATTTGGGGTCCTAGGGACCCTAGAAGGTGCCCCCATGAAAAATTTTTCAAAAAAAACCCAAAATGGCAGAAAACCGTATACTGCATAATTACCAAATTCTTTATGGGGGCACCTTCTAGGGTCTAGGGCCCTCTCGTAAAAAAAAAATCGGGCGCAGGCGGATTTGGGGTCCCTAGGACCTGCTCCCGTTTTTTTTTAAAGAGGAAAAAGGGTGCCCAGGGGGGGTTGTAATGTGTTTTTTTTATTGTGTTGGGTTGGATTAGGTTGGGTTGCACTGTGTTGGATTGGGATTAAAAAAAAACAAAAAAAACGAACCCGCGCAGTCGGATTTGGGGTCCTAGGCACCCTAGTAGGTGCCCTCATAAAGAATTTTTCATAAAAAATCAAAAATGGCAGAAAACCATATACTGCATAATTACCGCAATATATCTTGCAATTGCCTGCAATTCGGGGTCATTCTAAAATAATATGTCACAAACTTTTTGGGGTTTTTTTCACTCCTCGCTCTTAATGTCACAATTTCTCTTGTTTTGTTTGTTATGTTTCCCTTTCCCAACACAAATTGAGAAATTAGGAGGAGGGAGTAAAAAAAATCATAAAAATTTTGTGACATTATTTTAGAATAACCCCAAATTGCAGGCAATTGCAAGTTATATTGCTCAATGTCAAGCGGGCTTTAGTAGAAGTGTTTACCCAAGTTACCCAACCTATACCTGTCTTTTTTTTTTAATTTTGTCAAAAGAAAATGACAAATATAGGTGGTTTAAATTAGACTTAGAACAGGTGTTTGTAATTTGATATCTTTAATATCCATCATCACACATTGTTAGAGGGGTAAATTTTTCAAAGTGTTCTGTTTGTTCTCAACCATTGAAAGGCCCAAATAATCTCAGTTTGATTATATAAAATATTTTTAACTTTCAAGAAAGGGAGTAAGGACAAGCAGAACCAATAAAATAACCATATGGGTGTTCAATCAATGTCCATGAACAGATTATTAACAAATATCATATTTTGAAGGTAAACTAAACTTCACCAAGGAAGAAAAAGATGCACAGATCTGGCTCAAGAATAACCGAGAACCTACAGATGAGGTGCTAAAGAGATGGGAAAAATCATATCCAATCAGAAAGGATTTCAGAGAAAAGATGCTAAAATTGCTGGTTTCTTGGAAGAGTGGCCAATTCTTTTGGGAAAAATAGCTCCAGAATTAGTCAGTTTCATTATTTTTTTGTGTTTCAGATCACGCAGTTCAATGGTTTTAATTTTAATTATAAATATATAACACATTCTCAAAAATTGGTCATGAGGCGAAGTTTAGAAATGCTTTACATTTAACCTCAAGAAAAAAATAATAAAATTGTCAAAAAACTTTGTAACCAAAAATTCACCATTTAATTGTGGTGATTGGAGAAAGTTTGTGTTAAAACAAATAAAAAACAAAATTGAAATTCATTGTCTAAGATACCTTTTACAACGTTTTTGAAAAACATTTATTTGCACCATATTATTTATTCATTTAATATTATTTTCTGCTATTTTAGGTCAAATGGGACTTTAAGCAAATGTTCGATGTTCGACTGTGATTTAGAAACTACATTCAGTAATTTTTTTGAAGATATCCTGAGATTAAGAAACAAGACACTGTCTGGGTCTGACAACACTATTTTGCAGCTTCTTAAAAATGGAGTAGATTTAACTACTGGTAAGTTTAGAACGTAGTATATTACCTATACCAAAAACTAAAAATATAATTTTTATACAGTCATCATTACTGACTGCAAATAACAAAACCATGGCTTTTGTCGGTTAGCAATGTTTTCCTTAGGGGTGCAAAAAAATCTGTTCTTTTCGTTTGTCCGTTCTTTTTTATTCTTTGTTCAAGGTATAAAAAAAAATCGCGTTAGCAACTCGCGGCTAAACTGTGATTTTTTACTTCCCTTGCTAAGGAAAAGTCCGGATACTCTCTTGAAAAGTCTGGAAACACTCAGGAAGTCAGGTTAAACTCTGAAAGTCTTGAAAGACCCTGGAAAAGTCTGGATACAACCTGGAAAGTGGATACATCCAGGAAAAGTCTGGATACACTCTAAAAGTCTGGATACATCCTGGAAAAGTTTGGAAAGAATCTGGAAAAATCTGGAAAGACCCTGGAAAAATCTGGGTACACTGGTAAAGTCTGGAAAGACCCTGAAAAAGTCTGGATACACTCTGTAAAAGTTTGGAAAGACCCTGGAAAAGTCTGGATACACTCTGGAAGTCTGGATACACTCTGGAAGTCTGGAAAGACCCTGGAATTGTCTGGAAAGGCCCTGAAAAAATCTGGAAAGACCCTGGAAAAGTCTGGAAAGACCCTGGAAAAGTCTGGAAAAACCCTGAAAAAATCTGGAAAGACCCTGGAAAAGTCTGGATACGCTCTGGAAGTCTGGAAATACCTTACCAAAGTCTGGAAAAGTCTGGAAAGACCCTGAAAAAATCTGGAAAGGTTGGAAAAGTCTGGAAAGACCCTGGAAAAGTCTGGATACACTCTAGAAAAGTCTGGAAATACCTTATCAAAGTCTGGATACACTCTGGAAAAGTCTGGAAAGACCCTGGAAAAGTTTGGATACACTCTGAAAAAATCTGGAAAGACCCTACAAATGTCTGGATACACTCTGGAAAGACCCTACAAAAGTCTGGATATACTCTGGAAAAACCCTGGAAAAGTCTGGAAATACCCTGGAATAGTTTGGATACACTTTGGAAAAGTTTTAAAAGACCCCGGAAAGTCTGGAAAGACTGAAAAAGTCTGGAAAGACCATGGAAAAGTCTGAAAGCAACCGGGAAAAGTCTGGATACACTCTAGAAAAGTCTGGAAATACTGGAAAAGTCTGGAAAGACCCTGGAAAAGTCTGGATACACTCTGAAAAACTCTGAAAAGACCCTACAAAAGTTTGGAAAGATCCTACAAAAGTCTGGATACACTCTGGAAAAGTCTGGAAAGACCCTTTAAAAGTCTGGATATACTCTGGAAAAGTTTGGAAAGAGTCTGGTAAAGTCTGACTACACTCTGGAAAGACCCTGGAAAAGTCTGCCTACATTCTGGAAGTCTGGAAATACCCTGGATTAGTCTGGATAGACTCTGAAAAAGTCTGAAAAGTCCCTCGAAAAGTCTGGATACACTTTGTAAAAGTCTGGAAAAACCCTGGAAAAGTCTGGCTATACTCTGGAAAAACCTGGATACAGACTGAAAATGTCCAAGTACACCATGGAAAAGTATGCATACACCCCTGATCAGTGAGGATACACCAAGGAAAACTCTGGATATACCCAGAAAAAGTCTTACCGACCCAATCTAATCCATGTGTATACAAGTAGTGGTTTTCTATTTATGTTCTTGAGCGAGGGAAGTTTTAGAGTAAACCTTTACTCGATTTATTTAACTCGCGATTTTATTATTCTTTATTGAAACAGTTGAATGCTAGGGATCATTTCTAAACGTTTTTTGCATGCAAAAGCTTCAATAAATAAATAATTTTTGTTTGTTTTGTAGATTCCAAGGCTGCTATACAAATATTCTTGCTGCCTGCCCTCGTGCCTCCGAAAGGCCGGAAGGTGCTAAGCGACAAAAAATCGTGGAAACCTTCAATCACAGAGGCAAGAGATGGGTTAATGGTCCATGTTAAAATACCAGGAGATATGAAAAAAGCCAAAGCCGAACAGGTGAATTTCAGCTTTAAAAAACAATTAACGTTGCAGCCTTATATCCTCATAGTGGGAGAAAGTCTTAGCAATATAACAACTGCTTTTGTTATTGTTAATGAAAACGAGTATAAATGCCTTAATGTTCTTGATGCCATCGACTTTTGCTTTAAACTGTACCACTTTTTTGATGCCAAATACAATTATGCGTGCCGTCAAAAATCAAAACTAAATCTGACCCCAAAGCCGTTCTGGAAATTCAGGACTTATTGTAAATTTCTAAAATAAAATTAAGTGTAACTTGTCTTTTTTTTCTTCAAAAACTTTGCTTAATCATATTAAATTGTCTCACCCATATTTACCAAAGTATGAATGTACTGATTGTTTAAGGGACGAACATGTATCAGACAAATCACAAATTTTAATTTCTCAAAAAACACAAATGGACAGTTGTATTAATTGCCCAGATCAAACAGATTCCAGAACGAAACAACCCCTTAGTTTAAACAACACTGATTCTGTTGGTCCATCCAATAACGTTATTTGTAATTCAGAAAATGAAGTTCAAATTGATGCAATAAGTAATGTCGACAATTTAGTAAGCACTTATTTAACCAAACTTTATGCCAACTCTTCCTTAAATAGGAAAGCCATACAGGAAGTAGTTAATAACAGCAAAGAACTTGTTGATAACCTTTTTATTTTTATTAAATCAAAAATCAGTGAGAGTGAGGACTTTAAAGTTGGTCATCTTGATCAATACTTTAATGAAATAATGATGGTTTTTTCAAAATTTTCAATAGAGTATCAACGATTTAACTATTTAGAAACAAAAAATGTTTTCATTAAATCAAAACCTTATTATATAGGCTCTTCAAATGTTTTAAAAAAGATAAGTACTTCCAAACAGCCTCAGGTAGCCATAAGGGAAGATAATGGTCAGACTATTTCCTTATCATGTTTGTTGAAGGCTTTTCTACAGTTACCTGGTGTCTTTGAAGGAATGGAAACGTTTATATCAGATGAGGAAAAAACTCCTCCAGGAATCTATACAAGTGTTTTTCAAGGAACTCTGTGGAGAAGTTTGAAATCTAAGTTTTCTGGAAAACAAGTATTCCCTATTTTCTTGTTTTTTGACGATTTTGAACCACTAGATCCCTTGTCAAGTCATGCTGGAATCCATAAAATAGGAGCTGTTTATATATCTTTAGCTTGCATACCACCACTCTATGCATCTTGTTTGGAGAACATTTTATTATCTCAATTATTCTACTCATCTGACAGAAAAGCTCATGGAAATAAACAAGTGTTTTCGAATATAATTGAACAATTGTTAAAACTTGAACAAAATGGTATTTCTTTAAATATTGAAGGTACAGAGAAGCAAATTTATTTTACGCTCTTATTATTACTGGGAGATAACCTTGGCCTAAATTCAATTTTAGGATTGACTGAGTGTTTTATTTCTAAATATTATTGTCGTTTTTGTTTGACATCAAAAGAGCAAATTGAACTTAGTCTAGATGGTCGAGGTGAGGAATGTGTTTATCGTAATAAGGACAATTATAAATTAGATTATGAAACTCTGTCTCATGGTGAAGGAAGAATGTGTCTGGCATCAACTTCCAAATTTTCACCTTACTCAAAAGGTATTCAGGTATTCAATGGCAAGCATCATTAGCAGTTTAATTAAGCAAAAATATTTTACATTAGAACATCTTAATGATCGAATAGAGTTTTTTACATTTTCTTCAGCAGATGCCGGTAACTTAATGCCGAAAGTCAAACAAAATCAATTAAAAGAGGGTCAACTGATAACTAGTGCTTCAGAAATGATCAGTATGTGTGTATATTGTTTAAAATAATCCTTAATATCTATAATATATACACAAGAATCCATTTTGTGTGGGGTCTTTTGTCGCGTTTTAATGTAAGATGTTATCTTTTAGTAGTAATATAGGGTAAATCTAAATCAAATTAACCAAAAAAGGTCATTATTCAATCTCTGGAGAACCTTTTTTCGTATTAATAGTTTTGGTGTTGATTTTTAAAGATCGTATAATTGGCCAATTTGGTTCTTGCAGCTACTTGTTTCTATGTGCCATATAAAATACGTACAGCAGAAGTTAGCTGCAGATTTATTTTTTCTATCCTTTGTCAATCCTGAAACTCGGTTAATATTTTTGTAAAACTTAAAAAAATATTTGAAATAAACTGAAGTGGGTGTTTTTAAATTAATAAAAAAAAACATACGTGATGTGATAGATTTTCAAGATTGTATGTACTTACAAGGCGACCTTTCAAACAAGTCGTCGATCGTTATCCGCAGTTTTTGAAATATTGCTAGTTTTGTAAATAGCTGCTAGAGCCGAATTAGTCAATTTTGTAATCTGAAATTTTGAGTTTTAAAATTTCCATGGATACATTGGAGTTCGTTGCCTGGTGGATTTGATATATATTTACCCTAGACTGAAATGTGTTTAGTTAAGTAAGTATTGCTCAAAGATCTTTTTTTTTAATAGATACGTTGTGAGTGCTCATTTTTCATTACATATGATCTATGATTTAATGTTTTTATTTTATGCCATGTTTTTTATTATTACCTATGACAGTTTTTTCTTGTTTTTATTTATTTAACCTAGTATGTATGGTAGGTAATCGTATTTATTTTATTAGTTAAATAATATGTAGTAAGTTACTAAAACGTTTCCACTTAAGGCCGCAGTTTCTTCCTAGATTTTTGAAATATTTTTTAAGGTGCTCAGAGAAAACTCAGAATTCGCTGAAATTTAGATTTTCCTGGGCGCCCTAAAAAAGATTTCAAAAACGGGGGAGAAACCCTTAAATAACTATTTTTTAATTTTTTTTTATATTTGATGCATTTTAGCAATAAAACTTAAATGCAATGTTTTTATATGTTTTATAGTTATATAATAAGTAACACGAGTAAACTAAAACTTCTTAGTTAAGCAACTATTTTTCATCAAAGATCTTTTTTTATATTGGATGCATTTTAGTAATAAAACTTAAATGAAAGTTTCAGACGTTTTTTTTTGACGATTTGATTACCCTACCTGTATATTGAATGGATCAGTCAAAACTAAATTCAATATAGTTGTTTCTTGAGATTTTTTTTATTGTTGTTTATTTGCAGCATAGAAGAAAGGAATACCTTGAGGACGACTAAATATGGTTAGCATAAAAATGGATCCCTTAAAGGGACAGTTCACCAAAATGACAAGTCGCGTTTATTAGATGGCATTTTTTTACAACCATTGGTGAACTTTGTTTGATTTTAGGAAGCCCCTTAAGGAGATTATTTTTTATTAAATCTCCCTGTAAAACATGTAGTCTAAAAAACTGACGGTGACTTTTTTACAATGTTCATAATGTTTTAAATATAAAATCTTGATATCTAACAATCAGTGAACTAAGAAAATCGGAGAAATAGCGCAATTGGTCAATTTCGAAGAAAACATGAATAAAGTGTGCACTGCACGTGCTACAAACGTGTTTGTATCTCATTAACGAAGCTGCATAGAAAAAAAACAAAGATCGCCGTTCATTGTAAAAAAATGCGATCGAATAAGCCTAAATTGTGATTTTGTTGAACTGCACCTTTAAACAATATTATTCTCTTAAGAAATTTATCCTCTTGAGCAAAGAAATAGTGAACTGTGGTTAAGAACCATGGTTTTTTGGATCAAGAGAAGTTGCTCTTAAATTAACAACATCATTATATTTGGTAAAGAATCTGACAGGTTACTTTAAAGAAGCGTTTTCTCAAACCAAGAGAAGTTAGTCATAAATCAAGAATCTTCTTCTCTTACATAAAGAATCTTCACGATTCTAGGAACTTATTTCAAATAAGCGTTTTTTTGGGGCAAAAAAAATTTGAAGTTGACCGAAAAACTAATAGTCTTGAAGTGAGAGATCAATTTTCTTGAATTAAGTTAATTAAACTCTTCCTCTAAGAAACTGATGCTTGTGACAACGAATTTTATTCTTGAATCGAACAAATATTTGTCTTGAGAAAGAAGTATGCGATCTAGTGCACTAAATGTTCACACTTAAAACAAGATACAATGTTCTTGTGGTAAGACCTATAAGTCAAGGAAATGATGTTCTTCATTCAAGAATTGAGGGGGGTTGGACCTATTCAAAGAAATGGTTTTCTTGAGTCAAGGTCATTTTGCTTTGATTTAAGAGATCCTTTTTTTCAGTGTAATATTGTTCAACTGCGTTTTTGCGAAATTGGTACCTTCGACGGGGTGGAAGGAATTAGGGTTTCGAGGGATGATTCTCCATCGATGAAGGAATCTACTGTATAAATTTTATTTTGTTACATCATTTTTGAATAATCTTTTTCGTTGTTTGAATTTTTTACATTCTGGAACTAGAAAATGCGTTTTTGGTACATTTGACGGGGTGGAAGGAATTAGGGTTTCGAGGGATGATTCTACATCGATGGAGAAATCTACTGTATGAATTTTATTTTGTTACATCATTTTTGAATAATCTTTTTCCTTGTTTAAATTTTTTACATTCTGGAACTAGGAAATGCGTTTTTGGTACCTTCGACGGGGTGGAAGGAATTAGGGTTTCGAGAGATGATTCTCCATCGATGAAGGAATCTACTGTATGAATTTTATTTTGTTACATCATTTTTGAATAATCTTTTTCGTTGTTTGAATTTTTTACATTCTGGAACTAGAAAATGCGTTTTTGGTACCTTCGACGGGGTGGAAGGAATTAGGGTTTCGAGGGATGATTCTACATCGATAGAGGAATCTACTGTATGAATTTTATTTTGTTACATCATTTTTGAATAATCTTTTTCGTTGTTTAAATTTTTTACATTCTGGAACTAGGAAATGCGTTTTTGGTACCTTCGACGGGCCGGGAGGAATTGAGGTTTTAAGGGATGATTCTCCATCGAGAGAGGAACCTACTGTTTAAGTATTACTTTGTTACAATATTTTTAAGGTTCACATTATCATTATGATATTCTGTATTAAAAAGAGGTGTATTTTGTGGTATGGAAAATATATGGTGGATATTTTTTTTTGTTCTAAGCTTTTTTCTAGATTTACAGATGTATTCGAAACGCTTTGAGGCATGAATGAGTCCTTGGAAGTTTAAATTTGAGGCTTTTCAATTTTTGAAAATATGTATTGGTGCAAATGGCAATGTCCCCAATTCGTTGCTGAATTTTCGTTGCTAACTTCACACACGTACAAAAAATTGGTGTCGGAAAGCAGAAAACTGTAGCTTTGAAAGATATGAACCTTATAACAAAATTTTTGGGTAATGTTTACGAAAACCAAAATCTGAAAACCGCATATCAATAGTTGCTTTAGTTCTAAAGTTGTGTTTTTTTATATAGTTTAACGTTTTTTCAAATAACTCGGAAACCAAAGTTCCCAAGAATTTGGACTTTATAACAAAATTTGTAGTCCGTATTCAGGGAAACCCTGAAAACCGTATATCCCTACTTGTTTTTGTTCCAAAGTTACAATTTTTTAAAATATTTTATCCCTCTTTTTCCCCCCTTCCCCCCCTTGAACCCCCCACCACCCTACCCAAATGGTATGATGATAATATTCTGTGGTTATGTCAAAAAATGTCCACATTAAATCTATTAGCGAAAAGAAAATCAAAAAAATACATGTGTTATTATTGCATTTTTCATTAACATATTTTGATTATCATTAAATATTACAAAAATGACCACCTCCATCCAAAGGAGTACACTGAGAAAACAAATGGTAGTCATAGCCCAAAATATGAGTTAAATCAGCCCAGGTCCGCGGGTAAAATAGTGGACAGCCCACAGCTTGAATTACTCCAACTATTTTTTTTTAACTGTCGCAACCCACAGTTTTTGATTTAAAGCAACCCACATGCGTGGGTAATTTTTTTAATCCAAATTAATGGGTTACAGCAACCCACTATGAGGGACTGTGAATATCAATAGCTATAGTTGGGACAGTCCTAAATGCTGGGCTGGAACAGCCTGAAGTTGGAGCTGGAATGAAGATCTTATTTTTTGGAGCCCCGTTGGGTGGGCTGGAACAGCGCAAGTTTGGAGGGCTGGATAAGGAGTTTATTTTTTTGGTACCCTGTCGATTATGTTGGTCTAGCCCAGTTAGGTGGGCTGCAACAGCACAAGTTTGGGGCTGGAATAAAGAGTTTATTTATTTGGTACCCTGCCGATTGGGTTGATCCAGCCCAGTTAGGTGTGCTGGAATAACACAAGTTTGTGGCTAAAATAAAGAGTTTTTTTTGGCGCCCCGTCATCGACTGGGTTGGTTAGCCCAGTTAGCTGGACTGGACCAGCACATATTTTAGAGCTGCAATTCAAAGTTTATTATTTCTCACACAGTTGACCAAAACTTATACATATTGAAGAAACAAAAATACAAACAAAATTTAATAGAAAAATTAAAAGCTTTATTGACGTATCTTTTTTTTGGAGAAGCATTTTTGAAGGAAACCTGATTTTCTTCTCATAAAGTTTGCTTTTATGAAAATCTAGTTTTCGAGAAGTCTGATGCAATAAAATTCTTAAAATTTTAATTTGTGGAAGCAATTATAAATTGCAAATTTTTTTAAATAAAGCATTTTTCTCAACACTTTTTAACAAATTCATTGAAAATGACCAAAAATGGATACACGGCATAGTATGTGTATGTGTGAGAAGTCTGATGCAATAAAAGTCTTAAAATTTTAATTTGTAAAAGCAATTATAAATTGCAAATTTTTTTAAATAAATCGTTTTTCTCAACACTTTTTTCGGCGAAAAACCTTGACATAAAGGCAATTTTCGCGATCTTACCGCCCGGCTACGGCGTCAAACGAAGGTTTCGCGTCAAACGACCGGTTCCCACAGAACATACCCGGTTCGGGGCAAAGAGATGTGCACTTTTCGGGTGCTTAAAATTTAAGCAATAAATCTGATAAAACCGTATAGTTGGACTGGAACAATCCTTAATAGAGGTTTAAGCAGCCCCGCGAAGTAGCTAGAACAATTCACGTTTGCTTTTTTACTAACAGTTTTTACCTCCGATGGGTTTGCAACAGTCCATAAAATGTTTACCATGGTTAATGTTTGCCACAACCCAATAACTAGTTTGTGGCAGCTAGGTAATTTAGTAAAACCAAGATAGTTGGTCTAGGCCAGCATTTTAATTTAAAAAAAAAACAAATTTTGCCCAATTTTGTGCGCTCCCTTAGCCAGAACTGTTCCAGATCCAAAAAAAAGTGTTGAAGTAATTCAATGAAATAGCTGGAATAACCCACAAAAATTACTTTTCCTAGCCCCAAACGTCTCGCCCCCGACTTTTAGCTGGCCTCATTTTCTCGGTGTAAGTACTAATTTTTCTAAACTATGAATACCTACAAGTTTTACACGAAATGGACATAACAAAACTCTTGCATATACAAGGTGGTCTAATAAGACGGCTCAGCCTTCCCAAAGTCGAGAGTTAAAGGACTCTAAAACTTTTTCCAGAAAAATGAAGTAGCCAGTCCTACTGGACTACCCTGTAACATCGAAAAAGATGTTCGGTGCCTGTAAGTACTTACAATGCAAAGGCTTAACTTTACAAACACCTTGCCGCAATCCAATTCCAAAATTTCGTCGATTTGAGCGCTTTTTTCGATGTCCGCAAGGGGGTATAAATTTTGATTTTTGCCGTATTTTTTCGCTAGATAGCGGACAATTGCATGGCTGTCCCATAAAATGAATCCATTGTCATTTATGGTGGGTACGGTGTGACTTGGATTGAGCTACAAAATAATAATTTTAAAAGAATTGAATAAAAAAATAGTTTTTAGTCCTAGGATATTTAAGATAATGGCTGTTCGCAAATTTGCAGATACATAATACATCGCAGACTAAATATACAGAGTGCCTGCAGGTAATACCAAAATATACAGGGTGTTTCAAATTCGATGCTCACCATGGAGATCTCCTAAACGGTAGGAGATACGAAAAGGTTTAAATTAGGGCAAAGTTGCGTTGCAAAGTTTGATGCTTTGCTCAAAACTAAAAAAAAAAACTACACATTCCGGATAGTTCCGGAGAGAGGCAGAAAAAGCCGAAATATTCATTTTTAGTACCTTTTGTTATAACAAAATAACTTTACCTAATATTTTAAAAATACGTTTTCTTTCTTTGTTTTTTAATCTTCGAATTTGGTTTGATGATGGTCAATTAACTCAAAACGTCAGGTACTTGTTAAAATGAGGTTGTAAAATATCTGTCATCCTTTATGAACCAAACGGCAGGAGAAAAAAAGCATTCCATAAGAAAAAATTAACTTGACAGTGTTTCTGTCACACTGAAATGTCAAATCTCGAAAACGGACCTCTCATTAGGTAGATCTTAAAAAAGTGCCTGTAGAAAGTTTCAAGCGTTTTTTGACAGCTTTAAGAATAAAGGCGCAGAAAAATAAAAACTAAAAATAAAGATTTCGGTTTTTTTCGCTTATCTCCGGAACTACCCGAAATTTGTAAACTTTTTTTTGGTTTAATTTAAAATTTAAGAGATCCCTATGGTGAGCATCGAATTTGGAACACCCTGTATAAAAAAAAACGATTTCGCCGTTTTCAAGAGCCTCTTCAAAAATGTTTCAATTATAGGGAACATTTTTCCAAGACATGACTTTACCACTAAAAGTATGTAAACGATTTCTTGAAGTATGATACATATATAAAGTGACAAAAACCCCTAATCTCTAAATATTCTCATGACTAAATAAAAAGGTCAAATAATGACATACAAGTTATTAGTCTGAGATTATGACAAATTGTAAATTTGATTAGGTTTTTCTTTCTTTTGTGCGTTTAATCTATATTTCCGGCTTCTTTTAATGTACTTTTAACTACATTGAACCCGTTTAAAACAAAGAAAAATAAAAAAAATACTTTTCAATGAATGTCAAATATGCGAGACATTTCGTCGACTATACAAAGTTTTGATTTGTGATGTCATTCTTAATAATAATATAAAAAAATTGGTGCTATATAGACAGCAGGGAGAGTTCATCATACAATCAATTATTTTATGTTAAAAGGAAATAAAAATATCTCGAGAACTGTAGCTTTGAAAGATTTGAACCTTATAACAAAAGTTTTGGGTAATATTTACAAAAACGAAAATCGGAAAACCGCATATCAATAGCTGCTTTACTTCTAAAATTAAGTTTTTTTTTAATATATTTTAACGTTTTTTCAAATAACTCAAAAGTTAATCAGTTCATGATCAGCAGATAAAGGATTTTTGTACCAAATTTTGTTGAAATCGATTAAGGCTCTCTTGAGTTATCGTGTATACAGACAGACAACAGACCAACCGACAACTTTTTTTTCGTCGATTAAGGTATTTTGGAACCTTAGTAACTCATTTTTGATAAAATTAAGAAAAGTCAAAATTTCACGATTTGAATAGCCCCATACCATATTGGTATGGTGGACTAAAAATAATAAAATAATTTTTTAGTTTTGCTATTTACTTTTTCAATTAAAAAGCATTTTTAAGATATAACTAGACAATTACAAAACCATAACAAAAAAGAGGAGTCTAAATAATGGTTCATATTTTCTCTGCAAAAATTTTTGTTAAATTTTATTAATTGTTTTTGTTAACCGATAAATGCGCTCATTTGTAAATTCTCTCCAAAAATTCAATTGACCGTCTGAGCATGTCTGGCGTTTGCACGCGTAAATTAAGGCATAGTTTAATAATTGGTTGGAATCGGTGTAACAGAGTACTAAAAATTAGCCAGAAACTGGGGCGCTTGTTTTTTCGCGCGCTGGCTGATTAAAAACGGACGTACTTATATACTGATTATTATTTTTATTTGTCATAAATTTAAAACTTGAAACAGTTTCAAAAAATCCCTTGCCGCGACGGCGACGTAGAATAAAAAAATGGGAAAAAAATTATTTTTGTTTTCTCTAAATTGTCTTAGCTGAGATGTAAAAGGCTCCTTTTATTTAAGAAGGTAGTGGCTCTTGTTCAAAAAGTACATTACTACACCAGCTGGAACGCAGCACATCCATTTACATTCGTGTGAATTTTTTTTCCGGGTATACCCAGCAAACACAAATCGTCGGTATTGAATCGGGCCAATGTCGACATCGGCGACAACACTCTGGCCCGATGTTGGTCAGATTGCTATTTTCAGTTTTCGGTCAATAATCGGCAACTGACCGAGGTCCACATTACTACAGTCCACTTTATGCCGACACCACTTTAGGACCGACGATGGTCCGATTGAAACTTTGTTTAATCGGTCGAAAATCGGCAACTGACGATGGCCCGATTTACTATAGTCGACTTTATGCCGAAGCCCACTTTATTTACTTTAGGGCCGATGACGGTCCGATTGGAACTTTGTTATAGTCAACATTATGCCAACGCAAACCTTATCTGCGTTAGGGCCGATGATGGTCCGATAAGAACTTTCTTTAATCGGTCGAAAATCGGCAACTTTTACTATAGTCGACTTTATGCCGACGACCACTTTATTTGCTTTAGGGCCGACGATGGTCCGATTGGAACTTTGTTTGATTGGTCGAGAATCGGCATGGTCCGATTACGTCACCTTAAAATTTTTAAACTGCTTAATAGTTTCTGGCTAGTCTATAGAGATGGCGCTAAGGTCACTATGTTCCCTGTACAGTGGAAGATAATATTATATATATATAATGAGCAAAGATATTTCAAAACTAGAATGCGGACTTGAAAAGATGGTGGTACTTCTCTACAAGAATCACCTCTTCTGCCACTTAAACCAGCCCGACTGGTGAAGCAGCCGTATTATCAAAACTTTGTAGTGTGCCAATGTCGGGCCGCTTTAAGCTACCACCGATGGACTCGGACGGACCTCCGTCAATCGCCGACGTTGAGACCCTGTAGGAAACCGATGTCGGACTTGAATAGTTTACCGATGTCGGGCCCAGACCAGCTTGCCTACGTTAGACCGACCAAATTAAGCAGTTACGGGCGGATGGTCGGTACCATGTGATTAAATTATATCGGACCTTAATCGTACGGCGACGGTATGCCGATGTCAGCAAAAAGTAAAATTTACCATCGGTCCGACGACGGGTCACAGTCTAACGCTGCATCGGCAAACATACATTGGGCCTACATAGCAAATCGGACGAAAAATACTGCTGGTCCGATGTCGTAAATCGACGTCCCAGCAAACACGATTCCCTCGGGCCTTCGTCCGTCCAATGTCGATTGCCGAATTTGTCGTCATCGGCATGACGTCGATTTACGACATCGGACCAGGAGTATGTTTGTCGACGCAACGTTAGACTGTAGCCCGCCGCTTTAGCTGCTTAATTTGGTCGGTCTAACGTAGCCAAGCTGGTCTCGGCCCGACATCGGTAAACTATTCAAATCTTACATTGGTTTCCTAAAGCGGTCTAACGTCGACGATTGACGAAGGTCCGTCCGTGGTAGCTTAAAGCGGCCCGACAATGGCAAACCACAAAGGTCCGATAATGGATGGATAATAATATGGTCCCACATCGGCCCCTCAAATCGGGCCGACGTCGGTGATTGGCGAAGGCCCGTCGGTGGTTGCTTGACAGTTGACACGATCCGATATTGGCAAACTACAAAGTTTCGATAATGCAGGTGCTTAACCAATCGGGGTGGTTTAAGTGGCGGAAGAGGTGATTCTTGTACAGAAGTACCACCATCTGGTCAAGTCCGCATTCTAGTTTTGAATTATCTTTGCGCATTATATATATATATATAATATTATCTTCCACTGTACAGAATAGAAATAGAATGCGTTTTGGCATAAAGTCGACTATAGTAAATCGGACCATCGTCAGTTGCCGATTCTCGACCAATCAAACAAAGTTCCAATCGGACCATCGTCGGCTCTCAACAGTTGCCTATTCTCGACCGATTAAACAAAGTTCCAATCGGACCATCATCGGCCCTAAAGCAGATAATGTTTGCGTTGGCATAATGTCGACTATAGTAAATCGCATCATCGTCAGTTGTCGATTCTTGTGCGATTAAACAAAGTTCTAACGGTCCATCATCGGCACTAAAGCAGATGAGGTTTGCGTTGGCATACTGTCGACTATAGTAAATCGGGCCATCGTCAGATGCCGATTCTCGTCCGATTAAACAAAGTTCCAATCGGACCGTCGTCGGCCCTAAAGTGATGTCGGCATAAAGTCGACTGTAGTAATGTGGACCTCCGTCAGTTGCAAATTATTGACCGAAAACTGAAAATCGCAATCTGTACAACATCGGGCCAGCGTGTAGTCGCCGACACACTGCCGACGTTGTCGACATTGGCCCGATTCAATGCCGACGATTTGTGTTTGCTGGATAGCTATGAGATACTATATAATGGCTCAAGTGTCGTAAAATCAGGGCCTACATAAGATAAACTGTGTAATAATAACAACTTCGGAAAACGAGGAAAATAGAAAAATATTATCGCTATGGTTTTTTTTTTAAATACCAGGTCAGGGACGTTATAGTATCTCAGAGTTATATAAGTAGTACCCTTTTCACTAAATCACACTGTGTCCTTATTCCCGAACTGTGCTTGAATCGTGACAAAATTTGCTCCCCGTGCGTTTATTCTTAAATCGAGAGAAAACTCGCTCCCAGGGAGTCCAAATTTTCGGTTACAATCGGTTTCTCTCTCGGTTGCCCAATATACCGATATATATACCAATTCAATATCGGGTAAAAACGAGAGAAAGTGATTTAAACCGAAGATTTGGACCAGTAGATGCATAGTAGCCAGAGAATTTGACTCCCTGGGAGCAAATTTTCTCTCGATTCAAGAATAGACGCTCTTAGTCAAGACCAATAGAATTACTTTCGATCAATATCGAGCAAAACTGAAAAAACCGACTTAAACCTAAGATTTGGACCAATGAGATGCAATGTTTGGACTCCCTGGGACCAAATTTTCTCTCGATTCAAGATAGACGCCCTGATAGAAATTCTGCTCCCAGGGATCGAGTCAAATTACCTCGCTACTATGCTCCTAATTGGTACAAATCTTCGGCTTAAATCGGTTTCTCTCACTTTTGCCCGATATTGATACAAAAGTAATTTTATTGGTCTTAACTAAGAGACTTACCTTCGATCAATATCGGGCAAAAGTGAGAGAAACCGTTTTAAACCGAAGATTTGGACCAATGAGATGCATAGTAGCGAGATTTAAATTCCTGGGAGCAGAATTTCTATCATTTGAAGAATAGGGGCCCGTCTGAGAAAAGAAGCAGAGTATATATGACCGAAATATGTGCTTTGGATAGGCAGATTCCTCGCACTTCCGTTCCGAAAAATTTACAAATACTAGAAATTTCTCTTAATTACCTTTAAAAACCAATCTTCCAGAAACTCTTTCTTGCTGAAATCGACTTCTTGAACTTCTAGCTCAATGTTTAGAGCTTGAGCGACCATAAGAACAGCGTTGACAGGAGGGCTCCCATAAATCAGATAAAGTTTAATAGGCATTATTTACGAAATAATGCTAATCTCCACAGACAATGTTGGTTGTGCGAGCGTGACCTTGTGACTAAAAATATGTACGGTATTTACACATCGAAATACGCATTTTTATGATCCCATGTATCAGATTTTGGTTGGTATAAATTCCCTGTGGTTTTCGAAGAAAGGGCTCTCTGAGATTTAACATTTATTCTCAATTCCCTGTGGTTTTCGAAGAAAGGGCTCTCTGAGATTTACCATTTATTCTCAAAATGACTACATTAAAAGGTATACCCAGGTAACACCGGCGATCCGAAGGCATTTGATTGGGAGGGGGGGGATAAAGGTAATTTTCCCAACTAATATTAAAAGCTATTCCCAACTACCACCCGTTAGAATAAGTGTATGTTGCAGTAATTAAATTTCTCAGCTGAACCTTCATATTTCCCAACTGCAAGCAACTAAAAGCAACATTATGAGGGAGGCTGCCCCCCCCCCTAAGGGATCGCCGGTGCGAGTTAATCCCTATAGACTAAATATAGAAATGAGTGGGAGAATATCGCCATGCAAACTCCCGGATAAAAACGAATTCATTAAATTTTTTACATTTAAACTTAAAATAAAAATATTAATTTTTCCACAGAAATAAAAAAAAATATATAATAAAATATATAACTAACAGGAATACTCACAGCACTGCACTAGTATTTTATTTGAAGTTTTACTTAACAAATTCAAACTAAAACTGAAAGTAGAAAAGCAAAACCTCGACAAAGAAAAGTCTAGCCCTCTATACTTTTTATCTGATTTAGACTGTCAACCAATAACAATCTTATTAATAAGATTCTTCATTAATAAGATTCTTCCGCAACTGAACTAATCAATTTCACTAAAATTCTCAAATATCAGTCATTCTCACACCTGCTTTATTCATTGCTAAAAAATAAAGAAGGATAAAGAACCACTCCCAACTTAGAAGCCTACGGTTTTTTTACAAAATGAATATTTGGCTTGCACTCTTCAAGCCAAGTAATAGATTAATCCAAAAACGATTTAAATCTATTTCTATTTTGCTACTGACTGAGGAAAGAGAGAGACAAAAATGACTAAAATAGAAAATTAACATTTTTTGAACTTGATAAAAATAAATGGAAAAATACAGAATTTTAAAATTAGCACACGACACTACACCAACTCGCGGCCGTAGGGAAGGAATTTTTGGACAAAAACTGGGGAAAAATGCGCTGAAAGATTCATATAAAAACGCCTGCCCGAACAGAAAAATTTTATTCAATTCAATTAAATTCGATTCCTAAAAAGCTCTGGAAAGATTATCTAAAAGTTATAAAACAATTATAAATCCTATTCAAAATGTTAGCCAGTAAACACTATAGTGCACAATTAAAACTCCGAACCCCTAAGTGAAAGAAAAGATTATTGTGGCACGTCTCAGGGAAAATTATTTAAATTTTGAAATATGTACCGAAAAGTAGTAAATTAGGTTTTTTATTTATGTATCTATTTATTTATTTACTTATTTACTTATTTATTTATTTATTTGTTTGTTTGTTTGTTTGTTTGTTTGTTCGTTCGTTCGTTCGTTCGTTCTTTCATTCATTCATTCATTCATTCATTTATTTATTTATTTATTTATTTTAGTTTTAGCTTTAGACATATTTAAATACTTACATATAACGGTTTTCTCTTAAACGATTTACGTTTATTTGTATTAAGTATCCATTCTTAATTATATAGATATAATTTTTAACTAGAAATAGTTAACAGTGGAACTTTTTGGAGGGTTTGGATTATTTTTAGCGTAACTTTGGTGTTATTATTTTGACACTAAACTCTGTTTCTTGAAATGAATATAGTTAATATAGTAAAGAATAAAATTGTTTTAATATTGGGAGATTTGTGTGTATATCTACAAGCAAAGAAAAAACTCTATCTATCTATCTACAAACATATAATATAATATTTTACTTTTCTAAAGTGTGGCAGTTTAAAATAAAGAAAACGATAAATTTAAGCCTAAATTTTCATAATACTAAAGAGAAGAGGTTCTATGATAGTTAGTAGTAAGATGTAAGATTATTATCAGAAAATATTGCATTAATATTTAATTAATAAAAGATTAAATCAAGAAAATATTTTCTTAACTATAATTTTTGAAGTAACGATTTTCTTCAGGTGAATGCTAAATTTTATCAGATATTTTCTTAATTCTATCAAATTGAAAAATGAATTCAAGGAAAGATTTTCTTGAATATCAGTTCAAAGATTTTTCTAAATTATTAAAAGATAGATTTTACCAATTTCAATGAGTTTCAATTAAATTAAGGACTCATATTTATTAAATAGTTTGATTGGAGCTATATTGACCAATATTTATTAGTTTTCTGATAAACATTAGCACATTTTTCGTTCCTAGAAGCTACCAACTTCTATATAATAATAATTATTTAAAGTAAATCTATATAAAAATTTCATTTTAAACCCTTCAAAATGTCGGTGAGTTTATTTCGATCCACCACCTCTCCGCTTATTCGTTTTTTTCTCTCCGCATTTTGCCGTATGTCGAATACCTACAACTTTTATTAATAAACTAATTACAATATTCTGTCATAAAGTGCTCTTACTAGAAACAAGACTAGCCTTTTAAGCGAATAACTATTATTGGTCGGTATTTTTATCAATTATTTCTAATCTATACAATACGTGTCGTGATACTATTATACATTACTTTCGTTACAAGTACAAATAAATTAATCTTATAATCTTGTGGAAAATAAGTATACTTACAATATTTGGTTTTATTTTTTTTACGATAGTTTTTATAAAAATATGGGTAAACCAAAACTCTACTACCATGATGCCAGTCCCGCTTCCAGGGCGTGTCTTTTGACCATTGCGGCACTGGGTCTGGATGCTGAGCTAATTGTAGTCAATCTAGCAGCTGGAGAGCACCTTAAACCAGATTTTCTAAAGGTAAGCAAGATACTTAAGAAATTCCTTATCCGTAATTCAAAGAGATTCTTCTTCTTCAAGTGCAGTGCTCCCTGTCCACTGATTTTCGGAAAAGTGTCGTAGTACTATCAATTTTAAAAGTTTATATTTATCATTTATCAAAATATGGCCAAAATATTTAAGTTTTGGTTTTCTGATGGTAAATAAAACTTCAAGATCTTTATTTATTCTAAGCAGAACATCCACATTAGTTACTCTGTCCATCCAGGAAATCCTCGAATGCCATTATATAAAATGCTAAAAACATAACACCCAAGCACAAGAATTCGGAGAGATTAGTTGTCCCAAATCCCTGGCAACTCAAAAGTAAACTGTTGACATCTTGGGCCATTTATAGCTTTATAATGCTGGTGACAAAACTTTTTCTGACCATTTTGAATAATATATGACTTACATTTTCAAATTATATTCCAATAAAATTTTGTGAAAAAATAACATTCTTTAATAAATTAGGTAGATGCACCTGGATTTTATATGCAAGGAGGACCCATTTTTGCTCTATTGGAATTTTTGTAGAATGCTTCCCCTTTCCACTCTCAAATTTTAAATATGGAAAGTGAATCAAATAATGATACCTTATTATTTGAAAGGTCTGACTTCACAAAATTCCCAACATAGTTCACAAACTTGTTAAAATTTTAAAAAATCTAGCAATCCTTCTCAGGTAAATTTTATCCCTTGTAGTAAGAATGTATGAAAATGTAATATATTAACGAAAACAAAGTCCCAGTATTTCTCAAAAAAATATTTATAAAAAATGATTTTTGTGTTGCTCCATGCAACTTTAAAAAGAAATATCTCAAAAAACAACTGCTATATTTTGAAAAAAATGTTTCTGTAAAGGTATTTAAAAGATCTTTAAAATGGTATCGCTCAACTCACTTCTCCTAGTTCAAATTTGTGATAATTTTACAAAAATTTCAATGCGGACAAAATGTCTCCTTGCAAACCAAATTAAAGTATTTTGGGAATTTTAAAATTTTGATCAGTTTTCGAGCAAATCCAGGTGCATGCTATTTAACGGAACACCAGTAGCGAACCCAAGACTTCGGGGGGGGGGGGGTTATGGATAAATAATAAAAAAAACTTAATTTGAAGTAAAAATGTGACCAGGATTCTCGGTGAGGGGGGGGTTTAACCCCAAAACCCCTCTCTCGGTGCGCCACAACCTCTACATTGGAGCGGCACACCTGCCCACCAACATATTTTTTGATTGAAGATATCAAATAGCAATTTTTTATAAAAACTACATGCCTCATTTTTAAACAAAATTTTAAGGAATATTATGTAGGTATTTACTTTGTGATATTATCTAGGTATCTGTGAAAGTATAGTACTGTGATCTGTTTAAAATTGGGTTCAGGGTCCTTCGTAAATCAAAACACTTATAGTACCTACCTATAACTCATTAGTTCCATGTGAATAAAATCAGTTATTTTTTATAAGAATTACATTTAACATTGAAGCAATTAGTTCTGGTATTTTTACCTTGGATCGAAGTAAACCAAAGAAAATTCTTGCCCCAAAAGGCATTTTCGATATTTTTGGGTGTGCACCGTTCTCTTTCAATATAATATTCTGCAAAATTAGGCAATAAACCTTGCTATAAACTTATAGGCAAAATAAAAATCACATAAATAAATTCGCACAGCAGGGTTAAAAATACAGGGTGTTCGCAAGCGCTTCGCCACCGCGTGATCTATACAGCGCGTTAGTTTCCAGATTTTTTTGAAATTTTAACGCAACATGATTATTAGTCTTATTTTATCCTGAAAAATACGACGTCAAAATTTTGATACTGATTTTCAAAACAGCCTGTGCAAGTGACCCTCACTTGAGAGGCTCAGTTTTTAAGGAAAGTTGAAAGGCAAAAACCACCATTTTCGAACTACGAGGGCTGTTTAAAAAATTTGGATTTGTGTTTTATTTTTCTTAATCTTCGTGTTCTATTTTTCGTACTTTTTGAACTAAGAATTTAAATAAAATAAAATAAAAAGTACTTTATATTAATATTTGTTGCCCATGATCCCAACAAATATTTATTTGAACCAAACAAATATTTAGTTAAGTCAAATAAATCTTGATTGACAGAAATAAATATTTATTTGATTCAAATAAATACTTATTTGGACCATGGGAAACAAATATTTATTTGGTTCAATTAAATCTTTTTTCTGTGTAGGTAAATAAAAAAAATTGCTGATTTTAAAACTCCAATTCGATAAGAAAAATACCAGCTTTATGTTACATTTCAGAAACTAAAAGTCGCAGAGAAAATCCAGTTGGACAGTCGAATTCTGTTTTAAAAAAATCTATAAGAAGTTACCTACACTCCCTCCTACTAATCCCACGTAGCTCAAAAATGGCTTGTCATTTTAAGATGCGGTTTACTTCTTTTTATAAATTAGGCTTCGCAAGTGTGGGTCAGTTTTTTTCTATTTCCCTTGAAAGTACCATAAACCCCCTAAAAGTGCCCAATTTGAAACACCCTGTATATGAACTTGTTTTTTTTTTAAGAAAAACCCACTCCATACAATCCCAACTCTGGAAGATGGTAACTTTACGATTTTCGACAGCCACGCAATCAACGCTTATTTGGTGGGAAAATATGGAAAAAACGACTCCCTGTATCCGAAAGATTTGGAAAAGAGGGCCGTAGTCGACCAGAGAATGTATTTTGATACAGGAGTTCTATTTCCCAGAATGGGCGCAGTTGTGGTAAGAAATTTTAATCTGGTCTTCGTGTATAATATAATAACTTACTTACTTATAACACTTATAACAAAATTTTTGGAATATATTTACGAAAACCAAAATCTGAAAACGCATATCAATATGCTTTACTTGTAAAGTTATGATTTTTTTAATATATTTTAACGTTTTCTCATATAACTCGGAAACTAAAGCTTCAACGAATTAGGACTTTATAAAAAAATTTGTAGTCTATATTCATGGAAACTTAAATCTGAAAACCGTATATCGCTACTTGCTTTTGTTCCACAGTTACAATTTTTCTAATATTTTATCACCCTTTTCCCCACCTTCAACCCCCCACCATCCTACCCAAAAGTTAATTAGTGCATGGTCAGCCGATAGAAGATTTTTGTACAAAATTTCGTTAAAATCGATTAAGGCGTTCTTGAGTTATACAGACAGACAACAGACCGACACAACTTTCGTAGATTAACGTGTTTTGGAACGTTAATAATTAATTTTTGATAAAATTAAGAAAAGTCAAAATTTTATTTTTTTTTATAGATTCCCGTACCATATTGGTATGGTGGACTAAAAATAGTTTGATTATATTAATTTATTGAAAATAACACACCTCTGCTTTCATTGTTTTTGTTCATCAATCTTGTAAACAACATACCAAAACAATAATTTTTGCTGGCTTTTAGACCAAAATTTGTCTTCTTCTGCACTTCTATGGATTTGCGTGCGTTTTTTCAGTCAAATCCAAAATTTCGAAAATTAAAAGGTTGATTTTAATAAGGGGTATTTCCACAGAAATGTACCTTATTTTCACAAAACTCAATTGTGTCGTGTCTTTATAAAATCCACCCCAATAAAGAGAGGAATACTTATAATGATAGGTTCAACCAAAACTTTGCCTATATTTATGTACTTTCTTTTTAATTTTGTTTACAATGAGTTCTAGCTTACACGTTAAGATATATCATATTGAATTA
This sequence comes from Oxystoma pomonae, assembly GCA_963921995.1. Classification (NCBI taxonomy): domain Eukaryota; kingdom Metazoa; phylum Arthropoda; class Insecta; order Coleoptera; family Brentidae; genus Oxystoma; species Oxystoma pomonae. The sequence goes on from OY998169.1 coordinate 89,704,131, forward strand.
TTTATTGAAAGGAACTAGTGGTTAGTGCCTAAAATATAAATATAAAATTTCATTCATGCAAGACGTCATTTAGGATCTGTAACTGTAATAACTTATCATTATTTATATGTCACACCCGTTACAAAAAAATACAAAAAGTGTTTCTAACTAAATACGCAAATACAAAAATTATACGAAACTATATCATTACCACATGTATGAAATACGCTTCGACAGTATCAAAAAAAAATGTTAGTCACCACCAGGAAATTTGAAAAATTACAGTATTTAAATACTGTCGCACCCGTTACAGGTAAATTAAAAAAAAAAAATAAAACTGCTTGCAAAAATAAAGTAGTCATAGCAGGCTGTGTATATTCAGTGTTTGACATAATATAAAACAATTGCTTGAGTAAGTAAATAATTTGATTGACGTTTTGATAATTCTAAAAGTATTTCACAATTTCTTCAACAGTATTTTTTGGTGTATTTTTACAAAGTAATATTAAATGCTCCTAAAGAGTGCTTTGAGTTCCTCTCAGTGAATGCTGGGGGACTTTTGGTATTCTATATACCAGAGAGCCAAATAAAAGAAATCACCCCCGTTTTAGAAACGAGATGGCAAGGTCTCAGAGCCATAGATAACATACAATCTAAGCATTTTTTTGAAAATTATGGGCCCAATGGTATCTTGTCAGCAGTCACCTACAAATCTGAACTTCAAAGGACCCAAATTAAAGTATTGTAACCATTTTTTAGTACTATGTTAGTACTTACTTTTTTTTCTCGTTAATAAATACTAACATTAATATGTTACTCCTTCCATGTAGTTATTTATTTTTTTTACTACATACATAACAATGTATAAAAGTAGTGTTGGTGTATTATATAGAGCATACGTCCTCAACTGCAATTGATTTTTACCATTCTTGGCTGAAAAAGTCTTTAAAAAAAATCCAATATAAAAACGAATTTACTATATAACACCCGTTACACTCAATCATAACACCCGTTACAAATTGAGGATAAAGAAAATAAAAGAAGTAAAAATTAATAAAACTCAAAATATATTAAACCTCTTTGGTGGCCTTTTCTGCTATACACTAAGATCAAAAAATATATTAGTTGCTATGCTAACTTTTATGAAAACTAAACCTAACCATATCAATGTCGAAAAAACGTAAAAAACAAAATAACACCCGTTACATGTATTCGATTCCCTAAAATACATTGTTCTGGTGATTCCTAGTGAGTTTTTTTGCATAAAGATTTTCATCTGTCAAGAACACATGAGTTAATTCGAGTGGATGTCAAAAACATAAAACGTAACACCCGTTACAATGGAATTACCCTAAGATTTCACACACTTTTACAACCACCTAGAGCAGGGCGTAAAAACAATGTCGCACTTGACTTTGGGAGGGGGGGGGGATTAAGCATAAATAATAAAAAGAAACTTAATTTAAAGTAAAAATGTGACAATACGAAGGGGGGCTTAATCCCAAAATCCCCCCCTCGGTGCGCCACTGGTAAAAAGCAAATCTAAACGCGGGTAAATTTTACCAGTGTTTGACCTGAACGTTTTAGAGCGCGCCCGACGACGCCCGATGCTTTTAGTGAACGTACCCCTGAAGATGCTAAATGCTTCTCTAAAAAATCCTCAAATATTTTTCAGATAGCGTTACTCAGAGGCGGAGCAAAAACCATCGAAAAGGAAAAGGCCGACAACATAATCAAAGCCTACCAATCTTTAGAAGCCCTGCTCGACAAAACCTACGCAGCTGGATCCGAGCTGACCATAGCTGATTTCAGCTTGGTGTCGACGCTGTCCAGCACTAATGCCGCCATTGTACCAGTGGCGTCCAACACTTTCCCTAGGATCAGTAGCTGGCTATCAAGAATGCAGAGTTTGCCCTATTACAACGAAGCCAATCAAAAGGGATGTGATATTTTTAAGGGGATGATTCAAAGCAAGTTAGCGTAGGCGTGAATATACTTTTTTTGTGGCCTCATGGATGAAAGGGTGATTTTATGTTTTTAGTTGATTTTTTTTGGTGGTGACACTTACACTATACATATACATTCCATATTATTATAATGTTTTAGTTCCCATTCCATATTATTATAATGTTTTAGTTCCCTTCTTTTGTTGTTTTTATTGGGATTAAATGTGTTCAAATAAATACCTAATATATTTTCTATTATAGCATAAAGTAAATTACTATAAGTATTTACTTTATGATTATAGCTATAGCTATATTGGGCACAAGAAGCAACCAGGTTAAGTTTTCTCGGGAGGCTTGAAGGTAAGATCCTCGAAATTGTATTTATTCCTTCCCATCGAGAACTATCCGTAATTTTGAAAAAAAAATCTCATTTTATGCCTTTTATTAAAAAAGTGTAAGGACAAGAAATACTTGAATTGATATAATGTGCGTTTCAGAGAGAAAATTGTTTTCTCCCTGATTTCAAGAACAAATACTATAAAAAACGCATACCTACCTACATATTAGATGGGTACATACAGGGTTCCTAAGCAAATCCTTAGGGGGCCAAGCAGCCGTGTATAAGACGCAGACAAACGGAAAAGCACATTAGGCAGAAAAGGATGTCACTACATCTTACACGTAGTAAATCCATTCCAGGTTGTTGTTTTCTAATGTTTTCCATTTTTATACCTTTAGGACGGGAATAAAAATTGTTTTTGCTCGACTTTAATACCAAACTGATGAAAGATATGGTAAAAAAAAATATTTTTCGGCTTTTCATTTTGTAACCATTGTCCTTACGCACTGTTTACAGGCTGGGAACTGAGATACATGCAAATGCCTAACCTAAAGCGTTCATACACGGCCGGAGAAATCGACTGACATATTTCCGTAGAAACTTTATGAAGCAAATAGGACGGGTTGACGCCTTCGAACGCCCAACCCGGGTTTTGCACTTTGATTCGAAATCAAAAAGGAGGAACAGTCAGATGTGGGGCCGTGCACAAATTACGTAACGGTGATTTTACCAATTTTTGACCCCCCTCCCTATGTAATGTTTTGTAACGGTTTGGCACGCCACTCCCCTAATATTACGTAACGATTTCAAGACCACTACCCCCCCCCCAAAAAAAAAAACTTTTCACTTATTTTCATTCCAAATTTTCTTAGTTTCACACAAATTCAAACGCTGTAGAAAACCCCCCTCCCCCCTACGTAACGTTTTGTAACCCCCCTCTTCCCTATGACCATTACGTAATTTGTGCACGGCCCCTGTAGTCCCAATGGAGGAGGGCGAGAAAATTGATATTTTTTTCTTAAAAATTATACTCTTTAGACCTATTTCTTTGCGTTCCCGAAATTACGTAATTTTTAAAAAAAAATTGTAAAATTTTTATTTCGTGGTTTGTTTTTCTAACATTTTTGCGTTCGGCTAATTTAATTGAAAAATTTTTGCCTGCGGCGCCCTTTATCTTCTCACTCGAAACCAAGATCCCCGTTTTAGGAAAACTGATCCCGTCTCTGTTTCTAAATTTTTTCGAATAAAAGTAGAGTATGACCATGGGGGAAATAATTTTTTTCTACGGTATGACGAAAATTTCGAGAAAGTTGAAGAAAAAAAAAAGGGGCAGAGCTCAAGTTTTTCGTACAAAGAAAACGTTTTTTGTAAAGAAATAGTGCAAAATAAATCTTTTCACCCCTTTTTGGGTGGTACAAATATTGGCAGCTCCTTATTTTTCGATTTTACCCTCCCGCTAGTTTTGAAGAATTGGTTCGCTACATGTTTCGAGATCATGTCATAAAACACCTCGAAAATATCAAATGTAGTGTAGGGCCAGCTTTATTTAAAATCAATAATATCGCAAGCAAAAAGCTCTGCAGGAAAAACAGCGCCGTTTATTGATTTCTTTGGCTGCTAGTGCTAGCTGCATGGTTTGGCCGTTTCCGGATAGATGTCACTAGTAGAAGAGAATGGAAAGAAATTTAATTAAAAGCGAAGATATTTCTTTCTAATGTTAACAACCTCACGAGTTTATCGCTCAGTATCGTAAATAATGGACCCTGCCGCCTCCTTTAAGCAAGAAAAAGCTGTGGTTTGGACCTGAAAACATCTAATTTTTAATTAGATTAGATGTTCAAATCTGTCCCCTTCTTGAGCCTCACAACCTATTGTAAAACTCTTGGCGCGTAGCAGCCAAAATTTCAGGGGTGATAGAGTTGCCCGCCTCCAAAATTTTCGCCCTCAACTCCTGTATAGTCGTAGGCCGTAAGTGAGGGTGTTGGAAAATTTTGTCGTGCCAACAACCCCATAGGAAAAAGTAATTTGGCGCAAGATCTGGTGATCGAGGAGGCCATCGGATATTTCCATACGTGGAAATAATTCTATCATCAAATACCTGACGAAGGTAATTTGTAGCCTGGCGTGAATTGTGGGATGAACAGCCATCTTGCTGAAACCACAATTCCCCAAATTTATGTTGAGTTCCCTCAACCGTAGTAAAACCTGGTATTGGAGAAGATCAACATATTTTTGACTATTCAAATTCTCTTCAATGAAAAAGGGTCCAATAATGTGATCCCCGACAATACCGCTCCAAACATTTAATTTTTGAGAATGTTGCGTTCTAACACTTGCATGCAGATGTTTATTTTCGCGGGACCAATAACGGCTATTTTGTGGATTGTGAAAGCTATGAAGTTCAAATGTCTTCTCGTCACTAAACAAAACTTTTGATAGGAAATTTTCGTTCCTGTCACATTTATCCCTCATAACTTCACAATATTCTAACCGGCGAAAATAATCACCTGGTTGCAATTCCTGCGACTTCCCAATCTTAAACGACTTGTAGCCGTATTCTTTTAGGATCCATCGGCAAGTACTGTTGGGAATATCCAGTGCCTCCGCAATCGGTTTCGTCGAACATGGTTCATGTGCCTCAACGTAAGCGCATACCATTTCGTCTCGTTCCACCCTGTGTGGAAGAACGGGATGCTCTGGTATTTCGTCGTCGTGGTAACACTTTCTACAACCATTTATGCACCCGTACCTTTCAAAACGATGATAAATGTTGTAGACAGTTTGAGCCACAGGAAACAAAAAGCCCAATAATCTTGTCCGCACTGTCACTTTTTATGTAGTTTTTAATAATAAAAATCTTTTCTTCTCGAGTATACGGCATTTTAAAAACACAAAATTTACGAAACTGAAGCGACTCGAAAGGAAATAAAAATGCAATGTCTGTGAATCCCAGTTTTTCCTGGATCATCTGATGGTGTGGCCGCCATCTAGCGGAATTTGCAGACATCTTGTCAACGGTTATTATTGCAACTATGATTTATGCTCACAATGAAAGAGTGGCGACAATTTTTTCTCTTGAAAGCAGTCCGGAGATAATAACAAAACTGGCACCATTGCTCAATATACCTGTTTCTTTTGTGCGCGCAGAACTTTCTATGCCATTTCTGTTTGATTTATTGAAATCCTATCCCTAAGGAAAATCTTAGCGATAAAAGCGATGGGCTAATTATTAGTATTTGGGTGCCTTTTGGTTTTAGTAAATATTACCAAACTTGTGATGAGCTTATTTTTTATTATCATTTACTCTATAAGGATCAAGTTTAGTTTGCGTCCATCCAACGATATCCTCGTTGGCCCATCGCTTTTATTAAGTATATTAGAAAGCTTGAAACTTATTTTCTACTTTTTAGTCAATTTTCTAAAAGCTTGTTATTAAAAACATTTTTTACTTAAATTTATTTTGAAATTTTGAGTTTTCATGCATCGCTCGATGCATGAGTACCATCGTAAGTAGAGAATGGGTACCAAATTTAAATTGCTTAATTTGGTATTTTAAACGAAATCGGACGTAGTCGCCCCCAAAGAGAGAGGAGCTATCTAGTCAAAAATTTGTGTTCCTCGACCCCCTCTATACACCAATCTTGAACGAAATCGGAACAAAAACGGGGGGGGGGGGGCTGTCAACTTTATAATATCACTCCCTTAATCACCTCCCCATTCAAGTCTCAAAACTGCATATTCGTAGCAGCTAACCACCCCCCACAAACATAATTTTTATCTTCAGAATGAGAGGGGGAATGAGAGGTGGTTAATATATTTAAAAATTCCTAACTTTTCAACCAAAGCTGCTACGAATATGAGGTTTTTTATTTTTATCTTCCACTAAATATGACCCGGGTGACCCCTAAATAAAATATTTAGTGGAGGATAGAAATAAAAACCTCATATTCCTATATTTAGTGGAAGATAAAAATAAAAAACCTCATATTCGTAGCAGCTTTGGTTGAAAAGTTAGGAATTTTCAAATATATTAACCACCTCTCATTCCCTTAGCGATCCCCCCCCCTTCCAACGTTGTTTTTACCACCAAAGAAAATGCTTATAGTGAATCACAAAACTGGAAACTTCATATCCTTAGCTGCTTTCGTTTAAAAGTTATGAATTTTTAACAATTAATATATCCTCTTACCTTCCTTAACGTACCTTCTTTCATAATCTTAAATTGTGACCGGAACTATAAACGCACACTAAATTTGAAGCTGATCGGATATGTAGAAGTTAGTCAAAATGGACTTGAAAGATTTGTACCAAACACACTAACTAACAAACAAACAAGCACACAAACATACATGTGAAGTTAAATAAAAGCTTGTAAAAAGTAGATAACTAATCGCTTGTAGATTATAAATTGGCCCTCTTAGCCGCACGGTACTGCTTCCTTTGCAGAAACTTTGTGCATGACTCTTCAGCTTAGTTGGTGTCCAGGAATTTAAAGCTTCTTTCAAAGGAAGCTATTTTGTTGGGTGATAGTTGCCAGTTGGCCCACTTCTTGGATAGATGGCAGTACCCCTCGAGGTGCTTAAGCCTCTATCAGAGTTGGGCGGGCCATTCACAGAGTAAGTGTTCCTATTATATACCTTTAGGTGATATTTTGGTAGTGTCCGGTAAGCAGCCCGACGACTGATGTCTTTTCTGTTCATGTTTATGAGCTTTCTGCTCTTTTTTTTATGTGGTGATGAAACTTTTTGCCTGGAGTGTGTCTCCAGTGTTTTGACAAATGTTCATTTTCCCAATTGTTGAAATCTTTTAGAAAGTGGCTTTTCATGAGTACAGTAAGGTTCTGGGCCATAATATGGAGTTTCAGCAAGGGTATCTGCTTCCTCGTTGCCCACTATACTTCGGTGTTACCTGGCTGTTCAGGCAAATAAAAATAAAAATAATAAATAATCTTGGTTTATACATCCAAATAAGAATAAAAATAACTTTGAACCAATCAGCACACAGCTTCTGCGTATGTAAATAAAAATGAGTGACACCTGCAATAATTAAAATAATTCTCCATCATACTTTTCTTAAATAATATCTGCCAAAACAAAAAAATGCAAAACATCTGGAAAACACCCGTTTAAATGACAACAACAAATGAAAGTGAGGTTATGTGCACCAATGAGGCATGCGCAAATTCATTTTCAGATAAAAATAAAAGTTAAAAGTTGCCCATCTTATTTTTATTTTTATTTGTGCTGTATAAATACCTACACTGTTCCCTATTACCTCAAATTTTATTTTTATTTTTATTTGCCTGTACAAACCATTGAATAATGCAATGGTACAAACCCAACATTAATAAATAATCGCTTAATTCTTAATATAAATTTTAATAAAATGCAAAAATTAAACAACAAGCAACAAAAAAACTTACGCAAACAAATTACTGACTAACTGCTTAAAAATTTCCACTCCGGGCCTGTTAACCTTAACAAAAGAATGTCCGTCCATGTCGTTCAGCCACCTTGCTAAATTAGGGAACTTTTTCCCGTCGACAGGGATCATGGCGTTCAATGACGTCACTGTACTCAAAAGACTGATATCTGCTAAGGTTAGATGGTCAGCTAAAAAATTAAATATTGCTGAAACTAAAGGACAAATTAATTTGGGACCTAATTAGGCGACATCCTAGTACATTCTTTTATCTCCTGATTTTAGTCAACTGAAAAAAAGGGCTTATGATAACTCAACCGCCTTTGATATTTACGTTAATTGGTTTTTGCACTTAAATGATAAAAAGCAAAGTTTTTTCCTCATTTTAGGGATAAATCTAACTTCTCTTATTGTATCTGAAATTCAGTATAACCAGAAATGTCTTATTTGAGTTTTCCCTGGTAATCGGTTTCAACTTTAATTTTTTGGCCGTATTTTATAGGATATTTTTATCCCTTTTTTACTTTTTCTATCATCACCCATTACCAGGTTAGTAGAGCCATCGTTTACACCCTATGTATACTATTACCTGCTAAATATTTAGATTTTGACAGAAATTTGTCCAAAAAATCATAAACCTCCACAAGTTGGGATTGCTGCGCTTCTGTCATCGGACCTTTTTGACCGTGGAACAAACATGCCCTCTAAAACGCAAAAATGATCCGATTAAATATTAAACGGTGTTTAGAGTGGGCTGTTTTACTTTAAAATCCAATTGACCCACGAAAGAAAATATATACTGCGATTTTATTTGGATAATAATTAAGCTAAATTTAGGAGCATGAACTCGTTGTCGCAAAATCTAGATTTGGATATATTTATTTTTATAGTCCAAGTATTCTTACATTCAATTTTGTGTCATGATTGATTTAAGTTTATAAACTACTAATTTAAAAAGACTTATTCTTGAAATTTCAGAATAAGCAAAATAGTAGTTTGAAGTATTAAATAATCACATAGAATATTCTTGCATCAAATGTAATTTTTAAGTATTGGGTTATTCTTAACTACAGAATTTAAGACATTTTTTGAAAGTTCGAGACAATGATGTGTTTGAAATTAATTCTGTGTTTCGGACTTCCATTGTCTATCTCTTCCTAAGGCTTATATACTATGGCAAATCACTCAACTGTGAAATTTAAGAAGTTGGCTCCGCCCAAGGAGGGGCTTCCAAATATTTGGAATTTCAACACTTGGTTTACTGAAAATATCCTGATTCAGCCCAATAAAGGCAGCTTCAAGGAATTTTCGTTCGTCACTTCATTCGGTGTTGTTTTGACCATGCATGTTCGGCGATTCCTGATTTTGTTATTTCACCTCTTTGGGTATTCATCTGATGTTCCTTCAGCCTAACAGATAGTGGTCTTGTTGTTTCGCCTATGTATGATTCACCACCCTCACAAGGAACTTGGTAAATGCATTCCTTATTTTGTTTGTTCTCTAGGTTTGTTTTACTAAGAAGGCTTCGAATTGTGTTATTAGATTTAAAAGCTGTTTTTATATTAAAGATGTTCGCTGGTCTTTGAATTTTCTCTGATACTCCTTTAATGTATGGAATTGTAAGGAATGCATTTGCCTGGTTTTTGTCTTGTAATCTCTGTCCTGTTTGCTAAAATTCAGAAATAGTGTCTGTTATAAGTTTAAGGCTGTAACCGTACTGCTGCAGATCCTTCTAAATGTTTCTACTCTTATTTTCAGGTGAATGTTAATGATACTTTTATTGTCTGGACCACCGAAATAACATAAGACCCACCATTAAATTCACAATAGAGTTCGAACAAAATTGTCAAATTCCTTTTCTTGATGTACTTGTCAAATGAGTAGAAAGCGACATCAGAACAACAGTCTGTCGTAAACCCACTTACACAGGACAATATTTAAATCAAGATTTAAATCATTCTGCTACAACCAAACGAGGTATAATAAGTACTTTGTATAACAGAGCCGTTCAAATTTGTAGCAATTCTCATGACTTGGAAATCGAAATAAGAATCATTAAGAAGGATCTGCAGCAGAATGGTTACAGCCTTAAAATTATAACAGACACTATTTCTACATTTCAGCATACAGGACTGAGATTACAAGACCAAAACCAGGCAAATGCATTCCTTACAATTCCATACATTAAAGGAGTATCAGAGAAAATTCATTTGTTATCTTTAATATTAAAACAGCTCTTAAATCTGACAACACAATTCGAATCCTTCTGATTAAAACCAAGCCGAAGAACAATCAAAATAAAGAATGCGTTTAACATGTTCCTTGTGAGTGTGGTGAATCATACATAGGCGAAACAAAAAGACCACTATCCGTTAGGCTTAAGGAACATCAGACGAATACTCAAACAGGTGAAACAACGAAATCAGGAATAGCCGAATATGCATCGTCAAAACAACACCGAATGAAGTGGACAGAAGCAAAGGTTTTGCACAAGGAGTCACACTGGAAGAAACGAAAATTTCTTGAAGCTGCTTTTATTGGGCAGAATCAGGGTATTGAAATTCCAAATATTTGGAAGCCCTTCCTTGGGCGAACCCAATTTCTTAAACTTTACGGTTGAGTGATTTTCCATAGTAAGTATATAAGTATGTAGCCTTAGAAATAGATTGTAGTTTGCACCTCAAGATGAGCAGAGATTGTTCTGATCGAAACGTCATATATAAATAAAATATAGACCATGGAAGTCCGAAACACAGAGTTAATTTCATACAGAATACATGTTTTTTCAGTGATCAGTGGTCGTAGATCTCATCCACATGTGCGAGTTAAAAAATGTAAGTGTCAAAAGAAAAATTTGCCTTCCTTTGCGATTGCTTGTCTAAAAAATATAAGAGTCTTCTTAAAATATAGCAAAATTTATAAAATATCACACATTACTATACTTATGCCAGAAATCGCATGTTTTTTGTGAAATTTTAAAACTTATTATTGTTCTTCAAACCAAAGCTACATTTTTTTGCACTCGACGCGCGTTTCGCTAATAACGTTAGCATGATCAGGAGACGATAAACAATGTTTTATTTGTTTATCGTTATTGTTAAATTGTTTATCGTTTCCTGATGATGCTAACGTTGTTAGCGAAACGCGCGTCAAGTGCAAAAAAGTGTAGTTTTGGTTTGTGGAAAACAATCATAACTTTGTTATAAGGTAGGTAGTTTTTCTTATCTGCCACCGAGCCCCCCATTTTTACTTACGATGGGAATTCTTAGCGCAGGAAACGCATACCCGGTGTCAAAATGCAATTTGGCATCTACCAGAGCCCTTTTTTGAGCGTCTCTGGGATAGAGAGATTCAGCCTTATCGCCTCCGTATTTCGTAACCAAATAGCCCAAAATAGCGTGGCTGTCCCACAGAATGAAACCGTTATCATCTAGGACGGGAATGGTGTGCTGGGGGTTTAACTAAAATAGAATACACATTTTTTTTAGTCCAAAACCTCCTTTAAACAATGTTGTATGAGTTGGGAATTTGGAACCTTTGGGAATTCCACTTTTTTCAGACAAAAAGATACCTCCGACTCTAAATTTGTATCAATTCCTTATAATCCTAATTATACAAAAGGATTAAAAAAAGTATTTAATAACACCGGTCTTAAATTAATATACCAATCCGGAAACACAATAAGAAGTTTACTAGGAAATCCCAAAGATTAAACTACAGTTCTGGAAAAAGTGGACTTTACGAAATTAGTTGCGTGGATTGTGACAAAAAATATATTGGCCAAACGAGACGCCCTATTCAAACACGATTCAAAGAACACTTAGCACCCTTAAAATACGAAAGAACAGAAAAGTCAAGTGTGGCCGAGCATGGTTTTGAAAACAATCATAGATTCACATTAGATAACCTAAAACTTCTAAAAAGTGTACCTAACAAAAGACTTTTGAATGCATATAAAAGTATGAAAATCATTAAATCCATAAATAGTTTAAATAAAGATAGAGGCCCCATTCCGTCAAGTACACTTTATTCTTTATTTGAGAGGAGATAGGATTATAAAGCGTGACCAATCACAAATTATTAGTCTTATCTCCGCCCACTAAAAGATAGTATATAAGATGGAGTGTAGGTTAATTTAGTTTATTGTTTATCGTCTTCTGATGATGCTAACGTTGTTAGCGAAACGCCCTTCGAGTGCAAAAAAGTGTAGTTTTGGTTTGTGGAAAACAATCATACCTTTGTTAATATTGTCTGTGACTTAGTAGAAAGCGTACTCCTCTTTTTGCTGACTTAAATTTTAATAAGTAAAATTGCGCTTGCAAGGATTCATTTGGAAAAAAAATACGGTTGTATTTGATACACACAAAAAAGGTTTAATTCAGCCGAATAAATATTTGTTTCCCATGGTCCAAACAAATATTTATTTGAATCAAATACATATTTCTGTCAAGCAAGATTTATTTGACTTAGTAATTTATTTTGACCTAAATAAATTTTTGTTTGATTCAAATAAATATTTGTTTGGACTATGGGAAACAAATATTTATTTGGCTCAATTAAATATTTTTTTCTGTGTAGACGAAGTTAGAACTAGGGTTCCCTTATGTTACTTTTTTAAAAGTTGCTCAGTTTTAATGTTGTTTCATGGGGTTTTCATAAGATTCTACAAGCCAAGCTGTCTGCTTCTTTGTAAAATCTGAGATTCTACAAGCCAAGCTGTCTGCTTCTTTGTAAAATCTGATCGAAAAAACCCCTCTTTTTGCTGACTTAAATTTTAATAAGTAAAATTGCCCTTGCAAGGATTCATTTAGAAAAAAAATACGGTTGTATTTAATACACACAAAAAAGGTTTAATTTAGCCAAATAAATATTTGTTTCGCCTGGTCCAAACAAGTATTTATTTGAATCAAATACATATATCTATCAAGCAAGATTTATTTGACTTAGAAATTAATTTTGACCCAAATAAATATTTTTTTGGTTCAAATAAATATTTGTTTGGATCATGGGAAACAAATATTTATTTGGCTTTTATTAAATATTTTTTTCTGTGTAGACGAAGCTTAGGACTAGGGTTCTCTTATGTTACTTTTTTTAAAGTTGCTCAGTTTTTATGTTGTTTCATGGGGTTGGAGCCAAGCTGTCTGCTTCTTTGTAAAATCTGATCGAAAAAAGCTATAATTACAAAAAAATAATTTTTTGCGATCCAGGTGAGCGTGGATCATAAAAACTCATAATGTTTTATGTGTTATTATTTATAATATTTTATGAGATATTTTTGGCAGGTTAGTGCCTGCTATTATTGCTATTTTTAGTAAAATTTTGAAGTCAAGTATAAAAATTTGTATCAATGGTACAATTTCAAGTTTAAATAATTTTAAATAATACTATATCAAAGACAATTTACAACAAATATTAACTACTTACTAACCTTCTGAAATTCTTCGCTAAGATGATCCTGCTTGACCAAGTCAACTTCTTTTAATTCCAAATTTAAACCCAAATAGTCGGCCAACATTAAAACAGCCCTTACTGGGGGGCTAAGTGAGGTGCTGTACAAAATTAGTGGCATTTTTTATGTTTCGCGAAGAGAAATGTTAATTTTTAAACAGCAATAATATAATTATTGCTGTTTTATTTCGTACAGAACACTTGAACCGCTAACAGTAAACAATCTATAAATAAACAAGATTAAATGAAAGTCACTTTTGTACAGGGTGCATGATGCAATTGGACGAATCACTATTATACCAGGAGGAAGTTGAAGGTGACCGAAAGACAGGAATTTATTATCAGTTTTTAATTAGGCTTCTTTTTGTATGGTCGATCTAAATAACCAATTATTCAACCCAATTATTACAATAAATATTTTAACTTTCTCAGATTTTTTTTTTTAACACCCCAGTATAAACTTGATATAAGCTTAGCAATAAACATATTGTGAAAGAGGTACCTAATTGACTTTACTTTCGTTGCGGTACTGATTATTTTTTATTGTTTTATTTTTTATGACTTTTTGGCGACATTTATTGAAAATAACAATATATCATCAATAACCAACCAACAGTCACATTTTCTTTTCTATGGCTATTTTTTTTTTAACCAGTAACAATCCAAACGCAGTTACGAACTCACCCTTAAAATACTTTTACCTGCTCCCCCGCGCGCGTTTCTTAATTTATGAACGCCATCAACAAGATTGTAATGTGGACTTGAGTGCGCCATGCCTCTCCCTCTTCCGGGCTTGTGCAAAAAAAGTTCAAATTTTCAAAAAAATTAGTAAATTCACACGCTACTTTTCCGGTTCCTAACGCGCAAGAATTATCGGCGAAAGACTTTTACCGGCGCGTAATAAGGCATCACCGCCCAAACTACAAAACCACGCAAGACCACCAAAACAAAACAAAAACAACCCAAAAGGATTTTTTTTGCGTGGTCAAAGCCGCCCAGCAATCTCAAATCGTCGGCATTGAATCGGGCCAATGTCGACAACGTCGGCAGTGTGTCGGCATCGGCGACTACACTCTGGCCCGATGTTGGTCAGATTGCGATTTTTAGTTTTCGGTCAATAATCGGCAACTGATGGAGGTCTACATTACTATACAGTCGACTGTATGCCGAATCCACTTTGGGATCGACGATGGTCCGATTGGAACTTTGTTTAATCAGTCGAAAATCGGCAACTGACGATGGCCCGATTTATTATAGTCGACTTTATGCCGAAGCCCACTTTTTTTGCTTTAGGACAGTCGACTTTGTGCCGACTCCACTTTGGGACCGACGATGGTCCGATTGGAACTTTGTTTAATCGAACGAGAATCGGCAACTGACGATGCCCCGATTTACTATAGTCGACATTATGCCAACGCAAACCTTATCTGCGTTAGTGCCGATGATGGTCCAATAGGGACTTTCTTTAATCGGTCGATAATCGGCAACTGACGATGGCCCAATTTACTATAGTCGATTTTATGCCGACGCCTACTTTATCTGTTTTAGGGCCGATGACGGTCCGATTGGAACTTTGTTTAATCGGACGAGAATCGGCAACTGACAATGGCCCGATTTACTATAGTTGACATTATGCCAATGCAAACTTAATCTGCTTTAGGGTCGATGATGCTCCAATTGGAACTTTCTTTAATCGGTCGAGAATCGACAACTGACGATGGCCCGATTTACTATAGTCAACTTTATGCCGACGACCACTTTATCTGCTCTAGGGCCGACGATGGTCCGATTGGAACTTTGTTTGATTGGTCGAGAATCGGCAACCAACGATGGTCCGATTACGTCATCTTAAAATTTTTAAACTGCTTAATAGTTTCTTCTTAGTATATACAGATAGCGCTAATTTCACTATGATCTCTGTACAGTGGAAGATAATATTATATATATAATGAGCAAAGATATTTCAAAACTAGAATGCGGACTTGACAAGATGGTGGTACTTCTCTACAAGATCACCTCTTCTGCCACTTAAACCAGCCCAACCCGACTGCCCCGCATTATCGAAACTTTGTAGTTTAACATTTAACAATAACGCCGATGGACCTCTGTCAATCGCCGACGTTGGACCGCTTTAGGAAACCAATGTCGGACTTGAATAGTTTACCGATGTCGGGCCGAGACCAGCTTGCCTACGTTAGACCGACTAAATTAAGCAGTTATGGGCGGATGGACGGTACCATGTGGTTAAACCATATCGGACCTTAATTGTATGGCGACGGTATGCCGATGAAAGCAAAAAGCAAAATTTACCATTGGTCCGATAACGGGCCACAGTCGCAAAGCGGACAAAAAATACTCTTGCTCCGATGTCGTAAATCGACGCCGTGCCGATGATGACAAATTCGGCAATCGACATCGGACCGACGAAGGCCCGAGGGAACCGTGTTTGCTTGGCGCGGACCTTATATTGTTAGGATTTTTTAAATACGCTATTCTTTAATTTTCGATGATCGTGCTTATAAGTATGTTGAAGTTGAATTTTTCCCAAAAACCACCGAGAAATGGTAATCTAATCCTATTTTATTACTCAATTGCTGCGTACGCCAATAAAAACATATCATCACATCATACGAATTCGGAGAGTGGTATTAAAAACATCGATATTTAAGGAGGTTAGGCCCGACATCTTATTTTTTTGGGGCACCCTTAACCTTCAAAAACAAAATGTCGACAGATTTTGCATTTACTACTGTGAATAAATGCAATAATGAGGTCAAGAAAATGTTACACGTAAAAAAAATTATATTTTTTTTCAACAAATTTATGCTACTTACAGTACGTCACAAATGCACAAAAACACACATCTAAAATAACTATTTGCTATTTCATCCCCCAGTCTGAAAAACTGTTTCTAGCAATGCTGCTTGACCTGCTAGGACTGCTCGATGCAGATGAATTTCCGACACCCTAAAATAAAATTCGATGCCTTCTACAGGATGTAAAAGCAGGTATGGGTGATAGAGAATTAAAAATTAAGAAAAATATTTCCCATAATGTAAAGGTCTCGACTCTTTTGGTCGAGGAGTGGGGGAAAACGACCTTGGAGTACTCGTGACAGAGCTTCACACAAAAGATCCACATTAAAAAAAACAAGGAAACCGAGATTTATTTTATAAATTTATTTTAAAGGCCTTAGTCTGTATAATCAACTTGACGGTGAGCTAAAAGCTCATAACCCAAACCAATTTAAAAAACTACTTTAAATAAAAACCTCCTTTTACAATGTTTTTGGTCTATGTAGAATCTGTTTTCTTTTCTTTTCTTTTGTCTTTTCTTTAAGATACAATATCTACTAAATAAAATGTAATTACATAAGAATTTAAGAGGTTTTCAAGCCTGTCATTATTTAGTTCTTAAAAATTTTTTGTAAAAAGGCTACCCTAGGTAAACATTTATTGTAATGTAATTATAAGCTTTTTAAATAATTTTACGTATCCTAAAAATGTTTAATTCACGGTAAAAATTATCGTTTATTTTAAAAAACTAAATAAAAATAAGATATATATTTTTTGAAAAACAACGCAAATGTTTTGTGGGGATATCAGAAGACTCCGCTGTGTAAAATTTTGTTAATTATTGATGTGCGGTTTATCTGTTTAATTAAACGAATATTGTAAGAAAAACTGCGTCATTTTTCTGATAAAATTTTCTAAATAAATTCTTCAGGGCTAGTTTTACGGCGACGCACAGTGGGACAAGCCAGTCTAAACGTGATACAAAGTATGTTTGAAATTTTTTATTTTAACCCCTACCCCTACTAATAATGATAATCAATTTTTTTAGCATCTTGAATTTAACGAAATCTGATATGTGGTCCTGCATTTTTTGTTTACTTTACGGCGAAAACAAAAAATACAATTTTCTTTACTTAAGCATACGCCATTAAGTAAGCAAATAAACTATCAATTTTTTTGAGAAACATATTTAAAAATAATTTAGCTCAACCTCAAACTGCTTTTGTTTGTTCAAAAATGTTAAAGACCAGAAAACACTTTGCGAATGACATAAGTCATTTTTTTGCAATTTTTGAAATCGGCATCCTTAAATTAGTATGAATTGATATACAGCATGACATCAGTGCTAATGTCAAACAAGAATGGAAAAATAACTCTTAAGAAGAATTTGGCCGCCATCTTAAATATTAACCGTCAAATCGAATTTTTTAAAAATTGTAGCAAAACTGACCTCAATCTTAACAATGTCCACTATGAAAAATAATTAAAATAATATTTCGTCTATAGATTATTGAGGTCTCCTTTATTTTTGACATATTAGGTGTAAACTTTGTATCGAAAAAACTTAAACTTTTTTGTTGTTACGTCATAGAGACGGTCGGTATCTTAGTTTTTTCTTAATTATCACATAAAAAAAATATCAAAAAACCAAATTTTTGAAATATGGCGGCCATTTTTTTTTGAACCGATAAATCTCAACTTTTTTCATATTTTTAGATCAATCAATAAAAGTCGAGTACTTTTGATGGAATTTCTTCAAAATCGTAAAAAACACACGTTTTCTTAACTTTGACAGCCGCCATCTTGGAGGCGGAAAATGGGAGATCCTTTTTGCAGCCTTCTTTCGAAAATCCCTACGAATTTACTCCACTAATTGGCCGCCATTATTTTTTCTGGTTTCACGCATTAGTTTTCAAAAAATATTGTAATGGAGGTAGCGGTATCCAAAGGATGCTCACAAGGAGGGGTCCTATCACTCTTATTGTGAGACCTTGTTGTAGACGAACTTCTAAACGAACTTAATAATAAAAGCGTCTATACCCAAGGGTATGCCCTGAAAATCGTAGAAGACTGGTGCAAACGGGTAGACCTCAAGGTAAATCCCGAAAAAACAGCGCTAATACCCTTCACGGAAAAAAGGAAGCTGGAAGGACTATCAAACCCCACCTTCTTTGGAAAACAGATACAATATACCCAGGAGGTAAAATATCTCGGGATTATCCTGGATGCAAAACTAACCTGGAACGCGCATATTGCCTATGCCATTAACAAGAGCAAAGTGGCGCTAATGGCCACCAGAAGAGCTGTAGGGAAAACTTGGGGACTTGCACCACACATAACCCATTGGTTATACACGATGGTGGTAAAACCCAAAATAGCCTACGGGCGCCACAGTATGGTGGCCGAAGACCGAACAAAGCACTGTAAAACTGGAGCTCTCCAAACTCCAGCGACTTGCATGTGGAAACCATTCTAAACCTCCCACCACTTGACATTGTCATCAAAGCGGAGGAAATAATGGGAGCAAACAGACTAAAATGCAATGACAACTGGTATGATAACCATTTGGGACATACCAAGATTGTGACCATTGTCACCAACTCGCTGCTAGAGATGAGGAGTAACATCATGACTCCGAAAATAAACACCAACAAGCCGTTTAAGACCCAGCTATCCTGGGAAAACGAGACGGAGAAATCACTAGTCCAGTCAGGAAAATTGGTATGGTATACCGACGGATCCAAGATGGACAGTGGATCAGGAGCGGGAGTATATGGCCTAGCCCCAAGATCAAATTGGTTTGCATCTCTGGGGAAACATACCACAGCATTCCAAGCTGAAGAGACTTGTCTGCGGGAAAACCTGAGAAAAAGATATCTCAACAAAGATATAACAATCTTCTCAGACCGCAAAGCAGCTATTAAAGCTCTAGCATGCCAACAAATTCACACAAAATTAGTGTGGAACTACCTTCAAACCCTCTTAAACCTAGCAAAATACAATAGAGTCACCCTTGCGTGGGTGCCGGGGCACACAGGGGGTAGCAGGCAATGAACACGCGGATTCTTTAGCAAGAAAAGGATCAGAAAGACCATTTATAGGATCTGAATCTGTATTTGGAATTCCAAAAACCTCGATAAGTGGCTATATCAAGCGATGGATGCAAGAAGAACATCGAAACCACTGGCATTCAATATCGGGGCAAAACCACACCAAAAGAATGGTGGCATCCCCTTCAGCACCACTCACCTGTGAAATCCTTAAACTGAACAGGAAAGAAATCAGACAAGTGACGGGGCTATTAACCGGTCACTGCGCACTGCATAACACAAAACCTCCTGGAGCACGAACCCTCCAGAGAAGCTAACTGCCAGAGAAACCTAATAAAGGGGCTGCTGCTCCTCGTGAGTTCGTCAAACCTCTTAGATTAGGAAGGCACACAGCAAGAGATACAATAAACTAAGAAGCTGCAGTGTCAAGACCTAAACTTGCTGTTGAGACAAATCAAATCAAATCAAACCTGGTTGTAAATTATCCATATTAAAATGTCACTATATCACAAATAAATTTCTGGCGGCTAATCAATTTTAAAGAATTTGTTTTTGCATAGTTTGGCACACGATTTCATTTTTGCTAACAGATTAACTCAATTTATCGAAAAAAAAACAAAAAAAGAAGTTAAAAAAATCCTCCAAATCGGTTACATCAACCGAAAAGAATCTAAAAACAAAAGATCAATAGATCTTGGGTGGAAATAACGAAAATTTAAACCTGAATTTATCGACTTTATATAGCGTTTTTTACATTCTGCCCCAATATGCGCGGCGAAGCTAAGTTGCTAGGCAACTGGAGATGTGTGATTCGTGAACGATTCGTTCACTATGATCGAATCACTTGCGAGTATTGAGTGATCGAATCATGTTTGCTCGATATGATTAAATCAGTCCAATGGGTCAAATGACCGACGAAGACAGAATCAATCAAACGAGTGAATCAAATTGGAATGGATCAACGACTGACTGACCCACTGTGGCGATACACTGAATCAGTTGGAAATAGGTCGATCGTTTCGTTCACTCGTTCCTTCGATTCGAATTCCTGCGTGCGGGGTAGAAAATATAGATTTTTTGGTCAGCAGAGCATTTCGTATTTAGCTGCATCTTGCAGAAACCTTTTCTTTTCCTTTGGATACCATTTTCCCAGCAAACACAAATCGTCGGCATTGAATCGGGCCAATGTCGACAACGTCAGCAGTGTGTCGGCCTCGGCGACTACAGTCTGGCCCGATGGACAGATTGTGATTTTCAGTTTTCGGTCAATAATCGGCAACTGACGGAGGTCCACATTACTACAGTCGACTTTATGCCGACACATATCCGATTGGAACTTTGTTTAATCGGTCGAAAATCGGCAACTGACGATGGCACGATTTACTATAGTCGACTTTATGCCGAAGCCCACTTTATTTGCTTTAGGGCCGACGACGGTCCGATTAGAACTTTGTTTAATCGGACGAGAATCGGCAACTGACGATGGTCCGATTTACTATAGACGACATTATGCCAACGCAAACCTTTTCTCCTTTAGGGCCGATGATGGTCCGATAGGAAATTTCTTTAATCGATCGAGAATCGGCAACTGATGATGGTCCGATTTACTAGTCGACTATATATAGTCGACTTTATGCCGCCGACGCCTACTTTATCTGCTTTAGGGCCGACGACGGTCCGATTGGAACTTTGTTTAATCGGACGAGAATCGGCAACTGATGATGGCCCGATTTACTATAGTCGACATTATGCCAACGCAAACCTTATCTGCTTTAGGGCCGATGATGGTCCGATTGGAACTTTCTTTAATCGGTCGAGAATCGGCAACTGACGATAGCCTGATTTACTATAGTCGACTTTATGCCAACGCAAACCTTATCTGCTTTAGGGCCGACGATGGTCCGATTGGATCTGTTTGATTAGTCGAGAAATGGCAACCGACGATGGTCCGATTACGTCACCTTAAAATTTTTAAACTGCATAATAGGTTCTTCCTAGTATGTAGAGATGGTGTTAATGTTACTGTACAGTGAAAGATAATGTTATATATATAATGAGCAAAGATGGTGGTACTTCTCTACAAGAATCAGCTCTTCTGCCACTTAAACCAGCCCGATTGGTTAAGCACCCGCATTATCAACTTTGTAGTTTGCCAATGTCGGGCCGCTTTAAGCTACCACCGACGGACCTCCGTCAATCGCCGACCTTGGACCGCTTTAGGAAACCAATGTCGGACTTGAATAGTTTACCGATGTCGGGCCGAGACCAGCTTGCCTACGTTAGACCGACCAAATTAAGCAGTTATGGGCGAATGGTCGGTAACATGTGGTTAAACCATATCGGACCTTAATCGTACGGCGACGGTATGCCGATGTCAGCAAAAAGTAAAATTTATCATTGGTCCGACGACGGGCCACAGTCTAACGCTGCATCGGCAAACATACATTGGGCCTACATCGCAAAGCGGACAAAAAATACTGCTGGTCCGATATCGTAAATCGACGTCGTGCCGATGACGACAAATTCGGCAATCGACATCGGACCGACGAAGGCCCGAGGGAACCGTGTTTGCTGGGTTCTTTAATGAACAAATGATGATTGCTTCAATAATCGATTCAAAAGATTCGATCATTCTAGATGATCGATTCGTTCAGTACAAAATGATCGATTTACTCATCTCTATAGGCAGCTAGAGAGTCCGTCACTACCAGACACCTGACGTCTAGTGTGCCTAAAGCAATTCCCCTCCAACAGAAAAAAAAGGAGTGTTACTGATGGATTATCAGAAAAAATGCTTACCTCCCGTCGTTTGGCTATCACTTTTTTCAAAATGTCATTGCCCGTATTCAAAATGGCGTTGATACAGCTCGTACTAGAGGAATGCTGGTTTTTTTGCCATTCTTGTTTCGGTTGCTGAATTGTGGTTTGTCCGTGGCTGTCAACCACCCACGAGACTGAGCGTTCTCGATTGGCGTGGATGGATGATGGTAGGTTGACGTCATCTTTTATGGAGTCCTGGGTAATAATAGTAGTTTACATAACGCGAAGATAAAGTTTGATTGAAGTCATCATAAATATTAGAAATTATTAAAAATATCAACCGGGAACACCTTTAGGTCAACAACCATCATAACCTGAAGTTTCAATGACTTTCTATCTAAAACGTCAAAACAAATAAGGTTACTAAAGGACTTTTCATATGTATCTTTTAAAGAACAAGGTTTTTTTTTCTTAAAAATGCGTAATATGTCAATTTAACGGTACCGTCAACGGAGGTAAAACGGAATACCGCGGGTTTTACGGAACGTAGCGACATCTATCGATTGTTTTGCAATTCACTCAGCCGGTGTGACAGCAATGCATGTTCTCTCCTCTTTAATTTTAACTTCTATGATTGTTCAATGGTTTGACGGCAAATTCAAACCAAAATAACATCGCTTAATATTTTTTTTTATTTTGAAAAAAACGTCTATTTTTTACGAAAACCTCTCTGGGTCTCGTAACTGATTCAATTTAAGAATGGGTTGTAATTAACTTTTTTTTTCTCTAAAACTTAATGACTATATGTAAAGAAAAAAAAAATATCAAAAAGTCTTTAAAAAAAATAAAAAAACTAAAAAAGACCTTTTTCAGGGTTATATGGAACGATGTCTCGGTATCACAAACACATTCTGAGCACCTAGGACAAAAGAAATTAGCTGATTGAACATTATACATCTTACAACTAACACTTTTGACTAGAAGTTGTTTTCTAATTTTTAAATAAATATTTCTGATAAAAACTTTTGTTATTTTTTATGGAAAAACACCGTGTAAATGAGAAACAAAACGTTGCTTTATTTTCATCTATATCTTTGGAATGGTGCAAGCTGCGAGTGAAAAAAAAACATCAAAATGTTCCGTAAAGGTTGTGCTACAAAAATTTACAGATCAGTTTACAATATATTAACGTTTACTGTTAAAAAATTGCGTATATACCCAAACCCCGGGTTATACGAAACGGTAAAAAACCGAAAAAAAACTGTCAAAAATCGCAGTTTTTGACAGTTTTTTATTAAATTGTATGTCAAAGGCTTTTTGAGGAAAAAAATGTTTCAAAAAAAGCAATATTAACGAAGTAGTTCAAAAAAACTAAAAGAAATCGTTCCGTAATGCCCCGTTTGATGGTATTTATTTTTGGTTAGGTACTAAAATTATATTGGATTTATTTTATTATTTATCAATTAGGGCTAATTTTACAACCAAAGGTAAAACTCCAGATTAAACCTTAGTTTAAACTTCAGTTTAATCTTTGGATTAAAGCATTCGTAAACAAGTTGCTCAATTTTATAAGTCGCAGTCAAACCACAGCCAGAAAGAAAAGAAGAGCTGTTGGATTAGGAGCCTAATAAGTTTTTTTCTAGTTTAAAAAGACTACTTTTTCTGATTATTTTAACCATATCTTTAAAATGGCACCAACTAGAGCCAAACACATCATGGTCACCAAATTTGATAAAAATCAGTCAAGTAGTTTTTTAGATATCAGCGTTGGTTACAGACAAGCATACAGCCAGACCCCAAAAACTTGGCTGTGGAATGTTCCAACTCTTGTCGTGTACAATTTTGCATGTCTCTTTAGATAATCTAAACCTCTTTTTCAAAAGCTACATCGTTATACCCATCTAAAGAATATATTCTGGGACGAATAATTTTTGGTCTTCTTGGTGCTTCGAAAATGTCAATAATTTCGTCATCATCTTTATCCAGTTGATCAAAAATAAATTCTAAGTCATCGATCACAGCGATTTCACTAAATATTACAGTTTTTTTTTTACCAAAAACAAATTTTAAATAAATTTTTAATAACTATTTTGAGGTTAGAATCTTTCGGTAACTATTAAACTGAAGTTTAACCCACACCCAGACCGCCGGTAACGGTTAAACCGAAGTTTGTTGGTAAACTGCACCTATAAAACGTAAAAAAGTCGACATCTGTCGTTTAAACTGAGGTTTGGCGTTTAACTATGAGTTGTAAAATTGCGCATTAGTCAATTAGTGCTCTTATAGAATAAAGTTTCATCGCTTGTCACGCCATCTTGTGGTTTACGTCTAAACTGAGCCATTAGAATCGTGTTAAGATGGTCCTAAAATTAGTATTATTCGTTGGTCGTAAGTAAACGTCGTTAAATTGTTTGAGTAACTTTAAACAAAACTAGGAAAACTAAAGCCCGCTCTGTTCATCGCCAATTAAAAAGCTGATCCAGTTGCGTACGCAGAGGGGAGGGTCCTTAGGAGCTTAGGCCCCCCCAGAGCCATTGAATAGTGATTCCTAAGGATTAAATTTTCTCCAAAAATCAACTCATGGCTATTGACGTACCTTTCCAGAGACCGCTTGCGAATAGAAAGATCCTTCGGAATCGGAATTGTTCTGGCTTCTTTTTGTGGCATTTTCCAAAATGTCCGCTATTCGTTTGCTACATCTTATTGTCTCGTTCACCTGAAATTGGGAACACAATAACCATTGAAATTTGCGGGAAAAATTTGATTGTTAATTTTTTTTAAGTGCGCGCCGGGCCAGAGTTATTTAACAGCTATTGCAGATCAAGTAAGGCCTTATTGGGCATTCAAGTCTTAGTTCAGCGGTCTAGGGAGGTGTCGGTGGCAGTAACTGGATTATAGGGGCCGGGTCTTATTTGGCACCGGTACCTTACTTACCTCATCCAAAGTTAACATTACTCTGTCCGACGATGTCCTGCTAACGTCCCTTGGTGTAGTCTCCCTGCTTCTCAACCCCTCATCAGAGATCTCGTCCCCTCCAATGACGTCATGAAAGTTCGAGCTAAAGGTGCGTTCGGACAGATGGCGGAGGCGCGCGTTGCTGTAATTGAGCCAGAAATTGTTCCATTCACCCACTTTGCTCTCCGATTCTTGATTGTCTACAAAGAAACTTGTTTATTTTGCAAACTATACAGGGTGTCTGAAAAGTAAAAATATCCCTAAATATCTCCAAATCAGAGATGTCCAATTAACTTTCGATTTTCAAATAACCTTTTTGGATTCCCGGAAGCATTCTGTGTCCAAAGATATCCCATATGTTTGCAAGTTTGAGACAATGATGTGTTTGAAATGAACTGACTTTTATTGCCTATATTTTATTTATACACGACGTTTCGATCAGTACAATCTCTGATCGTCTTCAGGTGCAAACTAAAATCTATTCCTAAGACTATGGGAAATCACTAGACCGTGAAGTTTAAGAAGTTGGCTCCGCCCAAGGAGGGGCTTCAAAATATTTGGAATTTCAACACTTGGTTTACTGAAAATACCATGATTCTGCCCAATAAAGGCAACCTCAAGGAATTTTAGTTTCTTCCAGTGTGACTCCTTGTGCAAAACCTTTGCTTCTGTCCACTTCATTTGGTGTTGTTTTGACCTTGCATGTTCGGCGATTCCTGAAGCCTAACAGATAGTGGTCTTTTTGTTTCGCCTATATATGATTCACCACACTCACAAGGAACTTGGTAAATGCATTCATTATTTTGTTTGTAATGTTAAATTGTAAGGAATGCATTTGCCTAATTTTGGTCTTGTAATCTCTGTCCTGCTGCTAACATTTAGAAATAGTATCTGTGATAAGCTAAAGCTGTAACCATTCTGCTGCAGATCCTTCTTGAAGTTTCTTATTTCGATTTCCAAATCATGAGAATTGTCACAAATTTGAACGGCTCTGTTACACAAAGTTCTTATTATGCTCCGTTTGGTTGTAGCAGAATGATTTGAACCTTGATTTAAATATTGTCCTGTGTGAGCAGGTTTATGATACTGATGTTCTGATGTCGCTTTCTACTCGTTTGACAAGTACATCAAGAAAAGGAATTTGACAATTTTGATCCAACTCCATTGTGAATTTAATGGTGGGTCTTATGTTATTTAGGTGGTGAAGAAATTCTTAAAGTTGTTGGTCATTCCCGGTTCAGGACGTGACTTGTCAAAAAAAACGTGAAATTTGAAAAATGCAGAAAAACACTCGACATAAGCGTGAGCCGTCGCGCCCACAAATATGTTATAATTTAGTTAGATCTTATGATACGAAAGGAAAGTTAAATACTTGTTGTAAAAAGGATTTGCAATAAAATTCGTGAGCCCATTGGTTTAGAGGATTAGTCAAGAATCAGAAAATCCATAACAGTACCTTGTAAATTTGATATAGCGCTCTCAGAATATTCCATATTGACGCTCTCGATCCAGGATAAGTAGTTGGTACTGGTGGGACTCAAGATGGTTCTACTGCCATCCCTGTTCGACTCACTGGTACTTCTTATTGCGTAATCTGGATCTGACGAGGTTTCCATGGAACTGAATGGAGTTCTTTAAAAAAAAATATCTCAACCAAGTTCAGTCTGTTTCGCAAATTTGACCTGTTACAAATTCAAAAGTTTTTGAAAATTTTCCATTTTTACTGTTTAGAAAACAATTAATTTTTGTTCTCTTAATAAAACAACTTTTTTAAGAAATACATGGATTTATTTATTCTTTCAACAAGTATAGCGCCATATTGTACATTCTTTACATTTAAATAAGCTCATCAGCAACCTTTTTATTGGTATTTAGACGCAGAAATGGAATAATGTTTTTAGTTCATCATACCAATATGTAATGGGGGACTATAAAAATCGTGAAATTTTGACTTTTCTTAATTTATTATAACAAGGTTCCAAAACAATTCTTAATCGACGAAAAAAAAAGTTGTCTGTCGGTCCGTCTGTATACACGATAACTCAAGAACGTCTTAATCGATTTTAACGAAATTTGGTAAAAAAATCTCCTATCGGCTGACCATGAACTTTTGGGTAGGGTAGTGGGGGGTTGAAGGGGAGAAAAGGGAGAAAAAATATTTAAAAAAATTGTAACTTTGGAACAAAAGCAAGTAGCGATATACGGGTTTCATATTTAAATTTCCATGAATACGGACTACAAATTTTGTTATAAAGTCCAGATTCGTGGGACCTTTGGTTTCCGAGTTATTTGAAAAAACGTTAAAATATATAAAAAAATATTACCCATAAATTGGTTAAAATCTTTCAAAGCTACAGTTTTCGAGATATTTTCATTTCCTTTCAACATAAAATAATTGATTGTATGGTGGAGTATCCGTGCTTTCTATTTTTTTTCTCATTTTTTTTTGGGAAAATACGACACAGATATTCTGAACCTTGATGTTTTTTCAAAATTAGACAGAAATGTACGAAAAAGTTCACTACTAGATTTAAGATTTAACTACAGAAATAAAGACATGCATTGACAAATTAAAGTAAAGGATTTACCTAGTAATAGTTCTAGCACTCAATTTTGAAAAGGAACTTCTGGAACTTCTTCTTTCCGATATGGACGCCAAGCTGTGTCTATATTGGATTTCTTTAGCTTGAGATGCTTCTTCTGTAAATTTAAAAACAAAAACACTTGTTATACAACTAAAAAGTAGAAAATGGTACTTCTTTAAGGTGTCCACCGATTTTCTTTGCCAAAATTTTTTTCTGACTTTTCCTTGACAAAATTAAAAAATTCCCTGATTCCATGAAACTGAAAAAAAATATGAATATTTGTAAGTTACATACTGGGTTATGCGTTTGCCTGTAAAACATAGGGTACAGGGTTATCCATTATAAATATTACACCCTCTTTTCTCTGTTATTTATGGATTTTACAAAAAATAGACATCGACTTAAGAAATTTTCTATTTTAAATTTAACACCCTGTATATTTTTTAAAACTTCGATAGGTTTTTTTTTATTCCAAAAATATACCATTTGTAAGTATTTTTTATGTTTTTTTTACAATTATTTGAAAAAAAGTAGTGTTTACAACTCGCGGCTAAATTTTAGCCGCTAGTAGTGAACACTACCATTTTAAGGTGAAAAAACTTAATCTTTACGCACCATCTTCGTTGCTGCTACAAGACTCCGGCTTGTCCTTCCTGGACGGCACAGAATTAGCTCTTCTGACCACTGTGCCCGTCCTGACGAACTTCGTCAGCGCCGGACTACCATACAGTGTCAAATCGAAATTTGACGCGTCGTTCAAGTTGTCATAGAAAAATGACATTTGACCGCCACCGCTGCTATGCGACGAGTCCGTTGTTGATTGGCTGCTGCTCCCGCTGCTTGCGCCTCCGTCGTTTGACATGTTTTTGACAGACTGGTCGTGGTCGTCGTCAGTATCTTAAGAATTGACATGGAGACTTGCATAAAGTATTTCGTTGAGCTCCATACTGAGTTCAACAATGTCATGCATTGTCAAAAAACTGGTCTGGATGCTTATTCTTGACCGATCGTGAGGTGAGGTGAGCGAAATTCCCCGTGCAAAAAGGTGGTGAAAAAAGCTCACCTCACCTCACGGTTGTTCAAGAATAAGCGTCCTGATTAGACCTTGAAGCCACTTTAGTTTTCTATGTACTTTTTCTTTTTGGGCAGGTTACTGAAAACAAACACAATTTAGGTCATAGATAATAAGAGAAGTTATTTTCAAATAGGGCGGATTTATTTTTGACATAAGCAGAACGCCATCTAGGATTTTTACACTGAAAATTTTTTTAGTAAAGTGGTTTTTCCTGGCGTCTATTTTGCCAAAAAACGTTGCTGGAACAGCAAAATTTCTGCTACAAGAGCTGAGTTTCTTGCTAGAACTGGGATAGAAAAATAATGTTTCGAAGCCCCAGCAAAAAAAATAGTTACGCCAGCAAACAAATTTAGTACTCTTTCCTTCTAGCAAAAAACCTTTGCTCTCCCGTCCCAACAAGCATTTGGACGTTATATTACGTTATGGTCACGTAGGGCAAGAAATACCTGACGTCGGCTCCGACGTCCATCAGTCTTCCTGAGGACTCGATTTAGCACCTAAGTGGGGAATCAAAATCGAGTCGTTTCGACGTCGAGTGCTGCACAGTGTTTTGGTTAAATATTACGTCAAATTACGTAGACCCACGACCCAAAGTTTTACTGTGCACACCAAGTTTAAACTTATTAGATAAAACTTTTATATGTCTAAACAAGTACATCTCAATGAACTGTGGATGACAATAATTATTATCTTAGTTATTGTAGGTAACTGAAAAAAGTTAGTTTTACACATTCTATGGATCCAAATCTTCCAACGAAGGTCAGCTTACTGACAAATATAATTAAAATAGACATTAAAAAAACAGAAACCCACAAAAATAATTCAAAAATATTAAATTAATTTTGAAAAAAAATAACCTAAAAATAAAATCTTTATAAGGATGCCCGTTTCTCATAGTAAAACATTATAGGCATTTAAAAAATGCATTTTAGTTGCCAACAAATGAGTTAATTTACATATCAAGCCTTTAAAATGAAAAAATAAAATGTACTGTTGTAATGGCGCATCGATGCTAAACGTTTAAAATGGCGTTTCGGGCGCCGACCAAATTTGTAATGATTATTTACCTATTCGGACAAGAACACCTCATGCGACGTCGCCTTGTAGAACGACCCGACCTAGATTATTGTAGTATAATTGTAGGTCACGCACCCACGTCGGTGGACCTCGGAATAGTTACATTTAATAAATAAAAGTTTGGGAACGTCAATTTTATTACAATTCTACTTTAAAACTCATACTAAATATAACGTCTCATGAATTGGACGTTATACCGGGTGTCCCAAGGTGAGTCGCCTATAAGATTATTTTGTAAACTATACGATAGAAACTTTTAAACTTTCTATTCTAACATAAGTCCATGTAAAGTATATTTATAAAATACTTTCGTATTTGCAGTGTTGCCATTTACAGAAAATCTTGGCAACAACTAAATTTATTGACGTCCGTTTTCACTTTGGCCCGACCTTGAATTTATTCTAAAAATTACGTCGCCGTAATTAACGTTAATTTACGTCGCTGATAAGTAGCGAGTATCACCAACATTTGGCTACGTTAGTTTTGGTAACTATCGACGACACAACTGATGCACTAGTTGTTGGCGACGTCAGGTCTTAGTAAAAAATACGTTGTTTGATGTACAAACCAACTGCCG
Organism: Oxystoma pomonae; assembly: GCA_963921995.1. Taxonomy (NCBI): domain Eukaryota; kingdom Metazoa; phylum Arthropoda; class Insecta; order Coleoptera; family Brentidae; genus Oxystoma; species Oxystoma pomonae. Next base: position 89,734,142 of record OY998169.1, read on the forward strand.
ACCTAAATTTGGGCCAAAACCGACGTCATGTTAGGTTGTAATTAGTCGGAAGTCAGAAAAATGCTGCTTGGGGTTGCTGTTCCAGCAAGATATTTTGGCTAAATAGGCGCCAGCAAAATTCCTCAGTGTATATTACACTGAGAATTTTTTTTAGTAAAGTGGTTTTGGCTGGCGGCTATGTTGCCAAACAACCTTGCTGGAACAGCAAAGTTTCTGCTATAGCAGCAAAGTTTTTTGCTAAAACTCGGATGGGACAATAATGTTAAGAAGCACTATCCAAAAAAATAGTTACGCCAGCAAACAAATTAGTAACTTAACATTTTAGCATAGAAACTTTGCTGTCCCAGCTAAGAACGTCGCTGGTCCAAGATGTTTTCGCTAAATGAGTACTTACATACCGAATTTTAGCTGTTTACGCCTATAAACAACGATACTCCTTTAATTATTTTTGTAACTGTATTACAAAAAACTCACAGTTTTTTAAAAAAGGCGCCCTCCCCTTAGCATTTAAAAAGCTCTAGTTTTAGTTATTGTTAAGGGCTTTACTAGAAACATGTTCCAATAAATTTGGTTAAGTTCCTATTTAAAATGGCCGACTTAGATGTGCAACATTTAATGTAATTTGCCGGCCGTAATTTTTGACAGATGACAGTTTTGTACCCCAATTTTTTATATTAAGACATTCATGGTTATCCTGTGTAATAAATTTAACGTTCATGGTTTAACGGATTAGGAAGTTAGGCCATAGATAATATGAGAAGGTATTTTCAAATATGGCGGGTTCATTTTTGACATAAGCAGAACGTCATCTTGGATTTTTATATTAGGCCCCAATGAGTACGTACATACAGAATTTTAGCTGGTTACGCTCATAAACAACGATACTAAGAAAATTTATGTCAAAAGGAGTTTAAGGGACTTTCGGTATGTTGTTTATAAAGGTATTATACAGCTCTGTGCCAAAAATCAGAGATGTGTTATTTTTTCCACTGTTTTACTAGATTAATTTTAGTATTAGTTAAAAAACGGTTTACGAATGAAAAACTGATTTTTCCAAAATTGTCCTTTTTTCCACGTTGATAAATTTGAAAAATATCTAATAAGTGAAATACTAATCTCAAAGGTAACGGCTTTAAACCAATGGAGTTAAATTTGCATAAACACGCAAAAAATACCGGGGCCTCAATCGAATAGAATATAAGGCAAAAATAGAGCCTCCAAAATAATAAGTAGAAAATAGTTTTTATGACAACCTAACTAACACATATTTTCTTTTCTCATGTTATTTTAGACTCAACATTTTCTATATAATATGAATAAAGTTGGTTTAAGTCTGACTTAAAAGTTTTTATATCTCTCAGAAGCATGCAATAAGAGAGAGAAAGAACTTTTAAATCCAAAACTGTGAAAAACTGAACGACTGTAGACTTTCCAGGGTGTATCTAGACTTTTCCACAGTGTATCCAGACTTTTCTATGGTGAATCCATACAGTCCTTTACAATCCCATAGTCCTAGACAATACAATACAGTCCCTGACAATCCTTTGAATATTTCTGCTGGTTACAGTAGGTGTACAAATTTTAAGCTACTCTATAAAAAGCAAAAAACACGTAAAAAACATGATGTTGCAGGACATATTTTTTTTTGACACAGAAACATCAAAAGTGCAAATGATTGATAAAATTATACTAAAATTGTACTGTGATTTAAACAAAATAAAATTAGTTTAAAAAACGGTTTACGAATGGAAAGCCGCCATCTTGTATTTGGTATGGGTTTGAAAAATGTTTAATAAGTGAACTTAAATTTGCAAAAACACGCAAAATGAGCCTCTAAAATAGAAAATAGTTTTTAACACCTTTATGACATACTAACACATATATACCACACTTTCTTCACCTTTCAATTTAGAAACACTGAATTACAAGACAAAAACAACCGTTGGGACAAAAGCACAATGGAAACTGTCGTCTAAATTTCATATTATTAGGTCAATATTATAAGGCGAGAACACCATAGGCTTTAATACGACGGTGTGATTTTTGTCTCGCCTGAATTGTCAGTAGTCCGTGACAACGATTGATCATATTAGTCACGCATATATAGACACTAGGGTTAACCAAAGGGCCATATATAAGATAATATATATTAAGTATGATTATTTTGGTTTCTACAGGGGCGCAAATAAATGTTTAATGATATACAGAGTGTTTTATGCTGTCTTAATTATTTTAATTGTTTTGTAACGACGTTTGACTGTGTTCCTTTTATGTGTTTGTTTTTAGGCTAAGATAGTTTATAAAATGGTTTTGTTTCTTCTTTTAGACTTGTGTAATTTTGATGATTGTATTGTTTATGAAGATCATATTTCGTACCCTGTAGTTATTTATTTTTAATACCGTAACAGAACAAATAATAATATATAAATTTACATTTAAAAATAATAAGCTAGACAATAAGAATGCTTTGTCAATAAGATTCTAGATCTTCGGACAATAAAGTATACTTGACTTTCAAAATTCGCGATAAGGTGTATTAGGACGAAAAATAAAACACAAAAGATCTACATAAATGAATTTATTTTGTATTATTTGATACACAGAAAGGCGTAGAGATTTTAGAAACAGATTTTTTATTTCTTTTGTGCAAAAAGATACTATGATTTAAAACGAAACTTTAAATATTTTTTGTTAGCTTTTATTTAAAAAAAAAAGAAATAAAAAATCTAATTTTTTAAAAGGCCTGTTTAAGAAAAACAATTAATGACATTCATTATGGCCGCCTTAACGCAACTTCAATTTAGATATTTGATTCGATTTTTTATCGTTTTTTTTTTATTTTTTAAATTTAAAAATTGACAAATATTTTAGAACTGGGGCATTTTCGCCCCAAAAAAAAACTTAAAAATCCTTTTTTTTTCCTTTTTGGCCATTTTTTTTTAACAGCTGATGATTCCAGTTCCTTAGACAGGCCAACGAACAAAGAATAATTTTTATAGAGGGCTTATCTACAATTAATAGATGAAAGTATAATGAAATTATACAAGTTAGGTCACTAAACCAAAAAAAGCAGGTGTTTTTGTCATTTAATGCCCTAACATTTTACAACACTATAAGAAGGCACCACTGAAAGAAGACGGGGCACGCTAAGGTCACTGTTTAGGAATGAAGCTTTTCAAACCAAGTAAAATAACTTGACAGATATTTGACATGCAAAAGAGCAATAATAAATAAATATGGATAATCATATAAATTAGGTTGTGTACATCTGCTAAATTGCAGTGACCTTAGAGGAATCTACAATTCTGTAGGAATAGACTCATCCTGTCCCTTTTAACTATGGGACACGAGTGTAGTTTTTGTTTGTACAAAAAATTGGTGGTGTAGTATATAATAGGAATTTGTGAATATCTCGGGAACTAAAAATCTCTGGAAAATATGGCTAATTTTATAAAATATTTGGCTTTGGAATATTTTTGGACATTTTAGGTTCTTTTATTCTCAAACAATCATAGATATTTTAACAAATTCTGAAAAAACATTTACAACCTACACCACCAATACGATTTAATTTTTATCGCAAATAATACAAAAAATTGTTTATTTGTCTACTTACAGATAAGTATGTCATTAGGATCATTGTAAGAGTAACATTAACGTTGTTTCCTCACCAAATCCATGTTTTTAGACTTTATCGAATTAAAAAACAAACACTTTAATATAATATTGCTGTTATCGAATGTCAATAGTTTTTGATGCGTTTTAAAAACACTTAAGGCTATTTAACCCATAAACGTAGCAGATAATGCATACCTAAACATAAGCATTATTAGCATAACGAGGTGGGGCCCGTAACCACAGCCTATTATTTTGGCTTCATTTATATGGCTTTAAGTTTTGCTTTATCAATTACATTATTGGGTAAATAATTCGTTATTTAAAAATTCCACATCCATTTATTCCAAAAGACTTCGCATATTTATTTGAGCCTTTGGTCAAACTCCAAATTTTAGATATACAGGGCAATAATAAATAGTTAACACAACTGTTATTTTTAAATAATTGCAAATCTCTATTGTGTTTAGATGCGGATATGACTCATCCGTATCCTTTTTAGATAGGGATCTGACTCATCCGTATCCTTTTTTATATAGGGATATGTTTAAGGCTGTGTCGACATACGAAATTTCGTTCTTATTTGTCGTTGGACCAAAGAATTCCACATTTTTTTCTACTGCTTCCAAAATACTTTACCAATCTGTATTTTTTCGTTAGAATATCTTTTACTTTTCTTTTTTATAGATATGCCAACATTATTAGCTACCGTTATATCGAGCAGAAGCCTAGTATACATTTAAAATTTGACACCGAGTCCCTTCCCATATAAATTATGATGGATAGGTAAGTAACCCTTACCATGTTTTTCCATCCTTAACACGAAAAGGAGTCTAAACGTGGCCAATTAACCCCCTTGGGATGAGTGGGGGGTCACATTTCATTGAAAATGTTTGTGTTGGATTTTTAACACCAGGTTTTATACATTGCAATTAGTGAGATAATTAATTGTGTTCAATAAAAATTGCCACCTTTCGAGTGGTGTGCCGCACCCTTACGTAAAAATTAGGTCACGCCAAAGAAATTAAAATTGTATACAATGTAAATTTTAATTTCTTTGGGTCCGATATACCCGCCGTTAGATGAAAGTAAAGTCTGTGGGATGGTTTTATTCGATTTGCCATGGCCGAAATAGTCGTGGCGAAAGACCTTCAAACCTTTATGGTCGTGGCAATAATCCTTTAATTTAGCCACAATATAACTCTAGTTAAAAAACGCAGGTGTACTTATATTATTTAGTTTTAAAATGTCAGTAGCTTCCAAATGTTTGACTTTGAAGAAAAAAGCTTTAATTTGACATTGTTTACTTATTATTTTTTCGTGATTTTTTCTTGATTATTTCACTACTTCATATTTCGACCAATTACAGCAACGTATTTTGACGTAAAAAAATTGACATCACGGTCGCGATTGATCAAAAACCGTCAGAAAATCTCGCCCTAACAAAAAAATCTGACCATTTTTAAACACAAGTTTACACTAGCTGCTTTTTGGTCAGGACTTATTTGTTAATATTTCTTAAAATTTAGTTTCTTAATACTGTTCCAGTATTAATATGTCAATTTTAATTTTTGTAGTCAGTTTTTACGAAAAACTCTTTGTTTATTTAAAATTGTATGTTGTGTCACTGTTCACAAATTCTGGCTTTTCTTTTACATGGTAAGACTTTTTGTCACTTTTTGACATTTATTGGCACGCGTAGTGGCAATTTAGCTCCGCCGTAAAACTAGTCTTACAGACTATGTTGGAAATTTGGAACCTTTGGTTGCACTAAAACAAAATTATGATTGTTTTCCACAAACCAAAACTACACTTTTTTGCACTCGACGCGCGTTTCGCTAACGACGATAAACAATGAACTAAATTAATCTACGCTCTATCTTATATACAATCCTTTAGTGGGCGGAGATAAGACTAATAAATTGTGATTGATCACGATTTTTAATCCTACCTCCCCTCAACCAAAGAATAAAGTGTACTAAACGGGATAGGTCCTCTATCTTTATTTAAACTATTTCTGGATTTAATGATTTCCATACTTTCATATGCATTCAAAAGTCTTTTGTTTGGTAAACTTTTTAGAAGTTTTAGGTTATCTAATGTGAATCTATGATTGTTTTCAAAAGCATGCTCGGCCACACCCAATGAGCATTTTCAGAAACTTCTGGTGACAGACATTTATATAATTATTATAAAGAGGGTTCCATTGATACCTTAGGGTATTTAGAAGTTTCCTACAACAATTGAGTTTGTATTTTTATTTTATTAAAGGCTCTAAATTGATGGTACCCTAAAGTAACATAAAACTGGCGTTAAAAATATTTCCACGGACATCTTTATAAAAATTAAAGTCATTGGTAACAAATGTTATATAAATTGGTGTTAACAATGTTTCCACCAACATATTTATAAAAATATAAGTCATCAGTGACAAAAGTTATATAAATTGGTTTTTGAAATTTTTTTGTCAACCCACCTATAAAAGAGTAAGTTACTATCAATTAAAGATATATAATAGATTGGTTTTTAAAATGTTCCTATCAACCCACTTATAAAACTTAATTAACCAACAACAAATTTATATAAGATAAGATTAAAAATATTTCGAGAGACACTTATAAAAATTTGGGAACTCATACAATAGTTATATAAATTGGTGTCTGTAATATTCTTATGAACTGATTCATAAACCTTTTTTGACCATAAGGTTTTTTCTATAATGTTGTTATTAATTTCTTTATATAGTGATTATAATACAACTGTTTTTAGAACAAAAAAAACAATTTTAATTTATTTTGGCAATTATAATAACAAAACAAACAAGATTTTTTAAGGTTAATTTTGTGACAACAAAAGGCGCGTTTTTGCGATATCTAAAGGAGCGTTTTTGCGACATCAAAAGGCGCGTTTTTGCGAGATACCATACCATTATTATCTTGTTTTAATTACATCAATCTGAGAGAGATAAGAGATCCAAATCTTCTTGAGATTGGATTGAGAGTTGCCGATGACAGATATCGGGATCGAATGCATTTTACACCCGATTCCCACCAGCGTTTCCCATGCGCAGTCACCCTTACTCAAAAAACTCATCACGTGGTCCGACATGAACTTGTATAGGCAAATCTCGCTTAGACCACGTGATACGTGTTTTGATTCGGGGGACCCACAAATGAGAAACGCATAGATGGGAACCGTGTTTTAGAAAAAGAGAACAATATAGTAACCGTGTTAAGGACGCAAAAACGCACCGTGAAACGTCGAGCGCATACGCTGATACTGCTGGTCGGCGGCAAATGTGAACACCCCGGAAAATACTGGCCTGTACACCCTTCGACCCCGCAATCTAACTATATTCTTGAGATAGTTACCTCTGACAGTTATGCGGGCTTGAAGTGTGTGGAGGCGGGTATTTTTCCTGGTATGTGTAGTATGTGGATCTCTCGAGGAATGCATTTAGGAAAAGAGAACATTGGTAACTATGTTAAGCTCGCAAAAACGGACCATCAGTGTTCAACACTGCGCCATCTGCAGCCCTTTGTTCCAAGTAGCATCATTTTTTAAAAGGGTCATAAAATAGTGTTGACGAGGTAAACAGTGGTATAGTTGTTTTTTTTATAGAATTGTCGGAAATTTTCGCCATTTTAGATTACAAAAATAGGTTTTTGGCCTAAATAAAAACGTTATTTATGGGGTTTTAACATGTGTTTCAATCGAAATATTGCTTGTTAGGGTTAAGAACAACATATAAAATTCAATATTTGTCCCAGAAAGAAAAAAACGCGTATGAAAAAAAAACTGATATTTAACTGAATATTTTTTTTCCCGTTTTCTCAAGATTTTTGGAGCCCATGAAATTTACGTGAGTGTATTCGAAAACTATACAGTACACACGGGACCGCAGCTGATTTTCAGAGTAGGATGACTTGAAAAACAGCTTTTATTTGACTATAGTATATTCATGTTTCTGCTTCAGCTTATCTCACTTTCATTTTTATTTATTTTAGAAGATTCCTTAACACCATTTTATAAATTTTTTTATTGTAAAAAGAAAAAGAATAATACATAACAAGCAAAGGGAAGAAAGATGGAAAATGTATATTTCTTAATCCATAAAAACCTTTAATTTGTTATATAGTGTTGTTAGAACAGTTGTAAAACCTTTTTATAATAATCTCTATACTTGAAGTCTCATAAGGAAGTTTTATAAAATCTATATGTTGTTTTTCTATCCATTACTATGTACCATAAATTTTTATAAGCTGGTGTTGAGCAGTTGTTTTTCAAGTCTTTTTTACTCATTTAAGAGATATATTAGAGTTATAAAATTATCACTAGCACTAAGTAATATAACTTTTGGTTATTTTATGAAGGTTTTATATTATTTGCTGTAACTTTTATATAGACAAAAATGCTCATTGGGCACTTGACTTTTCTGTGTTATTAAATACTTTTTGTAATCCTTTCGTATAATTAGGATTATACGGAATTGATACAAATTTTGAGTCGCAGGTATCTTTTTGTCTGAAAAAGGTAGAATTCCGAAAGGTCTTTTTAAAAGAATGTCTATTTATCAGCTTATTTATTAAGCCTTCGTCGTAACCATTTTCGCCAGCTATATTCCTAATCCTATTCTTTTCTGCTTCAAATCTTTCTTTGTTTAAGGGGAAATTTACTAATCTATATGTTAAAAAGTGCAAACTTGCAAGTTTATGTTGTAAGCAATGAAAAGAGTCATTTGGAATATACCTGTTGGTGGCCGTGCCTTTTCTGTATAGGTCAAAGTCCAATTTATTTTTATTTCTTATAACTAAAGTGTCTAGAAATGGCAGTGTACCGTTGTTCTCTGTTTCATAAGTAAATTTAATAGTGGGAAATTTGTTATTTATTTTTTCCATAAAATTTTTCAACACTAGTTACTTTAGTGTTGAATACTGCAAACACATCGTCTACATACCTGAACCATACTCTGGGGAAATACTCAAATTCTTTAAAAGAATTTGAGTATTTCCCCAGAATTTGAGTATTTCCCCAGAGTATGGTTCAGGTATGTAGACGATGTGTTTGCAGTATTCAACACTAAAGTAACTAGTGTTGAAAATTTTATGGAAAAAATAAATAACAAATTTCCCACTATTAAATTTACTTATGAAACAGAGAACAACGGTACACTGCCATTTCTAGACACTTTAGTTATAAGAAATAAAAATAAATTGGACTTTGACCTATACAGAAAAGGCACGGCCACCAACAGGTATATTCCAAATGACTCTTTTCATTGCTTACAACATAAACTTGCAAGTTTGCACTTTTTAACATATAGATTAGTAAATTTCCCCTTAAACAAAGAAATATTTGAAGCAGAAAAGAATAGGATTAGGAATATAGCTGGCGAAAACGGTTACGACGAAGGCTTAATAAATAAGCTGATAAATAGACATTCTTTTCAAAAGACCTTTCGGAATTCTACCTTTTTCAGACAAAAAGATACCTGCGACTCAAAATTTGTATCAATTCCGTATAATCCTAATTATACGAAAGGATTACAGAAAGTATTTAATAACACAGAAAAGTCAAGTGTGGCCGAGCATGCTTTTGAAAACAGTCATAGATTCACATTAGATAACCTAAAACTTCTAAAAAGTTTACCAAACAAAAGACTTTTGAATGCATATGAAAGTATGGAAATCATTAAATCCAGAAATAGTTTAAATAAAGATAGAGGACCTATCCCGTTTAGTACACTTTATTCTTTGGTTGAGGGGAGGTAGGATTAAAAATCGTGATCAATCACAATTTATTAGTCTTATCTCCGCCCACTAAAGGATTGTATATAAGATAGAGCGTAGATTAATTTAGTTCATTGTTTATCGTCTCCTGATGATGCTAACGTTGTTAGCAAAACGCGCGTCGAGTGCAAAAAAGTGTAGTTTTGGTTTGTGGAAAACAATCATAATTTTGTTTTAGTCTTACAGAGTTCATCGCCACTTTTCAGAATTGTGACGGAAGAGATTTCCTGTCGTTTCTGAAGAATCGCGACCAACATGTTAAATTAAATGTATACAAGGCGTCTAGTTATTGACTATATTTTCCTCCAACTACCGAATTGTCAACATTTACAATTTATTTAATGCTTTACAGCTAATAAGCGAAATAAAAACTTTGAGACTAGTCAGTGATTGAAATATCTCACACAAATTAAGACAAAAATACTTTTAAATTAGGTGGGTTTTCTTTTTTTGAAATGCGATAAAAAATTACAGTCTTGAAAATACCAGATCTATATCTATATTATCTATATTTTTACAAAGTTTGGAATATTAAGACGAAAGTTTGGACACAAAGCATCATCTGGATGTTTTGGCTTTAGTCTGTAGTTTCTGAGATACAGCTTGAGCCAGATGATGCTCTGACAAAAAAGTTTGCCTATGCCTTGTCTGTGACAACTTAGAAAAACTAGTGCATTAAATATACTTGAGCAGTGCCTAATAAGGGCGAAACACGTGTCTCACGAGTAGTCTTTAGGTCGCACACGGTATGTTTGTTTTATATTTTTTGTTATCTACGCCAGTACAACCCAATGGTTGATGGAGTAGTTAGTTAGTTAATGGTATAACTAGTGGAGTAGGCCAATTTTTATTTATTGTGTTTCTTGAACTCCATTACAGACACTGAATTTTTTTCTTATTTTGATTTTAAATAAAGCAGACTCCAAATAATTACAGGTCTCTACAAATGAGCTTATTTTGTGCGGTGTATTCGATGTCATATTTCTACTTAAAAATACCTCCAAACTTAGAAACAGTTTTTAACACACACAAATTTACCCCAACTACTTCCAGTAGATAAAGTGATGCCCAGAAATGAACTAAATTACAAACAGCTCATTTGGAAGCGCATTCGAGTGATGGTATCTCTGTGCGCACAGAACCCTGACCCCCCTCCCACTGTTAAACCATAATTATTTCTTTAAACAATCTTTCAGCGTTCAGCGACTAGTTTCGATTTTATATTGTCTCCTCAGGTAAACGTAAATTTGCAGAAAATTATAATTTAATACCTGTTAAGGCATTAACCTGAAAACGTATCTACTCGAGAGCCATGGGCAATTTGTGTATGTTAAAACCTCCAAAGACCTATTTAAAAATATTCTTGTCTCAAGTCAGACATCCAAAACCCAGAAAAAACCACAAAAAACGAAACAAAACATTATCTAGTAAAGCGCTTAAAAAATTTAATTAAAAACCAAAAAATAAGGAACAACTATCCACTCCTCCTAATATAAAACTTCAGCTTTCTTATTTTAAACAATTCTTATTACTGGTCAACGTCGAACTCATAACAAACTGCAAGGTACGAACTCGCGCGATTTTTTTACATTCAATTGCAAAGGAGGAGGCACACATTACATGCATTCTGGGGTCTGATTTTCGAATCCATACGAAAATATCCGCATACGTATACTGAATAATCAACAATTTTTATGTCAGTCTCTTTCTATACCGTGTGAAATGAGAGGCGAAAGATAAGCCGGTATGTGTGGACCGCGTTCGAATTCGACTGGTTTAACGCAATATTGCACGAGTGGGTGGAGGCATTCGTGTTGTTTCGCATGAAAAACCGGTTATTCTTGCACGTACTACCCATGAATCAGCATATCGACATATCTTTTGCCTCCTTTTCTATACGGTATAGGAAGAGACGGAAGTAGTCGCATGCGAATAATTTCGTATGGTTTCGAAAAACAACCCCTGGCCAGCACACGATCTTCTTGAAATTTTGATATGTTGTAGATAATTTAATCCTGAACAACCTTTAAATAAACAAAATCCTTAGACACGTATAGTTTCGGAGATATTAGTGTTCGAAATTGAACTTTTTTGCTATTTTTCTACTAAAGAATTAGCGGTTTACCGATGTTTTAATAGATGTTCCACTAGCAGATAGTCATTTGTTTTTCATGGTGGTCAGCCTTTTATGTAGTTAAGGCCCTGGTCGAATTCCATACCAGATTTGATATATTTAAAAAAAGTACGGTCATGACATTGTTTTGCTCTATCCTCTCGCGATTTTGCTACACGCTACTCGGAGCAGGAGTACATAATCGAACATCCAAATCCTTTCCGGATCTATCTTGGAGTACGTGTGAGTCGTTTTAGTGCAATAAACGAGAGCTCTATTAGATATTCCATATGACCAAACCTAATGCAACCTAAATAGGTCAGGTATGTACAACTGCACATAAATTATTATTAACATTTACGCATACGATATACATACCTTATTTTCAAACTGTATTGTTAATCTCTTCATACAATCTTTCTTCTCCCAGCGTTGTGCGTCTTACGAAAATTAAAAATAGCTTACTGTTAGGTCCTATACTACGATTTTTGAAAGGTTTTCCCTATAAAATCACATTGACAAAGAGCATAACCAAAAAAGATAATTGCCTGACATAACCCGTCAGAATTATGAAAGAAAAAGATCAGTAGATCGCTAAATACTTAGAAAAAAAGTCGTAAAAATGTCAAACTTTGAATATTAATATCTCCGAAACTGTACGTGTCTAAGGATTTTGTCCTATTTAAAGGTTGTCCAGAATTAAGTTCTCTACAACATATCAAAATTTCAAAAAGATTGTGTGCTGGCCAGAATGCATGTAATGTGTGCCTCCTCCTTTACAACGCTATTTTTCTTAAATATCTTTCGAAAATATTAAGGACCGTTGAACACGGTCGTGTCTTAATATGCCATGTTCATAAGCTTGAGTCATAAATGACACATTTTTATTAATCAACTTCCTATTAACAAAAAATAAAAATCGTAGGTTTAAATCTGGTCCGTTGATATTTTTGTTGTTTTGTTAAAAGCCAGTTGTTTACCGTTATCAATCATTTAAAAGCAAATGTGCCTTGTATGGCTAAACTTATTAAATTTTACCAATGAAACAAGGCATTCCCTTAACTTTTTCTGAAGGCATTACCGTGTTTAATAAGTCTTTAATATGAAATAAATAATTAATTTAGGCGTTTGATTCCTTCAAATCCTGCAACCTAGCAAGTTGGTGGGGCTCCAGCTCGTCCGGTATGCTGGCCCTGCCCCCCACTACCTGTTTGGGTGGGTCCGAGCTGTTGGGGATGGCGGGAGGGGCGTGGCTTACCGAGTTCTCGGCTGTGCTCGGGCCTGTGGTTTCTCCTGGTTTAAAAAAAAACATAGAGATTAAAAAAACTCGCCTACATTTTTGTTTACATGTAGTTTAAAATCTCGTTATTAATTGCCAATTGCACCGCACTGTAACACCCAGTTTAAAGTTAACTGGTGATTAGAATGTGCTTCCACAATGAACTGAAAATACTTTTTAGTTTATTCTTGGTTAAGCACGGGTTGTGTTTCATACACTTTAAAGATTTTCGTTTTACAGTTGGTCCTGGTTCTGGTTGAACCCGAACCGCAATCGGTCCTTTCGTTTTAAAACAATGACATCACGGTTGCAACCCGGTTATGAAATTTTAGAACCAGCCTGGGAGGTTGGTTCGGCCCTTTGGTTGTAAACATAACCCCTAAAATTTTGAAAAAGTATAGATAGTCTTTTTTTGAGTAAATTCAAAGATATCTTCATAATATTTTAAATGACGTCATTATTTTAGAACCGCTGTCAAAATTTATGTCAAAATAATGTCAACCAGAACCAGGACCAATTCTTAAATCGAAAATCCTTTTTGACTTTGTGTTGTAGATTGTGTCTTTGGGGCACCGTTTTTTAAACAATGTCTTGCACCATAAAGGGGTGCAAAAGCGTCAAAATGTGTAACAATAATAACTTTGAAAAACAAAGAAAATAATGAAAACATCAGGGTTAGCCCTGAACAAGGCCAAAGGCGAAAAATCTACTACGCATGCCTAAGGCCAGAGAGCATATAAATAGAAATAGAGAGGACACGTAATGGTAATATCCGACCAGAAAGTCAACGCGATTTGCTATAGTTTTTTATTGTTATTGTTGATTTACTATAGATTTTTATTGTTAGCTGAATGCGCCAGGATGAACCGGGGTAATATTTATTTAAAATTAAAACGGCAATAATCCCGCGCGTTGAATGAATATTGATATATCACTGGCGTACATACTTTATTTAATGCAATTATAAATGAACTTGTTGCTAAGGGAGCTGGCAGAAAGTTTGTATTGTATATATTTTTCAAGCATTTATTTATACTTGTAATAATTTAGGAAAAAGCAGAGAGCATATATATAATTTAGGTTTTCTCCGGTAAAAAATAAGTGTTTTTTATTTATTTTTTAAATATTTTGCTATCTAAGGTTACTTCAATTTTGCTATAAATCATTACAGCAAACCACCCAAACTATGCTTCTGTACCAAATTTTAAGAACCCCGTTAGGAGATCAGAATGGGTGAGAAGGTATCTGAAAACTGATGTTCTCATATGATAAATTTCCTTGGATATTCCTTCAATGGTTCTGTTCTCCTACTCCAAGAGGCGGTTGTGACGTAACCGTGTCAATTCCTATCATAGGAGTCTTCTCCAAAATTGTTTTTATGATTTTTCTAAAAAATTTGATCGCCGAAGACGAAACCTTGTAAGGCAAGGCACCAAGTTGGTACGTAATTTAATCGGAGGGGGGGGTCGATCGCCTGCCTCTGTATTCGCCACCTGTGAATGTACCGGCACGGGTCTGTTGTCCGCAGCGCAACGCGGGTGGGGTCAAACCATATCAAATCAACCAAAAAAAAGGCACTTTTCGTTTTGACCATCTCCGATTTTGATGATTTTTGGTACACTTATTCTTCTGATCCAAAAACTTCAAAATTCAAAAAATTAAATTTTTTGGATAAGCAGTTTTTGTTTTATTGATTTTTGAAAATAAAGAAATTGACCAATATGCCCTTGACAGGCACTTACAAAAATAGCAATATCTCAAAAACTATTGGTCCTATAGAAGCGAGTTATAGCTTATTTTGAAGGTTTCGTAAAGACCTTTTTAACGATGTGTATCACCATGTAATTTTTTGTTTTAATTTTTTTTTTAATTTTTTTAATATTTTTTTTTTGAAAAATCTTGAAAACACCATTTTGAATTTTTTTCAAAAAAATACTATTTTTTTTCAGTATTTTTTAAATATTTTTGGAAAATTTCAGGATGGAGAAGTAATTGGTTCTATTTAAAAAAAAAAAATAATATAAAAAACCTTGCAGGAAAAAACCATACACTTTTTGATAAATACCTATATATTTACTCTTTATGTCTAAAAACTTGTCAATTGCTCCCAGTCTTGTAAATAAGATACATAAAAGGTTTTTCCAAACTTGTTTATTCCTGCAAAATTTTGAGTATTTCTTCAATTGTCCTCCCCTCCACCCAAGATCTTTTCACCCACCTACTATACATTTAAACATGTTAATTCCTGCAAAATGTTTAGCTCCCCCCATTACTTTTTATTGGCCCTTACCCCTATTTGTATCATTTCTGGTTCAGACAGGAAAAGTTTTGACAATAATTAATTGCAAACCTGGGGTTTATGTGATAAATTGCTATTTTTTAATTTAAAACATTTATCCGAGTCGTGTGTTGTAAAATGGCACAAAATAAGCCAAAACAATGGACAAAATTTTTTATGAGGTGTTGTGATCCATTAAGTCAGGAGAAACATTCCGGAAAGTTACGGAATGTCACAAATTGGATGACTTCCTTTAAAGGGGTGGAGACTGGCATGAAAATTTGTGACAATTGTCGAATGAAACTTTCCAAGGAACACAAGGAACAGGATGAACAACCATCTCCTGTAGCAGGGTAAGTAATAGTAACGAATACCTACCTACATTTTTACTTGTTTTTTTTTGTGTGTTGTGGCTCTGCTAATAATTTTAGGGTAATTATTTAGTATCCGGTTTTCTGCCATTTTTGGTTTTAAGTGAAAAATTCTTTATGGGGGCACCTACAGGCCTATAAGTCTGATTTCATCCTTTGCAAAAATTTATGAGTTATTAATACATAAGAGGCTGTTAGATTTTTTTGTGACAAATTCACTTCTAAACGATTTTCAACATGGCTTTCTCCCGAAAAGGTCTACAGAATCGGCTCTTTTAGAGTCGAACAAGTCAATAATTTCGACTCTTGAATCTAGGGAAGCGGCCTGTGGACTTTTTTTGGATTTATCAAAAGCATTTGATACAATAAATCATGAAATTCTTTTGGAAAAATTAGAAGCGTACGGGGTTAGAGGAAGTGCTTTGGATTTATTTTGCTCGTATCTGACTGAAAGACCACAAAAAGTTACAATAAATTTGAACAACAATAAAATAACGTCAGAATCAAACGTCATAATGACAGGAATTCCGCAGGGAAGTATTCTTGGTCCTCTGCTCTTTGTTATTTATCTTAATGATCTAAACCATGTCATCAAAAATCCAAACCTTCTGGCCAATTACGCAGATGATGCCAACGTAGTGATGCCGGTATATCGGGAGGGGAACATCCATGAGGAATATTTTGACGTACTAGGTAAAGTGTCTGAATACTGTGTTAACAACCAACTCATTATGAACACAGAAAAAACAAAAGCAGTTGTTATCTCTAACATGGACATATATGTCCCAAAAAACCTTACTTATGAAGGAGACACATTAACTTTTGAAAGTTACACGAAGGTATTGGGAGAAATGACAGATTCCTCAAATATTTTACAAAAAAAATTAGCAACCTAAATATTTTTTATTGTAAATTTTCTATTATTCTTACTTTTAATTTTTTTGTTATACCCATATTAGGTAAATTAGCCCTGTATTAAATATCTTATTATTTTTTTAAAAGTATGACTCCATTATTTCTCCATCCCAAAATTTTCCAAAAATGTTAAAAAAACATTGAAAAAAAAAGAAATATTTTTTAGAAAAAAATTTAAAAATGTGTTTTTGAGATTTTTCAAATTTTTTTTTTAAAATTAAGAACAAAAAAAATTAAACAAACTATATTGTGTCACACATCTTTAAAAAGGTCTTTAAAAACCCTTCAAAATGAGCTATCACTCGCTTCTATAGGATCGATAGATATTACTATTTTTGTAAGTGTCTGTCAAGGACATATTGGTCAATTTCTTGATTTTCAAAAATCAATAAAACAAAAACCGCTTATCCAAAAAAATGATTTTTTGGATTTTTGAGTTTCTTGATAAGACGAATAAGTGTACCAAAAATCATCAAAATCGGAGATGGTCAAAACTATTGCCTGGTTGACTTGATATGGTTTGACCCGTGGTCTGTGCGCCGCCACTGCTTTGGATCGATAAAAATAAGCAAGAGCGAAAGCAAAAGCGAACCATTAGGTGCCCTCTCTATTTAGATTTATACGCTCTCTGCTCAGGCACTCTGTTCGCGCCCAGAAGAGTTTTGGCTTTCCATTTTTTCCAGGCCAACTTGATGAGGCTATAGCTTTTTTTTTCGGAAAATGCAAGGGCAGGGCCGTTATAATATTTCATAGTTAAATGGGAAAAACGTACCGTCACTTCCCGTACTGCTGCTAACGAGCACGCGCTGTTCCTCGGCCTCATTCCTGTCCTTTAGCTCCTCGACTTCGAACGTTTCCGCCGATTCATCTTCTTCGGGGATGACGTCGGGAAGGTCCTCTCTGTATTCTATTATCGGCGAACACCCGTTACCGTGACAACTCTGAGACTCTACCATACTATTCGAGTCGAGCTCTTGTATGTCTATGTCCTGGTCGTCGGACATCTAAAACGACATATCTTGTCATTGAATAGAATCAGGAATTTATAAAACCATTTTTAAGAGAAAAATCTTCGATATAAAATTCAGAGGTACTTTTTGCCAAGATTTTTAGATAGGGCGTACGCTCGAGACGGACCACGAATTTCACAAAAAACGTAAGAGATCAAAATCTTTAAAGAATTTTTGGCATAATTTTCTCAAAAATTTTACCTGTGGCGCCTTTGTGACATGATGTGGAACACATATTCATAATTAAAGCTATATCTTACCCCTCCTCGATAGTTGGACCAACTTTTTAAAAATATTAAATAAAAAACGTGGTCATCTGGGTTAGTGAAAGGAGAGGGTAGAAGAGGAGGGGGGTCAGCATGTAAAACGTGCACAAAATTACATTTTTGGCATAATTTTCTCAAAAATTTTGCTTGTGGCGCCTTTGTGACATGATGTGGCACACATATTCATAATTAAAACTATATCTTACCACTCCTCGGTAGTTGGACCAACTTTTTAAAAATATTAAACAAAAAACGTGGTCACCTAGGTTGGGGAACGCAGGGGGTAAGAGAGGGGAGGGGTCCGAAGCAGGAGAAACGGTATTGGGTGATCACGCTAAAGAAACCAAAGAAAAATATTTATATTATCAGATGGCTTCATATTTTTATATATATATATAAGTTATATCTCAAAAGTATAATAAAATGACAGAACGGCAGCTCGCATCAGCCATATTGATTTTCTTCTTGAATAATACATGGCACCCAATGAGCATTTTTGTCTATATAGAAGTTACAGCAAATAATATAAAACCTTCATAAAATAACCAAAATATATATATAATATATCTCTTAAATGAGTAAAAAATACTTGAAAAACAACTGACTAACACCAGCTTATAAGAATTTATGCTACATAGTAATGGATAGAAAAACAACACATAGATTTTATAAAACTTCCTTATGAACTCTCAAGTCTAGATATTATTATAAAAAGGTTTTACAACTGTTCTATCAAAACTACATAAAAAATTAAAGGTTTTTATCGATTTAGAAATATAAATTTTCCATCCTTCTTCCCTTTGCTTGTTATATATTATTCTTTTTCTTTTTAAAATAAAAAATGTATAAAATGGTGTTTACCAATCTTCTAAAATAAATTACAATGGAAGTGAGATAAGTTGAAGCAGGAATATTTATATGCTATAGGTTAAATAAAAGCTGTTTTCCCAGTCATCCTACTCTGATAATCAGCTGCGGTCCCGTGTGTACCCAACTAGCAATTTTTTAGATTTGCAAGTTGTAAAAATTAGAATTGCACTAATTTTAAACGTTGTTTTACAGATAAAGAATAGTTATCATGGCGACGGTCGACCACGTCGACTATTATACGATGCCTAAACGTTTATCACAACTTCAGTCGCCTTCACAACTATTTATGACCGTCTATTGTACTAACAGTAATTCCTTAGTTGTGAGGGCGCCGACTACAAACAGGTGTGTGCTAAACCAAAAATTGATCAATTTACTCCACGTTTTCTGGCCGGTTTGTTGGAGACGCGGGCGCGCCTATTTTCATCTAACCAATTTTTCTGTTATGTTTGCAACAAGCCAATTTTGGAGCACTGCTGTCTGTCATACAAACGTCAATTAATTCAGTAAAAATAACTAAGAAGTGTTTTGTAAAGTTTCCATTAGTTTTGTTTAAACATTTTGCACTATGAAAAGGAACAAATGGTATAAATATTCTTCGATATTTTGACATTTGACAGCTGCCATTGAAGGTGATTCCCCAGTGTGTCGGAAAAAAGAGGAAGGTCCTGTGTAAACAACAAGGACGGAAATTAAGTGAGCAGCAGAAAGGCAAACTGTGGAGCAATTTTGATTGGGTAAAAATTGAGGCGGGTTCGCGTCTTTAAGTTAGGGGATCTGTTCAAAACACAGTTAAGTAGTTAAAGCAGTCGAGACACGGGACTCCTTTGGTTGTCATAGAAACTAATAAGTGCCGCCATGATTGATTGTTAAAAACCATTGTATGCTAATTTGTAAACAAACATTAAAAATTATTTGTTTGCTTTTTTCTACAATAAACTAAGATCTTTTTGCATATAAAAATCCGTTTTTGTTCTTAGGAATCCTAAGCAACATCTTTAGGGGATTTTCGAAGCGATTTTTAAATCATGATTTTTTTTTTAATTTCATAAAATCATCTTAATCGAGGGCGCGCTTGTTTTTTAGAGCTAAGAACTGTAAATTTGACAGTAAACTACCGTCTGTTTATATATTTTGGCATTGGTTCGCATGTTATGATGATGCAAAACATGATATATGACATAGAATATCATTTTATTTTAATAATATTATGGTGTTAGAAATAGTTTAATTTGTAGTCGAATAGTGTATTTATCATTTTACGTAATGAATAATATTTTGAACAAATAATTGTACTCCAAAACCCATTGAACTATTACTTCAACTGTAGTCGCGATCGCGACGTTGACTCAACCAAAAAATCATCCACCAAATTGGTGCAAAAGTGGATGGTGTTTGAGTAAAAGTAAACGTTGCGACGCAACGTTGGCACGCGGTGCACAACGTTGAGACGTCGACAAATTGCTAGTTGGGTACTGTATAGTTTTCGAATACACTCACAAAATTTTCATGGGTTCCAAAAATACTTGAGAAAACGGGGAAAAAAAAATATTCATTTAAATAATGCTTTTTTTCACATATGTTTTTTGCTTTCTGGGAGAAATATTGAATTTTGTATTTTGTTCTTAACCCTAAACAAGCAATATTTCGATTAAAGCACATGTTGAAACCCCATAAATAACGTTTTTATTTTGGTCAAAAACCTATTGTTGGAATCCAAAATGTCGAAAATTTACGACAATTCTACAAAAAAAACAATACAATTATACCACTGTTTATCTCTTTCAACACTATTTTATCAACGTTTTAAAACATGATGCTAGTTGGAACAAAAGGCTGCAGATGGTGTAGTGTTGAACACTGAAGGTCCATTTCTGCGAGCCTAACATAGTTACCATTGTTCTCTTTTCCTAAATGTATTCGTCTGAGAGAGGTCCAGCATACTACACATACCAGGAAAAATACCCGCCTGCACATTCTTCAACCCCGCATAACTGTCAGAGGTAACTATCTCAAGAAGATAGTTAGATTGCGGGGTCGAAGGGTGTACAGGCAGGTATTTCCCTGGTATTCTGGATGTATCTCTTAGAAAAAGAGGATAATAGTAACTATGTCAAACTCGCAGAAACGGACCTTGAGGCTGCGTTCCGTCGCGTCGTAAGGTCGTAAGGTGTGTTTACAATTGCCGCCGACCAGCCGGTATGCATTCGAAGTTTCACGGTGCATTTTTGCGAACTTAACACGGTTACTATATTGTTCTCTTTTTCTAAAACCCGGTTCCCATCTATGGGTTTCTTATGCGTGGGCTCCCCGCATCAAAACACGGATCACGTAGTCTAAGCGAGATTTGCCTATACAAGTTCATATCGGTTCACGTGATGAGTTTTTTGAGTCAGGGTGGCCGCGCATGGGAAACGCTGGTCGGAATCGGGTGTAGAATGCATTCGATCCCGATATCTGTCATCGAAAACTATCTCAAGAAGATTTGGATCTCTTATGTCTCTCCTCAGATTGATGTAATTAAAACCAGATAATGATGGTATGGTATCTCGCAAAAACGCGCCTTTTGATGTCGCAAAAACGCACCTTTTAAAGTCGCAAAAACGAGCCTTTTGATGTCACAAAATTAATCTAAAAAATCTTCGTTTGTTTTGTTATAAATTAAAATTGTTTTTTTTGTTGTAAAAACTGGTATTATAACCACTATACAAAGAAATTAATAAAAACATTAGAGAAAGAATGGGCAAAAAGGGTGGTATACCAAAAAGGTTTATGAATGAGTTCATAAGAATATTACAGGCACCAATTTATATAAAAGTGTTTTTTTAACTTTTGTCACTGATGACTTATATTTTTATAAATATGTTGGTGGAAACATTGTTAACACCAATTTATATAACATTTGTTACCGATGACTTTCATTTTTATAAAGATGTCCGTGGAAATATTGTTAATGCCAGTTTTATGTTACCTTAGGGTACCTTCAATTTAGAACCTTTAATAAAACAAATACTCAAACTCAATTCCTATAGGAAACCTCTAAATACCCTAGGGCATTAATGGAACCCTCTTTATAATAATTATATAAATTTTTGTCACCAGAGGTTTCTGAAAATGCTCATTGGGCATACAGTACCTCTGAGACCTAAAGCACTCCAGCGGTACCACTATTGACAAAATCGGCTGAGCCTGACACATATACATCGTTTTTTAAAGTGTGATAAGCTTATACATATGTAGTTTATCTTTTTTTTTCTCTGAGAAGATTTTTCTATAACATATCAAAAAATAAAAAATAATTCACTGTTTATTCTTTTTTAACCACGGATTTTACGAAACATTGCATTTTGAACAAAAAGTTTTTTACGTTTTTCAAGTTTGTGCCGGCACCGAGAGTGACTTAAATTAAATATGTCAATTTTTTTGAACTGCATTCAATAGCCTGGTTCTCTGCCTAAAAACTGGTCTTCTGGAAGTAGCAAATTAGCTACTCGAATACAACAAAACAGGCAAAAAACTAATTTTCGTGAAAAATCCCTAAGATCTGAAACCTCCAACTTTCAACACCTATATCTCTGAAACCGTGAAACGATGATCAGGGAGAACAGATATGTGGCTGAAGTTAGCTTGGGATTGGGATTTCAATCTCGGTTAAATTACAGTGACCCAAACAAATATTGCATTAAAATAGATTTTAGCCAAACTACAAGCGCCAGAACAATTTTAATGTATGAATGTAATTATTTTGGGTCCAGATATTTCACAAAAGTGTGTAACTCAATTTCTTTACCCTTAATAAGGTTTTACCAACCCTTAAACTAATTTCCTTTATTCCAAAATTTGCGCATCTAAAAAAAACAGGAATAAAATACTTTTTATTTTTTCTTAATCGCAACAAGTTGGGAAAATTTTGTTTGAAGTATTAGGGGATGAAAAAGCAACCCTTATTAAAACCGATTGTTTTACTTGTAGATGATTTTGTGCCGCTTTAGAACTAGGCTGAGAAAATAGGATATATAGATGCCTTTTTAGTAAACAACAGATTGAGAGAAATTAAAAGTTTTAAGGTATATGAAAAACCACCCCTTCAATAAAAAACCTTTTGTTTCACCCTGTGGATGATTTTGTGCCGCTTTCGAAATAGGCTGAAAAAATAAAGTGTATAAATGCCCTTTTTAGTAATCAACAGATTGAGAAAAATTCAGAGTTTTAAGTTATAAAAAAACACTCCATATTAAAAAATTGATTGTTTCACTCTGTAGATGATTTTGTGCCGCTTTCGAACTCGGCTGAAAAAATAGGTTATATAGTTGCCTCATCTAGTAATCAACAGATTGAGAAAAACTCAGAGTTTTAAGTTATGAAAAAACACCCTATATTAAAAAATCGATTGTTTCACCCTGTAGATGATTTTGTGCCGATTTTGAACTAGGCTGAAAAAAAAAGGTTATATAGTTGCCTCATCTAGTAATCAACAGATTGAGAAAAACTCAGAGTTTTAAGTTATGAAAAAACACCCCATATTAAAAAATTGATTGTTTCACTCTGTAGATGATTTTGTGCCGCTTTCGAACTCGGCTGAAAAAAAAAGGTTATATAGTTGCCTCATCTAGTAATCAACAGATTGAGAAAAACTCAGAGTTTTAAGTTATGAAAAAACACCTTATATTAAAAAATCGATTGTTTCACCCTGTAGATGATTTTGTGCCGCTTGTGAACTAGGGTGAAAAAAAAGGTTGTATAGATGCCTATTTAAGTGATCAACAGATTCAGAAAAATTCAGAGTTTTAAGTTATGAAAAAACACCCTATATTAAAAAATCGATTGTTTCACCCTGTAGATGATTTTGTGCCGCTTGTAAACTAGGGTGAAAAAATAGGTTGTATAGATGCCTATTTAAGTAATCAACAGATTCAGAAAAATTCAGAGTTTTAAGTTATGAAAAAACACCCTATATTAAAAAATCGATTGTTTCACCATGTAGATGATTTTGTGCCGCTTGTGAACTAGGGTGAAAAAATAGGTTGTATAGATGCCTATTTAAGTAATCAACAGATTCAGAAAAATTCAGAGTTTTAAGTTATGAAAAAACACCCTTCATTAAAAAATCAATTGTTTCATCCTGTAAAAATCGATTGTTTCATCCTGTAGATGATTTTGTGCCGCTTTTGAACTCGGCTGAAAAAATAGGTTATATAGTTGCCTAATTTAGTAATCAACAGATTGAGAAAAATTCGGAGTTTTAAGTTATGAAAAAACACCCTATATTAAAAAATCGATTGTTTCACCCTGTAGATGATTTTGTGCCGCTTGTGAACTAGGGTGAAAAAATAGGTTGTATAGATGCCTATTTAAGTAATCAACAGATTCAGAAAAATTCAGAGTTTTAAGTTATGAAAAAACACCCTATATTAAAAAATCGATTGTTTCACCATGTAGATGATTTTGTGCCGCTTGTGAACTAGGGTGAAAAAATAGGTTGTATAGATGCCTATTTAAGTAATCAACAGATTCAGAAAAATTCAGAGTTTTAAGTTATGAAAAAACACCCTTCATTAAAAAATAAATTGTTTCATCCTGTAAAAATCGATTGTTTCATCCTGTAGATGATTTTGTGCCGCTTTTGAACTCGGCTGAAAAAATAGGTTATATAGTTGCCTAATTTAGTAATCAACAGATTGAGAAAAATTCAGAGTTTTAAGTTATGAAAAAACACCCTATATTAAAAAATCGATTGTTTCACCCTGTAGATGATTTTGTGCCGCTTGTGAACTAGGGTGAAAAAATGGGTTGTATAGATGCCTATTTAAGTAATCAACAGATTCAGAAAAATTCAGAGTTTTAAGTTATGAAAAAACACCCTATATTAAAATATCGATTGTTTCACCATGTAGATGATTTTGTGCCGCTTGTGAACTAGGGTGAAAAAATAGGTTGTATAGATGCCTATTTAAGTAATGAACAGATTCAGAAAAATTCAGAGTTTTAAGTTATGAAAAAACACCCTTCATTAAAAAATCAATTGTTTCATCCTGTAAAAATCGATTGTTTCATCCTGTAGATGATTTTGTGCCGCTTTTGAACTCGGCTGAAAAAATAGGTTATATAGTTGCCTAATTTAGTAATCAACAGATTGAGAAAAATTCGGAGTTTTAAGTTATGAAAAAACACCCTATATTAAAAAATTGATTGTTTCACCCTGTAGATGATTTTGTGCCGCTTTCGAACTAGGTGGAAAAAATAAGGTGTATAAATGCCTTTTCTATTGATCAACGGATTGAGAAAAATTCAGAGTTTTAATTTATGAAAGAACACCCTATATTAAAATAATCGATTGTTTCACCCTATAGATGATTTTGTGCCGCTTTTGAACTAGGCTGAAAAATTAAGGTTTATAAATGCCTTTTTTAGTAACCAACAGATTGAGAGAAATTCAGAGTTTTAAATTATAAAAAAACACCCCATATTAAAAAATTGATTGTTTCACCCTGTAGATAAGTTTGTGCCGCTTTCGAAATAGGCTGAAAAAATAGGTTATATAGATACCTATCTTAGTAATCAACAGATCGAGAAAAAATCAGAGTTTTAGGGTATGAAAAATCACCCCTTATTACAAAATCGATTGTTTCATCTTGTAAAAATCGATGGTTTCATCCCGTAGACGATTTTGTGCCACTTTTGAACTAGGCTGCAAAAATAGGTTATATAGATGCCTATTTTAGTAATCAACAGATTGAGAAAAATTCAGAGTTTTAAGTTATAAAAAAACATCCCATATTAAAAAATTGATTATTTCACCCTGTAGATTATTTTGTGCCGCTGTCGAAGTAGGCTGAAAAAATAAACTGTATAAATGCCTTTTTTAGTAATCACCAGATTGAAAAAAATCAGAGTTTTAAGTTATGAAAAAACACTCTATATTATAAAATGGATTTTTTCACCCTGTAGATGATTTTGTGCCGCTTTCGAACTCGGCTGAAAAAATAGGTTATATAGTTGCCTCATTTAGTAATCAACAGATTGAGAAAAATTCAGAGTTTTAAGGTCTGAAAAACAACCCCATATTAAAAAATCAATTGTTTCATCCTGTGGAAATCGATTGTTTCATCCTGTAGATGATTTTGTGCCGCTTTTGAACTAAGGTGAAAAAATAGCTTATATAGTTGCCTCTTTCAGTAATCAACAGATTGAGAAATATTCAGAGTTTTAAGTTATGAAAAAACATCCTATATTAGGAAATCTATTGTTTCACCCCGTAGATTATTTTATGCCGCTTTCAAACTAAGCTGAAAAAATAGGTTACATAAATGCATTTTTTAGTAATCAACAGATTGAGAAAAATTCAGAGTTTTAAGTTATGAAAAAACACCCTACATTAAAAAATCGATTGTTTCACCCTGTAGATGATTTTGTGCCGCTTTTGAACTAGGCTGAAAAAATAGGTTATATAGATTCCTATTTTAGTAATCAACAGATTGAGAAAAATTCAGAGTTTTAAGTTATAAAAAATCACCCCATATTAAAAAATTGTTTGTTTCACTCTGTAGATGATTTTGTGCCGCTTTTGAACTAGGCTGAAAAAATAGGTTATATAGATGCCTATTTTAGTAATCAACAGATTGAGAAAAATTCAGAGTTTTAAGTTATAAAAAATCACCCCATATTAAAAAATTGTTTGTTTCACCCTGTAGATGATTTTGTGCCGCTTTCGAAATAGGCTGAAAAAATAAAGTGTATAAATGCCCTTTTTAGTAATCAACAGATTGAGAAAAATTCAGAGTTTTAAGTTATAAAAAAACACCCCATATTAAAAAATTGATTGTTTCACTCTGTAGATGATTTTGTGCCGCTTTTGAACTAGGCTGAAAAAATAGTTTATATAGATGCCTATTTTAGTAATCAACAGATTGAGAAAAATTCAGAGTTTTAAGTTATAAAAAATCACCCCATATTAAAAAATTGTTTGTTTCACCCTGTAGATGATTTTGTGTCGCTTTCGAAATAGGCTGAAAAAATAAAGTGTATAAATGCCCTTTTTAGTAATCAACAGATTGAGAAAAATTCAGAGTTTTAAGTTATAAAAAAACACCCCATATTAAAAAATTGATTGTTTCACTCTGTAGATGATTTTGTGCCGCTTTTGAACTAGGCTGAAAAAATAGTTTATATAGATGCCTATTTTAGTAATCAACAGATTGAGAAAAATTCAGAGTTTTAAGTTATAAAAAATCACCCCATATTAAAAAATTGTTTGTTTCACCCTGTAGATGATTTTGTGTCGCTTTCGAAATAGGCTGAAAAAATAAAGTGTATAAATGCCCTTTTTAGTAATCAACAGATTGAGAAAAATTCAGAGTTTTAAGTTATAAAAAAACACCCCATATTAAAAAATTGATTGTTTCACTCTGTAGATGATTTTGTGCCGCTTTTGAACTAGGCTGAAAAAATAGGTTATATAGATGCCTATTTTAGTAATCAACAGATTGAGAAAAATTCAGAGTTTTAAGTTATAAAAAACACCCCATATTAAAAAATTGATTGTTTCACTCTGTAGATGATTTTGTGTCGCTTTTGAACTAGGCTGAAAAAATAGGTTATATAGATGCCTATTTTAGTAATCAACAGATTGAGAAAAATTCAGAGTTTTAAGTTATAAAAAATCACCCCATATTAAAAAATTGTTTGTTTCACCCTGTAGATGATTTTGTGCCGCTTTCGAAATAGGCTGAAAAAATAAAGTGTATAAATGCCCTTTTTAGTAATCGATTGTTTCACCCTGTAGATGATTTTGTGCCGCTTTTGAACTAGGCTGAAAAAATAGGTTATATAGATTCCTATTTTAGTAATCAACAGATTGAGAAAAATTCAGAGTTTTAAGTTATAAAAAATCACCCCATATTAAAAAATTGTTTGTTTCACTCTGTAGATGATTTTGTGCCGCTTTTGAACTAGGCTGAAAAAATAGGTTATATAGATGCCTATTTTAGTAATCAACAGATTGAGAAAAATTCAGAGTTTTAAGTTATAAAAAATCACCCCATATTAAAAAATTGTTTGTTTCACCCTGTAGATGATTTTGTGCCGCTTTCGAAATAGGCTGAAAAAATAAAGTGTATAAATGCCCTTTTTAGTAATCAACAGATTGAGAAAAATTCAGAGTTTTAAGTTATAAAAAAACACCCCATATTAAAAAATTGATTGTTTCACTCTGTAGATGATTTTGTGCCGCTTTTGAACTAGGCTGAAAAAATAGGTTATATAGATGCCTATTTTAGTAATCAACAGATTGAGAAAAATTCAGAGTTTTAAGTTATAAAAAATCACCCCATATTAAAAAATTGTTTGTTTCACCCTGTAGATGATTTTGTGCCGCTTTCGAAATAGGCTGAAAAAATAAAGTGTATAAATGCCCTTTTTAGTAATCAACAGATTGAGAAAAATTCAGAGTTTTAAGTTATAAAAAAACACCCCATATTAAAAAATTGATTGTTTCACTCTGTAGATGATTTTGTGCCGCTTTTGAACTAGGCTGAAAAAATAGGTTATATAGATGCCTATTTTAGTAATCAACAGATTGAGAAAAATTCAGAGTTTTAAGTTATAAAAAACACCCCATATTAAAAAATTGATTGTTTCACTCTGTAGATGATTTTGTGTCGCTTTTGAACTAGGCTGAAAAAATAGGTTATATAGATGCCTATTTTAGTAATCAACAGATTGAGAAAAATTCAGAGTTTTAAGTTATAAAAAATCACCCCATATTAAAAAATTGTTTGTTTCACCCTGTAGATGATTTTGTGCCGCTTTCGAAATAGGCTGAAAAAATAAAGTGTATAAATGCCCTTTTTAGTAATCAACAGATTGAGAAAAATTCAAAGTTTTAAGTTATAAAAAAACACCCCATATTAAAAAATTGTTTGTTTCACCCTGTAGATGATTTTGTGCCGCTTTCGATATAGGCTGAAAAAATAAAGTGTATAAATGCCCTTTTTAGTAATCAACAGATTGAGAAAAATTCAGAGTTTTAAGTTATAAAAAAACACCCTATATTAAAAAATCGATTGTTTCACCCTGTAGATGATTTTGTGTCGCTTTTGAACTAGGCTGAAAAAATAGGTTATATAGTTGCCTCATCTAGTAATCAACAGATTGAGAAAAACTCAGAGTTTTAAGTTATGAAAAAACACCTTATATTAAAAAATCGATTGTTTCACCCTGTAGATGATTTTGTGCCGCTTGTGAACTAGGGTGAAAAAATAGGTTGTATAGATGCCTATTTTAGTAATCAACAGACTGAGAAAAATTCAGAGTTTTAGGTTATGAAAAAACACCCTATATTAAAAAATCGATTGTTTCACCCTGTAGATGATTTTGTGCCGCTTGTGGGTGAAAAAATAGGTTGTATAGATGCCTATTTTAGTAATCAACAGTCTGAGAAAAATTCAGAGTTTTAAGTTATGAAAAAACACCCTATATTAAAAAATCGATTGTTTCACCCTGTAGATGATTTTGTGCCGCTTTGGAAATAGGCTGAAAAAATAAACTGTATAAATGCCTTTTTTAGTAATCACCAGATTGAAAAAAATCAGAGTTTTAAGTTATGAAAAAACACCCTATATTAAAAAATGGATTTTTTCACCCTGTAGATGATTTTGTGCCGCTTTTGAACTGGGCTGAAAAGATAGGTTATATATATGCCTATTTTAGTAATCAACAGATTTAGAAAAATTCAGAGTTTTAAGGTGTGAAAAACCACCCCATATTAAAAAATCAATTGTTTGATCCTGTAAAAATCGATTGTTTCATCCTGTAGATGATTTTGTGCCGCTTTTGAACTAGGCTGAAAAATTAAGGTGTATAAATGCCTTTTTTAGTAACCAACAGATTGAGAGAAATTCAGAGTTTTAAGCTATGAAAAAACACCCTATATTAAAAAATCGATTGTTTTACCCTGTAGATTATTTTGCGCCGCTTTCGAACTATTCTGAAAAAATATTGTATATAAATTCCGTTTTTAATAATGGAAAGATTTTAAAAAAATTCAGAGTTTTAAGTTAGGAAAAAACACTCTATATTAAAAATCGATTGTTTCACCCTGTAGATGATTTTTTGCCGCTTTCAAACTAGTCTGCAAAAACAGGTTATATAAATTCCTTTTTTAATAACAAACAGATTGAGAAAAAAATCAGAGTTTTAAGGTATGAAAAACGACCCTTAATTAAAAAATCGATTGTTTCACCCTGTATATGAGTATTTGCCGCTTTCAAACTGGGCAAAAATCAAAAACGATTTAATAGGTATACTGTCAATATTTGCAAATTATTGAGCCTTTAAGGGACATTGGTCAATATATTGATGGATTTCCGACAGAGAAAACAAAAATAGGGCAAGAAATTGTTAATAAAAATTTACCAAAAATAAAAGCACATGCTTTTTTTACTAGTTGTTTCAAGTAGAAAACATGCCAGGAAACTAATTATATGAATACCAATATTGATGCAAACCCAATCTATAATATACTAGCAGACGCACTAGGCCGGTATAAGGTATGGAAACCAAAAAGGGAGTCTCGCATTAAACAGTGTTCTATCTATGCGAAATCAGGTCGTTTTATTTTACTGTTTCTGAATTATAACGCCTCTATTTTGGAAAAAATGGAAACCTTACTTTGAAAAGCGATTCTCACAGTTCTTCTCCTCCGTTTTAGAAGTGCGTGATGATATTAACAATATATTGTCTATATAAAATATGCACAATAATATTGATTGTGTGAGGGCCGCTTTAGTGAGGGTTTATAAAAACAAAAGCAATAGACTAGCAAGCATTTCTTAAAATAAACTCTAGGACTCAACAAAGGACCTTGTGATAACGGTTTAGATTTCTGATAATACTTTTTATACTAAGTACTAAGTACTAAGTATAAGAAAGTTAAAATGATCGATTAATAATTTTTTGGGTATCGACGATTGTTGTGTTCAATAAATAGGGCCAAAAGTTTCGCCGACTTTTTATCGCACCCGTTCCGCGACACTATATCATAATATTAAAACAGAAAAATTGCAAGACCTAACACCGAGCCTTGTGGTGCCCCATAGCTTTTGGCTGTTAGGTTCCTTGTTACAGCGTAAATACTGAACAGCGTAAACACTGACTAGTGTTTTCTAAATTCGTGATAATATATCTAGAAAATTTTTCTGACACTACGCTACTACGTATAAGAATGTTATTGACCTTATATTATATAAAAATGACAGCGCAAGTTAAATCGATTTTTATATTACACCCGCGCCGTGACAAAATATCATTAAAGTAATACAAAAAATTCTAGGACCCAATACCGAACCTTGTGGGGCTCCATAGCTTTTTGCTCTTTGGTTCCCTATGATAGAGCAACTATTGACTAGCGTTTTAGCTTAGTAATATTACATTTAAAAATGATTTTTTGGCACAATATTATTCATAAGAATGTTAAAAAGTTTTCTCAATTTTCTTATCGCACTCGTCCCGCGACTCTGTACCAATAAAATAAAAAATAAAAATTGTAGCCACCAACACCGTGCCTTGTGGGACCCCATGCCTTTTGGTTGTTAGGGTCTTTATTATTGAGCAAATACTTTTCTATCTTTTTTGCTATCGACGGTAGAGACTTTATATTATTTATAAATGGCAGCAAAAGTCCTGTCAATTTTTTTAGACCATTCCCGCGACAGTAGATCATTAAAGTATTGACCTTTTCGGTCCCGCGATAATACACTAAGTCAAACAAAAAAAATGTAAGCACCCAACACCGAACCTTACTCGACTTTACTTGTTAGATTCAATAGCAATTTTCTTTTGCTTAATAAGGTTTCAAGATGAATTTGTTAAAAGATATGACTAACGGCTCTTTCTTAGAAGATGTTAGAATTTTTTGTGGTAGGGAAGGCTGCACCACTGATGATATGATAATTTGTTCCTGGCGTGCAAAGAATTCAATTTTGTCCAAATTGTGTTTTCATTTATCTATTAGAGACAACCCTATCAACAGAAAACGTCTAAAGACGAGATTACAACGATTCTATAAGAATTGCAATGCAAAAGATTCAACATTTAGCTTTGACAAACGCGAAAAAGATGCCTTTAAAAAAGCTAAACAAGAATCTGATATTAAACAAAATAATAAGGACAAAGGCGAGCTAAAAATGACTTCCCCAAAAGTAAAAATAAATGAAAAGGATTTCAACTGTAATAATGATTCCAAGAAAGTTAATAAAACTAACATAAAAACGAAAGATGTTGGTGTAATAAAAACAAAAAAAACAAAAAAAGCAAAACAAAGCTCCAATCAAAAAGTTATACAAATAAAAACTGATTATGGAGAACTGACTAATGCAAAAGGTGAGATTAATTCAAAAAATTACAATAACGGAAGTGACTTAAATGATTTTAAAGTTAAGGAAATTGAATTTACTGACTTAAAGTGTGAACCGGTCAAACTTCAAAGACAAAATACGGTTTTAATAAAAACAAACAAAACAAAAGGAGTATCCTTTAAAAGCAATTATAATATGCCTGAATTTAATGACAAAATAATAAATAAAAACATATCGAAAGCGAATTTAAAAGAAACTGGAAAACAAACTATAGTGGCGTCTTTTAACAACGAAAACCAAACTACAAATAATGAAAACAAATCGATAACTACAAAAATTAAAGAAGAGGTTTTGTTAATTAATAAGGATAATTTAGGTAATGGAAATAATAAGCGTTTAGAACAGTCAGAAGAAAACACGACGATGATAAAGAACCAAGAGAAAAATTGTAAGGAATATCGGATTTCAAAACAGTGCTCAAAACTAGAAAATTATCCATATTACCTAATTTTTATGGAAAATTTTGTTTGTGAGAAACTTAATGAAGCCACTATTAGACAATCTGCCATAAAAGAAATGTTGCTCTTAAAAGGCATATATTGCGTAATAGCTTTTAAGGGTTCTCATTTTAAAAAACGATCTAGTGGCCCATCTATAACCGAATATGGCATTTGTAGTCAAAAAGAGTGCAAAAAATTTCGATTTGACTATTTTAAAGGTGATAGCGCAGTTTACGTCTCAATAGCATCTGATCGGAAGGAAGAGAATCATAAAGAGCAAAAGACATATCAATTAAAAGGAAAAGAAAGAGAAGAAGTTAAAGAAAGACTAAAAACCTGTACTCCAAACCAAATAAAAACTGAACATATTAAGCTTTCGAATGAAAATGCTCTAAACGATGGAAATTGGGATAAAACTAGGGCTTTAACTGTTTATCAAAAAGCTAAGTCCGAACTTAAGTGTGAGTCAGATCGCAGTACAAATACTTATTTAGATCTACTTATAAGAATATCAGAGGACAAGTCGTTAAAGGATTATGTGCAAATACCTAGTACCCCACCAATTTTTTTATATTCTAAGGAACAGGCTGATCTACTTAAATATAAAAAACCACTTGTTGCTTATTTTGACGCTACCGGATCCGTGGTTAAGCCAGTAATAGCAGGGTCTAGCGTGCTTTATTATTCCTTGGTTGTTAAAATAAATAACATTATTGTACCACTGGCCGAATTTATTTCAGTAGAGAATGACGCTAGCGCACTATCTAGCTTTTTTGCAAGATATAAAAGATTTTTAACGGTAACTTTAAGAAAAAAATGGCCTCTTTTCTCATGTATTGTAACTGACTGGAGTTTTGCTATAATAACAAGCATTTGTCAATCAATGAATGAAATAACGCTATATAGATACTTAAAAATGACCTATCGATTTGTTACAAATAATTCGCAAGATTTGGGTGATTTTATCATAATAAGATCATGTTGTGCCCATTTTATAAAAATGATTTGTAACAAATTGTCAAAAATTAAAATCAAAAAGCAAAGTAGAAAAATTATTGTTGAACTGGTTACGACATTGATGCTTGCTGATAATATAGAAATGCTAAAGTCTCTTTTCAAGGCCTTTATTCTAATTTTGTTAAGCCCTTATGTGAATGATTCCGTAAAGGAGTCATTAAAACACATGAAAAATTACGTATCGCTTGAACTTTTAGATGTTGAAGAAAATATAGAGTTAGAGTTCGAGTTGGAGGAAGAGGAAGATTTTTGTCGTGAGAGAGGCAAATACGCCGAATCTCCATTTTTTTTGGTATTTCATAAAATATACGTGGAAACCGAAAAATCAGTAAAAACCAACCTGTCGCTTTCAGAAGTTTCTTTGCCACTAAAAAATGAATTAAAATCCGAAGAATTTGCCAGCTACTTGCTTAAATATTGCATGGCTTTTGCCCCTCTTTGGACAGGTTTGCTAAATGATCTTATTGACCCTAATGTAACAAAATACTCCAACTCCATTATTGAATGTTGGTTTAAAATTGTTAAACATGAATTGTTGAATGGGGAAAAAAATGTTAAATTAGCAAATTTTGTTTTGGCAGTTAAAGACAAAATAACAACGTCATTAAAGGCCATTAAATACAATGTTGGTGTTAAGCCCCATAACAATAAACGGAAGCGTTCCGAACTAAGCACTGAAATAGATCATCCTTTGGAACAAGAGAACTGGCGACCAAAACGGCAGAAAAATAATTATTTTGCATTAAAAAATGTAGAAAGACAGATAAAAAAACAATATATTCCAAATAAGACAGATACGAAAAATGAGTCGCCCATTATTACTGGTAATACAAAAAATTCTTTAAAAGTACAAACCAATCAGGAAAAGATAGTTAAAGAAAATTTCGAAACCGCTAATTTCAAAGATTCTAAAGTGACTTTAAAAGAATTAAACGTTTCAAACGATGACAGTGAAATAGATATGCCTATTACAAACAAATTTGATTTGAAGCATAAGTCTTACCATCTAGAAAATGGTCTTTTATTTAACTCGCAATACTATCTGAACAATGCCCTAGACCATTCATTTTTTGTAGGTACCTATTCATTCAATAACTATGTTGAGAAATTAAGTGCAAAATCATATTCCACCCTAATATCTAATTTTAATTACGATGTTAAGGCTCCTAAATTATTTACTGATAAATGGCTTACTGATACAGTAATAGACTGCACCGCTTTTTCATTGCTAAGTAAAAAAGATAATTTTTATTTCATTGATACCATAAACTCTCAGATATTATTTTCTAAAGATTATAAAGATTACGGCAACTTTCCTCCGCTATTTAAATCGCTGGATAATATATCTCATATATTGATACCTGTAAATACAGGGAACCACTGGATTCTTCTAGTGTTGGATATATCTGTTAAAGAGGTTTATGTTTTTGATCCATCACAATATTCCACTGTGGACCATGGGCTTATTGAAAGTGTAGTTTGCAAATATTTTCGACTTCGAAATGAATATCAGCTTGGTATTGGATTAAATATTGACAAATGGAAAATAATCGATTACCACTCATTTCCAAAACAAAAAGATGGTGTAAATTGCGGTGTTTTTATTTTATATTATATTTTTACAATCGGTACCCTCGGCGCGCTTATTAATATGAATGAACTTTATAAACATTTTGATAATGACTTCGACGCTGAAAGTTTCAGACTACATTTACAAGAATTACTGTTATTAACGTCAGATAACATGAAATCAAGATGCCTGACTTGTGGGTATATAACAACTCCGAAAAAATGCTTAAAATGTATTAATTGTGACCGACTAACTCACATTAAGTGCTTTAAAAATCAAGAAACTACTACGATCTGTCAGCTTTGCAAAACTGTTCCATTACCCTTTAAGAACCGCAAGCAAAAAACACAAATTGTATTAAACAATATAATTATAGAGTATTTCGTCTTACATTATTTGCCAGAACTCAAACATATTTTTGACACAAGGACTACGAATATATTATGCGAAAGGTACTTTCAATTAAAAGATAAAAGCCAACATTTGAAATGGGATCAGACTACACCATTTATAGATTATGATACATCGGCTAATATTGCTTTTACTTTAAGAAAGTATACACAAGGAATTGACGATCATTTTATAGCTTATGTTCTAGTTAGCTTTATAAATAAAAAAATTTGTTATTCTTATTATGGTCTAGATGAAGATATTGATTTAATGCATTTTTACCAGGAACTGTTTAGTATTGAAGATGCGCAATTTCAATATCCTAGTCCATATACATTAGATCAAATTTATAATGAACTACTAAAGCGTTTATAAGTAAAGCTAAGTAAAAATAATTATTTTTTACTTATTATTTTTCCACTTATTTTTATCGTAATCGTTAGAAATAAGTAAAAGTTAAAAAAATAAGTGATCAGTTAAAATGTTATTTTTTTTTCTTGTTTTATACTTAGTAAAGTAAGTTTTTTAAAACAAAAGTAAATTGAAGTAAGTTAAAATATTCTTGTTTAAATAAGTCTTACAAAAGTAACTTAACAAGATAAAAAAACAAAAAAAAAATCATGCGCAGTTAAAATTTTGGTTTTATATCTAAAAAATAGGTTAAAAAAATACAAAAGAAAACAAAAAATAAAGTAAATAAAAAGTGCCTTGTTAAATTATTATTCCTGTTTGAATTCTTAGAAAATTAAGTTAATAACAAAAAGAAAACCGTATGTTCACGAACAATAGGTTAAAAAAAAAAATACCAAAAAAAAATAAAATCAAAATTGTTGTTATAACGCTTCTTTTATACCTTACAAAAAAAAAAAAAAAAAAAAAAAAAAAAAAAAAAAAAAAAAAAAAAAAAAAAAAAAAATCCGTGCGGAGTTTCCTTTCTCCCATCGGACGCGTCCCCAGGTGGCGGATAGGGGATTTTCTTTTGTATTTCAGTTAGTGTAAAAATCAAAAGCGCGGACCAAAGAAGGAAAACCACTTGACATTAAGCAAAACTATAACAAAGTTTTGATTGTTTTCCATAAACCAAAACTACACTTTTTTGCACTCAACGCGCGTTTCGCTAAACGTTAGCATCATCAGGAGACAATACAAACATTGTTTATCGTCTCCTGATGATGCTAACGTTGTTAGCGAAACGCGCGTCGAGTGCAAAAAAGTGTAGTTTTGGTTTGTGGAAAACAATCATAACTTTGTTATGAACAGTTTTTCCAATATTTAGACACGGACGGCAGTAACTTTATAAATGGGATTTTCAAAAGTTATTGTTTGGGTCTATTTTGAAAGAGGCACAATATATTTTAACCATAATATAATATAAATGCGTCTTTGTCCACAGAAAATTTTTTGCAAGATTGGAAAAAAAACATTTAAAGAAATAATAATGAAATGCCACTTAAGGGTAATCTATTTGCATAATGTCACTCTTAGTACTTTTAATTACTCATTTTAGGGACTTAAATTACTATTTTAATACCTGGATATATGGGTTTAATGGCACATTACACATAGGGACTAAAGAGGTACTTTTAATCCTGAGACAAGTTTATAGCTCGACCAACGGTAGGGCTATAATGTGTCGAGAGATTAAAAAACACTTTAGTTCTAAGGTGCACTTTAGAAAAAAAATATTAATCTTAAAAAACACATTTCTATAGGCTATTTTTTCAGCCTAATTCGAAAGCGGCAGAAAATCCTCTACAGGGCGAAACAATCGCCTTTTTTAATATAAGGTGTTTTTTTACGACTTAAAACTCTGAATTTTTCTCAATCTGGTGATTACTAAAAAAGGCATTTATACACTTTATTTTTTCAGCCTATTTCGAAAGCGGCACAAAGTTATCTACAGGGTGAAGCAATAAATTTTTTAATATGGGGTGTTTTTTTATAACTTAAAACTCTGGTTTTTTCTCAATCTGTTGATTACTAAAATAGGAATCTATATAACCTACTTCTCCAGCCTAGTTCAAAAGCGGCACAAAATCATCTACAGGATGAAACAATCGATTTTTACAAGATGAAACAATCGATTTTGTAATAAGGGGTGATTTTTCATACTCTAAAACTCTGAGTTTTTCTCAATCTGTTGATTACTAGATGAGGCAACTATATAACCTATTTTTTCAGCCGAGTTCGAAAGCGGCACAAAATCATCTACAGGATGAAACAATCGATTTTTACAGGATCAAACAATTGATTTTTTAATATAGGGTGTTTTTTCATAACTTAAAACTCTGAATTTTTCTGAATCTGTTGATTACTTAAATAGGCATCTATACAACCTATATTTTCACCCTAGTTCACAAGCGGCAGAAAATCATCTACAGGGTGAAACAATCGATTTTTTAATATAGGGTGTTTTTTCATAACTTAAAACTCTGAATTTTTCTGAATCTGTTGATTACTTAAATAGGCATCTATACAACCTTTTTTTCCACCCTAGTTCACAAGCGGCACAAAATCATCTACAGGGTGAAACAATCGATTTTTTAATATAAGGTGTTTTTTCATAACTTAAAACTCTGAGTTTTTCTCAATCTGTTGATTACTAGATAAGGCAACTATATAACTTATTTTTTCAGCCTAGTTCACAAGCGGCACAAAATAATCTACAGAGTGAAACAATCAATTTTTTAATATAGGGTGTTTTTTCATAACTTAAAACATTGAATTTTTCTCAGTCTGTTGATTACTAAAATAGGCATCTATACAACCTATTTTTTCACCCTAGTTCACAAGCGGCACAAAATCATCCACAGGGTGAAACAATCGATTTTTTAATATAAGGTGTTTTTTCATAACTTAAAACTCTGAATTTTTCTCAGTCTGTTGATTACTAAAATAGGCATCTATACAACCTATTTTTTCACCCTAGTTCACAAGCGGCACAAAATCATCTACAGGGTGAAACAATCGATTTTTTAATATAAGGTGTTTTTTCATAACTTAAAACTCTGAGTTTTTCTCAGTCTGTTGATTACTAAAATAGGCATCTATACAACCTATTTTTTCACCCTAGTTCACAAGCGGCACAAAATCATCTACAGGGTGAAACAATCGATTTTTTAATATAAGGTGTTTTTTCATAACTTAAAACTCTGAGTTTTTCTCAATCTGTTGATTACTAGATGAGGCAACTATATAACCTATTTTTTCAGCCGAGTTCGAAACCGGCACAAAATCATCTACAGAGTGAAACAATCAATTTTTTAATATGGGGTGTTTTTTTATAACTTAAAACTCTGAATTTTTCTCAATCTGTTGATTACTAAAAATGGCATCTGTAGACTTTATTTTTTCAGCCTATTTCGAAAGCGGCACAAAATCATCTACAGGGTGAAACAATCGATTTTTTAATATGGGGTGATTTTTTATAACTTAAAACTCTGAATTTTTCTCAATCTGTTGATTACTAAAATAGGCATCTACATAACCTATTTTTTCAGCCTAGTTCAAAAGCGGCACAAAATCATCTACAGGGTGAAACAATCGATTTTTTAATATAGGGTGTTTTTTCATAACTTAAAACTCTGAATTTTTCTCAATCTGTTGATTACTAAAAAATGCATTTATATAAACTATTTTTTCAGCTTAGTTTGAAAGCGGCACAAAATAATCTACTGGGTGAAACAATAGATTTCCTAATATAGGATGCTTTTTTATAACTTAAAACTCTGAATATTTGTCAATCTGTTGATTACTGAAAGAGGCAACTATATAACCTATTTTTTCAGCTTAGTTCAAAAGCGGCACAAAATCATCTACAGGATGAAACAATCGATTTCCACAGGATGAAACAATTGATTTTTTACTATGGGGTTGTTTTTCAGACCTTAAAACTCTGAATTTTTCTCAATCTGTTGATTACTAAAATAGGCATCTACATAACCTATTTTTTCAGCCTAGTTCAAAAGCGGCACAAAATCATCTACAGGGTGAAACAATCGATTTTTTAATATAGGGTGTTTTTTCATAACTTAAAACTCTGAATTTTTCTCAATCTGTTGATTACTAAAAAATGCATTTATATAAACTATTTTATCAGCTTAGTTTGAAAGCGGCACAAAATAATCTACTGGGTGAAACAATAGATTTCCTAATATAGGATGCTTTTTTATAACTTAAAACTCTGAATATTTGTCAATCTGTTGATTACTGAAAGAGGCAACTATATAACCTATTTTTTCAGCCTAGTTCAAAAGCGGCACAAAATCATCTACAGGGTGAAACAATCGATTTTTTAATATAGGGTGTTTTTTCATAACTTAAAACTCTGAATTTTTCTCAATCTGTTGATTACTAAAAAATGCATTTATATAAACTATTTTTTCAGCTTAGTTTGAAAGCGGCACAAAATAATCTACTAGGTGAAACAATACATTTCCTAATATAGGATGCTTTTTTATAACTTAAAACTCTGAATATTTGTCAATCTGTTGATTACTGAAAGAGGCAACTATATAACCTATTTTTTCAGCTTAGTTCAAAAGCGGCAC
The DNA here is from genome assembly GCA_963921995.1 of Oxystoma pomonae. Taxonomy (NCBI): domain Eukaryota; kingdom Metazoa; phylum Arthropoda; class Insecta; order Coleoptera; family Brentidae; genus Oxystoma; species Oxystoma pomonae. The sequence continues at coordinate 89,774,027 of OY998169.1, forward strand.
AAAATCATCTACAGGATGAAACAATCGATTTCCACAGGATGAAACAATTGATTTTTTACTATGGGGTTGTTTTTCAGACCTTAAAACTCTGAATTTTTCTCAATCTGTTGATTACTAAATGAGGCAACTATATAACCTATTTTTCAGCCGAGTTCGAAAGCGGAACAAAATCATCTACAGGATGAAACAATCGATTTTTACAGGATGAAACAATTGATTTTTTACTATGGGGTTGTTTTTCAGACCTTAAAACTCTCAATTTTTCTCAATCTATTGCTTACTAGATGAGGCAACTATATAACCAATTTTTTCAGCTTAGTTCAAAAGCGGCACAAAATCATCTACAGGATGAAACAATCGATTTCCACAGGATGAAACAATTGATTTTTTAATATGGGGTTGTTTTTCTCACCTTAAAACTCTGAATTTTTCTCAATCTGTTGATTACTAAATGAGGCAACTATATAACCTATTTTTTCAGCCGAGTTCGAAAGCGGCACAAAATCATCTACAGGATGAAACAATCGATTTTTACAGGATCAAACAATTGATTTTTTAATATACGGTGTTTTTTCATAACTTAAAACTCTGAATTTTTCTGAATCTGTTGATTACTTAAATAGGCATCTATACAACCTATATTTTCACCCTAGTTCACAAGCGGCACAAAATCATCTACAGGGTGAAACAATCGATTTTTTAATATAGGGTGTTTTTTCAAAACTTAAAACTCTGAATTTTTCTGAATCTGTTGATTACTTAAATAGGTATCTATACAACCTTTTTTTTCACCCTAGTTCACAAGCGGCACAAAATCATCTACAGGGTGAAACAATCGATTTTTTAATATAAGGTGTTTTTTCATAACTTAAAACTCTGAGTTTTTCTCAATCTGTTGATTACTAGATGAGGCAACTATATAACCTTTTTTTTTCAGCCGAGTTCTAAAGCGGCACAAAATCATCTACAGAGTGAAACAATCAATTTTTTAATATGGGGTGTTTTTTCATAACTTAAAACTCTGAGTTTTTCTCAATCTGTTGATTACCAGATGAGGCAACTATATAAACTCTTTTTTCAGCCGAGTTCGAAAGCGGCACAAAATCATCTACAGAGTGAAACAATCAATTTTTTAATATGGGGTGTTTTTTTATAACTTAAAACTCTGAATTTTTCTGAATCTGTTGATTACTAAAATAGGCATCTATACAACCTATTTTTTCACCCTAGTTCACAAGCGGCACAAAATCATCTACAGGGTGAAACAACCGATTTTTTAATATAAGGTGTTTTTTCATAACTTAAAACTCTGAGTTTTTCTCAATCTGTTGATTACTAGTTGAGGCAACTATATAACCTATTTTTTCAGCCGAGTTCGAAAGCGGCAGAAAATCATCTACAGAGTGAAGCAATCAATTTTTTAATATGGGGTGTTTTTTTATAACTTAAAATTCTGAATTTTTCTCAATCTGTTGATTACTAAAAAGGGCATTTATACACTTTATTTTTTCAGCCTATTTCGAAAGCGGCACAAAATAATCTACAGGGTGAAACAATCAATTTTTTAATATGGGGTGATTTTTTATAACTTAAAACTCTGAATTTTTCTCAATCTGTTGATTACTAAAATAGGCATCTATATAACCTATTTTTTCAGCCTAGTTCAAAAGCGGCACAAAATCAGCTACAGGGTGAAACAATCGATTTTTTAATATAGGGTGTTTTTTCATAACTTAAAACTCTGAATTTTTCTCAATCTGTTGATTACTAAAAAATGCATTTATATAAACTATTTTTTCAGCTTAGTTTGAAAGCGGCACAAAATAATCTACGGGGTGAAACAATAGATTTCCTAATATAGGATGCTTTTTTATAACTTAAAACTCTGAATATTTGTCAATCTGTTGATTACTGAAAGAGGCAACTATATAACCTATTTTTTCAGCTTAGTTCAAAAGCGGCACAAAATCATCTACAGGATGAAACAATCGATTTCCACAGGATGAAACAATTGATTTTTTAATATGGGGTTGTTTTTCTGACCTTAAAACTCTGAATTTTTCTCAATCTGTTGATTACTAGATGAGGCAACTATATAACCTATTTTTTCAGCCGAGTTCGAAAGCGGCAGAAAATCATCTACAGAGTGAAACAATCAATTTTTTAATATGGGGTGTTTTTTTATAACTTAAAACTCTGAATTTTTCTCAATCTGTTGATTACTAAAAAGGGCATTTATACACTTTATTTTTTCAGCCTATTTCGAAAGCGGCACAAAATAATCTACAGGGTGAAACAATCAATTTTTTAATATGGGGTGATTTTTTATAACTTAAAACTCTGAATTTTTCTCAATCTGTTGATTACTAAAATAGGCATCTATATAACCTATTTTTTCAGCCTAGTTCAAAAGCGGCACAAAATCATCTACAGGGTGAAACAATCGATTTTTTAATATAGGGTGTTTTTTCATAACTTAAAACTCTGAATTTTTCTCAATCTGTTGATTACTAAAAAATGCATTTATATAAACTATTTTTTCAGCTTAGTTTGAAAGCGGCACAAAATAATCTACGGGGTGAAACAATAGATTTCCTAATATAGGATGCTTTTTTATAACTTAAAACTCTGAATATTTGTCAATCTGTTGATTACTGAAAGAGGCAACTATATAACCTATTTTTTCAGCTTAGTTCAAAAGCGGCACAAAATCATCTACAGGATGAAACAATCGATTTCCACAGGATGAAACAATTGATTTTTTAATATGGGGTTGTTTTTCTGACCTTAAAACTCTGAATTTTTCTCAATCTGTTGATTACTAGATGAGGCAACTATATAACCTATTTTTTCAGCCGAGTTCGAAAGCGGCAGAAAATCATCTACAGAGTGAAACAATCAATTTTTTAATATGGGGTGTTTTTTTATAACTTAAAACTCTGAATTTTTCTCAATCTGTTGATTACTAAAAAGGGCATTTATACACTTTATTTTTTCAGCCTATTTCGAAAGCGGCACAAAATAATCTACAGGGTGAAACAATCAATTTTTTAATATGGGGTGATTTTTTATAACTTAAAACTCTGAATTTTTCTCAATCTGTTGATTACTAAAATAGGCATCTATATAACCTATTTTTGCAGCCTAGTTCAAAAGTGGAAGAAAATCGTCTACAGGATGAAACAATCGATTTTTACAAGATGAAACAATCGATTTTGTAATAAGGGGTGATTTTTCATACCCTAAAACTCTGATTTTTTCTCGATCTGTTGATTACTAAGATAGGTATCTATATAACCTATTTTTTCAGTTTATTTCGAAAGCGGCACAAACTTATCTACAGGGTGAAACAATCAATTTTTTAATATGGGGTGTTTTTTTTTAATTTAAAACTCTGAATTTCTCTCAATCTGTTGGTTACTAAAAAAGGCATTTATACACCTTAATTTTTCAGCCTAGTTCAAAAGCGGCACAAAATCATCTATAGGGTGGAACAATCGATTATTTTAATATAGGGTGTTCTTTCATAAATTAAAACTCTGAATTTTTCTCAATCCGTTGATTACTAGATGAGGCAACTATATAACCTATTTTTTCAGCCGAGTTCGAAAGCGGCACAAAATCATCTACAGAGTGAAACAATCAATTTTTTAATATGGGGTGTTTTTTTATAACTTAAAACTCTGAATTTTTCTCAATCTGTTGATTACTAAAAAGGTCATTTATACACTTTATTTTTTCAGCCTATTTCGAAAGCGGCACAAACTTATCTACAGAGTGAAACAATCAATTTTTTAATATGGGGTGTTTTTTTATAATTTAAAACTCTGAATTTCTCTCAATCTGTTGGTTACTAAAAAAGGCATTTATACACCTTATTTTTTCCACCTAGTTCGAAAGCGGCACAAAATCATCTACAGGGTGAAACAATCGATTTTTTAATATAGGGTGTTTTTTCACAACTTAAAACTCCGAATTTTTCTCAATCTGTTGATTACTAGATGAGGCAACTATATAACCTATTTTTTCAGCCGAGTTCGAAAGCGGCACAAAATCATCTACAGAGTAAAACAATCAATTTTTTAATATAGGGTGTTTTTTTATAACTTAAAACTCTGAATTTTTCTCAATCTGTTGATTACTAAAAAGGGCATTTATACACTTTATTTTTTCAGCCTATTTCGAAAGCGGCACAAAATCATCCACAGGGTGAAACAAAAGGTTTTTTAATGAAGGGGTGGTTTTTCATATACCTTAAAACTTTTAATTTCTCTCAATCTGTTGTTTACTAAAGAGGCATCTATATATCCTATTTTTTCAGCCTAGTTCTAAAGCGGCACAAAATCATCTACAAGTAAAACAATCGGTTTTAATAAGGGTTGCTTTTTTATCCCCTAATACTTCAAACAAAATTTTCCCAACTTGTTGCGATTAAGAAAAAAATAAAAAGTATTTTATTCCTGTTTTTTTAGATGCGCAAATTTTGGAATAAAGGAAATTAGTTTAAGGGTTGGTAAAACCTTATTAAGGGTAAAGAAATTGAGTTACACACTTTTGTGAAATATCTGGACCCAAAATAATTACATTCATACATTAAAAGTGTTCTGGCGCTTGTAGTTTGGCTAAAATCTATTTTAATGCAATATTTGTTTGGGTCACTGTAATTTAACCGAGATTGAAATCCCAATCCCAAGCTAACTTCAGCCACATAGAACAGATCTACAACATATCAAACGCCCAGCCCATTCCAACCGAAGCCAGAAAGTGTAAACACTTTCGCCTGTGCTATAACATCATTAATTGCTATGACAGAACCGTATTAACTATTACCTCGTCATGATTGACAGTGGCTTCGTCCTCGGCCGGCGGAAAGGGGCGGTCCGGTTCCTCGCACATGGGCGTGGCTGCGGTTATAACGATTTGAGCCACTCCTAGACCGGAATCGTCGTCGTCTCCCTTCTTTTTTGCTTTCTTTTTACGGTCCAAATCTGTACGGTCGTCCATCTCTGTGCCATCCTACAATTTGTCAAGGCGTTTATGGTTAGAGCGTGAAAAATGAAGACTCATTTTTGATAAACCTCCTCATTTGAAAGATTATTGTACGTATCATTTTTGAGAAAAATTACATTTTTCGAAATTCAAATCTTTCCTAGAATTTTGTAAAAATCCTTTCATCTTTTTTTCGACCATATTGCCGGCAAGCAATCAGTTTTTCTTTTAAAGTATTTTCGATGGGATTCAATGGGAAACTCCGTTGCTATTAAAGATAGAGACATGCAGTTTTCGCATAACCGTCTTACTTTTTTTTAGTAGTAACAAATGATATGAACAGATTTATTCTGTCCCTTGTAGTTTGTGAGCTACAGGGGAAAGTTGAAAAATGGTCGGAATTAGCAATTGATGATATATCCGTTAATTTAAGAAATAATTGAGTTCTGTAAAAACATGTCTGTGGCAACTTTTTTAGAAAAACACAATGGTCTTTTCGAAATTTTAATCCGACGTTTCGTTTCGTAATATCATCATCAGGATCAAAAAGTTAAATAAGGACCAAAATGTTCTACTTCATATTTTAGTTTCTTTTTAAGTTTGTTTGATAATAAAATATATTTTTTTTTAGTTTGAAGTTTCACGGCCCTGCTATACATCTGGACAACCAAAATATATTACATGAACATACCGGAAAAAACCGGACAAATTGTTTTTTGCTATAACTTTACCAATTTCACAAATAAGCCTCTTGAAAAAAAAAACATTTGCTTTGCAAATCAAATCACCTTTTTTAAACTCCTTTTTGTTATATCTTGCCATTTTTTTCTGAAAACTTTGTTTTGTACGTCGAAAAGTAACATTTATACCTAAATTAAAAAAATGGTGCTAGAAAGCACGGATAGCCCACCATACAGTCAATTATTTTATGTTGAAAGGAAGTAAAAATATTCCGAAAACTGTAGCTTTGAAAGATTTGAACCTTATAACAAAATTTTTGGGTAATATTTAAAAAAACCAAAATCTGAAAACCGCATATCCATACCTGCTTTACTTCTAAAGTTATGATTTTTTTTATATATTTTAACGTTTTTTCAAATAATTCGGAAACTAAAGCTCCCACGATTTGGACTTTATAACAAAATTTGTAGTCCATATTCATGGAAACTTAAATGTGAAAACCGTATATCGCTACTTGCTTTTGTTCCGAAGTTACAATTTTTTTAAATATTTTATCCCCCTTTTCCCTTCGACAATCCCCCACCATCCTACCCAAAAGTTAATCAGTTCATGGCCAGCCGATAGACGATTTTTGTACCAAATTTCGTTAAAATCGATTAAGGCGTTCTTGAGTTATCGTGTATACAGACAGACAACAGACCGACAGACAACTTTTCTTTTTCGTCGATTGAGGTGTTTTATGAATTGAGAAAAGTCAAAATTTCACGATTTTAATAGTCACGCATACCATATTGGTATGTTGGACAAGTTTTAAAAAAAGGTATTTGATTTTATGCGCCATTTTAGATTCAAATGTGCCAGCAAAGTGAATGTTTTTTTCAAAAAGGCTTATATGTCGTATCAATACAGTTTTTTTTATTGAAGTTATAGCAAAAAACAATTTGTCCTATTTTTTTGGTTCACCCGGTACACGGTCTCAAAAAATAAATAAAATGGAACAGGGCCGTACCAGAAAAAAAATGCACTGACGATGAGTTTTTTCGGGATCGAAACTTCAATATGAAAAAAATTATTTTTTATTATTAAAAAAAAATTTTATACAGTAAAATAATTTTCGACGTACGACAAATAGGTGACGGAAAAATACCGCAAGTTTTTAAAAACCACGTTAAAGTAAATATATATATATATATAAAAATTTAAACATATTTCGCATGATAAAATTAGAAAAAGTAATTCGTGGGGGCATCTAAAACTAAAAATAATATTTAGTGAGTAATCCCCTTAAAAAGGTTCACCATAGACGCGTGTATCGCACTAATGGTGCTCTTTAGTATGGTACTACCTAATGGAAATTACCTTTTTAAGGAAATGCTTTAAACAACAAAAAAGTATGTTAGAAAGTTTGAGACAATGATATATTTGAAATTAACTCTGTGTTTCGGACTTCCATTGTCTATATTTTATTTATACACGACGTTTCGATCAGTACAATCTCTGATCGTCTTCAGGTGCAAACTACAATCTATTCCTAAGGCTACGTACTCACTATGGGAACTCACTCAACCGTAAAGTTTAAGAAGTTGGCTCCGTCCAAGGAGCGGCTTCCAAATATTTGGAATTTCAACCATTGGTTTACTGAAAATACCCTGATTCTGCCCAATAAAGGCAGCTTCAAGGAATTTTCGCTTCTTCCAGTGTGATTCCTTGTGCAAAATCTTTGCTTCTGTCTACTTCATTCGGTGTTGTTTTGACCATACGTGTTCGGCGATTCCTGATTTCGTTGTTTCACCTCTTTGCGTATTCATCTGATGTTCCTTAAGCCTAACAGATACCGGTCTTTTTGTTTCACCTATGTATAATTCACCACACTCACAAGGAACTTGGTAAATGCATTCCTTATTTTATTATTTACCGCAACATATAAACCTAAGCTCTTGCTGAGATATGTTATATATGATACTTTTATTGTCTGGACCGGGAATGACCAACAACTTTCAGAATTTCTTCACCACCTAAATAACATAAGACCCATCATTAAATTCACAATGGAGTTGGAGCAAAATTGTCAAATTCCTTTTCTTGATGTACTTGTCAAACGAGCAGAAAGCGACATCAGAACAACAGTCTATCGTAAATCCAATCACACAGGACAATATTTAAATCAAGGTTCAAATCATTCTGCTACGACCATACGAGGCATAATAAGAACTTTATAACAGAGCTGTTCAAATTTGTAACAATTCTCATGACGATGAAAATCGAAATAAGAAATATTAAGAAGGATTTGCAGCAGAATGGTTACAGCCTTAAACTTATAACAGATACTATTTCTAAATTTCAGCAAACAGGACAGAGATTACAAGACCAAAACCAGGCAAATGCATTCCTTACAATTCCATACATTAAAGGAGTATCAGAGAAAATTCGAAGAGTAGCAAACAACTTCAATATAAAAACAGCTTTTAAATCTAATAATACAATTCGAAGTCTTCTTAGTAAAACAAACCTGGAGAACAAACAAAATAAGGAATGCATTTACTAAGTTCCTTGTGAGTGTGGGGGATCATACATAGGTAAAACAAAAAGACCACTTCCTGTTAGGCTTAAGAAACATCAGACGAATACGCAAAGAGGCGAAACTACGAAATCAGGAATCGCCGAACACGTATGGTCAAAACAACACCGAATGAAGTGGACAGAAGCAAAGGTTTTGCACAAGAAGTCACACTGGAAGAAACGAAACTTCATTGAAGCTGCCTTTATTGGGCAGAATCAGGGTATTTTCAGTAAACCAAGTGTTGAAATTCCAAATATTTGGAACCCGCTCCTTGGGCGGAGCCAACTTCTTAAACTTCACGGCTGAGTGATTTCCCATAGTATACCTATAAGTACGTAGCCTTAGGAATAGATTGTAGTTTGCCCCTGAAGACGATCAGAGATTGTACTGATCGAAACGTCGTGTATAAATAAAATATAGACAATGGAAGTCAGAAACACAGAGTTAATTTCAACAAAAAGGTAGGTAGGAAAATTGGCACGTACCTCGTTGCTAAATTCTAGTGTAGGAACTCCGATTGCTAAAAAGCAGCGATAAAAAGAAAATTCAGTTAAAAACGGTTCCAAATTATTAATATTTGCCCTTTTACAAAACATTTTGGAAGTCTAACTTGACTAATTAAAACTCAAAAGAGAGCACATTCAGTGGGGCATTGGAAAAAGATTCAGATTAAGCAAAGTGACTATTTTATAGAGTAATTCTATCTGAATTGGGGAGAAACGAGCATTTTGCCGAAATGTTAGAAATAAACTCAAAATTCGCAGGTTGGCAATGGCATGAAGTAGTAATAAGTATTTATTCCCAACCAACTGAAGTAGTTCATTACAGGGAATAAAAATAAACATTATAAACATACATTAAGTAAATATAATTCAAATTATATTAGTTGTAAAAATGGTAATAAATTAAAAAAAATTATATAATAAAAAAGTACTAATAATAATAATAATACTATTAAAAACCGAGAATACAATAATTACATCGAGAATTACATCATTTTAAAAGATGTTTTTTTAAATCTTTTTTAAATTTAATTTTTATATTCTTATTTTTTATTTCTTCTGGGATTCTATTGTATATAGTAATTCCATTACAAATAATCGGTTTTCGGTTATTTCTTGTTGCATACGAGTGGTTAACATTACTTGTAATTAACTTAATGTTAGATTTTTTACTTTCACAGTAAATTGAATGAATTAAGATACCTAATTTTAAAATATGTAGATTATTAATATCAAGATAGCCCTTTAGTTTATAAATGTTTTCTGTGGGTTCTAAGAATGGAAATTTATGAATGCATTTGATTGCTTTATTTTGTAGTTTTTTAATGGTGTTATTGTGTTTTTATTTGCAAATCCCCAAATAGATATCATGTATTGTAATTTGTATATGTAATATGTACTTTTATCTCTCTCGCACTTGCACAGTGTGGATAGTTATTATCTCTCAGTTCAGCCTGAAGATCGGGCCAGATCGGCTTGAAGATACAGTTGCGCTATCTGATTTGAGAGAGATGACGTTATCTATAATAAAACGGGTGCGACAGAGATAGGTAGAGGGTCCATGTTTAATTGCGAATTTTGGGTTTATTGTTAAAATTTCGAAGGATTACGACTCTATGAAAAAATCACTTTGCTTCATCTGCGTCTTTTTCCACTTTGCCAAACTTTTGATTTAAGTTAGCATTACGTTTATGGAAAAAGGTTTGTTTACTCTACAGTGGCCATATTGGATCGGCCATATTATTTTTTTAGACTGCCCTATACCCATTTCCACCACTGAAAATCGGTTTATCAATGTTTTTTTGGTGTTATGGCAGATCCTTAAGTCGATTTTTGGAACCCTAATCAGCTTTTATAACATATTTTTCCTTAGATTAAAAAAAGACAAGATACCTGACAAAAAAGAAGTTAGAAAACCTCCAAATCAGTTACTTCAACCGAAAAGAAACTAAAAAACAAAAGATAAAAAGATCTTGGGTGGAAATAACGAAAATTCAAACTTGGATGACCATCCCACAAGGAACACACAAAAGATCAAAGCGCTTTATTTTTTTTTAAAGATATCTGACACTTACGGAGACTTTGGTTATATTATTATATGGAACAATGTTTACCTTTCTGTTGTTTACAATAAACACACCAGGGAGCACCTGCTTAACTATAAAACTATAAATTTAGACATGGATTATATTATTAAAATTTTTCTATAATAAGAAATCTGCAAAATAATTTAAAAAACATGCAAAGAATAATTCTGCCAATTTGAGCGTTGAAAGATTCCTAACAATAAATGTTTGTAGTATAATTTTATACAAAATAAATTTATTACAAAGTTTGTATATGATTTATTGCAATTTCAATTTTCAACACAATCAAATTATACCAAACATTAAAACAAAGAAGTTCACAGCACTGGAACATCAAGAAAAAAAACATAATATTACCTACTGGGAAAAATTATGTTATTGTGTTTGTTAATTTTGTTATTTTTTTGTGGTCATTATCAGAAACTTACTTAAACTGACTTCTTCAGTACTTAATAAAGTCAATATAATGCTTAGATTCAAATATAAATCAGTATAAATCAACCTTAATATTCTGATAAGAGGTAGGAATTCAATGTTCTTACATACCTGAAAACATGTGAATTAACATTTTTTGTTGTTGGCAAGTTTGTTTAAGGACTTTGCCTACCTTTATTTTGTAGTCTTTATAAAAAAACCTTCGAAAATATCTCATTTGCGCATTAACTACTTCATCAAAAGTATGCTTGATTTTACCATCTTTATAAAAAAAACCTCGAAAAGAATTTTAAATTTTGAAAATTAAAAAAAAAACGTGTTGGTTGATTTTTTAATTTAAGGATCTACTAATTTAAGTATATTTCATAAACTTTTTTTAATTTTCTGTGTACCTACTGGCATGTACCGCCACTGACTGCTCTCCCTTGTTTTTAAAACATTGGACGATTTGTTCCAACATTTCACTCTAAATGAAATATTCTCCTATTGGTAGAAAAACACACTATAAACGTTTTTTGACAAAATGTAGTTTTAAAACGACTTCCAAACTGCTTAAAACATCCTGAAATTTCAAAATAAATAACTGGAAAAGCGAATAACCATAAAAATATCATCCGAACGTCTGCGCTCTGCCGACTTTCCCCGCCCACAAGTCAATCACGACCTACAGTGGTTGACACAGAATGGGGCTTTCCCATAAAAAAAAAGTTACCTTTTTTTTGGAATATACAGAAACATAAAGGTCCAAGAAATCCATCTAAAAACTTTTTTCCCCAAAAAATTTTGGTTTTCTATGTGAAAAATAATGTTTTTAATCGTCGATTCAGTGGCCTTACGATTTTTCAAAACGAATATAGGTGACGTCATAATCAATACAGGTGACGTCATTTTTGGCTGGTCCATTGTAATTTGTCAAGTGCAGTTTTTATTTGGACCACTGGGTTGCGAACTGCGGCCTGCGGCTAACTTTAAGTCATACTGTCAATTCGTTTTTTTGTGTTTTGCTTTTTTGGTTGTGATTCTTTTGAAGTTAATTTATAAAATTATAAACATTTAGTAGTGCGGAAGTTTATATTGTCGTTTAGAAAGCCTACAAGTAATATACAACTATATATGTAGTGAATGTTATTACAAACAGTACGGTTCCTGTCCACCATAGCCCTAGCTGCTAAGAAAATTTAAGCTGGGTTTATAAGCTTAATTCGGAGACAAGAAGAATAAGAACTTTTGATTGCGATTTTTAACAGAGTGTGCGCATACAAATTTTGATATTTGGTAAGTTTTTTTAAGTAATTTTATATAAGGGAGTGTCTATAAAGAGCCGACAATTCGGCTGAATGGACGTGAGGGTAAAGAGCCGACAATAATTATTTATTATGTGTTTCATATTTTCATATTTTTTTAAACTAAATTAACCCAACCTAACCTAAACAGACTCAAACCAACTTATTAAAAGCCAAAACAACCCAAACATTTTTTTTATGCCAAAAAAAGATGTAGGGGTTGTAGTGTGTTTTTTTGGGCTGTTTTGGCTTTGAATAAGTTGGTTTGTTTAGGTTAGGTTGGGTGAATTTAGTTGGTTTGAGTCTGTTTAGGTTGGGTTAATTTAGTTTAAAGTGTGTTTTTTTGGGGTGTTTTGGCTTTTAATAAGTTGGATTGAGTCTGTTTAGGTTAGGTTGGGTTAATTTAGTTTGAAAAAAAACGAAAATATGAAAAACACATAATAAATTGTCGGCTCTTTAGACACTCTCTTTATATAAAGCCGCTTTCTGATGCATCGTCAAAAACCACCATAAAAACTCAACCCCAGATCCAAGAATTTTCATGCTTGCTACATGTCTATTAGAAGACAGAATTTTCTCCTAAAATCTATATCTTTTGATAGCTTTTCTTATTTGCTTGCAAAAGTGTAGATTCATACTAGTAACATTATAAAAACTTCGTTCTGCTATTGTTTAAAATCTGTATATTGGTACAGCCAACGGGTGAAATGATCCCATATTTTGTACGTCTCCTGTAAAAAGTGTCCATATTCCAGTTCCTCCTGGGTTTAGGATAAAATGAAACTAATAATATAGGAAGCCTGCAAGTGCTAAAATATAGTTCCTGCCAAATATTTTGTGCACTTGCTGGATTGGTTCACCCCTTGGGTACAGCCATGATGGTATTTTCAGACTTCAAATATAGCCATCTATTCTAAAGCGATAATATTCTGTTCTTTTAATTTTTTTGCACTTATTTTAAAGGTTTCAATATTTATATTAAAAAAAGTATTGATAAAAAGATTTTTAAAGAGAGCTGTAGGTAAGTAGTTTTTTAACTTTTTGAATTTTGTTAAGATTTTTTCTTGATTTTTTTTTAGAGAATATGGCTCAGAATATGGAGAAGGGATTTGTGAAGGGTGATTCTAACAACTTACCCAAAGTGGATCATGAGATGATTAATTTATATTATTTGGATAATATGGATTTCTTTAGCGCTGAGATGAAGAATGTTAAGACTGGAAGTGAGTATGGTTTAACTGCGCACATTAAAAATCCAAATTGTGTCAAAATATATGAGTAAGACTGTTAAACATTTATTATAAAAACCTTGTCAAGTGACTTGAAATATGATTTTTGGACACCCTGTACATATTTTTTTAAATTTAACTTTTTTTTCCCCGATTACAAAAATCCAAACCTTGTTACTTTTTTATGCCAAGTAAGAAAAAGCAAGGTAACTTTTTGAGAAAGGACCTCAGCACAAGTAATTTAATTTATTTATTTATATTTATAGGGAACAGAAACCCCATTAAAATCAATACCTTGTCAAAAGAAAAAAATTTTACATAGTCAACACTGAATACTAATTAATAAATAAAGACATGAAATATAGTATAGTAGGAGTTATAGTATGAACAATGCAAAATATTTGAAAACAGACACACAACAGTATAAAATTTAACTAAAAAAAATATTTAGTCTGGTAAGATTCTTTTTGTTAGTCTTTTTAAGGAGTTAACAGATACATTAAAAACATTAATAACTGGTTACTGAGTTAAGCAATAAAGTTCTTTCAATAAATTATTTTTTTGTCCATAATCAGTTGTATGAAAAGTAATGTGAAAAGTATGATGATGTCTAACAGTCAGTTAGACCGTTAATTAATTTATGCATCAAACAAATGTCAGTAATTTTTTATGCCTATCTAAACTATCAAGATTGAGCTAAATTCTGACATGATGATAATTTAGTGCCACATTACCATCAAATTTCTTTACTAACACATTAGGCTTATGACAGTAAAGTTTTTTCAGAAAAATGCAATGTTAATTTCAAGGTTAATTTATATACTTAGCAAAAGCTAGTTTAAAAAAAATACAAAAGAATGTCAATAAAGTAAAAAACTAAACTAAAAATAAATATTTAAAATTAGGATTTTGGGTTTAATAAAACCTGATGACTAGCTTATTAAATCATTCAAGTATCTTTCAAAGAAAATCCCAAACATTTAATTAAAATGACTTTTAAAACAAAACATTATATAATAGTCAATTAATTTGTTGTGAAGAGGGTGGAATTGTAGCAGCTAGCAATTACATTTACGTTGAAGTCAGATCTGTAGTTCTTGAAATATTCAAGGAAAATAAAATATACTTTTAGCAGCTAGCAACACACGGTTTTAATATTTAGATGGATAATTACAGTTCCAACAAAAACTATATCAGATTTGTAGTTTTTCAGATATTCAAGGAAATATTGGACTCAACAGGATTTCTTACTAGTTTTGACCAAGGTTTTGACCAACTTATTAAAAGCAAAATATAAATGACAGTAAATAAGTAATTTATTACAGTTACTATATTTTAAACATCCTGGATTTTTTTGTAACAGTGAAAAGCTGCAAAATGTGAAGATAATAAAAAAGTCATTTGTAGGTACACCTAAAATTTTGCTATAAAATTTAAAACAAAATGTTAGAAAAGCTTTATCAGAAATAATTAACCACAGCTGTAAAATCTGGGAAAACTATTTTGAGGTATATAACTAAGACAGATTTGTAAAAATATAAAAAAAAATTGTATTTTTTTATCTTATATTTTTAATCTCAAAGAATTTCCAAATTTAATTCATGTTATGAAAAATATCATAGCATGAAAAATTAACAGCTAATGAAGTGTCACCACATGCCATTCAGTGCATTACAAAAAAAATATGATTTCTAAACTTTTGCCATACCTAGAGGACTCATGGTATGTAAACTGGACATATGAAGTTTTGTCTATCTATCAGTTATTCTCGTGTCATATGAGAGTTGCAATTCTACGTGTATATGAAATTATTTTTACTTTGTTTGTACCTTAAAAATATACATGGTCTGGTTGATTTGGTGTTAAAAGTGAGATGATTGAAGGCTTAAGTGTTATTGTTTATTTTAGAGTTACGAAGGAGGTCTATGGTGACAAGTTAAGAGAGAAGGAGATGTTTGCACAGTCAAGGCGAAAATAACTCCGGAGCACAGAGTAAGAAATACTCCTTATACTGTGGAAATTTCTGTTAATGAGAAGGAGGAAAAAGTGCTGCATTCTGAGTGCAAAGATTGTTCTGCTTCTGCAGGTAGTTTTAAAAACTTGAAACTATACAAATTTTGGTTAATCTCTTTTTAAAGTCTTCTTAAAATTACTTAATAATTGTTATTATTTACATTTTTTGAGAAAAAGAGGTAAAATTATAACTTTCAGAATAGCAGCTGGCACTATTTTGCAATTACACCTGGTAGGAAAATTATATCTTTAAGGTATCCAAACTTACAGAATATTAGGCGCTGCTCTTTTTTTTGTACATATCTGGGGTGGAAAATCCAAGTAAAACTGCTTTAAATTTTTTAAAAATTGACCTTTATGCATAGAGTTTTTAGAGCATACCAACACAAAAAGTTACGTTTGTTAGGACAAAATGAGGAGCTATGAACATTGGAATAATTTTTTTAGACATTAAAAGGTTGTATCCCCAAACCATCTCCGAGACTTGTTTAATTATCAAATTTCGGCGTCATTTCACATTTCTCTGGTGGGGGGCATTCCTAACTTCAAAAAAAAAAATATGTGCGAAAAAAAAACACTTTATTTATACCAAAATAACTCAAATAAACATGAAAGACCTAAATACAAAATTTCTTAATTGGTGCCTGCCTGTCTGTCTGGACAACGATGACTGAAAAGCCACTAAAGTTAACCGATTTTGATGAAATTTGGCACAAAAATCCTTTGGAACCAAAGAATGAGCTGATTAGTTTTTGATGGGGGTGAGGGTTGTAAAGAGGGTAAGAAACGGGGTTGAAAATCATAACCCACAAACCGTATCAGCTAGCAACACACATACAGTTTTCACATTAAAAGAAATAATTATATTTTCAACAAAAATTAACAGATCAGTAATTTTGGAGATATTGAAGAAAAATAAAATTTATACATGCCTGCTGGTGCCATGTTTTAAAAAATATTTTTCTGGTATTTTCTAACTATGATGTATTTTTTGTACCAGTTTCTGTTAAGCTAGGAACACACAATGCAAATTTAGTTTTCACAAGATAAAAAAAGACGCAAGCAGAATGTGTCTCCTTTTAACCTGTTATTAGAAAATTGTTAACTGTTTTTAACTTTTCTTTTTTGATACTTACAGGGGGCTGCAAGCATGCCATTGCTGTCCTTTTTTGGCTTCACAGAAGAAGTGAAGAACCAGCCTGCACCTCTACAATGATGTTGGAAATGCTAAAATGGATTTGCAGTCACTTAAACGAAGACGTGCCAGCCCTCGGACCAAAAAGTCATAATTATGTGTCTCAATTGATGTAAATCTGCGCAGATAACAAAGGGGTAATATATACCATTTTGCGATCTGAAGACAAGTACACCTATATCGATGTATACCAGCTCTGGTTCAAGTTTAAAACTGCAGAGAGAATGGACCAAATGGAATGTTGACAGGTTCATTAATTACATGCGGTCAAATATGAGCGATTCCTTGTGTGTCGAAGCTGAAACGGATACTCGACTTCAAGCCAATTCTCCATTATGGCACAGCTTGCGATTTGGCAGAATAACGTTAACTGAGGCTATTTTTGGCGCTTCTAAACACCTGGGCACTGAGGCAGTGGAGAGGGGGAAAAAGTTAAAGATGATGTCTTGAAGGAAATTCAAAAAATTAAAATTTCAAAATCAGGCTTGTACCTGAGAAGCCAATACCCATGTTTTGGTGTGGTGTCTTTTTGTTACATTAGTGGAGAGCTGCTAAACCGATTTTTATAAAAAATTTACAAAATATCTTTGGCATCAAGCAATGAGTTTTTAATGGTCGTGGGAGGTTGGAAAGAGGGTTGAACTTCTAAAAACATCCTTAC
The DNA here is from genome assembly GCA_963921995.1 of Oxystoma pomonae. Taxonomy (NCBI): domain Eukaryota; kingdom Metazoa; phylum Arthropoda; class Insecta; order Coleoptera; family Brentidae; genus Oxystoma; species Oxystoma pomonae. The sequence goes on from OY998169.1 coordinate 89,791,162, forward strand.
TTACTGTAGCTGCTAGCTAGAGATATTCAAGAAAAGGTTCTTTGGGCGATATATGTGTCTGCTAAAGCACTTTAAAAAATCCGTGTTTGTTTAATTAATATCTGCGTTTTTTTTTTGTTTTTTAATGTTTATATTTTTTTAAAGTCTCATTCGTTACTTAAATATCTGGTCATAAAACAAAAATTTAATCTCAAAGTGCCATAAAAAATGTAGATATCTCAAAACGCGCATACTTACAGTAATACCAAAAATATAGTTACTACCTAAACTAATGCAAAACATTGAGTTGTTTAATAAAACGCGGAAATTATTTATAAAACATGGATTTTTTTTTGTGAAAATCACAAAAATATATGATAAACTCCAAAAAATGTTGTCAGCCTGAATTTTTTTATCTCTGTAGAAACTTCCAAGTGATAGATCACAAATGAACCCCAAAGTGAAGTACCGTTTTTTATCAAATCTTGAAGTGTTCTATGTGAAACATTGTTTTTCGCCAATTTGAATAACATTTTTTGTTTCATGTAAACCATTTATAATGTACAGGGTAAATCAGATATCGTGATTAAAATTTAAAACCTGCTATTAATATATTTATAGTTTGATGACCCAAGTACTCAGATTGCTAAAAAATCAATGAGCATAACTACTAAAGACTTAAAATAAGTGTTATAAAACACTTTTATGAAATTTTCGTTATGATTTCTGTATTGTGTATTTTGACTATGACAATATACTAAAATTTTATACAAATTGGTGGAGCACAATTTTTTACAGAGGAGTCTTATGACAGGACTATCAAAAACTTAAAAAATCTGTTAAGAGATAAAACCTCAATGTAAGGTACCGCCAAATAAATTATAGGTTTTTGGTATTGCTAAAAAGGTCTTTTGACAAAGATTTTGAAAGAAAAAAAATCTTCACTGATTGATGTTAATACATTGTTTTGATTCCCTGTACAAATCTTGGCATAATAAGAACCGAAGACAGGCTGTTAGGATAAAAAATTGTCTCTCTGAAGAGATATTAGTGAAGTCTGGAGTACCACAAGGGGACCTATGTCTACAATTCTTTTCATTTGTTTTATTAATGATATTTCAGACTGTTTCTGTTGCTGTCTAATCCTTCTATATGCAGACGATTAAAAGATTTTTAGAATTGTTAAAGATTTTAGGGATTGTGAAAGAGTGCAGAATGATCTCAACACTTTTTCACAAAATTTAAAAACTTAAGGGTATTATTTGACCCAAGCTTAAGCTTTAAAAATCACTATAACTTTATCTGTAACAAAGCTTTTAAACTACTGGGTTTCTTAAAAAGGAGCCTATCTGAATTTAAAAATATAATCTGTTTTAAAAATGTTTATTGTTCTCTTGTTAGATCAATATTAGAATATTGTAGTTCCATATGGTCCCCATTCTATAAATGTCATGTAGAAAATCTGGAAAGGGTACTGAAGAAATTCTTATGTTTTGTAGCTTTTAAACTTAAAATTCTATCTGGGGAAATAGTTTATTGTGATGTTTTAAAATTTCTAAAGGTCACAACTCTTGAAAACCGTCGAGTAATGTCTTGATCTAGCTTTTATTTTCAAGATTTGAAATGCAATGTTTGATTCTCGTCAATTAATACATAGAATTGGCTTAAGGGTTCCACAGCGGAGTACAAGAAATAGGAATATTTTTAACTTAGAATATTATAATACAAATTACAACCTTAATAGACCTATACGAAGAATGTGTAGCTCTGCTAATAATGTGGATATTTTTTTCCACCTCTCTGGATTCCTTCAGATATAAAATTAAAGTTTTGTATATTTAGAATAATAAAAAATTGTATAATTAAAATAGTACATTTATTTATTTTGTTTTATTAATAATTTACTATTTTCTTGTGTATCTAACACTCCTTTTGTTTAAATAGTAAGTATTTTTGACCATATTATTTAATAAAACTATTTAACTTTAGTCTTGATATTTTTTTGTCCGCCTTTAAAAGCTTGAGTTTTAGGATACATAAAACATGGTAAATTTACAGTAGGTATATATTTATTTCTTACAAAACAAAAGAACAGGCAATGATTTTATTTCACTTCACTTATTAAAAATAAAAATTATATAAAACTATTGTAATATTAAAAATGACAATTTTTTCCATTGAAGGTCCCAAAATGAATCTTATTTACAGAACATGCTTCTAAAAAAAGATTGAAACAATTTCAGACAGTATAAAACCACTAGGCGCCCACCCCAAACATCATTTTGAATCACTCACAAATAGGCATCATTCCGCACTTGTACTTTATTATAAGTCATCTGATATGGGTTCGTCCTGGCGATGGCGTGTTAATATTTCCAATAGGAATATGCTCCTAAGGCAATTGAAACAAAAGAGAAATAAAAAAAAGAAGTTAAAAAAAACGCATCCAATTTTGAATTTCGTTTTTCCACCCAAGATTTTTTTCGGTTGAAAGTTATGAGAAAAAAGTCTTCTTGGGTGTTTGCCAGACATCTGTTATTTGACGGCTCATATGTCCTATCATATAAGATCCTCATAGAATTTCGCTATTTTGACCTTTGGTACAATACATTAAAATACGGTTACATTTTACAAGTTTTTGTGCAGGGGGGAAAATAATGTCATTTTTAATATCATTTTTCACAAATTTTCGTCTGCAATGCATTAGTAACTTGATTTTCCCAACATTTAAAATTAAGACGAGATTCGACCCCAACCCAGTCCTTGGCAGGTAAACTAACCCAGAAGTTTTTGGTTTAAGAAAAATTTGGGAAGAAACATTGACTCTTGCTAATCAATGCATCTCTCTAAATTACTTGCTATGAACTTCTTAAACTACAAAAAAATTAACCCTGAGGCAATAAATTTAAATATAAGTTTAAAAAAATTCCACTAAACTTGAAGAAAAAATATTAGAAAAAAAAAATAACTTGAAGTGATTTACCATATTTTTTCACTCCCATCACTGGAGCTAAAAAAAATTTTTACAGAAGTTTTATACGTCCCTAGATTCCCATAAAGGTGGGGAGGACTGACCTTATCAGACTTTTCTATGTCATAAGTGGGAAGTTTGGCTCGGTCAATTTTAAATAAATCTTTTCTTTCCAGTTTTTAAGCAAATCAACAAAAGTCTTATTACAGAATGAGATATAAATTCCCAATGTCTATAGTGGAGTTAAATATAAATAAAAAAAAAGAGTTTTACCAACACAAAACTATTGGATTTTTGGCATCCTCCACTAGTTCTACCACTGACTGGTTTCAAACAAATTCCCACTATCCATAGTAGCCATCATTTCTCATCCTGTTATCTATAATGTTTTGCCGAGCATTTGTTCATGACTTGTTGGTTTGATCGTTCGTATTATTTGTCTATAAAACCTTATGGCGTACCGATGATCCCCAACAAGGGTGAAACACATGTTTGCGTTTATTCTCCAAGTCACACCCGGTATGTATTCTTGTGGTACTCCGGTGTATTTTGTAAAGTTCATTGTTTTTGTTATCGATTCGTTATAGTTGAAGGGCCGACTGGTGGATGGACTGTGTCTGAAACCAGTGGTGGTTGGTAAAACTCTTTTTTATTTACTTTTTTATTTAAAAACTTTATTGCTATAAGAATAATGGGTTAAATAAGAAGTGAACTAAATTTTACTTGTCTTAACAGATTGTATGAGGGTTATTTTACGCGAGAACCATCAAAGGTAAACCTATATTTTTTTACATGATCATGAAATATTTTTTTGTAAAGAAAAATTTTTCCTTTGGGTGGCGATGTCTCTAATGGGGTTGTAATTGAATTTCAGCTGTGATCTTCACACACTATTGCGCCCAGCCGTGGATAATTTTTTCAGCTTTAGTGCCTCTAGAGCCACAATTTTCTTCTTGGTCACAAAGGGAAGGGCAAAAATATCTTAAATTTCCAGGGGAATTCTGACATTTATTTATTTTCACATCCGCGGAAAACGCACTTTTTCATTTTGATGCAGAAAAAGCTCGAGAAAAAATAAATACAACTTTTAACAGATTGTTTACTAAACAGAAATGACATTTAGTGACAGCTAAGCATTAAACTGAAGTTAGGAAGAGGCTGAGAAAAAGGTCACCACTCGCTACTTTTCTCGTAAAGTTAGTTGGCTAAAAAATTTTTTTGAGCGTTTTTGTAGAACTCCAACTTTAAAAATTTTTTTCTACAAAACCAAGAGTTTTTCAGAAGAAATAATAAATGCGTTTTGGATAACTCACTCTAAGGTACCAAATTCCGTTGCTTCCCAAAAATGTGGGAAAACCCCATTCTCCCCAATGAGCATTTTCAGAAACTTCTGGTGACAGATATTTATATAATTATTATAAAGAGGGTTCCATTGATACCCTAGGGTATTTAGAAGTTTCCTACAAGAATTGAGTTTGTATGTTTGTTTTATTGAAGGCTCTAAATTGATGTTACCCTAAAGTAACATAAAACTGGCGTTAACAATATTTCCACGGACATCCTTATAAAAATTAAAGTCATCGGTAACAAATGTTATATAAATTGGTGTTAACAAGGTTTCCACCAACATATTTATAAAAATATAAGTCATCAGTGACAAAAGTTATATAAATTGGTGTTTGAAATCTTTCTGTCAACCCACCTATAAAACCGTAAGTAACTATCAATTAAAGATATATAATAGATTGGTTTTTAAAATGTTGCTATCAACCCACTTATAAAACTTAATTAACCAACAACAAATTGATATAAGATAAGATTGAAAATATTTCGAGAGACACTTATAAAAACTTGGGAACTCACACACAATAGTTATATAAATTGGTGTCTGTAATATTCTTGTGAACTCATTCATAAACCTTTTTTGCCCATAAGGTGTTTTCTATAATGTTGTTATTAATTTCTTTATATAGTGATTATAATACAACTGTTTTTAGAACAAAAAAAAACAATTTTAATTTATTTTGGCAATTATAATAACAAAACAAACAAGATTTTTTAAGGTTAATTTTGTGACATCAAAAGGCGCGCTTTTGCGAAATGAAAAGGAGCGTTTTTGCGACATCAAAAGGCGCGTTTTTGCGAGATACCATACCATTATTATCTTGTTTTAATTACATCAATCTGAGAGAGATAACAGATCCAAATCTTCTTGAGATAGTTGCCGATGACAGATATCGGGATCGAATGCATTTTGCACCCGATTCCCACCAGCGTTTCCCATGCGCAGTCACCCTGACTCAAAAAACTCATCACGTGGTCCGACATGAACTTGTATAGGCAAATCTCGCTTAGACCACGTGATACGTATTTTGATTCGGGGTACCCACGAATGAGAAACGCATAGATGGGAACCGTGATTTAGAAAAAGAGAACAATATAGTAACCGTGTTAAGATCGCAAAAACGCACCGTGAAACGTCGAGCGCATACGCTGATACTGCTGGTCGACGGCAAATGTGAATACCCCGGAAAATACTCGCCTGTACACCCTTCGACCCCGCAATCTAACTATATTCTTGAGATAGTTACCTCTGACAGTTATGCGGGCTTGAAGTGTGTGCAGGCGGGTATTTTTCCTGGTATGTGTAGTATGCTGGATCTCTCGAGGAATGCATTTAGGAAAAGCGAACAATGGTAACTATGTTAAGCTCGCAGAAACGAACCATCAGTGTTCAACACTGCGCCATCTGCAGCCCTTTGTTCCAAGTAGCATCATTTTTTAAAAGGGTCATAAAATAGTGTTGACGAGGTAAATAGTGGTATAATTGTATTGTTTTTTTTTTATAGAATTGTCGGAAATTTTGGCCATTTTGAATTACAAAAATAGGTTTTTGGCCTAAATAAAAACGTTATTTATGGGGTTTCAACATGTGTTTCAATCAAAATATTGCTTGTTAGGGTTAAGAACAACATACAAAATTCAATATTTGTCCCAGAAAGAAAAAAACGTGTATGAAAAAAAAACTGATAATTAAATGAATATTTTTTTTCCCATTTTCTCAAGTATTTTTGGAGCCCATGAAATTTACGTGAGTGTATTCGAAAACTATACAGTACACACGGGACCGCAGCTGATTTTCGGAGTAGGATGACTTGAAAAACAGCTTTTATTTGACTATAGTATATAAATATTCATATTCCTGCTTCAGCTTATCTCACTTTCATTTTTATTTATTTTAGAAGAGCTAAATACCATTTTATAAATTTTTTTATTGTAAAAAGAAAACGAATAATACATAACAAGCATGGTCAAGCAAGGGCAGAAAGATGGAAAATTTGTATTTCTAAATCCATAAAAACCTTTAATTTGTTATGTAGTGTTGTTAGAACAGTTGTTTTTCAAGTCTTTTTTACTCATTTAAGAGATATATTAGAGTTATAAAATTATCACCAACACTAAATAATATAACTTTTAGTTATTTTATGAAGGTTTTATATTATTTGCTGTAACTTTTATATAGACAAAAATGCTCATTGGGTCTGTCCCTATTGTTCTAACGTCGTTTAAAAGGATAGAAATCGATATTTCTCACCTTTGTTTTGTTGTGATTTTATTTGTAGTTAAAAACAGTGGTTATTATTTGTCAAGGAGTTTTCGTTGGACCAGATATCTTGTCTCTTTTTAATCTAAGCATTTTTCGATAGAGCGCATTAGAGCTCTTAAACCATAATCTAGGTGTTGATGCATTGGTGCTTGCCTAACAACTAGTTTATGAAAGTTCATGCAATAATTCATTGGTGGTTGCATGACAACAAGTTGTCATCATTTAGCCATAAGAGATGCGCGTACTTACTAGGTATTCCAGGCGGTACCCCGGCCGGTGGTTCCTGAGCTTCCTCCTCCTCTCCAAACTGCGTACCGTATTGTTCGTGCTGGTTCCTAGAGAGAACCATCGAGAAGTCCCCCGACTGTTTCATCTTGGCCGCCACCGATTTTTTTTCCTGCTGACGGCTCTTAGTCGACGACTGGCAGTTCTGAGTCGAAGACTGGCAATTCTGAGCCGACTGGCAGTTTTGAGCCGGTACCTGGCGGTTCTGAGCAAGTGCCTGGTGGTTTTGAAGCGGCGCCTGGTGGTTCTGAGTCGGTACCTGGTGGTCCTGAACCGGCACACGGTGGTTCTGAGCCGGTGCCTGGTGGTTCTGTGTCGCAGGCGCTTCCGGAACCGCCTCGGGAGGTGGACCGGGCGGGGGCAGGGAAGGTTGGTCTGCCTATAGGAAAATGTGTTAAAGCATGTCATTAACATGTCGAAAATGTAGTTTGTTTCTTGATTTGTTTTGAACGTGTTAGGTATACTGATACAGATAAGTTTAAATATTTACTCCAAGTGTCTATTAACTTTTACGTAAAAAGTCTGAACATCATTTCAAACGGTAAATAATTAAAATTTTCTGTCCAAAGGAGAAGCAAACTAGTCTTGTTGCAAATGTTCTTGGTTCAGCAGAAAAAAGATATAGAAAAAGTTGAACCGGATTGATGCATATTGTGCTTAAACTTTGAGATGTTTGTTAAATTTTTACGTGAAATTTGGCTTCTTAAATGCATATTATGCCATTTTATGTATCCATAATAAATAAGCATTTTAAGAATCATGCTTATATGACTACCTACTATTTAATATTAAAGTGTCGACTTACAAAAGTTGGCGTATCAAACCCGTTTTCCAATTCTTCCCTCAAGGCTTCGGGAATCTCGGGAGGGGTAAAAACTGGAGGTGCCGACGGAGGGGGTGTCTCATCTATGGGGTTGCTTAGAGGTTCGCCGAACTCGTCGCATTCTTCCACGACCAGGGAGGGGAAGTTGCCTATTTTTCCTGGAAAAAAAAAGATCATTGGTAATTGTAATGTTTTTAATACATTTTTTTATATTGGAACTTTTCCTCCACCAAGGATTAATCGCCCATCGAGTTAAGTTTTTGGGACACTCACTAACAATCGCAGGGTGTCAGCAAAAATTCACGAACAAATTCCCGGTTTTTTTCAGGTCATTCCCAATGAGCATTTTCAGAAACTTCTGGTGACAGATATTTATATAATTATTATAAAGAGGGTTCCATTGATACCTAGGTTATTTAGAAGTTTCCTACAAGAATTGAGTTTGTATATTTGTTTTATTAAGGGCTCTAAATTGTTGGTACCCTAAAGTAACATAAAACTGGCGTTAACAATATTTCCACGGAAATCTTTATAAAAATTGAAGTCATCGGTTCAAATGTTATATAAATTGGTGTTAACAATGTTTCCACCAACATATTTATAAAAATATAAGTCATCAGTAACAAAAGTTATATAAATTGGTGTTTGAAATCTTTCTGTCAACCCACCTATAAAACCGTAAGTAACTATCAATTAAAAATATAGAATAGATTGGTTTTTAAAATGTTGCTCCCAACCCACTTACAAAACTTAATTAACCAACAACAAATTTATATAAGATAAGATTGAAAATATTTCGAGAGACACTTATAAAAACTTGGGAACTCACACATAAATTGGTGTCTGTAATATTCATATGAACTCATTCATAAACCTTTTTTGCCCATAAGGTTTTTTCTATAATTTTGTTATTAATTTCTTTATATAGTGATTATAATACAACTGTTTTTAGAACAAAAAAAAACAATTTTAGTTTATTTTGGCAATTATAAAAACAAAACAAACAAGATTTTTTAAAGTTAATTTTGTGACATCAAAAGCCGCGTTTTTGCGACCTCAAAAGGAGCGTTTTTGCGACATCAAAAGGCACGTTTTTGCGAGATACCATACCATTATTATCTTGTTTTAATTACATCAATCTGAGAGAGATAAGAGATCCAAATCTTTTTGAGATAGTTGCCGATGACAGATATCGGGATCGAATGCATTTTACACCCGATTCCCACCAGCGTTTCCCATGCGCAGTCACCCTGACTCAAAAAAAACTTTTATAGGCAAATCTCGCTTAGACCACATGATACGTGTTTTGATTCGGAGGACCCACGAATGAGAAACGCATAGATGGGAACCGTGTTTTAGAAAAAGAGAACAATATAGTAACCGTGTTAAGGTCGCAAAAACGCACCGTGAAACGTCGATCGCATACGCTGATACTGCTGCTGCTGCTTCGACCCCGCAATCTAACTATATTCTTGAGATAGTTACCTCTGATAGTTATGGGGGCTTGAAGTATGTGGAGGCGGGTATTTTTCCTGGTATGTGTAGTATGCTGGATCTCTCGAAGAATGCATTTAGGAAAAGAGAACAACATGTTAATCTCGCAGAAACAGACCATCAGTGTTCAACACTGCGCCATCTGTAGCCCTTTGTTCCAAGTAGCATCATTTTTTAAAAGGGTTATAAAATAGTGTTGACGAGGTAAACAGTGGTATAGTTGTATTGTTTTTTTTATAGAATTGTCGGAAATTTTCGCCATTTTGGATTACAAAAATAGGTTTTTGGCCTAAATAAAAACGTTATTTATGGGGTTTCAACATGTGTTTCAATCGAAATATTGCTTGTTAGGGTTAAGAACAACATACAAAATTCAATATTTGTCCTAGAAAGAAAAAAACGCGTATGAAAAAAAAACTGATATTTAAATTAATATTTTTTTTCTCGTTTTCTCAAGTATTTTTGGAGCCCATGAAATTTACGTGAGTGTATTCGAAAACTATACAGTACACACGGGACCGCAGCTGATTTTCAGAGTAGGATGACTTGAAAAACAGCTTTTATTTGACTATAGTATATAAATATTCATATTCATATTCCTGCTTCAGCTTATCTCACTTTCATTTTTATTTATTTTAAAAGATTGCTAAACACCATTTTATAATTTTTTTTATTGTAAAAAGAAAAAGAATAATACATAACAAGCAAAGGGAAGAAAGATGGAAAATCTATATTTCTAAATACATAAAAACTTTTAATTTGTTATGTAGTGTTGTTAGAACAGTTGTAAAACCTTTTTATAATAATCTCTATACTTGAGGGCTCATAAGGAAGTTTTATAAAATCTATATGTTGTTTTTCTATCCATTACTATGTACCATAAATTTTTATAAGCTGGTGTTGAACAGTTGTTTTTCAAGTCTTTTTTACTCATTAAAGAGATATATTGGAGTTTTAGAATTATCACCAACACTAAATAATATAACTTTTGGTTATTTTATGAAGGTTTTATATTATTTGCTGTAACTTTTATATAGACAAAAATGCTCATTGGGTTTTACACTTTTCCCCAGGGTCATTTAATTCTATTTAATATGCACTTTATGCAAGGGCGGACCTAGTTTCAAATCTAGGGGGGGATAATCAGATTTTCAATTGTTAATTTCTCTTAAATTTTTTGAAAATAACATGATTTAAAAGCGCCGCACGCGAAATAATATAAAAATAAAAAAAGTATGAGTCAGCGTGTACGAAAAAAATTCTCTTTATGTTTTTCAAAAAGTAAGGGCGGATCCTCGACAGGATCTAGTCTCACTTCTAAATTTAGAAATTTAAAAAATTATGACCAAAATGCGATTTTTCACATTTGGACCCAGGAGATAAATTTTAAAATTTGATGTTGAATAAAACGGTTCTTGTTTGTTGTTGTTTTTGCGTAAGCATCTGTCAGTGGAGAGTTCAACCAAATAATTTTGTCATACTATATGGGCCTGACACCACTGCCGCTTGTTTTTTTTTAAAGACGTGTGTTTTTAAACTAAAACCAGGGTAACAAACGGGTACGCATAATTTATCAAACAGTGCATTAGAAAAAACGAAAGTTATAATAAACTACTTTACTATCACAAAATCGAAATAGATCATAACGGACTGGCTTAAAACGTTACAACGGTAAAACCGTATAAACATAAAATAGTGTAACATATTCCCGCTAGATGGCAACACAGTATACAGCCGACAACTGGATAAGAAAAGTTGTGTAATATATTGCCGTTAGATGGCAGTACATATAGCGGATAACCTTTTCGTAACGGCTTTTACCGCGTTTGTTTTTTATTGTACAGAATGGATTGGTTTGGATCCCTCCAAGGGAGGACAATAGATACGGCCCTTAGGGCCAAATTTATAGTCGTGTTTCAAGGCTCCCTTGTTCCTTCAAGGAGGCCTTCGGGCCAATTTGGTATTTATAGTGGTGAAAGGCACTCTTGAAGGAATCCTTACAACAAAATAGCTAAAGAGCGACCTTGGGCCTTCCTTGGCCAACATGTGAGTTTAAAAAAACAAAAACATTGTTGGGTTTGTTCTGATAAATTGGTTTTTGTCATTTTGTGGGTTGCTTTTTAAGATATCCTGAAAATAATGGATGAATTTTTGGAATTTATTGATCGGGTGGAAGAAGTCCCTGATCATCATGGTCGTCTTCCAAAGTCCTTTGAGTTCTAGTGTTAGAACTTCATTCTTGTATTGATGCATATGTTTATTATATTTTAAATAAAACACTTGTTTAAAATCAGCAAGAGTTTTTATATTTCCCTATTGTAATAATATCAACTTATTTTTACCGAAGCCTACTAAAACATGATCGAAGATCAGTTTAATCACACAAACAACCGGGATTTCTTCCAGTGTCCATAATATTGTGCTTAATTGATATGTACCCTACGGTATATGGCACTAGAAGGTAGCTAGGTAATGTAGGTAACACGTACGACATAAAACTAACTTGCTAACAGAAAAGACAAACTACACATTTATTCACAATTCGGTAAAAAACAACATTATTAAAATCTGGAACAACCTTCCTCAATTGGTCAAAGATTTGTCCGAAAAAACCTTCTAATTAAATTTACTTTTTTTATCTTCCTGACAGTTCTTTTCTTGATAAGGAAAAGTTACATGATTTGTACTTATATTTTTATTTATATACATATATATTATAGTTATTTATTTTTTTTCATTGACAAATTCAACACCTATGTAAGGTAAATAATAAGAATAAATAAAATGTATTGTATTGTGTGTATGTACCTTTTATAAAGTTGGATTCATAGTTATACGTCAGCTCAGCGAGGAAAACCTTTTCCTGGCTAGTGTAGGGCGTTAAAGGGCCCACAGACTGCGTTTTTGTTCGACGAGCAAATCTGGTCGAGCAAAAACGACGCAAGACCGAAGTGTGTGTGCGAAAAATTGTAATTTTTGCTGGCGGACAAAACCAATGCAAATATCTGGCTTCGCCTGATTTTGTCCATCGGAGATGTTCGATTTATTAATATAATAAAACTAAACCGAAGTCTGTGTGCAACTCGCATCCGTCTTTTTTGCTCGACCAGATTTGCTCGTCGAAAATAACCATCCAACAAAAACGCAGTCTGTGGGCCCCTTTATAGTGCCCTCCTTTTGAATTTTATCTTCATTAATTTTTTTTGTCAAAAAAAAAACAAAAATCTTAAAAATAACAAAACCTTAACCAGAAAAATTATAACAATGACGTTATCAGTAGTTTATTTGCACCAACCCACCATCATTTTTGCGACGTTGCCGGTGCAACCCTACCTTGAAATATTCCTTCCCGAAAGAAGGGACTATAAATAAGAAATGAAAGGACGCCTTGAAAGACACCTTCGCCAAGGAGGCCTTGAGGCTTCCTTCGACGTAGGACTATAAATTTACTACTATCTACAGTTTCCGTCACACCGTAGCGCCATCTAGCGGCAAAATGTTACACTATTTTACGTTTGTAAGGTTTTTGTCCTAGTAACGTTTTGGTATTGCCAATAAATTTTGACCAAAAAAGCCAAAGTAAAGCAGGTGAAGTCACTCGCAATATCTTGGTTGGCCGGTTGGTCAAATGCGTTGTTTGTTTGCTGTGGTATAAAATCATTTTTCACACGAACTGACAGGGCAAAGAAATGTTGTATTGCTGTTAGATTTTAAGTAAAACGAGAGCTGCAACTGACAAAAAGTAAAGAGATTTTTTGGAACACTACAAATCTTGTGCTCTGATTGTGACTTATTAAAATCAAAAGCGCTGAGCCAGCTGGAAAAATAAATTGCAAGTTATATAAAAACAAACTTCCGCAATAAAAGCATTACCATCGATTTCGCCTTGCCACCAGCCGTCATCTACACTGTGGGCGATCTTGCTCAGCACTTTGATGATCTGCCCCTCGTCGAAGGACAGCTCCTCGGTACCTTCACCCTCGTAGTCGTAGAGGGCGATGCAGTAGGTCACCGGGGGGTCGAGGGCTTTTTGGACAGTGGGCAACGATATCACCGAAATCTAGAAATATTAAGAAATAGATAACATAATATATAACGTGTGCTTCATTGTCATGTACAGGGTGACCGTTTATAAAGTTCAACTTCGGAAAACTTTTTTGTTATTTATCACAAGAAGATAAATCAAAAAGATAATCACTTATGAATATAGGTAGATTTCTGTAACATTTTCAGTTTTTTCCTTAATCCTTGATTTCAAAAATATATCAGTAGCGCACCCAGGAATTGACGTCGGGGGGGGGTTAATTTAATTTTGAAGTAAAAATGTTACCATAACTAGGCTTCTCGGGTGGGGGGGGGGGGGTTAACCCCAACCCCCCCCCCCCTCGGTGCGCCAGTGAATATATGATATATATATCGTCGCCCTAGATGTGAATGGAACTAATTCATATAGCACTACTTTTGAGTAAAATAAGATTTAAATTTTTTGTAGCATAAATATGGTTATTTTTGTCTACCATAAGAATATGGTATAGGGGACTATTAAAATCGTGAAATTTTGACTTTTCTTAATTTTATCAAAAATGAGTTACTAAGGTTTCAAAACATATTAATCGACAAAAAAATTTTTTCTGTTGGTCTGTTGTCTGTCTGTATACACGATAACTCAAAAACGCCTTAATCGATTTTAACGAAATTTGGTAACAAAAATCTCTATCGGCTGACCATGAACTGATAACTTTTGGGTGGACTACAAATTTTGTTATAAAGTCCAAATTCGTGGGAGCTTTAGTTTCCGAGTTATGTGAAAAAACGTTAAAATATATTAAAAAAATCATAAATTTAGAAGTAAAGCAGCTATTGATATGCGGTTTTCAAATTTTGGTTTTCGTCAATATTACCCAAAAATTTTCTTATAAGGTTCAAATCTTTCAAAGCTACAGTTTTCGAGATATTTTCATTTTCTTTCAACATAAAATAATTGATTGTATGGTGGACTATCCATGTTTTCTAGCACCAATTTTTTGTTATAAAATCCCTGAGAAAACATAAACCTAACTGTTTTAATATATAATTTTGGCAAACCATGTAAATATAGAGATTTTAGGGACTTTTTTGCAAAAACTAAGGAAATAGTGCTCCCGTCAAGTCCAATCTAATGATAAATTGACATACCTGTTCGGGAGACTGCGTCGTTTCAGTTTGAGGCAGCTCCTCGCTGTTGTCGATGGTATAATCTACGGAAGAAAATGATATTTGCGCTTGCAAACCGGGCGTAGTGGCTGACGGTTCTTTTTCTACAAACACAACAAAGGATGTCCTATCTAAGTGGCATGCAGGCATGGTGCTTATCAAGAATACGTGTAGTACATATACAGCGTGTACAAGGCTACATCTTGGGTGCGCTTACACAGTGTAATATAAATTATAGGTCACTTCGTATAAGGAGTAAAATTAATCAATACGGGTTTTAACAATTCCGATTTTGGTTTAATTTTTTTTATACACATAAATTGTTTATTTCCCAACAAACCTTAAGGATTATTACAGAGAAGTAATAAAAAAGACTAAAAATAAAGTAAAAAAGCCTAGTGGTTAATTTAATTACATCAACACGAACAAATAATAAAGAAATACTTAAAGTCGAGAGAAAAGTATTTTGTTTTAATTTAAATGGTGATATGGCTAGCCTGTTATATAATATGTTTGTTCCATCATATAATAAAGGTTTTTTCCCAGCTTTAAAGTTGATTATTTTGTCTAGTAAAATTGTTATAATGTTGAATTTTGATATTTGAATATTTTTGATTAGAGAATATTGTGTGAATAAATATACTTATTTTAAGTTTATACAAGTCAGTCAAGTTCAGATAATCAAGGGGAAGGGATGGTATAAATTAATAGTCGGCTCGGAAAATAAAAGTTTATAAATATTAGCAGAGCAGACTAAAATTAAGTACTGGATTTGGAAAATGTTTTTAAATTCCTATTAAAGGTGATACATTTTCTCGGAGATGATTAATATGTTCTTTCCAACTTAAATTTGCATCAATGAATAACCCCAACAACCGAGTAAACTTTTTATATTTAATTTATGTTTGTCTGATAATAATTGGTTCATGATTTTCATTTTGAATGTCGCTTTTTTTATAAATATGTATGATGATTTATCAAAATTAATAGTCAAATTGTTAAACGTTAGTCATTTTTCTATAATGTTTAAATCATTTTGTATGTTTTGTTTTATTTCCTCTTATGTGTTTGCAAAATAAATAACAGTTGTATCATCCGCGAATAATTTAATTTTAATTTCCCAATTGAATTAATATAGATTAAAAATAAAATTGGCCCAAGAACTGATCCTTGAGAAACACCACATTAGATTTCTTTTAATGAGCTTTGCTGACTATTAATTTTGACAAATTGATTTCTATTTTCTAAATAATTTTTAAACCATTCGAAAATAATACCGCTAATTCCATATTTGTATAATTTAATAATACGCAGCATTTCTTGTTTTTGTCAACGTTTATTTGAATGTCTGTTATTACATCTAATGCTGCTGTTTCTGTATCTCTAGATTCTCGAAAACCATATTGACCCTCATATAATATACTATTTTGATCGAGAAAAGCTTGCGATTTTCTATGCATAATTTTTTCGAAAATTTTTTATAAAAGTTAATTTAAAACTGACTGGAGTGGATGATGTTTTACAGATTCCAAGTTTAAAATTAAATGAAGAATTAAGGCAATTCTTGGTTTAATGAACCATAGGTGTTCTGCATGTCTATTTAACCATATTTTGTAGTAGTGGTGGCATTGCAACAAAAGCTAATCCATGCATTGTTTTCATTTCGTTGCAATTTGCATCCACACATTCAACAAGGTCGGCTAAAACTAGGAAAGCAACAATATAAAACCCGGTTTACATTTTTTTACTTTTGAAATTGCAATTGGGAATGGAATCATCCTAAAATCAATCCCAATCAAAAAAAATTCGCAATCATTTGAAAGGCGACAACCGGGTTTTACATAATTTACTACGTTTGTATGAGCGATTGACTACAATTCGATTTTCTGTTTTTATAAGGGGATTGAGTTCGTTTTGAACACAAATTTAATTGTATATTTGGGGCCCAACAAACCTTTAGAGATTAACAAAAGTAATTAAAAATAAAAACATAAAAATTTATTGATTGATTATTTAACATCAACACTTTTATATTAAGTTTTGGTCAGAAATAAATTTACAAAAAATAGCTTTAAAAAAAATCAATATTTCGCTCGCTGAAAGTGACAGTATTATGACAACGAAAATTGTCCTATTAACCGCTAACAAATGTCAAAATCTTAAAATGTTCTAGAGGAGAAATTATTCCCACAGCTAACCAATCAAAATGTAAAATATGCTAAAAATGTATTTTTTCGCCAATTTTGAGTAACCAAAGTGGTGGTATGGTTAAAAAGGTATTTTGTGTAGAACTTAAAAATTAAAAAATATGGAGGCTGTTGTCATTAAAAAAATTCAGTTTTTGTTTGATATTCCAACGACAAACACTAAAAAAGTTAAAGGTACGTTTATAAAAAAATACCGATACAAAAAAAAAATCACCACGGCACTGGATCAGTATTCAAAACGAGCTCAATCACAATCATGTACGCGTAATTCTTGTTTTATGTATACTCAGCGCCACCTACATATACAAACCATTTTTTCTCTTGCACATTTCTCCCCACAAAAATAAGTTTTAGGTGGCGCTGGTGTACCAACAATGCATACCTATGTCCAAATAATTGTGAGGCACGTAACCCTCTTCACCCCGGTAGTTTCTCGCCCTCAGCCAGCCGTCTCCATCGCCCTCTCCCACCACTTCGAGTTGCTCGTTCTCCACTATGGTCAGTTCGTCGGGATTTTGAGCCTAAGAATAAACAAAAAATTATTCACACACATCTTCAAAATACAGCTCTCTCGATTACTGTTTTTGTGACCTCTTGTCCAAAAATGGTGGTTGCACATTTTTCAAACATACATTTTATCTTTAAAATCTAGAAACAAAAAAACCCTTGTTTCTTCTTTCGTTAAGGGACTATACGATAAGGTTTCGAAAAAGCTTGACGAAGAAATCTTCTATTCCTTACATAATATTTTCCGCTCGGAAGCTTCACAACATACTTTCTATTTTCACCGATTTCCGTGACTTCAGCAATTTTTTCCCATCTTTTCGTCCGGTAATCTTGAATCGATGCCTGCGATATTTAATAGGCCTTCCATCTACGCGTTTTAGTGAGCTTTGAACGTATGTGGCGGCCATTTTGAAAATTAACTAATGTAATAACTGTCAAAAGTGTCAAAAATGGCGGCGGCATACGTGTAAAAGGGTACTAAAACGGAAGGTGTTGACTGGCCTCCATGTCGGAGGTATCGCTTGAATATATTGTAGAGACCTTATCGTATAGATATTTGAGTGACTTGATGTATGAGTTTAACATTTGTCAATGTGATTGCGATTGTCATAAATTTAATATATATATAATTTATAATCATAACATGGCGCAGTCGGTAAACGATAATGCCCAAAAGCAAGAAGAAAAATAGAAGAAGTGTCGAATTGGAAGAATCTCTGGTTGTGAATCATACTGAAGATACACTACAGAAACTCAAAGAGGACATTGAAAGAAGTTTGTGTAATATAGAAAATAAATTTGGGAAACCAATTGAGAGTTTCAAAGATGCAATCGTCAATTTACTGAACAAGGATAACACGAATAACCTGCCGGGGTCATCTAAGAGTTCAACAAGTATCGTTAACGAAACGCACGAAGAAGAATTTTTTTTTCGTTTTGAAAATCATAAAATTCAATTGCAAAGTGGTATACCTGGACCAGAAAAACTTACTGGATCCTTAAACAATTTAGAGACTGGAGACAAAAATTTGAAAATTATATTTTTTTTCAAGATATAAGCTTAGACTTATGTGGTCAAGTGTCTGCGTTACTCAGTACATTTTTTGATCAAGAAATCAGCGATACAGAAAGGCTTGTTTTAAAGATAAACGACATAAAATAGAAGGTTTTTTCAAAAATAAAGAAAATGGCCGAAACCGTCGGAGTCAGTTCATGAACAGAAAACACGAATTTCTACAGAGAAAAGTTAAAATTATTTCAAATGTCTGATCCATGTTCTAATTGCTATGCGATGCTTTGCGGATCACCTCATCGAATCATTATGTAATGCTGAATTAAGAAAAAAATGCAGAACGTTTCCTGAATTGACAAACAGAAGAGATTAAGAAGCTTTGTGAAAATGATGAATAAAGATATCTTACAAATACAAAACAAAAACAGCAAAAAATGTCCAAGATGTGGAAAAAAGTGGCACAAAAATCTAAAGGAATGTCTAGCTAAAGATGTTATATGTGAAAAATGTAATATCAAGTTTTGCAGAACAAAAATTATACGCTGATATGAAGAAAATCATAGTAATTATAAAATTGGAATAATCTCGGTGAACAAAATAGAAAGAAATCATGGATCACGGAACAATGAAGATATGATGATAGTTCAAATTAATGTAATTGGAGAAAACTATCAAATTTTTTACAAGGCTATCCCGGACACAGGTGCAGAAGTATCAGTAGCAGGAGAAGATTTTATGGAAAAACTAATAATAAAAGTGAGTTAAAATATGATAACGTAAAACTAGAATCAGGTGATTCGTCAGCTTTCTTTGTAAAGGGATAAATAAATTGTAGAATTGTTTATCAGAACCAACACATAGAATCAAAAATTTATATTTGCCGATGTTTTAGAACATTACTACTTGATAAATAATCTTTGAAAATTCTTGGTGTTATACATAAAGATTTTCCCAAACCAATTTATCAGAATAAGGAATCAACTCATAGAGGATTACAAAGATGTCTTTGATATAGAAAAACTAAAACCTATGGAAGGACCTGCTGTTCATATTCACATGAAAAATGATATAATTCTCTTCGCTATAAATTACCCATGAAAAATACCCTTTGTTTAGAGGCAGCAAGTTAAAGATGAACTAGACACAATGCTTAAAAGGGGAATCATAAAAACAGCTAAAGATGAACCCACCGATTTTGTTAGTCCTTTAGTCGTAGTCCCAAAGACTGATGAATACATCCATTCAAAAGTCCATGGGAAGCAGTTTCTAGTATAGACTAGAATTCAAAATATTTCTTGATTATGGACGCCACAAGCGGCTATTGGCAATTACCCCTAGATGAGCAGAGTCAGAAACTCACCACGTTTCTCACACCATGGGGAAGATATATGTTTTTAAGAGCTCCGATGGGACTTGTGAGCTCCGGAGATGAATTTTGTAGAAGAGGAGATGAAGCATTGCCAGGAATAAAGAATTTGGAAAAAATTGTTGATGATATCATAATTCATGATAAAACATTTGAAAGCCATGTTCAGAAAATTATTCATATTTTGGAAATATGCAGAACAAGGTCGATTACACTGAATGCTAGCAAATTTATTTTTTGCAAAACCAGAGGATTCTTTTGTGGGTTATGTAATCGGAAAAGACGGAGTGAAAGCTGATCCAAGGAAGATAGATGATATACAAAACTTTAAAAAACACAAAAATTTGACGGAGTTAAGATCCTTTATGGCGTTACAACATCAAAAAAATAAGGTAGTGGATTTTGCTAAAAGTGTTGCGGCCGAAAAAAAATCATGTTTTTCATACTCTTAAGCTGGGTTTATAAAGTAAATGAAGTAAGCACTAACTGAAACCTATATAGAAATTTGACAGCTTTTACGGGCTCATCAAATAGCGTTTAGAAAACCGGCCAACCGTAATTTTTTGAGCTCTCCTTGGGGCTTTTAAAACAATCCTTCTGATTTGAAATGAAAAAAAGAGGGTGAAGTACGGGAACAATTCTGCTTAAAACTGCTTTTAGGTTAATATTCGGACCGTGACAATTGAATATGAAGAAAAATGCCGTGTTTTGTTTGCAAGAAGAAAATTTAGGTAATCGATTCTTACCGTATACGAATATAACGCGGTACACTTCAGCAAAGGCCCGCCAGGTGGCTCTGCGTCTTCTGGGACGTAGCCGTCAGTACCGTGCGTGACCGCCTCGGCGCCCCAATCGACTTGGGTCGGGTCGTCCCAACCAGCAGTCTGCTGTTCTATCCTTTGACGTTCTTGCTCCAGTACGGCTGGAATAAATTTCGATTTAACTTATAAAAATAATAGCTATTTACGTTGTACAAAATTGTTTAGACATTTTTGTAGGTACAGTTTTTGAGATGCGGATAGCCAAAGTTCGTAAAAGACTATATTAATAATATGATAATAACTCCTGCACCTTGTTTGAAAACAAAAATAAGTCAGTAATGAATTGGTAGAATGTCAAATTCAGTCATAATGTCATTCTAGATAGTTCGGTAGGTAATATACAGGGGGTTCCAAGTTATACTTGTACTACTACCGAATTTCAAAAACAGTACACTGTTTTTTGGCAGAAAATAGCCATAACTTTTTTGATTTCTTGGTAGCATTCATGGCGAGATTTATACCATTAACTAAAAATTGAAAAAAAAATCTTTTTTTTATACCTTCATCAAAAACATGATTTTAGTAACTGTCTGCAGATAATTAAAGCGTGGTTACCGATGCAAAAAAACTTTTTTTTATCACGGGTGCAAAAAAAGATTTCTGTCCGTTTTTGACCCAAAATTAAAGAGAAATAGAGGAAAATAATGATATTGAAAAAATCTAATTATTCTTGCTTAAAAATTAAGCCATTTCCGTCAGTAGTTTTCACCAAGTATTTACGAAAAAATCATTTAAAAACATCGTCAAAATATCAAACTGTTAAAGATTAAAATGTCGCAACAATGAATGTCACCGACTAAAAAGGCACATCGCTATAGAAACTATTGTTATTTCATTTACCAGCCGCCTTGTGTGTTGCGAGAAGTACTCTTCGTTCGAGATTTTGAAAACTATTTTCCTGTTTTTCTTGGAATTTTTGGTAAAGGTATTAAAAAAAAAATAGTGTTAACAACTCGCGGCTAAACTGTGCTTTTTCTACTCGCGTTTTTAAATACCTGCCTGCGCTCGTTATTTAAACCAACGCTTGTAAAAAAGCACTATTTTAGCCACTACTTGTAAAAACTAGTATTTTGCACTAAAATTTAATAAGAACAATATAAAATGCGATTCCTTTCCTTACTCGCAGGGTATAAAAATATAGTCGTCTCATATCTTTGGGAGTTGTAGGAAGAAAGAGAGAGAGAGGGCCAAATAAAAACAACGACATAAAACACAGGTACTCACCGTCCATCTCGCCCGATTCGCTAAAATCGGGATCTACTTCATCCTCTTCTTCTTTAAAGCCTAGAATAGAAAATAAATGGGATAAGTAAAAACAAACGCACTTACCTAAGTAAACTTAACTTTTGAAAATATTACTATATACACGGTGTGCCTGTACGGACTAAAGGTTATAAAAAAATGGAGAATAAAACTAATTGTACTTTTCGAATATGTGAAATTCATTTAAAGATTTATTTATCTGCTTTTTAAAATAGAACAAAAAACATGCCTTTGTGTTAAATAGATCTGTATTTAAATGTTTTTAATAAATTAAAAAAACATATATTAGTAATTATTAAAAATTAAACAGAAACAAATATTAACCAATTTTAGGTCACTCTGTACAAATATGATGTCACTTGCTAGGATGAAAAATGTTAAGCATTATTTGTTACAGTTGGGGCGTTGATATACGCTTTTAAAAACACCGTTTTTCAAACGATTTCTAGGTCACCCTGTGCATATCGGAAGGTCTACCCCAAACAAAAAATTATCTACTTTCGCCAGGCTAATAAGATATTATACTTGTATCAAAATCGGTTAAAAAAAATTCCTATCACTGAGCAATGTGCAAAATTTCACAAAGAGAATCAGCTGCGGTTTCAGTGAAAACAGTATTAAAGACATATTGGGGTACGTACATATTCAAAAAGTAGTTAGTTTTTCTCTCCATTTTTATTTATTTATTTATTTATTTAGGTCTTTAAAATACAAACGGATCAGGTCCAAAAATAGTATCCTGATATTACAATATTTATAAATATATAAATTCAATCTTAGTTATAACAATTTTAAGTGTAATATCTAACTAATTAAAAATATAGTTTTTAAATTATTTATCACAAACGGATATATAAATACTTAAATATTTAAATTAACTAAAAAGAAAATTCGAAAAAAATTATTTATCTATTCCAAGAATTTAAGCTTAAAGTTATTTTTAAATGACAATAAGCTATGTGCGAAGGGATCCAAACTACTACCAGTGCAATGCAAGTTAGCAGCTTTAACCATTCTTATTAAGGGTGCTCTCTGGTAATAATTTGTCCTACAATATGGAACACAAAATAATTCATGGTTTCTAAGTTTACGGGCAGGTACATTAAGCCTTATTTTAGGAAGAATATTTGGAGTGCTAGATAAATTATTAACAATCTTAAATAAAGTTAAAATATCAGTTATAGTTCTTCTTTTTTCTAATTTTAAAATTTTAAAGTGAGATCGAGCCATTGCGTAATTATGATTTATAATACGAAAGTTTGTCTTATAGCACAGAAATCTTAAAAATTTATTTTGAATTTTTTCGAGCCTCTCAATGTTATTGTTATATATAGGACTCCATATCACTGAGGCAAATTGTAGTTTGCTAAAAACATAAGAATAATAAAGAGTTAACATTGTCTTATAATTCTGAAAATCAGCACACTGCCTTTTGATAAACCCTAGAATTCTGTTACAATCGTTAACCAATTTATCAATATGCAGATGGAACGTCATTTTGGAGTCAAATAAGACGCCCAGATCTTTTATATGAGAAACCCTATTCAAGAAAGTACTTCCAAGTTTGTAGTTATAATTAATTGTAGCAGATCCACGTGAAAATGATAAAACAGAACATTTGTCATAGTTTAAAAATAATTGATTTTCGTTGCAAAATTGTATTAAATTATTGATACCAGTTTGAAGAGTCTCACAATCTAAAATAGAGTTAATTTTAAGAAAAATTTTAAGGTCATCAGCATAGCAAAGGAACAGGCAGTAATTAAAGCACAAGCTTATGTTATTAATGTAAATTACAAACAACAGTGGGCCAAGATGGGAACCCTGTGGGACCCCCGAAGATGGTGAGAATTTGTCAGAACAGAACCCTAAAAGGGCCACGAACATTGATCGATTAAGTAAATAGGACTCAAACCATCTAAGAAGGTCACCACAGATCCCCATCTCCCCCAACCTATCAATCATAATACCATGAGAAATTTTATCGAATGCCTTACTAAAATCTGTATATATTACGTCTACTTGATGAAATGAATCAAATGATTCGTATATGTATTGTGAGTATTCGACCAAATTTAGCTCCAAGTTCCTTTTTTTCAGAAAACCGTACTGTTCAGGTACAATGTCATTTATTACAAAGTTAAAAATGTAAGGGTAAACTAGTTTTTCGAAAAGCTTAGAGAAAGTGCATAATTTGCTAATGGGTCTGTAATTTTTGACATTATTTTTTAGTAGAGTAATGGCAGAAACTTTCCAAGTATCTGGAAAAATTCCAGAGGAAAGGGACTGGTTAAATAACAAAGTTAGAGGCACGCAAAGTGAAGCCGAACATCTTTTTGCAAAGATAGCCGGAATTTCATCTGGGCCTGCACCTTTTCTCTCATCCAAGCCTTCCAAAGCGTTTTGAACCTCAGCCCTACTCAACGTTATTTTACTTAGTGATTTATTTTTATCTAGTAGGGTGTTTTCGCCGGTTCTGGCTCAAGATTCAAAGATTCGCCCATAAGAATTAACATAGGGATTTTGAGAGCCAAAGATTCACACATGGGGTGGGGGGATCCAAATGTCTTGGGCAATACCTTGAAAAACCTGTTAGAAAGTAGGTGATAAATTGAACCACACCTTTTTGTCTTACAGATGTATTGCAGTAAACTAGGTCACAACTGGTTATTAATGATCATAAATTCAGAGATACAAATTTTGTAAACCGGGTCACAGATGTCTTGGGCAATACCTTGAAGAACCTGTTAGAAAGTAGGTGATAAATTGAACCACACCTTTTTGTCTTACAGATGTATTGCAGTAAACTAGGTCACAACTATAGTTATTACATAAATTCAGAGGTTTCAAAAAATTATTAGGTAATCCAGAGAGTCGGCTACATTTGGGGTGGGGTCAAATTTCTTTGGGAGGGGAAAGTCTAAAACTTTATAAGTGATAAAAAATTAAATCTTTATCAGTACTTTGCTTTTATTTAGCAATGTGTCTTGAAAGTTATGATGTACCCAACACACAACAAATGAAATCAAATGAAAATAGATTAAGCACATTTAGAAATTGGCCAGGCGTATTAAAACCCGAAGATTTGAGTTTGTCTGGATTTTTCTATAAAAATGAAGAGGACATAGTAGAGTGCCACTATTGTGACGTGCAGATATACAATTTTGTAAAAACAGACTGTCCTTTTTTTGAACATGTAAAACTATCACCAAATTGTGAATATGGTAAAATGATCTGGCAGAATAGGGAATTGAAACACAAACAAAATTATGAAAAGAAAATTCAAAAGTGGTTTTCAATAATAAGTGTTATAAATGCTTTGATATTGTATAATTTATGGAAATAAAATCACATTTATAAAAATATATTTCGTTTCATTTTATTTTTAGTGTCTTGAGATGGGTTTGCAAAAAATATCTGTAACGGAATTTACAGGTGCGGTGCATTCTGCAATTATTTTGGTGGACACAGCTGCAAAATTTCTCATGAAATTACGGTACCTTAATTATCTGATAAATGTAAGGTCCTGGTCGAGTTTTTATGGTACCTATACGATCTCGAAAAGCGGGTCAAGTTTTAAAATTGCATATACCGTTACTCAAGAGTCCATTTACGAATTTTATACCGGTCATTTATTATCTGATGAATAAATGTAATACCTTTCTCGATTTTTATGGTCATCATTTATTTTAACTGTTATTTAGTACCTCTGTCAAGTTTTTAAATTGCATATAAACCGTTATTTGCGAATTAAGAAAAACATCTACCAAGTTACATGGAAGCACAGATAAAATGTAAGAAGAGGGGATCAAGAAAGTTGCTTTAAATAGCTTCAGTTTAAGAAATAACTTTAGTTTACTAAGAAGTGCAAAATGAAAGTACCAAAATTAAATTTAAGTCTGCCATTGGCAAAAAAAAATATGAAGCTGATGAAGAAAGTTCTACAGCCAGAGGAAGATTCAGACGTTGAGGTCCTTGATGGGAGTTTTTCAAAAGTGAAACCGATAGGGTGGGGGACAAATACCAAAAAAGTAAAAATACTTCAAAACGTCAGAATAAAGTCCCCATTCAACCCTCTCTGGACCTCAACGCCTGTAAAACAGGAACAAGAAGAACCGGAAGAAGACCAGGGAAATGAACAAAAAGATGAACAGGAAGAAATGCAGGAAGAAGAAGAACAGGAAAAAATGCAGGAAGAAGAAGAACAGGAAGAAGAAGATGAACAGCAAGAAGAAGAAGAACAGGAAGAACAGGAAGAAGACCAAGATGAACAGGAAGAAATGCAGGAAGAAGATGAACAGCAAGAAGAAGAAGAACAGGAAGATGAAGAAGAAAGTGAAAACAACCTAACAATTATAGACGTTGAAGAAGAAAACAGAAAAACAAAACAATACCAAAAGGAGGTTAATACCTTTTTACAAATATCGTGTAAATTTAGGCAGGAAAAAATTAATAAAAAAAAAGAAATTTTAAAAAAAATTAAAAAATATAAAAAAAAATTAGAAAAAAGTAAAGAAGCATTGGCCATTTTAGAAAAAGATTTGATTTTATGTGAAAAATTCGTGAATTAATCCTAAATAAAAATATTGCAACAAGTTTCTACCTGGTCTTATTATATATTTATACCTAGTCTTATTATATATCTTAATATAACGCAACATAACTTTCATTTAACGTTATCAAAAAAGGAATGACGTCAGCAGGCAGGTATAACCATCCATAAAATCTTAGGAATCAGTTACTCAAGTGTTAATGTACAATACTTAATTTTTTATTTCTATTTCTGTCAATTTCTCTTCAAAAAGTAGAGACAGAAGTCAAAATTATCCATTGTGCATTAAAACTTGAGTAACTGAACCCTTAAAAAATCAAGTTTTTTTCAAAATCTTATAAAAATTTTTTTATTTTCTATTGAAAATGCAATTATCTATCTTATTGTGAAAACCGCATATCGCTAGCTGCTAAGGTTTGTGAAATACGATTTTTTTAAAAAGTTTAATCAACCCTCCACCTCTTGACAACCCCCCACCCAACCAAAAAAACTAATCAGCTCATTGCCTGCTGCCAGAGAATTTCTGTGCGAAATTTGATATGAATCGGTTTAGCACTTTTTGAGTAATCGTGTTACAGACAGACGGACAGACAGACAAACGGACAGACAGACATTATGACAAAATTTTGTATTTAAGTCTTTTTTGACCCAAATAACTTATTTTGATTAAAAATAAAAAACTTTTTTGACGATCCTAATAGCCTCAATGCTATGTATAGATGGCTAATAAACCAGCTGTGTGCATGGAGCTGGATCTAGGGGAAGAGGAAGCCTTTAAAATTTTTATTTAACAAAATTAAACAGGTGTTTTTTGTATTGTAAAAAGTCAAGAATCCACCTTATTACACTTTAGTTTATACAATCTTTGTAAAACTTCTTTATGTCTTGCTATTATCTAGGTAAATAGCGGTAAGGTAAATACCAATAACTTAAATAAAATTAACAACTAGTGTAATTACCTACTGGATATCAGAAGTCCGGTACGGTAGGTACCACAAAATCACACAAAACTTATTGGCTATTAAAGGAGAAAAAAACATTTTTTGCGTTGTGTTGCAAGTGCTATTTTAATCACAGTCCCGGCACTATAATTTCAACGAATTCTCTTTGATGCTGTATTCTTTCAGCAAAGTTCTTTAACCTACGCAGTACCGCCGAAAAATGTTCTCGGAGCCCATTTGGTATAAGCGCATGCTTGGTAAAGTTGTTTCAAATTAGTATGGGTGACAAAACGGAGAAATATCATAAAATGTTGTAGTACGGAAGCAAGGAAGCGTGTTATGCTACACAGTGTAAAAAACTACGAATCCTACTAATATAAAAGCGAAAGTTTTTACCTCAATTACACAAAAACAACGAATCTTATTTGGATGCAACTTGGTGGGAATAAAGACCACTTTTTATTTACCATTTCACTCAATGACGGCTGCAAATCAAAATGGTTTTTAGACTGCTAGTATTTATTATAAAGTAACACTTTGTTTAATTTTAATTTAGTTGTTATATAGGAATGGAGGCTTCGTCATTAGTTATTCTAAGCGCCTTTATAGGCAATACATTATTTATTGAGTATGATTATAACTTTCCAACAGCTCAAATATGTTTGAGTTCAAACAAGAACGATTTTAATGGGTGCTACAAATCTTTAAACAAACTATATGAGAAAAACTACGGGGTACGTTACTTAACCTATTACATTGACAGAAAACTTTTAAAGGATGGTGATTATTTTTACAAAATAAAATTCGAAGGAAAAAATTATACTGAATATTCGGATTGGTTAATTATACCTAGAGAAAAACCAGAGTTGAATTGCAGTTACGTTTATTTTTACATTATTATAGGTTTTTTATGTATTTTATTATTTACCTTTTTTTTGATTAAATATTGTAAGTTTAACGCTATAAAATAAAAAAAATACAGGCAAACATTTTTTGCTATTATTTATTTTCGTTAAATTTGAGAATTTCTACAAATACTACAATAAATTGTTAAATTTACTGAAAACAAATTGTTACTACAAATAAAACAATGTGGAAATATTAAATTAACGATATTCCCGCTAAAATGGGTTGAAATTACTTCACAAAATTTTGCTGTGATTGTTGGCACTGTATCGTAGAAGCAGGAAACACAATATTTTCTGGTATCCAGTTCATAGTAGTTTTCAGTAACACAACATGTTCCTATTTTCGCTTCAATTTTTAACCAATTGTCAATATTTACTGTTTCTCTGATTTTTAATTTGATATCCATTAAGATGTTATCACTCAGGATGGCTTCATTCGATGACAAACTATCCATCGAACTTCCATTACTGGATGTTTCTTCAAAATCAAACATCTCAATAATTTCGAATGAGTCGATACTTATATCAGATAAGGTTTCTTCAAAATTCATAATTTTTAGATTTAGATATTTAAATGGTTTAAGAGTTCTTTTGACTTAAAAACCAAATTGTCTTGTTCTCTTATAGTCAATATAATTCTGGGGGGGATTAAATCACACCTGCGTAACCGGTTTTCAACACTTTCTTAGCTTACACCTGACAACCGATGTTACCGGTTAAACTAGTAATAATTACCAACTGTTACAGCAACATAAAAATTAAAGGTAGAAAGCTGGCATGACCGGTTTTTAATACCCGTAACAATAAATTAGCTGTGTAACCGGTGTAACTGGCTTGAACAAAACCGGTTTTGTCTTTATTAAACTACACTTTTTTCTTATACTTTCTTATTATTTTTGGTGAGGTGGTGTCACTTATATAAGTCTTAGTTGGTAGAAAATTCTTTATAGTTTCAAATTTTGTTATAGAGATTTATATTTTGTTAAAAAAATAAAATGTTTGGTTTTATTCAAATGATTTCTGGTGTTTTCATGTTTTTTACGAAGAAGTATGAAGATTTGGTTAGCTGCAGGGAGGAGATGGTTATGGACATGGACGTAAATAGTTCAATAAATCCCGAGGAAGAAGAAGGTTTCGAAATGAACCAAGAGCAGGGAACATGTGCAAGATCAGGTCTCGTAAGGACTCGGATGATTAAATCAGATAAAACTGTAAAGCGGGGATACCTGGAAAAATCGATGTGTGTTATGCAATCATATGTGGCCATCAAAGGAGGAGAAAACATTTTTTTTGCGTTGTGTTGCAACTGTTATTACAATCACGGAATTAATACTCCTATGGGTGAGAATAAGCATGTCAATTTACATTATACGGACAAAATGAATTGTAATCATTTAAAGTGTGCTATATGTGAAGAAAAATTGTATCAATTAATTTATCCGGAAACATGCTTAGTTTGTCTTGGAGGGACAAAAACCTATATTACAAACCATAGAATAAATCATGAATAATAACAAATTTTGACTTGCCACCCAAATACCCCCCCTTTAACCAGTTTATTTATCATATAAAAGGAATTATTTCTTTTACCAGTTTAGTTTATTTATGTACTATCATGAATTCATGTTCCGATTGCAATAAAGATTTTAAATATAAATCAAACCTTTACAGACATAAACGGGAATCGTGTTTGTACAAACCATCTTGCTCGGAACCTGCTTCCAAGAAAAGAAAAGTTAGTTGTGAAAAATTAAAAACAAAAAATAGTGAAATACTACCTAAATTAATTTTAAAAAAATGTAAAGAATGTGAGGAGTGGTACATCAAAAATAAACTTAGTGGACATTTACGATCAAACCTTCATAAAAGAAAAATATTGGAACAAAATAACGATGAATACGTAAGAATTAAAACAGCAGCATTTAAAAAGAGGATAGTTTCATTTATACTGTATCCATCAAGAAAAATTATTGATATTGATGAATTTTTTGATGAAATTAAACAAAAATTTTTTAGACTGGTTATGGAACAAGTGAAAAAGCAGACCATTATTAAGTTAAATGTAGAGGTGTTTGGAAGTTTTGTTTTACCAAGTAAGGAAATATTAGAAACAAAATCATTTAATACTCGAAATAAGGTTGTAACAGAAACAACCAATGTTAAAGACATTTTTGGTGAATTTGCATCAATAATCAAAGAGAAGATGTCAACGTTTGCTGAAAACGGATCCGGATGGGCGTTAAAAGAACTCTTATATTTAGAAGTTAATATTAACAAATACAATCCATTACATGCATCATCTTACATTGTGTTGCCAAAAAATATTTTGAAAAAAAAAGCTGTGATCAACCTAAAAAATAATGATCAGTGTTGTTTTGCGTGGAGTGTTATTAGTGCCTTATATCCATCTCAAACTAATAGTGATCGAACCAGTTCTTATCCTGACTTTCATAACATTTTAAATTTTGACGGTATTGAATTTCCTGTCAAGTTAAAAGACATTAGAAAATTTGAAGAACTTAACCAAATATCTATAAATGTGTACGGTTTGGAAAGCATTTACAAAAATGATAAAGTAATGAATGAAGTTGTCGGCCCCTTGCACTACACAAAGAAGAAACTACCTACTCATATTAATTTGTTATTGATAAGTAATGATGAAAACAAACATTATTGTTGGATAAAGGATATGTCCAGGTTAGTATCCTCTCAGATTAATAGACAAGATCATAAAAAGTACTTTTGTGATGGATGTCTAATTTATTTTACATCTGAAGAAAAATTACAAAAACATCAATTACATGATTGCAACCAAACAGTAACATCATTACCCACAAGCAACATTAAAACTAACAAATATGGAGAAAATATTCCAGAAAATATACTTCAGTTTGAAAATTTTCAAAAGCAACTTAAAGTTCCTTTTGTTATTTATGCTGATTTTGAGTGCGTCCTTAAACCACTGACTTATGTAGATCCAGATAATAATTTTACTTCATACACAAAAAATACATTTAAACATGAACCATTTGCTTTTTGTTTTTTCATTAAATGTTCTTATGATGAATCCTTATCTACCATAGAATACTACTTTGGTAAAGATGCTGCTGAGGAATTTTGCAAAAGAATTGAAAATCATGTTAGAAGAATTTACCACGAGCATCTTAAACGTGTTGTACCCATGTCTCCATTAACATGTGATGAAAACATTGATTTTAAATCAGCAAAAGTATGTCACATATGTTCCAAAAATTTTAAAAATGAAGATGAAATTGTGAGAGATCATGATCACCTAACAGGAAAATATAGAGGTGCAGCTCACAGTATTTGTAATCTAAATTACAAAATACCAAATTTTATTCCAGTGTTCTTCCATAATTTGACACATTATGATAGTCATTTATTTATAAAGCAATTATGTTGTGAAAAAGATCAAATTGATGTTTTAGGACAAACTAAAGAAAAGTACATCTCATTTTCCAAAGTAATTTTGGTAGACAAAAAAGAAGAGTTTGGAAAAACTAAAAATATTTACATGAAAATTAGATTTCTCGACTCATTTCGTTTTGCATCAACATCATTGGAAAAGTTAGGTGAAAGTTTAGACACCTCTCAATGTATCGAAATTAAAAAACATTTTAAAAATCCTGATCAATTCAATGAGATACGAAAAAAAGGTATTTATCCCTATTCATATATGGATTCTTTCGATAAGTTGTATGAAAAAAAACTGCCAACTATTGAGAACTTTTACGATAAGTTAAAAGAAGAACCATTAAGCCTTACGGATTATAACAGAGCTCTTCACGTTTGGAACTTGTTTAATTGTGAAACTTTATTGGACTTTACAAAAATTTACTTATTTTCTGACGTCTTGATTTTAGCAGACTTTTATGAGTCATTTAGAAATTTATCTCTAAATACTTACAAGTTAGATCCAGCCCACTACTATACATCTCCTGGTTTCAGTTGGGATGCAATGTTAAAAAGTACAGAAGTTAAATTAGAATTAGTTACCGATATAGATATGTTGCATTTTTTTAAAAATAATATTCGAGGTGGTATATGTCATTGTAGTGTGCGAAAAGCTGAAGCCAATAATGAACTGGTTCCAAATTATAATAGTGAAAATCCAAAAACATTTATAATGTATTTAGATGCTACAAATCTCTACGGTCACAGTATGAGTCAGTATTTGCCTATTGGCGATTTTACTTGGGTGACTAAATCTGAAATTGAAGCAATAGATCTACAATCAATAGCAGATAATTCGGAATACGGCTATGTTTTTGAAGCAGATATTGATTATCCAGAGCACCTCCATGAGAAACATAATGAATTTCCATTTTTGAGTGAATCAAAAAATAACAAGTTAATATGTAATTTGGATCACAAAAAGAATTATGTTTTGCATTACAAAAATCTTCAACAGGCTATTCGAAACGGACTACACTTGGTTCAAATTCATAGAGCAATAAGATTTAAGCAGTCACCTTTCCTAAAATCTTACATAGATTTAAACACTAAATTGCGAAACAATTCTAAAAATCAGTTTGAAAAAGATTTCTTTAAGTTACTCAATAACGCAATTTATGGTAAATCACTGGAAAACGTTGACAAAAGAGAAGATATCAAATTAATTACACATTGGCAAAATATTGGAAAAAAGCAAGGAGCTCAAACATTAATTGCTAAACCAAATTTTAAAAACTCATCAATTTTTACTGAAAACTTGGTTGCCATTCAAATGGACCGAGTAAAAGTCACATACAATAAACCCGTTTATATTGGATTTTCAGTCTTGGAATTATCCAAGACAGTAATGTATGATTTTTATTATGAATATATAAAAAACAAATATGGAGAAAAAGCAATTTTGCTCTACACAGATACTGATTCTTTAATACTAGAAATTAAAACCCATAATTTTTATTCAGATATTCAAGAAAACCTGGAGAGGTTTGACACATCAAATTACAGCGAAGACAATTTACATAACATTACCAGAAACCAATCTATAGTGGGTCGTATGAAAGACGAATTTGCAGGTCAACCTATAGTAAGCTTTTATGGCACAGGTGCTAAGGCCTATTGTGTTGAGTTAGCAACTAGAACTGAAAAAAAAGCAAAGGGAGTGAAAAAGTATGTTATTCAAAACAACATTACTAAAGAAGATTATCAAGACGTTGTTGAAAATGCTGAAACAAAATACAGAAAAATGAATTGCTTCCGTTCCATTCTTCATGATATTTACACACAACTAAAAAATAAAGTGGCACTATCACCTCAAGATGACAAGCGATGTGTTGTTCCTGGAACTTTTAAAACATTAGCCTGGGGTCATAAAAATATTAAGTAGTTTTAAGGTATATGTTGTTTACAAACATTAAATAAAAAACTATGATTAAAAAATATTATTCTTTATTTGTTAGAAATAAATTTACAATACATTATTTTTATTAATCCAAGAATTGTGAGTTTTATTTAATCCTAACCATTTTACGAAAACCTTGTTTCCTTTTCTTCTCAAAATTTTTTCAACAAGATAAACATCTGGATATTTTACTTTTTGCAATTCTTCTTTGTAGAAACCTCCTTGAATTTCTTTCCTATTTTGATCTTCAAGCAAATAAGTCATCGGATTGGTCATTTGTATTTTCTTCACAAGAAATATTTCATTTGACCAATTAGGTGTGTATCCTTTTGAAAAATGTTCCCTATATTTTGAAATACGCACAGAATCTCCTGTTTTAAGTTTTGATTTTAATGGATCTATTATTTTTGTATGACGATATACTTTTTTAAATAATTCGTTTTCATTTTTTTTAGAAACATTGATTGGTTTTATTCCAATTGTAGAATGTATTGTTTGGTTATAGTCATTAACAATTTCGTTGAGAATATCAATCCAATTGTAAGATCCACGCATGCTAAATTTTTTCCACATTGTATTTTTTAAAGTTCTGTTTACCCTTTCCACTATACTAGCTTTTAAATTTGAAAAAGTACTATAATGATTTACGTTGAAATCGTTCATAAGTTTTTTAAACCGAGCATTTAGAAACTCAGTTCCTAAATCAGTTTGCAAATTTTTTGGAGCAATTTTAGCATCTTCCAAAATTGATTTCATAGCATTTGTTACGTGTTCAGCTCCTTTAGTTTTAACAGGTCTTGCCCAAACATATTTAGAAAACGCATTTATTACAATCAAAATATATTTATTTCCTCTATTATATCGAGCATATGGAATCATTGAAACTAAATCAGCTTGCCAAAGGTCATTTAGTGATTTAATAATGACTTTTCTTCGGGGATACTTTTTTCTTGCCGGTTTATGTAACTCATCAACAACAGACTTTTTTAGATCCATATTTGAGTAGTACTGATATGTCTTACGAACTTAATTGATATTTAAGTAAAAGCGTTGCATGAAAATTAGTGGTGTCACTATTAATTAATCTTTCAAAAGAAATTAAATCATTTTTCTTTAACTCAACATTTAAAACCTTTTCAAGGTTGTATGATTTAAAACCACCTTCATTTTTTACAACCATTATTAAATCTCTGGGTTGAAAATTTGCTGATTCTATTATTCCAGTCTTCAATGGAAATATATATTGACTTGAATTGCTTGATTCTATAAAAAATTTTCGTATATTTTCTGAGTATTTTCCAAAAAATGTTAATGGTAAATAACCATAAAAAGAATCTGGCTTTTTAAATAAATTTACCTTTTGTTCTAATGATTTAAGTTTGCTGGTGTGGTTTTTTGTTTTTTTTTCATTATCACTAACTCTTTTTTCAACAGATATCAAAGAATTGTTTAATCCACTTTGAACAGTAACTAGCTCCTGGTTAAAATTTGTTTCAACCCTAGTAATATTTTCTACATTTTTTTGAATGTCTTCTTGAAAAGAAACCAATTTTTTATCCACCTCAATGAACGCTTTATCTAGATTATCAATATAATTTTTTAAAATATTAAAGTTTTCGGTTATATTGTCTTTTAGCATATTTTTAAGCTTAATTAACTCTTGCTTAAAATTGTTTTCAACATTGCCTATATGTTGTGTTAATTGTAATTCTTTAGCTGCTATATTGTCCCGAAGATTTTCTTGCAAATTATTAATATTTTTATCAAGATGACTTAATCCATCATCCAAATTATTAATTGATTTTTGTAGTTTTATAACGTTTTTGATTAGCTCTTTATTCAGTTCTTCTTTAAATTTTTGATTAGTTTCATTGACTGATTCTAGTTCCTTTTTAGTAAATTCTTTAAGATCTTTAAATTCATTATCAAGACCAGTTTTGGTTTTTTCTAAAACATCACCAAGGGAATTGATACCTTCATCATAAGATAATTTTATAATATTTAACTCATTTTGAATGGAATCTTGAAATTCATCAAAAGTAACTTTAAGTTTTAAAAATTCGTTTTCATAATATCTTCCAATTGTTAAAATTTTTTCTTGTAGTAATTCATAAGATGTCTGTCCTTGTTTAAATTTATCATCAATAAACTTATTAAAATCTTTAATTTTTTCAAGTATGTTTTCAGTTAAACCATTTTTCATATTTTCATTTATATCTTTTATATCATTTTGAATCGTTTCAAACTTTTTTTCAAAATCTGACTTTTGTTTATTATTTTTTTCTATTAAATCATGTATTTGAGTAGTATGTTCTTCACCTTTCTTTTTATAATCTTTAATTTGTTGATTTATATCTGAGATTTTTAACACATTTTCTTGAATATTTTTAAAGTCATTTTGTTTAACAAAATTGTTTAAATTTTTTTTTAAAGAATCAATTTCAGTGGTGTTTAAAGAACTTGTGCTTTTTATAGCCGAATAATCATTAAAAATTGGATTTTTTTCCAAATAGCTTTGTACTATTTTTTCTATTGCTAGTGAATCAGTTTTTTTACCGCTCATGAGATCTTTAATTTTTTTTATTTCATCACGAAATTTATTATCTACTTTATTTAAATCACTTTGTGTAGGTAGATTTAAAATATTCTCGAAATTTTTTTGAATTTGTTCTTTAATCTCCTCAATTTTATTTACACTTTCATCATAAATCTTAAGTTTGCTTTTTAAATTTTCTATAATTTCTTGGTTTAAATTAATCTTTTCAATTACTTCCTTTACTTCATTTTTAGGAAATATAGTCTCTGATATGTTTGATATAATTTTATTTTCCAAGTTTGATAGTTTTTCAGTTAAAAGAATGTCTTGTTGGTTTTTAAAGTTTTGTTGAGTTTCTTTTATTTCTTTTTCTAAATCAACTTTTTTTACCAAAATGTTTATATCTGGAGTGTTTGCTTGGATTTCTTTTTTAAAACTCTCTAATGTGGAGTTATCTAAACAGGTATCAATCTTACTTTTTACATCATTGATAAGTGTGTGATTAAGTGTAATGTATTTGTTTATGTTTTCAATTTCATTAATATTTTTAATTATTAGATCCTTATCATCCTTAATTAAATTTAGTTGTTGTTGTAAGTCACCTAGCCTTTCATTTAAAAATTTTTCCTGTTGTTTTCTAAACAGTTGATGGGTTTCATTTAATTCCTTTGTTAAATCGTCTTTTTTTACAAAAAAATTTTTGTTTATATTGTAGACTTCTTGTTTTAGACTGTTTAAAGAAGATGAGTCAACACAATTTTGAATATCAGTTTTGATGGTTTCGATTGTATCATCATTAAATTTAAGTTTTTTGTTTATATTTTCAATACTAATATCATTTGTATTAATCCTTTTTTTCACCTTTTCAATCTCAATTTGTGAAACATTGCCTGTTGGAGCAAACTGTGCAATGTGTTTTTGTACATTTAAAAAAACTTTATTTTCAATATCAGACAAGTCAATTTTGGGTTTTTTATGCTTGGATATATGTTTCCAAAACTTATCTACAGTCATGGTTTTGTTTGTAATGAATAAGTAATCCGTTTTGACACCCTTTTATAGGATAATTTTAGCCTCTTTAAGTTCTTCAATTATTGATATTATTTCGTTGTTATGTCCCGTATTTCCCGCTTCCTGCGATGCCAATAAAAGTCTTAGTCGTTGAACTAATTCATTGGGATCATCAAAATATACATATTCTATTTTTTTGTTGGATAAAATCATAGAACCTCCCTCTTTTTTGCTTGACGGTAATGTATTTGTTTTTGACCTTGTTGTTCTTGGTGGTAAAGGTTTTGAAAATGAAGTTGTTCGTGCACGACTTGTGTCTTGTTTTAAAATACCCTTTTTTAATAAATATGGTCTAATAATATCCATATATTTGAAAGTATTGCTTGATTGTATTTGTTCTTTTGAATCTTTATTTCTTTTGTAGCCATTGGTTCTTTTTAATATATCCATGTAATTTTCCAAGTCTTCTTTTTTGAAACCCACTGGATGTTTTTTAAATAACAATTCATATAACCCAACTGTCCCTAAATATTTAATATTTTTTACTTCAATGTCTTTCCCGATAATTTTAAGCTCTGAGTCTCCAATATAAAATTTTTCTTCGTCTGTATTATGAAAAACCCCATAAGTATGATCAAATTTATCATCAGGGTCTCTAATTGATTCATCTATATATGTTCTCGGAAGGTCGTCAAATGAATTTAAATATTCATTGTATGCTGGTAAGGTAGATAAATTTTGAAAACTCTCTCTTATTTCGTTAGCAGTCTGGTTTATAGTAGTATCACTTATATTACTAGAATTCATATCATTATCATGTATGAATTGATCTTCCAAAAAAGTAAGACCACCGGTAGGTAAATATTCATGATAGGTACTTCTCTTAGGAAATGAAGTAGGATGTAATTTTTGAGACGGAGATAAAATAGTAGAGTTAAATCTTTGAGATTGATTTGGTGATAAAGGCGGACTTTTTATTTCTTGCTTTATGTTTGATGTAGTTTTAACGTTTGATAAAAATTCTTGCAATGGTTTCGTGATTGGATACAATTCCTTTTCTCTTTTAGAATGGGATGCAATCAAATCAGATTTCAAGCCTCGTAATTTCTTTTTTATGGCATTCCTTGTTTTTACTAATTCGCTTGCTTTTTTTCTATCCATGTTTTCTTAGAACGTTAACATAAGCAGTGATATACAATTTTTTAATTCTATGGTATTTATAGGTAAATAAACGTGTCAAAACCTTTTCTGTATTTACCATGCTTCAAATTACAATCTTTATCTACTACAATAAAACCATGTTGTTCTTTCCAACACAATGAGCAAAGTTCCTTAAATTTTTGAAAAGACATATCAACATTAATATGATCGTCATAGATGTGATGTAAATTAGTGTTGTCTAGTTGAAATATGATCAGTAAATTTGCATTATCTCTTATAAGCTGTTTTGGTATTGAGGAATAGGTTTGACTTAGGTAAAAACAGTCAGCACTTTTATGTCTAGAAAAACAAAAATAATCCCGTATTTTGCTTTGATTACCACAAACCATATCATCAAATATTACAACTGAATTATCCTTTATTTCACTGGGTGAAATAATTTCATTTTCATCATTGTTTTCATAATAATCAATTTCTTTAATTGGTTTGAGTAGTTTTTTCAGATATTCATATTTTGGTTGATGTAAAGATTTGGAATAAACATAAACGTTTTCAAAACGTAATCCATTTTTGTCCTCTAATAAACTTATGAGAACATTAGTTTTTCCACAGCCTGAAGGACCAACGATCAATCCTCTTTTACAAGTTCCTCCAAAAAGTTGTCCATGCTTATTAAAATCAATTTTTTGATCATCATGATTTTTAATAGGAAGTGAAAAATTTTGTTTTACTATTCGCATGATTATTTTAACTATATAAGTAAGAGAAAATACTTGATGCGTCAGTATATATATATAATGCGTGTACGGAACAAACATAAGGTTATTAGACAACCAACAGTTAAAAAGAAAGGAAGGGGTTTGTTAAATACAATAATCAACAAATTACCTTTCGAACTACACATCCCAAATTACAATTTCTGTGGGGGGGGAACTAACCTAACAAAGAGATTAGCCAGAGGCGACCGAGGAATTAACAAATTGGATGAGGCTTGCAAAGAACATGACATTGCATATTCAAAAAATTTAGATCTTAAAAATAGACATAAGGCTGACAAAGTTCTTGCTTCAAAAGCAGCTGAGAGAATAAATGCATCTGACGCAAGTTTAGGTGAAAAAATAGCAGCAACTGGAGTAACTGGAGCAATGAAATTAAAAACAACTTTTGGAATGGGTTTAAAAAAACGTCGTCGACGTAACGTTAAACGAAAAAACACAGGAAGGGGGATATCTTTAAGCAATGCTATTAAACAAGCACGCAAAAGTTTAGTTGGTAAATCTTTTAAGAACTTAAACACAGCTGCAAAAACAGCACTATCATCATTAAAAGGTTATAAGGTTATTCAACCAAAGAAAAGAATTATTCCAGTCCCAAAAATTGGAGGGTTTTTACCATTTATAATACCTGTGCTATCTGCTCTCTCAGCTCTTGGAGCATTGGGTGGGGGAGCTGCGGGAATAGCAAAAGCTGTTAATGACGCCAAAGCGGCAAAAGATAAACTTATTGAAGATAAAAGACATAATCAAGCCATGGAACAAATTTCTATTGGCAAAGGACTTTATTTAAAACCTTATAAACAAGGTTGTGGTCTGTTTTTAAAATCAAATACAAAAAACTGATAAAAGGACTACCTCACAGACCTCTAACAAATATTGACCTTCTTAAATATTCAAAAAATATCCCACATTTTCGTGGGGTTTTTATGCGTAATGATTTACCGAAAAAAATTAGAAAATTTGAAAGTGGTATAATCAATTTAGATAGTAAAGAAAAACAGGGAACCCACTGGACTGGATATGTGAAAAAAAATAACATAATTTCATACTTTGATAGCTATGGAAATTTAAAACCACCTTTGGAGGTTGTTAAATATTTTTTAAGTGATGGTAGTCATAATGTTATAATGTATAATCATAAAAATTATCAACAAAAAGATTTAGTTATCTGTGGACATTTGTGTTTAGAGTTTTTATATAACAACAGTTTATAACTTGTATTAGTATTACATCAACTGTAAAACAATAATGTCGCTTACAATTTCTCTGTCAGGTAATTCGGCTGAGTTGTCTGCTTCATTTAATCCGCCAATTTACTTAGATGACGGTGAATATGTTGTTTGTCTTACGAATTTTGAAACTTTTAATGCGGTACCCAATATAGATGAACGAAATAATAAATTTCATTATGGTAATAAAACCATTGAAATTCCATCAGGAGCCTACGAATTGACTGATATTGAGGATTATTTACAAGATCAGCTTTCTAAAGAAGGTGTTAGCTTAACACTACGTGCCAATAACAATACCCTACGTTGTCATTTAAAATGTAGTGAGGATATTCGTTTTAGTAAAGATACTATAGGAAATATTTTAGGATTTAGAGATGATCTCTACACAGCTGACAAAATACATATTTCACAAAAACCTGCTGAAATTATTAAGGTAAATGCAATATTAATCGACTGCAGCATAGCTGATGGATCATATTTAAATAACAATCCTGTACATGTAATTCATCAGTTCTTTCCTAGCGTCAGTCCTGGATTTAAGATAATAGAAGCTCCAGAAAATTTAATTTATTTTCCTGTAAACGTTAAAATAATAACTAGTATATTTTTAAAAATTATTGACCAGGACGGTGATCTTGTAAATTTTGGTGGTGAAACTATTACCATCAGACTGCATATTAAAAAAATTGAATAATGGTATTTCGTTACAATAACCCATTAATATCATATAATAAAAAAAAAGAGAGTTGTTTAAGCAGTAAGAGGAAAACTGTCAAACGGTTAACACCAACAAATTATAGGTTTTTAAAATCACTTGGATTTAAAGTAAATACAAAATGAGTTTTTTAGACGTTACCGAAAAACTTTTGGAAGACAGTTCTGTAGTAAGATATGAAACGTATTCTTATGATCCCTTTTCACCAAACAAGTTAAATAATAATGATGAAATAAAAATTGTTATACCTGATATTGAAGCCTATACTTTACCATGTGAAAGCTTTCTTTTTATTGAGGGACAGTTAACTAATGATGGTACCTATTCTGCAAGTATGAAATTTACAAACAATCCCATAGCTTATCTTTTTAAAGAAATTCGTTATGATCTAAACGATGTAACCATAGATTCAGTTCGAGATGTAGGAACCACTTCCACTTTAAAAGGATATTTATCATTTACTGAAAGTGAAAGTAAAAAATTGCAGAACGCTGGTTGGTTTCCTAAATTGGATATTTCAAAATCGAGCATTTTGGTTGATAAAAAGGGTAATTTTAATGTATGTGTTCCACTCAAAATTTTAATGGGATTCTTTGAAGACTATAGAAAAATAATCTTAAACTCAAAACAACAACTTGTTTTAATAAGATCCAATTCTGACAATAATTGTGTTTTTAATGATATTGTTGGTCAAAAAGTAAAAATTTCGATCACAAAACTAACATGGAATATGCCTCACGTAACCGTTAATATCCCTACTGAACTGAATTTGTCAAAGCTCATTAACAAAGATGTTGAAATACCAATAGCTTTTAGAAGATGGGAGTTAATAGAGTACCCTGAATTGCTTAAAACAAATAGACATAATTGGCAAGTTAAAACATCAACCAAAGCTGAAGTTGCACGACATGTTATAGTTGCTTTTCAAAAAAATAAAAATGATAAATTAAATGAAAATATTAGTAAATTTGATGATGTTAGAATACGCAATATTAACGTTTTTTTAAATTCCGAAAGATATCCATACAATGATTTGTATGTAGACATAGAAAATAACAAATTTGCTTCCTTATATGAAATGTATTCTAAGTTTAGGGCTTCATACTATCAGCTTCCTAATGAACCGTTGTTTCTCCCTTCAGAATATAAAGAGATATCACCCATAATATACATTGATTGTTCTTATCAAAAAGAAGCTGCACAGAGTGCTAATGTTTCAATGAGAATCACTTTTGAATGCCACGAAGACGTACCGGAAAAAACGACCGCATACTGTTTGATTCTTCATGATAAACTTTTTTCATACCACCCTTTGACTAAAACAGTGAAACAGTTTTAATGCGCATGTTCAAAAAGTATTTTTTCTCTATATAATCGAATTATTGCATATTTTGATATCAGTTTAAGAAATGTGTTCAAAAAACACTTGTAGAATTTGTTTACACCTTAAAAATTTAAGAATACTAAAAGAAGCCATAAGTTTATATAGTGAAAAACAAATTATTTTTAAAAAGCTTTCCAACTTAACAATATGAATTTAATAATAGATGTTCAAGGATTTAAATTGGAAAACAACAAATTTGTTCCTAAAGAATTGGCCGCTTATGATGGAACGAGAATTTCCCATTATATTTTTAAACCACCCTATGGGATTCAACATCTTTCACCACAGTTACATAAGGAAGCCAACTGGTTGATGGAAAATCATCATTGTATATCATGGAATGAAGGTTTTACTCCGCTTCATAAATTTTCCGAAATCTTACAAAACTTGACAGAAAAAGTGGATACAGTTTATATCAAAGGAAAGGAAAAAGCTACATATTTAAGGAGATACTCCTTAAAACCAGTTATTGAGTTTGAAGAGACCCCAAAACTGCTCAAAGAAGACCCAAAGTGTTTTTACCACACAAACTCACCATGTTTTTGTGCATTATCGAATGTATTTTACCTCTATGATAACTTTTTTATGAAATAAAACGCCATTTTTTTATATTTCTGTTTTTTTATTTTGAGAATACATAATCTACTTATACTAGCAAAACCTAAACTAACATTTTTAAGCTTAAGAAATATACTAATGACGTTAGATATTTTGATTAAAATAGTTAATGGCGTTTAATATCATTTCCATTTTGATGATTTTATTTTGGAAATGCATGCGATCCACTGCTAAGTTTTCCCAATGCTTTTTTCTCGCTTCTTTAGATGCATAACTATACACATATAATATTTTCACCTTATTAAATTGTTCATTAAATGTTAACGATTTATTCATGATCTTCTCTTAGTAGTTCAGGATAAAAATAAACAAGTTAGATCGCCAATCCATACGTCAAAGTATTTATATTTTTGATAGGATCCATAATGAAAATTGCTGTGTTAGTTACATCAACAGAGTTTTTTATTCCCATTTGAAGAATTTTTAAGCAACTATTAAATTCAAGATTTTTCAATATTTTAATGTGCTCATCTATTAAAGGTGAGATTCTCCACAGTTCTGATAGTGTAGGGTTTGTTAATCGTACTGTAGCTTTGCCTGTATTAATCACAATCAGATTTCCATAATCCATCTGTTTAAAATTGATAAAAAAACTGGTAAGATCCAGACTCAAGGTGGTATCAACAGCTAAAAAGGATTCATCTATGATGTCTTTATACCCATAAAAGTTTTGCCAATCGAATTCTGTGAACTGGACAACATCGTTTTTTATTCCACCAATTAATACACATGGAAAGAAAATTCCATTATAGCTTAAACACACACTAACAAACTTTGTTTTTGATTTGTTAAGATAAAATTTTCTTTCTCCCAAAAAGACATTTTTGGAATTAGAATCTAAATAATTAGAAGACATTTTGATTCAGACTGTATAAAACTTTCCAAAACAAATAATTTATATTGTGTATAAAGTGGTGGGAATGAGACCATAAACCGGTTTTTTATTACAGCAGAGACAAGTCAAGACTTGTTATTAAGACAGGTTTTTCAAGCCAAGACAGCTGT
Organism: Oxystoma pomonae; assembly: GCA_963921995.1. NCBI lineage: Eukaryota > Metazoa > Arthropoda > Insecta > Coleoptera > Brentidae > Oxystoma > Oxystoma pomonae. The sequence goes on from OY998169.1 coordinate 89,834,903, forward strand.
GACCTGGTTTACTTTAACTGACCAGTTTGTAAAACGTCTGTGAGACAAAAGGTGTGGTTCAATTTATTTCCTACTTTCTAAGTCATTGACCAAGAATGGTGTAACCTGGTTTACTTCAAGTCACCAAACCAGTTTGCAATGCGTTTGTAATACAAAAGGTGTGGTTCAATTTATCACCTACTTTCTAACAGGTTCTTCAAGGTATTGCCCAAGACATCTGTGACCCGGTTTACAAAATTTGTATCTCTGAATTTATGATCATTAATAACCAGTTGTGACCTAGTTTACTGCAATACATCTGTAAGACAAAAAGGTGTGGTTCAATTTATCACCTACTTTCTAACAGGTTTTTCAAGGTATTGCCCAAGACATTTGGATCCCCCCACCCCATGTGTGAATCTTTGGCTCTCAAAATCCCTATGTTAATTCTTATGGGCGAATCTTTGAATCTTGAGCCAGAACCGGCGAAAACACCCTACTTTATCTGAACAGTGACTTTTAGTTTTCTTCCTTGTAGGTGACTTTGGAACAAAAACACTTTGAAAAAAATCTGAAAACAGCTTACAGATCCCGGAGCCGTCCTCCGCCACCTCGTTGCCGAACCTCATCTCTCCAGGAGTCCTGTGGCTTGACTTTTTATTTGATACAAACTGCCAAAACTTTTTGCTATTTTTAGGAATTTCACCTTCTATGTTTGAGATATATGACTGGTAGTCAGTGCTAATGCACCTCTTGACCTGTGAGCGAACTTGTTTAAAAGCGTTGTAGTCATTTATATCCCTATTAACTTTCCACTTTTTATGTAATTTGTTTTTCTTAAGTATTAATTTAGTTGTATCTCTTGAAAAATATGATGGAAAACTGTTATTTATACTTTTTTGAGGAACTTTGTTTTGTATTATTTATTGTGTCATAGAATTTGTTAATATTTTCATTTACATTATTAGAGTTAAGCAGAGATGGCCAGTCAACTAGACTTAGCTCATTATGAATACCGCAGTAATCCGCTTGTTTAAAGTTTTTGAAATATTTTGTCTTGCATTTGTCTTTTAAGTTAATGTCGGGGCAGTCAAATAGGAACTCCAAGGAGGGGTGATTTCTGTTTTCGGGTAGCAGAGGATGGTCAGAACGGATTAAATTATTTATGCAAAACCTGTTACAATATACTAGATCTAAAAGCCTATTATTTACATTATATATGTTGTTAAATTGCATGAGGCCTGCCTGAGAGAAGGCCTCTAGCAACTCACAATATTTTGGCGGTACATTAAAAGGTTCTAAGTGACCATCATCCTCAAGCCAATCAACCATCGTATAATTAAAATCACCACACATTAGAATAGGATGATCTCTCACTCTGGCTAGGTTTGCACTTAATTTTGTTAAAAAACAAGCATAGTTTACGTCATCATAATGCGGGAGATAGACACAGCACAGGTATAGTTTGACATTACCAACAGTGAGGAGGACCCAAATATCTTCTGCATCGCTATTGAAGTCTTCAAGCTCTATTGTTGTGTACTTATTTTTAACAGCTATGAAAACACCGCCACCATCGTCTTTTTTTGAGCATGTGCAGACTCTATCACGTCGGAAAATTGAGTATCTTCTTGAGTCAATAAGTTCCTGATTCAATATACTATCAATCAACCAAGATTCCGTGACAAAGGCGATATCATATGAGTCGCTGTCGAATGAGAGTTTAAGTTCCCTTAATTTAGTGCGACAACCTTGAATATTTTGCACTGTAACTAATAATGATAATGGGGAGGGCATTGTTGACAGGAAAGAGCATTATAATACCTTGGAAGCTTAAGAGATTACAGCTCGTTACCTATACTCCGTTCACGCATACCGGGAACAGTGTGGTGCAAGTTTTGTCGATTTTCAAGAAATGAAATGATCAGTCATCTATCGAAAATTGACATGAATGAAGTGCACGTGCTACAAATCTCTTTAACGAGGCTTCATAGAAAAAATAACTGGTGAACTGCTTCTTTCAGAGAACAGTGGCCTACCTTCTTTAAAGTCAGCCTTAAAATCCGGTTTGTATTCAGTCTTTTCGACTTTGGCTTCGGTCGGCATTGAGGTTGGCTCGCCCTCGGCAAAATCGCTGTCATAGAAGGAGTCCGAACTAGGGTGATCCTAGGAAAAATAATTTTTTAATAAGGTTTTTTTGAAGTGTGATCAATGAGAGCATTCTGGTAGCTGAAAAATTATACAGACATCAAATGACTGAAAGCCAGAACTGTGTAAAATGTCAAAATAAAAGATGGTCAAGATTCAGTTGTGATTTGGGAATGGATAAAGAATCTTTTACAATTTCAGTTTGGAAATAATATTGATAGGCACAACAACTGTTTAGATACGTTACAAGTTAAATTCAGAAAATGAAAAGAGAAAAATACGTACTTATTTATTAGTTTCCTTGTTTAGTTTAATATTGAAATGCAAACATTAAATCTTGAAGAATATAAAAATGTTATCAGGAAAAGAAGATGGAAGAAAATAGAATATTTAAGATCAATTTTTTCAAGACATATTTTTTTCTTTTTAATTTAATATTAACTAAATATTATATAAAAAAGGGTTAAAAAAATTAATTGTATTCCTAATTCATGAAAAGCTTTCTTATAACAATTTTTTTTCGACCAGGTACTCCAACTGCTGTGGAGGGGTCAAGTAGCAAAAATGCATTACTTATTTTTATTACACAAGAAAATAATCAAATTTTATGGCGCCCAACTTGAAAAATAAAAACATTTCCGATGGTGAAAATTCGGTAAACTTTTGCTATGCTGCTAAACTACACTAATTGCTTCAATTTTGACTGGTTTTATTATTTATCCCTATGTTGCAGAGATAAACAGGGAAAATTGAACATATGGGGAATGGACATCCCAGAGGACCAATCTAAAAAATTAGGGGTAACGATTCGATTGACAGTTTCATAGCTAAAAAGGCATAATGGTTGAGGAAACGTCACTTTTTCCATGCTTTGACACAAGGGGTTGACACAACGGCTTTTCAAAATTGCGTATTTTATTATTGTTTTTTTTTTTAAATTTTAAGCGATTCACGCTAGCCAGTGAGTTTAGAATTAAAAATAAAGATAAATTGATATCTCATCTGTTCTTTACCGAAAATATTTACTTTTTGTGAAATTTTTATTCAATCCGCGAAGCAGGACAACTCTAGAAGCAATTTATTAGATATTTTAGAGAAAAGACTCAAAAAAAGGCCAAGAAGTTCCAACTTTAAACACAAAAGAAAAAGTAAACAAAAAAGTAGGGTTATATGACCAGAGATCATATTTATCCAGGGAATATAAATTTACCTAACCGTTATGCCTCTCAGATTGCTCCATCCGTTTAAAATTTGCCACTTTTTCCTTGGTAAAGGCATAACCCGGTATCTCGGTGCTGATTATACTAATAGGTAAAAAAACCTTACCGACAAAGAACTGGCACTCCTCTGTATATCCTGCACGTTCAGACTTTCCGCCTCTTTCAGCCACTCGTCCACGTTTACCCCCCCTTTTCTCAGACACTCCACCCTCGCTTCGGCTTTGGCCTTGGCCGTTTCGGCCCTTCTGATGTTTTGTTTCTGCTCCTCCATTTTGGTTTCCAGGTCGGGACCGTTCGGATCGTTGGGGTCAGTCTAGAAATGGAAAACACACTGAGAGAAAGGATTTTAGCCTTTATACACTAGTTGTATGCTATTCGGGACAATACAACTTGATTAATTGTGGGGGGGGGACAGTCGTGACATGGTGGCCGTCTCCACGCCCTATCCCTAATAGAGTTGTAGCGTCATATCACGGCGACGGTTTTACTACTACTATACCTCGAAGTATTCACCGTTTTTGGGAATGTATTGGGACGGTTATACAACTACATCGCGACATTTTAATTGAAGATATGTTGAAAACTATATCAGGACACACACGATAAAATATGTGAAGACATGATAGAAAACAAAAATATTATCTATATACAGGGGGGGCGGTTTTGACACGAAAAAAAAACTAGAATAAAAGCATAGCTTTTATGAGGAACATATCAATATACACAAACAAAACTTAGTAACTACAAGCACGGATTTGGCCTCTAAACTAAGGGGGGGGGGGTTACTCAGATTTTAGGTTGTTTATTTCATACATTTTTTATTTTAAAAAATATGGAAACGCGCTGAAAATTTGAGAAAATTACACTAAAAATGCAATTTTTGAGTCAAATTAAACTAAAATCGTAAATGTCATCGTATGGCCAAATTTTTTAAGAAAATTGCACTGAAAATGCATTTTTTGTTTTAAAATTAAAATAAAATTGTAAATACTACAAATGCCATTGTTAACACAAAATTAAACTAATACCGTAAATGTCAAACGTGTTATAGTACCGCAATTTATGCCCTACTTTTAATTTTCTAAATTCTAAATCTACCCTCCTGAAATCCGCGCTTGACTGACGTATAATTTTATCAGTTATAAAAAACATAGATAACAAACAAACCACAAACAAAACCTAATAGCTAAATACTTTTTTTTGAGATCTAAAAAGCTTTTTAAGTTGAAACATTACCTTTTATATTGCATAACTCAAATACAAGATGTATATCTCAAAAAAAAGGTCGTTTCCAATTTTTTTGGGTAAACTGGTCAATGACTCGCTCAATGTCAATTTCAGTATGTCTGTTGATATGTAGCAACGCTAAGCCCGTTAGACGAATTTCCGTCATAGTGTTTTTAAGTACTTACATTTTCAATCTTCTGAGACAGGAGAAGCTTCTTTCTGACAAAGCATTAGGTACTTACTGATAAACATCCAAGAATGTTTTTGTGAACGAAAAAATATCGCCACACTTGTTCATTGTCTCGAGAACGTTATCATATATGTTTTGGTTTAAGCTTTTGCCTACTTGTGACCAATATTGTATCCAAATACTGACTTCTCCCAATAAAAGTTCAAGAATTTGTGTTTCGTATTAATCAAACAATTTATAGTATTTGGAAACGACATTAGTTAACTTTGCCCTGATTTTGGCTTCACGTTATATAAAACTTGGAATGAATATGTTCAGGTCAAAAATACTTAGTCTCGTTATTGAACTTTGATTTTATGTCCGAAATGATTATGTCTAAAACTTGTTTATACATTGAAATATTACTGTTCTGTATTTCTAATATCGTGATTTTCGTCTGTTTCAAATTGTCCCAAAATACTGTGGAGGGATTCTATAGTGTCTTTAAAGAAATGTTCTGCAATTTCTCGTTTTTTCTCCAAAAACTTTTACCACCAGCATCTTTGTTGTCTACTATTTCCTGGAGCAAAGGGCGGGGCGATCGCCCCCCGCCCCCGTGGGAGCGCCACTGTATATCATAACCTATACCTAATAATTTCCATTTTATTAACCACTTTTCTGAAGTCACAACACCTTAAATTTATAAACGCATAGCACTTTACTTTACTAGAGCTTCATATTGTTGAAGGTGCTACAAGTGATCATGACATACAGTTACTATTAACTCAAGAAAGCACTCAAAGTAAAGGCAAAAAAACCATTCAAATTGAGCCAACAACAGCCTTCTTGAGCTAAATTACGCCTACACTGACCAAAATGATATACACTATAATTACAAAGCAATCTTAGACTGCATTGTCGAAAATTAAAAAAAAACATAGTAAAAAACTATAAAATTAGAAACGATACAGAACCTTGGTACCTAAAGTTAACACTTTAGTACCAGCCTTAAAATCTCGTGACTACTTTTATAACAAAGCAAGAAAATTTCCAAATATTTATCGTTACAAACAAAGCTATGAAGTAGCTAATAAAAAATTTAAACAACTAATAAAATCAGCGAAAAAAGAATATTATGAGCAGGAGTTTCAGAAGGTCAAAGGTGATAGCCGTAAAACGAATAAAAAAAAGAAAGAAAATGCAATATCCTCTTTAATGTCGGAAGCGGGAAGAAAAACCTGTGATGAGATGGAAGTATGTGAAGTTTTTAATAAATATTTCACGGAGGTTGGGGAAAAAATGGTAGGTAAGGCACCAGGCCTTGACGATTTAAATGCAGGAATAATAAAGCAGTGTAAGGACAGTCTTGCTCCAGTTTTTACAAAGCTTGTAAACCAGTCATTTTCTTCTGGTGATGTGATGATGTGAAACCTTTATACAAGGATGGTAACAAAGAGAACAGTGGTAATTATAGGCCAATTTCTATTTTGCCTTGTTTTTCAAAAATTTTCGAGAAGTTGGTAAATAAAAGGCTTTTAGGGCATCTTAACAAGCATAAATACTGTTTTGAGGGTCAATATGGCTTCCGTGAGTCGAGTGATACTACCTCTGCGACTATGGATTTGATAACAGAAATTCAAGTAAAATTGGATAAAAAACAACTAGTTGCTTTGGTGTCACTCGACTTACGGAAGGCTTTTGACACGGTAGATCATCAAATCTTGTTAAAAAAAATTGACAAAATCGGTTATAAAAATATTTATTTTAAATGGTTCAAAAACTACTTATGTCCAAGGAACCAACAGGTTGCAAATGGGTCAAAGCTTAGTTCAAAAAAGGAAATCAAATGTCACAAGGGTCTATCCTGGGCTCCACACTTTTTCTGATTTATGTTAATTCTATATCAAAACTTCCATTAAAAGGAGTAATTAAACTGTATGCTGACGACAAAGTCATAGTTTATTTTGGAAAAACAGAAAATGAAATTAAAAGTAATATTCTGAGTGACCTTAAGCTAATTTCCTGTTGGTTGACAAGTCATAAACTATCTCTAAATATAAATAAATCGTCATATATGTTTATTTTCAGAAATAAAATTAACAACAAATCATCATTAAACATTAACAATGAAAAACTATGTTATAAACCTGTCACAAAATACTTAGGGTTATATGTTGATGAAAAGCTTAGCTGGGAATATCATCTAAATAAAGAGAAAAAATAGCAGCTCCAGCAGGAGTCTTAAGGAAACTTGGCTATATACCATATATATATATACCAAAACAATTAGTATGTTCAATTTACTATAGCCTAATTCATAGTCACCTTCAGTACTTAATAGCTGTTTGGTATCCTACCTATAAGAAACTGACAAAACCAATAAAAACCTTACAAAATAAAGCTGTCAAAAATATTTATTGTCTATCGTATAGGTACAACACCAGGCAGCTGTATGAAAATTACAACATAATGAACTTAGATCAAATTTATAAATATCAAATATGTAATTACATTCATATATCTATTAATAAAACCAGATATACCAATATAGTTCTTACATTTAGAAATGAAATACATAATTATAGAACTAGGATGCATAATAATATTCAACCAATCAGATTTTTTTCAAATTATGGCAATAAAACTTGGTATGAATATGTTCAGGTCAAAAATACTTAGTCTCGTTATTGAACTTTGTCCGAAATGATTTTGTCTAAAACTTGTTTATACATTGAAATATTACTGTTCTGTATTTCTAATATCGTGATTTTCGTCTGTTTCAAATTGTCCCAAAATACTGTGGAGGGATTCTATGGTGTCTTTAAAGAAATGTTCTGCAATTTCTCGTTTTTTCTCCAAAGACTTTTATCACCAGCATCTTTGTTGTCTACTTTTTCCTGGAGCAAAGGGCGGGGCGATCGCCCCCCGCCCCCGTGGGAGCGCCACTGTATATCATAACCTATACCTAATAATTTCCATTTTATTAACCACTTTTCTGATATTCTCCATTCTCCATTTTATAATAAACTGCCCAATGAGATAAAAAGTCTACAGGGTAAAACATTTAAAAATATAATCAAACAATATGTAAAACTGATGTGACATTCCTCTCTCTCGCTCTAGTTTTTAACACTAATATGTATTTTCCTTATTGTACTTGTGATATTAGGATGTTTAAAATTTAAATTTTAAAATCCTATTTAAAAATATTTAAATTACCTCTATGTATCAGAATATTAGGCGCCAACCATACTTCTTCTTTTTCATATTTAAATTTTAGTAGATTAATTGATTTAATTATTATTATTTTAAGAACCTGTATAAATTTTTTGTAAATTTCTTGATTCAATAAAACTTAAAAAAAAAAAAATTAAAAATACTGATGAAAAAAAACGGAATTATTTGAAGTTTGGATTTGGAGTTTTAATATGTTTTATTAATATGTTTTATTAACTAAATATTAATATTTTTAAATTTTGATTAAATTAATAGAAGTGAATAACAATGGCGTCGCGCATCCAGTTGATGCATTGATTTACAATGTCAGTAAAGTATCGATAACTCGTAGGCAGCGTTTTTCCACTATATTTATTTATTTTACATTTATTTCTTAATTCGTGGTAGATAGGCGACCGTGTAGACTCCATAACTTTGCAGTTTTGTATTGAGTAGGGACTACTGAATTGCAACCAAATCAGTAGAGTCGTTACCTCGTAAAAGTAATATTAAAGAAATTAAATATGACAGCTATGAATTAATAAGCCTTGGACTGTAAAGTTGTTTCGTGCTTCTAGTAGTGTGGAATATATTACTTTTGCGTACAAATTTATATTTTTACGACACTGTGGTAATTTTTTAACCGTAATAGAGACCACTAAGTGACAGTAATGACATTTTTCCTATAAATAGTTTTTTGTAGGATATGTTACTATGCTTTAACCCATTTTTGGTAGCAATGACAATGGCACCAATGACATTGGATTGATGAAACAGTTTTTGAAAACAATGGAAAAGACAGATGACACATGTCAATTTTTAAAAACTAAATTTTTTCGTCTTAGTGAGGCTAAAGTCTTTTTTTTTGAAGGAGTTTTTGTTGGTCCCCAGATTAGATAATGCCACTTCCAGTGGTATATCAAGATATTCTACACGAAAACCTCACATTTCATTACATTTTACATAAGAATCAGCAGGAATGGTGCCAGGGCTCGAGAATTTTTTTTTGCAGACCCGTGTTATTAGCAGCATAAAAATCAACATCTTGAGATATGCTGACGACACACTGTCATAATTGCAGTCATGCACGCTGGAAGGTCTGCAGAAGTTGCTGAATGAAATTTCAGTAAAAAGTTCGCAATTTCGGCTTAAATGAAAGAAAAACATGTACGTATCGAACAAGTCGATTTGTACAATTACTTGCTGATGATTGCCGACATTCAAAGAGATCATGATACGAAGAATAATTGATCTTGAGGAGGATCTTGGTAGGACTTCTTAAGGTTATTTAACGGTTGATTTACCTTTTGTCCGGATTCCCGCAACGCATTGTACAACTGCAACTTTCTAACGCTCTCTTTGATGTTGTTGTTTTCTCTGGCTATTTTCGTGGCCCATCTGCGTGCTTCTTTACCTATATAGAGTAACAAATTAATTTTTAAAAAAATCTTGACCCAATTCACGTGTTTTTGGGGGTATCTTTTTTAACCACGCAAACAATGCCGCAATTTCGGAAGGCCTGTAGCACAAAAATTTTAATAGATATGTATTTTACTCCAGCAACATTAGATTTTCTGTACGAAATAATTGTTAAGAGATCACACTCGCACCGCTAACCTACAAAAAAATATAACACGCCGTTTTTCAGGGAATTGATTCCTTTACAACATTTATTTTATAGGGTGATCTGATATCTGCCTTGGTTATTGAGTTAGAAATAGAATTTGTCTAAAAAAATGTCAAATCATTCTTTTTTTTTGTTTCATTGGCGGTTTCGGTCTTTTTTTGATGTCCAATAAAAAAGTGGTTTTACAAAAATTAAATTCTCTAAATTTTAGTGCAAGTGGGTTTTTTCTACAACAAACAATTGTCGCTCCAATACAGCTGGAATATAACAATGTTTACAAATTATGACTGGAATAAGCAGTTGCGGAAAATTTTGGAGGGTGCAAATTCATACATCAGAATTTAAATGATTTAAATAACTGTGGGCTTCGAATTCATACCACCTAATGTTTTACACACTTTACGCTTTGAACCATTAAATTTTTTTCTATTCAGTTTTGTGGGTTTAAGGTCAGGAGAATGAAAAACAAATTCAAATTTACCGACTTTTCGATGTATTTTACATCATCTTCAGGGTTTATTTGTGTTGTTTTCCAGTGGTCTCTTACAGATTTTAACAAACATTTAAAAAAATAAACAGTATGTTTTTTGGACTTCACAGTTAAAAGACATTTAAACAAGAACAAAACAAGTTAAAAACCAAAAATGTTTAAAATAAATTATTTTATACTCTTAACAAAGGTACTCTCTTTCGTACGGTACGAACTATACAGAAGACAACAAGAACAAAACAAGTTAAAAACCAAAAAGGATTTAAATAAATTATTTTATACTGTTAACAAAGGTACTCTCTTTCGTACTGTATGAACTATACAGTACGAAAGAGAGTACGAACTATACAGTACGAAAGAGAGTACCTTTGGTAAACATTTTTGGTTTTTAAATTGTTTTGTTCTTGTTTAAATGTCTTTTAACTGTGAAGTCCAAAAAAACATACTGTTTATTTTTTTAAATGTTTGTTAAAATCTGTAACAGACCAATGGAAAACGACCCAAATAAACCCTGAAGATGATGTAAAATACATCGAAACGTCGGTAAATTTGAATTGGTTTTTCATTCTCCTGACCTTAGACCCTCAAAACTGAATAGAAACTAATTCTAATGGTCACTAAACAATTAAATATTAAATTTTTTGCTGTTTTTTGGATAAAATTGGCAAAATAGAAATAATATGTACGACACCACTAAAGATGACCAGATGACAAAACCGACATTTTTATTAAACAATTGCCTTAGATTTATTTCCATCTTTCTCTAAAACACTTTTTTATAGTCTGCTGTCTCTCTTCAACAACCTTAAATATTTTTCATTTTAACAGAAAGAAAATGTTTTTTGGCAGTACTTTTTTTGAAAAAAACAGTGAAAACTTGAAAATAGTGAGTGTTTTATTCTAGAAATCGAAAGTTTGGAAAGAAAGTTTTAAAATGTGAGCAAAATCATGGCATGGAAATGTGAAAAATATAGTAAAAATTGCTTAAACAAAAACGTTAGCCCTTAAATTATGCTAAAATATTTTAACCCTTAAATTACCATTATGGAGTTTAAATTCAGCAACATTGTGACGTCCGTCTAACAAAAACAACTGATCGAGTTGAAAATGGTCGCCTTGAGAAACCAAAAATCTTAAATAATTTTTGGCGCAACATAGAATTCGATATAAGGTTGATTTTTTCATCAATTCATTTCTCTTGTAAGAACAAATAAAAAAGTTCGTCTAGATCAAAATTGCCAGCTCCAGGTTAAAATAATCGTTTGCTTTATTGCTTTTTCTTACATTTTTAGATGATTTTGTTTTTTGTAACATAGTTTTAAATATATGAGAGATTATTTTAATAAATTGGACCTTTCTGCAAAAAAATGCAACTTATTACTTACTCAACGCAACAGCTGACGACTCGTGATCGGCCGTCACGTGATCTAGAGGGTCGTTGTCGCAAGGCTCGAAATCGTATTGGATGTGTTGCTTGAGGACCTGTCAAAAAAAAATGACAGATACGTTAATATTTTGAGGCTCGAGTAGGGATTCCAATAGACACTTAAAGTAAATATTTCAACGCATCGGTATCGGTATACGTATCGCGTTCGAAATAACGCCAAAATACAGTACATTTTTGACTTGCTCATGCCATGTTTCGAACGATGCCCGCTTTTTTGACGGGTGCGATGACACAAAAGCTGACAGCAATTGATGCGTACGGAGGGATGAACGTATCGTTACGTTAATCCCAACGCACGCATCGATTGCTGTTAGCAGTTCTGTCATCGTACCTTTCAAAAAAGCGGACATCTTTCGAAACATCGCATAAACAAGTCAAAAATGTAGTGTGCGTAAGAGAAGTAAAGTAAATATTTACTTTAAGTGTCTAATATCTTGACATTTTTAGAATAAGACGTAGTTCTAAATCAGTTTTTGGCTAAATAAAAAAGGATCAACTCACAGAAAAGCTATTGATTTATAGAGTAATCCTTCCTGAAAAATAGGTATTTTCCGAGTTTTAAAAATAAGTCGTAGATAACCTCATTTCTCTCAAATCTGCCAACCCTATTGTCTCTCTTCAGGCTGAACTGAAAAAGACAACGCTTATTCAGTACACAAGTGAGAAAGAGCCAAAAATACAGGACATTGCCCGTATACTGTTAACGTAGGGGATGCTTTTTTGGTACGTTGTACTGTGCACAACCTAAATAAATAAATAAACATCATCTGTTTTTTTCGACTTCTTTTGGTTCAGTTAGTTAAACAACTGTTGTAACGTTTTATAAAGACTACTAGCTGATCGGCCACGACTTCGTGTTTAAAATTGTAGATTACCTTAAACCCTCCCCTCGAAGACGCGCTTTGTCCGCGGTTTTTTCTCGTTTTTCTTGTTTTAAATGGTCATAACTTTTGTTCACGTGAACCGATTTTATTGAAATAAAGCCTACATATCCTCAGGAATCCAAGGAATGCAGCAAGTTTCATCAAAATCGGTCCAGTAGATTTTGCGTGATTCTGGAAAAAACACATAGACAGACAAAAATTCTAAAAACTGGATTATTGTAATCTGTATCGTTTGGTTAGAAGCCCCATCCAAGAACTAAAAAAATATATTCAGTGTACAGGGATTCTAGAGATTTATTATATGTTTAAGTGAGTTTGTGTTGTGGCTTGTGCCTTTGGGACCCCGGTTTTTAAACGATGTCTTGCTTCGTAAAGAGGTGCAGAGGCGTAAGACGCCTGTTATTGGATTTAATTTCGTGTGTGTTTTTACTGATCTGCAGAAAAAAAAAACAAACATTAAATTCAACAACTGCTATTTGCACCTTAGATTGGTCCCGCAGCTGGGACGCATTATCTAGTCCTCTTTCCTATATACAGAAGAAGTTACAGAAAATAATATAAAACCTTCATAAAATAACCAAAAGTTATATTATTTAGTGTTGGTGATAATTTTATAACTCTAATATATCTCTTAAATGAGTAAAAAAGACTTGAAAAACCACTGACCAACACCAGTTTATAAAAATTTATGGTACATAGTAATGGATAGAAAAACAACATATCGATGTTATAAAAATTCCTTATGAACCCTCAAGTCTAGATATTATTATAAAAAGGTTTTACAACTGTTTTAACAACACTACATAACAAATTAAAGGTTTTTATCGATTTAGAAATATAAATTTTCCATCTTTCTTCCCTTTGCGTGTTATGTATTATTATTTTTCTTTTTAAAATAAAAAATTTATAAAATGGTGTTTATCAATCTTCTAAAATAAATTAAAATGGAAGTGAGATAAGTTGAAGCAGGAATATGAATATTTATATACCATAGGTTAAATAAAAGCTGTTTTCCCAGTCATCCTACTCTGATAATCAGCTGCGGTCCCCTGTGTACTGTATAGTTTTCGAATACACTCACAAAATTTTCATGGGCTCCAAAAATATTTGAGAAAACGGGGAAAAAATATTCATTTAAATAATACTTTTTTTGTCACACATGTTTTTGCCTTTCTGGGAGAAATATTGAATTTTCTATTTTGTTTTTAACCCTAAACAAGCCATATTTCGATTAAAACACATGTTGAAACCCCATAAATAAAGTTTTTATTTTGGTCAAAAACCTATTGTTGGAATCCAAAATGTCGAAAATTTACGACAATTCTATAAAAAAAAACAATACAATTATACCACTGTTTACCTCTTTCAACACTATTTTATCAACGTTTTAAAACATGATACTAGTTGGAACAAAAGGCTGCATATGGCGCAGTGTTGAACACTGAAGGTCCGTTTCTGCGAGCTTAACATAGTTACCATTGTTCTCTTTTCCTAAATGTATTCGTCTGAGAGAGATCTAGCATACTACACATACCAGGAAAAATACCCGCCTGCACAACCTTCAATCCCGCATAACTGTCAGAGGTAACTATCTCAAGAAGATAGTTATATTGCGGGGTCGAAGGGTGTACAGGCAGGTATGTCCTGGTATGCTGGATCTCTCTCAGACGAATGCATTTAGAAAAAGAGGATAATAGTAACTATGTCAAACTCGCAGAAACGGACCTTGAGGCTGCGTTCCGTCGCGTCGTAAGGTGATGTATTCACAATTGCCGCCGACCAGCCGTACGCACTGTATTCACTCGAAGTGTCACGGTGCATTTTTGCGAACTTAACACGGTTACTATATTGTTCTCTTTTTCTAAAACCCGGTTCCCATCTATGGGTTTCTTATGCGTGGGCTCTCCGAATCAAAACACGGATCACGTAATCTAAGCGAGATTTGCCTATACAAGTTCATGTCGGTCCACGTGATGAGTTTTTTGAGTCAGGGTGGCCGCGCATGGGAAACGCTGGTCGGAATCGGGTGTAGAATGCATTCGATCCCGATATCCGTCATCGAAAACTATCTCAAGATTTGGATCTCTTATCTCTCTCAGATTGATGTAATTAAAACCAGATAATGATAGAATGGTATCTCGCAAAAATGCGCCTTTTGATGTCGCAAAAACGCACCTTTTATTAAAGTCGCAAAAACGAGCCTTTTGATGTCACAAAATTAACCTAAAAAAATCTTGTTTGTTTTGTTATAAATTAAAATTGTTTTTTGTTGTAAAAACAGTGGTATTATAACCACTATACAAAGAAATTAATAAAAACATTATAGAAAGAATGGGCAAAAAAGGTTTATGAATGAGTTCATAAGAATATTACAGGCACCAATTTATATAATTACCTATTGTGTGTGAGTTCCCAAGTTTTTATAAGTGTCTCTTTGTTGTTGGTAAATTAAGTTTTTATAAGTGAGTTGATAGCAATATTTTAAAAACCAATCTATATATCTTTAATTGATAGTTACTTACGGTTTTATAGATGGGTTAACAGAAAGATTTCAAAAACCAATTTATATAACTTTTGTCACTGATGATTTATATTTTTATAAATATGTTGGTGGAAACATTGTTAACACCAATTTATATAACATTTGTTACAGATGACTTTAATTTTTATAAAGATGTCCGTGGAAATATTGTTAACACCAGTTTTACGTTACCTTAGGGTACCATCAATTTAGAACCTTTAATAAAACAAATATACAAACTGAATTCCTGTAGGAAACCTCTAAATATCCTAGGGCATTAATGGAACCATCTTTATAATAATTATATAAATTTTTGTCACCAGAGGTTTCTGATAATGCTCATTGCGACACTTCTTGTCTAGGGTGCCGAAATAGCGTGTATTGAAAACGAGGCGTAATGACTAGTAAATGAGAGCGAAAGAGGTAATAAACTTGAGAAATCTATACGCTGTTGCCGATGCCGATTATGAGTATTTTCTTATTTTACTTTGAAATTAGAATCCGCTAAGTTAATTAAAATGCTTATTTATCCACAAACTTTTACTGCCGATTGACGTTGCTCTTTCAATAAAGCTGCGAAAAGTCTCAGCCTGACCTCCCATAACCAGTTACGCTTAAGTTCCGATTCTACGAAACAATTTGTCGCAGTAGTCTCTCGTTCTCACGAAATATCTTGTTAAAATTAATTTTTTTTAAAAGAATAAAGAAAATATAAAACAACGCAGCGCAGTCTTTCAATCAGCATGCTCTTCAGGTCTTACATAAAAAATATTTTGTGGTATTTTAGTTGCGGTATCAAATAAATAAAAATAATCTTAAGATCTTCTAAGTGATTAATTGAGAAAAATTAGGTCTACGATCTCCTTCAAGCTCGCGCCTTCGAATAAAACAGACTAAAGCGCAGCAGTTTTTCTAAACTGTTTGCATGACAATCTTGCCTAGCCGGTACCTGTCTTCAGACACTTGCATTTCGGCACCCTAGACGAGAACTGTCGAACCCTGTATATGCTTTGACACCACGCCTGCCATTGACTTTGACAATTTGTTAAAAATGGATGACAAAAAGCGACTACTTACAGGATAATAGAGGTAACAGCACTGCAAATTATATTCCCTAGTAAGTTGCCTGGCTTGCTCTCGAATGACGGTGAAAGAATTTTGCATCGCAGAACAAGTCAATAGTTCGGTTCTACCTGTAAATACACAATCCTCGTTTAGCAACGACATCTTAAAAACTAAACCTCGGACCAACTTTAACTACACTTAAGCAGAGAGCATATACATCTAAATAGAGAGGACACGTAATGGTAATATCCGACCAGCAAGCCAATGCGATTCGCAGCGAGTTTTTGATTATTAGCTGAATGCGCCAGGATGAACCGGGGTAATATTTATTTAAAATTAAAACGGCAATAATCCCGCGCGTTGAATGAATATCGACTTATCACTGGCGTACATACTTATATTTAATGCAATTTTAAATGAACTTGTTGCCAAGGAAGCTGGCAGAAAGTTTTTATTGTATATATTTTTCAAGCCTTTAAAACTTGTATTAATTTAGGAAAAAGCAGAGAGCATATAATTGCAGCAAAGCACCCAAACTATGCTTCTGTACCAAATTTGAATAATCCCGTCTTTTCCGAATGTTTGAAAAATACATGATTAGGAGATCAAAATGGGTGAGAAGGTATTTGAAAACTGATGGTCTTATACAAGGTTCCTAAGCAAATCCTTAGGGGGCCAAGCAGCCGTGTATAAGACGCAGACAAGGGCGATGTTGTTACTACATCTTACACGTAGTAAATCCATTCCAGGTTGATGTTTTCTAATGTTTTCCATTTTCATACTTTTAGGACTGGAATAAAAATTGTTTTTGCTCGACTTTAATACCAAACTGATGAAAGATATCGTAAAAAAAAAATATTTTTCGGCTTTTCATTTTGTAACCATTGTCCTTACGCACTGTTTACAGGCTGGGGACTGAGATACATGCAAATGCCTAACCTAAAGCGTTCATACACGGCCGGAGAAATCGACTGAGATATTTCCGTAGAAACTTTATCAAGCAAATAGGACGGGTTGACGCCTTCGAACGTCCAACCCGGGTTTTGCACTTTGATTCGAAATCAAAAAGGAGGAACAGTCAGATGTGGGGCCGTGCACAAATTACGCAACGGTGATTTTACCAATTTTTGACGCCCTCCCTATGTAATGTTTTGTAACGGTTTGGCACGCCACTCCCCTATTATTACGTAACGATTTCAAGACCACTACCCCCCCCCAAAAAAAAACTTTTCACTTATTTTCATTCCAAATTTTCTTAGTTTCCCACAAATGCAAACGCTGTCGAAAACCCCCCTCCCCCTACGTAACGTTTTGTAACCCCCCCTCCCCCCTACGTAACATTTTTTAACCCCCCCCCCCCTATGACCATTACGTAATTTGTGCACGGCCCCTGTAGTCCCAGTGGAGGAGGGCGAGAAAATTGATATTTTTTTCTTAAAAATTATACTCTTTAGACCTATTTCTTTGCGTTCCCGAAATTACGTAATTTTTGAACAAAAATTGCAAGCGGCGACATTTTTATTTCGTGCTTTGTTTTTCTAACATTTTTGCGTTCGGCTTTCACTCGAAACCAAGATCCCCCGTTTTAGGAAAACTGATCCCGTCTCTGTTTCTAAATTTTTTAGAATAAAAGTAGAGTATGACCATGGGGGAAATAATTTTTTTCTACAGTATGACGAAAATTTCGAGAAAGTTGAGCTCAAGTTTTTCGTAAAAAAAAAACGTTTTTTGTAAAGAAACAGAGCAAAATAAATCTTTTCACCCCTTTTTGGGTGTTACAAATATTGGCAGCCCCTTATTTTTCGCTTTTACCCTCCCGCTAGTTTTGAAGAATTGGTTCGCTACATGTTGCGAGATCATGTCATAAAACACCTCGAAAATATCAAATGTAGTGTAGGGCCAGCTTTATTTAAAATCAATAATATCGCAAGCAAAAAGCTCTGCAGGAAAAACAGCGCCGTTTATTGATTTCTTTGGCTGCTAATGCTAGCTGCATGGTTTGGCCGTTTCCGAATAGATGTCACTAGTAGAACAGAATGGAAAGAAATTTAATTAAAAGCGAAGATATTTCTTTCTAATGTTAACAACCTCACGAGTTTATCGCTCAGTATCGTAAATAATGGACCCTGCCGCTTCCTTTAAGCAAGAAAAAGCTGTGGTTTGGACCTGAAAACATCTAATTTTTAATTAGATTAAATGTTCATGGTGTGGCCGCCATCTAGCGGAATTTGCAGACATCTTGTCAACGGTTATTATTGCAACTATGATTTATGCTCACAATGAAAGAGTGGCGACAATTTTTTCTCATGAAAGCAGTCCGGAGATAATAACAAACTGGCACCATTGCTCAATATACTTGTTTCTTTTGTGCGCGCAGAACTTTCTATGCTATTTCTGTTTGATTTATTGAAATCCTATCCCTAAGGAAAATCTTAGGAACCCTGTATATTTCCTTCGATATTCCTTCAATGTTTCTATTCTCCTAATCCAAAAAAAGCGGTTGTGACGTAACCGTGTCAATTCTCATCATGGGAAGTCTTCTCCAAAAGGGAGAGACAGAAACTTAACACCTGATTACGATGTTTTTTTTAAAATTTGACCGCCGAAGACGAAACGCCGCAGGACAACATTTTTGGGGAAGTTGGTACGTAATTGCGTCGGAGAGGGGGTCGATTGCCTCCCTCTGTATTCGCCACCTGTGACTGCACCGGCACGGGTCTGTTGTCTGCAGCGCAACGCAGGCGATCCATATTATGGATAGTTCCCAACGCGGAACTTGTCCAAAAGAATACGATTTTCCTGTGCGCCGCCACTGCTTTGGATCGATAAAATAAGCAAGATCAAAAACGAAAGTAGCGCACCAAGTTTCCAAGCCAAAAACTAAAAAAAAACGATAGCTGCGCTACTTGATTTTCAAGTCAGTTGAGAGGGGTCGCAAATTTACTCTTACTTACTCTCTATTTATATTTATATGTTCTCTGACTTAAGCGATATCCCAAAACCGGATTTCGATATCTGCTTTGAAGAAACCAAACTTTGTTTAGAAAATATAGCTTTAAATAATGAGATATTGTGCATACATACTCATAAATTACGAATATTCAGCGAGCTTTTAATAATCCCCAATATCTCACAAACGAAAGCTCTGACAAACATAAATCTTTGTCTATAAAAAAAAACGCATTTCGATATCTGCTTTGATTTATGAGAAATTGGACTTACTCAAAAGTGACTAAACATTCAGCACTCTTGTTTTTTACGTCAATATCTCATAAAAGAAAGCTCTGTCTTAAAACAAAGTTTGTTTAGAAAACAAGGCTTTTGCAAAATTCAATAATATACTTTTTTAATCTTATTTGGTTTACGAGACATTGCACTTACTCATAAGTGACAAATATTCAGCCACCTTGTCGTACACGCCACTTTCCATAGATGTCATTCCAAGCTGAAGATCAATAACAAAATACCTAGAAAAAAATGGTTTTAGTATACAAAAAAGCTTCAAATAATTTGATTTTGATCTCATCCTAAAGAAAATACTTAAATTAATAGTAATAATTAACAGTAGAGGAAACCAGCATTTGGACATGCATGCAGATGTAGTGGATAAATGACCTGATATCAGGCAGCAACGTCGTGTCGACTTCCTGTCGACAGATTCACGTTGCCTCGAAGTGAGTACGACGTCAGTAAATAAACTTAATGAGGGAAGAGCTTTCGCCAATTTCCAACGTTGTTTAACGGTTAATTTCCTGCACTCAAAATTACTACACAGATAATAAGAAACACTCGAAGAAACAACTTTAAAATTCAAGACAGATGCAATTTTTGCCGATGAAAGCTATTTTAGTGATAAATTCCAAAAAAAAGTCGATCGCCTATAGAAACTAACAAAAGATTGACGTTGGGAAAGAAATAGAAAGTTACGTCGCGTCGAAGTATACGATAGAGATCAACGTGAGCTCGACGTTGGGAAATCAGTAGAAAGTTACGTTAGAGTATGCGACGTCGACAACGTAACAACGTTGGTTTATTGGAAAACGAAGAAGTGACTTAAACTTTGTCTTTAAATAACGTCGTATTACGTCAGATTTAGTTGGGAATTAGATAAATGATGCTTGGGGACCTTTCCACTAAATGACACTCGTGTTGAGAAAAGGAGAGGGCAAAAAATAACCAAAATCTGTCGCACATCCGATTCGAACAATTTGCAAAGACCATACTCTTAACAAACACAGTTTTTGAGATAAACGTACCTAGTTTGATGGGCATTCGCAGAAGCTAAACACAAAAGATAATCGTTTCTGGCACCGGTTGATTTTTCCTCAAGTTGTTCCCGTTTTGAGGTCACTTTCGCACTGTTTTTCTGTAGAGAGGTTATTGATTGGAAAAAGGAACCTTTTTTCTTTTTTAATCTAAAAAAAAATCATGAAAGTTTTATCAAAAATTTGATTTTTTATCTTTACAACTAAATTTCTTCATAAGTTGGTTTGTACCTTCATAAGAAACTAATAAATCTGTCTTTTTTAATATTAAAAACATGATTTTCGCCCTTAGTTGTAAAAATTACTATTATTTTATTTATAGGTTATAGAAAAAATACCTTAGAACATTGTTTAATTTTCTAAAAAAATACATTCAACGTCACGTTATAAAAACGTACCCACTCAACTTGTGGACATCGCTATCGGCTCACTCAGTCGGACTCTCTTGTTGATGTGCAAATAGCTACGTTTTTATACATTCTTTTTCATCGAAAACGAAACAGAGGCGTTTTAATGTATCTAGAGTTTGATTTTCGAAAAATCCTTGGACAGTTTTTGGCTGAAATTTTTGTAGCAAGCAACCCCTTCCGGGGGCTAAAATTTACCCCTTAAGTGGGTCGAGGGACACTTTGTTTTGAAGGTAAAAATTTCGAAAATCAACTGATTCGTTTTTAAGATATTTACTATTAAAGTAAGCTCAAATTGTACCTCTTGTAGGAATGTATCACAGAAGAACAAATTAAATCATAAAATATAATATTAACGAAAACCAAACCGGCGTGTCAATGGATTTCTCATTCGTCGATTCAAATCGCATTGATCCATGCAAATTCAAAAAAAAACATACACCCACTTTCCCCTTTTAAAATATAGGGGTAAATACTACCCCTTGAAGGGGGTGCATGCTACAAAAACTTCAGGATAGCCAAAATCGTCCCCGGCGAATAAAAAATTAACGTTTTCGAGGGTTTTTTCGAAATCAGTTTCGTTCTCGTTGAAACACACTGTGTAAAAGTGCCCAATGAAGCTATATATTTCCAGTTCTATGAGCATCAAAATAAATCTTCTATTTTTAGTTCGTTTATCGAAAATAGAAATTGATTTAATTTTACAGCCTGAAGGGCTTGCGTTTGAATATTTCCCATGTTTTTGTTTTTCGTTCGACAACAAAGCTGTGAGATACAATAGAGTTGTGAAACAAAAAAAAATATTGCATGAGTGTTTATTTGCACAACTTTTTTTTATCTAGCACAGTTTAGCCGCTAGTTTTAAACTCTTTTATAACCTTATCAAAACATCCAATAAAAACTTATACTATAAGTCAAGGATGACTTTTTAAAGACATTGATAATTAATTTGCAGAATGGTTTAACGATCCTATTTTTAATTTTTTGAAGGTGTACGTTAATGGGTTGAGGGATTTTATTAATGAAACGTCCTTTTTTTGAAATGCCAACTTTTCGCAAAATTTATTTGCTTCTTCAGGGCTATTCAAGACAGCCGTTCCATATGTCAATTATATTGCCAAAAGACGTCATCGTATGGTAAAAAGGCATTGTTTTTACACAAAGTAACGTAATAATGCTTTTTACCATACGATGACGTCCTTTCGCAATAGAATTGACATATGGAAAGGCCGACTTGAATAGCCCTGAAAAGGCAAATAAATTTTGCGAAACGTTGGCATTTCAAAAAAAGGACGTTTCATTAATAAAATCCCTTAACCCCTAAGCCTACACCTTCAAAAAAATTGATAAATAAGCCTTGATGAGCAAGAAATGAAGTTATTTTAGATTTGAAGGATTTCGGTTATTTAATTTTTATATACATTAAATAGAAAAAAAAAACGCGGTAGAAAAATAAAGGGTTTTACAATCGCGCTTGTTTTTAGGGTAAAAGCCAGTTTAATTATTTGCGGACCGTTAGTGAAATCTAAAAAAGGTGTAAATTTACATAAATGCCATTTTGGAACCGACCTGAAATTTAACACACATAGATTCATGTTAATGCAAAAAATTGTTAACTTTCTCCTAACGGCCAGGGGAAAAATGCTTGAAATAAATTGCTACACAAATTTTTTTCGCCACCGAAAGTTCTGTTTTGACGCTCGGTTCCAACTAAATATTTTGAAACCCCTTTGTAAATAAAATACTAACTTCTCTTCTATGTCCCTAGCCTTGTCCCTGACGTCGTGCGCAGTGTGCTCTTCGTCAAAGTATAATTTTTTCGTTTTGTCCAAGTCAGTCACGCAGGTCTGCAATTCCTTTTGGACCATGGTTAGTTGATCGGTCACCTAAGACAAGTTTGAAAGACACATTAAGAGTATTACTTTTAAAAATTCATCCAAAGCATATTTTTTGATGTTATAATCACATATTTTAAAATGCTTTCAATATTTTTCAAAATTGACATTTTGTATTTTGATTTTATTTTGAAGCTGGGTTTTGTAGAGGGGATTTTTGAAATAGAATTCTACTATTTTTTGTTAGTTAATTTTAAACAATTCATAAAATCCCTTCTAGATGGCCTAGTTAAGATAAAACTAGTTTTGTTGAACCTGTTTGATTTTTTGTAGTTTCTTTTCTCGGAATCTACATCGGCCACATAAAATGCGTACAGCAAAAGTGCAGGTCTGCTTAATTTAAGTTTTGCTAATGACATTGCTTATTGTAACTGACTTTGACGTTTTCGAATTAGAGGTTAGATCTTTTGACATTGTAAACGGAACCATAAGGAGACTGGCCACACTTTATTAAAAAACTAATATACTAATGAATAAAACAATTTTTTTAAATTATTCAATATTTTATTATAAAAAATTATTCTTAAATCTCATTATGGACAAAACAAGACCACAATTGTGCGAATAAGAAAAAAGTATCGAGAAGAAGGAACTTTGGCAAAGGAAAACAATAACCTAATCATAGACAGCGCACCTCTGCAGGATTAGTAAATTTGAGTAATCTAAGTCTTTGCAGACAATCAAAAATGTTCAAAATCAAAAAAAAAAATATTAAAACACTACGTAAATTAAAAAAAAAAACAAGAAATCTTTTCTTCAGTAGCGTGTCATTGTCCAGTCAGCCTCGATAAATTTGGATTTGAAATAATGACTTCGTCGTACCCTCTGACTATGAGCTCCATTAAGTGGTTGGAATTTCTGGGAACAATATTCATTTGTGTTAACTTTTTTGCTATAAGGCCCCACACATTTTCCATGGGATTGGCGTCAGGAGTTTTTGCCGGCCATGACAAAAACTCGATGTTGTTTTGCTGGAACCACTGTTTAGAAATAGGACGTTTATCCTGTTGATACACAAAACCTTCTGGATGAAGAATGGTGGCTTCTGGAGGCATAATATTTCTCATCATATCAACATAAACCTCAGCCGTAAATCTTCCATGGATTCTAAAAAGAGTCCCATCCCAATGAGCCTTTTTGTCTATATAAAAGTTACAGCAAATAATATAAAACCTTCATAAAATAACCAAAAGTTATATTATTTAGTGTTGGTGATAATTTTATAACTCTAATATATCTCTTAAATGAGTAAAAAAGACTTGAAAAACAACTGTTCAACACCAGCTTATAAAAATTAATGGTACATAGTAATGGATAGAAAAACAACATATAGATTTTATAAAACTTCCTTATGAGCTCTCAAGTATAGAGATTATTATAAAAAGGTTTTACAACTGTTCTAACAACACTACATAACAAATTAAAGGTTTTTATGGATTTAGAAATACAAATTTTCCATCTTTCTTCCCTTTGCTTGTTATGTATTATTCTTTTTCTTTTTACAATAAAAAGATTTATAAAATGGATGGATGAAGCAGGAATATGAATATTTATATACTATAGTCAAATAAAAGCTGTTTTTCAAGTCATCCTACTCTGAAAATCAGCTGCGGTCCCGTGTGTACTGTATAGTTTTCGAATACACTCACGTAAATTTCATGGGCTCCAAAAATACTTGAGAAAACGGGAAAAAAAATATTCATTTAAATATCAGTTTTTTTTTCATACGCGTTTGTTTCTTTCTGGGACAAATATTGAATTTTTTATGTTGTTCTTAACCCTAACAAGCAATATTTCGATTGAAACACATGTTGAAACCCCATAAATAACGTTTTTATTTAGGCCAAAAACATATTTTTGTAATCCAAAATGGCGAAAATTTCCGACAGTTCTATAAAAAAAAAACAACACAACTATACCACTGTTTACCTCGTCAACACTATTTTATGACCCTTGATGAAATAATACTACTTGGAACAAAGGGCTGCAGATGGCGCAGTGTTGAACACTGTGGTCCGTTTCTGAGAGCTTAACATAGAGATCCAGCATACTACACATACCAGGAAAAATACCCGCCTCCACACACTTCAAGCCCGCATAACTGTCAGAGGTAACTATCTCAAGAATTTTGTTAGATTGCGGGGTCGAAGGGTGTACAGGCGAGTATTTTCAGGTGTGTTCACATTTGCCGGCGACCAGTAGTATCAGCGTATGCGCTCGACGTTTCACGGTGCGTTTTTGCGACCTTAACACGGTTACTATATTGTTCTCTTTTTCTAAAACACGGTTCCCATTTATGCGTTTCTCATTCGTGGGTCCCCCGAATCAAAACACGTATCACGTGGTCTAAGCGAGATTTGCCTATACAAGTTCATGTCGGACCACGTGATGAGTTTTTTGAGTCAGGGTGATTGCGCATGGGAAACGCTGGTGGGAATCGGGTGTAAAATGCATTCGATCCCGATATCTGTCATCGCCAACTATCTCAAGAAGATTTGGATCTCTTATTTCTCTCAGATTGATGTAATTAAAACAAGATAATAATGGTATGGTATGTCGCAAAAACTCGCCTTTTGATGTCGTAAAAACGCTCCTTTTGATGTCGCAAAAACGCGCCTTTTGATGCCACAAAATTAACCTTAAAAAATCTAGTTTGTTTTGTTATTATAATTGCCAAAATAAATTAAAATTGTTTTTTTTTTGTTCTAAACACAGTTGTATTATAATCACTATATAAAGAAATTAACAACATTATAGAAAAAACCTTATGGGCAAAAAAGGTTTATGAATGCGTTCATAAGAATATTACAGACACCAATTTATATAACTATTGTGTGTGAGTTCCCAAGTTTTTATAAGTGTCTCTCGAAATATTTTCAATCTTATCATATATAAATTTGTTGTTGGTTAATTAAGTTTTATAAGTGGTTGACAGAAAGATTTCAAACAGCAATTTATATAAATTTTGTCACTGATGACTTATATTTTTATAAATATATTGGTGGAAACATTGTTAACACCAATTTATATAACATTTGTTACCGATGACTTTAATTTTTATAAAGATGTCCGTGGAAATATTGTTAACGCCAGTTTTATGTTACTTTAGGGTACCATCAATTTAGAGCCTTTAATAAAACAAATATACAAACTCAATTCTTGTAGGAAATTTCTAAATACCCTAGGGTATCAATGGAACCCTCTTTATAATAATTATATAAATATATCTGTCACCAGAAGTTTCTGAAAATGCTCATTGGGATGTCCTCTCGCCGATATTCAACTCCACACATTCACGGAAAATCTTCCAGCCCGGTCTTCGTTCCCAGCAATTATTGGCGACCAATGTACCAAAATTTGCTTGCTGTCATTGTGGGACTGAAAGATTTTTTCATCCGTGAAGACCACTTGTTGCCAAAATGGTTCTTCTTGTAGTAAATAGTTTCGTGCAAAAATTAACCTGGCTTGCTTCTTTTCCACACTTAGTAAGATTTTCTTGGAAGCAACGCGACATCTAAGTCTAGAACGGCTTATCCGTCTGCGCGTCGTTCTTATAGATCCAGGAAAATGTGCCTCAATTTTTGCCTCTGGGGCCATTGCAAATGGGTGGTGTCGAAAGTCGATCAGTTGCTGATCCTGCTGAGGCGTACTGACTTGGGTCAAGCCATTGTCTCGCCTTCGTCGAACAGTTCCTTCTTCTTGATACTTTCTTCTTATTCTTACAATTGTACCCTTTTTTCGTCCATAATGGGCCGCTACTCTTCGAACCGACCAATACCGTCTAATTTTGCCAAAATTTGGGCTTTTTCGAATTAGTTAAGAACAAAATCTGAACAAAATTTGAAATACCTAAGAGGTTACTGAGTTGCGAGGCCCATAATACACTTAATAAAATCGGCGTACGCATTTTATGTGGCCGGAAGTGTAACGTTAGCAAGCTGTACTTGAGGCTTCAACAATCAAAAGGTGGTAAGTGTGAGACTGCGGTTAAGCAGCGCTACCCTCAGGATTGATTCCAAAGGATGAGAGTATTAGAGGAAGAGTTGAAGAAATTAAAATTGATTGTTTTTTTATTTAAAAAAACCTTGCTATTGTTTTCTATATTCTATTTCTTTTATTTTTGAGCACCCTATTAGAAATCGAAATAAGAGACATTAAGAAGGATCTGCAGCATAGTGGTTACAGCCTAAAACTTATAACAGATACTATTTTTAAATTTCAGCAAACAGGACAGGGATTACAAAACCAAAACCAGGCAAATGTATTCCTTACCATTCCATACATTAAAGGAGTATCAGAGAAAATTCGAAGAGTAGCGAACAACTTTAATATTAAAACAGCTTTTAAATCTAATAATAAAATTCGAAGCCTTCTTAGTAAAACAAAACCGGAGAACAAACCAAATAAGGAATGCATTTAACAAGTTCCTTGTGAGTCTGGTGAATTATACATAGGCGAAACAAAAGGACCACTATCGGTTAGGCTTAAGGAACATCAGACGAATACCCAAAGAGGTGAAACAACGAAATCAGGGATCGGCGAACATGCATGGTCAAAACAACACCGAATGAAGTGGACAGAAGCAAAGGTTTTGCACAAGGAGTCACACTGGAAGAAACGAAAATTCCTTGAAGCAAAATGACTGTATTTTCAGTAAACCAAGTGTTGGGCGGAGCCAACTTCTTAATCTTCACGGTTGAGTGATTTCCCATAGTATATAAATACGTAGCCTTAGGAATAGATTGTAGTTTGCACCTGAAGACGATCAGAGATTGTACTGATCGAAACGTTGTGTATAAATAAAATATAGACAATGGAAGTAAGAAACACAGAGTTAATTTCAAACACATCATTGTCTCAAACTTTCAAACAAACGTTGGTTTTGATGTAAAAGCGACGTCGTTTAAGTTTAAGTAAAAATAACGAAGAAAGACGATTTAGTTGGAAGTTATATAAATGCTGCTTCGGTAGCTAAACCTAAAGGCCCTCTATACATTTGACAGTTGTGGTTTTACCAGAGGCGGGCAACTCATATTGCCCTCTCTTTCTATTTTTTTTCATATTTGCATGTAAAACGGATTTTATGATATGGACAGATGTTTTGTTGTCTCTTTTTATAATTTCCCCAGATAGTTTTTGAAAGATTAATTTTTTTTGGTTAGTAAAATATGTCAAACTTTGACAAAAACAAACAGTAGATATTACAAATGTAAATAATAGGTAATATATAAAGAAGATAGAAGATATATAAAGAAGTGCTTGCTAAATGAGTATATTTGTACAGGGTTGTATGTTTTAAAACTTTGACAAATGCTGTCAAATTTCGTTCCATATGTCCAATTTTGACATCAACTTTCTTATTTTAAATTGAACACCCTGTATCTTTTTATTTTGTTAAGTTTTGTTTTCCTTTCTTATTTCAAAAATATATCAATTGTCTAGGTGCGGTAAACAGTTTTCGAGAGCATGTTTTTGGTGGATTTTTGCACTCCCGTTAATACTCTTAATATTAAAGGTAGAAAAAAAGTTTAAAAGCAAAAGTTGTTCAGTTTTTTATGGACTTTTATTGTGCCAGAAAATACCAAATGTCATTTTTATGTCAAATGTATAAATGACTATACTAAATTAGGATTACTTTATTTTTAAATACGACCGACAACAAAAAATTTACTAATCTAACAAATGCCTGAACACAGGACCATTTACTTCAACACGAAGTTCATAACGCCTTCTTAGGCCAGAAATTTTATGTCTCAGGTTTCAATTAATATTAATTGCTTCATTATTTCCAGGATTTTCAATTTCTTCTAAGGTGTTCGGGCGCTTTGAGTAAATAATCTTCTCTAAATCGTCCCACAACCAAATATCCGGAGGTGTTGAATCTGACGAGTTTAGTAGCCATGATATGGTCCCATTTGAACCACGCCATATGAAATAATTTCGATTTAGACAATTTGTTATTGCTCAAGTATTGTGAATTGATGCCCCGCCCTGCTGCAATATTATTGGGTGCTCTTGGATATCCAATGGAAGGTTATTGCTGGAATTTCTTACCGAGGAAATTTTAACGGAATAAGATATTTAGCATTTTGGAAGGTGATACTGAAAATTCCATCAATAACCTTCAGCAGTAACAAATTTTCTAAATCAAAATTATCCCATATGGCTTGATTCAAATGGGACCATACAATGGCCACCAAAGTCACCAGATTTAACACCTTAGAAGAAATTGAAAATCGAGGAAATAATGAAGAAATTAATATTAATAGAAACATAAAATAATCAATACGATTTCTGACCTAAGAAGGCGTTATGAACTTTGTGTTGAAGTAAATGGTGATGGGTTCGAGCATTTGTTAGATTAGTAAATTTCTTGTGGTCGTTGTTGTTGTCGTTCGTATTTAAAAATAGAGTAGTCCTAATTTAGTTTAGTTATTTATACATTTGACATTTTCTGGCAAAATATGTATAAAGTCCTTAAAAAACTCCAACAACTTATGTTTTTATTTTTTTTTCTATCTTTAAAATTAACGGCACTAACGGGAGTGCAAAAATCCACCAAAAATATGCAATATCTCGAAAACTGTTTACCGACTGACTGATTGATATATTTTTGAAATATGAAAGGAAAATGAAACTTGACAAAGTAAAAAAATATAGGGTGTTCAATTTAAAATAAGAGAGTTAATGTCAAAATCTGACACATGGAATGACATTTGACAGCTTTTATCAAAGTTTTCAAAAAATTTAAACGAAATTATTCAAATCTTACATTAAAATATTTTTTTTATCTCTAATATTAACGGCTATAACCGGGGTGTCCAAATATAATGAATCACCCGGTACCTACTGTAACTGTAACTCACTTACCTCGCAAATTCGGCTATTTTTATTAATTTTCCAGCTTGGTAAATGCATGTTTTCTTTTCACTTTTCCTGAGTTTCTTTCTCCGTTGGACAAAGGAACAATACAAATTCGTCAAGGCACTTATTTTTACAGGTTTTGATACAGCAAAATTCCATTTTTAAACCTGACGTCTGTTAATCAAAAATCTGACAGTGACAAAGTTATTTATTGTCAGGGGTTGCCAACTATCATTGCCAACACACAATTTCAAACATTTCCCTAACAACTGTCAAATCCAGTTGCTCACCTCTGGTAAAACAATAACTGTCAAAAATCGTATACAAGGCTTCTAGTTAGACCTACTTTTTTCGCCATGGCCAACTTGTGCGCTCTCAGAATTTTCGCATCGTCCGCTATCTGCTGCTGAAACACTTCTACGGCGGCTAACCGAGCTCTAGCCAACTTCTCGTTCTCTTCTAGTACTGTCCTCCAAACGTTCCACATGTTCCTGCAATTTAAAATAAAAACGTTATTATAGCTCGCAAGAAACCGTGCAAGAGTTCTCAAAAGGCTGATATTTAGAGTAGTAGTACTGGGTATAAGGATTTTCGCTCCTGGTTCTGGTCGAATCAGAACCGGAACCGATCCTTTCGATTTAAAACATTGACGTCACAGTTGCAACCCGGTTATGAAATTTGGAACCAGCCTAGGCCCTAATTCTTGAGCAGGAAACGACATAGATTTGTGTCGAATGATCCCACGTTCTTGAGGAGGGATTGCTCTCCGATGGATGGGATCATTCCCCGGGATTGATGATCCCTTCTCTTAAGAGATCGTTCCTTCTCTCGAGATTCAAGAATTAGGCTCCTCGGAGGTTGGTTTGGTACTTTGGTTGTAAACATATCCTTTAGAATATTGCAAAATTATAGGTATCCTTTCTTTTAAGTAAAATTAAAGATTTCTTTACAAGATTATGACGTCAAGATTATACATAACGTCAAAATTATATCAGCCATTCCAAAACTCTTGCCCTCCGACCATCTTCGACCGTTTGTAGAATTCGTTATTTGTCTGAAGAAGTACGAAGAAAAAAGCTTGTAAAAAAAGAAAACTCTCCCTCTTAAAATTTGAGGACACTTTTTTACTCAATTAATTATCTCTACTAATTATACGTAAGTTACTGCCGGCCGTCTTAAATTCTCAAACCTACATCGGCCGTTTGAATGCAGATTCGCAATTGAAACTTTTCTCCAAGCCATTGATTTCCTAAAAGTATCTGGAGCAAAGTGCGCCCTTTGGCCATTTACTTGAAATATGGTTAGTTTCTAAAACGCTTTTTACGATTCTTACATTTTAGTCAAGTTTTCCCGAGCAAACTAAAACTTTTTTTTTTGACTCGCTTCATGTAGTTAAAGCTTTCGGGGAGATGTACAGATCTGGCGAAAAAAAAGTAGGACATGTAAAATATATATTTGCCTTTTTTAGTATGTCCTATCAACGTCCTATACGCTCAGATTTATTAGTTTGGCCACCATTCGTCAACATTTTGAGATATCTGACAATTATCTGATGCTTTCTCTATAATGCCCTATGCAACTTTTTCATGCTTCAAATTTTTTAATAACAGGTTAAAAGAAGACACAAGCAGATTGTGTGTGTGTGTGTGAATCCTTTTACCACATGCTCCCATGCTGCCGCTGCAAGCATGTTTCCAGGGTCCCGGCGAACTGCTTGTAGTAGGATACAAAATTCAAATCTATCGTGTAAAGTTGCAGCAAAAAAGCCTCTTTTAACGAAAGAGCAGAAACAGGGTCGAGTAATGTTTACGGCCAATCATCTTTTAGAAGGGAATGATTTTTGGGAGAAAGTAGTCTTTACGGACGAAAAAATTTTCCAGTCATCGTCAGATAGTCGGAGAATTTTGGTTTGTCGTCCACCAAATTCAAGGTATGATCCAGAATACACACACAACATCAAGAGCAATATTTCCAAAATTTAAGTTTTTCAATGCCGACTCGTCTGCAGCTTGTTTTAGACCATTAAGTATTAAAATTATTGTTTTTATTTATTTGCAAAAATGTCGCCCTTTATTGTATTCTTGTTTTTTCTCTGTGGTATTGTTTTTGTTACAGCGCTTTGCCCAACGTGGTAATGTATTTTTATTAACTCCAAAATGGTTCGCCGCTCTTCTTATAGACCAGTTATTTTTCGTAACTCAAGTTATAAGTTGAATTTTGCAAATCTGTTAGATCTTAACATAGGATTTTAAGGAATTTTTAATAAATTACTCTAAAAAAATCTCCTTTGATTTATTTACTATTATGACAAACACAAGTGTCAAATGTATCAAGGTAAATAACGAGAGGTTAATAATAATAATAATAACTAACAATGTAAATTTTCATTAATATAGGGTGTTATATTCACCCATATTTCAAATCCGTATCCTACTTTTTTTTCGCCACGAGTGTACATTTCAATAATTTTATTTGTCAAAAAATACATAATTGGATACAAAATATTTGACAAAAAAAGACTCGGCACACCGCCCTAAAGCTAGGCAACTAAAATAGATCCATCAAGTCATTCATAAATCGCTTTGAAACGCGATCAGTGGTTAGATTTAGGGAAAACCATTGTCCTCTCCACTGGCAACGCTGAAAATACCTACCATGCTCCAACTCACACATGCTCCATCCACCTTACGTTTATCATCTCGATTCTACTAAAGTGGCAACTCCGTCGACAAATAATGAATGACGTAGCGTATGTAGGTTAGATTAGAGGCCCTCGATACGATAAGATTTTTTTAAACTTTCTAGTTTTTTTATCGGGCAGTAGTGATGATGACGATGATGAGGAGTTTTATGCGTTATTACATATATTCGTAAAGCAAGCCCCAAATAAAAAACCTTATTGAAAATGTGATACATAACTACAATGACAAGAAGGTAGGTAGGAATACTATAGGCCTACTATATAAAACTACTATAAAATAAAAAAAAAACAGAACGAGTAACAATAAGGCAACAACTACAACAGAAATAAGTTCTAGCAGGTAGCAGGAACCAATAACACCTCTTCTGTGTCTGGATGGATAGATAGATACTCAATTTATGCTACTATAAACCTAAGCTCTTATGTATTATGCATTCACCTAATATTCGTAGCAACAATAAAGGCCCTGCCATAGGGAAAAATGTATGTTCCATTCAAACTGCACCGGTGCACTTTTTGACAGCACCGGACGAGTGTTAGTGCACAACTGGCTGTGCACTGGTGGTGCACCCAATTTTAGCGAAGGAATACGCTATAAGTTATATCTTTATGAAGCTCACCAACCTTAGTACTCTATGACATTGACAGTTTCATTTAAGTGTCTTAGTTTAAATGTCAATCGGCCATATTAAAATTATTTTTTCTCAATATTATGGTACAGCCATGATGAACCTTTAGATGTGCTAAAATAGACTTTAGGACACGTTTTTTCGTAAATTTAAAGACTGTAAAGAAGAAGAAATTGAAAGGAACTAACACCACCTTATGTCTTCCACACTTTACGCTTTAAAGAATTAAAATTTTTGCTGTTTATTGGATAAAAATGGCAAAATAAAAATCATATGCACGACAACACTAAACATGAAACAGATGACAAAACATTTATTAAACCAATTGCCTTAAATTATTTCCATCTTTCTCTGAAATACCTTTTATAGCCTGCTGTCTCTCTTCAACAATTTTAAATATTTCTCATTTTAACAGAAAAAAAAGGTTTTTTTGGCAGTAATTTTTTTGAACGCGTAAAAAACAGTGAAAACTTGAAAAATGTAAGTGTTTTATTCTAGAAATCGAAAATTTGGAAAGAAAGCTTTAAAATCATAATGTAAAAAACATAGTTAAAATTGCTTAAACAAAAACGTTACCCCTTAAATTATGCTAAAATATTTTAAGCCTTAAATTACCATCATGGCTTTACCATTACCATTTTGTGCTATTTTTCTTCAAATTTGGGTAAAAAACGGATGGCCAAAAGACCTCACAACGTTGTCAACCCATTTCGCTAATTCTCTATTTTCTAGTGCCATTTTGCCTCTCTAATAAAATTCTTGTTAGCGAAGCTAAGTGCTTGCCCGTGAGCGTTTTTAAATATGAGAAAGCTTTCTCGCCGCCAAAAGCCCCCCTGTCAGTTTTTAAACCTAAGGCTTTTAATAGTGCCCTACAACAATTTTTCCGCTACTACACTCTTTTTTTTTTAATTTGAGGCCCTTGAAGAAAAATTGTTGGGCATTCGGCCATAGGTTTTTTGAGTTGAATAAAATGTCTTTTTTGAAAAGAACCAGCCCAAAGACATAAAAGTGCCGAGTTTCGGAAAAAGCTCTCCCACAAAATATATTTAAAAAATATGATTTATAGATTTTACAACGCAATTTCCCCAAAGCGCCAAGGGAGTTTTTATCAAAAATTCTATAAATGCTTTTTAAATGAAGTAATTAAATTATTGCTGGCTTAAAGAGGACGATAGGAACATAGCTTAACTGGGGATAAAACCCATTCTGACCCTTGAAATTATTTGCTTGATTATTGTGATTATTTTTAATAGGATTTTACCAATATTTCAAAAACTAGAAGTCTATCGAAAAGCAGTCCATAAGAATTTTCTTTTAGAAACTTCTACTTTACTGAATTTGGAGAAAATTTGTTTTGGTTTCTTTGAGTTTGCGCTGTTGGGTTGACAAAAGACACAATTACATACATACATACACAAATACAGTTCCTGTGACTTACCATTTTTCATCTCCGCCTTCCAACTTTATGTCGGGTATATTTGGAATTTTTTTGTTGAGGTATGCAGAGGAAATCTTGAGCAGTGCCTGTTAATCAAGGACAAATGTATTAGCTTGTTCAAGAGGACAATTTTTGGCGAAACTGGTAATACTTTTCTAGCAGTGGAGCATTTTTAAACAAAATTTTTGCGTTGGGTTCTATTTAAGATGCCCTATATATACTGTTTGACATATTAGTTTGTTAAATGTCTATTGATATAAAAACAAAAACAAATATATCACATCTTTTGACGTACATACCAGAAATACTAGAAATACGAATAATTCAACACCTGCTTAACTAAAAAGCCAGTTAACTCTTTCGATTTAGTATCCTTTAGCCTACTATAGCGGTCATATTGACACCCAACTGATAGAAAAACCATGTTTTAGGGCAAAGGGCACTGAAGAGATAAGAGTTAACTGGCTTTTTAGTTGAGAACGGTGTTGAATAATTGCATAATTCCTTATAGAAATAGTAATTTGGGCTACCCTGACCCCATTGTTTGACATATTAGTACACTAATATGTCAAACAATGGTAACATTTTGGCGATCCAAATATACTAAAAAGTATAATTATTATATTATATATAAAACAACAAATTTTTAACCACTTAAATAAATACTTACTTCTGAGTAGGACTTCTCAATGGCCGACCTCTTGATGGTGAAGGTTCTGATGTCCTCCAGTAAGTCGCACTCATGCTGATTTTTCAGGACTAATTTGTTGATCTGCTCGGAGTGGAGGTTTTTGAGAAATTTGACGTAATTTCCCTTTTAAAAAAATACAGTGTAATCATTATGAAAGCAAATTTAACTTGAAAAACGGGGCATGGTTCATAAAATGTAAACAACCGTACTTTTAACTACATTAAAAAAATATTTAGGGTGTCGAAGAAATAGCCATCTAGAATTTTTACACTTTCGCGATAAAAATCAAAAAAGTAATTTAAAAATTAAAAAGGCCGAAATAGTTTTAAAAAAACAGTGGGACGGTTAAGTAAAATTCGGAGATAATTGTTTATTAAATAGTTTATTTATTAATAAGAACAATAGGAAAAGCTATACCTCTGGCATTTTTGTTTTCACTTTCAATACTAAATTAATAATAAATATTTTGTATGTAGTATTTATACAATGTTTTTACTGGCTAGAAGTAAAAAGGTTCGTGATAACTTTTATATCATATATATAATCGATATCATATTCAAACAATAAATTCTATCCTATAGAAAAATATTCAATTTGCTATAATCATATTTACTAATTATTTGATATTAAGTGTGACTCAGTGCCGCACCCAGGAATTGACTTCAAGGGGGGGGGTTAAGGATAAATAATAAAAAACTTAGTTTGAAGTAAAAATATGACCATAATTGACACAAGAAAACAGGTGCTTACAAGCGCGGACCTGGGATCAAATTTTTTGAGAAAATCACACTTAAAATGCAATTTTTCACTTAATATTAAACTAAAATCGTAAATATTGATGGGGTTTTGGGAATTTGAGTTGTTTGTTTACCCTTAATTTGTTTGTAAAAATTCTAAAATCCGCAGGCGAAATTTTTTGCGAAAATGACACTCAAAATGCAAGTTTTTGACAACAAATCGCATCGATCTTTTAAAGATTTTTGTTAAAAATTAGAGTTCAGGGTGTATTTTATTCCTGATAATTTTATTTCTGCTGTTATTTGATTGTGCCAATTGTAACCGGGCTTCTCGGAGGGGAGGGGGGTTTAACCCCCAACCCCCCCCTCGATGCGCCACTGGTGACTGATTTATCTTTCTAATAATTTTGAACTTTACTATATTGTTGAAACAAATACATATACTTTTTGGGGCTTTTATTTATATGGCCCTTAGATACCTCGTACAGAAATTATCAAAAGTTATATGCTGTAAATAAAACCAGGGCTGGTCGACCACAGTTTTTTTTTACTTAAAAAAAGAATCGGGTTACATAATGTGACTTGAAACAAGTTAACTCAAAAGTCGCACCTTTCTTGGAGGAGGCTGCATTTTTCCCCTATTTCGATCCCCTCAACACTCAAAGTTTAGAGGAACCACCTCGGTCAGCACTGTTAACTACTCATTATCGAAACTCAGTTTTGAGTAGCTCAAAACTAAAAAAATCCGACCGATTTTTGAAGAGAAATAA
Organism: Oxystoma pomonae; assembly: GCA_963921995.1. Classification (NCBI taxonomy): domain Eukaryota; kingdom Metazoa; phylum Arthropoda; class Insecta; order Coleoptera; family Brentidae; genus Oxystoma; species Oxystoma pomonae. The sequence continues at coordinate 89,871,293 of OY998169.1, forward strand.
TTCTGTTATCGCACTCTCCAACTCCCCCCCGGTCAACTTGCTGATCTCCCATCGATTTTGGAGAACTCCGGAGGAGGTTTCGAGTAATATTGCGCTACGATTTTATGACGGCGCAGTTTCGTTTGGAAGCGGGGAGGTTAACCGGATTAGTTATGTCTTTGTCGGTTCCGGGGACTTGGAATAGACCGAGGGAATACAAACTGAGGAAAAAAAAGCACGGATAGTCCACTACATCAATTACTCTATGTTGAAAGGAAATCAAAATATCTCGAAAACTGTAACTTTGAAAGATTTGAACTTTATAACAAAATTTTTGGGTAATATTTACGAAAACCAAAATCTGAAAACCCCATATAAATAACTGCTTTTCTTTTAAAGTTATGATTTTTTTTTATATATTTTAACGTTTTTTTCAGTCCATATTCATGGAAACTTAAATCTGAAACCCGTATAACGCTACTTGCTTTTGTTTCAAGGTTACAATTTTTTTAAATATTTTATCCCCCTTTTCCCCCCTTTAACCCACAACCACCCTAACCAAAAGTTAATCAGTTCATGGTCAGCCGATAGATGATTTTTGTACCAAATTTTGTTAAAATCGATTAAGGCGTTCTCGAGTTATCGTGTATAAGACAGACAACAGACAGCTTCTTTTTCGTCGATTAAAGTGTTTTGGAAGATTAGTAACTCATTTTTGATAAAATTAAGTAAAATCAAAATTGGTGGTGGAGTCCCATATGAAAAAATGTGCCGGGTGCCTTACCGAAAAAAATTTGTGTTGTTTTTAGTGTAGCCAAAATACACAATTTCGTGTTTGCAGTAGACCTTTCGTTATGAGTGCAACAGTATTTTTAAAAACTTGGTGGTGTTTGCTAGCTACCCACGCACCGTGCTAGAATGGTCCAGAATTATAATCATGATCTAAAAGGCCAAGAAAATTAAATGCTAATTAAATGATTCCATTCCATATACAAATCCTATATTTTGTGCACATTTTCATAAATCTACATGATGCACTGCTAACTTTATATGCAGTCCACATTTCAGTTTTCTTGAAAGAAGAGATTGGTGGTGTTTTTTATATTGGAATAAATTAGTGGCATTTAATTAGCACTTAATAGGCACTAATTATTCCAATCATCAAATCTTTGCACTGCTAACTTTAGTGGCGTAACCTTTTGTAAAAACCAGTAAATACTGTCTAAATCAAATTTTTCCTCACCAGTTTCAACATTCTTGACTTTCAGGCTTCTCCAAAATGCGCTCACGTACCTATACGTATGTTATCTTTACTGGCCTATTCACCCCTTCGAGGTAACTTTGAGGATTGAAACGATCCGACACCGTCAGAGAGGCGCATGACCATTGGAGTTAAATTGCCTCCAGATAAGAGGGGATGCAGGTCGATCGACCTTTCAGTAGGGAAATGGGACAATGGGTAGAAGTAGGTGGGCGCCACACTTGCTTATTAGGTACTTTTAGCTTGTTTCAAATTGGTTCACTTAACCGTATCTGTATCTAAAATACGTCTACCCAAAGTCGATGTTAAAAAATACCAAGAAAATTAATGGAAAGATAAATGTCCGTTTTTCTGACCGCATTCTACCTTAAAACCTCTCTTATCTGCTTGTCCGGAGGCTATTTACAAGGATTTAAGTACTTTACGGACCATATTTAGGTCTAAGTTTTTATATTTTTCAGGGGTTAAGAGTAAATTTGAATTCTAAAAACAGTTCGTTTAGTTAAACAGATAAACTGCATATCAAAAATTAACAACATTTTGCACAGCGGAGGCTTCTGGTATCCCCACAGACCATTCCCGTCGATTTTCAACAAAATATATATCTTCTTATTATTTAGTTTTTTAAAATAATCAATAATTTTTACAGCGAACTAAACATTTTTAGGATAATTAAAATTATGTAAATGCAGAATCACGCGAATGGTTCCGGGATAATGCTTTAAATTTTCACCATACAAAATTTGATACAAATGTGATTAACAGGTTTCTAGAATAATTAAGGGCCGGTTTCTCAATAGCGGGTTACCAGGGAGTTAAATTAACTCGGACCATAAATCCCAGTTTTTTGCTGTTTTAAGCCAATATTTTTTTTAGGTTAACCTTGAGGTAAGGTATTTTTTTAAGTTAACTCTGAGGTAAGGTACCCTCACCTTGAAACCCTGGTTAACCTGGAGTTAATTTTAACTCGCTTTTTACAAGGTCATATTGCTCGGGTTAAAGCTAACTCGCTATTGAGAAATCGGCTCTAAGTTAAGTTAACTTTACTAAATTAAAAGCAAAAAAAAATTTAAAAAAGGCTCACCCCTGGATGGGTTGTCCGATAACTGGCTACCGCATTTATCTGGGAAACTATGAGCTCCACAAATTTTGGGGAAAATGGTTCTTACATAAATTGGACCTTTTCATTAAAAATATTTCACTTTCCTAGATAAATCGGATATCCAGTCTTATTCGACCACCTTGTATGACAAATCCCCAATTTTGTTCTAGCGTCACGCAAAAAGTACTAAACCGATTTTGATGGGAGTTGGGAGTGCACTGCTGCAGTTCTTAAATTCCTGAGAAGTACATACACTTTCTTAAATCTCAGTTATAAAAACAAAAGCAACTGAGAAAGCCGAACTAATAATAAAATACGAAAGTCAATCAGACATTGAAAAGATAAAAGAGGACGCCAAAAAGCATCTAGAAGAAAACTATGACATTACAACAATTGAACTTAAGCTACCGAGGGTAAAAATAGTGAATTTTGACCAAAATCTTCAGGAAGAAGAACTGAAAAATATTATTATGGAACAAAATTTTGAAAACGAAAGCGTGAAGAAACAAACAACGAAACACTAAAACAATATTGGCAAAGATACGCTGTATATGAAGACATAAGCATACCGAGGGTAAAAATAGTGAATTTTGACCAAAATCTTCAGGAAGAAGAACTGAAAAATATTATTATGGAACAAAATTTTGAAAACGAAAGTGTGAAGAAATAAACAACGAAACACTAAAACAATATTGGCAAAGATACGCTGTATATGAAGACATAAGCATACCCAGATGCTACCAATGCCAAGAGCATTACCATAAAAGTACTGATTGTACTAACGGTCAATATTGTGCCTACTGTTCCGGGAACCACGACATGAAGGAATGCAAAGAAACTTACAAACAATATATAAACTGCATAGAATCCAATAAAAAGCATGGTAAAAACTTTAATACAAACCGCGAGGTAAATTATATAAACTGCCCAACATATCAGTTTCTAATTAATATTTTAAGAAGCAAAATTGACTGTGGCCAAGGGGCCTAAATCTTACCTCTGTGATCTTATTTCTTAGTTAGGTTTCTTAGTTATATTAGATATAGGTTATCCTCATAAGTTTTTTACTTTCTTATTTATTTATTAGTATTAATGAATAGGTACATTACTGAAGCGAATATTGACATAGATAATATTAGCGAAGTACAAAATTTTATCGACATAGAAAAATTAAATGTACATCTTGAACAAAAGTTAATTCATGGTCACCTTGGCATTAATTGCTTAACGATTCACATTAGTATTAGTAGTAATTTACAAGCCACACATTATAGTCTTCATAGAAATATGGATAACCAGTTATGAAACTTCTCTATATTCAATTTCAGGTTATGATAGTTTGTTTTCATGCAATGATGCATAATGAGCAGGTGGGGTTGCCATTTATTTCAGTAGATCTTTGGATATTATTAACCATAAAAGATGTCATTTTACTACAGCTAACAGTCTTTTTGTAGAGTTTAATAATTTGGGGACCTATTTTTTTCAATTTTAGCACTTTACCGATTGCAATTCACCAAGAAGTCTGATTTCATCAAAGAACTTGAAACATATTTACAGCACACAAATTCAAAATTTTTTATAGTTTCAGGTGATATGAATATTAACATCTTAGACCTTAACAAAAATGATCATAATGATTACATAAACTTATGCAATGAATATGGTAAATTATCTGTTATTAACGAAATTACTCGACCAATATTTAAGACCTGTTTAGATCATTTCATGATCAGATGCCAAAAAAAATTATAAAATATATCCTTTAATAATTAAATTCAAAATTACTGACCACCATCTTACCTATTATAAAATAAACACTAAAACTAAAGCTACAAACAATGAAACTAAAAAAATTACAGTTAATAAAATAAACTATACCAACCTAATTAATGATGTGCAACCAGAATTATGGCAAAATGTTTATCAACAAAATACAGATGTACACCTAGCTTTTCAAAAGTTTATTGACAAACTTTCTGAACTGATTCAACAAAACAGTAAACCAAAAACAATAAAATCTAAACAAAACAGACCTAAACCTTGGATGACAGATGGATTGTTGCGATCAGTTAGACCAAAACAAAAGTTGTACAACAGACATCGAAAAAATTTAAATAATTTGCTTTTCAAAAATGAATATTTAAATTATGAAGATAAATTAGAAAAAATAATCTGGAATACAAAAGCTTCATATTATGAAAAGGAACTAAACAGCACAAATGATATTAAACATCACTGGAAAGTACTTAAGGAGTTAAGTGGCACAAAAACAAAACCGAAATCAGCATAAAAACATTAAAATCAAACAACTTCACACTTCATTCCAAAGCCGATATATCTGAATGCTTTAATGACTTTTTTTCCAAAGATTGGTCCAAAAATTGCTAAAAAATGTGAGAATATAAAAATAAATAATGAATTTAAAAATAAACTACATACTAAAAAAATTCATCAATCAATGCAGTGGCTACCTATTACAAATCAAGAAGTATCAGTTATAATTAAACAATTAAACGCAAACAAATCAGCAGGCAGTGATAACATTAAACCCAAAATAATCAAATTCTTGCAGGAGCAAATAGCACCGATCTTAGTAAATCTTTTTAACCTATCACTCACTGAGGGTATATTTATAATACCAATCTATAAAGCAAAAGAAAAAGACTCACTGGTAGTTACTTACGGGCCAGTGGCGCTTCTCTCTTTAATTTCAAAAATATTTGAAAAATTAATTCTCCTTAATTTCTTTTCTAAACATGATTATTCCACTGAAAACCAGTATGGATTCTTACCAAACAAAGATACAGACTTAGCACTAAATTTAATAATTATATTACAAAAAATATTGATAAAGGTCTTAAAACTTCTTCTTTCTTCATCGACATTCGAAAGGCTTTTGACACCATAAAAAAATCTTAACTAAACTCGAACATGCAGGTATAAGAAGTATGGTGTTGCAGTGGTTTAGAAGTAACTTATACAACAGAACACAACAAACTAAAATACTAACAGGAGTGCCACAAGGCTCTGTATTAGGGTCCCTACTTTTTATTATTTATATTGATGAAATCTTTTCCGCTAATTTTAAAGGTGTTTTATTTGCTTTTGCTGATGACACAGTACTTACCTACTCAAACTCATCATGGGAACAAAATCAATTAGACATGCAGCACGACCTTGAATTACTTAAAAATTGGTTTACGTTAAATGATATGTTTATTAATACAGATAAAACTACTTACTTAAATTTTTCACTCAGACGTAAAATAACTTTTCAAAACTCTTTAAAATTTCATTCTTGCTATAACCCATTAAATCAAAACAATTGTGACTACCCGTCAATACAGCAAAGTTCAGAAACAAAATATCTTGGGATAATTTTTGATGAACTTCTAACCTTTAAAAAACATATCCAATTTATTACCAAGAAACTAAAATTTATTCTTTCCAAATTTTATTATATTAGGAATATTGTCTCAAATACATTAAAAAGGGACGTTCTACTTTGCCATGGTTCAATCTATCTTTAATTATGGTATAATTGTATGGGGTGGAATATATCAAGCCAATCAAAATTTTACAAAAAAGCTTTATCCGTTGAGTGCATGGACTTGGATACAGAGATCGTACTGCAAATGCTTTTAGACAATTAAACATATTAAACTTAAGTCAACTAGTACAGTTGACTTAAGTTTAATATGTTTAAAGCAGTAGCAGTAGCTTTAACATATGTAAAATGACCAAAAATTATAACTCGACCAAATGCTTTCTACCAATAGTAAATTTATCTGCCTCCCAACGAATGTTTTTCTATCTAGGCCCAAAGATTTACAATTAATTGCCTGCCACTATTAAAACACAGTTACTAAAACATTTTCTTAAGAATCTAAAAACATCTATTACACAAAATTTCGACACTAATATTTTATCAGGGGCCTTTACTGTGCCACTTACTGACTAAAACTTTTGTTTGTCAATTTGTTAAATACATTTTTAAACTAAAGATAGGTATGTAAGTTTGACAATAAAGATTAATAGTTTAAAGTTAAGTAGGTAATTATTAAACATATTATTTTCAAATTTGGTCATTGGAAATAGTATATGTAACTCGATTTGTAACTATAGATAATGTACCTGATCCGAAAATATCATTTGCTTACCTTTTTATATTTTTATTATATATAACATATATTTTATTTGTTTTTAGTATTTATTTGTTTTAAGTATTTACCTGGAATAGGTTTATCTTACTATTTACTATAATAGGCTTAGTTTTGCTTGTTTACTTTCTTTTGTTTATCAAAAGCGTCACAGGATTGAGTTCCTCTGCTCAACATATGCAAAAGAAATGCAATAACTAGATTTAGATGAGGATTTACTCTTAAAAATTGTACTTTATATTTGAAATTTTGTGTTGAAATAAATTACAAATTACATCAAAATATATTTACGGAAACAAAAGTTTTCATAAGATTGAGTACCTACCTATTAATTTTATTAAATTAAACTTTAAATGGTAGCTTTATTTGTAAAACAATATAGATCTTTACCTTAAATCATTTTCGTAGATTACTTACTTTTTATTAGTCTACTAAGAATTCATAATGTATAGTACCTTTTTGGAATATTTTGAATACTTAAATCCCTGACAAATCTTCCTTGTTTTGTGATATTCTTGCATGGGTATAACCGGGTATAACTCTATGGGTAATTTAAAGATGTTTGTTTAATTTGTTTTCTATGATATTCTGTTTGTTGTGACACGAAATTTTGACAATTTTACACTGGGTAAGGTAAGAGTGCCAATAGATGACAATCTTAAGAAAAAACATGCTACAAAAAACTTGTTTGTAGATATTCAGTTTGAACCTTTATCTAATACATTAAATCAAGTTATAATTTAAAAATGAAAGATTTTTAAATTTAAAAAACACATAACATACTAACCTATAGATTACACCCTAAATAGGTATGAGCCAATGGAAGGCATAGCTCTGGACGCTTATTCTTGACGGCCCGTGAGGTTAAAAGACGACTTCTGTAATTTTTTAAAAGCAAAAAACCGATAAAAATGTGTGGTTTTTAGCCTATTCGATAATTATTATTATTTTTTGCAAATCCCAAAACTGATAGAAAAATGTGGTTTTTAGATTATTATTAAAAAACGTTAGCTGCGCTTAAAAAAATAATTTTCCTTTTCTCTTACGTCTTTCTTTAATTTTTTAAAAACAAAAAACCGATAAAAATATGTGGTTTTTTGCCTATTCGCTAATTATTAATGTTTTTTGCAAATCGCAAAACTAATAGAATAATGTGGTTTATAGATTATTATCAAAAAACGTTAGCTGCGTTCAAAAAAAGTAACGCCTTTTGTCTTACGTCTTTCTGTAATTTTTTAAAAGCAAAAAACCTTTAAAAATGTGTGGTTTTTAGCCTATTCGCTAATTATTATTATTTTTTGCAAATCTCAGAACTGATAGAAAAATGTGGTTTTTAGTCTATTCGCTAATTATTATTATTTTTTGCAAATCCCAAAACTGATAGAATAATGTGGTTTATAGATTATTATCAAAAAAAGTTAGCTGCGTTCAAAAAAAGTATCGCCTTTTGTCTTACGTCTTTCTTGAATTTTTTAAAAACAAAAAACCGATAAAAATATGTGGTTTTTTGCCTATTCGCTAATTATTATTATTTTTTTCAAATCCCAAAACTGATAGAATAATGTGGTTTATAGATTATTATCAAAAAACGTTAGCTGCGTTCAGAAAAAGTATCGCCTTTTGTCTTACGTCTTTCTGTAATTTTTTAAAAGCAAAAAAACTATAAAAATGTGTGGTTTTTAGCCTATTCGCTAATTATTATTATTTTTTGCAAATCCCAGAACTGATAGAAAAATGTGGTTTTTAGTCTATTCGCTAATTATTATTATTTTTTGCAAATCCCAGAACCGATAGAAAAATGTGGTTTTTAGATTATTATTAAAAAACGTTAGCTGCGTTTAAAAAAATTATTTTCCTTTTGTCTTACGTCTTTCTTTAATTTTTTAAAAACAAAAAACCGATAAAAATATGTGGTTTTTTGCCTATTCGCTAATTATTATTATTTTTTGCAAACCCCAAAACTGATGGAATAATGTGGTTTATAGATTATTATCAAAAAACGTTAGCTGCGTTCAAAAAAAGTATCGCCTTTTGTCTTACGTCTTTCTGTAATTTTTTAAAAGCAAAAAACCTATAAAAATGTGTGGTTTTTAGCCTATTCGCTAATTATTATTATTTTTTGCAAATCCCAGAACTGATAGAAAAATGTGGTTTTTAGTCTATTCGCTAATTATTATTATTTTTTGCAAATCCCAGAACCGATAGAAAAATGTGGTTTTTAGATTATTATTACAAAACGTTAGTTGCGTTTAAAAAAAATATTTTCTTTTTGTCTTACGTCTTTCTTTAATTTTTTAAAAACAAAAAACCGATAAAAATATGTAGTTTTTTGCCTATTCGCTAATTATTATTATTTTTTGCAAACCCCAAAACTGATAGAATAATGTGGTTTATAGATTATTATCAAAAAACGTTAGCTGCGTTCAAAAAAAGTATTGCCTATTGTCTTACGTCTTTCTGTAATTTTTTTAAAAGCAAAAAACCTATAAAAAGGTGTGGTTTTTAGCCTATTCGCTAATTATTATTATTTTTTGCAAATCCCAGAACTGATAGAAAAATGTGGTTTTTAGTCTATTCGCTAATTAATATTATTTTTTGCGAATCCCAGAACCGATAGAAAAATGTGGTTTTTAGATTATTATTAAAAAACGTTAGCTGCGTTCAAAAAAAGTATCGCCTTTTGTCTTACGTCTTTCTGAAATTTTTTAAAAGCAAAAAACCTATAAAAATGTGTGGTTTTTAGCCTATTCGCTAATTATTATTATTTTTTGCAAATCCCAGAACTGATAGAAAAATGTGGTTTCTAGTCTATTCGCTAATTATTATTATTTTTTGCAAATCTCAAAACTGATAGAATAATGTGGTTTATAGATTATTATCATAAAACGTTAACTACGTTCAAAAAAAGTACCGCCTTTTGTCTTAGGTCTTTCTGTAATTTTTTAAAAGCAAAAAACCTACAAAAATGTGTGGTTTTTAGCCTATTCGCTAATTATTATTATTTTTTGCAAATCCCAGAACTGATAGAAAAATGTGGTTTTTAGTCTATTCGCTAATTATTATTATTTTTTGCAAATCCCAGAACCGATAGAAAAATGTGGTTTTTAGATTATTATTAAAAAACGTTGGCTGCGTTTAAAAAAATAATTTTCCTTTTGTCTTACGTCTTTCTTTAATTTTTTAAAAACAAAAAACCGATAAAAATATGTGGTTTTTTGCCTATTCGCTAATTATTATTATTTTTTTCAAATCCCAAAACTGATAGAATAATGTGGTTTATAGATTATTATCAAAAAACGTTAGCTCCGTTCAAAAAAAGTATCGCCTTTTGTCTTACGTCTTTCTGTAATTTTTTAAAAGCAAAAAACCTATAAAAATATGTGGTTTTTAGCCTATTCGCTAATTGTTATTATTTTTGCAAATCCCAGAACTGATAGAAAAATGTGGTTTTAGATTATTATTAAAAAACATTAGCTGCGTTCAAAAAAAGTATGGCCTTTTGTCTTACGTCTTTTTGTAATTTTTTAAAATAAAAAAACCGTGGTTTTTAGCCTATTCGCTAATTATTATTAATTTTTGCATATCCCAGAACTGATAGAAAAATGTGGTTTTTAGATTATTATTAAAAAATGTTAGCTGCATTCAAAAAAGTAGCCTTTTGTCTTACGTCTTTCTGTAATTTTGTAAAAGCAAAAAACCTACAAAAATGTGTGGTTTTTAGCCTATTCGCTAATTATTATTTTTTGCAAATCCCAAAACTGATAGAAAAATGTGGTTTTTAGTCTATTCGCTAATTATTATTATTTTTTGCAAATCCCAGAACCGATAGAAAAATGTGGTTTTTAGATTATTATTAAAAAACGTTAGCTGCGTTAAAAAAAATAATTTTCCTTTTGTCTTACGTCTTTCTTTAATTTTTTAAAAACAAAAAACCTATAAAAATATGTGGTTTTTTTGCCTATTCGCTAATTATTATTATTTTTTTCAAATCCCAAAACTGAGAGAATAATGTGGTTTATAGATTATTATCAAAAAACGTTAGCTCCGTTCAAAAAAAGTATCGCCTTTTGTCTTACGTCTTTCTGTAATTTTTTAAAAGCGAAAAACCTATAAAAATGTGTGGTTTTTAGCCTATTCGGTAATTATTATTATTTTTTGCAAATCCCAGAACTGATAGAAAAATGTGGTTTTTAGCCTATTCGCTAATTATTATTATTTTTTGCAAATCCCAGAACTGATAGAAAAATGTGGTTTTTAGTCTATTCGCTAATTATTATTATTTTTTGCAAATCCCAGAACCGATAGAAAAATGTGGTTTTTAGATTATTATTAAAAAATGTTAGATGCGTTCAAAAAAAGTATCGCCTTTTGTCTTACGTCTGTTTGTAATTTTGTTAAATCAAAAACCCGATAAAAATATGTGGTTTTTAGCCTATTCGCTAATTGTTATTATTTTTGCAAATCCCAGAACTGATAGAAAAATGTGGTTTTAGATTATTATTAAAAAACGTCAGCTGCATTCAAAAAAAGTATCGCCTTTTGTCTTACGTCTTTTTGTAATTTTTTAAAATCAAAAAACCGTGGTTTTTAGCCTATTCGCTAATTATTATTAATTTTTGCATATCCCAGAACTGATAGAAAAATGTGGTTTTTAGATTATTATTAAAAAATGTTAGCTGCATTCAAAAAAGTATCGCCTTTTGTCTTACGTCTTTTTGTAAATTTTTAAAATAAAAAAACCCATAAAAATATGTGGTTTTTAGCCTATTCGCTAATTGTTATTATTTTTTGCATATCCCAGAACTGATAAAAAAATGTGGCTTTTAGATTATTATTAAAAAACGTTAGCTGCGTTCAAAAAAAGTATTGCCTTTTGTCTTGCGTCTTTTTGTAATTTTTTAAAATCAAAAAATTGATAAAAATATGTGGTTTTTAGCCTATTCGCTAATTGTTATTATTTTTTGAAAATCCCAGAACTGATAGAAAAATAGGGTTTTTAGATTATTATTAAAAAACGTTAGCTGCATTTAAAAAAAGTATCGCCTCTTGTCTTACGTGTTTTTGTAATTTTTTAAAATAAAAAAACTGAGATGCCTGGTCAAAAGATGACACATTGGATATTTATTCATATAATATTTTATTTACTCAAAAACTTTTATTTATTATTGAGTTTATTATCAGAGACACATGTTATAGTGCATGCCATGTGCCTTTGTTACTACAAAAAATGATGTCTTATTCAATTAATGGGTATAAAATCAATTAAAATATTTGTTTATTGTTTAAGTCCATTTCAGCTGGGTGATTTTCTCCTACTAATAATTACCGATTGGTCCTTCAATCACTTTAATAAGAGCAATGTAAACACAATTTAATACCTGATACTCAGAGAATCCAATATATGACACCTAGATGTCATCTATTGGCTCCCAATGCTCCTTAGTGTAAACAGTTTTTAATAATAGACTTTTAGTCAAGAAAGTAGTAATAAATTGTGGAATCTAATTGAAGACAGCCAGTGTCAGCTAGCTAGGTTTTAGCTAGGTATTGGGAAGACCAATAGTTAGATTTCACAATTTTTTTCTACTTCATTAACTGTCAAAAATAGTATTTTACAAAATTACAAATACTATAAAATATTTAAAGCCCCCCCCTGGTTTTTAAGAGACCTCGTCCTTTCCTCATGACCTCTTATGCATATGCTGGTTGCCTGATTTTCTATTAATTTTTTTCTTTAAAATTTTCCTGGATAACTTTTTCGATATCTCCAGCATACATTTATGCTCCTATCCACCAACTCAAAAATTCTCCAATTAGCCTTTAATTGTGATTACTAATCAATGTTTAGAATGTGATTTTTTACATTAAAACTTTGTTTGCCAAAACTCATTCTAAACCGAGTTCTAAACTCAGATTAGTGCTTATCATGCTTAAAGCTTAATTAGAGAATTTTCAAGTTGGTAGATATGGACATTAAAATTTGTGGTTGCCTTTGCCACCTATATGCATGCCCATCCTCTCTCTCTCTCACCGCCAAAGATAAACTCTACATATGAAGGTGGGGAAGACTAGGAATATGCCCTTGAGGAATTTTGGCAAGGGTTAAACCAATATGACAGGAGGTATACAAAATACATACCCAAAATACGGTAATTATGCAGTATACGGTTTTCTGCCATTTTTGATTTTTTATGAAAAATTCTTTATGGGGGCACCTACTAGGGTCCCTAGGACCCCAAATCCGCCTGCGCCCATTGGTTTGGTAATTATGCAGTATACGTTTTTCTGGCATTTTTGATTTTTTTTGAAAAATTCTTTATGGGGCACCTTCTAGGGTCCCTAGGACCCCAAATCCGTCTGCGCCGGTTGGTTTTTTTTTTATTTTTTTTGGTTTTTTAAAAAAAATTTTCACTAAAACAACCCAAACCAACACAGTCCAACCCAACCTAATCCAAACCAACCCAAAACAATCAAAAAAACACATTACAACCCCCCCTGGGCACCCTTTTTTCTCGTAAAAAAAAAAAAATCGGGCGCAGGCGGATTTGGGGTCCTAGGGACCCTAGAAGGTGCCCCCATAAAGAATTTTACAAAAAAAATCAAAAATGGCAGAAAACCATATACTGCATAATTACCATTGTTTTTTTTTTATTTTTTTAAATTTTTTTTCACTAAAACAACTCACCCAAAATACTTGGCAAGAGAGACCTACATTTCAGTTTCTGTTGGGTCCTGAAAGTATCTAGAATATGGGCCCTTTTGGAGGTGTACAAATTTGGGGATCTCCCCTCGGATTTCAGAGCCACCCAACCACCAAAAAATTAGATGTGGCTGGAAATGGAGTGTAAACTTAATTTTTCTCACCTAACTCCTGTTCACTTCCTAAAACTAGTCCTGCTTTATCCAAAAACCAAAAAAAAACCAATTTTAGTTGTTTACTTTTTTATTTTTAGGTTATGTCCGAACACAGGACCGGCTTTTCATCAAACATCAGAAATCCCGGCGACAACGTGGCAACCTCGCCCCTCGTGTCAATCATCCCATTCAAGTTTTGATCCCGGATGCCCGGATTGGTCCGTAGTCCGGAAATGTTCAATTAGGGTTAGTTTTCCTGTCAGTGTGCCTTCTCTACTAGTGCCAACTTTTTTTTTTTGTTTACAAATTCAGAGCTTGTGTGTTATGTAATCTTTTGTATTACAAGTGAAAATTATAATTCTAGTCTTCCTTGGGGAACAAAAAGTGCTGATAAGATTGGCCACAAGGGAATAAGGAAAAAATAGGGTGAGTTTTTCAAGAGGCAAGAGATGGTTGGTGAGAAAGGTGTGAAAAAATAACAATCTATTAGGAGGATAAAATCCTGGAAGAATCACAGCAAATTTTGCTGGTTTTCCAAATGAGCAATAAAGCTAAAAAACAGCTGATTTTTGCCCCAACCTTTTCTTGGAAGTCAACCAGGCAGACAGGATGTAAGAGCTAAAAAACAGCTGATTTCTCAGAATATGAAGTAGGCTTTTACAATTTTTTTTATCTTAAGGCCATCAAAAAAATGTTAATCTCAGTTTAAAACAGATACCTAGATATCTTTTTATTAGGCTAAAAATAATAATATTGCTGCTTGCGAAGGACTTAAAGGCCTTAAAGCTCATAGTCAAAGTAGGCTGTAAGAAGTAAGCAGAAAGCTATTGTTCATAGTTAACATTTACTATGTTTATATGCACATAAAAGCCCAAACAAATAAAACAACTTAATTAACAACAGATTTTTCAAAAAACCAGGTTAAGTATTTCTTTAGGTTAGGAGAAATGTGCTAAAGCATTTAAAGTGTTTATCACAACCCTAAAATGGGTTTATGAGCAATAAACTGCTTTCTTAACTTGCTTCAAAATAAAATTGATTTAGGGCTTAAATCAGTTTTAGTGGTGTTTATACAACAACATTTTCAAACCATCCTTATATAAAAGTGCTTTAAGAGGCCTGTATAAACAAAGTAAGTACAAAGAAAGCAGTATATATAAAAACAATAATAGCCTTAAAACAAAAAAGAAGTTAAAAAACCTCCAAATCAGTTTCTTCAACTGAAAAGAAACTAAACAACAAAACTTTTGTTTTTTAGTTGCTTTTCGGTTGAAGTAACTGATTTGGAGGTTTCTTAATTTTTTTTGTTTTAATTGCCTTAGGAAATATTAACGAGCCAGGACGAATCCATATTAGGTAACTTGTATAAGTACCAGTGCAGAATGATGCCTATTTGTGAGTGATTGAAAGTTGGAAATCAAAGTGTATGATGGTGTTTAATGATGTATGGAGGAGGGTGACCAGTGAAACCACTGATGAGCCCACACTGGTTACCCAAGATCTTCTGATCTTTTGTTTTCATCAACAGCCTTGTCAACAGCTTACCCAAAATTTGTGCATGTATTTTCAGTAATGATATAAGCTGTTTCCCTGTCTTCATTGTACTTTGAGACTTTAAAGTCTTTGGTGGTTGTCAAAGAGAAGTTTTAGAGATAGATACCTAACTGAAGAATTTTGGGTTTTTTGCCAAATTATGTGTCTGGTGCTTAATTAGGCAGTTTTAGGGGCTCTACGCAGGTAGTGACCTAAAGTAGTTATGTATTTGGGTTTTTTTTTGATCAACCCAACATTTATAATTGTGTGGCATAT
Source organism: Oxystoma pomonae (assembly GCA_963921995.1). Lineage (NCBI taxonomy): Eukaryota > Metazoa > Arthropoda > Insecta > Coleoptera > Brentidae > Oxystoma > Oxystoma pomonae. The sequence goes on from OY998169.1 coordinate 89,886,462, forward strand.
CTTTCCTTTACTGATTGCTAATTGCACCGCACTGCTAAACCTATTTTAAGTTTAGTTGGTGTTTAGTATGTGCTTCCACAATAAACCGAGCAATAAACTTATTTTTTTTTTTGGTAATATTAAAGCAATGTGGCATTTATTGTGTCAGCATTTGAGGTGGCAAATGTTGAGGAAAATTTTGTGTTTTTGGCATTTTTTTAATATATTCCTATTTTTTTTCGGTGCTTCTGGAATGAAAAAGACTTTAGTAGTATCATAAAGTAAAGTTCCTTACTTTATGGTTTTATATTTGATATTTATTTTAAAAACTCTAGAATTGATGAGGTCCCAATCACTCTTTTAAAAAAGTGTCACAACTGTGCCTACAATAATCTTGCTGACCTGGTTAACTTAGCGGTCTCTCAGGGCCAATTTCCAACAAAACTAAAAAGTGCTAATGTAATCCCGGTGTTTAAGAGAGGGGACAGGAAATCTTTAGAAAACTATAGACCTATATCCATTCTCTCAGTGTTTTCTAAAGTTTTTGAAAAGGCATTTTATTTGCAATTATACAACTATCTTGAAAGCTTCAAACTTTTTAAAAATAATCAACACGAGTTTCGACGACATCGATCAACTGAGACGGCAATAATTGAGTTTGTGCAAAACATTCATTGTCACCTAGATAATAATAAATATGTAGTTGTATTATTTTTTGATTTAAGTCGTGCCTTCGCCACTATCAATCCAGATTTTGTCTCAACTAAGATAGAAAAGTTTGGTGTTAGAGATTTTCTAAATAAATTTGTTGTCATATTTCTCAGGGATCGAAAAAATAGAGTGAAAATTAATAATACCTACTCTGAAGAGTACATTTCGAATATTGGCACGCCCCAGGGAAGTATACTTGGACCTTTGATCTTTGATCTTTTCATTGAGGATCTACCAAGCCATATTTCTAGTGGTGAGGTACTTATTTACTGCGATGACATCACAGTTACAATTGCGGACAATGATATTGATAATCTTAAACAAAAAATAAATATAACTCTAGAGGAATTTTCACATTGGTGTAAAAAAAACAATTTAATAGTTAACTTCAGTAAAACTGTCAACAATAACTTATTACCAATATGTAATAATACTAAACTATTAGGACTGACTGTTGACTCACACTTGGACTGGAATAAACATATTGACAATTTGTGCTCAAAATTAGTAAGGGTATTTTCCAACTTAGACAACTTAAAAACTCCTTGGGACAGCCTATTATGCCAATATCCACTCCACTCCGCTTTGGGGTATGCTATTGTTGCTTGAGGACAGTCCACTGAGATTAACCGAATTTTAACTTTGCAAAAATGGGCAATTAGGGTAGTTTTTAATCTCCAGTACCGCGAATCGTGTAGGAATACTTTCAAATCAAATAAAATTATGACAGTTATCTTAGTTTACCTCTTTAAACTTCTTCAATTTGTACATAAAAATAATAAAAACTTCACAAGAAACGGCTATTTTCATAACTATAGCACTAGGGGTAACAGTGACCTTTGTATTCCTTTACACAAAAAACACATTTAAGTCCATATTATGCAGGTGCTAAACTATATAATTTAATTCCATCAGAGTTAAAACTATTGACATATAACCGTTTTAAACAACAGCTTAAGGTTCTCCTGTGTTCCCAAACTTTCTACTCAGTGAACGAGTTTATATGTTACCTAACTAATAGACATACTTAGATTGATTTTGTTTGTTATTTTAATTGTTTGATATTTCCTGTTGTCTTCAAAACTTGTATATATACAAATCTTTTTAAATTGATTTTATTATTTTTAGATTTATTTATGCTACACAAACTAAATATTTTATAATGGGTATATAACTGTGCAATAACTTTACTTATGTTATCGCCTAAATCTGAAATTATATGTGAATTGTATTGTGCTTTAATATGTCCCTAGTCATTTTAATACATATTTCTATTATTGTTATTCTGTAAGCCACAAAAACTTTATACATTTTTGATGTGTACATCCTATTTTGTAGGCCAAAGTACTAATAATTTGAATTTGATGTATTACCTACATTCCTATGTTGGTAGGTTGATGTTTTTCATAAAATCAACCCCTCCCCCTGTTGGGGTACCCCCCAGAATAAAAATAATACCAGATTTGAATTTATGTGACTCAAACCTGACTAAACACACCAATATTTTGTTCAGATATATTTTTCTGTAGTTTTTCATTTAAGAATGGCCGCCATCTTGAATGTTTCAAAATGCCCAAGAGTGCCAGACTCAGTGCCAAAGTGGCATCAATCGGATTCTTAAAATGGAGCATCTTGGCTAACAAAATCAGCAAAAAAATTTCTTGTACCATTCATTTCCCACTTGAGGCAAAAATCGGGGTATGGCAACCAGAGTATACCTAATTCACATAGGTAAAAAAAAACTCAAAAACTTTATTGAAAGTGAATAAATAAAATGTCATGCATAAACAAATGTTCATCAAAGTAGGAATCACATAGGTAAGTAAATAAATGCTGCACAGTAAATCAAAATGTGTTGCATGTTGCATAAAAATAAATATATATAAAAAAACTTATTTTTTTACTTATACTTTTTGGTAAATGTATGAATAAACATATACAAATGTAAAATATGAATGTTAATGTTAAAATATGAAAGTTAGGTAACATAAAAACTTAAATTAAATTAAAAAATAAAAATCTCTTTTCCTTAATAAGTAATTTTAGCTATTTTTGAAACGAATCTGTATACTTGGACTTATATATAACATGTTTAAAGGCACAGCATCAAATCAAATATTAAAAAAAAAAAAACGTGAAAGAGATCTCTTAAAATACAAAAAATTCCTGCATATGCCGATACTAAATTATTGATTGTTAATTGAGTTCAACACTATTTAAAGTGTGTAAAAGATGGCATTTTTTTAGCCTTTTATCAAAATTTTTGCCTGCGGCGGATTTAAAGTCTGTTTTTGACAAAAAATCTAAAATTAAGACTACACTGCATATTTTTTTTCGTACACGCTAATTCAACTTCGCTCCTGTTTATTTTAAGAATTTTTTTTATGTAGCCATTTGTGTCAGAAATTATATTTTTTGTGTTTTTTAGCGGTTTGTTTAAAAAGTACATTAAAAAAAAAATAGTTTTTCAAATTACCAAATGTATTTCATCATCTCATCTCTGTGTACTCTCTGTGTTATGTGTGAGGAACGAGTCTATAACGATTTTGTTAAAACCGCGAGCAAAATAAGTTTAGCCGACTTTGTTTTGAGATATTATATTGCCTTTCATTTTTTACCAGCTATTAAAATTTTTAATTTTTATGTGGTTTCGCGGTTTCATCCTTTACTAATTTTTTTTAACCTGGAAGGTTAGTAAGAATTAACACACAAACAAAAAATTCTGGGAAGTTCTTACTTTCGCCTGTCAAATCTAGACAATTCAAAGATTTAATTTTTTAAGCCTGATTTCAGCAACATTTACACATATAATAAATTCTTGGTGGGGGTTTCTAACCAAACGATGCAGATTATTAAAATCCCGTTTTTGGAATTTTTTCTTTCTCTCTCTATCGGTCTGTTTGTTCCAGCATTATTAGGGCTGCACCGAGTACCGAGTGTTCGGTGCTCGGTCAGAATTTTAACCGAGTAATATGTACTCGGTGCACGGTCTTACTCGGCCGAACAGGCCGAGTAAAGTAGAGTAATAGAACAATCCATTGAACAGAATGAAAATGAGACGCAGAGTGGTAAATAATAAAATAAACTAAGTAATAATAATTCCTTAAATTTAATAACACAAATAAACCAAATCCGGTATTATTTTTATTCTGGGGGGGTACCCCAACAGGGGTAGGGGTTAACTCACATAGCAAGCATGGTATATTAGCTAAATATACGATAAATGTTCACTTTATATATTCTGGAATAAACAATTAGAATATTACTTTGGAATATCAGCGATACCAAAGGGACATATTTGGATTTAAATAATCTATTTCGAGTTTGTTAAGCTTTTCAGAATATTCTATGCATATTCATTGTCTATTCCTTTGATATACACTTAAATAATCAATAAAGAATATAAACTTTAGACATTTACCCAACATTAGAAGTTTATTTAAATCAGAATATTCAATTTGTCTTTGATAAGATTCCATACATATTCCCTTGATATACGGTATACTTTCAAATTTCAACTTTCAAATTTATTGTCATTAAATATTTGTTCTGTATGCTTTCTGAAAATTTTCTTACATATCCGCACTAGGGTAAACGCAGTAGTAATTGACACTGTTCTAGTAATTGACACTCTGGGCTTTTTAAAAAAAATTAAGCATGTTTATGCAAAATTTGTGTTTTTAGCACCACATGTTTTTTGTTAAAAGCTTTATCCATAAAATAAATCAATAGTCAATAACCTTTTCATATTTACCATACGTATGGGGTATATTTATATCTGAATATTCTGCCTTTCTTTCTCTGTCTATCGGTCTGTTTGTTCCAGCATTGTTAGGGCTGCACCGAGTACCGAGTTTTCGGTGCTCGGTCAGAATTTTAACCGAGTAATATGTATTCGATGCACGGTCTTACTCAGCCGAACAGGCCGAGTAAAATAGAGTAATAGAAACAATCTATTTCTTGCATGTCAAAAAAAAGAATGAAATGAGACGCCGAGTGGTAAATAATAAAATAAACTAAGTAATAATAATTCCTTAAATTTAATAACACAAACACAGTGAAATCAAAATTTAAAACGTATAACCTAAAACTAAAAATTATGTTGTAATGCAAAGCATTTCTTTTTCATTAAAGACAGGAATGTTCCAGACCTCTTTTTTGTTGAATATTCTTTAACAGTTTTTGATAGTTATATTTCTTCGGTAATAAGATAATAATATTCCTATGATAATGTGATTATCAAGTTATTTCTATGAATATTCCCAAAAAGAATATTTTTGTTAGGATTTTGGCATGTTTGCTGAAAATATCACTATCTTGTGAAAACTACGCGATTTACATGATTTATAATTGTAATTTAGTTTAATGTCATCTATTGTAGGTAGATGGCACTGGAATCAATATGTTCTCTATATAGCAGGTAATATTATTATACATAGAAGAGAACAAAAAGTTATTTAATCTTTTGATAACTAATCTCAAGTCATCATGATGACATGATGGTGATACATTGATATACCTATATTCATAGGCTAATTCTTAATTGCACTTTAGTGGTAGACTAATCCATGTTTGGTGGATATTCATGTGGATATATATCCCACTGCATAGCTTAGGATATCCATCTCGTTTCCATCTGGACATGTTTTGATTCAGAAAATTAAATACATGCGATATTTGCTATGTGGGATTTTTAAAAAAATTAAAAAAAACGTTCTGGTCATATTATAGTCATGTTTCACGTCACGTTTCTATCATATGTATATCACCTGTATGAGCTAGAACGTAACTTATTGCCGGCATGTGTTAGTAATATTCCCAATGATAAATTGTAACATTCCTATCACATTGGTTGTTCTCTAAGTATATGACTATTAGATTACAGGAATGTTTAATTGTTATCTGGGTTCCTGCTTCTGAAAATATTCTTTCGCCGAAAATGGTGGAAGAAAACCGACAATTCTATTACTCGGCCATTACCTTTGGTTTAGCCTAGTACTAAGTCAAGTTAAAAAACAGGGCTCGTTACAGCCCTATCCAGCATCACGCAAAAACTACTGGACCGATTTTGCTGCATTCCTAGGATTCCTGGAGAGTACATGTGCTTTATTTCATCAAAATCGGTTCATGGGAACATAAGTTATGACCATTTAAAGCAAAAAACCGAGTGAATGGATGGGTTTAAGGGGCTGAAGGTTTAAGCGCATCAAAATGGGGGGTTAGCAGGTGGAGGGGAAATTTTAAACACGCGAACGAAGTCGCGGGTGACCCAGCTAGTCTAATCCATACCTATAAAAATATGCTTGGTTACTGCGATGATCAAAAACAATCATCATATGAATGAAATATAAAACGCTTATTCGCAAAATGATTACTAGGACACTGCTGAACCTATTATATTGTTTGCTAAATTGCGACTCCCTACTTCCTGTCTAATATTAACCACTTAAAGCAGTTTTTCGTACCTTTTCGCTAGCGACGTTCTATTGTGTAAAACGATGAAGCGTTTTAAAACTTACACCATGTCCCAAAAAATAACCAATAAAAATTGAAATTTTACTGTTTGTTTGTAGAAAGATGAAACAAAAACTGAATCAATTGTTAGATCATTGCCCATTTCTTTTGAAGATTTTTTTAATCGCTGGCATATCCAATATGTGTAATATTCTTAGAAAGGTAATTTTTGCAAAAAGAAATATTAGGTGAAACCGAGGGATCAACAGCTGAATATGCAAAATAAAACCTGCTAATTAACAAAATTCATTCAATATCAAAGTTGAAATTTGCGAAACCCGTTTCTTACTAGAACTCGGATAGAAAAATAATGTTTAGTAGCCCCAGCAAAAAAAATAGTTACGCCAACAAACAAATTTAGTAACCTAACATTCTAGCAAAAAACTTTGCTTTCCCAGCAAAGAACGTTGCTGTTCTAGCAAGATGTTTTGGGTAAATAGGCGCCAGCAAAGTTGAAAATCTATCAGTGTATTTTTTATCAAATCTATTCAAAATCAAACCAGCAATGTGTTAAACCATTCTTTACCAAACCCACATACTTGGAAATCCAGATCTGTGAGCAAACTCACAGACCTAGAAGGCTTTTTAGGTCATTAACTAAGGCGTATATATTGTAGAACAACGGTTACAAATTTTGGGTTCGATTTGATGAAACATAGTTTGGCTATAAAATGGTTTGATTAAAAATGGGTCTAACAAATAGCTTGTTTGATATTCAACGGGTTTGAATAATTAAGATTCGGAAAAAATGGTTTATTACGAATTGCAGTTTATTAAAAACAGTTTTGGTAAATTTATTGTTTGATAAACCTGTAAACAAAATTAAAATCTAGACTTTTAAATTATGCAATGCCCAATCTATAGTTTGTCTTTCGATGTATAATGAAGCTACACATATGTTTTTATAATAGTAGACTGTTCAGATATTTCACGCCATATTTTAGAGGCACCCCGTACATTTTTCACAAATTAAATCAGCCAAAAAAATTCAAAACCTCAGCATTTCAATCACAGCACACGTAAAAAAATCATAGTCAAAATGCCATAAATAAAAATTCGGTTAATTATTCGTTCCTTATCAAAGTAAAACAACAATTAAAAAGTTTTTGAAAAAGAAATTATTTAAAACGAACCTGAAATTGCAAAAACGTGTGCTTGTGTGCGGTGTTTAATTGATTTTTTTTTAACAAGGTTCCAATTGTTTTTTCTCAAAACTTTATGTAAGTAATTGTAAAATTATCCCAGCGCACATACCTATATGTTTCGAAATTGCTCGCAAATTTGTGAAAAAATGTTTTGAAAAATTCTCCACATTGGGCAACAGTTTTGTGTTTGTTTACTAAATTGAAGATTTGAAACACATCCAAGTTGATAAAAGAGGTATATGGTACAGCCAAACCGTCAGACATACAGGGAGTACATCAATTTTACCACTTACAAGACAGCTTGATGGCTTATGTTTACATGGAATGAAAAAATAAATTGGCTTTTATTGTTTAGAAACATTATTTGGGCGTATATTTTACATTTGTTTAGTATAAACACTATTGTTGTTTAAAAAAAATCAAAAAAAATCTGTGAAAGTTTTTTTTACGATTTCTTATATTGGTTGAAGAAGTTAAAGTCGAACCAAAGCACGTGTATGTGAAGTTGTAGTGTCATGTCGTGTCAAGTTTAAGTTTATCCTTGGAGTAGCCTGGTCTCGCTGGATGCCCACGGTTCATCAGAATGTGCAAAATAAAATCATTCACTATAGAAACTGCAATTGGTTAAACCCATTCACCCTTCAAACCCATTCAATAACAAATTCGAAATTTACAAAAATATATTTTTTTGAATTACAGAACGAGAATATAAAATGGCCACCACACACACAGAACAGTTCTCCCTAAGATGGAACAACTTTCACTCGAACCTAACTTCAGGTTTTCACGAGCTTTTGGAAGCGGCCGAAATGGTGGACGTCACGTTGGCGGTGGAGGGTCACTTCTTGCAGGCCCACAAAGTAGTCCTGTCGATATGCAGCCCATACTTCAAACAAATGTTTAAGGTAGGTTTATATAGTATAGAAATCAGAAGGGAATAATGGGTGATTTAAAAGTCTTTTTGAAGAATTGTATAAACATATTGAAGAACTATTAAAAGTACATACAGACCGCTTCAAGCTACTACGAACATAGGGGGAATCAAGTCCAATTTACTCTCCGTGCCGTACGACCGAGGTGGATTCGAAGCACGCTGCAGTGTTATCTTTTGGAAATTCATTTTGTTTTTATTATTTTGTTTTATTTCTGCCTTGCTCGAGAAACAGATGGGTAAGTTCTTAATTGAAATAATACATTTTTAAAACTAAAAATGGATGTCTACGAAGTTGCCGAAAAAGTGCAGATGGTCAAATGGTCAAATCGTCATAACCCAACACACGTTCGATATTGGTCGAGGGAAAATTTGCATTTGTATTTTGACGTAAGAACACAGTATCCCCAAAAACTAAATGTTTGGGGGGGGGGTATTGTAGGGGAACACGTAATTGGGCCATTTTTTATTAACGGCAATTGCAATTTAAATGGTCCTAGATACTTGGATCTACTGCAGCAGCACATTATTCCAACTGCTAGGCAGTTGTTAGGTGTAAGATTTGGTGAAACATGGTTTCAACAAGATGGTTGTTCCGCTCACAATGTTGGCCTTGTTAGGGAATATCTTGATAATGTATTTTCTAATCGGGTTATAAGTACACGGGGAACTATTTTATGGCCAGCTCGATCTCCCGATCTTGCTCCTAATGACTTCTATCTGTTTTCGAAGAATCTTTTCAAATTATCACCCCTAACATGCTTGAAAACGTTAGAAGGGGTTTTTATAGTAGGCTCGGATATTGTCTAGCCGAGCAAGGAGGACTTTTCGAACATTTGCTTTAATTTTTTTTTTTTGTATTATTTTATTTTGAGAACTTGCTTTTATTTTGTTTCTCCTTATTATTTTCATTGTAACACGTCGTCACTGATAAATCTGAGCAGTTGACAATAAAACGCTCTTATTTATCAGTGACAAAAAATAAGAAAATTACGTTATAAAAATTTGCGTATTTATTGACCAAATTCCGGTTTCATTGACTACGCTCCACACAGCACCGTGGTTAGAGGCGTACTAAATACAAGGCGAAAGGTGGCGAACGACAGCGATTGGCGATCGGAAGGCTGAGTGTTGGTTGCTTCACTGATAGGCGTGCGGTGTCTCTGCATGTACGTACACTGGCAAATTAGACTTCTTCCGCCCTATGTTCGCAGTAGCTTGAAGCGGTCTGTAGATATAGATATAGTATTAAGTCATGCATGGACAATAAATATAAATATCTAAATCATCGCTGGAGGTCCATTTTCCAATATGGCGCAGTTTTTTCCTGATCTCTCTATGTTTTTGGAGGAGCCTTTGCCGTAACTGCTGCTCATTTTGTGCTTCCCAGCCATTCTGGTAAACTTCACTAGCCAACCTAGCCCAAAAGGTTTCGATTGGTGGCTTGGGGAACATTTGGGAAGGGGAGGGTTTCTGTCTTATCTCTTACCATTTGCAAGTGGCCCTGGCATAATAAGCAGAGGCCAAGTCTGGTCAACACATTATGTTGTTGTTGGCATGATGCTCGTTATAAACTTTGGAAAGCAACATATTGGCGACATAGGAAAAATACAGGAAATTTTTTTTTTATTGACAAGCTTAGGAAGGTCCGCCGTTTAACATACTAAAAGTCCCCATTCCTACCCCTTCGGAAACTGTTATTTTTAAACTACAAATAACTCCAAAAAGCGTTTTTCTTGAATACCTCCGAAACGGTGACAAACTCATCAAAAGTGACAAATGAGAAAAATGTTGCAAATTTAATTCTGTATCAATAAGTGACTGCATGGTAATAGTGCAGTTTAAACCACTCTTTGTACCGGAAAAATTGAAAAACCCCAAGCAAAAATGATGCCAATTTTTTAGCATTTTTATCTAAATTTTTCAACCTACGAGTACCAAACTTGGCAGGGTTGATCTAAGAGCAATGACCTAAATTATGTCAGAAAATAAAATTTTTCCAGTGGCGTTTTCTTAACTAGAACATTTTAAAATGTACCAAAATTTCTTGATACTGTTACTGACATATATAAAAAAAGGCCCCGCTTTTCACTGGATTTTATACTAGATGAAATTGCATTTCCAACGACCCCTTCTGCTTGTATTTGCTGCTTCTAGAAATAAATAACATAAGAATTTTTTTAAATCAGAATTTTTTATATTTTCATACTTATCAATACTTTGTTTATGAGGCCATTTATGTAGTTTTATACTTTCTACTCTGGCCAGACACTAAATAGATGACTACGCCTATCACGATTTAGTATCTGACCAGTATAGAAAGTATAAAGCTGCATAATTGGCCTCATAAACAAAATATTGGAAGGGGGGGACCTTAGCTCTTTCATTTAACAAAAAAAATTAAAAAAATTATTTATTTTATTATTAGAAGCAGCAAATACAAGCGAAAGGTTTCGAAGCAATTTTATCTAGTATAAGATCCATGGTTTGCACTGCACTGTTAAACCCAGTTTAAATTTAATCCTAGTCTTTAGAATGTGCTTGCACACTAGAAAAAACTAACCAATGCCATTTTTTTTCTAGGTAAACCCATGCAAACATCCAATAGTAATCTTGAACGACGTGGGTCACGAAAATATGAAGGATATCCTGCAGTTCATCTACATGGGCGAAGTCAGTGTGCTTAGAGAAAATTTGTCGAGTTTTTTGAGGGCCGCGGAGATCCTGCAAGTCAAGGGACTGACAGGAGACGATTCGGTACGTCGTTTTTTTTTACTCCTGAGGCATAGACGTTTACCTATCGAGTGCGGAAAGTGATACATATCAGCTACAACATTTTTCCTACTAGCATAAAAACAACCTTTTTTTTATTAAATTTTTTGATTTGTTTGGGTATCAAAAGATAGCTCAATTTTTTTATATTTTATAGTCAATTGCATAAGAGCTAGACAAGGTTGGTCTGCGTAAAAAGATCTTTTTTACCTTAATCAAAACGTGATTTTAGTCACTGTCCGTAAATTACAAAATGATGGCTTTTTTTGGTCATCAGTACAAAACATTTTCCTTTTTAAAATCGCCTTGAAATTGCCTCACACATAAAATTCAGAACAAAGTTTCAGAGTTACTTCTTTTTTCTTTATTGACATAGTAGGCTATCTACTTATGCCTATTTTTCGGTTGGCATACATATGTAGGCACATAACCAAACTAAAACAAAATCCTAATAACTTTGTTTGTGGTTGCGTGCACGTGGTATAAAAAATTGAAATGAGAAATTTTTGTATTTCGTGCAAATACTTTATTTTCTTACAAACAGACCGGTTTCAACTCCATTAGCGGGCCATCATCAGTGTCTTAATTTTAATTGTTTTTTTGCCTTCTTGTGGTTCTCTGATTAAAAACATAACGTTAAAACGACGAGAATACTTATATTTATAGACAAACATACATAGAACACGACCTCTTTCTACCTAACCAGTTCAACAATTATTTTAATATATGTAATGTTGAACTAGTCTATAAATATAAGTATCCTCGTCGCTTTACCGTTATGTGTTTATTCAGAGAACCACAAGAAGACTTGACGGCATTAAAATAAAGACACTGATGATGGAGCGGCGCCGAAACCGTTCTGTTTCTAAGAAAATAAAGTATTTGCACGAAATACAAAAATTTTTCATTTCAATTTTTTATACGACTGCCCTGAAACACGCTCCACACGCCGCCTTCTTCAGAATATTTTGCATACGATTATTTCAAATTAAAACACAAATTTTGAAGGGTAAACATAATTTTGAAGTTCATCATCAATTTTTTGTTTTTAATAAGGAGGTTGTGTTTACAACTCGCGAATAAACTGTCCTTTTTTTAGTGGTGTTTTTAAATTATTCGCAGGGCTCGTTCTTTAAAACCACGTTTTTTTTTATAGTCGGACGATCATCCAACCGCATTAAAGCCCAGCGAACCCACCGATCCTGCAGATAGAGAAATTTACAACATTACAGAGTCCTCGAAGCAGTTGGAAGTCAATGTGATGGCCCAGTTACCCGCCTATGCTCATACTCCCCCCCAGGTTGGTTTCATCGCAAACTAATATAAGTATAGATAGCCATCATAGAAAGATTCATAAAATTGATCTAGGGCGCTCCTAGATCAATCGGAAAAAGATTTGCGTGTTCGATTTGGCAACTGTCATTGCTCTCTGCCAGATTTGCGTGTTCGATTATTGATTGCTGCTCCAAGCTGGATTGCTTGAACTTGATCTTAGATTTAAAAAAGGATTTAGCGAGGGTGAAGAAATAACAAAATCAGTAAACAGCGAGCTTTCCCTCACTGATTTTGTGATCCTAGAAGTTCCCGAGCTCGAGCACGGAAATCCCGCGTAAAATTGACATAACCTAATTCAAATTGTGTTTTGTTTTGGTTTTGTTGTTTTGCTCATCAAAAATTTGTATTATTCAATTCAATTCAATTTATTCTGTACTTTGGCCTATAAATGTTATAGAATATACATGTCAAACTTATATTTTAAATTTTAAGCACAGGGTGCCCGTGTCATAATTGTAAATGAGTAAATAGACTAATACACTTTTTAAAGTCAGCACTAAAAGTTACATGCTTAAGAAACATAATTATTTTTTCGTATAATTAAATACACATAACAAGAGTTTTTTTTTAATTACATAAACACTAACACAGTAATTATTTTAAAAAAAATACAAGAGAAGCAGAAGTGACGAAGAACGAAAATATTAGGGGAAAAAAAGCGCTATTGTTTTAAGTATTCATTATAAGAATAAAAAGCTTTCGCCACTAAATATTTCTTAATTTCTTTATAAAACATACTGTCCTTAACTATAGATTTTAAATCATTTGGTAAGGTATTGTAATATTTAATGGCTATGTAGTATGGAGACTTCTTAAAAAACGAATTTTGATGTTTTGGCAAGCGCAAAAGTTGACCATTTCGAGTATTGTGCTTGTGGATATCAGAGACTTTTGTAAACTGAGATGGAGAGTTGTTTATTTTTGACCTAGCATATTTTATTGCTTTATATATATATATATACCGTAGACTGTTAAGATATTATTTTTAATAAAATAGTTTTTGCAGGATTTCCTAGGATTTATATTAAATATAGTTCTCACTAATCTCTTTTGTAGAATGAAGACCCTACTTACAGTTGAGGAATCTCCCCATGCAAGTATGTTATAACTTAAATATGAGTAGCCTAATGTGTAATAAACAGTGAGTAGGTCTTTGGTTGTAACAAAGTTTTTAAGTTGGCGTATTGCATAGCATGTACCTACAAGTTTTTTACTAATATAATCAATCTGAAGATCCCAGCATAGATTCTCATCAGTATATGTACCCAAGAATTTAACAGACTTTGTAAATTTAATATTTTTTGCTAAATCAAATTCTGGTCTTGCTCGCCTTTTTGAAAAATAAACAATTTCTGTTTTACTTGCATTTAAAATAAGCTTGTTTTTGAAACACCAATCTGAAAAACCAGACACTACTTGACTTATTAGATTTTTAAGTTCTATTAAGGAAGTTGCTGATATAATTATAGTTGTGTCATCAGCAAAAATAGTGCAGAAACCCAGTTTATTATGTTGAGCAAGATCATTTATGTACAACAAAAATAACAGCGGTCCCAAAACAGACCCCTGAGGTACACCCGTGTCGCATTTGTACTCCTTTGAAAATTTCCCTTCCATCTTTACTCTTAAATGTCTGTTTTTAAGAAACGTCGCTATAAAGTCTAAAAGTTCTCCTCTAACACCACAGTTATAAAGTTTACTTAATAAAAAATTAATATTTAAAGTGTCAAAAGCTCTACTTAGGTCAAAAATTATTTCTATGGTTCCGTTTCCACTCATTTCCTTTCAGAAATATACTTGAAAAAAAAATCCTTTCTAAACCATTCTAACCTTTAAAGCAGACCAGAGGACAAATCCTGACCTTTATCCAAAGGACGGGAAGGTTCGACCATAGTGGAGTGGGAGCGTGAGGGGGGAGCTCTGGGGGATGGCGAAAAGGGCTCGCCGGGCTACTACTACATGTACATAAAACTGGGCACTAAAAAACCAATAAAGCTTAGCAACAATTTTGAGGAGCAAGCTAAGCCTAGTAGTAGTATAGGGGCGGTCCGCCATACCCCGTTCCTTCCCCTATGCCCCTACTTCCGCTGCAACCCTCTGGGCCTCCCTGTCTGTCGTGGGAAATCCCCCCTTCAGCTGCCTTAATCTGGCATATGCATCGCACTCTAAGCTCGCAAGCGGGACACGGGATCTCCTGCTACTGTTATTTGCGTCGAATGTTTGTTCAGCCGATTGTGCCCAGTCAGCATCCCTGTCAGCAATCCAATGTCCTTTCGGGTCTTGCCTAAGACCTATTTAGTTCTGGCACTTTGACTATTGCCTTCAGGACGTCTTTTTCCGAACTTTCAAATGTCAAATTCTGACAAAATGTTCGTTATTTTAAACATTATTTTATTGCAATTTTGAATGCCTCTTTGTTTTATGATAACACAAATATATATTCATTGTGGAACCCTGTACATTTTTTCAGACTAGTCCGGTTCCGCTGACCAAACGACAACTGAAGCCCACCAATCTGTCAACTAGCGCGCACAAAAGGCCCAAATGCGAACCTGTCAGACCGAGTTTGATGACCTACGAAGACAATGTCAACGAAATGACAAGCAGAGATGGTCCTAAGCCAAATATAGACTATAAAAGGTATCTATGGAATGTATTTACAAGAGCTGAACATCCTCCCAGCAGACCAGGCGGTTGCGGTACACAGTCGGCCGCTAAAGCTCAATTCTCACGATGCAATAAATTGCTGCAATTTCTAGTTCTATCCTTGTTTTTGAAATCTAAAAAACCGGCGGATTTCTGACGGGACGTATAGGCACTTGCAATGCAGCCGCTAAAATCGTCTTGTATTTCGGAACGTATTTGGCGCTCGCTAATTCGAATTCATTCCGAGGTTGGTTAAACGCCACCAAAATGCGCTTTCTAACGAGTAGATTCTTTGCTTGCTGGAAAGCGCCTGATCGTATCAAGCGTTTTGTCGTTTCGTAGGTGCCAGCTCTACGCAACCTTTCTCGCGGAGTGTTCGCAACATAGAAATAAATCATATTTCTATGGTTTGCAATGATTGAAGTAAAAAGACAGATTTGATATGGAAAGCTCGTGTCATAGTGGTAGAGTATCAGACTTTTACCCGGGACGCGCAGGTTCGGATTCAGGTAAAATACTCGCGCCCACCCGACTGTCGGCCAACACGTGCCCGAGCGGTCATGGGCGGTATACATGCCGCGGCGCCCCAAGTTGTCGGGCCGCCAGTATATTTTTTATTTGACCTTTCCTATACTTATTTTAAACCGTTTTTGAGATATAAATGGGATAAGAAGCTATCGACATATTTCGTCACCTTATAATTATAAAGTTCTCTTGCAACTTTTGGTAAATGAACTTTTATATATTATTGTTGTACAATGATGCTTTCAAAAGATGATTTTAAACTTTTCTCAAATAAAAATGTTATAAATCCCGTCACAAAATGCAGACTTTTCAAAAAGCCCCCGTAGCTCGAAAATGGATGGAACTGTACAAACCGACGCCTTGTTATGATTAATCGATTTTTTTCCTTCGTATAGTGATGAATACTAATATGTCGAACGGTTTAATAAAATTTTCTTTTTGTGGCGTCAATTTTTTGCATTTCATTTTTTCTTAGCTGTTAGTTATCACTAGACAAAGCAAATTTACTAATACCACCAAGAATGCACAATTCCATTAAATTGTTTAAAGTTGTCATACCGTTATAGATCCTAGAGTTTTTAATCTTCTTCCAAATGAAATAAAACAAAGTAGTTCCCTAGGTCGATTTAAGATCTTAGTTAAAACATGGTTAATAAATACCTCAAGATTAGTCATTCATAATCTCATAGATTTTAAAAATCAGTATAACATTTAATTATTATTAATGTATTTTATTTATCTTTATATTTACTTTTAAACTAATTGATATGTTACATTTAAACAAAATCGTTTAATAGCTTTGACTACAAAGTTAATAGTTTATATAAGCTAATTTTCTTTCCTTTTCAATTTATGGTCGATTTTAACAATACTTTTAAATCTGTTAAATACTTTAATTATTTTTCAAAATTAATAGGTAACTTTTTTTATTGCTCTTGAGCGAACAACCCACAAACAAGTTTACCTTACATGGAGATTTGTTTGTTTGGTGTAATATCAAAAGATTTACATAAGTGTACATTTCATTTTTTTTTCCATCATATGTTTATATTGTATTGTAATCTTCGTCTGCACTAAATATTTTAATTTCAATTTCAAATAAGCTTTATTGTCGTAAAATTGAAAATTTCATTGACAAAGCAAATAATAAACTTTTTTATTATTATTAGCTGTGATTACCCAGAATCCCAACACCTAAACTCGCACCAAAACGTACCGACGAGCAACCCCAACCTCACGCCCAATCACAACGAACTAAAAGACCTGTCCAACAAGTGCCAAATCGTTTCCCCTCTCTGCCCCGAACGACCTTGGGATGCCCGCATCGACGCAAGTTTGACAAGTATGACAAGCTGTGGAAGTGGTAGCATGGGGTCGATGGATTTAAGCGGATCAGATCAAGGTAAAGTTTTTTGCGTTTGTTTAATTGTTTGCATGATTTTTAGTTTGTTGCCGAGTTTTTTTAATACTGTATATATTTTTTTAAAAAAATATATCTGTCGTCATCGAAAATCAGCTGATGATAATTTTGGTAATTTTGTTTAACCTCAGATCAAAAGTCAAATCAGAAATTAATTTTTTACTACTTTATTTATTTTCACGCTTTTAAACTAAACGAGAATTTTAAAATTTTAACAACAAACCAAAATGTAGGAAATTAAATTGATGATTACAAATTTTAACCTTATTATCATGGTTCTATGTGAACAAAACCATTTCCTACTCAATTAAATTTTAACAAAACTATGTAGTGGCAAAACAGAAATTGGTCAAAACGTGCTGGCCTAAAACCTTACAATACTAAAAGCGCACAAACGTAAAATAGTGTAACATTTTAGGTACAGAGGGCGCTGTCGAGCTGTTGTCGGCTGTATACTGTGTCCCCATCTAGCGGGAATATGTTACACTATTTTACGTTTGTACGGTTTTGCTCTTGTGACGTTTTAGGTCAGTCCATTTTGATCTATTTCGATTTTGTAATAGTACAGTTTTACGTATTTATTGTTTTTACGTAGTACTGTTATGAACATGTACTTTATTATAGTTTTCGTTTTTTGTAATTCACTTTTTGATAAATTATGCGCATCCGTATATTTTAACTTTACCCAGCTTTAGTAAATATACAGGGTGTCCCAAAAGCTCGAGTCCTCCTAATATTTCCAGAACCATGAGGCAGAAAAGTCAAATTTTAAGTACTTAGACTTTTTACAGAAAAGCGTTTTATATAAATGAATATTTTTGAAATTAAACAGCCGTTTGAAAAAGACGCGGGTCCACAAACAGAAAACAAAACAGAATATTAATTAAAAAAGTAAAAGTACTCTAGTCATTTGTACCTAACCTTCAAAATTATTTTTATTTTGCTTAAGGCAGGTTTACCCAACTCATAATTATGCTAAATTTATGGGTTGGGTAAACCTCCCATCACTTGCTCCTCAGTATAAACCGGGACCACCTCAGACACATAATTGCGTATATTTGCACGTTTTTGGGGACTACTCCTATCGAGTACAAATTGGATGAAGTAGAAGAATTGAGGAACAATTTTTCAAGTTCAATAAGCTTTTTTTCTGTTTTGACCCACAAAAAATAAGATAAAAATGTTAAAAAAGTAGGGTTTGGATATTGTTTTGCTCTAAACCCTCTATTCTAGCAATTTTGAGGGAGCAGAAAGATCGATTTGTTCCAAATCCAAAAAATAGAGTGTCCCATTTAAAAAAGGTAACTAGTTCCGTCCTCCTTTTAATGACATACGGTACGACCAGCATCCAAAAAGATGTTTTTTTGCAAACCATCTAAGTTAGTGAAATTGACTTTTGACCTTTTTTTGGTTTTGGAGATATTAGGAGCAACCCGGATTTTTGGGACACCCCGGATACACTAAGGACAGTCAGAATTTTTGAGAACTACAGCAGGGCCATTACACACACGTCACAAAACGGTACATTGGCAAAATTATTATAGATTTTTTTACCCACCATATCTTTTTAAGACCTAGTTTAAATGGATTAACTGATTCTAGGTGCTATGTGTCTGCCAAAATGAAAAATGTGTTTTGCACGAGGGTTAGAGGTTAGAATTGGTCCTGGTTCTGGTTTACATTATTTTGACAGATATTTTGACAGCGGTTCTAATAATATTGTGAAGAAACCTTTGATTTTACTCAAAAAAAGAATACCTATAATTTTGCAAAATTTAAGGTGTTATGTTTAAAGTGCCGCCCAAAGTAATGTCATTGTTTTAAATCGAAAGGACCGGTTCCGGTTCTGGTTCAACCAGAACTAGGACCAATTGCAAATGGAAAATCCTACCTGGGTATATGACAGGTGAGCCAGTAATCGCTGGCACTGTTTGACATGTAATTTCCAAAAGCAGGCAAACTATGACCGATTTTGATGAACAAGGTGTCAATTCCTACTAAACTGACCAAGCTGTCAATTCCTGTGAAAATGACAGCACCTATTTTTTGTGGTTTTTGATATTTTGTATCTTGTTATAAGATCTTTTTATACTTTCGTGATGAAAAAAAATATAATAAAAAAATGACAGCGCTGTCGGGACTTCTTATTTGTTTTTATTTTGAACTATTGTCCAATTTAGAGATATCAAAAACTGTTGACTGGTTGACATTTTTGGATACGGTTTGGCTAATTTAGCAAGCAACTAGAGTTTCGAACTTCCATTGTCTTTATTTTTTACTTTTTAACAACGTTTCGATTGCTTACGTATCTGCAATCCTCTTCAGGTGAATACTAAACAAAAACCAAGAAGAAGAATCACTCCAAATCATTCATCGTCCGTGTATCTTAGCCATGATGTTCGCTTCCTGGAAGAATCACTCCAAATCATTGAACAGAAGCTACTCAAGGACAATCACCTCTCTGATAGAACCAATCTATCAATCAATGCCATTATGGATTTGTTGAAATGCTGTCTGCAGAATTCTTACTTCTAGGAAAAGGACAGGTATTTTCGACAGGATCTCCACTTTCGCCGGTAGTGGCCAACATCTTTATGGAATACTTTGAAGAAGAATCTCTGCGAAGATCATGGCAGAAACCCAAAGTATGGCTAAGCCGACCCATGGAAGTTCGCCTTGCAGAACACAAATGCAAAACTCGACAAGGGGACACAACTGGATCAAAAATAGCTTAACGTTGCTGGGAAAATCGACATTATATGGAATGGAAAGAAGCAAAGATCGTCGCCAGGGAGGAAAATCTATTCAAGCGGAAGTTCCAAGAAACAGCATTCATACAGAGGAACCAGAACGTATTTTCTCAACAGAGCGTCACCATCATGCCCAAGTAGCATTTGGACGTCAAACTATGTCATCTACTCATTGGCTTAAAAACCCCGACGTTGGCAAGCGGATTACAAATCTCATTCATTACATTACTTAATGTGGTCCTCACAAAAAATAAATGGCCACCTTTTTATTTCATTAACAATAAAAGTTACGTTACTAAAAAGGGCACTTTACCGAGTAATTAAGAACGAAATATTTCTGCGAGAGCCACTTTACTGATAAAGTTGGTCAAGATGGAGCGAAAAATAACTCCCCCCCCCTTCCAAATTAGCACAAAATAGAAAAAAGAAATTTTTTTTTTAAAAATTGCTTTTTTAAAGCACTATTTCGGTTGTAATTAATACTAAAATCACTCAAAAATAATACTAAACGTATCTTTAAGGTATTATTAACTCTCTTTTGTTGATTTTTTTTTCAATAAAAACAAGAAAAAATTGCAGCCCTAATTTTATCCAAATCTAACCAGCCAACGTTAAACTACGTAATATGTGCAAAAGTTCGGAATCCGCCTCCATTTTTTAAAAGAAGAATGAAAAATATTTTGCGTTTTTTCTTGTTTTTTTTTCCTTAAAAACATGTATTATTTTAAAATTGTATTTATTAAAGCACTGAATGAGCTCGAACCTGTCCCGCAGATGTGGGAGGAAGATAACAATTGTTGGTTCCCCATCAAAACAATATCAGTGTGACCCCACTAATGATCCAGATAAACTGGACTGGAAGAAATAGAAGTGCGAGCTGAAGGTCCATCAGATTTCTGGTTGGCAGCAAGCCAACAAATTGTGCAATTTGATGTCCCAGATGCAAAATTGTAGGTTAAGTATTTTTCTTTTTCTTCGTTCTTTTTTTGGCCAACGATGTTTCGTGGTCGATTTAGGTATAGGCGTTAAAACAGTCGGCTTTGAAACGTGAATCTGTCTGGGCAAATATTTGTACGTTGTCTACGTCGTTTACTACGTAAACGTCGGATTTTATTACAAAAGGCGTTTGTCGTTTGACAACTAGTAGACAACTTTATTTTGTACCTAATACGACGTCGCTTTATGAAAGATTAGGTTGGAAGACTGATAAATGCTACTTGGGAGGATATTAGGAAACCCATACTTTTCGGAGGTAACATATTTCAACTGTGAAAAGGCGGAGCGGAGTGTGAACCTCATGGTTTACTGAACACAGGCTAGTTTTATGGTTCACTGAGCATATGCTAGTATATAAGATTAGGTAGTCTTAGTTTTTGTACAGTATTCACCTGAAGACAATTGCAGGTACATAAGCAATCGAAACGTTGTGACAAAGTAAAAAATAGACAATGGAAGTTCGAAACTCTCAAGTTCGACATTTTCTACCATATTCAAACAACAAAGGACAGCTTGTTCATCAAAATCGATCATACTTCGCCTGATTTTACATATTGTCGTGGGGGGATAGTTAGCCCCTCTTTGCGATGTAAATAAATTAGAAAACGGGAGGATGCTCCTCTATCACTGAAGATTATTTTATCTTAGAATTGGAGGTCTAGCAAGATGAAATAATTACCTCATAGATTAGGTTAAAATAGGGAAAATAATTGTGTAGATAGATGGACGTAAAATATACACTTACAATAAGATAATGTACAACGTAAACATTTCGAAATCAAGGAGATAATACTTGGCGGCGTCGTCGTCTAGGTCGTCCTTCAGGATTCTGTGAGAGTTACCTCTTCTCAGAATGTTATTTGGGAGAGCTAGTAGCCCGTTTTGCAGCGTGACTATCTAGTTTTGACCTTTTGCAGTGTGTGTTCGATCTAGATTTCGGTGGTCCTATTTATACCGAAATTTAGTTGATTCAGCAGTTTGTCTCATTACTTAGTGTGCGTCGATGCTAAAGTAAGTGCCTACGACTGCGATCATCGGCCCACTTGTCATATATCCAGTTTTGTGCCCATGATAACAAATGTTTTCTAGGGTGTTGTAACGTTGTTTACGTTTTAAAGCGGTAGGCATCGGTTTCTGTTGGATTAACTACTCCTCCGAGAGATAATCCAACAAGTATCTCGGGCGCCACCCTCTGGATTTATGTGGTAGAGGGCCCACAGCGTCGGGTAGCTTTTAAACAGTGGAGACGGTTAAACCAGGGGTCTAGCTGTCTCGATTCTTAACCTAAGTAACACGAGTAAAACAACCAATTTTCCAACATGGCGGATTTATTATAACTCCTTTTAAATCAACAGTTCTCTTTATTTAGCATTTAACGGTATACAATAGAAAAGGACGGAAAATATTAGAAATAATCGGTAACTTGCATGTCTCATAACGTTTACGGTAAACCCCGGTATTTGATATTTAACGTTAACGGTAGAAAACTCCTTAATACGGCACCCCCAACATAGCGGAATTTATATATATAGAATTCATAGCAGGTTTAGAGAAATGAAAAATTAGTGTGTCAGACAAAGATACCTTTATAGCACCACTACTCCATAAATCACTCCATATGCTGTTCCACCGTGTGTTAGAGAGAGATGCAAAGAGGAAAAGACAGTCCTAAAGGTATTCCGATCCAGCGATAGCACTGTCTCCCTCTCACTCACTAACCGGTCAAACAACACAGGATCGACCTACGTAGGTAGTTTAGCCATGTGTTAGAGAGAGAGATGTATTACCCGTATTCCGAACCAGCGATAATACACCTAACCTCCAATTAAAGTGCCTTTGTCGTCACATGCTTAAATAAAACGATCCGGTGGCGCTGCTTCTCAATGAATTACTCCATACGCTGTCAAACCGTGTGTTAGAGAGAGATGCAGAGAGGAAAAGACAGTCCTAAAGGTATTCCGATCCAGCGATAGCACTGTCTCCCTCTCACTCACTAACTGGTCAGACAGCGCAAGACAAACCCATTAATAGCTTCGCCTGGTGCTAGAGAGAGAGATGTGTTACCCGTATTCCGAGCCAGCGGTAACCCATCTCACCTCTACTTACCATACGGAAAACTACATTTTACGGTATGTATAGGTCAGGTGCTTACCTATCGGGTTCTGGCAGGTGATGTGTGTTTTCGGTGCGGTCGGTCGGAGGAGTTGTTGGTAGCGGACGGTCGGCAGAATGAATGCCCAGGTGGAATAGTTTACGGCGGGCGGTCGGCAGAATGAATGCCCTGAAACGCGCTCGACATCGCTTTAAATAGCCTCGCGTATCCCCACCTACCATACTCCCGTCGAGCAGGCTATGCGCGCAAAGCGGTGGGGTATAGCTCGCTGACCGTGCAGCATAGCAGGAAAGGGAAACGTGGCGAGTCAAAGCGATGTCTAGAGTCTAAGAATAGCAAATAATAAAACGTCATAGAAATTATGAGACATGAAGTACCTAAAAAGAAAAGAAAAGCTAAAATAAATAAATAAAATTAGTAACTTCGTTACAGTGTCCTCTATAACATACTTTAACCTTATCCAAAAATCACCGGCTCCTTTGCAAATGTACCCTCCGTGGTGAGTGGAATGGCCCTAGGTAGAAAATATTTTGACGCCAAATGGAAGATCCAAGATGGCGGACCATTTTTTTCTCCAGTCTGCACGTTTAACCCTTCGTTATTATAATTTTTTTGTTTACGTAGGCTCTCTCCTCTTAACTTATGTGTGTTTATTATTTGTGTTACAACAACCCGCATTTTTTGTGTATATTGTTTCTTGCATGGTAAGTAAATGTTAATTTTTCGTAACAAAAATATTAAATAAACTAATATTTAACCTAATTGCCCGTTTTTTGTACATAAATGTTACAGCCTGCTAAAGGATAAAAGGAAAAGCACATGATTGAGAAATATTTGGATGCCAAATATTTAAGTAAAAGGAAGAAAAGCATGATTTTGTTGTGTAAGTAACCCTATACAGGCTGTATAAGGTATTATTGAAAATATTTTTAAGGGGAAAAAAGAAAATTCCTAAAATTTGAAAAATTGATCTTAAAGGCCAAGAGATACAGGCTGTCGCAAAAACTTCTGCAGAGGGTAAAAAAGGACATTTTTGTTATTTTAATTTTTAGAAAAAAAAGGTTCTTGTTATGTATACCTCGGGACCTCTCCCTTAATGCCAGAAAAACATTTAAAAGGTAATTTTTTAGTGAAATTTTGACTTCTTAATTTTATCAACAATGAGTTACTAAGGTTCCAGATCATCTTAATCAACGAAAAAAAAAAGTTGTCTGTTGTCTGTCTATATACACGATAACTCAAGAACGCCTTAGTCGATTTTAACGAAATTTGATAAAAAAATCCTCCATCGGCTGACCATGAACTGATTAACTTTTGGGTAGGGTGGGGGGGGGGGTTGAAGGGTGGAAAAATATTTTAAAAACTTGTAACTTTTGAACAAAAGCAAATAGTGATATACGGTTTTCAGATTTAAGTTTCCATGAATATGGACTAGAAATTTTGTTAGTTCAAGTCCAAATTCGTGGAAGCTTTAGTTTCAAAGTTATTTGAAAAAAAATGTTAAAATATATTGAAAAAAAAATCAAAACTTTAGAAGTAAAGCAGCTATTGATATGCGGTTTTCTGATTTTGGTTTTCGTAAATATTACCCAAAAATTTCAAAGCTACAGTTTTCGAGATATTTTCATTTCCTTTTAACATAAAATAATTGATTGTATTATTGTATCCGTGCTTTCTAGCACCAATTTTTTTTTTAATTGGTGTTTTTGTATTCTTATTATAATCTGATTATCGACTTTTTGTGATTTATAAACAATTTTATAACAAAAAAACCGCGCAACTTTGACTCGCTGACTTCTTTTGGTTTCCACACCATTAAAATATTTTCACTCATACCTTATACACCTTGTATAATAAGCATTCCATGCATTATTTTTTGTTGTTTTTTAAAATTATTAAAACTACCTAATAATCGTTTAACCTTTTCTCTCGTATGTAATATTACGCATAATTTTGTAACAATTTTATTTAATCTGATTATAATTTTTTTTTTCGGTCAATAAAAAATTATTTTACACTGAAAATTTCGGATTTTTTTTATCGCTTTTTAACTCACATTTTAAGTAGTATATTACAAGGTTAAGGCATATAGGGTGCCGAAAACAATCTCATAAAGAATATTTTTAAAAAAAAAACACCCCCCCTCCTTTTTTGCGACACTCAAAATAACATTTTTGTTGTTTTTTTCAATTTTAGATAAAAAATGTATGGTAGAAAGTTTAAACTATTAACCGGGACTTTTCACGTCATTTTTCTTGTCTGCTGAAAAAAAGTCAGTATTTTTAAGAGAAGGGAACCACAATATGGCAACGTTTGTTTGAAAAATTAACATTTAGGTTATTTCATCCATCACTGACAAAGTCGCACTGAAAATGTCTGCCACATTGGTGACAACTTCAAAAATAAGTTTCCGGCCACTATCATGTTAAGTAAACTGATAATCTGGGTTTTATTTATTTTTGTTTATGGTTTAAATAAAAGTGTAGACAAACCAAGTGAATTTAAAATAGAAAAATTCGCTTAGAAATTGAAGTTTTACATTTAGAAAAAAAAATCAAAATTCAGTGTTTCAGATGCCTTAAACAGTGTTTGTCATATTGTGCAAAATAGCAGTTTTCGTTTCATGGAAATCATAGCCAAATGAAGTATACTGCATACAAGCCTAAATGTTCACTTCCAAATGCGCTACAGAGAGCTTTTTTAGAAAAAAACTTTATTTAAAAAAAAAAATAAATACCAAAATATGATTATTTTTCACGAGAATTTAAGATTTAACTGTTTTTAGCATTAAGCATTTAGCATTAATATTTCCTTTGAAGTCCAAAAAACAAAAAAACCGCCCAGATTTGTAACCATTTCGTTCTGCATTTTTCCAACAGGTAAACCGGACTCGAAACCGCTCAAAATCGTCGAGAAAAACGGTTTTCGCTGCGAGCATTGCTGCAAAAAATTCACCAGACGAGACCACCTGAGGACGCATGAAAAAAACATTCACGGATCGGATGCAGGACCTTTCAAGTGTATCATTTGCGAACAACTTTACAAAAACACCGAAAGTCTCAGGAAGCACATTTCCAAATTTCACGTTTCTAACATCAATGATTTGACACATAATAAGATTGACGTGAAAACCGAGGTTAAAACCTAAATGGAAAACCGATAAAATGGAATTTTGTCCTTTCTTTTTGGTGAAAAAAAAAAGTATAACCGAGAGTATAACCAAAAATACTGTCAATACGCCCTCTACTACTGTTTAGATATCTGGTTTTTATAGGTATATTGTGAGTTCACAGATAGCGCAGCAAATTTGTTTCATTCATGTCCATTTGCACCGCAGAGTTGAATGTAGAAATACGGGCGGGACAATTCCCATGAACGTAGGCCACCTTGCTGGGCTCGTTGCACGCCCACGATCCTTGGTTTAGCTCTCGAAGCCAGTAGATAGTTCCCAAGGTGCGGCTCTCTTGACCTGGCCAGAGTCGGACACTCCAGTAGGACGTGCAAGGACGATTCCTCGTTCTCCATGCACCATCGACACTCTGAGTCTTCGGCAATTCCCATCGTCTCTAGGTGCTTTTTAATGCGACAGTTTCCTGTTAGGAGCCCTGTTGCCAGTCTTACATCCTTCCTACCTAGTCTTTTCATTTGCACCGTATTTTAAAACCGAAAGATTTAGCATAAAACTTGTTAAAATATTTAAAAAACAACAAAGTGAATCTCATGTCTGCAAATAAAAATTAAAGTAACACGTGTGGCATATCGGACAAAGCGTTTTTGTTTCTCGATTCATTACGACCAGGCCTCCAATGGCCAATGGAGAATCCAGATACCTACATACCTGTTTCATCCTTATTAGGAATCATCAGGGAGTCATATGATTGTACCTGGCAGTTGAAGCTACACAGGAAACCATACACACCTCCCGAATTTAAAACAAAAAGTTTGTAATCCGCGAATCTTTTCGATCGATCATTGAATCAATCATTTGAAATTAAATTAAAGAAAATTATTTATTAATTAATTGATCAGTGATTCGTTTCTAGAATGATCGAATCTTTTGAATCGATCATTGAATCCAATCATTTGAAATTAAATTAAAGAAAATGGTGACCAAAAAAAAATCCACCTGATTCAGTGTATCGCCACAGTGGGTCAGTCAGTCGTTGATCCATTCCGAATTGATTCACTCGTTTGATTCATTCTGTCTTCGTCGGTCATTTGACTCATTTGACTGATTCAATCATATCGAGCAAACATGATTCGATCATTCAATACTCGTAAGTGATTCGATCATAGTGAACGAATCGTTCACGAATCCCACATCTCTAATTGGAGTCGTAATGATGGAGTAAGAAACAAAAACGCTTTGTCCGATATGCCACGAGTGTTACTTTAATAAAACCTGTTTCCTATTGGTCAGATTTTGAGATATTTGTTGAGTATTGTGGAGGGCAAACAAACGATTATCCAAAAGACGCAACGTTAATTTCAAGGCAGTAGCTAAAGTTACGACACTTGTTTTTGGGATTGGGTTGCTTTTTTCTGTGTTGTTTATGGGGTTAAAAAAAGATGTTTGTGCAAAGGTCAATGACCTGTGTTTTGATTTTATTGTTTTTTTTTTAATTTTTTTCGTTTTTTTAGGATTTGTAAGAAAGAAATATAATACGAGAAGTCGTTTGTTGCAAATGTAAATGAGAAGATACAAGAATTCTGCTAAAATAACTCATATTATTTTTTTTTCGCCATAAATGGGCTTTCAGTTGAGGCGGATAATCATGCATTTACAACAGCTTGCATTGTTGCCAGACTGTCTGCGTCTTAAAGTAAAATCTGGCCTAATGGAAACAAATTTTCTTAAATCCAGATTCAAATTAAATCAGGAATTTGCGGTGCATTTGGACATTAGGGCAGTTAAAATACAACATATAGGGATGGATATCCCAACCGACCGATCTAAAAAATTCGGGGTAACGATGCGATTGACAGTTTCATAGCTAAAAAGGTATAACGGTTGGGGAAACGTCACTTTTTCTATGCCTTGACACAAGGAGTTGACAATGACTTTTCAAAATGGCGTAATTTTCTTACATTTTCATTTTAATTTTCAGTGATTTACGCTAGCCAGTGAGTTAAGAATTAAAAATAAAGAGAATATTGATACCTCATCTGTTCTTTGGAGAAAATACTAACTTTGTGGAATTTTTTTGATATCCGCGAAGCAGGACAACTCCAGAAGCAATTTATTAGATATTTTAGAGAAAAGACTCAAAAAAGAGTCAAGAAATTCGAACATTAAACAACAACACATAAGAAAAAGTAGGGTTATACGTCAAGTCGGACCAGAGATTAAATTTACCCAGGGAATATAAATTTACCTAACCGTTATGCCTCTCATATTGCTCCATCCGCTCGTTCAAAATTTGCCACTTTGTCTTTGGTGATATCCATTCCGTATGTTCTATTTTTCTTGATTTAGGGTCACTAGCTGCATCCTGAAGCCAGAGGTCTGATTTTCTGAAACTATACGAAAAGACATGCCAATATGCTGATGCATGGGTCCAGTGTGTGAAAGAATAACCAGTTTTGCGTGAGAAACAATTCGAATGCCCGCCACTCACTCGAATCATATTGACCAAAACCAGTCGAATTCGAACGCAGTGAACACATACCGGCTGGTCTTTCGACCTCATTCCACACGGTATACATTCGAGAGTTCTTGTCTATGGTGCCGAAATAGCGTGTATTGAAAAAGAAGCGCAATCGCTAGTAAATGAGAGCGAAAGAGATAATAAACTTTAGAAACCGAGGCGCTGTTGCCGATGTCACCCACAATTAACTAAAAAGATTCCCAAGTAAGATCTCGTCAAATTTAACGATAAAGGTTGCATTTAAAGGGCGTAAAACAGTGATTATGAGTATTACCATATTCACGTCTTGTTTAATTTTAAAATGATTTTAAAGCTGTTATTAAATTTAATAACAGAGGGGTGTTTTTTTTTTTAAATTCGGAGTCTTGTAGATTTCTTTATTTTACAAAAATCGCCAAGAAAACGGGGCACCTCTCCCCTCCTCCCTAATATGTACACTTGATTAAAAAAAAACGCATATATGCAGTGACAAAATTGACCTTTCTAAAAGTGTATAATATATAAGGACTACCAGCTAAAATGCCTAAAAAATTCAAAAGTACGACAATTTGTCATATTGTTTAAAAAAGGTCTCAAAAACTGAAAATATTTTTTTACTTAAATTAAAGGCAACCTTATTTTTATATTAAATTTTGCATAATACTAAAAAATCAGCAAAACTAATTTAAAAAGGGATTTAGTGCGAGCTTTCCCTCAAAAAAGGTAATGGTAACCGTAGATCCGGATATCTGTCTCCGTAGAGACGGTTAATTTTCCTTCAAATTGAAGGTACATCTGCCGATTCTGCAATTTGACAGATGGTTGTCTTTTACATGAATCCTGTCAGAATTTTTCATCATTTCATCTCCTAATTCCTAGCACCGTACTGATGAGCACCACAAGTGCGAAATCCGGATCTACGGTTACCATTACCTTTTTTGAGGGAAAGCTCGCTATTCATTGATTTTGTTAGCAAAAATAATGTTTTAGTAAAGTCTTTATTGGACAATATAAAATTACCACTCGCGTAACGGACGAAGGCTGTTCTATAAAAAGTGCGGTAACCCATTTTGGAGTTGATAAAAAAACAATAATACGATGGAAATAGCGCTGGATTGAAAACAATTCGACGAATAGGAAACTTGGTAAACTTAGTACTAATTATTTTAACTTAAAAAATAATTAAAATAAATAATTTAGTATTTAATAGGATCACTCTCTATTACAAGCTGCAAACGTCTGGGCATTGAAAAGGTTAAATTTTGAAAATACTGATGGTCTTCTGAGAGCTGAACCAATGCGCGATAAATAGCATCGCTTAACTCTTCAGCATTTCGTGGTCTCCAATTCCTTTGGTATATTATTTTAACGATTCGACCCCATATATTTTCCATTGGGTTAAGGTCAGGGCTGTTGGCTGGCCAAGGAAGTGTTTCTATATTATTATTCAGAAACCATTGGCGAACAACACAACATTAGCCGTGTGTACTGGACAGTTGTCCTGCTGATAAACGAAATCATTATTTTCATGTAAAGCCTGTACAGATGGCAGCATAACGTTTTCAAGGATTTCAATATATCGTTCACTATTGAATCTTCCTTCGATTCTCCAAAAAAAACCCAGCACCTAGCACTAAACCAGCCCCACATGTTTACAGAAAAATGTCCAGCTTTTTTAATTTGGTTTGTATATTCGGGTTCAAATCTAGAATTTGTTGGACGATAAACCAAAATTCTCCTGCTGCTTGAAGATGATTGAAAAATTTTTTCGTCGGTGAAAACCACCCTCTCGTTGTTCAGTGCAAAAATCACTCTGGCCTGTTTTTGTTCTTCTGTTAGAAAAGGCTTCTTTGCAGCAACTCAACAAGAGACTTCTGATTTCGTTACTCTTCTATTTACTGTTGCTAAAGAACCCGGAAATAATGTTACATTAGCTGCTTCAACCGACGTTGAAAAAGGATTTTGTCTGAGATGGTCAATAAGTCTCTCATCTTGCACTTCAGAACTTACTGAACAAAATGGGTCGCCGCTTTGTAAATGTTGATATCTGTGGCATTTTTAAGGATGTCACACTGAATTTTAAGCTGTCAGGCATACTAAGCTGGTGGTGCCTTATAATAGTATACACTAATGGAAAGCTAAATTTTGTGGCATAGGAAAAAATGCATGTATGAGTTTTTTTTAAATCAAGTGTACAGTGTCGCGAAGAGACGCCTATTCTTCAGGTCTTACATAAAACATATTTTGTGGTATTTTAGTTGCATCATTTCAGTATCAAACAAATAAAAATAATCTTAAGATCTTCTAAGTTATTAATTGAATTAGACAGACTAAAGCGCTGAAAGTTTTCCTAAACTTGACAACGTTGCCTAGCCGGCATCTCTCTTCAATGCATTTGAATCGAATAGCGTTGTTACTCAAGGTGCGTTCGGGTAATGCAATCCATTAACTTTTTGACTCCTTTTACGCCAAAACGTTCGGATATTCAAATCGGAGGGAAAAGTGGAGTAGAGCAAAAAGAACTCACTCCATAAGTCCGACCTCGCGAAGTAATTCGGTCACATTTTGTGCTTTTTCGAGAATTAAATTATTTTGTACAATCAGTTTCAGTTAAATGAATTGGAAACCTTTTCTAAAACCACGGCTCCTTTATACGACGAATCATCGTACAAAATTTACTTTTGGAAATTAATTGGACCCTCAATATGAGGAAAATTTTCGAAAAATTTCATTTAAAACCAGCAAAGATTTGTTTTTGTTACGAAAACACGCAAATAACACCTTATTAAAGGTTAGCTTACAGCTTGCACGTTTTACTCCGAAGCGTTCGACTATTACAATTTCACTCTCACAGACTCTCACTTTACTCCTACACCACACCACTACTCTTTATTATTACCCGAACGTACCTTCAGACACATGCATTTGGGTACCCTAAACGAGAACTGTCGAACCCTGTATATAGAAAGAGACTGACGAAATAACTGCCTATTAGGCAGACAGGCTCAAATTTGAGTTTTTTGGACACCCTATTGTGATATTGTCTTAGGTTCACTGCATCACGAAAACCATAGGCTCCAGACTTCAGGCTGCAGTGACCCCAATATTCTCTGTCTAAGTAGCGTCGTCTTTACACCTGAAGCGGCGAAAAAAGTATAGAGGAAGCACAAAATTTTTTTATACTTTTATCAAAAATCCTTACGAAAAACAATGAAAAGATAATATAGACACCTAAAGTTAATTTTCAGTTTTATCTTATCGAGTCGACCAATCAAGCAGGTGCACTTTCAAAATCATGGCGAATGCATGGACGGTCGTAACGTACCTAACGAAGTTTTCGTGCATTTAATCAGCTGGAGCTGTCATGCATTCGCCATGATTTTAAAAGTGCACCTGCTTGATTGGTCGACTCGATAGAGATAAGGATACGACTGCTGATAAAACTGAAAATTAACTTTAAGTGTCTATTGTCCAGATTCTCGAGAAAGCAGGAGAAAAATAAATGGTAATCACGTATATTCTCTGCCATTAACCTTAGCATCTTGTACATTTTAATTTTTTGATAGTTGTTTTCTCGTGTTTTACAACAAATGATTTTTTTGTCAAAACTTCAAGAAATGGCTTAGTTTTTAAATAAAAATAATTCGTTTTTCTTAATTTTACCATTTTGTACTATTTTTCATAATACTTGGGTACAAAATGATGGTATTTTTTCCATTGGCGCCATATTTGGTTTTTTGCGGAAAGTTTCTAAACCGTGTTTTTGAAGGTATAAAAAATGTACCCATTTAAAGAACTAAAATAAGACTGTTTTTCTTTTTCAAACCAAATTTTATGCAGCCAATAATATTTTAGGTAAGTTAAAAAACATAACACTAGTTACCAATAAGCCATCACATATTCTTATTTTATTGAAACCAAAAAGTTATTTTAAGTTTTTAACTATTATTACTGTTTATAATAATTTTTTTTTTAAATTATCTATATAGGAATTTTTTGCATGAGTTTTAACGTTTTATAATATATTGTTTTGTTTGACGTCTTTGAGCCGCGGCCATATTGTTTTTGGAGCACACAAGCGTGTTAATTTAGCGTATTTTTGCCCCTGAGACAATATGGGTGCCTGTTGAAAATCACTACTTAAAATGTCTATTTATAGGATGTTAAATATTATTTTATTGATCTACCTTCATATCTTCTTAAAAATTGGAGGTAAAATAGTATATTATTTTTTTATTATCTTTATACACTTTTTATTTGTGAAAAACAACTAAAAAAATGAACTGTGAAAACACATCCAATTGAATAACCTAGTATATAACAGTGTATATATTTTAATAAGTAGTTGGTGTACTTTCAAAACTCCTTAAAAAATTCTCATTTATTTTATATGTGATTTGAAGTGCCTTATATAAACCGTAAACCAAATATATAAATATTAGGATTTAGTTTATTGTATTTTTATTTATTTCCAATATCTTATGATTTATTGTTTTACAAAACGTATTTCAAAATGAATCGAGGCTACCAGTGCAAGATACTTTTAAAAAAATGGGTTACAATACCCCCTAAAAAACACATCACCTATCTCAGGCCTAGTTTTTCTGTTGATTTTTGGAGAATCTGCTCATGCCATTTTTTTTTACTGGAAGCCTTGCATATACAGGGAATTTATCTGGGAAACGATAAGCTTTACGAACTTGGAGAAAATTATTTCTTGTATAAATTGTCTTTTCACTAAAAATAGTTTTGTGCGGCTCGGCCTTTTTACCACCCTGAATGAAAAAGAACATTATTTTTTCACAACAGAGGATATTCCTCAAAGGATATGATGGAAAAGAGAAAAAAGAAGGTAATATAAATCGAGCCCTTATTTTATTTTATGCTTATTTTAAACACTTTCAGATTCCTTCAGCGCAGACAGCAAGGGCCAAGTTGCGTGTCCGTATTGTTGTAGGAAATTCGTCAATAGATATAATTTAAAGGTTAGTGAACTTATTTCATTAGTTTTTTAGCTCCAACATGTTGCTAATCACTTTTACTTTTGCTTTTTGTTAGTTGTATTTTTTCTATTTTTCCTTTGTTACTAGTCTTCTTCTTTATTTTTTTAATTCTTTGTTTTCTAATTTTCTGTTTTCTTCAAATCTTTTCGTTCGTTTTATTCTATAGTTTTATTACTTCTCTGTTTTTCTTGCAAGGTTCATGTGAGAGACAAACACGAAACCAACCCTACCGACTTGGATTGCACGATTTGCGGAAAAACTATGAGGAACCAAAGCTGTTTAAGAGTACACATGTACCATCATAGGAAACAACAAATGGAGGCGGCAGGCCTTGTTTAGTAACTTTTGGTAAGGTTAGGTAGAAAATTTTGAAAATTACATTATGTAACATGTTAGAGGGGACCTTTAGATTTCTAGTTATTTTCCTACCAAAAGAGCATCATTTTTAGTAGTCTTTTGCAGTAGCAATATGTCAAAAAACCTTTAATAAAAAAACTACTTTAACAAGTAAAGTAGTTTTTATTCAGGATTTAAACTATAAAATAGAAATGAGTTCCTCGCAATGCCATTATGCAAAAAAAAATTAGAAAATATTTATTTTTGAGATATTTGTTGAAAAAAATCTTTGATTTAGGTCATTATAATATATATCGAAATACGCTGCCCATAAAATGTGTCCCAGTGTTTCACTTTTTATTTAGAAATTAGTTAAAAAATTTTATCCTTAATTTTAATGGTTTAAAATTTTATTTTTTTTTAAATCCCCTGCATTTTCAACACAAATTTAAATAAAACATTTTGTAAAAAAACAAAGATGATTATTAAGGACTATAGTTTAAGGAAAGTTTGGGTTGAAGGCTATAAATTGATTTTAAGCCGAACCATACCGGATAGTTTTATATTTATGGACGTCAGATTGCACTAGGATGAGACTTGTAAGGCCATTTTTTCTTGAAACAGTCCAAATAATCCGTCAAAATTAATAAAATCTGGCTAAACAAGAAATCTGAGAACTGTCAGAACAGTGACGCGAGATGTTATATTTTGAGTAAAATCATCGTGAATGTCTTTTATTTATACACGACGTTTCGATAAGAGATTATACTGATCGAAACGTCGTGTATAAATAAAATACAGACAATGGAAGTCCGAAACACAGAGTTAATTGTCTCAAACTTTTAAAATCATCGTATATTGTAGACCACCGCCAAGAGGTGGTTTATCTACTTTAAATAAAAAAAAAAATCGCGATTTTGTTGTTTTTTTGAAAATGTATTTTTTTTAAATCAGTTTTTTTTTGCTTTAATTGGCTATTCCAGCCTGTTCTTTAAATCAATGTATATGGGATCTCACTAAGTTGATTCAAGGAGATAACTGCCCTCTTAATCAAGGAAAAAGCTTTTTACATATAAGTTTAAAATTAATTTTAAGTAGGTAATTAAAAGAAGAAAAATTCTCGGTAAATGGTTTGCGCTGTATTTTAGTATTTTTTTTAATAAAGAGGATAAAAAATCTAATAAAGTCACCCAATTAAATGAGCATTTCTAATTAAAAAGGAACAAACCCACCGCCAATCTTGCTTTTTTCCATTTCTTTTTAAATACTGGCAAAACCAGTGTTTTCCTCTTGAGAAATCACTTGATTTTGGTAATTTCAAAATTTCACTAAAGTTTAAAGAAAAAGCCGCCTAAACCTTAGTCCATCTTAGTAAATACCACCCAAGGTGTCTAATAATACATCAAATTGTCACTGCAAATTATTATTTATTGTATTTTAAGGGCATTTTTTACTCAAACTTCTTCAAAATGTGCGCTCGTCAGAAAACACTCCTAATCCTTGTCAGGTTTTGAGAAAAAACCTGCTATGTAAAAAAATCAAAACTTTAGTAGTTTTTGATCAATAAAAGAGTGGTACATGTCGTTTAGCCGGACGGCCCAGAACAGAATAATAAATTTTAGTTTTAAAACTTAAAATTTTTCGAAAACCAGAGTTTGGATTGTTTAAAACATCGTGTTTTTTCTTATAACTCGACAGGGAGTGTTGTTTTTAAAAATAGGTAGTCTAGTTCTAATTTTTATTATAATTTAAATCGGGTAACTTTTAATTTGTTGTGTATATATATTTTGTGTAAATTATTATTTATTATGTTAATTAGCAAAACGTTATGTATGTATATTTGGAAAAAAAAACTGTAGAAGGTATATATTTTAGACTATGGAGAGATTTCAGTTATTTACAGTACAAGGGAGGTAATTAATATTACGAATACTAGACATTACACAAGTTTTGACTTTGTAAAAATCAAGTCTGTATTTTTGTGGAGTTACCCACAGAGTAATATTTTAAAGATCGTACAGGGTTATTCACCATATTTTCCACCCCCCTTAACTCCCTTACTATTGCAACTAGAAATAAATTTGAAACTCGGGAGTTGTATAACTTTTTTATTTTAAATAGGACACCCTGTATATTTTATAAGTTTTGGCTGACATCTCTTCTTCCTGATTTCGAAAAATATATAATATGTTACCCTTGTCTTGAATGGCCATTGTACGAATTCCCAAAACCCATTGCCCTTATTGCAATTTATTTTTGATTTTACCCGGGAACCGGCAAAGATATACCCAACATATTATAGATTTTTGGGATCAGGAAGAAAGGGCCAATCTAAATTTTAAAATTAAGAAAATTATGCAACTCCTGATCATAAATCTTTTTTTTAGCTTCAATAATAAGGGAGTAGAGGGGTTGAAAAATGTGGTGAATCAGCCTGTACCCACCGATAATTATTATCATTCCATTTTTTTACCATTATTAGGTATATTGTTAATTAGTTTTTTTCTTGTTATTGTATTGTAAAACATTCCTAAACTTTTTTTTACTGTGTTAACTTTTTGTAATTTTTTTTTTTGGTTATTTTTCCAGTTATTATGGTCCTACTAAAAGCGGTCGTGATAATAGGCAGTTTAAGTGAAGAATGTGGTGCGTATATTTCTGTCTTCTTACAAATATATATATTAGAATCTCTCAGGGGTCAATTCTTGAATCCCTCGAGTTTCAGTCGTATACGGACTACATTTTAGCAAAAAATTGACGAAAAAAGGGGTACATTTTCTCTTATCCACTTATTAAAGCACATACAACATTATACTCGTACTGAAATTCTGTAATATTAAAACAAAATCTAAGCCTCACAAACCGTTCTATTTCTCCCGCCAAAAATGCGATATTTAAATTTTGAGCCTATATTTTTTATTTGGTATCTGAATTATTAAAAATTGACTGTTTTTTCGACAATATTTTGCTCAAATGTGATTCGTATACCAAACGTCGAGTGATTCAACAATTGGGCCCCAGGTCTTGTTCGAGCCTTTTTATCAAGGGTTACGGCGTCTACAAGGTGAGTAAATTTTGAAAGCTATAGAATATAAAAAGTTTTGAAACATGTTTATATTTTTAAAATAGCTTCATATTTGCAGTGTTGGCATTTGGAGGAAAACTTGGCAACAACTTTTGTGTAATTTCCTATACCTATCTTCAAGTGTGTTTGAAATATTGACAAGTGAAAAATGACATTTTATAATTTTGACAGCCCATAACATCTAAACTGTTAAGGATAAAGCAATGCGGTTTTTACGTCACTGTCTTAAGTTTTCACAAGCTATCGTTTTACATTCTATTTTTAACTCAGGGTTAAATTAACCTTGAAATATTTTAACCTGGAGTTAAATCTAAAACGATAGATAGGGTTGTAAAAACCGCATTGTCCTAACCTTAACCGTTTAGATTTTATGGGCTGTCAAAATTATAAAATGTCATTTTTCACTTGTCAATATATCAAAACCAGTTAAAGATAGGTATATTTAAGAAATCCAAAAATGCTAAACTTTACAGGGTGTTTAATTCAAAATAACAAAGTTGTTGCCAAGTTTTCCTCCAAATGGCAACACTGCAAATATGAAAGTATTTTAAAAGTATACCTTACATGGACTGATGCCCACATACAAAGCTTCAAAACTTTCTATTCTATAGCTTTCAAAATAATCTAATAGGTTACTCACATTGGGATGCCCTGTATATCGATGTTACTGACGTAGTTTAACATCTGCTCTAACCGCTAACGCGGCGAATTTTGCCTAAGAGCCCGAAGCATCAATAGATTGGTAATACAAATGAGCCGAACCAAAGAATAGTTCAGTCAAATTAGGATTTGATTATGCAATCAAAGCGGGAAAGACGGAATTTTGTGTGGGTATTAGGTGGTCAATGGTGAGTCTAAATCCAAAAATGCGATCTCCTACCCCTTGTGGAAAAGCCGCCATTTTGATGTTAAGGGATGAATTTGTTTTTTGGATATTACGACGTTGAATTCACTTTTTATCGAAGAAAGTGTCATAACTCACTTTACGGAGGATAAAATTCTCTACAAATTTGTATACATGCAATTTTTCGATATATGCAATAGTTAATTAACTACAGGTAATTAACTGAGGAAGAGGGGGATGAAAAATCCTTAATTTTGGAACAACTCCCTTTTTTTAACAAAAGTTGTAGCGGTTGAAATTATGAAAATTTTCATAATAATAACTCATCGATCGGACTAATCATTAAGTCGCTCTCACACTCCGGAAATTTTAAGATCGAACTGATCCAATGGTCTGAAAACCTTGTAATTCTTTTTTGAAAACTAGAAAATTTGAAAAATATAAGAATGTTACATAATTTTGTTATTTATATAGAAAATTTAGATCCCCAGAAAATATAATTTTGCAAGTTGAAATCCCCACAATTGGATATTATAGAATTCCAAATCCCCGAAACCGAAAATTTTGAGATCGAACAGATCTAATGGTTTTTTAGAAAATTTTGAATAGTATCGGAATTTGAAATTAAAATGTAAATTTTAAAATTCACATTTCCAATGATTCTATTTTTGAATTCCTAAAATTAGAGATTCTAAAATTCCAAATCTCCCAATCAGAAAAAATTTGAGATCAAACAGTTCCAATGGTCTGGAAGTTTTTTAATCCTTTTTTGAAGACTGGAAAATTTAAAAAATATCAGAATATATCAGAATGGAAAATAATCGGAATGTTCAATCAAAACGTAAATGATAAATTTCAAATTTCCGATAATGTTATTTTTGAATTTCATGATCTTCAAAGTTCCGAAAATCCGAAAATTTTGAGATCGAACATTAGTTGGTCTGAAAACCTTTCAATTGTTTTGTGAAGAGTAGAAAAATTAGAAAACATTGAAATGTAAGAAGGAATCATAATTTAAAAATTCTATTTCTGCATGTTTGAATCCCCAAAATTGGAGATTCGGATCTAAAATTCCAAATCCCGCAGTCCGAAAATCCTAGGATTTAACAGATCTCAGTTTGAAAAATGGAAAATTAATTCCCATCGATTTTTGACATGGATCCTGAACACTATGGAAAAGATATTAAACATTCATATAACTATTTACATACCTTGCAGCCAGTGCCAGCTTTGGATTAGTGTAGTTTTTGTAACAAGCCACGTGCACAGTCAATGTCAAAACGTCGTTTAACATTAGCTCATTTTCTACGTCCCCCTTATATTCGCGGATGTTATGAGAGTTCGTACCCCTTTTTCTTTGATAATGCGATTTTCGCTGAGCCTTAACGGCCCAATTACATCGTTAAACCGGCAACGCTGTTGGGTCCGTTTATTAGGCAATTCTTTTTCCGCATGTTTCTCGGAAACGGGACTTCCAAATGGCCTGAAATTTTGCCTAAATTGTTTATTGGACTATGTTTTTTCCATCAAATCTTGGTACTTTTTTAAAATTTTGTTTATTTTTTGAAAAAAACTGTTTTAGCTTTTGTGGTGTTTCAAAATTGGCGCGCCCATATCACGTCAGAAACAGTCAGAAATACCCTTTATAGAGACCTGTAAAACTAAATTGGAAATATTTGTAATTTTCCAAATAATGGACACCTAATTTCAAAAACTCTCTAGATTGTATTAATAAGCTTTGTAATCCTCTTCCTCTAATAAAAAACAAATTGAGTATTATTTTCCTCTAAAGCTAAAACATGCGGAAATGTAAAAACATGGACTATACTGGTTACCTATCAATATTAGTTATATGCCTAGCATCAAAAAGTACTTAAATGGTTATATTATAGATACCGCCACCATCAAAATTAACCACCCACGTCTTTTTTTTGTGAGCTTACCCTAGGCATAGTTTCTAGTGTTCTCCTTTCCTAAATGTATTCGGCTAAGAGAGATCTAGCATATATACCTAGGTAACACCCCTTACCAGGAAAAAAAAATTATGCCATGCAAACATCGAAATTGGTCGACTCACTGTATTTGCAACTAACCAATGTCAGTGTGTCTGCCTGACATTCTTCATAACCTTAGTTTTGTCGTTTTGTTTTGGAGTTCGTCGGCCTGGTTTTTGTGTTTTATTTAATAATTTTTCCTTTGGTGAAAAGCTACTTTTTAGAACCCTTAAGTGGTCTGTGTGTATGGCCATTTGACTAGTTGTCACTGCTCTCAATTCGATCACCTAGGTGATAAATAAACAATCCCCCATAGGGTCACTGGATCCTGAGACCTGCGGTCCCAGCCGCAGGTTTTAGGATCCAGTGACCCTAATCCCCAATGATTCGCGGCGCAATCTGTGAACAAGAGAATACAGTAAAGAAACCAGAGATAGATAATGAGTGGTAGATGACGTATTGAAATCGATTGACAAATTTATATTATTTCTGGATTGTTCTTGCGCCGTTAAGACCTCGCTATAGACGAAGCAGTTACTCATTTTGGAACGCTGGTCGCTTCCAAACTGATTTAATGACTTTTTTCAAGCGAAGTGTTTCCCGATTTTCACAAACGAGCGAATGTATTTACAAAAGAGCATACATTTTTTCGGCTTGTCTAGACACGTTTTCTGACAAAAATATCTCATCGATAATCCGGTAGCCCAAGCGAGCTGGGGTATCGCTCGCCTGATGGACCCAATGGCCCCGATCATGCAGCGCGCGACTTAATGACTTTGACGCGCTATTGCGTGACGATCACTAGTCCGATCGATGAGTTACTATTATGAACAATTTCATAATTTCAACCGCTACAACTTTTGTTAAGACGATTTTTGGATCGCGATGAAAAAAAGGGAGTTGTTCCAAAATTAAGGATTTTTCATCCCCCTCTTCCTCAGTTAATTACCTGTAGTTAATTAAATATTGCAAATATCGAAAAATTGCATACATGCAAATTTGTAGAAAATTTTATCCTCCGTAAAGTTAGTTTTGACACTTTTTTCGATAAAAAGTGTATTAACGTCGTAATATCCAGAAAACAAATTCATTCTTTAAAATCAAAATGGCGGCTTTTCCACAAGGGGTAGGAGGTCGCATTTTTGAATTTGGACCCACCATTGACCATCTAACAGCCACACAAAATTCCATCTTTCCCGCTTTGATTGCATAATTCATCACTTTTTTCGTCTAATTTGACTGAACTAGAAAGCGAGATATATAAAAGACAGAAACGTCACTACCTCCGCGTATGATTACCAACCTAAACTGCCTTTTATTTTTAAAAAGTTACTGTGTATCTTGTGATAAAGGAAATGTGTGTCCTAAATGTATCTATAGTGATGATAGGCAACTAATTTAAAAAAAAAACGCTCAATTTTTACCTTTCTATATATAATAATTATTTAAGTAGGTACCTAAAAAAGTGGATATTTTTAAACGTTTTAACTGATATTTTTGAACTGTTCTACTATTATTATTATTCGGTTACTATTGTTAGCAAATTGGGATATTGTTTTTAAATAAAAAAAAATGTAGAAAAAAAAACATTTTATTTTAATGCGTTAATACAATTTAGGTGAGAAATTCCAAAAAAAAAATATTTTACACCTGCAAATCAAAAGCACAGTTTTTGTAGGTCTGTGCATGACATTAATATTTAGAAGGAGAAAATTCGAGACCTGTCATATGCATTAAATATTGATCTGAAATTAGTCACTAGTCTAAAACATTTTTATCAAAATGAAAAAGTATCCGAACTTGGGTCCTTCCCAAAGTTTTTCTTTCCAGACGAATCTGGTAGCCAGTGTTTTTGAACTACCTTGTATATTTGTGGATGACAAGACTAAATATACATTTTTTTTTGAAACCTGCTAATCATAAGGCAACGTCAACAGTTCTGAGGTTAGCTCGCTGTCGCACAACTGAGGAGGACCCGAGACCTCACTTCTACTCCTCAAATTGAGCTCGCTATTTTTTATTTTCCAATTGTTTTCGCAGGTGGGGTCCCTTGCCAGGGCGAAAACCTGTTCGAAAACGCCCGCGCACGAGTTTTCAACGTGTAGGGTACCTAAAAAACAAATTCAAAATCCAATCAAAAATTGTTAAAGGCCACATGTCACAGACGGTACAACAACAACAAGTTTTTTGTAACTATTAGGACTTGATAAAAAGCAACTCTAAAACCAAAAAAGTTTAATTTCTTGGTGGTATCTGTCACAATGGAAAACGTAGATCTCCATTAACCTAGCGACCCCACCTCAACAAAATCAAAATTTAGTCACATCAGTATGTTCTAATTCCATCCCCAATCAAAAAATGTTGTGCTCTTCTGGTTTCTAAGAAAGTCCAAAAAGAAATTGGGGTTGCAAGGTTAATATTAACTTAGCAACCCCACCATGAAATATGGCGCCAATCTAAAATGTTTTGAATTTAAAAAAGGATTTAGCGAGGGTGAATAAATAACAAAATTAATGAATAGCGAGCTTTCCCTCCAAAAAAGTAATGGTAACCGTAGATCCGGATTTCGCACTTGTGGTGCTCATCAGTACGGTGCTAGGAATTAGGAGATGAAATGACGATAAAAAAATCTGATACAGGATTCATGTAAAAGACAACCATCTGTCAAATTGCAGAATCACCAGATGTACCTTCAATTTGATGGAAAATTAAGCGTCTCTACGGAGACAGGTATAATAATTATCTTTACAGATATAATTATCTTACAGAATATCTGGAGTTGATAAATTTAAAAAAGGATTTAGCAATGGTGAATAAATAACAAAATTAATGAATAGCGAGCTTTTCATCATAATTTCATCTCATAATTCCTAGCACTGTACTGATGAGCATCACAAGTGCGAAATCCGGATCTACGGTTACCATTACCTTTTTTAAGGGAAAGCTCGCTATTCATTAAATTTTTTTCTTAAATGGGTTTTAAAATTATGTGCTCCACGAATATATAACAAAAAGAAATGGTATTTTTTATTTTAAATTGTTTTTTTTTTAAAAAAAGGGTGGGGTAGCTAGGTTAATATTAACTTGGCGACCCCACATGTTTAGGTATCACGGAATGTTTAGGTATCACGGAATTTTTAATTCAATACCATCTTGGAGGGGGGGGGGTTATTACCCCCATTACGCCGGTGATTGCAATGATAGTTTCTTACCACAAGCTAATACTAATACAAGGCCATGCGGGTCCATACGTCCTTGTATGCCTTCCGTAGAGACGTTCGGATTGAAAAATAAATTATGTTGACTTCTTGTTCGTAGAATAAGGCTTACTATCTCGTCCGGGTCGTTTTCTAGGGAAGCTGTCTCACAGTCTTGGTTTGTGAACATGTTTAATTTAAATTTGCTATCTACAAAAATATTTGCAATATTTAAAAAATAATTTATTAGAGTGGATTAACAGAATAAAAACGTATGAGAAACGAAAGGGGTGGGGGTGGGGAATAGGGGGGAAGGATAAAAAGAAGAGAATAAATTACGTTTTCCTATAGCGAAAAAATGTTAGTTCAGCACTGGGTTATGAAAAATCTTGCAAGTTTGACTATGATTTTATCAAAGCCTGCTCAAAGGAAAGAGAAGTGCAATACCAATTTTGAAAGAGCATTTCATGAGCTGGAAGCTAATATATGAGAAATTAAAATTCCTTAGAATATAGGTAACTTATAGGTCAAAATGTAAGGCCGTGCAGAATTGTCTGTTTTTGTAATTTTTATCAAGCCTGTTCTATGTCCAACAGCATAGAATAAGACAACGCCATATTCTATATTTTTATGCAAGAATTATTGCTATCTTATACTCTTTCAAAAGTTGTACATTGCAAATATCTCGTTCGCACATTCGCTGAGAAATCGTAGGTTTTGTACGCGAATGTGCCA
Source organism: Oxystoma pomonae (assembly GCA_963921995.1). Lineage (NCBI taxonomy): Eukaryota > Metazoa > Arthropoda > Insecta > Coleoptera > Brentidae > Oxystoma > Oxystoma pomonae. The sequence continues at coordinate 89,930,120 of OY998169.1, forward strand.
AATCTGAAAATAAAGAAAAACAGCATGCACGCTACTGTTTAAAAATTTTTGCTGTCTCTATACTCACTTAAATCCCTCGGAAAATTATTTATTTTGAAGGATAGTACTTCTAGCATAATACCTGAGTGGAAAATTTTGCATTTGATGTGAAATTACAGATGCTAGATTTTTTTTGCAAAAATTATGAAAATAAAAATTAGCTCAAATTTTATGAAAATTGAAACTTGGTTAACTCTAATTTTACGTAATTCACTGCCTGTGGTAAAATGGGTCTGGAATGAAAGGATATTACATGTGGTTTTGACTGATGCAAACAGATTTTAAAAAAGTTGATACTTGTCAGAGATTTAGCGGATCTAAGGAGAAGGCGTAATTCTTCAAAATGCAAACTTTTTTTAAAAATAAAAAAGGGTGAGCACCCTGTACCTGGAAAAAAGTGCTCAGCTCCAAACTCATTCTTGTTCACCATAGCATAAAACCATTGGGCAAACTGCAATGCCATCTCATAAATTTGAGATGTTGTCTCTTTTTTGGAGTATGTCTCTATGGTTCCCCCATTACTGCTACCTAGATTATAACAAACATCTCTCAAACTACAGTTGAAAGTGAAAAAATCTTTTACGAGTAAAGAAAAGTTTTTGTAGACCAAACAAAAATTACTTTAAACAAAAAATGTTCAAGAAAATTTTATACAACGGTTATTTCATTTATGTGAAAAAATCTAATAGAGTGGTAAAATCAAGGTAAAAATTATGAAAATTTTTGTGTGCTGAAAAAATGTATTGATGTACCGGGCGTCCCAATGTGAGTAACCTATCAGAATATTTTAAAAAGTTCATGTAAACTATCTTTATGAAATACTCTCATATATGCAGTGTTGTCATTTGCAGGAAAACTTCTCAACAACTTTTTTATTTTAAATTGAACACCCTGTATATTTTCGCATTTTTGGATTCTACAAAATGTTTTAGTTACATTTCATGTATAATGTTCTATACTTTGATTGTTTTTAAAATATGGACAGATGAAAATTGACATTTTTTAACTTTGACAGCCCGTAACATCGAAACAGTTAAGGATAGAGCAAAACGGTTTTAACATTCCTATCTTGGACTTTCATAAGCTATCGTTTTACACTATTTTTAACCCAGGATTAAACTAACCTTGGTATATTTTAACACTGGGTTTAGATATAAAATGTAGCTTGTGAAAAACCAAGATAGGAATGTAAAAACCGTTTTGCTCTATCTATCCTTAACCGTTTCGATGTTACGGGCTGTCAAAGTTAAAAAATGTCAATTTCTCAATATTTTAAAAATATAAAATATTTTGTAGAATCCAAAAATGCACAAATATACCAGGGTGTTCAATTTAAAATAAGAAAGTTGTTGGCAAATTTTCCTTCAAATGGCAACACTGCAAATATGAAAGTATTTCATAAAGGTAGTTTACATGGACTTATGTTAGAACAGAAAGTTTGAAAAGTTTCCATTGTATAGTTTCCAAAATATTCTAATAGGTTACCACCTCAGGACACCCGGTATATTATATTATGTTAAATTAAAATTTCTTTTAATTAATATAGGTACAGATTATTTTAATAATAGACATTATCATAAAAAAATTAGAAATTAAAAGTATCAATTATTGGGTTATCATTACTATAATTTCACAAAAATTTATACCTTAGGGGCAAAATTTGAGAAATAAAGTCATAGCTTTTAACAGTTTTTGAATTAAGTCAGTTTTTTAAACTGAAAATGGTGGTTCAAATTTTCCTAAATGATATGCATTATCAATAATTAGAAAAAACCAAGTTTATTATGACAAATTATTTTTTTTTAATTCATGTTTTCGGTGCCAGTTATTGATAATAAATTTTTGTGAAATTCTAGTAATTGATAACCCAATAATTGATATTTTTAATTTCTAATTTTTTTGTGATAATGGATATTATTAAAACAATCTGTACCTACAGACCGCTTCAAGCTACTGCGAACATAGGGGGAATCAAGTCCAATTTACTCTCCGTGCCGTACGACCGAGGTGGATTCGAAGCACGCTGCAGTGTTATCTTTTGGAAATTCATTTTGTTTTTATTATTTTGTTTTATTTCTGCCTTGCTCGAGAAACAGATGGGTAAGTTCTTAATTGAAATAATACATTTTTAAAACCAAAAATGGATGTCTACGAAGTTGCCGAAAAAGTGTAGATGGTCAAATGGTCAAATCGTCATAACCCAACACACGTTCGATATTGGTCGAGGGAAAATTTGCATTTGTATTTTGACGTAAGAACACAGTATCCCCAAAAACTAAATGTTTGGGGGGGGGGGGGTATTATAGGGGAACACGTAATTGGGCCATTTTTTATTAACGGCAATTGCAATTTGAATGGTCCTAGATACTTGGATCTACTGCAGCAGCACATTATTCCAACTGCTAGGCAGTTGTTAGGTGTAAGATTTGGTGAAACATGGTTTCAACAAGATGGTTGTTCCGCTCACAATGTTGGCCTTGTTAGGGAATATCTTGATAATGTATTTCCTAATCGGGTTATAAGTACACGGGGAACTATTTTATGGCCAGCTCGATCTCCCGATCTTGCTCCTAATGACTTCTATCTGTTTTTGAAGAAGCTTTTCAAATTATCACCCCTAACATGCTTGGAAACGTTAGAACGGGTTTTAATAGTAGGCTCGGATATTGTCTAGCCGAGCAAGAAGGACTTTTCGAACATTTGCTTTAATTTTTTTTTGACTGGGAGAATCTTTTTGGTTTTTAGAATGTATTATTTTATTTTGAGAACTTGCTTTTATTTTGTTTCTCCTTATTATTTTCATTGTAACACGTCGTCACTGATAAATCTGAGCAGTTGACAATAAAACGCTCTTATTTATCAGTGACAAAAATAAGAAAATTACGTTATAAAAATTTGCGTATTTATTGACCAAATTCCGGTTTCATTGACTACGCTCCACACAGCACCGTGGTTAGAGGCGTACTAAATACCAAAGGAAAGTCATGCAAGTGGTGATCGCAAGCCTGAGTATTGGTTGCTTCACTGATAGGCGTGCGGTGTCTCTGCATGTACGTACACTGGCAAATTAGACTTCTTCCGCCCTATGTTCGCAGTAGCTTGAAGCGGTCTGTATATTAATTTAAAAGATATTTTTACTTAATATATTTCAACTTAACAACAATAAATTTAGGAACAAAAATAAGCGAAAAGAAGTTATTTTTAAAAAATGTGAAATGGTTTACATTTTGTACAACACTATATCTATCTATTTTATCTATAATTTGTGGCATTTCTTTTGCCACCTTTTTGCAGAAAATTTTTATAGCAGCTTTGGTTTTTCATGAGCAATCTAATAGAGTGCCTAGACAAGTTTTCACATGAAAACTAGTCTTTGATAGGAAAGTCTCAATAACTAGAAAATGAATTTTTTGTTGAACCAGTAATTGATATGATAATTTATTGTAAGTTATATTTAAAATATTTATAAAAAATGCAATAACATTATTTTTCATACATTCCCTTACTCCTCTGTACAAGAATGACTTGAATATGTTTTAAAACAAAAAAGTAATAAGGATTTTAAAAAACTTTTTCTTAAAAAATATCGAGCTGCAGCATGCTTAGAGGTCAAAATTTCACTTGGAGCTAATTTTGTAGTAATTAACAAAGTTGTGAAAAAAAACTTGTACCATGTCCAAAAATATAGCCTAAAAACATGTCAACTGTAAAGCTCCATATCTCAGAAAGTACTCCTGCTCCCATCTTGTTTTTTTTTATTTTTGTGCTTTGTTGATCGAGTACTATAACATATAAAAAAATTATGACATTTAGCCGAAAGCCATTTCCAATGTAATTTGTGCAGGGTTCTTTAAAATAAAAATAAGCAAAAAAATCCTCAAATGCATTTATATGCTACAAATTTAGAGTAAAAATAAAAGCAGCCATAGTCAATGTTAATCAAAATTTAAAGAACACATATCCTACACATTTAAAAAAATGCTTAAAAATGGTGATACATGATGAAACTTGGCACAAGAACAAAACACCTTCTTTTAACCAGTGTACCAACCTGCATCTCCTTACTCCCCGTCTAACATAAAAAAACTACCCCTAAATAAAAAATAAAAAACAGACTTAGAAAATGCTCAAAAATGGCACAATGATATACCTCATTCCAAATTCTCCAGACCAAGCGTAACATCACTTTTAAGCTTGTTTTAAGTTTGTTATTTATTTATTTGTTTATTTATTTATTCTCATAAAGTATCAACAGCATTGCCAATTACAGATACTGACTTAACTCTAATATAATTAAAAACATGTACATTGTATTGTAAAATTAAAATAACAAAATCACTTACTAATTAAAGTAACAAACAGGCTAAAATAAATTACTTATTTCTCAACTTCCCATCAATTAATTTTTTAAACTGGTTAAAGCTAGTCAGATCAATGTCAATGTCAAAAGCATACAAATTGAAAAGATTACACATTTTATAGATTGGAGAATTTTGAAATAGATTTGTTCTTGGATATGTAAGGTAGAATGTTACGCAAATTTAACCGATTTACAGCAAATGACAATTGGCTTAAAATTTCAGGACTATCTATATGACCCTTTAATAATTTAAACATTGTACATAGCAAAGTCTTAATCCTTCGATCACCCAGGGATAATCTATTAAAAACACCCAAAAGATATGAGTTATCACATCCCCTTTGTGGATAAACATTAAACATTTTTTGTTTGTTTGTTATGTTAGACAAGAGGATGCAGCTTGCTACAGTGTTTGAAGGTCATGTTTAAGCATATTTTTGAACATGTAGGATGCGTGGTTCTTCTTTAAATTTTGATGAACTTATTTTTACTCTAAATTTGTTGCGTAAAACGCATTTAAGGATCATTTTTTTTTTGGTTTTAAATTGGCTGCCAACTTTACCCATTGGCTGCTATAAATAGATACTAACTTCACATGTTTGGCTGCATAAAACAGCTATTTTCACACTGGTTAATATTATTGAGAGAATAAAATTTTAAAAAAAAAAATGAAATGCAACAATCCATAAATGGCCACTTATAGCATTATATTATAATTCTCACCTATTGGAACACTTGGTGACTTTTCTTCCTCTGAAACAGTTTTACTGATCCTAGGTAAATTCCAACACAGAACTATTCTATCAATAAGTTCATTTTTTGTGATAGGTAGCTTAACTTCAATATTTTTATCTTCTAAATAATTGAATAAGATATCTCTGGTAACTACTTTCCTTCTAAGTATGCTTATTTCATCTGGGGAGTATTTGATGATGTTTTTCAAGGCATCTAAAATTAAGAACTGGAAATTGGACACAATACCTTCAATTTTAAGTTACAGATAAATTGCACTAATTTTTATAAAATTGGTCTTTGATTTTGCACAAATCAAATAAAACTGCTTTTCCGCACATGTGTGGAAAAGTACATTGTAACACATGTGCGGAAAAGTATGCTGACAGTTAACGTCATCATACACTTTTCCACGCATGTGCGGAAAAATTTCTGCACCCGGGTAAAATTTAACGTTCTCGAAGGATGCAAATTGTGTGAAATCCATCATTTTCATATGTGGTCCTAGGAAAAAAAATATTTGTATTGTAGATTAATAAACAATCAAAACCAGGTAAAGGTAATCTAATCCACTGATTTTGTCCTATCAGATTTTGTCAATTTATTACTGTCAAGAAGTTGTTGGCAAATGTTCAACTAAAAATGAATCACTAATTCAAGAAAAAATAATATGTGGATCAAATGTGGACTATTTTGCAGCTGTGTCACCTTCAGAAAATCACATCATATCTAGAAAGAAATATTTTAAAAATACAGGGAAGAAAACATACATCAGCATCCCTATATTGTGGAGCTAGATGCATAACCTGGTATCCTAATGGATAGGCAAAAATTTTGAATTCAAGCAAAGTATACTTCTTTTATCCTTAGTAAAACAGCAAGTAAAACAATAAGAGACTTCTTAAATCAAAAAAGTCTAGAGTAAATAATATAAACCAACCGAGAACCAACCTTTCAGTCACAGCGATTAAAAACAATTGCACCAGCTGTTTTAGTTTTGGTTGTGTGGTTATGTTTCATGGTAGCTATTTAACACCAAATAATTCTAAGCAAAAGAAACAGAAAAATCATGTTACTCAAGTGCAGCCAGCAAAGTATTTATTAAAGTTTTTTTAACCTTAAAATTAATTGGATTTGAACGGTGGTTATAACAGAAATGGATATTGAACATTGAATAGATTTTGTGAAAGAGTTTCCACCTCGGTTTTCACATTTGTGGAACCTCAAATTTTGTAAAAAATGCCAAAATCCAGAGTGCTCCAGTCATTAGTATTAACATTAATGACAAAAGTTAAGAAGGAATTTTAGCATAAACCAGCCTTTCACTTACAGAAAAAGAAAAGGTTAAAGAAAGGAGAAACTTATGGAAAAGGAATTTAACCATGAACCAGCCGTTAAGTCACTTATTACCATAGTCGAGCTTTATTTTCAACAGGAACCACTGGCATGATCGTTTTAATTTATGAGTGAACCTGAATGCTTGGTTTACCCATCAAAGAGGCACAAATTTAAGGGTAATCCTATAGATCCCTTTTTTTTATTTGATGGCTCCTTTGATGGGTAAACCAGCATTAAGGAAAAAAATTATTTAGCAAACCTTCTCTGTGCCGGCTTTTCTTTAAGCCCTGTGTGACTAATTTTTCCAGAGCGTATATGTCGGCCCGTTGCAATTTTTTTAACACGATGAGTAATTCCTCTTTTGCATTCATCTTTTTAAAAAAGTCAAGCAAAATGATTAAAAATAGCCTTTACATTTTTGTTTTGAGTTTGCCACTTGTTTTGAGGTTAAGACTAGATTGTGGCTTATGATAAAGCAAAGTTAAATGTATTGATATGAAGGTAGCTCAATGAACCCAACCCACCCTTCTTTTTCTATGAGGTAGCTTAAAATGTAAGCGCTTTCAATGAAATGTGCAAATTGGCGTGGTGCATATAGATGGCGACACCTTAATCATCTTAGGTTGAAACAAAAAAAAGGAGCGAAAATGGACTCTTAAAAAAGAAAAGACATTGGGTGGAAAAATAAAAATTCAAAATTGGATGAGTACCTAGGTATAAGGAACACACAAAGGTCCAAACGAAAAGAGAAGAAATTAAAGATTTAGAAAACTTGGCAACGACATAATTCGCTTTCCTGACCTCCGACCGCGCGACCCCCCATTACCCTCTCGCTCGCCACACTACAGTACATCTTCCGCTATTGTGAAGTTTGGCAGCCGCGCGAGTTTACCTGACGCCATTATTTTCGCGATTTTTTTTGCAGTTTTTGTTGTGAAATTAAATTGAATTAAAAATTCAGAAACTCAAATCTGGCAGCTCAACTGACGCGACGGATTTTCCCAGTGGCTATATGTTAATAAAAAAAGGAAGTGTGCGCTACAAAAAAAGAAGTGTTTTTTACAAATTAAAAACAGAGTTTAAAAGAAAAGTGTGACAGGTGTTTTTGCTTTTAATTTAAAAAAAAAGGTCGTGTGCGTCGATGATACAATATATAAAAGAAAGGTATGATATATACCATGATACAAGTAAAACAGATTTGATATCGTGCAGGAGCGTGGCTAGAGGTTTTAACAAAGACGTTTAGCTAATTTTAATAATTTTTGAGGTGCTGTGTGGACGGAGTACGTCCATTGCTTTCAATGTAAGAATATTTTACGTGTCGTTGACGATACGGTGACGTGACGGTGCCGGTACGTATAGTATGAACCGCGAAAAAGACTTTTAAATAAGCTTTTACAAACAGACGAGCCGCTGAACCCAATTTTAGGTAAGTACACATTTATTTTTTTGCTTTTTATATACTATTTTTAAATAATTATAGGGCGAGTTTGTAAATCCACCGGTGCCAACAAAAGAGTTCATAAATTTTAGATGAATTTATCACAATTCCAACAACAATACAAATTTTTCGATGAATTTCACGACTGATCCAACAAATGTGGCGTCGATCGCCACCGGCTTTGGGAGTCGGTGGAAAATCATCGTTGGTTATGGTTATTTATTTTTACAATGTATAGCACAGGATGCTTAATGGAGTGCATAGTGAGCCGAATATCCTTAAAATTAATGCAAGACAATTCATGTGATTAAACTTTTCGAGAAATAAATATTTTCTTGAATAACATTTCTTCCATAGGGATCTCCTTGGACCCATTTCACCAAACTTAGAAAATTTATATTTTTACAACCGATTGCCTGATGAAAGTGGGCATGTTTTCACAGTATCTTTGGCTCCTCAAGATGCGAAACCATTACATTTCGTTAAACTGAAAATTTATATTTTTACAACCGATTGCCTGAAGAAAGCGGGCATGTTTTTACAGTATCGCGGGCGCCTCAAGATGCGAAAAATTACATTGCAACTTGAAATTCGAAAAAAGTGCATTTTCGACATTTTTGTATAGGAATCTCCATAGACCCATTTCGCCAAACTTTGAAAGTTCATATTTTTACAATTGATTGCCTGAGAAAAGTGGGCATGTTTTCACAGTATCGTGGGGGGCCCCATATGCCAAATTAATTTTTGATCAAAGGTACCGAAGTGAATCGCTGGCTTTATGCAAACTTAGTTTAAAAAGAAATACGCGCGAAAACCAGGGTTCTAAATTGAACGTATTCCTTTTGAAGATATTAATCATTTTATTCGTATTATCTCGAATTTTGTGTGTGAAATTACCAATGAAATGTAATATTTTAATTTTTTGCCACAAAAAAAAGTTTCGAAAAATGGGCCAAATTAACACTTAAAATAATTAAAATTTGTTTTATCTGAATGGGGTACCTGTCGGACCACTAGGTTTATGTTAAGATAGCGGTCCGTACTTATTTTTTTGCGAAAATACCAATTTTTTTTTTAAGAAGAAGAATTATGGACGGGATCGCTAGCTCAACGTTAATCTAGCGGTCCTACCGTTTTTCAATTTTTTGCTAAAACTAGAGGAGCACTTAATTTTTAGTTTAAGGACCAAATTAGCACCTAAAGAGCATCTAATTCCATGGTACTATCGTTTTTTGATTTTATTGAGGCGGGACAGCTTAGTTTATATAGGTGAAATATTTGTTTAAACATGATTGGGAGCAGGATTTTAAGATTCCAAGAAGTTTTCTATTTAGATATAATTTTATAAATAATAATTGCAATATAGTTAGTTTTGTCTCTATGTTTAACAAACTAAATGCTTTTTATTGGTTTCAACGAGGGTTTCAATGAGATTGATTTGTTTTTAATTTAAGTTTGTTTTTTTTCTGTCTAGTTTTAATTTTACACATTAATGTGTAAAATAAGTATTATTTGTTTTGTCCTTTGTTCATTAAAATTTAGGACATTTATTTTTCCTTTTCTTTGGAAAATCTTAAGAAAGGGGAGATACAGGTTGCTTTCTCTGAGCATATTCAATAAAATAAAATACCAATTTTATTCAAGTAGGCTTTTATTTTACAATCACATTTTTTTTTATAAATATTGCTATCTGTCGAGGACTTAAAAAAATCTTTGTACACAATATATAGTAACAAGTATTTTATTTTCTAAGATAGAAAACATTTTCTTTCAATTCAAAGACCTATGTTCATATTTACAACTTTTTTTTATTATTTAATAATATTTGAGCTAGGGTATTTTAATTTGTTTTTGTTTTTTAAAAAGGTATATAAGGGAATCTGTAATGGATGCTAATTAGATTTCTTTGCGATCGTTTTAATGGAATTTTATTTTTCTTAAATATCGAAATATTTTTATTACCTTCATTAAAATTAACTTCATTCAAATTTCATCCTTTTAATTCTCTTTGTATTTTGAAATTAGAGAACAAAAAGTGCCCTCTTTAACACTTATTTATTAGAGGCCCTTCATTATTATAGTTTTTTATGGCCAGGTACATTTTTAATAAACAGAAACAAGAAAATTTTTATAAAAAGTGCAATAATTGGATGGCTAATAAGGTTTGATAAACAAAAATTATCAAAGAAAAAATATAGAACAAAATATAACAAAAGAATATACAATCATAATATATAAATTTACAAAAGAAATAATTTTACAAACAATATATGGAAATAATAATTAGCAACTAAAAGTTATTACAAAGAGCTTATTTATATACAGTGTGTCTCATTTAAAATGTCAAATTATATGTCAAAATTTTCTAAAAGTTTATTAAAAATTAAAAAAAAAAGTTTTTTCCAGGCCACATAATAATCAAATTAAGAGAGACGCTAAAACATAATGAGTCACCCTGTATATAATGCTGTGCCCTTCTTATGTTCTCTGTTAAATCCATTTTGATCCAAAAATGGAGTAAGTACGTAAAATCTCACAGATAAATAATTAATATTTTAAAAATTGCACTGGAAAAAATTTAGGCTAGAATTTTCCTAATTAGTTTAATAGGCCAAAGGTTTAGCGAATACCATCAGAATTGTGATTATAAATTAAAAAATATACACATTTTTACTTTTCTTTCTTTGATTACATTACAAAAAATATCTTTGGTATAATATTTTAAAATTTTAACAAGAAACATTTTTAATTATCAATAACATTTTCTTTTAATAAAAAATAACATTCAGTACTAAGCCGCATGATTGTTAAAATTTTTGCTTACAAACGTCGTTAATAGAAAATTTCACACGCTAAGTTCAAAATATTTTCTTTAGTTTTTTTTACACTCGCATAATATATAAAAAAGTATGGTAATAAAATGGAATGAAAAATAAAATACAATAATATTATAATAAGACGACTATAAAGGAAAATACAATTTGACTAAATTGGAAGCTCTTAGCAAATTTAGAACAAAATTCGCCTTAATTTTAGAAAATTTCTTACAGAAAAAATTTGTGCTAGTAAGTTTTTTAATTTTTTAGGAATTGACCTGCCGTTTAAGAGAACCAATACGACATTTTTAGTTTTAAGATTGAAAAACCCCAGCAATATCAAAAAGAACCAAATCAAGACAATTTTAGTGTAATATAAAATTTATAAAACAATTTTTAACACCTAGAAAGTGTCAAAAAATGTATTGATAACTGGTATCTTTAATTTTGACAGATACCAAATCTAAATTAACTTAATTAAACTTTTTAGGCTTTATAGTTGCTTTCTATTTTCAAGCCGACATAGAAATAAAAAATCCAAATACCTGTTTAAAAAGTGTGAATGTATAATGGTATATAATGGTATAATTTGCCGTTTACATGTGCGAGTTGAGAGTAAGAGATTCTAATTTTGTCCGGTTTTACTGTGACTCGTGCTGTAAATATGTATTTTGAACTGTTTGATTTGTCCTTTTCGATAAACTGTGGGCAATCGAGGTTGATATGTACAACAATTAATTAGGTACGCTTGAAATTTTAACGTTGCATATTTTTTTCTGATATTTATTTTATGGCACATTGCGTTCAATGAGTAAAATTATTGTTACTGAAGTATTAAATTTTTTAATCATTTCTGAGATCAGTATTTCTGTAAATTATTCCACAGCCAGGCATTTTTCGTTGCTCTTAATATTAAAAATATGTGCGTTAAACAAAATGTGTAAAGTATTATGGCAATAATGTGAGGTCTATTAAAAAAATATGCAACCTTGATATGACTTCTTTCTTCTTCTTACCAAAATATAATTTCTTTATGTAAAAATTAAGTTAAAAAATTATTTAACTAGGTATAATTCGGCCATGAATTTAATTCCGTACAATTCAGGCAACGAAAATATTCAAATATTTTTTTTAAGTTAAATTATTTTTATTGCGCGAATTGTATTGTATTTTTCAAGATTTTAACAAAAAAATTCGATTGATAAGTTAATTCAGTCTTTTTTTGTTTTCACTTTAGCTACTCTTTGGAAAATTTAGGAAAAAAAGGAACATAATTTTTATAGTTTTTCTATTTTGAACAATCCAAAGCGATTGTCAAGATAGAGAATAGAATTAGAATTTGCTAGAATGTTTTTTTATTAACACTATTACAGCTTGCCACGCGTCACGACATTTGCGAAGAACCCCGCACACAAACACCAATAAATTTGGATCTCGGTCGAATTTAATAATATTCTGGTGTGTTGTAGTGCAAGTCAATATTAGAAAAATGTATACGTATGAATCAGTTTGTATGATTGGTTTCTCAGATATTTGCACGTAAATTCAGATCCAGGACCCCGTATTAAAATAATAGCTCAACTGTTACAGTGTACGTCTTCTCGAGGTTATCCAAGGTCTCTACTATCCGATAGGGTAGTAATATTTAGCATATTTGTGAAAACCTCATTTTTACAAGGGTTTAAATGTTCCTATGTCAATTTGCTTAAGGTGCGAGAACACACCTAAACTTTAAAAATTCGTACGAAACTCAGGCATAAAAAATTCCTATTGGGTGAAACTACATCATCTGTAGAATTTAATTTCGTCTCTATTTTGGTTTAATTCGTTTAGGAAATATGTTTTTCTGCCATTGAAATAGAGCCCTGTTGGGCATTTTTCCCGACTTTGCAAATATTTCAGAAACTAATCATACAAACTAATATTATAACATTATTAAATTTGACCGACATTCAAATTTATTGGTGTTTGTGTGCGAGGTTCTTTGATCTGGACTTGAGAGATAAAATCAACTTTAAAACCTAAAAAATTTAGATGAGTTTATTGATATGTGCTATCTGTCAAAATTGAAAAATCTATCGAGCCATCTATCAATTAATTTAACTTTTTAGGTTTTACAATCTCTTTTTATGTTAAAGTCTAGACCGTAATAAAACAAGTTATATGGTTCTTAAAAAGAAATCAAGTGGAATGGCCATATGTTCTTCTTTTCCTAAATTCTCTGATAAAACTTTACAATAGTTATCAAAAATCACCGTGAAAAAATTGACATGTACAGAGAGGAGAAAAATAAATTTTACACGTGCGTCGCCATGGTGCCGCGTTTCAAAGTCGAGTTCGGCACTATATACTGACTGGTGGGGGAATTTGGCAACCGCGTCATTTGCGGGATGGATCCGTTACTACCGTTAGCAACACTGTTGACTAACGTCGCACTGGCCGTGATCATCGCTCCGCTCGAGTTGACGAGCCGCGAGTTCTCGCGACTATATGGCGGAGGCGCCGGCGTGGCGGCAGGATTTGCCGTTTGCGGCGTTGGCAGGCCAACATTGTGATTTCTGAAAGTGCCAACAAATAATTGGATTAGTTAGGGGGAAGGCAGTTACGAGATATTCAGGCTTTTTACCAAACGCAACTTCAGCAGTTTTTAAGACCCAGCCTCCATCAGACTTTAAAAGATTTCATGAGAAGTGTTTCTAGCAGATATTAGGAAAAACTTGTAAAAAAGATTAAACCTGTTTTTAATAATAGCATTCAATTTGCACTCGATTTAATGAGAATGTCATGTTTATTTCCTTCTATAACTTGGGCAACCTCATAGAATCTCTCGCTACATTAATCATGTTAAATCTTTGTAATATTTTTATACATATAAAATCTTTTAAATTCAGATCAGATTCAGAGTGTAGAGGAAAGAATTCAAATTTGAGATATGCGCGTGCTTTGTGTGTTTAGTGGGTACTCAGTTATTATTTGAGTACAAAAGTTACTAACATATTTTTAGTGACATGATATGATATGTTTACCAAAGTATTTTTAGATTATTTTTTTCAATTATTTTCACTTTGGCGTAAAAATACAACAATTTTTTTTTAATTTTTACTGCAGTTTTCCTAATTTGAGACATCTATGTGCTGGCAAGTTAGAGCCCCAAGAAAATAAATATATTTTTAAAAAGGTTAAAATGTGTTTCTCGATTTCTTATTGAAAATGCAACCAAAGAAACTAACAGTAGAGTGATATGATTAAAGCGGTATCCAAATATCATGTAACTCAAATAAGGAACTCTTTTTGTAAAATTTACTTTTTATATATTTTAAATAATTTTCAGACATGTGAAGCGTTGCTATGAATTTAAAAAAAATGATATTTTTTCCAAAAATTTCTATTTGATTTTAGGATTTTAAAAAAGAGTATCTCAAATTTAGTTCCTTTCGACTATGTCCATTTTCTACTACTTGTGAAACGGAAAAACGCCGTATGTTATGATTTTCTACTTTTGAGAAAACAGATTTTCAAAATTTGATGTACACAAATCCGAAAAAAAACCCCGATATTACATTTATCTATGTTTTTGTCTAAAACTTAAGACATACGTCACTGTTTCTTAGCAAAAATGGTTTCGTTTCTAACCATAAGTTAAAACATACGATAAAAGATGTATTTGTGGTGTTTAAGGTGCCAGTGGTTACCAGACATAAACGTAATATGTTACGAAATGCGTTAAACATACGATTTTTTTCCTTTGTAATTTTTAAAAAATCCAAGAACATTTTTTTTCTAATACGTAGAAAACAGAACATTTTTAACGTCAAAAATTAAAAAAACACCATCATTTCGAAAAAAAATCAGCATACAGTGTTGGATCGCAATATACTGCATGCCTGGGCTCGTTACTTAAACTAGCTCTTGTAAAAAACACTAGTTTAGCCGATATGTTGTAAAAACTATACTATTAAACTGGCATGAAGATTTAGAGTTTTGAAGTGGCTTTTTTGGCACCTCCTTACCTAAGGTACGGATTCCCATACGTAGCACTATACCGAGGGTCAATCCCCGGTATACCGCCGTTCGCTTGGCTCAAGCTCAGCTCGTTTAGGGGAAGCGTCGAACCCGAGTGACTTAGTTGGCTTTGGAGGGAATTGAGGTGCATCCTGGTCGATTGGAGGGATTCTCCCATCGACGTGGAGATCGCGGGCTGCATGAGAGGCGGGTTGTAGTCCCTGGAGTAATCTACATATGGGACGTAACCGTTGTTATTTTGACCATCCTGAAATGGAACAGAGTCATGAGATACGTATTCTTAAAATGGGATTGGAAGTTTTCTAATTGTGATTTTTCTGTTTTATGATTGTCTATTTTTATTATATGTATTTATTTTATATTGTCTAATTTATATTATTGTCTATTTCATATTAGATTGTCCATTTTCGAAGCCGCCTAAGTTTTTACCTAATTTATGGCATTTTTAAAAATTTTATAACCTGTTTATTGGTTGTTGTCGTCGCCTTTTTAATATTATTGTCTTTTTTGTTTTGCGTGCCATCTATTTTTTGCTATCCTTGTCTATCATGTATTGTCTATTGTCGGTATATTTTTATCGTGTTTGTATGTGTCTTTCGTGTATTATTGTCTATTGGACTTTGTCTATTTTATGATATTTCGTATTTTGCCATTGTCTACTACTTAGTGAAGTGGTAAACATTTCAGTATTGTCCTTAGCGGAACTATATACTTAATTTACAAAAAAATAAAATATTATAAAATACACAATAATATATCTCTTTTGTCTAATTTATGTATTGTCTCTGGTGTTGTCCATTTTTATTATTATTAATTAATAAATGAACGTGATTCGGCTTTAATACTTTTTAGTTATTGGCTATATCGCCTTTTTGATATTTTTTTCTTTTGCCTGCAATCTACTGGTGTATTGTCCATTGTCTTTCGAATATTGTCTATTCCATATTGTCTATTTTGTATTATTTTTTCATTTTTCATTGTCTTGGTGTGCATGGTACTAAGGAGTAAAATTAATGTAAAACTATAAGTCAATTCAAAAACACCCAATATTAATTAACAAACAGAATGCATCAAATGAGCCTAAAACAAACCAAAACTTTCCGGTGCCAAAGTAATTTCACTCTTAGTCTCGTAAGTTTGTCTCACGGCCGGGGTTAGCTTTAATTGAAAAAGCCTTCCTGACAGGTAATTTGTCTGTGTGTAATTTTCAGGTGATATTTTGGATTTTCTCTCATTTTCGCGCTCTTGGGTTTTAAGCCTTTTAGAGGCATTAAACGGACCATTTTCTATTATTTGATTACTCTTGTCAAAGTAAAAGAATTTCTTGAAAATACAGAGTATTTTTACCATAAGGAAAGGGATAGGAAATAGTTGGCGCCAGTATAAGCCTGTTTCGTAGATTTCGATCTTTGTAATTAGCATAAAATTTTCTTTAAAATGCTGTATCGTACATAATATTAATTTTTTTGTTTTTCTGTACCTACCTATTATTATTTTTCTTTTATTTTTAATTTTGTAAGTTATTATCTTATCTAATTTTACAGCTTACTACTTTTTAGGAAAAACGAAAATAAAAAACACAAAAAAATATTTAAAAAAATAATAACTTGATTTTATAAAATTTTATAAGATAATTTAAAAGTCTTTTAAAGTTTTTTTGTGTGAAGGTTAGCCTATGATGAGGAATTGTAATCGGATTTTTGTTTCTTGTGTTATAAGAGTGGACTGATGTGTTTGGAGGTTTATTTGATTTTCTTTAATATACTGGAATGCTTGCTGCTATCTATTTGTCTTATTTTCGTTAGAATTCTGATGGCTTTTTTTTTGCTCAAAGACTGTTAACAACCCTGGAGCTTGGCCCCGTGCTAAAATACCATACATGATTTTAGGCTTTCGAACATTCTCATGTATTCAATTCTGCCTATCTCTGCCTCGGTCTGTTGCATTATTTTTCTGAGCAGAACATTTATGCTGGCCGGTGCATTGCTTAGTGCTGTAATGTGGAGGTTAAAGCATAGCTTTTAATCAAGAGTAATTCCTAAAAATGTTGTTTGTGTATTTTGTTTTGTTATTTTCTTTGTATAGTTGCAGACACGCTGGAAGGTCTGTAACAGCTATCGAATCCAGTTGCAGTCAAAAGTTCGCAATTGAATGGTTATAGCGAAAGAAAAAACACAGGAGGCAGTCAACCTCGTCGATCGAGAGACAAATGAAAAAAAAATTAGAGATTTTTTTTTCCAATCAATTGTAATTTATTAACTTTCATTTAATCGGTGACATAACCAACTTAAAAGAACCTTAGATAAAATGTAGGGTTTTTTAGCAAAGATTTGAGCAAACACGTGTATTTTCCTCTATATCTCTTTCAACTATATTTAAACGTAGTTAGCCTTATATTGCTAGAATATTTAAACCAATATACGAAAACAGAAGACAAGTAAAGCTTAAACCAGCTTAAGCTTTAGCTAAAGCCATAATTTATTTTAATGTATAATATTAAAATGTTTTTGTCACACTCACACCAAACATGTATTTAAAATAGGTGGGATATGGTCTGGTGCTAAACACAAAAAAAAATTTATGTCTGATGGTTATCTGATCATTAGCCAGTTGAAATGAAACGGCATAATCCACATGATATATATATACATACTGACGAAGAATGAAACCTAATTGAAAATCAGATAATTTTCCGTCTATTGAAGTGAGTGAAAAACGGGAAAAACGATGAAAAGTTTGTAACTAAATTACGAAGAAGGCTCCGCACGCCACATCAGCGAAGTATCGAACATCAGATTAGAGTTTGTATTCGATCGAGACGTGGGCAAGAAGAGCCCTGCATGCAACCTTGATTATCTCCAAACATTTTCCAGGATTTGTCGAAAAAAAATAATAATATAGTAAAAAGAAATATTTTTCTGATATATATATATCAACGACATCTTCAGACCGTGAGTTGACAATATGTTTTGTTGAAAAGGGTGTCTACAAAAAAAATATTACTCAATTTTGTTTACGAATATAGAAGATAATATTTGATCTTAATGATGATGAATGGAAAACAACACTTTGTGCATCAAATATTGCAGTTTTTGGTCTAATAAAAGGCAATAAAAGGAGATAAACAATTGGAAAATAACAAAATGCGCCACGTTTCGATTTTCGTGAAAAAATAAATTAAAATAAAATGTTTTAATTATCCAACCCAACAGGAATCAATCCTGCTAATATTATAAATGCGAAAGTTTGTTCCACAATCATGCCAAAACGGATAAACCAATTTAGATGAAATTTGGTAGGAAGCTACTTCTTATGGCAGCTTTCAAATGACATTATATTTGTTTAATAGATTTTATCCACTACTTTGTCAGAAAATGACATTCTCGACCCGCATATGAGAGGCGAAAATGCCACTTTACCTCCCCGTACCGCCCAGAACAAAGAATAGTCGTTTTTTCTAAAATAATTATTTATTATTATTGAAAGTAATGTTACAGTTTGTTAAATTAGTGAAGGATAACTCTGAAACAGCATTGTTATTACCACTGTTGAATGCTGCAGGAGAGTAAATATTTAAAACTTTGTTATTCATTTGCTGTGATGTGCTCGGGGTATCATTTTTTCATGTCTCACTGCAGGTGGGATTGATAGGAATATTCCCTGATAGTATGCGGCTGGCAATCTCGCATTTTTTCGATAGAGACTCACTTATGTATCCTTCGGCCACTGTAGAAGAATTCCAGACTCCGTGTTGCTTGAGTGTAAGTAAACCTCCACCTGCATTCACTGGAAGAAGAAGCTCTCCCTGTTCTCCAGGTTCCGAAGCCTGGCTCATGAATGCTTTGATTTCGTCCCTTGTGAAAGTAGAGGCTTTCTTTGAATGAAAACCATGAGATTGGCGCTTGGGCTATTTTATGTTAACATTTTACTTCAAGCTAATGCAGGATAGCAGCATGCTGTATTTGCTCCATAATGATGACGGCTTCAGTTTTTCTGCCATAATGGAGAAGTACACAAGAACGGAACTTTCAGAAACTTTTCACGTTATTTTCTGAAACAGGCCATATTCCTTTTTATACCTTTCTCTTGATTTTTGGGGTAGCGTATCCAGAACGATAAGCATCGCTTTTTCTTCCATATCTTGGTTTTCTTCAAAAAATTTCATTTTTTTAGAGATCGACAAACTAACACAGACGAATAAACAACGCTCTTCTGTTTCAAATAACAACCATTAGCGTCCTAGCAACAAACCTACAAGATTGTTTTTTTTTATTTGATGTTTGTCAAACAACAATACTTTAAAAAAGGATTTAGCGAGGGTGAATAAATAACAAAATCAATGAATATCGAGCTTTCCCTCGAAAAAGGTAATGTTAACCGTAGATCTGGATTTCGCACTTGTGGTGCTCATCAGTACGGTGCTAGGAATTAGGAGATGAAATGATGAAAAATTCTGAAACAGGATTCATGTAAAAGACAACCATCTGTCAAATTGAAGGTACATCTGTCGATTCTGCAATTTGACAGATGGTCTTTTACATGAATCCTGTGTCAGATTTTTTCATCATCATTTCATCTCCTAATTCCTAGCACCGTACTGATGAGCACCATAAGTGCGAAATCCGGATCTACGGTTACCATTACCTTTTTTGATGGAAATCTCGCGATTCATTGATTTTATTAACAATACTTTACCTTATCATACCGCGTATTGATCCTTGCCGAAAAGCGGGAATTGAAAAAATCGGCCGGAAGTATTATTTTGTTAGTGCATCTATTATTAGGTAGTAGATAAAATCAGATACTGGACTAAAGTGCATTTCCTCCCTCGGTTTTTTAATTCAAACCGCGGGAGTAAATGTGGCACTTTCCGCCCTTGGTATGTAAATAACTATTTTTCTTTGCGGCAACGCCGCGAGGCAATTGCTAGTAATTTAAAAAAAACTGACAGCAATTAATATTTTAATTTAATACGCATTTGGTACTTCTTAACTGAGCTAAAATGCTTTATCAGTTTGGGACTCTTTTTAACACCTATTTAAAATGAAATATTCTTTAAGTTCTACAAAATTGCAAAAAATTCTTGATAAAAATCAGTTTATATTTCCCGTATAATATCATGCCTTCTAAAGCAATGAACCATGAGCAAAGTTTTTAAGACGCGCCCATCCGAGATTTTATTGGAAAAATTGCGGTAAACATTTTAGTGCATTTTATTTAAGGGTCAAAAGTTTAGGCATAATTCTATTTTGCGTTGATAGAGATTCCTTCATTTAAATTTTGCATTATGTACGTGCTGTATAAGTGCGTTTGTAGAATTTATATAGGCACCACCAAAAACATCGTAACTGTCTGCAGATAACTAAAGCATGGCTTTTTTGGTTACCGATGCAAAAAAAACTTTTTTTTATCACTGGTGCAAAAAAAGATTTCTGTCCGTTATTTTCCCCCAAAATTAAAGAGAAATAGCAGTTCTCACCAAGTATTTACGAAAAAATCATTTAAAAACATCGTCAAAATGTCAAAGATTAAAATTAACGTCATTGAATAAAAAGGCACATTGCTATTTAAACCATTGTTATTTCATTTACCAGCCGCCTTGATTTATAGTGTAAAGACGATGTGTTACGAGAAGTGCTCTTCGTTCGAGATTTTTAAAAATATTTTCCAGTTTTTCTTGGATTTTTTAATAAAGGTCTTAAAAAAAATAGTGTTAACAACTCGCGGCTAAACTATGCTTTTTTTAGTTGCGTTTTTAAATACCTCGCTGCGCTCGTTATTTAAACCAACGCTTGTAAAAAAAGCATTATTTTAGCCACTAGTTGTGAAAACTACTATTTTGTGACGCTGGTCATACAGTTAAACTCAGTTTTCGTATTTTTCGAAAGTCTTTCCATAACAATATAAATGAATAAAACATTAATTGGCTAATATGAAATTAACTCTGTGTTTCGGACTTCCATTGTCTATATTTTATTTATACACGACGTTGCGATCAGTACAATCTCTGATCGTCTTCAGGTGCAAACTACAATCTATTCCTAAGGCTACGTACTTATATACTATGGGAAATCACTCAACTGTGAAGTTCAAAACGGCTTTCGCCAGTGGTGGCCAATATTTACATGGAGTGGTTCGAATCACATGCGGTTGATACCGAAACATATAAATCTAAGTTCTGGCTAAGATATGTTGATGATACGTTTATTCTCTGGACCGGGAATGACCAACAACTTTCAGAACTTCTTCACCATCTAAATAACATAAGACCCCCCATTAAATTTACAATGGAGTTGGAGCAAAATTGTCAAATTCCTTAGAAAGAGTAGAAAGCGGCATCAGAACAACAGTCTATCGTAAACCCACTCACGCAGGACAATATTTAAATCAAGTTTCAAATCATTCTGCTACAACCAAACGAGGCATAATAAGAACTCTGTATAATAGAGCCATTCAAATTTGTAACAACTCTCATGACTTGGAAATCGAAATAAGAAACATTAAGAAGGATCTGCAGCAGAATGGTTACAGCCTTAAACTTATAACAGATACTATTTCTAAATTTCAGCAAACAGGACAGATATTACAAGACCAAAACCAGGCAAATGCATTCCTTACAATTCCATACATTAAAGGAGTATCAGAAAAAATTCGAAGAGTAGCGAATCTAATAAAACAATTCGAAGCCTTCTTAGTAAAACAAAACCGGAGAACAAAAAAAATAAGTGAGTGTGGTGAATCATAC
Organism: Oxystoma pomonae; assembly: GCA_963921995.1. Lineage (NCBI taxonomy): Eukaryota > Metazoa > Arthropoda > Insecta > Coleoptera > Brentidae > Oxystoma > Oxystoma pomonae. The sequence goes on from OY998169.1 coordinate 89,951,614, forward strand.
ATAGGTAAAACAAAAAGACCACTATCTGTTAGGCTTAAAGAACATCAGACGAATACCCAAAGAGGTGAAACAACGAAATCAGGAATCGCCGAACACGCATGGTCAAAACAACACGGAATGAAGTGGACAGAAGCAAAGGTTTTGCTCAAGGAGTCACACTGGAAGAAACGAAAATTCCTTGAAGCTGCCTTTATTGGGCAAAATCATGGTGTTTTCAGTAAACCAAGTGTTGAAATTCCAAATATTTGGAAGCCCGTCCTTCTTAAACTTCACAATTGCGTGATTTCCCATAGTATATAAGCACGTAGCCTTAAGAATAGATTGTAGTTTTCAACTGAAGACGATCAGAGATTGTGCTGATCGAAACGACGTGTATAAATAAAACTTTCAAACCAACAATTGGCTAATATATTTAACAGTAAAATTAAAATTGCGAAATAATTTAAAAAAATTAAAATATGAAGTATTTTTTTTCATAATAATTTCTGCCAAATATATTTATAAAATGAAGGGAAAATTTTAGCGTTCTTATAAATTTACAGAAAACATTTGTGGCGTAGAGGGCAAAGGGTAAATATAATTGGCTGAAATTATTAGTGGGAAATTCGCCATCTGACACCTCCAAGTAAACGCTATGTCGTGTGTCGTTGGTTGATAGATAAATAGAAATTGCGTAAAAAAATAATCGTGAATGGGTACCTCTTTGTACTTATAACATCCCTAGGTTTTTAGAGCAGCAGTAGGCTTCAAAGATCACCCCACTACTAACAAATGAATCGGACGAAATGATTTCCGAATAGCCAGCCAAAAGCACATGTCCTCGATAGCTCAGTCGGTCTGACATTATGATTTAACCGAAAAGCCGGACATGTCTGGTCACCCTATGCATTAAAGATGCCATAGAAAGTTTAAACCAGCAGAAACTTGTTTAATAGATACTAAATTCAAATGTCGATGTATGTTTTCTAATTTTTACATTATGATCAAAGACATAGCAGACGGTAAAATGGAATTGAACAATTTATTTGCTAAGGCTGGCCATCTATTAGCAGATATTTCACGCGGATTTCAAGTTATGGTGAAGGTGCTAATCCTCGTGCTAATCATTCTGTCACTGTTTTACTCACTGGCAGACAAGGTTAAATTTAAAAATCTGGGCGGAAAAGAAGCTTATGGAAGTCCAGCCTAATGCTTGCGTCATATTGATCAAATCTTTATTTTAAAAAATTCCAAAGATCCTATTGGAAAACTTCTAAAGTAAGCCGTACAACTTTATGGGGCTTATTATTGTTTACACTTCTGTAAGGATTTTGGTATTCTGCGACCGACATTTGTTGATTCTTCCTTTTATCCCGAGGGCAATATAAAACAATATAAATAAGATTGGTCTTGGTCAGTTGGGACAGTATGCGACTTATCATAAAACCAAGGATTTTATTGGTTTGGATTAACAGAACTTTAGGGTATTAACTTTTAAGGAGAAAATTGTCTTTTTTGTTTATTGCGTGAATCGAATTCGTTTTTACTACCAATCCAAATGGATATTGTCAAATCAGATCAATAAAAATGTTCTACAACTAGCTTGACTGTCCAAAACAAACACACAGTAACTGACATTAGGGACCTTTTGCAGCTCTTATGTTAAAGTCACGATGTTAATTTAAGGTCGTAGTTACAATCTGGGGAATTGTTTTTAGCAACACTGTACGGGAAATCTATGTCGACCTGATTTCTTTGCAAAATTTTACGTCATTAAATTTGTTTTTCATGGCAACGCGGAGACTTTATTTATATTATTACCCACAGTGGGACACCATTGATTTTTTAACAAATCAAAATTCAAAAATTTGAGGTTAGGTTACTATTTTGACTCTTCGCGTTTTGCGCCGCTAAAAAACCAAGTAAAATACTAAAATAAAAGAAAACCATTTATAAATAAAAACGAAATTATGTGGGATTATGAGCGCCGAATGTTTCTATGCGAATTCCCAGTAATCCCAGCGAGCCAGTAAAGTTCTCTTGGTTCTTTCATAAACTCGGGGTAATGCCCGCGCAGCGCTAGGGCTTTTTATGAGGGCGACCGCACACGCAGAGTGGTTTCATATTTGTTTTAGAACAATGTTTTTGAAAACACATTTTTGAAAGATAAACATAACCTCGAATGGTTTTATGTCAGAGAACGTAAAAATACTCTTCTGTCCCAATTTAAAGTTTGTTGACAAAACACCTGCAGTTACCATGGAATCGTATAAATTCTGCGGTCTATCGGCCAACACTTGAACTGCGTGTGAGGCTTTTGGGATAGATGACAGCACCAGAGCTTTTATTTTGAAAAAAAAATAATTGAGAATTTTGAAAAATCCTTCAGATATTTTAGTTAGGCATTTAAAAATGGTCACCCCTGCAAAATTTCAGCTAATTCTGATGTTTAGTTTTCCCTGTGCACTCTGGCAAAACATTAAAAAATTAAAGAACAAGGCGTTGCCAGTTGTACTTTTTTTTATTTAAAATATGGGGAGAAACTATAGTCTTAAGTCTTAAAATATTTTAGCATAATTTAAGGGGTAACGCTTTTGATTAAGCAATTTTTACTATGTTTTTCACATTTCTGTGCCATGATATTGCTCACACTTTAAAGCTTTCTTTCCAAACTTTCGATTTCTAGAATAAAACACTCTATAACGAGCGCACCAAGGTATTTAAAAACGCGAGTAAAACAAAGCACAGTTTAGCCGCGAGTTGTGAACACTATTTTTTAATTACCTTTATCAAAAAATCCAAGAAAAACAGGAAAATGCTTTTAAAAATCTCGAATGAAGAGCACTTCTCTCAAGACACCATCTTTACACTATAAATCAAGGCGACTGGTAAATGAAATAACAATATGTGCCTTTTTACTCGGTGACGTTTATTGTTGCGACATTTTAATCTTTGACAGATTGATATTTTGCCGATTTTTTTAAAATGATTTTTTCGTAAATAGTTAGTGAAAACTGGCGGAATTGGCTTAATTTTTAGGCAAGAATAATTAGATTTTTTCTATATTACTATTTTCCGCTATTTCTCTTTAACTTTGGGTAAAAAACGGACAGAAATCTTTTTTTGCACGCGTGATCAAAAAAAAAGTTTTTTTTTGTATCGATAACCAAAAAAGCCATGCTTTAGTTATCTGCAGACAGTTACTAAAATCATGTTTTTGATGAAGGTATAAAAAAAACACATTTTAGGGCTCATCATGGCTTTAATAAGGCGTTGTGACGTAGCTAACGTCGCGTTATTTTTAAGGCAGCATTTCTAGTTTTTGCACACCGCCACCTTTGATTTGCTTATAGATGACTTTATAGGTTATTTATTATTATCAAGATTTACAAAGAGAATTTGTCCAATAATATTTTTCATTTAAGATATCTTATTCTTGGGTTTTTTACCGTGAATTTTAATTATTAATAATCTTTAAAAACTCGAAGACACAACAAAGAAAAGAGAGTTTATAATAAACACATCGGAATCACTTACCACAGTTGTCAGTGCAAGTCAATATTTTATATTTCTTACGAAATTCTAGCCAAAGAAAATGATTAAACAAAAATTGACAGCTATCTTTACAATTAAAAATAATACAGAACATATTTGCATTCGAAAATCATTTTAAGTATATTTTGTTTTTCTACTTAATAATAAGTATTTATTCCCAACCAACTTAAGTAGTTCATTACAGGGAATAAAAAAAAACATTATAAACATTTATAAATTTAAATTATATTAATTGTAAAAATGGTAATATATGAATTATTAAATAAATTGTCATTTAAAAAAAATTATATAATAAAAAAGTACTAATAATAATAATAATAATAATACTATTAAAAACCGAGAATAAAATAATTACAGCATTTTAAAAGATGTTTTTTAAGTCTTTTTTACATTTAATTTTTATATTCTTATTTTCTATTTCTTCTGGGATTCTATTGTTTATATTAATTCCATCACAAATAATTGATTTTTTACCAAAATTACTTATTGATGCTTTGCAAATAAATCTTCTGTTATTTCATAGTAAATTGAATGAATTAAAATGCCTAATTTTATATATGTAGATTGTTAATATCAAGGTAGCCCTTTGGTTTATTAATGTTTTCTGTGGGTTCTAAGAATGGCAATTTATGAATGCATTTGATTGCTTTATTTTGTAGTTTTTTTAAGGGTTTTATTGTGGTTTTATTTGCAAATCCCCAAATAGATATCATGTATTGTAATTTGGAGTAAATTAAAGCATGCATAATAAATGTTTTTTAGGTGTTTTAACGGCATGTAATGTCTTATTTTGTAAAGAACACCGATTAAAGGAGAAATAGAGTCTATTAAATGTTCATCCTTCATATGTTTCATATGTTTATCACAGCTTAATCTTTCATCAATGTAAAATCCCAAAAATTTTATAAAATTTGTATATTTAATTTCATTGTTATCAAATTTGATTGGTTCTATTTTTTGATTAATTTTCTTTTTATTAATAAAAACATAAGATGATTAATTGTTAGTTTGTAAGAGTAGAGCCATTTTTGAATAATATTTAGATCAAACTGAATATGACTATAAATTTGGGAATAATTATTTGCAAAATTTGTGATTGAATTATATATAATAAAAACAGAATTGGACCTAGGGATGAACCTTGTGGAAATCCGCAAAATATTTTTCCTTTAAAACTTTTATGATTGCCAATTTCAACATATTGGAGTCGATTTAATAAATAATTTCATGATGAACAGTGTCAAATGCTTTACACAAATCTAAGGATACTATGCAGTACTTATTACAACATTATGTTGAATATTAGTTACCCTGTCAGCTGCTGCCATTTGCGGAAACCGTATTGACAATTGAATAATAATTTTTTAGATTCTAAATAACTTTGAATTCGATTATTCATCATTTTCTCTAAAATTTTTGACATTACTGGCAGTACTGAAATAGGCCTGTAGTTATTGCTATTGTATTTTTCGTTATTTTTATAAACAGGTAAAACTTTAGCAATTGTCATTATTATTGGGAAATTCACCTTTTTCGAATGACAATTTTGATAATTTTAAAATTATTGGAATTACATATCCTTTAAGATTTTTAACGTTTTACTGTTGGCAACCATGTCAATTATAAGGGATACGGTATTCACATGCACCATTTGATTTGTATCAACAGCAAGTTTAGTTTGTGTTGTATTGTATCTCTTGCTGTGTGCCTTACTAATCTAAGAGGTTTGACGACCTCGCGAGGAGCAGCAGCCCCTTTATTAGGTTTCTCTGGCAGTTAGCTTCTCTGGAGGTGTCGTCTTCCAGGAGGTTTTGTGTTCTGCAGAAGGTTACTGCTGGGCACTCAAATATAATGTGAGGTGGTGGGTTCGTCTCTATAGATTCCCATCCTATGCAGGTGTTCTCTCAGTGCGCAGTGACCGATTAATAGCCCCGTCACTTGTCTGATTTCTTTCCTATTCAATTTAAGGATTTCACAGGTGTTGAAGGGGATGCCACCATTATTTTCCTGTGGTTTAGCTTCGATATTGAATGCCAGTGGTTTCGATGTTCTTCGTGCACCCATCGCTTGATATAGCCAAGTATTCCAATTCCAAATACAGGTTCAGGTCCTATAAATGGTCTTTCTGATCCTCTTCTTACTAGATAATCTGCGTGTTCATTGCCTGCTACCCCTGTGTGTCCCGGCACCCACCACCTGCACCATACTTTATCGGTTAGTAAGGGAAATCGTTATGTCTTATCAAGTGCGCAAGCTTCAAATAAGGGATAAAGTGAAATTGGGCCAAATAAGAGGTGTAAATGGTCCCTATTATCCTTAAAATTGAGTTTTTAATAGACTTGATGTTTCTGATCTTTTCCGGTTTAAATTTTATTATTCATTTGATTATCCCCAATGAGCATTTTTGTCTATATAAAAGTTACAGCAAATAATATAAAACCTTCATAAAATAACCAAAAGTGATATTATTTAGTGTTGGTTATAATTTTGTAACTCTAATATATCTCTTAAATGAGTAAAAAAGACTTGAAAAACAACTGTTCAACACCAGCTTATAAAAATTTATGGTACATAGTAATGGATAGAAAAACAACATATAGATTTTATAAAACTTCCTTATGAGCCCTCAAGTATAGAGATTATTATAAAAAGGTTTTACAACTGTTCTAACAACACTACATAACAAATTAAAGGTTTTTATGGATTTAGAAATATAGATTTTCCATCTTTCTTCCCTTTGCTTGTTATGTATTATTCTTTTTCTTTTTACAATAAAAAAATTTATAAAATGGTGTTTAGTAACCTTCTAAAATACATAAAAATGAAAGTGAGATAAGCTGAAGCAGGAATATGAATATTTATATACTATAGTCAAATAAAAGCTGTTTTTCAAGTCATCCTACTCTGAAAATCAGCTGCGGTCCCGTGTGTACTGTATAGTTTTCGAATACATTCACGTAAATGTCATGGGCTCCAAAAATACTTGAGAAAACGAGAAAAAAAATATTAATTTAAATATAGGTTTTTTTTTCATACGCGTTTTTTTCTTTCTGGGACAAATATTGAATTTTGTATGTTGTTCTTAACCCTAACAAGCAATATTTCGATTGAAACACATGTTGAAACCCCATAAATAACGTTTTTATTTAGGCCAAAAACCTATTTTTGTAATCCAAAATGGCGAAAATTTCCGACAATTCTATAAAAAAAACAATACAACTATACCACTGTTTACCTATGGTCAACACTATTTTATAACCCTTTTAAAAAATGATGCTACTTGGAACAAAGGGCTACAGATAGCGCAGTGTTGAACAGTGATGGTCCGTTTCTGCGAGCTTAACATAGTTACCATTGTTCTCTTTTCCTAAATGCATTTCTCGAGAGATCCAGCATACTACACATACCAGGAAAAATACCCGCCTCCACACACTTCAAGCCCGCATAACTATCAGAGGTAACTATCTCAAGAATATAGTTAGATTGCGGGGTCGAAGGGTGTACAGGCGAGTATTTTCCGGGGTGTTCACATTTGCCGCCGACCAGCAGTATCAGCGTATGCGCTCGACGTTTCACGGTGCGTTTTTGCGACCTTAACGCGGTTACTATATTGTTCTCTTTTTCTAAAACACGGTTCCCATCTATGCGTTTTTCATTCGTGGGTCCCCCGAATCAAAACACGTATCACGTGGTCTAAGCGAGATTTTCCTATACAAGTTCATGTCGGACCACATGATGAGTTTTTTGAGTCAGGGTGACTGCGCATGGGAAACGCTGGTGGGAATCGGGTGTAAAATGCATTCGATCCCGATATCTGTCATCGGCAACTATCTCAAAGAGATTTGGATCTCTTATCTCTCTCAGATTGATGTAATTAAAACAAGATAATAATGGTATGTTAACTCGCAAAAACGTGCCTTTTGATGTCGCAAAAACGCTCCTTTTGAGGTCGCAAAAACGCGCCTTTTGATGTCACAAAATTAACCTTAAAAAATCTTTTTTTATTTATAATTGCCAAAATAAATGAAAATGTTTTTTTTGCTCTAAAAACAGTTGTATTATAATCACTATATAAAGAAATTAATAACAAAATTATAGAAAAAACCTTATGGGCAAAAAAGGTTTATGAATGAGTTCATAAGAATATTACACACCAATTTATATAACTATTGTGTGTGAGTTCCCAAGTTTTTATAAGTGTCTCTCGAAATATTTTCAATCTTATCTTATATAAATTTGTTGTTGGTTAATTAAGTTTTATAAGTGGGTTGATAGCAACATTTTAAAAACCAATCTATTATATATCTTTACTTGATAGTTACTTACGGTTTTATAGGTGAGTTGACAGAAAGATTTCAAACACCAATTTATATAACTTTTGTCACTGATGACTTATATTTTTATAAATATGTTGGTGGAAACATTGTTAACACCAATTTATATAACATTTGAACCGATGACTTCAATTTTTACAAAGATGTCCGTGGAAATATTGTTAACGCCATTTTTATGTTACTTTAGGGTACCATCAATTTAGAGCCTTTAATAAAACAAATATACAAACTCAATTCTTGTAGGAAACTTCTAAATACCCTAGGGTATCAATGGAACCCTCTTTATAATAATTATATAAATATCTGTCACCAGAAGTTTCTGAAAATGCTCATTGGGTCAAAACGTGGTTATGGTTTAAAATTAACAAACCGGATTAAAATTAGCAATAAGAAAATCCAAAATGTATAAAAGTATGTGTGTATTTTATTTGTTATGAAGGAAGCTTTCCTTATAAAAGAAAATCGCTTCCAACCAGAACGTAATTTGATAGATGATTTGATAGTAATAGAAAGATTTAGTAGAGACTTTACCTTATTAAATATTAAAAAACGACGACACAGACTTTTTTATTCCTTAACCGATTTTACCTATCCATAGTTTATTAATGTAAACCCAATACATTTTTTTTGCACGTGCAGGAAACCGTAAATAACCGCAGTTTAAAAATTCAGCAAACGGAATGATGATAGGCAATGGTTATTTGAAGGTTGTATACAATGTTGAGAGTAGTTGAGAGGGAGTCAAAGTTTCGAACTTCCATTGTCTTTATCTTTTATTTTTTCACAACGTTTCGAATGCTTATGTATCTGCAAACGTCATCAGGTGAATATTGAGAGTAGTTAACCGATTATGTTTCGAACTTCTATTGTTTTTACTTTAAACTTATTCCGTTTCGATTGCTTGTGAATCTGCAATCCTCATCAGGGTAATACTATTTCTCAGTATTCGCCATATACAATTTAGTTTTTTTTGTGTTAAATCAGAGAGCATATAAATCTAAATAGAGGGGACACGTAATGGTAATATCTGACCAGCAAGTCAATGCGATTTATAGCGAGTTTTTGATTATTAGCTGAATGCGCCAGGATGAACCGGGGCAATATTTATTTAAAATTAAAACGGTAATACGGCAATAATGCCGCGCGTTGAATGAATATCGATTTATCACTGGCGTACATTTAATGCAATTTTAAATGAATTTGTTGTTCAGGGAGCTGGCAGAAAGTTTTTATTGTATATATTTTTCTAGTCTTTATTACTTGTAATAATTTAGAAAAAGCAGAGAACATATAATTTAGGTTTTCTTCGGTAAAAAATAAGTTTTTTCAATTTATTTTTTAAAATATTTTTCTATCCAAGGTTACTTCAATTTTGCTATAAAAAAAACAAACATTTGCAGCAAACCACCCAAACTTTGCTTCTGTACCAAATTTTAATAACCCCGTCATTTCCGAATGTTTGAAAAATACATGATTCGGAGATCAGAATGAGAAGGTATGTAAAAACTGATGGTCGATCTCATATGATAAATTTCCTTGGATATTCCTTCAATGGTTCTGTTCTCCTAAACCAAAAGAGGCGAAGGAAGAGCAAAGAAATTTTTTTGAGAAACTTGACACCTGATTATGATTTTTTTAAAAAATTTGACCGCCGAAGACGAAACCCCGCAAAAGAGTAATGTTTAATTTAAAATAAAAGAAAAAAACTGGGCAACATTTTTGGGGAAGTTGGTACGTAATTTCGTCGGAGAGGGGGTCGGTCGCCTCCCTCTGTATTCGCCACCTGTGACTGTACTGGCGCGGGTCTGTTGTCTGCAGCGCAACTCGGGCGATCGATATTATGGATAGTTGCCAACGCGGAACTCGTCCAAAAGAATACGATTTTCCTGTGCGCCGCCACTGCTTTGTATCGATAAAAATAAGCAAGAGCGAAAGCGAAAGTGACGCACCAAGTTTCTACGACAAAAACTAAGAAAAACGATAGCTGCGCCCCCTGGTTTTCAAGTCAGTTGAGCGGGGTCGCAAATTTAACATTAGGTGTCCTTTCTATTGAGATTTATATGCTCTCTGTTGTCGTGCTATATTTCCCTAGTTTTCAGTTTTCTGGTCAAGCACAGTTTTGCAATATATCTGGGGTAAAGGGCCTTTTACCTTTTATGTTGTTTTTTCTTATTAACTTGATTGAAGCAAATATTGGATAACTTCTGATTTATGAGGCCGGACGTATCAAAGAAAAACGTGACCTCCTTAAGCGGTAAAAAGTTTGTTTAATGTATTTACAAGAAATGTTTAAGTAATATGTGCAGCGGAAGTTTGAAAAAAGAATTAAAGGAAGTAAAAGAGAGGATTTAAAAATATGTAAGTTATGATTTTAATGAGCAATAAATTAGTTTGATTTTTAAAAAAATGCTCTTTAGCATATTTAAGGTGGGTTTATCAGTTTGGACATTGGGTCAAATTAACCTTGAGTTTAAAATCGAACAAAGTACGAAGAAATTGTTTATTACTGTTTTTTGGTAATTTTTTACTGGGGGGTTGGGCTGATTGTCCCCCCAAACTGACCCTGAAAAATTACATTTATTTTTATTTCAATTTTTAGTTGATCACTTTCATATAAAATAATAATTTATTTTATACTTTTTCTTATATTTTATTGGAGTTGCCTTTTTTTAAATCTTTATTATACAAAATGTAAGTATTAAAAAAAGAAAAATCTTACAATGTAGGGGCCTAAATTTTATTTAGTTTTTAAAAAGGATTGGGAGAAAAAGGACATTCAAAACTTGAAAAAAAATGATTGCCAAATATATTTTCAATTTGTTACGATCCAAAAAATAACCTATTTAGTTTTTTCTAAACCGACAGGTTGCCAAAAAAATTTCTCCAATGGGTATTTTTTTAGACAGAAAACCTTAACATTTAGAAAAATACCAGAATATGATAAGGTCCCTATACTTTAATTTTCTTTAATTTCTGTAAAATTATTTTCTTTTTAAATTTTCACATAATTTTTTGGTGATTTTTTTTATGCTGCATATATAAAGTTTATAAAAAGTAAATATTTAATTTCTTACCTTTGCAGGAGGAAAACTGGGCTCGGTGTAATCCGCCGAATACCGATAAATTTCCTGTCCGGCAACACTGACAGGACCCGCTAAGGGCACTCCTATTCTCGTTATGACAGACTCGCTTCCAGTTTCCGATTCTGCACCTAAACAATATTAAAAATTTAATGGCCTTAATTTGTTTTTAGAAAAATTTATCCAAGTCAAAATTTACATACCACCACCATATAACTTTTTTATTTTCACTTTAAGATGAAAAAAACTTTAAACCCTAAAAGGATTTAATGAATACAGATGGTATCTATCAAAATTAAAAAGTAGTCTGTAACGAAAGGGACATTATTAAATCTCTCGTCTGTTATACGGACCAAATGTCCCGTAGGGTACGGACCAAATGTCTTGTACGTTACGGACCAAATGTCATATCCGTTACAGACCAAATGTTCTCTTCGTGACGCGTAAAGTAGTAATAAAATAATCGAGAGTGACCTTCACAACTGCGAGGAGGGTCTGACTTTAGACGGCATAAAAGTTAACAATTTAAGATAATCTGACGACACTGTCGTAATTGCAGATACCTTGGAAGGTCTGCAAGACCTGTTGAATCGAATTGCAGCCGAAAATTCGCAATTTTTTGCTTAACTTGAATGTCGGAAAAATAAATTGGATGGTTATAGCCAGGGAGAAAAATTAGAGGAATACTAGAGGTAAATGGCCAACAGGTCCAACGCGTTGAGTCGTACGAATACATACTGAGACAACTCAGCGTTATGTACAAAAAAAAAGAAGATAAAAAACCTCCAAATCAGTGTTATATAGTCGCGATCTTAATACCACTCTCCGAATTCGTGTGCTTCCTTGTTATGCATTTTATCATTTTGCTGATGCAATATGCAAAATTGGAGGCGTTCGAGATGTGGTGCTATCTTAGAATGCTCAGGATGTCTTGGATGTAACGTGGATGTCCTACTCAGATTACATGAATATTGAAGTTTTATTCATCGTCAAAAGGCCATATTTTAAGAAATGAAAAATATAAACTCTTAAAATTGGTAATATAGAAGGAAAAATTGAAGACAGAAGAGGTCCGCCCACATGGCATTAAAAGAAAATTTACATGATAAGAATATGCGTCTGACCTCCTTTACAGGATGTTCTTTACTGTACCTCTTTACCATATGCTGGCTAAATACCATTTAGGGATGTACTTATAAAGACATGCATAAGAGATGCCAAGAATAAACCATTAAGGAGGAATATTATTAGTATATCTTTTGAATATGCAAAGTATGTAATATTCCGTTAACAGAACCATAATTTATTACGTTTAGTGCACGTACAACGAAATGCAGCCAAAATACATCATAATAGTATTTTCTTTTGAGTACATCCTTAGCACGTGCTAAGTATATAAAATTATTAGAACATTATTCCTTATATTTGGTGCCTATCCTAGGATGCCGATCAGAATATCTCCAAAACATCTTACATAGAATGTTCTATAGGGATGTCCTATTTGAGATATTCTCTGAATATCCTCATTTGGACATTCTGGAAACGTCCTCTTAAGACATCCTATCTGGGAACGTCTTTTCGGAACATCCTAGGATTAATAAATCTGTCCGCCATTAGAGTAATTATCATCAATTGTGGTTAGATGGCGCTAGTTTAAAGATCTTTTCTCTATTGTAGATTCTATTATTATACATAAGAAGAAGATAAATACCTGGAATATAATCCATATCACAGTGAACGTTCGAGTTTGAAGACCCCGTCCTCAGATCCAGCTTGAGGTCTGAAATGTTGGAGCTTCGGTCCGATTCCTTGCAGTGTTTCTCCATGGTGTGAATATCTGGAAAATCAAGCGTCTTGTTAGCTGCCTTTTAAATAAGATAATACTTTTGTAAATCGGGACGGGACACCAATAACTAGCAAAACTAGCCGTCATTTATGATATGACTATGTATATGATTAAAATAAGTAATTTTTTTAAAACTATACGGCATTCAATAAAATAGTATTAAACAATAAAATGTAACCAAAGCTTTTATAGGGCAAGCCTTTAAATTTTCCGATGGACAGGAGAAACCGAATACATATCAAGTGTCCCGAAAAAGTGCCTTAGATAACGCCACTAAATGGTAGGAGGCTTTAAAAAAAAACCCGCAAGACATATTGTACCATCAGCCGTCCTTGATTTATAATATAAACGTGGTGACCTGTCAATGGTGTTATTCACTTTTTTGTAAATCGTTTTATATAGATATACAAGTAGATGCCTTATTTAAAAAGGAATTTTAGTTATATACTCAAATTTATGTACCCTTTACTTGTTTTCTCTCTTTTTCCTCGAAAAAACTACCCTCTAGTGTTTAAAAGAGCCCGCTTAGAACGTGATTTACTTACTTTCAGAAGGGGGCTTCTTGTTGTTCTGCCGTTGACATAGAAAAATGATCATAACCACGATTATAAGGAGAATTATGGCTCCTATCACGCCAACTACGATAATCAGCATGGGAAATGTCTCTAAAAAAAAATAAAAGAAAAATTTTAATTTTTCGAAGTAGGTAGGTTGCTAAAAAAATTGACTGACAAGTTTCTGTGTTTAACTGTCAACCGCCTTATTGAAATTGGTTCGAAAAATTTAACAAAGTTATGATTGTTTTCCACAAACAAAAACTACACTTTTTTGCACTCGACGCGCGTTTCGCTAACAACGTTAGCATCATCAGGACACGATAAACAATAAACTAAATTAACCTACAATCTATCTTATATACTATATTTTAGTGGACGGAGATAAGACTAATAATTTGTACTATGTTGGGAATTTGGAACCTTTGGTTGCACTAAAACAAAATTATGATTGTTTTCCACAAACCAAAACTACACTTTTTTGCACTCGACGCGCGTTTCGCTAACAACGTTAGCATCATCAGGAGACGATAAACAATGAACTAAATTAATCTACGCTCTATCTTATATACAATCCTTTAGTGGGCGGAGGTAATAGAACGTCATTGAAACTTCAGGTTATAAAGGTTGTTGACTTACCCTTATATCCACCGTAAAAATATTTGGATTAGTCTAGCTAATCCATGCTCCCTCTTTATTCATTTATATGCGATCATCTACGGTGCATTTAGGAGTTAAAAGAAGGGAACCCCACTATAAAGCACAACCACAATATGGCAACGTTTGTTTGAAAAATTAGCATTTAGGTTATTTTATTTATAACCATATTCCGTTAAGTTAACCAGGGCCACTGACACTGACAAAGTCGCACTGAAAATGTCTGCCACATTGGTGACACCTTCAGAAATAACGATAATTTATTTACAAAGTTTCCAGCCACTATCATGTTAAGTAAACTGATAATCTGGGTTTTATTTTTTTTTGTTTATGGTTGAAATAAGTGGAGACAAACTAAGTGAATTTTAAATAAGAAATTGGCTTAAAAATTAAGGTTTTACATGTAGAAAATAAAATCAAAATTCAGTGATTCAGATCCCTTAAGCAGTGGTTTGCCATATTGTGCAAAATAGCAATTTTAGTTTTATGGAAATCATAGCCAAATGAAGAATACTAGAGAAATGTGATTTTGCATACGAGCCTAAAATTTCACTTCCAAATGCGCTACAGAGAGCTTTTTAGAAAAAAAACTTTATTTAAAAAAATAAATTCCAAAATTAAGATTTGGCACATTGGGCTCTGCAGCGCAGTTGGGAGTCACATAATTGGTATGTGTGCAAAATTTCAGCACTCTAGCATTTTTTGTTTGGCCAGGATTTCCAGAATACGATTTCTCTGGGGGGTCCTGGCTTTTAAGAGTCTCCGCGCTTGATAGTTTTAATAAATCGAATATCTAAATTCAATTAAATTGGAATTGTTTTGTTCTGTTTTTGAACTGTGATATGCGCATCTTTTGAATCCTAAAATCTAATTTTAATTTTAAATTGTTTTTTTTTGTAACTGTTATTTATAATCTGCTTTTGTACTTTGTTTTGATTGTACCAATATCTTTAGTATTTTAATTATTAACATTAAATTTTATTTAATTAGAATATTTTTATACTGTGACTTTTTACCTACTTTAGTTAATAAATTAATTATTACTAAGGTTATTTTTATTTATCACATATTACTTTTATTTAATTTTTGTTTGACTTTTGTAAGTGCAAAGGCACAACAACATCACTAAAAAATCTTGAATCTACAGAGTCTAGGATAAAAAAAGATGTTGCTATCGTTTTAAAAATTTTGATCTCATTTTAAAGATTTTGGGTTCGCCACAGTTTTTTTTCTATTATATTTGCTTATTTCTGAAGTCTACACCTGGCTGGCTACCACTAGCGAACTCTAGTTGTAAGCTTCATCTATCAAATAAATCACTAAAGAAAACTTTTGTTTGTGGTCAAAATTAACCTCTGCAAGCGCAATTTTACTAGTAAGAACTAGGTTGCTGAGGGGTGGTTAAGGGGGGGGGGAGAGTTACGAATATGCAGTTTTAAAATTTAAAGGGGAGGTGGTTAAAGGAGCTATAGCTAAAAAATCATGCGGCCCAGACAATATTCCACCCTATATCTTTAAGGGATGTAAAGAGTTTCTGGCGAGACCTCTGGAAATTATTTCTAATTTAATACTGCATTCACAAACTTACCCAGATCTTTGGAAAATATCACCAAAAAGCGCAACCCATGAAGATTTAAAAGAATACTAATTTGTACACCTAGCAAAATTTTTGAAATAATACTTTATGGCAAAATATTTAACCACGTTAAATCAGCGATTGCGGAGGAGCAACACGGCTTCACAACAAAATGATCTACGGTCACAAATTTAGGTTGTTTTACCCATTACATTAGTTCAGCTTTAGATAACAATACTCAGGTAGATGTTCTATATATCGATTTTGCTAAAGCTTTTTATTGGGTTAACCATGATGATCTTTTGCAAAAGCTGTCATGGTTTGGGCTCTCAGAAAATCTTCTTAAATTGTGTGTATCATACATGAGCTTTCGAAAACAGTATGTAGTTTATAGAGGAACCGCTTCAGAACTCTTTACGGCGTATTCTGGAGTTCCACAGGGTTCGAACCTCTGTTTTTTGATATTCTTATTCACTTGGCTTATTTTTCATAGATGATTTTAAATGCTTTAGAAACTCATCAAGACTGTGGATTGTTGCAAAAAGATATCAACGAAATCATAAAATGGTCAGAAACTAATTCTCTCAACTTTAATGTTAGAAAATGTTATGCAATGACTTTTCCCAGGACACCCAATCCAATTCAATATAGGTACAAAATGAATGGAAATGTTTTAGAAAAGAAATATGAAATGCGAGATCTTGGCCTGATTTTTGATCCTGAATTAAAGTTTAATAAGCACATTCGGCAAATTACTTCAAAAGCATACCGAATGATGGGGTTTGTGGTTCGAAACTCTCATGGATTCTAAAGCAGGGAAACCTTAATTATTTTATACAACTCCTATGTTAGAAGTGTATTAGAGTACTGTTCAATTATATGGGCTTCATTTTATTCTGTATATAAAAATGATATTGAAAAAATACAGAAATTTTTTTTTAGATATTTATATTTCAAAAAATATAACATATATTATTTCGATATACCATATGCAGTGCTAACTGATGAATTTGGCATCCATACACTTGACCAGAGGCGTAAAATACCCGAAGCCAGATTTTTATACAAACTAGTTTGGTATCAGATAGATAGTCCCTATCTCCTAAGTCATTTGAAATTTAGCGTACCCACTTATCTTACACGAAACAATATTACTTTTGAGCTCCCTAGAGCTAGTAGAAATTTAGAAACAGAATTAAGAAATATTGATATATTCCAAATAAGTTTTCAAAGCTTTTGCACAAAAATTTCAAATAAAATTTAATTTATTCACTTTTGTTTTTGTAGTTTAGCGATAGATAGATACGTAGTACAATAAAAAGTGTTTATCTTTTTTTTTAACTAATGTAGGACTTTGTAAATTATAAGCATCTAATATCTGTAATTTATTATATAATTGTGATCTGTTATTGGGCGCAAGCCTGTTGATTACTTAATAAATAAAATAAAAATAAAAATATATTATAAGGTTGACAGTCTCCTCCCGTTCTTCGATGGGCGGTGAAGGGGGTTGTACCATCCAAGTATCTCAAAATTCGTTCAAAATTGGTATATAGGGGATTTTGTAGACGAGGAACCCAAAATTTTGATCAGATTTTGGGTCAGTCCATATCAAGTCAACCAGGGTATTTTACCACACCATCTCCGATGTTGATGATTTTTAGTATACATGTTTTTCCTACCAAAAAACTGGAAAATCCAAAATTTCAGACTTTTTTGACCAGTTGTTTATTTTGAATTAATTTTTGAAAATCGAAAAAGTCACTTATTTGTCCTTAACATGTGCGCACAAAATTAGGAATATCCAAAGAACCACTTATAATAGAAAAGTAGGTGAAGGTTCATTTTAAAGCTCTTATAAAGACCTTTCATATGAGAATATTGCATAACATATATTGAAAAAAAAAAATAAAAGAAAAAATTTTTGATTTTTTTTTTGAAAAATTTCAAAAAGGCCATTTTTAATTTTTTTGAAAAAAATATATAATTTTGGTCAAAGTGTTACTTAATTATCCACAAAATTTTATGATGGAGAAATGATGGGTTCAATGTCAAAAAAAATATCAAAAATATTAAGTACATTAAAAATCATGCATTTAAAAAAATAAACATATTTTAGGAGCACCAATAGTGCACTGGATATTAAAATAAATAAATTTGTTGGATGGATACAGGTTTTAAAAAATACCCAGAGGCTTTATCTACAAATTATTTTATTTTAAACTCGCAAAAGAAATAAACAAACTTTTCTACTTCCTTGATAAAAATTAGACAGAAAACACTAAGACTAACTATATACCTTAAATTTATTTTTTTAACTTTCTTTTAAGAATTTCTGATGAATCTGACATTTCTTTTTTGCTGACATTGTAAGTTCTGCCAGTAGCAGTGTTGGGTTCAACTTTTTTTATAAGACTTTCTGGTTTAATAATTAAAATATCTTGAGGTGTTGGGTAAAAAAATGATGAGGCAGGTCCTCGTGGATGAAGAAAGCTTACTTTCAGTTCTCCGCTCTCATTATTTTTCCCCAAGACACAAGCCAGCCACCAAGCACTGTCATATTCTACAGTGACAAACCCTGACTCGATATTTTGCAAAATAATGCTTCCACCTTTAAAAAGATTATGTGTTTCGACCTCTAAGCATGTAGAAAACTGTTTTGCCAAAAACGTGCTTTCTGTAAGAGGAATTACAGCATGAATTTTTTGTGTCCCCGGTATTGTTAAGACTTCCGCAAATCTTTTATTCAAAATTATTTCATGATTTGTATAATCTGCTTCTGTGCAATATTTAAAATCAATGCCAGATATGTTTTCTTCACACCAAGTAAACAATTGTAGAGGTGTCATTATTTGATTGTCATAGGGCCTCTGCAAACTGGCTTTGGCAGCAAGTCTTTTAACAGTTCCTCCCAAGCCATCGCAGGCACTTTTGCCATGCGAGGTGGCAAAATAATGCCACTCTGCTTCAACACCAAAATCTTTTTTATGCAGGCATATATTCAGAAAATTCTGTTTGTTTTTGTACTGCGCAGCACATCCATCCGAAAAATAAAAAATTTTGTTAAGTCCTGGTATTTTGATTTTTAAATCAGGCATTAATTTTTTTAAAAATAAATGAAATGCAATTGTATTATGTGTCAAGCTTTCCAAAATAAACACATAATTCAGGTTGTGCAGTTTACCATCACTTAGAAAATAAATGGCAAAAGGGTGGGTCGAAACACATAATCTTTTTAAAGGTGGAAGCATTATTTTGCAAAATATCGAGTCAGGGTTTGTCACTGTAGAATATGACAGTGCTTGGTGGCTGGCTTGTGTCTTGGGGAAAAATAATGAGAGCGGAGAACTGAAAGTAAGCTTTCTTCATCCACGAGGACCTGCCTCATCATTTTTTTACCCAACACCTCAAGATATTTTAATTATTAAACCAGAAAGTCTTATAAAAAAAGTTGAACCCAACACTGCTACTGGCAGAACTTACAATGTCAGCAAAAAAGAAATGTCAGATTCATCAGAAATTCTTAAAAGAAAGTTAAAAAAATAAATTTAAGGTATATAGTTAGTCTTAGTGTTTTCTGTCTAATTTTTATCAACGAAGTAGAAAAGTTTGTTTATTTCTTTTGCGAGTTTAAAATAAAATAATTTGTAGATAAAGCCTCTGGGTATTTTTTAAAACCTGTATCCATCCAACACATTTATTTATTTTAATATCCAGTGCACTATTGGTGCTCCTAAAATATGTTTATTTTTTTAAATGCATGATTTTTAATGTACTTAATATTTTTGATATTTTTTTTGACATTGAACCCATCATTTCTCCATCATAAAATTTTGTGGATAATTAAGTAACACTTTGACCAAAATTATATATTTTTTTCAAAAAAATTAAAAATGGCCTTTTTTAATTTTTCAATTTTTTTTTTCAATTTTTTATTTTCAATTTTTTTTTTTTGTTAAAATTATGTTGTGATATTTCATAAAAAAGAGCTTCAAAATGACTTTAAAATGAGCCATTTATTACTTTCCTAGTGTAAGTGGTTCTCGAGATATTGCTAGTTTTGTACATTCTTGTTAAGGTCAAAATGCTGACTTTTTTATTTTGAAAAATTAAAAAAAAAAAACTACGAATCAAAAAAATCTAAAAATTTGCATTTTCAACTTTTATGGTAAGAAGAAAATATATACCAAAAATCATCAAAATTGGAATTGGTCGCGTAAAATTTTTGTGATTTTTTGGTTGATTTGATATGGAATGACCCTTTTATAAGTTGATGTTGACAGCTCTTTTCAGAGGGGGGGAGTACTTTGTTCAAAATTGGTGTAGAGTATTACGAAAATTATGAAGTTAACAGGTTAACCGTTCCCCCTTCTTCGAATGGAGAACGGGGGGGGGGGGAGGGGTAATCGGCAACATCTAACTTAGTCCGATTGATTTCTATTTATATTTTAAAAATTATTTTTTGCCAGCTCCCTCCTTTTATGGCCGTAAACTACCTGAATACGGCCGCTCGCATTTAAAATACCAAATTATCCAATTTAAAATTGGTACCTATCATCGACTTACGATGATACCCATATGAAACGATACATTATCCGAAATGAAAAATATCAAAATAAATAACAAGCTTTTATAGAAGGCACTAAAAATTATAAAATAATTTTTTACATATCCGATACCATAATAAAAGCGATGGGCACAAATAAAATTTTCAACTTAATCCTTATAAAGTCGAGTATAAAGTACCTAAATAATAATAAAAATACGCTCATCACGAGTTTGGTACCTATTTTTATTATAGGATTAGAAAGCTGGAAAATATTTTCTACTTCGTAGTGCCTTTAAATAATAAAAGCTAATTATTAAAAAAAAATACTCAAATTTATTTCTATTTTGTAACAGTAGGTTTTGTCTCTCTATTAAAGCCGAAATAATAATTTAAACCTATTTTGGCGTGCGTTTGTGTTAATCCCTATTAAACTTGTTTCAGTTAATTAAAGCCTTTTTTGTTTTAAAAACGCTACAAAGGACTGCGCATATTCTGTATTAAACCGGATCACGCTATGCAACCTCAGATTAATAAAAAAAAGAGATTAACAGTAAACCATACTACCCCGATCAATCATCCATAAGGTTCATTTTCCCATAAAATGCATGGTTGCCAATTCACCGCCGAATTTTCTAGGAACAAAATAATATTTTTTTTTTTTGAAAATTAATAGAAACAGTCTGTGAAAAAAGAAAAAATATACACACAAATAATTTTCATTCAAATAATTATTCATACACATGGTGTTGCATTTTTTTTGTTCCCCAGTATATTATATCGCTTTTAGTAATAAAATAACAATTTTTTAAAATTATAATGGGTATTAGAAGAGTAGGGGACCTTGTCTCTTTCATTTAAGACTAAAAAAAATATAAAAAATGATGATTTAAAAATTTTTTTATGCTATTACTAGAAACAGAAAATACAAGCGGAAGGTGTCGTCGGAAAAGCAATTTTATGTAATATAAGATCCAGTGAAAAGCGGAGGCCTTTTTTTGTATGTCAGTAACAGTGGCGTATCAAAGAGTTTTGGTACATTTTTAAATTTTTTAATTAATAAAATCGGACTACGCTAGTGGAAAAATTTAATTTTCTTTTATAATTTAGGTCAATGCTCTTATTTCAACCCTACTTTTGGTACTCGTATGTTATAAAATCTTGATGAAAATGCCAAAAAGGCATATGCAGCATTTCTCCCATGTGTCACTTTTGACAGTCTGTCACCGTTTAGTAGTTATCCAAGAAAACTCTTTTTTGAGTATTTTGGGAGGTTAGAAATGACAGTTCCTAAGGAGGTAGGAATGGGGACTTTTAGAATGTTAAACGGTGGACATCCCTAAGCTTGTTAATGAAAAAAAAAATTGGGTTCTAATTTTTTCCTCTATTCAGAAAATGTATATCTAAGTTGCCTTAGTCTGAGTATGCAACTTTTTCATCTCAGTCGTAAAAGTTGCATGCGCGAAATTAGAATAAGAAAATTGCATTCCTTTCTGGGTAACTTTCCAATGACTTTAGTCAATCTTTAATAAGAAGGTTACTTTGACGATTTTTTTTGTCATATTTCTGATTTCTAAATTGCGAACAGATGCATAAAAAGATAACGGGTCAGGAGTTGAAAATCTATAATATGTATCACAATTGGGTGCAAGTTGTTGTTGAAACCAATTCCCGTATAAAATGTGCGGGGTACTTTTTTCAACTAACAATTTTTAAAAGGGCCCTCTGCCGCCCGTCAGGTATTAGGTATATTGATTTTGAGCCATCCGAGCTTCATTTTTTTTTCCATTTTCATTCAAAATTTTAATTAAATTATATTCGGTTTGAAATGTTAAAACATTCGGAGAGAATAAAGGTAAAAGTTTTGACATTTTTTAATATCCTACATAAAATTTCTATAAAAGCCATTTGTGAGTTCAAAATGTTTACGCTACAATTATACATTCCGAGGTATCAGAATTAAATCCTATATTTCACGTTAACGTTATTTTACTTAACTGAAAGTCTCTAATTTAAAAAAACACATTTCACGTTAACGTTATTTCACTTAACTAAAAATCTCTGATTTAAAAAAAAACTGACTCTAATTAAAAAAAACCTGAAACTCTCTTTTCTAAAACAAAAACTGAAATTCTCTAATTTTGAAAAAAAGACTTACTCTGCGGCATCAGGCTAATCTCCACTACGTCACTGCCGTACGGGTTGGAAACGCTACAATTATACATTCCGAAGTGCTTCTCCTGAGACTCCCGAATGATTAATGTGGATTTAATGCCCTCGGGTAGAGGATCCTCCAGGATTGAATAATCTTGATCGTGTAGGTCCACCTTTGCGACAAAAAAAAAGGTCGGAGTTAAGCCAAGTTTTGCATCGATATATTAAGACGGCAAGGAAAAGTCCTATTAATTCTTCACAAATTATATTTGAAATCCCCGACCGGTTTCCACTAAAACGTCATTGTCAAGGGGGTGGGAGTTAGATCACAAATCTGTCAAAGTAAAACCGATAAAAGTAAAAATCGTAGGTACAGCTGGGTCCTTTAAATTTTAGGACGACTTCAGAAAGTGTTTGATTATTGTGAGCAGTTTATACTATTAAGTTGATATTAAAAATTTTTAGGTTATTTACAACTACAGGATGATCTATGTTTCTTTAAGGGAACTGCTTATACTTCTTTATTTTTTTATTTGGTTTACTTTATTTTATACCAAAAATAATAAATAAATTTTGTGTGTGTCTATGTATTTTGTCATGTCTCCGTTTACGTCGATAACGTTTTGTAATCCGCGAAACATTGATTCATAGAAAGACACCGTGAAATTTTCTTGGCCTGCAAGGTCTTCCCATATCGATGTGATTTCTTCCCAGAAATGTTCCGCATTTTGTGGCCAGAACCTGCGTTGTTGGAGTCTGTATACAATAACACTCCAAACATTTTCTATTGGGTTCATATCTGGGCTGTAACTTGCCCAAGGAAGCAATTCAACGTTGTTTTCTTGTAACCACCTTGTTATGATGTTCGCGGTATGAATTGGACAATTATCTTGTTGATATATAAAATTGTTTTCTTGTTAAACCTGTTCCACTTATTTGGCAGCATGACATTGTCCAATATCTCTAAATAGGTTTGTCCACAAATCTTCCGGCAATTCCCCATATCACCCCCAATCCTCTCGCTGATATCCATCCCCGTACATTCACACTAAAATGACCAGCTGCTCGGTAGTGACTCACATACTGTGGATTGAATCTGGCGTTATCTGGCCTATACACTTTAATTTTGCCTTTCTTTGATGACCGAAATGTTTTTTCATCCGTAAAAATCACTCGGTTCCAAAAATCTTGATCTCTGTTGATATAATTCAGAGCAAAAAGCAAGCGAGCTCAGTTTTAGTAGCTGCAACACGGCAATTTAAGTGTGATCTCTTTATCCTCCTGAAAGCAGTTGTTTTGCATCCTGGGAACTGAGACAAAATCCTTGCTTGTTTTGCTGTTAAAAAAAGGGTTCTCTTCGAGTCTTTAAATAAGAGCTGCATCTTCATCCTGGCTGGAAACTGCGGGTCTGCCTGATCCTCCTCTCCTCTCTAGCGTTCTTTCTTCCCTATATCTTTTGTTAATCAAGAATACAGTATTCCGCTTGATATTGAAATGTTCTGCCACAGCTGCAAGAGACCATCCGTCCTCCAGCTTCGTTACAATCCGTGCTCTCAATTCCTTTGTCGTGTATGGGGTCATGATCTGAGTTTCTTGACTAAATTTAAGAATTTTATGTGACTGGATTTTGACGTTCAAAATTAATTTTTAAAGTAGAATGACACTATAATTTGAATTAAAATGAAATAAAATAATATACACTACTCAAATTCAAGAAAAAACTGCTTTAAGAGTCGTCCTAAAATTTAAAGGACCCAGCTATACATATTTTGTGGTAAAAATGATATATAAGTTAATAAAATAACCTAAAAAAATCTGCTCTAAAACCATGCATTTCATATTCCATTTGAAATGCACTAATCATGCACCGGATCATTCGACACAAATCTATGTCGTTCCCTGCTCAAGAATTAGGCGCAGGTAGGAAAACGTAACCTATTCTCCTCGCCTATATATGTTTAGGCTATGCCATAAAACGGTAAATTTTTTTTAATGATATGATGAATAAATGGTTACCTCCCGCCCATTGAACGTCCAAATCACTCTTTCGGGTGCGGGTATCGAGAAGGCTGTGCATTCTACTCTGACGTTGTCCCCTTCAATGCCAAATTGTGTTCGATGACTCACTATCGATGGTGGCCCTGTCATAACAAAAAATAATATCCATAACAGAAGACACCGGAGATTCAGAAGTTTTGAATAAGGAACGAAACGATTTGTATGAAATATTAAGCAGGCAAACTTTTTTATATCACGCATTCTTCTAAAAGAAAACTTTTTGCAAAAAAGTTGTGTTTGCTTTTAGGGGAAAAGAAATTTTAGGTTTAAATAAGTAATTTGTCTCTTTTTATGTATATATGTATATACAGTGGGTGATTTTTTTAATAGAAAATGTAATTTACTCATTTATTTTAAAATCATGGGCAGAATCAACTATAGGGAATTGACATAGGCTATCTTGGCACTATTTTTGACACTTATGATAGCCAAGCAACCGCAGAACATACGGCAAGGTGTTAAAGTTAGGAATATATCAGTCTGCTCCGCCAACCAGGGGGTCTATTCTTGAATCGAGAGAAAATTTGCTCTCAGGAAGTCAAATTCTCTCGCTATCATGCATCTCATTAGTCCTCCAAGACCAATCGAATTGCTTTCGATCAATATCGGGCAAAAGTGAGAGAAACCGATTTAAACCGAAGATTTGGACCAATGAGATGCATAGTAGCGAGATAATTTAATTCCCTGGGAGCAAATTTTCTCTCGATTCAAGAATAGACCCCCTGGTGGGGCACGTTTTTTAAATCAGCGATTTTTCAAGTTTGATGACATTGATTGATTTCATTTCACACCGGCCCAATACAAGAATGTGGTTTGCAAAAATAGCCAAACATTTTGCTAAAACAGCAAAAGATTTTTGCTTTTGAGTTTTAATGGTCAAACCTTCCCTCAAATCTCAATAAATTGCTTTGCTGAAATAGAAAACAATTCACGGTCATTTTAGCAAAGTAAATTTTGCAGTTATAGCAAAATTTTATAGATTTTTTTGCTATTATAGCATTCTCTTGCTACATACACTGTGTATATCTTTGTGTATTAATTTGAATGATGTTTTGCAATATGCTGAGTGCTCCAAATTACAGTGTTGCAAGCTCTAACGTTAAAATAGTGCTACGTTTCACATATTTCCTATTAACGTACTTAGGGCCAATTGTACCGTACTGTTAAACCTAGTTTGAATTCAATCGATTAGTTAATAGAATTACAACTGTGACATATTTTTTGTGTCAAAAAATAGAGCTTATTTGTTGAACAATACCAAAAATCAAAATAATACAGAAACAATAGGACTAAGATTTTCTTATGCCGCAGATTATCAAGTGCATGAATGTCGTGAGTGCTGCGGCTCACGAGGTTTGGGAAAAATAAAATATTATTACCTCTTAGATAGATAGCCGCTTCAGCCCCAATATCCGGAAATCCTGGCACGTGCGCTTTACAGTAGTACCGCCCGGCCGTGCTGTGATCCACCCTTAAGGTCAGATTCGGACTGGTACTGACGATTTTCTTCTTGTCGTCGTGGTACCACGCGATGTCGGGTACCGGGTTGCCGTCGACGTCACACGACAGAACCACCGAACTGCCGATTTCCGATTGGACCGAACGCGGTTTCGTGCGGAAAATGGGACCGTCTGAAAGAAAATTAACGACTTGATACTTTTTGATGGTGTTGGTTAACATATATACATGGAGAAAAATGTTTGCTATTTTTTTAAATACAAATTTTACAATAATTTAACACAATTAGAAAAATCAACAAAAAAATAATATATTTTTTTAAATTTTTGCAAAATTTTTATAATTTTTTTTTTCGTGTATTATCTTTTTAATTAAAATGGATAAAAAAGTCGTCAAAGTTTTAAATCAAAAACAAAAAGAATTTAGGATTTTTAAAATAATTTTTTCTAATAATCAGGATATAAATGTAGTGGTTCTGGCACAAGATTAGCGTTTAACTGCTAAAAAAAATTGTTCTGAATATATTGTAATATTATTTTTTGTACTTAAATTTTTATACAATTAGGTATCAAACTGTACAGTTACGGGTCATTCCATATCAAATCAACCAAAAAATCACAAAAATTTTACGCGACCAATTCCAATTTTGATGATTTTTGGTATATATCTTCTTCTTACCATAAAAGTTGAAAATGCAAATTTTTAGATTTTTTTGATTCGTAGTTTTTTTTTTTTTAATTTTTCAAAATAAAAAAGTCAGCATTTTGACCTTAACAAGAATGTACAAAACTAGCAATATCTCGAGAACCACTTACACTAGGAAACTAATAAATGGCTCATTTTAAAGTCATTTTGAAGCTCTTTTTTATGAAATATCACAACATAATTTTAACAAAAAAAAAAATTGGAAATAAAAAATTGAAAAATTCAAAAAGGCCATTTTTAATTTTTTTGAAAAAAATATATAATTTTGGTCAAAGTGTTACTTAATTATCCACAAAATTTTATGATGGAGAAATGATGGGTTCAATGTCAAAAAAAATATCAAAAATATTAAGTACATTTTATAGGCGATTTTTCATGCATGTGACATTTTTAATAAATTTTTTCACATTGAACCCATGATTTGTCCATCTCAAAATTTTGTGAATAGTTTAATAACACTTTAAAGAAAATAATATAATTTTTTGAAAAAAATTAAAAATGGCCTTTTTGAAATTTTTCAAAAAAAAAAATCAAAAATTTTTTTTTTTATTTTTTTTTTCAATATATGTTATGCAATATTCTCATATGAAAGGTCTTTATAAGAACTTTAAAATGAACCTTCACCTACTTTTCTATTATAAGTGGTTCTTTGGATATCCCTAATTTTGTGCGCACATGTTAAGGACAAATAAGTGACTTTTTCGATTTTCAAAAATTAATTCAAAATAAACAACTGGTCAAAAAAGTCTGAAATTTTGGATTTTCCAGTTTTTTGGTAGGAAAAACATGTATACTAAAAATCATCAACATCGGAGATGGTGTGGTAAAATACCCTGGTTGACTTGATATGGACTGACCCTAGGGTCATTCCATATCAAATCAACCAAAAAATCACAAAAATTTTACGCGACCAATTCCAATTTTGATGATTTTTGGTATATATTTTCTTCTTACCATAAAAGTTGAAAATGCAAATTTTTAGATTTTTTTGATTCGTAGTTTTTTTTTTTAATTTTTCAAAATAAAAAAGTCAGCATTTTGACCTTAACAAGAATGTACAAAACTAGCAATATCTCGAGAACCACTTACACTAGGAAAGTAATAAATGGCTCATTTTAAAGTCATTTTGAAGCTCTTTTTTATGAAATATCACAACATAATTTTAACAAAAAAAAAATTGGAAATAAAAAATTGAAAAAAAAAATTGAAAAATTCAAAAAGGCCACTTTTAATTTTTTTGAAAAAAATATATAATTTTGGTCAAAGTGTTACTTAATTATCCACAAAATTTTATGATGGAGAAATGATGGGTTCAATGTCAAAAAAAATATCAAAAATATTAAGTACATTTTATAGGCGATTTTTCATGCATGTGACATTTTTAATAAATTTTTTCACATTGAACCCATGATTTGTCCATCTCAAAATTTTGTGAATAGTTTAATAACACTTTAAAGAAAATAATATAATTTTTTGAAAAAAATTAAAAATGGCCTTTTTGAAATTTTTCAAAAAAAAAAATCAAAAATTTTTTTTTTATTTTTTTTTTCAATATATGTTATGCAATATTCTCATATGAAAGGTCTTTATAAGAGCTTTAAAATGAACCTTCACCTACTTTTCTATTATAAGTGGTTCTTTGGATATTCCTAATTTTGTGCGCACATGTTAAGGACAAATAAGTGACTTTTTCGATTTTCAAAAATTAATTCAAAATAAACAACTGGTCAAAAAAGTCTGAAATTTTGGATTTTCCAGTTTTTTGGTAGGAAAAACATGTATACTAAAAATCATCAACATCGGAGATGGTGTGGTAAAATACCCTGGTTGACTTGATATGGACTGACCCTTACTCTTAAATTAAAATACCAAGGCTAAACCAGATACCGTTACTGTGGTCCAGGTACCTTTGTTTAAGTTTTTACAGCAGGGAGGGTAATACTTACAACTAATGTCCAAACTCTGACTTTCTTCGCTCTTTCCAACAGCGTTGTGAACTTCACATTTTACAATTGCATCATGATGTTTTCTTGTCACGTTGTGCAACACCAACTCTGTGGTGTAATCGCCTATAAGGGGCTCATCGTTGAGAAACCTGTAAGAAACAGAAAAAAAAACAATTAATAGGTATATATTTGCTATAAAACATTACATAACAATTCTAATGCTTAAATAAATTTTCCACATGCTGAATTGTTTATAGATTGTGCTACAATGTTAGCATACGTACCATTTATAGGAAACATCACTTGGATTAGCGTCCGCAATACAACCTAATCTTACTTCCGAACCCTCAGGAATTCTACCGTTAGGAGTCGCTCCAGACAGGATCGTAACCGAGACTTTTGGAGCGTATTTTACCTGAAATAAATAAAAAACAGTTGTGTAATCCAATATATTTAGTTCCTGTGGTGTTCAAATCTCTGTTCAAAATTTCTAATATTTTATTTTGGAGGACTTCAGTTTTATATCAATGGTTTTTAAAAACACTCTTAAGAATGGGGAACCAGCAAGTTTTATTTTCATCATCCTCAGAAAATTTTAGAGTCCGACAGTTAAAAACCATGTAGAAACAACAATTAATTGCACAGGAAACATTTCAGTAGAACCAGATGACAAAAGTAATGGTGAAACTCTTGTAGAAAGATTTCTAGATGACGTTGAAGGAACAGTTTTTTTTATTTATGATCTAACAGGGTATCAGTAAATAGAATTGAACCTATTGGATTTTGTTGTAACAAGGTGTGATCAAAATTCATTGGTGGATAAGAACACAAAAGGCAAGAGCTATCCAATTTGTAGAAAAAGATTTATTATATTATAAAAGGTGAGAATTTTCAAGAAAAATCCATAGTGGTTTTAATCAGTTCTATCAAAAACACTGTTTAATTTGATAGACGAAGCTTAGAACTAGGGTTCTCTAATTTTTTTCTTATTTTGTTGGTTTAATTATCGTGCATCTGACCATCGCGTTTAGGCTGGTTTTTACTCTCTCTCGGGAGCTAAAAACAGAGTTTTTTTTTTAACTGGGTTATATGTACCGACTTTCTGCCCTCCGTAAATTGAGATTTAAAAATCGTCTTCGGAAATATGCGGATAAAAATCTAATCAAAATGCGATTTTGGAAAATTTGAATTTAATAGCAAAGTCTTGGAAACGTCGACGTTTTATTGATGAGAATAGCTACTTTTTGGGTCGAATAAGGTATATGTGCGGATAAAATACGAAAGAAAGGCATTCCAGGTACAAACTAAGGTTTAGAAACAATGATTTTTGTGGTTGTGCTTCTATACCTCTATTAAAAAGACCAAATTATGTGTGTAAATTAAAAAAAATCTTTGCAAAAAAAATCAGGGTCCGTAAATTCAAATTTTTTTTTAACACGAGTCACTACCTCGAACACAAAGTTATGATAAATAAATTCAATATCTAGAAATCCTTCCTTTGATGTATACAGTTTTCTCTTGCAGGACCCTTAATCTTGATTTAATAGAAAAATCAATCAAAGGACCACCTTTTCGCAGATTTTCACCAATTGCAAAACTAAACGCTTCCCTAAAACTAATCGGACGCTCACGGTTTATCAGAATGTGCAAAATTACACCTGTTTCATAAATTAATTTCAATCATAAAATCGTTAAGTATAGAAACGGCAATTCGTTAAACCAATTTTTATCCGAACCTTATTTCTTCAAACCCTCTCAATAACAAAAAATTAGAAATTTATAAGACCCGTTTTTGTAAAAGCCATTTTTAAAAAAACCCGGAATTTGTCAAACCATTATTTTTAAAAACCGGAATTCGTAAGACCCGTTGTTTATCAGAAATTTCTGCTAAATTGAACGAGAGGCGTACACGCAGGTGGCGCGGCGGCGCGGCGTTTCGATGCATATAGATGTCACTTTATTCCAGTTAAGAACAAATCTCTGATAAACAACGGGTCTTATGAATTCCAGTTTTGAAAAATAATGGTTTGACAAATTCTGGGTTTGATTAAAAATCGATTTTACAAATAACGAGTTTGGTTTGGTTCGATTAAAAACGGGTCTTATAAATTTCGAATTGGTTATTGAGTGGGTTTGAAGTTTTTATGGTGAATTGTTCTTAAGATGAAAATTTTTATTAAATACGGTCTGATAAATTCCTGGTTTGACAAACCGTAGGCGTTCTTAAGGCTCAACAATCACTCCGGAGGAGGCTGGTTGCGCAAAACAAAGCCAAGTAATTTAAAAAAGTAGATTCCTTTTCCGTTCAAAATAAATACAAATAAAGGTTGGTGGCATATCGGACACGCACGGTTTATTCTATATACACCAACATCCTGCGTTATTTAAACGACGAAATTTGTTTAAATTCGCTGGATGTAGTTGCTTATGTTATGCTTCATACGCCTGGTACAGTCCTATGTTACCCTCATGATGATGAGCCACAATAGACCTCTTAGGTCGCAGTGGAGAGTGCAGTATTGCACCACTCATAACAAACCTAACATACCCTGATGATTCCTAACAAGGATGAAACAGGCCTGTAGGTTTCTGGACTGTCCATTAGATCTGTGGAGGTTGCACATTCTGATAAACCTCCTGCATGTTCTTTCAGGTTTTTAATTAAATATTTTACAAAAAATGTTGGCTTTGACGTTCAGTTGATATGTTTTGATCTTTCCCTTTGATGTTCACTTTAAAAACGTAGTTCGAAATTCGGTCAACTTCATAGGCTCCTTCATATGGTTGTTCTAAAGGCTTCTTAACTAAATCAACTCTTACAAATTCATGTGAACAGGTGTTAAGTGTTTTGTAAGCGAAAATTCGCTTTTTTTGATGTTGAGCAGAAGGCGTTGTTCTTACTTCTCTAATTTGCTTTCATAATTTTTCTACAAAAAGTTGTGGTTGTATCTGTACATCTTCACTAACAAAAAACTCGCCTGTCAAACGAAGGAACTCTCCATGCACCATTTCTGCAGCTGTGGCTTTTAGATCTTCTTTGAAACTTGTTCGTAGACCAAGGAGAACAGTGCCTAGTGATTCAACCCAATCTGCTGGAGAATGCCACATGATAGCAGCTTTAAAAGAACGATGCCATCTCTCTACCATTCCATTAGAAGCTGGATGATAAGAAGTAGTTCTCATGCACTCTTTTGTTTCCTATCAATTTGTCTAGGGCTTCAAAAAGCTTGGATTCAAACTGTGACCCTCGGTCTGTCGTAATGCTTTCAGGTGATTGAATAATTTCTTAACAATAGTGTCAGCAGCTATGTCTTTGAGTGGGACAGCTTCTGGCCATCGAGAAAAATGATCTATCATTGTTAAACAGTGAAACAGGCAATATCATTGTGAATATGACAAACGATGGAGTTCTGGTCGTACTGAATTGAAAAGCAAAATTTGCGTCCGATATATCATGAACCTTTCTTTTTATTTATTTTTCACGGATAAGAAATCTACTTTTCCAAAACCTTATTTGTTTCGTGAAATGTTCGGATTTTCGGAAAATATTCTCGGTAACCGTGTCGGAACGGTGTGTAGTGGCATGACAATTTCGCATGCCGCCGGCTTATTTACTATTGACACAAAACAAATGAAGGGTGCCGTCATTTCGTGCTTCGCCATAATTTATTCCGACATGCTTTTGTTTTGCTCTTGCTGTGTGCGCTATATTCAACCAAAGTGTAAATCGGGCGTTTAAAGTAAAAAATTGCTAACTATATAGCCATTTATAAATGGGAAATAAATGGTTTAGAAAAAGTTGCTAGGATAAAAAGAGCAGCTATTTAAAAGCGACATCAGTTTAGTTTGCGATAACTGTAGTTTATTACAAAAACCTTTGTATAAAAATTATACAGTTTGATTTGAAGTTGTTTCACTTATTTTCGAAGCTGATATATAGGTATCTTTTGACCCAAAAAATTGTTTATAATTGCAAGGAGGAAAGA
Source organism: Oxystoma pomonae (assembly GCA_963921995.1). Taxonomy (NCBI): domain Eukaryota; kingdom Metazoa; phylum Arthropoda; class Insecta; order Coleoptera; family Brentidae; genus Oxystoma; species Oxystoma pomonae. The sequence continues at coordinate 89,984,048 of OY998169.1, forward strand.
AAAATATAGCTTTTAAAGTTGTACAAAAGTAATCCGAAAAAAACTTCAGAAAATTTAAATTTGCTTTTTCTTTATTTACATTTTTCTTTCGCTACGTTTTTAAATGCTTTTAGTCAAGGGAATTTGCTGGTAATTTAAAAAGTTTTCGGCACAAATACCTTCTGCTTTGGTTCGAAGCTGCGGCGCAAAAAATCTTGTTTCATTACGGGAAAGAATTGGAAACTTTTTAGGTAAACAGAAAAACATAATTTTTGCAGAGAAATTTTTAAAATTTACTTTTACAGTATCATTATTTTAGTAAGCAGTTAAGAAAACATTGTTTTTCAAACGGAGTTAGGCTGTATAATTATTTTAAGAGTGTTGCTGAACTGTCACAGCAGACTTAAATTCTTTGCTATATTAAAAACTTAGATTAAATAAAGAAAAGATACCTGGTTTAACGAAAACTCCTTGGCAAATAATAACCACTGTTTATTTAAAAAATTTGCCAACACACGACAAAAACAAAACAATGAGTTGGAATAAATTTCATATCGTTCTAAAAGTTAGAGAGGGAAAGCGTCGGAGATACTACGCGAAAACAAGCCTATAAATGAACAGGTGAATGGCAGAGCGGTTTTATAGTCAGATTTTTCGATGAGTGGAGTGACGTCATATTTGCCTCTAAAAACGTATTTCTTTTTTGTCAACAATTAGCATACCAATAGAAACGTTTCTATTTACAAAAAATTAATAAAGAAAGAAGCAAGCCCGGTTAATTTTTGCACTACACTATTCACTACAAGAAGAAGAATTTTGGAAACAGGTGGTCTTCACGGATGAAAAAATCTTTCAGTCCCACAATGACAGCAAACAAATTTTGGTATATCGTCCGCCACGAACACGCTTTCTCCAAAAATATATTGCTGGCAACGAAGACCGGGCTAGAAGATTTTCCGTGAATATGTGGAGTTGGATATCGGCGAGGGGACATGGGGCTCTTTTTAGAATCGATGGAAGATTTACGGCTAAGGTTTATGTTGATATTATGAGAAATATAATGCTTCCAGAAGCAACCATTCTTCATCCAGAAGGTTTTGTGTATCAACAGGATAACTGTCCAACACCTTTCTTTAGTTTAGAACGGTGTTGAACTGTCCTATCCATACCGCACGCATTGCTAAACAGTGGTTCCAGCAAAACAACATCGAGGTTTTGCCATGGCCGGTAAAAACTTCGCAATCCCATGGCTAATGTGTGGGGCCTTATAGGAAAAAAGTTAACACGAATATTTTTCCCAGAAATTAGAACCACTTAATGGAGCTCATGACTGGCAAACATTATCGAAGCTGACGGGACAATGACACGCTAATGAAGAAACGTTTACTTGTTTTTTTTTTAATTTACGTAGTGTTTTCTCAATAATTTCTTTTTGATTTCGAACATTTTTGGTTGTCTTCAAAAACTTAGATTACTCAAATTTACTGATTCTGTAGAGGTGCGCTGATTATGATTAAGTTATTGCTTTCCTTTCGCTAAACAGTTCCTTCTTGTTGATACTTTTTTCTAATTCGCAAAATATTGTGGTCCTGTTTTGTCCATAATAAGCTTTAAGAATAAGTTTTCATAATAAAATGTCGAATAATTCTTATAGAAAAGTGTGGCCAGTCTCCTTATTTTTGTGTTTACAATGTCAAAAGAACTAACCTGTAATTAGAAAACCTCAGATACAACAGAGAGTCAGAGAAAACAGTCAGATACAATAAGCAACGCAATTAGCAAAACCTAAATTTAACAGACCTGCGGCTAACTTCTGCTGTACGCATTTTATGTGGCCGGAAGTGTACATGTGTTTAAACGCATTTCTGTTTTAAGTTTTCTTTATGATTTTTATTCCTATAATATTTCATATAGTCCAGAAGAAACCGCACCCAAAGATATGTCAGCATTCCAACGACAAACCTCCAATTTCCATTTTCCATATAGCGGCACCTAATACAAGACCTTTGCCCTGTCCCATTTTGGGGTCTAATTCTCACTCCCTTGGCGACTGTTAGCTTTCTCCGAATATGAGCGCTAATGACAAAATTCCGCAAAGGGATGAAAGGTCCCGGCCTGCGTGGAGCCAGTTTATCTTTGGTTTGAGGGTCTTTTATGGGGTTAATTTTTGTATAGCTTCTCGGACTAATGGGAGTAAAATTAAATATTATGTTTTTTCTTTCAAACAACAAGACAGTATCAAAAGATACCTTTTTACTTCCCTTGCTAAAGGGAAGTAATGTAATCATCGAAAAATCGCACTTCGAAATTTTCATGATCCTCCACGAATTTTGAGGTTTCGAATAGTGATAAGCACGAATCCAGACGCCGTCGCTCTGTCTGTCGGTCTGTCTGTCGCCTACTTTGTAGCCACTCTAACTCAAAAACTCCTTCACTAATCATAACAAAACTTTACGTAGTGATTACTTTTGTTGACGCGCAGACCCCTATTGTTTTTGAGCATTCTCCTAGTAGACCCTTCGGAGCTACCCCCAAAAAACTTCATCCCTAAAAAAAAATATCAGAATATATATGTATATATATATATATAGCACATGTAAAACGAAATGTTTTTAGAAACAATAAAGTCTGAATCTATATATATATATATATATATACATATATAGCATATATAAAATGTATTGGAAAAGTCCGTGCACTGGAAAAGTCTGGATACACTCTGGAAAAACCAGGATACACTGTGAACATGTCCGAGTACAACATGGAAAAGTCTGAATACACCCCTGAACAGTGTAGATACACCCAAAAAAAAGTCTGGATATACTCTGGAAAAGTCTGACCAACCCACTCGGACCCATATATATATGAGTAGCGGTTTTTTATATAATATATGTTCTTCTGAGCGAGGCAAGTTTTGGATTAAATCTTTACTTGATTTATTTTACTTTTTTACGTTCGATTTTTCGTACGGAAAGTTCTACGTTACAAGGCATGTTCTTTCGAAATATTTCCACTCTCAAGAAAGGACCTTTTTGTTCAATTTTCCGGTCCCTTGATCGTTTTCCGATCCCATTTTTGACAAGTTGCATATGACTTCTTGTCTACAGCTTTTAGTTTTTTTGGCAGTGTTGACACCCATAAAAAAGCTCTTTTAAATTTGTTTAAAAAGTTTTGTTTACAAAAATGGACTCAGATTTATAAAATGAGTTGATATATAGAATAGAATAATAATAGAATCTGCTTCAAGAGTCACTTTCGATTTGCTTCCTGAAAAATCTATAGAACGCTACCAGAGAAATTTTGATGCGTTCATAAACTGGTGCGAATTAAAAAACGTTAAGAAAATTAATGAAGATGTATTCTACCACACATTTTTAATGCTCAAAGTAAGTATGCTATAAATATGGGTAAATAAAGGACATGATTTTGCTTGATAAGTTGTCCGTGGTCGGCCATAACTGGTCGTCAGCCATCACTGAATTAGCTGTGTGAAGCTAATAGCTACACTATAATTTTTCTAATGTTTTTTACAATTATTTTGCACAAGCTAAAGCTTTAAGCTATGGGATCCTGTCACCAGGAATCACATTTCGCTAAAATTCAAGATGGCGGACGCTTTTGAAAAATGCCAAAACTCCTTATCATTTAGATCTTTATGGAGGGTAGGTACAAAGCGATAGAGTAAAATGGCATCAAAATTAGAATTAATGCAACGATGAATATTTCGCAACGGACATTGATTGATCTTATAATTATGTTACCATCGATTACACCAAATGGATTCTATCTTCTTGGGGTCCATGCATATATTTCGATATTTGGAAACAACTACTTCAAATAGTGATCAACGAATATTTTTACTCGAAAAAAATAAATGAGAAAATGGCGTTTTGAAGCTCAATCTCATTCAAACAGTTAAAACCGCGGGGATTTTTCGAATGCACGGTAATTCCTCCGTCTCCGAGAGGGGGAGCTGTCTTCGTCCTTTTCGCTCTCTAACTTTAAGAACAATGTGGTTCAAATCATGCTGCTACAACCAAACGAGGCATAATAAGAACTTTGTATAAATAGAGCCGTTCAAATTTGTAGCAATTATCATGACTTGGAAATCGAAATAAGAAACATTAAGAAGGATCTGCAGCAGAATGGTTAGAGCCTTAAAATGATAACAGACACTATTTCTAAATTTCAGCAAACAGGACAGAGATTACAAGACCAAAACCAGCCAGGCACTCCTTACAAATCCATACATTAAAGGAGTATCAGAGAAAATCCGAAGAGTAGCGTATATTAAAACAGCTTTTAAATCTAATAACACAATTCGAGGCCTTCTTAGTAAAACAAAACCGGAGAATAAACAAAAAGAATCCATTTACCAAGTTTCTTGTGAGTGTGGTGAATTATACATCGGCGAAACAAAAAGACCAGTATATGTTAGGCTTAAAGAACATCAGACGAATACCCAAAGAGGTGAAACAACGAAATCAGGAATCGGCGAACATGCATAGGCGAAAGAACATCGAATGAAGTGCTGAAGCTGCCTTTATTGGGCAGAATCAAGGTATTTTCAGTAAACCAAGTGTTGAAATTCCAAATATAGTGGAGAACAAAAAAAATGCAACACCAGAAAGGAAAACATATTTTTAAAGTAATTTATTTATATATTAATGCTCTTTGTAATTGATTACATTTCCAAGAAGATTCCTCCATGATAATCATCAAAAAATTAATAATGAGTGGCTCCTCCATGGTTATTTATGCACTCGTTTGTTCTGTTGGGCATTGCCAGAATAAGATGGTCTATATCATATTAAGGAAAACTCATCCAAATCCTACTTACGACATGCCAGAGTTCATCTAAGTTTCCAGGGGGACGTGGTAATCGACTAAGATTGCGCCCTATCATATCCCATATGTGTTCGATAGGCGACAAGTCAGGCGATCTTGCTGGCCATTCCAAAGTCTCTATGCCAAGTTCATGTAAGAAGTCCATTATTTCACGAGCAATATGCGGTCTGGCATTATCTTGTTGAAAGATCGCATTTGGGATAGTTTGTAGGTAGGGATGTAAAACTGGCTGCAGCACTTCATCGATATATGCAGCAGTCAGATTGCCGTTAATGAGGACTAGAGGTGATCTGCTTCCTAAACATAAAGTACCCCATATCATAATACTTTGCTGTCTTGCTGTATCACGTTCAACACCAAAGTCTACATTTCGTCTCTCACCTCGAAATCGCCTAACCCTCATGCGTCCATCGTGGCCGCCTAAACAAAACCTAGATTCGTCGGTGAAGCTTATGGTATTCCATTCGTTATTTTTGCCGAGCTCCGCACCACTCCAAGCGGCGCGGCGAGCCTTATGTTGTGGGGTCAAAGGTAGCACCAAAAGCGGGCGGTAAGCCCTCAGCCCCATACCAAGCAATCTTCGATTAACTGTCATCCTTGAAAACACTCGTCCTGTAGCTGCAATTACAACATCTCTTACTTGGCGTATACTGCCCCGTCGATTTCTGAGACCAAGAAGTCTGAGATGCCGTAAATCAGGACCTGGTAATAATCTAGGGCGTCCAGAACCTGCACGACGTCTATAAGTCTCATCATTGGAACACCTTCTCCAAACGCTTTACACTGTTGATGGGTTGGCATTAACCCTTCTTGCAATTTCCCGTAAACCAAAACTGGCCTCTTTCATGCCCACGATGCGTCCTTTCTCGAAGTCGTTTAAAGATGAAATGGTTGGCGACCGCGAACTCTTGGCATTTTTGTTTTTTAAGTAAACTGTAAGCAATCCAAAAAGACCAAAAACTCCAAGAAAAATGATTTAATATTTTCAGAAAAGGTCTTTTATGTGTTGGTTGTTTTTGGAAATGAATAGAAAAAATCTGTGAAAAAAGAAAAGATTAGAAGACAAAAAATTTATCAAATATTTCTTTCGAGATAATAAAATAATTTTGCTTGTTGTTGCATTCTTTTTGTTCTCCAGTATATTTGGAAGCCCCTCCTTGGGCGGAGCCAACTTCTTAAGTCCGACACACAGAGTTAATTTCAACAATGTGGAACTCACACAAGATTATGTTTTGGTTTTGTGGTACTGCCCTTGCATTTTCCGGTAAAAAGTCGTACCGATAATAACTTTCTTAATCAAGTTAGCCAGAAAGAAATGCAGAGGCAAAAATTCTTCTGTGCCCAAGCCAGGGAAAATAGAACATACAGGGAATAGATATTCCGAGGGATATCCCAACCGACCAATCTAAAAAATTGGGGGTAACCATGCGATTGAAACGTCACTTTTCCTATGCTTTGACACAAGAGGTTGACAACGGCTTTTCAAAATGGCGTATTTTATTGTTGTTTTCATGACAATAAAAGCTACAAATTAACCTTTAGAATACCTCATCTGTTCTTTGCAGAAAACACTTACTTTTTGTGAAATTTTTATACAATCCGCGAAGCAGATAACTCTAGAAGTTGAAATAAACAACACAAAAGAAGAAACAAACAAGAAAGTAGGGTTATACGTCAAGTCAGACCAGAGATCAAATTTACCCAGGGAATATAAATTTACCTAACTGCTAGGCCTCTTAGATTGCTCCATCCGCTCGTTCAAAATTTGTCACTTTTTCTTTGGCGATATCCATTCCCTATATGGCCTTGCCTGATTTTCACATTATTTTTTTTTTCAATGTAATTATATTTTGCATTATAGTATCTTAATTATAGTTATAAGCTGAATAGTTATAATTTTAGTTTAATTAAAAGAGATAGAAAAACCTCTCAGTAATTTTTGGGGTCCCAAAATTATAACGGGCACAGAAAAAAAATATATTTTTTTGTCGCAAGAACCCCCATTGAAAATAAGGTATATGTAGGTAGATCAGGTAATTGACGGAAAGTCGATATTGCCGGCCATATCATTTTATTGGGAATGGGTAATCTATAATTTAACTGAACCAGGAACTTACAACCAACCGCAATAAAACGGAAACATTAAAGAAATTTTAGAGAAGAAAACGTAATTATATGTAAAATGAGACGGAAATTTGTAAGTAGTTTATTAATGTAAAAATCGATAAAGTGTGGGAATAACAGTAGGAGTTCCTGAGATTTTATTATAACTGAACTCCACAATTTGTCGAGCGATAAAATATACTTTAATCCGCTTAATCACAAGATTTATACGCTATTTTCCGCACTTTGCGACCTTTCTTGTCATAAAATCATTAGAAATTATGTTATGTGACATTCATATACCTACTTCTACTAAAGCAAAATTTCCAAAAACTATCTGAGATGAGATTTGTTTTAATCATGCATCTGAACGTTTTTTCATAAATGGGTCATTCTCAAAAATATGTAACATTTGATGAAATCGCTCTTTATCTTAAAAACTTTTATTACCATCTATTTAGGACTCTTAATCAAAAATTTTAATTCTGCTTTAAAATATGAAAAAAGTGCCCACATTACGTGATTCGTCACTGTAATCGTTTTAGAATTGCACTGGCTTAGAAATAAATGGCCGATGTAGTCGGGTTTCCCAAAATATTTTGATGATAGCTCAGTTAGAACCACAAGAAAAACATTTTTGTAAACGAAAAAATTAAAAAATTAAATGCAAAACATTTAAAAAACTTATAAAAATGCTTGTAATCAAAGTCCCCATCACTAGTGTGGACATCCTAAAACACCAAGATTCAGATCACAAGCTGGCATCAACCAAGAGCAAAAAGTGTCAGTCAATTCGTAAGGAAGAGCCAGGGAGATAAGTTCTGTTTTTTTTAAAAGTGTCCCGTTGGTCATCACGCGTGTGGTTATATTTAGAAAGTAGTAAATTAACTTTTTATAAAAACTAATTTTTACTTAAAGATTAGGAAAAAAAGTGAAGGTTTTCTAAAAATAAATAAAACGTTAGAAAACCTCAGTCGTGTGGACGTCACTTGTATGTGATACATGGCTACTCGAGTGATCAGATTTTTTTTATTAATGCATAATCTCTATTATTGTATCCCCGTATATTGTATATTCTACAATTTTTTTGTATAAAATGTATATATCCCGAGACGAAAAGTTTATAGCACAAAGGTAGCGAGAGCTACAATTCGTCGACGGATAAACACACTGATATGATGATAAACACGAGGTTTATACGTTTTGGTACTATTCTACTAGCATAAAAGTTATCATAGCTAAAAATAGTAAAATTGTTATTATTTTTGTAATTTTTTGCACTTTTAAAGTAGTTTAAAAAAAAAAATTAAAGAAATTGTATTTATCGAGGTTTAGATACTCTACTATAATGTTTATAAAAAGTTACCATAGCTTAAATTCGTTTCAAAAATTTAATTTTTTACCTCTTTTTAGTTTTTAAATTTGACTTTTGTTTGACCGGCTTTTGGGTTAGGCTTTTGTTTTAAAAACTAAGTTCTCAAAGAGTCACTGTATGGACAAAGGCAGTTTATTATTTTGTTTTGTTATTTTAAGTTACAAAGGCACCAGCTTTTTTAAAGTTTAAATTTTACGTTTCAATCGTTTGTTTTAATAATTAAACCATTTTCTATGCGTATATAATATTTTTTTATAAATCACAGGTGTGAAACACTTGCGTCACTGGCGTGGACACGATAAAATAAAAAATTATAAAATTGCTATTGATTTCGACTCTGCATTAAACGATAATGAAACAGATCTAAAAACAGATATAATTAAGCAGTATTTTGCAACTTTATAATTTTTTTAAAAATCTCCACACCAAATGTTATACATCCTAGAGAAAGGCCCAAATATAGTGATATATGATATTATTTTATGATTGACACCATACAGGTAATCAATCAAAAGCAAAATGTGAAAAAACTTTCTACTTTAGTAGCCAATGTACAGTTTGGTCATTTTGTTTACTTTTTAACCCTACTTTTACTTTTTATCCCATATTTTTACTTTTCATCTCTCTTTTTTACCTTTTATCCCTATTTTAAATTTAGGTGCAAAAATAGTATTATAGTATTATTTACCTCCAATTTCAGCTTAGCAGACCGATGCGTTCTTTCGGCAGTATTCTGAGCTTGACATATAAACGTGGTGTTGTGATGGACCTTTCTCGGTGTCAACTTCAGTATCGACTTGGCTGTAAACCTGCGATTGTCTGGAAGTTCTTCCACTAAGTATTCGGTGCCGTCTTTAAGAACGTTGCCTGAAAAAGAGTAAATCCCTCTAAAATTGTGTTGACAGATTTTGTTAATTTGAACATGTTCTAAGATTTGAACCTTAGAAGATTGAACCACCAGAAGGAGTCTGGTCTGTCTGGTTACACTGGTTGTTTGAGTGCAACATCTACAGTGGGGACAGGGGAGAAAGAAATCTGTGTTGCCAATCTTGATAACAAAATTATGCAACAAAAAACTGATTAAATTTGGATTAAGTTTTGACGCTTATTTATTAATTAATTAATGAGATTTAAGATATATGTTGAAAAAGCTAATATATACAATATATAATACTCACAACCTATTTAAAACTTTCGACGATTTTTTGAAAATTTAACACGTTTTTTCCTTAAACATCTTCTTTTGTAGTCAACGTGGCGACATTGAATGTCATTATTGTTTAAAAAGTGAAAGTTTCAGCACTTGTTAATAGTGTTTTTTGATATTTTGGTGAAAAGTTTGTGGTTTAACAGAAGCCGGGGGACCGCAGTATTTCGTTTCACAGGTACGTTAAATTCAAATATTAACTAAATATTAGGTTAGAATTCGTCATATTTGGTCAGGAAATCTGTGTTGCCGGCTTGTTATTAATTTCAGTATGAATAGGGATTTCCATAGCACGTTTTTCTTATTTTTATAGTTGTACATCCTTCCTTGAATACATTTTTAGTTTTTTTTTTATAGAAACATTGATTTTTATTACTATAGCTAGACCATTTAATTAAACGGAACTAAAAATTATTTAAGGTATTTTAAATAATATCAAAAACAGGAGAAAACGTATTAGGTTAACATAACAACAAAGGGATCAAGATGTTGAAGTCAAACAACCTGCCCTAGGTCTGGAAAAAGCTCCTTCTAGTAGTTCAATGTTCTAAAATTTAAAGAGTTTTCAAATTTTTTAATCTAACTCATAAACCATCAAAAAAACATAGTCCTACACCTAGAGACGCTGGGAATCGCCAAAGACTCAGAGTGTCAAGGTGCAGGGAGGATGAAGAATCGTCCTGTGAATGTGAACAAATTTCTCACCTGTCACCTGCTTTGAACCATGTGAAAAGTGAGAGAGGCCAATACTCACCGATGACTACTCAACTCACAGGCCGTCAAGAATACGGGCCCTGGGGTGTCCGACTGTGGCCAGGTGAAGAGAGTCGTACCTTGAAAGCTATCAGCTCAGAATCTGTTCTTTTGCGAAAGAGACAGATTTCCAGGGCTAAACCATGGATAGTGGGCGTGCAAAGGGCTCAGCAAGGTGAACTACGTACATAGGAATCGTCCCGCCCGCATTTCTACATTCATTTATTCACTCATAAACCATAAATGAAAAAAGCTCATAAATGAATAATGAACGAGCCCATGAAACTAATAACTGAATTGCTAACTTAACCGAAAAATAACTTCGAAAATGAAACAGCTCGAAAAATTGTTAGGTATCTAATTTATTGTTAAAAATTATATAAATAGATTAACAAGCCAACAACCAAAATGTAATATCGAAATTTATTGAATAAATAATTTTCGGCCGTGCAGAATTTTTCATATATATGACGTATAAATAACAAATGCGATAAAATAGGCTGGGACTGTTGTATGCGATTAGCAAACAAGCAGTTAAAAAAATGATATACATTTTAAAGCTAAAATAAATATGGGATGAGCAATACAAAATAGTTATTTTACATTAAGATCTCACGCACAATATCGTAAAAAAATCTTCAGGGTCGCTTATTTTTTTTTTCTTGGCAGCTCTGTAATTAGACAACGGCTAACAATTAATAATTAATAGTGAATAAGTTTGGTTATGATTTGAGTCCACTCTCTTCGTTTATACTATTAAAACCGGTTTACTGATTTTGAGTTTTTCCCTAATTTGTGTCATTGCTTATAATCCGCCTGGTATATGTACACCATTGACCACTGCGAAGGATAGACGTATTCAAAATTTAAAAGGACTGAGAGGGGTTTTGTTGTCGTTAGTGATTGTGTTACGAAAATAATTTTGAAAGCCGTGATTTTAAGAGGAGGGAGATACGAATAAATATAATTTGTTTTATTTCTTAATGAGTTTTGTTCGCCATTCAACTTTCAATATTGATTACAGTTAACTACACTCATATATGTATACCTAATGCCTAATAAGTACTCAACAGGGTATCAGATAGCATAACACAACACACTTTTGAAAGCTTTGCAGTAATATTCCATGCGATCTATTGGACAGTAAGAAAATTTCTCGAGAACTCCAGCATCACAGTAAAAGTATGACAGGTTAGTAGAGTAAAAACAAATTTTAAATATTTATCTACGGCGCATAGAAAACTATTTGAATAAGTATCTCCTAATTTTTTTGCTTTTAATGGTCATAACTTTTGTTTACGTAAACCGATTTTTATGTAATAAAGACTATGTAACCCAAGAACCAAGGGAAATAAGGTTAGTAGTTCATATGTTATGTTATGTTAAATAAACAAACAGACAGAGAGAGAGACAAAACAATCTAGATGCATAGATTAGCACCAAATTTTTGCCTAATTACTTTTCAAGCCGCCCAATTAGAAAAATAAATTATATGATGTGACTTTTTATTCACTAACTAAGAGACCTAGTGAGTTCGAATTGGACATCCCGGGCGCGCCAACAATCAAGCGTTTCTTTACGTTAGTAAGAGGGAGACAGAGGCGACCCCGGGGCTCGAACTCACTATTTATTGTTCTCAAACTATAGAACGATTTGCACCGCTTCTCTTTTTCCGTTACATAGCCATTGGTACTCTTAATGTAGATTTTACATAGCAACGCTGTTAAAGTAGTCTCGAACAGGGATATCTGAAAGCGGGACCCCCATTTAGATGTCAAAAGTTATGTTTAAACGCAATTAATTCTGTATAAATAAGTTCTATCCTCCCAGAAGTGATTTTTTTAAATTAATGTTAATGTTCTGAGGAAAATACGGGAAAACATTTTTAAGAAGGGCATGCAGTAGATTTTCTTTTGAAAACAAACCTTGTTGTTACCAAACCAAACTTTTATAAACACGTAGAAATTTCATTAAATTATTTTTTATAAAATTAGAAAAAGCATGGACATTGATTTTTTTAAAATTTTTGATGTCGACTTTTAACGAAACCATAAATCCAACTTTCAGAATTTTTGTCTGTTTGTTTGTTTCAGCAGTAAGCAAAAACTACCGCTCGAATGTTGATAGGAGTATCACTACTGGATTTGTTGGAGTCCTGGGTAGGAAATGGGTTCAAAATCGGTTTACGAGAACAATAGTTAATAGCATTTAAAGCTGGAAAAACGGGGAAAAAACCGCAGAAGAAGCTGCGGGGTCTTTAGCTAGTAGTCTAATAATCCCCATCAAATCCTGTTTTAACCTCAAAAGCACTCCTAATGGAGCATTAAGTGGCCAACGTTCATAACTTACTTAATAAAGCTTTAATGGATACACAACCTTCCCCTTAATAACGGTGCAATACAGAAAAATCGTTAAAGGGACAATAGCCTATTGGTCTAATAAAAATAAGTTGTTGCAAATGGATTTTAGTAATTTAGGTGTCTTTCTTGCCACAAACGACGACGGTATATACACTACGATTGAACTCCACAACTGTTGCATCACACAAGTGCTAATCTCGACTCTCTTGAACATTTCAACATATGCGGTAAAGCACCTGACGTGTGCCCTCTACATATTAGCGCATTGTCGACCATTCAGTCGCAATTTAAACTCAATAAGTTGCAGTCGGCAGCCATTCGTTTGTTGCTCATTTGAATATCGATACTTTCTCCGAAAAAATATCTATAAAAATTAAAAACAATTCTGGTCGCACATGTAAACTTAGCAATTGTTAGAACCATATAATTGGGTCAAAATCTGTTAAGCTTTCCGCGAACGTAAATAACTCTTCTAATTTTCGGGGCCCTCCCGGACGCTCGATAACCCTTAACCTTGGCTTACAAGGGTGGTCCTAAAATGTGTATGACTTAAACACCACACGTATTTGCCAAAATACAAGCATAAATTATCAACAGTCTGTTAGACTGCGACTTCTAATACTGGTCAATCACAGCATGGTAGTTCTTGCGAAGGTCCCACGTATGGGACTTCTAAGAAGAGGAACACAAGGACCTTTGGAACGAAACATCGAGGTAGCATCCCAACAAAATTGCACGAGTAAGAGAAACCTATCTCTAGACTATGGGATGAGAACCACAGATCAGCCCCTCACATCTTGTTTAATTCACTCACTCACTCACCTACGTCATCACTTAACATTTTCTTGAAGGCAAAAAAAAGAGGATAAATAAGGCAATATTAAGAAAATCTATATGATCAACTGCTATATCACGATCACAAACTAAATAATCAGAGTTACAAGGAAAGGAACTTCCTCTCAATAGACTAGATTAGAATAATTTAAAAAAAGATTATTTCCTGCTGCTTTTATGCTCCTTTCACCATGATCCACTTTCCCGGATCAAAGTCGAGCCCTTAAAATCTAGGTAGACTCTACACACTTTAATCATGTGAACATTAATGAAACTATATGTTTTGCTTTACAAGCAAAAAATTTGAGCTTGCCACATACACGTAGTAAAAGGTTTGTAAAAAATGTTACGAAACTTAAATCCCAACAAAGATGGGTAAAGATCTGGGACAACCAAAAACCCACCAGATACTAAAAGAGAAGAACACCTAGATGAAAAATAATCGACGAACTACTCGACAATGGATACCCTACAGTGGAAACTGCTACAAGAGAGTATTTTCTAGATTCTAAGCTGTACGACAGCGATCTAAGTTGCAAAAAAATAAGGCAAGGAAACATAGTAAAGACATTATTGTAAAACTATAGAAGGGAGACAATATAAAGAAAAAACGACTTTAAAACATGAATACACATAACCTCTTGCACCTATGACCAGGGTGAAAAATCAAAGTGGCTAAGAAATATTTGATAACGCCACGTGATTCATCCAATTGAACCTATTCTAATATTTAACATTAAATTGGTCAAAATTGTTGGATCGATCATTTTTTTTAAAAATTCGTGTTTAAAAACAATTTTCCCCTGGTATCAAGCCGTGTTCGTTCACACATTGTTGAATAGTAAATGCTAACAACGCCAACGACGCTGACATATCTGCTATGCCCAGAAGGAAGGTAAAAGCTTATCTATTGTCCGCAAAACATGTCTCCGAACAAATAATTCTTGGAAAACAGAAGTTCTGCAGGGAGCATTACGGTGAGTCTACCCATCTTTTAGGAAACTATGAGAACCACGTGTAAAGTATACATGCTGAAAGTCTTCGAATTGTTAATTTGGAGACAATGATGTGTTTGAAATTAGCTCTGTGTTTCAGACTTCCATTGTCTATATTTTATTTATACACAACGTTTCGATCAGTATAATCTCTCATCGTCTTTAGGTGCAAACTACAATCTATTTCTAAGGCTACGTAGTTATATAATATGGGAATTAACTCAACCGTGATGTTTAAGAAGTTGAATTTCAACACTTGGTTTACTGAAAATATCCTGATTCGGCCGAATAAAGGCAGCTTCAAGGAATTTTCGTTTCTTCCAGTATGACTCTGTGCGAAACATTTGCTTCTGTCCACTTCATTCGGTGTTGTTTTGACCATGCATGTTCGGCGATTCCTGATTTCGTTATTTCAACTCTTTGGGTATTCGTCTGATGTTCTTTAAGCCTAGCAGATAGTGGTCTTTTTGTTTCGCCTATGCATGATTTACCAAACTCCTTATTTTGTTTGTTCTCCGATTTTGTTTCACTCAGAAGGCTTCAAATTGTGTTATTAGATAGAAGTACGTAGCCTTAGGAATAGATTGCAGTTTGCACCTGAAGACGATCATAGATTGTACTGATCGAAACGTCATGTATAAATAAAATATAGACAATTGGAGTCCGAAACACAGAGTTAATTTCAGTATCAGTTATAGTTTAATATCTACAGAAATAAAATCAATCCTCAAAAACGGCTGGTTCGATTTGGATAAAATTTAGTAAGAAGATAGGGTGTGACCTCATTTCGCTTAATGACAGCTTTCAAATTACATTATTTGCCTCTAGCAAAAAAAAATAATTTAAAAAGCTTGTCGTTTGCAAAGTTTTGAAAATATGTCATCGTCATAAACGTTCCTTGACAAATGCAAAATTGATTTTCATGTGCACTAGCAAGAATCGCATGTCGGTCGATCATCCCGGAGACTTCAAAATTGGTAAATTGACTGACATAAATAATTTTCCACACTAACAAAACGAAGCGTTTTTGGAATTTGGGATAAGCTTCATTTGTCTATTGATTACCAAATTGATGACCTTGCTAGAATGAGATATGTAAGAAAAGTAGATTTCTTGTCCGTGTAATGGATAGTCCAGAACCTACTACTATAAATTTGACGACGAAAGTTGTTTAAATTCGCTAGGTGTGGTTGCTTATGTTATGCTTCATACGCCAGGTACAGTCCTATGTTACCCTGATGACTGCTAACAAGGATGAAACAGGCTCTAGGTTTCTGGACTATCCATTAGATCTTGGAGGCCTGGTCGTAATGAATTGAAAAGCAAAATGTTTATTTTTTTTTAAATAAAATGGATAAGGTTGAGGATTTTAGAAATTCAAATTTGGTTGATTGATTAAAAACTTACCGTGCCCATCTATCCACGTAATTTCTGCCGCAGGTTTGCCACCATGACTAATGCATTCTAGTTCTATCTCTCGATCCTCTGTGGTAACCATGTAGTCACCTAGAGTGTTGGAAAAGAAAGATTTTAGTTAAAAAAAATATTTTCTTATTTATAGTTAGTGTATATGTGTGAAAAATAAGACATTGACAACGTACAATCACTGGCCTAGAATTGCACTCAGGCTACCTGCGTGAGAGGTAGATATGCCAAGAGACATGAATAAATCATGTTTCGCCCTGAGAGTCTATTCTTGAATTGAGAGAAAATTTGCTCCCAGGGAGTAAATTCTCTCGCTACTATGCATCTCATTGGTCCGAATCTACGGTTTAAATCGGTTTCTCTCACTTTTTTCCGATATTGATGGAAAGTTATTCTCTAAGTCAAGACCAATAAAAAAAATTTCGATCAATATCGTGAGAGAAACCAATTTAAACCGAAGACTTGGATCAGTGAGATGCATAGTAGCGAGAGAATTTACTCCCTGGGAACAAATTTTCTCTCGATTCAAGAATAGACCTCCTGGACCTAGTCAGACAGGCTACAAACCACTGATATTGTCAGATTTTGTAAATTTTTTATTGTCAAAGAATTAGTCAGGAAAAACCATTGTCAATGTAAATGGTCAGTTTGGAAATGTGAAATTCGTGTGGCTTAATACGTACCTTGAACAATTTTCGGCGGTTCGGGTGGTACCAAAACCGATAATCCGGCAAAGTGACTTCTGATACCAGGCTGACCCAGTGGGCCCGGTGAGACCTGGCACTGATAACGAGCGTCATCGTCCAACATCACCGGAAATATTTCTAGGGAGTAGTCACCTGAAACAACATAAAAAAATCGTTGTTGTAGGCCAAATTTACTTTAAGTCGTTAAAAATGTCTGTTTCAACTGACTGAACTTTCCGTACAATTTGTTGGACGTTAATTTTTTTACTTCATAGGACAAAGGGGGCCTTTTTTATGTTACCGGGCATTTATAGGGTGTATGGTCCCATTTTCTGTCAAGTTGGCCATGACTTGTGTTGAAAGCTTTAATATTTTTTTAATTTTGACAGATTCCAAAAAATGTTTGAATATTTTGAATTGATGACCTTAGAAACAATTTTTTTTTTAATACCTTCACCAAAAACATGATTTCAGTAACCGTCTGCAGGTAACTAAAGCATGGCTTTTTTGGTTACCGATGCAAAAAAACTTTTCTTTTTATCACGGGTGCAAAAAAAGATTTCTGTCCGTTTTTTACCCAAAGTTAAAGAGATATAGCGGAAAATAGTAATATTGAAAAAATCTAATTATTCTTGCCTAAGAATTAAGCCATTTCCGCCAGTTTTCACCAAGTATTTACGAAAAAATCATTTTAAAATATTGTCAAAATATCAAATTGTCAAAGATTAAAATGTCGCGCGACAATGAACGTCACCGAGTAAAAAGACACATCGCTATGGAAACGATTGTTATTTCATTTACCAGCCGCCTTAATTTATAGGGTAAAGATGGTGTGTTGTCAGAAGTTCTCTTCGTTGGAGATTTTTAAAAGTATTTTCTTGTTTTTCTTGAGTTTTTTAATAAAGGTATTAAAAAAATAGTGTTAAGAACTCGCGGCTAAATTGTGCTTTTTTTACTCGCGTTTTTAAATACCTCGCTGCGCTCCTTATTTAAACCAACGCTTGTAAAAAAAGCACTATTTTAGTTAAAACTAGTTAGTTGTTAAAATTACTATTAGCTTATTCGGCACAAAATCAAAAAAGTTCTCCGAGCCGTGTCTTAGTTTTTACAAAATTCTGATTTTATTTTATTTTGTAATGAAACTAGTTAAAAATACTTTAAAATATAAACTTGAAAAGGCACTTAAAACAACAACAAACGATTGCACTGGGCAATTAGTAATTTTAAAACTTTAAGGCCCTCGGATAATATAAGGCGCTCTAGGGCGTTAAAGTACTACTTCACGCTTGAAAATGCGGGCGCTAAGGTGTACTTTTACTCCCGGTTGTGCATAAAAATATATAATCTCCCAGTGGTTACTACTATTATTATGATGAATATTTTTTGCTATTTATATACAGTTTTAAACCGCTCGAGGTGAATTTTTCTATTAAAATATGTCCGCTCAGAAAAGCACAGGGTCGAGATTTTTAAATGAATTTAAATTTTTCTACGTCCATACAAATGCCGGCCGGTTCAGTTTGAAAGCCGCCGCAGGCACATCAGATTATACATATCAATATTGTTTATTTTTCTCAATAAAAAAACAATAACCAACTTTTGTACTGTATAACTGTAAAGTGGAATAGCTCATTTTATATAGAGAAACCTAGAGAGACGCCGTTTTGTCCTTATTAAGTAGTCATCAGCTAAGTGTAAGACTCCTTCTATGTAAATGATCGAGAAGCTACAGTGTAGCTATTCTTGAGATCGGGGAAAATAAAATAATTCAAAGTATAATTGCATAATAAAGTAAAAACATAATAATAAGAAACAAAAATATAAGTAGGTAGTGTAAAAAGGCACTGGAAGGCAATTAAAAAAAAAGTTTGAGTCCAGTCTTTAAAAAATGGCCTTAACAAAATGTACAATTTACAAGATGTTAACATACAGCAGTCTTAAGTATAGTAACAAAGTAGAACACATCTTATTTGAAACAATAAGAGATGACAAAAATTACACTAATGACAGCGTTCTAAATGGAAATGGGTGTCCAATAGGATCTGTGCGTTTCAGGAACATAATAGTTGTTTTCTGCTTGATTTCAAGAAGAGCTACACTGCTGGCAGTGGATGTGCGAGAAACATCTTCACAAGCGATTATGAACTGCAAAATAACCAAAAGGTGTCGGACACTGGACAAATATTACAACTAAAGAATGGCTATTACAGGCACCAAAAAAATAGATGTTCCTATATAAGCATAAACCATCTATGAAGTAGGCCAGTTAATCTATGTCGACGAAACTACTGCAGCTTTTAAAAAATTAATTTAAATTTACGTACAGACATACTGCGGAAGCAAATAAACTGAAATTAGGTTTTTTCTTTTACGATGTAGTCGTTTAACCGATGTGCTTTTTTCGTTTCCCTACATTATTTATGCAGTTGTTTTCATAGAAATTTTTATAAATTACCTTTACTTAAAACAAATTAAATTTCTTTAAAAAAACTGAAATATGTAATGTTTTTCGAGTTGGTGTATATATGTATGTTTATATGTGCCACACACCGAAAAAAATATCGTACATAGTATTAATAACAGGCGTTTATTAATTTTGTATAGATAATTGTACATAAATAACACGTAACTGTTACGAAAATCGGAGAAAAGTGATAAAAATTGTCATATACAGTAATGAAATTAATAAACGGAAGTTACGAAATCAATGAAAAATGTTTCTTGATATTTTATAGAGAGTTGTTATTAATAGTATGTACAGGTTATGGAGATAATAAAAGAGCATATGAAATAAATAAAACTTGTTGACGATTTTAATCAATGCCTTGAATAAATTTAATAAATGGCGATTATTGACTGTCGTTTAAAAGTTGTTATGGAATGTATGTACAAGTTTATGAAAATTATGAACCGGGCATATATAATACATAAACATGGTTATGAAACTTATGTACGTAACAGTCTTTTACTAAATTCATTCTTAGGTGTAACTAAAAGCTATGAAAACATGTCTCTTAATCCTTGATTTCATAACACCCTTCACAAAAATCATTCTTAAAGACTCTTTATATTGTAACAACTTTTTTTTTAAACTGTGTCTTGCAGCAGTAAAATCAATAACTTGTTTTGGCTATAAAATTTATTTAAATTTCATTATGATATTAATAAAACTTTACATCGAAGCAAAAATCATATACCAAATTTTTTTTTAGGAAACGGTGCCTTTTTTGGTTCAGTGCGATAAAGACCAAACGGCTGAACCGATTTTGATTGATTGATTTTGATATTTTTTTACATTCCCCTACACCGAATAACTCCCCCTCTTCCCGCACTTCCTGCAACCCCAAGAAATACGGGGTGGTTATTTTATCTTGTAACGTTCGCAAAATTTACTAAGATACTAACCACGAAAAAACCGCGCTGGTTACTATTAGCGCTCCAAGGTTAAGAATTTTGAATCCGGATTATCTGCTTATTATCGGTGAATAATTTGAACTGAACCTTTGCATTCGCCAGAAGGTTAATTATCATTTGATGTTGTGCCTTTGGTTGAGGGAATTACTTGACAATCAAATTATATTATTAATTTTTTGAATCGCCGAAAATATCTCTAATTAGGCCTTACTATTATTTATTATTTTTTATTTACACAATAACTACAAACAATAGTTTACAAATTGAAACTATTCACATAAAACTCAAGGCAATAAATACATTAAATTAAGTTATAAATTTCTCTTAAAACCAACTATACAAACATTATATTTTTAAGGTGGCTCTTTTGATTAAATTTTATTATAAACGAAATTCTGTTTTGAAAGATAACGAAAACAAAACACCTACCTATCCCTTAAAACCCAAGTGATTATTTATTATAAAATATGGTTTACTAACAGAGGTATAATTTTAAGGGGGCCTTTTTGATAGTCAATAAATCCTCTTAACCAAAGGCACAACACCAAACGGTAATTACCCTTTTGGCGAATGCGCTGGTTCAGTTCAAATTATTCAACAAATAAATTAAATTGGAGGAGCGCTATTACAGTAATAGTCGCGGCTCTTTCGCAGTTATGCTTTAATCTTGATTAGTTACTAATCAAAGTTTAGAATGTGGTCTTTTACGAAGACTCGTTCCGAACTCTGATTCACGTTAGTGGATATGGACATTAGTGTCTTGATTAATTTTGGTAATTACAGGCAGATTACAATCTGCAACAAACCAAAAAAAAATTTTAATAAAAAAACTACCCGCCTGCAGTCACGCTAAGGAACTCAATTGAAGGCACAGACGAGTCCCTGAAGAACCATACTATAAGGCTTCTGCGATCACCTTCCATGATAATATACAAAACAGTGACAAAAACTAGAAAAAAATGCAAATCAAAATGGCAAAGAAATCTCGGTCACGTTTGACAGACAAATGGTTATTAAACTAGCGGACAAACTGGCAAAAAAAAACGAATATCCGTCCCGCCAGTCCTTTCCATAATCTACAGGGTGTCCTACTTTTTGAAGGACCTTTGAGGCAGATTTTAGTAGCAAAAGCCTTTGCTCCTTTAAACGCACGAGTAAAAACTTATTGAGCAGGCGAAGTAAAATGACATATATTTTTTTATAAGATTAGCACAAATTCAACAATAAATAATTTGATTTTTGATCCAACCCTTTGAAGTCATTTTCACAGCAACACGTACACATATTTTGACGTTTAAGGATTCGATAGAATGTTGTACAACAGTACAAAAAAACAATAGGGGTTATAAGTCACGGCATAGCGTAAACGAAACGTACGTTACGAGAGAGGATACGTCGTCCAGTTACGACGAGCTAAAAAAGGCTTAAAGCAACGCTTTCTGCGTATCTTGTAAATTGTTTAAGTAGTCGAGCAGAAGACGCTCTCATTTGCTTTGGTTTTCATAAGATAACCTAAACATTATCGTGTTTTATTATTCCTTTTTATATTTCAAAAATGGAAAACATTCTTAATGTCTTTATTTTTGATGACGACGATGAAGAAAATTCTCCGTGAAGAGGCTGCTTTTGAGAATAGAGCAGCCCGTTATGAAAGGTTCAACTTTGATTGAGGTGGCGGAACCAGGCGCTATTTAGGTATGAAAAACACCACCTAGCTCGCCTCGCTAGATGCCTGGGAATAGCAGACATGCTTATAATAAATAACTTTCTTTTGATCTGGAGTTACGCATTTACGTACGATACACGGTTTAACACCGCGCGTAAAGCGTATCGTACGTTTGGAGTTGCACATGCGCACTTACGCTACGTCGAGTTACGCGCTGTGGCTAATAACCCCTAATATTGAATATAAAAAGTTAACCTTGTATAATTTAGCAATACAAAAAGAAAAAAACATCAAAACAAATATTTTTGTGGGTTGTAAATAAATAAAGTGCACACGCGCTTCTCGTCTTAAACAAAACAAAACGAAACTGAAGGTGCAAAGTGAAATAAGCAATTTTGAACGTGCTTATTTCACGTTTAACGTATGGATTATGTCAATAGAATTTTTTTTTATACTGGGACTTTCTATCCATTATAGGATTAATGTCCAGTGTCCAGTTAAAGACAATCACAAAATATCGATGCACCTAGCCGGGACTCGAACCCGAGACCTTCCGTGCGGCACCCACTGCGCTACGGTTAAGGTTTGCCTAAACTTAAGCCAACGCAAAATTGGAATTGAGCTAGCAGCTTAAAAAATGCAAGCACAAGTGAGATTTGTAGGTTAGAGTTAACAAATAATTTCAAAAAATTAAAATTAGCTCAGTCTATGTAATTTATTGTGGTTAAGTTTGATATTTTCGCAGATTCTTATCAAAGGATAGTAAAAAAAATAACAGATTAGTCGCAAAATATGACCATGTCAATATGTAACACCCTTTCATACTTCTTAAGCTTTTTCTAAACACTATTCTTTGTATTTTGAGAACCGAAAATGGTAGATTGTATTGTTGGACACCCTTTATATATACATTTGAGCTTCGAAGTTTGCAACTCGATAAATAGATATAATCCGAAAGTCCATTTCGGGCTAACAACATTGACTTCGAGGGGATTAAAAAATGGATTCGATCGCGGATTAGACTTTTGTCCAAACAGACTAGTTAGCCGATTGTCCAGATTTAGAAAAGTCAGCTGATTCAACGAGGAATAGTATTTGGGAATTACCCCTCTCTCAAGAATACTTTTAGAAGACCCTTGACCACCTGCTACGTGTGTAAGGGGTAACGATGCGATTGACAGTTTTATAGCTAAAAAGGCATAATGGTTGGGGACACTAGACACTTTAGTTATAGGAAATAAAAATAAATTAGAATTTGACCTATACAGAACAGGAACGGCATTGCTTACAACATAAGCTTGCTAGTTTGCACTTTTTAACATATAGATTAGTAAATTTCTCCTTAAACAAAGAAAGATTTGAAGCAGAAAAAAATAGGATTAGGAATATAGCTGGCGAAAACGGTTACGACGAAGGCGTAATAAATAAGCTGATAAATAGACATTATTTTCAAAAGACCCTACGAAACTCCACTTTTTTCAGACAAAAAGATACCTTCAACTCTAAATTTTTATCAATTCCTTATAATCCTAATTATACGAAAGGATTACAAAAAATATTTAATAACAGCGGTTTTAAATTAGTACATCAATCCGAAAGCACAATAAGAAGTTCACTAGGAAATCCCAGGGATAAAACTACAGTTCTAGAAAAAAGTGGAATTTACGAAATTAGTTGCACGGATTGTGACAAAAATTATGTTGGCCAAACGAGACGCTCTATTCAAACACGAATCAAAGAACACTTAGCACACTTAAAATACGAAAGAACAGAAAAGTCAGGTGTGGCCGAGCATGCTTTTGAAAACAATCATAGATTCACATTAGATAACCTAAAACTTCTAAAAAGTGTACCAAACAAAAGACTTTTGAATGCATATGAAAATATGGAAATCATTAAATCCAGAAATAGTTTAAATAAAGATAGAGGCCCCATTCCGTTTAGTACACTTTATTCTTTAGTTGAGGGGAGATAGGATTATAAAGCGTGACTAATCACATATTATTAGTCTTATCTCCGCCCACTAAAAGATAATATATAAGATAGAGTGTAGGTTAATTTAGTTTATTGTTTATCGTCTCTTGATGATGCTAACGTTGTTAGCGAAACGCGCATCGAGTGCAAAAACGTGTAGTTTTGGTTTTTGGAAAACAATCATAACTTTGTTAATCGAAAGTTTGCAAGTTTTTTTCAAGGGTCTCAAGTTTGAAGCGAAATTACACGATTAAGAAGCAGAAAAAAAATGTTGTGAGAAAACTTTTCGATACTTTAAGGATGCCAAAAATATAACAAAATAATAAAATTGTTTTTTTAACACACAAAACCCATTCATATTTTACTCTACTGTAAAGAGCTTAGTTTCGTTTCTGGGATGGAAAATTACGCGTCAGCGTTTGTAATTCAATACCTCTCGGGCATTAGCCAGAGGAGTTTAATTTATTAAATCGTAATAATGCATGTTCGTATAAATGCAAATATACACATTTAGAATAATGCTATCAACTTTGGGTAGGTTTAGCAGTCGAGCAGAAGAGCAAATAACATATTTATGTCAAGACGGCTCAATCACAGTAACATATTTTTAGCACCCACCAAAAAAAAATGAATAAATTCTCTTTTTGGGTTACACGCAGAGAGTAAATAAGCAGTGTGGCAAGCTTAAGAGGGGGGGGGGGGTTAGTTTTTACTTCCACGTAACAGATAACACCCTAATAAACAAACCGTAAGTAAGTTTTTGTATGCCCGGTATGCCCCCGGTTCCCCTACCATACTTAAAAAAAGGTAGATAGGGTGCAAAAGAAGAAGTTCACATCCACGGTGCTAAAAATGTGTTATCGACATCGACGCCTAATTTGTGTTGGAAAGTTTGATTTCCTATTCGACACACAGCAATAATCTCGAGAGCAAACTAACTTATTCTGAGAGTGACGGTGTTGTAATTATTTAGAATTGCAAATTAGAGCGACGCGACTTCGCACTATTTAACTAACAGCGCAAATATGCCAATTCACATCTTGTTTTATTTGCCATCAAATTGGAAACTCTTCATTTTAATAGGTTAGTTTTTCCATCAGTATAATCCACCGTAGACATCAAGTAGGTCTCATCAGCTAGGTCACAGCTACCAACCACAGATAGACAGGACTCTACACATTGACTTCTCGAAAACTTTTAGCGGCTCGAAACTGCGCCACCTTAACCTCTCCCTTGCGTCTCGCTCCCCTCGAATTAATTAGTACAGGGGCCGACTCTGTAGTTAATAACAGATTTGAAGATCTTCAGCACTGTGATCATACTCAAAATTTATACATTAAATAAAATTTGCCGAGCAGTAGCAAGTAACAAATTTCACACGAGTGTGGATATTTTTGTGCGAGGCGGTAGCCGCGAGTGCAAAAACCTGTGCGGAAAAGTAATATTGCGACAGAGTACTTTTCCACACAAAGTGTGTGAAATTCATAATTTTTGTATGTGGTCGTAGGAAAAATATTTTTTTTTAGTAACAAAACCTGTTTTGGACTTTCATTGTCTATATTTTATTTATGCACGACGTTTCGATCAGTACAATCTCTGATCGTCTTCAGGTGCAGATTACAATCTATATCTAAGGCTACGTACTTATATACTAAGGGAAATCATTCAACCGTGAAGTTTAAGAACTTGGCTCCGCCCAAGGAGGGGCTTCCAGATATTTGGAATTTCAACACTTGGTTTACTGAAAACACCCTGATTCTGCCTAAAAAAAGGCAGCTTCAAGGAATTTTCGTTTCTTCCAGTGTGACTCCTTGTGCAAAACCTTTGCTTCTGTCCACTTCATTCGGTGTTGTTTTGACCATGCGTGTTCGGCGATTCCTGATTTCATTGTTTCACCTCTTTGGGTATTTGTCTGATGTTCTTTAAGCCTAACAGATAGTGGTCTTTTTGTTTCACCTATGTATGATTCACCACAGAAGAAGGCTTCGAATTGTATGCCTGGTTTTGTTGTTGTAATCTCTGTCCTGTTTGCTGAAATTTAGAAATAGTATCTGTTATAAGTTTAAGGCTGTAACCATTCTGCTGCAGATCTTTCTTAATGTTTCTTATTTCGATTTCCAAGTCATG
Organism: Oxystoma pomonae; assembly: GCA_963921995.1. Taxonomy (NCBI): domain Eukaryota; kingdom Metazoa; phylum Arthropoda; class Insecta; order Coleoptera; family Brentidae; genus Oxystoma; species Oxystoma pomonae. The sequence goes on from OY998169.1 coordinate 90,009,794, forward strand.
AGAATGGTTACAAATTTGAACGGCTCTATTATACAAATTTCTTATTATGCCTCTTTTCGTTTTAGCAGAATGATTTCAACCTTGATTTAAATATTGTCCTGTGTGAGTGGGTTTACGATAGACTGTTTTTCTGATGTCGCTTTCTACTCGCTTGACAAGTACATCAAGAAAAGGAATTTGACAGTTTTGCTCCAACTCCTTTGTAAATTTAATTGTGGGTCTTATGTTATTTAGGTGGTGAAGAAATTCTGAAAGTCGTTCGTCATTTCCGGTCCAGAGTCCACTCCAACAACTCCATCACTCCCTCCAGCGGCAGACTTGTACGTTCACGAAGGGATTCGTCATCAACCAGTCTCTGTGTAATAATATATAGCGATTCTTTTAAACTGACAAATCTATCCTCGGGTCCTAAAATAAAAGATTTAAGAATATTTAAAATTTTCTACAAATGAAGCGGTCTTGCCTGCAAGGGGTTGAATAATTTTCAAAAGGAATTTAGACAGATTGCTTGTTGGAGAATTTCTGGAACTTGTGATTGGGCGTAAGGGCATTGCATCTTTATGAATTTTGGCGTATAGATGAGGAGGCTTGCTATAATGTGGTGTAAGTTGAGACCTTGTGTTGTTCGGAATAGATCTGGAATACTTTTTTAAAGTTCTTTCAAAAGAACGCGTCGGGTCTTTCGAGAGAAGTTTATAGTTTCCTTTGGCAAGTACCTCTTCAACTTTCTGGTCATATGTTTCCGTGAAATCACTGTTGCATGGCCCTTATCTGCCTGTAGAATTTTAACAGATTTGTCCTTTTGAAGATTCTTCAACGCGATTTCCTCTGACTTGCTTATGTTAGAGGTATGCTTAATAGGTTTTATATTATATTTAACCCAGTATAAAATTTCAACTAGAACAAGAAAGTCTCCAAAGTAAGCATTCAAATGCAACAAAAAAGTCCAAAAATAATCACAAATAAATCACAAAACACTGGAAAAACACTACGAAAACGACTACATCAAACAACAAACGACAATTGACAGCACGAACAGAAACTGCAGAGGAAGACGGCAGCGTGCGCCCTCTCTTTTCTGTTCATCGGTAATAATAGTTTTTGGCGGGAACGCGAGAGTCTTTACTATCTGTGGTTAGTTTACTGTGAGCTAGGTGTACCACAATGACAGAGAATTTCGGTCGCGCTTATGTTCCCAATGTTACGACTTGAGCGGAAGAAATCCTGTCAATGCCGCCCTCTGTGTGACCGATCAAAAACAAGAAAATACCTACTGTAGTTAGCAGTAGGAGGAGGTAGCCCCGATCCTACGAGAAACATAAAATTATGCCATCTGTATGCAAGCAAGATGTGGCACTGTAAATCTAACGAAAAAAAAACAAGAGTTTTTTTGTTTTTGATTGCCGGTATAAACAAAGTAATGTATTACAGCCGGGTCTGGTGGTCGTTGGAAAGGTTTGATGGATTTATTATAACCTAACATCATTTTCTTTAGAGAAAAATACAAAAATATGTTTTCGTTATTTAAAAAAAATGCCTAAAACACACTGAATGGTGCAAATTGGAGGGATTCTAAAGTGGGGGTGGAATGAGTATATACACATCCAAAGCTCGATTTTAGTGAAAAGTTTATAGAAATAATTTCTTTTTCGCCCATAGATAGCAGACGTTTTTTTGGATAGCCTAACCTGTCGTTTTTTTTAAACCGAAGGGAATATTTTTGGATCATAATAAAATAAAAAACCGTTTTGCGCTATAATTTTTTTCAACAATGTCTCCTTTTCTCTGCGAATTTTAAAAAACCAAATATCTTGGAAACAAAGGAATTTGTACTAGATTTATTATACCCTGTAGTTCAAAACGGATTCTTCTTGCCATCTCCTATCTATGAATAATTCGCATCCTTTGAAAAAGATACAAAGCATAATAAAAAAAAGATTAAAATAAAAACAAATAATTTTTAAAAGAAAACGGCTGAGCTTTCTTTAGCTTTTGCTATCGTTTTTATAAATCTGAAAAGCTTCTAACGGAGAGTTTATATTTGAGATGCCAGTTAAATATACCTAAGCTTATTTTGTGCTTAACTTTTGTAGGAGTTTTAGAAACAAAATGGTTTAAAGGAAAATAGTTTTAAAGGCATTTATTATTTTTAAACTGCGCTAAACTGCTTTTTCTTTCTTACCGCTGATGAAAAAAGCACAATTTTAGACACGACCCAGGTATAAACTAGTATTTGTTAAACATTTCATGAAAATAAAGAACGTTTTTATATTTAGAAAAAAAGATACATTTATAATAATAACAATATTTTGAATTATTTCGAAATAATTTCTATAATTCAATTACCAATACGTTTTAACTTCGAAAACTAAATTATCACTCATTTTATTATATTTTTTGCTTAAAATAGTTTATTTATTAACAGCCCTTTATCATTTGATATAACATGAAAATATTTCATTTAAGTTTAATTATACAGAAATACCAAATAACTTTAAAATTGCAAACCCAACTTAATTAATAATGAATGAATATTTGCTTTTAAAAAAATCGCGTTTGAAGTTTTAATGTGCTATTGTAACGCCTGAGGGTGACTTTTTTGCCCGCAGGCATTGAAATACTCAAATTTAAGCAAAACTAGTCCTTTTAGGTTTTAAAAACAGAACACACAGAAAAAACTTAATATAAGAATAAAAATATTCTGGTTGTTTCCAACTATTTGACGACTAGTCACTGAAAGAAAGACTAGGAGGCCCAGGGCAGGAGTAGGAGGATGATAGTGAGGCAGAAACGGCTCCAGGAGGAGCTAACTAATATCAAGTCCTCTCTTACTATAAGTAAATACTAAGTATTATTTTTTTTTAAAGACAACAATTTCGCAACGCAATTTCCCTGAGAAGATTATTAGATGTAATTGAGAGGATATCAGTTTTAAACATGATTTATGTCGCAACATTAAACTTCTTTTTTTTTCTAATAAGATTAATCTAGAAATAATTGCCCCAATTTTCTCCGGAGATGGCGTTTCTTTATTACATTTTTCGTTATTATGTCCTACTAGGCCTTTCTAAGAAGATTTAATAACCACGGTCGGTAGCACCGTACTAAATCTTCTAAATTACATCTAATGACACCAAAGGGTTTTATACTTAGTAGTTTTTGTTACTTTTTTAAAAAAAAAAAACCTTTTAAATGATATAAGACCATAAATATTTGTAACGAAGGCTTTTAACTCAGATATCAGGGAATTATCAGATCGCTTAAGCACTATTTTAATGTTACAATTTGCAACACTTTAACTAAGGACACTGAGGACCATTCGGCGAACATAAAAATAGGCAATAAAACATTATATTGTTAATATATTTTCCGTAAGTTGACTTTAGATTAGATTAGATTAGATTTATTTTATTAGATCCGTTATACCCAGTTGGGTGTTGATCATGTCAAATTTGAAATTACAAATACAATAAAAATAAATAAATAAATAAATAAAGTCTATACAAAGTATAAAGCTTAATAAATATTAAATCACAAGATATTTAAATAAGGACAAGTAAAATTAAAATACATACATTAAAAACATTAATTACAGTTTTCTTAAAGAAATGTTGTCAACGTTTCCATAAAGAACAATAATCAATTTAAAAAGAAAATAAAATTCATAGATGTATGTAGACTGCCAAGTTTTTTGTTAAAATTGAATATTTAATGACTCATTGAAAAAGTCATTCAGATCGTAATATGCCTTGTTCAATAAAAACACTTTAAGTAAACTTTTAACTTTTTGTTTTGGAAAATTTCTGATTTCTAATGGTAGTCTGTTTCAGCTTCTTTGAATTATAAAATTGGCATGGTTTTGAATGTATTTTGTATTAGATTTTTCTGTTTTTAAGTTTTGTTTGTGCCTAGTATTGTAAGGATGCTGTCGCATCTGATCAAAAAATAGTTCTGGGTTGTCTAATTTAAAACAAACGCATTCAAAAATATATAAACTGTAAACTGTCATTATTTTATTTTGACGGAAAATGTCCCTACAACTTTGTCTCCTTTTTAATTTAAAAATCACTCTGAACCATCTCTTTTGCAGCAGCAATATGCGATTTGACTGACTTCCCCAAAATATAATGCCATATCTTACCCTCGACTGTATATACGCATGATAAGCAGTAAGAGCAGATGCAATACCAATGTTATTTTGTATAATTTTTAAAGCAAAGCAGTATCTGCTCATATTTGCTGCAACTTTATCCACCTGCTTCTTCCAATCAAGATCCTTATCCACTTGAACACCCAAAAATGACACACTTTCCAACATTTTGATTTGCTTATTAGAATAATTAATTGTAACATGTTCGTTTGAACGAAACATCAATGTCTGGGATTTATCTACATTTAATTTTAGATTGTTGTTAGTCAACCAGTTATTCAAATTCGTCAATGTTTTGACTGACTCCTTCAGACAACTCTATCCCGTGTCACCACTGCAGCCCGATGTGATAACGTCAGCAAAAGCTACTAAGTCAGTGTCCTGCAGCTGGCTAATATCATTGGTATAAATAATATAAATAAATAAAGCGCCCAATATTGAACTCTGCGGAACTCCCTTACTCATAATCCCTATGTTAGACCTCAGTGCATGACCCTGATCTGTAGCAGTGATACATGGTTGCCTATGATCTAGATAAGATGAAAGCAATTTGTATGCAACTTCAATTATCACATAGATCCGCAGCTTCTCACACAAGAGAGAATGATCTACATTATCAAACGCCTTTGATAAATTCAAACATAATGCAATTGTTTCTCTCTTCCCATTTAGAGAATGTAATATGCTGTTAAGTGCTTGGTAGACAGCCCTCACTTTAGTTTTACCTTTCCGAAAACCATTCTGTTTATCAAACAGAATATTATTCTCTTAAAAGTAAAAAGCTAGCTGATTGTATATTACTCTCTCCAAGATTTTAGATATGTTTGAAAGCAGTGAGATGGGCCTAAATATTAATTAATTTAATTCCTGTTAACGGAATGGCTAGGCTGTTGGCAGAAACTTTTACAACGGAAACTGGAATCTCATCCCAACCAACTGATTTCTTGTGTTTCAGATGTTTTATGATCTCAGTCACCTCACGCTCGGTGACTAGTTTAAAGCATGTAAGTTTAGAATCAAACTTTGCATTTTGTAGTTCGTGACTAAGTTTTTGTTTTTGATCATTTACTGAGCCTAGCAAGAAGTTATTGAAATCATTTAATAGGTCTGTTTTACTTGAATATTTTTGAAAATTATCAAAAATTGTAGATATCTTTTTAGTTTGATTTCTTGTAATGCCTTTAATAAGAGACCAGGTAGCGTTAGTTTTGTTCTCAGCTTTGTGAATTATATATTGATTTGATTTGATTTGATATCTAATTAAAAAATCTTTTATTTTTAAAAACAGAAAACTGCAAAATGATTAAATCCACCATGATAACGCTCACAACAGTTGGGATTGACAGGTGCCAACCACCCCCACTTCAACTTCAAATTTAGCGCCATCTCACCCCTGCACTTAAAGGCCTTGAGTAAATGACGCTATTTATCTTTGGTCCACTGCGACAATAGCTACGAATGGTAATAAAAGTCTGGACCGAAATACGGGACACCTTTTCAACGGTAAAACCACTAAAAACTAGTAGCAACAGTTTTTAGAAGGGCGTATGGAAAAAAAATCTGTTTTGAGTTTAACCAGAATATATATATAAAGAGAAACATATAAAGAGTACCTAAACAGAAAATGTTTATCAAATAAAATTTTACGTAATTCTATTGCACAACTTTGCACTTTTCTCCTCTATAAATAAAAAGGTCATGGAAAAATTACAGAGTAATTTTAAGACGGAAGGCAAGTGTTTGTAAAACGAGATCAATCATGAAGTCCAAACGGAGTGTGTTAAAAATACGAAATTTTGCACACTTATTCAGAATTAAATGAACGCCTATGGTTTATTAAACCAGGAATTTATCAGAACGTATTTAATAAAAATTTTCATCGTAATTTGTTAAACCAATTTTTTATCCGAACCTTATTTCTTCAAACCAATTCAATAAAAAATTCGAAATTTATAAGACCCGTTTTTAATTATTATTATTATTTTATTATTAAACATGCTCTATTGTCCAAGTAAAAAAATTGTGCAATACAATTATTCCTTATTGACAAAGCTTACTTAAAAAACTAACAGAAAAGGACTTAAACTAGATAAGCTAAGCACTAAGATGTCAAAATAGTATATAATAGTAAGTCAATTTAAAATAGGTAGGTACTTAAATATTTTTATAGTCAGGTACTTGCAGGCATGTGAAATAGGAATAAATATCAATCATAGACAAGCAGCATAGTGCAATAAAAAAGAAAATAGGTAAAATATAAAACATTCAATAAAACCATAAGTAGCAATAATTATCTAATATTATCACTTTTTTTTATTTTTTTTAATGGTTACTAAAATCACAACCAAAGGTGTTGATTGAATGACAAAAAGACAAAACCAAAAGAGACAAATATAAAGGAACAATAAAACACATAGGTTGTAAGTTCTACTGTAGCTGCTAAAACAGTATTCTTAAAATGAGTCAATTGAGTAAACAGCCAGTTCAATTAGTTTAGCCTTGCATTTATTTCTATATTGTTTAACTTTTAAATTTATTATTTCTAAAGGGAAATGATTATACATTTTTAATCCTGTTATAGAACAAAGAGTTCTTCACAAGGGTAGAGTGAGGTATAGGTAACCTGAGGTCACTTGAATGTCGCGTACTATGAGAAATAATACTGTTAGTTTGAAGGTGTTTGTGTATTAGGCAGACGGTTTCTAATATGAAGAGACAAGGAAGGGTTAGTATATGATTTTCAATAAAGAGGCGTCTACAGTGGGTTCTTGAAGATGCACTGCACATGAAGCGTATTGGCCGTTTTTGCAGAATAAATGCTGAGTTGAATAGGTATTGGCTGCAGCAGCCCCAAAACGGACGAGAATAACGTAAGTGCGACTCCACAAGTGCGAAATATGCAGTTATAGCCACTGCCTTCCCCAGTTCTTTGGCGGTAACTCTTACACTGTAGCAGCCTGATGCTAGTTTTTTATTGAGAGTGCTTATATGTCAGTCAAACTTTAAATTGAAGTCAATGTTTAGACCAAGAAATTTAGTCGAAGGAATGTTATCGAGGGTGTAAATAAATAATTGAACCATTTTTAATAAAATGCGGAATTTGTCAAACCATTAGTTTTCAAAACCGGAATTTGTAAAACCCGTTGTTTATCAGAATATTTTTGCTAAATTGATTGCGCATTCGTTTCGAGGCATTTGTCGTTCTATGTGCGCACACTTGGCTAAAAGTATTCACAGGTAGTGTTCAATACTTTGTGTATAGATGTCACTCTATTGTAGCGTAGCAGCGCCAAATGCATCGAAACGCCACGCCACCTGCGTGTAATCCGCAATCAATTTAGCAAAACATCGGGTTTTACGAATTCCGGTTTTGAAAAATAATGGTTTGGCAAATTCCGGGTTTTATTAAAAATGGGTTTTACAAATTACGAGTTTGATATTGAATGAGTTAGATGGACAATGGTTCGATTAAAAACTTCTCTCTCTTATAAATTTCGAATTTGTTTGCACGTTCCGATAAACGGTGGGCGTCCAATTAAATAAAGAGGCCGCAACATAAATTCAATGTCGCATTATCAAAGTTTCAGGTATATTATTCGTTAAGATTGCCAGATTATGCTCAGCTGTTCACCACTGACCTTCTCTTAAGTCGTTTGAGACCAATCTTGCCTTACTTAGTATGTCAGTGAAGCTGCTGGCTTTAGCATGTGTGAAGCACCTTTCCTTAGGGCATGGCACGTATTGGAGACAAACAAACCCACGATTGGCTTGACCAAAATCTAAGCTTCGCAATCGAAAGGAAACAGGATTGTTTTCTTAGGTCTATGGCAGTCGAAATTGGTTCTCATTGCTTTTGACGCGTTTGTTATACCTTGAGGAAGAATTTGAAGAAATAGAGTTTAATAAAAGTATAGTTTGAATTTAAATTTCGAAATAAAAGATACTTAATCAAAAACGGTTTATTATAGTAAAAAACGATTTTTTTCTTAAGCAAAATACACAGATGCAGTCCTAAGAACTCTGCAAAAACTTAATTATTATCATTAGGTACTATAAATAAGCACTTACACTACAAGATTATATGCGTATACAATTTTATAGTTTTATTGGATAAAGCATCGTCCGCCAGAGGCAATACCTCAAGTAGTATGATGATGTTCTCATCTTTAGTTAAACGGTAAAATTTTTCCGACTTTTGCTGTAATTTCACGATGTTAGCGTCTTTAGTCTATTTTATCAGAGTAAATGCATCAATCCTTTTTTAAAAATCTATTTACAGGTTGATCGTTTAAATTTTGGTTTGTTTAGATTTTTATATCTCACACACACTTACCTCAACTGCTCCTTTGGATAACCTGAAGTGACTTTTGCAAGTGCAAGTTTTCTTCACATAATCCTCCACCTTAGTATATTTCTCCTTGGAGAAAATTGTTAGTTCCTCGTCTTAATTCTCAGATGAGGAACTACTACCATCCAATACCTTTAGAGCAATTTTGGCCGCAGCCCTATTTATTGCAGACATGCTGGTTTTTTTAACTCGACTCTCAATTCAACAAAAAGTTAGGTTGGGAACTGAAAAAAAGTGGGTTTATGTACTCCATCAAAACCTTTGACCAACTCCCAGACCCGGTTGCAGTAGATGGAATCAATTGATGGCATCGGAAATCCATCAGAAAAATATAGTAACTTGATTGATGGAAGGTGGATTTTGGAACTAATGCTCGTCTAGCAGGTTATTTTAATTAATCAGACATTCTTCTTTTCAAAGGTTGCTTTATTTATTTAATTTTTATGATGAAGCTTTGCTATCTGCCGGTTCTGTAAAAATCCTTCATCTAGTGGGGGTTTTTAAGAATCATTAATATTTTTTTGTACACGAAAAAAATTCTTACGCTGATAAGTTCAGTAAACAGCTTTATTGCTCATTCTTTCATTTTCCAGCTTTTTATAAGATCGAAAATGTGTTATTATTGGACCGTTGTATAATATACTTATACTTATTTTTATTACCGGGTATAAAATTTTCGTTCCAGTTAGAGAATACTCTCCGGGCAGTAATAATAGAGAATTAGATAACGTTGCCTATCGAGAAGATGTTCAAGGAGCTATTATGGAGGTGAAAGTGACTCAAGAAAGCATAGCGTAACATTAGAAAATTACACCATAAACTAAGAGAAAAATATCCATAAAGGGAGTGCAGCACTGTCTTTTAATTCCTAAACAACACCACTCCAACGCCAAACGAACGCAGAGCCAGAAATCTACTGGAACTACCAAAAAACAGCCTTCAAATAATCACCGGTCTGTATGCAATGCATTAATGGAATTGGAGTGACCAATAAACCGATCTGTAGATTCTGTGCAGAGGAAGAAAAAACTGTCTCATTAAACACTGATTTTGTTCATTACGAAAAATATCTATAGACTGTGCGATGAGGCCGACGTATTAGCCTCTAACATCTTATTTAAGTGTCTGGAAATAAAATAATCCGTTTGGGACGTTGGGAGAATCTCTGAAAATGTTATAAAAAAGATGCTGCACCCAAAGAGGGTGTCAAACCTTTTTCAGAAGAAATAACCCTTAAATATACTGAAGGATATCAATCAATCGATCAATTAACCAACTGTTATCTTCAGAAACATTTTAGTAAAAGTATATCAGTAAAAGTTTCTTGATTCTAGTAATTGTATTGTGCTTTCTCTCTCTATTATTGCTAAGAGGTTTCCAATAATCCCAATTCACATAAAATTATCTTTACGAATTTGCTGCGGTGCTTCTTTATGATAGAATAAAAATAAAGACAGTGCTAGAATTATAAGTGTTAAGTTTTATTATTAAATGAAATCACTAGTCTACACAAATTATAATAAAAGATAAAAAAATTATTAGAAGCACTTTGATGAGTGACAATGGTAAAGGAGCTAATAATAAACTGCAAATAATAAATAAATGCAGCAGCGGGGGAAGAAGGAGTGTGGGTGACGGGTGAATTTGGGGAAAATGGTATTATTGGAATTTCCGACGAAACTGTCCGTCAACAAATAAAAGCTTCAATAGAAAAGTTGTAAATTGTGTCTACAACTTCTATATATGTCACTTTTTAATGGAACCTAGAAATTTTCGAGAAAAATTAAAAGAATCGTAATTATTTTCCTTTTTGGTTTTTTATTTTTATTTTTCATTTTCGTGAAAATTTTCAGCAAACTTCGTGAAACCATACGTCTCTCTGTGTTTGGAATAACAACAATTTTTTTAATGTAAAAAATATAGTAGATATTCATTTTTTTCGGCTTCAAACCCCTTTCTTGCCATAGCTGATTCTCTTTGTTTTGATATATACTTTTTGACAAAATAAATTTAAAAACTTGATAAAAATGCAAATGCAAAAGAAACAAAGAATGATTCTTGCGACAATAAAAAACCCCGCTAAACCCAACTATAGGTGTGCGCCGACACCAATAGATTTTTCTGAGATTTTGATATAAAGTAGAGCTATTTAATAGCACCACAAAAAGCTGGGCGAAAATGTGATTCCGACCACCGTCTAGACACAGGGGTATATCAAAAAAGCACATGTGCTAATTACATATTGGCCCACAAAGACAAAAATAATTACTTGTTTTAAAAACCTTTTTGATGCGCCTTACTCAGGAGAGGAGAAAGCCACCCGATTTAATATTTTTATTTAGTGGCGAATTTTTTGCATTTTAAGGTTATTTTGAAAAGTGACATTTACAAAAGTTGTAGATTCTTGCACGATCTACAACTTTTGTATTGAATTTTTAACGTTTAGTTTTTCCGGAAATTTCCCTCCCTTTTCCACCCCCCTAAATACACCTGCCATCCCCTCCCCGCTGACGATTCCGATCGGTCTATACTCTGAAACTTGTATTTATTTAATACAATTCGTTGGTAAAAAGCTTTTTACAGAGAAAATAACATAGAATAAATCCTCAAAAGTAAAAACTCGGCTTGTAAAAAACACCCATAATGTCAGACACTTTAAAATGTATATACAAAAAATAGCACAAGATAACACAAAAAATCGGGTCAAATATTTAAAGGTTGTTTTGTTTTTATATCTTATAACGTGTGGTGTACTGAATTTTATCTGTTTTATATTTGAATTATACAAATTTAGCATTTTAATACAAGGATTTAGCTTATCAACTCGATAAAATAATAAACAATATTAAATACACTGGATACAGATAGAGACTGAGCATACGAATACGAATCTACTAAGTTGGTGTCATAGGTATAATAAATCGGAGAAAATATTTTGTCTAGACAGGGATCTAAACACAGAATCTCTTCTTAGCGTTTTATTACCTATAATTTTCGCCATCCACTTCATAAAATATTTTTATAGCAACTAATATACAGACCGCTTCAAGCTACTGCGAACATAGGGCGGAAGAAGTCTAATTCGCCAGTGTACGTACATGCAGAGACACCGCACGCCTATCAGTGAAGCAACCAATACTCAGGCCTGCGATCACCACTTGCATGACTTTCCTTTGGTATTTAGTACGCCTCTAACCACGGTGCTGTGTGGAGTGTAGTCAATGAAACCGGAATTTGGTCAATAAATACGCAAATTTTTATAACGTAATTTTCTTATTTTTTGTCACTGATAAATAAGAGCGTTTTATTGTCAATGGCTCAGATTTATCAGTGACGACGTGTTACAATGAAAATAATAAGGAGAAACAAAATAAAATAATACATTCTAAAAACCAAAAAGATTCTCCCAGTCAAAAAAAAATTAAAGCAAATGTTCGAAAAGTCCTCCTTGCTCGGCTAGACAATATCCGAGCCTACTATAAAAACCCCTTCTAACGGTTCCAAGCATGTTAGGGGTGATAATTTGAAAAGCTTCTTCAAAAACAGATAGAAGTCATTAGGAGCAAGATCGGGAGATCGAGCTGGCCATAAAATAGTTCCCCGTGTACTTATAACCCGATTAGGAAATACATTATCAAGATATTCCCTAACAAGGCCAACATTGTGAGCGGAACAACCATCTTGTTGAAACCATGTTTCACCAAATCTTACACCTAACAACTGCCTAGCAGTTGGAATAATGTGCTGCTGCAGTAGATCCAAGTATCTAGGACCATTCAAATTGCAATTGCCGTTAATAAAAAATGGCCCAATTACGTGTTCCCCTATAATACCCCCCCCCCAAACATTTAGTTTTTGGGGATACTGTGTTCTTACGTCAAAATACAAATGCAAATTTTCCCTCGACCAATATCGAACGTGTGTTGGGTTATGACGATTTGACCATTTGACCATCTGCACTTTTTCGGCAACTTCGTAGACATCCATTTTTGGTTTTAAAAATGTATTATTTCAATTAAGAACTTACCCATCTGTTTCTCGAGCAAGGCAGAAATAAAACAAAATAATAAAAACAAAATGAATTTCCAAAAGATAACACTGCAGCGTGCTTCGAATCCACCTCAGTCGTACGGAACGGAGAGTAAATTGGACTTGATTCCCCCTATGTTCGCAGTAGCTTGAAGCGGTCTGTATAGTTGTTTTTAATACAATGTGGGATACAAATTATTCAGTACAACCACACATACAGAGGCTTACAGAAATACCATTTAATATATTGTTTCCAAAACAATATGTGACACAGATCATCCAGTACAATCAGCCATACAAAGGCTTAAAAAATAAATAGTATTTAATAAAATTTTACTTCTACCTAACACGTGCAAAAAAAAGCAAAGAAAAACAATACAGAGTTGTGTGCAAAATTAACTGTAAGGCTACAATGTTTTTGAAACAGTGCGCAAAATTATTCTTCAATAGCCTAGGATACGGCTCGGTTTCACATATATAATTAAAACAGGCTTTTTTTGCAGCTTTATTTGTATTTTTTTTATTTTTGTTCGCAATGTAGTATAAAATTTAATTGCTCCATATTGTGCACTTTGTTTGTAGTCAGAGTTAGTTTATAATTTGGGTAGGTGTAGAGACATGAAATATTTTGCAATTTTAAATACAGCTTATGCCAAAGTAAATAATGCATTCCAAAGGCTTGTCTTGTTTAAAAAAAATTACCAGCACTCATGTTTCAATCAAGTTCAATCGGACCACTTTTAGATGATGACATTGACAGTCCTATTTAGCTTCTGTGTCTAAATGTCAAGCCGCCATGGTTAACGAAAACTCCAAATTAATTCTATAAAAGACCGATTAACCCTTACCCTTCGTTTCTCTGTCATTTTGTTGACGTTTGCCGCCATATTGACAGAAAACCTCTTGGATTTGCTGTCAATTTCGCTGGCAGAATGGCGTGAAAGGCGATATAAGGACACTGAAACGGTAGTAGTTGATTAGCCTTTTCTAGAGACGGTTTTGCTCTCAGTTTATGGGTATACTTTAAGCAGGGGCGTCATATGAATGAAAAAAAAACCATTGTATTGATGCCAAGATAACTCAAATAAACTTTAAAAAAACAAACAAATTGTTTGGTAAAACATAGATTAAAAAAAAAGCTTAGACCTAAACACTAAATTAATGAACAAACGGCAGATGGCTGTGGCACTGTAAATCTAACGAAAAAACACCAATTTGTTTGTACTTCAGTGCAAAATGAACTTCTTGAATTTCGATTGCAGATGGCATAATAGTCTCTCGCAGGATCGATGCCACCTCAACCTACTGCTAAGTACAGTAAGTATTTTCTTGGTGTCGATTGTTCACAGAGAGGGCGCCATTGACAGAATTTCTTCCGCTTTGTCATTGCAGTGATGCCAACTTGGAGAATTTTTCTCTAGTTGTAGGGATTTTTTTGATGTAATAGGGAAATAGGGAATTTCACCTAATATCTAGGGAATTTTCAACTTCTTCGAAATAATCGACCTGCTATTTGGTTTTTCGTCTTTTTTTGTGATACTAAACATAATTTCTAAAATACTGTGTTTTGATTTTGACATACGTAGGTATATCTAAATTTAAATATTCAATCAGGGTCTCTATCAACGAGTGGGCCATGAGCCTAAACTTTGGTGACATTACACACTCCATAAACGTGACGTTGACGAAATTACGTCACAAAGGTGAGGTGTTTGACGTCACAAAAGTTTAGGGGTCGTGGCCCGTTTGCTTAGGTAGGCCCTGATTCAATGTAATTTTGACCTAGGGAATTCTACGGATTTTTCCACAAAAAAATTGAGAATATTCGCCGAACCCAGTTGGCAACACTGTGCCATTGTGGTATACCTAGCTCATGAAACCATTTCACGGATTTTGCATAATTTTAAGTTTTTAATATAATTTTACGTATCCAAAAAAGTCACGGTAAAAATTATCGATCATTTTAAAAAACTAAATAAAAACAGCCAGAAGCCTCCGCTGTGCATAATTTTGTGAATTTTTGATGTGCGGTTTATCTGTTCAAGTAAACGAACTGTTTTTAGGATTCAAATTCATTTTTAAAAGAAACAAATTTTATTTTTGTGTTTGTCTATACTGTTTCACAGTGATTGTCATACACCTCTATATCTGCTCGACATGTCTATTGTTCGGAGGACAAAGGGTCCAAATATAGTGTTTCAAACAAGCAAAACGGCCCATCGGAGTGGAAATTTAAAAATAACGAGATACATTGTAACGCGTTTGATATGCCCATTTCTTTCAAAGAGACATTTCATGTTTGTATATGAGCTGCTTAGAAAAAAACTAGCAAACATATATTTTCTCTACTACAGTTTTTTTTTGTTGTCTGAGTCGACCAATCAAACAGATAAAATGTCAAATTTATGGTGAATGCGCAAGTTGCGCAAAATGACAGGACGCGAAAACCAGATACCTTACGAAAAACTAATATCTCACAAATATCAGGTACATATAGCGGTCATTTTCTTTATAGGCTATTTCAGTGTACCCCGGTCAATAAAATACCTCTCCCCCTCACACGCCTGGGCTGGATACACCGGTAAATTACGGTTATCGTAAAGTTGTAAAAAGTTTTAAGATAATTAATTTTTAAAATTAATTCTGTGTTTCGGACTTCCATTGTCTATATTTTATTTATACACGATGTTTCGATCAGTCCAGTCTCTGATCGTCTTCAGGTGCAAACTACAATCAATTCCTAAGGCTAAGTACTTATATACTGTGAAAAATCACTCAACCTTGAAGTTTAACAAGTTGGCTCCGACCAAGGAGGGGCTTCCAAATATTTGGGATTTCAACACTTGGTTTACTGAAAATACCCTGATTCTGCCCAATAAAGGCAGCTTCAAGGAATTTTCGTTTCTTCCAGTGTGACTCCCTGTGCAAAACTTTTGCTTCTGCCCACTTCATTCGGTGTTGTTTTGACCATGCATGTTCGGCGATTCCTGATTTCGTTGTTTCACCTTTTTGGGTATTCGTCTGATGTTCCTTAAGCCTAACAGATAGTGGTCTTTTAGTTTCGCCTATGTATGATTCACCACACTCACAAGGAACTTGGTAAATGCATTCCTTATTTTGTTTGTTCTCCGGTTTTGCTTTACTAAGAAGGCTTCGAATTGTATTACTAGATTTAAAAGCTGTTTTAATATTAAACTTTTTCGCTACTCTTCGAATTTTCTCTGATACAAACAAGAGCTCCTTTAACGTATGGCATTGTAAGGAATGCATTTGCCTGGTTTTGGTCTTGTAATCTCTGTCCTGTTTGTTGAAATTTAGAAATAGTATCTGTTATAAGTTTAATGCTGTAACCATTCTGCTGCAGATCCTTCTTAATGTTTCTTATTTCGATTTCCAAGTCATGAGAATTGTTACAAATTTGAACGGCTCTGTTATACAAAATTTTGATTATGCCTCGTTTGGTTGTAGCAGAATGATTTGAACCTTTATTTAAATATTGTCCTGTGTGAGTGGGTATACGATAGACTATTGTTCTGATGTCGCTTTCTACTCGTGTGACAAGTACATCAAGAAATGGAATTTGACAATTTTGGTCCAACTCCATTGTGAATTTAATGGTGGGTCTTATGTTATTTAGGTGGTGAAGAAATTCTGAAAGTTGTTGATCATTCCCGGTCCAGACAATAAAAGTATAAAAGTAATAAAAGAAAGCGATGAACCCATTGGGAGACCATCATCCTGAGCATAAAACCTATCTTTCACTTGAAAATAAGAGTTATGTAGGCAGCACTCCAACAACTCCATCACTCCCTCCAGCGGTAGGCTGGTACGTTCATAAAGTGATTCGTCATCAACCAGTCTCTTTCTAATAATATCTAGCGATCCCTTTATCGGGACATTGGTGTATAGACTTTCGACATCAAAACTGACAAGTCTATCCTCGGGTCCTAAAACAAAAGATTTAAGAATATTAACAAAATGGTTGGAATTTTCTACAAATGAAGCGGTCTTGCCTGCAAGTGGTTTTCTGGAACTTGTAATTGGGCGTAAGGGCATTGCATCTTTGTGAATTTTGGGAAGTCCGTATAGATGAGGAGGCTTGCTATAATGTGGAGTATGTTGACCTTGTATTGTCCGGAATATATCTGGAATACTTTTTCAAAATTCTATAAACCTTACTTTCGATTGATTGCGTCGGACCTTTTGGGAGAAGTTTATAGTTTCCTTTAGCAAGAACCTCTTCAACTTTTTAAATCTAGTAATACAATTCGAAGCCTTCTTAGTAAAACAAAACCGGAGAACAAACAAAATAAGGAATGCATTTACCAAGTTCCTTGTGAGTGTGTTGAATCATACATAGGCGAAACTAAAAGATCATTATCTGTTAGGCTTAAAGAACATCAGACGAATACCCAAAAAGGTGAAACAACGAAATCAGGAATCGCCGAACATGCATGGTCAAAACAACACCGAATGAAGTGGGCAGAAGCAAAGGTTTTGCACAGAGAGTCATACTGGAAGAAACGAAAATTCCTTGAAGCTGCCTTTATTGGGCAGAATCAGGGTATTCTCAGTAAACATTTGGAAGCCCCTCCTTGGGCGGAGCCAACTTCTTAAACTTCAAAGTTGGGTGATTACTCACAGTATATAAATACGTAGCCTTAGGAATTGATTGTAGTTTGCACCTGAAGACGATCAGAGATTGGACTGATCGAAACGTCGTGTATAAATAAAATATAGACGATGGAAGCCTGAAACACATAATTAATTTCAAACACATCATTGTCTCAAACTTTTAAACAATTAATTTTTAATGGTAATTTTTCCCTTTTTAGAATTATTGATTGACTAAATTAAATCTCATCTAGCACCAAAGCAATCTTCTCCCTTAAAACCCTAAATTGATAACTTTTAGCGGGGAGCTTTTTGTGTACACAAGAGAGAGCCTCTATCTGCTGCCGCTGAATCGGCGTTCAATTTGACATTCAACAAGTTTAATTTGACGTTTATGGTTATTTTTCGAGGGTCCATTAAAATGTACAACGAGATGAGTGGTGACTGGTAATTAGAGAGAGAGCCTAAATAAAAATGTCAATAAGATTGTTAAACAATGTATAATAAAAGTCAGCTAATAATGCGTTCCTCAATGCGTTCTTTAACGGTGGGATTTAAAGGTTTAGTCTATTTTAGAACGGTCCTAAGTTTAAGTGAAATTTTTGGTTTTCAAGAATTTTAACGCTCCTTCAGTTTTGGAAATAGTTTGATTTAAAAGAAGAATTTTAATAAATTTGTTTATTGAATAATCATCTTAACACAATCTTTTGTTGGATTTAAGAGGAAATTTTCAATTTAGAAGAAAAGAAAATTAAAAAATTTAAACCCAAGCGGGGTTTAAATAGTAAACACTTTGTAGAATAAATTAACATTGGGGCTATATGTCACTCTGATTAAACCTTACCCTTGTTAATTAATTTTTATCATTAATACTTGATGTCACAGAACGATTTAGATGGGTAACAATAAAATAAGGAGTAGACTAATTTTATATTTACCTAAAAGGTGTTTTTATTTATGAAATTTATTAAGAAACTTAAATGCAAGTTTTTTTTACATTTCTGTCACTGTCGAAATGTCAGTTTAAAAATATTAGCGCTGCGTTCAATCACAAACAGCGAGTTAGGATCTTTTACCTCTGCTTTCACCTTAGCTTGCACCAACCTCTACTGATGAAAGCTAAAGCTTTAAAATGAGTGGGCTTTGAGTGAGGAAAGTTTTTTTGACTGAGGTTTTAGATAACCTCAATGTTTTAGTTAAAGTTTGTAAATAAATTAATATAGTAGTTTTGGGTTTTTTTGTTTGGTATATTTTTCGTGCATAATCAGTGACCTTCACTTATGTTTGTTTTGCCTCGTAGTGCCCTCAACAATCATTGTTTATCGTCTCCTGATGATGCTAACGTTGTTAGCGAAACGCGCATCGAGTGCAAAAAAGTGTAGTTTTGGTTTGTGGAAAACAATCATAACTTTGTTTTTTGATATATTTTAGTTACATACCGCCGCAAAATTAAATAAGTTCAATATAGGCATGTGGGTTCCCACACTAGAGGCCCTGTATACAATTTTTGACAGTTAAGGATCTCGTTTTGGCCAGTTGTTAGGGAAATTTTTTTGTGTCTTGGCCGTGGTTGTCAACAAATTATCAACGCTTCCCTAATAACTGACTAATCGAGTTGCTTACCTCTGGTAAAACAATAACTGGCAATAATGGTACACAGGGCCTCTAGTAAAGAAGAAAACTATATATATTTAAAGTGGCGACTCCCGCTTGCTCACGCAAAAACGCCCTCTACCCAGATCCGACCAGGGTGTAACCTTAAATAAAAATGTCAATTACATTGTCAATTAATTATGCGTTCCTTAACGTTTTGGTTACTCATTAGAACTAAGTAATTTTACCCCCGCATCGAAAATTATACCCCAAAAGAAATTATTTCTTCTTTTACCCAAGTAGATAGGGTAATCAATATCTTACATCCCTATATTAAGTTACATACCACCTGAAAATTAATACAATTAGTTTAATATATCATGGTTACACCCCGGTCGGTGCAGGAATGTGGGTTACCAGACAGTGATTAAGATCTGGGTAGAGGCGTTTTTGCGTAAGTGGACGGGAGTCGCCATTTTGAATATATCCTTTACCACACCCCTATTGTCGTGGTTTTCTTTACTTGGGATTCGTTAACTGGATTTTACAAGCTGCGGCTGCTATTGTAAACTTGGACTTAATGATTTGTTAAGAGGGTAGTAGTAGAAGAATTCTTCGAAGGTTAAGTTTAAATATGCGTTCTACCCACCCCGTAGAATCTTTGGATGTCATATAGGTAGCAGAGATAATTACGTGACGAATGCCCGGCCCTTTTTTGCGCGTATTTTTTTCAGTTAGTTGTGTTTTTATTTGTGTCAACTCAAACCTTTGAACATAGACTTTCTAAGAACATAAAAACACCCATATATAGTATTGGACAGTAACAGTGAGATTTACTAAGATCTAAAATAGTACCCCCCACAGGTCTAAATATTTACCTATGGGGGGTACTAAATTTTAAAACCGTTTTTCAAAAAACACTTACCCATACAGAAAAGACACAAAGTTATTGATTATTTTGTATTGTTATTGCCAAATACCACTAAAAAACTGATTTTTTTCTCAAAAAACAACATATTTTAGAAGAAAATGCCCTAAAACTAATTTTTTTTGACAGGTTTCAAAATGGCAAATGGCGAATACATCAATAATTTGGCAAATAGTAGCTTGTTTGAGGTTATAAAGTTGGTGATTTTTTAGACCACCTCAGGGAGGTGGTTTAAATTTATTACCCGCAGAAAGGATTATTTTGTGGCATTTGGTAATAAATTCGTTTATAATTTCCGTAAGTAACCGTAACAAGGATTAATTTACCTTATTTAATATCCCAAGTTGTTCATTAACCAATAAAACACCTCCTAATTTGTCCAGAAAAACGCCATATCTTGAACCCGTTTTCAGCAAAAAAAATATATTTATGAGGGCTCCACGAGGCAAAACAAACATAAGTGAAGGTCACTGATTATGCACGAAAAATATACCAAGAAATTTTTGAATTCAATCCTATCCTTTATTTTCATTAATAAAAAAGATACTGAGTGTTCCAGTTCTAAACAACCACAATACACATGTATACTTTAACAGTGCACACATATACAATAATTTTGCAATATTATTCGGCGCTTACGTTTATGTTGTATAAAACATTTTCTTCGTCGAAAATTTGAACGAACGGCATTTGGAAAGTAATCAAACGTTAAAAAAAAAACTAAATTCGGCACTACTCGCACCATGTATTTTTATAAAAAAATTTCTCTATTTCAGTTGTACACTTCTCTAAGAATTTAACAAAACAAAAAACTGCTAGTCACTGGACACCCATAAACATAAACCCAGCTCGAGTTTTTACCACGTTCAAATTTGTTAGTCAAACAAGACGAAAAAAAAAGAGTAAAATAGAGCATTCATATAGGCTGTTTTTTTATTTTGAAGAATCAGCAAAAATTGCAAAAATATTTACCTTTACTACAGGGTTTTACCTAAAAAATAGTGTGTTGGGCAGTGTGATGACAGAATACCAAAAAATAAAGAGTAAATTAGTTTAAAAAATATCATCCATTTTTAAGAAACCAAAGCTTGTTTTTCTCTCAGTGTCTTGTTTTTGGAGATTTCTTCTTTTAGCGTTTCGAGCATCTCGAGAGGATTGAAATTCAATTTCTTTAAACGGATCGAAAATAATACCAAGATCTTTAAAACTTTTCCTGTAGCCTTTTGCCTACAACGTTCGACTGCTACACATCCTATAAAAACAAAAAAAAATAAAGTAGGCAATTTTCTAGAAGGTGACGAAATTAGTACATAATTAGTAAAAAATTATGGTATAATTGCTTTTTTGAAATCTCTTTTCTAGGCAGAGGGGGGTGTGCCTTGATATCAAGTTACATATCCCATAGTAGTAGTAGGCAATTTTTTAGAAAATTAATGAGAAAATTAGTACACAATTAGTAACAAATTCTGGCATAGTCACTTTTGGTGGAATCTCTTTCAAAAGGAACCGATGGTTTTCATAAACTAAAAGTACCCTTCTTTAAGAGTACATAATCAGTGCAAAATATCCATCACAGTTGGTCTAGAGAGGGGTTTTAAGAAAAAAAATATATAATCTTTAAAACTTACACTTTTGTTTTTGATCCATCGCCAACTACTATTTATCGTTAAAAGTAAAATCCCCTATGTAGCCCTTTTCTGGGGGGCTATTTTTGGAAAATATTCTGGGAACCTTAAATAGCAACAAGAATTTTGACTTCATATTTGAATTCTCGCTGAAATTCTCTTTTCAATGGTACCCCATATCATAAGGTTTGCTTTACTAATTTTCGAGATATTGGCTTTCAAAATGTCAAAAATTCAATTTTCGAAGAAACTAAACAAAATATCTCTAGTGTGTTTATTATCGATTTTGAGGGTTTTATAAGAGCAAATAAAAAATGACAATAGTTTGACGTTTGCACATTCCTATTTACAGTTTATTGATTGTCAGTGATTTTGACGATATTATTTCAAAAATATGAAGTAGAAGGTCAGATTGTCAAACTGTTGTCATTTTTTATTTCCTCGTAAAAAACCACTAAAATCGATAAGAAACACAATAGAGATATTTTGTTTAGTTTCTAAGATATTGGCCTTTGAAAATTGAATTTTTGACATTTTGAAGGTCAATATCTCGAAAACTAGTAAAGTAAACCTTATGATATGGGGTACCATTGAAAAGAGAATTTCAGCGAGAATTCAAATATGGAGTTAAAATAGGGGGTTGCTATTTAAGGTTCCCAGAATATTTTCCAAAAATAGCCCCCCAAAAAAGGGCTACATAGAAGATTTTACTTTTTATGGTAAATAGTAGTTGGCGATGGATGAAAAACGAAAGTGTAAGTTTTAAAGATTATATATTTTTTTTCTTAAAACCCCTCTCTAGACCAACTGTGCCATGCACCTAGCCGGGATTTAAACTCGAGACCTACTGCGCTACGGAGACAGGCACGACAGGTAAATTTGAAAACTATATGAGGCAAAGTTTTAACATGAACGATGAGGCAAAATAAAAAATCCCATTAGCAGTGAAACGCTCGCGAGAAAATTTACAGGATTGTTTATAAACTCCGCGAGTTGCAGCGCTACAAAACTTCTTTTCTGATAAGGTCACTAAGATAATACGGTAAGTTTGCGAGTCAGTCGGACTAATGAAAATGTGTTTAAAATTAATTATATGTTAGAGAAAATAAAAGAAAAATATATAAAGATAGTTGTTGTCGTTTTTAGTTAGTGACCTTATTTTGTTCTCTCTTTGCCCTTTTAGAATCGAGCCCGGAGCAATTTATGAAACCAAGTGTATAAGTTGTGAACTATTCATGTGCGTTTCTACAATTGACTGTTGTATTTTTTCGTATTTTTTTCCTTTTTTATGTTTCCTTTAAATGCACTCTATTGTTTAGATATGAATTGCAAGGTATTTCCTTTTTAATATTTAGGCATTGATACATGAAATTTAGTTTTATATTGCCCAGAAACTAAAAGTACTACTTTATTTCCTAAAAAGAGAAACTCCTTTGTTAAATTTAGCAGATATCGATACCACTTTTTAAGTCTCTCACTAGCTTTAAACTCACATTTAAAGTTGTCACGACGTAACCGGCACGACATTCCTGAAAGTAATCGTAACTTTCCCCCGCTAAGTGCTTGTATAACATAGCGCGACGTAGTAGTTGCCTAAGTGGAGGACACTTTTTCCGTTATTATTACGTAGCCACGGCTGCAAAGCTAGACACCAAATACCACGCTGCTTTTTATGTGATGGCGTCGACAAAGGAGTGGATTAGTTCCAAAATTCCTATTCGGTTCTTTTTGGTAGCATGAATTAATACACAACAAAGTAATGAACAAAAAAGGAATTTCGCCAAAGAACCACGAACAATTTAAATGGAAACTGGAACTCAGTGGGATTTCAACGCCGTTTAAGTATGTTATTGGGACAGTCCCTGAGAGCATTTTGTCTCATAGACACAGGTGCCGATATCAACAGGGTGAGCCAATAATAGCTGCCAAAGTTTGGGATAAGCTTATTATTATCAAGCTTATTATGACCGATATCGGCAAAAAAAGCATCAATTCCCACGAAAATGACAACGCAATCCTATATATGGCGGAAAAATAATTGATAAACTTGAAGTTTTTGGAAAAGCAAATACCTTTTTTGTACTTTGCTGAAGACATTAAATCGGAAATCGTAAAAAATATTTTTCAATTAATATTGCAACAATGTTTGTTTAAGTACATATGAAACTCAAAAGAAACCTAAAAATTACGTTAAATATAACAACCATATAAAAATTTAACTGAAAGTCGAAAAAAATAACAATAATTTTAAATAAAACATTTCTTCCATACCTTTTTAGCAAGGTAAAGTCCCGAAAACTGATGCGACGTTGCCCTCTGAACGGCTAAACTTATGTTTTGGGTAATGTTTTAAGGAGGTAAATTTTAGCTTTAGTGATGATTTGGATGTCAGTTTTTCCTTCTTTTTTGACAGATTTGTGCATCTCTTTGACAAGTGTTTTCCCTTAAAACTTGTAACTAATAATTTAAAAAAAAACTACAAAATTCAATTTAGTGAAGAACTTAAAAACAAATTGGAGCAGCTCAAAAACTTAAATTGGCTGAAGAAAACAACAGGGGACTGCACTGTGAAAGAGCGGTACAGAGAAATGAAAAAAGGTATAGATAAACAAATTAAATCAGTAAAAGACCAGTACTTTAGCCATCAAATACAAAACGCAAATAACAAAGCAAAAAAAACTTGGAATATAATTAAAACCTTAAGTAGTAAGAGTCAGACTAAACCTCAAATCAAATCAATCTTACAAGATAACATTGTTTTAGATAGAGATGAGGATATAGCAAACGCTTTTGGCACTTATTTATCAAATGTTATTCAGGAAACATTACAAAAGCATTTGGGTCCTCAATTATCGCAAATATGTACTCTCGGGGAAAAAAATAACGCAACATTGTTCTTCCAACCCGTTAACCCGTTAAGAAGTCAACCGGGTTTGACGATGTACCAATACATCTGCTTAAGAACTCTACTGAAACCTTTTTTAAATTATTGGCAGACCTAATGAACATTTCTGTAACTCAAGGCAAGTTTCCAGAGCAACTTAAAATGGCAAACATTACACCCATCTTTAAAAAAGGTAATAAGCAAGGACTAGAAAATTACCGCCCCATTTCAATAACAAGCTGCTTAAGCAAAATATTTGAAAAACTAATGTATAACCAAGTTTTATCTTTCCTAAATAAACACAATGTTTTAAGCAGATTCCAACATGGGTTTAGGCCAAACCACTCAACTGAAACGGCCACAGTTGATTTTATTCAAAATATATATAGTCACATGGATATGGGTGAACATGTGGTAGCGGTTTTGTTTGATTTAACTCGAGCATTTGATACAATTAGTCCGGATTTCGTATCATGTAAGATGGATCAAATAGGTATAAGAGGTTCTGTTAATAAATGGCTAACTTCATGCCTTAAGGGCAAAAAATTTAAAATAAAAATAAACAACACATTTTCTGACATTTATGAATCTGACATAGGAACACCACAAGGCAGTATTCTTGGGCCACTTATATTCTTGATTTTTGTAAATGATCTTCCTGAACATATTAAAAATGGAATAATTCTAATGTACGCTGACGATACAACTATATTGATTTACGGACAAAACAGAAATGAAATACTACATAAACTAACAACAATTTTCAACGAATTCTCTAAGTGGTGTTCCAGTAATAATCTCATTATTAATTATAACAAAACAATTTGCTTGGAATTTAAAACTAAAAAAAGTAAGTCCCTAAAAATAAATACGCATTTTCAAGGCGTCCCTGTACAATTCTCTGATACCGCTAAATTATTAGGAGTAACCTTTGATACTCATCTAGACTTCAGTCAGCACATTGATCAACTTTGCTCGAGAATTAATAGAGGCATATATGCTATCACATGTCTCAAAAACTCTTTGGGAAGATCGGCTCTATTAACGTCCTACTTTGCCAACATTCATTCCATTATTGGCTATGGCATTATCTTATGGGGTCAGTCCTCAGATTTGGATAGAGTTCTGATCTCACAGAAGCGGGCTCTGAGAATAATTTTTGATTTGAGGTCTTTAGATTCATGCCGTGAAACTTTTAAGAAGAACAATATTCTTACCGTTGTTTCGCTATATGCTTTTAAATTACTTACGCATGTGCATAAAACTAAAGATATTTTTATAAAAAATAACTTTAATCATTGCTATCGTACCAGATACGCCGATAAATTTTGCTTACCTTTACATAAGCATGAGTTTTTCAAAAAAAGCCCAACTTACGCTGGTATTTCTTTGTATAATTTGCTACCCAAGGTTTTTCAAGAATTATCATTAAATAGGTTTAAAAAATCCTTAAAAAAATTACTTTGTGAAGGGGCATTTTATAATTTGAACGAAGTCAAATCATTTTTTAAAAAAATGTAAAAAATTAAATGTTAGTTTGTCAGATTATATGTACCTAATTGATGTATGTTTGTACTTTACCTATTTATATACTAATGTTAATATTTATGTAAATTATCTTACTTAACCTGTTCTAGCAGTTGCTAGAACCAACTATTTTGTATTACTATTATTTATTTATTTTTATATACCTACTTATTGACATGTTACATCCTATTTTTATAGGCCAAAGTAATTAATAAACATTTTGAATTTGAATTTTTTGAATGAATGATTTAACTCTTGAATCGCCTCCCAATACAGCCTTTATAAGTTGACCGATTTTTTTAATTAAATCTTTAGCTTCAGGTCCTAAAGGGCCTAAGGTTTCAACGAAAAAGGGCGTGAAACAGAAGCAATCCAAGAGTTCCTCATACTTCCTCCTCTTTAAGGACTCTGCCAGTTTACCTTACTTTCCCTGCTGTTTATGATGACAAATGAATGTAAGATTGAGACAAAGTTACATCCCAGAGGAGAGGTCTCCCAGACTTCCATGGCAATCTGGTCATTCCATCCGCCCGTTTTCCGTCGCTCCGACACAGTCCAACTGGCTTGAGAACCGAAGGAAATCCATTCTTCCTGCATTCTTGTGATAGCTCAGGCCGTGATAGCCATAAATATCTACTGTTTGGCCACAAGAGTTGCAGTCGTGAGACTCGTAAACAGGAACGCCTAGCCTCAAAACAACGGAAACACGAAAGGTCTGATTATCCAGAAGAGTACCCAAAGGAGAAGATGGAAGAACATTAAGCCAAACATTACTCTCTGGCTCTTGAAGAGCGAGATATCTGACTTTTGCTCTTAAATCATCGCAGTCACCTTCACAAACTCTTTGAGAAGTTGGAAGAATATCTGAGGCAGATTGGAGATTTGAGATTTTCATCCAATTGTCTAGGGCCGCACCATATTCTAAATCTTTACAAGAATTGATTTTTTCTTAAAGTGGGTAATTTTTAATAATTTGGGTATAAAACAAAATTTATTTCTTGAATATGGGGTCTTAAAACGCGAAAATAAAAAAGGCGGATTGTCTGTCTCTCGAAAAAACGTGACCGACAAAGCATGATTCCTTGATAGTAGGAAATGATATTTTAAAAAGGTTGCGACTAAAAGTAGTCATAAAAAGTTATTTCCTCCATACGGCGACATTATTATGCAACTATGATGTAGTACACTTTTTAATGAGGCTTAAATTCAATAATGCAAATAAGTAACAAATTAAATTTGGCACGGCACTTTCAGGAAGTGATTAATACGTAAAAGTGGACTTACGTGATACTAGAAAGTATTACTATTAATTATAAGTCCCAAATTGTTGTTCTAACGACCAACCTACTACTATAGAAAAGTAGCGAGGCCTTTGTCTATGTGGCTGCTACTATAAATGCTAGTTGGGATACCTCGCGCTCATATACGTCTCCTCTACAAAACTTATCGCTCTGTATCTTTTAAAACATTTTATCGCATTTTGTATTAAATTTTCGCTTGGTGGACTGAAAAATTTCGCAAAATTAAAGAGCTTTCGTGTGTGCGCGGCGAAAGCTTTATCTTTTGGTCTCTTTCAACAAAACTCAGTTTTGGAGCTGATTGCGAAAATGCCGTACAAACTTGGGCGTATATAAGCGGAAAATAGAGTGCTGGTCAGAAAAATTACTTAAAAATATATAGTGTGCTCTAAAGATGACTTCTTGTGTATTGTTGCTGAAGACTGCAATGTTTTTTTTTTGTATTTGTGATATGTTTGCTGGAAATCCTGTCTCATGTAAAAAAAATACTTAAATCTATCTTAAAATTTTACAATAAAGAAGCTTTACAAAACATTAATTAAAAAAAAACAATGTTATTCAGTTTCCGCGCAAACAAACACAATATCCTTCTCTGTTAATTAAATAAAATAATTGTTCATGGAAATACATATTATGGCTTTTATACGTATTAATATTCAAAATTTTAATTTAACTTTGCCTATTATATTTATTGGAAATAATTCTGCATGTCATATTTCGAGCGAGCCTTAATATAATAATAATAAAATAACAAAAAGATGTGGGAGATTTTAGAATAGAGCTTTCGACCATTGCGCATCCAAGTTTCGAGGAGGCCATAGAATAAAATTGTCAAAGCTTCGTTTTGCCAACTAACCTAAACTTACTTTTTGACTTATTAAAGGCTTATTTTTTGAGTTTTCTTCTTCTCAACAATGGTAAAAATGTTTGTTTACATTTAATTTTTTTAAAATATTTTTTGGATTGTCCAACATCTTTGGAGTTAGCGGAAGGAATGTGAATTGGCATAGGCTATAAGAACTATTTTTTTTCTACTCATATACAGGGTGTTCCTAAATATCATGTACAAACGGAAGGGGGTGATTCTTTGGGGGTTTTTATGACTGAAATTTCAGTTAAACATAGGTCCGCAAACGCTTCGTTACCGATCTACAGGGTGTTTAAATTTCAATATTTTTTCAATTTTTTCGTAATAGCTCCCGCAATTTCTGAGATATTAAGCTCAAATTTGGAATCTAGGTTACGCAATAGGCGTTGCATGATTGCACATGTCAAACGGTTGCCAGAATCTGCAGGGTGATATTTTTTCCGGGGTCATGCCCCCTTTGCTCCCCCTGAACTTTTTTGCGGTGCGCCGCTGGTATATTCTGAAAAGCAAAATAATTTTTCTGTCTTATTTAGAAACTTTTTGTCCTCTTGTAGTTTTTTCGTAACTCCGACCGTTATCGAGAAAAAAAATAAAAAACCATTATATGTAACTAGCTAGATAAAACTAATTTCTTTGAAATGCTCTAATACGCTACAGCTTTATTTTCAATCTAGTTGAAAATTAAAGCTGGGATGACCCGGTTTTTGTAGCAATAAAGGTTTATTAATAATTTAATTTTTAACAACAATAACCTTAACAATTAACAATAATAAGACAAAAACCTCCTCCAACCCTTATACAGGCCTCCGATCTTCTTCTCATTGATTCTCGCACTCGTTCAAACATACCCGGAGTATTTTTTATGGTTTGAAATCCATCCATTATTCGATGTCGTAGGTCATCGACTGTATTCACTGGTGTTGTATACACTAGCGACTTGAGATGCCCCCATAAGAAAAAATCTAAGCTGTTTAAGTCAGGAGACCTAGAGGGCCATGGCTGAGGTCCACCTCGCCCTATCCAGTGATTTTGATATACTTCATTTAAATATTCCCGAGCCAAAATAGAAAAATGAGCTGGGGCGCCATCATGCATATACCACATTTGATTCCTTAGCAAAAGAGGTAAGTCTTCAAGTAATAAAGGCAATTCGTATTGCAAAAAGTAAGTCGACCAGGTAAAAAGAAGGGACCAATCAAATGATCCCCGATTATACCACCCCATACATTTAATGAAAACTGCTCCTGAAAATGAGTTTCGACAGTTCCATGAGGATTTTCGTCTGCCCATAAATGGTTGTTATGGAAATTCATAATGGAAGTCCTTGAAAAATTGGCTTCATCAGTAAACAGGATGACACAATCAAAGTTGGGGTTTTCTGCTAGCCTACTAAGGTACCACCTACAAAAATTAATCCTTAAAGGAAAATCTTGGGGAAGGAGCGCCTGCACCCTTGCAACGTGATAAGGGTAGAGCAGAGAATCGTGCAAGATACGCCAAACAACTTGATGGCTAATATTTAATGTTATAGAAATTTTTCTGGTACTGGTCTCTGGGTGTTCTTCTATTTCATTTAGAACAGCTTCTTCGATCTGTGGTGTTCGAACAGTACGTGGTCTACCTGCATCACTGCTGTCCTTATTAAGAGTTCCAGTTTCCACAAGACGCCTATGTATATTCAAAAATATTCGGTGATCAGGTATTATTCTATTTGGATAGCGCTCCATGTACAGACGTCTTGCTTCTCTTGCATTTCTATTCGCAAGGCCATAGATAAAATGCATCTCAGCCATTTCAGAATTTGTATAAATTGACATTGTAACGACGGTAACGAGATTATAACGAGTATTTACAACACTTTTACACTTATTATTTTGCTTTTAAGAACCTACCAGCGGCGCACCGCAAAAAAGTTCAGGGGGAGCAAAGGGGGCATGACCCCGGAAAAAATATCACCCTGTAGATTCTGGCAACCGTTTGACATGTGCAATCATGCAACTCCTATTGCGTAACCTATGTTCCAAATTTGAGCTTAATACGAATAAACTGAAAAAATATTGAAATTTAAACACCCTGTAGATCGGTAACGAAGCGTTTGCGGACCTATGTTTATCTGAAATTTCAGTCATAAAAACCCCCAAAGAATCGCCCCCTTTCGTTTATACATGATATTTAGGAACACCCTGTATATAAGCAAGTCCGCTATATGTGGCAGTGTTGTTACTCTTTATTGATTATTTTATAGGTCCCGTGACTCCTTTACATAATCCCACCTATTGTGGTGGATAATCAAACGTTTTTCCAGCTAGTTCTTTTTTTGAAGAAAACAAACACAAAAATTTTACATAAAAAAAACAATAAGTTGAAATTACCCACCGTTATTCCGACTACTGGGAGAAGATAACCTTATACATTTTAGAGCGCTTTTACTCTTATGAGAATTTAAAAACTCGATAATATCGAAGATAGAATATTTTATTATATTATAACATAATCATACTTTTTTTAGTGCCTCTGTTTAATTTAATGTATGTATGCTTTTATTATTTTCTTTAGTAAAAAACACATATAATTCAACTTTAAATAACAGACGTCTTACCCTCTACTACCCCAAACGGGACCGCAGAGGTAAAATTCGCAATACAATGTCACTAATTTGTATTGTAGCAAAAAAACCAAAAGAAGCCAAGTCTCCAAGTCTCCTTATCAAGTTTGCAGTCCTTGGGTCAGTATTAGGGTTGCCAACTTTTAATTTTGATTTATCTGGACATTTGTTCTAAATTATCAGGACATTTGATGCAAAATCGGGACATTTTCAAAAATGGTTAGAAAAGAAAGAAAACAATAAATATTGATGGTTTTTTAATTTTGATTTACAAGCTAGCTAAGAAATTTCAATCGAAACAAAACAAAGAAAAAAAAGTGACAAATTTCACACGAGAGTGAATATTGTGAACGAGGCGTTAGCCGAGTAAAACAACACGCGAGTGTAAGAAAGTTACTTTGAATTGCACTAATTTTTGTAAAAATTGGCCTTTAATTTCGCACAAATCAAATGAAACTGCTTTTCCGCACATGTGCGCAAAAAATGTCTGCACACGGGTGAAATTTTACATTTTCTAAGGATACAAATCATGTGAATTCCATTATTTTCATATTTGGTCGTCGGAAAAAATAGTTAAACCACACAAAAACCTGTGGCCCAGATGGTTTACCAGTAATTTTCATAAAAAAGTGCAAATTTTTCTTGTCCAGTTCATTTTGGCTAAAATTTTTAATAGATCATTTTCTACATGAGATTTTTCGACAGCTTGGAAGCTAAGTTATATATGTTATCCCAATATTCAAAAGCGCAGATAAGTCAAACCTTAAAAACTACAGAGGTATTTTAAAAATTTCTTGATTTCCTAAATTGTTTGTTTGAATCAATAGTCACGCAGATAAAATTGCACCACATTTTCAAAACATAATTATAAACCAACCACACGGGTTTTCAAAAGGTAAATCATCAATTACTAATCTCTTGATATATGAAGAAACTTTGTTGGAAGCTTTGGAAAGTGAGTATCAGTAAAATGTCATCTATACCGATTTCTCCAAGGCTTTCGACCTAATACTTGATAAACTTAAAGTCATGGGTATCCATGGCTCATACCTTTCAACTGGTTTCGCATTAATCTAACTGAAAGACGCCAGGCAATAAAAATAAGAATGCTGTCTCAGCTGAGTTTAACGTTTTGTCAGGTATCCCCCAGGACGCACATTTGTCTTCATTGTTACTTAAGGCATTTATAAATGATATATCTTCCGCTTTAGAAAAATGTAACTTTGTACTTCTTGTTGATGATCTAAAATTCTTTAGAATTATAAGAAGTTTGGAAGATTGCCATATTTTGCAACAAGAGTTGAATGGGTTTTCAGCATGGTGTGAATATAACAATTTATCCCTGAATGTTGACAAATGTAAAACTGTATATTTTTATAGAAAATTAAACCATATATAGATTTTACTTATTAGTTGGATAACTCCGATTTGGAAAAGACTTGCAATTATTATGCGTGACTTGGGTATATTTTTTGATAGAAAACTCAGTTTTGTTGAACACATACATATTATTGCAAATAAAGCTATGAAATTGCTAGGATTTTTGTTTAGAACTTTGAAAGACGTAAACAACATTTTTACATTGAAAAATGCGTACTTTGCAATTGTAAGGTCAATTCTAGAATATGGTTGTACTATTTGGTCTCCATATTATGAGATTCATAAAGATCGTTTGGAAAAAATACAAAGAAAGTTCTTGCGAATTATATGCTATAAATTACACATACCTATTGAGTCAATTGATTATGACCAGCTAATGAGTCTGTTGAATTTAACAAATCTAGAGAATCGTAGAAAGTACTACGATCTTGTCACTCTGTTCAAAATACTAAATAATGAAATTGACTATGTAGAGTTACTATCAATATTCAAGTTTCATGTGCCATCACGGAACACAAGAAATATATATTTTCAGCTCAACATCATCGCACTAACTATGGTTTTAACTCCCCGATTAACAGACTCAGTAGGCTTGGTAATGAACTGATTGAACAAACTGATGTCGATTTTTTTAACACTACATTACCAATAGCCAAATATTTCAAACGCGGCTAAGAAAAAAGAAAGGATTTATAGTTAACCACTGGCCAATAGATATGGGATCCTTATTTTAATTGGAAACTTTTCATCGGGACACTTGGCGTACTGACAAGGGTCTTGTCAGTACGCAGGACATTTTGCTCCAAATCGGGACAGTCCCGACAAATCGGGACGGGTTGGCAACCCTAGCCAGTATAGTATCTCATAGTTGGTTTAGTTATTGGCAATCGAAGGAGAATATTAGGGGAAGCTACGATCAAAATGGCGGCACCCATGGTGTTTGCTAAAATTTGAATGAGCGCTAGTCGAAAATTGTTCTATTCCCCTCTGATTTCTGTGCATGAAACTCGACTTACCGAGACAAAAAAGACAAAGAAGACCTGTCGACAACCTCCTTCCATACATACACACACACACTTGAAAATTCAATTTTTCTTGATTTTCTTGTCTTTTTTAAGTGTCATCCTTCATCTCTCGCCTTCGAAAAGGAAGTTCCCGCGCTGATTTTCATTCCTTTATGTATTTCCGTTCAAGGTATCGGAAGCCTCTCGAGAGCACTCACGTGCGGGAGAAGATACAAAGAAGGACTCTCAAGTAATACTGTGCTGAGGTTTAAAATAATATTGGCTAAAATTGATAATTTGTTATTTCAGTTGACAGGCCTGACCACGGTGTGCTTGATAGTGTTAGAGGGCACTAAAATTACAGCAAAAACCTGTTATTTTAAGGCAATATTTTTTTTTCACATGGCCTATACTTTACTTAAAAACATGTTTGCGTGAAAAATTTTCTTACCCTGTCACGCATTTTCCTAGAAAATTGCTTGTCTTCTGAAAAACAAACACCCTGTATACTTTTTTATGACGCGTTATTTTATTCATATTTTTTTATAAGAGCAACTAAAACTGTAATTACACCGTTTTCAAAATGCCCAACGTATAACATAATACCAGGGATAAGGGGGCGTATAGACCATATACCACGATAAAAAGGAATTGATTTATTATCGTTTAGGGAAAAAACAGCCTGATATAGTATATTATAGTTTATGAGGTTTTTCCTTTCAAAGACGATAATTTTAAAAGTCCCGCCCACTCCTTTTGTTTTACTTTCAAAAAGTTACAAAGTAGGGCAGAATTCAAGAGACCAAAATATATACTATCTAATTATCCAGTAACTTTGACAAACTTTATTTTCCGAAACTTATATATAAGCAAGTGGGGTCTTCTTTCTACTTCCTTTGTTACCTACTTTTTTAATGCAAAGGGCGCACAGTTGGTTCCAACACCGATTTCAATCAAAAAAATATACCATTTTTAAAACATACATTTTTGGAAAGATGGTTAAATACTTGTCTAAAAAAAGTTAAAATTAAAATCTTCTATATAGCCCTTTTTGGGAAATACCTAAAAAATCCTAGTTTTTATACCTCTTAATTCCTAAAAATTTATAATATTTAATTTTATACTTAGAGGCCAAAGTTGCACTTTTATCTTAAAATAAACAAATTGGGGCCTAAGCGTAGTGAAAGTTTGTTTGTGGCATATAGTAAAAAATAAATCAACCAAATATATTCTTATGTTACAAATATGTTACAAACATATAATCGTTACTGAGGTAGAACATTTTTGCAAGTTTATTTTTCATTATACGCACTCTTTGTCACAAAACTAAATTTAGTTAGTTTAGTAAGTGCCAGTAAATTACAAAAGCATGGTTACCGATGCAAAAAAAACTCGTTTTTTTAAATCAGTCGCTGCGCTCGTTAATAAAACGCTCTTTTAACCGCTAATTGTAAAAACTACAA
The DNA here is from genome assembly GCA_963921995.1 of Oxystoma pomonae. Lineage (NCBI taxonomy): Eukaryota > Metazoa > Arthropoda > Insecta > Coleoptera > Brentidae > Oxystoma > Oxystoma pomonae. Next base: position 90,044,110 of record OY998169.1, read on the forward strand.
ATTACTGCTTTTGTGAAATTAACCCATTGTTTTACATATTTATTAATTTTTCGCCGCTACTGGTAGAGCATATAAAACAAATGGATGTATCTAGGACATACGTCTACAAACATATACATGTTTTACCGCAGTGTTGCCGAGCAAAGTTCTGAAAATCATTCTGTCCTTTTTTGACACACAGGCTAGCTTGGCGGCAAAACAAATAAGAATTTATGAATGGGATTCAGGGTCTATAGTTTTTAGGTCTGTGGTAAAATTAATTTTTAATAAAACCCGAAAATTTGCCAAACCAGTATTTCGAATTTGTTATTGAATGGGTTTGAAAAAATAAGGTTCGGATAAAAAATTTGTTTAACGAATTGCAATAGTGAGTGGTCCAGCCAGACAGGTCAATGGTTAACAAAATAAAATAAGGCAACGCTGCTTTAAGAAAGTACACTTGTGAAAAATAATAGTTTGACAACGTAATTAAATGGAAATCCACCTGTCAAACAAATTTTTCTGACGAACTGTAATATTTTTTCTCCCTTAAAAATACAGATGCCTTTAAAACACCTAGGTTCTGGACTTAAATCAATATTTCAAAAATTACGAATACAGATTTTGAAAAAGCTTTTGGAACACTTTTTAACAGTGGAATATACAGAGCTTTTTTTGGGAAACTTTTTAGCAGTGGAAAATCAAGATCATATTGATTCAATATTGTGTTCTTTTTGCTTTTGAATCTATAAAATTTCTGAAAATCAATATAATAAAAAAATATGGCACCCGATCTATGTTTGACTTGACAAGAAGGCTTTGACATATTTCTTACATCAAAATTTAAATAATTGGATCAGTCAAAATTTAGGTTAAAAATAGGTAAAAAATAGCAATCGCTGTTAATGAGCTCATCAGGTCTCCGTAATTTCGTAAAGGTTCAAGTCTCATTTTCATGCGAATATTAACCGACCTCATTATTTAACCTTTTCTCTTCCCCCTTGGCCTGAGCACAGTTGAAATAAAAACTAATTTAACAGTTGGTAGAGTAGTAGTAGTAGAAGTAGACAAGGCATGTTGCTGTCTGACAAGTGATGAAAAATGTTTTTTTTTTTAAAGTAAGGTAATTTAAATATGCCTCAGGCAAAACTGAAAAAGAAAAAAAACGCCACTAAAAGGATCTCTGGTTCAGAGTTCCGGATAGAGGTCAGTTTACTCTCAAGATGCCCAAAGAGAGAGTGAATTTGTATATATTATAATTAAAACATTATTTTGTATAAAGACGTTGAAAAGTTACATTAATTTTTTTTAATGATTTTTGAGCTTTTAAATAACTAGGGTTTATTTAAAAAAGGCACCTAACTCAGAATGTGAAAACATTATCTTGCCGAGAATCGGAACGACCAGCCCCACGACGAGACAAATTTTTCCATTATGCGTCGCTACGGATAAATCATAATTTGTCAGGAAACCAAACATTATTAGATACTCTAATAATTAATAAAATTTTGTTTAAAATACGTGATAGTCCCATATTTGTTGTTTCTTTCTATACCGAAACTTTCAATTACTTTTAAAAAATTTACCAAAATTTTATGTGGAACTTTCGAGATATTTTGGAAAATCTCCCCCATTTTTTGTTAATAAAATTTTAATATGGGTGGGGGTTGCTTCGGTTTCCTTCCGGTGCCGGCCGGAAGTGCGGTGACCAGAGAGATGAGGTGGGGGACGTCACAAACTCGTGCACTCGGATCGAGCCTTCAACGGTAGTTATTCGAAGTCATGGCAATTTTGATGTGGACCATTGGCGGGACGATTTTTGCGCATCTTGGGCCTTTTTATATTGCTTTTGGGTACTTTTCTTTCCACTGTGACGCGACGCTGCGAAGCTGTTTCCAGATAAATAGCGCCCAATTATTAAGACAAATTGTAATTGTTATGAAACTGAGAAACGGGCAGCCGGTTAATCATCGAAAGTGGTCACTTTCAAGTCGCAATCAGGTCGCCCTAGGGTTCGATATTTGTTACTAGTTGTTGGGTCTAACGGCGGATCGTATATCATAATAATGTACGAGTTGTTATAACTTAGATGTGAAAACATCGTAGACTGGTCATACATGAGATGATGATTTAATGTCAGTGATGGCGTAACAACAGGCCAGAGGCCCCTGGTTCAAAGGAACAACCTTGTAAAACCATAAACTAAGCTCAGTCAAGCTACACCCCACTCAACAAAACTCAATTTGGATATTGTAAAAATTATGTAGTAATGATGTACTAATTTAGTCCCCTTTTAAATTTTTTACTTAATGAATAACGGAGTTATTTCGCCCCCATGCTTAGGAGATAGATTTAATGAAAGTTGATATGTCATAATTTTGTACTAATTATGTACTCTTAAAGAAGTGTTTAGTTTACAAAAACCATGGGTTCCTAAAATTTTTTTTTGTTTGTTATGGGGTGTGAAGCTTGATATCAAGGTACACCCCCCTCTTCTTAGGAAAGAGATTCGACCATAAGTGACTATGCGAGAATTTGCTACTAATTATTTACTAATTTCGTCCCCTTCTAAAAAATTGCCTACTCTCAAGGTAACTTCATTTTTTTTTGGTTTATATGGGGTGTGTAGCTTGATATCAAGGCACACCCCCCTAAATGGCCCTATTACTTATCATTAAAATGAGACCGAAATTATCAAACAATTCCTTTGTTGTGTGCAAGCCGTATTGAAAACTATACTCTTAAGCAAATGGATGGGTATCTGTGGGAAATGTTATTCTAAGGTTACAAAACTATAGCTCTCCAAAGATTTATATCAACTTTAGGGTTAATAGCTAGTGGTGGTGATATTGAAGTTTGGAAACGCAATTTAGGATATAGGTTTGTTTTAGTGAGAAACCAAGTTGTGGAGTCTATGGTGCTTAGCCGTTTTTTATTTGACGACTATGATTTTACTGGAATAGTATTTAATCCGAACACGTATACCTATCGGGTTCAAAACAAAGCCAAAATAAAGTGCGACTAGCCTAGGAAAGCGCACGAAAAGAATTTGTAAAAGAAAACAGTCTTTATCTAACTCCCTCTTAAAAACAAAATATCAAGAGACCTTAGGTGGAAATAACGAAAATTCAAACCTGGATGAGCATCTCACAAGAAACACACAAAGAACCAAAGTGAAAAAAGAAATTATTAAACGATGTTTCGCTCTGGGTAACCAGCGTGAGCTCGTCAGTGGTTCCACTGGTATACATCATTAAACACCATCATACACTTTGATTTCCAACCTCAAATCACTCACAAATAGGCACAAATAGGTTACCCAGAGCGAAACATCGTTTAATCATTTCTCTTTTCACTTTGGTCCTTTGTGTGTTCCTTGTGGGATGCTCATCCAGGTTTGAATTTTCGTTATTTCCACCCAAGATCTTTTGATCTTTTGTTTTTAGATTCTTTTCGGTTAATGTAACCGATTTGGAGGGTTTTTAACTTCTTTTTTCGTTTTTTTTTTAACTCCCTCTTATTAGGCGAATGTTGTCTTACTGGGTGATCTCTTATGACCTACACTATTCCCCGTCATCGAACAACAGTGTACAGACGAAGTTTTACTTACTCTCGCATCAAATTATATAACTCCTGGCCATTAAGCTTAAAAAATCTTAATGTTAAACAATTCAAAGCACATTTTAAGAAATATCTATTAAATCGGGAAATCTCGTAGTCCGGTTTTCCTATAAATAGTCATTTTCTGGTTCTTGTTATTTTTTTTATTACATAGTTTTATAGATTTTATCTTTCTTAAACTTAGAGTACAAAATTACGATTTTTTTAACACTATTTATTATTATTTAAGTATTTTATTTCTTTTAAATACTTTTATGTATGTTATAGGAATTTTTCTAAATCTATCTGATTTGCTGTATGTTAAAATATTTATGAAATTTTTAAAATTGTATATTTTGTATATTATTATCTGGATGCTGAATGGCATAGTTATATATGGGTCCAATAGACCTCTTATATATTCTCAAGCAACAATTATAGTAATTTTACTGGTGCCATTGGTATTGCTACGAAAAATGGGTTAAATCGTAGTAATAATTCCCACAAAAAAGTATTTGTAGGAAAAATTTCATTATTGTCACTTAGTGTGGTAACTATTACGGTTAAAAAAGTAATATATTCCAGTATATAACTATATACCATTACTAGAAGCACGAAAAAACTTTACACTCCAAGGCTTACTTCATAGTTGTCACATTTAATTATTTTTTAATATTACTTTTCCGAGGTAACGACTCTACTGATATTAATTTGGTTGCAATTCAGTAGCCCCTACTCAATACAAGACTACAAAATTATGGGGTCTACACGGTCGCCTATCTACCACACAGTAAGAAATAAATGTGCTTGTAGTGGAAAACTGTTGCCTACGAGTTATCGCTACTTTACTGACATTGTAAGTCAATGCACCGGCAACTGGATGCGCGACGCCGCCATGTTATTTATCACTGATTAGTAGTTACATGTACCAATCAAAATATTATTATTTAATTAATAAAACATATTAAAACTGGAAATACATTTAATTTGGAAATTGTAATCTCAAATAATTCCGATTTTTTAGCAACATTTTAGATCAGTAAAGTGCTATGCGTTTATAAATTTAAGATGTTGTGACTTGTGTGAGAAAAGTGGGTAATAAAATGGTAATTATTAGGTATAGGGTATGATACAGATAATATTTTTGTTTTCTGTCATGTCTTCTAATATGTGGATTCTTCACAGGATGGACATAACTCCTATACCAAGAGTAATCATTACCGTCGCGATGTAGTTGTATAACCGTCCCACTGCATTCAAACGGTAAATACTTCAAGGCATAGTAGTAGTAAAACCGTCGCTGTGATATGACGCCACAACTCGACTCATTTTGTTGCTTGGGTTCCTAACACCCGGATATTACTGTACAGGTAAATCTGTGTATTTCTTTAATCTGTGTCCGTGTATAGCTTTAGCAAAGGGGTAAGCGGTGGCGGCGGCGACGGGGCTAAAGCGCCTTTCCTCGCCTGGGGAGGTATTATTTTAGTTTGAGTGTTCGGCCGGGCCGATGGGACTGGTACGTAACCTGGTGACATAACGGCTTTTCACCGCACCCGGGAGACACTAAGCTATATTCGAAATGTCGCTACGTATATATAAACCCAAATTGTACTCGTAAAATTTTCTAATTTTACTTGGGTCACGTGCGAAGACCTTTTGCATAAATGACAGTAAATCTTTATTAGTTTTTTTTATTTCCTTTTCTGGAGCCTTGGTGAATAAGGAATTATCGAACTCTTAGCCAAATTGACCCAGGGAAAATACGTACGATTTTGACCTTAAAAGTTGCAACACTGTAATAGGTAATATGACACTTGTGTCCATTTGCACCGCAAAGTTGAAACCGAGTAAAACTAGATTTAAATTAAATATAGGGCTGTCTAACAAATTGTCAAAGTCAGCCATTAATCACGTGATGGCCCTTTAAAAATGGCGGGTGTAGGGTAAACAAAGCGATTTTCCATAGGACTGTTAATAAAAATTAATATTTTGGGAAAGTGGAAAAAGAGGCAAATTAAACAAAGTGACTATTTTATACTACTTCCAAAGATATGCTTTCAACGGCAACCACATACAAATCATCAATCACTCCAAACTTAAATTCAACTGGACCCTTCAATTAAAAAACGTTTTTAGCGCAATTGGGTTTGGCCATTTGTGGGAAACCTGAATTACGTCCAGTTGAAACGTCTTAGTAAGGATATCATCAACAAACACAAGAACTTCTGTTACGAACATGACTTAAGGCGCAATTACACAGACGAACATGCTCAAACAAAAGCTCGTGCAAAAGGTCTAAAATTTTTTGCGTGAACATTTTTGTGAGCTTTTCTTTGAACATTTTGGTAGGGTAAATTTTTGAGCAAATTATTGCTATCTGTTTCGGAAACATATTTTTAAAGATGAGAATAAATAAAATATCACATCAGTGATCAGTGATCTCAATTCTTTAAAAAAATGGAACGCCAACTTTTATTTTAAATTTTTGTGAAAAAAAGCCGACGGCCGAGGGTTTTTCCCGGATTTTTTGCCCGGGGGTTTTTTTTGGAATTTTCTTGCGAGTTTTTTTTTTATTTCCAAGGGTTTTTTTCCTAAATTCGAAAAACAACCCAGGAAAATTTTTCTTTTCCAAAAAAATTTTGAGTTTTTCAAATATCGGCAAAAAACTCAAAAATTGCACTTTTAAGCGGTAATCCGCGCCTCACGACTATGAGGAGTGGTGGGGAGGGGATTTTTTTTAAACATATTTTTGTAACTGTACTTTATCCTTGGCTTTGATTGTTTTTTTTTAAAGTACTCACACCAGATTTACCTAGTTAGTTTAGGGCCCCAAGGGTTGCTTAAAAAAGCAAAAGGTTCATGAAAATGCTGAAGATAGATATTTACTGTCAATTTAATGTAATAATCAAAGTCGATTACTGACACTGAACAAACAATATGCAAAGGGGCAACATTCCGATTCAAAAGTTTAGTCTATTACTGCTAAATTATATTTTTTAGACAAGGGTCGGGATCGTAGGGTTGTAAAAGTGGGTAATAAACGGGTATTGTTTAGACCGAACGTGCTTTTGTTCATATATCTGAGATTTAATAAAATGTATATAGATTTTTTCATTTGACTTAATTATTATTGTATTGTGTTTTAAACTAAGAAGTCAAATAAAGAGCTATTCTTTTAAACGTACATTTTTATCATTACATTTTACAGGCAACAGCAATAAATAAGTACCAGTTATTATTTTATATGATTCTCGTTTTTTTTACAACCCCAAAAAAGTTACAAGTATACTGGCATATCCCCTATAAAAATCAGATCAATCGAAGTTGTTTATGAGGTAAAAGCTGAATTTCGAAATCAAATCGTTTTTCCGTCGAAAAGCACTTAATCAAAAATACCTTGTTTTAAAACTTAGTCTTTCTATTTTCAGTTAAGTTCAATGAATTCCCATAAAACTATCAAATTTAAATTTGTAAGAAATTTTTATTACCAACATTTCTTCAAACAAATTTTGCTTAAAATTCTCTCCAAAATTTCCGTGAGTCTTTTTGTACGAGATTTTGCTCGAACTTTTCTTTGAACATTTTGCTCAAGAGGCTCGTGTAAATGTTTGTCGGCATTTCAACATCAAAGGAAAGTTTGTCTGTGTAAATGCGTCTTTACATATAGCCCAGACATCCAGATATACAAATCTTTACACACATTTCACACTTTCTAATGTAGCAGCAAAGTTCCTTACTCTTAACTTGGCTATGTCTAGTCAGAATAACAGCACAACTTCGCATATCAAATAATATTTTCCTCAAATTCTCATTTAAAGGTCATACTCGATCAATCCAAATGAGATTTTTACCGTTTGTAATTTATTTGTACCTAAGGACTTAAACCATTTACCATTTGTTTGCCCTCTGTGTAATCACCTACGTACCCCTGATTATTTTGATTCTAAATCCATTGCACTAACAATTTTCACTATGCTAAAAGTCCGGGCTTTTCTACGTAATGAATGATATAAAATAGGTCTTACCCTACATGAATGTTATTACTTTTAATTTTTGTTTTTTTTTTGTTTTTTTTTGGTTGAAAAACACCTGAGTAACCCATAATTATTTTTCGCTGGCTTTCCTGTAAAACATTTTATTTATTTTGTTCTTTGAGGTATATTTAATTATTCTCTTTCTAATTATGCCTATAAGGTGTTGGTCTAGATTTAATCATATTTTCAATTAATATATTTTGGTTAGCTTTATTAGGGGCTTTCAATAATGGCGGCTTGTCTGCCTCTTAAGTTAAATCTGGACTGATGCAAACAAATTTTCTTAAATCCGGATCCGGAAGCTTTTGTTAATTTAGGTCATCGATGGAGGGGGAGGGATAAGGAGGGTGGTAAATGTACTGAATTTAGTTCTCTTGTACAAGACACCATGCATAAGATAATATTTCCATAAATGGTCCTCAGGCTAGATGGATACAGGGCGCTGCTTATGCCAACCAATATCACGTAACCTTTCCTACTATTGTAATTTCAGTTAGACTCGGTAACCTTGCTACCATCTACCATTGCCGAGGTTTACGCCATAGAGCTCTGTGCAAGGCATCTCTAACTGAAGCATCAAAATCATATCAGTTAGTCAAGCTGCTCTGAAAGCAACAAGCGCAAATAAGATCCAATCACTGTTAGTTTAAAACTGCCTTCAAACTCTGCTAAAGATTTGTGGAACCAACCAAATCACTCTTGTATGGGTCCCGGGCCAAACAGGAATTGAAGGTAACGAAAAAGCCGACTCTCTTGTTAAGGCAGAAGCAGAATCTGCTTTCTTAGGGCTAGAGCCCTGCTTTGGACTACCTAAAGCCACGGTCAGTGGGGAATTATCCGAATGGTTTGAAAGAAAAGGGCTGCAGCACTGGCACTCAATTCTAGATCAGCAGGACTCCAAAGCAGCCTAACCTAACCTACTATTTGTCAAAAATTTCCGTGAACTCATCGAGTCGTAGAAATACACAAGTTTTCTGTCAAATGTTATGTCCAAAACAGTTCGGAATCGAAATATAAGGCAAGAAACTGTTACACAGAGCCTAAAGGTGACAAGTTTTGTTTGCCTTTCAGAAATTCAATTGGGGCATTAAATCGTAAATACCCTAACGCCTTTACGTTGCAGACGGCGCCAATTTTGTATCGGACCAAAGTTTAGTTTATTTAAAAACAAGATTGCTTTGTTCTTCTGCTCTACATAAATCCGTGCGAGTCTAGGTGGCATGATATGAGCAAGTTAAGATGACAACAATGTCAGAAATAGTAGCAGGAACCAAGTTAAGGGCCATCCCTAAATAACGTAACGTAGCAAGGTAAGGGAAGGGGCGTGGATGCATAAAGTAGCATTCACACAGGCGAATATTCCTTTGAACTTCGAAATGCCGACAAACATTCGCGCGAATTATTTATTTAAAGATTCGCCCAAAAGGTTCGGGCCAAAAGGTTCGGGGTTCGGGTAAAAAGGTTCGTTGGAATAAAATAAAAATTAGAAAAATTATTTACCGTAAATCATTGAACTGAATTGTAATATAAAAATTAAATTTTAAAACCTTTCCGAAGGAAAAACGATTTGACGCACTTGATAAAAAATAATGAGGATTACTTTATTTCATTGTGTGGGGTTTTGGTGGTGGGGTTTGACGAGTTTACACTTAATTAAGGAAAACCAAAAATGTGATAAAGCATAGCAACAATTAGGTACAAACTTATTTAGTACCAACCTCACAACCTACCACCGAGCAAATAATATTTTTTCGCTTTCCTTCAGCTTTTACTATTTAATCGAAAAATAAAATAAAATAATTTTCATGTTTCAATTTAATTGCAAGAATTAAGGTCAGTGATGTGAGACCAAAAATATTATCTATTCCCACTTTCAAAAATATATTTCCAAAAAATCCTGCAAAAATTTGCACGAATGTTCGTGGCAAATGTTCGCTGCAAATGTTCCGAGTGTTCGGGCAAACGTTCGTCGAAAAAGGTTCGCCAGATTTAAGACACTATAATGACTCGAGGAACCCCCAACAATGAAAATTATTTAAATATCATGGTTGGCCCTGGGCTAGACCAAAGGTGCTCGCACCCAGAAGTTTTGCTACTATTATTTGCGTCAGATGTGTGTTCAGCCGATTGTGCCCAATTAGCAACCCTGTCAGCAGTCCAATGTCCTTTCGGGTCTTGCCTAAGAGCCATTTAGTTTTGGCTACATTCGGACCATCCACGAATAGCTTGGAATGTCTGCACTTTGACGTCTTCGGGTCATTGTTGAGCTCACTCTGTACCTGTTTCGTCGTTATTACCAGAAGAGGTTCCGGTCCAATGTATTGGGTTTTGGCCCCTAGTCTGGCAAGTTCGTCCGCTTTCTCGTTCCCTAGTATTCCCTCATGACCTGGGACCTACATCAGTATTACCCTCTTGTCTCGAGCCAGTGTTTGCAGCGCTTCAGCGCACTCCTCCACCAGACTACTGACTATTTTGGGTGCACTTGGAGCCTTGAGGGCAGCCTGGCTTTCGGAGCATATGTATATATCCCTCTTGCCATTCCTGATCTCCGGTGGATGGTGGCTAGGTGTAAGTGCGGGGATTTGTTCCAGGCTATGTCGACTTTATGTACCGATAAGTCCCTATCCACTAGGGACATTATATAGCAGAATTTGTCTTGGTAATCTTTTTTGTGTTGAAGTTGCTTGGGATTTAGGGATGAAAAGAAAACCAAATTAGTCCTCTTTTCATCCCTAAAATCCAAGAAACTTCAACACGAATCTTACAGGGACCGAATTATAAAAAATCTTTTTTTTGTTTCTATGGATAAACTTTGCCAGTATTGTCGATCGAGTAGCGACTTTAATGTTTAACCTCGATTCAGACGTATTGACTGTGACATTCTATTTCGTATTTTGCGACCGGCTTGCTCGCGGGGACCTTTACACAAACGAGAAAAAGGATCTTATTAAAAAACAGTATATCGTTGCATGACTATGCTGGACAAAAACGTTGTTTCCTGACGCCCTAGGCTGTCCCAAACGCAGTAAGGGAGGAAGAAATTAATTACAAAAATACGAGAGATGCAAAATCGTTGCAACAGAGCTAAGAGTAACTTTTTACACTTAAAACTTAAAACCTCTAAATTTTACATGGGTTTAAAGCACATTTATATAGCACTAAATCGATTTTATTTTAAAGCGATTTAGGAAAATCATACGTTTTTGGTTTCAGAATTTATGACAAGACCCAATTTTCTGCAGGAAATGGCTAAGCTACGAAAAGATAATAAATATTTTTTAGGCCAACACCGTATGAAAACCTAAATCGATAGTTTTCCTTATACGCGATAGTTGACATATAGGTATGACGCAAGCAGGGCCGGCGATAACAGCTTCGCCGCCTCGGGCAAATAGGTAAAATGTCGCCAATTTGCAACCCTCTTACCATGCGTCGTACTGAAATAAAACGTGAACAACAAAATTGACAGTAAAAACATTGAACTTCAAACTCTTTACCCAATTTTAGCAGAATATTCATGTTTTTTACTCAATGCGATGGCACCATATCACATAGCGAACGCCTCCAGGTTGCATATGGTATCAGTTAGTGTCCACGCCTCTGTACCGTAACACAAAATGCTAAAAACACATAACAACGAAGCACGCGAACTAGGAGAGTGGTATTAAGAATGCGACTACACAACTGGCTGTAGGGCCACACACAATAAAAATAATACTGCAATACTGCGCTACAATTTTTTTTAGTTGTTAATTTTAATTGGTAAAAGGTTTTTCTAAAGCACCTTTAGACATTGGAAAGTATGTTATTTTCTTTAAAGAATTATAAAAATTGATTTATCCGATTGTAAGTTATGCCAGAGAACCTCGTCTTTTTAGAGTTGGTTAAAAATGTTGTTAAAAAATATATTGTTCCGGAAAACGCATTTATTCTGTGGCTCTTTTACTTTCTAACTTTTTTCGTCATGGACTTGCAGATAAGAGGCAATCCCAATTTAATGTTGGTAGTCACGAGTATACGTATAGTCGTTAAAAACGCTACCGTCGTTGTAGTTTCTGCTTCTTGAGGGATTATTTTGTTCAGTTTATTACTACTATGTGTACTAAAGAAACTTGAAGTAAAACTTAAGATTAGGTACATTTCTTTATTACTTGTCGTTGACGTCGTTGTTATCGGTTTTAGGGTGATTTAATGTCACAAAAATCGGTTTTAGGGTGATTTAAAAAAGGCATTTTTTATTCATTTATATTGATATAAAGTATAGATGTAAAGGATCTTATAACCTTTCTTTTATCTCATAGGATGTTTTTGGTCCGTACATTTGTCACTAAAATTGTGGAGTAGATTCTCTATATGTATGTGCAGGTTATTGTTATACAGAGTCGAGTCGAGAGTCCATCCAGTGCGTCTTTAACTTTAATGGAATAGAATAGAATAGTAATCTACTTACAGAAAAAAACAAAATACTCTTCTATAAAAAAATCTGTTAAAAACAACATTATTAGAATCCGGAATCAACTCCCTCAAAAAATTAAGAACTTACTAGAAAAACAATTGCTACCCTCCACAAAATCCATACTTCTCCGAAACAACCTCTACAGCTTGCAAGAATACTTTATGCTAAAATGATTTTACCGTCCTCATTGTTTATTTACTTTTATATGTTTTTCACTTCAAAAATTACCTATTTCTTCTAAGAATGCTTGTACAAATTGTAATCTTTACATTTTTATATTTTGTATATGTTTAGTATTAGATTTTTCTATTTTGACATGTTCACCACCTATGTAAGATAAAAAAAAGAACGAATAAAATATATTGTATTGAATAGAACTTGGAAATTAACTCTGTGTTTCGGACTTCCATTGTCAATATTTTATTTATACACGACGTTTCGATCAGTACAATCTCTGCTCGATTTCAGGTGCAAACTACAATCTATTCCTAAGGCTACGTCCTTATATACTATGGGAAATCACTTAACCGTAAAGTTTAAGAAGTCGGCTCCGCCCAAGGAGGGGCTTCCATATATTTGGAATTTCAACACTTGGTTTACTGAAAATACTTCATTCGGTGTTGTTTTCTTTCCTGATTCCTGATTTTGTTCGTTTCATCTCTTAAGGTATTCGTCTGATGTTCCTTAAGTCAAACAGTCGTCTTTTGGTGTCACCTATGTATGATTCACTACATTTAAAAGGAACTTGGTAAATGCATTCCTTATTTTGTTTTCGAATTGTATTATTAAGAACTTACTAGAAAAACAATTGCTACCCTCCACAAAATCCATACTTCTCCGAAACAACCTCTACAGCTTGCAAGAATACTTTATGCTAAAATGATTTTACCGTCCTCATTGTTTATTTACTTTTATATGTTTTTCACTTCAAAAATTACCTATTTCTTCTAAGAATGCTTGTACAAATTGTAATCTTTACATTTTTATATTTTGTATATGTTTAGTATTAGATTTTTCTATTTTGACATGTTCACCACCTATGTAAGATAAAAAAAAGAACGAATAAAATATATTGTATTGAATAGAACTTGGAAATTAACTCTGTGTTTCGGACTTCCATTGTCAATATTTTATTTATACACGACGTTTCGATCAGTACAATCTCTGCTCGATTTCAGGTGCAAACTACAATCTATTCCTAAGGCTACGTCCTTATATACTATGGGAAATCACTTAACCGTAAAGTTTAAGAAGTCGGCTCCGCCCAAGGAGGGGCTTCCATATATTTGGAATTTCAACACTTGGTTTACTGAAAATACTTCATTCGGTGTTGTTTTCTTTCCTGATTCCTGATTTTGTTCGTTTCATCTCTTAAGGTATTCGTCTGATGTTCCTTAAGTCAAACAGTCGTCTTTTGGTGTCACCTATGTATGATTCACTACATTTAAAAGGAACTTGGTAAATGCATTCCTTATTTTGTTTTCGAATTGTATTATTAGATTTAAAAGCTGTTTGTTGTTCGCTACTCTTCGGATTTCCTCTGATACTTATTGTATGGAATTGTAAGGAATGCATTTGTCTGGTGTTGGTCTTGTAATCTCTGTCCTGTTTGCTGAAATTTAGAAATAGTTTCTGTTATAAGTTTAAGCCTGTAACCATTTTGCTGCAGATCCTTCTTAATGTTTATTTTTTCGATTTCCATTTCATGAGAATTGTTACAAATTTGAACGGCTCTATTATACAAAGTTCTTATTATGCCTCGTTTAGTTGTAGCAGAATGATTTGAACCTTGATTTAAATATTGTCCAGTGTGAGTGGTCGACATAATCAAGGTTCAAATCATTCTGCTAAAACCAAACAAGGCATAATAAGAACTTGTAGAACGCCGTTCAAATTTGTAACAATTCTCACGACTTGGAAATAGAAATAAGAAACATTAAGAAGAATCTGCAGCAGAATGGTTACAGCTTTTAACTTGAGATAGAGACAGATACTATTTCTAAATTTCCGCAAACAGGACAGAGATTACATGAAAAAAACCAGACGAAGTATCAGAGAAAATTCAAAGAGTAGCGAATAACTTTAATATAAAAACATCTTTTAAATCTAATGATACAATTCGAGCCTTCTTAGTAAAACAAAACCGGAGAACAAACAAAATAAGCAATCCATTTACCAAGTTCTTTGTAAGTGTGGTAAATCATACATAGGTGAAACCAAAAGGCCACTGTCTGTTAGGCTTAAGGAACATGAAACGAATACCCAAAGAGGTGAAACAGCGAAATCAGGAATCGCCGAACACGCATGGAAAACAACACCGAATAAAGTGAACAGAAGTACTGGAAGGAACGAAAATTCCTTGAAGCTGCCTTTATTGGGCAGAATCAGGGTATTTTCAGTAAACCAAATGTTGAAATTCCAAATATTTGGAAGCCCCTCCTTGGGCGGAGCCAACTTTTTGAACTTCACGGTTAAGTGATTTCCCATAGTATATAAATACGTAGCCTTAGGAATAGATTATAGTTCGCACCTGAAGACGATCAGAGATTGTACTGATCGAAATTTCGTGCATAAATAAAATATAGACAATGGAAGTCCGAAACACAGAGGTAATTTCATTTTGTATTGAAAAGAATAGAACTTTATTCTTCCAATAACCATTAGGAAAGTGGTTAATTATTATACGGATAATTAGCATTTTTCCTTCATTATAAAAAAATAACGGAACAATCCCTCTGTGGAGTTTTACCTTAATATGTGGTAAGTCGTGAAGCATGTTTGTTATTGTTTAATGTAAGGCCTAAGTTATTTAGCGGTATAAAATAGGCATTCAAAATAATTAGAATTTAATGTTTCTAATTAAAATTTTAATATTTGGTCCGGCAATTTAGGGCCAACGCTAATGAAATTGTAATAGCTTAACCGTTCGGATTACACACAGAAATGGTTGCAAATTTTAACCAAAAGCGTGCTATAATCCGATATTAGTAATTATTATATTTCGTATAATTATTGCGTACTGCAACATGTACGGTAACGTTATGCATAATTGCGTGCTTAATTAAAAGGCTAATCGATAGGTTGAATCAATCAAATATTGTAAATTTTTGTTAATGCCAGATCGAAAAAATGCTTGAAAATGAGCCTATAAATATTTGTTTGATTGTTATTTAGTCCCTTTAAATACATTTTGGTTAAACCAACAGAAAATACTTTAAATAAAACAAAGCTAGTTATTTGGATATTTTTGCACATCGAGTTGCCGTAGTCTGTTTTATTATCGAAATATTAGTTTAAAGTCGCTTTTCCCACTCATTCATAGAGGTCGCTGAGAGAGGAACAGAACCATTGAAGAAATATCCAAGGAAATTTATGAGACCTTCTCACCCATTCTGATCTCCTATTCATGTATTTTTCAAACATTCGGAAATGACAGGATCATTACAATTTTGTACGGAAGCATATTTTGGGTGGTTTTCTGCAAATGTTTCTTTTTATAGCAAAATTGAAGTAGCCTTAGATAGTAAAATATTTAAAAAAATAAATAAAAAACACCTAATTTTTACTGGAGAAAACCTAAATTATATGCTCTCCGCTTTTTCCTAAATTATTACAAGTAATAATAGTTGAAAAGTACATACAATAAAAACTTTCTGCCTTAGCAACGAGTTCATTTAAAATTGAATTAAATATAAGTATGTACGCCAGTGATAAATCGATATTCATTCAACGCGCGGTATTATTGCCGTTTTAATTTTGAATAAATATTACACCGGTTCGTCCTGGCGCATTCAGCTAATAATCAAAAACTCGCTGTGATCGCATTGGCTTGCTGGTCGGATATCACCATTACGTGTCCTCTCTATTTAGATTTAGATGCTCTCTGCTGGAATGTCGAACTTCCATTTCTTGACTTTAACTTTAACCAAGGGAAAACTCGCGACAGCACTATTTCAAAACTGATTGGTAAAGAGAGAAGCCTTAAATGCTGAGATAATAGAGTCCTTTGTTGAATTAATTTATGGTTGTGTTTTACTAAAATCAATGGAAAAATATCTGCAAAAGTTGGGACTTAATTATTTCTGGCCAATTTTTTAAGGTAGGTTACTTAGTTTTTATTTAATTCAGGACACAAAAAGGTGGTTAACGTTACATATTTTCTGCATGTGATTCTCGCTCCTTAAAATTCGTACATGCAATTCTTGATGCAATAAAATTCCGGTCCAGAACTTGTTAAAATGGCTTCAGGATATGTACCTACTTATGGTGGCGGAGGAATCGTAGGTTGTTGGTGTGGCTTGTACTGATTTTTTCTATTTCCAACAATCGGTGCAATTGTTTATATTAAATACATTTTCTTTGTTTTAACGAAGTATTTAGTAAGAAGAAATAATCTTTTATTTAGTTTAAATAACGAACTAAACAAAGCCTAAAAAAATGTATTTTTCGATGTTCTGAGTAACTTTTTTTTCATTCGCGCGCTTAGACATCCTGTATCTCTTTGCTACAAGTAATCCCGAGTTTTATAAGATTCTATGAGCCCTTTCTTGTCAAAACTTATAAAAAAATCGGTATTTTATGAGATTTGTTTAGGTTTTTACAATTTTGTTTCACCATACCGCATAGAAAACATATAAAACCTGATGAAACATTATAAAATCTCGTAAAACTTGGCGCGGTTTTTTTGGCAGGGATGTGACTTTTTTTTCTTGTTTTTACACCCTGTATAGAAACATCCCGAAAATAAAACCTTTCAAACATACAAAATTTTGCAAATAAAGCGGCCGGGATGCAACAGCGTTTTAGTTTAGGTTCAGAACGAAAGTTCCAAATGGTTTATGCCGGTCATAAATTACCGAGCGATAAAACGAACCTGTACCTATATTCCTAAATGCCGATAGAAAACATAAATAAAAAATTCCGATCAATATACTAAAATGTCCCATACCCACCCCTCGCAATCGCAATTGACAAAGTTTTAGCATTCAATTTTTGGTAACCCTTAGGCTACCCGGTGATTTTTCGTAGCGTTAAGTATCCTGAGATTAAGTAAACGTTTATTTTTAGTAAACTAATATTTAAAAAGCTCTAAAAAATGTTTCTCTTTCCGGCTCTATTAATCGGTGTGACCCACGCAAAACGTACCTGTTATATAGTGCAATTTTTTTTAACCTAATCATATATAGTTACATTTGTATTAAGAATCAACGCCGCCGTATTGTAATGGAAAGGGGTACAAAATAGTAGTTTTCACAACTAGTGGTTAAAATAGTGCTTTTTTTACAAGCGTTGGTTTAAATAACGAGGTATTTAAAAACGCGAGTAAAAAAACGCACAGTTTGGACGCGAGTTGTTAACACTATTTTTTTAAATACCTTTATCAAAAAATCCAAGAAAAATAAAAAAATACTTTTAAAAATCTCGAACGAAAAGCACTTCTCGCAATACACCATCTTTGCACTATAAATCAAGGCGGCTGGTAAATGAAATAATAATGGTATCCATAGCCATGTGCTTTTTTGCTCGATGACGTTCATTGTTGCGACGTTTTAATCTCTGACAGTTTGATATTTTGACGATGTTTTTAAATGATTTTTTCGTGAATACTTGGTGAAAACTGGCGGAAATGGCTTAAGTTTTAGGCAAGAATAATTGGATTTTTTTGAATATTACTATTTTCCACTACTTCGCTTTAACTTTTTTGTAAAAAACGGTCAGAAATCTTTTTTTGCAAAAAAAAGTTTTTTTTGCATCGGTAACAAAGAAAACCATGCTTTAGTTATCTGCAGACAGTTACTAAAATCATGTTTTTGATGAAGGTATAAAAAAAAATGTTTATGGTGTTCCAATTTTCCAGTGACCAGTATATCTATCTATTCACTTACCCTCTTCGTCACTCCCCACCATCGAGTATCTGTCAAACCCGCTCAGGTTCCTGTGCGTGCCCAAGCCGAAATCGTCCTTGGTCCACTGAAGTATGCCGCTTTTGCCGATCACTCGGCAGGGCAACGTCACTCTAGATCCGACCACTGCAGTCTGATCTTGGGGTTCCATGGCAAATTTTTGCTCTCTGAGCGCGTCTGTCCAAGATGGCTGCCAGTGGGACGCTATCCGTAGGAGCAGGAGTAGGAATTTGTAGTTTAGAGCCATTTTTTTGAGGTGTTTAGTTGGAGGGGTTGTTTTCTGAAACAAAGAAAATATTTTTTAGAAAAGAAAAATCAGGGGAACAAAGAACTAAGACGAGTTGGAGGCCAGAATACCTTTAAACCATCATAGTAAAATATTCTTAAAAACTTTTTATTTAGAAAACAATGTTAAATTAATTTACTGAACCAAAAATAAAACGCCTTAATTTTTTAACAAAAAGACAGAAAACTTCTTTAATCCAAATTTAAAAAATACAGTAGGTACATTTTGTAATAACATGTCCAATTTTTAGACAAATATAAATGGGAATTAAAAACCTAAAACTAAAAATTTTAAAAATTATAAACGTAAATTCTTAAGAACACAATAATCATCTGAGCTGGACCCGAATAGTGGGGATTTATTGGATACTCCAATTTTAGCGTACAGATTAGGATTTTCGTTTAAATAAAAAAGTACCTGCTGAATACTTTTTACATGCTAGATTAGATTAGAATGGGGTGGTGTAGACACCTGTCCACCTCGACCTTCTCAGATATTTGTGGTTCCCCTTTCTTCTCTGCTTTGCTGGAACTACAAAACAAGTTGCAACCCCCGTTCTCGTCATGAAACCCATTCTAGGTCCCCCTGTAGGGTCCTGGTTCTAACTAGGCCTTCACATTGACATAGGAAATGTAATGAGGTTTCTTCCTCTTTCTTGCAGAAGCGGCATGTCGCATCTTCTACCAATCCCATTGCATACAAGTGCTTATTGAGTTTGTAGTGACCTGTAAAGAGCCCCACTATTTGTCTGACAAGCTTCCTTTCTTTACTAAGAAGTAGTAAGCAGTCAGCTTTGGTGAACGCCCTTTAATGAACTGTTTAGCCTGTCTTGGTCTAGGCGTTTGCTCCCACAGACCGTTCGTCTCTTTGGTGAGCTACTCTTTATTAGATTGCTTGGCTCTGGCGATCCAACAAAAAGGTTCAGGCCCTGTGAACTTTATTGCCGAGCCTTGCCTGGCCAATTCATCGGCTTTTTCGTTTCCAGAGTGTCCCCGATGTCTTGGAACCCAGGCTAGTAGAGCTGTTCTGAAGTATCATACTAAAAATCGTCCTGCTAAAGTCGAAACTAAAAAAAAATCATTATCAAGTTAATCTTTTCAATTTGAAGTAAAAATTGTTTTAAAAACATCATTTTTCCCTCTTCGTGAAGACACGCGTTAAGCGAAAACCCACTTTAAAAGTTTTTCCTTCAATAAAGACAGAAACCAGAGGAAAAAGTTTCCATTTTGTTGAAAGTTCCACGACTAGCCTCGTATGTCAATAGTTTTAAACCTTTTTTCGAATTCCGGGAAATACGTGAAATTTTTGGGAAGGAAAAGGAATTTTAACCGAGCGCATAAGCTCGTAGCGAAAGGCGCAGTCTAGATTCATAGAATACGGAAAAGTAAAAGTAAGCACCTTATTTTCACTCTTAATCAGAAATGAATTTTTAGTCACCTAAATTAGCATTATAGCTATATACCTATTAGCTTAAATATGCGTCTCACCCAGGTCAAATTTGTAAGCAACCTATAATCTAACCAGCCATGGATATATCAAAACAAAAGACATTATCGATCAGAGGGTTTTCGGTCGGCTTCACGGCCACGTCATACATCTTCAATCGAGGCGACGCGACGGCATTTTTGTTGTTTAATTGTTTTGAATCCGCGTTTTTCTGCGGTTAAAAACTATAAAAAAGTAGGTTAAAAGATCCCGCTACGTAAAAAAGACATGCTGTGTTTATGGAAAACATCAGACAACGAAAGCAGAGCGATAACATCTGAGGTATCGAGTGGAGAAAGTCCAGAGGTTATTAGCTCTTTTTGTTTTGGAAATCTGCAGTTAAACATCAACGAGATTATGTTTCTTCCTCAGTTGGACACATTTATTTTTTTTTCGAAAAAAATACAAAACCAGGATTTTTGAGAAAATAAACAAATAGACAAATGAAGAATTCTTTCTGTCAAACAAAAATGATCGGCTGCCTTCGTGGCTTCGGGTTTTAGCTGATGACGCTGTCGCGGCGCATGTGCATAACACTAAGACAAACGAGATAACAGAGAGAGAAAGGGGGATAAATAAGAGAGAAAGTAGAGGGACCTGTGTTTTTAAGAGTAGTCAGTTGTTTTTATTGACTGTCAGTTCACCTCTGCTCTGCCTAAAGTCATAGCTTTTAAAAATTCAATATTTATAATTTACTTAATACATAACTCATAACAAAACAGGGACACTTACAATTCCACACATCAAAGGAATTCCAGAAAAGATAAGAAGAAAGGCAACCAATACCATATTCGGATTGTCTTCAAAATGACTTCACAAATAAGAAGTCAATTAACAAAAACTAAACCATATCGCCACAATACCAAGAACTGCATCTACTAGGTACCATGCGAGATTGTAAGTGTGGGGATATTTACAACCAACCGACCAGCCGACCCATGGAAGTTCGCCTTTCAGAACACAAACGCAAAACTCTACAAGGGGGCACAACTAGATCAAAAATAGCTCAAAATTGCTGGGACAATCAACATCATATCGAATAGAAAGACGCAAAGACCGTCGCCAAGGAGGAAAATTTGTTCAAGCGGAAGTTCAAAGACGGGTGTTATTAAATTAGTATATCAATCTGGAAACACAATAAGAAGTTTACTAGGAAATCCCAAGGATAAAACTACAGTTCTAGAAAAAAGTGGAATTTACGAAATAAGTTGCATGGATTGTGACAAAAAATATGTTGGCCAAACGAGACGCTCTATTAGATAACCTAAAACTTCTAAAAAGTGTACCAAACAAAAGACTTTTGAATGCATATGAAAGTATGGAAATCATTAAATCCAGAAATAGTTTAAATAAAGATAGAGGCCCCATTCCTTTTAGTACACTTTTATCTTTAGTTGAGGGGAGATAGCGTGACCAATCACAAATTATTAGTCTTATCTCCGCCGACTAAAAGATAGTATATAAGATAGAGTGTAGGTTAATTTAGTTTATTGTTTATCGTTTCCTGATGATGCTAACGTTGTTAGGGAAACGCGCGTCGAGTGCAAAAAAGTGTAGTTTTGGTTTGTCGAAAACAATCATAACTTTGTTATAGTGCAACCAAAGGTTCCAAATTACCAACAGACCTAATTCTTATTAACATTTAGTATTAAATTTAGTCTTTTAGCCTAAGATATACTAGATATAATTTTCTTATAAAGGCTGGTAAAATCTGTCATGTGAAAGTAGGTAGATATGAGTTCGGACTTGAACCCGTCGTTAAATGTAGCAAAGTCAAATTGATGATTGATGGGAAACATGAGTGAGCGAACATTAATAAAAACTTTAACTTTGTATGTTTGGGGATTTATTGGAGTTTTTAAGGCCTTATAGATTCGATTGAACGTGTTTTTAGCAACTTTTCATCACTTCCAGGGTAGCTAAGTTATTCTTAAAGTATAATAGCACCTCAAAAATAAAGAATAGCTACAAGTTGCGACGTCAGTTTGGTTGTGCCCCGATAGAGATGGATGTGTGAATAGGAACTTTCTGGGCCACCTCAAATAACATTTTCTGTGCACGAGGGAATGATAAGGCGGACGAACTTGCCAGAGCTGGTGCCGAAACTCAATATATTATATACCGGAACCGCTCTTGGAAATCACAAGAAAACAGGTGCAGAGCGAACTCAATAAATGGGCGAGCGATCAACTGAAGTCGTCGAGGGAAGAGCGAGAGTGCAGACAGTACAAACTGTTCGTGAGTGGACCAGACGCAGCCAGAACTAAATGGCTCCTGAGAAAAATTTGCAAGGACATTGGATTGTTAGTAGGAATGCTGACAGGGCATAATCGGCTGCGCAAGCACTTGACATGCATCATCAGAGTGTTGGACGACCCCGCCTGCCCAGCATGTGGTTGGGTATAGGAATCAGCGGTGCACCTGATAGGAGAGTGTGACGGGTACGCCAGATTGAGGCAGCAGTCGTGGGGTGCCCCCACAATAGAAGAGGAGGAGCTACGCTTTCTAAGATTGGTTGACGTGCTGACCTTCGTAGGGCTGATCACACACAAACTTGCATAACACATAGCATAAGAGTTCGACCAATCAGAGACGGATTTGGAGCCGCCATATTGCATATACATAGATATATCTCCATAAGGTTAAACTTTTTATGCAGCATGCTATGCACTATGCAATTTTGTGTGTGATCAGCTTTAGGAAGGCAGGAAGGCCCGGAGAGAGAGAGGCACGATAAGTAGAGGGAGTGGGAGGATAAGGGTGCGAGACGGGGTATGGCAGAAAGGGCCCATGAAGAGGCCCTATTACCAGGCCTGCGGGCCGCCTCTTACTACTACTATTACTACTACTACTACTACTACTATGCTTATTTATGCGGCTTAAGCTCAAGTTACTCTTCTGACTGAAGTCTATCTCATAACCTAATTACAATTTTTTGACGTGTCTCGGACGATTAATTCTGCAAAAACAACTAAGCTCCATATTACAAACAGGACGACGAAAAAAACACAAGCTTTAGAACAAAACTAAGCTTTAGCTTACAAGCCAAGTGTGTAGCTGACGCGAACGCGGGAAGCTTAATAAAAGTAAAATTTGAAGTTTTATAACGTTTTACGGAAATACGGCCGCTATTCAGTTGGTGCTCATTTTGACGATTACTTTAATTTTTATTTGTAAATGGAAAATAGTAATTTCTTAGATCAGGGCAAAAAAAAAGAAGATGAGTGTTACGTTTTACATAAAATAGGAATATATATCTATATAAACATACTCAAAAAAATTCTTGATACGGTAGTGTTTTTTTAGGCTTTAATATGTTACAAATAACAGTGTAAGTTAGTTGAAAAAATAAGTTGGGTAAGCTTTGCCCAGATTCCGGTCGGAAGCATTCATTTGGTTTCATTTAGCTTCATTTCTTACGGACTGGAGCATTTAAAATTCAGGGTGAAAATCTCACCCCTCCGGGGAGGCGAGTCTCATTTTCTTTTTATTGTGCAAATAACCACTATTAAAGGGGCCCGTTTTGTATTAGCAGGAACATCCTGTATATCTAGAAAAGTTTATCAAGGCAAGGGCTAAAATTACGCTCAAAGTTTACAGTTGCAAAATGAGCGTCCTCTTTTTGATCTTCTTTTTTTTTTTAAACGTGCCTAATTAAAGGCCTTTTTACGATGCATTTTCTTTTGCAAGGTATAAAAAGAGGAACTGATTAATTTCACAA
Source organism: Oxystoma pomonae (assembly GCA_963921995.1). NCBI lineage: Eukaryota > Metazoa > Arthropoda > Insecta > Coleoptera > Brentidae > Oxystoma > Oxystoma pomonae. The sequence continues at coordinate 90,067,574 of OY998169.1, forward strand.
AAAGTCCCGCTTTTTTTTAAAAATTTTTAGTTTAGATTAAAAAGAGTGGTTTTAAAAGATGTGCAAATTATTTAAGGAAAGAGTGTTTTTAATAGAGTAGAGTATTCTCTCTCGTGGATTTTAGGTCGCAGGAACTTGATAATATTGATGATAGAATCTTTTTATTTATTAAGAACCTACTACGGCACTACAAAATCCCTAAAGAAAATTAAATTAAAAACATGCAAACAAAAGTTTCCAGGTCTTCTAGACGTCACCGCTTGCTCGAGAAATGAGAGAGTAAAAAAGTCTGTTTGGCTTTATTTGTAACAAGTCCAAAGAAAAAATAAAGCTTAGAAATAAAAAAGCATACTAAAAGGGTATGATTTCATTATTATTTAAATTAACATTATCATTTTGTTAAAATAAATGCGCGTTAAGAACCCTAATTCTAAGAAAGTTTTCTTCATAAGCCGCAATCGGGTAAAGACGGGCCGATACTCGGAGATCCCGTGACAGTTTCAGAGCCTGTCATTGGTGGGATTAAAGAAACTTTCGTTAGTTGAATATCCCACAGCAGCTTAAGAGCGTTTGCTATTGGTTGGATTCAAGAAACGTATATTCTACCTATTATCGTCCTTTTTAAATCGAAATTTGTATTCGGGAGCATTATTTGTTTTACGTTGGAGTTCTACGCCTCCCAGAGATAACTGAAAAGTGCCGTCAAAGTTGTCGAAATTGCATATTTTAGGAACTTCTGCAAACCAACATTAATAACTCATTTTCTTGAATTTGCGATGAACGCTTTTTATAAAATAAATTCAATATGTCAAAACCGGCACCGCCATCTTGGATTCGCCATGTTGAACTTTTTTATTTCTTTTCCGATTTAAACGAAACTCTTTAAATTATAAAGCGTTTTCGAGACCCCTAACTTGCTTTTTTTTTGATAAGAAAAATAAAAAATAAAAATATAAAACAATTAATATATACAAACTCACTCTGACACGCACACAAATCTAAACGCAGAAAATTTCCTCCATCCCTGCCTCCTCCCGAATGGTGTCCATCACCGAAGCCTCTGGATCGCGAGACTTATACTTTGGGTTATGAAGCCATGAGACTGGTCAGAAGATATTTTGGAGGCTAAGATCAGTCTCTTAGCTCACCCCAAGGTCCATAAGTCTCGACCGCAAAGGGCACAAAAATAAAGCGATCTAATAATTCACCATATTTTTTACGTTTCTTGTCCTCCGAAAGAGTAGGAGCTGCACCAGATGATTTTGAAGTTTTGTCTAAATAAGATTTTGCTAAAGTTTGCGAACAAGTTGCATCCCAGAGAAGTTGTTTACCGTGTTTCCATGGGATCAAAGTCATCCCATCCGCACGTTTTCCATCATTGCGACAAACCCCGATAGGCTCCAATAAGGCAGGGCAACCCGCTGAAATCACAGCCCTTCTGCATGTGTCTAGATACACTTCCTGCCCTTTTCCTGCACCTTCTTGTTTTGGAAACTCTGTTTAATTTAAAGAAAGTTTCCTTTAAATCGGGTGAGAAATAAAAAGTTTAATATGGTGGATCCAAGATGTCGGATCCAATATGGCGGTGTTAGTTTTAACATTTTGAATTTTATTAAAAAAAAGCGGTGATTCAATACCTTCTCCACATAGCCCAATCAACTCCTACCGTTTTAGTGTTCTTTTTTCGACCTTCGCCGCCATAGTGACAGAAAACTAATGGATTTTCTGTCACTTTTAAGTGGAAATTGCGGCGAAGGTGGATTAAAGGACACTAAATCGGTAGGAGTTGATCGACCTGTATGGAGAGGGTACTGGGTGATTGAAAATTCAAAAATCAAAATTACATTAAGGTCGGTTTGAAACTACGATTAATACAACAATAAGTCAATTTCGATTTTGACAACTTCGACGTCACTTTTCGAGTGCTTCTGACAGGGATAGAGGCAATGAAAGAAAATTCTTCTAAAGGCGAGTACTATAACATATAATTTTCACTTAAAAAAGACGATATCCTTTAAGAAACCCCTCCTCCCTGTTTGGCCAGTTCCGTTGTTGTCAGACACGCTGCTCCGTGACCTTTATTAGACATCAGCCATATTTCCTCGAGAAATAAATTACATCATAGAGTTTTCCCAACGAAAGATCAAAAAAAACCATGGCCTTCCAAGATTCCGCTTATTGGGATAAGCAGTGTTCGAAATAAATTGCGGTTGGGCAAAAATCGAGCGAAAGAATTGGTCCTTTCATGCGTAAAGCTATCCATACTCTAGTACCAATACATAAACAAAATTTTGGATTATTTATATTAGTATTGTTTTTTTTTAATTACCAAAAATATATAAGATTATTCTTAATTATCGTGGGAAATATCCAGGTCACATCACCAGGACAAGGCATCTTTTTAAAGTGAATTTTATGGTTAGTTTATAAAATTTAGGTACCTAATTGTTTTACGCGCTTACTTTTGTTAGGGTATGGTGAGCTTTAAATCGAAAAGAAAAATGATTTGACGAAAGTAAGTCGTCTGTCGGCTAAAACAATCATAAGAAGATGGCTCGGATTTTCAGAATATTATATTGTTAAATCGGTTCTGACGCTCGGGGTATCTGATAAGTGCGAGTTGCCGATCTTTGACGGTCTGTTTTGTTCACAAATTCGATTAACACGCAGATACTCCACTCTCGCAAACTCTATGTCAATGTTTCCTTCTTCTTCTTCAAGTGCCATGCTCTCTTCGGAAAAGTGTCGTAGTATTAACACAATACTATTGTCTAAGACTTTTGAGAAAGAGAGAGAGAGAGAGAGAGAGAGAGAGAGAGAGAGAGAGAGAGAGAGGGAGAGATCATTTTACCACCAGGACGTTTTCTGCCTTCAATTTTGCATTCTATTGTCAATTTTAAAAGTTTAATATTTGTCATTCTCGAAATATGGCCAAAATATTCAAGTTTTTTGATAGTGAATAAAACTTCAAGATATTTATTTATTCTGAGTGGAAAATCCAAATTAGTTACTCTGTTCATCCAACTATCTACGATAACACTACATCTCGAGTGTCAATGTCGTAATATAAGATGCTATATAAAAACATAACAACGAAGCACATGAATTCGGAGAGTGGTATTCAAATAGCGACTACACAACGCGTGGCATGTTTAAGTCTTGCACGAACTTCTTGCATGTTGTCCCAGTTTTCATTGAGCTGGCAACCTAAGAATTTGTAAGAATTGTTGGCTATTCTCATATGCCTTTATGTTCGTTTCCGTGGTTACGACCATTTTTCAACAATTCTTACAGACCTGCCAGCGTGTCTTTCTTATTCTCCTGTGTTTAAAATTGGACTTTAGTATTGTTGGAATTTTACTTATTAATAGAAGAGTTGGTGTAACAAAAATTTTTAATAATTTTAGGATTTACAAAATATGAACACCTTTTTGCTAAATTTAAGTTCAAAACGAGGTCTTTCTTACAGTTCATAATAGCAATATATGTAACACACACCCCGGCAGGGACGTACCTTAATAGATTGTAATTAAATTAAGTAAACGTTTCTGATAACCAGTGGGAAATTATTTCAAATTATTGGACAGACCTCAATCTATCATTACCATTTGGACCCCACACTCCTAATACATATAATTGTCTAATGGTTCCAAACAAGGCTTAATTGCGGCTTAATATCCAGCTATATATGCTTATTGCAATAATAAGATACACCCGATACAATTCTGAATACAGTGTCTAACAAAAATGAAGTCAACTTCACCGAGTACAGTTAAAATGAACTACTGAAAGATACCCAATTAAGATGACAACAATCGGTATACCGGGTGGTCCATAAAAACCGTACAAAATATTCTTTAAATAAGAATTTTGAAGTTCTAGACCAATTTTAGTAAAATAAACTGCATTGTGTAGATAACCGATGAGGCTTTTATCTTTATGTATTTTTTGATCCGCCATTATGAAATCCAAGATGGCGGACAAAATCAGAAATCATGCTTGTTGCTTTAATTTTACGAAATTTCACAATCAAATCAAATCAAAAGCCTTGTTCTTTTTTGGTAAAAAAGTTATTGATCACCAAAAGCGGTGTAGTAGTTTTTAAGATATACCGATTTTAATAAACAACGATTTTTTTAGAAATATTGTATTTATTTGTATTATTCTTTGACCAAAGGTGCTAGCGTTACGTAATTTTTGAGGGGAATCTGAAGTTTCGTTACATGCGTAGGAGGTAACCAAGATCGAAAAATAAACACTTCATATCTGAAAAAGTTGGTTACCCACATAACATTATACGCTACTCAGGGACAAAACTGAATTCGTTTCTAAACTGCGTTACAAGATATAAACGTGCCTAGTTTTATTGCTCTACTATAACTAATAAGAAGACTACGACGCACAATCTGCACATCTATCGGTTGGTTGCACCCTACAAAAAAAGGGGTACATATATACATGTATGACGATTTATCTTTTGAGGCGAGGGGGTGAGGGGGGGGGGCAGGTCTTTACATTAGACATGATCATCATGAACTAAGCAATATGTTAATACATGACTTTTTTTTCCCTTCGAATACCCAACCTACTTTATGCTTATTTGAAATAAAATGACTATTAGAAAAAATGATGTCACTAAATTTATGCTATTAGTCTAGATGTTGAGAAAAAAAAGTTAACACTGGTAATACTCACAGAAATATATATTTTCACAATAAATGTTTTTTTTTTTCGGTAAAAAAATTGCAATGTCTACATAATCACATTTGTTAGCCATTCTAACTATAAAAAAAATAAAAATAAAATAAAAGGTATATGCCAATAAATAGAGGGGACTTTACTGAATACCATTCAATGGATTTTGTTTTAAGATTACAATATTTTGTTTATTCCGAAATATGGTCGTTCCACATTGCGGCGGCGCGGCGTTTCGATGCATTTGTCGCTGCTACGCGCGCATACTTGTATAGTTAGCGTTCAACAGTTTGTGTATATATGTCACTTGCAGTCCAGTTAGGAACAATAGAGTGACATCTATATACAAAATATTGAACACTACCAGTGAATACTTTTAGCCAAATTTTTACTAAATAAGGTCTGATAAATTCCTGGTGTGATAAACCATAGTTCTTTATTTTAACTGGACCGAATTATTAAAGTCGGAAGAGGAATCAAACACTCGACACGGAAATAAAACAAATAAACAGCAACAATAGCGTCGCCTAGATCGAAGACGAATGAAGTAGGCGCGAGCCGGCCGAAACTGGCCGAAAACCCTCGGATCGATAAATTTTCGCGCATGCACAAAAGGCCGGAGCTAAGCCAATGTCTTTTGTTTTGACATTTCCATGGCTGACTAGATTATAGATGCTGCTAGAACAATATGGAACTTGTGCCAATCTTATTGTATTGGTTTTGTCGATGATGTGCAAAATTTGTAAAGAAACGTTACGTTGCCTTTAGACAATTCGTCTTAGCTTCATACAAATCTAATAGGGGGTAATATATTTTTTTTTTCAAACGACCGGAAAATGGCGACTTTCCGTACGATTTTTCATACGGAAAGTTCTACATTACAAGGCATGTTCTTTCGAAATATTTCCACTCTCCAGAAAGGAGCTTTTTGTTCAAATTTCCGGTCCCTTGATCCTTCTCCGGTCCCATTTTTGGCCAAGTTGGCTATGACTTCTTGTGTACAGCTTTTAGCTTGTTTTTTTGGGCAGTTTTGACACTTCTAAAAAAGCTGTTTTGAATTTGTTTCAAAAGTTTTGTTTACAAAAATTGACTCAGATCTAGAAAATGAGTTGAATCCGGAGGAATTAATAAAAGCTGCTTCAAGAGTCACATACACCGAAAAATCGGCCACACATTTTTAATTCTCAAATTAAGAGTATACTATAAATATAGGTAAATAAAGAACAAACCTAGAAATCTGCCTTTTATGAGCTCTTTTATCATTATTTTGCTTGATAAGTTGGCCATGGTTGGCCATAACTGGTCGTCAGTCATCATTGATTTAGCTGTGTGAAGCTAATAGGCACTACACTATAATTTTTCTAATGTTTTATACAATTTTGCACAAGTTAAAAATACAAAAATCATTTCTAACCACAAAACTTTACTTGTTTTTCTTAGTTTTCATCTTAAAAACTACCGGCCTTAGCGGCAATGGCTATCTAGCCAACAAGAAGCAGAAAATTCAGGGGACTGTTCATAAATTACGCAACACGGCTAGGCGTCGACGAAAGTGATAGATACTAAAATGTTTTTTCTGATAGTTTGAAAAAAAAAGTACGTACGATACACGACCGGAAAGTGTCTCTACAGGTATAGTGACGTAAATACCTATTACGTCGGTTGCAATAATATTTCTGCTCAACAACTGTCTCAAACAGGATAACAAACATGGATTGTCAGCTATGGAGCTACAAAGGATTATTAGGGGATATGAAAACACCTCTTACCATCCATATCTGAGCATAGGTTTAAGCTTAAGCTCGCTATAGCTGGCGAAGGTAAAATAATAAGATAACTTGACATCCTAATGTTGTAGGTAAACAAAATTCTCGAAACTTGTTTACTCGACGCTTTTGTCGTGTTTTAAGCGATGTCAATGCTCATTGAATACTGATTTTGGTTCGGATACGTTATGTATTCGTGTATACGGGACAGTGGTCGTAACGATACGTATATTTAACAACTGTCCTGCATCGGGTCCGTTCATGCGCAGTTCGAGACGGATACGGCTAAGTGAAAAATGTAAGATCTAATAGCACTACCTAGAGGCCCTATATACATTTGATAGTTGTTTTTTTTTTACCAGAGGTGGACAACTCATATTGTCCCCTGAGCCTCTCTTTTTAGTTTTTTCATATTTGCATGTAAAACCGATTTTATGAAATGAACTGATGTTTTATTTTCTCTTTTTTTATAATTTTCCCATACAGTTTTTGAATGATGATGACTTTTTTGGTTAGTTAAATGTCAAGCAAATTTAACTAATCTTACTTACCTCCCAAATAAATTCGACTATTTTTATTAATTTTCCAGTTTGGCAAATGCATGATCCCTTGCCATTTTTCTTGCTTTCCTTTTTCCATAGAACAATGGAACAATACAAGGTCGGCTGTCCCAAGTAAAAACACAGTAACTGACATTTTTCTGAAAATTATATTTTTATTGGATTTAAATTTGCCGAACTTTTCCGTACGTTTCTGTCTAAATTAGTTAAAAATCTGATAAAAAATAAGCGAGTTATGGCGCAAAAACCAAACACAGTGAGTGTGACATCAAGCTTCAAAATTTTCACAAAAAAAAAACATTTTTCCAATGCTGCTCCATCTAATATCAATTTAGAGGCTCTAAGGTTTAAGGTGTAAAAAGCCACTTTCAGCTGTATTCACACGCATTATTAGAATATCAATATATGTAAAACATGTTGCAAATCAATCATTTCATTTAAATCCATTTTTCTCTAATTCTTTCCCAAGTCACTTACTGTGTTTTTCCTTGGGACAGCCGAGGTCGTATTAGGGGCGAGAATTTTTAAGATTCAAGATTCCTTTATTAGTGTTAAATATGCTTTCGCACTTCCACAAGTCAAGTTTACAAAAAAAAATATGAAAAATGACACAAAACTAAAAATATAAAATTAAAACAACTATATAAGTAAAGTATAAAAAAACATGTCAGTTATAAAACCTAAGCATACCTAGTAGGGATATTAAAATATTAAATTTAAAACAATTTAAAAATAAAAAATATTTGAACAATAAATACACAAAAGAAAAAGAACTACAACAATACCTAGTAGGGATATTAACATATTAAATTTAAAACAATTTAAAAATAAAAAATATTTGAAAAATAACTACAACATTTACAAACCTACAAAATTTTACGAACAAAAAAAATATATATAGTTACAAAAAACGAAGACTTACAATTAAAAAGAAAAATGTATATTAGACTTTAAAATATCACAAGTGGGAAAAATTAGCATTAAATAATTGCTCCAGGTTGTAAAAAGCGTGAACCACCAAAAATTATTTCTCAGGAAGTGTGTTATAGAGTTTTATACCAGAAAAAATTTGTTCCGTTTCTGGTCTTTGCAAGTCTTTGAAAAGGACAAAGAACATTGGTTTTATTGCGGGTGTTAATGTTGTGTACATCAACGTCTCTTACAAATTCTGAAATGTTTTCCTTTATGTATAGCAGACAAAGCAGTATATTTAAATATTTAAATGCTTCCCGGCAATCGTCTCTGTATTTAAGACCTGCTATTAGCCGAATAGCACGTTTTTGTACCCTAAAAGCTGGCTCCGCATGTGAAGAATGCCCTCATGCTAGCAGTGCATAAGAGATAATCAAGTGGACTAAGACGTAGTAGCAAGTTATTGGAGTGTTTTGATTCATCATTTGAGACAGAGATCTTAAGAGGTATGTATTACGAGAAATCACGTTGGTAACATGAGAAACATGACCCTCTCAAGTCAACTTTGAACCCAAATAAACACCCAGAAACAATCAATATCGCCCGATTTTTCAATATTTTTAAGTGTAAATGTTAGTTGTTCAGTTTTTGGTCATTTAAGCTGAGTCTATTTGACAGAAACCATTCCTTGATCGCAGCTAGGGCATTTGTTGCTAAGATGTTTACTTCATCTAAAAGAAGGTCAGAAAGCACTGCGGTATTGTCATCTGCAAATCTAACAAAATCAGTGGATGGAAAGATCAAAAATAGAGTTGTACCCAAATCAGAGACCTGCGGAAAAATGAGCCCTGCGGTACAGTTTCTTATACCGCAATATTAGATTTTTAAACTACATATAAAAATAATGAAATTTAAAATTTTATGTATCTACGTTTATAATCAAAAATGTGATATTGACAAAATTATTTATTTCCAATGGTTGCCAACACACAAAAAAACTATCAACATTTCCCTAACAACTGCCAAATCGAGTTGCTTACCTCTGGTAAAACAATAACTGTCAAAAATTGTATACATGGCCTCTAGCATTACCCATATAATAAAGGAGTAAAGTGGGGTAAAAAACTTCCAGCATCTTGCCATCAAGTTCCATCTTCTGCTTCCGTCTGCTGTTTTGGTGTTAGTATTTTCCGAAATATATATATATCCTGCTCGAATTATTGATGACGTTCCCGCTTGTTTCCGATTTTTTTGCTACGAAAAATGTCGATATTCCTCAGACTTTACCAGAAATCCTCGACGCGGTACTTAAATTCCCATTCATCAGTTTGGATTTTGTTTCCTTTTTTGCGTCGCAGTCATGAAACCCCTATCCGTAGCTTAGAGCAAAAGGGTATTAAGTCCAAAATAATATCAAGCCCAAAATGTCGGTTTCCAGGTTTTTTAAATAAGAATGTTGTTAAAGTTTTATAATCGGTTTAAACAAACTGTACAATTAGTTCCGTCGGTATTGAATAGAATGGCTTGAACTGGCACATTTCACAGAGAACTTTGCAGGAAGAGGGTCGGAACCCATATTGAGCTTACGAGCCAAGAGATCGGGACAACACATTGGACAATTCTATGCAGTGAGAGTACCATTGCAGAGGATGGGTCTAAGCGAGGATGACCAGACAAATGTTCTGTGCGATGATACGTCAGCTTGTATTCGGCAAGTCACAGATCGACCCAGCGAATGTGGATGATGCTTCACCAAAACAAGTTGCAAGTCTTTAAAGAGACAAACCAACGTTAGTGAAGAACAATCTCGAAAGTGAGGCACAATAGATCTCACAAATTAATTAATCAATCAATCGAGTTTTAATATCTGACCAGTAATATTCATTGTTTTAACCAATATTGAAAAATAAGTTAATGACTACAAAACATTACAAAAATAGTTTTTTTCGCTCTCCCATACTCTTTTGCTCTAAAGTAAAGATATGGGAAGCGACGTACGTCACAAAATGTCGGATTTGAGATTTTTACCGGAAAAATATGTGGTTTCTGTTTAACAAAACACTTTCAATAAAATGCAACTTCTCACCATTGAGGGGAAAGACAGGCACTATTAAAATTTCTGAAAATTTTTTACGTTAAAATCACTTACCCTTGCGTACTCTTAGAAAATACTTAACTTTTTAAAATATTTAACTAATTCCCATTTAAAAAATTCAACGACGAGATTATATTAGCTGAAAAGGGATCGATACACTCATAGGGCTAAAGAGCTATATAGCTACAAAATTCAATGTAGAGCAAAGATAACTCATGCTGCCATCAGACAGTCAATAAGAAGAGTCCGTACAAATTTTTATACATGATAGATTTAAAATAAACCTTTTTTTAGTTTACCGGACAGCTGTTGCATTACAGCTCTCTTTTTCAGTGAAGTTGGACGGGACTGTCAACAGCTTTTAAATTTCGTTAATTTTGACAGATTTATCATCGCTACCATGGGGCGATTTAACGCAATGCAACAATTATAACCGTTTATAACCAAGTCATTTTCGCGTCTCCGGTTTGAACCAAAGGAGGTGAAATTGTGATGTCACCGATCCGCTGTTTGAGTTTTGGTAAGTACCAGAAGTAACCGCAGCTTGGATCTGGGTTAATCGTTCGGTTCAGTTTGTGAGGTTATAAAAAAAGATTGAGCTCACTAATAAGTAATTATGTGAGTAAAAATGAGCCTTTAGTTAAATGAGCGATATAGGATAACCACCGTAATGTAAAATAGGGGGAACCCACAGAAAAGCCGAATTTACAAAAACCGAAACAAAAATGAACAGAAAGTAAAACTTTTTCTATTCAATTTTGTAGGTTTAAGGTCAGGAGAATGAAAAAAAAAATCAAATTTACCGACGTTTTCAGGGTTTCTAAAATAAAATACAAAAGAAAAATAAAAGCAGCTAGTTTAACCTGTTCATTTAAAAGTCATTTTATGTTTGTATACATGGCTAATTATTTTTTTTTACTTTTTTTTCCTCCCCTCCCGCAGGATTAAGAAATAATAAACAATATTAAAATTGAGAAAAGAAGAAAAAAAAAAGAACGCACGTTACAGAGTATATATATGTATATGACAAAATAAATTTAAAAGACTATTTTAAATTTGTAAGTTAAAGGGGTTAATGAAGTGGGTATTTACATTTGGGTTGTTTTCCAGTGGTCTCTTACAGATTCTAACAAACATTTAAAAAAATAAAAAGTATGTTTTTTTGGACTTCACAGTTAAAAGACATTTAAACAAGAACAAAACAAATTAAAAAACCAAAAGTGTTTATTTTATATTCTTAATTACCTTTGTTGCGATTGCGGTGTTCCCAAGTTTCTCTATTTGGAAGATGACACGGGGATTTTTTTTTATTAAACTATTTTATATAACTTCACAATTTCTGGCTCTCTAACTATCTATCAAATCTTGCGATTAATTTTTGACACATTTCCCGTAAAACGATTTTAATATTATGAAAAAATGTGGTTGAGGGATGTAAAGGGGGTAAATTAATACAATATCACAACTTACTTCGACTCTTCCCTGCCGTAAACCATGGCTATCGGTTCAAATCATTTTCGGACAGATTGGGGTTTTATCAAAAATGATTTCCCTTAAACCGCGGCTATCGGTTCAAATCATTTTCGGACAAATTGGGGTTCTTGAATTTTGTGGTTCGGAATTATTACGTTTCTATTAAATTATTTTCGTTAAAAATATTTTCTGACATGTTGAGTTTCTATAAAAATATGTTTCGTTTAAATTTAATTCTACGCATATATTTTCTAGCGATTTTATTTCCCGTCATTTCATTTTTGAAACAATTTTTTTTGGACCAATTATTTTCTTTTCTTTTAAATTCTGGAAAATTATGTTTCTGCCAAATTTGATTTCGGGTTTTTTATAGGAACCCCCTTTTTCAAACCCTGCTAGCTAACTTGTGAAAACATTTTTCATTTAAAAAATAAAAAAAGCAAAACGGACAGTCCATCATACCATCAATTATTTTATGTTGAAAGAAAATGAAAATATCTCGGAAACTGTAGCTTTGAAAGATTTGAACCTTATAACAACTTTTTTGGGTAATATTTCCGAAAACCAAAATCTGAAAACCGCATATCAATAGCTGCTTTACTTCTAAAGTTATGATTTTTTTTATATATTTTAACGTTTTTTCAAATAACTCGGAAACTAAAGCTCCCACGAATTTCGACTTTATAACTAAATTTGTAGTGCATATTCATGAAAACTTAAATCTGAAAACCGTATATCGCTACTTAATTTTGTTCCAAAGTTAAATTTTTTTTAAATATTTTATCCCCCTTTTCCCTTCTTTAACCACCCACCATCCTACCCAAAAGTTAATCAGTTCATTGCCAGCCGATAGAGGATGTACAAAATTTCATTAAAATCGATTAAGGCATTCTTGAGTTATCATGTATACAGACAGACAACAGAGAACAGACCGATAGACAGACAGCCAACTTTCTTTTTTCGTCGATTAAGTTTTGGAACCTTAGTAACCATTTTTGATAAAATTAACAAAAGTCAAAATTTCACGATTTTAATAGTCCCCCATACCATATTGATATGGGATAAGCAATTGGTTTCCGCGATTAGTTTTTCGGTCATTATTCTCGTAGAGTGGGGGATTGCGATGTTACACTTAGCTGTCAAAGTTGTCAACCAAAAAAATAACCGCTGTGTTTACCAAAATAAGTTATTTAGCGGTAAATCGCCTACAGAAAACTAGGTTACCCTCAAGAAGGGGCACAATAACTGGGGAAGTGAGTGAGAAATTTTACAAAAATAACAGAAAAAAACAAAAACTATTATAAGAGAACCCTAAAATTAATTAATATATTTAAAAGAAGACCAAAATTACCAAAAAATTTCTTTGTTAAGATAGAGAATTTTTTTTATCCAAATAGTACATGTCTATTCATAAATCTGGTTTATTTATTGGTTATCTATGCTTTTAGAGTAAAATGTGTAATGGCTTTAACACGAACAAGTAAAAATCTGTAACTACCAGTGTAGTTAAATACGGAAAAATGTATAGCATTATTTCGAGCAGGAAGCGTCAAATTTTTACGCACGACAATACTGTAACGTTCGAGTCTTGTTAGTAAAATGACGAGCATGCATGCTTTACAATTTAATGCCCAAGCAACAAAATAAGTTGCGATGTGGTGGCCGTCTCCACGTCCTATCCCTAATAGAGTTGTGGCGTCATATCACTCATGAATTGGGATGGTTATACAACTACATCTTGACGGTAATGATTACTCTTGATATAGGGGTAATGTCGTCGTGGGTAGTAAACGGGCACGTTGTCCCGACGTCTTGTTTACCACATAAAGTAGTATTTCTGACTTTATAGGGTTTTTATAGGTTTTCTCTTTCCCACTCAACTCTATTTTAAACATTTAATTAGGAACTGTTTTGACTTAACTTTGTAAGTGGCTAATTAATATTATCTAACTATTTATATATTTAAATTTTTTTATTTAGCTAATACAGCTAAAAATATTTGTTCCTAATCCGATAGTTCCGAGAATAGTTCTGTCACTTTTTGGATGACTGTTATTTAATACTAGCTAATATAGCTAAAAATATTTGTTCTTAATCTGATAGTTCCGAGGATAGTTCTGTCACTTTTTGGATGACTGTTATTAATATTTTCCTATTTTTTTTTTAAAGTCGAGAATTGAGGTCCTAGGCAAGAGACCTCGATTAAGTAACACACGACAAAAAAAATTGCGGATTCAATGACCATTTGTGCCAAGTTTCATAGCTCCACCATAATTCCTAAAGCTCTAAAAATTTTTATGTTATTTTCGGAAATAGGGGCCCTTTTCAGAAAACCATATGTTAAAAACATTTATCAAAAATTATCTAAGGGTCTACTTATTATGCATGCCAAGTTTTACTGCTTAATTATTATTTTTTTCTAGCATAGCCCCATCTTAATTTTTTTCATATGTAATAGCAGCGCTAAAAGAGAATGAATAGAGCTACAAATAATATATAGCCTTATCAAAATCTTCCAGAGTTTGTAAAAATGGCAGCGAGAGATATCGTGATTTTTATTGACACGATTGACACCCTATGGGTAAAAATTGTAATGTTAATGTAAATTACAAAAATACAAATAAAAAGTCTTATCTCTTATCTTACCCACAATATTAATTCAAAATTTGTTGATCTTTTTCTAAGCTATATCAGAACACACACCAGAAAATATGTGAAGACATGACAGAATACAAAAATATTATCTATATCATAACCTATACCTAATAATTACCATTTTAATAACCAGAGTCACAACATCTTAAATTTATAAACGCATACCACTTTACTAATTAAAATTTCGCGCGCCCCCCAGTTTTGACCTAGTTTTATCTGAAATGCTGATAAAAAATCGGAATTATTTGAGGTTAGGAATTCCAAATCAAATGTCTTTTCAGTTTTAATATGTTACATGCATTAACTAAATATTAAGGACACAAAAGTGGCATAGATTTCACAACACTGCCTTGCTGTTTTTGGGCCAATCTTTACCGGTCAGAATATCGGAAACAAATAAAATAACACGGCTAACAATAGTCAAAAATCTTACCTGACTTTTTCTTTACCTCGTCGATAATAAAGAAATCTGTATTTTCTTTTTTGAAAAAAATACACCAAATTTTGAAAAATCCTTTGGATACGGTTCCTATTATCTGATAACAAAAAAGTTATGGTTTTTTTCTTTGTAAGCAATATTCTGCCGGAATTCTGAAACGCCAAGGTCACGTAATTTAGTAGGCACAAGGAAACTGAAGTGAGTTCGATGGGAGTATTGGAATTAAGGTTCCGCATAGCCCCCGGCCGCTTGTCTAATGGAACATTCGGACAAGAAATTGACACATGTCAAGTGATAAAAATAATACGGAAATTTGTTATTTTTTTGATGTTGAATAATGATTTTTGTTTTGATTCTTTTTAATGTCGAGACATTGCAATCCATGAAGCATGAAGCCGAGCATCAAAACCTTTTAAAAAAGTACGTTCCAAATAAGTTATACTTTTCTCACATATGGTGTTCGTACTGTATTCTGAACACTGCGCAAAAAAATAGCAAAGCAGTGTTGTCAAATTTATGCCGTTTTTGTGGTCTTAATACTTTTACTTTTATTAGTACATGCAACTACTAATCAATAATTTTTAAATTTTGATTTGAATTCGCCGCTGTAATAAGTGTACTAAAATAAGTAAGATTTTGCTACATTGGTCTAGAAACATTTTTGCTGTTCCCCAGTATAATATGAAGACCGAAATAAACTTGTTTTTGCTGAACTTACTTAAGTTTTTGTAATTTAAAGTAAAATTCATCATGTGTTTCCAAGCTTTCCATGCCCTTTTTAATTAATTAACCAAATCGAGTCAAGTTTATGGTAATTTCTACCAGTTGGTAATAAGCCCGCATTACCTTTACCTGTGTGTGCCTCGGCTAAAAGCGTATAGAGCCAATTGGGTTAGCCATCCACTTTGCCGCTGCAAAACACAATTTCTAGAACCCTTGTAAATTAGAGCCGGCAGTTGTTGCGACATACATAAAGCACTGTTTCGAGTTTTCAAAAACATTTTCGACTAATTTTGCCCGCAACGGATCCAAGAACACTTAAAGGCCGGAGAGAGGATTGATTTTATTGTTTGTGCACGAATATCTGACTTCTGATGCTCGGCTTCTGCCTAGGGTTGCCAACTTTTAATTTTGATTTATCTGGACCTAAATTATCAGGACATTTGATGCAAAATCGGGACATTTTCAAAAACGCTTAGAAAAGAAATAAAACAATAAATACTGATGGTTTTTTAATTTTAATTTACAGGCTAGCTAAGACATTTCAATCGAAACAAAACAAAGTAATAGTATATTACATAACAAGAAAAGAAAGTGACAAATTTCACATGAGCGTGAATATTGTGATCGAGGCGTTAGCCGAGTAAAACAACAGGCGATTGTAAGAAAGTTACTTTCTATCGAGTTGTGTACGCTACTTTTCTTACGAACACTGTTTAATTGAACTAATTTTTGTAAAAATTGGCCTTTAATTTCGCACAAATCAGATCAAACTGCTTTTCCGCACATGTGCGCAAAAAATTTCTGCACACGGGGAAATTTTACATTTTCTAAGGATGCAAATCGTGTGAAATCCATTATTTTCATATGTGGTCGCAGCAAAAAATAGTTAAACTACACAAAAACCTGTGGCCCAGATGGTTTACCAGTATTTTGGCTAAAATTTTTAACAGTTCTTTTTCTACATGAGATTTTTCGCCAGCTTGGAAGCTAAGTTATATATGTTACCCCAATATTCAAAAGCGCAGATAAGTCAAACATTAAAAACTACAGAGGTATTTCAAAAATTTCTTGATCATGCAGATAAAATTGCACCATATTTTTAAAACATAATTATAAACCAACAACACGGGTTTTCAAAAGGTAAATCATCAATTACTAATCTCTTGATATATGAAGAAACTTTGTTGGAAGAATTGGAGAGTAGGTATCAGGTGAATGTCATCCATACCGATTTCTCCAAGGCTTTCGACAGGGCCGATCATAACCTAATACATGATAAACTTAAAGTCATGGGTATCCATGGCTCATATCTTTCAACTGGTTTCGGATTAATCTAACTGAAAGACGCCAGGCAATAAAAATAGAGAATGCTGTCTCCGCCGAATTTAACGTTTTGTCAGGTGTCCCCCAGGACCGACATTTATCTCCATTGTTATTTAAAGCATTTATAAATGATATATCTTCCGCTTTAAGAAACTGTAACTTTGTACTTCTTGCTGATGATCTAAAATTGTTTAGAATTATAAGAAGTTTTGCAACAAGAGTTGAATGGGCTTTCAGCATGGTGTGAATATAACAATTTATCCCTGAATGTTGACAAATGTAAAACTGTATAATTTTATAGAAAATTAAACCATATAGATTTTACTTATCAGTTGGATAAATCCGATTTGGAGAAACCTTGCAATTATTATGCATGACTTGGGTGTCTCTTTTGATAGAAAACTCAGTATTGTTGAACACATAGATATTATTGCAAATAAAGCTATGAAATTGCTAGGATTTTTGCATTGAGAAATGCTTACTTTGCAATTGTAAGGTCAATTCTAGAATATGGTTGTACTATTTGGTCTCCATATTATGAGATTCATAAAGATCGATTGGAAAAAATACAAAGAAAGTTCTTGCGCTTTGTGTGCTACAAATACACATACTTATTGCGTCAATTGATTATGACCAGCTAGTGAGTCTGTTGAACTTAACAAATCTAGACAATCGTAGAAAGTGCTATGATCTTACCACACAACATAAGAAATCATAATTTATTTGCAACTCAACATCATCGCACTAACTATGGTTTTAACTCCCCGATTAACAGACTCAGTAGGCTCGGTAATGAACGGATTGAACTACATTGGCAATAGCCAAATATTTCAAACGCGGCTAAGAAAAAAGAAAGGATTTATAGTTAACCAATGGCCAATAGATATGGGATTCTGATTTTAATTGGAAACTCTTAGTGCCGATTTCGCTGAAAACTTTTCATCGGGACAAATGTCTCCACTCAAAAAACGTCAGTCAGGTGTACCTAGGTATTCTGTAATATGTAATAGGTTAGGTATTTTTTCCGTTCTATTTTAGGATTTTCATTTATTAATTCGGGTTTGCTCGTGGTTTTGAGTGGATTGAAAGGTGCAAGTAGCTGTGGTATTTTAAAAAACTGAAGAGTTATTTTAAATTTAACTAAAACTTTTTAAGGAAGAATTTGTCTTTTTCAGGATTTTGCATTAACGAAAATAAAAAATATTAGGTTAAAAAAATATATGCCTACGAATTGATTTCAATATTTAAAAAAAAAATGTGGTTGACACAAGTTTTGAACTCGCGATCTTCTGCAAGAATAAGGATCCTTCAATCGAGTGTAATAGCGGTTTCCATTGGTAAAACTGGTGCGCTACCAGTGCACAACTGAGTCGGTGCTGCTGTTCCATTAGAAAGAAAATCATAAATGACATTAGGGGTAGATCAAATAGTAGTAAGACGGATGTTGATGTGGATGAATTAAATATCTTCTATTGTAGTATTGCCAGCACCTTATCACAGAATCTTCCGACAGATACAGACCCTTTGCACTAGCTGTCTGACATTAACGTCTCTAGTTCTTTTCAGTTTAGGCCCGTTAAACCATGTGACATTCTTGAAGCTCTTAAGGATATCAAAAATAAGAAATCAGGTGGTGAAGATGAAATTTCCGCCGAGGTCTTATCGAAATTACCTCACAGCGCCTTATTGGCATTGTCTGCCGTTATTAACAACTCATTTGATTCTGGTTCGTTCCCTATATCTTAAATCATCTATCGTCATTCCTCTGCATAAGGGTGGGCAACAGATGTTCCGTCTAACTTTCGCCCAATTTCCCTTTTTCCGACTTTATCCAAAGTAGTCGAAAAAATTGTTAAGCAAAGAATGGGGGATTATTTAGTCAAATTCAAATTGATTACGCCCAAACAGTATGGGTTTCAGGGATCAAAGGGTACACATGATGCCATTTTTAGTTTTTTAGAAAATGTTTATACAGAAATAAACAAGGGCGACGCGGTTGCAGCAGTATTATGTGAATTATCCAAGGCATTTGACTGTGTGGATCACAAAATACTGCTGGAAAAGCTCGAGCGGTATGGATTTAAATATCACTTGCGGCGTGCCCCAGGGGTCAGTATTGGGTCTCCTGTTATTTCTTCTTTACATTAACGATCTTGTACGTTTAAAAATTGCAGGTGAATTTACATTGTTTGCGGACGATACTTCTGTTTTGTGGCATCATATAGACATTGAATATCTAAAATCTATTATTTCCAACGATCTATCAAAAATTAAAAAGTGGTGCGATGTCAATCGTCTTTGTTTAAATGTGGAGAAAACTAACATTCTCGCTTTTAAGTGTAGTTTGCAGAATGTACAATTATCTAAATTTCTAGGTGTACATATTGACAGCCAGCTGAGATTTGATGAACATATCTTTAAATATGTCAGAAAAAAAAATAAAACAACTTAGTCAACAACAGATTTTTTCGGAAAACCAGGGTTGGGTATTTCTTTAGGTTGGAAAAAATGCGCTAAAGCGTTCTTAAAGTGTTTATAACGATCATAAAATGGGTATTAAAGCGATAATGCTTAAAACGGTTTTAGTAGTGTTTATACGACAACATTTTTAAACCGTCCTTATATAAAAGCGCTTTAAGAGGCCCGTATAAACAAACTAAGTGGCTTGTCTAATAAACCATCTAAAGGACATGGGCTAAATAACATAAGTATTGGGCTTCCGTGGAATGCGTTGGTACTTACATATGTTGTAGACAACTTCTTTCTGAACAGTGTTTAAGTTGGACAAAAGTGCCGCCTGGCCGTAGGAGCTTCACAATTTCGATCCAAAGTTTGGACCTTGAAAATGTTTTGATGTCAAAAAATGACTAATACTGTCAGAATATTTTGACTTTGTACTGTCAGACTTAATGTTAAGGATACTAATCATACTTTTGGTACCTAACTCACTGCTACTTTTGTGCGCAAAGTTCAATTTTGCGCCACGATTTTTTTACTTTGCCCAGCTGCACATGTTGTGTTTGTGTTTTTTATATACTAATGTAAGTATTATTTTAAAATGGTTTCGAAATGAGTCTTAAAAGGTATATGTTATCACTGAGATACAGGGAAACGAAACATTGCTATCTGACAGGTTTTCCCTTCTCGGAAATACTAGGGAGCCCCGGTATCTTTTGATTTGGTGATTTCATAATAATGCAGGCAAGGCTTCTTCCTTGCTCCCAAAGGGAATATGAATTGTCGCTGTTATTGTAATTAAAAAGAATTTAGTCTATAAGACTAATATTGTGAGGGTGAATGCACTGCATTCAATATAAAGTGGAATAAAAGCCGCGGTTGCTTTGAAAAATCCCGAAATATTGTTGTCTAGACGTCAATTGGTTTTTTATAACGATGATCAGCATCCAGTATCCTAGGAAGAAGACGCTGTGAAGGATACCGTACTTCATTCATATCCTAGGTACCACAGCATTGATGCAACATGTGCACATACTCCTAATGTCCTTGCTCCGATTTTACATGTACAATAGGTGGATATGATTGGATCTCTTATGAAATTAACTCTGTGTTTCGGACTTCCATATTATTTTATTTATACACGACGTTTCGATCAGTACAATCTCTGATCGTCTTCAGGTGCAAACTACAATCAATTCCTAAGCGTGTAAAGTGCGTACTTATATACTGTGAGAAATCACTCAACCTTGAAGTTTAAGAAGTTGGCTCCGCCCAAGGAGGGGCTTCCAAATATTTGGGATTTCCAAAATTTTGGACACGGAAACCTATGACCAGAAAGTTGAAGAGGTACTTGCTAAAGGAACTATAAACTTCTCCCAAAAGATCCGACGCAATCAATCGAAAGTAAGGTTTATAGAATTTTGAAAAAGTATTCCAGATATATTCCGGACAATACAAGGTCTCTGAAAGACACTGACTCTTTGACTGATTTTTGAAGTTTCATCAAGGCCACATATCTATAAAGATTTTCTAGTTATTTTAAATTCAATTAATTCTCTACCGGCAGAGTCAAATCCGGTACACTTATTCAAATTATTGTGTAAAATCGCCACACTCCTTGGTCAAGCTTAAATATCAGTGTCTCTATGGTAGAATTACCTAGAGTGAAGTAACATAATTTTAGTGTCCTCAGCTATCCAAAAATAAATGAGGTCAAATTCTGCCATTTTTTGACATGAAAACATTTTCAAAAGCCAAACTTTGGATCGAAACTGTGAAGCTCCTACGGCCCAGCGGCACTTTTATCCAATTTAAACAGTGTTCAGAAAGAAGTTTCCTACAACATAATGTACCAAGGCATTCCACGGAAGCCCAATACCTGTGTTATTTGGCCCATGTCCTTTGACTAAAACTACAACATTTTGGTTGGAATGGTTGTACTTACTTAGCTTTCAATTCCCTAGTTTCCAAAAACAATTTTCCTGGGTCCAAATTAATATTAATTTGCCTTCCATTGCTTTTTCTTATACAATGTTCAAAAAGTGAGATCCTTGTACAAAATAACTGAAAGATTTGGCCCTTTATGTTTCCCCAAAACAATGAAATGTTGTCGGATCAAAGGAGAATCTCATTTTGAGGCCGTAAATTTTGCGTTTGGTAAACAAAAGTTTTATAAAATTAAATAATAAAGGGGGGATGGGAGTCTTTCTGAAACACCTAATTAAAGTCGTTAAAGTCTTACAAACAGTGTTTTTCAGCGTTTTATTTATCAAAAAATTTAATGACATAGTATGCAAGCTTTTCTCTTGGCGCTTTATTTGGTTTATTC
This sequence comes from Oxystoma pomonae, assembly GCA_963921995.1. NCBI lineage: Eukaryota > Metazoa > Arthropoda > Insecta > Coleoptera > Brentidae > Oxystoma > Oxystoma pomonae. The sequence continues at coordinate 90,089,001 of OY998169.1, forward strand.
TTTATTTCTATTAAAAAAGGCAAAGACTGCCACTATATTCCGGATATCATAATCCCGAATCTATCGTCTTGCGTAAAGTGCCTCTTCTCTACTATTATATATATACTACTTACTCTGTCCAAAACCGTTCTTAACTAAAAAGCCAGTTAACTCATTTTCGTTTTAGTATCCTTTGGCCTATGATCGGTGCCATATTGACACCAAACTGACAATAAATCCATATTTTACTTGTCAATTTGGTTATGAAAATGGCAGCCACATTAGGCTAAAGGGCACTGAGGCGGTAGGAGTTAACAGGCTTTTTAGTTAAGAACGGTGTTGCTCTGTCCATCCAAGATATCCTTAGTATTCTACGTTAACACCACATCTCGAATCCCTCTAACAATATAACATGCAAAAAACATAACACCGAAGCACACGAATTCGTAGAGTGTAAGATCGCAACACTGATTTAATTTTGATAAAAGATGATCTGCCCTGTTCAATTCTTGCACGAACTTCTTGCATGTTGTCCCAGTTCTCACTGAGGAGGCAAACCAAGTATTTGTATGAATCCACGCGTTCGACTTGCTGCCCATTTACTTCTAGCATGCCTCTGATGTTCTTTTCCTTGCGAATTGCGAACTTTTGGCAGCATATTGATTCAAAAACTCTTGCAAGCCTTCCAGCGTGTCTACTAGTATGACAGTGTCGTCGGCATATCATAGGTTGTTGATATTTATGCCGTTTATGGTCAGACCCTCTTCGCAGTTATGAAGTGCATTCACTATTATTTTATTACTATAGATATTAAACAACAGCGGAGACAATATACAACCTTGGCGAACACCTCTTCTTATTTGGACCTCTTCGGACAGTTGGCCATCAACATTTATTTGAGCAGTCTGATTCCAGTATAGATTGGCGATTATCTTTAGATCTCGGTCACCTAGACCAACTTCTTTTAGCGATTCTATGCGCTTTTCGTATTGGACTCGATCAAACGCTTTCTCATAATCTATGAAACCGACACATCCCTAGATCGCTGAATTAAGACTTGAATGCTTCTCTTGTCCCGAACTCACTTGAGTAGGAGAGTTATGATCGCTACGACTTTTTTTTCGAAAAATGCAAGGGCGGGGCCTTAAAAGTATCTAATAGTTATATGGTTGGCATAATGAAGCTGCATACAAAACTTCTAAATTATAATTTGTATAAGTTTTCATTCGCATTTGTGCGAAATCTTGCTTGTGAATATCCTAAAGGATTTCTGCATAATGTAACTGTAGTAGTAAGACTTCATTAAAGTATGCAAAACTTCGTTCCTAAATCTTTGTATTTTCATCTGAAATGCAGCTTTTACAGATATAGAACAAACAATGGTCGTACAATCAAGAAGAATTCAAATGTCATAACGTTTCTATTTAGTGGCGAAATCTGCTATGAGTTAAATTTACATTTTACCATGTTTATGTAAGACGGTGGCCCCCCCCGCGCGGGTCTATATCGGTGCAGGGATTTGACTGTAAAGTTTAACAATAAATTTGAGTTTACAATAGCTTTCTCTTTTAATTATATATCTAATAAGCACCGAATGAAGTAAAAACTAAGAGTCCATTTCAAATTATAAAAGAACTCGCAATGGTTTATAAACACTTAGGAGAATTTGTGTCAAAATTTGTAAACATTGCATAGCAGAATTTAAAAACGATGTAGCTCGAGGAAAGTTGCAGCCATTTACATATCAAAACAGATTTCATTTTCTCACTTCATTGCGAGATCTTTCAACGTCTGCATAATGCAGAAAAAATATTTCTTAGATCTTTCTGTAAGTTTTTGGTATTTTAAAATCATTAAAGTTACTACCATGAAAATGAAAAGACAAAACAATTGTGTTACCCAACTGATTGAACCACGAACTATTGACTATTCCTGTTTTGGATATTTCTACGTTTTTATCGTTCATATGGATTTCAATGCGTTTTTTTTTTATAAACTACGGAAGGTTAGACTTTTTTTACGACATAAAAAGATTCAAATTCTAAATCCAAATTGTCAACCGTATCCAGTGGAAAGTTACTTTCTGTGATCAACAGAATGCCGGACAAGGCCGAAGAAAATACAAGCCACCTGTGTATGTCTTTTAGGGCCGGTTTATCAATCAAGGGTTAACTCTAACTCTGAGCTAACTCCGGAGTCGAAAAGTGTTTATCCAAGCTTTTTTAACTCAGGGCTGGTAAACTCTCGGGTTCTTCGAATTATATAGCGTTGCCTGCTTACTTTTGTCGATTTTTTTACTTTTTCTGCTCATAACCTTACTTTTTTTATTTTTTTTTTGTTTTTTTTCTTAGACAAAAAGTTTAAGTTAAAAATATTTAGTTATTTTGCACACAAGAGTAAAAATATCTGAAAAAAGTGCTCAAAATTTTACCGAAAAAGAAATCTAAATTTTAATTCAAATTTGCAATAAGTACAGAAAAAAATTGTACTAGAATGTATCGGATTTTTTCTACTACCATTTTCTGTAAAAAAATGTTAGGGTTAAATTTTTCTTTTTTTTTTAAATATATACTATTAATATTTTTAATAAAACAAATATGACAAAATAACGAAAAATGATGAACAATAGGAACTTAAATACGGTATCTTTACAAATCATCAGATGTGCAGGGTAGAGAGAGGAAAAGTTAATAAAACTCCTGGCAGGAGGTAAAGTAAACAACACTCCCTAGGGCACAGTTAGGAAAAGTATTATTTTCAAAACAAAAAATATATAAACTTTGCAACTCCTCATTTTTGAATATCGATGGTTTCCTTATCAAAAAGAAGTAAAATGCAAAATCGTGAAAGTACGATTTTTTGTACAGTCAACGATACAATAAATTTCATATAAAATTATTTTAGTTCAAAATTTCCCTTCTTGCTTGATCTTCGGATCGGAACAGGCCACCGAGCAGTCTCATCATTCGTTTAAAATGTTCTGCAAGAATTTTAACTTGAACAAAAACTCAGATCGGTATATAAATAATTTAATACGTTGTATTTCTTCTTATCACAGTAATCATATCTAACGTAAGTCGTTTTAATCAAATTAAGACCTTGTAAAACACCTATAAAAAGTACATACTTAGTATGAATCTTAGTGCAAACGTTCAATATTAAAAAACAATCAAATTGATTCTCAAGAAATTTTATTGATTAGTTGACTGTACAAAAAGCAGGTCAGAAATCAAACTTAAATAATATTTAATCAAATCTATCAAACTTTCATAAAATATGAGTTTTATGGGAGGAAAAATAGACGAAATAACTTATTTAGCTAAATTTATTGTTTCGCCGACTTTACAAAAACCCGTACGTTTGGGATTTTGTATTCTACTTTATTTTTATGGGGGGACCATCGACATTCAAAAATTAAGGGTTGCAAAGTTTATATATTTTTTGTTTTAAAAATAATACTTTTGCTAATTGAGAGGGAAAAAAAGTGCCATGAATTATGAACATTATAAATAAAAGGAACAGATAAGTAGTGATTATTTGTGAAAGTGGTGTTTGCAAGAAAACGGGAGATATAAAATTAGGCACTATAAATTTATTCGATAGCCATTACATTATTATATAAACCTGCCCTAAAGTGTCCCATGTAATACAGTACCTACCTAAAAAATAATAACAAATTTTGAGGCTAACCCAGGGTCAAATATCCTAACTTGCCGTGAGAGCACGGAATAACTTTTTCCTGGAATAACTTTTGAGTTAGCAGTTGACCCTGGATGGATAAACACTTGTCACAACTTTGACCCAGGGTTATCCCCAACTCATGGGGTAACCCTCTCTTGATAAACCGGCCCTTAGCCATATGATTTATTTTATCGGAGCAGAGAGGAAGCTTTCGGATATTTTCGAAAAATTTTCAATATTCAATGACTAAGATGGGAGGTTGCCTGAACACTTAAGCCTCCCTCATGATTACGCCACTGCGTTATTATTGAAACTCAACTTTGTCAAAAAGAGATTTAGTGAGGGTAAATAAAAACAATATAGTTTTTATTTACTCGATTTTTATTTGTTTTTATGTAAATGAAGTCCAATTTAATTATTTTAGAGTTCAACCTAATTGGCTCGTGAATTTAATATTTTTTTTTGCTGATTAAATTATAATTGTGTTTGTAACAGTGATATGATATTAAAACATAAAATTCCTCCCACCAAAATTTGCAAGACACTTATTTTTCATCATTTACTTAGTCTATTATTATTATTAACTTTCAAAATTGGTGTCCTTTTAACAGGGCGGGTAATATTTTCTATAACAATGATTTGGTTAAAAAATGTTTTTTTTTTAACAAAAACTATTTAAATATTATAAAATTAAAAAAAAAATCTTGTAACTGGAAAATAATGGCTGAAAACATAATTTATTTCTGTATTTTTACGGTGGGATTTACTAAAAGGGTTTAGTGTTTTTTAGAACGGTCCTAAGTTTAAGTGAAATTTTTGGTTTTAAGCATTTTAAACCAAACCTCCTTGAGTTTGATTTATAAGAAGAATTTTAATAAGTTTGTTTATTGAATTGGATTTAAGAAGAAAGCTTCAATTTAGAAGAAAAGAAAATTAAAAAAATTAAACCCACACGGGGTTTAAATAGTAAACACTCTGTAGAACCAATTAAACTTCGGGTTATATGTCACTCTAATTAAAACTTACCCTTGTTAATTAATGTTTCCAATTAATACTTTTGATTTCACACAACGATGTAGATGGGTAATAATGAAATGGTGAGAAGATTAATTTTGTATTTATTTGAAAGGTGTTTTTATTTATGAAATGTATTAAAAAACTTAAATACAAGTTTTGTTTATACAGGGTTCCTAAGCAAATCCTTAGGGGGCCAAGCAGCCGTGTATAAGACGCAGACAAACGGAAAAGCACATTAGGCAGAAATGGATGGGCATCGGCCGATGTTGTCACTACATCTTACACGTAGTAAATCCATTCCAGGTTGTTATTTTCTAATGTTTTCCATTTTCATACCTTTAGGACTGGAATAAAAATTGTTTTTGCTCGACTTTAATACCAAACTGATGAAAGATATCGTAAAAAAAAAATATTTTTCGGCTTTTCATTTTGTAACCATTGTCCTTACGCACTGTTTACAGGCTGGGGACTGAGATACATGCCTAACCTAAAGCGTTCATACACGGCCGGGAAATCGACTGAGATATTTCCGTAGAAACTTTATCAAGCAAATAGGACGGGTTGACGCCTTCGAACGTCCAACCCGGGTTTTGCACTTTGATTCGAAATCAAATGCACAAATTACGTAACGGTGATTTTACCAATTTTTGACCCCCTCCCTATGTAATGTTTTGTAACGGTTTGGCACGCCACTCCCCTAATATTACGTAACGATTTCAAGACCACTACCCCCCCCCCCCACTTTTCACTTATTTTCATTCCAAATTTTCTTAGTTTCACATAAATGCAAACGCTGTCGAAAACACCCCTCCCCCCTACGTAACGTTTTGTAACCCCCCTCCCCTCTATGTCCATTACGTAAATTGTGCAAGGCCTCTGTAGTCCCAGTGGAGGAGGGCGAGAAAATTGATATTTTTTTCTTAAAAATTATACTCTTTGGACCTATTTCTTTGCGTTCCCGAAATTACGTAATTTTTGAAAAAAAATTGTAAGCGGCGCCATTTTTATTTCGTGCTTTGTTTTTCTAACATTTTTGCGTTCGGCTAATTTAATTGAAAAATTTTTGCCTGCGGCGCCCTTTATCTTCTCACTCGAAACCAAGATCCCCCGTTTTAGGAAAACTGATCCCATCTCTGTTTCTAAATTTTTTCGAATAAAAGTAGAGTATGACCATGGGGGAAATAATTTTTTTCTACGGTATGACGAAAATTTCGAGAAAGTTGAAGAAAAAAATAAAAAAAGTGGCAGAGTTCAAGTTTTTCGTAAAAAAAAACGTTTTTTGTAAAGAAACAGAGCAAAATAAATATTTTCACCCCTTTTTGGGTGTTACAAATATTGGCTGCCCCTTATTTTTCGCTTTTACCCTCCCGCTAGTTTTGAAGAATTGGTTCGCTACATGTTTCGAGATCATGTCATAAAACACCTCGAAAATATCAAATGTAGTGTAGGGCCAGCTTTATTTAAAATCAATAATATCGCAAGCAAAAAGCTCTGCAGGAAAAACAGCGCCGTTTATTGATTTCTTTGGCTGCTAGTGCTAGCTGCATGGGTTGGCCGTTTCCGGATAGATGTCACTAGTAGAACAGAATGGAAAGAAATTTAATTAAAAGCGAAGATATTTCTTTCTAATGTTGACAAGCTCGCGAGTTTATCGCTCAGTATCGTAAATAATGAACCCTGCCGCCTCCTTTAAGCAAGAAAAAGCTGGGGTTTGGACCTGAAAACATTTAATTTTTAATTAGTTTTTCCTCGATCATCTCATGGTGTGGCCGCCATCTAGCGGAATTTGCAGACATCTTGTCAACGGTTATTATTATATACTATGATTTATGCTCATAATGAAAGAGTGGCGACAATTTTTTCTCATGAAAGCAGTCCGGAGATAATAGCAAACTGGCACCATTGCTCAATATACCTGTTTCTTTTGTGCGCGCAGAACTTTCTATGCCATTTCTGTTTGATTTATTGAAATCCTATCCCTAAGGAAAATCTTAGGAACCCTGTATTTGTGTCACTGTCGAAATGTCTACAGCTTTGAAATGAGTGGGCTTTGAGTAAGGCAAGTTTTCTTGACTGAGCTTTTAGATAACCTCAATGTTTTAATTTCAGTTTGTAAATAAATTAATAAAGTTGTTTTGAGTTTTTTCTTTGGCATATTTTTCGTGCATAATCAGTAACCTTCACTTATGTTCGTTTTGCTTCGTAGGCCCCTCATAAATATATTTTTTGTGCTGAAAACGGGTTCAAAATATGACGTTTTTCTGGACAAAATTGGGGGTGTTTTGTTGGTTATTGGGATATTAAGTAAAGTAAATTAATCCTTGTAAAAACGGTTACTTAAGGAAATTATAAACGAACTTATTACCCATTGCCACAAATCAATCCTTTCTGGGGGCTATAAATTTGAACCACCCTCCAGAGGTGGTTAAAAAAATCACCAACATTATAACCTCAAACACAGATAGTGAAGCTATAAGTTGTGTCAAATTTTTGGCGTATTCAACATTTTCCATTTTGCAACCTGTCAAAAAAAGTTTTAGGGCATTTTTTCAGTGGTATTTTGCAATAACAATATAAAATAATTAATAATTTTGTGTCTTCTGTATGGGTAAGTATTTTTTGAAAATTGATTTTAAAATCTAGTACTCGCCACAGGTGTAAATATTTAGACCTGAGGGGGTAGTAAATCCCACTGTTAAAGTTTGCACCACCTATTCCACGCGATACGGATGGGCCAACCGAAACTAATATTTTTTTATTTTTTCTTGGACTTGTTTTTGTTAAAATTAAAATAGTAATCCGTAAGGGGACGTATATATACTTTTTCAATTATGACACATATTTCAATCATTTAAACGTTTAAGATTTAAATTTACTTTTTATCTTCAAGTCTAGATAATAATAAAAAATCCAATTTATATGGTTTTTGCTTTTAGCGAGTGTACTGGACACATAAGCTATACTTGTTGCTATTTCGGCAGCATCAGGGGATAATACCACCAGATTTATTTTTGATAGAGTTGCAAAAGTTAATTAGAAATAATATTTAAGGGGTTTTCATTGTCGGTTTTGGAATTAACGACGCAGAGATAAACATAAATTTTAGGATTAAACTAAAATATTTTCATACGATTTATAAGGGTAAAACGGAGGGCTCCTTCTTGCTCTCTTGCTGTTCTTAGAGATTTCCTGGACTAAATGTTTATTAAGTTTTCTCTGTTCCAAGTTTAAATTCTCAAGGAAAGGATTTAGCAAAATTGATAAATGAAAATTTTTTTAACCGAATAGAATTTACAAAAAGTTTCACTTTACCGGACATATTCAAAAGAGACCTTACTAACTGGGCCGGCCGTTGTTGCGTTTTCTCTGTAGTTGGCCAACAAGTTGAATAGAGAGGAAATTCTACAAAAAGTAATTTTGATGGTTTGATGTAGGTTTCGTTACTAAATTTGCTAAGTTTTGTGTTTAGCAGATTTTGCATTATCTTTGAAATTAAATCAACTCTGTGTTTCGGACTTCCATTGTTTATAATTTACAATTTATTCCTAAGGCTACATACCAAACGAGGCATAATAAGAACTTTGTATAACAGAGCCGTTCAACTTTGTAACAATTCTCATGACTTGAAAATCGAAATAAGAAACATTAAGAAGGATCTGCAGCAGAATAGTTACAGCCTTGAACTTATAACAGATACTATTTCTAAATTTCAGCAAACAGGACAGAGATTACAAGACCAAAACCAGGCAAATGCATTCCTTACAATTCCACACATTAAAGGCGTATCAGAGAAAACTTTATTATTAAAACAGCTTTTAGATCTAATAATAAAATTCGAAGCCTTCTTAGTAAAACAGAAACCGGAAGATCAACAAAATAAGGAATGCATTTACCAAGTTCCTTGTGAGTGTGGTGAATCATACATAGGCGAAACAAAAAGACCACTATCTGTTAGGCTTAAGCAACATCAGACGAATACTCAAAGAGGTGAAGCCACATAGTATTGATGATTCGTGGTGAAACAACTAAATTAGGAATCGCCGAAAATACATCTGTTTCGGTACTCTGTGATGCGTCGCCAAAACAACACCTTCACTGAAATGAAGTGAACAGGAGTGGCGGATCCAGCAATTTCACCAGGGGGGGGGGGCGCAAGCAATAAAACTCATGTAGGCCGGCTCAAGCGACTACGAACATATACGATAAGGCAAAAAAGAGATTATGGTCGTCATTGTTTTTGCGGGTTTGGTTAGATTGGTATGTTGGTCAGTGGTGACCTGACCCTCCCCACTAATCAAACAGTTTCGATCCAAATATATTCGTAGTTGCTTGAGCCGTTGGTGGTGACTAACAGATACTACCTGATACAACTAATTTATTTTGGCAAAGTTATTTCTTATACAAATCCTTAATTCTAAAATAGTAGTTTTCACAACTAGTGGCTAAAATAGTGCTTTTTTTACAAGCGTTGATTTAAATAATGAGCGCAGCGAGGTATTTTTAAAACGCGAGTAGAAAAAAGCACAGTTTAGCCGCGAGTTGTGAACACTATTTTTTTTAATACTTTTATCAGAAAATCCAAGAAAATACCCAAAAAATCTCGAACGAAGAGTACTTCTCGCAACACACCATCTTTATACTATAGATCAAGGCGGCTGGTAAATGAAATAACAATCGTGTCTATAGCGATGTGTCTTTTTACTCGGTGACGTTCATTGTTGCGCCATTTTATTCTTCGACAATTTGATATTCTGACGATGTTTTTAAATGATTTTTTTAGGCAACAATAATTAGATTTTTTTCAATATTACTATTTTCCACTATTTCTCTTTGACTTTGGGTAAAAAAAAAATCGTTATCTGCAGACAGTTACTAAAATCATGTTTTTGATGAAGTTATTAAAAAAAAATATATTCAGTATTATCATTGCAACATTATTATCATATTAAAAAAACTTTTAGTTATATAATAAAATTAAGTTTTCTTTTTTGCTTTGCCAACCTATCTAGGCTTTTATTAGAGGAGGTAAGTTCGTCTGAAATTGCAAAATAGAGTCATGCCGGTCTATTCATCTTGTCTGACAAATACTTGATAGTGTACGTTTTAGATAATTTTTTAGAACATAATTTCTTTTCGCAGAAGTTTGAAAAAAATTTACGATTTCTTGCATAATACCCGTTGTGTTTTTGACACTTCTTATCGAAATAGATTTTGAAAGAGAAAGGTTAAGGGCGTGATTAAAAATAATAAAAGTTAATTACATTTTGGCGTGTAATAGAAAATAGTTTGGCACTACTTTTGTGAAAACGTGATTGAAATTCACCGAATCGATTTTGAGAAATGATCAAAAAGGTAATGAGATCAAAGTTATTGATTTTAGAGATATGTTGGATCACCCCCTTGTATGAAATTCAAATATGATATTTGACAGACAGTAGCATGAAGGCTGCAAATTACGATATTTTAGTGATTTGTCTCCACTCTGCTGCTCCCAAAATGTTGTGAACCCCATCAAGCTACCTGATGTATTTTTTTTTAAGCAAGATGAATACTCTAATCTTAAAAGATATTTTCTTATGAACTCCTTTAAGTTACCCAAGCCAAACCTCTTTTTCTTACCTACAAATAATTGAAATTAGAATATTATGGCTCAAAAAAACCTTCAGAATGTCAAAATAGTTTGAAACAGAAATTCGAAAATTAGCAAAAATGCCTTATTTTTTACTGTTCCCCGTATAAAAACTAGGCATCCGCCAACAATAACAATAGACTCTTGCATACAGTTTATGTTCTGTTTAGTAATTTTAGCCACTTTTTTTTCATTTATTCTATAGAGACCCGTATTTTCTTAATTCAAACATAACAGTGTTGATAGCGTATATCTCAGAAACTGGTCATAGAAGCTAAATAAAAATTATCCATTTTCTTAACTGGCACTAGTTATTCAACATATTCAAAATCAGTTGAAATTGACCAAGATATGTTTTATAGGAGTGCCCGGTGCGGTGGTTCTTTGATGTTTTTAAAACTTTGAAAATGTTCAGGGAGGGCGCGCGTGCCCCGCCACCCGCCTGGATCTGCCACTGGTGGACAGAAGTAAAGGTTTTGCACAAGGAGTCACATTCTTCTTGGGGGAGCCAACTTCTTAAACTTCACGGTTGAGTGATTTCCCATAGTATATAAGTACGTAGCCTTAGGAATAGATTATACATTGCACCTGAAGACGATCAGAACTTATTGAAATGGCGTGTATAAATAAAATATAGACAATGGAAGTCCCAAACCCAGAGTTAATTTAAAACACATCATTGTCTCAAACTTTCAAACCTACTTTTTATGTTCATAAAAAGAAGAAAAATGTCAGGAAGTCAAAGTCTCGGTCAAAGTAGGATTAGGGCGGTAGCTAACAGCATTTATTCAGTTTTTTTAAGTCGCTTTAACAAAGTTTCAAAAAATTAAAAAATGCTCAACGGTCACCCTCTCACTACATTTAAAACCCATCAGACTTTTTTTCCTGAGGACAGCAGGCGTGTCTTTTTTAACTCAGGTAAAGCTTTTTAAAATCCCACAAAGCCCTCTTGAAAAAGTCCCTTTCATCCCTTAACGAACCCTTAAAATCCATTATAGGTTGATAGCCGTTTGAAAAATGCGGAGATATGAACCGAATGAATATATGCGGTTTTCAAGCTCATGACGATAAAATTCTTCAGGGTTTGTTACAAGAATAAAAATTTATTAAAAGTAATGTATTTTTGTCAATATTTCGAGAAAGTATTTTTTTTAAAGTTTGAGTAGGTCATAGCGAATTATCGGATTTTGCCATTTTCCACAGGTTTTGAATCCTCTCGGCAAAAATTGGTTTCATCATCGATGGAGATTTTTCTCATTTTCTCGAATTTTGTATCTAAAAATTTAAAATCAAAGCAAGTACAGAGAAGTAATATCATTCCATTTGAATATATCCATAGGGAACAAAAATACTGGGTAAAACCACTAAAACGAAACAGAGGCCTTTCCAAGTATTTGACGTATGATTTCGAAAAAATCCTCGAACACGTGAAAAGTGGGTAAAGTGATACCTTATTTTGAAGATAAATGTCTTTACAAAATTGTTAAAATTCTGTAGCGATTAGTTTTCGAGATATTTATTGTAAAGTTATATAGACCAATAGGCCAGTCAAATTAGGTCGAAAAAACCGTTTTGAGGAATTAATTCCCAGCGAGCTGGAAATCGTTTAAATACCTCTATTTGTTCCTAAATGTTTAATCTATGTTTGCACTATCCCAGGTGATCAGCTTAAGTTTTGGTAGCCAAAAAAGCGCCAAATTTTTGCACTCTTTTTTAGTTTTTTGCTTGTAGCTGGAAAACGGTGTATCGGAAGGAAAATGCCATTCCAATCAATGATGCAGAGAACGAAATTCTGCGTCGAACGACGTTAAAAACGTCGAAATTACATTTTGCGACTTCGGTTAACCTGGGGGAACATTGTAAGGGCTCCAAATATTTTCCACGCTACATTTTTTAACCTTTTTGTAGATATTTTGTCACAGTTGTTAAAAAGATATGCTGCAGCCGTTTTCTGGAAAACGGCTGCAATATTAATAAAAAAATCTAGAATTATTTCGAGAACTTTTTATATGTGATTCCGTCAAACAAGCCTAGCTATAACGTGTAGTGTTTTTTCATCTTCCTAACTTTGACAGAGCCAAAGTTACAGAGTGATCCCTCAGCTTAAAGGTTATAGGGCGGTCGCGTTTTCTTGAAAACGGCTGCAACTACAAATTTAATTTAACCGTAACAAAATAACATATTTGGGCTCCTTATAATGGTCCTCCAGGTTAACCTACTGCGCACAAAGAAGTACAAAAACAAGCTGATAAGAATACAAGGGAAAGCCTTACTAAGAGTAGCCCGCGGCTACCGAACGATATCAACGGAAGCTATTCAGGTTATAACAGGAATACCGCCCATAGACCTAATTGTCGAAGAAATTGTATATAAAGATAAAAATGGACACGGTGAAGAAAACAAAGAAGCTGCAAAAGAGAACACTGGAATCCTGGCAAGCAAGATGGGACCGAAATATCGAAAAAGGACAATGGACGAAAATATTTATTTCCGACCCTAAAACATGGATAGACCGCAAACACAAAAAAATGGATTACTATAAGCTCTAACGGAACATGGATCTTTCAGGACATACACAAAGCGACAAAGCAAAGATTTGAGAAATACCGTCAAATAACAAAACGAGATCTACAGATGGAGAATATGACCATAGGGAACCTGTTTAAAGAAATGATACAAGACGTAGACAAATGGAACCAGGGACATGATATGATCAGAACGATTCAAAAACTAAACGCGAAGACGAACGCACCTAAGAGATCAAAACAGTAAAAGGCGAAATAGTGACGTTATATTCCTGAGAATGGTTCCGCTAAAAAAGAAGTTTAAAAACCTCCAAATCACTTACTTCAACCGAAAAGAAACTGAAAAACAAAAGATCAAGAGATCTTGGGTGGAAATAACGAAACTTCAAATTTGGATGAGCATCCCACAAGGTCTTTTGTGTGTTCCTTGTGGGATGCTCATCCAAAGTTGAATTTTCGTTATTTCCACCCAAGATCTCTTGATCTTTTCTTTTTTAATGGTTCCGCTATTTCGACCAAATCTACAGCGGAGGGTTTTAGTCCGTAGGCGTCCTCAAGAGAGGATGAATCGGGCACATTAAAAAAAAAAGTGAATCGATGTCGCATGCACCGAAATAAAAAATTTCCCCTGTTTTCAACATTTGATATCGGCTTTACCAATCAACCGAATTTGACATTTTTTATGTCATTCGACGAAGGAATTTAGTCCTCTGCATTACTGAATAGTATGACAATTTCCGTCCGACGCGCCGTTCTACAGCTACAAGCAAAAAACTAAAAAAGTGCAGAAAATTAGCGATTTTTTGCCACCTGGGATGGTGCAAACGCAGATTACACGCATTTAGGACCGAATAAAGGCATTAAAATGATTTCCAGCTCACCGGGAATTAATTTTATTGCTGAAAATATCTAATTTGACTGGGAGAAATCTCGAGACAGGTCGGTAATAGTACATTTTATCATTCCATTTTTTTTTCTTCTGGTATACATTTCTACCAGGGGAGAAAGCTTACTTTGAAAGTAAATACCTCAAAAACAAATCGTTAGATATTGAAAATTTTAACAGTTTTGTACTGTACGAAATAAATCCACACATTTTTCCCAGAAAAATTTTAATTCAATGTACTTTGTTTGTGAAATATTAAAAAAATATTGGCCTGAGAATTGTAACACAAAAAAACCATTTTTTTCTATTTAAGAAATAGCTAAAGCCTAATCAGTCAGGATTAGGCTTAACTGTGAAAACTTTGCCATTTCGTAATATTTCCAATAATAACAGTACCGTCCTAAATTCGTTTTATTTATTCCCGGCGTGTAGCATCATCTTGGCGAAAGAGAAACATCGGGAGAAATGCAGGTCGTGTCTAATGTAGCACTATAGGTTTCTCCATTTTGGGAAAATTCTGTGCAATGCCATACACACCCCCACCCCCCTATTAGTTCAAAATGTAAAGATTATTTATAAAAAATCCATGGAAAATTCGAATCTCTAATGCAACACACAGTTTGGAATTTGTGAAGGGTTCGGGACGAAAGAGGCCTTATTTGGCATTTAAGTCTTAAATCGTAAGAAGGCCTTTGATTGAGTCCAACACGAAAGGCTCATAGAACCGCTAAAAGAAGCAGCTCTGGATGACCGAGATCTGAATGGGTTAGCTGTCTAGGGCCAGACAGCTCAAATAAAAGTTGATCCCAAAAGGTGCGAATAAGAAGAGGTTTGCGTCAACGTTGTATATTGTCTTCACACCAACTACCTAAGATATTCTGATGACACTGTTCATCCAGTTACGTTGGAAGGCATGCAAAAGTTCTTGGATCCAATGGAGGCAAAAGTTTGCAACAAAATAGATGATTAAGGTTAAGGTCAAGGAATAAAGATTAGAGGCAGACTAGAAGGAAATCCCCTATAAGTCGAATGATTAAGGTTAAGTTCAAAGAATAAAGATTAGACGTATACTAGAAGGAAATCCCCAATAAGTCGAATGAATGAATATACGCTTTATTATCTGATAAGATTATAAACAATGTCAGAATCTTGTAGACAAAGCAAAAGTAATAATTACTTAACTAAATCAACCTAAAATAAATTTAAAATGTACTGAGAAAATATTAAAACATTAAAACCGTTAGGTCTTAATTTACACGAACACGTTGAGAACTGGAACACACAGGGACCACTCTTCGGATTCCTATGCTTTAGCATTTTTTATCACGACATATATAGGTATATGGACACTGACTAATGCCATGTGCAAAACTTTCAATATACAAAATACAGAGTATGCAAGATAAATGCTCAGATTAGATAAAGATCTTGATATCTATTTACCGTCAAAAGACGTAAGCTTAAATATTTTGGCTATATTTAAAGAAATATAAAATTTTCAAACGGTTAAAATAATAATATATGTCACTTTTCAGAAAGGCAGAGGATAAGGTGCAAATCGACCTGGGCATGAGACTTAAAGAGAAAAGATCAAGTACGCCCATCTACTGGACTGTGATAATAAAAGGAAAGCCCGGAGAGCCAGCTGTTGTACAGTTGGTGCAGGTAATATATTAGTTGAACGAGTTTGGGGTGAGGCAAAAAGGAACCTACTCGCCAGCCAACAAGGAAAAAAGAACGCGTGGTAATGACGAGCCAAAAATATAGCTTTAAAAAACTTAAATGATCTTTAACTTGCAAACGATCTCAACCTTTAACCGGGCCACCGTCTAACGTCACGTCCTTACCGTTTTCCGAACAGATGTAGCGGGACACAACAAAATTGAAATAAGGCCAAATTACCCAGTGCTACAAATTATGAAGATCTTGTCAGCAACGTCATCTCCTACAACATTCAACCGGGGTACGTTTACACCTAAAGATACAGGTTTAACTCGAGGCAGAAATGCAGTAAAATAAAACATCTGTTTACTTACACTGATGTACCTATTTCCTTGCCACTCCCAGCACCTCTTCTGGGAATGACAAGGAAACAGCTACAAAGCTAGCTCAACAAATGGGCAAGCGATGAACTTAGATCGTCCTGGAGGTCACAGTTAGGGTGCAGACAGTCCAAAATTCGTAAATGGTCCGGTCGCAGCCCGAACTAAATGGCTCCTGGACAAAACTCGAAAGGAAATTGGACTGCTGACAACCGGCTGAACAAACACCTGCCGCGCATTAGAATAGCAAAAGATCCCGTCTGTTCACTATGCGGGTTGGAAGAGAAATCGGAATAGCACCTAAGCCGTAATTCGTCAAACGCTGTTCGCGGCCCTAAGTCCAAAGCCGGGGATCGGTCCCATGATTGACCCTTCCCTTGAGGGACTGTTCGTTCTCTTGAGATTAAAGAATTATACCCCTGATAGGATAGTGTGACGCAGCAGAGGCCAGATTAAGGCAGATGATTTATGGTCCACCCACTTGGATAGACCGATATATTGAATTTTGTAAAGAAAACAGGAAAATCCAGAGATCCCTTTATGAATGTAGCAGCCTGCAACTGCAGGGAGTGATGAAGTTGTTGGAGTGCTGTTTACATAACTCTTACTTTCAGGTGAAAGATAGGTTTTATGATCAGGATGGCGGTCTGCCAATGGGCTCATCGCTTTCGCCAGTGGTGGCCAATATTTACATGGAGTGGTTCGAATCAAACGCGGTCCATATCGCAACATATAAACCTAAGCTATGGCTAAGATATGTTGATGATACTTTTATTGTCTGGACCGGGAATGACCAATATCTTTCAGAATTTCTTCACCATCTAAATAACATAAGACCCACCATTAAAATCATAAAGGAGTTGGAGCAAAATTGTCAAATTCCTTTTCTTGATGTACTTGTGAAACGAGGAGAAATCGACATCAAAACAACAGTCTATGGTAAACCCACTTACACAGCGCAATATTTAAATCAACCTTCATATCATTCTGCTACAACCAAATAAGGCATAATAAGAATTTTGTATAACAGAGCCGTTCAAATTTGTAACAATTCTCATGGCTTGGAAATCGAAATAAGAAACATGAAGAAGGACCTGCAGCAGAATGGTTACAGCCTTAAACCAGGCAAATGCATTCCTTATATTAAAGGAATATCAGTGAAAATTCGAAGATTAGCGAACAACTTTAATGTAATAATACCATTCGAAGCCTTCTTAGTAAAACAAAACCTTAGAACAAACAAAATAAGGAATGCATTTAAGTTCCTTATAAGTGTGATGAATTATACATAGGCGAAACAAAAAGATCACTATCTGTTATGCTTAAGGAACATCAGACCAATACGCAAAGAGGTGAAACAACAAAATCAGGAATCGCCGAACATGCATGGTCAAAACAACACCGAATGAAGTCGACAGAAGCAAATATTGTGCATAAGGAGTCACACTGAATGAAATGAAGAATTAGGGTATTTTCAGTAAACCAAGTTTTCACTTGAAGACGATCAGAGATTGTACTGATCGAAACGTCGTGTATAAATAAAACATAGACAATGAAAGTCCGAAACAGAGTTAATTTCA
The DNA here is from genome assembly GCA_963921995.1 of Oxystoma pomonae. Taxonomy (NCBI): domain Eukaryota; kingdom Metazoa; phylum Arthropoda; class Insecta; order Coleoptera; family Brentidae; genus Oxystoma; species Oxystoma pomonae. The sequence goes on from OY998169.1 coordinate 90,106,340, forward strand.
AACACATAATTGTCTCAAACTTTCAAACAAGGTCCAGAGAGTTGCAGCTAGCGTAGCGGGGGTGGCAAAAAGAGCCCATGAAGCGGCCTAATTGCCAGACCCACAGGCCGCCCCCTAATTCTATTACTACGACACTAATAGTAAACCCTACGCGTCTTCACGTTGAAAGATAAATATGTGTCTGATTAAAATATGTTTAATTTTAGGATAGAAACGTAGAGCCTGCAAAACCGCTAAAATAGAAGGATGAAAATTGCTTCTCTTGCTTTTATTTGTGCAATTTGCCTAAGTTAGCGAACGCCCTGTCATTATTAGAATGAACGCAGGTCTTCGATCAACATCACCCTGTTTACGTCCAAGTTCAAATTCAATTGGTTTTTTGCTTTTCAAAGGATATAAGTGTACATAAAACTACTTGTTATTTTTTTAGACAACCAACCTGCTGCTTTAAAATCCGCAAGACGTCCTCTCAGTAATGGAAAGTAAGAAATCTTACAGCCACAAAAAACAAGAAATTGCAAAACAAGAATTAAAAGCACACAGTAGTAGACAGGAAGTCCTAATATACCTTTACTTTCTTTTGAATTTGAAAATCTAAAATTCAATTTTCCAAACGATGTTGCGTGAGTAACTTAATGTAAGTCCAACGTGGGATATAATCTAATTTTGCTGCTGAAATTTTAGACAGCTACATCTTTCTAAAAGGAAGCTTATCTGCCATTTATACTGACCGAACGTCAATTAAAACTGATGCTGCACTAAGTGCAGAGTGTAAATTAAAAAATATTGAAATTAAAAAAGAATGCGAATAAAATCTAAACAATTGGTTTTTTCTCTAGTCCATCTTGTATTTAAAATATCATAAAGTCGAAAGTAAGCAGAAAGAAAGGGTTAAAGAAATAAAGATATAAGATATGTCGAGTTGCCAAATTAAAAAGTATCGTTCATACTCGTCGCAGTATTAGTCCCTTGATTAGTCTTTATGCGCGTCTTAGGATTTATCTTAGCTATAACTAAAAAAAATGTTTATTATGATTTTCTCTCTCTTACACATCAAAATTGTTCTACATCAATCAGTGGGCCTTTTCAAAGCTCATTTTCCAAATATCAAAAAATAAACAGAAAGTTTGAAGTAATGTTGTCAATTTATGATGCTTTCTGTCAAAGTTCGAAATTTTCTTAGAACAATTATTATTATTATTTTTCTTAAGAACTAATACTAGAATCAGAATAAAAATAGGGGTTAAAACAAGTATCACAATTGCACTACAGGGATATGTCTGGGAAGTTTCAATTAATTATTAAGTTGAAGCATGTGTAGCGGCTTTGTCTCCAGAGAATTTGTGTGTTTTGCTTAATTTAACAAAATAATGGATCTCGGAAAAGTTTTCTAATGAATTTAAATGAATTCATTAAAATTTTAAAACTTATTGTTTCGCAAACTTTGCGAGAAGTTTTGTTTATTATTTAGATTCGGTGTCGTGTTTTAGTCTTTAATTTTAAGATTAATTAAATGATGGAAGTTCCAGAACATACTAAACGAGCTTTAAGCACTCCGAGTTGTTTGTGTAATAATTGAAAAGAATGAAGCAATCAGATCGTATGAATTCCATATCGTTCTAAACGTCAGAGGGCACTAGTGGCGAAGGTGTTGGACTTGGAATATGGTGCTGAAATGAATGAGAAAACGCCGCGTGTCTGGGGGTGGATTCTTGAATTGTGAACGTGCATTGGCTGTCGAGTGTTTGATTCCTCGTCCAGCTTCAAAAATTGGGTCCCAATAAAAGTAAATATTATTTCCAGATAATTTAAGAATTACACATCAGTCTATCAGTTGGGAAAAAAGTTGGTGCGGTAAAGTATACCCAGTTTCGTCTCCGGTGGTTTGTTGAAAACTATTAACATATTCTATGTTTTCTTGAGGTTTGTATATATTTAGAACATAATTTGACAACACATAAACAGAGATGTCTCTGTTTAAAATGTATTATTCTTATCAATTAATATTTTAAAATATTAGATATCCAGTCAAGATTCCCTTGAAGTCTAACAAAGACTTTCTGAATTACTTTGACGCAATGATCAAAATTTCCAAAAATTATCAGGAAATTACAACAATTTCACCCTGATTATAACTTGTCTGTATAATAAATTACACCACCGAAATCGCCTCCTATCGGGTATCTAAGTAGTTCATCTAAAACACACAAACAGCTTACAAGCTAATAGCTTTCTAATTGTTATTCCTAGCTTACAGGCCATTAGGCTCTAAAGACAATGCAAAAAAACACTATAGAAAAAAAGGTGTTTATCTTCGACCTTTATCAAACAATTCCACACAATTTCTTCACATAATCGCGTGATTCTAGCAAAGACTTGTTTCCTAGAACCTGCACAAAAATGTCGGTAATGATCAGAGAAATGACAAGGTGGGCAGAAGGCGTTTTTTCTTGGGGTTTTTCCTCTGGCCTTTGATTATACAAGTGAAATAATACATTTTTAAAACTAATAATGGATGTAAGAAGTGGCCGAAAAAGTGCAGATGGTCAGATGATACTATCAAGGAAGACGATTGAGACTTATTCAAGAACTTTTTTTGGAGAATTTTGTAAATCGCGCAGAGCCTAGTTTATGAACGATTCATAGGTTTGTGCAGAATTTTGAAAAGTTTGGTTGTGTAGCGCCAAGAAACCATAAAAAAGCCACTGTTTTGAATGACGAGCAGGAAGTACGAGATGTGATGATTTGCGCTGCAGTGGAGGAAAATCGAAAGTTAACTAGCCACCAAATTGCCGAAGCAGTTGATACGTCTTCAGCCACTGTCTTACGTGTCCTCAAAAAGAATGGTTATCAGTCTTACAAAGCCTCAAAAACGCATCAAATTTTTCCGGAGGACAACTATCCTCGTATGGAATTTTGCGAAACAATGATGGAAAGGGCTAATCGTGATGAAAACTTTCTGAGATCTATTCTTTTCACAGATGAAAGCACTTTTCCGTTATTGAATCGTCATAACCCAACACACGTTCGATATTGGTCGAGGGAAAATTTGCATTTGTATTTATTCCCAAGAACTAAATGTTTGGGGGTATTGTAGGGGAACACGTAATTGGGCCATTTTTTATTGACGGCAATTTGAATGGTCCTAGATACTTGGATCTACTGCAGCAGCATATTATTCCAACTGCTAGGCAGTTGTTAGGTGTGAGATTTGGTGAAATATGGTTTCAACAAGATGGTTGTCTCGCTCACAATGTTGACCTTGTTAAAGAATATCTTGATAATGTTTTTCCTAATCGGGTTATAAGTACACGGGGAACTATTTTATGGCCAGCTCGATCACCCGATCTTGTTCCTAATGACTTCTATCTGTGTAGTTATATCAAAACTAAAGTTTACGGGCATGAAAAGGCTTATAATTTGGAAGAACTTCGGATTAAAATTGAAGAAGCTTTTTAAACTATCACCCCTAGCATGCTTGGAAACGTTAGAAAGGGTTTTTATAATAGGCTCGTGTATTGTCGAGCCGAGCAAGGAGGACTTTTCGAACGTTTGCTCTAATTTTTTTTTGACTCGGAGAATCTTTTTGGTTTTTAGAACGTATTATTTTATTTTGAGAACTTGCTTTTATTTTGCTTCTCCTTATTATTTTCATTGTAACACATTGTTAGTGATAAATCTGAGCAGTTGAAAATAAAACGCTCTCATTTATCAGTTACAAAAAACAAGAAAATTACGTTATCAAAATTTGCCTATTTTTATTGACCAAATTCTAAACTTCACATTGTACCGTGGTTAGAGGCGTACTAAACGCAAGCAACGGTAATCGCAATACTGAGTGTTGGTTGCTCCACTAATAGGTGTGCGGTGTCCCTGCGTGTACGTACACTGGCAAATTGGACTTCTTCCAGCCTATGTTTGCAGTAGCCTGAAGCGCTCTGTATATACAGGGTTCGACACTTTTTGTCTAGGGAGGTAGTTCCTTTGTGTCTAGGGTGCCGAAATAGCGTTTATTGAAAAACAAAAGAAATGGCTAGTAAATGAGAGCGATAGAGATAATAAACTTGAGAAACCAATACGCTGTTGCCGATGTCACCCACAATTAACTAAAAGATTCCCAAGTAAGATCTCGTCAAAAGGTGCCTATATTTAACCTTCTATATTCAAAGGTGATCCCTAAACAGTAAGTAATATTACAGGAAACCTTAAATACGAAACGACGTTTTCTAAAGCAAAATGCAGTTCGTTATATCGATTTCTTCACTATACAGTACATATATACATCCAATACATATATATATACATACAATACATATATATATACATACAATACATATATATATATATATATATATATATATACTAGATATAGTTGGTTGACAACACAAGAATATAGTGTGATTAAATTGACAGCTCCCCCCTACTCGAAGGGGGGGGGGGGGCTAAAGTACGCTCGATTTCCTTAATATTTGGTACGTTGGGGCACTTGGGGATGGAGATAACGAATTTCGAATCAGATTTTGAAAATTTAATATGGCGGATTCAAGATGGACGATTTTATGTCATCTTTTGCTAACCAATTTTAACTAACTTATACACATCCGATTGTGTTCAAATTTGGTATGCGTTTATAGTTCCGGTGAAAATACAATAATATGGTATTCTCAGGTGCCCAACTCCCTCTAACGAGGGAAATGGAGGGGGAAAAAGATTTAGTTTGTTCGATTTCAATCAAAATTGACATACAAGGGGTTTTTCGGGAAGGGATTATGAATTTTTGATCAGATTTGAAAATTTTAATATGACGGATTCAAGATGGACGACTAAGGGCACAAATCTAAAAATTAAAAAATGAATTTTTATTAAAAAAAGCTTTTAAGGAAAATAATTTTTTATTTTTCTTATACCATAATAAAAGCGATGGGCGCAAATTAAAAATTTTAACTTTACGGTGACAAAGAGAGAACTACAAAAGCAGAACTAAATTTTTCTTCTATGCGAATGATAAACATAATGCTTTCATCTAAAGAAGCTGAGAACGGGTGAGATTGCCGTGCTTGCCAAGCCTTTGAAAATGTCCTTAAGTTATACAACTGTTTCTTAGGTGAATCGTCGATGTGACCGATATACGATGCCTAAATTTAAGATTTTTAACTTGCGCCCATCGCTTTTATTATGGATTTTTATTATTCTTTAAAAGTTTTTTTAATAAAAATTTATTTTAAAAAAACAACAAAGTGAATCTCGTGTCCGCGAATAAAAATTAAAGTAAGACTCGTGGCATATCGGACAAAGCGTTCTTGTTTCTCACTTCATTACGACCAGGCCTCCATTACATATTGGAGGCCTGGTCATAATGAAGTGAGAAACAAAAACGCTTTGTCCGATATGCCACGAGTCTTACTTTAAAATTTATTTTATCCTTAAAAAAAAGAAATTGACACCCGTGATCCACAACAATGCGACGTTGCCATGTAACCGTTTTGCTTAGCCAGGGCGATGTTTTTTTCTGAGGGAAACCAAAGCGTTCTGAATATTTCCCGTTTAGTCCCGTTTTCTAAATGGTAACGCTGTTTGGGATAAAAAAAGTATTAAAATAAAATGCGCAATCTACCCACCCTTTCATATCGCTGATAATGACAAAAAAATCGCTTTTTTTGTAGGAACATATGTAAATGGCACATAACTCCTTCCGGTTTCCTAGGTCTTTTATTTTAAGTACGCCAATATTGTGTGGCAAACAATGCGGAGTACACTTAATGTTTTGCCGTGGTATAAACCAAAACTTTCTTTATTCCCTCGGCCATTTTTCATTCTTTGTGGGGATTGCGTTTCCTTTGAATTTTTAATCAACTAAATCTAGGAGATTTCGCGAATTGAATCCTTTTTTCGCAATTTTCACGTCTTGGTTATACTTTCGCTAGTTTTAGTCTATTCGAGAAAACTTTTGTTAAAGTCTGACGTAGTATTGATTTGTTTAAGGCAAATGCAATGCGGATTTTTTGGAATTTACATAAAATGTACAGTGGTGGGTACAGGAGGGTTTCAATTTCCCCTTCTTAAAATCTCAGAAAATGCCTTATAACTTAAAATTAAACCAACTACAATTTCTGGTGTGAATAATTAATTTAAAAGAATATTACCACTTTACAGAAACTTGATATTTTTACTCTCTCCACGTGTTTCGTTAAATTATCTCTTCTAGATTTTCCCCATAAGGGTATAACTTAAATAGAGACATTATGTTTACCACAGTTGCGATCAGACATAAGGTAAACAATTTGGCGACGATGCCAGATTGCAGATTGATTATGAAAATTTTTTATCTTTTTAAAACACGAAGAAACACCTTATTTTTATTCACATACATAAAGAAATTGAACTATATATATATTATATATATTATTGCATTTAAATTTCTCTGAATCTTTACTTTGGTCGAAATATCAGATAAAATACCTAATATTTTGGTCGAAAAAATAAATACTTTTATTTTCCAATATATATCGGGAATTAAACCTACAACAACCTGGCAACCTCGCATTTGTGGCGGGTCAGCTATATAATCATGTGTACTCTGCTCCATTCATTAGTCTAGGCGCAGTTGTCGTTTTAGTGGAATTGGGTTTTTGGTATATTTTACAGATTATTGGACAGTTTTTAATATTTTTTCGATAGATTTTTCAGTGTTTGTCACAATAGTGATATCGAAAAGTGCGTGGTGTGCCGAAAACTGGAGATTGCAGGTGAAAACCAAACATTTCGTAGGTTAGTTATCATATGTTTTCCGACGCCATCTTTTCATAGGTCGCCATAGGTGTGCCACTTGTGTTGTAATAAATACAAAATGTTTTATTACTTTCTAATAAAAACAATATAGTTAGCAACCTTAATTAATTACACTATAATTGGTATAATCAATCAATCAATCAATCAATTAATTGTAAGATGTGCGTATGGTATTTATTTATAACTAGCTACTTTCACAGTTTTAATATTATCTATAGTCAGCTCATTTTTTTGCCAAGGTTTTTTTTATAAATACATAGTGCAATTAACTAAGCATTTTGGTTATAAAATATGATGGACAAAATAGGTAGGTAATGCTGGGTTTATACAAAAAAAGAAGATAAGCTAACTATGTTGGGAATTTGGAACCTTTGGTTGCACTAAAACAAAATTATGATTGTTTTCCACAAACCAAAACTACACTTTTTTTGCACTCGACGCGCGTTTCGCTAACAACGTTAGCATCATCAGGAGACGATAAACAATGAACTAAATTAATCTACGCTCTATCTTATATACAATCCTTTAGTGGGCGGAGATAAGACTAATAATTTGTGATTGATCACGATTTTTAATCCTATCTCCCCTCAACCAAAGAATAAAGTGTACTAAACGGGATGGGTCCTCTATCTTTATTTAAACTATTTCTGGATTTAATGATTTCCATACTTTCATATGCATTCAAAAGTCTTTTGTTTTGTACACTTTTTAGAAGTTTTAGGTTACCTAATGTGAATCTATGATTGTTTTCAAAAGCATGCTCGGCCACACTTGACTTTTCTTTTCTTCCGTATTTTAAGTGTGCTAAGTGTTCTTTAAAACGTGTTTGAATAGAGCGTCTCGTTTGGCCAACATATTTTTTGTCACAATCCATGCAACTAATTTCGTAAATTCCACTTTTTTCAAGAACTGTAGTTTTATCCTTGGGATTTCCTAGTAAGCTTCTTATTGTATTACCGGATTGATATACTAATTTAAGACCGGTGTTATTAAATACTTTTTGTAATCCTTTCGTATAATTAGGATTATAAGGAATTGATACAAATTTTGAGTCGCAGGTATCTTTTTGTCTGAAAAAGGTAGAATTCCGAAAGGTCTTTTGAAAAGAATGTCTATTTATCAGCTTATTTATTAAGCCTTCGTCGTAACCGTTTTCGCCAGCTATATTCCTAATCCTATTCTTTTCTGCTCCAAATCTTTCTTTGTTTAAGGGGAAATTTTCTAATCTACATGTTAAAAAGTGCAAACTTGCAAGCTTATGTTGTAAGCAATGAAAAGAGTCATTTGGAATATACCTGTTGGTGGCCGTTCCTTTTCTGTATAGGTCAAAGTCCAATTTATTTTTATTTATTATAACTAAAGTGTCTAGAAATGGCAGTGTACCGTTGTTCTCTGTTTCATAAGTAAATTTAATAGTGGGAAATTTGTTATTTATTTTTTCCATAAAATTTTCAACACTAGTTACTTTTGTGTTGAATACTGCAAGCACATCGTCTACATACCTGAACCATACTCTGGGGAAATACTCAAATTCTTTACTTATATCTGATTCAAATTTGCTCATAAATAGGTTTGCGATAAAAGGTGATAAACTATTACCCATTGTGGTTCCTTCTAATTGCTGGTAGTAGTTATTTTTATATTGAAAATAATTTTGATTCATGCAGAGTTTTGTTAAAGATAGGTATTCTAAAGTCTGTTTGTCTTCTAGATTGTTTTTTCTTAGTAGTTCCTCCAGGTATTGTAAGGTATTGGGGATCGGCACACTAGGGAACAACGAACTAATATCAAACGAGATTAAAATTTCACCTTATTGGAGTGAAATATCTTTAACTTTGTTGATAAATTCAAGGGAATTTTGAACAGAAAAACCTTTTTCCTTTATCGGTAAATTTTCAAACTCGTTTGCTAGCCATTTCAAAATGTTGTAAGTAGGTGATCCTACAGCAGAAACTATAGGTCTAAGGCTTGTGGATTTTCGGAAGACAATACAGTTTCGCATGGGATTGCTTACTGGTAGTTTATATTTAATATTGTCAGTAATAATATTGTTACATTTTTTAATTTTGTTTTTTACTTCGTTAATCATTTTTGGTAAGGGGTTCTTTGGGACTTGTTTGTAGGGTCCATTTTTTATTAGGTGATCTACCCTTAAGATAAGCTAAGACATAAACTAAGACATAACATAAAATGAAATAAAAGTTGAGCCATATAGCTATTTTAGTTGAAGGTCTTTGATTTTCCCCAACTGCTTCCTAGTTTTTCTACTAGTAGAGATGATTCAATCGAAATGTGGTGAGTCGGATCGGGCTTATTGGCTTTCGCAAAACTCTTCAGAACTTCTAGCTTTGCCATTGGTGGAAATTTGCGAGAGACTACTGCTTTCTATTGAATTTTTCATCAAGTCAAAAACAAGCGCCCAGGAGAAGATTAAAACAGATTTAATCTTCTTGTCAAGTTGAGAAAAGGACAACAAATATGATTTAAAACGTCAATTTATTTAAAATTTATTTGTGAGAATTTCTGTACGCTCCAAAGAAATGGGGCGATAGGGAAAGACTGAATTGAAACTCTAGACTAGCAAAAAAGCCTATACTAAATAAATCTTGGTTTGGCCGTCCTCCATCCCCCAGCAGAGGCGTTAATTGGATTGGGGAGGTAGTGCTGAGCAAAGAACCTCTATAGGAAAGCAACAGATCTTTAACACCAAAGACAATTGGTTTACGTTGACTAGAACTATAGCCGTAAAAATTGTTTAGGGGGGTTTATTTAGACAAATTTGTTGGTCAGAGGAAGTACGTGTAAACGTAAATATTCTGTCTTCTTTTTATCTGTGAAAAAACAAAGACTACCGCAAGGTCACGTCTTTAGCATGCATAACGTACAAACCAGACGCAAGCTTACGTGCCGGAAAGTCTACCTTATACGAGTTTTGCCAAAGGGAGTCGTGCTGCAGGAACAAACAAACAGACAGATAGATAGACAGGTAAAAAGCCCACCACACCAAGAACTAATAACACATATTCAATGTGGTCTTTCTAGAGATTTATTGTATGTATAGATTAATTGCAAAAAATAATAATAAAAATATTTTATGCTGATGCGATCACACTGAACCAATTTTTCCTGAAATTTTTTATTCACCTTACTATTATGGTAAATAAAGTTTTATTTGGCAAAATTATTTAAAAATACCATTGTATATTTTCAGTATAAACTTAATGAAGATGATACCATATAAATTTATTTAAAGAAAAAAATTTCCCTAAAATGCTTTGATTTTGTAACATACTTTTTTATTTTCGTGGCGCTTTTCGTTTACCGACCTGATAAAACGCTCTTTTTTGAAAGAAATTGTTTCCCATAAAACTGCTCATGCATTAACCGGAAATGCCACGATTTGCTGACCGGCTAACCGCGACTGAAACCATAAACGGAATACACTCATTTTATCTTCTGTCAAATCAGAAAAATGTTCCAGTCGACTAGTTTTTAACATTATTTGTCCTCAAAATTATCTCCCTCTACCCATAAAATACTGCTATCTCTCTGTAAATATATTTTTTATTTTTTCATAGAAAAAAAAAGTTTTATACCTTCATCAAAAACATGATTTTAGTAACTGTATGCGTGCATGATTTTTTTGATCGTTGCTAAAATAGTGCTTTTTTATACTAGCGTGGTTTTAGAGAACGAGTGCAGCGAGTCATTTAAAAACGCAAGTGTAAAAAACCACGGTTTAGTCATGAGTTGTAAACACTATTTTTTTAATACCTTCATAAAAAAAATCGAAAAACTTAAAAAAACATACAAAAAACTAAAACACAACAGCATATCCTTCTGTTGATAACAATATGTTTTTGACGCCCTTGAGCAATAAAAAAATGTTTTGTATCGGTAACCAAAAAATCCATGTTTTTGCTATGTGTGGACAGTGACTATAATCTCGTTTTTATTAAAGGTATTAAAAAAAAAATCTGGATCATGGGGGCAAAAAAAGATTTCTGTCCGTTTTTTACCCAAAATTAAAGATAAATAGCGGAAAATAATAATAATAAAAAAATCTAATTATTTTTGCTTAAAAATTAAACTATTTTCGCCAGTTTTCACCAAGTATTTACGAAAAAATCATTTAAAAACATCGTCAAAATATCAAACTGTCAAAGATTAAAATGTCGCAACAATGACCGAGTAAAGTCACATCGCTATGGAAATCATTGTTATTTCTTTTACCAGCTGCCTTGATTTATAGTGTAAAGATGGTGTGTTGCGAGAAGTGCTCTTCGTTTGAGATTTTTAAAAGTATTTTCCTGTTTTTCTTGGATTTTTTGATAAAGGTATTAAAGAAATAGTGCTAATAACTCGCGGATAAACTGTGCTTTTTTTTACTCGCGTTTTTAAATACCTCGTTGCACTCGTTATTTAAACCAACGCTTGTAAAAAAAGCCACTAAGTGTGAAAACTACTATTTTGGCAGTACTCCCTTTTTTTAAACAATAAAAGACACCGAGAACATGATCTTTTCATTCTACGAATCAAGGTTTTGGAAACTATAAAATGTGAGTAAAATTGTGGCTTAAAAAATTTGAGTACCCGGGTGCTGAACCTAGCAAAGGCTTCGAACCTCTTTTAGGTGAAAGGACACAACAAGGGATAAAATAAGCAATCAGCTGTGGTTTCAGGGAATCCCTAAACCTTGCAGTATATATTAAATCAATCAATCATGGCTTAAAAATTAAGACTTTGCACGCTGACGAGAATTTAGATGGGAAATATGGAATCAAAAATATGTCACCGCCAATTGGAATTCTTCGAGGAATTCTTGGTGTGGAGTTACGCACCAGACCTACGGAATCTTTAATTATTCTAACAGAAATTCGTCAACAACTAATACATTGCCCGTCGCTGATTAATTAATCAAAATGAACAATCGAATTCAAGCAGGTCTATTTTAGGAAAACGAGGGATCTATTGTATGGCAAGTTTAAAAATTCATGACGCGGTAATAATTGCCAATTGCACCTCAACATTATTAAGCCTAGTTTATATTTAATGGGTGTTTAGAATTTGCTTTCACAATGAACGCTTGGTTGAACAATATCTGCAACGAACGGACCTTAAATTCTTGCATAAAAAATAGAGTTTTTTATATTACATTTTTAGGACTACTGAAGCGTTTTCTTGATTCGATACCAACCCCGGCGTACAAAATATTAGGTACTTTTAGCACGTTTCAATATTTTCACTGATCCATATACGTATCAAAGTGGATATATGCAGAGCTCAGTCAAGCTGCCCCCCCTTCCAGCGAAACTCTATTTTGATATTGTAAAAATTATGTACTAATTTAGTCCCCTTTAAAAAAATGTTTACTTAATGAATAATGGAGTTATTCGCCCTTAAAAAGGGGGGGGGTGTGATAGTTGATATGTCATAAGTACTCTTAAAGAAGGGTACTTGTAGTTTACAAAATCCATCGGTTCCTAAGATTTTTGTTTGTGTGTAGCTTGATATCAAGGTACACCCCCCTCTGCTTAGGAAACAGATTCGACCTAAAAAATTGCCTACTCTCAAGATCACTTTTTTTTTATATGCTGTGTGCAGCTTGATATCAAGGCACACCTCCCTCTGCCTAGGAAAGAGATGCCATAATTTGCTACTTTCTAAGAAATTGCCTACTCTCAAGATAACTTATTTTTTTTTTGTTTATATGGGGTGTTTTTCGACCCCTTCTAAAAAATAATTAGCACATGCATTACTTAAATCCTGCTCTCAAGATAACTTAATTTTCAATTTTTTAGAAAGTGACGAAATTAGTACATAATTAGTGGCAAATTTTGGCATAGGCACTTTTCGTCGAATCTTTTTCCTAGGCAGAGTGCGGTGTGCCTTGATATCAAGCTATACACCCCATATAAACAAACAAACATCAAGTTATTTTGAGAGCAGGCAATTTTTTAGAATGGGTCGATACTAGTACATAATTAGTACCAAATTGTGGCATAATTTCAAATCTATTTCCTAAGCAGAGGGGATTGTGCCTTGATATACAATAATACACTCCCCATAGAAACAAAAAAAAAGTTATCTTGATAGTAGGCAATTTTCTAGAAGGTAATCAAATTAGTATATAATTAGTAGAAAATTATGGTATAATTACTTTTTTGAAATCTCCTCTCTCTGCCTGCCATCATTGCTCAAAAGAAGTGATTACAAAGGTTCTATGTAAGCAAAAAAAATAATTGAGAAAAAAGTTTGCCGATACAAAAATAATATCGGTAACTACTTACAAATCATTGAAAAATTTAAGGTCCTTCTTAATAAGCTCAAGAATGTTCAGCACTGTAGGCTTCAAAACACCATAATTGCACCCGACGTTTATACAAAATTTATTTATGGCAAAAACAACAATTTTTTTAGGTTACATTTGTCTAAACTATAAGACCTTTGCAACACGATTTTAATGGCTCATTTACGGTCCTAGGATAATAATAAAGCTTAGACGTAAACCACAAGATGGCGTGACAAGCGACGAAAAATCTGAATGATTTTTCTATATTTTTAAAACAATAAATATTTATTAAACGTAAATAAATCAAATATAATTTTAGTACCTAACCAGAAATAGGTCCCATTAAATTGACATATTACGCATTTTAAGGAAAAAAAAACCTTGTTTTGAAAATGATATATGAAATGTCTTTTAGTAACCTTATTTCTTTTGACATTTTCGATAGAACGTCATTGAAACCTTATGCAGGTTGTTGACTTAAGAGTGTTCGCGTTTGATATTTTTAATAATTTCTGATATTTATGTGACATTTTTATTGGTCGTAGGTAAAGTATAGTACACTATCTCGCATGTTATCGTCATTACACGCTCATATAAATTAAGACACTCGCCTGCGGCTCGCGTCTCAAACTTGTGCTTGTTATGGAACCTACTATTAAATCGGCCGAAACTGAGGGTTTAATTTAACAGTAGTTTAACCACTCTTTGGCGGTTCAAACCAAATATCAATTTTATGCACTTTCGTGATTAAAAGTGCACTTTTAATCCCTCATTTTAGGGATAAAAGGGGCACTTTTAATCCGTCAGGGATTAAAAATCATTTTAATCCCTGGGGGAGTTAAAGTAAATTTTTCCAAATTCAAAATTTTATTTATTTGTTAAAATGTATAAACGAAAAAAATAATTAGCACATGCATTAGTTAAATCTAATTCTTATTATGATATATATTTACATTTGGAGGCAACATTTTTAGTTATAGACGTATTCTGCACATACGTACCAGTCGCCGCTACCGTTGTCGTCTTATTTTCTGAAATGGATGTTCCTATGGTTGATGCTGATGGCATATCCACATCGGAGGAGACATTGGTGACGCCGTTTGATAACAACAACTGACTGACATTTGTTTTGTGCGATAGCAACACTTCCATGGCACAATAAGTTTTGAGTGAATCCACCATGCCAACAACAATCTGCTGTCAATCTTGAAACTAGAGTACCGTTAAGTGGTCTACTGCTAGTTTTGTGATTTTTTGTTTTTAGTTTCTCGCATTCTAAAGTGCATAAAATAGTATATAAACCTCGTGACTAAAGTGTACTTTAATCCCTTGGCGAATTGTAGCCCTCCCTACGTTCGGGCTACAAACCTTTCGCACTTTAGTCCCTAGATTTATTGTGTACTATTGAGCTACTGTTAAAATTTAAACTACTTTTAAGTAGGCATTAGTGTTCATTACTCCCAATCTGACCTTGTACTCTTAATCCAACAACTTTATCAAAAGCAAACCGATATAAAAGCATCTCAAACGTCAAAGAGCGGAAACGTATTAGGCCGCGTACGACCCTAGGTGTGTATTATATTCCAGGTAAAGTTTTATCCGGACGTACAGCATTTCCTTTTAGAAAATATAGGATGGACTACAAATCGGACTGTTTTGCTTTAACTGCCAATTTTTTATTTATTGTCAAATTTTAACGCAGAAAAAAGAGTTTTGGAAAGTTAATGAAATGAACTTTTTGTAAATATGTCAAAAAATTACATTTATCAAAAATTCAAAATGGCGGATGTCCAAAGTTTAATGCATCTTGGGTTTTTTTTTGACACACTTTATATATTTTTACTACAAAAAAGTTCTACCTTTTGTCTGTAACCCGATGTATCATTTGATACATTTTGGTATACGAACTATTTTGTCTATTTTTTGCTATAACAGAAAAGCACCAACTACATTATCTTTTAACCCATGTATCGTTTGTTAAAATCTATTAAGAAATAAGGAAAATATAGCGATTCTAGTGTAACAACTTTTATGCATAGAATAAAAAATTATTAAATTAAAGTTCTTATAATATGCCATGAAGGTGTTACACTAGAATCCCAATATTTTTCTTATTTCTGAATAGATTTTAACAAATGCTACATTGATTAACAGATAATAGTTGTTACTTTTCTGTTATAGCAAAAAAATATACAAAGTCGTTTAAGAAAAAAGCCAACGGGTTTTTTAAAATACATAAAATTGT
This sequence comes from Oxystoma pomonae, assembly GCA_963921995.1. Taxonomy (NCBI): domain Eukaryota; kingdom Metazoa; phylum Arthropoda; class Insecta; order Coleoptera; family Brentidae; genus Oxystoma; species Oxystoma pomonae. The sequence continues at coordinate 90,121,666 of OY998169.1, forward strand.
AAGACATCGGCCATCTTGCATTGTCACAAACACAAAATGTCATTTTTTGACATTTAAAAAAAGAGGTCTTATTGTTAGCATCTGTAGAGTGTCCTTGTCAAGAAAATTGGCGAAAAGATAACGAAATCCTGTTAACTTACATTATTAGCAGTTTTTATTTTATGCAAGAATTTGGTATACGAAGAAACGCATAGTTTTTTCATTTTTTAAAAATAATTTATCAAATCGTACATTAGTTTACAAACAATAAATGGAACTACAAAAAAAAAGTTTTTTAATATCCATAAAAGTTTTGGACATCCCCCATTTTAAATTTTTGATAAATGCCATTTTTTGATATACTTGTGTATTTCGTCACCTTTCCAAAAGTCTTTTTCCCGTTAAAATCCGACAAGAAATAAAAAGTTATACATTATAAAGCTAGGGAGTAAAGTGGTACATTTAATCCCGAGGCAAAAAGGGAGGGATTAAGCATCACTTTACTCCTGAGGTTTATATACTTTTCGTGCTAGTTTTAAGCTTCAGAAATGTTTCTAGGACTTTTGAGATCATTGTATTGCGGTTTTTTGTGGTTCACCCTATAAAATCGTATGGAAGCTTCCTCAGTGTATGTCACTAATTGCTCTACTAAATAGATTATGGAAAATATTATTTATTAGCGGCTAAATTTTATCCAATTTTGACCAAAGCATATTAGCGATCGCAATTTGGACCAAAGTAGGGAAAATTTTGTTGTCAATAATAATCAACTTCAAACCAAAAATAACCCTGCTCCGGAGCTGGGTTGGGTTGGGCATTTCCGAGAACGAGATATTATTTTCATTTTTTCTTACAAGTAGGTTAAGGGCTCAAGTCTCCTTCGCCAGAAGAATTTCTGGTCTGTACGTTATACATGCTAAAGACGTGACTTGACGAAAAAGCTCAACACTAGATCCCAGAGATTGAACTTGAACTGCTTTATTTACAGATAAAAGGAAGACAGCGCTATATTCCACGTTTACGTGTATGAGCAGCTTAAAGTGTCTATTAATAAATTAACTTACCGTCAAGGTTAAAAATTAAAACCTTTTTCCATTTATAGTTTCGCAGTGCCCTGAAATAAACAAAAATAAATATTAATAAGTTTTATAAGCCCTTTTATAATTCTAAATGAGTAAAACAGGAAACTGACCCTGTAGGAAATTCGAAAAAATGATAATATATAATAAAAAAAGGATGAGACTCTATTTGTTGCATGCCATTATTGACTTGGCTAACTAGCTAACTAAACCAATTTTAATACAATATGTGACTTAAACAAAGATATACAGATGTAGTCATTATCACCGGAAATATTTTTTCTTGAGGGCACCTTGGCTTACTAATATGCTTGTGGTGAGAGAAAAGTACCTCTCATATCGATTTTGTCATTCAAAATGGCAGCTGTTCAAATAAAGATGTCAATTGAGTTAACAGCCTTTTTAGTTTAGAACGGTGTTGGTCAATTATAGTTGTTTTTACTGAGTGACAGGTACTTTTCTTTCGCCTCCAGGCAATCGCACCGTGCTCAACTAAAAATCCAGTAAACTCCTACTTTTTCAGTGCCCTTTAGCCTACTGTCAGTTTGGTGTGAATATGGCCGCTATAGTAGGCTATTAAATCGTAATAGTTAACTGACCTTTTAGTTTAGAAGGTTGCCCTGGTTTCTTAATGGAATCAAATTATTATTTCATGTTTTCAATATTTGCTACAAATATCTCACAAACGGATTAATTAAACCCCTTAGTGAGTGGCTTTGTTCGAAAGCACTTTTTACAAGAATTTTTAAAATATATAGGGTGTTTTGTTTGGCAGGCACTAGGCTTAAGTGGAAAAATATCTCTTCCTGTTACGAATAGTAAAAAAAATTTCCACACGTACACGTACAGCCACGTACGCAACAATTGGTAAATTTTCCCAAAATTTTTTGAAGTACTACGTGAATATTTTAGCCTAAGTTTTCCATTCTTAGCACCGAAACTGCCTAATTGTCCAATCGAATTACGTTACATCAAAAACAAAATCCACGAGAGTTACCCCTACAATTTTTAAAGAAACCAGCTCCAACTTTGACGCTGAATACGACGTGACTTGTTTTAAAAATGTATTTGTTCCCATTTTTAAAGTCGATATCCTATGAACCCATTCCAAAGTAGAAGTAACTCCCCGAACATAATTCTTTTATTTGAAAAAAGCAACTAAAATAATTCATTAGGGGGATATTGAAACGCTTTAATGGGTTAATTCGGCATAGGTACGGAAGCGCAGTAGATATCTACCTATGGCTGAGTTGCAGCTCTGTCATGTGGTATTTTGACACATAACAACAAAGCCCATAAATTCGGAAAGTGGTACTAAAATCGCGTCTATACAACATTGATTTCGAGAGTAAACTACAGTTTCGAACTTCCGTTGTCTTTATTTTTAACTTTTTTACAATGTTCCAAATGCTTATGCATCCGCAATCATCATCAGGTGAATACTAACAAAGACTTCCTAATCTTCTACACTCGCATGTATTCACTGAAACATGAAGTTTATACGTTGGTTCCGCCCTTTCGCAGTTGAAATCTGTTACCTGTTTGAGTTGTTTAAGAAAATAAATTTCTTTGAATTTTCGCTTGAATAGGTTTTCCTACTTGGCGACGATCTTTGCCTCTTTCCATTCCATATGATGTTGATTTTCCCAGCAATGTTGAGTTATTTTCGATCTAGTTGTGTCCCCTTGTCGAGTTTTGCGTTTGTGTTCGGTAAGTCGAATTTCCATAGGTTGGCTGGTTTCTCCGATGTAGATATTCCCACACTCGCATGGTACCTGGTAGATGCAATTATTGGTGTCGTGGCGTTGTCGTTTATTTTTTGTCAATTGGCTTCTTATTATTGTGCTCGACAGTCCGAAATGGTATTGGTTGCCTATTCTTCTTATCTTTTCTGAGATTCCTTAGATGTATGGAATTATAAGTGTCGCCTTTCTGTCACTGTTTACGTCTATCGTCCTTTGTGTTGGTGTGGTCTGAATAGTTTTATCGATCGTGTAGTTGGAGAAACCGTTTCTTCGGAGATCGGATCAAATTTTTGCATTTTCTTTCTTTCTCTTTTTTTTATTTAAAGCTTCTTCCGTATTGCAGATGTGGGCGGCTCGATCTATGAGAAATTTTGCAATTCCCAGTTTGGTTGACGTGGAGTGGTTTGATTTGAAATTTAGATATTGTCCAAATGAGTTGGTTTGCGATATACGGAAGTGATTATGCTTGAATTATTTTTGGTGACAAGAACCTCGAGAAAAGGGAGCTGACAACTTTCTTCTTTCTCTATAGCGACTGATGTAGTTTCTTATGCTGTTAACAGGACTGAACACATGCTAGTATAGAAGATTGGGTAGTCTTAGTTTTTGATAGTATTTTTCTTTTATAGCGACGAGAAATATTCATAGACACCGGCCTCTGGTGGTCTGCCGAATGTGTCCGGTTCATTCTCTCTTAAGGAAGACTACGGACTAAACCTCTCCGCTGTAGATTTGGTCGAAATAGCGGAACCATTCTTAGGAATATAACGTCACTATTTCGCCGTTCATTATTTTGGTCTTTTAGATGCGTTCGTCTTCGTCTTTAATTTTTAGAATCGTTCTTATTATTTATTTACGTGTTGTATCATTTCTTTGAAGAGGTTCCCTATGGTCATATTCTCTATCTGTAGATCGTCTCTTGTTGTTTGGCGGTAGCTCTCAAATCTTGGGCAGTAAATTAACGTATATTCTGCGTCACCTATTCTTTGACAGTACCGACATATGTCGTTCGTTTTCCCTATTCGCTTTGTGTATGTCTTAAAAGATCCATGTCCCGTTAGAGCTTGTGTCATATAGTAATCCATTTTTTTGTGTTTGCAGTCTATCCATGTTTTAATGTCGGGAATAATTCTTTTCGCCCATTGTCCTTTTTCGGTATTTCGGTCCCATCTTGCTTGCCAGGATTCCAGTGTTTTCTCTTTAGCAGCTTCCTTGTTTTCTTCATTGTGGCCATTTTTATCTTCACAATTCGCAACAATTTCTGTTATAACCTGAATAGCTTTCGTTGATGTTATTCGGTAGCCGCAGGCTACTCTTAGTAAGGCTTTCCATTGCATTCTTATCAGCATGTTTTTGTACTTCTTCGTGCGCAGTCCTGAACTCCATATCTCTGCACCATATGTCATGATGAATGGATTACACTTATGTTGGGCATAAGTCTTTGTAGTTCAGAGAGCCTTTTAGTTGCCTTTTTAGTGGTTTCTTCTATATGTTTTTGAATTTCTGGTTTTAACCGATGTGGATTCCAAGATATGGTACGCTCTTTTGCGGTTTTATGAGGACTTCATTTAGTCGAAACTCAATGTTTTGTTGGTCTCTTTTCCCACTTAGTATAACCGCTTCGTTTTCTTCTGCTTCTAATTCTAGGTGGTTGTTTGTCATCCATTCGTTAATAAGTCTTTTTGCCTCGTTTGCTCTTTCACTCTTCTCAGCCTTGACTATTAGCATTAGATCATGCGTGTATCCTACTACGCCCACGTCCCTAGGGAGTTTTAGTATAGGGTCATAGTATATATTTCAGAGTGAAAAAGTACAAATAAAGACAATGGAAGTTCGAAACTCTAGTTTCTTCTCAAGTTCAATGTTGTCTATCACCTTCAAACAACAATTATCTTTAAATCTCGCGATCATCTAGACCAATTTCTTTAAGAGAATCTTTTTGTGTTGTACTCGATCAAAGGCTTTACCGTAATCTATAAAACAGGCATATATATATATTCACACGTCACGAACTGAAACTTGATTACCAAACAAGGTTTCTCTTCAAATTAACTGTGTTTCGGACTACCACTGTCTATATTTTATTTTTACACGACGTCAGTAAAATCTCTGATCGTCTTCAGGTACAAACTATATTCTATTCCTAAAGGCGCATTTACACAGACAAACTTTCCTTTGATGTTAAAATGCCGACAAACATTTACACGAGCCTCTTGAGCAAAATGTTCAAAAAAAAGTTCGAGCAAAATCTAGTACAAAAAGAATCACGGAAATTTTGGAGAGAATGTTAAGCAAAATTTGTTTGAAGAAATGTTGGTATAGAAATTTCTTACAAATTTAAATTTTATGGTTTTATGGGAATTCCATGAACTTAACTGAAAATAGAAAGACTAAGTTTTAAAACAAGGTATTTTTAATTAAGTGCTTTCCGACGGAAAAACGATTTGATGTCGAAATTCACATTTTACCCCATAAGCAACTTCGATTGACTTGATTTTTATAGGGGATATGCCAGTATACTTGTAACTTTTTTGGGGTTGTAAAAAAACGAGAATAAAAAAATAATAATTGGCACTTATTTATTGCTGTTGCCTGTGAAATGTAATGATAATAAAGAATATCTCTTTATTTTACTTCCTAGTTTAAAATACAATACAATAATAATTAAGTCAAATTAAAAAACCTATATACATTTTATTAAATCTCAAATATATGAACAAAAGCACGTTCGGCTCCTTTGCATATTGTTTGTTCAGTTTCAGTAATCGACCTTGATTATTACATTAAATTGACAGTAAATATCTATCTTCAACATTTTCATGAACCTTTTGCTTTTTTAAGCAACCGTTTGGGTCTTAAACTAACTAGGTAAATCTGGTGTGAGGAATTAAAAAAAACAATCAAAGCTAAGGGTAAAGTAAAGTTACAAAAATATGTTTAAAAAAAAATCCCCTCCCCATTACTCCTCATAAACGTGAGGCGCGGATTACTTCTTAAAAGTGCAATTTTTGAGTTTTTTGCCGATATTTGAAAAACTCAAAATTTGTTTGGAAAAGAAAAATTTTCCTGGCTTGTTTTTTGAATTTGGGAAAAAACCCTTGGAAATAAAAAAAACTCGCAAGAAAATCCCAAAAAACCCTTGGGCAAAAATCCGGGAAAAACCCTAAGAAAAAAATATTATAAGTAACTCTAATCCATGTGACAAAACTGATAGCCAAGAATAATGTTTCGCTTGCCGTCGGCTTTTTTTCACAAAAATTTTAAATAAAAGTTGGTGTTCCATTTTTTTAAAGAATTGAGATCAGTGATCACTGATGTGAAATTTTATTTATTCTCATCTTTAAAAATATGTTTCCAAAATAGATAGCAATAATTTACTGAAAAATTTACCCGAACAAAATGTTCAAAGAAAAGCTCACAAAAATGTTCACGAAAACAATTTTAGATCTTTTGCACGAGCTTTTATTTGAGCATGTTCATCTGTGAAATTGCGCCTTAAGGCTCAACCGTGAAATTTAAGAAGTTGGCTCTGCCCAAGGAGGGGCTTCCAAATATTTGTAATTTCAACACTTGGTTTACTGAAAATACCCTGATTCTGCCCAATAAAGGCAGCTTCAAGAAATTTTCGTTTCTTCTAGTGAGACTCCTTGTGCAAAACCTTGGTTTCTGTCTACTTCATTCGGTGTTGTTTTGTCCATGCATGTTCGGCGATTCCTGATTTTGTTGTTTCATCTCTTTGGGTATTCGTCTGATTTAAGCCTAGCAGATAGTGGTCTTTCTGTTTCGCCTATGATGATTCACGATACTCACAAGGAACTTGGTAAATGCATTCCTTATTTTTTTTGTTCTCCGGTTTTGTTTTACTAAGAAGGGTTCGAATTGTAGTATTGGTTTTAAAAGCTGTTTTAATATTAAAGTTGTTCTCTACTCTTCGAATTTTCTCTGATACTCCTTTGATGTATGGAATTATAAGGAATGCATTTGCCTGGTTTTGGTCTTGTAATCTCTGTCCTATTTGCTGAAATTTAGAAATAGTATCTGTTATAAGCTTAAGGCTGTAACCATTCTGCTGCAGATCCTTCTTAATGTTTTTTTTTTCGATTTCCAAGTCATGAGAATTGTTACAAATTTGAGCGGGTCTGCTATACAAAGTTCTTATTATACCTCGTTTGGTGTGAGCTTAAAGCTTCTCTTGTCGCGAAGCCTTGTTTGGCCACGAGCAGATTAAATAAATCTATTTGGTATATCAACTATTTTTTTTTCAAATTAAACTACAATGACAATAATTTCAATTATCCCAAAGCAATTATGCACGTTAAAATCAATTATATAAACGTCACGGACAAAGTACTCTCTCTGTAAACATAACAATATAAATGCTGGCGTTGTGTGTATGCATAGATCAGATTACAACGAATAATGATTTAAAACAAATGTTTCAATAATTACTCGGGGGCGTCGATATGTCACGTGATGCCGTTTCCCCTCGCTGGGATATAGAATATTTTTAGAATTGACCGCATGCGAACATGCGTAAGGTATCGTAGCCAAATAAGGCCCGTCTCCTAATAAGGGCCACCTTAGTTTTTTAGTTTTCCTGGAGCACACTGGCAACATTTTCGATGGGATGGGATTGTTTAGCGTTACTGCGGCTTCAAAAATCTAGAGATGTTATAAAGACAAGGAGGTTATTCACTCGCCCTTTTCACAAATCTTTTCTTTTTTCATTATATTTTTATTATTGATGATAAGGATCATCATGATGATAATGGAGGCTTCTGACACCTTTTAAAATAAATAAAAAATTTTTGAATGCCTTTTTTGTGTAGAATTAGGAGAGCTGGTGGCTTTAATGCAAGTGAAATGTTTTAAAGAAAATTTATATCTCCTTTTAACAAGGAACATTCAGCCGACGTCTAGCTAAAATCCGGTCCAAATTTAATATAATTCGTTAGAGCTGAGAGCCGACAAGTCAGGAACATCCCTAGCTTATCCCTTTTTTAACTTGTTGCGTTGCAATGGCTGGCAACTAGACAGATTACACTTTAGCAACTTTTATTTCATATTTTTTAAAACTTTTACGCGAATCAGTATTACGTCAAAGTACAGGTTAGTTTAATACACTTTCCACATAGGCCGATCAACTCCAACCGTTTTAGTGTTCTACCAACACAATTTTGCAATAATGTAAACTCGAATAAAGCATTGCCAAAGAAAATAAAACATCTAGGGAATGGATATCACCAAAGAAAAAGTGGCAAATTTCTAACGAGCGGATGGAGCAATCTGAGAATCATAACGGTTAGGTAAATTTATATTCCCTGGGTAAATTTTATCTCTGGTCCGACTTTACGCATACTTTTTTGTTTACTTTTCCTTTTTAACGTTGGAATTTCTTGGCCTTTTTTTGAGTCTTCTCTAAAATATCTAATAAATTGATCCATTTTTTTTGACAATAGACAATATAGACAATAGTTTATTTCCAAGTTACATATACATAGGTAAATTGGATCTTCATTAAAGCTTACAAAGAATTGTAATATAATATTAGTGATAAAAATTGGGTGGTGGTGGTGGTGTATGGCTCTACATTAGAAAGAAGATTAAAACACTCTTTTTTTGTACAGTTTAAAGCTATGAATTTCTTTTATTTTGTTAGGCAGTTTGTTGAAGAAACTAATTGCAGCATAATCCGGACTTTTTTCTGTAAAGCCCTGTTCTAACTATATGCAACTTTTCCATGCATCAAATTTTCTGATAAGGTTAAAAGAAGACACAATCTGCTTGTGTCCTCTTTTAACCCGTTATTAAATAATTTACAGTTAGCAAATAGGAGAGGGTTTTTTTCGTAAATATACACAAAACTATATACACCTGCGACAGTTAACAATTTGTTTTCTCTAAAATAATTTCTACAAGATGCATATGGTCTAATTCCCACTAACGTTCTTATAACACGTTTTTGTATGATAAATACATCATTTATGTGACTGCTATAACCCCAAAGTAATATGCCGTATTTGAGTTGAGAATAGAACACACCATAATGAATTGATTTTAGAGAATTATGACCTTTGAAAATTCTACTTAAAACTCTAATCGCGTAGCTTGCTGTTGATAGTTTTTTTACACAGTTCTTTTATATGTACAAAAAAGTTTAATTCCTTATCAAATGTTACTCCCAAGACCTTGGTGTGACTTTCAAACTCTAATTTGTCACCCTCATACGTTAGATTGTCAGGAATATATATATATATGTATATTAGAAATAACAACAGCTTTGGTTTTTTCTGTATTCAAAATTAATTGGTCGCTAATACAGTATTCAGACACTTTACCAAGCACTTCAAAGTATCTCTCATGTATACTTTCCTCTCTATGGACCGGTATCACTACATTGGCGTCGTCTGCGTAATTGGCTAGAAAGTTTGGAATTTTTATAATATCGTTTAAGTTATTTAGGTAAATTATAAAGAGCAGAGGACCAAGTATACTACCCTGCGGAATTCCTGTCTTTATGACACTTGTTTTGGATGTTAATTTGATATTGTTACCGTTATTATAACTTGTTGAGGTCTTTCCGTAAGATATGAGCAAAATAAGTCCGGAGCCATTCCTCTAATCCCGTAGGCTTCTAATTTCCCCAACAATCTTATGATTAATCGTATCAAAAGCTTTTGATAGGTCTAGAAAAAGTCCACAGGCCGCTCCCCTGGATTCCAGAGTTTTTTTTTTAACTTATAGAGTTGTCCTGCTTCGCGGATTGTATAAAAATACAAACATTATATTAAAATTATTGAAATATTGAAATTATGGGATCTGTTAAGGTAGCGTTTTTTTCTGTGTATTTATATTTTCCAAGTAGTAATCTAAATCAGTTTTGTTAAGATTTTCCAAGAATAAATTTTCCATAGAAAATTCTTGAAAGCCCTCGAAACGCAGAATGGCAGTTTATAAAACCTTAAATGGTGCTTGATGTTTATATGTTCTTTGATACAAGTTGCATGACGTACAGACACAAAGGAAACTATAAATATCCTTTCTTTGGTATATGCGCTGTACTAAACAGAAAATATCAAATGCATGTTATAAGGGAGGAAAAATATAATACATTCTTAAAATCTGTAAAAAAATCACCTGTTGTCAAATTTAAAAACAGTTCTAATTAACACAAACTTAATCAGGCTAAGTTTTTTACATAACGTAATATACATAATAAGTATAAATAGGTTTAAATTTTTATTTTTTTTTCTTCTAAAACTAAAAGTTTCTTCTAAAATCCATCAAAAAGTTGCATTAAGACGAATACTAAACAAATTATTTAAAATTCTTCTTATAAATCATGTTCGAACTCCCGGAAAGTTGTTTTAAAATCTTAAAACTAAAAATTTTACTTAGGTCCGTCCTAAAACAGTCCTAGCACTTTTAGTAAATTCCAGCACTGTTATTTTCCTCTACTTCGGCCATGCATAGGATGAATATCACTTTTTTATAGATAAAAAGAGCGGGGAAAAATCATAAAAAAAGATTCAAACAAATAAAAAAATAATCGTTTTCCTGCGAACTCCCGTGACACAGATATTTGTAAAATTACCCGTTTTCCCTTTTTTCCCATGCTTTTCCACCGACTAATAATGACAATTTGTACACGTGGCACGTACCGTTTCAGATTGGTCACGACTGATACGCTTTAAGGGTATAACATCATAGCGAAATGCCTTTCTGACAATATGACAATCAATCGGGTCAGCGTATAATACGGATAGAAGAATAGAAGAGATAAACCGGTCGTTAACGTTAACGTAAAAATAATCGAATAAAACGTCTCTGTTTTAAGGCAAGTTTCGTGGACATTTTATATTTACAATTCCTAATACACGTCGGATTTTGCTTTCTAAAATCTAAAAAGATTATTTTCACGTGAAAGATAGGTTTTATGCTCAGGATGAGGGTCTGCCAATGGGTTCATCGCTTTCGCCAGTGGTGGCCAATATGTACATGGAGTGGTTCGAATCACACGCGGTTGATACCGCAACATATAAACCTAAGCTCTAGCTGAAATATGTTGATGATACTTTTATTGTCTGGACCGAGAATGACCAACAACTTTCAGAATTTCTTCACCACCTAAATAACATTAGACTCACCACTAAATTCACAATGGAGTTGGAGCAAAATTGTCAAATTCCTTTTCTTGATGTACTTGTCAAATCAGTAGAAAGCGACATCAGAACAACAGTCTATCGTAAACCCACTCACACAGGACAATATTTAAATCAATCTTTAAATTATTCTGCTACAACCAAACGAGGCAGAATCAGAACTTTGGACAACAGAGCCGTTCAAATTTGTAACAATTCTCATGACTTGGAAATCGAAACAAGAAACATTAAGAAGGATCTGCAGCAGAATGGTTACACCCTTAAACTCATAACAGATACTATTTCTAAATTTCAACAAACAGGACAAAGATTACAAGACCAAAACCAGGCAAATGCCTTCCTTACAATTCCATACGTTAAAGGAGTATCAGAGAAAATTCGAAGAGTAGCGAAAAACTTTAATTAAAACAGCTTTTAAATCTAGTAATACAATTCGAAGCCTTCTTAGTAAAACAAAACCGGAGAACAAACAAAATAAGGAATGCATTTACCAAGTTCCTCGTGAGTGTGGTGAATCATACATAGGCGAAACAAAGAGACCACTATCTGTTAGGCTTAAGGAACATTAGACGAATACCCAAAAAGGTGAAACAACGAAATCAGGAATCGCCGAACATGCATGGTCAAAACAACACCGAATGAAGTGGGCAGAAGCAAAGGTTTTGTACAAGAAGTCACACTGGAAGAAACGAAAATTCCTTGAAGCTGCCTTTATTGGGCAGAATCAGGGTATTTTTATTAAACCAAGTGTTGAAATTCCAAATATTTGAAAGCCCCTCCTTGGGCGGAGCCAACTTCTTAAACTTCAAGGTTACACACACACAGTATATAAGTACGTAGCCTTAGGTATTGATTGTAGTTTGCACCTGAAGACGATCAGAGATTGTACTGATCGAAACGTCGTGTATAAATAAAATATAGAGTTAATCTAAAAAGATGTTTTATCTAAGTAAAGGTGAAACAACGAAATCAGGAATCGCCGAACATGCATGGTCAAAACAACACCGAATGGAGTGGGCAGAAGCAAAGGTTTTGTACAAGGAGTCACACTGGAAGGAGCGAAAATTCCTTGAAGCTGCGTTTATTGGGCAGAATCAGGGTATTTTCAGTAAACAAAGTGTTGAAATTCCAAATATTTGAAAGCCCCTCCTTGGGCGGAGCCAACTTCTTAAACTTCAAGGTTGAGTGATTTCTCACAGTATATAAGTACGTAGCCTTAGGTATTGATTGTAGTTTGCACCTGAAGACGATCAGAGATTGTACTGATCGAAACGTCCTGTATAAATAAAATATAAGACAATGACATTCCGCAACACAGAGTTAATCTAAAAAGATGTTTTATCTAAGTAAAACTACACACAGAAAAAAGGTTTGATTGAGCCAAATAAATATTTGTTCCCATGGTCCAAACAAGTATTTATTTGAATCAAATAAATATTTATTTCTGTGATGCAAGATTTATTTGACTTAAAGACATTTATTTTTCAAATAAAATATTTGTTTGGGACCATGGGAAAAAATATTTATTTGACTTATTTTTCTGTACATTTTTACGAAGTATCACATTTTATATTAAAATTCACACAAGTAGTGTGAATACACAGTGTCAGGATTACGTTCTGACTACGCGCCGGACTCGGTCGGGTGATATTTCTGTCACTGTCCATCAACCGAGGCAAATACAGATGAAAACATTTTTGGGGCGCGTTCGACCATGAATCTGAACACACTTTATTTATTTGAGTGAGTAGGTAAATTATAAACGAACTTATTAAAAATTGCCACTAAACAACCCTTTCTGGGGCTCGATTCTGGGGGTAATAGAACGTCATACCCTGAGAAGTGATCAATCGCACAAAAGTCATTCGAACTACGCAACGGTGGTCGATTTTCCAGCAAACGCGGACATAAATGGAAAAATTAAAAAATTCAAAATGTATCTAAATTTGCGTCTATATGGTCGTCAAGATACTAGGCGAATAGTTGGCCAAAGAATAAACTATGCTTTTTACGAGTTTGACATTACGTATCAGTATTCAACATCAAATTTCAAATAGAAGACCCTTAATCAGTCAAAAAAAAAATAGTTTTAGGGCATTTTCTCTTAAAATATGGTATATTTTGAGAAAAAAAAAGCAGTTTTTTATATAACTATACAAAATAATCAATAAATTATATTCTATCTTTTCTGTATGGGTAAGTGTTTTTTGAAAATTGGTTTTAAAATTTAGTACCCCTCACAGGTTCAAATATATATTTAGACCTGTGGGGGGTACTATTTTAGATCTTAGTAATTCTCACTGTATATGTTTGGGACGTCACTAAGTTAAGGAAATTGTTTAAAAAATATTATAAAAACCACTGCGTGATTGATGGTGCAAATTCACTAATCTTGTTTATCAGTGCACATATAAGTTACCGTCGGTACACACACCGTAAACGCCGTCTTGATGAAAAGGTTACGCAATACGATAGATACTCTTGGGTTTTTTTTTTTAAATTGCATTTGAATTTTATCGTAAGCACCTGGTTTTTTTAAAAAAATTGTACTTACGATAAAACGGCCACGGAAAAATATCGTAAGTCTTCAGAACTAATGTTAGAATTAAAAAAATTAAAAAAATATTTTATATATTATCATTTTTGTTCCTTACTTATTTCCGCGGTTATTTCGTTTGTTAAAGGAGCTTGTTTGCTGTAGTTTCAAACCGAAAATTCCAGTTCCATTTTTCGTTTAAAAAGTAATAAATATTATGATGTGCGTACAGCATGGAAAATGAGGTCACTTAAACAAGATCAAAGCGAGTTTTTGACAAACAGACTCTAGTCCACGTTTTAACTTTCTGACGTTTGTTTCTTTGCCTCCGCGTTTTGCTCTATCAAACGCTCTATAACATTTAACGTTCCTTAAGGGGTACGTCTACAGCAGAATAAGTAGGACTAACGTTAAAAATAAAAAAAAAATAAAACCCCGTTTTGCTGAGAAGAATTAACTAAGCAGGCTGTTAAAAATATTTCTACAGATTATAATTATCCATAAAATAATTTATCGAAAATGCGAATCCTTTATGGGCGACACGCAGTTTGGATTTCGTGGTGGCTTCGGGACAAGAAAGACCCTGTTTGGCATTCAAGTCTTAGTTGAGCGGTCTAGCGATGTGTCGGTGCCAGTATATGCCTGTTTCATAGATTATGAGAAAGCGTTTGATTGAGTCCAACCCGAAAAGCTCATATAATCGCTAAAAGAAGTTGGTCTAGATGACCGAAATCTAAAGATAATCGCTAATCTATATTGGAATCAGACTGCGCAAATAAAGGTTGATGGCCAACTGTCCGAAGAGGTCCAAATAAGAAGAGGTGTGCGCCAAGGTTTTATATTGTCTCCGCTGTTGTTTAACATCTATAGTAACAAAATAATAGAGAATGCACTTCATAACTGTGAAGAGAAGTCATAATAGCAAATACGCTGGAAGGTCTGCAAGAGTTGTTGAGTCAAATTACTGCCAAAAATTCGCAATTCGAGCTTAACTTAAATGTTGGGAAAACAAAATGGATGATCATATGCAAGGAAAAGAACATCAGAGGCATGTTAGAAGTAAATGGACAGTAAGTCGAACGCGTGCAAGAATTAAACAGGCCAGATCATCTTATATCAGAATGAAATCAGCGTTGTGTAGTGTGCTTCGGTGTTATGTTTTTAGTATCTTATATTATGACATGGAAGCATGGACACTGACTGAGGCCATGTGCAAAAAAGCATTCAAGTGGTGTTATCGTAGGTAAATAAAGATCTTGAAGTTTTATTTACCATCAAAAAACGAAAACTTGAATATTTTGCCCATATTTTGGGAAATGACAATTATAAACTTTTAAAATTGATAATAGAAGGCAAAATTGAAGGCAGAAGAGGTCCGGGTCGTAGACGGATATCATGACTTAAAAATCTTAATAGTGGACAGGGTACAGATCGCGCTGATGATATCCAACGTTCGAAGAGATCAAGGGACTATCGTTAAAATCACTGTATATGAATTGTCACTTGTTATTGTTATTGTCTGTTTGATAGTTTTGTCAAAAGTCAATCAAAACTATAATGTTAAATTTTGCTTAATAAAACCTTAAATTAGAAAGGTTTTTCATTACAATTTATTAAGCAAAATTTGTTTCCCGAAATCATGAACAAATTCCTAAAGCCTGAAAGATTTGAATCGTTATCCCTTGTTTGACATGAATCATTCTAGCAAAATTAAAAATGAAAAAATTCTCAGATGGAGATTAGAACTTTCATGCTACAGTTACGATATAGTATATAGGCCAGGAAAGACCAATACCGTTGCTGATACTTTCTTCAGAATATGTGGTACAACAATTCAAACTTCTCTCTTTGACCTTCATAAAGCCCTATGTCATCCTCCTAGTATAACAAGAATGAATCATTGGATAAAGTCTAGAAATCTGCCCTACTCTATTGAAGAAATTCGTAATATCACTGCATCTTGTCCAATTTGTGCTGGAATCAAACCAAAATTTATTAAAACATAAGGAAAATTGATTCAAGCAACTAAGCCATTTGAAAGTATTGATTTAGAGTTTAAAGGTCCATTGCCATCATCCTCAAGAAACAAATACCTTTTAAATATAGTCGACGAATACTCAAGATTTCCTTTTGCTTTCCCTTATCCTGACTTGACAGCAAATACCATAATAAAGTGTTTAACCTATTTATTTTCTCTTCTTGGACTGCCTTCATTTATTTATTCGGATCAGGGGTCAGCATTTATGTCTACTGAATTAAAATCATTTTTATATGTCAGAGGTGTAGCAACAAGTCATAGTTCTACATATAATCCCAGAGGAAATGGTCAGATAGAGCGTTATAATGGTATTATTTGGATGACAATTACTCTGGACTTAAAAACCAAAAACTACAATATAGAAGATTGGGAGAAGGTGATCCCAGATGCTTTACACTCTATTAGATCATTGTTATCCACTGCCATAAATTGTACCCCTCATGAGAGGAGGTTTCTTCATATTAGAAAATCTACTTTCGGAACTTCAACACCTTCTTGTCACAACCAGGACCTATATTTGTTAGAAAACATGTTAGAAACAGTAAATATGAACCAATCGTAAAAGAAGCTGACTTAATTGATGCCAACCCGGAATATGCTTTAGTTAAATTTTGCTAATGGAAAGGAAGTAAACGTTTTTCTTCGACACCTAGCCCCTAGAGGAAATTTAGATATTTTGGAAGACGATAATACAGAACTTCAACCCTTACCTAAAACTTCAACTAGTAAATCACAAAAAACGAGTACTGTGGAAAACTCAAGTAACCCCAACAGAGAAAGTTGATTGTAAAATCCAAGTTCAAAGTTCAACAGATGTGTCTACTCCAGAAGAAAATATACAAACTAGTCAACCTGCAGTTGAACTATCATCAAGACCAACCAGAAGTCATAACACTCCGAAGAATGTGGTGAAAATTACTGTATATGAATTTTCACTTGTAATTGTCATTGTCTGTTTGATAGTTTTGTCAAAAGTCAATCAAAACGATAATGTTAAATTTTGCTTAATAAAACCTTAAATTAGAAAGGTTTTTTATTACAGGCACTTGAAAAAGAAGGTTCTAAGCCCTGTGCTAAAATGGCCATTATATTTTGGCAGTCTAAAGAATAACTGCAATGTCTTTTTCATACTTAAGTAATTCATTTGTCACACAGGCTTGTTTGTGTAGTGTTTTAAACAAATTTCAGTTCCATTTTTCGTTTAAAAAATAGTAAATATTTTGAAAATATGTGGATTATTTCCGAAATTCGATGTTATACATTCTGTAGATATTTTATTGTTTAGAAAGCATTCTTAAGAGTCCCAGCCAGCAAGAGAAAACTGAAAAAAAAAAGTAAAGACGTGCTTTATGCTTTCTTTTAAACTGCGGCTTTCCGCTTTTAGACTTTTTGATGTTTGATTTAGTAGAAATGAAACATTTTTCATTCCGTAAACAAGCCGTTGTCGTCGCTTCTCTCAATATTTGCTAAAAACTTCATTTTTCTTAGATTTTTCCGCCCGCCACAAGCCACAAACAATAAACCTTTCAAACTTCATCATTCGAAAGTTTTTATTTAACAGAAAAATCGTCTAAGGCCAAAAAAAAGTCGTTCGATTTTGATTATAGTTGCGATGCAACAGTGAATTCCAGCCTGGGCCATTATTCTTGATTTGATAGAAAAGAGCATCTCGGCGTGACGTCACTTTGTGACCCCGATACCAATACATGTGCATTGAAAAGGTATTAATTTTCCTTAATGTAATTTTGGGCCGTCGCGCGTTTAATATGTTTTTTGGTTTGTACGGGTTGACCTGCGTGTTTTACATTTTAAAAGAAAAATAAACAGGTCGAACTAAAATAAATCATAGCTCAAAATATACGTATGGCATTTCCTAAAACCATAGCCTAAATATAGGCCTATGCTAAAACATAAGTGTTAAAATAAATAATAAAAACTTACAATTTCTTGACTTTATTTGGCGTTAATTTGGCAGGCAATTATCGATATAATTTTTACAACTTTTTCTCTTAATAATCTAAAGTATTTAATGTTATTTATAATTCTGTAACAATTTTTACATTCAAAAACAGCGCACTTCCACATTGTAAATAATTATTTTAAATAAATTTTGACACTGACATAATCATTATCAAACTCTCAATCAAATCGTATTCTTTTGGGAGGGCGAGCGAGATTATTTCTTTTCCTTTACGCTTTCAAATAAAACATGAGACAAGTATATCAGTGCAGTGAACTCATTCTGTCAATCGAGCACGCTAATAAAACTTCGAATGTTGACGTCAGTGTATGATTGCGCGAAAACCGACAGAATTGGGCATAAATAGTAGCATACCGTGTTAAGTGTATTGTGGAAAAGAGTAATCTCTCGCAGATATTGACCAATCGCAAAGCCAGGCGCTGTCAGAAGTTGCGCGAAAGTCAATAAACACGACCCGTTACCACACGGTCTATAGAATAAACAAGGTCTAGTAATTTTTTTGCTCCGCCCACCTGATGACGACACAAAGATAACAGCCTGCTTTCTTTATTAATTTTTTTGATGGGTGACATTTGGAGTTATATTATTTTTGCATAAATTTTTGTAATAAAAATTGTATTCGTTCATCATTTATATTTTTCTGGCCCTAATTAAATACCCTGTGATATTACTTTCATTATTTTCGTCATAGCTGCATTTATGCGTTTTTTTTAGTGAAAAAAAAAACAATAAAACGGGGCATCTTATAGTTTTAAATTTGCAATAAGATTTATTGCATATTGTATGCACAACAAGTCTTTCCTTCTAAATAACAAAATAATCACTGTTCCAAAAATGACTGGCAATAATCAATTGCGAAATAAAATAGCTTCCAAAGCAGGCAAAAACAAAAACTACCTAACCTAACTTCTGAACCAGGAACACGAACAACTAACTCCAACTCATCCGGTGAGTTTCTTGACGTAATCGATTACCAACTAATGATCTTAATTTCTATTTGGTGAAAGATCAACGCATCAAGCCCTCATACAATTTTTAAATGGCAGACAAAAATCAGCTGCTATCTTTGTGTCGTCATCGAGTCGAAGAGTGGGGCAAAATTACTAGACCGTATCTACTCTAGGGACCGTGCCGTTACCAAGCATAAGGCAGTGTTGCCAATCAAAATTTGTCCTATGTTGGGAATTTGGAACCTTTGGTTGCACTAAAACAAACTTATGATTGTTTTCCACAAACCAAAACTACACTTTTTTGCACTCGACGCGCGTTTCGCTAACAAGGTTAGCATCATCAGGAGACGATAAACAATGAACTAAATTAATCTACGCTCTATCTTATATACAATCCT
Organism: Oxystoma pomonae; assembly: GCA_963921995.1. Lineage (NCBI taxonomy): Eukaryota > Metazoa > Arthropoda > Insecta > Coleoptera > Brentidae > Oxystoma > Oxystoma pomonae. The sequence continues at coordinate 90,140,534 of OY998169.1, forward strand.
TTAGTGGGCGCAGATAAGACTAATAATTTGTGATTGATCACGATTTTTAATCCTATCTCCCCTCAACTAAAGAATAAAGTGTACTAAACGGGATGGGTCCTCTATCTTTATTTAAACTATTTCTGGATTTCATGATTTCCATACTTTCATATGCATTCAAAAGTCTTTTGTTTGGTACACTTTTTAGAAGTTTTAGGTTATCTAATGTGAATCTATGATTGTTTTCAAAAGCATGCTCGGCCACACTTGACTTTTCTGTTCTTCCGTATTTTAAGTGTGCTAAGTGTTCTTTATAACGTGTTTGAATAGAGCGTCTCGTTTGGCCAACATATTTTTTGTCACAATCCATGCAACTAATTTCGTAAATTCCACTTTTTTCTAGAACTGTAGTTTTATCCTTGGGATTTCCTAGTAAGCTTCTTATTGTGTTACCGGATTGATATACTAATTTAAGACCGGTGTTATTTAATTCTTTTTTTAATCCTTTCGTATAATTAGGATTATAAGGAATTGATACAAATTTTAAGTCGCAGGTATCACACTAGATGGCAGCGGCACAAAATTTCAATGTGGAGTCTAGGCAAAAGACGCATGCGCTAGTTCGAAACGAACAAAAAGCTCGTTTCGAAACTATTCAAATTGGTGGAAAAGTGACGTCATTAATAACGAGTGAGAAAAATTTACATTTAAATTGATTCTATCTAAATTTTACTAAATTGTTTGGAAGAAATACAGATTTTTCTAGGTTGTAAATGGTTTCTAAGCACTAATAATACGAGATTTAAGAGTTGTGACGTCACTAATCGTATTTATTGAAAAAGTTTTTCAAAACGGATTCAGGAACATTTTTTATCTAGTAATGCCACATGAAAATTAAAATCAACTTAACGTAATTTCACCCAAATATTGTAAAATTTGTTTTTAGCATTTTTATTTAAATGTTCGCCAAACGTACACTTCTGGAGACCGCTCACAAAAAGCCTACTAAACCACGAAAACGCACCGAAAAGTGTGTAATTACAGCCCATTCAATTTTTATTGTTGTTGTTTATAAAACTGCACTGCTAACCTTAAATCACTCCGAATAAAATATCATATTATGCTTTAACACAAATCAAATGCACCAGAGTGAAACAACATGATGCGGCTATGATATTCGTATTCGACGGAGAGACCCAGATTGGTGAGCGAAATCACCCAAAAAAGAATGAATTGAAATTCAATTTTGACATTTAAAAATGCAGGACCGGCTTTTAATTTTGCGTATTTTTATTTACAGAGCGTTTGCCTCTTTTGTTGCGGTTCGGTGCCTTTTTGACTTTCCAATAAGCTAAAAACTTGCAATGTGGTAGGTGTATGTTGTTTAGGGTTTGACAATTGGCCAATTTTGGCAAAATAACGCTCCTTCTTATTTACAACTTGAAAGTTTGTAGCATTTAAGGTCGCTTAATACAATTTTTGACAAAAACTTTAAAAATTTAAAAATGGCTGATCCAGAATGGCGCACTTTCTAATTTATAAATCAATTTGTCTCAAGCTTGAAAGTTTGTAGTGTTTGAGGTCACTCGACCCTACTGTGATCAGTAGGGCAGTGTGGAAAAACGTCAGACTAAAAATTCTCGTTGACAGTTGACGTCAATCAATAGGTACACACCAGTAACCCCCTTCAAATTTAGTTGGCCAAAAAGCAGAGGCGAATAATCTTGTAACAGCGCCCTCTAGTCTAAAGACTGCCTGTCAAACTTACAAAACAGCTCTGGAGATATAGGAGAAGAGAGAGAGAAGAGAAAAATGTTACCGTAGAAAAGGTGCTCAGTTTACAAATATTTGTACACTTCAATCCAAATTCAATTGGACCAATTTTTTGACACTGACAATGACAGTCCTATTTCGTTTTTGTGTGGAAATTCAGACGCCATATTAAACTTGGTCTAGATTATTTGTAATGAACAGTATAAGGCGCCATATGAGGTAAAACTCTAATTAAGGTACATTATTATTTATCACTTCAATTCATAGATGTAATTTTTGTTTTTTAAGCTGTAAAAGAACATTATTTTTGCACAACTGTGATAAAAACATCATAAAACCTCTAGTTTATCCAACGTAATGAATCGTTTAGCAACTTGTCTGGAAACAAATTGAGTCATATTTCAGAACGAAAAACCCAAAGCTTTGGCGAACGTTTTAAAACCGCCGAATAACGCCCTTTTTAGCAAATTATCTCAAATTCTTAAATCCCGTCTTAATTATAATGGAAAAATCCTACGATAAACCTAACATCAAACGGGTTCCAAAAAATCCGAAGAAATAAAAATGTGGATTTGGTATACAAATGTATGTAGAATGTAGCAAAAATAATTTGCCATAAGGCCAAACAAAATTGTTTACGGGTTTCTTTGTACAACACATTGCTCTTATGATAACGTTTTCCTAAATTTGTTTAACGTCCGTTCAAGACAAAGGTAACATATTATGGTATATTTTTGTAATCAGGAAGCAAAGATCTATCGAAGTTTTAAAAAATGTACAGGGTGTTCAATTTCAAATAAGAAAGTTGATTAACTATACACCAATGTCCCGGTAAAGGAATCGCTAGATATTATTAGAAAGAGACTGGTTGATAACGCATCCCTTTATGAACGTACCAGCCTACCACTGGAGAAAGTGATGGAGTTGTTGGAGTGCTGTCTACTAACTCTTATTTTCAAGTGAAAGGTTTTATGCTCAGGATGACGGTCTGCCAATGGGTTCATCGCTTTCGCCAGTGGTGGCCAGTGGTGGCGGTTGATACCGCAACATATAATCCTAAGCTAAACTTTCAGAATTTCTTCACCACCTAAATAACATAAGACCCACCATTAAATTCACAATGGAGTTGAAGCCAAATTGTCAAATTCCTTTTCTTGAAGTACTTTAGATCAAGTTTCTAATCATTCTGCTACAACCAAACGATGCATAATATGAACTTTGTATAACAAATTTGTAACAATTCTCATGTCTTGTAAATTGAAATATGAAACATTAAGAAGGATCTGCAGCAGAATGGTTACAGCCTTAAACTTATAACAGATATTATTTCTAAATTTCAACAAACAGGACGGAGATTACAAACCAAAACTAGGAAAATGGATTCCTTACAACTCCATACGTTAAAGGAGTATCAGAGAAAATTCGAAGAGTAGCGAACAACTTTAATATTAAAACAGCTTTTAAATCTAGTAATACAATTCGACGCCTTCTTAGTAAAACAAAACCGGAGAACAAACAAAATAAGGAATGCATTTACCAAGTTACTTGTGAGTGTAGTGAATCATACATAGGCAAAACAAAAAGACCACTATCTGTTAGGCTTACGGAACATCAGACGAATGCACAAAGAGCTGAAACAACATAATCAGGAATCGCCGAACATGCATGGTCAAAACAACACCGAATGAAGTCGACAGAAGCAAAGATTTTGCACAAGGAGTCACACTGGAAGAAACGAAATTTCCTTGAAGCTGCCTTTATTGGGCAGAATCAGGGTATTTTCAGTAAACCAAGTGTTGAAATTCCAAATATTTGGAAGCCCCTCCGGAGCCAACTTCTTAAAGTTCACGGTTTAGTGATTTCCCACAGTATATAAGTACGTAGCCTTTGAAATTGATTGTAGTTTGCACCTGAAGACGATCAGAGATGGTGCTGATCGAAACGTCATGTATAAATAAAATATAGACAATGAAAGTCCGAAACACAGAGTTAATTTGAAACACATCATTGTCTCAAACTTTCAAACAAAGAAAGTTGATGTGTAAATTTGACATATGCGATGACTTTTGACATGAATAATTTTATAGTTTACGCTATTATCTAAACGAATTTTTTGATAAAGGTACATAAAAATAGTGTTTACAACTCGTGACAAAACTGCGCTTTATTTAACTCACGTTTTTATGTAAGTCGCGCGCTGCGCTCGTTATTTAAACCAACGACCGCTTGAACATTATTTTAGCGGCCAGCGTTAAAAACTACTAATTTTTAACTTGTTATCAAAAATAGTAGTTTTTACAACTAGTGGCTAAAATAGTGCTTTTTTAGCAGCATGGTTTTAAAGAACGAGTGCTGGGAGTGGTTTAAGAAGGCAAGTAAAATAGCACAGTTTAGCCGCGAGTGTAGACACTAGACATTTTTTTAAATGCTTAAAAAACCTAGAAAAACTAGAACACACAAGCACTTACTTCATCACCGGATACTCTGTTTTCAAAGTTCTTACCATATCTACCCTGTACTCTGTAATTTAAATAATTTTTGCAACCCTAAACTAGAAAAAAATTTTTTGCATAGGTAACCAAAAAATCCATGAATTTGATATTTGCGGTCACTGAGTAAAATCGTGCTTTTAATGAAGGCGTAAAAAAAATAATTTATTTTTCATTCTTCCCTTATTTATCAACCTACATGAATACTCTAGAGTAACTACGGCATCAAAATTGGGCGTTAATATTTTTACTCTGACTTTGATCAATACTGTGAATAATCGTTCGGAATCCGCATCCAGTAATCCGACACAAAATGGAATAAAATTTATTTGAATGCGACAGCTCCGCGCTCTAGATTGCAGCAAAAATTATTTTTGCCTTCTCCAAGAATAAATCTTCGTTAAAGCGGAATTTTAAACCTTATTAAGCATAGTGTATATTAGTAAGAAATAAAGCTTATTGCCCTTTTGAAGTTTCAGTACTCAAATTAAAAAAAACGAGGAATATTGGACACTTTCAGTTGTTCAAATCACGTATGCGTTAATGCAAAATATAGCATTTAATTCCTTCTTCTTCTTTTGTTCTAGAAAAGAGACAAATTAAACACGAATATCAGAATTCCGCCTCTGTCGTTTACGCCATCTGTATCGACGTGGTTTGACATCTACTCCAAACCGCTAATACGGTGTGTTTTGCCGAAGGAAGCCCGAACCATCGCGAGAATGTTGGCACGAATGTGCCGATGCAAGACAGAAACGTTTGATACGACAAATTTTACGTTAATGTCTATACGACTCCTGAACGACTGAAAATATCTAATATACATTACTTTACTTCTATTTTTCACACGTTAAGTAGAGCTTTGTTATATTTAAAATAATTTTGGGCGTTTTTGACATACGAGTTGTTTAACCAAGCATTTCACCGACTGCACTATATGTACAAATTTTGATCACAGTATTTCGCAATAATCTTGCAGTAGTTTGAAAGAGTCGGCAATAGCCTGCAGGGGTTCCCAAAAGCTGCAATAGTCTTACAGTACCTCACAGTACTTGCAATAGTCATTCAATAGTGTGGCAATATTCTGAAATAATCTAAAAATATTTTGCAATCGTCAAGAATACTCTTGCAATACCTTCGCAATAGTTGGCAATAATGGTACAGTGGTCCGCAGTTTGCGACCGATCTTCTTTTTGTTTTCTGTGACAATACTTCTACATTAATCTTGAAATTGTCTGCAATAATCTCAAAATAATTGCAATAACCATGCAATAATCCAGCAATACTTCACAATACTTGCAATAGACGAGAATACTTTTGCAATACAATCGCAATAGTGGGCAATAATAGTGCAGTGTTCTGTAAAGTTTTCTAGCAGTTTTATTTTTCTTTTTTCTGTGACAATACTTCTGCATTAATCTTGCACTTGTGTGCAATAATCTCAAAATAATTGCAGTAACCATGCAATAATCTAGCAATAGTTCATAACACTTGCAATAGTCGAGAATACTCTTGCAATACCATCGCAATAGTTGTCAATAACGGTGCAGTGGTCTGAAAAGACACCAGTTTCTACCGGTTTTATTTTTCTTTTTTTTCTGACAATACTTCTGCATTAATCTTGCAATTGTCGGCAATAACCACAATACTTGCAATAAGCCAGCAATAGTTCACAATACTTATTGCAATAATTCTGCAATTGTCTGCAATAATCACAAAATAACCGGCAATAATTCGCAATTTTTAATGATCGGCAATACTTTGTAATATTGCTGTAATAGTTTGCATACAGGGTCAGTCACATCCCCCTCGGTCTACTCAATACCCTTGACACACAGACCGATCAACTCCTCCGTAGTACAGTGGGTAGCGTAGCGTATCGTTTTAGTATTCTTTTATCGACTTCGCCGCCATATTGACAAAAAACCAATGGATTTTCTGTCACTTTTGAAAGAAAATGCCGATTGAAGGACATTAAATCGGTAGGTGTTGATCGGCCTATGTGGAGAGGGTACTAGTCTATTGATTCCATTATAAAGTTTACTTAAACTATTAATATTTCATAAAATTAAAAATGCATTTTAGCGAGAATTTTCAAAAAGCAAAAACGACAATTTGCTGCAATCCAAATGAATTTTTTATCATATTTTACGAAATATAAGTACACATCAGCCTCGCACCAGGTTTTGTAAAAACTGCACTCTGAATCGAATCAAATATTTATAGAGGTAACTATAGGTGTCACAGACAAAAAAAATTAAAATAGTCGCTGTGAGGTACTTACAGATATAGGGGGTGTTTAAAAATTGAAATTTTAACAGTTTAAAGGACGAACTATTCAAGACAAAATAAGCCCTTTTTTTGTACACCATAGCAATAATGTATGGGGGAGTATTAAAATCGTGAAATTTTGACTTTTCATAATTTTATCAAAAATGAGTTACTAAGGTTCCAAAACACCTTAATCGACAAAAAAAAAATTGTCTGTCGGTCTGTTGTCTGTCTGATTTTAACAAAATTTGGTACAAAAATCCTCTATCGGCTAACCATGAACTGATTAACTTTTGGGTAGGGCGGTGGAGGGTTGAAAGGGGGAAACGGGAACAAAAGCAAGTAGCGATATACGGTTTTTAGATAGATAGTTTCCATGAATATGGACTACAAATTTTGTTATAAAATCCAAATTCTTGGGAGCTTTATTTTTCGAGTTATTAGAAAAAACGTTAAAATATACAAAAAAAAAATCATAACTTTAGAAGTAAAGCAGCTATTGATATGCGGTTTTCAGACTTTGGTTGGTGTAAGGTTCAAATCTTTCAAAGCTACAGTTTTCGAGATATTTTCATTTCCTTTCAACATAAAATAGTTGATTGTGTGTTGGATTATCCGTGCTTTCTAGCACCAATTTTTTATGTTTAAAATCCTTGGCCGGAATTAGTCTCGATTATACACTTGTAGCAAAATTGATAACTAATTTAAAAAAATTATGGTATTCCTCCCACCTCCTAAAATCAAATGAACATTAAGTGTTTTTATCGTTTCCAACTGAATTTTCCGTTTTTTAGATTGCCTTTCTCTTGGTTAGAAATTTCAAGGGTTGATGCAACTAGTCTATTAATAATTAATGACAAAGCTTCTTTAAAATTTTAAATGGGCCAATTTTATGATTGGTTAGGAATATTTTTAATTTGGCAATTAATAAGAGAAAGTTTTGCACACTGGTACCTTTTTAATATATTTAATTTTAACTTGATGTAATTGTAATAAATAATATGGGTAAAATTCCCGGTGTTGTTCCAGCTTCATGAAATTCCCGGTTCTCTTGGGTTTTCCGGTTGCTGGACACCCTGGGTTTGGTGTCTACATCATCCAGCAGTAAGAATCTACAGGAATATATTTTTTTCAAGGGTCAAGCCCTTTTACGCCTAATAAACCTTTCTTTAGTGCGCCGCTGCGCTGTTGGATTCTGCAACACGAAAATAATTATTTGTCTCTTATAGGACAAAAAAAGTCTTATTTTGGCTTGAAAAACACGCCCTCAAAATCTTGTCACTGAATTTTGAAACACCCTGTATAAAACTACTTAGAATGGAAAAAAGCCTAGGCGAAGTTACAATAGCGCACTCCTCTGTTTCTTAAGAATACAGGCGACTGCTCAGTAATCTTGTTTAAATTTTTAATAAGTCAGGAATAAAACAGTAAAATGCAAAAAAATCAAAATTGTAAGTTCTTTTAAAAAAATTTACGGAACTCACATCAAGTTATTATTTTGTTTTTGTTTGTAAATAAAAATTAGTCATTTTTTGCCGCACAGTTTTCGTTGGACGTAGTATCTTTGGTTTTCGTAAATCCTATAATTTTATATTTTTCTTTTTATTTTCTCATATAATATCCTTAACTTTTCAAAAATCGCTACACAAAAGGCACTTAAAATCTTCAAGAGCCTTTTAAACGGCTTTATTTGTAATACGCTTTTGTTGTTGTGCTGTTGAATTTGATTGTTTTCCTCTCAAGTGGCTCGACCGAGGTACAATTTTCAGTTTATTAAATTTTTAAGTGCCTTTTTTTTTGAATTACACATAAATACACAGGTCAAAGAAAATTACTCAAATACTTTTTTTTTCCAAGAAGGTTAGGTTAACTATGCGAAAACAAAAATGTTTTTGAACACGGATTCAATGGAAGTGACGTCACAATGAATGCCAGTGACGTCGTCAGACACTTGGTCTATTGTAAAGTACAGTACTTAGGAAAAGAAATTTGTTGTCCGTGAAAAATAAATAAAAAAAAAGGTTCCTGGCATATCGGACACTCCAAGATCTAATGGATAGTCCAGAAACCTACATGCCTGTTTCATCCTTGTTAGGAATCATCAGGGTAACATAGGACTGTACCTGGCGTATGAAGCATAACATAAACAACCACAGCCAGCGAATTTAAACAACTTTCGTCGTTAAACAACGCGGGATGTTGGATGGCTATATGCAGCGCGCCGCCTATCGGAATAAAGCGAAAAGCAAAACGTTAAAGGATGCAAATATCAATAAGAAAGAAATTTTCGAGCAGGACAAAAAAAAAGAAACCTGCGAAACTGTACCGGTAACTGAAAGAAGACCGTTCAAACGAAATAGGCCTGGAGGTGTGTCCGATATGCCACGAACCTTTATTTTTAAAGTATTTAGATTTCAAGCCGAATATTCATAACTTTTGTTCCCGTGAACCGGTTTGGATAAAGTAAAGCAAAAAGGAATCTAGTCAAGCTCCCATCAAGATCAGTCCAGTAGTTTTTACGGGATGCTGGTACAAACAGACGAACAAACAATTAGATAGAGAGAGAGAGATAGAATTTAGAGATTTATTATATGTATAGATTTAACATTTTTTTAATTTTACTGACAGCGTAAGAATAAGGGTTTATAGAACTCAAAAGTTTATTCGGAATATCAAAAACTTCGTTACAAAAAAAAAGGTGTAGGACCAGAAATAAACGCTAAAATCCCTAGATGTCTCTGCTTAAATTTTGTCAAAAGCGCTCCTATAGGAGTTCTCCTGGAAATAAAAAAGTAAGTATCCATAGAAACGGGTTTTCTCAAAAGAATAGCTACCCTGAAATCAAATACAACATTCAAAGGTATTTAGTAGTAAAACCTCTTTACGCTTTTACTATTTTCTTGATTTCTCGGTAATCTGCAGCTGAAACGCTCCTTAAAATCTATATGTGTAGAAAAGAAAACTCAAAGTGAAAATAAAAAGTTTCCCGGTCCATCTAGGACGTCGCTTAAATATAAAGTTGGTTCTGAATTAGATTTCAAGCCGAATCTGACAAGGTCTTTCCCGGTCAGCTTGAATCGGTAGGTCGTATTTTAATAGGTTACGTGCAAGGGTCTTTACATTTAGTACGAGCGTCATCTTCTTCAAGTGCGCGCGATCTCTACCCCGTCCACTGCTTTTCGGAAAACTGTGGTGGTACTAACACCACACCACACCAGATTTTTAAGCCATGATATCCTTCAATTTTGCCTTCTATTATTTATCAATTTTAAAAGTTTATATTTGTCATTTCTCAAAATATTCCTTTTTCGTTTTTTGATAGTAAATAACACTTCAAGATCTTTATTTATTCTAAGCAAAACGTCCACATTAGTTACTCTGTTCATCCGAGATATCCTTAGTATTCTACGATAACACATAACACCGAAGCACACGAATTCGGAGAGTGGTATTAAGATCTCGACTACACAACACTGATTTCATTTTAATAAAAGATGATCCGGCCTGTTTAAGTCTTGCACGAACTGCTTGCATGTTGTCCCAGTCCTGGGCGTCCGGGGTGTAAAATATTACAGAAAGGTCCATATAACTATGAGATACTGAAACGACCCTTGCCTTGCATTTTTCGAACAAAAATCCTTTGCGATAGTAACTCTCCTAATCAAGTTGGCCTGGAAAAAATGCACAGTCAAAAAATCTTCTTTGAGCGAGCAGACCGCGTCAGGCATGCACAGTAGATTTGTGGCCTTTGGCCTCAAATTTATTATTGTTACACATTTTTCGATCCTTGGGCCATTATAGTATCTCAGAGTTATATGGATAACCGCACCATTTTTGCTGAAATGGACAGTTTTGCACCTCAGAATTATGACCAACGGTTATGCCGATCACCTTAAAGATAGGCCGTGCCTAATCTGGTCGTACCCGAGGGGTGGGACACTTCTTAAATACGTGTACAAATTTTGTTTAAAATAATTTGAAATACATTAAAATACTTTTAAATACTTTAAAGTTTATTAAAATACTTTGAAATACATTGAAATACTTTGAGATACATTAAAATACTTTGAAATATTGTGAGATAACAAAAAAAAACTATGTGAGAAGAGTGTCCTACCCCCTGAGCAAAAATAAATTGATGTATGCCTGACTTCATTCTTGACTAAGAAAGAGGCAATTATTATTGTTAATATTTTTAACTTCCGAGAAAAAATTATAAATAAAACCTGTTGCTAAAAACAGAATAAACATTATTTTAATGAGATTTGACCCTCCTTACGCGCATATCAGTAAAAAATGGTGAGGGTGCTCTAATTTTGACTAACAACAGACAAATCAATGGAGAGCGTAAACTACATCTACCTTGCCATGCTTTTAAGCATGACAAGAAATCTCTACCTTTTTATTTTAAGATGCTTCTTACAGATACCCGATACTTATACGGCACCTTAGGTTATATTTTAACCTGGGAAAATATACACTTTTACTGGGGCCTAATTTAAAAAGCCGGGAAAGTGGATCAGTTACACGACAGCCAATCCAAATCAAATGCACGCTCACGATTCAAGAATTCATCCCCAACCGCACGGCGCTCTCTCGTTCGTTTAAGCACGATAATTGATCCGTCTCTGCGAAGGGGTCAAACTACAGATGTCTTCATCCAAAATTGGAACACAACTATATTTAAAAGCACCCTGTTCATTTAGTTTTTTTTACCCCTATACTATAAATTCATATGTTATGCTTAGAAAGTCATTGAATAGACCGTACAGTGAGTTTTTGAAACGAAAATTTAAGGTCAGTTTGTAGAGGCTTTTAGCATGTGAAAAAGCAGCGAAAATGTCGGTAGATGAGTCGATTTATCAACTGAGCTAGAGAATTTTTCGTTCGTTTTTTAAATTAGTTTTTCGACTTTGACAATATTTTCCATAAAATTTTACAGTAAAGGTATTTGCATAAACGGTGGGTAAGTATGTAAAACTTACCCAAAACGAACCATTTATTTAACTCTGCTAAATAATAAGACTTGACACCAAAAAAAAATGGAATTTGAACCCCATGTAAAATGATTTTTTTTGGCTCAATCACGCTACACCCCCCCCCCCCTCTCCCACTAAGCGAAACTCAATTTGGATATTGAAAAATGATGTACTAATTATGTACGAATTTAGTCCCTTTTTAAAAAATGTTGTACTTGATGAATAACGTAGTTATTCGCACTTAAAAGGGGGGGGGCGGGGATGTGGCTTGGCGGTAGACAGAGACAGATTTAATGAAAGTTAATATGTCATAATTTTGTACTAATTATGTACTCTTAAAGAAGGTTACTTTTAGTTTACAAAATCCCTCGGTTTCTAAGATTTTTGTTTGTTTGTTATGGGATGTGAAGCTGAGAAAAGAGATTCGACCAAAAGTGACTATGCCAGAATTTGGTACTAATTATGTGCTAATTTCGTCCCCTTCTAGAAAATTGCCTATTCTCTAAATAACTTTTTTTTTTTGTTTTTATGGGGTGTGTAGCTTGATATCAAGGCACACCCCCCTCTGCCTAGGAAAGAGATTTGAAAAAAAATAATTATGCCATAATTTGCTACTAATTACGTACTAATTTCGTCCTCTTCTAGAAAATTGCCTAACTTATTTTTTGTTTGTTTATATGGGGTGTGTAGCTTGATATCAAGGCACACACCCCATATAAACAAAAAAAAATGGGAAGAAGGGGACAAAATGAGTACATAATTAGTAGCAAATTATGGTATAGTTACTTTTCTGAATTCTCTTTCCTAGGAAGAGGGGGGCATGCCGTCATATCAAGCTAAACACCCCATAAAAAAAAATGAAGTTATCTTGAGTAGGCAATTTTTTAAAAGGGGACAAAATTAGTACATAATTAGTAGCAAATTATGGTATAATTACTTTTTTTAAATCTCTTTCCTAGGCAGAGGGAGGTGTGCCTTGATATCTCAAGCTACACACTCCATAAAAACAAAAAAAAAGAAGTTATCTTGAGAGTAGGCCATTTTTTAGAAGGGGGCGAAATTAGTACATAATTAGTAGCAAATTATGGCATATTTATTTTTTTTTCAAATCTCTTTCCTAGGCAGAGGGGGTGTACATTGATATCAAGCTACACACCCCATAACAAACAAAGTAAAGTCTTAGGAACCGATGGTTTTTGTAAAGCAAAAGTACAAAAAAAAAGCACCCCCCCCCCCTTTTAAGTGCGAATATCTCCGTTATTCATTAAGTACAAAAAATTTTAAAAGTGGACTAAATTAGTACATAATTAGTACATACTGTTTATAATATCCAAATTGAGTTTTGTTGAGGGGGGAGGGAGTGCAGCTTGATTGAGCCATTTTTTTTTCTTGTTTTAGCCTTTTCTATCATTCATTAAAATGATAATTAATGCAGGTTTGACGTGCAATAAATTAGAAATTTCTTTATCTAATCTCCGAGAGCTTTAAAAAGCTGGTTGCCTTTTCAAAACAATAAAGAAAAAAAATACGTGTGGTAATGACTATGGCGTCGTTGAAAAGCTACTACTACCCTGCGGTGTGCTGTTTTGTCACGCGGTAAAAAAAGAAAACGTTAAAATTTATTGCGGACATTTCGCACGTTTTATTTACTGAGTGCTCCGTTTGTAGGTCAGTAATGTAAGGTAGCGATTGTATAAAGTACACCTGATAGGATATACAAGACGCCTTTGGGCGGTTAAATACTGGGTTACTGTCACTGGATTCCGGGACATTTTGATCATGAATCTATAGAGTCTATCGAGTGAAGCAACCTCCATCGTTGAAAATTGCTAGAACTGGCACACACTAAAGAGTTAATCAAAGAACCTTTTAAGAAGCCCTCTTCTTAAAAGGTTGCATCATAGACCTCACCAAGAAAGAGATCTGGATAAGGCACTGGAAAAATAGTCGCTAATGGACTATCTATTTAGATTGCACTCAATTTAATTTAATTAAGTATCTATTGACTTTAAGTGTCCTAAGACTTCTCTGAAACATATTCAAGGGAAAACTTAATTTGCTTTTAATGAATACCTACTTTATTTAGCATTTTTTGATGAACAAAAAATTCTTGGAGATAATTAGTTATCTACCTGTGCCAAATAAATTATTAAATTAGGGACCGATGAGTCGACAATTTTTTTTAGTGGTATATGAAGTATTTATAAAAAAAATTAATTTGGATCATGGTATACGCCGAAGATTAATAAATATACAGATGTACTACTTCTTTGATCTTGTTACAACGTTGCCGGAATGATTTTATTTCGTGAAGCGCAATGTGGTTTTTTTTAGCTTTAAATTTAGCAGTATTTTAAGCACTTTAGGCAACTAAAAGGTATGTTTGAAAGTTTGAGACAATGATGTGTTTGAAATTAACTCTGTGTTTCGGACTTCTATTGTCTATATCTTATTTATACACGACGTTTCGATCAGTACAATCTCTAATCGTCTTCAGGTGCAAACTACAATCAATTCCTAAGGCTACGTACTTATATACTGTGAGAAATCACTCAACCTTGAAGTTTAAGAAGTTGGCTCCGCCCAAGGAAGGGCTTGCAAATATTTGGGATTTCAACACTTGGTTTACTGAAAATACCCTGATTCTGCCCAATAAAGGCAGCTTCAAGGAATTTTCGTTTCTTCCAGTGTGACTCCTTGTGCAAAACCTTTGCTTCTGCCCACTTCATTCGGTGTTGTTTTGACCATGCATGTTCGGCAATTCCTGATTTCGTGGTTTCACCTTTTTGGGTATTCGTCTGATGTTCCTTAAGCCTAACAGATAGTGGTCTTTTAGTTTCGCCTATGTATGATTCACCACACTCACAAGGAACTTGGTAAATGCATTCCTTATTTTGTTTGTTCTCCGGTTTTGTTTTACTAAGAAGGCTTCGAATTGTATTACTAGATTTAAAAGCTGTTTTAATATTAAAGTTTTTCGCAACTCTTCGAATTTTCTCTGATACTCCTTTAACGTATGGGATTGTAAGGAATGCATTTGCCTGATTTTGGTCTTGTAATCTCTGTCCTGTTTGTTGAAATTTAGAAATAGTATCTGTTATAAGTTTCAGGTAACCATTCTGCTGCAGATCCTTCTTAATGTTTCTTATTTCGATTTTCATGTCATGAGAATTGTTACAAATTTGAGCGGCTCTGTTATACAAAGTTTTGATTATGCCTCGTTTGGTTGTAGCAGAATGATTTGAACCTTGATTTAAATATTGTCCTGTGTGAGTGGGTTTACTATAGACTGTTGTTCTGATGTCAAGATGGGTGTCAAGCAAAACAGAGGAAATCGCGTTGAAGAATCTTCAAAAGGATAAATCAATTAAAATCTTACCGGCAGACAAACAAACTATAAACTTCTCCCAAAAGATCCGACGCAATCAATCGAAACTAAGGTTTATAGAATTTTGAAAAAGTATTCCAGATATATTCCGGACAATACAAGATCTCAACTTACACCACATTATAGCAAGCCTCCTCATCTATACGGACTTCCCAAAATTCACAAAGATGCAATGCCCTTACTCCCAATTACAAGTTCCAGAAATTCTCCAACAAGCAATCTGTCTAAATTCCTTTTGAAAATTATTCAACCTCTTGCAGGCAAGACCGCTTCATTTGTAGAAAATTCCAACCATTTTGTTAATATTCTTAAATCTTTTGTTTTAGGAACCGAGGATAGACTTGTCAGTTTTGATGTCGAAAGTCTATACACCAATGTCCCAATAAAGGAATCGCTAGATATTATTAGAAAGAGACTGGTTGATGACGAATCCCGATAGGTTTTATGCTCAGGATGACGGTCTGCTAATGGGTTCATCGCTTTCGCCAGTGGTGGCCAATATTTACATGGAGTGGTTCGAATCACACGCGGTTGATACCGCAACATACAAACCTAAGCTCTGGCTCAGATATGTTGATGATACTTTTATTGTCTGGACCGGGAATGACCAACAACTTTCAGGATTTCTTCACCACCTAAATAACATAAGACCCACCATTAAATTCACAATGGAGTTGGAGCAAAATTGTCAAATTCCTTTTCTTGATGTACTTGTCACACGAGTAGAAAGCGACATCAGAACAACAGTCTATCGTAAACCCACTCACACAGGACAATATTTAAATCAAGGTTCAAATCATTCTGCTACAACCAAACGAGGCATAATCAAAACTTTGTATAAAAGAGCCGCTCAAATTTGTAACAATTCTCATGACTTAAAAATCGAAATAAAAAACATTAAGAAGGATCTGCAGCAGAATGGTTACAGCCTGAAACTTATAACAGATACTATTTCTAAATTTCAACAAACAGGACAGAGATTACAAGACCAAAATCAGGCAAATGCATTCCTTACAATCCCACACGTTAAAGGAGTATCAGAGAAAACTCGAAGAGTAGCGAAAAATTTTAATATTAAAACAGCTTTTAAATCTAGTAATACAATTCGAAGCCTCCTTAGTAAAACAAAACCGGAGAACAAACAAAATAAGGAATGCATTTACCAAGTTCCTTGTGAGTGTGGTGAATCATACATACACGAAACTAAAAGACCACTATCTGTTAGGCTTAAGGAACATCAGACGAATACCCAAAAAGGTGAAACCACGAAATCAGTGGGCAGAAGCAAAGGTTTTGCACAAGGAGTCACACTGGAAGAAACGAAAATTCCTTGAAGCTGCTTTTATTAGGCAGAATCAGGGTATTTTCAGTAAACCAAGTGTTGAAATCCCAAATATTTGGAAGCCCCTCCTTGGGCGGAGCCAACTTCTTAAACTTCAAGGTTGAGTAATTTCTCACACTATATAAGTATGGAGCCTTAGGAATTGATTGTAGTTTGCACCTGAAGACGATCAGAGATTGTACTGATTGAAACGTCGTGTATAAATAAAATATAGATAATGGAAGTCCGAAACACAGAGTTAATTTCAAACTAAAAGGTATTTAAAATCTCTCTCTAAAATCAACTTTTGTTACATGCACTGCCTAAAAAACATTCAGCGAAAAAGTGTAGTGATTAACGCCCAATCTTGAATTTCGAGATGGGTTCGGGACAAGAGAGGAGAGAGAGTTTGCATTCAAGTCTTAGTTCAGCGGTCTAGGGATATGTCGGTGACAGTATATGTCTGTTTCGTAGATTATGAGAAAGCATTTGATCGAGTCCAACACGAAAAGTTCATAGAATCGATAAAAGAAGTTGGTGTCGATAATCGCTAATCTATACTGGAATCAGACTGCTCAAATAAAGGTTGATGGCCAACTGTCCAAAGAGGTCCAAATAAGAAGAAATGTGCGCCAAGAATGTATATTGTCTCCGCTGTTGTTTAATATCTATAGTAACAAAATAACAGAGAATGGACTTCATAACTGCGAAGAGGACCATAAACGGCATAATAATCAACAACCTACGATATGCCGACGACACTGTTATAATAGCAGACACGCTGAAAGGCCTGCAAGAGTTGTTAAATCAAATTGCTGCCAAAAGTTCGCAATTCGAGCTTAACTTAAATGTTGGAAAAACAAAATGGATGGTCATATCCAAGGAAAAAAACATTAGAGGCATGTTAGAAGTAAATGGGCATACTTGGGTTGCGCTCTTAATGAGAACTGGGACAACATGCAAGAGGTTCGTGCAAGAATTAAACAGACAGATCATCTTTTATCAAAATGAAATCAGTGTTTTGTAGTCGCGATCCTGATACCACTCTTTAAATTCGTGGGCTTCGGTGTTATGTTTTTAGCATCTTACATTATGGCATGGAAGGATGGACACTGATTGAAGCCATGTGCAAAAAGTTAGAGACATTCGAGATGTAGATGTTTTGCTTAGAATAAATAAAGATCTTGAAGTGTTATTTACCATCAAAAAACGAAAACTTGAATATTTTGGCCATATTTTAAAACGGACAAATATAAAGTTTTAAAATTGATAACAGAAGGCAAAATTTAAGGCAGAAGAGGTCCGGGTCGTAGACGGATCCGAAAAGCAGTGGACAGGGTATACAGACCGCTTCAAGCTACTGCGAACATAGGGCGGAAGAAGTCTAATTTGCCAGTGTACGTACATGCAGAGACACCGCACGCCTATCAGTGAAGCAACCAACACTCAGGCCGCCGTTCGCCTTGTATTTAGTACGCCTCTAACCACGGTACTGTGTGGAGCGTAGTCAATGAAACCGGAATTTGGTCAATAAATACGCAAACTTTTATAACGTAATTTTCTTATTTTTTGTCACTGATAAATAGGAGCGTTTTATTGACAACTGCTCAGATTTATCAGTGACGACGTGTTACAATGAAAATAATAAGGAGAAACAAAATAAAAGCAAGTTCTCAAAATAAAATAATACATTCTAAAAACCAAAAAGATTCTCCCAGTCAAAAAAAAATTAAAGCAAATGTTCGAAAAGTCCTCCTTGCACGGCTAGACAATATCCGAGCCTACTATAAAAACCCCTTCTAACGTTTCCAAGCATGTTAGAGGTGATAATTTGAAAAGCTTCTTCAAAAACAGATAGAAGTCATTAGGAGCAAGATCGGGAGATCGAGCTGGCCATAAAATAGTTCCCCGTGTACTTATAACCCGATTAGGAAATACATTATCAAGATATTCCCTAACAAGGCCAACATTGTGAACGGAACAACCATCTTGTTGAAACCATGTTTCACCAAATCTTACACCTAACAACTGCCTAGCAGTTGGAATAATGTGCTGCTGCAGTAGATCCAAGTATCTAGGACCATTCAAATTTCAATTGCCGTTAATAAAAAATGGCCCAATTACGTGTTCCCCTACAATAACCCCCCCAAACATTTAGTTTTTGGGGATACTGTGTTCTTACGTCAAAATATAAATGCAAATTTTCCCTCGACCAATATCGAACGTGTGTTGGGTTATGACGATTTGACCATTTGACCATCTGCACTTTTTCGGCAACTTCGTAGACGTAGTTCAATTAAGAACTTACCCATCTGTTTCTCGAGCAAGGCAGAAATAAAACAAAATGAATTTCCAAAGGATAACACTGTAGCGTGCTTCGAATCCACCTCGGTCGTACGGCACGGAGAGTAAATTGGACTTGATTCCCCCTATGTTCGCAGTAGCTTGAAGCGGTCTGTAGATCATGCTGATGATAGCCAACGGTCGAAGAGAAAGAATTAACTAACGACAGAACTAATTACTTACAGTACGCCTGCCTACCTAACCCACGATTTTTAAAGTTAACGTTACCGTTTCTGTTTGTTGTTGACGGATCTTAACGGCAACTATAAATGACTCATTTTCACCAAGAATGAAAATCCATTCGCCCGAAACATATTACAAATTTTAGATTGTGCCTTTTGGAAAGAACTACATATTTTTTAATAAAAATTACTTCTCAATAAAAATAGCATAATAAAAAAAATTGTATTTCTGAGAATTCCTCCTAAAAAATAATCTTTTATGATCTACACCATTTTCGTATTTCAGCGAGCTGTACCCATGTCACCCCATCACCTACGCTGCCGAACGTTTTTTAGGTAACAGGTTGGTGGTGAGAGTGACAAGACACCAGACTCCCTGATTGAAAGGTAATGATGTTTACTTTGCGTAGTCCCGATATTGTTAGTGCCTTTCACTCTATATGTATAGACTTCAAAAAACAGGTGAGAATGTTTTTTATTAGTCATCTACGCTTCCTTCGGAAATATAGGTTCCGTTGGCTTTTGAAAAGTGTTCTTTTTTGATAACATTTTTCTAATTAACTAAAGTTAACCATTTTACAGTTATTTTATTTAAAAAAAAGTGTTTTCTTCAAAAATTCCACCTACGCTACAGCCATCTGGTTTTGTAGGTGATATTTGGTGGTGTAGGTGACTTTTTCTGACTTTTAACAACTCTGTCACTTACCCTACTTTTAACAAAAATTGAAAAGGACGGCAAATATTTAAAAAAATTCAAGAAATATTTGTTTTGTAAGACAAATATATTAATTAAAAATTATAATTTTAGATTCAATGTGTAAGGTGTAATTTGTATGTGGTAGCGTAGGTGACACTACAATTTATCAAAATAAATGGCGTAGAAAATAAAAAACTGTGCGGCTTTCACTCAGATACTATACCTAAGCTAAAATATCTTTTTTCGCCATTTCTTTTTCTTGATTCCAGGTGAGAACGACCCAAATCAAGAGCAAAGGGTTTATGCAGTTCCTATAGGCATTTGTAGTAAGCTATTTAGACTTAGTTACAGTTGAAAATTTACATTAGCTGCGCACCTATGAACCGGTCTACTTAAAAAGGTGACACGTTAATATCAACTAAGTTGTCACATGCAGAAAATGTAACGGTCTAGGCAACGTATGATAAAAAAAGGGGCCGTATAAACATTAGACAGCGTAACAAATGAATAATAAAAGTACACGCCTGCTTTCTGCTACGATATTATCTATATTTTATACTTCCTCGGTCTTTTTTGCTCTTTTACGGCCGCTCAGCATGGAAATGTCACCGGCTTCGTTTATAAGTCAGAACCCTAGGAAAGTATTTTATTTTCCAACGTAGTTAACCTTTCCTCCTTAAGGCCCGGTCTCTCAGACAGCCAAACTAAACTATGCGCGGTTTCCACAAATGACAATAATGACTCTCACTAAAAACAGAGAGCATACAAATTTAAATAGAGAGGACACCTAATGGTAAATTCGCGACCCTGCTCAACTGACTTAAAAACCAAGTGGTGCAGCTATCGTTTTTTTTTGGTTCTTGGCTTGGAAACTTTGTGCGCCACTTTCGCTTTTGCTCGTGCAAAGCAGTGGCGGCGCACAGGAAAATCGTATTTTTTGGACCAGTTCCGCGTTGGGAACTATTCATAATATCGATCGTCCGCGTTGCGCAGCAGACAACAGACCCGTGCCGGTACAGGTGGCGAATACAGAGAGAGGCGATCGACCCCCTCTCCGACGAAATTACGTACCAACTTGCCCAAAAATGTTGCCCTGCGGCGGCAGTTTTTTAATTTTAAATTAAACATTACTCTTTTACAAGGTTTCGTCTTCGGCGGTCAAATTAAAAAAAACCATAATCAGGTGTTAGGTTTCTGACAAAATTTCTTTGTCTTTCCCTTTTGGAGAAGACTCCCCATGATGGGAATTGACATGGTTACGTCACAACTCTTTTGGATTAGGAGAACAGAACCATTGAAGGAATATCCAAGGAAATTTATCATATGAGACTATCAGTTTTCACATACCTTTTCACGCATTTTGATCTCCTAAACTTTAATACTACGTACTATTGGAAAAACTTTTTAAAAATACAATTAAAACATTTTTGATACTTGTAGACTTAGCTAAGTCTTTTTTTTGTGGTTTTTAGAGGTGTGTTCATATGTGATACACACGGGCCACTGAGGTTGAAATTTATGTATTTAGCCCATGTGTAGCATAATGATACACAATGTATTAATAAAATTTGTATTCCAAACTGCAAAAGTACTACACGTGTACTTAAAAAAGGCATTAATTATTTTTCAAAGAAACACCTTAGACATAAAAACTTTTTATCACCGCAGCCTGGGCATTTGGTGTTACATGGTTTTGAATGATTGGAGGCATGCCCTCTACCGTACCTTTCTGAGTAATGTTTTGTTTTCAGTACTCCCACCAGCGTCAGCATCCTAAAATAAAAACTTTTAGTTTCAAAAATAAAGTATCATATCTTAGCTTTGAAACGCAAAACGACAATAAAAAATACTTGTCTAAAGCAAAAAATAGCCATACTACATACACTATGCTTTTAGTAGACCAAAAAAGGCTTAGTACTCATGCAAATAAAAATAATAAAAAATACCACATACCTGCTGAATCTGAGAATTATCATCTACTGTTTTACGATGGCGACGTTTCTGAACATATTCTAAAGAATCTGCACTGGATTCCTCAGAACTCTCAGTATAGCAAGATCTGCATCCGAGTCGTCACATACATCAAAATCGCTTATAAAATTATATTTTTGGCATATTCGGTCTTCTGAAAGGGGTCTTTTTGTCCCACACGACATATTTTAAATAAATACTTGTAAACATAGAACACAGATTATTTTAAATATTCGCCACGTGCTTCCGAAATATCGGAGGAGACTAAGCAAAAAACAATGTGTGGTGCAGCAGAGCAGTGTTGCCAAACCAAAAGATTTTTTCCCGACCCAAAAAAAAATTTTGGTATCCACAGCCCAGACCTCTCAAATTTCTTATATAAGACCGTGCTACTTGTGTTGGCCTGGCATACACAGTCGTTTAAATTTGCTAAGTATGTGTGTATCAAAAATATACACATGGGCCCAGGCGGGGAATCTTTTGTATATCAAAAATATACACATGGGGCTTAAAGTCCTAATCATATATTTTTCAAACATTCGGCAGTTTGAGTGGTTTGCTGCAATGTTTGTTTTTTATAGCAAAATTGAAGTAACCTTAGATAGCAAAATATTTAAAAAATAAATAAAAAACACTCATTTTTTACCGGAGAAAACTTAAATTTTATACTATCTGCTTTTTCCTTAATTATTACAAGTAATAATAATATAAGTATGTACGCCAGTGATAAATCGATATTTATTCAACGCGCGGGATTATTGCCGTTTTAATTTTAAATAAATATTAACCCTGTTCGTCCTGGCGCATTCAGCTAACAATAAAAAACTCGCTGTGAATCGCGTTGACTTGCTGGTCGGATATTACCATTACCTGTCCTCTTTATTTAGATTATATGCTCTCTGCTAAAAACCAGTAGAAACAAATTTTATCTTCTTTCAAGGAAATCCCGACCTAAAACGAAGGAATCCAAGAGGGGTGGCCCGTTTTTTTTTGTGTACATTTAGTTTTTCGCATTTAACAATCGGCTAACATCCAGCAAGACGACTCGGCAATAGTAATAAAAGTAGAACAGCCCAACGATCAAACCGAGAAGAGCTCTTGAAGAAAACCAATTAAAAAAGACTTTTCTTTAATTAGTTCTGCCTTATTTATCATTTTGTTGGTTCCCGTCGACTAAGTCGCACTTAATCCCGCTGTCCAGGAAAGTCTTGTACTCGCTCTGCTCGGGCGCAGAATAGACCACTCTCAGAACATAGTTTTTTCGAAAATCGATGACGACAGTTTTTGTAGTTTTTTTTTACCTCATATCAAAATTGAATTTAGAAAATAATTTACACTTTAACAACAAACCAAAGTATAGGAAACGAAACTTCAAGTCACAAATGTTAACCTTACTCTCATGATTCTATGTAAACAAAACCATTTCCTACTCAATTAAATTTTACAAATTTAAAGGATATCGCACTGGATCCATGAATCCTGCGATCTACCGATTTCATTAATTTTTTGATATTTTATTTTCTTCAGTCAGAGAAGCATTTTTGGTAATTGAAACATTTGTGTGACTCTTCCAGATAAGCCACAAATCATTCTCAACTCATAATATTTTTTTATATTTAGATTGATGGTTACAGCGTTAAACTTATAACAGATACTATTTTTAAATTTCAACTAACAGGACAGAGATTACAAGACCAAAACCAGGCACATGCATTCCTTACAATTCCATACATTAAAGGAGTATCAGAGAAAATTTGAAGAGTAGCGAACAACTTTAATATAAAAACGGCTTTTAAATCTGATAATACAATTCGAAGCCTTCTTAGTAAAACAAAACCGGAGAACAGACAAAATAAGAAATGCATTTACCAAGTTCCTGGTGAGCGCTACCTGTTAGGCTTAAGGAACATCAGACGAATACCCAAAGAGGTGAAACAACGAAATCAGGAATCGCCGAACACGCATGGTCAAAACAACACCGAATGAAGTGGACAGAAGCAATTGTTTTGCATAAGGAGTCACACTGGAAGAAACGAAAATTCCTTGAAGCTGCCTTTATTGGGCAGAATCAGGGTATATTCAGTAAACCAAGTGTTTAAATTCCAAATATTTGGAAGCCCCTTCTTGGGCGGAGCCAACTTCTAAAACTTCACGGTTGAGTGATTTCCCATCAAGGTTGCCGGGAACATAATAATTATCAGAATCTATGATAATTTAACAAATCCTCACATAAAACGCCATTTATTCTTATAATTAACCGAAACAGTGAATATATAATTGAGATATAAATAAAGTGTACAATAATAATAATACCTAAGTAATCTAAGAAATTAGTCTTTTTTTTGGTCACTCAAAAATTCAAAAATAACAATACATTTTAAGCGAATGTCATGCAGAACAAAAACTATGATTATTTTTCCCTAAACTTGATAAATTTTCGGATTGCAAATGATAGTTTTTTTCGAAACTCCTGGCAACACTGTTTCCCATAGTATATAAGTACGTAGCGTTAGGAATAGATTGTAGTTTGCACCTGTGAAGACGATCAGAGATTGTACTGATCGAAACGTCGTGTATAAATAAAATATAGACAATGTAAGTCCGGTATACCGTTAATTGGAAATAGGCGAGTGCGGAACTGGATTTTGCAATGGAATACGCTTATTAGAGAAGAAGGATAGTCTTTCTGAAAGTGGTCAACTATTATGTGTCTTGTTGGCCTTTCGGCGCGCATTTTTCCTCCCGTTTTATTGATTAAATGATTATTAAGAATGAATATTTAAATTTTAGCGTGTACTGCAAAAGAAACGACGATTAGGCACGGTAAGATATTCAGTAATAAACTCCCTATTTCAGAAAAATCAAGGAAATTTGAATTAACTTTTACCGCTGAGTTTCGAATCTAAACACGATTTTTTCCATTGTTATTTAAGTTTCTCATATAACATTTTTCAATTGAGAATTCACCACTAGTCTCTTTCATTACCCTGTCGAACCCAGTGAACTGGAAGAAGGATGAATCTTCATTCCACTACCTTGCAAGTTATCCAGCCCGCAGAGGAGCTAGAAGAGAAATCTTCCATCTCGTCCTTACTTTTATACACAATACACACAGTCACAATACCAGAACGGAATTAAGCAGAGAGGCGACGGTCTGCTACACGGATAGCTCTAAACTGTCAGCCAGGCAGACAACAAGCGCAGGAGTATACGCGTAAAGCCTAGAAGTTCAGAAGTTATCCACTTAGAGAACCACGCTACGGTGTTTCAAGCGGAGGTATACGCCATTATCATGGCAGCAACCCTACCGGAGTTCAGGAATGGCAGGTGGTACATATACATATGCTTCGACAGCCAGGCTGCCCTCAAGGCTCTAAGTGCACCCAAAATAGTCAGTAGTCTGATGGAGGAGTGCGTTGAAGCACTGCAAACACTGGCTCAAGACAAGAGGGTAACACTGATGTGGGTCCCAGGTCATGAGGGAATACCAGCGAACGAGAAAGCGGACGAACTTGCCAGACTAGGGGCTGAAACCCAATACATTGGACCGGAACCTCTTCTGGGAATAACAAGTAAACAGGTACAGAGTAAGCTCAACAAATTGGCGAACAATGAAATGAAGACGTCCTAGGAGGCAATAGTCAAAGTGCAGACCGTCCAATCCAGAACTAAATGGCTCTTAGTCAAGACCCGAAAGGACTGGGCATAATCGGCTGAACAAACAGCTGACATAAATGAGAGTAGCAGGAGATTCCGTGTTGCCGGCTTGCGGGCTTGAAGAGGAATCGGCTCAGCACTTAATAGCAGAGTGCGATGCATATGCCAGATCAAGGCAGCTGAAGTAGAGATTTCCCACGATAGAGGAAGAAGAACTGCACTCGCTCAAATGGGCCGACATACTAAACTTCGTAAAGATGACAGGGAGGCCCGGAGAGAGAGTTGCAGCGGAAGTAGGGGCATAGGGGTAAGGAACGGGGTATGGCAGAAAGGGCTCATGAAGAGGCCTAATTGCCATGCCCACGGGCCGCCCCCATACTACTACTACCAGTACACTTTTATGGAAAGGGTCAAATTGAGGGGGACGGGGAGACATCTACTACTACTATCACTACGGTTCATAAAATACTATTTACCCTCAAAATTATTTAGTTTCAGCCTCGATTTCTCAACGTCAAACACCAAAATATTTTACGATCACAAAATTTTTATTGTCTTAATCCAGCTCTGAAATCGAAAACGAATTACTTTTTATGTCTTTGGAGAAGAGGGACGGGTTGCCTTTTTTTGTAGGCGTTTGCCCTTTTACTTGAAAACCAAGGCATTTACATTTGAGGCACGTAGAAACTCAAAATATTACGATTGATAACAATGCCGAAGGTTCGTTCACATCCAATCACAAATGACTACATTTAACTCTCTGCGTACCCAAATCTCTCAATTTGAAGTTCGCTTGAAAGTGGGAGTAATTTCCTTTTTAGGGGTAGCGAATTGCCCTGTCTTTATGAAAGAATAAAAATAAAGACATTTCTTTTTTGAAAATGAATAAAATATAAGAGGTAAAAAGTGGGTAGGTATATTAACCAGCAAAATAAAAAGAAAAGCTGCTTCATATCTTTAAGTAAAGGCTGTGGTTGTCCGGAAATTATACGTTTCGTTTTTGTAAAAGTACGCCAAATAAACATCACGAGTAATACGAGTGTCTTTGTTGTTTTTATTCTAATTTTATCAGGGCTATAATCAAAAGCTCTATTTTCGGTATAAAAATGGAAGTCATTAGTGACATTTGCCACAACAAAACTTTTCCTTTATAAACAAATTATCCTGGTCAGAAAATAAAAAATTGATTTGCTACATTCAATAAAACATTACCAGAATTTTTTTTTCTGTAATGTTAATAAATATAAATAGCTTTAATTTAAAGATAAATTTTTTGAACTGCTAGGGATTGGTTGGATAGGGTCAAATAAAACCACAGAAATCTGTTGTTTTCAATGCCGACGTTTCGACTTTTATAAAGCCATCTTCAGAGTTTGTACACTTCGTTGGTACTACCACAACGTCCCTTTTTATTAATATTATTGTTGTAGACAGAAAACAAAAAAAACCCAAAAGTACAAGTAACAAATTGTTTGGTTTTTCATTTATATAATACTTGTATAATATAATAATAATAAAAATAGTTTATAATGTTTGCAATTAAACCAAAAATCCCAATTTGACTTATTGTGCCCTGAAGATGAATTTATGAAAGTCAAAACGTCGGTATTGAAAACAACAGAGTTCTGTGGCTTTATTTCATTTTTTTAACTGAAGGTTCTTGGTTGTGTGAATTATTTTATTTTTATTTATAAAATTCTCCGATTAAGCTTTAAGACCACAAAAACGGCAGAGATTTGACAACACTGTGTTGTTATTTTTTTGAAAGAGCAACAATAGGTGGCACGCTAATACCATTTCGAATGAGATCGTGCAGTGTTCAGAACACGGTGCGAACACCATATGTGAGGAAAACTATAACTTATTAGAAACGTAACCATTTATTAATGCTTCTTTAAAAGGTTTTGATGCTCGGCTTCATGCTTCGTGGATTGCAATGTCTCGAAATTAAAAAGAATTAAAAGAAAAATCATTATTCAACACAAAAAAAATAACAAAATTTCCGTATTATTTTTATCACTGGACATGTATCAATTTATTGGCCGAATTTTCCATTAGACAAGTGGCCGGTGGCTATGCAGAACCTGAATTCCAATACTGCAATCGAACTCATTCAGTTTTATTATAGATTCTGGACGATTTTCTTCGGATCCTGACGCGTCCATTTTCAAGCACTTTTTAGTTTGTAATCTTGTTGCCATGGAGATACAGCATTAAAATTGTGACTTGACTAATTTTTGACAACTATTTGAGAGTTGAGTGATTATAAGGACACCGAAAAAATGGTTATTAAGGTACCGATTCAGATTTTTCAGGAGCGTGCGGAAAAGTAGTGCGGAAAAGTGGCACTTTTAAAATTAAAATGCGTGCGGAAAAGGGACACGCACGCTCGTAGAAAAAGTATTTAGATAGTACGTTTAATGTCACTGATCTTACTTTTGAAGATATCACATTGATGGCAAATTAAGTTAAAATTTTGGCACACGACATAAGTTGGAGATTTAGTAAGAAGTTGGGTCTATCTTTCTCTAGTTTAAATGTGTTATTATGTCTATACATGTAAGAACCGTGAAAGTCAAGCTTACTAAGTCGATCAGAACAATGTGTGCCCAATGATCAGCACAATGTGTGTGTGTGAAACCCAAGATTTTGTTATACTCGGGTGACACAGTGTTATAGCATCAAACGATACGTAAGTACAGACGTTTGAAATTCTGTTTTGTTCACCCAGCACCGCCGTTTTTCGATTTGGAAACGTTTTGTTTTTGAAGCCCGTGTTTCTTCGTCTAAAAGAAAAATATCCATTTTCCAGTGTTCGCACGAATTTACATTTAAATAGTATCATTCTTACTCCGCCAAATAAGAAAGGCATAAACCCTCTGGAGGGGAGAAAGAGGGAAAGGATCTCGCAGTGTTTTTACAGTAAGAGCTTCCATCTATTTTTTATCAGTTATCCTCCTTTTCTTACATAGCCTTGAGGATGTTATTTTACCTGCTCAATTAGGTCTGGTCACAGATTAGAAACCGAATCAGATATTTATATCCGCGATGTTTAGAAACTGGATTTTTTCGAAAAAAAAACCTCAACAGAAGCAAATAATGCGTCTGTATAAGTACTGCAAAAAAACTTATAGCTTATTCTTAGTTAGAGAAAGAGTCAATAAAATTTTCTTTATAAAAAACAATTTCGTTAGCCATTTTTTGCAAGATGACAAAAAAATTGTCAGTATTTTATAATATATTTGTGTGTGAAATATCTGTATTTTTCTAATCTGCGACTAGCTAAAAATGCGGACGACCGAATCCCCAAAGAGAACAATTTTCATTTAAAATACGTCGTCTTTCATCCCGCTACCCGCAGCAGTAAAATAACATCATCAATTCAATAAACCCTCTGTACCAACAACTTTAAGGCGACAACCGAAAACTCCCGGCCGCGGTTACTGTAAAAATATCCCGGGCTAAAATAAACTTTGGATAGTAAAATGTCGCCCGAGAGCAGGGTGCAGCTTAACTTTATCGTATTTGGCCAAAAAAATGTAATACCTTTAAGGTTATAGTTTCTCCCCAGATTTTAAGTAAAAAAAAAGTACAACTGGCAACGCCTTGTTCTTTAATTTTTCGATCTTTTGCCAAAGTGCACAGGAAAAACTAAAGATCAAAATTAGCTGAAATTTTGCAGTGGTGATCATTTTTAGATGCTTAACCAAAATATCTGAAGGATTTTTCAAAATTCTCAATTATTTTTTCTTAAAAATAAAAGCTTTGGTGCTGTCATCTATCCCAAAATCTTCAAAATAATTGCGGTTTAGAAAAAACCCGATTTACAAAAAAAATTAGAGAAATACGCACAATTTCCTCCGGATTACATTTTTCCTTTTTATATTTCCTTGCTTTAGCGAAAATAAAAACTAAGTTTCCTTTTTTCTAAAAGCCTGTGCACTCCGGAAAAGAAAACCGATCAATCAATCGCACTTCATTGAATTTGGGAAACACACACAGTTCAAGTTTTGGCCGATAGACAGCAGAATTTATACGATTCCATGGTTACTGCAGGTGTTTTGTCAACAAACTTTAAATCGGGCCGCAGTGGGATAGAAGAGTATGTTTACGTTTTCTTACAGAAAACCATTCGAGGTTATGTTTATATTTGAAAAATGTGTTTTCAAAAACATTGTTTTAAAACAAATATGAAACCACTCCGCGTGTGCGGTCGCCCGCCGAAAAAGTCCTAACGCTGCGCGGGCATTACCCCGAGTCTATCAAAGAACCAAGAGAAATTTACTGGCTCGCTGGGATTACTAGGAATTAGCATAGAAGCATTCGGCGCCCATAACCCCACATAAGTTTGATTTTATTTTGATTCAACCATTTTTAAACTTAAATTATTGCAGCATAGTTATGTGCAAATGTACTAGTGAAATCTTGGAGTGCAAAGGGTAGATTTTAGATCCCAACCTCAGTTTCAAAAACAAACGAATACTTGAGTACTAATAAAGCAGGTCAGCAAGGCTCCATTTATAGGTTGGAAAGACTCTTGCTAGTCGTTGACGCTCCTGTTTAAAATAGAATACGATTATTTCGTCTAGCGCCAGTAGCCGATTTTTAAATCTGCATGCTTTTAAGTTAACCTGTTGTCGGTATTAGGTAGCGGTAGTGTTTCCAATTCAATTAAAAATGCACCTGTAAATGCAACCTTAAACATTTTAGACTTATGTGCTTTAGCGGTACAAAAAGCGAAAAGTCAAAATAAGTAACCTAACCCCAAATTTTTGACCCGGTGCTAAAAAATCTCTGCTGTCCCACTGTGGATGCCATGGAAAACAAATTCAATGACGTAAAATTTTGCAAAAAAATCAGGTTGATATAGTTAAATTGATTTCCCGTACAGTGTTGCTAAAAACAATTCCCCAGATTTTAACTACGACCTTAAACAAAAGTTTTGTTGCACATAAAGCGTTTTCAAAAATTCCCAATTTTAATCCAAAATTGACATATGTCAGTAGTCATCTTTAGCCGGCTACATTGAACTCACACCCACATTTTTAAAGTATATTTATAAAAAATAGCTACATTTAGCAAGCGTCTGCCATATTGGAATTTGGACAAATATAAAACATAAAGTCAAATTTAAAAGTTCAAAATTTCATGTTTCCAGAATGCTTAAAACTATTTACATCGGACCATCATTTTTAAAGTTACATTAAATTACTTCGATCCACTGTGCGGCATTGATTTACAATGTCAGTAAAGTAGCGATAACTCGTAGGCGACTTTTTTCCACTATATGCACATTTATATCTTACTGCGTGGTAGATAGGCGATCGTGTAGACTCCATAGTAGTAGTAGTAAAAGTAGTAAGGGGCAACCCGCAGGCCTGGCAATTAGGCCTCTTCATGGGCCCTTTCTGCCATAACCCGACTCGCACCCTTATCCTCCTACTCCCTCTACATATCCTGCCTCTCTCTCTCTCCGTGCCTTCCTGCCTTCCTTACGAAGGTCATCCCGTCAGCCCATCTTAGAGAGTATACCGCCTCCTCTTCTATTGTGGGGGTACCCCACGTCTGCTGCCTAAATCTGGCGTATCCGTTACACTCTCTTATCAGGTGCACCGCTGCAGCTGATTCCTCCGCCCGCCCATATACTGGGCAGGCGGATTCGTCCAACACTGATGCATGAAGTTAAACTTCCAAATCAGTTACATCAAACGAAAAGAATCTAAACAAGAGAAGAACAAAAGATCTTGGGAGGAAAGAACGAAAATTCAAAATTGGATGAGTGTCCCACAAGGAACATACAAAAGACCAAAGCGAAAGGAGAAACAATTAAACGATGTTTCGCCCGAGGTGACCAGCGTGGGCTCCCTCGATCCAGACATCATTTAACACCATCGCACACTCTGACTTGCAACTCTGAATCACTCACAAATAGGCATCGTTCCGCATAGTACTTATTATAAGTCACCTGATACGGGTTCGTCCTGGCGTGTTAATCTTTCCGATAGGAATATGCTCCTAAGACAATTAAAACAAGAAGTTAAACTTCGAAATCAGTTACATCAACCGAAAAGAATCTAAACAAGAGAAGATCAAGATTAACACAACATTGTGTACTGAATAGGAGCTATTGAATTGCAACCAAATTAATATCGGTAAATATCAGTAGAGTCGTTACTTCGTAAAAGTAATACTAAACAAATTAAATGTGACAACTATGAAGTAAGCCTCGCACTGTACAGTTTTTTCGTGCTTTTAGTAATGGTATATAGTTATATACTGAAATATATTTCTTTCGCATATAATTTTATATTTTAACGACACTGTGGTAATTTTTTAACGGTAATAGTGACCACACTAAGTGACAATGATGACATTTTTCCTTTAAATTCTACTACGCTACACCAGTGAAGTTGACTATAATTGTTGCTTGGGTACTGCCTTAGTGTACTTTTATGAGAGAAAATACCTTCTTGCTGTCAATATGGCGGCAAACGTCGACAAAAGGGCAGTAAAACGGTAAGAGGGTGATCTGCCTTTAGTAAAAGAATACAATACAAAGTTGCAAAGCATGAAGTTTCAAAAAGTGCTCATGATACATTTATAAAGTAACTGCTGGTGTTAAATAATTCCCTTTTGTGTGCCAAATAAAAAGCCCACTGTCTGCAGTAAACCGGCAAATTAGATTAGAATCGCAAACTTTCCAGAGTTTCGCGAGACGCTCCTGGGAGCGGGACGCGCGTAGAGCTGACGCGTATCAGTTGCAACCTTAGAGTATGGAAGTTGCCCCGTGCATGCGCGATAAAAGATGCTGCTTGGTAATTTTCGGACTTTACTCAAATTTCTTTGCGAATTCTCCGCCAAGATATTTGTGCATGCCACTGAGTTCTTGGATTTTAATTATTAAAGGTTTACATGACAGTTTTCAGATCGATTTGAGAACGTTTTCAGATTTTGACAACAGATGTTGTACGCCAATTTTTAAGCAAAAAAGTTCTGCTTATACTTAAGTGTGCTAAAACCAGTGTTAGTTCAAATATACTATCAGTTGCTTTATGATATTATTGTTTATGTTTTTAACAAATATAGCCTAAAGCTGTGAGTGAGTCAGTTACAATAAGCACCGCAATTAGTAAAATTTTAATACATCAGACCTGTGGCTCCATGTGCAAAGATTTTATGATTGAAAAAATTAGTACTAATTAAATGCCAAGTCAAAAAGTGTTGTGCTCTTGTAGTTTCCGAGATATGACCTGCACTGCTAGCTACCTGTTAAAGATAGCAGTGCGCCATGATAGAATGTTCGCGAAAAGTGGTAGAGTGGTCTAAATATCAATAAGAACATTCTATATTTTTTACTGTTTTCTGCAAATTTTTTAAAATTAACTTGGTGCCTGCATATTTCGGAAACTATAAGAGCACAAAATTTGGTTAATTGACATTTGACACTCTTAAGTATCCGCTGTTAAATTCTTCTGTGGAGGCGGGTCAGGTCTGTTGAAAATTTCTACCATAATTCCTATAACAAAAGTATTTAAATCAAGGCATGCCAGCGATTTGCGACCAATAAATTTGCTTTGTAGCATTGATAAAATATTGGAGAAGGTAGTTTACATGCAGCTTGTTCAATATATTTTCAGTCTGGGTTCTGTTCAAAATTTAGTTGCGAAATAACTGTGCAGGGTGTTTTGCAGGACTGGTGCTATATTTCTTGACGTGGGAAGAGCGTTTAAAACGGTAAATAGAAGAAGATTAATCTTAAAGTTAAAAAGAATAGGTATTAGAGGGGTAGCCTTAAAATGGTTTATTAGCTACTTATCTGACAGAAAACAAAGGCTACGAGTTAATAACTTGGTTTCAGAGCATATAGCTAATGATTTTGGCGTTCCGCAAGGAAGCGTTTTAGGACCTCAGATGATGCTTCATTTTATTTTGCCACCAGTGATCTGGAACAACTTAATGCTGCCTGAAAAATGAATAGCAGTGGTGCAATGAGAATGACTTTGGGCACTATGGACTTTAAGGTAATGTTGGGAGATGAAGAAATTGAAAGAGTAGAAAAATTTTAATATTTGGGGGTGTGGATAGACCGTAGATTAGATTTGAAAGCACATGCACCTGAAATTATAAAGAAAATTGCTTTTAAAGTACATTATCTTTCTCGATGTTCTCCGTATATGTCATCTTGGACTAAGAAGACTGTATATAATACTCTAAGTCTTCAACATTTTCACTATTGCTCAAGTATTCTTTTTCTTCTTAAACAAAATGAAATATTTAGATTACAAAAACATCAAAACCGAAGTACGAGAGTGATACTCAGAAAATCAAGGTTAAATCCTATAACAGATATGCAAAAAGAGTTACAATGGCTACCAGTGCGTGAGTTATTACTCTATAACACCTTAGTATTTATTCATAAAATTAAACTTGGCCAGAATCCGCAATATTTGTTGAACAAAATTAAGTATACAAACAAAATTCATCAATATAACACACGAAATAGGGAAAATTTTAAAGGTTTAAAAAAATATAACGATCTACCAGTAAATATCAAAACTATGGAGACGGTAAAATTCTTTAAAACAGGTCTAAAAAATTTCATGTTCAATGAAATCAATATCCAAGTAGGCAGTATAGGTTTCTTCGGTTGTTTATGAATTGTCAAAATACGTTTGAATGTTTTTTAAATTTGTTTTTGTTCTATTTATCTACATAATATATATTAAAATTTTGTGTTTGTATCGTCGGCTCAAAAAATATTTTTATTAATAAAAAACTTTTTTATATTATAATATATTACATTTTAAATTATCCTATAATTATTATTTAACACACTAGGTACTGCTTTATTACCTAGTAATACCTATGTAATTAGTGTAATGTAAAATATTAGGCTTGACTAAATAAATGATTTATATATATTTAATTAGCACCTAAATAGCACTAATTTATTCAAATATCAAAAACACCACCAACGTCTTCTTTCACGAGAACTCAAATATGTGTACGACCTAAAGTTAGCAGTGCACAAATACAATTTTTTAAAGTTGAAACGGTAGCATTTAATTTGCTGGATCATTTAGACCACTCTGGACCATTCTGGTATGGTGCACTGCTATATTTAACGGGTAGCTAGCAGTGCAGGTCATATCTCAGAAACTACAAGAGCACAAAATTTTGTGACTTGGCATTTAATTAGCACCTTATTATCACTAATTTTTCCAATCATAAAATCTTTGCACTGCTAACTTTAGGGACGAGTATTTTCTTTAAAAACGAGAAGCCCTGTGCTCGCACACAAATTAGCCGAAGCGTCAGTAGCATTACAAAACACGTCTGCGTACGCTAGCAAACCGGTGGGGAAGTCTAGCTAAAAGTAAAGTTTTCCCAAACCTCATACATTACGTTCTTTATGCTTACCGCTGGGACTTTATTTAATGATTTAAATTTTAATACACATACTAGCTAGCCTGGACTACATGGAGGTATACTATATGCCAGCCAACGACCCCTCTATTCAGGGCCGTACGTGCTTTCAGGGTCCTGTGGGAC
Source organism: Oxystoma pomonae (assembly GCA_963921995.1). Lineage (NCBI taxonomy): Eukaryota > Metazoa > Arthropoda > Insecta > Coleoptera > Brentidae > Oxystoma > Oxystoma pomonae. The sequence continues at coordinate 90,175,136 of OY998169.1, forward strand.
TCACCGGAAATTGTGCGAGTTGTTATATGCGGAGGGAAGGGCTCACGGTTGCAGGAATAGGGATTTGTCAGTAATCCCATAAGAAAAAAAAACAATATACCTACCTGCAGTATATTTTTGAAGTTGTGGCATATTAAACTCTTTTTGGATTTACTAAAAAGGTATATTCTGTTTTAGAACGGTCCTAGGTTTACGTTAAATTTTTGGTTTTAATCATTTAAAACCAAACCTCCTTGAGTTTTGGACATAGTTTTATTTATAAAAAGAATTTTAATAAATTTGTCTATTGAATAATCATCTTAATACAATCTTTTGTTGGATTTAAGAAGAAAGTTTCAATTTAGAAGAAAAGAAAATTAAAAAATTTAAACCCACGTGGGGTTTAAATAGTAAACACTCTGTAGAACAAATTAAAATTGGGGTTATATGTCACTTTAATTAAAACTTACCCTTGATAATTAATTTTTCCAATTAATATTTGATGTCACACAACGAATTAGATGGGTAATAATAAAATAAGGAGTGGAATAATTTTGTATTTATTTAAAGTGTTTTTATTTATGAAATGTATTAAAAAAATTAAATGCAAGTTTTTTACATTTCTGTCACTGTTGAAATGTCAGTTTAAAAATATTAGCGCTGCGTTCAATCACAAACAGCGAGTTCGAAACTTTTACCTCTGCTTGCACCTTGGATTGTACAAACCTCTACTAATGACAGCTACAGCTTTAAAATGAGTAAGCTTTGAGTAAGGAAAGTTTTTTTGACTGAGCTTTTAGCTAACCTCAATATTTTACTTTCAGTTTGTAAATAAATTAATATAGCTGTTTTGGGTTTTGTTGTTTGGTATATTTTTCGTGCATAATCAGTGACCTTCGCTTATGTTTGTTTCGCCTCGTAGTGCCCTCATAAGTATATTTTTTGTTCATAAGTATATTTTTTGTGCTGAAAACGGGTTCAAAATATGGCGTTTTTGTAGACAAAATTGGAGGTGTTTTATTGGTTAATTAACAACTTCGGATATTAAATAAGGTAAATTAATCCTTGTAAAAACGGTTACTTACGGAAATTATAATCGAACTTATTACCAATTGCTACAAAACAATCCTTTCTGGGGGCTATAAATTTAAACCACCCTCCAGAGGTGGTCTAAAAAATCACCAACTTTATAACCTCAAACACATATAATGAAGCTTTTATGTGCCAAATTTTTGGCGTATTCAGCATTTGCCATTTTGAAACCTGTCAGAAAAAATTAGTTTAAGGGCATTTTCTCCTAAAATATGGTATATTTTGAGAAAAAAAGCAGTTTTTCAGTGGTATTTTGCAATAGCAACACAAAATAATGAATAACTTTGTATCTTTTCTGTATGGGTAAGTGTTTTTTGAAAACTTGTTTAAAAATTTAGTACCCCTCACAGGTGTAAATATTTAGACCTGTGGGGGTACTATTTTAGATCTTAGTAAATCCCACTCTTAAGTTTTATGAAATCAAAATTTAATCTTGAATTACTCAATTCCTACGTTTGTTTGAAACTTTGAGACAATGACGAGTTTGAAATTAACTCTGTGTTTCGGACTTCCATTGTCTATACTTTATTTATAGACGACGTTTCGATCAGTACAATCTCTGATCGTCTATGGGAAATCAGTCAACCGTGTTTTGAGTTTAAGAAGTTGGCTCCGCCCAAGGAGGGGCTTCCAAATATTTAGAATTCCAACGCTTGGTTTACTGAAAATACCCTGATTATGCCCAATAAAGGCAGCTTCAAGGAATTTTCGTTTCTTCCAGTGTGATTCCTTGTGCAAAACCTTCGCTTCTGTCCACTTCATTCGGTGTTGTTTTGACCATGCATGTTCGGAAATTCCTGTTTCACCTCTTTGGGTATTCGTCTGATGTTCCTTAAGCCTAACAGATAGTGGTCGTTTTGCTTCGCCTATTCACCACACTCACAAGGAACTTGGTAAATGCATTCCTTATTTTGTTTGTTCTCCGGTTTTGTTTTACCAAGATGGCTTTGAATTGTATTATTAGATTTAAAAGATTTTTTAATATTAAAGTTGTTCGCTCCTCTTCGAATTTTCTCTGATACTCCTAATAGCGTATGGAATTGTAAGGAATGCATTTGCCTGGTTTTGGTCTTGTTTTCTCTGTCCTGTTTGCTGAAATTTAGAAATAGTGTCTGTTATAAGTTTAAGGCTGTAACCATTTTGCTGCAGATCCTTCTTAATGTTTCTTATTTCGATTTTCAAGTCATAAGAATTGTTACGAATTTGAACGGTGCCGTTATACAAAGTTCTTATTATGCCTCGTTTGGTTGTAGCAGAATTATTTGAACCTTGATTTAAATATTGTCCTGTGTGAGTGGGTTTACGATAGACTGTTGTTCTAATGTCGCTAGTAGAAAGCGAAACTTCTTAAACTTCACGGCCTTAGGAATAGATTGTAGTTTGCACCTGAAGACGATCAGAGATTGTACTGATCGAAACGTCATGTATAAATTAAATATAGACAATGAAAGTATGAAACACAGACTTAATACTCAATCCTGGGTCAAAAATGAATGATACTGTAAGCATAGATTCAGAATTGTGATAAATACGTGTGGAAAATGTGAATAAGCCAAGACCCACATAGGGTTGTAGTGCTACGTGATAATGGGGATGATATATACAATTCTACACGATCCATAATTGAAGATTGCCGTTTTTTATCAATAAAAAAGCCTAAACAGACTGGATACGATGATGGATAGACAGGTAGTTATATGAACGAGGGTAAGGGAGCACCGTCCTGCGAAGGAGCTATCGGGCCATTGTTATCCTGACGGTCTTCGACGTCGATCGTAAAAATGCTTCTGCTGCACCATGCACCATGTTACGAAATTTTTTTCCAACGTTGTTATAGCAACGCTAAGATGTATTGGGATAAGAGCAAAGTCTTCCATAAAAAAAAAACGGTCCGTGTAAGAAGTAATTCTGGCCGAAGACTTTTCTATCGCAAGGAATAGATTTTTCGTTTTTTTTTTCACAATATTGGTGTAATATTGCTAATAATATTTTGCCATTTTGTTTTTAGAAGCCTAGACGCTACAAAATGAAAAAATACCACTAGGTCTATCCAATAGCAAACGGTTTTATTTTAAACATTACGGTAGGTGTTGGAGAGATGTTTGAAACTAGATATTTTGATGTTTGAAACTAGATATAAATTTCATAGCATTCTTGATTGTTTTACTTGAGTAGCAGTAAAACACACGGCTATCCTTGGTCAAAGTGAGAAAATTCCAAAAAATGTTAAAACTTTTTAAAAAATTTCCAAAAATGCTCTCTTTTAATGTCAGAACACCTTTTCGTTTGAAAAAAAATATCGCATTCTATTCGGAGGCAAAAAAACTTTTTCTTGTTCGCCATCTAGTCTATCTGCTGCCTCGCAGACAAAGTTCCACTTTGCCTCCTAATAAAATAAACTAGTTATAACCGATCACCCTAATACACACTATAATCTAAGAGTAATAATGTCGTTGCTTTTAAAAAACTGTGACATCATTCAATAGACTAAAATGTAGAAGAGTTTGAGGAAAGCGGTTTAAACTTTTATTTACCTTAAAACGGGAAAGTTTACCTTTGGAAGAAAACGGATTTGGTTTTACGATGGACCACAACCTTTTTCTCTATACGTATTTTACTTTTCTGTTAAAAAACGTACAATAAAATAACTGCCTTTAGAAACGAAATACTACAAAACATCATTTTTCTATAATATGATGATCAGCACAACGATATTATTTATTATATATGTAGGTGTCTAGACATGGCACACAAAGAAAAATTGTATTTTATTATCCTTTGTGATAAGAAGTAAGAATATAAGTAAAAAAAATATGGTCTATGATCTATCAAACCATAAATTTCTCAGACCGAATTTAATAAAAAAAATCATCGTAAGAACGATTCACTTTAGAAACTGCAATTCGTCAAAGCAATTTTTTATCCGAACCTTATTTCATCAAACCCATTTAATAACAAATTCGAAATTTAACAGATCCGTTTTTAATCCAACCATTGTTCATCGAACTCATTCAATTTCAAACTCGTAATTTGTAAAACCCATTTTTAATAAAACCCGGAATTTGTCAAACCATTATTTATCAAAACCGGATTTCGTCAAGCTCGTTGTTTATCAGAAAATATTTGCTAAATTGACAACGCATTCGCCAATCATAGGCAATCATCCGATACCGAGTACGATTTGTATCGTCGCTATCTGTTGTGCGTTTTTTGATGGCTATGTAAGCCAATTCTCGAGCCGCACCCCCTTCCACAGTCCTGGCACACCCAGTCTCCGGCAGCAGGCAGGTGTTGTTGGTCATCCATTCTTCCATTTTATCGCTACCGTCTACGTTCTCTCTTTTCCGTCTCTAGTACAAGTTTGTGCTCCCTCATGGACTGTTTGGCGCCATGAAGCCCTATCGTTTGCCATGGTCTCGAAGTTGTTTATATCGATGAGACCCTTCATCATATTGCCTTTGAGAACGTCCTTGTACCTTTTTTGTTGACCTCCTTGATTTCTCTTTCCCTCCTGTTTGTTCGTCGGTCTTGCCATTTGATTCTCAGGATTCGTCTTAAACAACTTGAGTGATATTTTTCTAGTCGTTTGATATGCCTTCTGTAGGTGGTCCACGTTTCGCATCCGTATGTTAGAGTTGGTATTATAACTGAGTTGTAGCCGTCCGAACGCTGCGCTACCACATTTTAGGCGATGCTGTATTTTTGCGTCAATAGTCGCATTTGATGATAGGTGGCTCCCAAGGTATGGGTAATGTTCCACGTTCTGCAGAGGATGGCCATTTATGGAAATGTTTGGAGCTTGAAGATTCGTACCTGGTTCTGGTTGGTGAAGAATTTACGTTTTGGCAAGATTGACCTCTAGGCCAATGCTTTTGTAGGCTTGATTAAATGCATTGATTACCAGCTGTAGACCTTCCTCTGTATCGGCTATAACGACGTTCTCATCAGCGTACTGCAGTTCGATTACCGAGGTCGTCGAGACCTTAGTTTTTGCACGCAGTCTGTCTAGGTTAAGTAGGCCACCGTCGAATCCATCGTTGCTCAGGACTGTTGCATTCATATTGTCGTGTAGTAGTCTAAGAATTTGAATATATTTTTGAGGGCATCCAGCTTTTGCCAGTATTTGCCAAAGAGCTTCTCTGTTGACCGAGTCAAATTCTTTGACTACGTCTATGAAGGTCATGAAGAGAGGGCGATTTTGTTCTCTAGATTTCTCTTGCATTTGTCTGGCACTGAAGATCATTTCAGCTGTGTCTCGATTGTACCTAAATTCACACTGTGTCTCTGGCAGATTTTGTTTAGCAATCGGAATTCATCGGTTTGACAGTATCCGTGCAAGTATCTTTCCAACAACAGAAAGCAGAGACATACCTCTGTAGTTTCCACATTGGGACTTGTCGCTTTTTTTGAAAATGGTAACTATAGAGGCGTCTCTGAGTTCGGCAGGAATGGTCTCAGTGGCCCATATTTTACTTATTAGAGTGTGCATTTGGAACTTAAGTTCGCCAATAATACTTACATGAACTGGAGGCGTGCACGAGGTGGCTCGGCGTTACGGCGTTTGGATGCATTTGTCGTTCAATAAAAGAATTCACAGGTAGTGTTCAATACTTTGTGTATAGATGTCGCCACCTGCGTATACTGCGCGCTATCAATATAGCAAATATTTTCTGATAAACAACGAGTTTGACGAAATCCGGTATTGATAATAAAAATGGGTTTTACAAATTACGAGTTTGATATTGAATGAGGTTGATGAATAATCGTTCAATTAAAAACGGGTCTGTGAAATTTGGAATTTGTAATTGAATGGGTTAGTTGCTTGGGTTCGTAATGGTAACGTAATAAAATATAAAAATACAAAAAAAGGCAATTTTTTTCATATTAAATCTCTCATTGTAAACTTTGACAAACGGATTAATATTTGATTATTACCTATTCGTACATTTTCCGTTTCAATACGGCGTTATATTATTTTCTTGTCAAGACATATAATTACTTTAGTCCTTTATCGTTTTATTTTTTAAAGCTAAACTGGGAACGGTTTATTGCAGAGAACAGTTTTTTTTTCTCTTTTACTCTAGAAAAATGTTTAAGGTTCACGCGACATAAGTGTCTATGGCATTTTCATACATGCATATCATTTTGTTTATAGCCATGAACTACTTCTATATTTTAGTTTAAAACTGATGAACCTACCTTACGTCTTACGTCCCTGAAGCTAGCAGAGCAAGGTGCTAATTAAATGCCCCACTTAAAAATTTCGTACTCCTTTTTTTAAAAAAATAAAGCATGTTCTGCTAGCTTCAGACGAACTCAGCAGAGCAATACATCAAAAATCATCGGAATGAAAATTATCATAGTGCATTATAAAGTGCTAATTAAGTGCCTCATTTAAAAATGTAGTGCTTCTTTTTTTTAAATACAGCATGTTCTGCTAGCTTCAGATAAACTCAGCAGAGCAATAAATTAAAAATCATCGAATAAAAATTACTATGGTGCATAATTCGGTGCATAATAAAGTGCTAATTAAGTGTCCCACTTAAAAATTTAGTAATCCTTTTTTAAAAAAAATATAGCATGTTCTGCTAGCTTCATCTGTACATTCTATATTTGTTTAAAAAAAGGAGCACTAAATTTTGAAATGGGGCACTTAATTAGCACTTTATTATGCACTATGATAATTTTGATTACGATGATTTTTAACGCATTGCTCTGCTGAGTGCATCTGAAGCTGGCAGAACATGCTGTATTTCGTAAAAAAAGGAGCACTAAATTTTTAAATGGGGCACTTAATTAGCATTTTATTATGCACTATGATAATTTTCATTCCGATAATTTTTGATGTATTGTAAAAAAAAGGAGCACTAAATTGTTAAATGGTGCACTTAATTAGCATTTAATTAGCGCCCAATTATGCACTATAAAAAAAATTGTTCTGCTTACCTTGCTCTGCTAGCTTCAGGGACGTAAAATATTTACTTTCACTGGGGAATTTTTGAAGCTAGGAGAGAGAACATTCGACATCCAATGCACGTAATGCAATTTTTCATTTAAAATTAAACTAAAATCCTAAATATTGATGGAATTTTGGGAATATGAGCTGTTTATTTACCCTTAATCTGTTTACAAAAATGCTAAAATGCGCCACAGGCAAAATGTTTTAATAAAATTACATTAAAAAGACCATTTTGACACGAAATCGTAACAATCAAAGGTGTTATAGCGCCGCGGGCGAAAATTTTTGCAATGTATAATTTTTTAAAGATTTTTGTTAAAAATTAAATTCTGTGCTCTTGTATTTTATTCCCTATATATTTTGTCTGCTGTTATTTTGTTCTGCCAATTATAACCAGGTTTCTCGGGAGAGGGGGGGTTTAACCCCAAACCCTCCCCCCCCTTCCTTCGGTGCGCTACTGCCTTAACGAAACCGTTTGTGAAACTACTTGCTCAAGTAAAATAATATCAAAAGATGTGAGTTCCGCTGTTCTATTAAAAGGGCATGCCAAAAGGCATTATATGTTAATGCAAAAGCATCGTATATGAGGCGCCCAATTTGTCTCGACGAAGATACATTACGTAGTTACTTCATTTAAAACTGAATTTATCTCGTATGCACATTGAAAAGCAAATTTTGTTATAGCAAAATGATGAATTCGCTAATAATATATTATGGTAAAGAAAACACGCAATAACAAAAAAAATATCTAATAGAGAATTATCCCAACTTAAGTCGAATTGGCAGAGGGGATAAATCGGCTCCATCGACTGCTCTATATTGACTTTAAGAACGCAATAATTTTATCTATCTTTTATTTCCGTTGACAGGGTGCCCGGGCAGTATAGAGTTTTGTTTATAAAATAAATTTGAAATTTTGAAAAATGCTTCAGATATTTTAATTTGATAATAAACAACCGTGCAAAATGTAAAATATTCCTCCTTCATCCCCCCTTTACCAACAATAGACAATTTCCAAGGCTTTGATATTAGTTTAATATTTTTTATTTATCTTTCACAACAGCAATACCTTCTTTGCTTCTTGCGAATCCCTATATAATCCGTCTTTACCGTAAGCTCTTTGTTTGGTAAACTTTCAGAAAAGTAAGAGACTGTTCAACATAACCACACGTTGCCCTCAACATTTTCTCTTGTTTCGATGGTATTTTGATCAATTTATCACGAAAATTCTTAACATTTTCAAGTTTTTATTTCGTAAAATGTTGGAAAATAAAAACTCACAACTCTTCTTGAAAGGTTGAAAACTCATTTTATAATTTCGAAAATTTGTATTTTGACTATATGTAAACACATTTTTTTTAATACGTATGTTGGTTTAATATGTTTGTTAAATATATTCTTTTTTTTTTGTTAGGCGTTTGACATTCAAACCTTGAAAATGGGACAGTAGTCGCGAATCGCGTCGGTTGAGAAGTTTTGCACTCAAAACAAATCGCTTTCTTTCCTCAAATAGTGGGTACTCTGCTAAATACTTAAAAAACTATGGAAAAAGCGTTAGCAGTTGCAGTTTTTTTTTGTAAATCTGGGGAGAATCCATGGCCTTAGATCTTTAGTAATTTGGCTTTAATAATTTACCAGAGACTAAACCTGTTTTAGTCATCTTAAGAAATTCAATATTTTGCCATCTTGGAATCTATAAAAATGTAAAATTTTAGAATTGTTTTCTTTTAGTGAAACTAGACTTACTTTTGGCTTATTTTAATAATTTTTAACTTATAATCACTATTCAAATAGCGTATTCCATCGAGGCAATCGGTGCGGAACTGGTTCGGTTTTTGTGTTCCATTGACAGGCACTTTTTCAGTTTTCCTATTCCACTGGGGAACTGCCACCTTCAGTGTGGCACCGAGTGCCACTTTTTCGGCACCGGATTTAAGGGCTCGTGCCGCACCCAAAACTGTCTCCCGCCATTAAACATTCCAATTGCGCACAGCGAAAATGCTGCTGAGTAGTATCAGCGAGGAACACGAACGAAGCACAATTTTGTGCCATACATCATCGCACAGAAACCCCAAAAATAAAAACATCGAAATATGGTTTATAGGTACTTCAATACAAACTGATTAAAATCACATCAACAACTGATTGCACGCTGTTCTTTTGATTTCGCCCACCATACCCACCAACTGATTGTAATCACGCCACAAGCGATAGAAATATTTTTGCGCGCACTTTGCTCAGATCAGATAACCTAACCTCAATTAAAAGTAAAAAAAGAACTATTTGGAATTTTTGTGTTGTTTAAAACTTCCAAAAATGGACAATAAAGTATAAGTTAATGTGTTTGATCCAGAGGAAGATAAAATTTACTCGGTTTTCTTAAGTCCAGTGGACTCGGAACGTTGTGAGACAGGTAAGTAAGAAAAAAACCAGGAAAGTAAAAAATTTGTTTTATTTTACATTTTTAAAGAGTTTCTTAGAATTTCCCTATGATTTGCTGTTGATTAAACCCAATTTTGTCTCTTGATATTTGTATTTTTTATTAAGGCTTTTAAAATGACTGGGGTTTACTTATATTATATACAGACCGCTTCAAGCTACTGCGAACATAGGGGGAATCAAGTCCAATTTACTCTCCGTGCCGTACGACCGAGGTGGATTCGAAGCACGCTGCAGTGTTATCTTTTGGAAATTCATTTTGTTTTTATTATTTTGTTTTATTTCTGCCTTGCTCGAGAAACAGATGGGTAAGTTCTTAATTGAAATAATACATTTTTAAAACTAAAAATGGATGTCTACGAAGTTGCCGAACAAGTGTAGATGGTCAAATGGTCAAATCGTCATAACCCAACACACGTTCGATATTGGTCGAGGGAAAATTTGCATTTGTATTTTGACGTAAGAACACAGTATCCCCAAAAACTAAATGTTTGGGGGGGGGGGGGTATTGTAGGGGAACACGTAATTGGGTCATTTTTTATTAACGGCAATTTAAATGGTCCTATATACTTGGATCTACTGCAGCAGCACATTATTCCAACTGCTAGGCAGTTGTTAGGTGTAAGATTTGGTGAAACATGGTTTCAACAAGATGGTTGTTCCGCTCACAATGTTGGCCTTGTTAGGGAATATCTTGATAATGTATTTCCTAATCGGGTTATAAGTACACGGGGAACTATTTTATGGCCAGCTCGATCTCCCGATCTTGCTCCTTCTATCTGTTTTTGAAGAAGCTTTTCAAATTATCACCCCTAACATGCTTGGAAACGTTGGAAGGGGTTTTTATAGTAGGCTCGGATATTGTCTAGCCGAGCAAGGAGGACTTTTCGAACATTTGCTTTAATTTTTTTTTGACTGGGAGAATCTTTTTGGTTTTTAGAATGTATTATTTTATTTTGAGAACTTGCTTTTATTTTGTTTCTCCTTATTATTTTCATTGTAACACGTCGTCACTGATAAATCTGAGCAGTTGACAATAAAACGCTCTTATTTATCAGTGACAAAAAATAAGAAAATTACGTTATAAAAATTTGCGTATTTATTGACCAAATTCCGGTTTCATTGACTACGCTCCACACAGCACCGTGGTTAGAGGCGTACTAAATACAAGGCGAACGGCGGCGAACGGCAGCGAATGGCGATCGGAAGCCTGAGTGTTGGTTGCTTCACTGATAGGCGTGCGGTGTCTCTGCATGTACGTACACTGGCAAATTAGACTTCTTTCGCCCTATGTTCGCAGTAGCTTGAAGCGGTCTGTATATTAATATCGGAAATCCGAAAAAAATCTAAACTACAATACGCAACGTCAAAATAAGTTAAATTCTTCTTCTTTCAATGCGATTGAAGTTAGTAAACTGATCTGATAATAAAAATCACTTTCACTTCCCATAATTAGTTCAATCAGAACGAAAGATTACTCGTACTTGCAACAGAAAATAAAACCAAAATTTCAATCCGGATAAGGTTAACGGTTTTCCAGTTCCGCTGTTACAGTCGTGTTGAAACGGCACCAGTGTCATTTTTTTACAGCACCGGGCTAGTGTCAGTGCGAATCTTGAAACAGGAGAGTGCGGAACTGGATTTTTCAAAGTGTCTCAATAAATGGGGAACAATGAACTCAGATCGCCTTGGAGGAAAAAGTCGGGGTGCAGCCAGAACTAACCCAGCAAACATCGATCTATCCACTGATACTTTCCTTTTTTTTCCGCCGTAGACCAGTGAACAGCGTCTTAGCCTGCAGAATAGAGATCGCGGGATCGGAAAGTACGACGCGACGACGGGCGGCCCCACTTCTCAGCAGCTCCGCAGTTGACGTTGTGCATAGAGTAACAACAAACGAGGTAGAAGTAGGCATGGTTGACAGTGCACCGAAAAACTTTGCGGGACTCAAAGGTGGACGGCCGAGGACCCCACCAAACTGGGTAGAGGAGACTAGCCGGTGACCCAAAAAAGGACGACCTGGACTTCTCCGAGATTGGGACTCCATGGGACGCGGCTGGACTCCGACAGATTTGTTAGCGGGAGTGGACAGAGGGTGACTTGGAAGAGGCGGTACCACCTTCGGGTAGCAGGACCACTCCAAAGAGATGCATCTGAAGACTCCGACGGCGACCTCGACCAGCGAAACCGGGAACTCGAACCGCTGGTAACTGCTGGCACCGGCAATGATGTGCATTTTTTTAATTATTTTTATGTGGCAGAGGTTGCACATTTTAAAAGAGTTCCGAAAAAGCAACATTTTAGTACTTTGTTTTTAATAAAGCAAGGAATTGCACTTTATTTTTTTTTAAATCTTAATGCAGCCAGAGTTAATGGCAATAAAACCTTCTTTAAGTTAGATTTAAAAATATTTTGGTATAAGCAAAAAAAAATAAACTTTCGGAAGTAAAAATAGATCATGTAAAAATTTTACAAAAAAAGAAAAAAAATAAAGCATATTATTAGTAGTGGCAAACATGTACACTTGATTTTAAAAAAAACTCATACATGCATTTTTTCCTATGCCACAAAATTTAGCTTTCCATAAGGCACCACCAAATTAATATGCCCGACAGCTTAAAATTCAGTGTGACATCCTTAAAAATGCCACAGATATCAACATTTACAAAAGTTCAAATTATCACTCGAGCAACACCGTTCTCAACTAAACAGCCAGTTAACTCATTTTCGTTTTAGTATACTTTGGCCTATGATCAGTGCCATATTGACACCAAACTGACAGAAAATCCATGTTTTACTTATTAATTTGGTTATAAAAATGGCAGCCACAGTAGGCTAAAGGGCACTGGGGCGGTAGGAGAGAGAGAATGGTGTTGACTCGAGTTATAGAAGACGGCTGGTCTATAAGAAGAGCGGCCACCCATTTTGGAGTTGATAAAATGACGATAATGCGATTGAAAAAGCGCTGGGTTGAAAATAATTCTACGGATAGGAAAGATGGATCAGGACGACCAAAAGTAAGTTCTGAAGTGCAAGATGAGAGACCATCTCAGACAAAATCCTTTTTCAACGTCGGTTGAAGCAGCTAATGTAACATTATTTCCGGGTTATTTAGCAACAGTAAATAGAAGAGTAACGATATCAGAAGTATCTTGTCGAGTTGCTGCAAAGACGCCTTGTCTAACAAAAGGAAAAAAAAAGGCCAGAGTGATTTTTGCACTGAACAACGTTCTTCTTGATAATTACTTCTGGGAGAGGGTGGTTTTCACTGACGAAAAAATTTTGAATCAGCAGGAGAATTTTAGTTTATCGTCCACCAAATTCTAGATTTTAACCCTAATATACAAACCAAATTAAAAAAGCTGGACATTTTGGGTTTGGGTTTTTTTTGGAGAATCGAAAGAAGATTCAATAGTGAACGATATATTGAAATCCTTGAAAACGTTATACTGCCATCTGTACAGGCTTTACATGAAAATAATGACTTCGTTTATCAGCAGGACAACTGTCCAGTCTGTCCAGTTCACACGGCCAATGGTTTCAGAATAATAATATCGAAACATTTCCTTGGCCAGCCAACAGCCCTGACCTTAACCCAATGGAAAATATATGGGGTCAAATCGTTAAAATACTATACCAAGGAATTGGAGACCACGAAATGCTGAAGAGTTAAGCGATGCTATTTATCGCACATTGGATCAGCTCTCAAAAGACCATCAGTATTTTTAAAATTTAACCTTTTCAATGCCCAGACGTTTGCAGCTTGTAATAAAGAAAAATGGTGATCCTATTAAATACTAAATTATTTATTTTAGTTGTTTTTTAAGTTAAAATAATTAATATTAAGTTTACCATCGTTTTTGTCCTAATCCAAGTTTCCTATTCGTCGAATTGTTTTCAATCCAGCGCTGTTTCCATCGTATTATTGTTTTAGGCATTTTAGCTGGTAGTCCGTATATATTATACACTTTTAGAAACGTCAATTTTGTGACTGCATGTATGCGTTTTTTTTTGAAATCTGAAATCGAGACAACAGAGCTTAAAATCAGCGAGTATTGTATAAAACACTTACATCTTGTTACAAAATAGTTAGCTTGCATCTATTGTAAGCAGATGGCACTACTTTCAATATTTTTGCTCCACAGAAGATACTACTATTAGATATATTTGTTTAGACAGCGAGAACTGGTAACCTGCCTTCAGCTAGCTCTCTAGCCTTCAAATCCCACTTCCCTCCCCTCCCCCCCCCCAACAACAACAACAACAACAACAAATAGTTCTTTAGAACAGTCACGACATTTAAGCCCTTCAGGCAGCTAGTCTCCCCAAAAATCGACAAAACTTAGGCTACCTAGCGGTAGGGAGAGTTTAAGAGGTCCACTTGAAGGTCAAGTGGGGGTGGAAGGAAAGGTTTGGCAAAATAATTAGTGTCAGCGCACATAGATGTCCGCTAACACTAAGGATTCTTCCAGATCGGGCCCTCTTAACGGGTGTTGTTGTTGTGGAACTGGTAACTGCGAACTTGAAAATTATTATCAAGAAGATTAGGAAATATGATGGTGTTCGTCTAAGAATCATTATCCCCTTCTGAAGTTATGCGGGTAACTTTCTACTTCCTACATAGTACTTTGCCGTTATTGGCAGCGCGGAAAGCAAGTACTTAAAAAGTACTATTTTTTTAATTCATGTTTTCTGGGAAATGGCTCCTGAGCAAAAACTCGAAAAGACATTCAACTGTTGATAGCAATGCTGACTGGAGACAATCGGCTGAAGGAACAACTGTCGCGCATCAGAGTAGCACGGGATCCCGTCCGTCCAGCCTGCGGTTTGGAAGAGGAATCGGAACCATGTCCACCGTTTTTCTGAAAAGTGTCGTAGGGGTCATTCCATATCAAATCAACCAAAAAATCACAAAAATTTTACGCGACCAATTCCAATTTTGATGATTTTTGGTATATATTTTCTTCTTACCATAAAAGTTGAAAATGCAAATTTTTAGTTTTTTTTTTAATTTTTCAAAATAAAAAAGTCAGCATTTTGACCTTAACAAGAATGTACAAAACTAGCAATATCTCGAGAACCACTTACACTAGGAAAGTAATAAATGGCTCATTTTAAAGTCATTTTGAAGCTCTTTTTTATGAAATATCACAACATAATTTTAACAAAAAAAAAATTGAAAATAAAAAATTGAAAAAAAAAAATGAAAAATTCAAAAAGGCCATTTTTAATTTTTTTGAAAAAAATATATAATTTTGGTCAAAGTGTTACTTAATTATCCACAAAATTTTATGATGGAGAAATGATGGGTTCAATGTCAAAAAAAAATATCAAAAATATTAAGTACATTAAAAATCATGCATTTAAAAAAATAAACATATTTTAGGAGCACCAATAGTGCACTGGATATTAAAATAAATAAATTTGTTGGATGGATACAGGTTTTAAAAAATACCCAGAGGCTTTATCTACAAATTATTTTATTTTAAACTCGCAAAAGAAATAAACAAACTTTTCTATTTCGTTGATAAAAATTAGACAGAAAACACTAAGACTAACTATATACCTTAAATTTATTTTTTTAACTTTCTTTTAAGAATTTCTGATGAATCTGACATTTCTTTTTTGCTGACATTGTAAGTTCTGCCAGTAGCAGTGTTGGGTTCAACTTTTTTTATAAGACTTTCTGGTTTAATAATTAAAATATCTTGAGGTGTTGGGTAAAAAAATGATGAGGCAGGTCCTCGTGGATGAAGAAAGCTTACTTTCAGTTCTCCGCTCTCATTATTTTTCCCCAAGACACAAGCCAGCCACCAAGCACTGTCATATTCTACAGTGACAAACCCTGACTCGATATTTTGCAAAATAATGCTTCCACCTTTAAAAAGATTATGTGTTTCGACCTCTAAGCATGTAGAAAACTGTTTTGCCAAAAACGTGCTTTCTGTAAGAGGAATTACAGCATGAATTTTTTGTGTCCCCGGTATTGTTAAGACTTCCGCAAATCTTTTATTCAAAATTATTTCATGATTTGTATAATCTGCTTCTGTGCAATATTTAAAATCAATGCCAGATATGTTTTCTTCACACCAAGTAAACAATTGTAGAGGTGTCATTATTTGATTGTCATAGGGCCTCTGCAAACTGGCTTTGGCAGCAAGTCTTTTAACAGTTCCTCCCAAGCCATCGCAGGCACTTTTGCCATGACTTGTTTAAAAGAGTAAATGATTCAGCAGGATCTTGAAAATCTGGATCATTTTCTGGAACTTGACTGGGTCTAAAAAAATTTAAAAAGTTAGTTTTTTATAAGAACTTAAAAAGGGGGTAACAGCTGACCCAAAATGTGTACATAATGCCAAGAAATTTGTACATAATGTCTGTATTCTCAAAATGCCATGCAAAATAATGCCATGCAAAATAATGCCATGAGATTTTTCCACTCCGTACTTGACGCAATTGATTTAGTTTATTAATTTTATATTAAAAAATACTATTTGTTACTTACCCTGCCTCATCTTCTTCAGATGCCTTAAACTCCTTTGAAAGCTTTAGTCTACAACCATCACAGATTTTCATTCCCATTTTGACATTTTTGTAACTGCACATCCACTTGGTCACATTTCTTAATTTCCCAAAATGCTTGATTTTTAACTCTAGTGGATCACAGCACTTTACTTTATATTTAGTCCATCCACTTGCCTCACCCATAGTTGAAACTTTTAAAATTACACAGAGATGACTTCTGATAAACCTTCAGTCCAACTATTATGTATCGATTATTTGGAGCTGTATCAGGAAGATACTTGCCAAAAATTTAAAATCAATTTATGCAGGAATTTTCATGTCAGCAAATCCCCACAATGTACCTAAACAGACCAATAAAATGAAGGAGGTGTGTCCTTAATGTTAAACAGGAATAAACAGGCAGTATTTCACAAAAGTATTGGCAGGTTTATACAGGCATATTTTCCTAAGAATTGGAACATCCAATAGTACGTCTCCGGTGGAAAAGAGGTTTTGTAAGTAAATATTACAATGGGGGGCAATGTTAATCTGATTACTGATACAGAATGAAACGTAGGATATAATTTTTTATTAAATAAAATATTGTTAAATATTTTTATAATATCGCTTTAAACCCCATTATATTCTTCTAATTACCAAAATGCATTGTCTATTTATAGGCGATTTTTCATGCATGTGACATTTTTAATAAATTTTTTCACATTGAACCCATGATTTGTCCATCTCAAAATTTTGTGAATAGTTTAATAACACTTTAAAGAAAATAATATAATTTTTTGAAAAAAATTAAAAATGGCCTTTTTGAAATTTTTCAAAAAAAAAATCAAAAATTTTTTTTTTTATTTTTTTTTTCAATATATGTTATGCAATATTCTCATATGAAAGGTCTTTATAAGAGCTTTAAAATGAACCTTCACCTACTTTTCTATTATAAGTGGTTCTTTGGATATTCCTAATTTTGTGCGCACATGTTAAGGACAAATAAGTGACTTTTTCGATTTTCAAAAATTAATTCAAAATAAACAACTGGTCAAAAAAGTCTGAAATTTTGGATTTTCCAGTTTTTTGGTAGGAAAAACATTTATACTAAAAATCATCAACATCGGAGATGGTGTGGTAAAATACCCTGGTTGACTTGATATGGACTGACCCGTAGTACTAATACCATACCATTGTCCAAGATTTTTAAGCGATGATATCCGTCTACGACCTGAACCTCTTCTATTATAATTAAATCCTTTATTTAGCAATAACAGCTAGTCAATAATACAAGTCATACAAAATACTGAAAAAATATCACAAGGACAAGTCTATACATAAGCTATCTAGTACCTACAAAGAAATATAAATTAGGAATAAATAAGGGATAAAATTAAAAATGGGATAAAAATGTTTACTAGTAAAAATGTAACAAGTTAGAACCTACAATTGTCTAGAATTGTTTCTAATTACAAAATAATAAAAAAAATTTAAAATTTTAAAAATTATAAAATAAGAAGAAGAAACAATAAATATATGTATTAAATACAAAATACAAATACAACCATAAGTGAGATTCTAACCAAAGAAAAAACCTTCTATTATCAATTTTAAAAGTTTATATTTGTCATTTCTCAAAATATGTCCATCCAAGATATCCTTAGTATTCTACGATAACACCATATCTCGAATGCCTCCAACTTTTGCACATGGCCTCAGTCAGTGTCCATGCTTCCATGCCATAAGATGCTCAAAACAATACCGAAACACATGAATTTGGAGAATGTTATTAAGATCACGACTACACAACACTGATTTCATTTTGATAAAAGATAATCTGGACTGTTCAATTCTTGCACGGACTTCTTGCATGTTGTCCCAGTTCTCATTCAGGAGGCAACCCAAGTATTTGTATGAATCCGCGCGTTCGACTTGCTGCTCATTTATTTCTAAATGCTTCTGGTGTTTATTTCCTTGTATATGACCATTCATTTTGTTTTCCAACATTTAAGTTAAGCCCGAATTGCGAACTTTTGGCAGCAATTTGATTCAGCAGGCACAGAATAAGGCAGCTGACGTGACGATAGAGGAAGAAGACATACTGAACTTCGTAAAGAAGACAGAAAGCAGCAACCGGTAAGATAGACGTGTGCAAAACGGGGATGGCACAAAAAGGGTTCAAGAAGCGGCCTAATTGATAGGCCCACTACTACTACTACATTGAATTGCAAGATTTATCGCCTGCCATATAGTAAGAGCTTAACACTTCGCTTTGCGCTTATGGGATCTATTTTGCATACTGAACCAGGTATTAAACATTAACCCCACCCAAAGGCGACTAATCCGTCCAAATTTCGGAGGAGGCATCAGTCCAAAGGGCTTATCTTGCTCGGGAGAGACTTCATGTATAATTATTAAACATTACCTGGGTCGTCCGGTATACGATATAGCGTAACAACGTCAAAGCATCTATAATACACGCTCGTGGCTTCGCAAATGACGAATTTAACGGTAATACGTCTTTGAGCCTTAAAGCGATAGTTACTTCCCAGATATTAGGGACTAAAAGCCAAACCACCGCGTAAACGTAACGTAGCTGTGAAATCCAGCGTTCTCATTGGTCAGATCCGACAGAGGTCATCAATCGCACGTCGAACGAGACTGATTTTCACGAGATACGGGCGCTAGCGCGCCCTAGGGTATCGGTACGTCCCGTCGGCGTCGCCTGACCCGGTACCTGAAATCGCCTTAGTCGGGGTGGAAAGGCCCACCTCTACAGGTGACATTGTCGTTAGAGTCTTGTGAACTATCCGTGATTCATGTGATGCAAAAATATTATCAAGAAGATTAGGAAATATGATGGTGTTCATCTAAGAATCATTATCCCCTTCTGAAGTTATGCGGGTTACTTTCTACTTCCTACATAGTACTTTGCCGTTATTGCTATTGGCATTTCTATCTGTAGCTCGCGGATGATTCACGCACTTACTACGTTTATACGTGCCTAAAACCGGTTTTATATAAGGACGGTTTAAATAAACTCTAAAAAAGCTTCATTCTTTTTCAACATTTAACAATCAATGATTGATTGTGTAAACTCTCTAATCTTTTTTATCAGGTAGTCAAAAAGCGTGGTCTGGTGAATAAAATGAATTATAGTTACTCCACGTCAAAGTTTGTTGTTTTTTAGCAATAGCAAGTTACCAATATTTTTTTTAGGTTAACCCTGGGGTGAGATAACTTGCTCTCCCTAGAAGTTAGGGTTACCCTGGAGTTAACTTTAACTTGCATTTTAATGATTTTTACCAGCTAACTCGCTATTGAGAAACCGGCCCTAAGTGGGGTTTATAACTGTGCCTTCAATTTTTTCTTATGCCACGGGCGTCTCTAGGGCTTCGGCCGCCTGAGGCAAGAAGCAAATATGCCGCCCTCGGGCCCCGGTAAGCTTAATCCTCAAAGAAATAAACTTTCAGCATAAATAAGAATGGTTAAAAATAAATAATAAGTTTGGGATTAAATTTAAAAAAATATATATATATTTCCAAGTTTTAAAAAACTCAAGTTCAATTGAGATGGAACAAAGCAAAAAGCCTCCTCCTCCTACCTCTTCAGTGCTCTTTAGCCCACTGCTGTCGCCATTTTGACAACCAAATTGACAGGTAGAACATTGATTTTCTGTCAGTTTAGTGTGAATATGAACGCTATATAGTAGGCTAAAGAATAAATCGAAAGAATTAATTGGCTTTTTAGTTGAGCAGGTGCTGGATGGAGCTTAATCTGTTTTGCAACATACTAGATCGCTTATAGTCCTTAATTATTATTACAGGCGTGTTTTCAGAAATTCAGTGTGCTACATATTTAATTTTTTTTATCTAAAATATTGTTGTTACCTTATCTAATTTTTTTTTACTTAATAGAGATTCGCAGGCGCAGAATCAAGAAATATTAAAAATTTTATCTTAAAATAGTCCCAGAGGAGAATGTTGGAAAAATATTGTTACATTATCTTTAAATTTTGACTTAAAGTGGCACCCCCGGGCGAAAATTTAAGAAATATTAAGAACTTTTTCTTAAATTGGTGCCCGAGGAAAAAATTCTAACGTAATATTTACTTGACAAATATAAAGCCAAAAAATTTACATAAAATAAGTTTTTTCATATAATTTACGTAATATTTACATAACATAACTTATGTTTCTTTAATTACATTATGTTTACGTTTATGGAAGTTACTTTTTACCTTGTTGTGACATTAGCAGTATATAAATATTATATACATAATATGACTTAATAAATAAGTAATATTTATATAACATTTATGTTATAAATTTATATAGTAATTATATAAAGAGTACGTTATTTACGTGACGTCAAGGTTACCTTAATGTTACTTTTAAGAGATATAAATATTATGTAAAAAAATTATTAATTATTAATCGATATCTGCCGTTTCCCAATTTTTTGTTGCCATGTATTATTTACGTTATTTTAATTACATATTATTTACGTAAAAAGTAGGGAACTCTGCGTATGACGTTATGCAGAACATACCTTGTTGTGACTTCCAGTTTACCTAGAGTTTATTTAACAAAGTAGTCATATATTTAAAAGTTTGAAATTAACTCTGTGTTTCGGGCTTCCATTGTCTATATTTTATTTATACACGACGTTTCGATCAGATATTGTACTGATCGAAACGTTAACTCTGTGTTTCGGACTTCCATTGTCTATATTTTATATATACACGACGTTTCGATCAGATATTGTACTGAGTTAATTTCAAAGTAGTCATGTGTGTAACTTTTATGTAATATTTACCTAACTGTGTTTGCAGAAATGTAAAATTTAATATTAAATAAAAGACGACTCGTTAAATTTCTACTCTTATCCTTTTTCAGTTTGGCCGTCCGAGGCGACTGTTTCACCTGCCTCACCCCTAGAGACGCCCCTGCTTATGTTATTAGTTTTTGAAGTTTCTTCGGTTAAGCTTGTAGTGTAGCTTTCAGAAAAATAATTTGTTTTTTGTGATGCGCAGAAAGAAGTTTCATAAGTATTTAAGTATCTGAAAACTTTTGACATGTGTTCTGTAAATCTAGTATTTTCAGTTAAATGTCAAAAACTCACCTTTTTATGCTAGTTTTTCCATATTGTTGCTACTCGTTGTTGAGATCGAGAACTAATGCGTCATATCTAAAAGAATAAAAATGAAAATTAATAAAATAAATTCAATTATGAAGAGCCTACAATTACAAATTAAAAAATGTCTTTTCTTTTTTGCAATTAACTAAGGTATAGATGAAGGTAAAAGAGACCTTAAAAAATATATTTATTAAAGGCAAACTAACGAGATTTCTAAGGTTGAATTATTAAAACCATCTAGAATAATAAAAAGTTATTGATGGTGCATTCGACAAACTGCACTAGGGTGCGTTCAGTTCTATGTAATACCAAGAAATAGACTGCTATAGCCGTTTCTAATTTACCTTATACTTATTTTTTAACCAACTAGAAAATACACACTACATACGGAACGTTATATTACTAGTAATGTAATGACCGCACTGATATGAGCTTATTGCATCACTAGTGCGATAATATAGCTTAATACAAACTCAAACGGGCTAAAAAAGCTCTTATAGAGTGGGTCGTATATAAAATATATAACTGATTTTGAATTTATATTAAATTATAGCCAATTATGGGCTTTAAGCTGTCTTCCTAATACCAAAAATTTCTATATGTTGCTGCTTAAAAAGGAGGAAAAGGGAAGAAAATGAACACCACTGGAATAAAACTAAACGGCAAGAAGATACACTGATGGGAATATTATTTATTTTTCACCAAAAATGTCTAAACGAATATTTCTCTATCACAAGAGAATATTTTTTCTCGCGAATTGCATCAATTCATTAATAATTTGCCTATTTTGGGACCAGTAAAACAAATTTTGTGGCAAATTGATAAAATTCAAGTCAAAAAATATTCTTTTATGATGGTCTGTTTGTGACTCGTAATTGGCTTTGGAGTGCCCTAAAACTGATCAGTGACGTCATTGCTCCGATCCCGAGCAATCTCCGAGCGATTTGCGAGGAGAATAATGGAAAGCGCTATATCCGAAATAAAGGTTTCCCAAAACACAATAAAATAAACAAGCAGGATCAGGAAAACCCTTTACAACGAAACTTTTGTATGTAAATTACGGTAGTGGAAGTCGGCCTAAGATCTTGTTAAAACGAAAAGATCATTAAATTTGCACAAACCAGTTTTTGACTCTTGCTGGATTAATTTCTAAATAAAATCTAGTTTCAACTAGCGGTTGCTTCTTTTAATTAGGCAGGTACATAATTAACAAGTTGCTGGCGATCGCGCAAAAAGCTGAGAAATCAAAATACTAGTTTTATTAAGTGGAAACTTGAACCGTTTCTGCTACTTGCTAATCAAAGGATAAGTTTAAAGAAAAAAACTTAAAATGAAAAAGTTGTTAGATTAAATTCTGTAAAAGGTTCACGCTTCTCTGGGAAACAGGACATAAAAACGTCTGAAGACCTTAGCAGTAGCCGTTAAAAATTACCCATTTTTACCTGACGTAACTAAAATAACCAAACTTCATCATAATCGGATGGTTGGTGAAGAGATTAATTGGTATTAGTTTTTTAAAAATAGTACCCTTACACTTCAGTGTGACGTTATTTTTAATTGACAAAAAAAGAGGTAAAAAAGATTTTCAAAACCAATCTTGTTGTTTCAATTATTACGAAGTAGCTTCTCCAATTCCGATTTTCTTAACCAGCGGTCCAATTGGAGGCTTCGACCAGATTGCTGCTAACTGATACAAGATGGGTGACGACGACTACACCATGGCTATGAACCTTTTGAAGAACTCATTTGAAATGTATTGTGTAAATTTGGAATAATCTTTTAGACAACCCAGTCCTGATTTAGCGGAAGAAAAAGGTACATTTAAATTATTATCTAGACTTAATGATGAATTAGACGAAGAGTTTAACAAACTTACTCATTCGATGCTTAACGATAATAAACCTGAAGACGTTATATCAAAAGTTATGAAAAACTCTCATAAAGTCATGATTAAATTTAGTTCTCTTGCTTATAAAGTTGAACAATTTAAGACTAAGATTTTTAATAAACCCAACTCTGTTTCTTTGACTCGATCTAAGCTTAACCTTCCTAAAATTGATTTGCGAAAGTTTGGAGGCGAAATTAAAGATTGGTTACAGTTTTGGAGTTTATTCAAGCGGATACACGATGTTGATGAGATATAAAACGCCGACAAATTTACTGCAAGCTACCATTCCAAATTCCAAGGCTCGACAACTGATAGAGTTATTGCCCCTACAGGAAAAAACTATAGTAAGGCAGTTGATAGTTTGAAGTCCAGACTTTTTCATGATGACTTGCTTGTTGAACACTATGTGCGAGAACTGTTGAAGCTAGTACTGGTTTAAAAGTTACACCCGATTATATTATTTGTCATTCTATCTCAAATTTTTTGTCAGTTGGGGGTTAATAATAATATCTCTTATTTTTAAGAGGGAAAATATGGGTCATTTATAAGAAAAATGACATTATTGTCACTTGGCGTGGTCACTATTACGGTTAAAAAATAACCACAGTGTCGTAAAAATATAAATTTATACGCGAAAGTAATATATTCCACTATATAACTATATACTCTTACTAGAAGCACGAAAAAACTTTACAGTCCGAGGCTTACTTCATAGTTGTCACATTTAGTTTCTGAATTATTACTTTTACGAGGTAACGAATCTCCTGATATTAATGTGGTTGCAATACAGTAGCCCCTACTCAATACAAAACTAAAAAATTATGGAGTCTACACGGTCGCTTATCTACCACGCAGTAAGAAATAAATGTGCATATAGTGGAATAACGTTGCCTACGCTAGTGCCACTTGCCAACTGGATGCGCGACGCCCATGTTATTTACTTGCATGTACCAATAAAAGGAAAAATGTTATTATATAGTTAATAAAACATATTAAAACTGGAAAGACATTTAATTTGGAAATCCTAACCTCAAACTCAAACTAGGTCAAAACTGGGAAGCAAGCTTTTTTTTATAAAAAAATTAGTATATTTAATCAGTAAAGTGCTATGCGTTTATAAATTTAAGATGTTGTGAATTCAGAAAAGTGGTTAATAAAATGGTAAATATTAGGTATAGGTTATGATATAAATAATATTTTTGTTTTCTCTCATGTTTTGATATATTTTATGGTGTGTGTCTTGATATAATTGAGAAAAATATCAACATATTTTCAATTAATAATGTGGAAAATGTATAAAAACCCTATAAAGTCAGAAATACTAC
Organism: Oxystoma pomonae; assembly: GCA_963921995.1. NCBI lineage: Eukaryota > Metazoa > Arthropoda > Insecta > Coleoptera > Brentidae > Oxystoma > Oxystoma pomonae. Next base: position 90,199,461 of record OY998169.1, read on the forward strand.
TTTATGTGGTAAACAGGACGTCGGGATAACGTGCTCGCTTACTACCCGCGACGACATAACTCCTATATCAAGAGTAATCACTACCGTCGCGATGTAGTTGTATAACCGGCATTTCCAAAAACGGTGAATACGTCGAGGTATAGTCGCAGTGATATGACGTCACAACTCTATTAGGGCGTGGAGACGGTCACCCGTTGCGACTGATTTTGTTGCTTGGGTTTAGTTTAACAATGCTTGAAGACCTTCCTTTTGAATAATTTGTAAGAAAAATCAGCCGGATCGTATTTTTTCCACGTCGACATCTAAAATTACTGGGCTATTTATTTGCATCAGGAAACGAGCTTTTTTTTCGTTAAATTAAAAAACGATTAAATCCGTAAAAATTGTAAGCATGCTGCCGAGCTTTGGAAGTCAAACAAGTTCGCCTCGGGGATGGATTTAGAATAAATTTCCGTCTAAACGATTTTGCGATGAGGAATTTGAGAAAAACGCCAACACGAGCGAGATTTAACTTTGCATAGTTTGTTGATGATAATGACTTTGCATGTTTTGTTTAGCAACTGAACCTCTCTAGAAAAGCTAAGAAAACTACGAGCTACAAGTGCCATTTACTCAATCAAGCTTGTATTGTCTGTGAGCTTCGTTACATTGGTTCTAGCTCCTTTTTGCTCGATTCGTGTGTTCCTTTTCATTATTTGTAAAAAAAACTCTACCACCTCTTTGTTGTTTTGCAATATTACTTTTATTATAAAGCCGAAAATTATTTTACTTACGACCAACGAATAATACTAATTTGACGATCATCTTAACATGATTTTAATGGCTCATTTACGATCCTAGGAAAATAATAAAGGCTAGACGTAAACCACAAGATGGCGTGACAAGCGGTGAAGCTTTATTTTATATGGTTTTTCTGTATTTTTAAAACAATAAATATTTAAACGTGAATAAATCCAATATAATTTGAGTACCTAACCAAAAATAAGTCCTGTTAAATTGACATAATATGCATTTTTAAAAGATATACGAAAAGTCTCTTAGTAACCTTATTTGTTTTGACGTTTTAGATAGAGCCGGCCGCCGAAGCGTAGTGGGCAACGTATCTGACTGCCACACGGAACGTCCCGCGTTCGAATCCCGGCTAGGTGCATGGATATTTTGTGTTTGTCTTTCACTTTGCAAAAACTTTGCTAATACTGGGCATTGATCCTATAATGGATGGAAAGTCCCGGTATAAAAAAAGAAACGTTTTAGATAGAATGTCTTTTTTGAAACTTCAGGTTATGAAGGTTGTTGACTTAAGAGTGTTCGCGTTTGATATTTTTAATAATTTCTGATATTTATGATGACAGTTTAAGGTTGTTTTGGTTTTGAGATCACACAGAGTAAATGACTTTTTCAAGGCGGTTAAACATATTCCGGAAATTATTTTTCTTATACCTTCTTTTAAACACGATTTTAGTTACTGTCCGCGAATAACCAAACCATGGCTTTTTTAGATACCGGTGCAAAAAACTTTTTCTACGAGCGTGCGGAAAGTGTCACTTTTCCGCACGCATTTTAGTTTTGAAAGAGCCACTTTTCCGCACTATTTTTCCGCACGCCGCGCTCTTGAAAAATCTGAATCGGTACCTTAATAACAATTTTTTCGGTGACCTTAGAATCACTCAACTCTCAAATAGTTGTCAAAAACTAGTCAGGTCACTATTTTAATGCTGTATCCCCATGGCAAAAAGATTACAAACTAAAAAGTACTTGAAAATGGACGCGTCAGGATCCGAAGAAAATCTTCCAGAATCTATAATAAATACAGCAAGAGACCTTGACCTCCTTCCTGTGAAATCGAAAGCAAGGTATGAGAAGGAATATTTATTTTTCACTAAGTGATGCAAGGAGCAACAAGTTAAAAGCTTCAAGGAGGAAGTGTTCCTTGCCTATTTTGTAAAACTTAGTAATGCCTGCAGACCAAACACGATGTGGTCAAGATATTCGATGCTGAAAACGGTACTTAAAGTTCAAAAGAATGTAGATATCGGCCAATATTTCAAGCTTACGGCGTACCTAAAGAAGAAAAATTTGGGGTTCAACCCAAAAAAATTCAAAATTTTTACAAAACAGAAAATCAGCAAATTTTTGTCTGAAGCACCTGACGAAATATATCTTATGATCAAAGTAGTAGCAATCTTTGGATTAGCCGGCGCATGCCTTCGTGAAAAACTTACAAAGGTAACTACAAACGACATAACTTTGGAAAGAGATGAAGTATTAATCGTAAAGATACCTGACTCAAAAAACCATACCAGCCGATCTTTTGTAATTTCTAATGATATAAATGGCGGAAACTATTTACAACTGTACAAAAAATATGCCAATCTAAGGAAACCTGGTACACCACATAATAGATTTTTTGTACATTACAAAACCGGAACCTGCACCATTCAAGCTGTCGGAATAAACTCTTTTGGAAAATACCCATCTGAAATAGCAGCTTATCTGAAACTTCCCAACCCCGAATCCTACACAGGTCACAGCTTCCGCCGTTCTTCGGCCACAATGTTAGAGGACAGTTGAGAAGGAATAACAAATATTAAAAGATTGGGCGGATGGAAGTCGACCGCAGTTGCTGAAGGATATTTGGAAGAGTCGACTCAGCTGAAAAAAGAATTGTCAAACAAGATTTTATCATATCCCTCAACATCAGCCAATAGCAGTGTCCCTTCGTCTTCCGAAAATGACATCGCTGTTAAAAATATTGAAAATCACGAAATAGTCCTACCCCTAGAACATGGAACAACAACGCAGAAGTTATTAGCATCAGCAATAAATCTCCAAAATGCATCTAATTGCAGTTTCACTATCAGCATTACCGATAAACAATAGTTATAGGCACTTATTATTATAAAACTATAGATCAATAAACGTTTCTTTAATTCTTTATAACTTTAATTTTTACTTTTTCCGCACGCTCGAAGAAAAAATAGCGTTCCTAACACTTCCGTGAAGTTTCTTTTCCGCACTGCAATCGCGTGTGGAAAAGTGACACTTTCCGCACTTGTTAGGAATTTTAAAAAAGGTAAAAAAAATCAACTGCGGTGTGCTGTGTTCGACTTTTTAAAAGTATTTTCTCCCCCTCGACGACTGACGCCCGCCCCCCTTCTCCCGCAGCCTTCGTACCCCCAAGGAGGACGGGGTGGGTTAAAGCTTTTTATCATATGACACACCAAAAACAAAATTTAATCAATTGTATAGAGGGCCTCTAGTCACACTAACGAACTCAATAATTGTAGCGGTTTGAATCACATACTGCGCTAGTTATTTAAACCAACTTTGGTAAAAAATACACTATTTTAGCCGCCAGTTGTAAAAACTACTATTTGGAACGAGCTTCGCCTCATACATTTTTTTCTGTTAACTTCTCTCTTCCTGCTATACCTACACCACGAGACATAATGATACCAGAATATTAACTGTATCGCCTAAGGTAAGATTTTTTTTTGATTTATTACACAAAAACCGATATAATCATCGTCTAGTTTATACAATCAGGTCAGCCTTTCAACAAAAAAAAAAACACGCATGGAAACATAGAAGTCAGAGGAGGATAGAACTATTTTCGACGAGTGCGCATCCAAATTTTAGCGAACACATAGAGTGCCGCCATTTTGATGGAATCGATCGTCATTAACTAAACCAACCAACCTGTTTATCTGTGGTTCTGTCGCTGAAGAAACAGTGACCCGATTTAATTTTTGAAATTAAAAAATCTCAGTATTTTAAGGTGATATCAAAGAATCTAAGATACACGGACTACATATTTATCATCTGGAAAAAGGACAACAATACATTAGAACAATTCTTCAATCATGTCAACAGCATAATAAACTGATGCAAAGTCGACTCATTAAATGGGCTAACGATGCACTGGCAGACTTCTGGGAAAACGAAAGAGGATGCAGACAGTCCAAAGAATTCATCGACGGACCAGAAGCGGTCAGACTCAAATGGCTCCAAATGACACGAAAACATATTGGACTACTCACAGGAATACTGACCGGCCACAACCGAAGAGACCAGGAAGGCTCGAGGAGCCCACTACACTAGGTGGTGGATTAGGGGGCTGGGCCAAGGTAAAAAGGGACCGATTGGGCCTACTTGCCAGGTCTTGGGCCGCCCCCTGCTTACTACTACTACTACTATTAAACTGGGTATAGCAAAATCTCTTATAGATCGAGCCACCTACATCTGCAATACAGAAGAAGCTTTAAATAAGGTTGTTTCTCCACACGATCCACAAAACTCTTGAGACCACACCAACACAAAGCACGACAGACGCAAATATTGAAGGGAACGCGATACTATTATTCTTAATAGGCAACCAGTACCATCTTCGGACTGTCTTCAAAAGAACCACAACAATAGGAAGTCCCACAAGGAACACACAAAAGACCAAAGCGAAAGGAGAAACAATTAAACGATGCATTTGTTCCTTGTGGGACACTCATCCAATTTTGAATTTTCGTTCTTTCCTCCCAAGATCTTTTGATCTTCTCTTTTTTAGATTCTTTTCGGTTGATGTAACTGATTTGAAAGTTTAATAAGAAGTCCGTTAACAAAAACTACGTCATATCGCCACAACACCAAGAACGGCATCTACCAGCTATCATACGGAGAAACCAGCCGACCGACCCATGGAAGTTCGCCTCTTAAAACAAAAACGCAAAACTCGAGAAGGGGACACAAATGGATCAAAAATAGCTGGGAAAATCAACATCATATGGAATGGAATGAGGCAAAGATCGTCGCCAAGGAGGAAAATCTATTCGAGCGGAAGTTTAAAGAAACAGCATTCATACATAACCATGTCATGTCACCATCAAGGATATTTGGAAACTCATACTATTCGGAGGTAACAGATTTCAACTGTGAAAGGGCAGAGCCAACCATGTGTAAACTTCATGGTCCACTAAACACATGCTATTATATAAGATTGGGTAGTCTTACTTTTTGTTGGTATTCACCTGATGACGATTGCAGATACATAAGCATTCAAAACGTTGTGAAAAAGTAAAAAAAAATTAGACAATGGAAACTCTTACTATCAAAGAATCAATTACACCCCTAGTCTTAGGATAATTTCTATTACAAAACAAACACAAATTGTATTTTTGCTGGACAGCCCATTTAACCAAGTCAACCAACCAACCTTTATCTATATGTATAACTCAACTGAACTCAACTCCAGAACCATAAGAATAACATTTCCAACGAAATTTATCATAACGTCAAATTTTGTCCGAGCGTGCCTCTTGGTGCCAATTTTTTCCTTTGTGGCACTAAAATCATAAATTATTAGTATTATTATTACTAGCTAAATACGTAAGTTTTTTTCCCGGTTTTTTTGCTCTAAAAGGTCATAACTTTTATGAACCATTAAAATGCTCTGATAAACAAAATGCTTAGCGCGCCGACATTGTTGCTTTTTATTGCGACATTCATGATAGACCTATTTATTTTGTTTTGACTAGAAGCATTTTGGTATTGGTCCCGACACCCACACCCAATGTAAATTTTTTATAAAAGCGATCTCAGTAGTATTTTCGATGCTAAAAGAAGTGATTGTGTCGTAGCTATGCTCAAAATGGTCGCCCAACAATTCTTAGCGTTTGCCCAACAGACCGGAAGCGTTATCTATACCCCTCTGCTATATCTATGCTTGGAAAAATTAAACATTTGACTAGATAACTAATTGGCACCTCTCTAAACTTCTAAATATCTTAAATTGTACCCTTTCGAGTTACAAATTGGGCATCGCCGAAAAAATTTCAAGAGTCGGCAATATTTTTGCCGATAATAACGGTGATTAAGTAATTTTTACGGAAAAGTTTCTTGCCGTCGCAGGTGTGGAACGAGAAAAAGCTTTCCAGCCTTTGTCACGCAACTTCAGAACAAGCAATTAAGAGCCGCAAACAAAGCCAGAGATATATAAAGTTACACAGAAAAAAACTAAATTAATATTTTTAATTTTCCAAAAAAATTTCCATTTTGTACTTGGGAGTTTTTTTAAAATTGGTTGCAAAAAGAAATTGAAATAAACATATATAGTCAAAACGCAAAGAATTGATAAATAAAGAAGATTTTCATTCTGTGGAAGACTGAAACTATTTGCTTTCTGTTTGTTTTTGATACTTTTTCTTCTTATATTTTTTGTCACTATCGCTCTTATCGATGACCATATATCGATCCTTTTTTATACGCATTTTACGATATCTAGACTTTCACGGTCTCCTATATATTATATAGTTACTTTCCTTTTTAACCCCCGACGCGTATCCCAAAAAAGACGAGAGTTGTGAGTTTCACCCCTAGGTATGTCTGTGTGTCTATGTGCATATAGCTCTCTAACAATTAAACCTATTTCGAGGGTTCCGCTTAGACCCTATTCTTCAGGGAGTTTTCTTAGCTCTATCCAATTAATAGGTTAAGTAATATGTCAAGGAATTGATGACATATATAATCAGGTGTAGCTTCTGAAAGGTTCAACCGATTATGATGAAATCTGTTGTATAGATGTAGAATAGGCATTTCAGTTTCGTCAGGTAAAAAAAAATGACTGCGGGGGCGGAGCAAATAGTTTTTGTGTAGTAGTCGTTTTATGATACTTTACAAGAAGTGAAAATAATACCAGTAGTGACGTGACAAGACTTATTTTTAATCAAAACTAATCAAAAAACCATTAAAATATAGGTTGGTGAAACATAAAAAATGTAAAATTGTACAGCGCACTTCAACACCTTCCCTCGGTGAACTGTTTGGCCGTACCAACGTTTCCAATCGTGATTTGTCATGAGATCTACTGAATTTTCTTCTATTAACTCTCTCACAAAGAAGTGCCATTAGGGGTATATGTTTACTTTTACGGTGAAACTCGGGGTTCTGTGATAATCATTGTCCACTTTGAATGTTGGTATCGACTTAAGGGGATCAATTTCGTCATAAAGCTTTTTCATCCAAATTATTTCTGCGGCAGCTTCACTTGCAGCTACTATCTCTGCTTCTGTCGTAGAAAGAGCTACTGAGGTCTGTATTTGACTTATCCAGGATATTGCAGCACCTGCATACATTCAAACAACTCCAGGATGTTGACTGACCTGTTGTTTAATCTCCACCATAGTCTGAGTCTTGTACATCAAACGTATAAGTCAATATCTGTTGTGCCTTTTAAATTTCGGAAGATTCTCTTGACATTTGAAATATCATGAATGGATGGATTTTCCAAATTTCTTGACACAATACTAATAGCATATGCAACGTCCAATCTGGTGTAAGTCATTTTAAGGACAAAAACAAAATATAGGTTGGTCAAACATAGAAAATATAAAATTGTACAGAGTATTTCAACACCTTCCCTCAATGAACTGTTCGGACATACCAATAGCTTCTCGCAACGTTTCCAATCGAGGTTTATCATGAGATCAGCTAGTTGAAATTCAGATGCAACGTTCTCAACAACTACTGAATTTTCTTGTGTTAACTGACTCACAAATAAGTGCCTGAGGTGTATATGGTTACTTCTATGATGAAACTCGGGGTTCTGTGATAATCGAATAGCAGCTTCATTGTCCACTTTTAATGTTGGCATTGACTTAAGAGGAGCAATTTCTTCATAAAATCTTTTCATCCAAATTATTTCTTCGGCAGCTTCACTTGCAGCTACCATTTCTATTTCTGTCCTCGACAGAGCTACTGAGGTTTGCCTTTGACTCATCCAGGATATTGCAGTACCTGCACAAATGCAAACAACTTCAGATGTTGAACGACCTGTTGTTTGATCTAAATGTTTCCAACTTTTCTTGTAAACCAAACGTATATGCCAAGCCAATGTCTGTTGTGCCTTTTAAATATTGAAAGATTCTCTTGACCTTTGAAATGTCATGAATGGATGGATTTTCCAAATTTCTTGACATAATGCTAATGGCATATGCAATGTCCGGTCTAGTGCAAGTCATTATAAGGGCACCAACACTTTTTCTATACAGGGTGATTCAAAATTCTCTATAAATACTCTAATTGTAGGTAGAATTTGTTGTTCTGAACAAGAATTAGTAAAATTTATTTTTGTAAACTCTGATTTCGGAGATATTTGCATTTAAATATTGTTAATACTTTCTCAGAAGCACCCTTTAATACGTGGTAGAAACATCAATTTTTGAAAAAAAAACTTTGAAAACTTCATAATGCTAAAAAAAAACCTAAAACATTTCATTATCAGCACACGTAGACTTGCTTGGTAAATTATTTTAAATGCGATTCGTAAAAAAATACTAAAATTTTACTCCTAAATTCAGAGAGAGAAAATATGAAATTTAAACAAGGCCAATCACTTTTTTTAGATTAATGATATCTAACCACTGTCACACAAAGAAAATATAAAATTCTACAGGGTACTTCAACAGTTTTTAGAAAAATTCATATCTCGTATCAAATCAGTGGTAAATATATCTAGATATACATATTCGCTGAAGTTAGAAGCTTTCGGATGTTTTAAAAATGTTTCATTTCACTCGTTAGGCTCGGGCGTGTTTACTTTGCCAACGACATTAAAGTAATTTCGTTAATTTTCGTTGCGCGGGGACAAAGCCAAGAGTCGTCGTGTCTTGAACCATCCCCAAACTAAGATAAATACTTCTTAATGAGGCTTGGCATGGAAAGGATATAATTCGGTATATTAGCTTGGCAGTAAACGGTTTAAAATTGGGATAATTTACTTGAAATTAGACGAGGTTTTGTCTCTTTTGCTTCATCAGCATTGCTGTTTTGATTGCCGCTGCAATTAATAATAAGTTATGCTTTGAAAATATGTTAATTTATTCTATTGCTAAGGTCAAAGTCGTCTTCTAATAAGACCGATCTTAGTTTTTCTGGACCACTAGGAAGATTTGATTTACCTTTCACGGGAATAGTTAGCTTTTCATTTTAAAAGAATCTGGCAAACTTGACTTTGGATGTAGTCCGCATGATTTTATAATAGTTAAAGTTAAAAACTTTTGTGGTGCGTAATGCACGTGGTTTTTACCTATTTTCCCTATTTTTTATATATAATGAGTTTTTTTTTTAGTTTTGCCTTTAGAGGCAGCATGTTTTTATATGTTAAAATTTTTGGTACTTTTTTTTAATGGGAATAACCTAATCTGTACGCTATAATTGGGCTGTCTGACAAAAATATATAGTCGATCTAATATGGCCGGTCGGTCTAGGGAAAACGAACCGCTTTTCCATAAGACGTAATGTTAACTTAAGCAAAGTGATTTTTTTCTAGCGTAATAATTTTTGAATCGGGGAAAACAAGCATTTTGTCGAAATTTTAACAATAAACTCAAAATTCGCAATTAAACGTGAAAATGTCCCTCTACCGATCTCTGTCGCACCCGTGTAATCACAGATAACGTCATCTCTCTCTTGCCCGATCTTCAGGTTGCACTGAGAGAGACAATGCCTATCCACAGGCCACACTGTGCAAGTGCGAGAGAGATAAAAGTACATGATATTGCCTCTTTAAACTGGGAATTTTAAGGTTATTTCTAACATTTTGGCAAAAGGCTCGTTTCTCCCCGGAAAAGATTACTGTATAAAATAGTCACTTTGTTTACTCTGAATCTTTTTGCATTTTCCAACAATTTCATTTTTATTCTTATGGAAAATCGCTTTAGTTGCGGTTCTTTCTGCAACGTTTCGGTGGAAAAAATGGCGTCGAAACCACCGGATATTGGAAAACATGGCGGAAATGTCATAGATACGTTTACATGTGTGACTTACTTTAATTTTATAGCAATTATAAAAAAAATTATTAACTGCAAGATTTGTTTTGATCTGTTAAGTGACTCACCATTCAATATTTTTATTTATTTTTATTGGGTATACTTACTTATATAATGTCCATTTGCACCGCAGAGTTAAAACCTGATTTAAATATAAGACCCCGATTTTCATTTGCATGCACCTTATTTTGAAACCGGATTTAAGGGTCGTTAAACTCGGTTAGGTTAACACCTCATTCGGCAAGGCTTAAAAATGCTTAAACCCAGCTTTAGCATAAAACTTCTTTCCTATCGGTCAGATTTTTACGTTGAATTATATATGCAGTTGCAGCAAGTTGCATGAAAATAGATTAGAATTTTTATCTAAAAACACAATGATCGCTGTATCTTTTTTGTAATTTTGGTTTTTTGCTTTTGTTGATACGGCCTCGAACGGATCCAAAAGGTTTATGCGTGCAAATGTAAACCTAGCTGTGATCTAAGAAATAAAGAGATGGCTATCTTTGTTTGACTTGTTGTTTATTGTGTATGGCTATCACTGTCATATGGAACTAGTTGGGAGGAGTTGGACTTAGTTAGCATTAAGGTCTAATATTACAAAAAAAATAAATAAAAGATGTTTGTTTGTAGATAAAGGTATGGGTTTACTTTATTAAAAAACACAAAAAAATAAAATGATTTATTTAAATGAAATCAAAATGAACACACAAAGCCCATTTGCGAGTTGTAATTTTACTGCTTCCTTTTTCTTCTGTGATGTGTTGCTTTTTCCACTTTTTAAACGCCCAAAGTTCTTATTGGGCTCCTTTAATAAAAATTCAATGTCCCGTCAGAATAAAAATCTTCTAAAGATCATGACTACGACGAGTCTTGAACCATTTTGGCCACATAAAGGCACTGCTCTTGTAAAATTAAAAACAAGAAATTCTAACCAAAAAAAATTAGCAGCCACCGCAACGCCACCGACTTTCAAAGCTGGTGGAAATAATCAGCGCTAGGGTATGTCCGCAAATTTAAAGTTTTAGTCGGGGTATGCTTCTTTCTTTTACCAATAGCATGACAAAAAAAGGCAGAATGAAAACAACGACGATTTTCCGTCATTCTCGGACATACCTCTTTTTACATCGACACCCATAATAATAAAGGCTGATCTACATAAAAATTAATGAATTCTGATAAATTTGAGAATATTTGCCCTATTTAACACAAGAAAACGATTAAAATAAATAAAAGTAATAGTTCTCTTACAGTCTCACAAATGATTTTAGGAATAAACTTGAAAACTGTTTAAAAATCCGTTTTTAGTCTCGTGTGAACACATCTTAATTCCACCAAACAAAAAAAACATTCGCGTTGTCCAACGCCAATACAACGTTGCGGAAAAAAACGCAACTTTTGTTTAGCCTACAGCCACCATTTTTAAAGAGTCATCACGTGATTAATGGCTGACTTTGACAATTTCTTCGACAGCCCTACTAAACACAGAAGCTAAATGGAACTGTCATTGTCAGTGTCACGAAACTGGTCCGCAGCAATTTGGAATGGAGTGAAAGCACGTCGTACACGTCCAAATCTTGTAATCTAACTCTAAAGTAATTGAACGTTTTTCTTCACTAAAAATTCAAAAAAACTTAATGAGCACATCCGACACGACCATAATTTAAAGAAATATTTCAAAAAGTAGCTAGGGATAACTATACCTTTCCTAGGAAAGAAATTATCTAAAAAATCTACTTTTTTCAAAGAAGCGAAAGGAAAAAAAGAAGTTACGAGAACGTACTGCATCCAAAATTGAAGGGATTGGTTTGGAGTGTGACACGAAATCAATAATTTAAAACAGCTTTAAGGAGAGTAAGAATCAATCGGAAAGAAAATATCCAATCTCCGATAGCACAGGAAACCTAAAGCAATTTGGCAAAACATAAATTTTTTAGTAGCGCCGCAGTGATTTTTTTTAAATTCTGTTAAAGTGAGATTTTTTGGTCAAAATTTTAGTTTATTACTTTAGTAATGCTGAGAAACAATTGCCCCTATTGCCCTCCTGGATCCGCGCCTGCTTCACTTCGTTACAGGCTTTGCAACTGCCTCGAGACATGTCTTGTAGTGTATGGCGACTTTAGTCTCGGCTTTCAAACGGCATTCGGTAAAAATCGGGATTCGGGAAACCAGAATACTTTTAAAATTCAATCGAAACACTACGGCATTCGGTAAAAATCTTATTAAATCTTAAAAAATTGGTGTTTTCTGTTTGTGGACTGAAATGAAAAAAATTGAAAAAGGGCCAACACGTATTTTAAAGAAAATAGTAAGCGTTTACATTACATTACATCACACGGATCTTAAGTTTCAATTGTTAATTAATCGCTCTTACTCGATATTATTATATCACTGTCGCTCTTTTCTAATCGTGCTATGTTTATTTTTACATAACAAGCATGTTATGTCAATAAACGCGAAGATAAAGTTTGAGAAGCGAGTATCTTAATTTATCTGAGCGTGTAATGACAATAACATGCGAGTTAGTATACTATACTTTACCTACGACCAATGAAAATGTCATCATAAATATCAGGAATTATTAAAAATATCAAACGCGAACACTCTTAAGTCAACAACTTTCATAACCCGAAATTTAAATGACCTTCCATCTAAAACATCAAAACAAATAAGGTTACTAAAGGACTTTTCATATATATTTTTGAAAACAAGATTTTTTTTTTCTTAAAAATGCGTAAATATGTCAATTTAACGGAACTTATTTTTGGTTAGGTATTAAAATTAGTATTATTCGTTGTAGGTAGGTAAAAGATATTAGATATGCCTTTTTTTGGTAAATTTATTATTAGTTTCTAAAAATCATACTATAAAAAAAGATAAAACGATGACGTCAATGACGTCAGGGCATCTGCTAAAAATACCGTAATATCTAATAAATGGTCATTCCTATCGAAATAGAAATAAGTCGTCTTCATCGTCACGCACATTGAAAATCTTTTTTCGTAATTATTGGACATTTTGAATAAAGATTAAGTCAAAATATAATACAAATCTAAGAAAAAATTGAAAAATATACCTGCCTTAACGCTTAACGAGCTTTTGGCGATCATTCAAGAAAAAAACCGGCACTCAGGCAACATAAACTGAGCTCGTTTTCAAATGACAAAACTCAAGTAGTGCAATCGTAGAGCAATCAAATGGAAAAGAATTTTGCCCTCGGTTCGTTCGCACCAGTGCAGTCCATCAAAAGAAAAACGCTATATATAATAAGCTCCATTCCTTAAAAAGTTGATTTAAATAAATACCCTAACGTAATTGTTATAAATCTTTTTTTTAAATATAAATTGTCTACGCGAAAAAATAACGGCAATTTATTTTAATTACGGTTGCATTTGACATTTTTCATACACGTCTTAGTCCTCTTCAAAAAAGATAGATATATGGGCAGTGCTTGGTTCATTTTGGTCTAATCTCATGAAAAAGTTTTCAAAATCAAGTTAAACATGCTATATACAGGAAAAACATTGCTTAAGGTCGTAGTTACAATCTGGGGAATTGTTTTAGCTACACTGTACGGGAAATCAATTTAACAATGTAGACCTGATTTTTGTGCAAAATTTTACGTCATTGAATTTGTTTTCCATGGCAACGCGGAGACTTTATTTATGTTTATCCACAGTGGGACACCAGAGATTTTTTAGCTCCGGGTCAAATATTTGGGGTTAGGTACTTATTTTGACTTTTCGCGTTCTGCGCCGCTAAAAAACCAAGTAAAATACCCTAATAAAAGAAATCCATTTATTGCAGAATTACCTGCCAAAAAAAAACGCTACCCAACTACGTATTAAAGTAACTGGGTGTAATGTTTAAGGTTGCATTTACAGGTGCCTTTATAATTGAATTGGAAACACCCCCGCTAGCTGATACCGACAACAGGTTAACTTAAAAGCATGCAGATTTAAAAATCGGCTACTGGCGCTAGACGAAATAATCGTATTCCACTTTAAACAGGAGCGTCAACGACTAGCAAGAGTCTTTCTAAACTCTAAATGGAGCTTTACTGACCTGTTTTCTTAGTACTCAAGTGTCCGTGTGTTTTTGAAACTGAGGTTCTAAAATCTATTCTTTGCACTCCAAGATTTCACTAGTACAATTGCACATAACTATACCGCAATAATTTAAATTGAAAAAAAAATGGTTGAATCAAAATAAAAACAAAATTATTTGGGGGGTTATGGGCGCCGAATGTTTCTATGAGAATTCCTAGTAATTCCAGCGAGCCAGTAAAGTTCTTTTGGTTCTTTGATAGACTCGGGGTAAACATAACCTCGAATGGTTTTCTGCGGCCCGACTTAAAGTTTTTTGACAAAACACCTGCAGTTACCATGGAATCGTATAAATTCTGCGGTCTATCGGCCAACACTTGAACTGCGTGTGTCTGCCAAATTCAATGAAGTGTGATTGATTGATCGGTTTTCTTTTCCGGAGTGCACAGGCTTTTAGAAAAAAGGAATTTAGTTTTTATTTTTGCTTAAGCAAGGAAATATAAAAAGGAAAAATGTAATCCAGAGGAAATTGTGAGTATTTTTAATTTTTTTTGTAAATCGGGTTCGTTCTAAATCGCAATTATTTTGAGGCTTTTGGGATAGATGGCAGCACCAGAGGTTTTATTTTGAAGAAAAATTAATTAAGAATTTTGAAAAATCTTTCAAATATTTTTGTTGAGCATTTAAAAATGACCACCTCTGCAAAATTTCAGCTAATTCTGATGTTTAGTTTTCCCTGTGCACTCTGGCAAAAGATTAAAAAATTAAAGAACAAGGCATTTTTTCTCTCTCTCTATATTAATAACAGGCGCTATTGAATTAATAATTAGCTTTCATTAATTTTTTATTCACTGGCTTGTTGTTACTGATTTATCTAGAATGTACCTAAAGCAATTTCTAATTGCCGTTTAGAAATATAGATGGACTTAATTACTTTATTTATACGGGGCTCTTAAAGCGCTTTTATATAAGGACGGTTTGAAAATGTTGTCGGATAAACACCACTAAAACTGATTTAAGTACTACCATTTTTGGGGTCGTTATAAAAACTTTAAAAACGCTTTCCGAAAAATCTGTTGTTAACTAAGTTGTTTTATTTGTTTTTTCTTTAGCCTGACATATTTAATGCGCTTTTAGGTGCATTTAAACATAGTAACTGACGATATTACCGAAGTGTTTTTGCTGTGTATAAAATGCTCGGATTAAAAATATCGTATCTAGGAATCTCACCATGCGCTTTACTATCTATACCCTATATTAATGTTGAATCACTGCTCATATATTATCCCCAAAAAGGGTACTAGTAGGTATATGTCATTCTCACTCCGCACTAAATTAATTGCTCTTGGTTTTAACGCAAAACAGAAAGTTATTAATAATGAAAAGGCGGTGGCATGATCGCGGCATTTTGGCCCTCCTGGAAAACAAAATATAATGTTCTTATTTTCAAACCGAAAAACGGTGATTTATAATAATTAGAAAACCGCGCGCCCCGGCTCTCTTTACTAACTCAAAGGTTTATTGTAAAAAATTATTTTTGAAACTCGTCAAATGCGGAAAATTTATGAGTTGTTGTTTTGGGTGGAGAGCTAACACAATACACTATAAAAAAAAGTAAAGAACCCCGCACGGAATACATGGCATATAAATTTTGGTATGTTGTAGATCTCGACCTACTGATCACACTTTAAATGGGACATAATCAAATCGTATGATAAGGTTCAAAGATACAGGGGTATTTCGAAAGTAGTTACTAACAAGTAAAAAAATCGTCATGTTTTAATAATAAAATTTTTGTGAACATTCAGTTGAGTGTTGGCATCAGTATGTATGCGCACAACCGTTGTTATTCAGAGGTGATATTTTAGTCTACCGAGGTCATCCCAAAAGTATTCTCTTTAGAGAGAGAGAAAACTCACAAAAATCTTATTAATAAAACATGACGATTTTTTCACTTGTTAGTAACTGCTTTCGAAATCCTCCTGTATCTTTGAAACTATTCATACGATTTGATTATGGTATTAAAGTGTGATCAGTATGTCGAGATCTGCAACATACCATGTATTCCGTACGGGGTTCTTTATCATTTTTTACTTTAAATAAATTTTAAGATAAATTTTTTGTAAAAATGAATAATTTTCTGTAAAAACAAAAATTCACTGAAACTTTTAGGTACAATTATTTTACCGTCCAAGAAAGTAATATTTACACAAATAATTTGTAAATTTCCCCAAAAAAAATTGTAAAATTATTAATATTTAAACCAAAAAACCACAATTTTGTGTAGTTTCTTTCAGGAAATAAATAACTTTTTAACCAACATAATTTTCTGTTTATTTTTTTAGGAAATGAACAAAGAAACTTCGCTTTGAAGTGAAAAACTTTTCTTTCCCTCTATCACCCTCCAAATTAATGAATATGTGGTTCCGGTCGAAACCCGCACGGAAAAAAAATACTTATTGAGTTGTGTAACTAACATTTAGTTACAATTATATATGTAAAAAAAAATCCGAAAATTTCCTTCCGTGCGGGTTCAAAAGAAAAATTGCTTACATAATGAAAATTGTATCTTTTTGAGAATATTTTACTAATGTTCCCATATTTTTTATTAGTAATATGTAATTTTAATTTTGCCTTATAGGAATATTATGTTACGAACTTTTTCGTTCAGTCGGTTATTTTTTGCTAACTCAGGTTAATTTTTTTAAAAGCTTTCCTATTGACCTAATTTTTTTTCTTTGTTCCTTCCGCAAACAGTTTTCTTCTAATATTTAATTTTTTTACTAAATTATTTACTGGAAAATCTATTTTTGTTATTTTCTGTAGAATTCTTGAAAACAGTGGAGAGTTTTCCTCCATGTTTTTGCCACTTTATTTTTTTTTATTGCTCTAACAAAACGAAAAGTCCGCGTAGCAGAGTTCGGCCCAGAATTAAGGGCGGAAAAGTTACTTGGAGAAATTCTTTTTTTTAGAGCTAATCTTGCAATTGATTATTCCCATAGTATCAAACATTCTCTGACACTCGTTAACAAACTCAAAAATATGATAATTCCAGACAATCTAATCGTATGTTGGGAATCTAATCCTGTTTTCTTTTCATATATTAAAACTTTTTCCGAGTGTCCCAAGAAATGAATATTACAAATTAATAGAAAAACTCTTAACCAGCGATCAAATAAATCTGATATGTCTACTACTCAAGAGAGTTGATTTTTGGTAAGAGGCTACATTATTATATGTGAAAATAGTGACTGGATATCACCAAAGAAAAATAGGAAAATTTATATTCCCTGGGTAAATTTGATCTCTGGTTCGACTTGACGTATAACCCTACATTTTTGTGTACTTCTTTTTAAAGTTGGAATTTTTTGGCCTTCATTTGAGTCTTTTCCATAAAATATCTAATGAATTGCTCCATTTCAACTTCTAGAGTTGTCCTGCTTCGCGGATTGTATACAAATTCCCCAAAAAGTAAGTATCTTAAAGGTTAATTTGTAGCTTAAAATACTGCCTTTGTGTCAGAATAAACAAATTGTAATATATTGTCTTTATTTTTAGTTCTAAACTCACTGGCTATAAAATTAATAAAAAATTTAAGAAAATTATTGCCATGAAAACAAAAATAAAATACGCCATTTTGAAAAGCCATTGTTAAACCTAGTGTCAAAGCATACAGAAATCGCATCGTTACCTCTAATTTTTTAGATTGGTCGGTTGAGATATCCATTTAATATGCTTTATTTTCCCTGTGCTTACCAGATTGATCTCAGGATGTTTAAAATTGCTCACCTTAACGGCCCAATTACATCGTTAAACCGGCAACGCTGTTGGGTCCGTTTATTAGGCAATTCTTTTTCCGCATGTTTCTCGGAAACGGGACTTCGAAATGGCCTGAAATTTTGCCTAAATTGTTTATTGGACTATGTTTTTCCATCAAATCTTGGTACTTTTTTAAAATTTTGTTTATTTTTTGAAAAAAAACTGTTTTAGCTTTTGTGGTATTTCAAAATTGGCGCGCCCATATTACGTCAGAAACAGTCAAAAATACCCTTTATAGAGACCTGTAAAACTAAATTGGAAATATTTGTAATTTTCCAAATAATGGACACCTAATTTCAAAAACTCTCTAGATTGTATTAATAAGCTTTGTAATCCTCTTCCTCTAATAAAAAACAAATTGAGTATTATTTTCCTCTAAAGCTAAAACATGCGGAAATGTAAAAACATGGACTATACTGGTTACCTATCAATATTAGTTATATGCCTAGCATCAAAAAGTACTTAAATGGTTATATTATAGATACCGCCACCATCAAAATTAACCACCCACGTCTTTTTTTTGTGAGCTTACCCTAGGCATAGTTTCTAGTGTTCTCCTTTCCTAAATGTATTCGGCTAAGAGAGATCTAGCATATATACCTAGGTAACACCCCTTACCAGGAAAAAAAATGTATGCCATGCAAACATCGAAATTGGTCGACTCACTGTATTTCCAACTAACCAATGTCAGTGTGTCTTCCTAACATTCTTCATAACCTTAGTTTTGTCGTTTTGTTTTGGAGTTCGTCGGCCTGATTTTTGTGTTTTATTTAATAATTTTTCCTTTGGTGAAAAGCTACTTTTTAGAACCCTTAAGTGGTCTGTGTGTATGGCCATTTGACTAGTTGTCACTGCTCTCAATTCGATCACCTAGGTGATAAATAAACAATCCCCCATAGGGTCACTGGATCCTGAGACCTGCGGTCCCAGCCGCAGGTTTTAGGATCTAGTGACCCTAATCCCCAATGATTCGCGGCGCAATCTGTGAACAGGAGAATACAGTAAAGAAACCAGAGATAGATAATGAGTGGTAGATGACGTATTGAAATCGATTGACAAATTTATATTATCTCTGGATTGTTCTTGCGCCGTTAAGGGGTGGTGTGCCGGGCCCCAGTGGCGGATCTAGCAATTTCACCAGGGGGTGCGCAAGCAATAAAACTTATGCAAGCCGGCTCAAGCGACTACGAACACGGGGCAAAAAAGTCCTTTTTTATGGTCATCATTTTTCTTTAGCTTGAGAATGACAATTTGTCATCTGATAGTTTCTGCAAACAACTTTTTAGACAAAACGGTTTTTGGTCCTCCAACTAAGATCTTCGAGAAAAAAATACTGCAATATTTACAAAATACCCTTGACTTTGTTGAGAAAAAATCAGCCAATCAAATTTTTCAAAATGACCTTTATTTATTCGGCGTTTTTACCGAGAAAGAAAATACAATTGATATCTGGTATCCAATGATTTGTCAAAAGTTGAAATCTGGTGTAGTTGTCTATATCACTTATTTTAGGCACAAAGGTCAATTAAATCTTATTTAACAAAATTATCCGACATAACCAGGAGTATTTTGTTTCATCTTTCTTAAATTTTTTAAAATAATTAAATAGGGTATTACTCGCAATCGTTTTTCATATTTGAAGAAATGCGGGGAAACCCAAAATTTTGAACCACATTCCTTCCTGTCCGGCTGCACCCCCCATTTTAGTTCGAAATTGGTTCAAAATTATAAGCATATCAAAACTCGAATATCTTTGGGGGGGGGGTGTGGCTTGACTGACCTAATAAAAAAGCCCGTGAATGATAAATAAAATTAAAATTGCATTTAAAAATTCAATCAAGCTATGAAAATATAAAACGTGGCAATATCTGATCTACACATTGTTGAAATGTCCTTGCTTGTTTAAAATATATATTTAAAATGTTGGTAGCAGCTCGCAACCGAGTGAAGTTTCGAGAAATTAAAAGGAATTTAATTTCCTGATGTAAATTAAGTCGCCCCGCTCGCATTTCTTTGAGCCGCAAATAATAATTATAAAATGTATTTTAAATATTAAAGGTTTTTAATTAAGCTCTCCGAAAACTTAATCGCTAAATATCCTTATTTTGTAATATTATGAAAGATATTGAGTGTTCAGGAGAATTTATTATGTCCGTTAGTTAAATGGGTAATTTAAGATCGATCAATCTTCTTCTTTGGGTCCCATGTTCTCTTCGAACGTTTTAACTATAAGATACTATAATGGCCGAAGTGTCGCAAAATGTGTAACAGTTTCTACGTTTATACGCGCCTAAAAGCGGTTTTATAAACGGAAGGTATTAAATAAAATCACTTCCATTAACCTAGCGACCCCACCGCATGAAAATGAAAATTTAGTTATGCCATAATTATGTGCTAACTTCGTCCCCAACCAAACAATTTTGGCTCCTCTTGTTTCTGAGAAAATCAAAAAAGAAAACATATCGATCGGGCACGTTTCGTCCAATAGCGTGCTCTGAAATATCTGACACTCGGACAAGCAAAAAATCCCTACTGAGTCTAATCGAGAGAACGACTTCGCTCAAAAATCGTTGTTCGAGGCAGCTCTGCGCGTGCCCATAATATTTTGGTGAATCTTCGATCGTCTCGTCGCTGCTTTTAAGTGCGTTTATTGATTGAAACTACTTTTCTTCTCTCAGGCAACCAATCCCATCCTACAAAACCCAGAATAGACACCCAGGATGTTAGCGACCCATTTAATTAATTTATGGTTCTTGAGTGGTGGGGGAATATGACGTCACACTTACTGTCAAAGTTGGCAACCGAAAAAATAACCGGTGAAAATCCCCTTTAAACTAAGACTTGAAGGGCGGCGGACGAAAGATCGAAAAACAAAAGGTCGAAAGACAAAAAGGTCGAAAGGTCGAAAATACAAAAGATCGAAATTACAAAAGATCGAATGCAAAAAGGTCGACATTACAAAAGGTCGAAATAACAGAAGATCTAAATAACAAAGGGTCGAATCTCAAAAGGTGGAAAATAAAAAGGCAAGGTTGGACGTTATATCCCCCTCCTCATTTCTTGCTTAGAATATGTAGTTTGACTCTTTTTAAAACCATCATGTAGTTTCGAACTTTTGTTGTTTCGACCTTTTAATTTTCGATCTTATGTTTTCGACCTTTTTCTCTTTCGACCTTTTGTTTTTCGATCTTTCATCCGCAGACTTGAATGCCATATAAGGTCTCTTTTTCCCCGACCCCTCCACGAAATTGTGAGAAAACGCAAAAGATTCTTTCAAAATATTTCCTATAGTTATAGGCTTATAGGCTCCTTGATTGGTATATAATTTTTATCCGGCAAAACTTGACATTTTTTAACCTCATTATTTTGCGATGGAATCTCGGTTTTTAAAGAAGAACGTTTTGAATGGGGAATACGCTTATTAAAATAACAGTAGAAACAATAACATTGTTTTAAGATATAAGTGCCTGTGATTAACATAGCGTCACGTAGCAGAGAATAACGAGAAAGAAGATTGAGAGAAGCTTATAAAATACAAAAACATAATTGAAATTAAAAGAAAGAAAACAGGTGAGTTATTGGAAAAAATCTTCTTTATAACGAGAAGTACGTGCAAGCCTAGGACGTGATACGTTTTGAAAAAGCAAAAAAAAATAAGCTTTTTATTTTCCTTGGATAATCATACAAATGGTATGAAATACGCCATCTTTACTTATTGAAAGAAAATAAACAATAAAATTAAATGAGCACACCACAAAGATTTTATTAATTTAAATAACAATAAGTATACGATTTGATCCAATTTTACTAACACAAAAACTTTAAGAGTGAATTTGAATCCTATTAACAAAATTTTGCACAGAGAAGGCTTCTGGTATCCCGCACAGATCATTCGCCTGGTTTTTCAAAAAATATATATATATCTTGTTTTTATTCAGCTTTTTAAAATAATCGATAATTTTTACCGTGAATTAAACATTTTAAGGATACGTAAAATTATGTAAAAAACTTAAAATTATGCAAAATCCGTGAAATGGTTCCGAGAAAATGTGTAAGTTTTTTAGATTAGGTAATTTGAAGAAGCGCATTTTTTATTCAAATTCAAATCAAAAGTAGAATAAACTAAGATCAGATTTAACTCCGCTCAAAATATTTTTCCACTAGCTGCTCCAAAATTTTTCACAGAACTTTGACATGCATTTTGGATCCGTTATTAGACTTTTTGATTCATTTTTAAGCTTAAGTATTTTTAGATCTGGAAAATACCTACTTGTAATAGATATTTTTTGTTTTATCAATCTGTGATATCTCAGTTCTGATGGTTATAGAATCTAAGGCAAAATGGGGTTTTTCTAAATTTAAGAATCGTAGTTTTATTTAAAACAGCCTATCTACCAGAGCGTTAGTCGGTGTTAATTGCAATGTTTAAGTCTTCCTAATAAAAACATAAGAGCACAATCTGCAGAATTCCTACTTCCAAAAAGATGGTTTACTCATAGGATCTCCACTTTCCCCGGTAGTGGCCAACATTTTTATGGAATCCTATGGCTCAGGTACATGGACAAAATATTTATCATCTGGAAAAAGGACAACAATACACTAGAACAATTCTTCAATCATGTCAACAGCATAAGAAACTGAATCACATTAACTCTGGAAAGAGAAGAAAATAGTCAGCTTCCTTTTCTTGACGTTCTAGTCACCAAAAAAGAATTCAGCCATAATCACTTCCGTATATCGCAAACCAACTCATATTGGACAATATCTAAACTTCAAATCAAACCACTCCACGTCAACCAAACTGGGAATTGCAAAATCTCTCATAGATTGAGCCGCCTACATCTGCAATACGGAAGAAGCTTTAAATAAAAAAAAGGCAAAAATTCGATCCGGTCTCCGAAGAAACAGTTTCTCCAACTACACGATCAACAAAACTCTGGAAAGAGAAGAAAATAGTCAACTTCCTTTTCTTGACGTTCTAGTCCAACTCATATTGGACAATATCTAAACTTCAAACCAAACCACTTCACGTCAACCAACCTGGAAATTGCAAAATCTCTCATAGATTGAGCCGCCTACATCTGCAATACGGAAGAAGCTTTAAATAAAAAAAAGGCAAAAATTCGATCCGGTCTCCGAAGAAACAGTTTCTCCAACTACACGATCAACAAAACTCTGGAAAGGGAAGAAAATAGTCAACTTCCTTTTCTTGACGTTCTAGTCACCAAAAAGAATTCAGCCATAACCACTTCCGTATATCGCAAACCAACTCATATTGGACAATATCTAAACTTCAAATCAAACCACTCCACGTCAATCAAACTGGGAATTGCAAAATCTCTCATAGATCGACCCGCCTACATCTGCAGTACGGAAGAAGCTTTCAATAAAAAAAAGTCAAAAATACAATCCGGTCTCCGAAGAAACAGTTTCTCCAACTTCACGATCAATAAAACTCTGGAAAGAGAAGAAAATAGTCAGCTTCCTTTTCTTGACGTTCTAGTCACCAAAAAGAATTCAGCCATAACCACTTCCGTATATCGCAAACCAACTCATATTGGACAATATCTAAACTTCAAATCAAACCACTCCACGTCAATCAAACTGGGAATTGCAAAATCTCTCATAGATCGACCCGCCTACATCTGCAGTACGGAAGAAGCTTTAAATAAAGAAAAGGCAAAAATTCGATCCGGTCTCCGAAGAAACGGTTTCTCCAACTACACGATCAACAAAACTCTGGAAAGAGAAGAAAATAGTCAGCTTCCTTTTCTTGACGTTGTAGTCACCAAAAAGAATTCAGCCATAACCACTTCCGTATATCGCAAACCAACTCATATTGGACAATATCTAAACTTCAAATCAAACCACTCCACGTCAACCAAACTGGGAATTGCAAAATCTCTCATAGATCGAGCCGCCTACATCTACAGTACGGAAGAAGCTTTCAATAAACAAAAGTCAAAAATACAATCCGGTCTCCGAAGAAACGGTTTCTCCAACTACACGATCAATAAAACTCTTCAGACCACACCAACACAAAGGACGACAGACGTAAATACTGAAAGGAAGGCGATGCTTATAATTCCATACATCAAAGTAATCTCAGAAAAGATAAGAATAGGCAACCAATACGATCTTGGGACTGTACTTAAAACAACAATAAGAAGTCAATTAACAACAAATAAACCACAACGCCACGACACCAATAACTGCATCTAACAGGTACCACGCGAAGGTGGGGATATCTACATCGGAGAAACCAGCCGACCCATGGAAGTTCGCCTTACATAACACAAACGCAAAACACCACAACGGGACACAACTGGGTCCAAAATAGTTCAATATTGCTGGGACTGGAATGGAAAGAGGCAAAGATCATCACTAAGGAGGAAAATCTATTCAAGCGGAAGTTCAAAGAAACAGCATTCATACACTGAGAAAAGTGGTGCGCTACGAGAACTCAAATATGTGTTCTCCTAGACCCAGCCGTGTTGCCAATAGAGGACAGTCCAGATCTCTGGGCTGTGAGAACCAAATCCAAGGAATTGCAGGGAAACACGGTTCGTGTGTGCATAAACATTGAATGTGTTTTTTGGCCATTTGGGCTGGGAGAACCCTGCCTTTGGGCTACCAGAACTCAGCATCTGAGTTGTGGTAACTCATGGTCTGGGCTGGGAGAACCCTACCTTTGGGCTACCAGAACTCATCATCTGAGTTGTAGTATATCCAGTCGGGGTAACTTTAAACCATTATGGGTAACTTTGAGCCACTTGGAAAATTCAGTTTAGACACATGAAAAGTTCCATATAATTTTCCAAGTTGCTCAAATTTACTCACAGTGGTTCAAAATTACCCCAAATGACTGTACTAGTATTATGAAAAAAAATAAAACTTATTTTATTTTTATAAGAAATTACAAGGTTAAAAATGTTGTAGTCAACGAAAAATTTTCAACTCCAGCACGAACGCTACTAGAGATTAAAAAAATACCGTCAACTAGGGAGCATAAAAAATGTGGATCGTGTTTTTCTCAAAAAAAAAACATTTTGTGATTTAAAAATAAAACAAAATCCAAGGAAGCCTTGTCTCTCAAGTCGCCCTGGCTGACTGTATACAAAATATAATAAATAAATAGCTAACTATACAACGCTATCCATTATAAACCAGTATGGAATTTTTGACTCTGTATTTTGTGTAATTTTTATAGCTAAGCAGGCTTTACCCTTGCCAAACAATTCTGAATAAATTAAAAACTAAACGAGATTTTTTTAAATTTCTCTTAAATTCCAAAAAAGCAGACAATAAACACGGTGTTACGTTGAAAATAACAAAACATATATATGCAATTTGTAAATTATAAATGTCAAGGTTTATATTGGATAACCCCTTACATAAAAAAACTTAAAAAAATAATCTAAAATATCGCGTTTGAAAATGTTTGACTGTGAAATATATAAACAAAATCAAATATTTTAATATAAATACGGTTTGTTAAAAACAAAACCTAAAGGCTGAACTGTAACGCTAAAGCCGTCCATAAGTCTAATTTGCTCAGGAAAATGACAGAAATATATATAGTTGTAAATTGGGCTTAGGAAACAGTTTTGCGGCGTTAGTAAATCTCCGCCAAACTGTTTAAAACCCAAAACAAACCCTAGACATTTCGCACTCCACACTTTCATATTATTTAGAAAATACAATAAAACACGTTAATATTTTTCACTCGTGAACCTGCCGCTGCACCGGCCAGGATACCTACACTAACTACATCACAACTGAAAATTAGCTAGCAACCGCCAGCCAAAGCAACCCTCAAGCCCTAATATGTGCAAAACTCGACATTCGGCAAGTACCGCCTATAATCGGATTCACATGTGTAATCCCTGGGTTTTACTAGACGGCGGAAAAATTTCGTAGTATCGTAGCCCAGACCGTTAATTATCAAAGACCCAAAAAGTTAATACATGAAACTGGGCTGGGGCAATCCCATGCCTGAAATGTGGTAGCCCACGTCTTGCTGAGTTCTCCCAGCTAAATTGAAATGGTTTGGGACAATCATACCGTGTGCTATAGTAACGCACGGTGTGAGTTCTGGTAGCCCCCAAATTTTCAACCCACGGTGGGTTGACTTCTCAGTCTACAGAGGAACCATAATGTGTTTTCTTAACAAAGCGTCAAAAATATAAAAATAAAGACAGTGGAAGTTCGAAACTCTAACTTACTCATAGGAAAAATAGTCCCAACATTAACATTTTGTTTTCGTGTGAAAACTTCAGACAGCCGTTTATTTTCAGAACTTCTAACTCCAATTAAGGTCTTACTATTATCTACGACATCTCTTTCAAAATTTGAGACCGTATCCACTGTAGACTTCCATTTTCAAAAACCGAAATTAATTGATTGTCTAATTCTGTATTTAGCTAGATAAGGCTCTAACTTTAATAAAAACAAGTATTTAAGGATTTTTTAAGTGACTGAAGTTACTCGGGGTGGTATTAATAAGTTAGGGTTTTTACCTAAAATAAAACTATGCATTATTTATATTTAGGAAGTTTATTTCTCGGTTGACCTCTTTAAAAATGAAGACCTAAATTTATTATTTTACCTTCTCTCTTGCGGTAAAGTGCACTAGACCGCACTCATTTGTGAGCGGAAAGTAGTACTTTACCACACTCAGTGAGGTAAAGTTAACGTTATGGCACTTTACCGCACTCAGTGCGGTAAAGAGACTACGTTTATTTCAGAAAATTAAAATACAGATATTTATCAAAATCAATGAATAGCGAGCTTTCCCTCAAAAAAGGTAATGGTAACCGTAGATCCGGATTTCGCACTTGTGGTGCTCATCAGTACGGTGCTAGGAATTAGGAGATGAAATGATGATGAAAAAATATGACACAGGACTCATGCAAAAGACAACCATCTGTCAAATTGCAGAATCGGCAGATGCACCTTCAATTTGAAGGAAAAGTAAGCGTCTCTACGGAGACAGATATGTATACACCGTACTGATGAGCACCACAAGTGCGAAATCCGGATCTACGGTTACCATTATCTGTTTTGAGGGAAAGCTCGCTATTCATTGATTTTGTTATTTATTCACCCTCACTAAATCCCTTTTTACAGATATTTATATTTCTTTTTTGGGAATTTTTGAGGCTTACAGGTAAAATCTTGTACCTAATACATGCGTAAAGTGTCTTTATCGCCCTTGCCGGCTGGACCGAACGAAGCGAAGAAACTGCCGTCGCGAGCGGTAAAGTATCACTTTCCGCACTTGTTAGGTAAATAACTATATTGCCATCAGAATTGAAAAATTTTGCTCATAAAAACGGATCAGTTGATATAGAGGGTGGTTAGTTATATTTTTAACCCCCACTTTCTTTCTTCGTTGTTTGATTCCTACATAATTCCTTTACCGAAACACGAAAAATATGAAAATGATGTTACAACAAAAAAAAAGTAGAAAAAATAAAAAGGATGATAAAAGCTTCAAAAAAAATTTTTGTGTTTTAAAAAATAACAAAATCGAAAAAACAAAAAGAAGTTTAAAAAATCCAAAAAAATATAATACAAAATTATTCCATCCCGTTTTATCTCTGGATCCTGGACAAATATTAGCCAGACATTAATTTTAGATGCCCTTTGTATTTGTTTTGTTTATGCGCCTTTAAACTCAAAACTCTCCTAAATTTGTAAAGCACTTTATGCAGCCAGAATGGAGCATCCGTGGACGCTTTTTGTCACGATTAAATATTGAAGGGCTCAAATAGGCATACACACACACACACATGAATCGCACCAACACATCCCAGCGTGATTTAGAGCTACCGGCTCAAAGGTTAGCTCTATATCACGGATTAGATACAAATAGCCCACGAGCGTTAGCTCCCAGAACACAATAAAGGGGAAGTTTTTCCGATAAAACAGAATTTTAAGATGATAAAAGTGTTCAAGAAGTTTATTATTCAAAAAAATCATCATTTTTAATTATAAACAGATTTTGATGTATTTATTGTATATTGCACAATCATTATCAATATGTTGTATTTTTGAGAGTTATGTACATCTTCCACTAGTGAGAGTTTATTATCTGGATTATTCTATTCCGTGGTATCATAGGTGGGTACCATAAATCTCTTAATGAACTGATTAGGATGAAGCAGTATTGAACAGTTCAATGGAAATTGATGGGCAATGTTATATTTTGTCCTATCTGCTTCATCACTGAACAAAGAAATAAGTAAATACATGAAGTATGTTGTAGGGATTTAAAGGGTACTTTAATATACGCTCCACAGGGACGATGCTTTAAGCTTTTTTGATTTTTCCAAAAAATATGCCAGCAGTACCTTTTCTTCTGTAAATTCTTCTACGTTCCGTCCTTTGCACCATTTAATAAACTCAGATGTTTTTTATAATGTTCTCCAGATTTTCTTGGTAATAATTGGCCTACAGCCTACAGTTGAGTTGCCTTTTCGTTTGGTTCCATCGCGATCAACGTCTTTCAGTCAGTGGCGTGTTTGACTAATGTTTATCGAATGGCTTTTGTTTTACTTAGTTACTTGTCATAATACACAAAGATTTTCAGTACAATAATGAGGTCGTTGATATGGTAACAATCGGCCCCTTCAATGACGTTTTACAAATAGACTACCTACCGATTAGTGCCATTTAATTTTTTTTTTCGTTATTTTTTCTCTAACGTTTTACCTATCCTAAAGTGCATAAAATAGTATCACAATAATACACCTCAGGACTAAAGTGTTTTTATGCACTTTAGAGATTAAAAGTGCACTTTTAATCCCTAATTTTAGGTATAAAAGGGACCCTTTTAATCCCTCAGGGCTTAAAAATAATTTTAATCCCTGGGGGATTTAAAGTAAATTTTTCCTAATTAAACCATAATTTTATTGAAATGTTATTTATTTGTTAAAAATGCCGTGAGTTTACTTCAGATATTATCGTGGCTTTGATCATGGAATATTGGCTCCATACAGAAGATGCCTTGAGATTCTTAGACTTCTGTAGGAAGTATGCCAGGAGCACCTTTTCAAGTAAAATTCTCTGCATGCTGTTTAGCGCACCATTTTCGGTAATTACGAAACTGTTTCTTTTAAACCTCGCGAGATTTTTGTGGAAGAAGGCTAGCAATGGCCTCTTCCGCGGCCTCTTGTTTATTTTCAAAAAATACGCTGTACGATTTTTCTGGACTCACCGTTTGGTGACGCCGTTTGATAACAACAACTGACTGACATTTGTTTTGTGCCATAGCCACACTTCCATGGCACAATTAGTTTTGTGATTTTTAGTTTTTAATTCCTCGCATTCTAAAGTGCATAAAATAGTATCACAATAATACACCTCAGGACTAAAGTGTTTTTATTCACTTTAGAGATTAAAAGTGCACTTTTAATCCCTCATTTTAGGCATAAAAGGGACCCTTTTAATCCCTATTAAAAATAATTTTAATCCCTGGGGGATTTAAAGTAAATTTTTCCTAATTTAACCATAATTTTATTGAAATGTTATTTATTTGTTAAAAATGCCGTGAGTTTACTTCAGATATTATCGTGGCTTTGATCATGGAATATTGGCTCCCTACAGAAGATGCCTTGGTTTGTGGAAAACAATCATAATTTTGTTTTATATATACCTCAGGACTAAAGAGTTTTTAAATCCCTCGTCCTCCCGTTGGTCCGGTTATAACTTTTACTATACTATTTTTTACCAACCGAGTACTGATTATCCGACTCTAAGAACCGAAATCTAATTAACCAAAAAAAAATTTAACCAAGTCTTCGTTTGCAAATTTTACACGCGACCCAAGTCTTTATATTTGCTTGCCGAGCCAAAAATGAACTCGAATGCGGAAACTTTGCCGGGAAACGACCATAAATTATTTTTTTGTTTTGGGCCTCCACCCAGACATCGCAAAATTAAATGCTCGATGAGGCAATATTCGCGTTAGGCCCCTTTTAAAAAATGTTGTATTTAATGAATAACGGAGGCATTCGCATTTAAAAGGGGGGGGGGTGGCTTGGCGCTAAGCTGCACCCCCCCATGCTTAATTTTGTACTAATTATGTACTCTTAAAAAAGGGTACTTTTAGTTTGCAAAAACCATCGGTTCCTAAGATTTTTGTTTGTTTGTTATGGGGTCTGTAGCTTGATATCAAGGTACACCCCCCCAACACCTTTCTCAACTAAAAAGCCAGGTAACTCACTTTCGTTTTAGTATCCTTTGGCCTATGATCGGTGCCATATTGACACCAAACTGACAGAAAATCCATGTTTTACTTGTCAGTTTGGTTATAAAAATGGCAGCCACGGTAGGCTAAAGGGCACTGAGGTGGTAGGAGTTAACAGGCTTTTTAGTTTAGAACGGTGTTGACCCCCCTCAGCTTAGAAAAGAGATCCGACCAAAAGTGACTATGCTAGAATTTGGTACTAATTGTGTACTAATTTCGTCCCCTTCTAGAAAATTGCCTGCTTTCAAGATAAATTTATTTGCTTTTCCGTCTTTGATAAATATGCTTCTGACAAAAAACGATTACGCTTAGACACGAGTTTTATAGAAAATATTAAGCGTCATCTAATTAGGTATAGAGGAAAACTTTAAATTTCAGGAACACGCTATTTACCTATCAGAAAAAAATTAGAAAATTAACTTCTATATTCTATAAACTGCGGGAAACTATCTCTAGAAAGTTAATTAAAAAGGTATTTGGTATACTGACTGGCGGAGTCTATCCTTAAATATGGTATTGCAATATGGGGAAGAACATGCAACATTTATCTCAAACATTTCATAAAATTATCAACTATATTTTACGTATAATATTTTTAAAAAACCTACCCTAGCCTTGAACTGGTCAGTTTAGAATTTGTATAAATTGAATGCATAAAGTATGGAAATAAACGAATCTTGAATCTATTTCTATCTTGCTTTCTTTGGTTCGGCACGTTCGTGTCATCATTCTTGCGACACTTCGGGCTTCCTTCGGCAAAAGTCGGTGCGTTAGCGGTTTACGTCGGTACAGACACTGTTGGCTGTGAGAAAAGTTCCCTCTTTCTCCCGTCTGTACTACATGGCAATTCTCAGATGACTTCATAGCTTGTATAACGTGATGCCATGCTGGCCCAGTTTCTACAGTTTCCACTATTATTTAGTTTCTTAGACCGACGCGACCCCAGCTTTTAATATTTATGACCAGAGATATAGGATTTTGAATAGAAAGCGTTTCAAATTCTGGTCGGTGGTGCTGCCATTAAAGTGAACTTTTTTTACTTTCTGTGTTCCCTTCAAAAACTGATAACTTCAGTTTGGTACTTGCTAAGCGCAACTTTTTCCGGAACGCCTATGTTTTGTCAAACCGGGAATTTATCAGACCGTATTTAATAAAAATTTTCATCGTAAGAACGATTCACCCATTTTCTATGCGAACCTTATTTCTTCAAACCCACTCAATAACAAATTCGAAATTAATAAGACCCTTTTTTAATCGAACCATTGTAAAACTCATTTTTAATAAAATCCAGAATTTGTCAAACCGTTATTTTTCAAAACCGGAATTCGTAAGACCCGTTGCTTATCAGAAATTTGTTCTTAACTGGAATGCAAGTGACATCTATACACAAACTATTGAACGTTACCTGTATAAATATGTGCGCGTAGCAGCGAGAAATGCATCGAAACGCCGCGCTGTCTGCCGCGCCACCTGCATGTACGCCTCCCGTTCAGTATTATTGGCGAATGCACAATCAATTTAGCAGAAATTTCTGATAAATAACGGGTCTTACGAATTCCGGTTTTGAAAAATAATAGTTTGACAAATTCCGGGTTTTAATAAAAAAGGGTTTTACAAATTACGAGTTAGATATTAAATGAGTTTGATTAACAATGATTTTTCTTATTCATTGAATGGGTATAAAGAAATAAAGTTCATATAAAAAATTGGTTTAACGAATTGCAGTTTTATTTTTCCGCACCAGCTCTAAGGTCTGGTGCCGCTCCGAAGACATATACTCTAACCTTAGTTGAGTCAAGGGTTTGAGCGAGACTGTGTTATTGCAGACTGATTCAGTTTCTTGAGACATAAGGTTGACGAATACGACTGTCCGGACGGCTTTGTTTAAATATTATTGCTGTTGCTTTAGTGTGGCAACATGAATATCGTTAAAAGAAATGTTGGTACTCTCATGAGTAAACAATTATTTTAAATGATTTTTTGTGTACACCATGGCGAAATAATAAAATTACCTATCCAACGGTGTGTCAAATGACCTGTTTTTGCTAATTTAAGTTTAAGGGTTGAAGCTACTTCCCATTTAGCGGTTGATGGAAGTGATTGTTTTAAAGCTGACGAACTACTTATTTTAAATCCTAGAAGAAAATGTAAAGCTTTTATCATAAGGAGGAGGCATAGTGAAAAAAATTACCTAGTGGTGTGCCACAGGACCTATCTTCCCTATTTAAAATGAAGGGGTTGGAGCTACTACGCTTCAGGGGTTGATAGGGTAGTTCTTTTGAGGGCGGAAAAAAATGTCCTCCTTACAAACAAAATCGAGGGGTTTCAGCGTCTTTTCTAATTCCTTACAGTTTACAGGGTAAACCTTAGAACATTAAACTACTAGAAGGAGTTTTTTTCAGACCTAGGGCAGGGTGTTTGAGTTCACCCTCTTCATCCCATTGTTGTCATGTTAACCTAATATATTTTCCTCTGTTTTTAATATTATTTATAATACCTTCAATAATTTTTAGTTCCGTTTAATTAAATGGTCTAGATATAGTAATAAAAATCTATGTTTCTATAAAAAAAAACCTAAAAATGTATTCAAGTAGGATGTATAACTATAAAAATAAGAAAAAGGTGCTATGGAAATCCCTATTCACACTGAAATTAACGACAAGCCGGCAACACAGATTTCCTGCCTTTGTTTACCAAGAAGGGCCAAATATGATGAGTTCTAACCTAATATTTAGTTAATATTTTTATTTAACGTACCTGTGAAACGCAATACTGCGGTCCCCCGACTTCTGTTGCAACTTGCATATAATAATACACTTCGGAACCATTTTTCGCCACAAGCTTTTCACAAAAATTAAAAAAAAAGCACTTTCAAAACAATAATGACATTTCAGGAAAAATCGAAAAACCGCAACAACTAATCAATGTTGCCACGTTGACTACAAAGGAAGATGTTTAAGGAAAACACATGTTAAATTTTCAAAAACCGTCGAAAGTTTTAAATAGGTTGTAAATATTATATATTGTGTATATTAGCTTTTTCAATATATATCTTAAACCTCATTAATTAATTAATAAATAAGCGTCAAAACTTAATCCAAATTTAATAAGTGTTTTGTTGCGTAATTTTGTTATTAAAATTGGCAACACAGATTTCTTTCTCCCCTTTCCCCACTGTAGATGTTGCACTCAAACAACCAGTGTGACCAGACAGACCAGACTCCTTCTAGTAGTTCAATGTTCTAAGGGGTGAATCCTTTTAAATGGCTCACCCTGTATATCCAAAATCCGTCTTTATACAGTAGTATTTTTTTAAACTTCAATTTATTTCTTAGTATTGCATTTCAAAAGAAAATATCGCATATTTTTTATGTCAAATTTAAAAAAAAAATACTACTTTTCTTGAAAATCGTGCAAAAAAGCAGCATTAGGCCCGCAAAATAGGACCAACTAGAGCCTAACCCTAGTTTACGTACCACATTTCTTTAAAAGTTCCTTAGTTATTAGCGTCAATTAGTATTTTTGTGTATTATAAGTCCTGTGTAAACCAAGTTTATTTGCACACCGATTGAGGTGTCTCCTGCCGCCGGGCGGCAGGATTCCCTGCTCTAAGATCCACTCCAACATCTCTGATTGCCAGCACGAGTTGCATTGTTCGTGAGCCTCCATATTCGTCTAAATTAACTCGACTATTGTTGCCACTGACATATTATTGTGTCTAGAAAACTTAAAATTATTTAGAGCCGGTATTTGTCATCTCTGAGCATCGTCTTTTGTTGCTTGTAAGCGGGACCACAGTGCATTGGAACATTAAGTTTAAAAACGTGGGAGTGGGATCACTTCGAAACGCTCGTTTTATCTGAGTAATAAAAATTTTCATCGTAAGAACGATTTCTCATAAAACTGCAATTTGTTAAACCAGTTTTATATCCGAACGTTATTTCTTCACACCCATTCAATAATAAATTCGAAATCTATAAGGCCCGCTTTTATTCGAGCCATTGTTCATAAAAAAACGTTCAATATCAAACTCGTAAATTGTAAAACCGATTTTTAATAAAACCCAAAATTTGTCAAACCATTATTTTTCAAAACCAGAATTCGTAAAACCCGTTGTTTATCAGAAAATTTTGGCTAAATTGATTGCGCATTCGCCAATAATACATGAACCGCATGCGCGCGTAGCAGCGACAAATGCATCGAAACGCCGCGACGCCGCGCCACCTGCGTGTACGTCTCCGGTTCATGTACTATTGGCGAATGCGCAATCAATTTAGCAAAAATTTACTGATAATACACTGGTTATTTGAGGGAGAAAGAAATCTGTGTTGCAAATTTTAATAACAAAATTATGCAACAAAAAACTTATTAAATTTGGATTAAGTTTGGACGCTTTTTTATTAATTAATTAATGAGGTTTAAGATATATTTTGAAAAAGCTAATATACACAATGTATAATACTCACAACCTATTTAAAACTTTCGACGTTTTTTGAAAATTTAACATGTGTTTTCCTTAAACATCTTCTTTTGTAGTCAACGTGGCAACATTGATTGTTTGTTGCTGTTTCTCGATTTTTCCTGGAATGTCATTATTGTTTTGAAAGTTAAAATTTCAGCACTTGTCAATAGTGTTTTTTTGATATTTTTGTGAAAAGTTTGTGGCGAAAAATGGTTCCGAAGTGTATTATTATATGCAAGTTGAAACAGAAGCCGGGGGACCGCAGTATTTCGTTTCACAGGTACGTTAAATTAAAAAATTAGAATTCGTCATATTTGGCCATTCTTGGTAAACAAAGGCTGGAAATCTGTGTTGCCGGTTTGTCATTAATTTTAGTGTGAATAGCCCAATGAGCATTTTTGTCTATATAAAAGTTACAGCAAATAATATAAAACCTTCATAAAATAACCAAAAGTTATATTATTTAGTGTTGGTGATAATTTTATAACTCTAATATATCTCTTAAATGAGTAAAAAAGACTTGAAAAACAACTGTTCAACACCAGCTTATAAAAATTTATGGTACATAGTAATGGATAGAAAAACAACATATAGATTTTATAAAACTTCCTTATGAGCCCTCAAGTATAGAAATTATTATAAAAAGGTTTTACAACTGTTCTAACAACACTACATAACAAATTAAAGGTTTTTATGGATTTAGAAATATAGATTTTCCATCTTTCTTCCCTTTGCTGGTTATGTATTATTCTTTTTCTTTTTACAATAAAAAAATTTATAAAATGGTGTTTAGAAATCTTCCAAAATAAATAAAAATGAAAGTGAGATAAGTTGAAGCAGGAATATAAATATTTATATACTATAGTCCAATAAAAGCTGTTTTTCAAGTCATCCTACTCTGAAAATCAGCTGCGGTTCCGTGTGTACTGTATAGTTTTCGAATACACTCACGTAAATTTCATGGGCCCCAAAAATACTTGAGAAAACGTGAAAAAAAATATTCATTTAACTATCAGTTTTTTTTTTCATACGCGTTTTTTTCTTTCTGGGACAAATATTGAATTTCGTATGTTGTTCTTAACCCTAACAAGCAATATTTCGATTGAAACCCCATAAATAACGTTTTTATTTAGGCCAAAAACCTATTTTTGTAATCCAAAATGGCGAAAATTTCCGACAATTCTATAAAAAAAACAATACAACTATACCACTGTCAGCCACTGTTTACCTCGTCAACACTATTTTATAACCCTTTTAAAAAATTATGCTACTTGGAACAAAGGGCTACAGATGGCGCAGTGTTGAACACTGATGGTCTGTTTCTGCGAGCTTAACATAGTTACCATTGTTCTCTTTTCCTAAATGCATTCCTCGAAATCCAGCATACTACACATACCAGGAAAAATACTCGCCTCCACACACTTCAAGCCCGCATAACTATCAGAGGTAACTATCTCAAGAATATAGTTAGATTGCGGGGTCGAAGGGTGTACAGGCGAGTATTTTCCGGGGTGTTCACATTTGCCGCCGACCAACAGTATCAGCGTATGCGCTCGACGTTTCACGGTGCGTTTTTGCGACCTTAACACGGTTACTATATTGTTCTCTTTTTCTAAAACACGGTTCCCATCTATGCATTTCTCATTCGTGGGTCCCCCGAATCAAAACACGTATCACGTGGTCTAAGCGAAATTTGCCTATACAAGTTCATGTCGGACCACGTGATGAGTTTTTTGAGTCAGGGTGACTGCGCATCGGAAACGCTGGTGGGAATCGGGTGTAAAATGCATTCGATCCCGATATCTGTCATCGGCAACTATATCAAGAAGATTTGGATCTCTTATCTCTCTCAGATTAATGTAATTAAAACAAGATAATAATGGTATGGTATCTCGCAAAAACGCGCCTTTTGATGTCACAAAATTAACCTTAAAAAATCTTGTTTGTTTTGTTTTTATAATT
This sequence comes from Oxystoma pomonae, assembly GCA_963921995.1. Classification (NCBI taxonomy): domain Eukaryota; kingdom Metazoa; phylum Arthropoda; class Insecta; order Coleoptera; family Brentidae; genus Oxystoma; species Oxystoma pomonae. Next base: position 90,235,815 of record OY998169.1, read on the forward strand.
GCCAAAATAAATTAAAATTGTTTTTTTTGTTCTAAAAACAGTTGTGTTATAATCACTGTATAAAGAAATTAATAACAACATTATAGAAAAAACCTTATGGGCAAAAAAGGTTTATGAATGAGTTCATAAGAATATTACAGACACCAATTTATATAACTATTGTGTGTGAGTTCCCAAGTTTTTATAAGTGTCTCTCGAAATATTTTCAATCTTATCTTATATAAATTTGTTGTTGGTTAATTAATTTTTATAAGTGGGTTGATAGCAACATTTTAAAAACCAATCTATTATATATCTTTAATTGATAGTTACTTACGGTTTTATAGGTGGGTTGACAGAAAGATTTCAAACACCAATTTATATAACTTTTGTCACTGATGACTTATATTTTTATAAATATGTTGGTGGAAACATTGTTAACATCAATTTATATAACATTTGAACCGATGACTTTAATTTTTATAAAGATGTCCGTGGAAATATTGTTAACGCCAGTTTTATGTTACTTTAGGGTACCATCAATTTAGAGCCTTTAATAAAACAAATATACAAACTCAATTCTTGTAGGAAACTTCTAAATACCCTAGGGTATCAATGGAACCCTCTTTATAATAATTATGTAAATATCTGTCACCAGAAGTTTCTGAAAATGCTCATTGGGAGGGATTTCCATAGCACCTTTTTCTTACTTTTATAGTTGTCCATCATACTTGAATACATTTTTAGGTTTTTTTTTATAGAAACATAGATTTTTATTACTATATCTAGACCATTTAATTAAATGGAACTAAAAATTATTGAAGGTATTTTAAATAATATTAAAAACAGGGGAAAACGTATTAGGTTAACATGACAACAATGAGATGAACTCAAAGGCCTTTCCTTAGGTCTGAAAAAAAGCTCCTTTTAGTAGTTCAATGTTGTAAGATTAAAAAGGGGTCTTATAAATTTCGAATTTGTTATTGAATGGGTTTGAAGAAGTAAGGTTCGGATAAAAAATTGGTTTAACGAATTGCAGTTTCTATAGTGAATGATTTTATGATCGAACTTTCTTTTATTTAACGTGTTTAATTTTGCACATTCTGATAGTGGCTAGAATAGTATTTTTTTACCATCGGTAATTTAGAGAACGATCGCAGCGAATGATTGAGAATTAAAAGTAAAAAAAGCACAGTTTATGACCACAAGTTTTACTCTTTTATAAAAAAATATAAAAAAATAACACAAACAAAGACCAATAATTGACAGGACACCATTCTATAAAGTAGAAAAAGTTTTAAGAAACAGCTGTAACATAAAGCTGTGGGTTCGATTTTCATATTTTCTTTTGTACGTGCGGTTTTCCCTTGAAATAAATGATACTCGAAATGATACCAGGTTTAAAATGTGATTTTTTTGGAAAATAGACTTCCATTTCTTACATTTAAGATTTTCTTTTAAATGGAAAAAGCTTTTGTTGGAACAACATAAGAAACTACTATTTATATTTTACTAAGTACTTAGGGGTGGGGGCGTCCATAATTCCTCAAAATGATAAAACTTTAAAATTTATGAGAAAACTTTATTAGTTTTTCGCCGACGTATGTTTCGTCTAAAGAGACATTTTTAAGGAGATCGAAAATAGAAAAAAACCTTCTCTATGAAGTTTTTTGTAAACATTTTTCTGGATTCACCTCGTTTATCAAACCCGAGTAAATTTTTGTAAATAAAATACCCGCATTTTTTCCATCTGTCTCTTTCTATACCATGTAGAATGGAAGTCGAAAGACACGTTGGTACATTTGAGACGCGTTCGAATATGAACAGTTTCGGTCAAGAGAGGTCCATAGAGGCCCTGTATACGATTTTTGACAGTTAGTGTTTTACTAGAGGTGGGCAACTCATATTATTCTCTTCTTTGTGGTTATCGTTATTTGACAAGCCGTCAAGTTATTTCTGTTTATTTTCTTAACTATTTCTACGCTTACCCATAAAACAATGCATTCTGCATCTTCCTTAATCAAAAAGTAGCAATTTGAAGCTTTTTTTTTGCAAAATTCGTCAACTACATAAACGCTTGAAGTGTATTGACAGAAGTAAGTACAAACAAAATAAAGATGACCTCAGAAATAATAATATAAGTAATTTTGTCGGTAATAAGCACGCCCGGTGGTTATTAACAACGATTTTTGAAGTTATCTTTATTTTGTTTATATTTACTTCTGTCAATTCACGTCAAAGTGTTTGTGTTTTTGGCGAATTTTGCATTTATTATTTAAGCATATATAGAAATAAGAAAATAAACCTAAATTACTTCATTCTTGACGCCTTGATAACCACAAAGGTTGTTATTTTTGTATGCTGTCCAAAAACTCCCTATTAACAAAGTACATGCTAATGCGTAAGTTTGTACCTACTGTTTGTAGCTCACTTAGCTCGCAAATTTTTATTAATTTTCCAGCTTGGTAAAGACATGTTTTCTTTCCACTTTTCTTTCTCCGGTGGACAACGGATCAATACAAATTCGTCGAGGCACGTAGTTTTACAGTTTTTGATACGGCAAAATTCCATTTTTAAACCAGACGTTCCTTAATCAAAAGTGTGACACTGACAAAATTATTTATTGACATTGCCAACACACAATTTGTTTTGAAACATTTTCCTAGCAACTGTCAAATCCAGTTGCTCACCTCTGGTCAAACAATAACAGTCAAAAATTGTATACAGGGCCTCTAGGTCTCAAGAAACCGAGATGGTTTGTTCGTAACGTAACGTAGCTCTGAAATCCATTGCTCTTATTGGTGAAAACCTGCAGAGTTGGGCGTTTCCACCTCGACTAACGCGATTTCAGCCATCGAGTCAGGCGACGCGACGTAACTATACGCCACCCTAGCACGCACTGACGCCCGTGTCTCATGAAAATTAGTCTCGCTCGACGTGCGATTGGCAACCTCTGTCGGATCTGACCAATGAGAGCGCTGGATTTCAGAGATACATTACGTTTACGCGGTGGTTTGGCTTTTAGTCCCTATTCTGTCCCACTCGAGCTTACGCTTACTTGCGCCAACGTACCGGCATGTCTATTAGACACTTAAAGTAAACATTTCAACGCATCGGTATCGGTATACGTAGTCAAAATACACTACATTTTTTACTTTTTTATGCGATGTTTCGAAAGATGCGTATGTTCGTGGGACCGTAACGATACGTACATCCTTCTGTACGCAACGAGATTCTGTCATCACGCCCGTCAAAGAAGCAGGCATCGTTCGATACATGGCATGAACAAGTCAAAAATGTAGTGTATTTTGACTTTGTTTCGAACGCGTTACGTATACGGATACCGATACGTTGAAATATTTACTTTAAGTGTCTATTACCTTCCATTCTGCCCGATATAGAAGAAGACAGGAGTAAAGTGAAGTAAAGAAAACATCCTTTATTTAAATCTGCCCTGTAAAGAAAAACTTTTCGTACAAAATTTTGCATGGAAGTCTGTTTTTTTGATGCTGGAGTTCTTAGATAAAAAAAAAATAGTTTTTTTGCTGGTATTATAGTTTTAAACAATAAAATTATCAAAAAGGGCTCTTGCGTTCGGCTTTGTAACGTCACGTTGTAACGTACGTAACTCCTTGTATATACGCTTTCCTTTCGGGTAGCGGTTGCAAGAAATATGAAACAGCTTGGGCTTAAAACTTGAAACTTTTGCATAGCCGAAAAGTTTCCGGCTTTAATAAATTGTATGTGTGGGGACTCTCAATAACCACTTTTCCAAACCGAGCCAGCAACGCTGCCCTGGTTAAAGGGGTTAAAGTTAAACTTGTTAAGGACGGACTTACGGGTAGTTAATACCCACATGTTGAATTTGTTTGGATAAATGGATTTTAGAAACAGAAACATTATGTTAAGTCCTATATTACATATTAACGATTCTCCGTGATTGGCCAAACAAAAACCCCCCTCCCGCTAACCGAGAGCTACTGAAAATAAACTCTTTAGGATTAAACTTTCCTCAAAAATCTATACGTTTATAATTATTGGTGGGGCTACAAAAATCCAGTTTTTAGAATTTTTGTCTGTCTGTCCGTCATTCTGTTTGTTCCAGTATCACGAAAAAAATACTGGACCTCTTTTGATGGAAATTTTGCTGCTGGATTCCTGGAGAGCACATAGGCTTTATTACATCAAAATCGGTTTACGGGAACAAAAGTTAGCAGGCAAAGATTTAAGGGGCTCAAGGTTTGAGCGCATGAAAGTAGGGTAAGGGGGAGAGGGAGGAATAATCTACAATTTTAATCACGGTAACGAAATCGCGGGCGACCACATAGTCACCAATAAAATAGTAAACTGACACTATTTTGTTACTCAAGAACCCCCCCCCTAGGAATAATTTCTGCATGCGCCACTGCTAAAGGGACTAAAGTTTAGAATTTGTTGTTTGTGTGTATTGTGCCTTTTCAGAAGGACCCTTATGGTTTATCAGAATGTGCAAAATCAAACTCGTTAAGTAAGAGAAAGTTCAATCGTAATATCATTCGCTATAAAAACTGCAATTCGTTAAACCAATTTTTTTCCGAACCTTGTTTCTTCAAACCCATTCAATAACAAATTCGAAATTTATAAGACCCATTTTTTAATCGAACCGTTCATGAAACTCATTTAATATCAAACTCGTAATGTGTAAAACCCATTTTTAATAAAACCCGGAATTTGTCAAACCATTATTTTTCAAAACCGCAATTCGTAAGACCCGTTGTTTATCAGAAATTTTTGCTAAATTGATTGCGCCTTCGTCAATAATACATGAACGGGAGGCGTACACGCAGTTGGCGCGGCGGCGCGACCTTTCGATGCATTTATTGCTGCTACGCGCGTGTACTTGTACAGGTAACGTTCAATAGTTTGCGCATATGGTTCGTTCTTGAAAAAAGGTAACATTTCAAGTGGTAATTTAAAAAAAACCAAATTAGTATTCTTTGAATTTTGGTAATTATTAAATGTTGCTGTAGTTGGTTGGACTAAAATGTGCTATATGGCCGAGATAACAATTCACTAGTTCTTGAGTTATTTTTGAGTTTCTGAATTCATCTGCTGCTGATAGCCAGCTAACACCAGTTATACCTATTTTACCAAAATCAAGAATCTTTATAGCTGGGTTGTTCTTGAAAAATGGTAACATTTGGTGTAATAGCTTTTAAAAAAACAAAAATATTTACCACTTTACTTATTATAATATGTCTCTATATATATAATATGGCCATACTTGATTTCTTCTTTTCTCTCTTTTGTCTATTTCATTTTTCGTTTCTGGTGCTTTTGCCAAAGACTTTCTAGTTTTTGCCATTTTTTTTCTAAAAATTATTGATTTTTTTTTTAATTACAAGCGAAAAATTTCACAAGTGTTATCAATAAAATATTCTGAAAGATCACACCAGTGACGTTCACACTAGTGACATATTTAGCAAAATGTCTAAATAACATTTTTAGTTGCTACTTTTGTATTTTAATGTTAATAAAATTCCTACTTTTCATACTTAAATCACATTTTTGAAAGTAAATATCTTACCATTTACTCCTTATATATATAGAAACACGTCTGAAATTTATCTCAGCCAAAACGTTAATACTGTTTTAAAACCACCAAAATTTCACAAAAACTGAATTATGTAACACATTTCAGGTTACACTCCTAAACTGTGTCTTCCGTGCTTCTCCATTTTCAGGCAAATGAGTTGGGTGTTGTATGCAGTGATGCCAGATTTTAAAAAAAAATCTGTGACTGCATGGGATCACACGAGTGACCCAAAATCAATTACACGTGTTTTTTTTTTGATGAAGAGGCAATATCAATGCATTTTTTTTAGGATTTAAATTTTTGAGTTTTTATCTATATAAGTCATTATCTAAATAAATTTTATGATCCTAAATTGTCTTTTTGTTATATCTGAATCTATCAACTTTGAAAATTACAGATCACACCACGTGACATGGTGTGACCAACTTTTTTTCCATGGGGACATTTCTTGGAGAGTTTACTACTGCTGGATAATGTTAGCCTTTGAGTAGACTAACTATCCTCCTACTTTGTTTTCAAAACGAATTCCGGTTTGGAAAAATAATGGTTTAACAAATTTTGGGTTTTATTAAAAATGGGTTTTACAAATTACGAGTTTGATATTGAATGAGTTTGATGAACAATAGTTTGATTAAAAACGGGTCTTACAAATTTCGAATTTGTTATTGAGTTTTTATGGTGAATCGTTCTTACGATAAAAATTTTTATTAAATACAGTCTGATAAATTTGTGGTTTAACAAACCATACGCGTTCTTTCAAAAGATTCTTCATAGAAAGACATTTACTACGTTTATACACACCTAAAAGCGCTTTTATATAAGGACGGTTTTAAATAAAATCTCTTTTTCCGAGTGTTTAAGCTTCTTTCATTAAATGTCATTAAATATATCAGTTTAAAGAGAAAACAAATAAAACAACTTAACGACAGATTTTAGGTTGGAAGAAATGCACTAAAGCGTTTTTAAAGTGTTTATAACGACCCTAAAATGGCTTTTTAAGCGATGAACCGCTTTCTTAAATCGCTTTAAAATAAAATCGCTTCAGTGCTTAAATCGGTTTTAGTCGTGTTTATACGAAAGCATTTTAAAACTTTCCTTATTTAATAGCGCTTTAAGAGAAACAAAGTCATTGAGACCAGGGGCTCGATTCTGGACGTAATAGAAAGATCATACCCTGAGAAGTGATCAATCGCACAAGTCATTCGAACGACGCACGGTGGTCGATTTTCCAGAAAACGCGGACATGAATGGAAAAATTAAAAAATTAAAAATGTATCTAAATTTGCCTCTAGGCGAATAGTTGGCCAAAGAATAAACTATGCTTTTTACGAGTTTGACATTACGTATCAGTATTTAACATCAAATTTCAAATAGATGACCCAGACAGTATTCAACTGTTAATATCTCGAAAACAGTTGAAGATCGACATAGGGTACGAATGCTTAGAATTTCAAAACAGAACGCAAAAATGCAATAATATACTGGGTGTTTCATTTGAAAGTTTCGGTTGGCATTCTTTTTAATATACCCTATATAAATAAAAATATTCGCGTATACTGTAACATTTATATATTGTGTCAATTACTTTAAGTAAGTAGTAAGTAAGTAGTAGAGAAGGGGCGGCGCGAAGCCTGGCAAGTAGGCCTCCTTGGGCCCTTTCTGCCTTACCCCGACAATTACTTTAAAGTAAATTTGATTGTTTTAAACTAACTTTTTTAGTTTATTTTGTGAAGTGAGCTTAAGATTAAAATATCATGTGACTTTAACCGTAACCAAAATTATCACGTGACTGGGCACTTTTAAATAGTCACCTGACCATCAGTGCTATATTTAAACTGTATATGACATCCCAACATTTTTGGCTAAATAAAACCCATTCAAGCTCCAATCGTCTTTCAATCTGCATGTCCTTCGTAGATCCCCCCTCACACCACCATCACAAATTTAGCTAATTAATAAATATATATCTTTTACCTGTTAAGAATGTCTTAAGATAAATGTGAAAATTCACACGATCATCCTATTTTGTACGTTAAATTGCAATGTGGAAGTTTTTTTTAATATCCGCGTTTTTACAAACATCGACCACTGTGCGAGTCCTACCCTAAAAGACGGTCAAGTTTGCCGTAGCATTCGCATTAGCGAGTTCCGTCACGTGATGGTTTCGTCTAATAGCGTGCTCTGAAATAAAACGAGTGACGTTTTTCACACGAGCTTTCCTACAACTCCCAACTACTCGGTCTAGTCGAGAGAACGGCTTCGATCAAAAATTGTTGTTCGAGGTAGCTCTGCGCGTGCCCATAATAGATTGGTGAATCTTCGATCGTCTCGTCACTGCTTTTAAGCGCGTTTATTGGTTGACACTGCTTCCCTTCTCTTGGGCGAACGATCACTTCCTATGACTTCCAGAATCGGTACCCAGGAGTCTAGAGAACTGACCTTTCATCGTAAAAAAAGGAAAATCGGGAAACGTAATTAGGCACGAGAAAGAAGCAGTAAAATTACAATTGCTAAAAAATCTTTCGTGAATATACAGGGTTCCTAAGCAAATCCTTAGGGGGCCAAGCAGCTGTGTATAAGACGCAGACAAACGGAAAAGCACATTAGGCAGAAAAGGATGAGCATGGGGCGATGTTGTCACTACATCTTACACGTAGTAAATCCATTCCAGGTTGTTGTTTTCTAATGTTTTCCATTTTCATACCTTTAGGATTGGAATAAAAATTGTTTTTGCTCGACTTTAATACCAAACTGATGAAAGATATCATGAAAAAAAATATTTTTCGGGTTTTCATTTTGTAACCATTGTCCTTACGCACTGTTTACAGGCTGGGGACTGAGATACATGTAAATGCCTAACCTAAAGCGTTCATACACGGCCGGAGAAATCGACTGAGATATTTCCGTAGAAACTTTATCAAGCAAATAGGACGGGTTGACGCCTTCGAACGTCCAACCCGGGTTTTGCACTTTGATTCGAAATCAAAAAGGAGGAACAGTCAGATGTGGGGCCGTGCACAAATTACGTAACGGTGATTTTACCAATTTTTGACCCCCTCCCTATGTTTTGTAACGGTTTAGCACGCCACTCCCCTAATATTACGTAACGATTTCAAGACCACTACCCCCCCCCAAAAAAAAAACTTTTCACTTATTTTCATTCCAAATTTTCTTAGTTTCACACAAATGCAAACGCTGTCGAAAACCCCCCTCCCCCTACGTAACGTTTTGTAACTCCCCTCCCCCCTATGACCATTACATAATTTGTGCACGGCTCCTGTAGTCCCAGTGGAGAAGGGCGAGAAAATTGATATTTTTTTCTTAAAAATTATACTCTTTAGACCTATTTCTTTGCGTTCCCGAAATTACGTAATTTTTGAAAAAAAATTGTAAGCGGCGCCATTTTTATTTCGTGCTTTGTTTTTCTAACATTTTTGCGTGCGGCTAATTTAATTGAAAAATTTTTGCCTGCGGCGCCCTTTATCTTCTCACTCGAAACCAAGATCCCCCGTTTTAGGAAAACTGATCACGTCTCTGTTTCTAAATTTTTTCGAAAAAAAGTAGAGTATGACCATGGGGGAAATAATTTTGTTCTACGGTATAACGAAAATTTCGAGAAAGTTGAAGATAAAAATAAAAAAAGTGGCAGAGCTCAAGTTTTTCGTAAAAAAAACGTTTTTTGTAAAGAAACAGAGCAAAATAAATCTTTTCACCCCTTTTTGGGTGTTACAAATATTGGCAGCCCCTTATTTTTCGCTTTTACCCTCCCGCTAGTTTTGAAGAATTGGTTCGCTACATGTTTCGAGATCATGTCATAAAACACCTCGAAAATATCAAATGTAGTGTAGGGCCAGCTTTATTTAAAATCAATAATATCGCAAGCAAAAAGCTCTGCAGGAAAAACAGCGCCGTTTATTGATTTATTTGGCTGCTAGTGCTAGCTGCATGGTTTGGCCGTTTCCGGATAGATGTCACTAGTAGAACAGAATGGAAAGAAATTTAATTAAAAGCGAAGATATTTCTTTCTAATGTTAACAACCTCACGAGTTTATCGCTCACTATCGTAAATAATGGACCCTGCCGCCTCCTTTAAGCAAGAAAAAGCTGTGGTTTGGACCTGAAAACATCTAATTTTTAATTAGATTAGATGTTCAAATCTGTCCCCTTCTTGAGCCTCACAATATCCCAATCTATTGTAAAACTCTTGGCGCGTAGCAGCCAACATTTCAGGGGTGATAGAGTTGCCCGCCTCCCAAATTTTCGCCCTCAACTCCTGTATAGTCTTAGGTCGTAAGTGAGGGTGTTGGAAAATTTTGTCGTGCCAACAACCCCATAGGAAAAAGTCTTTTGATGCAAGATCTGGTGATCGAGGAGGCCATCGGATATTTCCATACGTGGAAATAATTCTATCACCAAATACCTGACGAAAGTAATTTGTAGCCTGGCGTGAATTGTGGGATGAATAGCCATCTTGCTGAAACCACAATTCTTCCAAATTTATGTTTATGTCAACCGTAGTAAAACCTGGTTTTGGAGAAGATCAACATATTTTTGGCTATTCAAATTCCCTTCAATGGAAAAGGGTCCAATAATGTGAATTTTTGAGGATGTTGCGTTCTAACACTTGCGTGCAGATGTTTATTTTCGCCGGACCAATAGCGGCTATTTTGTGGATTGTGAGAGCTATGTAGTTCAAATGTCTTCTCGTCACTAAACAAAACTTTTGATAGGAACTTTTCGTTCCTGTCACATTTATCCCTCATAACCTCACAATATTCTAACCGGCGAAAATAATCACCTGGTTGCAATTCCTGCGACTTCCCAATCTTAAACGACTTGTAGCCGTATTTTTTTAGGATCCATTGGCAAGTACTGTTGGGAATATCCAGTGCCTCCGCAATCGGTTTCGTCGAACATGGTTCATGTGCCTCAACGTAAGCGCATACCAGCATACCATTTCGTCTCGTTCCACCCTGTGTGGAAGAACGGGATGCTCTGGTATTTCGCCGTCGTGGTAACACTTTCTACAACCATTTATGCACCCGTACCTTTCAAAACGATGATAAATGTTGTAGACAAACGCAAAAACAAAAAGCCCAATGACTTCCACCAATCTTTTCTTCTCGAGTATACGGCTTTTTCAAAACACAAAATTTACGAAACTGAAGCGACTCGAAAGGAAATAAAAATGCAATGCCTGTGAATCCCAGTTTTTCCTCGATCATCTCATGATGTGGCCGCCATCTAGCGGAATTTGCAGACATCTTGTCAACGGTTATTATTGCAACTATGATTTATGCTCACAATGAAAGAGTGGCGACAATTTTTTCTTATGAAAGCAGTCCGGAGATAATAACAAACTGGCACCATTGCTCAATATACCTGTTTCTTTTGTGCGCGCAGAACTTTCTATGCCATTTCTGTTTGATTTATTGAAATCCTATCCCTAAGGAAAATCTTAGGAACCCTGTATAATCATGTGATGTTTTCCAACGATGAAAACGCCACAACAAAACTTTTTAACAATTAAATCTTTCGATTGCAATAGCCATGCAGGATACGCACGTCACTTTTTGCACACATGGTAAAAGGTGGTTATTTTGAACAGGTAATTCTTGCATATTTCAGATGTCATGTTCGCGACCAAGAAACGTATAGTTAAGGTATTGAACCAACAGACACTTTTTGAATTACCCAGTATACAGAGTGCTTATATCTCAAAAGTAATACTTTTTCAAAGGTTCGATCCCAATTTCTAGCTCACCCTGTATATAGCGAAAGGCCCACCTCTGGCGTTGTCATCTTTCTCTTTTTTTTTAAATTGGAGAATTATTAACAATTCAAAAAAAACTAAGTTTAATTTTTTATAACAATTTATGTTTATTTCTGTTTCATTTAATTTTATTTATTTGTTTTATTTTATTTTTATTTATTTTTATTTTTATTTAATGTTTTATAGCCTGGGAACGCTGGCAAAGAAAATAAAAGATCGATAATTGTTGCCCTAAGAAGAAACTTACGTGTTGCTAAAAAATTTACTTAGATCGTTATTGTGGCCTTAAGACTTTGGGATGGATATGAATCAGAATAATTTACCACACTTCGCAATACCTATTTCTTGTTCGTGTACCAGACCTTTTAATAAATGTGCTTTTTCAATGCGATAATCACCAAACAATCATTGTGTCAAACTGCTTCGAGGAGTGAAAAGAAAAAAAGATCTGATAACGATCACAGTGCGGAATTTTTTCGACGTTTTGTTGGTAGTTCTGGAACATGTAAATTGCTGGGCTGTCCGTTTTTGTTGGCTGTGTGTGTTGGTACACCTTAATTTCAAACCGTTAATGCAATTATTCATTATTATTAATGCTAAGCATACATCTACATATAGCTTGTCCCACAAACAAAAAACATATAGGGTACAGTCGCTAAATATGGTCCGTCTCCTAATAATGTCCTACTAAGTTTTCTCGACCACCGACGCCATTTTGATTAACCTTAGACGCAACGGAAACACTTAATTTTTCACAACAAACAACTACGACCAACGAAGATTTTAATGGCTTATTTACGGTCCTAGAATAATAATAAAGCTTAGACGGAAACCATAAGATGGCGTGACAAGCGATGAAACTTTATTTTACAAGAGCACTAATTGACGCAAAAATGTGAATTATTTTTCTATATTTTTAAGATAATAAATATTTATTAAACGTAAATTGACATATAAAGGCGCAATTACATAGACGGGCTTTCCTTTGCTGTTGAAATGCCGACGAACATTTACGCGAGCCTCATGAGAAAAATGTTCAAAGAAGCTCACGGAAATTTTGGAGAGAATGTTAGAGCAAAATTTGTTTGAAGCAATGTTGGTATGGAAATTTCCTAAAAATTCAAATTATTTATTTTATGTTTTAAAACAAGGTATTTCTAATCAAGTAATTTCCGACGGAAAAACGATTTGATGCCAAAATTCACATTTTACCTCATAAGCAACTTCGATTCGTGTGATTTTTATAGAGGGTATGCCAGTATACTTGTAACTTTTTTGGGGTTGTCACAAAAAAAAGGAGATAGAATAAAGAAAATAACAATTAATAGCACTTAATTATTGACTGTAAAATATAAGGGTTAGGAGAAGGTAGAATCTGTAGAGTAGTGAGAGGGGGTTTTGGTCAAATTTTACTGGACAACAAACAAGGGTCAACGCAGATTTTGCCTCAAAGTTTTAGCACAAAGCTTTCCATAGTGAGAGGAGGTGTTTGTCAAGTTTTACATGACAACAAACAAGGGTCAACGCAGTTTTTTTTATGAAAGTTTTAGAACAAATCTTTCCGTAAAAAAAGGACTCTCTGACAAAAAACAAAAAAATATACCTGAGTACGCTTTAATTTGTTTATTTTGTTTTATTTTATTGATGCGTAGAACTTGATTTCCGACAATAATAGGTTGAATCTAGAGTGGAACATCTTTCAATTTATAAGCAAGAAATTTTCAAGATTTTCGATAAATTCTTTTAATATTTCATTAAAAAACCTTAAGAAAAATGGGAAATCATCAGAAAAAAACGTGAAATATCGCTAAATTACCAAAAAAACTACGAAATTTTGTGAAATTACCTTGGCGAAATCGCGCGCAGAGAAGTTTGATCGGTAACAAAAAAGTAAGTTTTGTGGTGGTAGGGTTGAAAATATGTTGAATCACCCTGTACATACAAAACAATTCATATATCACATTAGCACAATATGACCCAACATTTCACTTCTGAGTTACTGAGCTTTGTAATCCAATAATGTTAAAACACATTTTTTAACGAACCACTTTCCGTAAAATATATAGATTTTAAATTGCATTTTCTGTATATTTTTACCAAAATTGCTTAAAAGTAAACGCCATCAATGACATTATATAGCACCTAAACGAAACTAATAAATTTACCGAACCCGACCCAATTCGGGATGCCTAATTTTTCCGAATTTTTAAGGAAATAACTACCAACAAAATTTTTATATAATATTGTTGGTAGTTAAAAAATAATGAAAAAGTACTCTGTACAGTGATCAGTGATCTCAATTCTTTAAAAAAATGGAACACCAACTTTTATTTTAAATCTTCGTGAAAAAAAGCCGACGGCAGGCAACATTATTATTGGCCATCAGTTTTTCACATGGATTTGGGTTACTTATAATATTTTTTCTTAGGGTTTTTCCCGGATTTTTTTGCTCGGGGATATTCTTCCAAGCTTTTTTTTCCTAAATTTAAAAAAAAAACCAAGGAAAATTTTTCTTTTCCAAAATTTTTTTAAGTTTTTCAAATATTGGCAAAAAACTCAAAAATTGCATTTTTAAGCGGTAATCCGCGCCTCACGACTATGAGGAGTGGTGGGGAGGGTGATTTTTTTAAAACATATTTTTGTAACTATACTTCACCCTTAGCTTTGATTGTTTTTTTTTTAATTCCTCACACCAGATTTACCTAGTTAGTTTAAGGCCCCAAGGGTTACTTAAAAAAGCAAAAGGTTCATGAAAATGCTAAAGATATAGATATCAACAAAGCGAATCTCTATCAATTTAATGTAATATCAATCAAGGTCGATTACTGACACTGAACAAACAATATGCAAAGGGGCAACATTCCGATTCAAAAGGGTGGCCGGCCTACTACCTGTGAAATCCAAAATGCGAGTTCTACGCGTCAATAAAATAAAACGAAATAAACAAATTAAAGCGTACTCAAGGAAATTTTTTTGTTTTGCGTCGGAGAGCCCTTTCTTTATGGAAAGATTTGTCCTAAAACTTTCATAAAAAAACTGCGTTGACCCTGGTTTGTTGTCATGTAATGTTGTGTGTCAATGTAAATTTGACCAAAACCCCCTCTCACTAGTCTACGGTTTTTACCTTCTCCTAACCCAGCAACAGCAATAAATAAGTGCCAATTATTATTCTTTTTATTCTCGTTTTTTTTACAACCCCAAAAAAGTTACAAGTATACTGGCATATCCCCTATAAAAATCAGATCAATCGAAGTTGCTTATGAGGTAAAACGTGAATTTCGACATCAAATCGTTTTTCCGTCGGAAGGCACTTAATTAAAAATACCTTGTTTTAAAACTTAGTCTTTCTATTTTCAGTTAAGTTCAATGAATTCCCATAAAACTATAAAATTTAAGTTTGTAAGAAATTTCTATACTAACATTTCTTCAAACAAATTTTGCTTAACATTCTCTCTAAAATTTCCGTGAGTCTTTTTGTACGAGATTTTCCTCGAACTTTTTTTTAACATTTTGCTCAAGAGGCTCGTGTAAATGTTTGTCGGCATTTCAACATCAAAGGAAAGTTTGTCTGTGTAAATGCCTAACCTACCCACCTCATAGTCCTGAAAAAATAACTACTCTCCGGAACAGTCCCTTAAAAATAACCACCTGCATTTTAAAAATCAATTACTGTGTTTATTTCTCAGCTTTTTAAATTTTTTATTGAAGGTATTAAACAAATAAGACGAACAAATTAAATATAAATTAAATTTAGTCAGCTTCTTATTTAAATTTGATGAGTGGACCTTGTATAGACTCTGCAAAGTCCCAAAACTTCAATCCTTTTTAAAAAATTTTGAAAGTTTCTTTTTCTGTAGGAAAAAAAGTATTTACAAAACTAATATTTATAAACGAGTTGTTTGGATATACTTAAGGCATCTTCAAAGCTAAACAGGTTAGAATAAAAATATTTTATTTATACGAAAACTTGATGATCATTAATCATGTTTATTCATCGTCATTTTTTTTTAGGGTTGAAACATTTTTTATCGATCGCTTAAGAATATTAAACTAGGGTTGTGTTGAAAAACTTTTAATATATAAAGTTGAGAACGTAAATCAAACATTTTAATAAACGATAGGGATGGCCGTAACAAGAAAAAAATGTTTTGATAAAAGAGATGGGGATCAAATAGTTTTGTTGTTTTTGAGACAGGGGGCGCACGATTTTTTTGTGTTTTCAGTCGTGAAGAAAATTTAAACAAATGGCTTTATTTTGAAGTAAGAATAATTAAATTTTCCTATTTTCCTAATATTTTAGCATTTTGCCGGGCATTTTGCGCTATTTTTCTTTAAATTTGGGTAAGAAAGAAAACCCGTAAAGTAACCAAATTGCCGGTCGGAAAATTGGTCTTTATAGGTCAACGTAGGAAATTTACAGTGAGAGCTGCAGGCGGGTCCTGTAAACCTGCGGAGACCTGTAAATAAACTTTCCTACGTACTTTTTTTTCAAACAATCAGAAAAAACATTTTAGTAACATCATCATCATCATCATAGGCAATCACTCGATACCGAGTATGATTTTCCTCTATTCTATATCGCCGCTATCTGTTGTGCGTTCTTTGATGGCTATGTAAACGAATTCTCGAGCAGCACACCCTTCCACAGTCCTGGCACACCCAGTCTCCGGCAGCAGCCGGGTGTTGTTGGTCATCCATTCTTCCATTTTGTCGCTCCTTTCTACGTTCTCTCTTTTCCGTCTCTAGTCTACGTCGTTGCTCTTCAAAAGTTTGCCATGGTCTCGAAGTTGTTTATATCGATGTGACCCTTCATCATATTGCCTCTGAGAACGTCCTTGTACCTTTTTTGTTGACCTCCTTGATTTCTCTTTTCCTCCTTCAGTTGTCCATAAAATATCTGCAGTCCAACGAAGCTGGTGCTTGAAGATATGCGCTTCTATACTAGTTGTTCTGGCTTCTTCTAAAACACTTATATTTGTTCTTCAGTCTTGCCATTTGATTCGCAGTATTCGCCTTAAACAACTTTGGTGATATTTTTCTAGTCGTTTGATATGCCTTCTGTAGGTGGTCCACGTTTCGCATCCGTATGTTAGAGTTGGTATTATAATTGTGTTGTAGACACGAAGTGTCTTTAGTAACAACCACCTTCGTCAACGCCTAGCCGTGTTACGTAATTTATGAACACTCCCCTAATAAGAAAATGTTAGCTTTCTGCTTCTTGTTGGCTAGATAGCCATTGCCACTAATAGTTTCTAAGATCAACACTAAAGAAAAAAAGTTACCTTTTGTGGTTAGAAATGATTTTCATACTTTTAGCTTATGCAAAATTGCAAAAAACATTAGAAAAATTGTAGTGTAGTGCCTAGTAGCTTCACACAGCTAATTCAGTCATGACTGACGATCAGTTAGGGATAAAACAACTCATGAAAGGGAGATTTGTAGGTTTGCGGTTTATTTATTTGTAGTAACATTTTTCTATTCGCACCAGTTTATAAAGGCATCAAGGTTCCGCTAAGAGCGGCTCTTTACATTTTTCAGGCAGCAATGAACTTGACTCTTGAAGCAGCTTCTATTATTTCCTCTGGATTCAACTCATTTTCTATTTCTGAGTTCATTTTTGTAACCAAAAATTTTAAAACCAAGTTAAAAGAGCTTTTTTAGAAGTGTCAAAACTACCAAAAAAAAAAAAAACAAAAGCTAAAAGCGGTCAACAAGAAGTCAAGGGACGGGAAAATTGAACAAAAAAGTTCTTTCTTGAGGGTGGAAATATTTCGTACGAAAAATCGTACAGAAAGTGGCTATTTTCCGGTCCTTTGAAAAAAAAATAAAAAGATGCTCGCTCCTACAACTAATGGGAGGAGGGAATAATGGGAGCAAAGAGCACCACACCAACCGCTGCTATGAAGACTAAATGCAATGACAACTGGTATGATAACCATTTGGGACATACCAAGATTGCAAGCATTATAACCAACTCGCTGAGGAGTGACATCATGACTCCGAAAATCAACAGGAACGTGTTAGTAAGTTATCCTAGGAAAACAAGACGGAGAAACCACTAGTCCAGTCAGGCAAATTGGTATGGTATACCGACGGATCCAAGATAGACAGTGGATCAGGAGCAGGAGTATATGGCCTAGCCCCAAGATCAAAGATATCTTAACAAAGATATATCAATCTTCTCAGACAGCCAAGCAGCAATTAAAGCTCTGCCATGCCAACAAATTCACTCAAAATTAGTGTGAAACTGCCTTCAAACCCTCCTAACCCTAGCGAAACAAAATAGAGTCACCCTTGCGTGGGTGCCGGGGCACACAGGTGTAGCAGGCGATGAACACGCGGATTCTCTAGCAAGAAGAGGATCATGTATTTGGAATTCCAAAAACCTCGATACGTGGCTATATCAAGCGACGGGTGCACGAAGTACATCGAAACCACTGGCATTCAATATTCAACACCACTCACCTGTGAAATCCTTAAACTGAATAGGAAATAAATCAGACAAGTGACGGAGCTATTAACCGGTAACTGCGCACTGAGAGAACACCTGCATAGGATGGAAATCTATAGAGACGAACCCACCTGCAGACTATGTGATGAGGATGACAAATCCGCCGCTCACATCATATTTGAGTGCCCAGCACTAACCTTCTGCAGAACACAAAACCTCCTGGAGGACGACCCCTCCAGAGAAGCTAATTGCCAGAGAAACCTAATAAAGGGGCTGCTGCTCCTCGCGAGGTCGTGAAACCTCTTAGATTAGGAAGACACATAGCAAGAGATACAATAAGCTAAGAAGTTGCAGTGTCAGGGATTTCAAGACTTTAATTAATTTTTGCTATTAATACTGGATGTCATACAACGATTTAGATGGGTAATAAGGTAATTTGTATTTATTTAAAAGGTGTTTTTATTTATGAAATGTATTAAAAAACTTAAATGCAAGGTTTCAAAATATTAGCTGCATTCAAACCACAAACAGTGCTTGTACCTTGGCTTGCACCAACCTCTACTGATGAAAGCTACAGCTTTGAAATGAGTGGGCTTTGAGGAAGCAAAGTTCCCTTGACTAAGCTTTTAGATAACCTCAATGTTTTAATGTCAGTGTGTAAATAAATCAATACAGTTTTTTTGCGCTTTTTTGTTTGGTATATTTTTTGAACATAATCAGTGACCTTCACTTATGTTTGTTTTGCCCCGTACTGCCCTTATAAATATATTTTTTGTGCTGAACACGGGTTTCAAATATGGCGTTTTTCTGGACTAAATTGGAGGTGTTTTATTGGTTAATGAACAACTTGGGTTATTAAATAAAGTAAATTAATCCTTGTAAAAACGGTTACTTAGGGAAATCATAAACGAAGTTATTACCAATTGCCAAAAAACAATCCTTTCCGGGGGTTATAAATTTAAACCACCTCCCAGAGATGGTCTAAAAAATCACCAACTTTATAACCTCAAACACAGATAATAAAGCTATTATTATTATATGCCAAATTTTTGACATTTTCTCCTAAAATATGGTATATTTTGAGAAAAAAAGCAGTTCTTCATCGGTATTTTGCAATAACAATATCTTTTCTGTCTGGATAAGTGTTTTTTGGAAATTGGTTTTAAAATTTAGTACCCCCCACAGGTGTAAATATTTAGACCTGTGGGGGGTACTATTTTAGATCTTAGTAAGTCCCACTGTGTGTCTCCTCTGAAATAATTTTAAAACTTCGTTAAAACATCCCGTTTTATCTGGTGCATAATCCGGCAGGTTTCGGTTGCCAACAAAAAAAAAACGATCATACACTAAAACTTGCATCAATTTTTCATCCATTCTGGTGCATAATGGTCCTCCTATTTATTTTTTCATTCAACCGCGACCCGATCAAATTGGTTTTTCAAAAAGCCTCGCATCTCTGGGATTATATTCCGAACGGCGTATCATTTAAAATTAATAGAAAGAATTTTCGTTTTTCCACGCTCCTATTTTTAAGTCTGCAAAAAATAGGTGCAGAGGAAACATGATTCGTATTCGTTGTAATAAAATTCGCTTAGCGATTCCCAAAGCGAACAAAACTTTTTTTATACCTTTATGAAAAAATAAAAAAAATGGAAAAATACATAAAAAAAACTGGAACCAAAAAAAAACACGACACCTACCAATTTTATTCTATAAATCAAAAATTTTACTCAAAATTATTGTTGTGTATCTATCTAAACTTTAATTTATAGTTATATTTTTTGACATTTGACACTTCTTGTATATTTTTTTTTGTAGTTTTAAAATTATATTTTTAAATGACAACTAAAACAGTATTTTTTAATATATTAGTTTTAGAATTTTTATAATTTAGTACTTTCTTCTGCCAATTACCCATGCATTGTAAAATGTTTTTATGGTAAATAAAATATTTCTGTTTTTCATCAAAGGAAAATTCCAAGGCAGGTCGCATCTAACTGCTCTTATTGAAAAATGAATTTAACTGTGTCGACTTGATTTTTTTGCCGTTTTTAACGTCACTGGTAGGACATAATAGTGGTTTACATAACATGCATCTTATGATGCACTGAACCAAAAAAGGCACCGTTTCCTAAAACAAAATACAGTGAGCCAATGTATTTTGTATAAGATTTTTGCTCCGATGTAAATTTTATCAATATCATAATCAAGTTTACATAAATTTTATAGGCAAAATGAGTTATTGATTTTACTGCTGCAAGAAGCAGTTTCAAAAAAAAGTTGTTACGATATCAAGAGTCTTTAAGAATGATTTTTTAAGTATTAAAAGACATGTTTTCCTAGCTTTTAGTTACACCTAAGTATGAATTTAGTAAAAGACTGTTACGTACATAAATTTCATAACCATGTTTATGTATTTTGTATACCCGGTTCATAATTTTCATACACTTGTACATACATTCCATAACAACTTTTAAACGACAGTCAACGACCGCCATTTATTAAATTTATTTAATGCATTGATTAAAATAGTCAACATGTTTTATTTATTTCATATGCTCTTTTATTATCTCCATAACCTGTACATACTATTAATAACAACTCTCTACAAAATGTCAAGAAACATTTTTCATTGATTTCGTAACATCCGTTTATTAATTTCATTACTTTATATGACAATTTTAATAACTTTTCTCCGATTTTTGTAACACAAAATTTTAAACGCCTGTTATTAATACTATGTACGATATTTTCTTCAGTGTGGTCATTAAAAAGGAAGATGAATTTTCAGATGTGAGCCGCAGGCGAGTGTCTTAATTTATCTGAGCGTGTTATGACCATAACATGCGAGTTAGTGGCCAAGGAAAATGTCATTATAAATCTCATAAATTATTAAAAATATTAAACGCGAACACTGTTAAGTAAACAACCTTCATAACCTAAAGTTTCAATGACGTTCTATCTAAATTAAAAACAAACAAGGTAACTAAAAGACTTTTCATATATCTTTTTGAAAACAAGGTTTTTTTCTTTAAAATGCGTAAAATGTCAGTTTAACGGGACTTATTTTTGGTTAGATACTAAAATTATATTGGATTTATTTACGTTTAATAAATATTTATTGTCTTCAAAATATAGAAAAATAATTAACATTGTTGCCTCAATTAGTGCTCTTCTATAATAAAGTTTCATCGCTTGTGGTGCCATTTTGTGGTTTACGTCTAAGCTTTATTATTATCCTTGGAAAAACGATTAAAGATCCTAAAAATGTGAGAAAGTGTTTGAAATTGACAAAATTCTTCCCTAAGTTAAAAACTGCTAAAAAAGTTATCAAATCTTCAAAATTAAATTCCGTTTTTCACAGACGTTGGAGACATTCTTAACACCGTTTTTGACGTACCTTTTAACCATCTCGAGATACGGAATTCCCTCCCTCTAGGTGATCGATTTACATCCAGGCCAAATATAATCTATCACGGAGACCGAAGGACATGTAAATTCATTTGGCAGAATTAAAAATTGGAAAACGATGACTGGCCATTGTTCGGCCAAGCCGAATATCTATCTCGAGCTTTGCGGGTCATACAGGGCGGCTGCTAAAAATCTTCGAGTACGGAAGGTTGTCGCACGTACGCCACGGATATGCTGCTGGGTATACCTGCCGTAAGACACAAGTAAAGCCAACAACTTTGATTTAGATTTTTGTGTGCTATTTCTTAACAGACAATACCGGAAAATACTAATTTTCTTATATCAGGACGATGGTCAAATAGGGGGCTATGGTATGGAGGACTATTAATTAAGATCGTGAAATTTTTTGTTCTTTATTATTATTATTATTATTATTGTTATTATTGCTATTATATGTTTTTATGTTCGTTAATTAATCATAAATTACATTATAATGTAATGACTGACGCAAAAAAGAAGATGAGTGTTAGGTTTGGGTAAACAGGGTGTCTAAAGTCAACAACAGAGTCATCCTTTTAACTTATGAAAGGGGAGGTTAAAACAAGGCAAAAACTTCATATGGCTTATGGGGCAAAACTCAACAGATTTTTTTTTCACAGTTAGTGTTTTTCTGTGATTAAAAGCATGGAACGAGTAACTACTAGTTCAAAAAATGTGAGATCATTTCCAGTTTTGCTGAATGCTCAGTGATTGCTGGGGACTGCCGAGGGATTTCCAAAGACTCCCAGGAGGCTGATTCTTGAATTTCGTAGGAGAGATCGAACAGGAATGGGCTTTAAAGCGATCACGAGTTATCCGAAACCTATCCGACCACGACCGAACTTCACCCGATTGCCGTATGTCGAAGGAACTTTCCTACACTTTAATACACCTGCCCCCATACCAGGTGAACGAGCGCTTTTGAAAAACTGATTCTTCTTATTGAGCGAAACGAAGGATGTGAACGTTCCCGTGCGACCTTTCCTGCGATATTCAAGAATATGCCCCCAGGGTCTCTTAGGGTCTGCAATCCAGGGTTTGGTGGGGTTCGGTGAGGTTTTGTTTGTGACATGATTGCCAACGGTGGTTACCCCCTCGGCATGGAAGATGTGTTGGGAGAGAGTGCAGATGAAGATCCAGAATTTGTGATTTTAAATAATATTATAAGAAACGAAGACACATGCATTTGATGTTCTGAATAGATTTTGTTGAACTACTTTTCGTAGCAAACAAATATTGTCTTTATCGGTAAAACGAGGTCTTTGAGCCTTGCTTTTTTCATTTTTCTTCTGTCATGTCACCCGATTTCATAAAGACATAACTATTTTTGGTTTTTTGGCCGTCACAACACAAAAATTCCCGAAAGTAGGGTTAGGGTAAAAACAAATGGCGAATAGTTGTCAAAAACGTCAAATGCAACCAGACGCAGCCAAGATACGCCCAGTATAATTCCTCCACAAATAAGGGCAGACCGTAACTTTATTAGTGTCGGCACTAAATGTGATCGTTCTTGTGCATGCGTCCTGTCAACAACGTCAAAATAGTGTGTGGCATTATTAGTGCTGGGCACTAACTGTAGATAGCTTGTTTATTTTGTCCCTCTGACTGGTTTCAATATACTATGTAGCACCCTGTATAGAGCTAGATGACTAGAGCGGACCGAAAGTGCAGTTTTTCCAGTTCATTTGCCGCATTCGATAGCGATATCTGATGTTTACACTTCAGGGGGTTTGTAAAATTCAGAATTACATTTGAAATTTTTGGGTCAGTAGTGGTGGTGAGCTCTTTTATTTGTTATTGCATTTAATCAATCAGATGTTTTATATTTTTATGCACTTTTGTGCCTTCCCAAAGCTCCCTAGAGTAAGTGAAACATTTTCTTAAACAAAATATGGAGGTAAACTTGATAAAACTACCATAAATAATATAAAATAAATTATTTGAAAATACTCAAGCAAGAAAACTTGCTCTTAACAATAGAGTAGTAGATTTGTCATGCTGTCAGACATCAATGCATCACTGAAAATAAAAAATGGTAAATTGAACCCACCGCATATTAGAGGTAAGCAAATCTAGACAAACCCATGGAAAAAAATATCAACAAGCCGTCGAAAAAACTAACTAACGAACTGATTACATTGAGAAGGTAGGAAAATAAATATACGTCAAAGATAGTCTGGAAATGCAAGGTAAAACTACTATAGCAGCACGAAACCAGGCGGGTCACCGAAAAGAGAAAGCAGATATTCTTGCCACACGGCCATATCATGGAAACCATACTTGGTGACACACTAGATCAACAAAAAGAGCATAACAGCTCATAGGTGTTAACAGAAAAGACACGAGAATAACTAGTCCTCGGGCTGCTCATCGGACACTGTCCAGAAAAACATCACCTAAAGGCAACGGAAAAATGATAAGACGGCTACTGTATAGATTTTTCGAAAATGCAGCTGAAATCATAAAAAACTAACCTATTCTACGAATGTTCGGCCCAACCATATAAGTATTATAAATATCTCCAAGACTCTTGCTACTTCTTCATAAAGTGGACCAACTATCCTACAAGAAATTCTTGGACCCAATAAGGCAAGACAACAAAAAAAATCTACACATTTAACTTTGAGGCTTTGGACTGGAAAAATATGGAAAGTACGAAAACCACCAAACCTGTAAAGAATCTGGTGGCCATAATTGAAAAAAATATGATAGTTTAATACCTAACTGAATTTTCCAGCTGATTTCTTTCCATCTTTATCAATACCTAGAACTGTTTTACACACGAAAAAATTCGTAAAATGCAAAATTAAATTTCGAAAAGAGATATGGAAATTATTCCTAGCGTCT
Organism: Oxystoma pomonae; assembly: GCA_963921995.1. Taxonomy (NCBI): domain Eukaryota; kingdom Metazoa; phylum Arthropoda; class Insecta; order Coleoptera; family Brentidae; genus Oxystoma; species Oxystoma pomonae. The sequence continues at coordinate 90,259,890 of OY998169.1, forward strand.
TCTCTTCCGTGTGGCCTAAATGGTCTCGACGACCACAACATATCTTTAGCACACAACAAGGTCCCTATTTTACTTGTGGAAAAAAATAAACCAGGCGCGTTTTTTAAACGTCCAAATTTAGTGTTTTTCGCAATATTTTTTGACTGTCTGGACTCAACGTTTGTTGCGCTGCCTAAAAAACTTTTAGCAAAAAGTGTAGTGATTACCGCTGAATCAGCCTAATGATAAAGGCATATTGACTATTTTTATTTATCATAAAAGACGTATATCATATTTTAAGAAATAACATATATGAAATAATAATATAGCAGAAGGAAAATTGAAGGCTCAAGTAGCAGTCGAATATCATGGCTTAAAAATCTTAGTATTAGTATTACGGCACTTTTCAGAAAAGCACTAGATAAAGTTCAGATCGCGCTGATGATGGCCCACGTTCGAAGAAAGCATGGAAGTTAAAGAAGAAGAATATTTTTGGTCCAAAATAGTATTAAAAACCTTTAATGATTTGACAGGGAAATAGAATTATTGCTTGTAGCTATATCGGGGACAAGCCTGTTTGACTCTTGATAAAAAATTAGGCTGCAGATTCCTAAAAATATGTCAGTGTTAGTGCGCCCGCTTAGTTCAGCCAAAAACCAATATCGCTTAGTACCAATCTCACTAGTGCGCGCTGCAATGATATTAAAAAGTTATTGGCAAAGCTTCCCAAAAGATTTTTCTTTTTCTCTTCCTTTTATTTCTGTACTATTTTTATCGGTGCTGGCAAATGCTGACGCGATTTGCGGATTACGAGAGGTATTATAGATTATTTATAACGCATGCATTTTTGTGTAAATATATATCTATGGTAACGCCTTAGGTATTTCTTTATTAATTATAACTATTAATTAAATATTATTATAACTCCAGTCACGTGAGATTTAACCTATAATTTTAAAAAAATTTCTTGTGCAATACGAGAATCAAAAAAGTTGTGATATTTTCATTCATTGACCCTGTTTCCGTTTAAATGAGAAGAAGGATTGAATAAAAACCGTATAAGTTTCATTTTCTATGTATAATCTCTCAAATTTAACAAAACAACTTTTAAACACCCTGTATACTAGGTACTACTCTTCTTGGCTATCATCAGCGCGATCTGTACCCTGACCGCTGCTTTTCGAAAAAGTTCTGGGGTACTAACACCATAATATGGTCTAACATTTTTAAGCCATGATATCCGTCTACAACCCGGACCTCTCCTGTCCATTATCAATAATAAAAGTTTGTATTTGTCATTTCTCAAAATGTGGCCAAAATATTTAAGTTTTTGTTTTTTTATAATAAATAAAACTTCAAGATATTTATTTATTCTAAACAAAACATCCACATTAGTTAGTATTCTACGATAAAACCATATCTCGAATGCCTCTAACTTTCTACACATGGCCTCAGTCAGTGTCCATGCTTCCATGCCATAATATAAGATGCTAAAAACATAACACCGAAGCAGATGAATTCGCAGAGTGGCATTAAGATCGCGTCTACAAAACACTGATTCAACACAGACACAAGGTGATCTGGCCTGTTCAGTTCTTGCACGAACTTCTTGCATGTTCTTCCAGTTCTCATTGAGGAGTCCACCCAAGTATTTGTATGAATCCACGCGTTTGACTTGCTGCCTATTTACTTCTAACATGCCTTTGATGTTCTTTTCCTTAGATATGACCATCCATTTTGTTTTTCCAACATTTAAGTTAAGCCTGGTTGTTGATTTTTGTGTCATTTATGGCAGACCCTCTTTGCAGTTATTAAGTGAATTCTCTATTATTTTGTTACTTATTAAACAACAGCGGAGACAATATACAACCTTGGTGCACACCTCTTCTTATTTGGACCTCTTCGGACAGCATCTTTATTTGAGCAGTCTGATTCCAGTATAGATTATCGATTATCCTTAGATCTCGGTCATCTAGACCAACTTCTTTTAGCGATTCTGTAAGCTTTTCGTGTTGGACTCGATCAAACGCTTTCTCATAATCTATGAAACAGGCATATACTGGCACCGACACATACCTAGACCGCTGGACTAAGACTTGGATGCCAAACAGGGCCTCTCTTGTCCCGAACGCACCACGAAATCCAAACTGCATATCGTCCATAAAGGATTCGCATAAATTCTTTTATGGATAACCTTTAGAAATATTTTTAAGATATGGCTCATTAGGCTGATTAGGCGGTAATCAGTTCACTTCCTTGCTGAATGTTTTTTAGGCAATCAATAAATCAAGTCAAAAAATTTGACCAGCGTATTTACCGAATCTTGGTTTTTATTTACTACTCAGTATTTTTTAATTTTACTTATTTGCATATTAAAATTTAAAACCTTATTTTTTATTTTGTTCCGTTATTAAAATATTTCAATAAAATAAAACCAAACTACTTACCGCAAAGTTTAAAATATCGAAACTTTTTCCATTTATAGTTCCGCAGTAACCTAAAATAAACAAAAATAAAGATTAATAAAATTTATAAGCTGTTTTATAATGCTAAAAAGGACGAAACTGCAAAATGGCACCGCAGAAAACTTTTTTAAACTGAAACGACAGAGTGAAAACTTTTTAAGCTTACTGATTAGAAAGTAATATGGATGATTCACTCTCTCCATTTTAATTGATTTTTTTTCTCATTCTTGTCCCTTTTTCAAGAAAAAGTTTTGGAAGTAAAAACAACGTTCTTGGTAAGGGAATGAGAGGGGGTTAATATATTTAAAATGAAATGATCCGAGATAGTTATGAAGTTGACAGTCCCCCCCCCCCACGTCTTTGATGAGGAGATGAAGGGAGTCGTACCATCTAAATATCTTTAAATTCTTTCAAAATTGTTATATAGGGGTTTTAACAGTTCAGCCTTCGCCGAATGGGGAGGGGGGAGTAACATTCAACTTAGTCCGATTGATTTCTATTTAGATTTTAAAAATTATAAAGTGGCCGACTCCCCCTTTTTTAAGGTGGTAAAGGAGAATATCACCTGAATACGTCCAATTTAAAATTGGTTCCTATATATCATCGACTTATGTTGGTTTAGTCACGAGCCATACTTTGTTATTAAGGCAGTGGTTACTCACAGAAAAAAAGAATAATAGTGTCCTTATAACTCAGACATTTTGTCAGTATGACAATTTATTATAACATATATAGAATGTATTTGTCAAAGCGGCTATAGCGGGTGGTTAAAGCAGCAATCATTCAGCCATAATATGGCTAATTTGTGTACATATGCCCTTAAAAACATTTTTATGCACTTCAGGGATTAAGTAGGCACTTTTAATCCTTCTTTTTAGGAACTAAAGTGACACTTTTAATCCCTAAGGGATTCAAAGAAAATTTAATTCCTAAGGGATTAAAAATTAATTTAATCCCTCAGCTTAGGGATTGGAAGTAAATTTAATCCCTCAGGAATTAAAAAAAAAGTAATCCCTGGAAAGTTATAATTAAATTTATGGCAAGTCAAGCCAAACAGCACTTGCTCTTGGCCAAGATTTCATTCTTAGCACCCTTTCTTGTAGTTGACGAACCATTTGGCGTAGAAATAAAGTGATTTTAACAAAAATATTTTTTCTAAAGTGCATAAAATAGTATATAAACCTCGGGACTAAAGTGTCGTTTAATCCCTTAGCGATTTTAATAGTCCCCCATACCAATATGGTATGGGGGACTATTAAAATCGTGAAATTTTGCATCTCTTATTTTTATCAAAAATGAGTTACCAAGGTTCCAAAACATCTTAATCCACAAAAAAATAACACATATAATACACCATATCTCAAGAACGCCTTAATCGATTTTAACGAAATTTGGTACGAAAATCCTCTATCGGCTGACCATGAACCGATCAACTTTTGGGTAGGATGTTGGGGGGTTGAAGGGGGAAAAAGGCGGATAAAATATTTAAAAAAATTATAACTTTGGAACAAAAGCAAGTAGCGATAAACGGTTTTCAGATTTAATTTTCCATTAATATGTACTACAAATTTTGTTATAAAGTCCAAATTCGTGGGAGCTTTGGTTTCCGTGTTATTTGAAAAAACATTAAAATATATATAAAAAATCATAACTTTACAGGTAAAGCAGATATTGATATGCGGTTTTCAGATTTTGGTTTTCGTAAACATTACCCAAAATTTTTGTTATAAGATTCAAATCCTTGAAGCTACAGTTTTCGAGATATTTTCATTCCCTTTTTTACTTAAATTTATCCACAATATTTTCTAAACAAAACTACATATTTTTACAGATATCTGCATTACGCTTTACAGATGTTTTAATTTTTTTAATAATATGATACAAGTACAAAAAAATCCTCTAGATTAAATTATGATAAACTAAAAAACATACAGACCGCTTCAAGCTACTGCGAACATAGAGGGAATCAAGTCCAATTTACTCTCCGTGCCGTACGACCGAGGTGGATTCGAAGCACGCTGCAGTGTTATCTTTTGGAAATTCATTTTGTTTTTATTATTTTGTTTTATTTCTGCCTTGCTCGAGAAACAGATGGGTAAGTTCTTAATTGAAATGATACATTTTTAAAACCAAAACTGGATGTCTACGAAGTTGCCGAAAAAGTGCAGATGGTCAAATGGTCAAATCGTCATAACCCAACACACGTTCGATATTGGTCGAGGGAAAATTTGCATTTGTATTTTGACGTAAGAACACAGTATCCCCAAAAACTAAATGTTTGAGGGGGGTATTATAGGGGAACACGTAATTGGGCCATTTTTTATTAACGGCAATTGCAATTTGAATGGTCCTAGATACTTGGATCTACTGCAGCAGCACATTATTCCAACTGCTAGGCAGTTGTTAGGTGTAAGATTTGGTGAAACATGGTTTCAACAAGATGGTTGTTCCGCTCACAATGTTGGCCTTGTTAGGGAATATCTTGATAATGTATTTCCTAATCGGGTTATAAGTACACGGGGAACTATTTTATGGCCAGCTCGATCTCCCGATCTTGCTCCTAATGACTTCTATCTGTTTTTGAAGAAGCTTTTCAAATTATCACCCCTAACATGCTTGGAAACGTTAGAAGGGGTTTTTATAGTAGGCTCGGATATTGTCTAGCCGAGCAAGGAGGACTTTTCGAACATTTGCTTTAATTTTTTTTTTTGACTGGGAGAATCTTTTTGGTTTTTAGAATGTATTATTTTATTTTGAGAACTTGCTTTTATTTTGTTTCTCCTTATTATTTTCATTGTAACACGTCGTCACTGATAAATCTGAGCAGTTGACAATAAAACGCTCTTATTTATCAGTGACAAAAAATAAGAAAATTACGTTATAAAAATTTGCGTATTTATTGACCAAATTCCGGTTTCATTGACTACGCTCCACACAGCACCGTGGTTAGAGGCGTACTAAATACAAGGCGAACGGCAGCGAATGGCGATCGGAAGCCTGAGTGTTGGTTGCTTCACTGATAGGCGTGCGGCGTCTCTGCATGTACGTACACTGGCAAATTAGACTTCTTTCGCCCTATGTTCGCAGTAGCTTGAAGCGGTCTGTACATACATACATACAGTACATACAAACACAGTAGAAAAGCGGTTGTGTTAATGAATGAATTTTATGCAGGATTGCTAAAAACAAATTTTCCCTGATCCAGTCACGAGTTTAAAATCTATACCTGTTTGCCAAATTAATCTTTGGCGTGAACTTTAGAATTCGCACAGCTTAAAATTAAACAAAAAGTTGTTCGTCCCCTTTAAAAAACTTCGACAATAATGCTTTAGAAAAACTTTTTCAATCAATTATAAGTTTTATTTTACCAATATTGGGGACCCGTTTACGCTTTTTTTTTTTGTTTCAGAAGCATTGTAAAATGGAGAAAAAAATTAGCTTTTTTTAAAATAAAATAGAAGTTAAATTTAGGTACAAAACGTATTACTTTATCAGTTTTTAATTATTATGAGGGAATTAACGGTAATAATTAATTATCATGGCATCTGTATCCACGTTAACGTTAACGCAAGTTAAGTGAGCGAATTTTACCGAACAAAGCACGAAGCATCACGAGATTTATGGCAATATGGCACGGGCGTGTCCAACACAAATAAAGCAAGATAAATATATTGACAGTGAATATAAAAGACAGAGGCATCCAATCCGACAAATATAACGTTAACGTCTCCGGCAACTGTACAGCTTAAAGTTTTTATTTTTTAACGATTTAACGATAATATCATAAACAAACAACTTAATGTTTATGAAACTAAAACCCTTAATGTTGTTGGCATTGCATTTCCTAAGTAGTCTTGGAAAACGTCATTATGTAATATATATTTTATCCTTTTAGTACAAAATACAAAGTTCCTTTATTGGAAACGATTGTCAAACACAAAGCTTTCTAGCTGAGCAAAGTAACCCTTGTCAAATATTAAAAGGGATATCCTCGGGGACGTCATATATTTTCAAAGATTAATACCTTTTTCAAATTAATATTTGTTTGCCGCTAGATATATAAAAATGTTATTTTTTGATACCTTCTACCTTAGTAATTGTCTGCAGATAACTAGGCTATAGCATGGATTTTTTGGTTACCGATGTAAGAAAAAACTTTTTTTTATTTATTTATTATTAATTTATTTATTTTATTAATATCAAACTGTCAAAGATTAAAATATCGCAACAATGAACGTCACCGAGTAAAAAGGCACATCGCTATGGAAATCATTGTTATTTCATTTACCAGCCGCCTTGATTTATAGTGTAAAGATGGTGGGTTACGAAAAGTGCTCTTCGTTCGAGAATTTTAAAAGTATTTTCCTGTTTTTCTTGGATTTTTTAATAAGGGTATTAAAAAAATAATGTTAACAACTCGCGGCTAAACTGTATTTTTTTTTTACTCGCGTTTTTAGATACCTCGCTGCGCTCGTTATTTAAACCAACGCTTGTAAAAAAGCACTAGTTGTGAAAAATACTTTTTTTTTATACCTTCATTAAAAACAAGATTTTGGTAACGGCCCGCAAAAAAACAAATTATGATAACAGGTGCAAAAAAAATATCTATTTTTTACCCAAACTTGAATAAAAATAGAGTAAAATAGCAGTATTAAGAAAATCTGAAAACTAAAGAATTTCTTTAAGTTTTTCTAGAAGTATTCATCAAACAATGTAGGGTCGCCAAAATAAAAAAAAAAGTGTGAGCCAAACTCTAAGCCCATATGACCATTTTAGAAGCATAAGCTCAAGCAAATTATCTTAATACGTACATATATGCAGGGATAAAACCTTAATTCCCACCCATAAAAACAGCAAAACAATAAAGTTATGAGCCTTCTGTCAGCCGTAATCATAATATGGAGCGACATCTTGAAGCCTGGAGAAAATTAAACTCATACACAAAGCTTTTATTTGATATTTAGGTTCAATGTCAAGTGTACTTTCTTTCAAAGAATTGTTTTCTATAATTTATATTATATGTTAGGAGTAATTTTTTTTCGAAGGGCCCTTAACTTTTTTCCCAAAATAAAGTAGGGGGTTTCCAGTCTATGATAATAAAACAGAGTAAAAATTAAGTGGTTTGTTTTGACTTTTCTTGTATTTCTTTGAATGGGCAAAAGGGTTGGTAATTGGATGTAAACGCAACGTGCCTTCATAAGTGTTTTGTTCTTGATCTGAAGCTACATATGGCGATTGTTTGAAATAATACCCTCGCAGTATTTTATTTACGGGAAACAAGTGTGAACGATCTTTTTGTTTATTAGGATAAAAACATTAAATTTCAAGCCGATTTATAGTCGGATGCCGCTTACCTATTGAAAGATTTAAACAAAAGAGAAAGATGAAAAGGAAGTTAAAACCTCCGAATCAGTTACTTCAACTTAAAATAATCTAACAAACAAGGAACACAGAAAGGACCAAAGCGAAAAGATAAATAATTTATCTGTCGGGTATTGAATAAATATCTCATTATGTAAGACTAAACGTTAACTACCTAAAGTCATCCGATCCAACGAAAACTGCGTGTCTACAAACTTCCAACAAACAATCCACAAATTTTGTACATCTCCTGCCCAAAGGATCCAAAAGGAACCAGCAGAACCTATAGGAAATATACATTTTTTCAGTTGGCAACTGACCGAACATATAATTTTGTTCCTGCCCTATAACATAGGTCCTGCCAAGAATTTTGTACACCTCTGTTCAATCATTTTAATCGGTACGGTAATTTTCAAGAAATTGCTATCAATGTAACCCTCCTATGTTCGTAGCGTGCCTCTCAAACTGTATATTGTTCCACTAAATTGATTGATTTTCAGTTTATGATGTAAGTAGCAATCACACAACTTGTAACGAAACAAGAAAACAACAAAAGAAACAAGTCAGATAAGTACCTAGGTACCGAAGCAAATAAGTAACGTCAGAACATAATAAAATAATCGTGACTTGAAGAAGCTGTTGCCATGTCAAACACTGCCAAAGGTTATAAAAGTGATTTATTGATTTAAAGAACAATCATTGACCACTTTAAACAAGGCATGGGCTTATATTAATGACTTTATATTTTGCCGCGCGTTTTTATCCATGTAATATCTAAAAATTTAGAAGTTTGAGACTTCATCAGTATGATACTATTGTTTTTAAACAAATAAATAAAATAAAATAAAACAAATAAAGTAACAAATATTTGAGAAAATCGCGTTTAGTTTAGTTTTATTAGTTTTTTAAAGGGTGCGGCTTAATCTCGGGCTCGACTGGACCAAGCCATAGTTTATTTACTTTTACAACAGTATTTTAACCTTAAAACCCCATATGGACAGTATACAAAATATATAGCATACTGTATCCAGACTTTTTTGGCGTGTATCCACACTTTTTCAGGTTGTAAATAGGCTCTTTTAGAGTGTATCCAAACTTTTCCAGGGTGTATCCAGATATTTCCTGGGGGTATTCAGACTTTTCTGGGAGTAGTCAGACTTTTCCAGGGTGTATCCGGACTTTTCCAGAGTGTATCTAGGCATTTTAGAGTGTATGCGGACTTTGTGTATACAGACTTTTCCTATGTGTATCCAAACTTTTCCAGGGTATCCAGGTTTTTTCGGAGTGATCCATAATTTTCCAGGGTGTATCCAGACTTTTCTGGGGTTTATCTAGATTTTGACACGGTATATCCAGACTTTTCGAGGGTGTATCCAGACTATTTTAGAGTGTATCCAGACTTTTGCAGAGTTTCAGGGTTTTCAAAATCTTTCCAGGATGTATCCAGGTAGTATCCAAGCTTTTTTAGACTGTATCCAGACCTTTCCAGGATGTATCTAGACTTTTCCACGGTATATCCAAAGTTACTCAGGGTGTATCCAGGCTTAACACAATCCATTAAAAAAATTTACAATCAGTTTGCATCAGATGTGAAAGTGCCCCCTCAAAATATAGTAAGAAATGAATAATACTCCAATTCATTCCAGGGGGTCAATTTTATGCCTTTTAGATTTAAATTTTGATTTACCAAGACGTCACACTACAACTCCACACAGTTTACAGGCACTTTGGTTTCACTTTGACTTCAATTGAATTCAACCAATATAAGAAACTGTGTTTTTTTTACTTTTTTAACTCAAAATGGTGTTTATTTATATACTAGTCAAACGTAAAACATACGCGCAAATAATGTTACTAAACAAAAAAAGCTAATTTATTTTTTCATTCAAGCATGATTTAATAAGGTGCGTGTGTTCCCATATAAACATAAGCCTTCAACGCGCTGTTGTTAATAGAAGCACCCTTCAATGCTATAAAATATTTCCTCTAGACCTCAATTAACCTAGCGACCCCACCTCAAGAAAATCAAAATTTAGTCACACCATAATTATGTGCTAATTTCGTCCCCAATCAAAAAATTTTGTGCTCCTTTGGTTACTGAGATAATCGAAAAAGAAAATGGGGTACCTAGGTTAATATTAACTTAGCAACCCCAACAGGAAAAATGGAGCCAGACTAAAAATTTTTGTTTTTAAAATGATGTGCTAATTATGTGCTGGACGAATATATAAGAAAAAAATGGAATTTTTCATTTTAAATTATTTTTTTTTAAAGGGTGGGTAAGCTAGGTTAATATTAACTTAGCAACCCCACATGTTTATGTATCACGGAATTTAAAAATTTCAAAAACCAGCATTATCTGCATATTATGTGCTAATTTCGTCCATGATCAGAAAATTTTGTACTCGTCTGGTTTCCGAGAAAATCGAAAAAGAAAGTGGGTTAATTAGCTAGTTTAATATTAACTTAGGAACCCCACCAGGAAATATGGTGCCAAGCTAAAAATTATTGGTTTTAAAATTATACGATAATTCTTACACATATTCATGGAGCACATAATTTTGTAACAATATATTTTTACTTTGGAATCGTACTTCAGATTGCGAATGCTAGGTTATTACAAATGATGTAATGTAATATCCTTTATATTGATTTTCTCGAAATCCAGACAAGTACAAAATTTTCTGATCATGGATGAATAATACTGGTTTTTGAAATTTTTAAATTCCGTAATACCTAGACATGTGGGGTCGCTAAGTTAATATTAACCTAGCTACCCCACCTTTTTTTATAAAAAACATAATTTAAAATGATAAATTTGATTTTTTTTCTTATACATTCGTCGAGCACATAATTAGCACATAATATTAAAACCAAAAATTTTTAGTTTGAGTCCATTTTTCCTGGTGGGGTTGCTAAGTTAATATTAACCTAGATACCCCATTTTCTTTTTTGATTATCTCAGAAACCAAAGGAGCACAAAATTTTTTGTTTGGGGACGAAATTAGCACATAATTAGCACATAATTATGGCATAACTAAATTTTGATTTTCTTAGGTTGGGGTCACTAGGTTAATGGAGGTTTCCTCTAGAGATATTTTATGAAATCAAGTAGGCGGAATTGTGGTGTGACGTCATACTAAATCGAAATCGAAATCTAACAGCGGCAAAATTGACCCCTAGGCAAAATGTTTCCTGTATAAGCATTAACCTTTAAAATTACTAATGAACGTTCCACGCGTCTCCTATGCAGCATTTTCCTGGGCGGCTAGGGCTTTCCCTCTATAGACACGACCTTCAATGACAACAACGTAATTTTATTCCTCGAACCAACTAACCCAGATAGCCTGGTAGCTTAAGTAGTACCTACTATACAAAGTCCAATAGATACGAAGTCGATTATTTCCATAAAGGTATAACTTAAATAGAGACATTATGTTTACCACAGTTGCGATCAGACATAAGGTAAACAATTTGGCGACAATGCCAGATTGCGCTGAAAGTTGTATCTCTACACGTAATGTTTTTAAAAATATATTATTTTTATAACTTTATCATTTACATGCAATTGAATGAAACAACTTATTATTATTCAAATATATAAAGACATTTAGGTATATTATATAATTGCATTTAAATTTCCTTGAGTCTTCACAATTTTAAATCAATAAAGAATTTATAATGTGGAGGTACATGTTATGGTACTTGAAATATATTTCATTTTTTCGATCGAAATATCATATAAAATACCTACCTGATGTTTTGGCCGAAAGAATAATTCTTTTTATTTCCCAATACATATCGGGAATAAAACCTACAACAATGTGACAACCTCGCATTTGTGGCGGGTCAGCCATATAAACGTGTGTACGCTGCTCCATTCATAATTTTTCTACGGCGTTGTAGCTTTAGCATAATCGAGGTTTTGGTATATTTTACAGATTAATCGAGAGTTTTTTAATATTCTTTCAATAGATTTTTAGGTGTTTGTGGCAAAAGTTATGTGACAAAGTGCGTAGTGTGACGAAAACTGGAGATTGCAGGTGAAAACCAAACATTTCACAGGTTTGTTATCATATGTTTTTTTAGTATTAATAAATATAGGAAAGAAATCGAATACAATATTTACATAAGTAGATACTCCACATAATATTTTTTTGTATTTATTAAAAATTATAGCAGAGTATATAAATTCCATTTTTTTTACACAACGAAAAACCATCATATAGTACCTATAATATAGGTATCATCATTTTTTCGAAATACCACTATTTTTAGTCGAATTTGCTTATTTTTTCCACATTGGTTTTTTGGTAATTTGCCTAAACAGTGCGGAAAGTGATACTTTTCTGCACACGATGGCCGTTAAGGGCGAAAAACGCACTTTTGACACACAAAGCTTCTACCTAAGGTTATATATATTTGTTATTTTTAAAATTAAAACCAAAAAATAATTTTGTTTCAATTTTTAATTTAATCTAGTTCATAAATGCATCTAAAAACTTCAATTAGACTTAAAATTCACGCCATGCTAAAAAAATACTTTTACCTATTCCAATTTTTTAATAAAGTTTTGCAGGTCACTTGACATTAAATAGGTCTACTGTTACATATCAATTTTAATGTGGAAAGTTCAACTTCCCACACGCCGTGAGTAAAAAAATAAGCGTGCATAAAAAACTGTCATAGCGTGCATGAAAAACGTTTAACGCACACAATTTTTTTTTAAATGGTACTTTATGGACCAAAAATTTAAATTTTGAGTTTGAAATGTGTGTTCTAAAAACTACTTTTTGATCAAGAAAGTCATCATAAACACTCGTAGAAAAAAAATTGTACCTAACTCTTGCGGAAGTGTCTTTCCCGCTCGAACTCCTCCCGTGCGTAAAAGTATCACTTTCCGCACTAATTAGGCAGATAACTATCTGGAGAACATTTAAAAATTTAATATGTTATATCTTTACATAAATATTTTTACAATGACAAATATAATACCTCTCCATACCCTCGGTATCAATTATTAAGTATAAAAAAATTAAAGATTGTATTTCCAAAAAAAATTGAGAAGTCTGAAAATAACGACCAAACCTATTTACATTTATAAATAACGAGCCGCTTCTGGCCGCTGCTAAACGTAAGGTGGTTGGAGCATGTGTGAGGAGGAGCATGTCTGGTGCAGCGTTGCCAGTGGAACGTAAAATGGTTTTCCCTAAATCTAACGACTCATCGCGTTTCAAAGCAATTTATGTTAAACGTGTTTGATTATTTCCAAAATTTATTTTGCGCCAATAATATTTTAATAAAAAGAAATGCACACTTTTCTGGTAAGGCCCTTCGGCGAAACTATACGATGACCGGACTTTGGTAGTAGTAGAGGCCCTCTATACATTTGACAGTTGTTTTTTTTACCAGAGGTGGGCAACTCATATCGTTTCTAGTTTTTTTTTCATATTTGCATGAAACACCGATTTTATGAAATGGAATGATGTTTTGTTTTCTCTTTTTATAATTTCCACGGGCAGTTTTTGAATGATGATGACTTTTTTGATTAGTAAAATATGTCAATCTTTGACAAAAAAAACAGTAAGGTTCAAAAATGTAAAAAATATTATTGCTCCATCTTTTTATTCCTGTTTTTCTTAAAATAATAATATATAATATTATTTAAATTTAACTTATCTTACTTACCTCGCAAATACGACTATTTTTGCGTGATCTCTTTCCATTTTTCTTGCGTTTCTTTTTCCATTGGACAATAAAACAATAGAAGGTAATAGGCGCGAGTATTTTTACAGTTTCTTATACTGCAATATTATATTTTTAAACCGCATATAAATAATCAAATTTTAAATTTTATATACCTACGTTTATTAATGAAAAATGTGACATTGATAAAATTATTTATTTCCAATGGTTGCCAACACACAAAAAAATTATCAATATATCCCTAACAACTGCCAAATCGAGTTGCTTACCTCTGGTAAAACAATAACTGCCGAAAATTGTATACAGGGCTTCTAAGTAATTTAAGGGATGGAAAGTGACTACTTATACATGTTTAAAACTTCATTTTCTTTTATTGAATACTGGTATAGTTCGCAAGAGCCACAAAGGCTTTCGATTTAAGAGGTTATAACTAAAATTCCCCTGGATTTAAGTTTGAAATTAATCCGTATTATAGCTAAGGGGATTGGACTGTATCCCTTGTAAAAGGGTGATTCACTATATTTTGAACCCCTGGTTAGCGCCTTTAATATTGTTTTATAAAGTTTTATAGCTTTTTAAAAGCCTACTAACCCACATGACAGATGTTGCCAAACACCCATCTTTTCTTCTTGATTAAAAAATATACCATATGTTACTTTTGTCTTGTACCATATTGTAGTAAGGCAGCATACAGACAGTAATTCACTATATTTTGAACCCCTGTTTCGCCTTTATTATTGATGATATAGAAAAGTTTTATAGTTTTTAAAAGTTTTCCAACACACATGACAGATGTTGTCAAATGTCATTCCATATGTCAAAATTTGACATCAATTTTCTTATATGAAATGGAACATCTTGTATAGTTTTTAAAATTTCGATAGATCTTTTCTTCCTGATTCCAACAGTATACCATGTGTTACTTTTGTCTTGAACGGTTATTGAAAAAATTTAGAAACCCATTGTCATAAGAGCAATGTGTTGAACAAGGAACCACCTAAATTATTTTTGCTTGACATTGCCCTTATGGCAACGTTTTTCTAAATTTGTTTAATAACCGTTCAAGACAAAAGTAACACATGGTATATTGTTGGAATCAGGAAGAAAAGATCTATCGAAATTTTAAAAACTATACAGGATGTTCCATTTCATATAAGAAAATTGATGTCAAATTTTGACATATGGAATGACATTTGACAACATCTGTCATGTGTGTTGGAAAACTTTTAAAAAACTATAAAACTTTTCTATATTATCAATAATAAAGGCGAAACAGGGGTTCAAAATATAGTGAATTAATTTCTGTATGCTGCCTTACTACAATATGGTCCCCTATTCCACCACGTTTGGACCGAAAAATATGTTACCGTCGCTAACCCTTCCTACTTATACGTAGCTAATGGGTTGGTGAATTCAAAACTAACGTGTATTACAGTCACTTCATTAGGCTTTAATGGATTTTGGAAAACTAAAAACGTTTTCCTAATAGCTTCGTGGATATTTATTATTTTGATAAGGTGCACGGACAATACTCTCTTTAGTTGTCTAAAACAAAATTATTCGGAAAGGCTGAACACAGGGTGCTACTTGGGTAACACTTTTTTCGTTTGCCACCACAACGTTTTGAACACATCATAAAAACGTTGTCACATTCATTTTAAGGAATATTTTTGGCCTGTGACAAAGTTAACGGTAGCTTTGCAACATAATTAGTTATACCAACATGGAGATTGATGTCTAGTATGTATTTATTTGAAACTGGTAGTTACCTTTCTTTCAAAAACTGAACTGTGTGGCCTCGAGTGTAGCCGTTGTTCGCAGGAATCTGTTGAGAACTTGATTTAGGCTTATTACTTTGTGGACAAGTTATGCTAGTTGAAGCTTTAGTGGTAAACTTTTTTTTAACTAAAATTTCGTTGGCTTAAAAAATCTCAACTTAATTTTAGCATTCCTCACTGTCCTCTAAAGAGAATTTAATTACTTTTATCATACCAATTTAAATTGTTGAAGTAATAGTATTCCCCTTGCAAATTCATCGAAATATAAAATTCACATAACACTCTCTAAAGGCTTCGACAGTCCTTGTGTAGGATGCCGAAATAGCGTGTATTGAAAAAGAAGCGCAATAGCTAGTAAATGAGAGACAAAGAGATAATAAACTTGATACGCTGTTGCCGATGTCACCCACAATTAACTAAAAGAATCCCAAGGAAGATTCCGTCCAATTTAACGATAAATGTTGCCTTCAAAGGGCTCAAAACAGTGATTATGAGTATGTTCATAATTTAATTTGAAATTAGAATCCGCTAAATTAATACAAATGCCCATTTATCCACAAACTTTTACTACCGGTTGACGTTGCCATTTCGCTAAAGCTGAGAGTGTTAAACGCATTTTATGACTGAGATACATACAATGTTTTATGCACAACTGCATGACTTTTGGAAAAAAAATATTTTAAAATATATTTTTTGGTGTCAAAATCTCTCTAATATTTTGACAATAAAAGCGTGAGACGAGGGCTATAAGTCGAAAAAATTAAAAATTTTTGGCAAATAAGAAATCGAAAGATTTTTAATAAATGCTCCTCCTGACGAAGTATTTTTATTAGTAAAAGTTGCCTTAATTTTTGGAATATGTGGGGTGACCAGACGCGAGGAACTTTGCCACCTAAAGCTAGATGACATTCAGGACCTTCAAGAGTCCCTTTTAGTTACCATCAAAGAAATAAAAATGAAAGTGGACCACATGTTTATGGTAGTGGATCCTTGCGAAGCTTTATTGGGCTCTTCAGAAAATATCAAGCTTTGAGACCAACCATCACAGAACATAAGCGATTTTTTGTGAACTATAAAAACAATAAATGCTCCAGGCAAGTTGTCGAAGAACCTCTGCCACCCTGCTCGCCGAAGCTGATGAAAACATTACGAATATTAAATTGCACGCAGGATGGAAGTCGACGAAAGTAGCGGAGGGGTACATCGAAGATACCAGAAATTCCAAACAAAAAATTGCAAAAAAAATTATGTCAGGGACAACTAACCAACAGCCGTTATGACACCAATATTCCAGATCCTCCCCACACAGTAACCACAGCTGAAAGAGAACCAAACGAAAATCGCTTAGCAGCATTGCCATTGCCAGTTCCATCGACAGTTCCATCATCCATAAATATGGCTAATTGCTGTAACAGTATTTTTAATTTTAAGTTTGAATAGTTTTTTTACTATAGGTAATTTTATTGTTGCGTTCGTTTAATAAAAATTATTGAAACTTTCGTCTACAAATTCAAGAAAAGAGTATCACAAAAAACTAATACCGTCCACGGGCGTTAAAGTGCTTTATTACGCCCAAAAATGCGGGTTGTGCATAAAAAATATTTTGTGGCATTTAAGTTGCATCATTTCATTATCAAATAAAGAAAAATAATCGTAAGATCTTCTAAGTGATTAATTGAGATAAATTACGTATACGATCGCCTTCACGCCCGCGTCTTCGAATAAAACAGACTGAAGTGCTGAAAGCACCAGCTTTCCTAAAGTTTTTGCTCGACAACGTTGCCTAGCCGGCATCTCTCTTCAGTGCATCTGAATTGAATAGCGTTCTTGCTCAGACTCATGCACCTAGATGAGAACTCTCTAACCCTGTATATTTTCTCTTACAACCAAGTATATTCTCGATCTTGAAACTCGAGATATAAACCAAATTTCTGGGAAATTAATCGAGGTAAAGAGGATATATAGTCCGAGTAATCCCAATACCTAGGACAGATTTTAAAGGCAAGCGGATCAAAGTTTCGAATATTTTCGACGTGGCCAGGACGTTGGAAAAGTATGCGTTAAAAATCAACTTAATTAATATTAAAGGCCCTGTATTTGTGTAGTTTATATCGCCTAAATATCTGTAGCCGAATTTAGCCTCAAGTGGGAAACAAAACGCAAACATGGAAAACATATATAATATTCGCTCGAACTTACAGAGTCTGTTTGAATAGAGAAATCAACGAGAACTTAACACTAGAAATAGATTAGGAATTCCCCTATTTACCGATTTGCACGTTTAATTATTGCTTCTTATCGTAAGTTGGTCTTGGTTCTTCCGTAAAAAAAGGCGGCGTAAAGAGTCAGATCAAAACCTTACTCTTTTTTTGGATCAATAAGCTTCTTTCTTCATTTACTTCGTTGGAAATTGAGCGGAGTTTGCGCAAAAATGCAAAAATAAAAACAGTTTTTCCCTAGTTTTCAGTTTTTTTGTCAATTTATGGATGTTTTTCCCCGGGGAAAAAAAGAAACTAAATATGACTCTTTTGGGGAAGATCTGTGACGTCACCTCTCCGTTCGAGATCGTTCTAAAGTTAAATAATCAAAAACGCCATAATTTTTAGTATATTTTGTGGACATCTATTTTTGAGGGTAAGTTTTCAACGACATGCAACTTTACTGAACACATAATCTCCTACGGCGTTACAATTAACTTTCGAACTACCCTTGAAGCGAGGTCCTTTGATCTTAACTCATGTTCATCATCATCTAGAAGGCCTTAGACGCTTGCTTGTCTGATGTTCAGTTTGATTGTATGCAGCGGATTGAATTAAATTGTAATATCGAGCACCGTATTGCTCTCAGAGCACAATTAAATTTCAACACGTCTGAAAACCTAAACAAAAGTTCTGGTGACTAAAAGATTTATAAGTTTAAAGTTTTACGCACGAAACGAACAAAACAAAAACTGTTACTGACAAACTTTTGGTTATTTGATAGTTGTATTTAAAGTGTCCATCATTTTGGATTTCAAGATGGCGTTTGCTGTTCAATATTGGAAAAAAATCATCCAAATTTGAGGTAAGTAGTTTAAGTACTCTTCAATACAAACAGAACGAGAAAGTACTGAATAAATTTTGCTTAGTAATTCCAAAGATATGCTAATTTAAAGATAGACCTGATTATTTGAAATACTGCAAGTATTTTCTGGTGTTTAATTCAAGTCTAAAATTTGGTTTGTGTAACCAAAATAAATAATAAAATTTAAGATAGCGGACGATGTTTTTTATACTAGAATTTTTCTTTAACCTGATTCAATACCACAAGAAGTAATCAAAGAACTAGTACGAATAGCACCGGACATGATACTGCAGACTATGAACTGTTTGCTTAAAAAACAGGAATTCCCATGGAGCTGGAAAATAGCAAAATTGGTCCTTGTACCGCAAAACCGCCGCTCTGTCTAATTAACACGATTGCTAAAACATATGAACACTTGATAAAAAACAGAATAGAGTACGAATGAAGACAAATGGAGGTTTGTGCCCCCTACAATACAGGTTTAGAAAAGATAAATCTACTATGAACGCAGCAAAAAAGGTGTTAGAAATAGCAAACGAAACAACAAATCCTAACAAGAATAGAAGTGAGTGGGTAGTGCTAATAGCGCTGGATGTTAGAAATGCTTTTAACTCTGCCTCGTGGCTGAAAATAGTAGAAAAAATCTTATAAATACCCTAATTACCTACTTCAAAAAACGATACATACTTAACGAACAAAATAAAGTTAAAACATCAGGAGGTATCCTCCAAGGATCGGTATTAGGGCCCCTACTCTGGAATATATACTATGACCCCATACTTAGACTAAAACACCCTAGGGGCGTGGGCATAGTAGAATACGCGGATGATCTAATGGTAATAGTCAGGGCTGACATAGCAATACATCTTATGCAAAGAGTAAACGAGGCCACAATACTTATTAACGAATGCATGACAAACAACCACATAGAATTAGCACCAGAAAAAAACGAAACCGTTATACTAAACGGCAAAACATCGAGTTTCAACTAAATTGAGTCCTCATAAAACCGCAAAAGAGCGTACGATATCTTGGAATCCACATCGGTGAAAACCAGAAATTTAGAAAGCATACAGAACGAGCAAGAGGAAGTTACTATACAGTGTAATCCATTCAATCGTGACATATGGTACAGTGATATGGAGTCCAGTATTGCGCACAAAGAAGTACAAAAACATGCTGATAAGAATGCTACGGAAAACCTTACTAAGAGTAGCCTGCGGCTACCAAACGATATCAACGGAAGCTATTCAGGTTATAATAGAAATCCCGCCCATTTCAAAAAAATTGTATATAAAGATAAAAACGGTCAAAGTGAAGAAAACAAAGAAACTGCAAAAGAGAAAACACTGGAATCCTGGCAATGGGACCGAAATACCGAAAAAGGACAATGGACGAAAAGAATTATTCCCGACATTAAAACATGGATAGACTGCAAACACAAAAAAATTGATTAATATATGACCCCAGCTCTAACGGGACATGGATCATTTAGGACATACACAAAACGTACGACATATTTCGGTACGGTCAAAGAATAGATGACGCAGAACATATATTAATTTACTGTCCAAGATTTGAGAATGCCGCCAAACATGATCTACATATAGAGAATATGACCATGAGGAACCTCTTCAAAGTAATGATACAACACGTAGATAAATGGAACCAGGGACATGATATGATAAGAACGATGCTAAAAATTAAACACGAAGAGGAACGCACCTAAGAGATCAAAGTAGTGAACGGCGAAATAGTGACCTTATATTCCTGAGAATGGTTCCGCTATTTCGACAAAATCTACAGCGGACGGGTTTAGTCCATAGACGTCCTCAAGACACGATGAATCGGGCACATTCGTCATACCACCAGAGGCCGGTGTCTATGCAGATTTCGCTTAAAAAAAAGGCTAGTTAACATGTAACATGTCTTACCAATTAACATTTTATTAAAAAAAAAAGATTT
The DNA here is from genome assembly GCA_963921995.1 of Oxystoma pomonae. Classification (NCBI taxonomy): domain Eukaryota; kingdom Metazoa; phylum Arthropoda; class Insecta; order Coleoptera; family Brentidae; genus Oxystoma; species Oxystoma pomonae. The sequence continues at coordinate 90,280,207 of OY998169.1, forward strand.
GTAGATACGGTCCTGTCTCTTTTTTCACCAACACTATCTGGATTTAGCGAACAAAATTTCAAATGTCTCTGTATAAAACTCAATTCCAGAAACGTTAAAAAAATAAAAAAATATTCCAGTCCAAAACAGTGGACATTTTTGAGCAAAAGTTTGTTGGATTGTGTCCCGGATTTGCACCCCGCCGCGGCAGACTTTTGTGTGTGTGTGTGCTGAATCGTTTGTAATAAAGAACAACAAAAGGAACAAATTTATCAAGTAAATGGGAAAAAATCGACAAATGTCGAAAGCAGTTCGGATTTTTTGTTCAGAGTTTGCTGAATGTAGAGCTTTGTCGAAAAAAAAATAAAGAGAAATATCCTTTTTTTACCTGTTCTGGTTGTTTCAATTAACTATCCTACACTGGCCCTTTTCTCGTGATAATGAGGTTTTTTTACGCAAGAACAAAATCCGAGAATTTTGAATGTAGTTTTCCATCAACGCACTATGGTATAGAACTTCCTTATTTTGGACAAAAATAGTGTCGTACATAGAAATGAGGAAAACATATGAATTTGTATAAATGCGAATAAATAAAAAGAACAAAAATATTCCGACCCCCCCCCCCACACTTCCCCACCCCAAAAAATCCAAAAATTGTGTTTTGCTTAGAAATGAAGTAAACACTTGAAAATTATATTAAAGCGGATAGAAACTAATAAGTTAACTGGAAAAAATTATTCTGCCCCTCCCTTCCCCCCGAATCTCCTAAAATTTAGTGTTTTACATAGAATTAAAGGAAAAAAGTCAAAGTGGATATAAACCAGTAAGCAGGCAGAGAAAATCCCCGTAAAACGATAAAATAATTTGTAATAAAATTTATTTTATTTTTTTAATTTAATAAATAATTTAATTAAGCAACAAAACATATATTTTATTAGGAGAGAAATAATAATTATAAAATAATAACTGATTATTTTTTTTTTTAAATAGCGGACATACTTTATGATAACGTGATTAGCATAACTTATAGGCTAAATATCTGTGTTTATTTAAAGAAAATCGGTTGCGTAGTTAAAGAGTTATTAAAAAAATAATTTAGAGGTTATGTTTAATACACTTAAAATAAAATGTACCAAAAAACTTTTATAAGATAAATAGGCCAGCGGGGCAGGTAGGGGCAAAACATTTTATTTGTTCAAAAAAATGGGATACCATGATGAAAATGAATCTTCAAAAGTTTCGGTTAAATCTTTTTAACATTTTTTTGTAACCCTCTCTAAAGTGTAATTAAATAATTTTTTAAATATTACTTACCCCTATTTGGAAAAAAATCTGTAAATATTAGATTTACAAATTTAAAAAAAAAATGATTCTGTCAAAATATTTTATTACCTTTACTTAAAATGCTCATTAAAAACTTTCTGAAAATCACCCACTCTCCAAGCAGCCGTGTTAGAACTTAACACAAAATATAGCAGGTTATGAAACAATTATTTTACCTGCTCGAACTAATGCTGGATATTTATAAAGCAATCCTTTAGTGGCCAAAATTACGTTATTGGATATTTTTATTGTAACTTCGATCAAATGCATTTTTAGCCAATTTAATGTCTGTTTAGACCAAAGTGCGACGGTCTAATTAAATAGCAAAAAGCTGCTTGTATTTTTGGCTGCAAAATTATTATTTTATTTTATGCTTTTCATGTATTTTTTGCCGTCAAAACAGCTAAGAGAAAATGCAGTAACTCGCGAAAAATCATTTTTTTATTCATTTCATCGACATCAAAAGAGATAAATTCCGAACACTTGAGCATAAAGCAAGCGCGACTAGACTGAAAATTCTGCTTAGTGTCATCGTAGTATACTAAAAGATAAACGCAGGGATAGCTTTCTTTTTATTGCAAAGATAGTGATAGTTATGCATTAGGCTGGAACCACTGTCGATAAGGTATTATGACAGCTTTTGTCATTAATAATAAGCTCTCCTTTAACGCCTTCTATTTCATCATCCTGGGAAAAGCTACGTCGAAAATATCGATGCTTATCTTCTTTTTTGATAGGACTTTTTCTTCTTTTCCTCGATTAATTTCACCGAAATTTATTTCAATTGTCGACGTGCATGCAAAATCTAAAGTTTACTCAGTTTTAAGAGAAAATATACAGTGGGATTTACTAAAAGGGATTAGCTTATTTTAGACAGGTCCTAAGATAAATTGAATGAAATTGTTGGTTTTAAGCATTTTATACAAACTTTCTTGAGTTTTTGAAATAGTTTGATTTATAAGAATAACTTTTTTTTTTAGTGAAGAATCATCTTAACACAACCTTTGTTGGATTCAAGAAGAAAATTTCAATTTAAAAGAAGTTCTTTTTAACCCTAGTCGGGGATTAAATGGTAACCACTCTATTGAGCAAATTAAAATTGACGTTATATGTCACTCTCATATCAAAACTTACCCTTGATTATCAGGATTAGATTAACTTTGTATTTATTTAAAAGGGATTTTTATCTATCGAAAGGAGGTCATGTTAACAAATGAGGCTAAAAACAGACCTGAATCCAACGATCATTCACTGATGCGTTCACAAAAGAGTCATGTCGGCTTAACGAACTGGACGGTGCCCGGTTCTCTGGTAGAACATGAGAAAATGGCCATTAGCGAAGTACCGATGAATGCTTGAGACTCTTGAGTGTGTTATCTTTCAGTGGAAAGTTTTTTTTGATAAACTCAGTGATTTAATTTCAGTTTGTAAATAAATGAACAAGTACAGTTGTTTTGTATATTATTATTGTTATTATTATTACCAATTGCCACAAAACAATCCTTTCTGGGGGCTATGAATTTAAACCAACCCCCCTTAAACACAGATAATGAAGCTATTAGGTATGTGCCAAATCTTTGGCGTATTCACCATTCGCCATTTTGAAACCTGTCAAAAAAATTGTTTTAGAGCATTTTCTCGTAAAATAGGGTATATTTTGAGAAAAAAAGCAGTTTGTAATAACAAAATAATCAATCATCATCATCATTTCCAACATAGTACATTTTGAAACCTGTCAAAAAAATTGTTTTAGAGCATTTTCTCGTAAAATAGGGTATATTTTGAGAAAAAAAGCAGTTTGTAATAACAAAATAATCAATCACTTTGTGTCTTTTCTGTATGGGTAAGTGTTTTTTGAAAATTGATTTTAAAATTTAGTACCCCCCACAGCTGTAAATATTGAAACCTGTTTACGTTTAAATAATGTATTGCACACTCACATTCGTGTATTTTAGGTAACTAATTTTAAATTATTGGATAGTAATTATAATATATATTTTTATTTTTACTTTTTATAGTGAAACTAACCATGCAAGAAATTTCTGTTCTTGTGCTTGTCTGATGTTTATTATTTATTTGTACGTACGTTAGATATATATTTACTTTTATTCATCATTTTGTATAAGTTACTGGCTTTGTCAATTGAAGTTTCGATTTATGACAATAAAGCATATCAAATCGTAAATCCGCATATGCAAAAAAAAATTAACTTTAAAGTTAGGTACCAAAATCCACACTGCTATGTCGCAACCACGTTCCTGATACGTCTTGGGAGCGCTTTTTTATATGATGGAGTCGAAAAAGGAATGGATTAGTTCCAAAATTTCTTCGTCTCGTTTATTGCAAAAAATAAACGCGCCCTTACAATTCTGCTGTTTTCTTGTAACTGATAAAATTTTTTCGTTGTGATTTTTGATTTATGTTTTCACAACCACCAGGTGGGCCTCTCAAAATGTGTTGAGATATCGACGTTTGCCGATACTATTACGGCTCAAAAACGAAAACAAAAGGCCGATTGAGCATTATTCCACGATAGTAGGAAATGTTACTTTGAAAGAGTTGCGACTTTGAAGTGGTCATAAAAAGTTATTTCCTCCACACTGCCACATCATTATGCAACTATGATGTTGCAAACTTTTATAGTGAAATTTAAAGTAATTTCCCTTTTGCGGCGGTCAACGTCGGCTACTTCAATGAGGCTTAAATTTATTGAGGCAAATAAGTAACGGATAAAAGTCGAGAATACTATAATTTCACGAATGAGAAGGAACCTTGGAGGGATGGTAATTTTTTATTGTTCCATGATGGTAAGGAATACTTTCAAATGGCACCATAAAAGAATACGACTAAGAAGTCGTTTATGGGGCTGATTATTACGTAAGGTGCACTTTTACGCCATACTAAAGAGTATTCCAAACTTATAGTCCCAAATTTTTGTTCTGACGACCACACTACTACTATAGGAAAGTAGCGAAGCCTTTACCCGTGTAGCTGTTACTATAAATGTTAGTTGGGATACTTGAAAGGAAAACTTACGATAACATGGGACTCAAACATTATTATTTATGAGGTTTGACCCACATTTTATTATATTCGTAAGAAAACTTGTCATTTGCCGTAAATATATTTGTGTTAATGAAAATCTCGGACCATATTACGAATTTCCTCCACAGGATTTTCCGTGCGAAAACAAAACGGGGCCGAAGCGAACGTTTGAATATTTTAAGTGTCGCGTAGCGGAATTTCCATGGAAACTCTGTTTAATTGGATAATTCTATAATGGAGCCGGTACTGAAGGCTTTTTGGACAAATATTCGGAGAAAATGTAACGAACTCAGTGTCAAGCAACATTTTACCTTTTTAATTTTATATAACGTCCCCAAAGTTAGCAGTATACAGTCGGCAGCGCAAAAGGTTTTATGATTGGAAAAATTAGTGCTAATAGAATGATCCAGAAAAGTGGTCGGGTGGTCTAAAGTCTAAAAAAATTCTATATTTTACCTCCATAAGCCTAGCGAGCCCATCACGTAAAATCCAAATTTTAATATTTCCAGACCACCCTACCATTTCTCGAGACAATTCGAGCATGGTGCCCTGTTATCTTTGACAGGTAGATAACAGTGCAGGCCATATCCTGGAAACTAGAAGAGCACAAAATTTGGTTGGCATTTAATTAGCACTAATTTTTTCAATAATAAAATCTTTGTAATGCTGACTTTGTGCTGTGAACTCTAGGGACGATTTCATATAGACGCGACGACGTGATAAATTGATTATGTTTTCCCCAGAAAAAAAATACAACTGGAAAAGCCTTTTCCGGAATTAGCTGAAATTTTGAAGGGTTGTTCATTTCAAATTCTTAACAAAACTTTCTGAAGGATTTTTTTGTTTTGATAAAAAAAACTCTGGTATCTACTGTCATCTCTTTCGCAGGTATCAAAAAGTGCAGTTTAGAACAAACCCGATTTTTTTTTTTTAAGTTGGAGAATTATCAACAATTTTCTTTTTTATACTTTCTGCTCTAGCAAAGATTAAGTTTTCCTTTTTCTAAGACTAGCCACCATGGCAAAGAATTCAATTAAATTTGAAAGAGATATGTGTAGTGCAAGGGTTTAATATTTGCCGACGTCCCATGGTAATGCGTGAAATCTTGCCAAAAATTATTTCCCTAGATCGTAACTACTGTCTGGCCAGTTTAAAAAAAAGGGGGAATGAGATAGCTTTAGTTAGCACTATCTCTCTCACCTGGAACCAAAAAAGTAATATCGTGTAAATTTTTTTGTTTAAAAAATACCGGTTTCCTACCTAGGTTTATTTGCACTAGGTACTATTGATTTAAATTAAAATAGATTCTATTTAAAGAAATAAATTTCTGAATTTGCATAGGTACTACGTTTTAGGTAAAATAAACTATAAGCTTTAGAGTTAAATATTTTTTCTCGGTAAAATATTAGACAATTTCAAAATGGTCATTAATATCTTACCAAGAAAAAATATTTAATTTTTAGTGTAAAGCCCGTTTAATATGACGCAATAAATCGTCAATTGCGGTCTTAATTACACCATGACTTGGTAAGATACTTAATACCTTTTAAAATATTTATTGTTTTCTGGAATTATTCTTAATTTCCTATCTAGGTAGCTTTGGGCAATAGCAAAAAATACCAAAACTCATTTTGTGGCTAACGCTTTTTCCTATTGTAAAGAAACATACATGTATAGAAATAAAAATCGGTAGGTTAAATACCAAGAAAAATTATATTAAAAACTTGTACAAACATTTTAAAAATAAGCAAAAAAATCTACAAAACTTATAAAATAAATAATAGTTGTTAACAGTAGTGCCTTTAAGAAACTAAAAAGCTATAAAAAATATGTATAAAACTTAAAGCGAAAACATATACTTGTCAAAAATACCGCGAAAAAATAATGCTTTTTTAAAATAAACTTGAAGGACATTTATGGACTAAATCACACATGACACATTAAGACTAAAAATGGCTTTCACACAATTTATCCCACTTGCGTGTCGTGTCATAAGTCACTTAGTCTGGCAGCCTCGTGGTATAAATTTTTCTCACGTGACTTATTTTGATTATAACACACAAGTACCATAAATTACTATTTATAATTCTATGGTAATGTCTTCTACTAAATCAGAATCCTCTCCAAGTCTTATTATTATTTTATCAGTTATTTCCTCCATGTGTTGGTCTGTTTCCCAGTAATTGTTTTCTATTTTAATGACATGGTCAGCCAATTTCTTCCAAAGTTCTGCATCCGCTGCTTTTATGCCCTCTTCAATTAACTCTCTCAGTCGTTTTATCGTAAACTCTCCAGTGGTATTTCTGCTTCTTGAATAATTCTTTACAAATGCCACTGCCAATTCTATCGGATTTAACTCACACATATAAGGCGGTGTTCTTAAAACAGAATGACCATGCGATTCAATCAATTTTATATTTTTTTTGATCGGGCGGTGGTTTATGGAGACTAACTAAGTCTCAAAGTTCTACTTTTCTGTCTCGAAGATCATGAGTGATACAAAGAAGAAGTTAAAAAACCTCCAAATCTACTGATTTGGAGGTTTTTTAACTCTGAAACTACTGATGAGCCCACGCTGGTTACCCAGGGCGAAACATCGTTTAATCATTTCTCTTTTCGCTTTGATCTTTTGTGTGTTCCTTGTGGGATGCTCATCCAAGTTTGAATTTTCGTTATTTCCACCCAAGATCTTTTGATCTTTTGTTTTTTAGTTTCTTTTCGGTTGAAGTAACTGATTTGGAGGTTTTTTAACTTCTTCTTTGTTTTAATTGCCTTAGGAGCATAATCCTACTGGAAATATTAACACGCCAGGACGAATTCGTATCAGGTAGCTTGGATAAGTAAGTACCAGTGCGGAACGATGCCTATTTGTGAGTGGTTCAAGGTTGGAAATCAATGTGTATGATGGTGTTTAATGATGTATAGTGGAGGGTGACCAGTGAAACTACTGATGAGCCCACGCTGGTTACCCAGGGCGAAACATCGTTTAATCATTTCTCTTTTCGCTTTGATCTTTTGTGTGTTCCTTGTGGGATGCTCATCCAAGTTTGAATTTTCGTTATTTCCACCCAAGATCTTTTGATCTTTTGTTTTTTAGTTTCTTTTCGGTTGAAGTAACTGATTTGGAGGTTTTTTAACTTCTTCTTTGTTTTAATTGCCTTAGGAGCGTAATCCTACTGGAAATATTAACACGCCAGGACGAATTCGTATCAGGTAGCTTGGATAAGTAAGTACCAGTGCGGAACGATGCCTATTTGTGAGTGGTTCAAGGTTGGAAATCAATGTGTATGATGGTTTTTAATGATGTATAGTGGAGGGTGACCAGTGAAACTACTGATGAGCCCACGCTGGTTACCCAGGGCGAAACATCGTTTAATCATTTCTCTTTTCGCTTTGATCTTTTGTGTGTTCCTTGTGGGATGCTCATCCAAGTTTGAATTTTCGTTATTTCCACCCAAGATCTTTTGATCTTTTGTTTTTTAGTTTCTTTTCGGTTGAAGTAACTGATTTGGAGGTTTTTTAACTTCTTCTTTGTTTTAATTGCCTTAGGAGCATAATCCTACTGGAAATATTAACACGCCAGGACGAATTCGTATCAGGTAGCTTGGATAAGTAAGTACCAGTGCGGAACGATGCCTATTTGTGAGTGGTTCAAGGTTGGAAATCAATGTGTATGATGGTGTTTAATGATGTATAGTGGAGGGTGACCAGTGAAACTACTGATGAGCCCACGCTGGTTACCCAGGGCGAAACATCGTTTAATCATTTCTCTTTTCGCTTTGATCTTTTGTGTGTTCCTTGTGGGATGCTCATCCAAGTTTGAATTTTCGTTATTTCCACCCAAGATCTTTTGATCTTTTGTTTTTTATCATGAGTGATATTATGTTTTGTAAGCCAATCACTCATAAGCGCTTTTTTGGTTGATGATTTACTTGGGATTTTCTCATCCAAAACAGAATGATGAGGGGCATTTTCCATCACTATTACGGAATTAGGTGGGATGTTTGGTAGAAGTTTTTCTTTTTTTTCTTATTTATTTAACTCGAGCTCAACACTTATAGTCAATTTCACTGGTGCCATTGTCATTGCCACCAAAAATGGGTTATAGCGTAGTAATATTTTCTACAAAAAACTATTTAAACCACAGTCTCGTAAAAATATAAAGTTATACGCGAAAGTAATACAGGGTTCCTAAGCAAATCCTTAGGGGGCCAAGCAACCGTGTATAAGACGCAGACAAACGGAAAAGCACATTAGGCAGAAAAGGATGGGCATGGGGCGATGTTGTCACTACATCTTACACGTAGTAAATCCATTCCAGGTTGTTGTTTTCTAATGTTTTCCATTTTCATACCTTTAGGACTGGAATAAAAATTGTTTTTGCTCGACTTTAATACCAAATTGATGAAAGATATCGTAAAAAAAATATTTTTCGGCTTTTCATTTTGTAACCATTGTCCTTACGCACTGTTTTCAGGCTGGGGAGTGAGATACATGCAAATGCCTAACCTAAAGCGTTCATACACGGCCGGGGAAATCGACTGAGATATTTCCGTAGAAACTTTATCAAGCAAATAGGACGAGTTGACGCCTTCGAACGTCTTTGACTTTGATTCGAAATCAAAAAGGAGGAACAGTCAGATGTGGGGCCGTGCACAAATTACGTAACGGTGATTTTACCAATTTTTTGACCCCCTCCCTATGTAATGTTTTGTAACGGTTTGGCACGCCACTCCCCTAATATTACGTAACGATTTCAAGACCACTACCCTCCCCAAAAAAAAAACTTTTTACTTATTTTCATTCCAAATTTTCTTAGTTTCACACAAATGCAAACGCTGTCGAAAACCCCCCTCCCCCCTACGTAACGTTTTGTAACCCCCCTTCCCCTATGACCATTACGTAATTTGTGCACGGCCACTGTAGTCCCAGTGGAGGAAGGCGAGAAAATTGATATTTTTTTCTTAAAAATTATACTCTTTAGACCTATTTCTTTGCGTTCCCGAAATTACGTAATTTTTGAAAAAAAATTGTAATTTTTATTTCGTGCTTTGTATTTCTAACATTTTTGCGTTCAGCTAATTTAATTGAAAAATTTTTGCCTGCGGCGGCCTTTATCTTCTCACTCGACACCAAGATCCCCCGTTTTAGGAAATCTGATTCCGTCTCTGTTTCTAAATTTTTTCGAATAAAAGTAGAGTATGACTATGGGGGAAATAATTTTTTTCTACGGTATGACGAAAATTTCGAGAAAGTCGGAGAAAAAAATAAAAAAAGTGGAAGAGCTCAAGTTTTTCGTAAAAAAAAAAGTTTTTTGTAAAGAAACAGAGCAAAATAAATCTTTTCACCTCTTTTTGGCTGTTACAAATATTGGCAGCCCCTTATTTTTCGCTTTTACCCTCCCGCTAGTTTTGAAGAATTGGTTCGCTACATGTTTCGAGATCATGTCATAAAACACCTCGAAAATATCAAATGTAGTGTAGGGCCAGCTTTATTTAAAATCAATAATATCGCAAGCAAAAAGCTCTGCAGGAAAAACAGCGCCGTTTATTGATTTCTTTGGCTGCTAGTGCTAGCTGCATGGTTTGGCCGTTTCCGGATAGATGTCACTAGTAGAACAGAATGGAAAGAAATTTAATTAAAAGCGAAGATATTTCTTTCTAATGTTAACAACCTCACGAGTTTATCGCTCAGTATTGTAAATAATGGACCCTGCCGCCTCCTTTAGGCAAGAAAAAGCTGTGGTTTGGACCTGAATACATCTAATTTTTTCATCGATCATCTCATGGTGTGGCCGCCATCTAGCGGAATTTGCAGACATCTTGTCAACGGTTATTATTGCAACTATGATTTATGCTCACAATGAAAGAGTGGCGAGAATCTTTTCTCATGAAAGCAGTCCGGAGATAATAACAAACTGGCACCATTGCTCAATATACCTGTTTCTTTTGTGCGCGCAGAACTTTCTATGCCATTTCTGTTTGATTTATTGAAATCCTATCCCTAAGGAAAATCTTAGGAACCCTGTATATTGCACTATATAACTATATACCATCAAGTATACCATTACTAGAAGCACAAAAAAACTTTACAGCCCGAGGTTACCTTCATAGTTGTCATTTAATTTCTTTTATATTAGTTTTACGAGGTAACGACTCTACTGATATTAATTTGGTTGCAATTCAGTAGCCCCTACTCAATAGAAAACTGCAAAGTTATGGAGTCTACACGGTCGCCTATCTATCACACAGTAAGAAATAATTGTGCATATAGTGGATAAACGTTGCCCACGAGTTATCGCTACTTTACCGACATTGTAAATCAATGCACCGTCAACTGAATGTGCGACGCCGCCATGTTACTTACTTCTATTAAAAAATTTAAAAATACCTCATTAAATCACTGATTAGTAGTTGCATGTACCTATAAAATTAAAAATATTAATATTTAATTAATAAAATATATTGAAAATGGAAAGGCATTTAACTTGGAAATCCTAACCTCAAATAATTTCGATTTTTTATCAACATTTTAGATAAAACTAGGTCAAAACTAGGAGGCACGCGGTTCTTTTATCAAAAAAGCAGCATTTCATATATATTTTCATATATTTTATGGTGTTTAGAAAAACAGCAACATATTTTCAATTAATAATGTAGGAGAGAGAAAACCTATAAAAACCCTATAAGTCAGAAATACTACTTTATGTGGTAAACAGGACGTCGGGATAACGTGCCTGTTTACCACGCGCGACGTCATAACTCCTATATCAAGAGTAATCATTACCGTCGCGATGTAGTCGTATAACCGTCCCAATGCATTCCCAAAAACAGTGAATACCTCGAGGTATAGTAGTAGTAAAACCGTCGCCGTGATATGATGCCTCAACTCTATTAGGGATAGGGCGTGGGGACGGCCATCACATCGCGACTGATTTTGTCATCTAAGAGCAAAAACAGCATAATTATCATAAACACACTCCTTTCCGGATTTTAGTACCTACCTAATTTAAGTATGTAGTTAACCCAACAATATAAACATCTATGTTGCAACATTGTGCAACGTGCAAAATGGTACGGAATATGATGCACATTTTAAAAGATCCGAACGCGGAGTAAAACCATAAAAACCATACAATGTGTATTTCAAATTTAAAACGTACATTCACTAGGTAATAAGCATGCTGTGCGGGCTCAAAATACACAACCACCGCGTAAACCACACTTTGAATGGCTTATGGCTGGGTAAATATTTAATACAGATTTTTAGGCTTTGTATTTGGAATGTGTGCAGTTTTTGAGGTGATCTGACTGAAATTTACTGCCTCCCCTTATGACAAATTTTGAGCAACGTATTGCGCAATAATCTGGCAATGATTTGCAATAGCCCGCAGTTGTTATATCCCGCAATAGTCCTATGAGGTATGTGGTAAGACGCAAGGAAAATAAACAATAGCAAACGCATGCTAACACTATGAACAGCAGCATGCGGATGCGACCAAACATTTTTAATTCTCAAAGGAAGTATGCTATAAATATAGGTAAATAAAGAAAAAACTCAGAAATCAGCCTTCTATGAGCTCTTTTGTCATAATTTTGCTTGATAAGTTAGCCATGGTCGGCCATAACTGGTCGTCAGTCATCACTGAATTAGCTGTGTAAAGCTTATAGGCACTACACTATAATTTTTCTAATGTTTTTTACAATTTTGCAAGTTAAAAATACAAAAATCATTGCTTGTTTACTTGTTTTTCTCAGTTTTCATCTTAAAAACTACCGGCCTTAGCGGCAATGGCTATCTAGCCAACAAGCAGAAAACATTATACCCTGAGAAATGATCCATCGCACAAAATTCATGCGAACAACGCGCGGTGGTCGATTTTCAGAAAAACGCGGACATAACTTGAAAAATTAAAAAATTCAAAATGTGCCTAAATTTTTCCTTATATGGTTGTCAAGATACTAGGCGAATAGTTGGCCAAATAATAAACTATGCTTTTTACGAGTTTGATATTACGCATCAGTATTCAACATCAAATTTCAAATAGAAGACCCAGAGTATGACAGTATTCAACTGTTGATATCTCGAAAACAGGTGAAGATCGACATAGGGTATGTTATAAAAAAATGCTTACAATTTCAAAACACTACATACATAAAAAATATACTTAGTATATTGTAACACTTATATATTGTGTCAATTACTTTAAAGTAAATTTGATTGTTCTAAACTAACATTTTTAAATTAATTTAGCCAATTAATAAATATGTATCTTTTACCTTCTTAAAAATGTCTTAAAGTGTAAATGTGAAAATTCACACGATCATCCTATTTATCAGCTAAAAAAGAATAAATGGTTACTTATTTAAATATTGTAAACTATGTATTTTTTTATTAAAACTAAATATTTTATGTGGAAGTTTTTTTTTAATATCCGCGTTTTTAAAAAAATCGACCACTGTGCGACGTCGTACTTTACGAGACGGTCAAGTTGGCCGTAGTATGCGCATTAGCGAGATCTGTCAAGTGATGGTTTCATCCAATAGCGGATTCTGAAATCATACGAGTCATGTTTTCAGACGAGCTTTCCCACAAGTCCATACTACTGGGTCTAATCAAGAGAACGCCTTCGCTCAAAAATTGTTGTTCGAGGCAGCTCTGCGCGTGCCCATAAAAGATTGCTGATTCTTCGATCGTCACGTCACTGTTTTTAAGCGCGTTTATTGGTTGACACTGCTTCCCTTCTCTCAGGCGAACGATCACTTCCTATGACTTCCAGAATCGGTACCCAGGGGACTTTTCATAAATTGTTTTTTCTGATCGTTTGAAAAAAAATTACGTACGATATACGACCGGAAAGTTTCTTTACAGGTCTAGTGACGTAAATACCTATTCCTTGCGTCTTACCCCATACCTCATATCGCTTAACTTACGGAACTCTTGGACTAGGAAGATCGATGCTAGCAGACAAGGAACCACTAGGTCGGTACGCAACGATTTTCCAGGCGGAAGTACATGCCATACTGGCAGCCGCACGAGAGGAAGGGGTAAGGGCCGGAGCAGTAGATAAGGACTGCACGGACAGCCAGGCTGCCACTTTGTAGACCTACAATGCCAAAAGGACTGGTCCAGGAGTGCACGGACGCCCTCCAGGATCTAGCAGGGGAAAAAGAGGTTGAACTTGTATCCGGGATACATGGGGATCACAAGTAACGAGATGGCAGATGAGCTTGCAAGGAGAGGATCAGCTCAAGCATACGTCGGACCGGAACCGTGTTTGGGTTTTACCAGAGGTCAGATGAAATCTGTCACCAAGGAATGGACCCACACGAGACTAAATCAGGAGTGGCAACACACAGGGGACGCCAGGCAGGCCAAGGAGCTCATCCAGGGCTTCAGCAAGACAAGAAGGGACTGGTTGCTGCGCAGGAAACGCACAGAAATAAGACCTCTCCTCACTGGATGAAGGTAGTGCGGGACTCAACTTGCGGAGATTGCTAGGAGGAGGATGAATCCTCACACCACTAACTTGCAAGGTGTCCGGCCTACAGAGGAATCAGAGAGGAATTCTTCGGAGAGGAAGTGTTCGAGCCGAAACACCTTCCGGCGCTGAAATGGTCGGATATCCTGACCTTTATCCAAAGGACGGGAAGGTTCGACCATGGTGGAGTGGGAGCGTGAGGGGGGAGCTCTGGGGGATGGCGAAAATGGCTCGCGTGGAGCCTAGTTGCCGGGCCGGGAGCCCCCCTCCTCTTGTTCTGCTACTATTACTACTACGGAACTCTGAATCCGCCTTAATAGTGTTTTTGATAAAGGTATAAAAAAATTGTTTTTGTTTAAAACACGCGTATAAAGCGGGTCTTAAAAAAAAAACTCATATGAAGCGATCGTTAGTGGAATGCTTTTGATGGCTGTTTTAAAAAAATGTTCAATAAAAAATATATCGACATCCAGAGATGTATCTTTCATGTGCGACTGCCTGATTTACATCTACTTGCAAGCCGAGACATTTTTCCGTTCTACGCTAAGCCCTATTTACATGATATAAAGTACTCCTTGTCAAAAAATATATCGGTTATTTTTTGGGTTAATTTATAAGAATAATTTTAAAGACCATAGAGAAAGTAATAGCTACGCGAGAGTGACCGATACTTGGGGAACATTGTTTGACAGCGACATGAGCGCAGCCGGTGGCTACAGGAACGATCTACTTGTACAGCCAGACGCATAATAAAATACATATATTGTTTGGGTTAATTTTTTACAGACACTTATTTAATAATAAAAAGATAGGAAAAAATTTAACACGCGCCGTTTTTCCATACTTTTTAATGGTTAAAAACCAATACATTCGCGAAAGGTTTTAGCTCTATACAAACCTTAACCAACTTAGGAGGAGGGGGTTATAACTATGTTGAGGAATATTATCAAATATTAAAGATAACGACATTTAATTATGTTATTTTATTTTGTTAATTGGGAAAAAAACAGTATAAAAGTCTTACAGATTTTATAAATGTATTTTAACTCAGTGGCACACCCAGGAATTGGCTTCGGGGACGGGGGGATTTAGGAACCAATAATAAAAGAAACTTAATTTGAAGTAAAATTTTGACCATAATAGATACAAGGAAACAGGATCTTACAAGCGCAGAACTGTGCTCAAATGTAGAGGAGGGGGAGGGGAAGGGAGGTTTAACAAAATTTAAAATTGTTTATTTATCCAAAATTTTATGTCAAAATCATGGTTCAATCAATTTTTGAGAAAATAACACATCCGGCTTTAAGGACCAATAAAAACAAACCAAGTTTCTGGATCCTTTTTAGTGGATCGCGGGTAAAACAATTAATGTTTATAACAAAATATAAAAATAAAATCAATAGAAAAAGAACACTAAAATCGGAGATTTGGGGGCTCCAAAATTAATAGTAAAATGGCCTACCTTATTTGGCGTAAGAAATGGTAAGAGAGGCGGCACCTCAAGCGCTCAGCTGCCTACTTTCTCCGTCGCATATGGAGAGTGGGGGTTTACCATCGCACGATTTATAGTAATCGTGCGCAGGATTGACCAAAAACTAAAACCCAAGGGCTCAACTTTCATGTAACATAATTAATAAGAACACGTAAATTAATAATTAACATTATTGGCAAAAATATGACAAAAAATATTATTTCTGTCGGAATAAAAAATAAAAATAAATAATTCTATATAGAAAGGTTCCAACAATTTACTCAAAAGTGAACAAAATGTAATTTTTGACTTAAAATTTAACCAAAATTGTAAATATGGATGCATGGGATTTTCGGAATTTGTTTGGTTTATTTACCTTTTTAATTCGTTTGCAATATGCTAAAATACGCCGCAGGCGAAAATTTTTGCGAAAATGACACTTAAAATGCCATTTTTGACTCCAAATCGCAAGTAAAATGTTTTGATCAAGTTACATTAAAAGGACTATTTTGATGGTCATCCAAATTGAAAACAAATAAAAAATCCAAACATTTTTATAGCGGTCAATCGTGAAAATAAAAGATTTTATAACGCCGCAGGCGAAAAATTTTGCAATTAATGATTTTTTAAAGATTTTTGTTAAAGGCTCTTGCGTTTTATTCCCTATATACTTTATTTCTGCTCTTATTTGATTGTGCCAATTTTATATAACCAGGCTTCTCGAGGGAGGGGAGGGGGGGTTAACCCCAAAACCCCCCTCTCGGTGCGCCACCGTTTAACCGATTATCTTCTTGCATAACTCTGTATAATGTATGTTTTCTTCAGGCATTTGGTTCGCAAAAATCTGCCATAAACTAGCGCGATTTCCAACCAAAACTGATTAAAATAACTCACTTTCGAAAATCTAAAAAAAAACGCTTGCCATGCTTGACAGACTTTGACAAGCGGTGGCAAAAACCGGTAGGCACAAAATTAAAATTGTTTTAAAAATATTTCGACATTGAAAAAAGTTCTGTCTTTCTTTTATGATCATATAGAAAGAGATGGACAGGGCAAGGTAGGTGTTTACTTAATATAAGCATTACTTTCGCTCCCCACCGCAATGCGCTATGCGCTACAGGAACGTAGTTCCTTCGCGGCGCTATCTTTCTGTTAGTCTCCGTAAGTTATTATGTTGTCTCATGGATGGAGAGTTGTCGAGTTTAGTTTGCAATCGTGCTTGTAAATTGATGTAAATTGGCGCATGCACACACACAGACACACACACTATATGGGGTGAATTTTTTCGATAAATGTTACCCGTGCTCTGACATGCGAGGCTCCACATAAAAGCAAATGAAAATTCCTCCGCAAGCTAGGGAATTTCAGCCCTATAATCATTTTTTTCCTAAACGCAGGAGTGGGCTTGTTACAAAAATAAGGACACTTAACATTATCAAAGGACAAAAAAAGAAGTTAAGAAACCTCCAAATTAGTTACTTCAACCGAAAAGAAATTTAAATTTAATTTCCTTAGGAGCATAATCCTATTGGAAATATTCACACGCCAGGACGAATCCGTATCAGGTAATTTGGATAAGTGCCAGTGCGGAACGATGCCTATTTGTGAGTGATTCAAGGTTGGAAATCAAAGTGTATGATGGTGTTTAATAATGTATGGGAGAGGGTGACCAGGGAAACCACTGATGAGCTCACGCTGGTTACCCAGAGCGAAACGTTTAATCATTTCTCTTTTCGCTTTAGCCCTTTGTGTGTTCCTTGTGGGATGCTCATCCAAGCTTGAATTTTCGTTATTTCCACCCAAGTTCTTTTGATTTTTTTTTACAAAGGACGGATTTTTTATGGAGGGTGTGTTTTGATTTGATCGCTCCCCACAATTCGTACCAGAAATTGTCAATAGATTCATGTAAGGAAAGTTCAAATCGCTTGAAAATTATTTTTGCAGTTAACTAGTGGTGTACGCAGGAGAGCAGGAGAGGGGTAAAGTAAAGAATAAAATTCATAGCTCTATAATACTGAAGTCCACTCTAGCAACAGTTTTTGCGTACGCCACTGGGATAACATTAGAGCGGGAAATCTTACCGCGCTGCGGCGGTACATATCATAACTTTAGAAGTAAAGCAGCTATTGACATGCGGTTTTTAGATTTTTTTTTTCGTAAATATTACCCAAGAATTTTGTTATAAGGTTCAAATCTTTCAAAGATACAGTTTTCGAGATATTTTCATTTCCTTTCAACATAAAATAATTAATTCTATGGTGGACTATCCGTGCTTTCTAGCACCTATTTTCGTCAATCACCCTATGGCACCCTTTCCTGTATCCGACGTGACATCAATCTAAATCGTATTCTACCCTCCCTGGTTAGTTAGGTGACCTTAGTAAAAATTTGCACGTGGAATGATTTAGTGAACTTGGCAAAATTAATTTCGAAAGGAATTTTCCGGATTTTCTCGTGTCCGCGTGTATATATAACAATTTTAATATCAACGAACCTACTCTCGAAAATAGGTTACAAAAATATTTTCAATTTGTATTAAATTGAAAACAATAAATTGGATAAAAAATTAATTAAATTTGTAATCTACATAAAAATGGTGTCGCCTCTATTGATAAATGTTTTAACATTTATTTCCCTCTGCTATCTACAAGTTAATGCGTAAAATTACCCACGATTTGGTCCTCAATTATTTTTTTTAGTTAGGATAAAACAGAAATTGGTTGTATTGGCACTAATTACAGGTACGCAAGCGTAGTTATAGTGAATGAATAAATACTTTCGTCAAAAAAACGCACTAAAAAATGATTACAATTAATACAAAATCTGATTAAATAAAAATTTAAGGAATATAAATAAAGTAGGTACTAATGCAGTACTTCTACCATATACAGACCGCTTCAAGCTACTGCGAACATAGGGCGGAAGAAGTCTAATTTGCCAGTGTACGTACATTCAGAGACACCGCACGCCTATCAGTGAAGCAACCAATACTCAGGCCTGCGATCACCACTGGCATGACTTTCCTTTGGTATTTAGTACGCCTCTAACGACGGTGCTGTGTGGAGCGTAGTCAATGAAACCGGAATTAGGTCAATAAATACGCAAATTTTTATAACGTAATTTTCTTATTTTTTGTCACTGATAAATAAGAGCGTTTTATTGTCAACTGCTCAGATTTATCAGTGACGACGTGTTACAATGAAAATAATAAGGAGAAAAAAAATAAAATAATACATTCTCAAAACAAAAAAGATTCTCCCAGTCAAAAAAAAATTAAAGCAAATGTTCGAAAAGTCCTCCTTGCTCGGCTAGACAATATCCGAGCCTACTATAAAAACCCTTTCTAACGTTTCCAAGCATGTTAGGGGTGATAATTTGAAAAGCTTCTTCAAAAACAGATAGAAGTCATTAGGAGCAAGATCGGGAGATCGAGCTGGCCATAAAATAGTTCCCCGTGTACTTATAACCCGATTAGGAAATACATTATCAAGATATTCCCTAACAAGGTCAACATTGTGAGCGGAACAACCATCTTGTTGAAACAGCAGCAGTTGGAATAATGTGCTGCTGCAGTAGATCCAAGTATCTAGGACCATTCAAATTGCAATTGCCGTTAATAAAAAATGGCCCAATTACGTGTTCCCCTATAATACCCCCCCCCCCCAAACATTTAGTTTTTGGGGATACTGTGTTCTTACGTCAAAATACAAATGCAAATTTTGTAGTGTGTTGGGTTATGACGATTTGACCATTTGACCATCTGCACTTTTTCGGCAACTTCGTAGACATCCATTTTTGGTTGTAAAAATGTATTATTTCAATTAAGAACTTACCCATCTGTTTCTCGAGCAAGGCAGAAATAAAACAAAATAATAAAAACAAAATGAATTTCCAAAAGATAACACTGCAGCGTGCTTCGAATCCACCTCGGTCGTACGGCACGGAGAGTAAATTGGACTTGATTCCCCCTATGTTCGCAGTAGCTTGAAGCGGTCTGTATACTTTTTGCGCAATTTATTAAATATGTTATTTATGCTTAATAACTCATGCTAGATCATTTCTTAAGATTAAGTTTATATGTAAAAAAAACGGAAAACAAAAAAGAACTTAAATGGATTTATTTTAGTCGAATTAGAATTAGAATAAGCGACTCGGCTTTTTCAAGTTTTTTGGTATTTTTGAGTATTTTCCTTTGCGGAAAACAGGAAACATTTAAGGCTTTCATAATTAATTGATGTTATAAAATGTTTTTTGCAAAATTATTTTTGTACATCTTTTTTGGAATACTTCTCAATTGTTGAGAGAAGCGTCGTAACTACTTCCCCAGATGAGTATCCAATACTGAAGTATTGATTGAAAGATTGCATGATATATCGTTTTAAAGTTTGAGATATTTATGATGTAACTAAGTTTTTTGAACATAAAATTTATTTGTCTAAGCTTTGAAGCTAGTTTGTCAGCGTGCTTTTTAAAATTGAGTCGACTGTCCAATGTTAAGCCCAAATATTTAATGCTGTCAACCACACAATCACAATCTTGTTCGTTATTACATTCGTGTATAATTAGGCTTTTAAAATTAGGGTTTGTCATTTCGTTAATAAAAAAGGTAGACATTTAGTTTTATTACAATCTAAGCTAAGGACATTTATGTTAAGGCAGTTTTTTACTCAGTTAAGAGCTCCTTCGCCTTTGAGTTTTACCTCTTCCCAAGATTATTTTTTTTAATTTTGTTATTCTATATATATATATTTTTTATTACTTGATGGCAGTAAGACAACCAATGAGACATTTGAGGTAAAATTAGAATAATATGAAGAGTAAAATATTAATTTTACAGTTTCATTTTACAGACGTTTATTGTAGCAGGAAAAAGTTGCAAGAAATAAAATGCAATATTATCCTAGAAGAAATAAATATAACCAGTCCAACGAAAACTGTGGTGTGGTGGCAAATGATAGCCACTGATTTTTTACAAAAGTACAAGACAAAACAAAAGTAAACCAGGTGAGTTTTGTATATACTTAACAATCTTTCCTTTTTAAACGACGTTAGAGCGATAGAGATGGAGACATCTGGCCCGAGAAATTTTTGTTGACATAACGGCCGACATTTGCTTTTCATGCCGTCACTCTGCTGTCAATTTTTAAAATTTTGCCTCACTTTCCGTAAACATTGGTTGCCTGCAAGTCGTTTTCCTTAAAACCCAAATTACACGCGAGGCATGGAGTTATAATTAGTTATTTCGCAAAATATTTTCGAGGGGACAAAAAAAATATTTCAATAGAAAACTGGATTTTCGTTGTTTCAGCCCTAATTTTAAAACTAACAAAAAAAATTAAAGTTGCAGCCGTTAAAGCAGTACTAAGTTTAATTAAAACGATTTATGTCCTTCATTAAGCACAATGCAAGTGTTGTGTTGTCTCGAGAATACACATTCAAATGTATTTCCTACGTTTTACAACCATTCTCCAGAACATGATAAATTTTACGTGCTTTCCCGCAGTTCGTAGAGAGATTAAGACCGTATTTAAGACGTAAATTCGGTAAAACTACCACTGTATTCTCAACCGTTTAAAAAATGTATAATATGTTTGCGCCTTTTTTCATCAGAGCATTATCGAAGCGTTTCTTTTTGACACTAATGACAGGCGCAGAAGCACAACATACAGACCGCTTCAAGCTACTGCGAACATAGGGCGGAAGAAGTCTAATTTGCCAGTGTGCGTACATGCAGAGACACCGCAGGCCTATCACCACTTGCATGACTTTCCTTTGGTATTTAGTACGCCTCTAACCACGGTGCTGTGTGGAACGTAGTCATTGAAACCGGAATTTGGTCAATAAATCGCAAATTTTTATAACGTAATTTTCTTATTTTTTGTCACTGATAAATAAGAGCGTTTTATTGTCAACTGCTCAGATTTATCAGTGACGACGTGTTACAATGGAAATAATAAGGAGAAACAAAATAAAAGCAAGTTCTCAAAATAAAATAATACATTCTAAAAACCAAAAAGATTCTCCCAGTCAAAAAAAAATTAGAGCAAATGTTCGAAAAGTCCTCCTTGCTCGGCTAGACAATATCCGAGCCTATTATAAAAACCCCTTTTAACGTTTCCAAGCATGTTAGGGGTGATAGTTTGAAAAGCTTCTTCAATTTTAATCCGAAGTTCTTCCAAATTATTAGCCCTTTCATGCCCGTAAACTTTATTTTTGATATAACTCCACAGATAGAAGTCATTAGGAGCAAGATCGGGTGATCGAGCTGGCCATAAAATAGTTCCCCGTGTACTTATAACCCGATTAGGAAATACATTATCAAGATATTCCCTAACAAGGCCAACATTGTGAGCGGGACAACCATCTTGTTGAAACCATGTTTCACCAAATCTCACACCTAACAACTGCCTAGCAGTTGTAATAATATGCTGCTGCAGTAGATCCAAGTATCTAGGACCATTCAAATTGCCGTTAATAAAAAATGGCCCAATTACGTGTTCCCCTACAATACCCCCCCAAACATTTAGTTTTTGGGGATACTGTGTTCTTACGTCAAAATACAAATGCAAATTTTCCCTCGACCAATATCGAACGTGTGTTGGGTTATGACGATTCAATAATGGAAAAGTACTTTCATCTGTGAAAAGAATAGATCTCAGAAAGTTTTCATCACGATTAGCCCTTTCCATCATTGTTTCGCAAAATTCCATACGACGATAGTTGTCCTCAGGAAAAATTTGATGCGTTTTTGACGCTTTGTAAGAATGATAACCATTCTTTTTGAGAACACGTAAGACAGTGGCTGAAGACGTATCAACTGCTTCGGCAATTTGGTGGCTAGTTAACTTTCGATTTTCCTCCACTGCAGCGCAAATCATCACATCTCGTACTTTCTGCTCGTCATTCAAAACAGTGGGTTTTTTATGGTTTCTTGGCGCTACACAACCAAACTTTTCAAAATTCTGCACAAACCTATAAATCGTGGATAAACTAGGTTCTGGGCGATTTACAAAATTCTCCAAAAAAAGTTCTTGAATAAGTCTCAATGGTCTGCCTTGATAGTACCATTTGACTATCTGCACTTTTTCGGCAACTTCGTAGACATCCATTTTTAGTTTTAAAAATGTATTATTTCAATTAAGAACTTATCAATCTATTTCTCGAGCAAGGCAGAAATAAAACAAAATAATAAAAACAAAATGAATTTCCAAAAGATAACACTGCAGCGTGCTTCGAATCCACCTCGGTCGTACGGCACAGAGAGTAAATTGGACTTGATTCCCCCTATGTTCGCAGTAGCTTGAAGCGGTCTGTATATGACAGAGTTGCATTTGTCGCTTCTACGCGCGCATAATTGTACAGGTAGCGTTCAATTAGTGTTGTGTTTAGATGTTATCTGCATTCCAGTTGAGAACAATAGAGCGACATCTATACACAAAGTATTGAACACTACCTGTGTGCCGCGCCATCTGCGTGTAAAATTTTCAGATAAAGAACGGATTTTACGAATTCCGGTTTTGAGAAATAATGGTTTGAGAAATTCCGCCTTTTATTAAAAATGGGTTTTACAAATTACGAGTTTGAGGTTGAATGAGTTTGATGAACAATGGTTCGATTAAAAACGGGTCTTATAAATTTCGAATTTGTTATTGAATGGGATTGAAGAAATAAGGTTCGGATAAAAATTGGTTTAACGAATTGCAGTTTCTATAGTGAGTGATTTTATGATTGAACTTTAGTGATTATCTCTATCTAAAGTAGGAAAATCTTAAATGGATGTAGTCCATAGGAAATTGTTGATAATTCTCGAGATAATTATACTATTTTTAAAAAAATCGGGATTTTTCAATAAGCAGCGCTTAGTTTGAATCGTTGAAGAAAGATGACAGCACCAGCATATAAAAAGGGAAATTGAAAATATTAAAAATCCTTCGGATAGTCTTGTTAGAAGTTTAAAAATGAACAACTCAGCAAAATTTAAAGATTATAAAGACGCGGATGGCGTAGGAGAGGCTAGGTGGACCAGTCCGGAGTAAGCAATTTTCTGAGGGGATGAAATTAGCAGATAATTAGTACCAAATTTTGGCATAGTCACTTTTGGTCGAATCTCTTTTCTAAGCAGAGGGGGGTGTACTTTGATATCAAGATACAGACCCCATACCAAACAAACAAAAATCTTAGGAACCGACGGTTTTTGTAAACTAAAAGTACTCTTCTTTAAGAGTACATAATTAGTACAAAATTATGACATATCAACTTTCATTAAATCTATCTTCTAAGCATGGGGGGGTACAGCTTACCGCCCCCCCTTTAGTACATAATTAGTAAATAATTTTTACAATATCCAAATTGAGTTTCGTTAAGGGGGAGGTGTAGCTTAACTAAGCTGGGTCCGACGTTCATCGGAGTGAGTTGGGTTGAGTTGGGATTTTTGATTTAAAACTAAGAGAAACTAAGGCTACTTTATGTTAATAACGAACTAAATCTCTCTAATAAATTTTAAAACGTAGGTATATGTCGTAAATTTTACGCTGCCTTTTACTGCATACATCTACCCTTGAAGTTGTACTTCGCCCTAATTCTCTTTACGATTTTGAGACACAGTATAATATATATAGGGTGGGCCACAAAATTCCGCACTTTTTGGATTGGCTATAACTTTTGACTTGATTACTCGATTTTGAAGTATATTGGCTTTTTGGAAAGATTAAACGTGGAAGTTTTTCGATTCGGTTAAAAATTGAAAACTTCTAAAAAATCCAAGATGACGGACAGTTTTAAAAAAATGTGTAATTTTCACTCCCCCTGAAAAAAATTTATGTGCGACAATGAACCAACTCTAAAGTTAAAAAATTAAATCAGTTGGGAAATAAAAAAAGTTATAAGTTTTTTGACTACCAGTGTTTTGGCTTCACATTGAAAAAAAGCACATCATTACATACATTTTCCATTTGCTATATTTTTTTTACCTAATTATTTATTTAAGAGTCTAAATACATATTACTTTTTTATTTATTATCCGATTTAATTAGGGGATACCTCGATATACGGAAAAAAAAATGGAAATTTGGAAATACTAATTTTTATTTTGTCCAGTGTCGTACTTAAAAAAAATTTGGCGTGTAAAACCTAACTCTTTTTAAAACTATCCGCCATCTTGAATTTTTTTTTAATGTCAAATTTTGAACAAACGGACGCAACTCTCATGTTTTGTCTCTTTAATGAATATATTTTTTAGTAATCAGGCCAAAAGTTATAGCAAATTGAAAAAATATGTAATTTTGTGATTTTTTCCAATGTTAAGCCCAAATACTCATAATCTAAAAGATTATAACTTTTTCATTTCTCAACCGCTTTGAACGAACTTTGGAGTTTGTTTATTGTCGCACATAAATTTTTTTCAGGGAGGGGGGGTGAAAATTACGCATTTTTTAAAACTGTTTGCCATCTTGGATTTTTGAGAAATTTAAAATTTTCAACTGAATCAAAAAAATATCACGTGTTATCTTTCCAAAAAACCAATATCTTTAAAAATCGAGCACTTATGTCACAAGTTACAATACAAAAAGTGCGGAATTTTGTGACCCACCCTATATTTTACGTTATACGGCCTTTAATGTCTTCTCCGTGTTTTGTTTTCCGAAAACTGTGAATTTGCCTCATGCCGCGGTAGCTATAGAGGAAGTAAGGCCTTGTGCATGGCGCGCTAAATCAATAAAAATATAATCTTAAAATAAAAATGTTGTCTTAAAATCAAACAGCCAACAAAAAATTATTTCATTCTAGCTGAGGGTCAAACCATATCAAATCAACCAAAAAAAAGGCACTTTTCGTTTTGACCATCTCCGATTTTGATGATTTTTGGTACACTTATTCGTCTTATCAAAAAACTCAAAAATCCAAAAAATCAAATTTTTTGGATAAGCGGTTTTTGTTTTATTATTATTATTACAAACTATATTGTGTCACACATCTTTAAAAAGGTCTTTAAAAACCCTTCAAAATGAGCTATCACTCGCTTCTATAGGATCAATAGTTTTTGAGATATTACTATTTTTGTAAGTGTCTGTCAAGGACATATTGGTTAATTTCTTGATGTTCAAAAATCAATAAAACAAAAACCGCTTATCCAAAAAATTTGATTTTTTGGATTTTTGAGTTTTTTGATAAGACGAATAAGTGTACCAAAAATCATCAAAATCGGAGATGGTCAAAACTATTGCCTGGTTGACTTGATATGGTTTGACCCCTGAGGATCCCGCAACTTCGCCCGCGGTTTTACTCGTTTTTCTTGCTTTGAATTGTCAATAAGTTCGTTTCCGTAAACCGATTTTGATGAAATAAGCGGCGAAAGTCCCATCGAAATCGGTCCAGTAGTTTTTGCGTGATGCTGAAACGGACACACAGAAAAAATGCTGAAAAGTGAATTTTTGTGATTTATATCATTTGGATAGGCGCCCACCAAGGACTGTAAAACAGTTAAAATTCTAAAAAGCCGAAGTTAGTACTTGTCTACTCTAAAATCGAAGTCATATCAGTTTTTTATTATATATACAGGATAAAAAAGAATTATAACAAGTAAAATTAAAAACTTTTATTCAACACCTGATATATAGATACTATTATTATTGATGTCATTTTAGACAAATAACACACTGCGGTGTTATAAGTCATTACCCATTATTAATTGAAATCATTACGATGTCCGCATACAAAATATGTATCATTGGAATAAAGAATTTGAATTTGAGTTATGGTTTATAAGCCACACTATTTTCTTAAGGTAATATTTATTTATTATTGTTATTAGATTTACAAATATTTGAATAAACATTAATATTAAAAGAACATGTAAAAAGAAAAAGTAAGGATACTTTCATTTAGTGAGACATTATACCATTCGCCCTAACGGCCACGTGGTAAAAATGTTTCTTAATTGACTTATATTCAACACACAGGAATTTATCAGACCGTATTTTAAGAACAATTCACCATAGAAACTGTAATTCGTCAAACCAATTTTTTATCCGAACCTTATTTCATCAAACCCATTCAATACCGAATTCGAAATTTAACAGATCAATTCGAACCATTGTTCATCAAAACAAAGTTACGATTGTTTTCCACAAACCAAAACTACACTTTTTTGCACTCGACGTGCGTTTCGCTAACAACGTTAGCATCATCAGGAGATGATAAACAATGAACTAAATTAACCTACGCTCTATATTATATACAATCCTTTAGTGGGCGGAGATAAGACTAATAATTTGTGATTGATCACGATTTTTAATCGTATCTCCCCTCAACCAAAGAATAAAGTGTACTAAACGGGATGGGTCCTCTATCTTTATTTAAACTATTTCTGGATTTAATGATTTCCATACTTTCATATGCATTCAAAAGTCTTTTGTTTGGTACACTTTTTAGAAGTTTTAGGTTATCTAATGTGAATCTATGATTGTTTTCAAAAGCATGCTCGGCCACACTTGACTTTTTTGTTCTTCCGTATTTTAAGTGTGCTAAGTGTTCTTTAAAACGTGTTTGAATAAAGCGTCTCGTTTGGCCAACATATTTTTTGTCACAATCCATGCAACTAATTTAGTAAATTCCACCTTTTTCTAGAACTGGAGTGCAAAAAAGTGTAGTTTTGGTTTGTGGAAAACAATCGTAACTTTGTTTTAGTGCAACCAAAGGTTGCAAATTCCCAAAATCATTGTTCATCAAACTCATTCAATATCAAACTCGTAATTTGTCAAACCATTATTTATCAAAACCGGATTTCGTCAAACTCGTTGTTTATCAGAAAATATTTACTAAATTGATAGCGCATTCGCCAATAATACTTACATGAACTGGAGGCATACACGAGGCGTCAGCGTTTTGATGCATTTGGCGTTTTATAAAAGTATTCACAGGTGGTGTTCTATACTTTGTGTATAGATGTCGCCACCTGCGTGTACGCCTTCGGTTCATGTATATATACCACACTATTATGTCGCAACCACGTTCCTGATACTACGTGAAGGCGCTTTTTTGTATGAATCGAAAAAGGAGTGGATTAGTTCCCTAATTCTTACTTCGGTACTAGAGAGTGTTCCATATTTATAGTCCCAAATTGTTGTTTTGACGACCACACCACTACTATAGGAAAGTAGCGAAGCCTTTACCTATGTAGCTGCTACTATAAATATGGATGGAGGATATAGGCTACAAACAGCGAAAAACTGCATTAAAATCGGTTTACTGGTTCGCGAGCTACATCGCCAAAATACACAGACATGGAGGGGGTCAAACTTATAATACGCTTTTTTTTTCGCACTCGCGTACGGTATTAAAAAGGGTTGTTGTCAAACAATTTTTTTTTCAGCGTATTCGACAAATTGATGCACCAAGCTGTAAACTAACCACATTTTTATAATCCCGTCGTTTTTTCCCCAGAAAAACTCATAAAATCCCCGACCAAAACAGATTGAAACATAAAAGATCAATGGATTCGCACTTCACTGAGTCTCCGCGTCCTGCGATGGATCGTCTCTCAAGCGCGAATTTTTCCCTTATCTTTAATACTTTGTGCATTCAAACTAGACACACAGTTTATATCGTTTTTCTTCAGTTTTTTTAGTTTACACTGATGAAAACGATGTAAAAATTGGAACAAAAATTTATTTTGTAAATACTTTAGAATTTAAACAAAACTTAAAAGGTAAGCAAAAACAAACCGCTCCTACACAAAAAAAAATTAATTGAGCCAAATAATATTTGTTTCTCATGTTCCACACAAGTATTTATTTGAATCAAATAAATATTTATTTCTGTCAAGCAAGATTTATTTGACTTAAGGAATTTATTTTGACATAAATAAATATTTGTTTGGTTCAAATAAATATTTGTTTGGACCAAGGGACACAAATATTTATTTGATTCAATTAAATTTTTTCTGTGAGAATTCCAGCGTGTACAAGTCCAACTTTTGGGTATGCTTTTATTAAGGTGCGAGAGAGAATGGCTAAAAACTACATAAAACCGATAAAGATTGTTTAGTGCAGGCTATCTTTGTCAGTTGCGTGGTTATTGGCATTCTCTCTCTCACCTCACTGAAAGCGCACCCCAGAGTTGGACTTTTACACGCTATATAAAAACGGTGACTCCGGTACTTCAACGAATAAGCAAGCTGCGTTTTTTTTTGGTTTGTTTTGTTTGCTTGTTTTTTGTTTGAAAACTCTTAAAATTTAAAAACACTGAGTGTGTCGCTCATAACTTTGTTGGGGTCAGCCTGTGCCGAGAAGAATTCTACTTTTCTTTGAATGAGCTTTCTTTTTCCCCCAAAATCATCTTTTTCTGAAAACTATGCTAGTTTAAAAAATGCATTTTCGCCATTAAATCGTTTTTAAGTGTGTTGAGGTTTTTTTTACCAGCTTTGTTTTTTTATTTGTTATAAAAAAAATTACAGCTAAAGATTAACATTTACACTTCTTCCATAATTTTGCCTTTATACATCCCCAAATAGTTAATTAATTTAGGGGTAAAATTAGTTGACCACGCTGTGCCCTAATTACGATGACTGCGGCCATTTTCAGGACCTGCTCGCGTACTAATGAATATAACTTTTTGCGGACGTTTTTATAGCCTAAGCTTATTGATCACCCTCGATTTTGGGCCATCGGCGGCCAAATGAGATATAAATTTCTATACTAATTGCATGTCAACAAATATGATTTTTTTCTAATTAATTAAATGATCATCTTAGTTAGAAATAGTGCCTCTCTATCCTATGACAATTTGACTGAAGCGCTTTTAACCATTATGCAAGACCTTTCGTGTAGAAACCTATAAAACCTAACTTTAAAACTTTTTTTTTAATCAACACTCATCTATAAACCAATCGTTATTAGACGAACCTGTTTTATTTTGTTTTGTACATTGTTTGACCATTAAATTTACATAGGTACCCGCATGAGTGTAGTATATTTGCCCAACCTCTTATATACCATGTGGGCATGGGTACAAATAAAAAAAAACTTGTTTCGCTAACGGGACATCCATTAAAAAAAGTTTAGCTTACAAATGAACGTTTAACTTGACAGAGTTTTAAACACGTAGTTTTTTATTAAAGGTACACCCATATTTTAGGCATCCATTGGTTAAATGTGTTTATGGCATTTATCAGAATTAATTTATGATGATTTATGACAATTTATTCAGGTTATAATTTCTTTTGGCATTTTTATCATTTATCACTAACAAAAAAGGTGGTAATGTTTTTTATCCTATTGTTTATAACTCTTAATAGGTTAATGGTTAATGTGTCCCACCTTCTATACTTTTTATTAGATGGGCCTTTTTTCCTGATATCCTGATTATATTTATCCTGATTATTTATATTTATAGTAACTATCTACAAATAACCATCACGGGTGCCAAAAAAGTTTTCATTTCCAAAATTTAAAAAATATGGTATCATGGTAAACCATAAAAAAATAATTTAGTTAAATACCTGTTAAATGATTTTTAGATGTATGTTGGGAATTTGGAACCTTTGGTTGCACTAAAACAAAGTTATGTAAAGTATGAAACGCGCGTCGAGTGCAAAAAAGTGTAGTTTTGGTTTGTGGAAAACAATCATAACTTTGATTTTTAGATGTGCTTAAATACACTTACAATAGGACACGTTTTTTGATAAATTTGAAGACTGTAAAGAACTTTGATTGAGTTAAAACCACCTTACGTCTCACACACTTTATGCTTTGAAAAATTACAATTTTTTCAGTTTTTTTGTATAACCACTCAAGATGACAGACAAATGACATAACAAAAATTTTTATTAAACAATTGCCTTAAATTATTTTCATCTTTCTCTAAAATACTTTTTTATAGCCTTCTGTCTCTCTTCAACAACCTTAAATATTTTTACACTTCACTACCTCTAAAATTATGCCCTGTCTATCTAAATATTTTTCATTTTAATAGAGAAAAAATGTTTTTTGGTAGTACTTTTTTTGAACGCTAAAAAAACAGTGAAAACTTTGAGTGTTTTATTCTAGAAATCGAAAGTTTGGAAAGAAATCTTTAAAATGTGAGCGAAATCATGGCATAACAATGTAAAAAACATAGTAAAATTTGCTTAAACAAAATCGTTACCCCTTAAATTGTGCTAAAATATTTTAAGCCATATATTACCATGACTTTACCATTACGTCTTTTTCTGTGACACTCTGTTTACGAACGCGTAAATTTTTTATAACTAAAATGAACCAATCTAAGGTTTTTTCTTTATCTTTTTCCTATGGAGATGGATGCAACCAAACAACTGAAATTAATTTTATCCGCAATAATTTGAGCGCCATATCCCACATCATTCGATGTTTATTTTGAAAATTTATCCTGGAAACAAATCGGCATAGCTGCACATAATTTGAATAAATAAACAGGTATGCAGCGTATTTTACCAAAAAGTTTTTCTGTGAATTTGCACAATAATTGTGGACTGCGTCTGGCTTATTACCGCACCAGTGCTAATTAAAATCGGATTTTGGAGGAAATTAAAACTTGCCCCACCGAACAAAAAAAAATGGGTCGATGCACGGTTTTTCAGCAGCAGCGGATTCGCATTTTAGGAAAAAAAATATTTCGAGAAAACAGAAGTTTTTTGTTACTCCCAGAGGGTGGAACCTAGGACGACCCCGCACAGTGGTTTAAAATGGTTAAATTTCGGAAAAAACTAAATATCTTTAAGGGTATTTATCGGATTAACTTTAAATTTTGTACATATATTTAACACCTATTTACCATTTTTTCTTGGCTTAACCTCCACCTCTCCCTTGCTGGGTGTAGGATAAATATTGTGTAATATAGATAAAAAGGTAAAGAACTACTCAATATTACTAGTTTTATTGATCATTGATTTTTTGGAAACACTACTTCCACCCTCATTTGTGTCGTGACATAGGAGTACGTATAGGGAGGGGGTCGGATGCCCCCCCAGGTCCCACAGTTTCTTAAATTTTAACTTCCATGTATAATCAAACAAAAAGAAAAGTACTAATTTTTATTTATTTAGCCCCCCCCCCCACTATTTTATCGAATTCTTGTCGCTTACTTATTCCTATATATTTAATATTTTTTGTAGGATGGTAAAAAGTAAAAATATTCAATATATTTATCCAAAATTAAAATTTATATTCTAAATAAACCTATAAAAGCAATTTTAAAAAATCTTACTTAAACTCTTATTTTCCAAAAAAAAAACTTTTTATTGTAAAAATATCCCACTAATATATATCATAATTTTTAAATATACTTAATGATAAAAACTAATAAATTGACTGATACTTTATACTATTTTTTTGGCTCTGCCCTAAGCCCAAGTATAGAAGGATCATTTGACGTAAAAAGCATGTTAAAAATATCAATATTTGTGGAAAGTCTTTAGCATTTCCTTGAATGGTTTATGCGATATTGATATCATTAAATCATTATTACATTATCCTTCTTATTAGCGCTCTGCTCTAATTTTAATCCCCTATAACCTTTATCAGGTGCGCAGTGTTCTTTTAGTAAAATTTAATATAAAAATAATTTTTGAAAAACAATTGGGTTCAGCCCCCCCCCCGAGAAAAATTTCTGGGTGCGCCACTGACCTTTAGTGCTCCAATAACTTATATTTCTTCCTATTCAAAGAAACTTAAAAATCCATACATACATCAATACTAACACAGCAAACAAAAGGTGTGTATTTCTAGTATATTTAAATAACAAGGTCACAATTTTAGGAACCTAATCCACACATAGGCAGATATTGGCAGCTACAACCTATACAGTCATAAAGTTAAGACATTGTAGTATATAAACACAAAAAAATCTTATTGCGGGAGGCTGCGGGAAGACAACTTTTCCTCTGCAGAACTTTATATACATATATCAAAACAACATAGTGTTATTTTAAGGTTTTTTTTTTTAAATTATAGACAAAAAAATATTTTAAGGTTTAGCAAAAAAATTGTTAAATATACCCTATAAATAAGTAAAAAAAGGACGGGTTGCAGAAGGAAAGAAAAATTGAAAATAAATACAAAATTTTACTTTGGCATCCAATTTCTCAAAATTCAAAATAAATCTGAAAAAATCGATTATAGGTTTAAACTAATGGGACATTTGTTTACAAAAAATGAAAATATTAAAAAAAAATATGGATATGAATATACATAGTTTTTTCTTAGGGATAAACCATGGTGCGCCGCTAGGTAAAAATTTTTGTGTTTTTATTGTTCCAAGCTGAAGTAGCGGCAATACATCACTGTGCCGAAGAAATACAAAGAGTAGAGGAAAACTCTCATTCGGTAGTTATATATTGAGATAGTCAAGCTGCATTAAAGCTCTAGAAGCAGTGCAAGTGACGTCCAAACTGGTTTGGAACTGCAGAACAGCTTTGAATAGGCTGGCAAGCACCAAAAGGGTGACACTAGCCTGGGTTCCAGGACATCGAGGATACTCTGGAAACGAGAAAGCCGATGAATTGACCAGAAAAGGCTCGGCAATAAAGTTCACAGGGCCTGAACTTGTGGAATCGCTAAGGCTAGAGCCAAGCGATCTATTAAACAGTGGCTCACCAAAGAGACGAAACGCCTGGACAAAGACGGGTCAAACAGTTCATTAAAGTACGTTCACCAACGCTGCCTGCAGAACTTCTTCTAAGGAAAGGAAGCTTATCAGACAAATAGTCAGGCTCCTAACAGGTCACTGCAAACTCAATAAATACTGTAGTTAGAACCAGAGCCTTACTGGGGCACCTAGAATGTCCGCGGCCAGAAAGCTATATATAGGGCACACTGGCAAAGCTTCTGGGTTTCATGACAAGGACGGAGCTGCAACTTGTTTTGTAGTTCTAGCAAAGCAGGGAAGAAGAAAGGGGAACCACAATAGATCTGAGAATGAGAAGGTCGAGAAGGACCACCTCTCCATTCTAATCTAATCTAGAAGAACACAAAGCCCTACGTGCCTCCTCGGTCAAGCCAAAAGTCAACAAGATGACTGAGTTGGAGGTGTAAACTGCGTTAACCTGTCTTCTCAGCATATACTAAAGTCTAAATTTTCTTCATGACAGGTGTGATCCACTGAACTAAGCGATAGACAAAGGCTGGGAGTGCCAAGTAAGTATAGCTTCGTCACTTATTTTTTTTTATTTTGATTTTTGACAGTTATTGTTTTACCAGACGTGAACAACTGGATTTGACAGTTGCTAGGGAAATGATTTAAATTGTGCGTTGGCAATGATAGTTGGTAACCCCTGACAATAAATAACTTTGTCACTGTCAGATTTTTGATTAAGAAACGTCAGGTTTAAAAATGGAATTTTGCTGTATCAAAAACTGTAAAAATACGTGCGTCGGCGAATTTGTATTGTTCCGTTGTCCAGCGGAGAAGGAAACTCAGGAAAAGTAAAAAGAAAACATGCATTTACCAAGCTGGAAAATTAATAAAGTAAGTGAGCTACAAGCAGTAGTTACAAACATACGCATTTAGAATGTACTTCGTTAATAAATAGCACATTATATTTAACAAACATATAGATCATAGGAATATTTATATTTTACCAATTATTTAAAAAATCAATCTTTCAAAAACTGTCTGGGGAAATTATAAAAAGAGACAACAAAACATCAGTCCATTTCATAAAATCCTTTTTACATGCCAATATGAAAAAAACTAGAAAGAGAGGGCAATATGAGTTACCCACCTCTGGTAAAACAACAACTGTCAAATGTATAGAGGGCCTCTAGGACAGCGAAATACCAATAGAAGGCATCACGGTCTCAACTAAAAAGCCAGTTAACTCAATTTGGTTTTAGTATCTTTTGGGCTCATATCGCGACTCCAAAGTGACAGAAAATCCAGGTTTTACCTGTCAATTGTGTTATAAAAATGCCGTCAACCGTAGGCTAAAACGGCAGGAGCTAACTGGATCTTTAGTTGAGACGGTGTTTTACAAGCATAATATGAGGATATACAACTTCCACAAAAAAAGACAGGTTGGTATTCACTTTATTTCTGTTTACAGACTAAAAAATCTAATTCCTAATCTAATGATTTGTTTTTTTACTTTTTTTATTATTTTACGAGAGTGAGCTGTGAGAGTGTGCAGCAGCTAAATCTAAGGATGAAGTCTGAAAATATGTTTTTTTTTGTTCAAATATTTATGAGTGCCATTATTATTAATTTTACTATAATACTTCTTGTATTCGAATGTAGTCGAATACTCATATCATTTTACTTGTTCAACGTTAAATTTTGGATTAATTAATTTTCCTTTAACAAATTAAAAGCTTTATTAAAATACAATTCTATCAAAATCAGTCAATCATTAAATTAAATAGTTAAAAGAACTAAAAGCATTTTAAAGCGTGACTTTAAAAACATAATAAATAGCATATAAACAAAAAGCTATTGGTGGTATGTATCCCCGGACGTTGCCATTACGTGAGATATTCGAATAATTTCTAAATACCAAATTAGGGTTGCAGGCCGACGTCCAACCGAGCGTCCAACGAACGTCATACGTTTTACTAAATATTACGATGTTTTTGCCGACGTTTGAGCGTCATTCTCTGCGCTACCTATTACTTTCGACGTCGGTATTAGGAACTATTAAGGCGTATTTACACAGACAAAATTTCCTTTGATGTTGAAATGCCGACAAACATTTACACGAGCCTCTTGAGCAAAATGTTCAAAAAAAAGTTCGAGCAAAATCTTGTACGGAAATTTTGGAGAGAATGTTAAGCAAAATTTGTTTGAAGAAATGTTGGTATAGAAATTTCTTACAAATTTAAATTTTATAGTTTTATGGGAATTCATTGAACTTAACTGAAAATAGAAAGACTAAGTTTTAAAACAAGGTATTTTTAATTAAGTGATTTCTGACGGAAAAACAATTTGATGTCAAAATTGACATTTTACCTCATAAGCAACTTCGATTGACCTGATTTTTCTAGGGGATATGCCAGTATACTTTAACTTTTTTGGGGTTGAAAAAAAACGATAATAAAAAAATATTAATTGGCACTTATTTATTGCTGTTGCCTGTAAAATGTAATGATAAAAATTTACGTTTAAAAGAATATCTCTTTATTTTATTTTCTAGTTTAAAACACAATACAATAATAATTAAGTCAAATTAAAAAACCTATATACATTCTATTAAATCTCAAATATATGAACAAAAGCACGTTCAGTCTAAATAATACCCGTTTATTACCCACTTTTACAACCCTACGATCCCAGACCCTTGTCTAAAAAAATATAATTTAGCAGTAATAGATTAGATTTCTGAATCGGAATGTTGCTCCTTTGCATATTGTTTGTTCAGTGTCAGTAATCGACCTTGATTATTACATTAAATTGACAGTAAATATCTATCTTCAGCATTTTCATGAACCTTTTGCTTTTTTAAGCAACCGTTGGGGCCTTAAACTAACTAGGTAAATCTGGTGTGAGGAATGAAAAAAAAACAATCAAAGCTAAGGGTAAAGCAAAGTTACAAAAATATGTTTAAAAAAAATCCCCTCCCCACCACTCCTCATAGTCGTGAGGCGCGGATTACCGCTTAAAAGTTCAACTTTTGAGTTTTTTGCCGATATTTGAAAAACTCAAAATTTTTTTAGAAAAGAAAAATTTTCCTGGGTTATTTTTTGAATTTAGGAAAAAAACCTTTGTAAATAAAAAAAACTCGCAAGAAAATCCTAAAAAGACCCCCGGGCAAAAAAACCCTAAGAAAAAACTGATAGCCAAGAATAATGTTTCGCTTGCCGTCGGCTTTTTTTCACAAAAATTTAAAATAAAAGTTGATGTTCCATTTTTTTCAAGAATTGAGATCACTGATCACTGATGTGAAATTTGATTTATTCTCATCTTTAAAAATATGTTTCCAAAACAGATAGCAATAATTTGCTCAAAAATTTACCCGAACAAAATGTTCAAAGAAAAGCTCACAAAAATGTTCACGCAAAAAATTTTAGATCTTTTGCACGAGCTTTTGTTTGAGCATGTTCGTCTGTGTAATTGCGCCTTAAAGGCGCATTTACACAGACAAACTTTCCTTTGATGTTGAAATGCCGACAAACATTTACACGAACCTCTTGAGCAAAATTTTCAAAGAAATGTTCGAGCAAAATAGCGTACAAAAAAACACACGTAAATTTTGGAGAGAATGTTGAGCAAAATTTGTTGGCAGAAATGTTGGTAATAAAAATTTCTTACAAATTTAAATTTTATAGTTTTATGGGAATTCATTGAACTTAACTGAAAATAGAAAGACTAAGTTTTAAAACAAGGTATTTTTAATTAAGTGCTTTCCGACGGAAAAATGATTTGATGTCAAAATTCACGTTTTACCTCATAAGCAACTTCGATTGATCTGATTTTTATAGGGGATATGCCAGTATACTTGTAACTTTTTTGGGGTTGTAAAAAAAACGAGAATCAAAAAAAATTAAAAGAAAATTTTATTGCTGTTGCTGGGTTAGGAAAAGGTAAAAACCGTAGACTAGTGAGAGGGAGTTTTGGTCAAATGAACATTGACACACAAAATTACAGCAGTGTTTGACAGCGCTACGTTCCGACTGTATAAACCTCCCTATCCCCCCCCCCAGGGAACAACTAACTACTCTCCAGAACAGTTCTCTAAAAATATCCACCTGCATTTTAAAAAGTAATTACTTCGAAGACATTTCCGTTTTCTTTTTATAATGAAAGAAAACCAAAAAAGTTAAAGAAAAGAATTAAATGTTATTACCTCCATCATTAACTATTGCATATGACAAAACTGATAGCCAATAATAATGTTTCGCTTGCCGTCGCCTTTTTTTCACAAAAGTTTAAAATAAAAGTTGGTGTTCCATTTTTTTAAAGAATTGAGATCACTGATCAATGATGTAAAATTATATTTATTCTCATCTTTAAAAATATTTTTCCAAAATAGATAGCAATAACTTGCTCAAAAATTTACCCGAACAAAATGTTCAAAGAAAAGCTCACAAAAATGTTCGCGCAAAAAATTTCAGATCTTTTGCACGAGCTTTTATTTGAGCATGTTCGTCTGTGTAATTGCGCCTTTAGACGTCGTAACCTAATTTTAAATGAAGGCAATAAATGCGACAAAATATTGACCTAATGCAACGTCGCTTTAGGTGAACCAAAGTCGAAAGTCGGAAAAATGCTGCTTGGGGGTGCCGGGACTCGACAGGAATTTCTTCCGCTTTAGCCGTAATTTTCGGCACACAAGCATCAATCATTTACCCTTAGGAATCAATAGATTCTTCAACTAATCTAAGTTTCTGAGTAACGAAGAATAAGATAGATGTAGACACTCTGGAACATAAAATCAGAGGAATAAGATAAACACAAATAATGAGCCGTCAATGTCCTTTCTTTAAGATCCAGCCCCAGATTACCTATAATTATATAAATTTATAGGAGAAGGTACCGTCATGGTCACAAGAAACGACCAATTTTTGTTTTGCTATGGCTGGGAAAAATTCTGGGTTAAGAGAAAAGAAATATTCTTGACTATAGCACCATTAGAGCAAAGGAAAAATATTAATTTAATCAATGATAGGTTTAGTCAACAATTTACTTACAAACTTTCCACACACTTGACAACAACAAAGAGTAAGAGGTTGAAAGAGAAGGAAATATCTGTGGCGAAAACCTTGCTAAATTCTTAAACTGTACCGGCTTCAAAAATTAGGCCCCAGTAAAGGTAAGTATTTTTGTAAGTAACACTTCTTCAAATGCCATTCTCTCTTCGAACGTTGCCTATCATCAGCGCGATCTGTACCCTGATTTGCGGAAAGGTGTCGTACTACTAACACCATACCATTGTCTCAGATTTTTAAGCCATGATGTCCGTCTGTCACCGGCACTTCTTCTGCCTTCAATTTCGCCTTCTATTATCAATTTTAAAAGTTTATATTTGTCATTTCTCAAAATATGGCCAATATATTCAAGTTTTGTTTTATGATAAATAAAACTTCAAGATCCTTATTTATTCTAAGCAAAATATCCACATTAGTCTGTCCACCCAAGATAACCTTAGTATCCTACGATAACACCACATCTCGAATGCCTCGAACTTTTTGCACATGGCCTCCTATCCATGCCATAATATAAGATGATAAAAACATAACACCGAAGCGCACGAATTCGGAGGATGTTACTAAGATCGCGACTACACAACACTGATTTCATTTAGATAAAAGATGATCTGGCCTGTTCAATTCGTGCACGAAGTTTTTGCAAGTTGTGCCAGTTCTCATTGAGGAGGCAACCCAAGTATTTGTATGAATCCACGCGTTCGACTTGCTGTTCATTTACTTCTAACATGCCTTTGATGGTCTTTTCCTCGGATATGATCATCCATTTTGTTTTTCCAACATTTAAGTTAAGCCCGAATTGCGAACTTTTGGCAGCAATTTAATTCAACAACTCCTGCAGGCGTGTCTGCTATTATGACAGTGTCGTCGGCATATCGTAGGTTGTTGGTAGTTGTTGGTGCACACCTCTTCTTATTAGGACCTCTTCGGACAGTTGGACATCAACCTTTATTTGAGCAGTCTGATTCCAATATAGATTAGCAATTATCTTTAGATCTCACTCATCTAGACCAAGTTCTTTTAGCGAATCTATGAGCTTTTCGTGTTGGACTTGATCAAACGCTTTCTCATAATCTATGAAACCGGCATATACTGGCATCGACACATCTCTAGACCGCTAAACTAAGATTTGAATGCCACACAGGGCCTCTCTTGTCCCGAACCCACCACGAAATCCAAACACACTTAAAGGATTCGCATTTTCCATAAATCCTTTTATCTTTAGAAATATTTTTAACATATGACTTATTAGGCTGATTAGGCGGTAATCACTACATTTCTTTGCTGAATCGTTGTAGGCAGTGTAACAACGGTTGAGTTTAACCAGTCATCAGGGATTTTACCGCTTCCATAAATCAAGTTAAAAAGTTTTACCAGCGTATTTACCTATAGGAAATCAAATTTATGAATTTTTAAATCAGGTGATCAAAAGAGGGAGGTCAAAATTAGATAAAATAAGAGAGATCTTCAATCTTCAGAATTTCATATCCAACCAAAAAGGGACATGTTTTCCGTCCATCTAGGTACCACTACCTCAAACCAAAAATGACCGTGTGAGGATCTTAAAATAAACGTGGGAAATGATCTAGTCCAAAGTTCTCTATCTTATACAGGTATACCTATTTTGAACAACGTTTGATACAGTCTTTTAATCGGTTTCAAACATGCTGGTCTGATTAGAGACTGGGCGATTACTGACTTGAAAATTGGACGATAACAAGTGAGAGAAAA
Source organism: Oxystoma pomonae (assembly GCA_963921995.1). Lineage (NCBI taxonomy): Eukaryota > Metazoa > Arthropoda > Insecta > Coleoptera > Brentidae > Oxystoma > Oxystoma pomonae. Next base: position 90,319,886 of record OY998169.1, read on the forward strand.
CGCTGTACAGATAATAATTTCTAATTTGATCCTAATAAGGTGCTTTTATTATAGCTGTTTCGTAGGCCAGAGATCTGTATCAAATATTATATCGGAAACCGTTATCAGAAACGTATATGGACCAAACCCGTATTATTATCTCGATTATTATACGCCATAAAATAAAGATGTTTAATATTATAGTCCACACCTTGTTTAGTTTTGACATAAATAGTTTCTGATCTTCATCAGCTTCGCTGTAATCTGCGAGTGTCCACGGAACACAGTTTTTTTTATCAAAATTTGTAAAGTATCTTGTAAAATTAACTACTTTTTAAGTTAATTGTTAATTAAGTGCAATATAAGCATTCTATTTTTGCTCGTCTTATCCCAGTTTTAAATATATATAGGTAAATTTCATCAGTAATCATTAAATATAAACTATTAATAATAATTTCAAATAAATAGTAGCAATTTGTAAAATATTAGTAAAAACTTAAATAAAAAAAAAATTATCTCTCTATCGTAGCACATGTAAACATACATACATACATACAACTCAAAAAACATTATCTTCGTCGGTTAATAAAAATAAAATACAAATTCATTTCCTTTTGCCTCCCTGATGGTTCGAAATAGTCAGTATTTGTATCAAAACCACTTCTTAAGAGCTCTAAAAAATTAATTCATTAATATTGATTCTTATGTGTATCTAGTCATGTAGAACTTTAGGGCCCGGTTTTATAATGCACCATAAATGTTTTTGTTCAAAAGGAGGAAATACAAAATTAACTTGTGGTCTGCCGGAGCAACAAAAATTATTGATAAAAAGTTTATTAAAATGACAATGCATTCACGCAAGTTTAACAAGAAACTAAATTTGAAATCGGAATCACCGTTATTTACTAAATTTATTACAACTCATTTGGTTGCCTTTACAAACATCGTTTTTAAATTTACATTTAAAATTGGATATAAATTATAAAAACAGATAATTTGACAAATAAAAAGATTTTTAAAATTTGTGTTTTGAATTTGTTGCTCGATTTGTTGGGCTTTTATCGTTGTGTGATATCTACAGACCGCTTCAAGCTACTGAGAACATAGGCCGGAAGAAGTCCAATTTGCCAGTGTACGTCATGCAGGGACACCGTCCACCTATCAGTGAAGCAACCAATACTCAGGCTTGCGATCACCACTTGCGTGACTTTCGTTTGGTATTTAGTACGCCTCTAACCACCGTGCTGTGTGGAGTGTAATCAATGAAACCGGAATTTGGTCAATAAATACGCAAATTTTTATAACGTAATTTTCTTATTTCTTGTCACTGATAAATAAGAGCGTTTTATTGTCAACTGCTCAGATTTATGACTGACAACGTGTTACAATAAAATAATACATTCGAAAAACCACAAAGATTCTCCCAGTCAAAAAAAAATTAGAGCAAATGTTCGAAAAGTTTGCTCGGCTCGACAATATCCGAGCCTATTATAAAAACCCCTTCTAACGTTTCCAGGCATCTTAGGGGTGATTGTTTGAAAAGCTTCTTCAATTTTAATCCGAAGTTCTTCCAAATTATTAGCCCTTTCATGCCCGTAAACTTTATTTTTGATATAACTCCACAGATAGAAGTCATTAGGAGCAAGATCGGGTGATCGAGCTAGCCATAAAATAGTTCCCCGTGTACTTATAAGCCGACTAGGAAATACATTATCAAGATATTCCCTAACAAGGCCAACATTGTGAGCGGGACAACCATCTTGTTGAAACCATGTTTCACCAAATCTAACACCTAACAACTGCCGTTAATAAAAAATGGCCCAATTACGTGTTCCCCTACAATACCCCCCCAAACATTTAGTTTTTGGGGATACTGTGTTCTTACGTCAAAATACAAATGCAAATTTTCCCTCGACCAATATCGAACGTGTGTTGAGTTATGACGATTCAATAATGAAAAAGTGCTTTCATCTGTGAAAAGAATAGATCTCAGAAAGTTTTCATCACGAGTAGCCCTTTCCATCATTGTTTCGCAAAATTCCATACGACGATAGTTGTCCTCGGAAAAAATTTGATGCGTTTTGGACGCTTTGTAAGAATAATAACCATTCTTTTTGAGAACACGTAAGACAGTGGCTGAAGACGTATCAACTGCTTCGGCAATTTGGTGGCTAGTTAACTTTCGATTTTCAAACACTGCAGCGCAAATCATCACATCTCTTACTTCCTGCTCGTCATTCAAAACAGTGGGTTTTTTATGGTTTCTTGGCGCTACACAACCAAACTTTCCAAAATTCGACATAAACCTATAAATCGTTGATAAACTAGGTTCTGGGCGATTTACAAAATTCTCCAAAAAAAGTTCTTGAATAAGTTTCAATGGTCTGCCTTGATAGTACCATTTGACCATCTGCACTTTTTCGGCAACTTCGTAGACATCCATTTTTAGTTTTAAAAATGTATTATTTCACTTAGGAACTTACCAATCTGTTTCTCGAGCAAGGCAGAAATAAAACAAAATAATCAAAACAAAATAAATTTCCAAAAGATAACACTGCAGCGTGCTTCGAATCCACCTCGGTCGTACGGCACGGAGAGTAAATTGGACTTGATTCCCCCTATGTTCGCAGTAGCCTGAAGCTCATTGTATATTGTTTCACCATCACCAACATTTTAAACCACAAAAAAATTTTTGAAGAAACCTTACTAGGACTATTTAAAACTCCAGGGTGAAGCAAAAAAATTTAAGAATCAAAATTTAAAAAACAAAAGTATTTGTTTTGTAAGAACAAAACTAAAAAAAATATTACACAGATCAAAACAATATGTTGTTTAATATTTTAATTCATAGAAACGCGATACGCACCCCATAATGTTTTAACTTTAACTGTCATAGAGTCATGCGCGCAACTCCCAAAGTCAAGTTTGATGTTTTCCCAAGTGTTTTCCAGACTGGTTTAAGGTGAAAAAGTGTTCCCATCGAAGGTAAATAAAAGTGAGATGGATGGGCCTTATTAGGATACAAATCTTATTTGGCGCCGGTACCCTATACTTAAGAGTGTTCCTCAAAACACATGCAGATAAGAGTTCAAAAAGTTGTTTGTCGTGTCCGAAATTTTCATCAATTAATTGTTTTTTTTTTAAATATGCTAACAGGGACCAAAAGCATTTAAAATTCTTTTAGTTGCGGTCTTGATTGTGGTTAATCGATGGTAAATTCTTTTTGCCGCCAGTAGGTATATAAAACAAAAAAATGACTAAGTAAATAAAAAAGAATTGATCAATAAAAATCTCAAGATTCTCTTCCATATTTATAATCTGAATTTTTAACGAGGCTTACGTCCTAATATTATGCATAGTCATGCCAAGCGTCTTAATAAGCCTTCTTATTATGTTCCATTATGAGTGCCCTTAAGCCCTGAATCAGTTTTAATTATTATGACTGTTTACCTGCTCTAATCAACCAACACCGTTCTCAACTAAAAAGCCAGTTAACTCATTTTCGTTTTAGTATCCTTTGGCCTATGATCGGGGCCATATTGACACCAAACTGACAGAAAATCCATGTTTTACTTGTCAATTTGGTTATAAAAATGGCAGCCACAATAGGCTAAAGAGCACTGAGGCGGTAGGAGTTAACAGGCTTTTTAGTTAAGAACGGTGTTGAATTAACATGTTAAACAACTTTTTGATTTGACTTTCATGATATCAGACTCATTTTGACTAAGATATGATCGATATTGGCAAATGAAAAAATCGTATCAAAATGGTGTGTATACCTCGGTGTATACTACAAATTAAATACTTATAGGTATTAGCGGGGGTATTAGGTACAATTTATACCTAACAAAATTATATAAACTGAAAATATTGCCATTTCTTTAATTTTCCTTCAGATGTTCACAAAAAAAATAAAAAAATGTGGTTGTAACGTATGGAAGCGCTATAAAAAGAACGAAAAATAACAAATTTGCTTTTCCCGAGCTTCTCTTGAAAATTTTTTTCATTTAATTTGTTAACTTAACCCAAAAATTTTCGATTTCTAGTCCAGATCAAGGCTTAATTAGCGGTGTCGATCCTTAAAAAGTACAGAAGTTTAAGTATAGCCATAGCCTATTCCACTAAGATTAGTTATGCACCAACTCTCCCATTTGAAAACGCTGTTAGCCTTTGCTGTTGATCTTAAGGCGCATTTACACAGACAAACTTTCCTTTGATGTTGAAATGCCGACAAACATTTACACGAGCCTCTTGAGCAAAATGTTCAAAAAAAAGTTCGAGCAAAATCTCGTACAAAAAGAATCACGGAAATTTTGGAGAGAATGTTAATCAAAATTTGTTTTAAGAAATGTTGGTATAGAAATTTCTTACAAATTTAAATTTTATAGTTTTATGGGAATTCATTGAACTTAACTGAAAATAGAAAGACTAAGTTTTAAAACAAGGTATTTTTAATTAGATGTTTTCGGATGGAAAAACGATTTGATGTCGAAATTCACATTTTACCTCATAAGCAACTTCGATTGACCTGATTTTTATAGGAGATATGCCAGTATACTTGTAACTTTTTTAAGGTTGTAAAAAAACGAGAATAAAAAAATAATAATTGGCACTTATTTATTGCTGTTGCCTGTGAAATGTAATGATAAAAATTTATTAATTTAATAAAGAATATCTCTTTATTTTACTTCCTAGTTTAAAACACAATACAATAATAATTAAGTCAAATTAAAAAACCTATATACATTTTATTAAATCTCAAATATATGAACAAAAACACGTTCGGCTCCTTTGCATATTGTTTGTTCAGTTTCAGTAATCGACCTTGATTATTACATTAAATTGACAGTAAATATCTATCTTCAGCATTTTCATGAACCTTTTGCTTTTTTAAGCAACCGTTGGGGCCTTACACTAACTAGGTAAATCTTGTATGAGGAATGGAAAACAACAATCGAAGCAAAGGGTAAAGTAAGTTACAAAAATATGTTTAAAAAAAAATCCCCTCCCCACCACTCCTCATAGTCGTGAGGCGCGGATTACCGCTTAAAAGTGCAATTTTTGAGTTTTTTGCCGATATTTGAGAAACTCAAAATTTTGTTGGAAAAGAAAAATTTTCCTGGGTTGTTTTTTAAATTTAGGAAAAAACCCTTGGAAATAAAAAAACTCGCAAGAAAATCCCAAAAAAAACCCCGGGCAAAAAAATTCGGGAAAAACCCTAAGAAAAAAATATTATAAGTAACCCTAATCCATGTGACAAAACTGATAGCCAAGAATAATGTTTCGCTTGTCGTCGGCTTTTTTCACAAAAATTTAAAATTAAAGTTGGTGTTCCATTTTTTTAAAGAATTGAGATCACTGATCACTGATGTGAAATTTTATTTATTCTCATCTTTAAAAATATGTTTCCAAAATAGATAGCAATAATTTGCTCAAAAATTTACCGGAACAAAATGTTCAAAGAAAAGCTCACAAAAATGTTCACGAAAAAATTTTTAGATCTTTTGCACGAGCTTTTATTTGAGCATGTTCGTCTGTGTAATTGCGCCTTTAGACGGCGCCAAATGAAATACATAGTTTAAAATCACAGAAGGCTTTGGCTAAAATGAAATAATAATTTTTTTTTTTTAATACCTTCATCAAAAACATGATTTTAGTAACTGTCTGCAGATAACTAAAGCATGGCTTTTTTGGTTACCGATGCAAAAGAACTTTTTTTTTGATCACGGGTGTAAACAAAGATTTCTGTCCGTTTTTTACTCAAAGGTAAAGATAAATAGCGGAAAATAGTAATATTGAAAAAATCTAATTATTCTTGCCTAAGAATTAAGCCATTTCCTCCAATTTTCACCAAGTATTTACGAAAAAATCATTTAAAAATATCGTCAAAATATTAAATTGTCAAAGATTAAAATGTCGCAACAATGAACGTCACCGAGTAAAAAGACACATGGCTATGGAAACGATTGTTATTTCATTACCCAGCCGCCTTGATTTATAGTGTAAAAATGGTGTCTTGCTACAAGTTCTCTTCCTGTTTTTCTTGGATTTTTTAATAAAGGTATCAAAAAAATAAGTGTTAACACCTCGCGGCTAAACTGTGCTTTTTTTTCTCACGTTTTTAAATACCTCGCTGAGCTCGTTATTTAAACCAACGCTTGTAAAAAAAACACTATTTTAGCCACTAGTTGTTAAAACTACCAAAAACGAAATTTTCCCGCACATGTATGGAAATTGTACGATGACGTTAACAGTCACCATACTTTTCCGCACATGTGTTACAAAGTACTTTTCCACACATGTGCGGAAAATACAGTTTCATTTGATTTGTGCAAAATTAAAGACGAATTTTTACAAAAATTAGTGCAATTCTTGCTCATAAGAAAAATAGCGTACACAACTCGATGGAAAGTAACTTTCTTACACTCGCTAGTGCCTCGTTCACAACATTCACACCCGTGTGAAATTTGTCACTTTCTTCTTCTTGTTATGTTATATACTATTCCTGTCAATAATGTAGGTTTTTGTATTTTTCCCTGTTTTGTTGCGCTTTTATTACCTGTGTTTTTAGAACACTACCTGCTCTTGTCTTTAAAACCAACAGTGGTAAAAAAACGCAATTTTAGCCACTAGAAGCAAAAATACTCGAGGTATGATTATTTTCAGTTTTCTATTAAACCTAGTTTTGATTAAAATCAATGCAAGAACTCATTATCCGTTTAATACATGGCTTATAATAGCGTGCGTAAGTTATTTATGATTTAAAGCAATGAATTGACCTTATTTAAGGAACAACAACATAGTACACCCTCGCATGTTTTGTGGTTGTGTGGGTCATGAAAAAAATATGTAAAGTGTATGAAAATACTTTGTAGGTTTTTTTTAATTTTGATTAAATATATACACAGTTGATTGCGTTAAAAAAATTATTTGATTATCCGCAAAATACCTTACACCTTTACACGGAATTTATAAACGCGTTCGCGTCCGCAGTATTGAAACATGTAATTCCATTTATAATAAAAGTTCGCGTTCGCGTTTGCCGTTCGCGTCCGCGTTCGCAGTTCAGAGATAACCAAATTTTATGTTGGTAGTTGGTGAAGTTCGTATCAACCAATCAAAATGCAGGATTTCATCACATGATATATCTGCCAACTGTCATTTCAGCCATTTTTGTTTCTTGTTTTTTTTTTAAGAGAAATTTTTCTGCTTCACTTTGTGGGCTACATATATAAGAATTGTGGCCACAAAGAAGCCAAACAGTTTTTGGAATTCTCTATCAATTTTTTTCCAAAATGCTTATCAACAAGAATCACTTTCAAACAGGTAAAATTTTTTCCGATTTTTGGTTAGTTTATGATTTTATGTAAGCTGTTTTACATCATATTCACTTGACCTCGGAAAGACCAAATTTCAGCAACGAACTGCGTTTATAAATACTGTTTTCTGAACTTCCAACTGCGAACTTACGAACGCCGAACGCGAACTTCAACGGCGAACGCGTTTATAAATTAAGCTTTAGATGTCCCTAAAGTCAGCAGTGCAAAGATGTTATGATTTTATGATTAAATGCTAATGAAATGCTGGCCTTTCAATAAAAAATTTTTATATTGTGTTGCAGTACGCATATTTGACTTCTCATGAAAGAACACGTCGGTGGTGTTTTTAACATTTAACATTTAGGTGCTAACGACGGGTAAACCACTTGCAAAAATTTGTATACCAAATTTCACAAAGCTTTAAAATTTCACAGAATTTCACAAAATTGCACATAATTTCACAAAAATCACAAAACTTCATAAACTTTTACACAATATCACAAATTTTTACAGAATTTTATTTAGATGACTGGCTTTCGTAAAGTTAAAACTAGCCAAAACATAAGCATTTTTAACACATGTTGTTTAAGCATTGTATTATTTAAAACAATTTTTTTCCATGCTGTTACTAATAAAGTAGTGATATAAACTTATTTTCAATAAGGTTTTGAAATAACTTTAATTTATAATTTAAATATATATATACATATAAAGACTTAATGCTGTTCAGAAAATCCTGTATTTGTCTGCTATGAGGTATGGATATATTTCATTAAAAACGCAATAAAGCCACCTGAACTTTTTATTGTGTTTAATTAGGTTGTTAACTTTTATTTTTTAAGGTTGTGTTTAAAATCTCCCCTTTTCCTGCTGAATCGAAAAAGATATATTTTTGGTTCCTCAATCTTTTCACCCTAATACAATAAAAATAAATAGACCTTAAAATTAAGGTAAAATGTATTTTTTTTTATTTGTGGTAAATGTAAAGTGAAATTAATGTTATTTCAAGACCTTTTATGAAAATAGATTTGTACGAGGGTTTGTATTACTAACTTTATTAATAACAGCATGGAAAAAAATTGTTTTAAACAGTACATTATTGCTTGGCTTTAACTTTATGAAAGCCATCAGTCATTTAAATTAGGAATTCATAATAAACTAGTTAAATTATGTGAAATTTGATAAAATTCTGCAAAAATTTGTGATATTCTGTAAAAATTTGTGAAATTATGTGAAATTTTGTGAAATTAAGAAATTTTGCTGAATTTTGTGAAAATTTGTGAAATTATGTGAAATTTTGTGAAATTCTGTGAAATTTTAAAGCTTTGTGAAATTTGGTGTACAAGATATGTGAAATTTGTGAAATTTTGTGAAGTTCTGTGAAATTTTGTGAAATTCTGTGAAATTATAAGACTTTTTTCAAAATTTTCACTACAAACTTTTGGAAAATTTTAGTTTCGTATACATATCCATACCTCAGCAAAAGTGTATTATTTAAATCACAAAACATTCACTTCACAGGAGAGCGAAAATAAAGAAGTTTGCATTGCTTTATACATAAAGATTTAATATTGTTCAGAAAATCCTATATTTGTCTGCCCCAAAGTATGGATATATTTCATTAAAAAAGCAATAAAGTCACATGAACATTTTAATGTATTTAGGTAAAAACCACCTTTTCTTTTTTAAGGTTATGTTTAAAATTTCCCTTTTTTTGCTGAATCAAAAAAGATATATTTTTGATTTGTCAATCTTGTGATCCCAATACAATAAAAAGAAATAGACCTTAAAATTAAGGCAAATAGATATAGTGCGGAAAGTTAATCTTTTCCGCACGCCAATTCCGTTGATCCGAACGACGCGTAGCGTAGTTCGGGCAACCAGGCAAGGGCGGGAAAGATACTTTACGTATGAGCTAGCATGAATATTTTTTTCTACGACAAAGAAAAGAAGCCAATAAGGAAAAATCGAGTCTCGACGTAAATTCATTATTCGCGCACACAATGCTGGAAAGTGATACTTTCCAGACTAAAATGTGTGCGGAAAAGGGGTGTTTTCTTCACGGTCATAGTAAAATGTATTTTTTTTTAATTTGTGGTAAATGTAAAGTAAAAAAATAATGCACTTTTGCTGAGGTACGGATATGTATGTATCTAAAATTTTTTAAAAATTTGGACTGAAAAATTGCAGAGAATTTCACAGAATTTCGCAAAATTTCACAAAATATTACAAAATTTCACAGAATTTCACAAAATTTCACGGATTTCACATATCTTGTACACCAAATTTTACAAGTGGTTTACCCCTCGGGTGCTAATTAAATGCTAAGTAACCAAATTTTGTGCTTTTGTAGTTTCCGAGATATGGCCTGCACTGCTAGCTATCCGTTAAAGATAGCAGTAGGTACATCATCTAGAATGGTCCCGAAAAGTTGTAGAGTGGTCTAAATGGTCCAGAAAATTAAATGCTGCCATATCAATAAAAAAAAGTATATTTTTTACCTTTTCTGCATATTACCCAAAATTACCCAAATAAATAAATATTACCCGAAAATGTTGTTATAAGGTTCAAACCTTTCAAAGCGACAGTTTTGGTGGAATATTCGTGCTTTCTAGCACCAATTTTTTTAATTCATGTTTGCTGGGTATATATCAAAGGGAAATAGATCCTTTTTATTTGTCGATTTTGTTCTCTCCTCTGAAGTTAAAATATTACAAATATTTTTGGTTTATTTTTAGTCAACTAATGTTATTTTAATCTACGCTCCTATTATTTATTAAAAGTGTTTTCCAGCGCAATTTTTTGACCCAAATAGGTACGTTTTTGATAATCATCTGGAGTGGTATTATAGTTAAAACGCCCCCTCAAACAACTATTCCGTCTTTTCTCTTTGTTGGAATGCCGGTAGCCAAGACCCCTGCAAAGGTTTAGATTAACACCTAGGGGACATTGATAAAACAAAAAATACTTTGTCAGGACAGGAGCAATATATTTTTGGCAACATTTTATTCTTTTTCAATTCCGACAATTAAATTGTTTGTATTTAGTGTGCAAAAAAAGAGCTCGATTTCACTATTCCCTCCCAGAAATCTAAATTTTTCACCTGACCCAACCAGTCCGGTAAAGTCGTTCAAAGTTGCTCTAAAAGCTCCCGGAGATTGATACAATAATTTACAACAAAAAATACCCCGCAGAAAAAAAGCAATATATTTTCTGAATTTTAGATTTTTTTTGGTACCTACCTACTTTTTTATTGTGTTTGAAATATTATGAAACAGCTAAGGTGAATTCAAGAGTTTATTAATAGTACATTATAAACCTAGGGACTAAAGTGCCACATTTATTCCCGCGGCGAAAAGTTTATAGCCCGACCGTCAGTAGGGCTACAATTCGCTAAGGGATTAAACGACACTTTAGTCCCAAGTTTTATATACTATTTTATAAGAGCAAGCAAGTGTTGATTGGCTTGACTTGCTATAAATTTGATTATAATTTTCCAGGGATTAGTTTTTTTTTAATCCCTGAGGCATTAAGTTTACTTCTAATCCCTAAGCTGAGGGATTAAATTTATTTTTAATCCCTTAAGGATTAAATTTTCTTTGAATACCTTAGGGATTAAAAGTGTCACTTTAGTCCCTAAAAGAGGGATTAAAAGTACCTATTTAATCACTGAGGTGCATAAAATGTTTTAATAAAAACTTGTAAGTATGCATATATGGGTTTTAAAGTTTGCCTTATTTTATTTTTTGGTAATTATGTAGTATACGGTTTTCTGCCGTTTTTCATTTTTTATGAAAAATTCTTTATAGATGCACCTACTGGGGTCCTAGCCCAAATCCGCAAATGCCGTTTTTTTTTTTAAAGAGAAAAGAGGTGCCGGGGAGGTTGTAATGTATTTTTTTGATTGTTTTGGGTTGAGTTGGATTAGGTTTTATTGGGCTGTGTAGGATTGGGTTGTTTTAGAGAAAAAAATATAAAAAAAAACAAAAAAAAATAAAAAAAAATTGGCGTTCGCGGACTTGGGGTTCTAGGGACCCTAGTAGGTGCCTCCATAAAGAATTGTTCATTAAAAATCAAAAATGGCAGAAAATCGTATATACTACACTGTTACCTATTTTTTTGCAAAAGGCAAGTTCGAATTGTGTTAGTACAAAGTAAGAAAAAAGGAGTAAAAATTGTGCAGACATTTTATGGACGCAATTTGAACTAAACCTGCTGCTAGAGATTAGGTACTGCAAAAATATTCTGTGAATCCCTAAAAATTTTGTGGCTCGCTTTCTGATAAGTACGCGTGGCGAAAGGTAATTAGTACTTGGGCGAAATGGTAAATTAATGTTACTCACTCACTGAGGCAAAATCAAAAAATATAATCTATAATTATAATAAACTTACAATTTTTGAAATTTGATAATCCAAAAAAAATCACAGTGCACAAGTAAAAGTAATCCTCATGGGTGGAATTTGATTCCGCACTGAAACACAACAAAGTTGTTTTCACTTTATCTAGCAATAATCCAAAACCACAAAAAAATTACTATCTTTGTTTTGACAAAAAAAAACTCTGAAAAGGTTCGTCTTGGCACAAAACAATAATAAAACCCACAAAACACTTTATTCTCCAGAGCTTCAACTCCCAAATATAATCCAAGAATTAACTTGCTCTAATGTTTCACTACCCTAAATTATGTATATATATCGCAACCCTGTGTAAAAGGGCGCTCGATTTCACTATTTCCGTCCGGAAACGTAAATTTTTCAACAACCAGTCCCGTAAAATCGCTCAAAACGGACCGATAAGTGCTCTAAAAGCTCTCGCGGAATCGAACAGAGCTTACGCGCGCCTCAACGTGACGTGAACCCAGCAGCGATGCCGTCTCGCTCAAGACTGAGGCGCCGCGGTGCGTGCACGACGAGAGACAGAGTTGCACTAAAGACCAGCCGCCCTGATTTTCGTGCGATAGAAAAAGAGCGTGAACGCGAACCCTCTAAAAATCAAGGCGCGAGAAAGAGATGGAGTGGCGGCAGCAGGTTGTCCGGTGTGTGTCGGGAGAGAAAAGGGAGAGATGAAGATCGTAGTAATTATACACAGGAATCAGAAACAACGGTCTTGTACGGGAGGATCAAGTAGCGCCGTGCAGTGTTACCGAGTCGGCGGCGAAGGACCTCGCGTTTCGCAGGATTAATTGCATCGAGGCTCTCTATCGATGACTAACGTCTTTTTTAGTCCACCATAGCAATATGGTATTCTTAATAAAAAAATCAATGAATAGCGAGCTTTCCCTCAAAAAAGGTAATGGTAACCGTAGATCCGGATTTCGCACTTGTGGTGCTCATCAGTACGGTGCTAGGAATTAGGAGATGAAATGATGATGGAAAAATATGACACAGGATTCATGTAAAAGACAACCATCTGTCAAATTGCAGAATCGGCAGATGTATCTTCATTTTGAAGGAAAATTAAGCGTCTCTGCGGAGACAGATATAATTATCTTTACAGATATCCTAAGCTCTGGAGTTAATAAATTTAAAAAGGGATTTAGTGAGGGTGAATAAATAACAAAATCAATGAATAGCGAGCTTTCCCTCAAAATGGTAATGGTAACCGTATATCCGGATATCTGTCTCCGTAGAGACGATTAATTTTCCTTCAAAATGAAGGTACATCTGCCGATTCTGCAATTTGACAGATGGTTGTTTTTTACATGAATCCTGTGTCATATTTTTCCATCATCATTTCATCTCCTAATTCCTAGCACCGTACTGATGAGCACCACAAGTGCGAAATCCGGATCTACGGTTACCATTACCTTTTTTGAGGGAAAGCTCGCTATTCATTGATTTTGGTATTCTTAATTCTTATTTCTTAATTTTATCAAAAATGAGTTACTTAAGTTTCCAAAACACCTCAATCGACGAAAAAAAAAAGTTGTCTGTCGGTCTGTTACCTGTTGTCTGTCTGTATACACAATAACTCAGGAACGCTTTGATCGATTTTTAACGAAATTTGGTACAAAAATCTTCTATCGGCTGACCATGAACTAATTAACTTTTGTGTAATTGCAACTTTGGAACAAAAGCAATTATTAAGTCTAAATTCGTGGGATCTTTAGTTTCCGAGTTATTTGAAAAAACGTTAAATTAAAAAAAAATCATAACTTTAGAAGTTAAGCAACTATTGATATGCGGTTTTCAGATTTTGGTTTTCGCAATTATTACCCAAAAGTTTTGTCACAAGGTTCAAATCTTTCAAAGCTACAGTTTTCGAGATATTTTCATTTCCTTTCAACATAAAATAATTGATTATATGGTGAACCATCCGTGCTTTCTAGCACCAATTTTTTTGTATCGGCACACATTTTAAAAAAAAATTATGGATTGACAAGATTATATTATATACAGTGAATTAGCCCAATTCGCTATTCACACAGTGATTTAGCCTAATTTCATACAGAGAATTAGCTTAATTCGCTTTTCAAAACTCGAACACTGGATAGCCTAATTCTCTATTTTATACAGAGAATTAGTCTAATTCCCTATTTTATAAAAAAATTAAAAAATAAATTTTTATTAAAAAAAACTTTTAGAAAACAAGCTTTTATTAAATGTGAGTAGAAAATATTTTTTTATTTTTCTTATACCATAATAAAAGCGATGTTCGCAAACTAAGAATTTTTAACCTCTAAGAAACCTAAGGAAATTTTCAAAGGCTTGGCACCAACGGCAATCTCACCCGTTCTTAGCTTCTTTAGATGAAAGCATTTTATCATTCGAACAGAAGAAGAATTTAGTTCTTCTTTTGTAGTTCTCTCTTTGTCACCGTTTAAGAGTTCCAAAATGTCCTTATTACCCTTTAGGGCATAGGGCAATTCCATGATAACTTATGGGATAAATGTTATATAATTATTTTTTTGATCTCATTTTACTCTCTGGTGGTAACTCATGGGACATCAAAAACGGGCAGAGAAAAATCATGGATTTAGAAAGTTTTTGTTTCTGTTAAACTAAAAATAGTTTAAAATTAGTTCTTGCAAAATATGTTTCTTTTCCCTAATTTTTTGATACTCATGGGACATTTCTTATGAAGCGTTAATGCCTATATTTTAGCTATTGGCTATTATTTTATGATTTGGAAAATAAATTCTTGTCTTCTATATGAGTGATACCACACACACTACTTTGGTTGTGATAGCTTCTTAAATAGAAAAATCAATAAGAATGCCAAAAACCTTCATCACGCGTGCAATTGCCCTTTACTAAACGGTTTTAAATCTACTTTATTCATTACCTTCTTGCTTCGCAGAGACTTGAGAAATATTAATCAATATATTAGACGTCTTTCATTGTTTTATTCAATATTAATTAGCCTTAATTGTATTTTGTCCTCGTGCCAATTAAAAAACAGAGCACAGAGCTAAAACAAACTTAGCTTATCTTCCTTTAACGAATAAATACGATTGTGAAACAACTACTCCTCTGATTAATGTCCCGATACATATTAAATTAATACGCTTGAAAGTCAGCAAGAGTAGTTCAATCAAATTGTAGTCAAAACTTCTTAATTTTGCTAGCTATAGCCAAGAAAAAAATCAATCTTAGTAGAGGCATATTAGTACATGCGTGCTGATGATAGCCATCGTTCGAAGAAAAATATCACTTAAAGAAAAAGTAGAAACTCTCGGTGACAACAGGTTACCACCTTCGATATGTAGGCATATTTTCAAGATTTTTTGTAACTAAAAAAAAACATTTCATTAAGATTTGGTTCGAAAAAAACAGATCGATTGTTTATTGGTCCATTTGCATCGGCTAAAAAATCCGATCACAAGGGCTGATAAAGACCATGGATATACCAGAGGGAATAGATATTGCTTCGTTATATGCGGAAATTTTGAGATTTGTTGGGTAAAAAAATAACACAAATTACGCATGAAATGTCGAAATCTTCTCATCAAATGGGAGACGTGTTACGCTGTACCACCCCTTTACGAAACAGATATCTTTTAAGAAAGTGGGTCCCAAAGTCTATTGTCTATACAACGCAAGATACGTATTTAACTAAAAATAATGTCAAAAAAAGTCAAAAAAAAAACAGATAAAAGGAGACAAAAAACGCAAAGCAGCAGAGTTTCCGGAAAAGATACCATCAAAATGACGGCAATTATGGTCCAAAATCGTTCTACTCCCCTCCGATTTCTATAAGACTCTCCTGTCCGAATACCGTGAACCTTCCCAATTAACAAAATTATTTTACCCAAATAAAGTGGATTAAGTAAGAGATCAAATGGGCTTTTCGAAAAACAAAATGAGTCTTAAAAGAAACTTCCCGGGGAGATATTTAAAGGTAGAGATAAGAGTATAAAGAGCGGGCAAGGCTTTTAGTTTGCTGGTGGGTCTTTCCGAGTTTATTTTTATCTCAACGGATAAAGAAACAAACGTATTTAAAAGTTGTCGAGAGTTTATTTCTCTTAGTGGTTCGGAGATTGAAACACACACAAAAAATATTTTCTTAAAACCAATGCAAGCTGCTTCAAGACACTCTTGCTACTCTTGCTAGTGTGCTTTCCATAAATGTATAACTAAAATAGAGACATTATGTTTGCGAACAGACATAAGGTAAAGAATTAGTAGTCACGGATGATATACAATATCCTGGGCAATAAACGAGTTCAGTCCGTACAAGTCACCAGGTCCAGATGGGATCTTCCCGGCACTGCTGCAGCGAGGCCTGGGGGTACTACTTCCTCACACGAAGAGAGTGTTTAGAAGGGGAGCCAATGTGGTCTTTATCCCCAAACGGGAAAAGAAAAACTACACCATGGCTAAATCCTTCAGACCTATAAGTCTCACGTCATTTATGATGAAGGCACTGGAGAAGATGGTGGACAGGTACCTTCTAGAGGGAATACTGGCCAACAGACCATTCCACAAGGACCAGCACGCATACAGAAAGGGTAGATCAACGGAATCGGCTCTTTATGCAGTAGTGCATAAGGCAGAAAAGGCCCTTCAGCACAAGGAGTACGCACTAATGGTATTCTTTGACGTAGAAGGAGCCGTCGACAAGGCAAGAACGCAGATAATAACATCTGCCCTTCAGGAAAGAGGAGCTGAAGCACGACTGACCGAATGGGTAAAGTCTGCGTTAACAGAGAGGGCAGCACAGGCAAGCTTGGGAGAGTCCAGGGTCAAGGTAGATGTGACGGGGGGTTGGTCTCCCCTCGCTTCCAACTTGGATCAACAAGGAAGCGATGACGACGCACCTACGACTGAGAGATAAGGGCCTATGGAAGGGCAGAGGGGAAATAGTGGGTCAGCTGGCAATCGAGGAACTAGTAACAAAAGAGTTGCGTCTTCAAAAGATGCCAGTAGGGACTCCTTCGAAACCATGGATGTTTGACAAAAAGTACAAAGTCACAATACCTGAACGGGATTGGTGGCAGAGAGAAGAATTCCGAAACGAATTAAGACGCGACGGTCTGCTACACTGACGGATTAAAACTGTCACTGTCAGCCAGGCAGACAACAGGCGCAGGAGTGTATGCGGAAGACCTAGAGGTTCAAGAAAGCTACCCGCTTGGCGAGCACGCTACGTTCTTTCAGGCGGAGGTATACGCCGTTATCATGGCGGCAACCCTAACAGAGGTCAGAAATGGCAGGAGGGACATTTGCATATGTTCCGACAGCTAGGCTGCCCTCAACGCTCTTAGTTCACCAAAAATTTTCAGTAGCATAGTGTAGGAGTGCGTTAACGCGTTACAGACATTGGCTGAAGACACTGATGTGGGTCCCGGACCACGAGGGAATACCAGGGAATGAGAAGGCGGACGAACTTGCCAAAGCTGGTGCCGAAACCCAATATATTGGACAAGAATCGCTCTTATGAATCACCAGAAAACAGCTGCAGAGCAAACTCAATAAATGGGCGAGCGATCAACTGAAGTCGTCCTGGAGGGAAGAGCGAGAGTGCAGACAGTCCAAACTATTCGCGAGTGGACCAGACGCAGCCAGAACTAAATGACTCCTGGGAAAAACTCGCACGGCCATTGGATTGTTAGTAGGAATGCTGACAGGGCATAATCGGCTGCGCAAACACCTGACATGCATCAGAGTTAAACTTTCAAATCAGTTACATTAACCGAAAAGAATGTAATAAAAAGAAGATCAAAAGATCTTGGGAGGAAAGATCGCAAACTGGATGAGTTTTCACAAGGAACAAACAAAGTGAATCCACTGACGCGCCCACGCTGGTCACCCCGGGCGAAACATCGTTTAATTGTTTCTCCTTTCGCTTTGGTCTTTTGTGTGTTCCTTGTGGGACACTCATCCAATTTTGAATTTTCGTTCTTTCCTCCAAAGATTTTTTGATCTTCTCTTTTTTAGATTCTTTTCGGTTGATGTAACTGATTTGGAAGTTTAACTTCTTGTTTTAATTGTCTTAGGAGCATATTCCTATTGGAAAGATTAACACGCCAGTACAAACCCGTATCAGGTGACTTATAAGTACCATGCGGAACGATGCCTATTTGTGAGTAATTCAGAGTTGGAGGCCACAGTGTGCGATGGTGTTGAATGATGTCTGACTGCAGAAGTTCTTAATAAGGAAAAGAAGCTTGTCAGGCAAATGATGGGGCTCCTAGCAGGTCACACAGGATTGGTACAAGATGCGACATACCGCTTCTACAAGAAAGAGGAAGAAACCTCATTACATGTCCTATGTCAATATGAAGGCACACAATATACAGGGCACACTGGACGGGGCTGCAACTTGTGTTGCAACTTGTGTTGTAGTTCTAGCAAAGCAGAGAAGAAGAAAGGGGAACCACAATAGATCTGACAAGGTCGAGGTGGACAGGTGTCTACACTACCCCATTCTAATCTAATCTAATCTATGAGGGAAAGTACTAATAAATATAAGGGAAAAGAAACACTCGTATAAGTCATCAAAAACAAGAGATTTGGCACAATAATTGTGTTTTCATGGTGATTTTATAAATAAAATATATTTTGTTGTTCACAAAGTGTCAAGTTGATACAATCGGGAATTGAAGCAAATTTGTTAAATTCTCAAAAGCAAGTAGGTTTTTCTTTGTGTGTATTTTGCGGGATTCAAGTTTGCGAATGTTCTACACTAGAACAGAACATTCATCAAAGTGCCGAATTTATTTGTCGACTTGTAAATTGGCCGACGAATAATTTACCTTAATCTCTCCTCTAGGTCTGTCTCGGCATGAATTTTTTCCATGTAATACTCGACCACAACTCGTAGTCAAAATGTGAGTTAAAGTACTAGGTGTTGTAACCTGTAGTTACATTTATTCTTCTTTGGTATTAACCGTAATTTCGTAGAGTTAAAATCCAGTTCTGCTTCCGAAGTAGGATGTCGTTATAAAGAAACACAGAATAACGTTTAAATGTAGAATATAATTTTAGTACAAGCGTTCAAGTCATAAAATCTGATTTATTTAACCCTTAGCTAAAGATGTGTATTTTCGGGAGTAGTCTTGCTTCTCATAATTGTGGCTAAGGGTACAGAAAAGTGTTGTTATGTGCTAAGGGCTTGGCACCCCAGACCACAGAACAACTGTTGTTCTGCGCCATTATAAAGGTGGGCAGTTTTTGAGATTATGTGATGCGTCGGTTAACCCCCACCAATTTCACTTAAAATGTAGTAGTTAGGTTGTGCCACAAAATATATATATAATTTATAATAAAACTTATGTGTAAAACAAAATACCAAATCAAATTAAGAATTAAAACATCTTGAAATTTTAAAAAAATCATCTTTTAAATTCTTATTATCATTCCTTTTAAATGATACTTTTACATATTATTTTATCATCATCTTAATTTCAATTTAATATAAATCATAAAAGTTTTGATGTTATAAACTATATATATCTATATATATATATATATATATATATGATTGGGAAATATTATACTTACCCTACATTTAAAGAGAGAGCACAAAAATATAATCAGATAATCAAAGCAAGAATATACGAAAGGCAAAACTCTTGCCAGGCTAAAATTTGTGTCTATTAAAATATTATTTTTCTTAGGGCAAGAAACCGAGTCAGTTTTTCTGAATACATAATTACCGCAAAACTATAACATATTATAGCAATTATACACGAATAAAAATACACAAAACAGGTTATAAGAATAATTTCATTACAGGTTTTCTTACAGATCTGAAGTTGCAACGTATACACCATTTTCTACACTTTTCTTGGTATATGTTGGTAAACAAATTGCAGTAATTTACTAAATTCGTTTTTAAATTAATGTTTAGGAGATAGATAATAATTTTCAGAAGTCTTATTACATTTCTGATAAAAACGCGTAGGTAATAATGAATTTTATTACAATATCCGTTTCGAAACAGATTGTTTAGTGATCTTTAGTATGCGCGGTAGCTCAATGAGATTTTTTTTTTATAGCTGAAATTGTTCTGCAATTTTTTTAGAAAAACTAAATTACTGTTGTGGTAGGTTATCATGATCATTTATGTTAATATTTTTGCTTTTTTAATAGCCCCTTGCATGTATGTTTATCAAAAAGAGATTAACATGATAAGACACTCCAAACTCCATATGTCTAGAGTTTTATGTGGTAAAACTTTATGCAGGACCTATATAATCAAAAACCACCTTACAAATTGAACACAGACGTTCACAGTAGGTAAAGTAGTAAGCTCTGAATATGTCGTAAAGTGTGGTGAACCTCAGGGCACAGTACTTGGACTTTAGACCATGACCAGGATTTTCTTTCGGTAGCATTTGCTGATGATAAAGAGTTGTTCATAAAAGGATCATCTTGGAAAGAGATAAAAAATAAAGGCGAACGAGCTCTTAAGTGAGTAAAAATCTGCCTTAACCTAAATGTCCTTAGCTTAAATTGTAATAAAACTAAATGTCTACCCTTTTTTATTAACCAAAGGACAAACCCTAATTTTAAAAGACTGATTATACACGAGTGTAAAAACGAACAAAATTGTCATTGCTCTGAAAATATTGAGGTAGTTGACAGCCTTAAGTATTTGGGCTTAACATTGGACAGTCGACTCAATTTTAAAGATGAAGCTGACAAACTAGCTTCAAAGCTTAGAAAAATAAATTTTCTATTCAGAAAACTTCGTAACATCCTAAATATCTCAAACCTCAAAACGATATATCATGTAATCTTTGAATGAATACTTCAGTATGGGATACTCATCTGGGGAAGTAGTTACGATGCGTCTCTCAACAATTTAGAAGTACCCCAAAAAAGATGTATAAAAATTATTTTGCAAAAAAATCAATTGCATCCAACAGATCAAATTTTTCAAGACTTCCGAGTACTTAGATTAAGACAGTTATATGCAAGTAAAGTCTTACGATATCTACAAAAGTATCCTGACACTATACGCGTCATAAACTAAAACCAATATACTAGATAGATACTAGATACTAAAGAAACATAAAAGATTAACTCAAAAGTGTATCACCTACATGGCACTGTTCCGCTATTTCGACCAAATCTGTAGCGGAGGGGTTTAGTCCGTCGTAGGCGTCCTCAATTGAACAGAGGGCGGTGTCTATGAAGATTTCCAATCGCTATGAAAAAAAGGAATTTCTGAAAAGAGAACCAAGAGCTCTATTCAAGTTTTCCAAACATGGTATCCAATTTAAAAAAGTGACGTCGAAAACTAAATTTTACTTATCTGCCTCATTGGGTGTGAAAGATATTCGGGGGACTCGAACTTCTGGGACTCCATGTATTTTATTCTATCATTACGCAAACAGCTAACTGAGGTCTATTTTAAATATCATTAAGTATAGTCGCCCATAGATGACTACCTAAAAATTTAACCGTAATGTTAATAGTACAACCAAACTATTATTTTCCAATTTGGCGCTCTATGGGATATTCAGA
Source organism: Oxystoma pomonae (assembly GCA_963921995.1). Lineage (NCBI taxonomy): Eukaryota > Metazoa > Arthropoda > Insecta > Coleoptera > Brentidae > Oxystoma > Oxystoma pomonae. The sequence continues at coordinate 90,341,101 of OY998169.1, forward strand.
ATTATTTGTTTAATGTCTTCATTATATGTTTGAATAAAAAAAACTAATTTGGGTTGGTTAATACAATATAATTTGTTTGGGAATAATCATTAAGCATCATCACAGAATATTTTTGAACACGCGTGAAATACTTGGTTAAATCCCGTTTTAGAACTTTCATCGGTATTAGTATAAGAACTCGCAAAAAAAAGTACAAGAATTTGGGAAAGACTGATAAATTTAGGATGAACTATGATTTGACCATGGGTATGGGGCATATAACTATGAGATACTATAAAGGCCCTGCCCGTGTTTTCCCCTATGATAAATCTGCCGTGTTAATAAAGAAGAGCGAATGTGCTAATTTCTAGTTTTGAGAAAAACGCATTTGAAATTTTTGATTTCTTAAAAGTATTTTTACCTTCTTGAAAAATTCATATTTTTTTTTGTTTAATTTTCCCGTAAAAAAATCTTAGTATCTTGTAAAAATTATTGATTTTGGTTAACTCTTTCTATTAGAAATTAATATAAAATGAAAACGAATGTTCCCTGATTTTGAAATTTAAGGCAACTTGTTAAGAAAGAAGAGCGAATGTTACAGCTGTGACACTTTCCCCGTTCTTTGTTGACATTACTATATACCAGCGAATGATGAACAAAAATTATAAGTTTTAATATTATAGGGTGGGCCACAAAATTCCGCACTTTTTGGATTGGCTATTACTTTTGACATAAGTGCTCGATTTTTAAAGGTATTAGTTTTTTATATAAATGAAACGTGATACTTTTTCGATTCAGTTGAAAATTTAAAATTTCTTTAAAATACAAGATGGTGGAGAGTTTTAAAAAATGTGTAATTTTCACCCCCCCTGGAAAAAATTTATGTGCGACAATGAACAAAGTTTAAAGCTTTTACTACAAATGCTCGTTGTTCATGTATATACTGACGTATCACTTACTTAAATCGGTTAAGAAATGAAAAAGTTATAAGCTTCTAGATTATGATTGTTTGGGCTTAACATTGGAAAAAAATCACAAAATTACATATTTTTCAATTTGCTGTAACTTTTGACCTGATTAGTAAATTAAAAAAAAATATTGTTTGAAGAGGCAAAACATGAGAGTTGCGTCTGTTTCTTCAAAATTAGACATTAAAAAAAATCAGGATGCGGATAGTTTTAAAAAACAAAATAAAAATTAGTATTTCCAAATCTCCCTTTTTTCTTCGTATATCGAGATATCGCCTAACTAAACGGAATAAGAAATAAAAAAGTAATGGGTATTTAGATTCTTAGTATTTTTTTAAATTAAATAATTAGATCAAAAGGTATAGCAAATGGAAAATGTATGATTTTTTTCAATGCGAAGCCAAAACACTCGTAGTTAAAAAACTTATTTACTTCCCAACTGATTTAATTAAGTGATACTTCAATATCCACAGAAATAATGGGGGGGGGGGGTGAAAATTACACATTTTCTGTCTGCTATCTTGAATTTTTTGAAAGTTGTAAATTTTTAACCGAATCGAAAAACTCTAACGTTTTATCTTTTTAAAAAGCCAATACATTTCAAAATTGAGTAATCATGTCAAAAGTTATAGCGAATCCAAAAAGTGCGGAATTTTGTGGCCCACAATAAAGAATTAGACAGCGGCGGCGTAGCCAGGCCCCGGTTTTGGGGGATTTTGATATCCTGGTTAAATAAGGTTAGTTTAGTATTACTATTCACTGGTATGATGTAGTATTACTATTCACTGGTACGATGATACGATTCTTTAAATGGAACGTTGCGTCTAGCGGCTTTAAGGAAGAGGTTTTGCAAAAAGCTAAAAGCCAATCTTTAATGATTTTTTACGGACGGAAAACTTTTGGGGTCCCCAACTGGAGGCCCAGGGCCCACCAACTATTTTTTTTAATGTAAGAAGGCACCACTGGCACTGGAGGCCCATTTGTAAAAGCTTATTAAAAACGAAATTAAACGCATTAGTTTTTTTTGACAAAAAGTTATCTAATCGAATTTCTTTTGTAACAAGCTTTCCAAAAAGGTGCCACAAGTGGTACCTCCTCATGAAAAAAATGTTGGTAGGCCCTGGGCCTTCAGTAAGGGCCCCCAAATGGGCCGCCAATAATGTCCTTGTGTGATATTTTCTTAATTCCGCTTCGTAAATAGAGAAATATGTAGTTTATTTTGAAGCTAAAACAATTGACAAAAAAATATATTTTTTTAAATTTTTGACACATTGGTTGGCAGATGTCAAAAAAAATAGTGCGTTAAATTTCTTTTTCACAAGTGGTACCTTTTTATTAAAAAAAAAATAATTTGTGGGCCCTGGGCCTCCAGTTGGGGGCTTCAAAAGTTTTTTATTAAAGATTCGCATTTAAAGAATCCACCTTGTATAATCAAAAAGTAGATTTTGAAGCAGTTTTTATATAAAAATGAAATTGTACCACAGTGCGCAAACCAAAAATTTTATAAACTCGTAAAAATTGCGCCGTAGGTAGAAAAGAAAAAATCTTTCTACGCAAAAATTGTGCTAAACGCCAAATAGAGAATAAATTGCTCCACTTTATTAAAAAGGTAAAAATACATAAAATAATAAAATTTCCTAGTTTTAAAGGTAGGAACATAATAATAAACTAAATTGGGTTCCAAAAATAATATTTAATTATAATGTAAAACTAGAGGGAATAAGAATACATCACATTCACTTGAGCACTTGAAAACAGGCGCGAAAAATACATTGTTAAACAGCTCTTAGTACTTAATATGTTGTTGACTGTTGCTTTGGCTATTCTTGCCCTACAATATGATCTGAAAGTTGATTTCAAGGCACATTCGCTGAATTTAGTTAATATTTAAAATAAAAGAAGTAAAAAAAGTGGTTTAAGAGAAAGCTATGATGATACATATTATGAAAATGCAAAAAAGTGAAAAATCGCAAATTTGTAACATTCGCTCTTCTTTATTAACACGGCAGAAATGGCGTAGCGGAAACCCCTGCGAAATATCAAGTTGGCCGGGGCCAATGGATGCGTCAGCTGGGCTCTAATGCGCATGCGTCAGCTGAAAGGACGCTGAATGAGAAATAAGACGATTTGACTTTAGAAACTCGCGCAGGCTCAGATCGAGCCGTCTTTATCTCATTGGCAATGTCATGGCAATCTAGATTTCCCTGATTCTGCCCAATAAAGGCAGCTTCAAGGAATTTTCGTTTCTTCCAGTGTGACTCCTTGTGCAAAACCTTTGCGACTGCCCACTTCATTCGGTGTTGTTTTGACCATGCATGTTCGGCAATTCCTGATTTCGTGGTTTCACCTTTTTGGGTATTCGTCTGATGTTCCTTAAGCCTAACAGATAGTGGTCTTTTAGTTTCGCCTATGTATGATTCACCACACTCACAAGGAACTTGGTAAATGCATTCCTTATTTTGTTTGTTCTCCGGTTTTGTTTTACTAAGAAGGCTTCGAATTGTATTACTAGATTTAAAAGCTGTTTTAATATTAAAGTTTTTCGCTACTCTTCGAATTTTCTCTGATACTCCTTTAACGTATGGGATTGTAAGGAATGCATTTGCCTGGTTTTGGTCTTGTAATCTCTGTCCTGTTTGTTGAAATTTAGAAATAGTATCTGTTATAAGTTTAAGGCTGTAACCATTCTGCTGCAGATCCTTCTTAATGTTTCTTATTTCGATTTCCAAGTCATGAGAATTGATACAAATTTGAACGGCTCTGTTATACAAAGTTTTGATTATGCCTCGTTTGGTTGTAGCAGAATGATTTGAACCTTGATTTAAATATTGTCCTGTGTGAGTGGGTTTACGATAGACTGTTGTTCTGATGTCGCTTTCTACTCGTGTGACAAGTACATCAAGAAAAGGAATTTGACAATTTTGCTCCAACAACATTGTGAATTTAATGGTGGGTCTTATGTTATTTAGGTGGTGAAGAAATTCTGAAAGTTGTTGGTCATTCCCGGTCCAGACAATAAAAGTATCATCAACATATCTCAGCCAGAGCTTAGGTATCAATCGCGTGTGATTCGAACCACTCCATGTAAATATTGGCCACCACTGGCGAAAGCGATGAACCCATTGGCAGACCGTCATCCTGAGCATAAAACATATCTTTCACTTGAAAATAAGAGTTATGTAGGCAGCACTCCATCAACTCCATCACTTCCTCCAGCGGTAGGCTGGTACGTTCATAAGGGGATTCGTCATCAACCAGTCGTTTCTAATAATACCTAGCGATTCCTTTATTGGGACATTGGTGTATGGACTTTCGACATCAAAACTGACAAGTCTATCCTCGGTTCCTAAAACAAAAGATTTAAGAATATTAACAAAATGGTTGGAATTTTCTACAAATGAAGCGGTCTTGCCTGCAAGAGGTTGAATAATTTTCAAAAGGAATTTAGACAGATTGCTTGTTGGAGAATTTCTGGAACTTGTAATTGGGCGTTAGGGCATTGCATCTTTGTGAATTTTGGTAAGTCCGTATAGATGAGGAGGCTTGCTATAATGTGGTGTAAGTTGAGATCTTGTACTGTCCGGAATATATCTGGAATACTTTTTCAAAATTCTATAAACCTTACTTTCGATTGATTGCGTCGGATCTTTTGGGAGAAGTTTATAGTTTCCTTTAGCAAGTACCTCTTCAACTTTCTGGTCATAGGTTTCCGTGTCCAAAATCACTGTTGCATTGCCCTTGTCTGCCGGTAAGATTTTAATTGATTTGTCCTTTTGAAGATTTTTCAACGCGATTTCCTCTGTTTTGCTTATATTAGAGGTATGCTTAATAGCTTTGTCAATAATGGTCCTTACCTGATGTCTGAACTCGTCGTCGTCTTGTCGTGGAAGAGGATGATCTTCGATGGCGGTGATGATATCGATGGTAGGTATCTTCTTAGGAGCGATGGAAAAGTTAAGTCCTTTGGCAAGTAAGTTTTCTTCTATTGGTGTCAATGTCTTCTTTGACCCATTAGCGATGGTTCTTACAGCGTCGGTAGTCGATTGGCTTTATGGCTGTTGATGGGCGAATTTCCTTTGGTGCTTTGCTTGCCAAGTCTGTCGTAGATGGTCGCAGGTTCGTGTAATTTTGTCCAGAATCGGTTAATAATCTTCCTCCATAGTATATTCTCGAATCTCCTGAAACCGTTGTCTCAGTTCTTCTGTCAGTAAGGACTTGTTCCAGCGATGAAAGCTGATTTGGGACCGTATAAGCGCTTTACTGGCGTCATCTAGAATCCGCTGAACTCTTTGTCCTGGAAATGATGCCTTAAGACGAAATGCAACCGGAATAATGTTGCTGTCTCTTGCTTGGCATAGGAATTCGATGTGCGTGTCTTCTTTGGTATGCTTAATTAAAGTTTTCTCGTAGCCTCGAAAAAGATCGCTGATACCGGGTCCGTACCGGGATTCCAACGTTTGTTTGAAAGTTTGAGACAATGATGTTTTTGAAATTAACTCTGTGTTTCGGACTTCCATTGTCTATATTTTATTTATACACGACGTTTCGATCAGTACAATCTTTGATCGTTTTCAGGTGCAAACTACAATCAATTCCTAAGCTATTCAGTATATAAGTACGTAGCTTTAGGAATTGATTGTAGTTTGCACCTGAAGACGATCAGAGATTGTACTGATCGAAACGTCGTGTATAAATAAAATATAGACAATGGAAGTCCGAAACACAGAGTTACTTTAAAACACATCATTGTCTCAAACTTTCAAACAAACGTTTGTCAGTGGCATGTAAATCTTCGCCAAAATAGCATCTTTACGTGATCTTTACTATATTTTCCAATTTTTTTTTTCTGCGGCACATTTAAAGGATTTAAAAACTCTAAAGCACTACCTGCTTAAATGCCACAAATTTTCGCGTGCGGCACTATAACACTGGTAATATTTACGGTTGTGGATTAAATTTAAACCCATTTATCAGGGGCATTTAAAACTTCGGAAATGGCATTTTTACTTACAAGCTTTTATTTAACTTGCAATGTACACTTGATTATGCTATGCCACAAAATTTAGCTTTTCATTAGTGTAAACTATTATAAGGCACCACTAGCTTAGTGTGCCTGACAGCCTAAAATGTGACATCCTTAAAAATGCCACAGATAGCAACATTTACAAAAGTTCAAATTATCACTCGAGTTATAGAAGACGTCTGGTCTATAAGAAGAGCGGCCACCCATTTTGGAGTTTATAAAATGACTATAATGCGATGGAAAAAGCGCTGGATTGAAAATAATTCTACGGATAGGAAAGATGGATCAGGACGACCAAAAATAAGTTCTGAAGTGCAAGATGAGAGACTTATTGACCATCTCAGACAAAATCCTTTTTTAACGTGGGTTGAAGCAGCTAATGTAACATTATTTCCGGGTTCTTTAGCAACAGTAAATAGAAGAGTAACGAAATCAGAAGTCTCTTGTCGAGTTGCTGCAAAGAAGCCTTTTCTAACAGAACAACAAAAACAGGCCAGAGTGATGTTTGCACTGAACAACGTTCTTCGTGATAATGACTTCTGGGAGAGGGTGGTTTTCACTGACGAAAAAATTTTAATTATCTTCAAGCAGCAGGAGAATTTTAGTTTATCGTCCACCAAATTCTAGATTTGAAACCGAATATACAAACCAAATTAAAAAAGCTGGACATTTTTCTGTAAACATGTGGGGCTGGTTTAGTGCTAGAGGTTTGGTTTTTTTTTGGAGAATCGAAGGAAGATTCAATAGTGAACGATATATTGAAATCCTTGAAAACGTTATACTGCCATCTGTAAAGGCTTTACTTGTTTGTCAGCAGGACAACTGTCCAGTACACACGGCTAATGTTGTTCGCCAATAATAATATAGAAACACTTCCTTGGCCAGCCAACAGCTCTGACCTTAACCCAATAGAAAATATATGGGGTTGAATCGTTAAAATAATATACCAAAGGAATTGGACACCACGAAATGCTAAAGAGTTAGCGATGCAGAAGACCATCAGTATTTTCAAAATTTAACATTTTCAATGCCCAGACGTTTGCAGCTTGTAATAGAGAAAAATGGTGATCCTATTAAATAATAAATTATTTATTTTGGTGCTTTTTTAAGTTAAAATAATTAATATTAAGTTTACCATTGTTTTTGTCCTAATCCAAGTTTCCTATTCGTCGAATTGTTTTCAATCCAGCGCTGTTTTGATCGTATTATTGTTATTTTATCAACTCCAAAATGAGTCACCGCCCTCTTTATAGAACAGCCTTCGTCCGTTACTCGAGTGATAATTTGATATTGTTCAATAAAGACTACTAAAATATTATTTTTGCTGCTTTTTTAGTATTATGCCAAATTTAATATAAAAATAAGCCTTTAATTTAAGTAAAAAAATATTTTTAGTTTTAGAGACCTTTTTTAAACAGTATGACAAATTGTCGTACTTTTGAAGTTTTTGGGCATTTTAGCTGGTAGTTCGTATATATTATACACTTTTAGAAAGGTCAACTTAGTGACTGCATGTTTTTTTTTAAATCAAGTGTACCATAACTTTGTTTTATCTTGGAATGGTGGAATCTTGCAACTTAATTTTGACCAACTTCCCGACATCCGATCGGCTTCAAATTCGGCATGCTTATATAGTTGCGGTGACAACATAAGAATATAGTGTGATGAAATTTACAGTTCCCCCTACTCGAAGAGGGTGGAGGAGGGTTGAAGTACGCCCGATTTCGTTGACATTTGGTGTATTGGGGCAATTGGAGATGGAAAACTTTTAATCAGATTTTGAAAATTCAATATGGCGGATTCAAGATGGACAATTTTTGATCATCTTTTGCTAACCAATTTTAACTAACTTATACACATCCGATTACCTTCAAATTTGGCTTGCATTTAGAGTTCCGGGGCCAATACAATAATATGTCATTATTAGGGACCCCTTCCCCCTACGAGGGGAGTGGACGGGGGAAAAACCTAAGTCCGATTTCAACCAAAACTGGTATATGGAGGATTCAAGATGGACGATTTTCGGTCATGTTTTGCTAACCAATTTTAACTGACTTATCCACATCCGATTGCGTTCAAATTTGGTACGCGTTTATAGTTCCGGTGAAAATACAATAATATGTTATTCTCAGGTACCCACCTCTCTCTTACGAGGAAAGTGGAGGGAGAAAAAAATTAAGTTTGTTCTTTTTCAATCAAAATTGACATACAGGGGTTTTTAAGGACGGGGATTATGAATTTTTTATCAGATTTGAAAATTTTAATATGGCGGATTCAAAATGGACGATTAAGGGTACAAATCTAAAAATTAAGGGTGTGTGTTCAAATTTGGTATGCGTTTATAGTTCCGGCGACAATACAATAATATGGTATTATTAGGTACACACTTTCCTCTAACGAGGAAAGTGCAGGGGGGAAAAGATATAGTTTATTCGATTTAAATCAAAATTGGCATACAATGGTTTTTCGGGAAGGGGATATGAATATTTGTTCAAATTTGAAAATTTTAATATGGCGGATTCAAAATGCATGATTTAGGGTACAAATCTAAAAATTTAAAAATATATTTTTATTAAAAATATTTTAAAGAACAAGCTTTTATTTTAAAAAAACTCATAAATATATCTTACACCATAATAAAAGCGATAGGCGCAAACTAAAAATTCTAACTTACTTCTTCTATTCGAATGATAAACATAATGCTTTAATCTAAAGAAGCTGAGAACGGGTGAGATTGCCGTGCTTGCCAAGCCTTTGAAAATGTCCTTAGTTTATAGAGTAATACAACTGTTTCTTAGGTGAATCGTCGACGTGACCGATATACGATACCTAAAGTTAAAATTTTTAATTTGCGCCCATCGCTTTTATTACGGTATAAGAGAGATAATTATTTTTTACTTTTGAGTGTATTTAATAAAAGCTTGTTCTTTAAAAGTTTTTTTTTCATAAAAATTTATTTTTTAGTATAATTTTCCAAAATTTTTCGCCTGCGACGCACCTACACTGAAAAAAATATCGTACATAGTATTAATAACAGGCGTTTATTAATTTTTTATAGATAATTGTACATCAATAACACGTAACTATTACAAAAATTATAAAAATTGTCATATACAGTTATGAAATTAATAAACGGAAGTTATGAAATCAATGAAAAATGTTTCTTGACATTTTATAGAAAGTTTTTATTAATAGTATGTACAGGTTATGGAGCTAATAAAAGAGCATATGAAATAAATAAAACATGTTAACGATTTTAATCAATGCCTTATGGAATGTGTGTACAAGTTTATGAAAATTATGAACCGGTCATACAAAATACATATACATGGTTATGAAATTTATGTACGTAACATGTTTCTTAATCCTTGATTTCATAACACCCTTCACAAAAATCATTCTTAAAGACTCTTTATATTGTAACAACTTTTTTTTGAAACTGTGTCTTGCAGCAATAAAATCAATAACTCGTTTTGTCTATAAAACTTATGTAAACTTGATTATAATATTAATAAACCTTTACATCGGAGCAAAAATCATATACAAAATACATTGGCTCAATGCATTTTTCTATAGGAAACGGTGCATTTTTTGGTTCAGTGTAGTGTCCTTATTTAAAAATTGTAAAACGAGAAATTGTGCCTTTCTCAATTAACAGATAAGAAACCTTAACTTTCTGCCATACATTTTGTATGTACGACAGAGATGGAATCGCTTTTTGTAACCAAACCGTATTAAAAGGGCTCAAAACTGCCAACTCGTGTTTTAAAGCCTCAACAAGAATTTGCAAACTAAACTAAAATAAAACTTAAAAGACCATGAAACAGACATGCTAGTAAAATTTCAAAACTTGCCTTAACAAGCGAACAAAGCCTCTTAAACTAGAAGTTTATTTAAAGAATAAGATAAAGCATAACAATGATAATATTATAGAGAGATATAAAGGCGCATTTACACAGAGAAACTTTCCTTTAATGTTGAAATGCCGACAAACATTTACACGAGCCTCTTGAGCAAAATGTTCAAAGAAATGTTCGAGCAAAATCTCGTACAAAAAAACACACGTAAATTTTGGAGAGAATGTTGAACAAAATTTATTTGAAGAATTGGGGGTATAAAAATTTCTTTACAAATTTAAATTTTATAGTTTTATGGGAATTCATTGAACTTAACTGAAAATAGAAAGACTAAGTTTTAAAACAAGGTATTTTAATTAAAAACGATATGATGTCGAAATTCACGCTTTACCTCATAAGCAACTTCGATTGATTTGATTTTTATAGGGGATATGCCAGTATACCATAATTGGCACTTATTTGTTGCTGATGCTGGGTTAGGAGAAGGTAAAAACCGTAGACTGGTGAGAGGGGGTTTTGGTCAAATGAACATTGACACACAAAATTACATGACCACAAACAGGGGTCAACGCAGTTTTTTTATGAAAGTTTCAGAACAAATCTTTCCATAAAGAAAGGGCTCTCTGACTCAAAACAAAGAAATTCGTTTCATTTTATTGACGCGTAGAACTTGCGTTTCCGATTTTTTAAATATTGAAATTTTTGGCGATTTTTACAAGCTTTTATTTATGTATGTTTGTATGTTCGGCTCAAATCTTGCAACTCAAATTTGGTATTCAATTTCAGTTTTCGGTGTATATTTATAGTTGCGGCGACAATACAATAATATGGTATTATTAGGCACCCCCTCCCGCTAATGAGGGAAGTGGAGGAAGAAAAAGATTTATTTTGTTCGATTTCAATCAAAATTGGCATACAGGGGTTTTTAGGGAAGAGAATTATCGAAAGGATGGATTTATGACACTTGTCTAAAAAATATAATTTAGCAGTAATAGACTAGACTTTTGAATCGGAATGTTGCCCCTTTGCATATTGTTTGTTCAGTGTCAGTAATCGACCTTGATTATTACATTAAATTGACAGTAAATATCTATCTTCAGCATTTTCATAAACCTTTTGCATTTTTAAGCAACCCTTGGGGCCTTAAACTAAGTAGGTAAATCTGCTGTGAGGAATTAAAAAAAAACAATCAAAGCTGAGGTTAAAGTAAAGTTACAAAAATATATTTAAAAAAAAATCCCCTCCCCACCACTCATCATAGTCGTGAGGCGCGGATTACCGCTTAAAAGTGCAATTTTTGAGTTTTTTGCCGATATTTGAAAAATTCAAAAATTTTTTGGAAAAGAAAAATTTTCCTGGGTTGTTTTTCGAATTTAGGAAAAAACCCTTGGAAATAAAAATACTCGCAAGAAAGTCCCAAAAAAACCCCCGGGCAAGAAAATCCGGGAAAAACCCTAAGAAAAAAATATTATAAGTAACCCTAATCCATGTGACAAAACTGATAGCCAATAATAATGTTTTGTTTGCCGTCGGCTTTTTTTCAAAAAAATTTAAAATAAAAGTTGGTGTTCCATTTTTTTAAAGAATTGAGATCACTGATCACTGATGTGAAATTTTATTTATTCTCATCTTTAAAAATATGTTTCCAAAACAGATAGCAATAATTTGCTCAAAAATTTACCCGAATAAAATGTTCAAAGAAAAGCTCACAAAAATGTTCGCGCAAAAAATTTTAAATCTTTTGCACGAGCTTTTGTTTGAGCATGTTCGTCTGTGTAATTGCGCCTTAATATATAAAGGATAGGCAGGATTTTACGTTATGGGAAATAAAAGTAGATTATTTTCTTAAAATCCAATATAGAAACGAGTTTTTGCAACAAAAACAACTACTCTAGTTTTTCCACTCATTCGATTGTCGGCGTCCAAATATTATTTTTTTCTACGAGCGTGCGGAAAATCGCATTTTCCACACTATTTTTAGTGCGGAAAATTCGTTTTTCCGCATGGTGTGGAAACATTTTTCCGCACGCTGTGGAAAAATTTCTCCGCACCGATATGTCAAATTTCGAAAAACCTGTTGGTTGCTATCTCAGATTAATAAATTTAGTTATTAGTCTAAGGTTGCTATGGTGTGACTAAGCAGTTGTTTATGTATTTATTTGTCAGTGGCAAAAAACTATTTTCAGTGTATTTTCCTCACGCTCGTAGAAAAACAATTGTTCCTAACACGTGCGAAAACCTTTTTTTCCGCACTTAACTGCTTGACAGAACTTCGCTGCGCGTCGTTCCGTCAACTGCAGTTGCATACGGAAAAATCGATTTTCCGCACTTGTTAGGAAAATAGCTATTTTATGGGTATCGAGCGAAAATCTTGCATCCAACGGTCCAATCAGACAGAGTTTCATCCCGCTGTCAGGACAGTCAGAGTAGTGTCGGATTTTGACCGACTAAAACCTCTCGATTGTGCTCCGACCAGCCTGATGGCAGTGTCTGCACTGCAGCCATTATTGGCTTATTGTGCACCCTTTGATTCTAGTTTAACCACTCCATTAGATTTATCCCCTGTACGAGTTTGTACTTGTCCTTAATGGAGCAGTTCCTAGTGGTTAATGGGTCTAGTTCAACTTCCCCATAGGGTTATATCGCCCATGTTCGGTCGCCAGAGCATCGTCCGTTTTAGACAGGGAGCAGCCAACCAGCATCTTTTTTTCTCTTTAAGAGCCGAAAGAACATTCATACAGCAAACACTGCAGGAATAAATGTCTGTATAAGTTGCTTATATAAGGGTTCTGTAAGACGCTACTAGGCCGGTTATAAGTATAAAATGGGCACCACCGTATAGAGCAAATTACTTCTATTGATAAACCCATAAGAACTGTATAAAAGATCTGCGTTACTCTTATGTGGTATTTATACAATAGTTAGAGAGTTCTTCTGGAAACAATTATATAGTATTTTACTTCTATTGATAGAACCTGATCTTATAAAGTAAGAGAAGAAAGAAGCAGAGCTTTTATAGGACATTCCTTTAATTACAAAAAAGAAGTTAAAAAAACCTCCAAATCAGTTACTTCAACCTTCAACCAAAAGAAACTAAAAAACAAAAGATCAAAAGATCCAGGACGAATTCGTATCAGTTAACTTGGATAAGTACCAGTGCGGCACGATGCCTATTTGTGAGTGGTTCAAGGTTGGAAATCAAAGTGTATGATGGTGTTTAATGATGTATAGCGGAGGGTGACCAGTAAAACTACTGATGAGCCCACGCTGGTTACCCAGGGCAAAACATCTTTTAATCATTTCTCTTTTCGCTTTGATCTTTTGTGTGTTCCTTGTGGGATGCTCATCCAAGTTTGAATTTTCGTTGCTTCCACCCAAGATCTTTTGATCTTTTGTTTTTTAGTTTTTTTTTCGGTTGAAGTAACTGATTTGGAGGTTTTTTAACTTTTTTTTTGTTTTAGTTGCCTTAGGAGCATAATCCTATTGGAAATATTAACACGCCAGGACGAATTCGTATTAGGTAACTTGGATAAGTACCAGTGCGGTACGATGCCTATTTGCGAGTGGTTCAAGATTGGAAATCAAAGTATATGATGGTGTTTAATGATGTATAGCGGAGGGTGCCAGTGAAACTACTGATGAGCCTACGCTGGTTACCCAGGGCGAAACATCTTTTAATCATTTCTCTTGTCGCTTTGATCTTTTGTGTGTTCCTTGTGGGATGCTCATCCAAGTTTGAATTTTCTTTATTTCCACCTAAGATCTTTTGATCTTTTTTTTTTAGTTTTTTTTCGGTTGAAGTAACTGATTTGGAGGTTTTTTAACTTCTTTTTTGTTTTAATTGCCTTAGGAGCATAATCCTATTGGAAATATTAACACGCCAGCACGAATTCGTATCAGGTAACTTGGATAAGTACCAGTGCGGCACGATGCCTATTTGCGAGTGGTTCAAGATTGGAAAACAAAGTTTATGATGGTGTTTAATGTTGTATAGCGGAGGGTGACCAGTGAAACTACTGATGAGCCCACGCTGGTTACCCAGGGCGAAACATCTTTTAATCATTTCTCTTTTCGCTTTGATCTTTTGTGTCTTCCTTGTGGGATGCTCATCCAAGTTTGAATTTTCTTTATTTTCACCTAAGATCTTTTGATTTTTTTTTTAGTTTTTTTTCGGTTGAAGTAACTGATTTGGAGGTTTTTTAACTTCTTTTTTGTTTTAATTGCCTTAGGAGCATAATCCTATTGGAAATATTAACACGCCAGCACGAATTCGTATCAGGTAACTTGGATAAGAACCAGTGCGGCACGATGCCTATTTGCGAGTGGTTCAAGATTGGAAAACAAAGTGTATGATGGTGTTTAATGATGTATAGCGGAGGGTGACCAGTGAAACTACTGATGAGCCCACGCTGGTTACCCAGGGCGAAACATCTTTTAATCATTTCTCTTGTCGCTTTGATCTTTTGTGTGTTTCTTGTGGGATGCTCATCCAAGTTTGAATTTTCGTTATTTCCACCCAAGATCTTTTGCTCTTTTGTTTTTTATTGATTTAATTGTTGCTGTAAAAACATTCTTACAGAAAGCAAAATTACAGGTAAAAACTCTTATACAATAGTATAATAGCCTAAAGTACTTTGTGGCAATTCTGCTCTATAGTAACACCATATAAATGTTCTTCTTCTGTTGCTGTAAGAACATTTGTACAACAATATAATCGTCGCTAAATTGCTTTTAACACCTAAATGAGTTTTTCGAAACCACACAGCAAATTGGTAATCTGGTGACATTTATAAGGCACTTACATGCCAGAACTGCCCTGTAGTACATAACAATTGTTAGTTGCACTACGAGAAGGTGAGGATGGCATTTGGATATGAGAGGCTAGATGTATTCGCATCATATGGATCGCAAACCTCTGATCCCACGAGCACGTTCTCCAACTGTTATGAGCAGATATGAAGGCTACAATATATTCGCATCACTATGCCTTACTCTCCGTCCAAATATTATACCCTAACAGTCATTTTGAGATTAATTGTGCCCCCGCATCACTCACGGATGTCTTAGATTAAAAATGGATAGCTAGCGCTCCATCAAGCATTTTTTGACAGTGCCCCATTTTACGTCAGATTTGATTGGGCTTTTTCTAAATAATTTTATTGATGGGACGATATACATATACAAGTCTTGTGTTTGAGGTACCAAAAACAAATAGTAACTAAGTAATAATAATCACCTAAGACCGCACAAAACTTTTGTTTTTTTAAATAATATGCACTTACTATAAATTCAGAATTAAAACCAACAGTAATTGATGTCAATCGGGATAAAAGATTATTCGCTGTATTTAATTGATTGTAAGGCAAATAGCTTCAGTTTTAAAATTTTCTTTGGTTTCAGACGTTTTTTACGCCTCATTACCTAAATTAATCAAGTGACGTACTTGAAAAATCGAGATCTTTATTAATATGCAGAAGTTTATCAGAGAATTTACAGATTAATCAGTAAAAAGCGATTACATTAAAATTGTGCCATTAGATTAAGGCGTCTGTCGGACCTGACTCACGCTAGAAGAGGCAGAGCTCTTCTACTCTCTGAATGGGCTCAACACAATTTGTTAAAAGAATATTTTTGGCAAATTCCTCGAATAATCTGCCCATCTAAAGCACAGATTCCTAATTTTCTAATTTCTTTTTCTTCAACACGAGTATGATTGTGTAAAATGGGTATAACCTGCTTTTTGCTGGTTTAAATTTTAATAAATAAAATTGCGCTTACAACTTTCACATATTCTAAGTATAACTCTCATTGCCTTATTTGCAACTAAAAACAAAATAGAAAGTACATAAGAAAGAGTTGACGAGAAACGCAAGCTACAGATAAAATGAAAAATTGCCGATATCTTTCAAATTTACTAGTAATCTTTAAAATGGCGTGAAAATCATAAAAAATATCCATTCAGCTTCGAAACAATATTCCTAAAATCAGTATAATGTGCGCCCTCGAGAACTCAAAGTTCTCGAAAACTCGTAAAAATTGTATAGAGCTTAAATTTTATGCCGGTTCTAATCCAAAGTTCCCCGTTCTTAAAATTTTACCCATTTTATGCACATTCAACGGCTTTTCGATATTTTCCAAGATTTTCCAGCTTCGCGAACACCAAGCAACAGCTTTTTATGTCTCTGTTTACAATGCTTAAAGGCACAATCTTTTTATATAATCTTAATTTTTCCACTTAAACCGCAATTAAATTAAAAAAGTTGTAAGACATTTTTAAAAACTTTAACCCTACTACAAAACAAAAACTTGGTTTTTCTTAAAAATTAGCTATATTATGAGTTAGATCCTGTTCAGTTTAACATCTTTTACACACACTGCAAATAAATAGAGCACTTATAGTTTCTTTTATGGACCAGTTCTTTACAAAGACGAATATTGCTCTTGACTCGGTTCGCATTAAGTATCAAACTCGGTACATACATTGTGCAATATATAGTATATTATATTGGTATAGTAAATACATCCCAAAAAGTACAGGGGGATCCGGATTTTTTACAATTTAAACAAGTAAAGGCGCATTTACACAGACAAACTTTCCTTTGATGTTGAAATGCCGACAAACATTTACACGAGTCTCTTGAGCAAAATGTTCAAAGAAATGTTCGAGCAAAATCTCGTACAAAAAAACACACGTAAATTTTGGAGAGAATGTTGAGCAAAATTTATTTGAAGAATTGGGGGTATAAAAATTTCTTTACAAATTTAAATTTTATAATTTTATGGGAATTCATTGAACTTAACTGAAAATAGAAAGACTAAGTTTTAAAACAAGGTATTTTAATAAAGTGCTTTCCGACGGAAAAACGATATGATGTCGAAATTCACGTTTTACCTCATAAGCAACTTCGATTGATTTGATTTTTATAGGGGATATGCCAGTATACCATAATTGGCACTTATTTGTTGCTGATGCTGGGTTAGGAGAAGGTAAAAACCGTAGACTAGTGAGAGGGAGTTTTGGTCAAATGAACATTGACACACAAAATTACATGACAACAAACAAGGGTCAACGCAGTTTTTTTATGAAAGTTTTAGAACAAATCTTTCCATAAAGAAAGGGCTCTCCGACGCAAAACAAAGAAATTCGTTTTATTTTATTGACGCGTAGAACTTGCGTTTCCGATTTTTTAAATATTGAAATTTTTGGCGATTTTTACAAGCTTTTATTTATGTATGTTTGTATGTTCGGCTCAAATCTTGCAACTCAAATTTGGTATTCAATTTCAGTTTTCGGTGTGTATTTATAGTTGCGGCGACAATACAATAATATGGTATTATTAGGCACCCCCTCCCACTAATGAGGGAAGTGGAGGAAGAAAAAGATTTATTTTGTTCGATTTCAATCAAAATTGGCATACAAGGGTTTTTAGGGAAGAGAATTATCGATAGGATGGATTTATGATAGTCTAAAAATTAAAAAATTATTTTAAATAAAAAGAAGCTTTTATAAAATATAAAGTGCACTAAAAAGTAGAAAATAAATTTTAGCATTCTCATATCATAATAATAAAAGCGACGGGCGCAAACTAAAACTAAAAATGTCCATCCATATATCAGAGAAACGTAGAGTAGTTTGGGTCGAGTTGGGTTGGATTTACTTCACAAAAAATTGAACTTACAATACCAGATAAAAAATTCTTTATATTTACACGTCGTAGTTGTGGTGAGAGTATTTTTTGTACTCATGGTATTTATTGTCCTTTTGATACGTTAGTTATAAACGCCTTACCACTCATATCTCTTTATATTACTTCCTAGTTTAGTCTTTTACAATAATAATAAAGTCAAATGAAAAAACCTATTTAAATTTTATTAAATCTCAAATATATGAACAAAAGCAGGTTCGATTTAAATAATACCCGTTTATTACCCACTTTTACAACCCTACGATCCCGACCCTTGTCTAAAATATATATTTTAGCAGCAATAGACTAGATTTTTGAATCGGAATGTTTCCCTTTGCATATTGTTTGTTCAGTGTCAGTAATCGACCTTGATTATTACATTAAATTGACAGTTAATATCTATCTTCAGCATTTTCATAAACCTTTTGCTTTTTTAAGCAACCCTTGGGGCCTTAAACTAAGTAGGTAAATCTGGTGTGAGGAATTAAAAAAAAAACAATCAAAGCTATGGTTAAAGTAAAGTTACAAAAATATGTTTTAAAAAAAATCCCCTCCCCACCACTCCTCATAGTCGTGAGGCGCGGATTACCGCTTAAAAGTGCAATTTTTGAGTTTTTGCCGATATTTGAAAAATTCAAAAATTTTTTGGAAAAGAAAAATTTTCCTGGGTTGTTTTTCGAATTTAGGAAAAAAACCCTTGGAAATAAAAAAACTCGCAAGAAAGTCCCAAAAAAACACCCGGGCAAAAAAATCCGGGAAAAACCCTAAGAAAAAAATATTACAAGTAACCCTAATCCATGTGACAAAACTGATAGCCAATAATAATGTTTCGCTTTCCGTCGGCTTTTTTTCACAAAAATTTAAAATAAAAGTTGGTGTTCCATTTTTTTAAAGAATTGAGATCACTGATCACTGATGTAAAATTTTATTTATTCTCATCTTTAAAAATATGTTTCCAAAACAGATAGCAATAATTTGCTCAAAAATTTACCCGAACAAAATGTTCAAAAAAAAGCTCACAAAAATGTTCGCGCAAAAAATTTTAAATCTTTTGCACGAGCTTTTGTTTGAGCATGTTCGTCTGTGTAATTGCGCCTTAATATTAAAACTTTTCAAAATTCCTAGTTGGGGGGCATCGGTATTTCGGTCGGCTTTTAGGTGATAATTTTATGAAACCTGTTTAAATCTTTTATTAATAGACCATTAAACATTGCCCTACCTATGAACAGTCTTAAAAATGCTGCAGTTGAATTCTGGAAAGAACCACGCACAATTTGAAAAGAAAGTGGGATTTCAATGCAGTTTAAGTATGTTATTGAGAAAGTCCCTGACTGCATTTTGTTTCATGGACACATGTGCCGATATCTACAAGGTGAGCTAATAATAGCTGCCGAAGTTTGGGATGAGTTTATTATTATCATGGTTATGATGACCCATATGGGCAAAAAAGGCATCAATTCCCACTAAAATGACAACACTGAATTTAAAAAATGACGTTTATTCTGACACCTGTTAAACCCTGTCAAAATAGCGGAAAAATAATTAATGACCTTGAAGTTTTTGGAAAAGCGAATTCCTTCTTTTTACTGGGTTGAAGATCTTGAATTCGAAACCGTAAAAAAAGCGACATGTGTCTTAACTCACTCAACGGAGTAAAAAGGAGGTATTTTATTTTCCAAAAACTTCGTTTATAAACTATTTATTTGTTATTTTGACAGGGTTTCACAGGTGTCAAAACTAATGACATTTTTGAGTTCATCGACCCCAATTTAGTGTAGTTCGAGTCCCCAATCAAGTCCTGACAAAAAAGCAGTTAGTGTAAACTTGAGTTTAAAAATCGTCAGATTTTTTGAAAGAGCAAGATTTTCTGACGGTTTTTAAAGAATCGCGACCAGAGTGTCAAAATATTTTTTTTAATCTGAGCGATATATCATAAATAAAAAAAATACATGTAGTTCCCCAAGCGACCACAAGGGGGCAAAATTTGTTCTTCGATTATTCCCTTTATCTCCCGAACGACTTAGCTTGCACACTTGAAACTAAGCAGTTTTGTAGTACATACTATTACCTACCAGGGTATTTTCTGTCTACGCTACCAGTTGAACTTAACAAAAAAATTTCCCGCCTGTGGACAGAGGCCTTGAATAAAGGCCGACATTTTTTCTACATATAAAAATTTGGTACTACCGCAAATTTCACTCTAGGTGAACCAAAAAAAAATAATTTCAAAATATTTTTACACTCTAAAACTTTTTGACTGCAGCATTTTTAGGGCGAGGTTAAGGAGTCTATTAGTAACCGATTAATTCAGGTTTGTTAAAATCATCATTAAAAGGCGCACGGAGGGCAAAAATTTACTTATGCCTTATATGATAAGAACTTTTCTAAAAATTACCACTATTTGTCATAAAGAAACAGCCTGTCCTTGGGGAGCCTATCAAAAACCGACAAGTCATATTAAGGCGGATTCAGAGTTTCGTAAGGTAAGCGGTATGAGGTATGCTCCTCTTACCGCTTACCGATTGCGGAACTCTGAATCTGCTTTTAGTTACTATGTTTATTTCAACAGCTCTCTCCGGATTGGTTTCATAAATCTCGCTTAAATCTCCGATATAAACACGTGGGATTAGGGGAGCGAAAACTTCTGAAATTTTTTCAATTAGACTGAGTCAAGTGAAGTCAATCTTCCAAAATGGCCGAAATAAACGCGTTGGACGGATTAACCTTGCCGTCTATCTGATCTTTTTAATCAAATCAAGAATACGGACCCTGGATCGAAAATAAGAACACATAGGCAACCACATCTAATAACCTAGCAAATTAGCGCGGCTTAAAAAATTTATAATCATCAAACTCTTACACGGCTTTATTGCGGCCTTATTGATGCTTTTAATTATAATTCAGCAATTACATGTTTGATGATTCAATTAAAATCCAGGCTTTGATAATGACTGAAATGTGCCGCGGTTATTATTAATTGTTTTCAGCGAAATGATCGACTCCATTAATTTAGTTTTGTTTGGATTAACCTGTCCCAGGTACAGAAGCATCAGTACAAATATTTGTATATAATATAAAAATCTCTAGATACAAATACCTGAAATGCAATTTGTAGAATTTTTTGTCTATTTGTTTGGGTGTCTGTTTGCCTATCTGTTTGTCTGTCGGTTTGTTCGAGCGTCACGCAAAAATTACTAAACGAGTTTTATTGGGACTTTCACTACTGTGCCCTTATTCTCAAACTGAGAGGAATTCTGCTCCCAGGGAGTCAAATTCTCTTGCTACTATGCTTCTCATTAGTCCAAATCTTCGACTTAAATCGGTTTCTCTCACTTTTGCCCGGTATTTATAAAAAGTAATTCTAT
Source organism: Oxystoma pomonae (assembly GCA_963921995.1). Classification (NCBI taxonomy): domain Eukaryota; kingdom Metazoa; phylum Arthropoda; class Insecta; order Coleoptera; family Brentidae; genus Oxystoma; species Oxystoma pomonae. The sequence continues at coordinate 90,361,978 of OY998169.1, forward strand.
TGGTCTTGACAAATTACGATTCCGCCTACTTGATTTCATAAAATATCTCTAGAAGAAATATTTTAAATGTCGAAGGGTGCTTTTATTAACAACAACGCGTTGAGTGCTCATGTTTACATGGGAACACACGCCTTATTAAATCATGCTTGATTGAAAAAAGAGGTTAGATTTTAGTAACATTATTTGCGCGGATTTTTACATCTGTTTATAGTCTCTAAATAAACATCATTGCTGGTGTGAAAGTTTTTTACGACTTCGGTTGTGGTGTGGCGTGATACTAAATCGAAATGTAAACCTAAGAGCGATGGAAGTTACCCCCTGTATGTTTAACGCTTATTAAATAAATTTACAAAAACTTTAGCATAGGAGTAATGTGTTAAACAAGTAGACACCTTGAAGACAAGAAGAAAAAATTGACGTAAATTAGAAAAATCATACAAAGTTTATATTTACAATGACAGTTGTCAATTTTCAAGTGCATGATTTAAAAGGTTATACTACAGGAAGAAAAATTTCTCTGTTTTTTCTACCAGCGTACTTGAGACAAAAAATTTATTTAAAACTAGCTGAAGATCCAGCAGCTTCGCCAAGCAATGCAGTAGTGAAATTTCTATTAAAATCTGTCCAGTAGTTTTTGCGTGATGCTGGGACAAACAAACAGACAGACGGACAAACAGACGAAAATTCTAAAAATTGAATTTTTGGTCTCATCTACAGGTTTATTTAGAAGCCGATAAAAAAATTGAAAAAAAAAGTATTCAATGTACAGAAATTTTTATTATATGTTTAGATATACAGCCAACTTAAATGTATCAACTAACAATAACAATGAAACTAATAATTTAACGAACTCAGAAGATTTTTAAGTTAGTGAACCTTCAACAAGTCGTTTATGTACCAAATGTAATAAATTCTAAGTAATAAAACTAAACATAAAGACATTGACAAAAATATATTCAATATCACAAAGATTGATGAATTTTCGTTAGTCAATTATTTTTCTAAAATGAAATCTTCGACTCCAATTTTAAAGAGAATCCCCAAATGAGCTAGACTACTAATCGCCGAAAAGCTATCCCTTCTTGTGTGTACCGAAAAAATCAAATTATAAACAATCTTTAACTACCATAGTCAAACAAAATTTAAATACGTGGCGAAAAAATAAGATATCACTTTTAGATTCTTTATTGAAAATTTACCTTCCTACATCATCAAAGAAAACAAATCCAAAAGTACTCTGCACACTACCAGAAGAAAAAATGTTCATGGCCGAAAAAGATGAAGCAAAATTATCAGAAGGCGATATTAAAGGAGTAATAAGAATTCTTTCTTTAGATGATACTCTGGCCCCAAATAATAATGAATCGTTAAATCATCAATAGACAATTTTGAAGAACCCGAAAATATTAGAGACACTAACATTAATATTAATATGTTCGTTTCAGAAAGTGAATTAACAAAATCTATTTTCTCTTTTGGGCCTGGTTCTGCAGGGGGCCTTGACTCACTAAGACCACAGCAATTAAAAGACCTTATTTTAGAAGAACTTGGTAATTTTTCTTTAAATCTAAAATATTCCATTGCCTCTTTTGAATTTCATGTCATAAGTAGATTAGTGTCAAAACCCATATGTCCTATCTTTTCTGAGGCTTCACTTTGTGCTTTCAACAAAAAAGATGGGGGTATACGCTCAATTATAGTTGACCTTTATTTTAGACGCCTAATAGCGAAAGTAATATGTTCTCGCATTTCCAATAATTTAGCAAACTCTTTACGTCCAAGGCAACTAGGTTTTGGTACCAAATCTGGTGCTGAAGCGGCTACACATGCTATTCGTTGCTTCCTTAACTTTCAAAACACATCTGAAAAAGTAATTTCAAAAATTGATTACAAAAACGCTCTCAATATGATTACCAGAAATGTTTTTCCTCAAAAAATTTTTGACAACTTCCCAGACTATTTTCAGTTCATTTTACGATGCTATAAAAATCCTTCCATTTTATCATATGGTGAACAATATATACTTTCGCAAAGAGGCGTTCAATGGGGTGGCCCATTGGGACCCCCATTATTTTGTTTGGCCATTAATGACATCATCTTATTACTACAATCAGATATCAATTTATGGTATTAGGAGATCCTGTTTTTGTAATTTAATATATCATTAAGTTCCGAAATTGGCTTAGAGTTTATTATTTCTGAAGACAAATCATCAAAATCTAAAATTCTTTCTGGTTTTATTGTTATAGCTCTGGAAATTCTGGAAACATCTCTAGAATTCTTTAATTTATTAGGCTGTTCATTTTCCGAAAATCTTATTGAAAAATCACTCCTTAATAAAGCAAATCTCCTTACAAAATTGTCAGAGAACTTTAAATTCCTAAATCATCAAACTTTTTCATGTTTATCAAAACACTCTTTTCTAATTCCACGTTTGTCTTACTTGTTACGTTACTTTCCTTGCTTGACTGCAAAACACGCACCATTAAATTATGACACAGTTTTAAAAAACACTTTAAAATCACTAACAAATTGTAACATCGAAAATGATTCATGGAAACAAAGCCAACTGCCTGTCAAGTTTGGTGGTTTGGGTATTAGAGATTCATCGACCTTTTGTATTATAGCTTTTTTGGGTTCACTTTCAAATGTTTCAATTTCACTTGAAGCTATTCTTCTCCAACCTATTTTTAACTCTCAAGATTTTCATTTTAAAACAGCCTTTACATCTTGGTTATCGCTATGCAAATTTGAAAAAGATCCAGAATTAATGCCTAAATGTCAGAAAGAATTTGATTAAACCCTCTGCCAAGTTCTTCTGGAAGATCTAAACAACCTATCTATTTTTTAAAACTTTGATAGACGTTTTTGATTTAACTTCTTGTGACAAAATGTAAAATTAACAATGTATAATTTTATAAAAACTGCACTAGTGCGGAAAACGCGTCTTCTCGCACTTAGTGTGGGAAAAGCCATTTCCCATACGATCGTAAAAAAAACTTTTTTAGCTTCAATACCAGTTGCGCTAACGTAGGGGACTACCCATAGCGGGATACCCTGTACAACGATTGTGTGTGGTTTCAACACTCCAACCACATTATGGTCCGGTTTTAAGAAAACGAGAAACTAAGTCCATATTTTGCATTTTTATAGTTTGTGGTATCAGGTTTACTTGGATGACAATCTATCCACATTTGCATATTATGTTTTTCGGGTTAAAAAGTGGGCGCCAAAAATTGGCGATAAAATAAATATAACGGTTGACATAATACAACGCGACCCAAAAAAGACGTATTCACGAAAGGCAAAAATAATAACCTAATCAAGAACACTTTATGGCAAGGCATAAATGTCTCCCAGCAAAAAAAAAACATAAAATAAAAAGAGACAAAGACCATATTTTTAAAAGCCTCAATTTTTGTTTTTTTTTATTTCGTACCTTATTTGAATAAATATCATTTCTCTTTTTATGTTGGCGAATTATTACGCGTAAAAAAGAGATGTTTTTACTTCCCTCGCTTAATGGAAGTAATGTATTCATCGAAAAATCGCACTTTGAGATTTTCATGATCCTCCACGAATTTTGAGGTTCCGAATAGTGATAAGCACGAATTCAGACGCCGTCGCTCTGTCTGTCGGTCTGTCGGTCTGTCTGTCGCCTACTTTGTAGCCACTCTAACTCAAAAACTCTTTCACTAATCATAACAAAATTTTACATAGTGATTACTTTTGTTGACGCGCAGACCCCTATTGTTTTTGAGTATTCTCCTAGTAGAACCTTTGGAACTACCCTCAAAAAACTTCATCCCTAAAAAAAAAATACCGTGTGATACCTCCTTGGAAAGCTTATAAAAATTGTAGTTGAATGGCGACAAAATTTTTGACTACATATATGTACATATATCACATAAAAAATGCAAAAAACAATTGAAAAATTCAATTTTCTGTGCGATATATCTGGAGTTATGAAACGAAGTGTTAAATAAAAAGTAGCTTAAGATAAGATCCAGGTCACACCCTATTGTCTTATCAAATTTCATACAAATCGGTTTAGCTATTATTGCGTGATTAATGGACAAAAATCTTATGTATACGAGGATATATATATATATATATAGAGCACATGTAAAACGAACTGTTTTTAGAAACAATAAAGTCTGAATCTATATATCTATATATATATGTAGCACATAGAAAATCTATTGGAAAAGTCCGTGCACCCTAGAAAAGTCTGGATACACCCTGGAAAAGTCTGGAAAGACTCTGGAAAAGTCAGGAGAGACCCTGGAAAAGTCTGGATACACTCTGGAAAGTCTGGAAAGACCCTGTTAAAGTCTGAAAAGACCCTGGAAAAGTGTGGAAAGACCCTGGAAAAGTCTCGATATACTCTAGAAAAGTCTGGGTATACTCTGGAAAGGTCTAGAAAGACCCTGGAAAAGTCTGGATACACTCTGGAAAAGTCTGGAAAGACCCTGGCAAAGTCTGAATATGTTCTGGAAAACTTTGGAAAGATCCTGGAAAAGTCTGGATACAGTCTGAAAAAGTCTGAAAAGACCCTGGAAAAGTCTGTATACACTCTGGAAAAGTCTGGAAAGACCCTTGAAAAGTCTGGATACACTCTGGAAAGTCTGGAAAGACCCTGGAAAAGTCTGGAAACACTCTGGAAAAGTCTGGAAAGACCCTGGAAAAAGTCTGGATATACTCTGGAAAAGTCTGGAAAGACCCTGGAAAAGCCTGGATACACTCTGAAAAAGATTGGAGAAGTCTGGAAAGACTCTGAAAAAGTCTGGAAAGACCCTGGAAAAGTCTGGAAACACTCTGGAGAAGTCTCGAAATACTCTGGAAAAGTCTGGAAAGACCCTAGAAAAGTCTGGATGCACTCTGGAAAATCTGGAAAGACCCTGGAAAAGTCTGGATACACTCTGGAAAAGTCTGGAAATACCCTGGAAAAGTCTGGAGACACTCTGGAAAAGTCTGGATACACTCTGGAAAAGTCTGGAAAACCCTGGAAAAGTCTGGATACACTCTGGAAAGTCTGGAAAGACCCTGAAAAAATCTGAAAACACTCTGGAAAAGTCTGGAAAGACCCTGGAAAAGTCTGGATATACTATGGAAAAGCCTGGATATACTCTGGAAAAGTTTGGAGAAGTCTGGAACGACTCTGGGAAAGTCTGGAAAGACCATGGAAATGTCTGGATACACTCTGAAAAGTCTGGAGAGACCCTGGAAACAATCTGGAAAAGTCTGGAAAAACACTGGAAAAGTCTGGATATATTTTGGAAAAGTCTGGATATCATTCTGGAAAACTCTGGAAAGAACCTGGAAAAGTCCGACTACACTCTTGAATAGTCATGAAAAGTCTGGATACACTCTGGAAAAACCTGGATACACTGTGAAAATGGCCGAGTACACCATGGAAAAGTCTGAATACACCTCTGAACAGTATAGATACATCCAAGAAAGTCTGGAAATACCCTGGAAAAGTCTGACCAACCCAATCTAACCCATTTATATATGAGTAGCGGTTTTTTATATAATATATGTTCTTCTGAGCGAGGGAAGTTTGGGAGTAAACCTTTACTAGATGTATTTTGTTTTTTGCAACAGTGGTGGAGCAGTGTTTAGTGGTAGTAGAAAGAGGCGAGGTGGCTGTGAACCTTCTCAATCAGTAACTTGTTTGAAATTAACTCTGTGTTTCGGACTTCCATTGCCTAAAACTTTTAGTCCATATTCATGGAGACTTAAATCTGAAAACCATATATCGCTACTTACTTTTACTCCAAAGTTAAAATTTTAAAAAATTTTATCCTCTGTTTCCCCCCTTCAACCACCCACCACCCTACCCGAAAGTTAATCAGTTCATGGACAGCCCATAAAGGATTTTTGTACCAAATTTCGATAAAATCGATTAAGGCGTTCTTGAGTTATCGTGTATAGAGACAGACAACAGACAAAAGTTCGACAGACCGGCAGACAACTTTTTTTTCGTCGATTAAGGTGTTTTGGAACGTTAGTAGTAGAAAAGTCAAAATTTCACGATTTTAATAGTCCCCCGTACCATATTGGTATGGTGGACTAAAAAAAGGTTTTTTTCGTTATTTTCCTTTGTCTTGTTATACTCATTTTATTATTACTTGTTCTTTTGAAACTATGTTAAACTCCCCTTTAAAAGAAGAAGTAAACAAGTTTTTCGCGAAAAGAATATAAAATAAAAATAAAGTATCCAATTAGCCAACTCAAAACTTTGAATGCCATTTTTAAAAGGAATTTTAAATAAAAAAAGAATTTATCTTTGTATCTGAACTGAACCCAATAATTCCAGGAAATGTTTGTCATTTTATATAGAAATTACAATAAATATTTTTACTTACGACCAACGAAAAATATACTAATTTTGCGACCATTTCAACACGATTTTAATGGCTCATTTACGGTCCTAGGATAATAATAAAGCTTAAACGTGAACCACAAGATGGCATGACAGGCGGAGAAATTTTATTTGAGGCATAAATGCGAATTATTTTTCTATATTTTTAAGACAATAATATTTATTAAACGTAAATAAATCCAATATAATTTTAGTACCTAACCAAAAATAAGTCCCGTTGAATTTTCATATTACGCATTTTTAAGAAAAAAAAACCTTGTTTTTAAAAAGATATATGAAAAGTCCCTTAGTAATGGTAAAGCCATGATATCCTTTAAAAATATTTTCTTAAATACCTGTTAAATTATATTTAGATGTGCTAAAATACAACTTAGTAGGACACGTTTTTTGGTAAATTTAAATACTGTAAAGGTCTTTGATTGAAAGAAATTAATACCTCCATATGTTTTATACACTTTACACTTTGAAAAATTGCAATTTTTGCTGCTTTTTGGATAACAATTGCGAAATAAAAATCATATGCACGACACCACTCAAGGTGACAGGCAGACGACATAATTTTTAGTAAACATTTGCCTTAAATTATGTCCTACCAACACCATTCTCAACTAAAAAGCCAGTTAACTCATTTTCCTTTTAGTATCCTTTGGTATCCTATGATCGGTGCCATATTGACACCAAACTGACAGAAAATCCATGTTTTACTTGTCAATTTGGTTATAAAAATGGCAGCCATATTAGGCTAAAGGGCACTGAGGCGGTAGGAGTTAACAGGCTTTTTAGTTAAGAATGGTATTGGTCCTACATACATGACATACTTTTTTATAGGCTGCTGTCTGCTCTTCAACAACCTTAAATATTTTTACACGTCTCCATCTATCTCTAAAATTCTGCCCTATCTCTTTAAATATTTTTCATTTTAACAGAGAAAAAATGGTTTTTGGCAGGTTTTTTTTGAACGCCTAAAAAACAGTCAAAACTTGAAAAATTTAAGTGTTGTGTTATGTTCATTACTCTCAGATAAATTAAGACACTCGCCTGCTCACGACTTGTTATGTAACCTACTATAATGACTACCAAAACCTTATTTACTTATGATTTGTATAATATAATTTCCCTTTTCGTATTGGCGAATATGCGTAAACAAACGATCTTTTTTTGCTGCAGTGGTGAAGTCAGAAAGGGGCAGGGTGGCTGCGGACCTTACAAGGATGATAATATAAGTGAAAAAAAATGTTGATATTTTTACGCAAAAAAATAGTAGTTTTTATAACTGGCGTGGCTAAAATAATTTTTTTTTTCACGAGCGCAACGAGAAATTTTTTTTTGAATATTTATCAAAAAATCCAAGATAAAAACCGAAAAATACTTGAAAAACTTGAACACAGCAACAATTGACAGCTTACTAGTTTGAAAATAAAATTTATAATAATTTTATACTTTTTTCCAGTACCTGGATTTTAAATTTTGCATCCAATGGAGAGGACACTGATAACTAAGCTCTGAAAAATAAAAAATCAAGTTATGTTTAATTTAAATGAATTTTCTTAATCTTGACAAAGGTAAACGAAAAGAAGGAAAAATAAATGGTTTTCTTAATCGCGCTTCTGTCGTCAGTGACCTTACGATGGTAGTTTTATTTGTGATATTTTTTTGTATTTACGAAACGTTATTTTTCCGAAGACTTTATGAAAATATGAAGAATTGGCTGAAATTTTTCGTAAGATTAATATAAGATATTTTTAAATATTACCATTTTGCGCAATTTTGCTTTAAAAAAAGGGTTAAGCTCAGGAAGCGTCAAAATCGTGGTCAGCATGGACGGTCCAACCGAAACAGAGCTGACTGAAGCATCTGCACGAAGTCCTTTCTCCACCTAGGTGAGAAGGATGAGAGGCTACCAACAGGGCTCCTAACAGGAAACTATCGCTAGACTCTAATTCGCCCGATCCTAACCTATGCATCAACCGCCTGGGGCTATGCCGCGCCAAGTCACGTAAAACTCATACAAAATCTCGAAAATCGCTACAGACGTAACGCCCTTGACCTTCCATGGCATACATCATATGCTCGCCTTATGAGAGACAACAATCTCACCCCACTAACGACCTTTATATCCGAAAAAGCCCATAATGTTTATCAAAAAGCAGACACTCATTCAAATCCTCTTATATAGCTAGTTCTCATTTTCCCTCCTCATCCAAATCCCACTTCCCTCCCCATCCCCCTCCCCAGCAACAACAACAAATAGTTCTTTAGAACAGTCATGACATTTAAGCCCTTCAGGCAGCTAGTCTCGCCAAAAACCGACAAAACTTAGGCTACCTAGCGGTAGGGAGAGTTTAAGATAGACATAGATGTCCGCTAGCACTAAGCATTCTTCCAGATTGGGCCCTCTTACCGGGTGTTGTTGTTGTTGTTTTAGACTGTAACTGTCGCCTCAACAACCACCTAGAGACGCTGGGAATCGTCGAAGACTCAGAGAGTCGAAGGTTCATGAAGGACGTCCTTGCTTGTCCTTCTGGAGTGTTCTGCTCTGGCCAGGTCAGAAGAGACGCACCTTGGGAACTATCTGTTGGCTCCAGGCGATGTAAGAAGGTTGCAACGCAGAAAAATCTGTTCTTTTACGAAGGATGGGCTTCCAGGGCTAAACCATGGATAGTGGACGTGCAACGGGCCCAGCAAGATGGCCTACGTACATGAGAATTGGCCCACCCGCATTTCTACATTCATTCATTCAAGGGATAAGAATTTTTTTTCACCCGTGAACAAAAAATAAGTTTTTTGCATCGGTAACCGAAAAAGGCACGATTTTGTTACTTATGCGGACTGTGACTAAAATGGTCTTTTAGAAAATTGTACACGTTTATTGGGTAGGGTTCGAATTTAAAAACTTCTGAATCTTGTTAAATCATTTAAAACTAATTTATTAGTAGTAGTATGTCCAGTTCTAATCAAAATTAAAAAAGAAAGCAGATATTCCCAAAGCGATAGGTAATGCGATGCAGCAGTCGGAAATCAATCGACAGCAACACAATTCGACTTGATTTCCCCAAGGTGAAGTTTTTTTTTTAATATCCTGATCCCTGCGTACACGATAGACAGGGAAAAAGTGTCCATAATAATAAAAATGAAGGACGGACAGGTGGAAAATATTAATAAGTAAACAAGTTTTCCGGGAAAAGAATATAAAATGAGAATAAAGGGTCCGATTAGTCAACTCAAAACTTTGAATGCCCTTTTTTAAAAGAAATTTTAAATAAAAAAATAAGAATTTAGTTTTGCATCTGAAAACAACCCAATAATTTGACAAAACCTTTGCCGTTTAATACAAAAATTTGAATAAATATTATTTATACAGTAGCGCACCGAGTCTGGTTATGTTACATTTTTATTTTAAATTTACTTTCATTTATTATTTATTTGTAGAATGGTTTAAAGATCCTATTTTTATTTTTTTTTTGAAGGTCTAGGTTTATGGATTGAAGGATGATGATGATGAAGGATAATGAAACGTCCTTTTTTTAAAATACCAACGTGTCGCAAAATTTATTTGCTTCTTCAGGGCTCTAAAATTGAATGTACAATAAAAATAGTGTGGTTTTAAAATAATTTTTGTTAAAAAAATGTTATTATACAACCAGCAAAAGTTTAAAAAGTGAAACGTTAATTTTTTTATTTTTTAGTATAAGTTTGAGAAGACAAAAATAAACATAGCAATAACCGCAATCCAAGAAGAATAAACACAAAAAGTAAAAAACAGACTTACATTCAAGACGGTCGTTCCATGTGTCGATTTTATTGCCAATAGACGTCATCCTTAGGTAAATTTTTTATTAAAATTTAAAAAAAAACATAAACAAACACATTAAAATAATATTACTATGGCGAGTACTTCGTCCGTATTTAATCATTTTTTCGTTTCGTATTATAAAACATTTTTTACATTCAATTTTAGAGCCCTGAAGAAGCAAATAAATTTCTTATTTATCTTTAACCCTCCTCCCCCCCTCCCCGAAGTCAATTTCTGGATGTGCCACTGATTTATAAAGCATAAGAGATTTGCAATACCTATGTCATCTTATAAAAATCTATTACTATGTTTTCACGTGGAACTGAATACGGTTTTCATGAACCGATTTGAACACAACAACAATATAATTAAAATAAAGGTTATTATTCGTATCATCAGTCAGTTCGACACGATCCCAAAAAAAGCGCTATTGAACTTGGGCAGGGCCAGCGAAAAATAAAATTGAAGGTTTGAAAGTTAATTAAGTTCCACGTGAAAACGTAGAATATATATTAGCTTTAAAACATTTACCACGTTTTCATGTAGTATTGAATGCGTTTTCAATACGATTTATACTCTCAAAACCATCGTGAAAATGCAAATCAAAAAGCACATCCTAGTTTTTTTTTGTTGTCCCAATAGTTCAATACGCCTTTTTCTAAGAAAGTATCGGAATCTAGCTGAACAAACGAAAGTTTCAACCAGACTGGATTTATTTTATAGTTTATTCCGTGGGTGAGATAACCAAACTTTTATATTTGTTTACTAATGTACGAAATTTAAAAAAAAAACGGTACAATACAAAAAAACATATCTCAAAAATCTAATCGTGTTCAAAACGCGTTTATGAAAACCGAAAAGGTGAATCCTACTGAAAACGCATTCAGTTCTACGTAAAAACGTAGTAATTATTTACTTAGGAGGAAAGCAGATGCTAAAATCACCACTTCTGGGAATGTGATGGACTATAATAATAGCCTCTCCTAGGAGAGAAAATAAAGTTTGACTAATGTCTTTTTAATGAGCCTGCCTAAGCATTCTGACTCGAAATAGCTAAGTATCTCTATAACTCTGAGACATGGCTTGATAATCTTGGCTTACACGGTGATCCAAAAATGGTATTATTGACACACGGTTAATGACTAAAGTCTCCTATCCTATTCTATAATATTATATAGTATTCTATTTTCTTGTATTATATATTATTCTATTCTATACCCTTACCATAGTTTGATAATCTAGTGGGACATTTACTTTGTTTATACGGACCTCTTAAAGCGCTTTTATATAAGGACGGTTTAAAAATGTTGTCCGATAAACACCTCTAAAACCGTTTTAAGCACAAAATAAAGTCGATTCAGGACCCATTATTTAAACATAGAGAAATACTCAACCCTCGTTTTCAGAAAAATCTGTTGTCAACTAAGTTGTTTTATTTGTTTTTTCTTTAAAATGACATATTTAATGACATTTAATGGCATATATTATATTATATAAAGTGGCGCCCCCGGGGGGGGGGGGGGGTTTGGTTAATCCCCCCCTCCCGAGAAGCCTTTACTTTAAATTAAGTTTTTTTATTATTTATAATTAAACCCTAATTGCCAGGCCTATGGCCGCCCATCTACTACTACTACTACTACTACTATTCGAAAAATCTTTATTTAATGTGTTTTCACAGTATGGCGGAAAGGTTATATTAGAATAGAGCATAGTAGAAAAAATTATAAACATATATAATAGGATGAATACAGTAGGTATATCATATCATATCTCGGTAGCGTAGCCAGGGGGAGGAGGGGGTTGGGGTACAAACCCCTCCAGAGGATTCACCTCAATCTACAATAAATTAATCATGCAAGGGCGTCACGTGGGGAGCGCCAGAGGGAGCTTTATCCCGCTTTTTTTTAACCTTTAGTGCCGTTTGTAACGTGTAAGCTGTGATGCCTTTCAACAATTTTAAGTTTATTTAAGCAATTTTTATCAACCGCATTGATGCACCCCGATGCCAATTGGCTTCGGGGGGGGGGGGGGGTTAAGGATAAATAAAAAAAAACTTAATTTTAAGTAAAAATGTGACCACAATTTACATTAAAAAGAGCATTTTGATGATGATCCAAATTGAAAACAAATAAAAAAAATAAAACATTTTGATAGCGATCATGAACGATCGAAATCGTAAAAATGAAAGGTGTTATAGCGCCGCAAGCAAAAAATTTGGCAATTTATGATTTTTTAAAGATTGTTGTTAAAAATTAATGTCCTCTTGTATTTTATTTCTGCTGTTATTTGATTGTGCCAATTGTATACAATTAGGCTTCTCGGGGGGGGCGGGGATTAACCCCAAAACCTTTTCCCTCGGTGCGCCAGTGTCAACAGCATTCAAAACGTGTAAGAAAGGGAATTTTTCGTGTAATTTTCTTAAAATTTTCGCGTGCGGCGCATTATGCTATGGTTTTGGCAGCACCAAGTATTTTATTAAATGACAAAAAGCCTCCCCGGAGGCGATTTCTGACTTCGCCACTGATAAGGATATCTATTAGGAGAGAATAGAATAATATGTAATTAATAGAAGTATAATCTTCATCATTGAATGCAAATGTATGGAAGAGAATAAAATCAAATAAAATGTAAACCCATATAATAGAATGGATATTTAATAGCATATATTCGAATAGAATAGATTCGAATATAATCCTTTTCAGGTTTTGAAATATTTTCAATACACACTTTGTGTTGGGCCGCTTTGTATGTGCTTGAGAAACAAAGAGAAATATTATTAGCGGGAAGGAAACGGGTATAACAAAAGAAAATAAAATAAAATCCTAACCACTGCTCATATCTGTGGATGCAACAAATGACATCCTGCGTGGTTTATGTGAAGTATTGAATGGGGGCGCTTTATCGCAGGTTTGATTTAAAAGGTATTTTTCAAGAAAATATAGTAGTCTGGTGGAAATCAGAAACAGGTAAAAAATGATGGTATAAGAAATTTTTTCACCGATTTTGTTAGCTAAGATGCTCTATATTAAAAATCCGATTGATGTTACTCTGGCATTTTTGGGCATTTAAAAAAATTCAAGATGGTGCTCATTTTTAAGTAAAAAAGCTGAAATAAAAATATCTGAACAAAATACAGAATTAAACAAAGCGGATCCAAGTATCCCAGAATTGATGTATTAAGCTAGGAACACACGATGCAACTTTTCCATGCATCAAGTTTAGTTTTCACAAGATAAAAAAAGACGCAAGCAGATTGTGTCTCATTTTAACCTGTTATAAAAAAATTTGATGTTCCTACATGTTTTCTGTACTGGTTTCATAAAATCAGTCCGCCTCCGTTGGGGTAACCCCCAGACAAAAAATATGCCGTATTTGGATTACGGCGACCAAAGACCAAAAAAAATATTATTTTCTTTAGTTTGGTTACTTAAAAATGGCCGCCATATTGGATGTTACAAGATGCTCGAATGTACCAGAGTGGCATCAATCAAATTCTTAATATAGAGCATCTTGGCTAACAAAACCAGTAAAAAAATTTTTTTTCTCCCTTGAGGGGAAAATAGTTGATTGGAAACCAGACTCGAGTCAGAGATTAATCTATAACCTACAAATCTGGCTGCCTCTTTTGATTTTTTGACACTTTTAAGAAAGGGTACCTACCAAATGCGTTTTTTTGCTCGTTCTTCTTCTAGATGATATAAATGTGTCGATTACAGAAGGGATTTTTCATGTAGTAATAATATGAATAGTATATTCTTTTTCTTCAATATATCCTATAACATCCTAAAAACCTTCTTTAGATAAAATTTTATAAATTTAGTTCACATAAAAAACCCCCTCTACAATCGATATATATCACATTTTTATTATCTAATAGGGACTTATTGGGCTTTACTTTATAAGGTTTTACCATAATAAGAAAAAAACGTATTTTATTTAGGTCGAACCTTAACCATACTGAAAAAAAAGTGTTATTGGAATTCGCATTACTTTTGCTTATTCCTAACCTAAAATTTCTAACCTTGTAGGGATTTTCCCTAAAAAATTCTCGAAAAAGAATTATATCGTCAGTGTAGCTGAACCTTAACCTTGTAGGCTTCTCCAATTTATTCATTTTTCACATAAATTTTAAACATCCACAAGACTATTCTTGTTTATAATATATAATATATAAGAATATTAAAAAGCCGTGTCGTAAAACAAACCAACCATGACTATTATCTGTGCTAATTGAGGTTATGTTTAAAGATAAGGGACGTACGGTAACTATACCGAATTATTTTATTACGGTTCGCTTAATAAGTAGGTCACGCGCATGTTCAGATGTCAAAGGTCAATTTTCCTTAATAAGGGAACGCGAAAATGTACGCCCAATAAGTCCCTAATATTTAATTTACACCAATAAATTTTCTGACATCCTAAATAACGAAGTTGTACTCTTTGTTAACCACACTACAAAAATTTTCTGTGAAAAAAGCAAAGAAGCTTGCATACAAAATGTTCAAGAATCCCTCTTAACTCTTCAAAATTGGTTCACTGAAAAGAACCTTCAACTAAATGTAGAAAAGACTCAAATTATAGATTTTAATCTAAAACCTGACAGAGCAAACATAGACTACAATGACACTACATTATCAACTAAGGACAATGTGACTTTTCTGGGGATTGTGCTGGATGAAAGGCTGGACTGGCATGCTCACATAGATCAACACCGTTCTCAACTAAAAAGCCAGTAAACTCATTTTCGTTTTAGTATCCTTTGGCCTATGATCGGTGCTATATTGACACCAAATTGACAGAAAATCCATGTTTTACTTGTCAATTTGGTTATAAAAATGGCCGATACAATAGGCTAAAGAGCACTGAGGCAGTAGGACTTACCTGGCTTTTTAGTTGAGAACGGTGTTGCATAGATCATCTAGCAAACGGTATGAGTAGGTACTGCTACGCTCTGCGAGTGGTAAGGAAGACAGCGGGTTGCTCCGCTGCGCTGACAGCGTGCCATGCTTATGTGCAATCAAGAGTAAGGTATGGGGTGATCTTCTGGGGCGGAGTGGCGGAGGCAAAAAGAGTTCTTTTGCTACAGGAAAGATGTCTGAGAACAATATTTCAAAAAAATATCAAGACAGTTGTAGAAATATTTGACAAACTCAAATCTGATCATGGTCACAATACTAGATTCAAAGAAAACCTTAGCACTGAAACTGCCCACTTTACATACATCTTAAAAAATGTCAAACACAACATCTTGAAAGTCTGGAATACCCTGCCTCCCCCACATGCACATGAAAGGCTGGTCTGGCATGTTCACATAGATCATCTAGCAAACGGTATGGGTAGATACTGTTATGCTCTGCGAGTGGTAAGGAAGACAGTGGGTTGCTCTGCTGCGCTGACAGCGTGCCATGCTTATGTGCAATCAAGAGTGAGGTATGGGGTGATCTTTTGTCAATTGTAGAAATATATTTAATAATAATAACTTTCCTACAATGTTTAACTTGTACGTTGCAGAGTGCATCAAATTTATGTCAGAAAATCCAGATATCTTTGACAAACTCAAATCTGATCATGGTCACAATACAAGATTCAAAGAAAACCTTAGAACTGCAACTGCCTACTTTACATACATCTTAAAAAATGTCAAACACAACATCCTAAAAGTTTGGAATGCCCTGCCTCCCCCACTCTGTATGCTACCGTCAAAGGTTATAAATGGCAAAATAAAAACATTTTTGAGTTCTAAAGCTTATTACAGTCTAAATGAATTTTTCACGGATCGAGATGACAAAATAAAAAACAAATAGGTTAGCTAAGTATATAATATGTATTTACTTATATTTTTTAGTATTTTTTTGTGTTTTTTTTTATCTTAATTTTAACATAGGCTTTAAGCAGTACCCTCTCCAGATAGGCCGATCAACTCATATCGATTTAGTGTCCTTTTATCCACCTTCGCCGCCATTTTCACTCAAAAGTGACAGATAATCCATTAGTTTTCTGTCAAAATGGCGGCGAAGGTGGATAAAAGGACACTAAAACGATAAGAGCTGATCGGCCTATGTGGAGAGGGTAATGCTTTAAGTTTAACGTTTTTTTGACTATGGGTAAAATGTTTCTGTAAACGTGATCGAATAAAGAATCTATCTATACCTATGTATCTAATACACGAATATTCTTGGAATATTAATGCTCTACAATGTTCTTTTTGTGTTTACTGGGATGCGAAGTGAAACCACTTTTTTGACAATCCAATTGACAGATTACTCTTTTTTTATATTCACATTTTAATTTTTTGAATTTACCTACCTACTCCATCGGAAAGAGCACACGCTATCTTCACCTTTATTATCCTTGCCCTACACGAGAGTCGGAGCAAGTTTATCATATCAGTCCGATAACTTCTCCGCACCCCTCGGCTATAAACGCATTAAGCCCTGGTGTCACAGAATAGGTGGATATTATTAGTTTGGAGAGTTATCTTTGATTTCGTAGCTTATTAGCAATATGGAACATTATTAGCAATTTTTTGTGAGCTTACTATAGTTACTATTGTTCTCCTATTTTAATTGCATCGGTCTGAGACATATCAAGCTTACCAGGAAATGTTCCCCCTGCACCCCTCTGCCCATGAAAATGTATAGTTATCGTTGACAGATATACGGGGTCGAAGGGTGTACAAGCGGGTCTCATACGCCATTTTCCTAGTAAGTTCTAGTATGCTAGAAAAAGAGAACAATAGTATAGTACGACCATAGGTCTAAGAGACTCATTATAAATGCTAATTCCTTACTCTAATAAACACCTATTGTTCGGGGTGAGAAAGTAAATAAAAAAAAGCTGTAAACATGCTATCATTTCTGAGGACACGTTTTTGGCCGAATTAAAATTTATCAACTTTATGACTAATTACGAAACGTTATAACATTAGGGCTTGATTACGTTACAAATTATTTTCTTAAAATAATTAGAACAGGCTTAAGATACCAAGCTGATTTGTAGTTTTGAAAATCAGTTAGCGGTTGGTGTTTGGTTACAAAAAAAGTTGTAATTGTGATTGTATGGAAAATGTTTCTTCCGTGGGAAGAACAACCGAGTACGTCACGTGGAGATACGGGGAATAATGGCGTTACAAGAGAAATAAGTGATAAAAAACTATTTAAAAGCGATATTTTGTCACTTGATAAAAAAAGTGATATTTGACGTTTATACCACCCTTCTTGAACGTGGGTTATCAAAATTTGATGCAGTGAAGGAAGCGGCAGTTTTAACACGAAGATCGGTAAAAACAGTGTGGCGTGTAGTAAATAAACCGATAGTTGGGAGAAGAAAAAGGAAGGATTCTAATACTTCTAAGAAATTGGACATAGTTTATGTGGATATATCAAACGTATAGAGAACAAATGATTCCGACTTTACAAACATTAATTCAAAGATTAAAAAAAGATGATACAGGAATACAGTGTTGCTGTGAGACACTGAGAAAATGTATTTTAAAAAACGGTTAAAAAAAAATAAAAAATAAACGGCAAGTGATTATGGAATCGGCCCGTTTCAAAAATTGGAGGATGGAATATTTAATTGCAATACACGAGTATAGGGAAAGTAATAGGGATAATGTTCTCGATGAAACTTGGTTTGAGACCCATGAAATTCCAGATAAAGGTTGAGTAGATTTGTCGGGTCACTGCACAACTAAAGTTCCATTAAATAAAGGAAAGCGTATCACAATTATTTAAAGACTGGTTCAAGTATAAACTGTTATCCAATAAACCTCCAAATAGTGTAATTGTGATGGATAATGCGAGCTACCACAGAGACTTCCTCCTTACCATTGCATGTTTAGTCCAATTGAATACATATTGCATAAGCTAAAAGCAGCGGTTAAAAGAAATAATGTTTTGCCAACTTTAAATTCTTCTGTGGTAGTTTTAATTAGGTCGGCGGCGTAGAAATATCATATGTAAATATAGATCTGCTACCCAGAGAAAAAAATATCATAGACTTTAATACAATTGCGGTTATTGCTTACTAGTCCAACCAAATTAAAATAAAAGACAAAAAAATTTTCAACAGCGGTTTGATGACTGGAAATGATAAAGGGGCTTTTGATAAACGTTTAAAAAAAATGCGTGAGTGGGGCTTTTGCGGGGTGGATTTGGTAGGGAAAGGGGGAGAAAAATGGTATTGTTGTAGTTTCCGGCAAAACTAAACGTCATAGAGTAAAAACGTCAACACAAAAATTGTAGACGGTGCAAAGTTCTGTAACTTTTGTAAATGTGACTTTTTCACATAACCTCAAAATCTTCGAGAAAAATGCGAAAAATCGTAATATTTTTATTTTTCATTTCCGCACAAATAATTGTATTTTCAGGAAACTTTGCCAAAATATACTCCTCTGTGTCTTTAATGCCTACAATATTTTTTAGGTAAAAAAGTTTTAACATTTTTTAAGATATGAATTTTTTTCTGTCCAAATCACTTTTTTTTCAATACAAAATTCTACACAGGAAATTTCTTGTAGTATTTTTTCAGGTTGCTCATTTTTTTTGTTTTGACACATACTTTTTGGTAGGATAATAAAAAATTATAGTTACAATTAAAAAACATGCTCAGAATTACAAAAAAATAAATAATGGCTTTTGCAATTTTTCAGCAATTGTTGATAATTTCCGTCAATTAAAAAAAATCAACAACCGATTACATCTATACTATTTATACGAAAAAAATACAAAGGAGACGGTATTCAATTTACTATGTTTATACGTGCCTAAAACCGGTTTTATATAAGAACGGTTTTAAATAAAGTCGTTTTCTCCCTCATTAAAATCGTTTTCTAACAGCTGATCGATGTACTGGCAATCCTCTTACCTTACAACATATATATTGTTATATTAAAAAATCCTTATATAACATAAACGCAAATAAAACAACTAAGTTAACAATTTTTTTCCGGTTTAAAATTAAATTGATTTAGTATTTAAAATTGTTCTAATGGTATGTTTAGGACAAGCATTTTTAAACCGTCCTTTGTTTAAAAGCGCTTTAAGAGTACCGTATAAACAAAGTAATTGTTTGACCTAAAACTTTATTTTTGTGCAATATTTCTATTAATATCTTATTTCGATTAGTAAGGTGTCATACATAAAAAAATTGTTTGTCGTAGAATCTATTGGTTAGGTAGTTAAATTTGAATCTTGAATTGTAATTTTTATGTTTTCAAAAATAGCATAATTTTCTAAATTTTTACAATGAATATTTATATTACTGGCTCTCGAAAAATAGTAAGAGCTTATTAGGCTTAATTAAAAAATTAATTTTTACTTAATTTATTTTTAATTTCCGTCAAGAAGATAAAATTTTTAGCTATTTCCGTCCAACAATTATTTCGCTAGAAATAGAAAAAATACGCCTCTCCTATTATCCTGATTTAAACAGAGTTTACAAAAAAAGGTCATACAAAAGTTTTTTTCTTAAGGAAAGCAGTTTAGATACAAAAATACATATTTACTAAAATGATCAAAAAAATGTTTTGTACAACTGAGTGGTGTAATCGATTCTTGATTTTTTTTAAATTAAAATAAATTATAAGCAATTACTGAAAAATGATATGTTCGTAATGCATGTTTTTTAATTGTAACTATAATTTTTTATTATCTCACCAAAAAGTATATGTCAAAACAAAAAAAAAATGAGTAATGTTAAAAAATTCTACTCAGGAAAATTCTCGTTAAAATTAAAAAATAAATTAATATTGAAAACGACAATTGATTTTGCAATTTCGGCTTAATAAACACTTTAATAGATTACCTAACGATTTTTCGTGAGCCAGTAATATAAACATCCATTTTAAAAATTTAGAAAAAAATTACATTCATAATAGACACGGATTTTAGATTCAAATTTATTTAGAAGGTAAAAAAAATAATTTTAAATAATATATTAAAAAAATATATTTTAATTCTTAAAATAAAATAAAAAAATAAGTGCACCAATCGGTTCTACGACAAACTACTTTTTGTTTATGTATGACACTTTATTAATCGTAATAAGATGTTTGTAGTAATACTGCACAAATATAAAGTTTTAAACAAATGACGGTTTGAAAATGTTTGTCCGAAGCATATCGTTAGAACAATTTTAAATACTAAATCAATTTTATTTTAAACCGGAAAAAAAATTGTTAACTTAGTTGTTTTATTTGCGGTTAAAACAAATGCAATATAAGATTTTTTTATTATAACAATATATATGTTTTAATTTTTGGTAAACTGTAAGGTAAGAGGACTGACAGTACATCGACCAGATGTTAGAAAACGATTTTAATGAAGAAGAAAGAGACTTTATTTAAAACCGTTCTTATATAAAACCGGTTTTAGGCACGTATAAACGTAGTAAATTAATTACCGTCTACTTTGTTGATTTATTTTTTTAAATTGAAAGAAATTATCAACAAAGAAATGAAAAATTCCTTATTGCAAAAGCCATTATTTGTTTTTTTCCATTTCTGAGCATGTTTTTTAATCGTTACTATAATTTTTTTTCATCCCACCAAAAAGTATATATAATACTATGAGAATTTTCCTGAGTAGAATTTTTGATTGAAAAAAAAGCGATTTCAACCGAGAAAAATTAATATCTCAAAAATGTTTTAACCTTTTTATCTAAACAAAATTGTAGGCATTAAGGACACAGACAGGTATACTTTAACCAAGTTTCGTGAAAATGCAATTATTTTTGGGAAATGAAAAATAAAAATATTACGACTTTTTGCATTTTTCTCCTAAATTTTGAGGTTATGTCAAAAAATGACATTTACAACGTTCAGTTTTGCCGGAAATTGCAATAATACCATTTTTCTCCCTCTTTCCCCCCACCAAATCCATCCCGCAAGAGCCCCACTCACGCATTTTTTTAAAAACGTTTATTAGAAGCTGAATTGCTGTTAAAATTTTTTAATTTTTTTCTCGCTAAATCAGTTAATCCGATCGGTCTATACACATAGTACAAGCGTTCGCAGTAAAAATTATGATGGATAGGTAACCCTCGCCATTTTTTGATAATATGGCACTTTCTCGTCCTGAATACGAAATGGACAATCCTGTACCTCAAAAATTGTGGATATGGGCTCGGCACACCCATCCAAGGGTGGGTAATTTTAGAGAGTGGTGTGTCGAACCCTTATCCATGAATGGGGTCCGGCACACCAGTTGATTTTGGTCTGGTTGTACTACTACATCATATATGTGAAAATGGTGGGGGTTACCCTATCCATCACGTGACCTCTAAAACTGCCCACCTTTAAATTCGTGTACCGAGTCCTTAGGGTTAGTCCAGGACGATAAAATGCACAATGCTGCGAACGCCTGTACTTTGTGTAAGCAATAACCGCAATTGTATTAACACCAATAAGGAATTGAATTGAAATAGGTAACACCGTACTGATGAGCACGACTAGTGCGAAACTATCAACACTGTTTTAGTTACTGTCTCTATAAAAAAATATTTTTAAATACTGCGTTAATTCAGCCTATTTTTACCTTGTTTTGCACAGCGCAATAAATTTTGAAAAAGCACAAAATCTCCCGCATAACAAACAACAAATTTAAAACTCCCAAATCAAATTGTGGTCCCCAAATGCCCATAAAGTTCCAGGGCTACCAACGTATTCGTTGTTCCCGAAACCCTCCCCTAAATAGCCGGGAATATTTATTTTTATTGGTTGCGTATTTTATTATCGTTTTGAAATAAAACGAGGGTCCGTAAAGGATCGCAATACCAATCAGTATTTGCAAAATATTGGGTAAATAATAGGGACTTATCGGTACATAAAGTAGGCATAGCCTGACTCGGCACTATTTCTGACAGTTCCGTATGAAGGTTGAAAGATTTCTGACAGTTTTGTCATATAAGGCAGGCACAAACATTATGAAAGTCGACATTATTTTCATAGCATATTTAGATAAAAACAATGTCAGAATTCTTTTAAACTTCGTGCGGAATTGTCAAACATAGTACCGTCTTTATTAAAGTCAGGCTAAACCGACTTCATGTACCGATAAGTCCCTAATAGGGAATTATTGAAATACGGCCGCACTGGATAGTGCCCACTTAGCGCCGACCTTAACACAGGCTGTGCCTGGCTCTAAAAGGTGAAAATTATAGAATTATTGAACGCGCCTCTAGCAAAACGGTGACGATACGACTTTATTTCTAACCTACAAATATATGCTGCCTGTGTTCGAAATTCTGTGTTTTTTTTTATATTTTGCGTGATCAAAAGCATGGATGATGTGTTGGAAGCAGAGGTCTTTGTGGAGGGTGGAGAGAAGGACCATTTAGAGTTCTGAATGGATTTTGTTGAACTACTTCTCGTAGCAAACAAACATTGTCTTCATCGGTAAAACGAAGTATTTGAGCCTCGCTTTTTTTAATTTTCTTGTGCTATGTCATCCGACTTTATAAAAATATAACTATTTTTTCCCAATTTTTGCTTTTTTGGCCGTCACAACACAAAAAATTCCCGAAAGTAGGGTTAAGGTAAAAAAATGGCGAATAGTTGTCAAAAACGTCAAATAGGGCTAGACACAGCCAAGATGCGGCCCAGTATAATTCCTCCACAAATAAGGGCAGGTCCTAACCTTATTAGTGTCGGCACTAAATATGGTCGTTCTTGCGCTTGCGTATCTGTCAACAGCGTCAAAATAGTGCCTGGCCTTATTAGTGCCGGGCCCTAACTGCGTTTCAATAATTCCCTAATGATAAGGCTGAAGGCACAATTAGAAATTCAAGTGTAGATACTACTAATAGAGGTTAAGTTAAAATAACAACTACAGACAGATACAAAATAACAAAGTTTTGGTATTTTTTCTCTTGTAATTTGTAACTTAAATTTGTATTTTTAATTGTACCTCCAGCTTAAATACATATGCAACTTGTGAGAAAGTGACTTTATAACACTCGTGTGTTTTGCACTCGGTTACCGCCTCGCACAAAAATATCCACAGTCCTGTGAAATTAGTTCTTTTCTACGCCTGTTATTTAGTAGACTATTTTCTACGAGCACGCGGAAAAACGTCTTTACGCACTTAGTTGCGTGCGGAAAGTAGTACGTTTTTACAACTAGTGGCTAGTTGTTTTAAAGAACGAATGCAGCGAGTAATTTAAAAACGTAAGTAAAAAAAACACAATATAGCCGCGAGTTGTAAACACTCTTTTTTTAATACCTCAACAAACGTAATAACATATGTACAAAAAATAAGAATACAATAGTAGGTTTCACAACTAGCGCAGCAAGGTATTTAAAAACGCGAGTAAAAAAACTCAACAGTTTAGCCGCGAGTTGTTAACACTACAAGGCGGCTAGTAAATGAAATAACATAGCGATGTCCCTTTCTACTCGGTGACGTTCATTGTTGCGACATTTTAATCTTTGACAGTTTGATATTCTGACGATGTTTTCAAATGATTTTTTCGTAAATACTTGGTGAAAATTGGCGGAAATGGCTTAATTTTTATGCAAGAATAATTAGATTTTTTGAATATTACTATTTTCCGCTATTTCTCTTTAATTTTGGTTAAAAAATGGACAGAAATCTTTTTTTGCACCCGTGAAAAAAAAAAGTTTTTTTCCACGAGCGTGCGGAAAAAGCTTTTCTCGCACTCATTTCCGTGCGGAAAGTGCCACTTTTTCGCACGCCGTGAGTGTACACGCTGTTGAGCAAAAAAATTTTTTCACTTACGATGTTGAGCAAAGAGCCTTATTAGAAGTGTCAAAACTGCCAAAAAAAACAAAAGCTAAAATCTGTCAACAAAAAGTCATGGCCAACTTGGCCAAAAATTGGACCGGAGAAGGACCAAGGGACTCTGAACAATTGAACAGAAAGGTCCTTTCATGAGAGTGGAAATATCTCAAAAGAACATGCCTTGTAGTGTAGTACTTTCCGCACGAAAAATCGTAGGGAAAGTGGCTATTTTCCGGTCGTTTGCAAAAAAAAATTAGTTGATATTTTTTTATTTTTGATTGCATAAAAGAGTTAATGATCTGTCTAATCCGTGATCGTTATCAGCTCAATAACGAACAAAATCATGACAAATTGAGACTACTGTGTTTTCGACTGCCGCCCATTATTTTATCGGTCAGCCGACCATGAGAAATGCATGGTCTAATTTATGGGCATTTTCTTAAGTGTATTGATTGTTGGTCGTGGTTTGGACAAGCGAAGCAGCACAGCCTAAATACCGGTCACTAATACTTTTTTCGATATTTGAACTCATTTTTTTGAAGAGAGAGAAAAATAAGCCCATCATGTTGTTCCATATACGGGTTGGGTTGGTCTACTAAAATCAAATGGTCAACAATTCGAACGCGTAGTTTTATACAATGGTTTATCAACTCAACGAGAGCTGGATAACTTGAATAAGTCTGTGCAAGAACCGAACAGACCAAAGCATCTTCGAAACGAAATGAATATTCTGTAGTTGCGAACTTAATACAACTCTCCGAATTTGTGTGATTCGTTGTTATGTTTAGCATTCTATATTACAACAGCGCGAGCGTAGAGAAATGGACGCCGAATTTTGAACCCGTTTTCAAAACAAAATATATATTTGTGAGAGCACAAAGGATCAGAACAAACATATATGAAGGTCACTGATTAGGCACTAAAACTGTACCAAACGAAAGAAACCCAAAACCACGGTATTAGTATATTTACAAACTGAAATTTAAACATTGAGGTTATCTAAAAGCTCAATCAAGAAAACTTTCCTTACTGAAAGCCCACCCATTTCAAAGCTGCAGCTCTCATCAGTACAGGTTGGTGTAAGCCAAGGTGCAAGCAGAGATGAGAGATCCGAAATCGCTGTATTCGACAAGACATTTCAGCAGTGACGGAAATGGAAACAAAATTTACATGTAAGTTTTTCAATACTTTTCCGACCCTAAAACCGCTTTAAAGCGATAAGCCGCTTTCCTAAAAATCTTTTAAATAAAATCGATTTAGTGGCTGAAATGTTTTCAGCGACATAATTTTTAAACCGTCCTGATATAAAAGCAATTCAAGAGGCCCGTATAAAAAATTGGTGCTAGAAAGTACGGATAGTCCACCATACAATCAATTATTTTATGTTGAAAGCAAATGGAAAATATCTCGAAAACTGTATCTTTGAAAGATTTGAACCTTATAACAAAATTCTTGTGTAATATTTACGAAAACCAAAATCTGAAAACCGCATATCAATAGCTACTCTACTTCTAAAGTTTTTTTTTTTAAATATATTTTAAGGTTTTCTTCAAATAACTCGGATACTAAAGCTCCCACGAATTTGGACTTTATATCAAAAATCGTAGTCCATAATTATGGAGACTTGCTTTTGTTCCAAGGTTACAATTTTTTTAAAATATTTTATCCCCCTTTCCCCCCTTTAACCTTCCACCACCCTACCCAAAAGTTATTCAGTTCATGGACAGCTGATAGAGGATTTTTGTACCAAATTTTGTTATAATCGATTAGGGAGTTCTTCAGTTATCGTGTATACAGACAGAAAACAGACAACAGACAACAAACCGACAGACAACTTTTTTTTTCGTCGATTAAGGTGTTTTGGAACTTTGGTAAGTCGTTTTTGATAAAATTAAGAAGGGTCATAATTATAATAATAACAAAATTCTTGTGTAATATTTACGAAAACCAAAATCTGAAAACCGCATATCAATAGCTACTCTACTTCTAAAGTTATGATTTTTTTTTTTAATATATTTTAAGGTTTTCTTCAAATAACTGGGATACTAAAGCTCCCACGAATTTGGACTTTATATCAAAACTCGTAGTCCATATTCATGGAGACTTGCTTTGGTTTCAAGGTTACAATTTTTTTAAAATATTTTATCCCCCTTTCCCCCTTTAACCTTCCACCACCCTACCCAAAAGTTATTCAGTTCATGGACAGCTGATAGAGGATTTTTGTACCAAATTTTGTTATAATCGATTAGGGCGTTCTTCATTTATCGTGTATACAGACAGAAAACAGACAACAGACAACAAACCGACAGACAACTTTTTGTTTTTGTCGATTAAGGTGTTTTGGAACCTTGGTAACTCGTTTTTGATAAAATTAAGAAGAGTCATAATTTATGTATGGTGCTTAAAACCAAAAATTTCTAAAATTTTCTAAAATAGGGTAAACCCTTTTAGTAAATCCCACTGTTAAAGTCTTATATCTCAACAAATATTTATGACAAGTTATACAAGCCATATATTTTTAACATCGGGAAAATAAGCCCAATTTAAAAATCAAATGGTAATGGAAGCAGTTATTAGATTGGATTTAATGTTAGATTTTAAATTAAGTTAAACCTAATTAGGGATATTTGTTTTGTATTAAATTTAGTATATTGTACATTTTTGTAATTTGAAAAATACAAATAAATGATATTTGAAAATTAATAATGAAATATACATATTTCGCAGTGCCGACAAAGTAATTTTACTTTTAAGTAGGTGGATACATCAATTTTTAATTTTTCTGCGAAAAACACACCATAAAGCCGCACATTTTTCCATTATCCTGATCTAAAATAGTAGTTTTAACAACTAGTGGCTAAAATAGTGCTTTTTTTACCAGCGTTGGTTTAAATAACGAACGCAGTAAGGTATTTAAAAACGCGAGTAAAAAAAGCACAATTTAGCCGCGAGTTGTCAACAATATTTTTTTTAATACCTTTATCAAGAAATCCAAGAAGAACAGAAAAATACTTTTTTTTAATACCTTCTAATCTTTGACAATTTGATATTTTGACGATGTTTTTAAATGAGTTTTTCGTAAATACTTGGTGAAAACTGGCGAAAAAGAGTTAATTTTTAGGCAAGAATAATTAGATTTTTTCAATATTACTATTTTCCACTATTTCTCTTTAACTTTGGGTAAAAAACGGACCGAAATCTTTTTTTGCGCCCGTGATAAAAAAAAGGTTTTTTTGCATCGGTAACCAAAAAAGTCATGCTTTAGTTATCTGCAGACAGTTACTAAAATCATGTTTTTGATGAAGATATAAAAAAATAATATTTTCCATTTAGAAATAGTATTAGAAAATTAAAATTATCTGCAAACTCCAAAATAGGCGCCAATCTAACGGCAGCCGACCGGCGGCCTCACTTTCGTCTCATAGCGGATATACTTAGCAGCATCTCCTGTCACGTACGAAAGGTAATCTTTTATATTCTAAGCCTTAAGGTGTCTAAAATATAATGAAATCAAATCAAATCAAAAAGTACTTTATTTAGACAATAAATAAATATTGCCAAGTGGCGTCGTTTACAATAATACTAGATTTTCTATAGTAAATTTAAAAAAGAACCGGCTCCGGTTAATACAAAACAGTATAAAACTGAATTGTTTTTTTACGAGATTAAAATATATACATATACACAAAATAAGTAAATTCACAATGACAAACATCATACTAATGCATAAATAAATAAAACAGGAATTTAAGTATTTGCAAAATTAAAAAAAAATATATCATAAAACTTACGTGTTAAGAAATTCGTCCAACTTATAATATGGATTGTCTTTAAGAAAATATTTAAGTTTATTTTTAAATAATCTAGGTGGGGATGCAGATCAAATTTCACTATTTAAGAAATTTTAAAATATAGTTTCGTTAGTTGTGCCTCTGTAATTTATTTCATTAATTGCGAAGGACTTTTACCGTTTCAATAAAAATCCAATCAATATATTTTAATTTCTTATCATTTCTGGCTCACGAATCAGAGAGGATATTTGAAATTACAACTTGAAAACGCTATTATTACCGGCTAAGCGCCGGTCGCTACTTAACAAAATGGCTTCTTTAACACCACTTAATTTCTCTTAAATTAATTTTAATTGAAAAAATAGATCATTAGAAAGGCGTAAGCGAGGAATGCTTTTTCGGCTAAGCTATGATTAAGTTTTCGGCCGGATTGAAAGTAATTAGGGAAATATGTCTGCCGAAACTTTGATTTTGTTTGGTTTCTGAATTGGCAGATCATCAACAAGTCTCATTTTTAGACCAACTACAGTAAAGAACTTTGCACTTAATACTCGAAAAAATCATAACAATCCTCTGGTATGAGCTACATGTCTATCTAAACATTAGAGAGCGAAAGGGAAAGAGACATTTGGCGGAGACGGATTAGTATGAAATGAACGAGAAAGTATCGGGGATGACAAATATTTTTGACAGAAAGATGGTCTACCCATGGGATTTCCACTTTCACCGGTAGTGGCCAACATCTTTATGGAATCCGTTGAAGAAGAAGCTCTGCAAACATCATGTCAGAAACCCAAACTATGGCTAAGATATATGGACGACATATTCATCATCTGGGAAAAGGACCACAACACACTAGAACAATTCTTCAATCATGTCAACAGCATAAGAAACTACATCAAATTCACTCTGGAAAAAGAAGAAAGTTGTCAGCTCCTTTTCTCGACGTTCTAGTCACCAAAAATAATTCAACCATAATCACTTCCGTATATCGCAAACTGGGAATTGCAAAATATCTCATGGATCGAGCCACCCACATCGGCAATACAGAAGAAGCTTTAAATAAAGAAAAGTCAAAAACTCGATCCGATCTGCGAAGGAATAGTTTCTCCAACTATACGATCAATAAAACTCGTCGGACCACACCAACACCAAAGCGTACAGACGTAAATACTGAAAGAAAGGCGACACTTATAATTCCATACGTCAAAGGAATCTCAGAAAAGATAAGAAGGATACCAATACCATCTTCGGACTGCCTTCAAAACGACCACAACAATAAGAAATTAACTGACAAAAACCAAACCAAAACGCAACGACACCAAGAACTGAATCTACCAGGTACCATCGGAGAAACCAGCCGACCTACGGAAGTCTTTGCAACCATCAGTCACCTAGATACCAATATATCGTTAAATTTATAGCGCCTCACTTACCTTTTCTACCTGCATATTTAAGTGAAGAATAAACTTACTTTTGCCTACAGTATATTAAGAATCATCGGAAGTCGGAAATTTTCAGAAACCTAAGTTCTCCTGAAGAGACCAAAAAAGGGTCGAAACTAGTCGACAGAAAAAAGGCAAAGTCAGTGTGTGACAACAGACAGATATTTTTAAAAAAGAATCGAGAGTTTGAGACAGTAATGTGTTTGAAATTAACTCTGTGTTTCGGACTTCCATTGTCTATATTTTATTTATACACGACGCGACGTTTCGATCAGTACAATCTCTGGTCGTCTTCAGGTGCAAACTACAATCAATTCCTAAGGCTACGTACTTATATACTGTGGGAAATCACTTAACCGTGAAATTTAAGAAGTTGGCACTTGGTTTACTGAAGATACCCTGATTCTGCCCAATAAAAACAACAAAAACAAGGAATTTTCGTTTTTTCTATTGTGACTCCTTGTGCAAAACCTTGCTTCTGTCCACTTCATTCGATGTTGTTTTGACCATGCATGTTCGGCAATTCCTGATTTCGTTGTTTCAACTCTTTCATCTATGTATAATTCACCACACTTACAAGGAACTTGGTAAATGCATTCCTTATTTTGTTTGTTCTCCAGTTTTGTTTTGCTGAGAAGACTTCGAATTGTTTTACTAGATTTAAAAGCTGTTTTAATATTAAAGTTGTTCGCTACTCTTCGAATTTTCTCTGATAATCCTTTAACGTATGGAATTGTAAGGAATACATTTGTCTGGTTTGGGTCTGGTAATCTCTGTCCTGTTTGTTGAAAAATAACCATTCTGCTGCAGATTCTTCTTAATATTTCTTATTTCAATTTCCAAGTCATAAAAATTGTTACAATTTGAACGGCTCTGTTATACAAAGTTCTTATTATGCCTCGTTTGGTTGTAGCAGAATGATTTGAACCTTGATTTAAATATTGTCCTGTGTGAGTGGGTTTACGATAGACTGTTCTTCTGATGTCGCTTTTTACCCGTTTGACAAGTACATCTAGAAAAGGAATTTGAAAACAACAATACCGGAGAAAAAACAAAATAAGGAATGCGTTTACCAAGTTCTTCACGAGTGTGGTGAATCATACATGGGCGAAACAAAAAGGCCACTATCTATTGGGCTTAAGGAACATCAGACGAATACCCGAAGAGGCAACACAACGAAATCAGGAATTGCCGAACATGCATGGTCAAAACAACACCGAATGAAGTGGACAGAAGCAAAGGTTTTGCACAACCACTGACAAACGAACAAAATTTTTTCTTTGTGAATTTACGCAGTGGGTTTTAACATATTTTTGAAAAAAATTTTCTTAACTTAGTGGCGAAAAACCCAAAAAAAAGTAGTTTCAACAAATTTTTTGAATTTGTTTTACAGCGGGTTGTTAGAGTTTTATTCAGTACTTGTGTCTATGCATTAGCCAGGGAAGTAGTTGTTTAGCAGTTGTCTGTATTTCCTGCAGGAAAATGGGAATTGTATACATGTTTGCAAAAAGTCGATTAAGTTGCAAAAAATCGATTAAGTTGCAAAAAATCAATTAAGTTACAAAAGATCGTCTTAGTTGTAAAAAATCGACTTAGTTGCAGAAGATCGACAAAGTTGCAAAAAAATCAATCAAGTTGCACAAAAAAGGAAATATTTTAAAAAATAAAGAAGATCTAAAAAAACTGCTTCAAAGTAAATAAATAGTAACGCGCGATTTATACTAGCATTAAATTTGTTTATAAAAAAGTGTTTTTCGTTAGTGGGAAACTGACAAAGGCTAATTTTTAAACCGTCACCCCGCTGTTTGATTTATTTGAACATCCCAATTTCAAAATAAACAGTAGTTTCGCAAAAATACCAATTAATCTAATTAAATGTGCGTTTGTTTTTCGTGTGTGTTGGCCAACCTAATTCGAATCGATGGGCGCGCATATTTTACTAAATTAACAATAAAAATATAACATTTTGGTACATCGGCGACCGTCAGTTTTTGTTTACTCAAGCGTTTTAAACATGCCAAAACTTTTTCCAATTGCCACCATTTTTTAAATCTATGTGCATCGATGGGTTTGGGGGGTCTCTGGTACTTTTAGACGAGATCGAGAAAATTCAACCCCTTTTTGCAGGGCCCGTATTCGACGCATATTTTCATAATTTTTTTATTATTTTTTACTTAGTTCATAAAATGTTCATATTTTTGTAGGGTTCACTCCTTTTTGGTCTTCAAATTTTTAAGTCGGTCGAGTTTTTGGTTCTGGCCTTTGGCCTTGACTAAGTTTTAGATTTCTACTCCTTGACGGTTTTACTTTAGCTTTGTAGATGTTTTTGTTAAAGATACCTAATACTTTTTTAGTGAAACTTAAGTACCTTATATTTATTTTGTTTTTTACTTTTTTATTGTTCATTTGGTAATAAACCCTTATAATAATTAATATATAGGGTGGGCCAGGTGTGTTGACGTAAGTGCTCGATTTTTAAAGATATTAGTTTTTTAGAAATATAAAACGTGATACTTTTTCGATTCAGTTTAAAATTTAAAACTTCTCAACAATCCAAGATGGCGGACAGTTTTAAAATATGTGTAATTTTCACCCCACCTGAAAAAAAATTATGTGCGACAATGAACAAACTTTAAAGCTTTCACCACAAACGCTCATTGTTTGTGTGTATATTCACGTATCATTTAATTAAATCGGTTAAAAAATGAAAAAGTTATAAGCTTTTAGATTATGGGTGTTTGGGCTTAACATTGGAAAAGTATCACAAAATTATGTACATATTTTTTCAATTACTATAACTTAAAATTATTGTTTTAAAGTGACATAACATGAGAATTGCGTCCCTTTGTTCAATTTTGACATTAGAAAAAATTCAGGATGGCGGATAGTTTTAAAAAGAGTTAGGTTTTATACGCCTTATTTTTTTTTCAGTAAGACACTGCACAAAATATAAATTAGTATTTCCAAATCTCCATTTTTTCTTCGTATATCGAGGTATCACATAATTAACTCGGGATAAAAAATAAAAAAGGTATGGTTATTTAGATTCTTACAGTGGGATTTACTACAAGGGTTTAGCCTATTTTAGACAGGTCCTAAGTTTAAGTGAAATAGTTGGTTTTAAGCATTTTATACCAACTTCCTTGAGTTTTAGTCATAGGGTGATTTATAAGAATAATTTTAATTATTTTTTTTATTGAATAATCATCTTAACACAATCTTTTGTTGGATTTAAAAAGAAAATTTCTATTTAAAAGAAGTTTTTTTTTAACCCTAGGGGTGATCTAAATGGTAAACACTCTGTTGAGCAAATTAAAATTGACGTTATATGTCACTCTTATCAAAACTTACCCTTGTTTATTGATTTTCGCGATTAATACTCACTGTCACAAAACCATTTCGATATGTAATCATAAAATAAGAATTAGATTAACTTTGTATTTATTTAAAAGGGGTTTTTATCTATCGAAAGTATAAAAAAACTTTACAAACACAATCCCATCGCAATCGCAAACCACAAATAAAAATATTTCATCAAAGAAGGTCATGAAAAAAAATACGGCTAAAAACAGACCTGAATCCAACTGATGAGTTCACACAAGAGTCATGTCGGCTCAACTAACTGTTCGGTGCCCGGTTCTCTGGTAGAACATGATAACAAGGTCATTAGCAAAGTACCGATAAAAACTGCAGAGTTGAGACTTTTGAGTGTGATCTTTCAGTGGAAAGATTTGTTTGATGATTAAGCTTTTAGATAAACTCAATATCTTAATTTCAGTTCTGTTTGTAAATAAACGAATAGGTACAGTTGTTGCGGATTTTTTTCATTAGAGACAGTTTTCGTGCATAATCAGTGACCTTCACTTATGGTTGTTTTGCCTCGTAGTGCGCTCATAAATATATTCTTTGTGCTGAAAACGGGTTCAAAATATGGCGCTTTTCTGAACGAAATTGAAGGTGTTTTATTGATGAATAAACAACTTGGGATATTAAATAAGGTAAATTAATTCTTGTAAAAACGTTCGCTTAGGGAAATTATAAAGGAACTTATTACCAATTGCCACAAAATAATCCTTTCTGGGGGCTATAAATTTAAACCACCCCCCAGAGGTGGTCTAAAAAATCATCAACTTTATAACCTCAAACACAAATAATGAAGCTATTAGATGCCAAATTTTTTTTTTTTCTCCTAAAATATGGAATATTTTGAAAAAAGCAGTTTTTCTGTGGTATTTTGCAATAACAATACAAAATAATCAATAACTTGGTATCTTTTCTGTATGGGTACATGTTTTTTGAAAATGGGTTTTTAAATTTAGTACCCCCCACAGGTGTAAAGATCTTAGTAAATCCCACTGTTAGTGTTTTTTTTTAATTAAATAATTAGGTTAAAAGATATAGCAAATAGAAAATTTATGTGATTTTGTGATTTTTTTCAATTCGAAGCCAAAACACTCGTAGTCAAAAATCTTTATAACTTTTTTATTTCCCAACTGATTTAATTAAGTGATACTTCAATTTATACAAAAACAATGATAGTTTGTATTGAAAGCTTTAGAGTTTCTCCAGAGTCGCACATAAATTTTTTTCAGAGGGGGGGGGGGTTAAAATTATATATTTTTTTAAAACTGTCCTCCATCTGGAATTTTTTAGAAGTTTTAAATTTTTAACCGAATCGAAAAACTCTCACGTTCTATCTTTCCAAAAAGCTAATATAATTAAAAATCGAGTAATCAAGTCAAAAGTTATAGCCAATCCAAAAAGTATTTACAGGTTTTCATTTGAAATGTCTGACTATAATCCATCAAAACGCAAAAATTTTCAGCATATGCATAAAATTAAATCCAAAAATTCGATGTAATTGTCTATATACCCAAAGAAATCTGGTTCCGGGGCGTATCCAGACTTCCAGGTTGTATCTATACTTTTCCAGGGTTTAGGCAGACTTTTCCAGGATATATTCAGTCTTTTCCAGGATATATCCTGTATTTTCCATGGTATATTCGGACTTTTCCAGGATGTATCCAGATATTTTCAGGGTGTATTTAGACTTTTCTGGTTGTATTTAAATTTTTTCGGGGTGTATCGAGACTTTCAGGATGTATCCAGGCTTTTTCAGGGTGTATCCAGACCTCCTGGATTGTATCCAGACTATTCCGGGGTATATCGAGACATTCAGGGTGTATCCAGGCATTTTCAGGGTGTATCCACAGCTTTCCAGGGTGTATCCCGACTTTTTCAAGGTGTATCCAGACTTCTCCGGGTGTATCTAAACTTTAGAGTATCTCAGGACTTTTCCAGGGTGCATCCAGGGTTTTTCAGAGTTTAGCCAGACTTTTACAGGGTATATTTTAGTGGTGGATTTTGTTATTTATTTACCCTCACTAAGTTCCTTTTTAAATTTATCAATTAGGATATCTGTAAAGATAATTATATCTGTCTCCGTAGAGACATTTAATTTTCCTTCAAATTGAGGGTACATCTGCCGATTCTGCAATTTGACAGATTGTTGTCTTTTACATGAATCCTGTGTCAGATTTTTTCATCATCATTTCATCTCCTAATTCCTAGCACCGTACTGATGAGCCCCACACACACCTTTTTGAGGGAAAGCTCGCTATTCATTGATTTTATTATTTATTCACCCTTTTTAAATTTTAAATTACTTTTTTAATAGAAACAGTTTTAGACTCTCGAGGCAAATTAAAAAATATATATTTTGTGATATTATCCGTGGTGGAGCCCCTGTAGCTCGAATCTTGTCTTGAAAATTTGAGCCTCGCAAAATGGGATCGAATTTTCTCTATCTTCTCTAGAAATACCCGAAACCCCCTAAAACCATCGAATTTCGGACATCCTGTACGCTCCATTACAAACTGCTGCGGACCAGTTTTTTTTATTAGTCACAATTTTTTTGCACCAAACCAAAAGTAAAGTATTTTCCCCACCCCACTACTAACCAATGAATAGATAAATATATGACCGAAATAACTAGTTTTTTACCTTTATTCCTAAGTGCTTTGCGAAATCCCCTTTTGTTTAGTCAATACCAACTGATTTAGGCTGACATATATCTTCCGATCTTTTTTTTTCGTGTATCCCGGTCAATAAAAGACCACCCCCCCCAGATGCCTGGGTTGGATACGCCGCTGGTATGTTTATATATGCATTATTTTAGTTAAAAAAACAAATTAGGGTATGGTCATTCCACGAAAGACTCCCTCCGTCTTTTGGAAAGGACGATTGCGGTTCAAAGTTGTTCAAAACACGACTACGACTTCCTTAAAATTAGTTTTTTTACACCTTTTGTCCCTCTATTGTGTGAATATAAATAAAGTTTATGTGCCAAATTGTAGATAAGGAGGAATTTTAAGATTAGGTAATGAAAAAATATAGTCAGCTTCAGCTTTTGCCATTCAGTGGCATAAAAAATATAAAATGCATATGACCAAAAAATCATCTTTTTAATAAAAGGCGGATTAAAAAAAAAAACAAACGGTGGAAAGTTTCTTAATTTTTGTTATGTTCAATGGAATATAGCTAGTGATTAGAAAATGTCCACCTCGTTGCTTTTGGCCACTTACTATTTAACGAACGTTCTTCAAAACAAAAACGTTTTCAACTATTTAAGCAATTTTTGCTAAAGTTATTGAGTTTAGTAATCAATAAACTTGAAAATGAGTATAAAAGACTACGAACAAAGATATATATTAATAAAATCCTACAGTTCTTAGAGATTGTTAGCCGTGCAGTGGCGTCTAAAAAATAACGCCACTGATATTAATCGGCGATATTTGGTATCACAGTATGTCACCCATAAAATAGTGGTAACTTTTGCCTTAGGGGTAAATAAGTCCTAAACTAAATGCCTAATCAAGTTTTACTTTTTATAATATTTTGAGACAAAATAGTTATTTATTATAATTTATTTAATAAGGGCTTCTGTGTTAGGGTCGGCGCTACCGCCAACCAATAATTTGGTGTCAGACCGGATAGATCAGGCCACTGTGGCATGAATCTGTCCGCGATGGGAAGATGGGCGAACCATACTGCCTGTAGCCTGTAGGCGGGGGGATCTGGCGACCCCCCGCCCACGATTCGAGTCTAGTGCTCAATCGTGCAATCAGCTGGCCTAATCTCGAGGGATCCAATCGTCGTATTCCTTACGCCATTGGATCGTCACTCGTTATTAGGGACCGTGGGCTTGCTGACTGTGCATCAGCATGTCCACGTTAATAAAAGTCTCGCACAGACATTCTCTACTCTGAGATCCTATACTTATAATCCTATACACATAAGACCATGAAGTCCACGCACACCAAAGTCTTTCGGCGATCGGCAAGTTGCGACGGGAGTAGGACAGTGTAGTCTGGAAGCTCTTAGTGACAAACCGGCACGAAAGCGGCGGAAGTGTAATCGCCGTTTTGCTCAAGGATTGGCTGTAGAGCAACTCGTGTGCTGCCTCCGTGACTAAGTAGCCCTATTTAGGACCCACTCTTCTCACCCTGAAGGGGCTATAAAAGGTGCCCTAAACATAGCCAGCCAACAACTGCTCGACTGGACAACCGCATCCAGAGGGTACACCACATGCGGTCAAAACAAAAGAAAAATAAATCCAATGAACTTTGCCACATGGAATATCCGTACACTTATGGATACAGACACAACCACAAGACCACAAAGAAAAAAGGCAATAGTGGCACGTGAACTAAGGAAATATAACATCGATATCGCTGCTCTCAGTGAAACTAGAAAAGCAGGCGAAGGCCAACTTAAAGAACACGGAGGAGGCTACACATTTTTCTGGAAAGGAAAAGAAGAAGGTGAACCACGTATGTTTGGCTATAAAAAATGAGATTGTGGACCACCTAACCGAATTTCCATCCGGAATAAGCGAAAGATTAATGACATTGCGCCTAAACCTTAGCAACCACCAACACGCTACTATAATCAGCGCCTACGCTCCAACTCTTACAGCTGATGAAAACCAAAAAGATGAATTTTATTCTCAACTTAGTGAAGCCATAACATCTGTACCTAAATCTGATAAACTTATCATTTTAGGTGATTTCAATGTTCGAGTTGCTACGAATTCAAACCTATGGAAGGGCGTCATTGGCAAGGAAGGTGTTGGAAACATGAACTCAAATGGACTACGCCTATTAACCTTTTGTTCGGAATATGACCTCACAATCTCAAATACAATGTTCCGACAAAAAGACAAATTCAAGACCTCCTGGCAACACCCAAGGTCAAAACACTGGCATCTGATTGATTACATTATTGTACGTTCCAGAGACCAAAAAGACGTAGACATTACAAGAGCAATAACGTGTGTGCAGACGACTGCTGGACAGACCATCGCCTGATACGAGCCAAAATGAACTTGCACATTCCACCAAGAAGTAGTCGTCAAAAAAAGCAAATCAAAAGAAGATTCAATGTAGAACGCCTTAAAGATGATCAAACCAGAACAAAATTCCAAGTTTCTCTGAATCAAAAGTTGGGTACTTTAGAATACCCGGAGAATATTGACGATCACTGGAGAATTTTGAAGACAGCAATAACATATGCCTCCGAAGAAACGGTCGGCTACACACAAAGAAAACATCAAGACTGGTTTGATAAGCACGACAAAGAAATTCAAGACCTTATTGAGAGGAAGAGAAAAGCCCATAATGCTTCGAAAAGCCACCCTAACTCTAATGAAAAGAAAAGGCATTATCAAGAAGCCAAAGCAGAAGTACAAAGGCAAACACGTAGATTAAAAAACCAATGGTGGACAACAAAATCACATGAAATGCAACATCTAGCTGAGTCCAACAACACCAGAGCCTTCTTTCAAGCTACTAAGGTGATATATGGTCCCACTACACAAGGTATCAATCCCCTACGATCCAAAGATGGAACAAGGCTGCTTAAAGACAGATCCTCTATCAATTCACGATGGAAAGAACACTTTCAAGAACTACTCAACAAAGAGTCTCAGGTCGATAATGACATCTTCGACAAAATTTTGGAGAAAACTACAGAACAGCACCTAAGTGAGATTCCGAGATTAGAGGAGGTCGAAAAGGCAATCACACAGCTAAACAATAACAAGTCAGCAGGCACAGATGGTATCGCTGCTGAAGTCTACAAACAAGGGGGTCCCGCACTTAATTCCCAAATGCACATTCTAATATGTAAAATATGAACCACTGAGACCATTCCTGCCGAACTCAGAGACGCCTCTATAGTTACCATTTTCAAAAAAAGCGATAAGGCCCAATGTGGAAACTAGAGAGGTATATCTCTGCTTTCTGTTGCTGGAAAGATAGTTGCACGGATACTATCAAACCGATTAATTCCGATTGCTGAACAAAATCTGCCAGAGACGCAGTGTGGATTTAGGCCCAATCGAGGCACAGCTGACATGATCTTCAGTGCCAGACAAATGCAAGAGAAATCTAGAGAACAAAATCGCCCTCTCTTCATGGCCTTCATAGATCTAGTCAAAGCATTTGATTCGGTCAACAGAGAAGCTCTTTGAAAAATACTGGCAAAAGCTGGATGCCCTCAAAAATATATTCAAATTCTTAGACTACTACACGACAATATGAATGCAACAGTCCTGAGCAACGATGGACCAGGAGAGTCATTCCAGATTACGACAGGCGTTAAACAAGGGTGTGTTATTGCGCCCACGCTATTCTCTATATTTTTAGGTGCCATGCTTCCCCTTGTTGAGGAACATCTACCGCCGGGAGTGGAAATTCTATATAGATTCGACGGTGGCCTACTTAACCTAGGCAGACTGCGAGCAAAAACTAAGGTCTCGACAACCTCGGTAATCGAACTGCAGTACGCCGATGACAACGTCGTAATGGCCGATACAGAGGAAGGTCTACAACTGGTAATCAACGCATTTAACCAAGCCTACAAAAGCATTGGCCTACAGGTCAATCTTGCCAAAACGCAAATTCTTCACCAACCAGAACCAAGTACGAATCCCCAAGCTCCAAATATTTCCATAAATGGCCATCCTCTGCAGAACGTGGAACATTACCCATACCTTGGGAGTCACCTATCATCAAATGCAACTATTGAGGCAGAAACACAGCATCGCCTAAAATGTGCTAGCGCAGCGTTCGGACGGCTTTCGGAGATAGTCTTCAACAATCACGACATCAATACGGATACCAAGCTTCGCATCTACAACACAGTTATAATACCAACTCTAACATACGGATGCGAAACGTGGACCACCTACAGAAGGCATATCAAACGACTAGAAAAATATCACCAAAGTTGTTTAAGACGAATACTGAAAATCAAATGGCAAGACCGACGAACAAACATAAGTGTTTTAGAAGAAGCCAGAACAACTAGTATAGAAGCCCTTATCTTTAAGCACCAGCTTCGTTGGACTGGTCACATTATCCGCATGCCTGAAACATGTCTCCCAAAGCAGATATTTTATGGACAACTGAAGGAGGGAAAGAGAAATCAAGGAGGTCAACAAAAAAAGTACAAGGACGTTCTCAAAGGCAATATGATGAAGGGTCACATCGATATAAACGACTTCGAGACCACGGCAAACGATAGGGCTACATGGCGCCGAACAGTCCATGAGGGAGCACAAACTTTTGAAGAGCAACGACGTAGACTAGAAACGGAAAAGAGAGAACGTAGAAAGGAGCGATAAAATGGAAGAATGGATGACCAACAACAACCGGCTGCTGCCGGAGACTGGGTGTGCCAGGACTATGGAAGGGTGTGCGGCTCGAGAATTGGCTTACATAGCCATCAAAAAACGCACAACAGATAGCGACGATACAGAATAGAGGAAAATCATACTCAGTATCGAGTCTATGATGCCTATGATGATGATGATTTCAATAATTCCCTAATATTGTATAAAAAAAACCTAATATATTATTGTTTATTATTAATATCAACAAAAAGCCGACTTTCAACTGCGAAACGGCTAAAAACGTTACAAAGGTTTTTGTTTTGAAACACGTTAGTTAAATACTAAGGGGCCAAAAGCGACGATATGAACATTTCCCAATCAACTATATTCCATTGAACATAACAAAAATTAAAAAACATTTCACGGCATGTTTTTTTTTTTAATCCGCCTTTTAGTAAAAATATGATTTGTATGTTTGCAACGCCACTGCATGCCAAAAGCTGAATCAAAAGCTGAAAAAAACTTGCTCCTTATCCACAAATTGGTAGATAAACAATATTTGCATTTACACAATAGAGGGCTAAAAGGTGCAAAAACACTAATTTTAGGGAAAAACAACCGAATATCAAAATGTTTAGTAGTAGTGGTAGTAGTAGATGGGCGGCCGTAGACCTGGCAATTAGACCGCATTATGGACCCTTTTTGCCATACCCCCCGTGCACACCCGACTGATGCACGTGCCCCTTAGGATGCAAGTTTTCTTTCTCTAAGAGGACTTAATTTTGACTGACACCTCTTTGTCGAGGGCAGGGATCTCTAGATTGCGTAGCAAGTATACACAGTGGACCGCCGGCTTTACTCCGAAGGGTGGTCCTGCTACATGTTAGACTTGCATCTATCTAACATCGCTACCGTCCCAGCAGAACTTGGTTGACGGTAGACTTTTCTCCCCAGCAGCCGCCGTCATAGAGGTTGACCCGAAAATCGAGGTCCCGGTTTCACTGGTCGAGGTCGCCGTCGGCGTCTTCAGATGCATCTCTTTAAAGTAGTCCTGCTACCCGAAGGTGGTACCGCCTTTTCCAAGTCACCCTCTCTCGGAGTCCAGCCGCGTCCCATGGAGTCCCGATCTCGGAGAAGTCCAGTTCGTCCTTTTTTGGGGTCACCGGCTAGTCTCGTCTACCCAGTTTGGCGGGGTTCTCGGCCGTCCACCTTTGAGTTCCGCAAAGTTTTCGGTGCAGTGTCAACCGTTGTTACTCTATGCACAACGTCAACTGCGGAGCTACTGAGAAGTGGGGCCGCCCGTCGTCGTCTCGAGTTGCATTCGGTGTTGTGTGAAGCAATGTGTACTTGCCGAGATCCGATCCTGCGTTCTCTGTTCTGCAGGCCAAGATGCTGTTCACTGGTCTACGGCGGCCTCGTACCACCAACCAAAATGTTTAACTTTGAACTGCATTATCTCGTGTGGCAATAATAGATTTTCATTAGGACGGCGAGATCTACAACATATGCAAGTTTCCATATGGACAGTGCATTGTCGCTTGTAATAGTTAAAATATATTTAAAAAAATATTCAATCGAACATAAACAGCGTAATTCTTGTTCTCTATTTCTAACTCTATCAGTTGCAAAACCAAAATTAAAAATGCATTTTTAATGCACAGTGGTCTACCCTAAATGCAAAATAATATCTGCGTCGCATTTGAGTGTTTTATCTCGGGCGAAAACTTTTTATCCGGGTATAGCGTAGAAATTTTAACTGAAAAACTTTAAAACGTTGCAAAAGTGATAAGCTCAACCTGGTAAAATATTTTACAAATTTAAACAGCTCTCGTCTGGGTCAAAAAATCGGGGTGCAAATGAAATATTTTATATACCTACCAAGAAAAGGTCTGCAGCAATCAAAATCGATTATTTGTTTGAAACTTTCCTTTACCAACAATCAGTCGCTTCAGCCTGCCAACAATCACTCCCTCCAGCCTGCCGCTGGAGGGAGTGCTGCAGTTGTTGGAGTGCTGTCCACATAACTCTTACTTTCAGGTTAAAGATAGGTTTTATGCTCAGGATAACGGTCTGTCAATGGGTTCATCGCTTTCGCCAGTGGTGGCCAATATTTACATGGAGTGGTTCGCATCACACGCGGTTGATACCGCAACATATAAACCTAAACTCTGGCTAAGATATTTTGATGATACTTTTATTATCTGGACCGGGAATGACCAACAACTTTTAGAATTTCTTAACTACCTAAATAATATAAGACCCACCATTAAATTCTCAATGGAGTTGGAGCAAAATTGTCAAATTTCTTTACTTGATGTACTTGTCAAACGAGTAGAAAGCGACATCAGAACAACGTAAACCCACTTACACAGAACAGTATTTAAATCAAGGTTCAAATCATTCTGCTACAACCAAACGAGGCATAATAAGAACTTTATATAACAGAGCCCTTTCAAATTTGTAAAAATTCCCATGACTTGGAACTCGAAATAAGAAACATTAGGAAGGATCTGCAGCAGAATGGTTACAGCCTTAAACTTATAATAGATACTATTTCTAATTTTTATCAAACAGGACAGAGATTACAAGACCAAAACCAGGCAAATGAATTGCTTACAATTCCATACATTAAAGGAGTATCAGAGAAAATTCGGAGAGTAGCGAACAGCTTTAATATTAAAACAGTTTTTAAATCTAATAATACAATTCGAAGCCTTCTTAGTAAAACAAAACCGGGGAACCAAGAAAATATTACCAAGTTCCTTGTGAGTGTGATGAATCATACATAGGCAAAACAAGAAGACCACTATCTGTTAGGCTTAAGGAACAGCAGACGAATATCCAAAGAGGTGAAACAACGAAATCAGGAATCGCCGAATATGCATGGTCAAAACAAGACCAAATGAAGTGGACAGACGCAGAGGTTTTGCACAAAAAGTCACACTGGAAGAAACGAAAATTCCTTGAAGCTGCCTTTATTGGACAGAATCAGGGTATTTTCAGAAAACCAAGTATTGAAATTTCAAATATCTGGAAGCCTCTTCTTGGGCAGAGTCAACTTCTTAAACTTCAAGGTTCAGTGATTTCCTATAGAATATAAGTACGTGGCCTTAGGAATAGATTGCAGTTTGCACCTGAAGACGATCAGAGATTGTACTGATAGGAACATGTATAAATAAAATATAGACAATGGAGTTCGAAACACAGAGTTAATTTCACCATCGATCAGGTTGCAAAAAGTCGATTAGGTTGTAAAAAAATCGAAAGTTTTTTGAAAAAGTTGAAGTTTTTAGAAAAAGTTGAGGTTTTGAGAAAAAGTCCTAAAAAGTTTCATAACTAAAAACAAAAAAATGTTGTGAAATTAAAGAGAATTCAAGAAAAAGAAACTAAAAAGAAAAAACTAACGAAAGGTTAAAAAAAACAACTTGCAACGCACCCTTGATAATAAAGATCTTTCGATGACGTTGAGACAGCCTAAGGTCCCGACGAACTTTTAATTAATTTCAGGTTATAATTACTCATTCTCCTGGGCGACCTGAGAGAATCGCTCCAACAAATATTTTTGCGTCGGTGAGCCCAAATTTTAGAGAAAGTTCCACTACACAGGAAATAACCCCGGCATAAAACACAGAGAGCAGAAGTTTTCAGGCCGAGTTTTGATGAATTTTATATATGATTTAATCCTTGCTCGCAGTATTTTCTGTTTATAACTTTTCGCAGTGTGGCTTTCAACTTTGCTAATAATGAATAATAAATTAACGGAGAATAAAGTGACGCAGAAAACGTAGAAAATATCCAAATAAATGTTTTGATTTGGCGAGGGAGCAAAGCAATTTTAAAACTTGTAGAAATATACAAACCAGTGACAGAATATAGTGAAGGTCTTATAGGACAAGCAATTTAGATATAAATTTTCTGAATAGAGGAAAAAAAAGGAACCCAAATTTCTTTCTCAATAACAAGCTTAGGAAGTCGAAACTACTTTTTTTTTTTTTTTTCGCCACTAAGTTAAGGAAATTTTTTTGAAAAATATGTTAAAACCCACTGCGTAAATTCCTAAAGAAAAAAATTTGTTCGTTTGTCAGTGGTTTTTAAATAAGATAAAATATTTGCCTACACACGCGCAAATCCTAACTAGAATCTAAGTACTTATCTGACGTTTCAGCAGAAATTCTACTGCCTTTATCATAGGAGTTTATTCTTTTCAAAATTTTTTTCGACTCTTTTTTTAAAAATATCTGTCTGTTGTGATACAACTGACTGACTTTGACTGATGTATATTTCAAATATTAACTTGACAGTTTGGTGCGTCGATAGTAGCCAACAAGGTATTGGGTGAATTTAGTAAAATTTAAAATCAAAATTATATTTGTTTGAGTGTTTTTGATTTTA
Source organism: Oxystoma pomonae (assembly GCA_963921995.1). Classification (NCBI taxonomy): domain Eukaryota; kingdom Metazoa; phylum Arthropoda; class Insecta; order Coleoptera; family Brentidae; genus Oxystoma; species Oxystoma pomonae. The sequence goes on from OY998169.1 coordinate 90,406,204, forward strand.
GATTACATAATAAAAATGCAAAATTTAAAGTTAAAGACAAAACAAAGTTTAATATTTTGTTTTTTATTTTAAAACACCAAGTATAAAGATTATCTTTTGACTGACTTTAAGAAAAAATACATTAGAAACTCAAAGAACATGCTAAAAAAAACCTTTTTGAAAATCTTGTTTTAAAATTGGAAGACAAACTGTATTTATATTAACTGATATGCTAGCTATGTATTCATCTTCAATAAGATAGATGCAAGCTGCTTCTTTAATTTTTCGTTTAATTTTGTCTGTTTTTTTTTTTTGTAATATACTGGTTTCTCCCCACATTACTCTACGATCATTTTCAAAACAATGTTGGCAAATTTTACACCTCTCCCAGTCTCCCCTTCTGAGGGACCCCTTATGGTCATTTTTCTAACTTCAAGAGGCCTTGAAGTTTCTCCAATATAAAATTTACCACACTCGCAAGGAATTTTATAAACGATATTTTTTGAGTTTTGCTCGGCATTTAATGGTTTTGTTTTGGTTAGAATTGATCTAAGAGTATTTGATTTTTAAAAAATTGTTCTAATATTATAATTATTAGCGATTAGTTTAATTTTTTCCGAAATACCTGGTATAAATGGAATTATTGAATTTGTTGGTTGTACATTATTATGTCTACGTTCGCGCTGTCTTGGAAATTCGATTTGTCTAAAAGAATTTTCCATAAAGTTATTTGGATATGAATTTTTATTTTTTTTTTTGTAAAAATGTGTTAATGTATTTCGTTTTCTACTTTTAAGCTAAATTTTATTGTTGGTTGTTTACCATTTACAAAATTAAGAAAATCATTAAGTTTATTTAAATCGTGTAGCCAAATACTAAAACTATTTTCTATATAGCGAAACCAAATGACCGGTTTCAAATTAAATTCCTCTAAAATTTTATTTTCTAAAATCTAAATCTTCCATAAAAATATTACTCATTAAAGGAGAAAGTGGAGAGCCCATTGCCATCCCAAAATCCTGTTGAAAAAAATCACCTTCCCACTGAAAATATGGTTTTTATGCATAATGTTAGAAGTTCCAGAATAGCATTGGCGCTCAGTGTAGTTCTTTCGCGTAAATTTTGATCAATTGTAACCAAAACAAAACCTTTAAATGCTGAGCAAAACTCAAAAAATATCGTTTATAAAATTCCTTGCGAGTGTGGTAAATTTTATATTGGAGAAACTTCAAGGCCTCTTGAAGTTAGAACAAATGATCATAAGGGGTACCTCAGAAGGGGAGACTGGAAGAGGTCTAAAATTTGCCAACAAAGAAGCAGCTTGCATCTATCTTAATGAAAATGAATGCTGCTAGCATATCAGTTGATATAAATACAGTTTGGCTTCCAATTTTAAAACAATACTATCGACGAACAAAAGTAATCAAAGTCAGTCAGTTGTATGACAACAGACAGATATTTTTAAAAAAGAATCGAAAAAAATTTTGAGAAGAATCCTTTGATAACGGCAGTTAAATTTCTGCCGGAACGTCATATAAGTACTTAGATTCTAGTTAGGATTTGCGTGTGTGTAGGCAAATTTTTTATCTTATTTAAAAACCACTGAAAAACGAACAAATTTTTCTTTAGGAATTTACGCAGTGGGTTTTAACATATTTTTGAAAAAATTTCCTTAACTTAGTGGCGAAAAACCCAAAAAAAGTAGCTTCGACATTATGAATCTACCACAAACATAAGTCCCCATTCCTACACCCTCGGGAACTTTCATTTCTAAACTCTTCTAAAGCGTTCTTCTTGGATAGCTCCTAAACAATGCCGATGACAGAAATAGCAATAGTGTAGCTTAAATCACTCCTTCTACTATTGAAAAAACCCAAGCAAAAATGATGTCAATTTGAACAATTTCTTGCATATTCCTTTTTAGCATTTTCATTAAGATTTTTTAACCTACGAGTACCAAACTTGGCAGGGTTGATTTAAAAGCAATGACCTAAATTACATAAAAAAAATAAGTTTTTCCAGTGACGTACTCCGACGACTAAAAAAATTTCAAAATGTACCAAATCTCTGAGTAGGTATACTTCCGGCCACATAAAATGCGTACAGCGATTTTATATAGTGTATTATGGGCCTTGCATTTCAGTAACCTTTTAGGTATTTCAAATTGACAAAAAATTTCAACGTCAGGTTTTGTCGTTGTCATATGCTTATATTTCACCCCAACTAAACGAATTCAAAAAAACCCAAATTTTGGCAAAATTAGACGGTGGTTGTTCGGTTCGAAGAGTAGCGGCCAATTATGGACGAAACAAGGCACAATTGTAAGAACAAGAAGAAAGTATCAAGAAGATAAAACTGTTCGACGAAGGCGAGGCACTGGCTTTACCCGCAAGTCAGTACTCAGCAGGATCAGCAACTGATCGACTTTCAAAGACCACCCATTTGCGAGAGGACATGAGGCTCTTTTTAGAATCTATATAAGATTTACGGAGGTTTATGTTGATACAGGGTTCCCAAGCAAATCCTTAGGGTGCCAAGCAGCCGTGTATAAGACGCAGACAAACGGAAAAGCACATTAGGCAGAAAAGGATGGGCATGGGGCGATATTGTCACTACATCTTACACGTAGTAAATCCATTCCAGGATGTTGTTTTCTAATGTTTTCCATTTTCATACCTGGGCTGGAATAAAAATTGATTTTGCTCGAGTTTAATACCAAACTGATGAAAGATATCGTAAAAAAAATATTTTTCGGCTTTTCGTTTTGTAACCATTGTCCTTACGCACTGTTTACAGGAGATACATGCAAATGCCTAACCTAAAGCGTTCATACACGGCCGGATAAATCGACTGAGATATTTCCGTAGAAACTTTATCAAGCAAATAGGACGGGTTGACGCTTTCGAACGTCCAACCCGGGTTTTGCACTTTGATTCGAAATCAAAAAGGAGGAACAGTCAGATGTGGGGCCGTGTACCAATTACGTAACGGTGATTTTACCAATTTTTGACCCCCTCCCTATGTAATGTTTTGTAACGGTTTGGCACGCCACTCCCCTAATATTACGTAACGATTTCAAGACCACTACCCCCCCCAAAAAAAAAAAAACTTTTCACTTATTTTCATTCCAACTTTTCTTAGTTTCACACAAATGCAAACGCTGTCGAAAACCCCCCTCCCCCCTACGTAACGTTTTGTAACCCCCCTCCCCTCTATGACCATTACGTAATTTGTGCAAGGCCCCTGTAGTCCCAGTGGAGGAGGGCGAGAAAATTGATATTTTTTTCTTAAAAATTATACTCTTTAGACCTATTTCTTTGCGTTCCCGAAATTACGTAATTTATGAAAAAAAATTGTAAGCGGCGCCATTTTTATTTCGTGCTTTGTTTTTCTAACATTTTTGCGTTCGGCTAATTTAATTGAAAAATTTTTGCCTGCGGCGCCCTTTATCTTCTCACTCGAAACCAAGATCCCCCGTTTTAGGAAAACTGATCCCGTCTCTGTTTCTAAATTTTTTCGAATAAAAGTAGAGTATGACCATGGGGGAAATAAATTTTTTCTACTGTATGACGAAAATTTCGAGAAAGTTGAAGAAAAAAATAAAAAAAGTGGCAGAGCTCAAGTTTTTCGTAAAAAAAAACGTTTTTTGTAAAGGAACAGAGCAAAATAAATCTTTTCACTCCTTTTTGGGTGTTACAAATATTGGCAGCCCCTTATTTTTCGCTTTTACCCTCCCGCTAGTTTTGAAGAATTGGTTCGCTACATGTTTCGAGATCATGTCATAAAACACCTCGAAAATATCAAATGTAGTGTATGTGTGTTATTTAAAATCAATAATATCGCAAGCAAAAAGCTCTGCAGGAAAAACAGCGCCGTTTATTGATTTCTTTGGCTGCTAGTGCTAGCTGCATGGTTTCGCCGTTTCCGGATAGATGTCACTAGTAGAACAGAATGGAAAGAAATTTAATTAAAAGCGAAGATATTTCTTTCTAATGTTAACAACCTTTTCGCTCAATATCGTAAATAATGGACCCTGCCGCCTCCTTTAAGCAAGAAAAAGCTGTGGTTTGGACCTGAAAACATCTAATTTTTAATTAGATTAGATGTGTGGCCGCCATCTAGCGGAATTTGCAGACATCTTGTCAACGGTTATTATTGCAACTATGATTTATGCTCACAATGAAAGAGTGGCGACAATTTTTTCTCATGAAAGCAGTCCGGAGATTATAACAAACTGGCACCATTGCTCAATATACCTGTTTCTTTTGTGCGCGTAGAACTTTCTATGCCATTTCTGTTTGATTTATTGAAATCCTATCCCTAAGGAAAATCTTAGGAACCCTGTATGATCAGAAAGGTTATGCCTCCAGAAGTAATTATTCTTCATCCAGAAAAACAACATTGAGGTGTGTGGCCTAATAGCAAAAAAGTTAACATGAATGAATATTGTTCCCAGAAATTTCAACCACTTAATGGAGCTCATAGTCAAAGGGTACCACAGAGTCATTGTTTCAAATCCAAATTTATTTCAAAATTTAGCGGATTTCATGCCACGAAGACTGGCAAACATTATCGAGGCTGACGGGGCAATAACACGCTACTGAAGAAACGTTTTCGTGTGTTTTTTTTTTTTTTTTAATTTACGTAGTGTTTATTTAATAATTTATTTTTGGTTGTCTGCAAAAACTAAGGTTACTCAAATTTACCGATCCTGCAGAGGTGCGCTGACTATGATTAAGATATGCCTCTCTTTTCATCAAACAGTTTCTTCTTCTTGATACTTTTTTCTTATTGGCATAATTGTGGTCTTGTTTCATCCATAATAAGCTTTAAGAATAAATTTTTATAATAAAATGTTGAATAATTTTAAAAAAATGATTTATTTATTAGTTTATTAGTCTTATAGTAAATTGTGGCCAGTCTTCTTATTTTTGTGTTTACTATGTCAAAAGATCTAACCTGTAATTCGAAAACGTCAAAGTCAGTTAACTATGTTGTTCCCTAGTGTGCCGATCCCCAATACCTTACAATACCTGGAGGAACTACTAAGAAAAAACAATCTAGAAGACAAACAGACTTTAGAATACCTATCTTTAACAAAACTCTGCATGAATCAAAATTACTTTCAATATAAAAATAACTACTACCAGCAATTAGAAGGAACCACAATGGGTAATAGTTTATCACCTTTTAACGCAAACTTATTTTTGAGCAAATTTGAAACAGATATAAGTAAAGAATTTGAGTATTTCCCCAGAGTGTGGTTCAGGTATGTAGACGATGTGTTTGCAGTATTCAACACTAAAGTAACTAGTGTTGAAAATTTTATGGAAAAAATAAATAACAAATTTCTCGCTATTAAATTTACTTATGAAACAGAGAACAACGGTACACTGCCATTTCTAGACACTTTAGTTATAAGAAATAAAAATAAATTGGACTTTGACCTATACAGAAAAGGAACGGCCACCAACAGGTATATTCCAAATGACTCTTTTCATTGCTTACAACATAAGCTTGCAAGTTTGCACTTTTTAACATATAGATTAGTAAATTTTCCCTTAAACAAAGAAATATTTGAAGCAGAAAAGAATAGGATTAGGAATATAGCTGGCGAAAACGGTTACGACGAAGGCTTAATAAATAAGCTGATAAATAGACATTCTTTTCAAAAGACCTTTCGGAATTCTACCTTTTTCAGACAAAAAGATACCTGCGACTTAAAATTTGTATCAATTCCTTATAATCCTAATTATACGAAAGGATTACAAAAAGTATTTAATAACACCGGTCTTAAATTAATATATCAATCCAGTAACACAATAAGAAGCTTACTAGGAAATCCCAAGGATAAAACTACAGTTCTAGAAAAAAGTGGAATTTACGAAATTAGTTGCATGGATTGTGACAAAAAATATGTTGGCCAAACGAGACGCTCTATTCAAACATGTTTTAAAGAACACTTAAAATACGGAAGAACAGAAAAGTCAGGTGTGGACGAGCATGCTTTTGAAAATAATCATAGATTCACATTAGATAACCTAAAACTTCTAAAAAGTGTACCAAACAAAAGACTTTTAAATGCATATGAAAGTATGGAAATCATTAAATCCAGAAATAGTTTAAATAAAGATAGAGGACCCATCCCGTTTAGTACACTTTATTCTTTGGTTGAGGGAAGATAGGATTAAAAATCGTGATCAATCACAAATTATTAGTCTTATCTCCGCCCACTAAAGGATTGTACATAAGATAGAGCGTAGATTAATTTAGTTCATTGTTTATCGTCTCCTGATGATGCTAACGTTGTTAGCGAAACGCGCGTCGAGTGCAAAAAAAGTGTAGTTTTGGTTTGTGGAAAACAATCATAATTTTGTGTTAAAGTCAGTTAAAATAAGCAACGCAATTAGCAAAACTTAAATTCAACAGACCTGCAGCTAACTTCTGTAGCACGCATTTTATGTGGCCGGAAGTGCACTTACAAGTACAATGAGGAAATGGCTTGAGATTGGGCCAAATATCATCAAACAAACAAAAAAGATAGAAGATATTTATTGTAAATATTCTTTTAAATATATGGCATTGTATTGTACAGCATCCTGCATTTAACATAAGATAAATCGAGCTTTCTGTAGTAACTTTGCTTATCTTTAGAATGTCGATTTGTATTTATACACAATAATTCCACAATATAGGCATTTCTTAAAAGAATCTTAAATGGTTAAGATAATAGAGGAAAAATTGTAGAAATTGCTTCTTGCGTGTATATCGGATGCTGCTGTTATAATTTGTCTGTTATAGTCCATTGAACATGAAACCAACATAATAGGCTGTACTGTCATGCACGGAATAAACGATCAAAAGTTGCAAGCAGAATTCTGAGTAAAATCGATAATGTTGAAAAAAGTCGATACTGTTGATAAAATTCCAAAAAAAATTTTTGTTCAAAGTTAGTGCACACAACAGAAACACGCCACAGTAAAGTATGACGTCAGATTTTAAACAAAATTTGTTTGCGACATTTCCTCTATCTATCTACATATACCTATTCGTTCGCAACTAACACAATCCTCTTGGGGTTTAAAGGTGCAGACGATAAACTAAAGAAAGGAAAATATGCCAACGGGAGTTGGCTAAAAAGTCGGAGTAACTTTTGACATTACCTTTTAGCAGTAATTAAGCCGAGAAAAAAAACATTTAATGAAAAGGAAAAAGAAGAAAACAACTACGCTAACTAACCAAAGTTTTTCCTCGAAAAAATTACAAATGAAAAGTCACTAAACTTAATAAAAACTAGGGATTTTTGTTTTGGACGAAGAACCGAGAAAGCCGTAAGTTAAACAATGACTAGTAATTTGGTCTATTCCTTATTTTCAAACACTAAAAGCTATAGCACTCCTGAATAGCATACAAAGACAAGTCTGCCTACGTAACACGGGTGCTTTGAGGACCACCCCAACGGCAGCTTTGGAAGTTCTACTGAATTTGCCACCTCTGCTTATCTTCATTCAGGTAGAAGCACGAGAGGTAGCTTACAGGCTAACGCGGGGTCAAGCACCCATTATATTATCAGTTCACATGGAACTAAGCATGAAGGACTTGAAAACGAGCTCAAAAAAAATCCTATCCAGGAAACACAAAGTCAACATTCCAGATAGAGTAACACTCGTGGCAGATAGAGCCGACTGGAATGGAGGTCCTCCCTTCAGAGCGGAATCTATCTGGTACACAGACGGCTCAAAGACCGATGAGGGTGTAGGAGCTGGCATATACGGGCAAAAATACGAGACTTTAGTCTCTATAAGCCTGACAAACGACTGTACAGTCTTCCAAGCTGTGCCGAAGAAATACAAAGAGTAGGGGAAAACTCTCATTCGGTAGATATATATATATATATATATATTCAGATAGCTGCACTGCACGCTAAAAGCAGTGCAAGTGACGTCCAAACTGGTTTGAAACTGCAGAACAGCTCTAAATAGGCTGGCAAGCACTAAAAGGGTGACACTAGCCTGGAATCCAGGCCATCGGGCACTGGAAATGAAAAAGCCGATGAATTGGCCAGACAAGGCTCGCTAAGGCCAGAGCAAAGCAATCTATTAAACAGTGGCTCACCAAAGAAACGAACGGTCTGTGGGGGCAAACGTCTGGAAAAAGACAGGCTAAACAGTTCATTAAAGAACGTTCACCAAAGCTGACTGCAGAACTCCTTAAAACGAAAAGGAAGCTTTTCAGACAAATAGTGGGACTTCTAACAAGTCACTGCACACTCAATAAGTACTTGTGTGCAATGGGATTGGTAGAAGATGCTACATGCCGCTTCTGCAAGAAAGGGAACGAAACCTCATTACATGTCCTATGTCAATGTGAAGGCCTAGATAGAACTAGGGCGTTACTGGGAGAATATCCGCGGCTAGAAAGCTATATACAGGGCACACTGGCAAAGCTTTTGGGTAAAGGACGGGAGTACAACTTGTTTTGTAGTTCTAGCAAAGCAGGGAAGGAGAAAGAGGAACCACTATAGATCTGAAAGGTCGAGGTGGACAGGTATCCACACCACCCCATTCTAATCTAATTTAATCTGATACTATTAGAAAAAGGCGCTCTAGAGCCTAATGATAGGTAGGCAATTGTGGTCGAATCTTCTCTCACTCCTACTTACCCATATTGGTTGTAAGAATATGAGCCTGGCAACAGAGCTCCTATCAGAACACTGTTGTTTCCACATGCACCTAGAGATGCCTGAAGAGCCCGAAGTCTCTGAGTGTTGCTGGTGCATGGATGAGGAAGAGTCTCTGAGTGTCGCTTCTTACATGTTCTACTGGAGTATTCACTTCTAGCTGGTCGAAGGTTCCAGTATGGGATAATTTGTTTTTTGCTAAACAGGGTTACACCAAGTAAGGTTGGTTTGCATTGAGCCAGGAAAGTGGCCTATGCACATACGAATTATCCCGTCCGCATTTTTTATTTATTGTAGGTAGTCTAAAAATGTTTTGGAGTTATACAGGGTTCCTAAGATTTTCCTTAGGGATAGGACTTCAATAAATCAAACAGAAATGGCATAGAAAGTTCTGCGCGCACAAAAGAAACAGGTATATTGATCAATGGTGCCAGTTTGTTATTATCTCCGGACTGCTTTCATGAGAAAAAATTGTCGCCACTCTTTCATTGTGAGCATAACTCATAGTTGCAATAATAACCGTTGACAAGATGTCTGCAAATTCCGCTAGATGGCGGGACAGATTTGAACATCTAATCTAATTAAAAATTAGATGTTTTCAGGTCCAAACCACAGCTTTTTCTTGCTTAAAGGAGGCGGCAGGGTCCATTATTTACGATACTGCGCGATAAACTCGTGAGGTTGTTAACATTAGAAAGAAATATCTTCGCTTTTAATTAAATTTCTTTCCATTCTGTTCTACTAGTGACATCTATCCGGAAACGGCCAAATCATGCAGCTAGCACTAGCAGCCAAAGAAATCAATAAACGGCGCTGTTTTTTCTGCAGAGCTTTTTGCTTGCGATATTATTGATTTTAAATAAAGCTGGCCCTACACTACATTTGATATTTTCGAGGTGTTTTATGACATGATCTCGAAACATGTAGCGAACCAATTCTTCAAAACTAGCGGGAGGGTAAAAGCGAAAAATAAGGGGCTGCCAATATTTGTAACACCCAAAAAGGGGTGAAAAGATTTATTTTGCTCTGTTTCTTTACAAAAAAACGTTTTCTTTACGAAAAACTTGAGCTCTGGCACTTTTTTTATTTTTTTCTTCAACTTTCTCGAAATTTTCGTCATACCGTAGAAAAAAATTATTTCCCCTATGGTCATACTCTACTTTTATTCGAAAAAATTTAGAAACAGAGACGGGATCAGTTTTCCTAAATTAAATTAGGCGAACGCAAAAATGTTAGAAAAACAAAGCACGAAATAAAAATGGCGCCGCTTACAATTTTTTTTCAAAAATTACGTAATTTCGGGAACGCAAAGAAATAAGTTTAAAGAGTATAATTTTTAAGAAAAAAATATCAATTTTCTCGCCCTCCTCCACTGGGACTACAGGGGCCGTGCCCAAATTACGTAATGGTCATAGGGGTGAGGGGGGTTACAAAACGTTACGTAGGGGGGAGGGGGGTTTTCGACTGCGTTTGCATTTGTATGAAACTAAGAAAATTTGGAATGAAAATAAGTGAAAAGTTTCTTTTTTGGGTGGGCGGGTAGTGGTCTTGAAATCGTTACGTAATATTAGGGGAGTGGCGTGCCAAACCATTACAAAACATTACATAGGGAGGGGGTCAAAAATTGGTAAAAATCACCGTTACGTAATTTGTGCACGGCCCCACATCTGACTTTTTGATTTCGAATCAAAGTGCAAAACCCGGGTTGGACGTTCGAAGGCATCAACCCGTCCTATTTGCTTGATAAAGTTTCTACAGAAATATCTCAATCACAATGGTTACAAAATGAAAAGCCGAAAAATATTTTTTTTACCATATCTTTCATCAGTTTGGTATTAAAGTCGAGCAAAAACAATTTTTATTCCAGTCCTAAAGGTATGAAAATGTAAAACATTAGAAAACAACAACCTGGAATGGATTTACTACGTGTAAGATGTTGTGACAACATCGCCCCATGCCGATTCTTTTCTGCCTAATGTGCTTTTCCGTTTGTCTGCGTCTTATACACGGCTGCTTGGCCCCCTAAGGATTTGCTTAGGAACCCTGTATATGCATTAGGTTAAGTTTGGGCAACGGAAGAAATCCCCTTCTGTCTGTAAATGTCAGTTCAATATTCTTGCCGTGCGCTGCGCCCTCTTATTTGTATCCGACAAAGAATATACACAGGGTAAAGACTAAATTATGTAAAAAGTTTTTCAACTTGTTAAACTCGCTTTCCGTGTAACCAACAACATTTTTGTTCGTTTCCAGCGGAAGCAGCTCCGTGTCGGATGAAATTACGAGGTTTGATAATTTTTCGGAGGTAAAAGTTTTTCTTTGTTTCGGTATAGTAGAAGTCCAGCGAAATTTTTCAAAAGGTAGCGTTTGAAGGAGATATATACAGTTGATTCCAATTCGAATATTATCGTTGATTTGAAAATAACATTTGCATAGGGAGATTCTGCAAGCTCACCCATAAAAATAATCGAGTTTGTAAAAAATAAATAAATATTTCTTTATTCGTCATAAATAAGTAAAATACATGTACATGTGGAAAATATCTGAATGTGACGCACAACACAAAATCTACAAATTTATATTACGTAATATGTAGTTCATCTTTCACTCACTAAAGAACTCATCCACAGAATATAAACCCTGTGTGAGTAAAAACATTTTCAGCGAGATTTACTAAGATCTAAAATAGTACCCCCCCCCAGGTCTAAATATTTACAAAATACTACATTTTAAAACCAATTTTCAAAAAACACATACTCATACAGAAAAGACACAAATTTATTGATTATTTTGTATTGTTATTGCAAAATACCATTGAAAAACTGCCTTTTTTTCTCAAAATATACCATATTTTAGGAAAAAATAACCTAAAACTAATTTTTTTTGACAGGTTTCAAAATGGCAAATAGTGAATACGCCAAAAATTTGACACATAATAGCTTTATTTTCTGCGTTTGAGGTTATAAAGTTGGTGATTTTTTTTAGACCACCTCTGGGGGTTGGTTTAAATTTATAGCCTCCAAAAAGGATTGTTTTGTAGCAATTGGTAATAAGTTCGTTTATAATTTCCCTATGTAACCGTTTTTATAAGGATTAATTTACCTTATTTAATATCCCAAGTGTTTCATTAATCAATAAAACACCTCCAATTTTGTCCAGAAAAACGCCATATTTTCATCCCGTTTTCAGAACAAAAAATATACTTGTGAAGGCACTACGAGGCAAAACCAACATAAGTGAAGGCCACTGATTATGCACGAAAAATATACCAAACAAAAAACCCAAAACAACTATATTAATTTATTTACAAACTGACATTAAAATATTGAGGTTATCTAAAAGCTCAGTCAAGAAAACTTTCCTTAATCAAAGCCCACTCATTTCAAGGCGGTATAGTTTTTATTAGTAGAGGTTAGTGCAGCCAAGGTACAAGCAGACGTAAGAGATCCGAACTCGCTCTTTGTGATTTGAAAGCAGCTAATATTTTGAAACTGATATTTCGACAGAGACAGAAATGTAAAGAAAACTTGCATTTAAGTTTTTTAATACATTTCACAAAAAAAAAACACTTCTTAAATAAATACAAAATTAACCTACTCCTTATTTTACCCATCTAAATCGTTGTGTGACATCAAGTATTAATTGAAAAAACTAACTAACAAGGGTAAGTTTTAATTAGAGTGAAATATAACCCCAATTTTAATTTGTTCTACAGAGTGTGTACTATTTAAACCCCGCGTGGGTTTAGATTTTTTAATTTTCTTTTCTTCTAAACTGAAACTTTCTTCTTAAATCCAACAAAAGATTGTGTTAAACAAATTTATTAAAATTCTTCTTATAAATCAAACTATGTCCAAAACTCAAGGAGGGTTGGTTTAAAACGATTAAAACCAAAAATTTCACTTAAACTTGGGATCGTTCTAAAACAGACTAAATCCTTTTAGTAAATCTCACCGTTTAAGTTTAACTTTAAAAATAATTATTATTTGGTAACATTTAGCTTACAATAATTTTTACAATTGTAAAAATATAGACCTATTTTTAAAAACATAAATATATAATACATAAATAATGAGGATACAGATACAAATTTTGTACTTATTGAAAAATTTTCTACACGAATAAGTTGGCGATATTCCTGCTATAATTCTGATTTTTTTTTTTGGGAGATAGGGTAGGGTAGAGTTGCCACAGAAACAAATAGCATAAGTTAGCCTTCTACCTACTTGTGCAAACGTATCTGAATCTACTCCTAAAACGTTGTTATTAATTGTTAATTGTAATTTTTGCAGAGCATCGTTGCATAGTTGCTGTAGGACTTCTGAAGATTTGTGAGATATAACACAAGAATTATCATCGGCAATAAAAGACACTAAGTATATCTCGCTGGACAGAATGTTTGCTATTTCGTTTACATAAAATAAAAATAAACATGGCTCTAACACAGACCCCTGCGGAACGCCGGTTTTGATGTTTTAATTAGAATATTTTACTTTTTGATTATTTGATCTTTTTCAAACCCCAGTGCTATATCTTGAGATCTTTCCACCAAAAACGATCTTATTCATTCTAGTGGAATCCCACGAATTCCATATTCCTCCAGCTTATGTATAATTAAGTCAATATTAACACAATCAAATGCTCTACTGAGGTCTAAAAAGATCCCAATAGGACATTCACCCGCGTTGACCCTTTCCAAATCTGTTTCATAAAAATCATTTATTGCGGTTTTTGTAGTTTTTTTTGACAAAACAACGTGCTGATTGGTGTTAATGAAACTTAGACAAAAACCCCAAAAGTTGATTTCTCTGTAAATTGATCTATGATACTTATTAACATTAATCGGGTTATTTCATTATCTAATTGAATTCACCAATTCACCGAAAACTCTCCAGTAAACGTCACTAACGTCATTTTGCAGTAGCGCACCCAGGAATTGACTTCGGGGTGGGGGGAGGGGGATTAGGGATAAATAATAAACAAAACTTAACTCAAAGTAAAAATGTGACGATAACCAGGCTCTCGGCCAGTGCATTTTGGGTCAGCTATTTTTAGTCCAGATATTTTCTTTTTTTATTGATCCTTAGTATTAAAATAAAAGTTGCATTCGAACTATGGGAAGAAATTTCTCAGAGGACGCAGATGAAGAACTCGAGTTAATCATGCTAGAAGCAGAACATCGAGATGGCAGAATCGATAAGTACGTCGAAAACGTTGTACATGAGCGTATTGTCAGACAAAATGATGATCCATTAATAAACTTTCCTATACAACAGGAAGAGATAAAATAAACAATAAGTAAATTTTTTTGTTAGTTACATTCTTCAAAATTTAAGTATTTTTAATTTTCTTAATGATATTGCCGCATAAATGTTTTTTAATTTAGAAAAACACTTTTATCATGCATTAAGAGTAAAGGAATGTGGTTGGATCCAGTTCGCAAATGATCAATAATCCGATGAAATTAATAATACAGGATATATAATAAATATTTAGACCGCGTTAGTTAAGAAGTGTTCTTCTACTGATAGGCTTGATGGAAGAACTTGTTCGAATTATAACTATTTCAATTTTTTACACTCTTTTTTCGAGACAAGTAGTTTTTATAACCCTTATAGTTTTTGAGGTACGAGAAAATTTAGGAATTTGATAATACATGAGGTTATGTAAAAACATATTTATGATATAGTTAATTTGACATTTTCGTTAAAAAACGCACAACCTGATCAAGACTAAAGAATAAGAGGGATACATGGTAGAGGTGTTTATATCTAACTAATAATAATTATAATTTAAGACGTATGCCTAAGTCATTTGTGAACAAAATTACGCATCTGAAAATAAATACAATCCACTCCTTCTATACCTCTGATTGAAACTGGTTTAACACATGATATAGTAATGCAATAGTTCAAATTTTACCAGATTCCTACTTGGTAATTACCAATTATAAGCTTTTAATAGCTACTATAGTCTGTTTCGTAACCTATGCTCCGACTTCCGCTGCAACTCTTTTTCCGTGCCTCCCGTCTTCTTTACGAAGTTCAGTATGTCGGCCCATTTGAGCGAGTGCAGCCCTTCTTTCTCTATCGTGGGAAATCCTTACTTCAGCTGCTCTGCTATTGAGTGCTGCGTCGATTCCTCTTCGAGCCTGCAAGCGGGAACACGGGATATCCTGCTACTCTCATTTGCGTTAGATGTTTGTTCAGACGATTGCGCCCAGTCAGCATCCATTTAGTTCTGGCTACATTCGAACCATCCAGGAATAGCTTGGACTGTCTGCACTCTGACTCTTGTCTCCAGGATGTCTTTAGTTCATTGTTCGTCCATTTGTTGAGCTCACTCTGTACCTGTTTCCTTGTTATCACTGGGTCAAAGTTGCACTTATAATCCTGTGGAAAAAATGATTCTGATTTTTTAATTCTCTTAAAACAACAAAAAATTTTAAAATTAAATTTTCCATTCTTTTTATTAGAATTATTCCAGAATTATATTATTTTAACCAATATTATTTATCATTCAACAAACTTGCGCTTTTTTACGAAAAAAGTTTTATAAATTTGTAAATATTTCACGCTATGTTATTATTAAATTTTATGCTAATTGGAATATTTATAATAGAATTCGAGTTTTATGTTTTAATCATTATTATGTAACCAAACTCTCTCCGATTTTTTAGCAACAATAAAAATAAAAAATGAGATGATAAAATTCCCGGGGGACTAATGTAGTTTTTTACAATTTATGTTTGTGTGGTAAAATAAACAAACTACTACACTTTAATAATACGGGATGACATATTAAAAACTATTCACCCCAGGTATTAAGAGAACCAATAGAGATATTTACCTAATTCCGAAAACAGTCAGAGGGATTGCAGGGGGAACGTTATTTATGTATTCAATAATTTGGTCGCACCCGCCATGTTGGCGCAGGTCACGCCCAACCATTTTTCTTAAATTGGACCCCCCCATTGTGATACATCTTTGGAAAGGTTTTTGTATCAGCTTTACAATGGTGCATGAAATAGCTGTTTTGGAGATGCTATAGGTTAAAATGTAAAAATCATCGAAATGATTTGATTACCGTTTACAAAATACCCAAAAGTTAATTCAAAAGTTCATAGAAGAATGCAAATTATGCACTCAGAATGTTTCCAGGCATCACCCACTCGGAAAAGTAAATTCAAAACCGTTTTCAAGATATCATAATGAAGTGCTCTTATTATTTTTTAAAATAATGGTCGTGGCCTGCACCGAGGGGGTGAGGCCCGGCAACATTCCGAATGTATAATTTGCATTCTTCTATGAAACCTTAAATGAACTTTTGGGTATTTTGTAAACGGTAATCAAATAATTTTCCTGGTAAAAATATCAATGTTTTTACATTTTAACCGCTAATATCTCAAAAACTGCTATATCAAACTAAGAAAAACATACACCGTTGTTTCCAAAGAGGTACCATAAGGGGGAGGGGTCCAACTTAATGGTTGGTGCTAGCAAGGCATTAAATACATAAAGAACGCCCTTCAATCTCTCGAACTGTTTTCGGAATTAGGTAAATATCTCTATAGGTTCTCGAAATACCTGGCGTGGATCGTTTTTAAATTGATTATTGTCACCCTGTATATTGTTTTAGTGCATGAAGCAAAATTTATTATAAATTTTAAGTTAAGGTACAGGGTTAGCGTCTTTATTGTTGATGATAGAACAAAAGTTTAAATGGAAAAGTTTTATAGTTTTTTAAAAGCCTTCTAACCCATATGACAGATGTTGTCAAATGTCATTCTATATGTCATATTTAGACATCAACTTCCATATATTAAATTTAGCACCCTATATATTTTTTAAAACTTCGATATATCTTTTCTTCCTGATTCCAAAAATATGCCATGTGTTACCTTTGCCTTGAACGGTCATTGAACAAATTTAGAAAATTGTTGCCATAAGAGTAATGTGTTGAAAAAAGAACCACCTAAACTATTTTTCCTTGACACATTGCCCTTATGGCAAATTATTTTTTATTTCACTGAAGAACTGCTGGAGATAAACCCTACATATGGTATATTTTTGGAATCAGGAATAGAAGATCTATCGAAGTTTTCAAAAACATATAGGGCGTTCTATTTAATATAAGAAAGTTGTTGTCTGAATTTGACATATGGAATGACATTACACAATATCTGTCATATGGGCTAGAAGGCTCTTAAAAAATTATAAAACTCTTCTATTTAGACTTTTTTTCTATCATCAATAATAAAGGCGCTAACCAGGAGTTCAAAATATAGTGAATCACCCTGTACACTTTAATCCACGTAATACACTACCAACTGCCTCCTCTGAGTTGCAGTGTATCACAGGGTTAAAAGCAGCAGTTAGTGGAGGATGGTGATCATCCCTCTTTAAATCCTCCTCATCGTGAACATTTAAAAACAAAATCTTTTATCTTTCTGTTATCAGTAGTTCAATTAATACCTGGCCAACAGGCCTCCTAACTTCATACAGAACTTAAATCTCTTCTGTAAAGAGCGGCAATTGTGCCATATACACTGCGTTTGCGCACCTGTCACAAATAGTACTATGTTGGGAATTTGGAACCTTTGGTTGCACTAAAACAAAATTATGATTGTTTTCCACAAACCAAAACTACACTTTTTTGCAGTCGACGCGCGTTTCGCTAACAACGTTAGCATGAACAACAATGAACTAAATTAATCTACGCTCTATCTTATATACAATCCTTTAGTGGGCGGAGATAAGACTAATAAATTGTGATTTATCACGATTTTTAATCCTATCTCCCCTCAACCAAAGAATAAAGTGTACTAAACGGGATGGGTCCTCTATCTTTATTTAAACTATTTCTGGATTTAATGATTTCCATACTTTCATATGCATTCAAAAGTCTTTTGTTTGGTACACTTTTTAGAAGTTTTAGGTTATCTAATGTGAATCTATGATTGTTTTCAAAAGCATGCTCGGCCACACTTGACTTTTCTGTTCTTCCGTATTTTAAGTGTGCTAAGTGTTCTTTAAAACGTGTTTGAATAGAGCGTCTCGTTTGGCCAACATATTTTTTGTCACAATCCATGCAACTAATTTCGTAAATTCCACTTTTTTCTAGAACTGTAGTTTTATCCTTGGGATTTCCTAGTAAGCTTCTTATTGTGTTACCGGATTGATATACTAATTTAAGACCGGTGTTATTAAATACTTTGTGTAATCCTTTCGTATAATTAGGATTATAAGGAATTGATACAAATTTTGAGTCGCAGGTATCTTTTTGTCTGAAAAAGGTAGAATTCCGAAAGGTCTTTTGAAAATAATGTCTATTTATCAGCTTATTTATTAAGCCTTCGTCGTAACCGTTTTCGCCAGTTATATTCCTAATCCTAGGATTAAAAAAAAGATACCTGCGACTCAAAATTTGTATCAATTCCTTATAATCCTAATTATACGAAACGATTACACAAAGTATTTAATAACACCGGTCTTAAATTAGTATATCAATCCGGTAACACAATAAGAAGCTTACTAGGAAATCCCAAGGATAAAACTACAGTTCTAGAAAAAAGTGGAATTTACGAAATTAGTTGCATGGATTGTGACAAAAAATATGTTGGCCAAACGAGACGCTCTATTCAAACACGTTTTAAAGAACACTTAGCACACTTAAAATACGGAAGAACAGAAAAGTCAAGTGTGGCCCAGCATGTTTTTGAAAACAATCATAGATTCACATTAGATAATCTAAAACTTCTAAAAAGTGTACCAAACAAAAGACTTTTGAATGCATATGAAAGTATGGAAATCATTAAATCCAGAAATAGTTTAAATAAAGATACAGGACCCATCCCGTTTAGTACACTTTATTCTTTGGTTGAGAGGAGATAGGATTAAAAATCCTGATCAATCACAATTTATTAGTCTTATCTCCGCCCACTAAAGGATTGTATATAAGATAGAGCGTAGATTAATTTAGTTCATTGTTTATCGTCTCCTGATGATGCTAACGTTGTTAGCGAAACGCGCGTCGAGTGCAAAAAAGTGTAGTTTTGGTTTGTGGAAAACAATCATAATTTTGCAAATAGTACCAGTTTGACTGAAGCGTTCCGATAATTAGACACTAAAAGACACGCTACTCTACTTGAACGTATGGTACGCCGACTTACAGCAACTTCATTGGTTAGATCCGACAGAAGTTGTCAATCTCACGTCGAGCGAGACTTTCATGAGATACGGACGGTAGCGCGCGCTAGGTGGTGTATTGTTATATTGTGTCGCCTGACCCGGTAGCTAAAATCGCGTTAGTCGAAGTGGAAACGCCCACCTCTGCCGGTTTTCATCAATGAGAACGTTGCATTTCAGAGCTACGTTACGTTTACGCGTTTTGCCAACTTTAAGTGTCTATTCTCTCGTAAGTACTGCATTCTAATGTAGAGCCGTTATATCACTCAATCACGGTACAACGGTACATTATTAGATACTTAAAACACCATAAACAAGTAAAAAGGTAGTGTTTCATGTAAATTAGGTTTTATTTCCTCTAAATGTCTAAAGGCGCAATTACACAGACGAACATGCTCAAATAAAAGCTCGTGCAAAATATCTAAAATTTTTTGCGTGAACATTTTTGTGAGCTTTTCTTTGAACATTTTGTTCGGGTAAATTTTTGAGCAAATTATTGCTATCTATTTTGGAAACATATTTTTAAAGATGAGAATAAATAAAATTTCACATCAATGATCAGTGATGTCAATTCTTAAAAAAAATGGAACAGCAATTTTTATTTAAAATTTTTGTGAAAAAAAGCCGACGGCAAGCGAAACATTATTATTGCCTCTACTATCAGTTTTGTCACATGGATTAGGGTTACTTATAATACATTTTTCTTAGGGTTTTTCCCGGATTTTTTTGCCCGTGGTTTTTTTGGGATTTTCTTTATTAGTTTTTTTTTATTTCCAAGGGTTTTTTCCTAAAGTCAAAAAAAAATCCAGGAAAATTATTCTTTTCCAAAAAAATTTTGAGTTTTTCAAATATCGGCAAAAAACTCAAAAATTGCACTTTTAAGCGGTAATCCGCG
The DNA here is from genome assembly GCA_963921995.1 of Oxystoma pomonae. Classification (NCBI taxonomy): domain Eukaryota; kingdom Metazoa; phylum Arthropoda; class Insecta; order Coleoptera; family Brentidae; genus Oxystoma; species Oxystoma pomonae. Next base: position 90,425,942 of record OY998169.1, read on the forward strand.
CCTCACGACTATGAGGAGTGGTCGGGAGGGGGATTTTTGTAGCTTTCCTTTACCTTTAGCTTTTATTATTGTTTTTTAATTCCTCACACCAGATTTACCTAGTTAGTTTAAGGTCCCAAGGGTTGCTTAAAAAAGCAAAATGCTGAAGATATAGATATTTATTGTCAATTTAATGTAATAATCAAGGTCGATTACTGACACTGAACCAACAATATGCAAAGGGCAACATTGCGATTCAAAAGAGTGGCCGGCCTACAACTTGCGAAATCCAAAACTCGGGATGATAGATCGGCGACACAGTCTACTAAATTACTGCTAAATTATATTTTTTAGACAAGGGTCGGATTCGTAGGGTTGTAAAAGTGGGTAATAAACGGGTATTATTTAAACCGAACGTGCTTTTGTTCATATATTTGAGATTTAATAAAATGTATATAGGTTTTTTAATTTGACTTAATTATTATTGTAAAAGACTAAACTAGGAAGTGAAATAAAGGGATATTCTTTTAAACGTAAATTTTTATCATTACATTTTACAGGCAACAGCAATAAATAAGTGCCAATTATTATTTTTTTTATTCTCGTTTTTTTTACAACCCCAAAAAAGTTACAAGTATACTGGCATATCCCCTATAAAAATCAGATCAATCGAAGCTGCTTATGAGGTAAAATGTGAATTTCGGCATCGAATCGTTTTTCCGTCGGAAAGCACTTGATTAAAAGTACCTTATTTCAAAACTTTGTTTTTCTATTTTCAGTTAAGTTCAATGAATTCCGATAACAATATATATTTTAAATTTGTAAAGAAATTTTTATAGCCCCAATTCTTCAAACAAATTTTGCTCAAGATTCTCTCCAAAATTTACGTGTGTTTTTTTGTACGAGATTTTGCTCGAACATTTCTTTGAGCATTTTGCTCAAGAGGCTCGTGTAAATGTTTGTCGGCATTTCCACATCAAAGGAAAGTTTGTCTGTGTAAATGCGCCTTAATATGTTTAAAAACGTTGTATTATTCTGTTGTTTGTGTTTTTTCTTTGTGATCGATAGATCATTTATTTGAAAAGAAGCCTATCTAAATCCACTCTCCCCTAACGTCGAGCCTTTCAGATTGCAGTAAACCTAATTACTATCCCAATTATCCGGCAATCCACAGGTCAAAAGTCATACCAATAACCATTTTGCCAGACCCTAACAATTATGCCACCCTCTCGCCTCGTTTTTGCTTTTGCAAATTCTAGAGTGGCACAGAGATGAAAAGCAGTCAAAAGAGAGTACGCAATTATGCTAGGGGACGCCGTCAGACATCCTGTGTATTTCTGGCTCAAATAATTATAGCTTAGTGTGCTCTGTCGCCCTCCCCCCCGCATAAGCCATATGAGCACTCCAGCACGTTTCTGGAGTCAATTGACAACTAATGGCTATGTTCGTTTCAGATATTCAACTCACCACACGCGCGTCAGAAAAGAAACGTGTATAGAAGATTATTGCGGACAAGAATGTCATAGACATAACCGGGAGATAATCTGTATAGGTAAGTCGATAAGTGGATGTCTGGATTTAAAACAGGGGAGTTTGTTGCGCTGGGTTTTGTCGTTGAAAATTAAGTTTTTTTGGATATAAATAAATGCAAAATTACAAAACTTTATTATTTATCTTTTTGTGAAATCAACTTCGCATTCTACCCAAATATTTTGAATGCATCTTTGTAAGCCCCTTTTAACCAACTTCTGTCACCGAATGTTCATAAAGGGGGATTCTAAAAGAAATAAAGAGGGGTGTTCAAAGAAAAAAGAATCAAACGGGAAAAAATCGGGGTTTGATTGATAAAATGGGATGTTAATTAGTCAGAAGACACGTGGGTCTTTGAGAGGGACTTCAAGTTTTAAACACTATGAGGCCGTGCAAACGAGCATTTTTGTAGGTTCGTTGGTTCTTAAAGCATTTTTTTACAAGCTTTCACACTTCTTTCTTTGCTTGCTTGCTTGCTTGTTTGTTAGTATGTTTGGCATGGAGGTCAATTTGGTATGCGTTTATAGTTCCGGTGACAATACAATATTAGAAAAACCTAAGTTGGTGGGGGGGGGGTCTTTAAAGGAGGTAAGAGGGGCACGATATATTTAAAAGTTCGAAAATTAGTTACTTTTCACTAAATATTTGTTTGGAGATAAATAATAAATAAATAAAGATTACGTGAAAACACATAACTTTTCAACCAATGCTGCTACGAATATGCAGTTTTAAGATTTGAACAGGGAGCTGGTTTTTATAAAAACTTGTTATTGCGATGGGATCTATCGCATGGGATTTATCATCACCCATGAACGATCGAAACGTAGTTTAGGAAACAATACATTTCAAGCAAGAAACTTCTTTAGGCGCAATTTTAAAAACTCATAGTTAGACTTCAAACTTCAGTTTAAACCACGGATGTCTACTTTTTCACGTTTTATAGGTGTAGTTTACCAACAAACTTCGGTTTAACTTTCACCGTTACCGGCGGTCTGGATGGGCTAAACTTCATTTCGATTCTAACCTCAAAATAGTTATTAAAAATTTATTTTAAATTTGTTTTTGGCAAAAAAAGCTGTAAGTATTTAGTGAAATCACTATGGTTGTGATCGATGACTTAGAATTTATTTTTGATCAACTGGATGAAGATAATGACGAAATTATTGACATTGTCAAAGCACTAAGAAGACCAAAAATTATTCGTCCTAGAACAAATCCTTTGGATGAGTACGACGATGTAGATTTTAAAAAGAGGTTTAGATTATCTAAAGACATATGCGAAATGGTTTGATAAGCGTTGGAACATCCCACAGACCAGTAAGTTTTATTCTCAGATCGAGCTCACACGTATATATATCTTTGCATTTCTGACAATTCTGAACATTTTTTGTGGTCTTTTTAAACTAGAGAAAACTTCTAAAAACCAAAGACCAAAAGATCTTGGGTAGTAAAAACGAAAATTCAAACTTGGATGAGTATCCCACAATTTTTTTAATCGCCTTAGGAGCGTAACGCTATTGGAAAGATTAACACGCCAGGATAAACCCGTTTCAGGTGACTTAGATAAGTGCCAGTGCGGAACGATGCCTATTTGTGAATAATTCAAATTTGGAAATCAAAGTGTATGATGGTGTTGAATGATGTTTGGGGAGGGTGACCAGTGGAACCACTGATGAGCCTACGGTAGTTGCCCAAGTCGAAACATTAGTCGATCACTTCTCTTTTTGCTTTGGTCCTTTGTGTGTTCCTTGTGGGATACTCATCCAAGTTTGAATTTTCGTTTTCTCCACCAAAGATCTTTTGATCTTTGGTTTTTAGATTCTTTTCGGTTGAAGTAACTGATTTGAAGGTTTTTTTAACTTCTTTTTAGAAAAAACTTGTTGTGCTTCCAATCCTACAGCTAATCCAACAGCTTTTCTTTTCATCCTGGCCGTGGTTTAACTGAGACGAATAAAATTGAGCAACTTTTTCACCAATGGTTTAATCCAACGATTAAACTGAAGTTTAAACTATGGTTTAATCTGGAGTTTTACCTTTGGTTGTAAAATTAGCCCTTATTGCGCAAGCGTCACTAAATTCGACGTTGGTTTCCGGCTTGGGACCATGCGATCGGGGTTAAGATCGGGGGTAAGATCGAATCATCGCTCACGAGTATAATGTTTTCTTCCCATGTGATGTCCTGAGCACAAACCAAAAATTTTGAATTTTTTGAATGATAGTAAAGGGGCATGTGTAAGTTCGTGGGATTTTGAATGAAGGAGTTTATTGACTATGTGGGATTGATAGTTCTTTAGTCACATAACCAAGTGTTACCAGGTGTTTTGTTCGCTTCCGTGTAGAAGGGGTTGATATTTCGTCATCTTTTAAGATGGCGGCCAAAAATCATAAAAAATGCAACTTTTGAAACCGAGGCTGGATTATACTCGATTTCATATAACTCAACGACGAGTATTCCAAAAAATATACTTTGAAGGTCATCCGAGCTTAAATGACCTTGATAATCGCAAAAAAAAAGATTTTTGCCATTTTCTCTACAAAAAATCTTAATAATTCGACATTGTGTCAGACTAACTTCAAATGTAGCTCAAACTATTAGGCATATATGCTAAATTCGATCCTTGGAGTTTTATGCAGTTTGAAGCTTCATGACCGTGAAAAATACCCAAGTAAAATTAACATATTGCGAAAATAACATACTAAAGGGCGCTATTCATCAACTATTAAAGGGAAGATGACCAAATTTGGTAAGAAAGATAAGATGGTCAAGCATAACAATACTGTTAAAAAATTGGTTCAGCTATGACGTGTTTCAATATGGCGGCTGTTATATCAAAATGACGACCTATAACCACATTTTTATTTTATCCAATTTCGTAAAAAAGTCAAAATGACAAGGTGGCCCTCAACTCTTGTTGACATATCGCCGCTTACTATGAAAGGAAAGTTCAGTTGACGCATTACCTTGATTGACCTTGAACATACCATGTACAAGTGAAAAACCAGATTTTGGTTGTAATTTTTCCAATTTACCACTACGCAAAAACTTTAAATGCCGGAAATGAAATTAACATCTTAGCCATAACTAAAAACTTCATTTTGAATCTCCTTACCATTTTTTTTTTGATCCGGCGTCCAAGATGTTTATGCTATACCCCGGTAAAAATGACCTATATGCCTGTCGTTTTTATTAAGTTTAGGAACTTTCTACACGGATGCGAACAAAACACCCGGTGGCACATGAATGTGTGACTAAAAAGCTGTAACCTTATCCTTTATTATGAATATTAATAGACTAGTATAGTCGTACCCTACTGGCATAATTAGAATTTTTATACCATCTAAAACACCTGATCCAGTATATAGTAATGTATAATTTCTGCCAACTCTTTTATAGGTAATTTAAATGACTTTTTTGGCTAGACAAGTGAGTGGAACATAAAATTCACAGTTCCGAAACTTAATGAAAACGACATATAGGTCAATTTTACCGGGATATAGCATAAACACCTTGGACGCCAGATCAAAAAAAAATGATAGAGAGGTTTAAAATGATGTGTTTAGTTATGGCCAAGATGTTAATTTCATCTTCGGCAGTTAAAATGTTTGAGTAGTGGTTAATTGTAAAAAACACTACAAAAACCTGTTTTTTTTAATTGTACATGGTAGTTTTAAGGTCAATCAAGGTCATACGTCAACTAAACTTTTTTTTCAAAGTAAGCGGCGATAAGTCAACAATAATTGATGGCCACCTTATGATTTTTGTTTTTTTACAAAATTGGATAAAATAAAATGTGGTTGTAGGTCGCCATTTTGATATACCAGCTGCCATATTGAAACTTTTTTCAACAATGTTACTGGACTCGACCTTCTTATCTGTCCTACCAAATTGGGTGCTCTCTGCTTTAATAGTTTATTAATAGCGCCCTTTAGTATGTTATTTTTGCAATATGTTAATTTTACTGGGGTATTTTTCAAGTTAGTATGACAAAACTTCGAATTATTAGGATTTTTTTAAAGAGAAAATGGCAAAAATCGCGTTTTTTGCGATTTTCAAGATCATTTAAGGTCGGATTACCTTAAAAGTTAATTTTTTGGAATCCTCGTCCTCGAATTATATGGCATCGAGTATAATCATGCTCTGGTTGCGAAAGTTGTATTTTTTATGATTTTTGGCCGAAATCTTGAAAGATGACGTCATATCAATCTCTTCTAAACGGATGCAAACAAAACACCCGGTAACACTTGATTGGGTGACTAAAGAGCTATCAATCCCACATAGTCGCAAAACTCCTTCATTCAAAATCCCACGGGATAGAAATTATGGACATATGCCCCTACACTATGAGTCTGAACTGCAAAAAACAAAAAAAAAAAGAAAATTTATAATTTTTAATGCTTATCTGAAAAAAAAATCGTAATCTCCAAAAAAATAAATTAAAATAAACTAGAAACCGCATAAAACACATTGGACACATCTAGGCTGAAATTCCAGAAATTGAAACCGCGGTTGCCGAGTTTCCATAATTATGCCTTATTTTTTTTTATAATTACGTAATATTCCAATAGGTATCGTAAATACAATACATTATTCTAATAAAGTAGATGTGGTGCCAAAAAAGTTCAGTTTAAGGTCGTAGTTACAATCTGGGAAATTGTTTTTAGCAACACTGTACGGAAAATCAATTTAACTATGTCAACCTGATTTTTTTCCAAAATTTTAGTTCATTAAATTTGCTTTCCATGGCAACGCGGAGATCTTATTTATGTTTATCCACAGTGGGACACCAGAGATTTTTTAGCCCCGAGTCAAAAATTTGGGGTTAGGTTAATTATTTTGACTTTTCGCGTTCTGCGCCGTTAAAAAAACAAGTAAAATAATAAAATAGAAGAAAACGCTACACATCTACGTATTAACGTAACTGGGTGTAATGTTTAAGGTTGCATTTACAGGTGCATTTATAATTGAATTGGAAACACTCCCGCTATAGCTGATACCGAAAACAGGTTAACTTAAAAGTATGCAGATTTAAAAATCGGCTACTGGCGCTAGACGAAATAATCGTATTCTATTATAAACAGGAGCGTCAACGACTAGCAAGAGTCTTTTCAACCTCTAAATGGAGCTTCACTGACCTGTTTTGTTAGTACTCAAGTATTCGTGTGTTTTTGAAGCTGAGGTTCTAAAATCTATCCTTTGCACTCCAAGATTTCACTAGTACACTTGCACAGAACTATGCCGCAATAATTTGAATTAAAAAAAAATGGTTGAATCAAAATAAAAACAAAATTATGTGGGGTTATGGGCGCCGAATGTTTCTATGCGAATTCCTAGTAATCCCAGCGAGCCAGTAAAGTTCTCTTGGTTCTTTGATAGAATCGGGGTGATGCCCGCGCAGCGCTAGGCCTTTTTTGGCGGGCGACCGCATACGCGTAGTGGGTTCATATTTGTTTTAGAACAATGTTTTTGAAAACACATTTTTGAAAGATAAACATAACCTCGAATAGTTTTTTGTCAGAAAACGTAAAAATATCCTTGTGTCCCATTGCGGCCCGATTTAAAGTTTGTTGACAAAACACCTGCAGTTACCATGGAATCGTATAAATTCTTTGATCTATCGGCCAACACTTGAACTGCGCGTGTCTCCCAAATTCAATGAAGTGTGATTGATTGATCGGTTTTCTTTTCCGGAGTGCATATGCTTTTAGAAAAAAGGAAATTTAGTTTTATTTTCGCTAAAGCAAGGAAATATAAAATGGAAAAATGTAATCCAGAGGAAATTGTGACTATTTCTCTATTTTTTTTTGTAAATCGGGTTTGTTCCAAACCGCAATTATTTTGAGGCTTTTGAGATAGATGACAGCACCAGAGCTTTAATTTTGAAGAAAAAAGAATTGAGAATTTTGAAAAATCCTTCAGATATTTTTGTTAAGTATTTAAAACTGATCACCCCTGCAAAATTTCAGCTATTCTGATGTTTAGTTTTCCCTGTGCACTCTGGCAAAAGATCAAAAAATTAAAGAACAAGGCGTTGCCAGTTGTACTTTTTTTTACTTAAAATCTGGGGAGAAACTATAGCCTTAAAATGCATAAAGATGTTTATTTAACATAATGTTTTTTTTTATCTTCTAGAAACAACTCATTATTAAAATCAGGATGAGGATATTTACTCACAATCAAAACAAGGGCAAAAAGGTTATTGATTTGTCGAGGCATGTTTTGCCATCTTAATCCGTCGGGATTTTGTTAGTTAATTGCGTTTTTTTCAATTGTTATTGTTATATTTTAGTTTTAAGACTAAAAATGCATAAGAAGTGTGCGTTAAGTGAAAAAGGGCGAAAAGTCGCCAGAACTATCTTATCACGGTAGTAGTAGTAGTAGATGGGCGGCCGTAGCCTGGCAATTAGGCCGCATAATGGACCCTTTTTGCCATACCCCCCGTGCACCCCCGACTGATGTACGTGCCCCTTAGGATGCAAGTTTTCTTTCTCTAAGAGGACTTTGCCTGACACCTCTTTGTAGAGGGCAGGGATCTTTAGACTGCGCAGTGGTTTGCTACATGTACTTAGTTGACGGTAGACTTTTCTCCCCAGCAGCCCGCCATCATATAGGTTGACCCGAAAATCGAGGTCCCGGTTTCGCTGGTCGAGGTCGCCGTCGGATTCTTCCCTTGGAGTGGTCCTGCTACCGGAGGTGCTACCGCCTCTTCCAAGTCACCCTCTGTCGACTCCCGCTACCAAATCTGTTGGAGTCCCGCCGCCTCCCATGGCGTCCAGATCTCGGAGAAGTCCAGGTCATCCTTTTGGGTCACCGGCTAGTCTCCTCTACCCAGTTTGGTGGGGTCCTCGGCCGTCCACCTTTGAGTCTCGCAAAGTTTTCAGTGCGGTGTCAACCATGCCGCCTACTTTTACCTCGTTTGTTGTTATTCTATGCACAAAGTCAACTGCAGAGCTGCTGAGAAGTGGGGCCGCCCGTCGTCGTCTCGAGTGTCATTCGGCGTCAGACTCTGTTCACTCGTCTACGGCGGCCCCTTATCACGGGTAAACAACACATCTGTATGAAACCCCCACATTTTAAATATTGCTTTAGAACCAATCAGAACGCGAATCTACAATGTTGCCATAGGTGTTCCTCAGCAATTTCCTTAGATTTGGTTACTGATTTGGAAAATTTGCCTTCAATATATGGAGTGCTCCTTCTAGTTTATTTTAATTGCTTTGCTCCAAAAGCACAAACGAGATTATTTACAGAGTGACAAAAGCACTTTTGTGCTAATTAAATTATAGTTAAAGACTGGAGGAACGGTAAAAACCTTTTTGCAGTGTCGTAAAAATTTTAAACCAGTGTTGTTTTAGCGATTGCTCCGAAAATTTAATGTCTCTGTTAACTAAACATAAATTGGGTCGTTTTATTTTTTTAAGGCCTTCTTGAAAATTGCTTGGCTTTATTAAAAAGTAGCTACAGGTAGCGCGCTGTGGTCTTAATAAATATACACGGACGAATTTAAAAATGTTAATTTTCATAGTTAGGACTTAATTAACTTTGGCAAATTAAGTAGATGTATGTTAACATAAAAATGGGGGTTTTGAATAAAATAACCGTTAATATTCATGTCTTAATTAATTTTTGTCAACGGGTGACAAGGTTATAAGATAAAGTTGATTAAATATGGCAAAAGAAACTTCGGAGGGCCTTTTGGAAAGAAAATATGTGATGCTATAACTTGGGAGTACTAAAACGAAATAGACCGTACGACTAGCTATGGTTACTCAATAGATACTTACAGTGAGATTTACTAAGATCTAAAATAGTACCCCCCACAGGTCTAAATATTTACACCTGTGGGGGGTACTAAATTTTAAAACCAATTTTCAAAAAACACTTACCCATACAGAAAACACACAAAGTTATTGATTATTTTGTATTGTTATTGCAAAATACCACTGAAAACCTGCTTTTTTTTCTCAAAATACAGCATATTTTAAAAGAAAATGCCCTAAAACTATTTTTTTTGGCAGGTTTTAAAATGGCAAATGGTGAATACGCCAAAAATTTGGCACATAATAGCTTCATTATTTGTGTTTGAGGTTATAAAGTTGGTGATTTTTTAGACCACCTCAGGGGGGGTGGTTTAAATTTATAGCCCCCCAGAAAGGATTGTTTTGTGAAATTTGGTAATAAGTTCGTTTATAATTTCCCTAAGTAGCCGCTTTTACAAGGATTAATTTACCTTATATAATATCCCAAGTTGTTCATTACCCAATAAAACACCTCCCATTTTATCCAGAAAAACGCCATATTTTGAACCCATTTTCAGCACAAAAAATATATTTATGAGGGCACTACGAGGCAAAACAAACATAAGTGAAGGTTAATCGCGAAAAATATACAAAACAAAGAAACCTAAAAAAAACTACATTAATTTATTTACAAACTAAAAGTAAAACATTAAGGTTATCTAAAAGCTCAGTCAAAAAAACTTTCTTTACTCAAAGCCCACTCATTTTAAAGCTGCAGCTTTCATCAGTAGAGGTTGGTGCAAGCAGAGGTAAAAGATCCGAACTCGCTGTTTGTGATTGAACGCAGCGCTAATATTTTAAACTGACATTTCGACAGTGACAGAAAAAACAACTTTTAAATAAGTACAAAATTAATCTACTTCCTTATTTTATTGTTACTCATCTAAATCGTGGTGTGACATGACATAATTGGAAAAATTAATTAACAAGGGTAAGTTTTAATTGAAGTGACATATAGCACCAATGTTAATTTATTCTACAGAGTTTTTACGATTTAAACCCCGCGTGGGATTAAATTTTTTAATTTACTTTTCTTCTAAATTGAAAATATCCTCTTAAATCCAACAAAAGATTGTGTTAAGATGATTATTCAATAAATAAATTTCTCTCTGCCAACGATAGCTGTTTCAAGGAAATAGTTATGTTTTCATTGGCACAGTGGTGCAGGGGGCGCATTTTTTGGTAAGCTTTTGGTAAGCTCAGACCGATGCAATTAAAAGAAGAAAACAATAGGAACTATAGTAAGCTCAGAAAAAATTGCGGTTATAAGAAAGCCGGTCACCTTTATGGACAAAAAAACAGTTGACACATTTGGGCCAATTCGTGGTTCAAATCAATAGTGATTTGGATCAAGAAAATTTTTTTCTGATAATTTTGCCACCTTCACTATATGTAGTTCCCGACACTGCTCTCTTTATTTTTTGAAAATGCCAATTGAATAAACTAATTACTTCTCAAAAATGATTACTTTAAATTCCAAATTGCTGCGGACCAGTTTTTTGACACTGACAATGACAGTTCCATTTAGCTCCTCTGTTTAATTGTCATATTGAAATTGGTCCGGAGAATTTGGAAAGTGTAAGTGGTTCATTTTCACCTAGAATGAAAATACCGAAAAGCGTAATTCAAAAAAAAAACTTACTGAAAGATATTTTAGCTTGTACAGTTTTGGAGCGCATTTTTTTTATTTTCGAGGCAGTTTATTTGAAGATTTTGTAGTGTCAACTAGGCTACCACAGATTATTTTTTTCTTTTAAAAGAAATATTTTTGGAATTTTAAAGCCTACCGTTTTCTCCAATTTATGTTAAAACTATGAAGCAGGTATAGGACAAGCATAGGTAATAGAAAAAGTCACTTACACTACCAAGTATTCCCTATAAAAGCAAATATTACTTACACGACCAAATAAGGCAGCATAGGTGACATTTTTTAAGGGAAACTTTTTTCTAATAAAATTGTTAAATTTTGGGGCAAAAAATAATTATGATTCAAAATCGAATCGAAAGAAAATTATAAACGAAAAATAACAATTTTCAAAAGCTAACACAACCTATTTTTTCATGGGAATCATAGGTAAATACTAAAAAAAATCTCACCAGTTTTTTTGAGATAAAAGTTTATATAGAGTGAAAAAAAAAACAATATCGGGACCCCCTAAACCGATACCTTTCAATCAGGATGACTGGTATCTTGTCGCTCCCACCACCAACTACCAAAAGAACGTTCGATAGCGTAGGTGATGACGTGACAGGAAAACAGCTCTTTAAACAATAAAATAATGTAGATCATAAAAGATTAATATTTTTTTACGTAGAAGGAATTCTCTGGAGGACAATTGCTTTATTATACCCACTTTGGTTTGTTAAAAAATATGCTTTGGGTGGTAGCGTAGCTGATAATTTAGGTATTTAAAAATTTAGATGCTTGCAAAATTATTATTGAATTAAGTTTTTGGAAATAGTCCATATTAGGGTGGAGAAAGGATTTTTTTTTTTGACGACTCGACTAGATGGACTAGACTAGAAGGTTTTCTATGGATTAGTCGAGTCGTCAAAAAAATGTTTTTCCTTTCTTCCAAAACTCCTGGATTTTAAGATAATGTCTTTTTGAAGTCAGCCCCGAAACTAAAGGATTGTTTATGAACTCTGAAGATGTCAATTTATATTGACGAAACATATATTTTAAAAATCCAAAACAAATTTTTTAACAACTGCAGATTATATAAACTAAGTGGAGAAAGACCCTAGAGTTTTCTTTCTGTATTACTGAATTGGTAAAAAATATTTAAAAAAATGCATTTTAGGAGAGAAAAAAATTATGGTAACTCCGGATTTCTAATTTAGGTGAGGATAACAAAAACCTTAGAACATTGAACTACTAGAAGGAGTCTGGTCTGTTTGGTTACACTGGTTGTTTGAGTGCAACATCTACAGTAGGGAATGGGGGAAAAAGAAATCTGTGTTGCCAATTTTAATAACAGAACTATGCAACAAAAAACTTATTAAAATTGGATTAATTTTTGACACTTATTTATTAAGTAATTAATGAGATTTAATATATATGTTGAAACAGCTAATATACACAATATATAATACTTACAAACTATTAAAAACTTTCGACGTTTTTTGAAAATTTAACATGTGTTTTCCTTAAACATCTTCTTTTGTAGTCGACGTGGCAACATTGATTGTTTATTGCGGTTTCTCGATTTTTTCTCGAATGTCATTATTGTTTTGAAAGTGAAGGTTTCAGCACTTGGCAATAATGTTTTTTTGATATTTTTGTGAAAAGTTTGTGGCGAAAAATGGTTCCGCAGTGTCTTATCATATGCAAGTTGAAACAGAAGCCGAGGGACCGCAGTATTTAAATTAAAATATTAACTAAATATTAGGTTAGAATCCGTCATATTTAGCCATTCTTGGTAAACAAAGATCAAAAAATCAGATCAAAAAATCTGTGTTGCCGGCTTGTCATTATTTTCAGTGTAAATAGAGATTTCCATAGCACCTTTTTCTTATTTTTATAGTTGTACATCCCACTTGAATACATTTTTAGGTTTTTTAATATATACTATGATATAGTATAACGGCCCTGCCCTTGCATTTTCCGAAAAAAAAAACCATAGCGATAATAACGTCAGCCTTCCCCAGGGTCAATCCTGATTTTTACATTATTCTCTTTGTTTTTCAAATGTTATTTTATAAGCAAGAGCCAGTTCTGTGAAAATAAAAAAAAAATAGTTCATTATGGCTAAATGTTAATTATTTTCAGAACGAAGCCGTCCGAAATATGTGACGATTTTTGTTCGGACTTTTTTGAGCATGGAGCATATAATTAACCCATGGGCATATAGACTTCCCCCAGTTTGCCGTGTTACACAAAAAAATTAAAAAATAATAATGAACACTTTTGTGTTATATTGTATTTAGATTTTTTTTCGACCAGTTTCCAAAGTTAAAACGGCACTAAAGCAAATACAAAAAAAATAAAATTAGCATGCCGCAATATTTAAAATTCCGAAAGGTTAAAAGCAACTGAAAGGCTAAAGCATTTAGACAATATAATATCCTTTCGTGCTGCCTGCAATTAGAAGAAGTAAAACATTTTCGGGATCGATATTCTCTCTAAACAGGCAGAGTGACTGCCGACAGTCGAATTTATTTCCGACCAGGACCTGAATTATGGTCCTTCTTGGACCGCATTCCAATACTATGTACCAAGTTTAAGCTAAAAGCAATGTGTTATGAGTATTCATCCCTACAACCTATACTGGAACCAGGCAGATCCAATAAAAAGAGAGGAGCGGTACCTACCTCCTTTACACCTAGGAGAAAATCTTTTATAGATTTAACCCTTTACAGTAAGGCTCTTGCCAATTTGTTGGCTGGCGTGTGTTACAGGAAAACTCACTGTCTGACCACAGAAATATAAGCTACGAAATTAAAAAGACTTGCAGCCAACAAACTTCCGGAGTTTAGAAATCCTAGGCAACTCTACTCTAACTCTACGAAGAGGATCTACGAGGCAGGCTTAATCAGGTTCCCGGTATCTCTTAGTGCAAGAAGTCGAAACGTCAGTTATCTGTCTGACTGAATCCATCACCATGCGTTTGAAATGAGATGCCCTATAAAACCAAGGGCGGCAAACACAAAAACACCATGGTGGAACTCAACTCTTGAGGACCACCAACAAGAAGTCAGAAGGCTCCTTTACAGGGCAATAATACAACTGGGAACCACTTGGGACGAGTATAGATTATCCCAAAGAGGATACCACGCAGCAAAGCTCAACAAAGCCCTAACCAAGAACCCGGGAGCAAAATTGGGCGCGACTGAGAAGCTAGATAACGCATACAAGTCAACAGCTGGCGAAATTCTTAAAATCACGCTCAGCACTCACTTTTTCAAATCTGTACAAATCCAACAAGATTTGGACCTTCCGGAGACAGTGCTCGAAAGGCGCAAGCAAGACCGTTACGTTAAAGAAAGTGTATTGACTAGAAACCCTCTTAATCCGATGCAATATGCCTATCAGCCTGGTAGATCCACTGAGACAGCCCTCCATCACTTGGTGAATAAGGTGGAGAGGTCTATGTCTCGTGGTAGACCAGTACTGGCAGCATTCCTGAACATAGAGGGAGCCTTCGAAAATACATCTTTCGACTCAATAACCGAAGCAGTCCGCAAGCGAGGTACTAAAACAACCATTGTAAGTTGAACAGGAGCCATGCTTTCCAAGTGGACTGTAATAACTAATCTCTTTCAAGACTCTGCTAAGATCAAAGTAGCCCGAGGAGAGAGGAGTACTATCACCAACACTGTGGTGCTTTGTGGTTGACAGCTTACGCGTAGAGTTAAATGATGCAGGCTATGAAGCTTATACCTACGCAGATGACATTGTTGTTACAATTAATGGCAACAATGTTTTACTAATAGGAAGACTTATGCAACAAGCACTTGATAAGCTCGCAGCAAGCAATCCAGCTAAAGACGAAGTAGTCCTCTTCACAAGAAAGAGAGCTCTGCGCACTTTACCCGAACTTCGACAAATCGAATCATTCTAGACTGCAAGCTAAATTGGCGAGAGCATGTAGCCAATAAGATTAAGAAAGCCACAAATGCCCTATGGGCATGCAAAGGGGCTTTTAGCACCACGTGGGGACTTTAACCGTTCTATCTATACTGTATTTATACGGCTGTCGTGAGACCTATCGTGACGTATGGGGCCATAGTGTGATGGCTAGGTACAAAAAGAAAGATCGCAAGGGCACAATTAGACAAAGTTACGCATGAACAAGGACAGAATACCGACGCAAACCAGTTCGAAGCTTCCAATTAGGTTTTACACGCCTGATAGGGAAGTCTGAAAGGAATGAATGTGTGTCTCGTTCCTGCCGAATGGAACAGTCTGGTTCGGCGACGGGAGTGTACTGTAAAACCACGGGTGCGAAGTTCCACTTCTCCCTAGGAAGGTACGCGACTGTTTTTCAGTCTGAGGTATACGCCATTCTGATGTGCGAATATAAAAATCTGGAAATGTATACTCCAGTCAAGGATATATATATTACATTTGCTCAGATAGTAGGGCTGCATTGTCTGCTATCAGGTCGGACAGGGTAAACTCTGCTCTTGTATTGGAGTGCAAACGTGTCTTGACAACTATGGCAAGGCACAACAAGGTCAATCTCCTCTGGGTCCCGGGACATGAAGGTGTACCGGGAAATGAAGAGGCCGATAGATTGGCTAGACAAGAATTATCAACAGATTCGGTAGGTCCGGAACCCATACTAGGTATTCCGACATGCCAAGTCATAACGGTCTTGAGAAGTGACTTAGACAGGCTGGAATAGCACGCAGGGAATGAGTCAGGACAAACTCCTAATTGGCGAGGTGAGCGCCAAAAAAACAGTTCTTGTTCCATCTAGGTAGGAAGGATGTGAGACTGGCAACAGGGCTCCTAACGGGACACTGTCGCCTTAACATGCACCTAGAGACGCTGGGAATTGCCGAAGACTCAGAGTGTCGATGGTGCATGGAGGACGAGGAATCATTCTTGCATGTCCTGCTGGAGTGTTCGGCTCTAGCCAGGTCAAGAGAGTCGCACCTTGGGAACTCTGCTGGCCCCAGTCGATGTAAGAAGGTTGCCGCCCAGAAAAATCTGTTCTTTTGCGAAAGAGGCAGGCTTCGAGGGCTAAACCATAGATACTGGACGTGCAAGGTGTCTACGTATACGGGAATTGTTCCGCATGCACATTAATTCATTCATTCTTAATAGTGCCGAGTCAGGCTATGCCGTACCGATAAGTCTCTATTGTTGCAATTTGTTCAAAAAGAATTTTTAAAATTTAGGTCGGGTTGCAGGCTCCAGAAAAAAAGAAAACGATCGCACTGAAAAAAAGTACGTTACGTAAATTATCAGTATGCACAGAGAAAAATATCTATAATTTATTTGACCTATATTTGGTTGATCAAAATATATGTTACTTTACTTCAACTTTAGAATAAAAGCCTTTTTTGCATTGACAATTTGGTTAACCAAATACACTGTTGCAATAACAACACATTTTCTTCCATTACAACTACAATACCAAAATATATTTTTAAACGAAGCAAATTATTTTATTACTGAATATTACTGGGTTGTTAGCTTGATCATTTGTATTAAGTACATGCCATAATGGAGTCAACAAAGTACTTGGTCTATATCAACAACTTATTTACTTAAGTGTAGTCTATATTTTTTTAAAGAAAATACTTTTATTTTTGTTTGCGTTATTTGAAAAGAAACGGAATGCGCCATAGAAATCGTTAAGGTGTCGTCGTTTTCCATCCCGAAAATAGTTCTGGTTTCGTTAATGCGCTTAAATTACGGAAGCCCGAGACGATTTGTCACTGAGAATGGACTAAATTGCGTTTGTTACCGTCTTTGTTTCAAGACAGTTTTGTCTGGCTTTCCGTGTGTCTGCTGCAGAACGGAGAATATTTTATTTTATTTCTATCATTGTTTAATATATTTTGGAAAAGTGATTCGAATAAACACTTTTTCAGTGGGATTTACTAAGATCTAAAATAGTATCTCCCACAGGTCTACATATTTACACCTGTGGAAGGCACTAAATTTTAAAACCCATTTTCAAAAAACACCTACCCATACAGAAAAGATACAAAGTTAGTGATTATTTTGTATTGCTATTGCAAAATACCACAGAAAAAGTGTTTTTCTAACAAGTTGTTCATTAATCAATAATACAGTTCCAAATTTGGTCCAGAAAAACACCATATTTTGAACCCGTTTTCAGCACAAAAAATATATTTATGAGGCACTACGAGGCAAAACAAACGTAAGTGAAGGTCACTGATTATGCACGAAAACTGTCTCCAATGAAAAAAATCCAAAACAACTGTACCTTTTCATTTATTTATAAACAGAACTGAAATTAAAACATTGAGTTTATCTAAAAGCTTAATCATCAAACAAAGCTTTCCACTGAAAGATCAAACTCAAAGGTCTCAACTCTGCAGTTTTTATCGGTACTTCGCTTATCTTGTTGTACTAGAGAACCGGGCCCCGAACAGTTCGTTGAGCCGACATGACTCCTTTGTGAAAGCATGAGTTGGATTCAGGTCTGTTTTTAGCCGCATTTTTTTCATGACCTACTTTGATTAAATATTTTTATTTGTAGTTTTCGATTGCGATGGGTTTGTGTTTGTAAAGTTTTTTCATACTTTCGATAGATAAAAAACCCCTTTTAAATAAATACAAAGTTAATCTAATTCTTATTTTATGATTACACATCGACATGGTTTTGTGACAGTGAGTATTAATCGAGAAAATCAATAAACAAGGGTAAGTTTTAATAAGAGTAACATATAACGTCAATTTTAATTTGCTCAACAGGGTCAAAAAATCGAAATTTTCTTCTTAAATCCAACAAAAGATTGTGCTAGGATGATTCTTCACTAAAAAAAATAATTAAAATTATTCTTAAAAATCAAACTATGTCCAAAACTTGGAGGAAGTTGGTATAAAATGCTTAAAACCAACAATTTCACTTACACCTAGGACCTGTCTAAAATAGGCTAAACCCCTTGAGTAAATCCCACTGTTTGGATTTTTTTTTATATCGACGAGAAATCTTCATAGACACCGGTCTCTGGTGGTCTACCGAATGTGTCCGATTCATCCTCTCTTGAGGACGCCTACGCACTTAACCCCTCCGCTGTATATTTGGTCGAAATAGCGTTACCATTATCAAGAATATAACGTCACTATTTCGCCGTTTACTTTTTTGATCTCTTACGTGCGTTCGTCTTCGTGTTTAATTTTTAGAATTGTTCGTATCATATCGTGTCCCTGGTTCCATTTGTCTACGTGTTGTATCATTTCTTTATTAAGAGGTTCCCTATGTTCTCTATTTGTAGATCGTGTCTTGTTGTTTAACGGTAGTTCTCAAATCTTGGACAGTAAATTAACGTGTGTTCTGCGTCATCTATTCTTTGACAGTACTGACCTATGTCGTCCGTTTTCTCTATTCGCTTTTTGTATGTCCTAAAAGATCCATGTCCCGTTAGAGCTTGTATCACATAGTAATCCATTTTTTTGTGTCTGCATTCTATACATGTTTTAATGTCGGGAATAATTCTTTTCGTCCATTGTCCTTTTGCGGTATTTCGGCCCCATCTTGCTTGCCATTGTGTTCTCTTTTGCAGCTTCTTTGTTTTCTTCACAGTCTCCATTTTTATCTTCATATACAATTTCTTCGACAATTAGGTCTATGGGCGGGATTCCTGTTATAACTTAAATAGCTTCCGTTAATTCTAAGGGATTCGGTATTCACACGCAGGTAACGTCAAGCTGTATAAATCGTTATTTCTTATCAAGTACTCAAATAAGGGATAAAGTGAAATTGGGCCAAAGCAAGAGTTGCAAAAGGTCTCTAGTATGCCGTTTTCCAATAAGTGTTTAGTATCTAATGATACAGTACTGCGCACAAAGAAGGACAAAAACATGCTGATAAGAATGCAACGTAAAGCCTTACTAAGAGTAGCCTGCAGCTACCGAACGATATCAATGAAAGCTATTCAGGTTATATCAGAAATCACGCCCATAGACCTAATAATTGTCGAAGAAATTGTATATGAAGATAAAATTGGCCATACAGTAGAAAAAAAGGAACTGCAAAAGAGAAAACACTGGAATCCTGGCAAGCGAGACGGGACCGAAATAGCGAAAAAAGGACAATGAATTCTAAAAATCAAACACGAAGACGAACGCACTTAAGAGTACAAAATGGTGGTTGTCTACTTCGACCAAATCTGCAGCGGAAGGTTTTAGTCCGTAGGCACCCTCAAGAAAGGATGAATCTGGAACATTCGGCAGACCACCAGAGGCCGGTGTATATATATCTAAATAAACATATCCGTATAATATATAAATATGTAAAAAATACTGTAATGTAACATTTTAAAAGAAAAATTGCTTTAAGGATGAAAACCGTGTGTGAAATAACAGTAGGTACCAGATTTCCTAAACATTTTTGAGATATAAGCGTCATTGAATTGCTGCTTAATTTGCATAACAATTGCGACGTCTCCCGTCTCCTCTAATGTAACATTTTAAAAGAAAAATTGCTTTGAAGATGAAAACAACTAGAGTCCTAAACTTAGTCTACGTACCAGATTTCCTAAACATTTTTGAGATTAACTAATAAGATCACAATTTTCACAATATACCAACTAACAACTAAAATCAAAGAATAATAATAAAACACCGCATTAAAGTAAACACAATTAACCGATATCTAAATTTATGAAGACATTTTACTTGTGTTCCAAATATACTTTTAAAACTCCGAAACGAATTAAACATCGATTTATAGTCGACTTGAAAGTAGAATAGGTGTAGTACTCATTTAAATGAGGGCTTGCTAAAATTTATAGGAGGATTTATTATAGACAAAAAAGCGGAAACTATTCGATTTGGTAACAATATAAATAAACACGAAAACTACAGCTCATCCAAAATTTTGAGGACCAAATTCATGAAGGCCACCAAAGATCGGGATACCAATATTCAGGATGATTCAAAATTCCCTAGAGAGACAACTGTAGGTAGAATTTCTTGCTTTGAACTAGAACTAATAAATTATATTTTTGTAAACTCTTTCACCTTTTACTATGTGGTAAAAACATCAATTGTTGAAAACATGTCATTGTCAGTACACGTAGACTTGCTTGGTAAATTATGTTAAAAGTGATTCTCAAAAAAATAAGAAAGTTTCACTCCTACATTCAGACAAAAATATGAAATTTAAACAAAATAATCCCGTAACTTTTCTTAGAATAATGATATCTAACTACTGTTCAAATCTTTCTAGGGAATTTTGAATCACCTTGTATTTAGATTCGCCAAAACCAAATGTTTCTAATGTCAAGTTATACTACGTTCGTTCTTGAGTTTAGATTGAGTTCTAATTTATTTCCACTAGAAAACCAAATGCCAAATTTGGTCCCATGTATTCTGATATTCTTTTTAAAAGCGTGTATACAACTAAAAATAGAAAATAATTTTTCCTAAATTAAATCGATTTTTCCTTTTGGCCTGCTTTAGAAACGTAAACAAATAAGTTGTATTTTAAATTTTTGTTATTTTCAGTTGTAATGGATTTAAGCGATCGATACTGGATAACTTTTTTCCTAAATGGAATATCGTTTACTTTTACCGAAAACGCAGAGTTAGCACATAGGTTACTCAAAGGTGAATATTTCTGTCTGATGTTTACTTTTGTTGGAAGGGTCAACAGGTGGAAAAATTTGTACACCAGCTGACAAATTTTCGTGAATAGAATATTTTTTAACTGAAGGTTTCAGGTAGTGTGATATTTTAATTATTGTATTCGAAACCATGGAGGTTTGAGAAAAAGTTCAAAGTCACAATACCTGAACGGGATTGGTGGCAGACAGAAGAATTCCGAAACGAATTAGGCAGAGACGCGACGGTCTGCTACACTGACGGATCAGAACTGTCAGCCAGGCAGACAACAGGCGCAGGAGTGTATGCGGAAGACCTAGAGGTTCAAGAAAGCTATCCGCTTGGCGTGCACGCTACGGTCTTTCAGGCGGAGGTATACACCATTATCATGGCGGCAACCCTACCCGAGGTCAGAAATAGCAGAAGGGACATTTGCATATGTTTCGACAGCCAAGCTGCCCTCAAGGCTCTTAGTTCACCAAAAATTGTCAGTAGCCTGGTGGAAGAGTGCGTTAACGCGCTACAGACATTAGCTGAAGACAAGAGGGTGACACTGATGTGGGTCCCGGGCCACGAGGGAATACCAGGGAATGAGAAGGTGGACGAACTTGCCAAAGCTGGTGCCGAAACCCAATATATTGGACCGGAACAGCTCTTGGGAATCACAAGAAAACAGGTGCAGAGCGAGCTCAATAAATGCGCGAGCGATCAACTGAAGTCGTCCTGGAGGGAAGAGCGAGAGTGCAGACAGTCCAAACTGTTCGTGAGTGGACCAGACGCAGCCAAAACTAAATGGCTCCTGGTAAAAAGGACATTGGATTGTTAGTAGGAATGCTGACAGGGCATAATCGGCTGCGCAAGCACTTGACATGCATCAGAGTGTTGGACGACCACGCCTGCCCAACATGTGGGTGGGCAGAGGAATCAGCGGTGCACCTGATAGGAGAGTGTGACGGGTACGCCAGATTGAGGCAGCAGACGTGGGGTGCCCCCACAATAGAAGAGGAGGAGCTACACTCTCTAAGATGGGCTGACGTGCTGTCCTTCGTAACGAAGGCGGGAAGGCCCTGAGAGAGAGAGAGGCAAGAAATGTAGAGGGAGTGGGTGGATAAGGGTGCGAGACGGGGTATGGCAGAAAGGGCCCATGAAGAGGCCTAGTTGCCAGGCCTGCGGGCCGCCCCCTTATTAGTACTACTACTTAATTTTTGTAGGATTCCAAAAAATTTACAACCTTTCTCATTTTTTATATTTGTAGATATATTACTCAAATATTACTGAACGTTTCGCCCTTTTTGGGGGCTTTTTCAAGAGACAAACAGGGAGGGGGAGGGGTGACATAAAAACTTGGACAAATTATCGTTCGTGAATCATCAGTTTGATAACGGATATTTAAAAATGAAATAGGTATATAGACAGAGTTTTTCAGGGGGACTTTTCTATTACATTTTATATGTGCTATATTATATGTATATTGTCAAAAATTTCAGCGACAATAAACTAAGATTTGGTCCGTCGATCACGTAAAAACGGCTTGGATTAAATTTGGTAAGAAAATAAGGTGTAAGGTGGACCTTAATATATAGGCTACTTTTAATTTGTGTTTTGCATTTTCTATGTGCTATAGATATGTGTTCCTAAAATTTTGGCGCCGTTAAGCTAAGATTTTTATAAGCTTTCTAACGAGGCATCACAATCTTTTTTTTTATGGATGACATTTTTTGGTGGAAGCTTTAGAGGGTGTAACGGGGGAAAGCTCAAAGACAATAGGGGTCAGCACGTTATGTAAAATTTCGTTATGATTGGTGCAGGATTTTTTGAGTTACAGTGGCTAAAAAGTAACCGTCGGACAGCCAGACAGAACGACGGCGCAGCGTCTGGAAATGTGCTTATCTGGATTTAGAATCATCAAATTCGTGAACATTTACTAAAATGATTACATTACTTCCACTGCAATGCGCAAGTCAAGTGTTTCTTACCCAGCTTGAGAGGGAGACACTCGACGTGGTTTTCGGAAAATAAGAACATGAATAAATTTCACTGACACTCCCCTGGTGGTTCACGATATTAGACTCGCCACAGCAGCATCAACATTCTATTTTTACTTTGGGCGAATATTTAAAAAAAAAAACAAGAAGAGAGAAGAGGCTTAAAAAACCTAAAGTAAGTTAAGAGGCACTTTTAATCAGTAAGCAAAACTAATAAATAAAAGATTTTTCTTCAACTTGCACAGAGCATACTTAATCGATTATAACAGTGCTCTCATATTCTTACAGACTTTCAGTTTTTTTGCAAGACAACAGTCGTTGAAAATCATCATCAATGGAATTCATTTTCATTGATATACACCGAAGAGTAACAGTACATTCATTTTTCAGGACGGCTGTTTTAAAAGCTTCTGCTGGTCTTGAATTAAGCATTAGCTTGGATTTGTACGGAAGTTTTTATCTTTTGTTTGCACTGCACGGTAAAAAAAATTGCAAACTTCCCCTTAAACCTGTCGAAAAAGAATTGTGTAGTATTTAACGGAATTTTCGTATATAATTTTACTTTTTGCGAGTATGTTTTTGAAAAATAAGTATGACTAAAAATTGTTTTTAATAACTATGCCTCTGTAGTCCATATGGGCGATATTAACTAAGCACCATAGTTTAAGGAAAGTTTGGTTTAAAGGATGACATATACATGGGTATCTAACAATTGATTAAGCGATTGATAAGATGTTTTTACCTGGATGGACTTCAAAATCGGCTGGAATGAGGTAAAGGCCATTTACTGTTAGAACAGTCCAAATAATACGTCAAAATTAATAAACAAAAAGAAGTTAAAAAATCTCCGAATCAGTTACTTCAACCGAAAATAATCTAAAAACAAAAGATCAAAAGATCTTGGGTGGAAAAAACGAAAATTCAAACTTGGATGAGTATCCCACAAGGAACACACAAAGGACCAAAGCGATTTTTTTTTCGCTTGGACTAAGATATGGTTTGGCTTTCTGGTCTTTGTTCGGCTACTCTTTTGGAGTCAGTGTTCATTCTGCAAAAGCGTGCTATACGAAGATTGTTTAATGCAGATAGCTTTTAAAATCTGCAAAAATTTTAACACTCTCATGTTTATTTATTCTGGAGACTGTTGGCCTGGTTCATAAGAATCTACCCCTACCAATACCAAGACTAACCCTGACGAAACACTCCTTAATCTATAAAAGCATTAAGTAATATAATCATTTGCAACTAATACTTAGGCAAATCCAGATATTAAAAATATTTAAAAGGACGGTTCGTACTTGTTTAGAGGAAAAATGTTTTATAGCTGCGGTGAGTATTATAGTGAGAACTTATATTTTAGTAATGAAAACAACAAACTTTCTTTTTAGTTATGTATCTGTTGTATTGTTCAATTTGTTTTTAATTGTTTATTGTAATTTGTTTCTAATACCATTGTTTTAATATTATATGTATATATATTTGATGCTTTTATTTTTATACATAAATTTTAATACGGTTTTTAATATTAAAATTCACTAAATTAGGTATATTTTAGTAAATTTAATTAACTTTATGTCCTTGTAGAAAATAAGACATTTTCTTTGCTTTGTCAATAAGACCAGTTTCTTCCGACAATAAAGCTTATTTGAATTGAATTGAATTTGTTCCAGTAATTTTATCGTGGTGGGTAAAGTACCTAAAATATGTATGTAGTAGTTGCGTGCAGAACTGTAAAAAAACACTGCCGACTTTATTAAAGTCAGGCTATTCCGACTTTAGGTACCTATAGGTCCACAATAATATAAATTTTTTTAAAGAAAAGAAATCAGTACTCGCTAACCTCTTCAAAACGCCTGTGGCAGCCCCGCCGATTATTAACAACTTTTTCCCGAGCTCTTGCGTGTGCCATAAAGAAACTTAAAATATTACCGGCAAAAAAGACAAAAATGGCCATTAAAAAAAATCTTAACCCGTTAAAAGCGATGCGCCAGGACTTAAAAGTCGGGTGATTAACAAGAACTGGTTTTTTTTATAGTGCAGAGAAATCCTAACTTAGACAAACAAGCTAACGTGTAACTGAAAGCAATTTTGTAATCTAAAGCAAAACAAGAAAAAATTAATATTTGTATGGTGGAGTGGAGAAAATTTAAAAAGAGCACCAACGTAAAACGATGAATATTTTTTAATGTATATAGAAATTTAAATATTAAAAAAAAGTCTTGAATTCACAAGAGGCTAAACGAACCAAAAGTAAAAGGAACGTAAAAAAAATGAAAAGTCTGAAGAAAGTTTGCATTTATTTTCCTCTGTTCTCCCAAGGGGAAAATTTAGAATCTTTTGAACGTTGCCTTCTCACTAATTCATATTTAAAAAGCGGGCACGTCACACACGACAAAAAAAAAGAAAAAAATCTAATTTACTACCTCCGCATGTTCAAAACAGATTTTCCTGTTGCCCGGGTACTAATATAAATACCGCCTTTAGGGGGAGAGTCAAGCTTAAAATATGGCCGCGGAATTAAGCTGAATTGTTTCAAAATTTTTTGGTACATCGAAAACCTTTGCCCAAAGGCTATAGCACACAAGGCGGTAATTACCATGAAATGCCAGTAAACCAGCCAAATGACATCGACCGAACATCGGAGACGTTTTCTCATATGCAACTGTTTCAAAAAAGTTTTAAAACAATAACGTCACATACTACGTCATATTTTGACAAGGCCCTTGTGGCTTGAATAAACTAAAGTATACAATATTGTTAATGGCGCTGCCTCAGTATGTCTAGAGGTCTCTAATTATTCCTTAGTAAATAATATTATTATATTATAGGTTTGTAATGAGTTTCACGGTAGAAATCATCTGCGCGATGAGCTAGCTTATGTTGAAAAAACACAATAATTAATCTATTAGAGCCCATGGCTGTTAATCTTTTTTATCTCAGGCAGAAACACCAAAAAGTGCAGCTTAATGTTGATTAACATTAATATTGTTTTTAGATGACTCAAATTTTCCTCAAATATTAGTTATAGTTGAACACTGGTTCAATGATGAGCCAGTTTACATCCCAAACTCTGAGTTGCTTTATAAATTTTCTCGAAAAAATATTCTTATCAAAGGTACTCATGGGGGAACTTGTATTTTGGTATATGAAGATTTTTTACCTAATTTGTTAGTATAGATAGATTTGACCATGTGTGTGAATTTTCTATTGCGTATTGTAATAAATTAAATTTGTACCTTTTGGGCTTTTATAGATCTCCAAATCAAATGTTAGAAAATTTGAGAACGTTGAACATATTTTCTCTAGTATCTCAAGTAATGCTTGTTTTATCTTGATGGGCGACTTGAATATAAATTACTTGCATCAATCATGTAGAGATATCAATTTTTTGAAAGATTTGTTAGTATCTAATAACTTAAAAATGCACGTAGATCAACCTACTAGAGTTACATCTACTGCATCTTCTACTCTGGTCTACGTATGTACATCCTTTAATGAAGCAAATGTGGAGTGATTAACGGTTTATGCTGCGCTGTCGGATCATGAGGCGGTGTGTCTTTCCTATAAGAAACACAGTATCCAAAAAATTTGTAAAAAATTAGAAAGTTTATGTTATTGTGCAGCCAGACTGATCGGGCTAGAATTATTTTAAGCAATGATCCATTAGAACATTTTCAATTACTTATAAATAAAAAATTCGAATTGTCTTGGTATACTAAATAAAGGTTGACGAAAACCAGCTCTCAACTTAAGGTCATTGCACTATATAAAAAAATTGACCCTACTAATAGTACCTTTCTAAGCTATTACAGAAAGTACAAAAATATTTACAAGAAAACTGTAAAATCAGCAAAAAGACAGCATGTTCAAAATAACACAAAAAAAGATATCCTGGAGGCTAGTAAATGCGATTAGGGGAAAAAGCTCCACAAATAATATATCATCTAACCTTATAGCGCACGAACTTAATTCATTTTACTGCAGTATAAGTAAAAATGTCTTAAGCCAAATTTCCTCATCAAAGGATCCTCTAGAACATATGAGTCATATTTCTATCACGGACTCATTTTGTTATGCCCCAACTTCAGTGGATGAAATCAAAAGTATTTTTACAAAACTAAAAAATAAACGTGCGGTAGGATGGGACAAAATTTCGTTCGTTGCAAGTTTTTGAGGCACTTCCAGAGGCGCTTGGGAGAGTATGGTTGAAGCAATAAATAAATAAATCGGGATCGGGAGATCACAACACTCCTTCTAATTTAAAACGATGGCAAAAACTTGTATAGATCAGATTAACATAATTTCTGACAAAACATAATCTTTTAAGCGCTAGTCAATTTGGCTTTTAAGCAAACAAAAATACCAGTGATGCGATTTTCAAATTTTAGTTCCCTTATATGTTAAACTTAACTAAAGCTTTTGATTGCGTTGACCATAGGATATTATTAAAAATATTAGAAGTTTACAGAGTTCGGGCTCTGAGTATGGAGTGTTTCCGCTTGTATTTGTCTAAAAGAACTCAGAGCGTCAAATATAATAGTGAGGCCTCTGAATATATAGATGCAAGTGTACCGCAGGGCTCTATATTGGGACGCCTATTATTTCTCATTTTTATAAATGACATTGCTCAACTTCCACTAAAGGGAAAGATAGCATTATTCGCTGATGACCAGACAGTCCTATGGCATGATTCTAATGAAGAAAGGTTGACCACTAGAGTTCAGGAATATGTGCGTATTATTAAAGAGTGGTGTGATAAAAGCCTCTTGTCTGTTAATGTCTCAAATACAAAGATTCTACATTTTAAGTGTGAAACTCCTGGTTCAATAAATTTTTAGGAATAATATTGGTTAGTAATTTAAAGTTTGAAGAAGACATCAGAATTTTAAATAACAAAATTGCGTCTAGTTGTTTTGCCCTAAGAATTATTGGACAACCTGAAATTGCTAAAAACTGTTGTTTTTCTTTAATCCAATCTCATTTATATGGCATCTGCTTCTGGGGATGCTGTTCTAGTTATTTATTTAAATTCGCGTTTCTGTGGCAAAAAAGGGCAGTAAGAAACATGTGTGGAGTAAAAAGGAGACGCTTGTGCGAGCCATTATAGAACACAAAATACTAACTGTATGCTGTATATTTAAGTATATTGGAGACGGTTTGCCTAATTTTAAAAAAATACAAACAAGAAGCAAGAACAACATTTAGCAAATATAGTGTGCGACGTAGACATATTTTGCCTTTAGCAATCCCTCCCTCCTCTTTAATCAGGAACTCATTTGTCTATAATTTTAAAAAACTCCTTAAGCATTTGCCATTGGAACTAAGGAAAATATCGTGCTATAAAAAGTTTAGACTCCGGACAAAGGAGTTTCTGGTTTCCAAAGCTTTTTATTCCCTTGAGCACTTTTTTGAGGCTTCATCATAATATGCATAAAATATAGGGTGGGCCAAAAAATCTTACATACTTTTAAATTTGCTATAACTTTTGATTGAATAGCTCGATTTCAATTTTTTTAAACTTTTTTGAAAGATATGACACTTTTACGATCCGGTTCAAAATCTGACATTTTTCAAAAATCGAAGATGACGGATCGTTTTGAATGTCGGGTAATTTTACTCCCTCTGGAAATCCGACAAAAGCCTTATGTACGCTTTCTATACCAACGCATTACTTAATTAAATCGGTTAAGAGATAAGAAAACTATAAACCTCTGAAATAAGTGGTTTTTGACTCGACATTGTCATTTGCAAAAAACATTTGCTTTAACTTTTTATCAGATTACTTGATTTTAAAAATTTTTATATTTTTGAGTGAACAAAGCTTGCGGCTTTGATATTTTATGAACATCCAAGATGACGGACAGCTTTAACACGCTTTAACCATTGGGTAATTTCGCTCCCCTAAAAAAGTAACAAAACAAAATTAAGGCCATTCTACCTCCAGGTATAAGGAGGTATCACTTGCTCAAATCAGTTAAGAAGTAAACAAGTTAGTGTCGTCATGTTCAGCGTTTTCAATAAAAATTGTGACTTGTAATAAAGTTAAAAAATTCCTGTGGTTTTAAACTATTGATTTTTTAGCTAGAGTGGCATGTATTGGTTATTTGGCCAAGCCTAGGCTGAGTTAACTTTGTTATTAATGATCGAACATTTATATTTTTTATAAATTTTTTTGCACACTTATACTTTTAAATAAAAATAACCATTAGTTAACGTATAATAATCTACATCGGGCTACTCAGATTTTCTAAGCTGATCCCCATGTGTTCTTAAGGCAGTTCGGAAATCGTTACGCCAATTATTAAAAGCATTGGTAACGTTTCTTTGGGGCAAACTTGGATGGGCCTCTGTGATGCCTTGACACAGTTCATTAATATCGCCATAGCTGCGGCTATTTCTGGACACTTATTTTTCTAAATCTCCCCAATAATGGCTGTCTACCAGATTCAAATCGGGACTGTTAGCAGCAAAATCTGCGACATTTTCTTATATGCAGAAACAGGCAAATTTTAAGCAAAGGGGCATTTAGTTTAGGTAAGCATACTTGATGATCAATTTTTAATTTCTTAACCGATTTAATTTAGTGACACCTACATATATGCAGCAGGGAGGAACTTTAGTCGCATTAATTTAGATTTTGTTCAGTATAGATACCAAAGATATTTTTTTTTCGAGGAAGAGAGGGGCGGGGGAAAATTATCCATTATTTAAAACTGTCCGTTATCATGGATTTTTGAGAATTGTTAAATTTTGAACCACAACATAAAAGCCTTAAGTCTTGTACTTCTATCTAAAGTTACAGCAAACAACTCCACTCAATATAAAAGCCCGTATTTTTTTATTTCTTCACCGATTTAATTAGGTAATGTCTTGGTATAGAGTGAATACAAAAGGCTTTTGTCACAATGACTTAGATTTTCTCTAGTGCCGCACATATTTTTTTTGCAGGGGGGTGAAAATTTCCCGTTATTTAAAACGGTCCGTCATCTTATATTTTTAGGAAATGTCAAATTTTGGACCGGACCGGAAAAGTCTGATATCTTGTCTTTCCAAAAAGTCAAAACATTTTAAAATCGACCGATTCTATCAAAAGTTATAGCAAATTCAAAAGTGTGCAAGATTTTTTGGTTTACTCTTAATATTTTTATATGTATCTTTACGATAACTGCAATTTTTTATTATTTTGACAGTTATTATTAAATTAATACTAAAGCTTCACTATATTCTTTGAAACTTTCCAACAGTATGTGTTTTATATTTTTTATATTAGGATAAGAAATGAGGGAAGCATGGCTTTCTTAATGTATACGTATACTTTGGTATTCTTCACAGTAAAGCTACTTTTGATTTGATTTGATTTGATCGTCTCCACCTCCAAAAACCGAAAATATAGAAAGAATCTTTTCACAAATATATTTATATAAAAAATCCTTGTGGAAAAGATGGAAAAACAAAAATAAAGACTCCAACGTGAAGTTAGCCACAGTATTTGACGTAAATAATGCCTAGCCTACAGTCTAGCGTCTTGGCACTGATTTCTATTTCTCTCTTTGTCGAAAAGAGTAAAAACAATTCTTCAAAGGCAGCGGCAAAAAGTTTCAATGTGGAGTCTAGGCGAAAGACGCTTGCGTTAGTTCGAAGCGAACAAAAAGATCGTCTTGAAACCATTCAAATTTGCGGAAAAGTGATGTCATTGATAACGAGCGGGCAAAATTCATATTCAAACTAATTCTATAGTCCAATTTTTTGATGAGCGGACTCACGTCATTTTTTTGGATCTCTATTTGATACATTGTTTTTAGACAGTTACAATAAATATGTAAGAAAAAGTCATGTCGTTGATTGTTTCAACTGTTACTTACAATTCACAACAACAAATTGTTTAAAACAAAAGATCAAAAGATCCTGGGTGGAAATAACGAAAATTCAAACTTGGATGAGCATCCCACAAGGAACACACAAAATATCAAAGCGAAAAGAGAAATGATTAAACGATGTTTCGCCCTGGGTAACCAGCGTGGGCTCATCAGTAGTTTCACTGATCACCCTCCACTATACATCATTAAACACCATCATACACTTTGATTTCCAACCTTGAACCACTCACAAATAGGCATCGTTCCGCACTGGTACTTACTTATCCAAGTTACCTGATACGAATTCGTCCTCGCGTGTTAATATTTCCAGTAGGATTATGCTCCTAAGGCAATTAAAACAAAGAAGAAGTTAAAAAAAAAACCTCCAAATCAGTTACTTTAACCGAAAAGAAACTAAAAAACAAAAGATCAAAAGATCCTGGGTGGAAATAACGAAAATTCAAACTTGGATGAGCATCCCACAAGGAACACACAAAATATCAAAGCGAAAAGAGAAATGATTAAACGATGTTTCGCCCTGGGTAACCAGCGTGGGCTCATCAGTAGTTTCACTGATCACCCTCCACTATACATCATTAAACACCATCATACACTTTGATTTCCAACCTTGAACCACTCACAAATAGGCATCGTTCCGCACTGGTACTTACTTATCCAAGTTACCTGATACGAATTCGTCCTCGCGTGTTAATATTTCCAGTAGGATTATGCTCCTAAGGCAATTAAAACAAAGAAGAAGTTAAAAAAAAAACCTCCAAATCAGTTACTTTAACCGAAAAGAAACTAAAAAACAAAAGATCAAAAGATCCTGGGTGGAAATAACGAAAATTCAAACTTGGATGAGCATCCCACAAGGAACACACAAAATATCAAAGCGAAAAGAGAAATGATTAAACGATGTTTCGCCCTGGGTAACCAGCGTGGGCTCATCAGTAGTTTCACTGATCACCCTCCACTATACATCATTAAACACCATCATACACTTTGATTTCCAACCTTGAACCACTCACAAATAGGCATCGTTCCGCACTGGTACTTACTTATCCAAGTTACCTGATACGAATTCGTCCTCGCGTGTTAATATTTCCAGTAGGATTATGCTCCTAAGGCAATTAAAACAAAGAAGAAGTTAAAAAAAAACCTCCAAATCAGTTACTTTAACCGAAAAGAAACTAAAAAACAAAAGATCAAAAGATCCTGGGTGGAAATAACGAAAATTCAAACTTGGATGAGCATCCCACAAGGAACACACAAAATATCAAAGCGAAAAGAGAAATGATTAAACGATGTTTCGCCCTGGGTAACCAGCGTGGGCTCATCAGTAGTTTCACTGATCACCCTCCACTATACATCATTAAACACCATCATACACTTTGATTTCCAACCTTGAACCACTCACAAATAGGCATCGTTCCGCACTGGTACTTACTTATCCAAGTTACCTGATACGAATTCGTCCTCGCGTGTTAATATTTCCAGTAGGATTATGCTCCTAAGGCAATTAAAACAAAGAAGAAGTTAAAAAAAAACCTCCAAATCAGTTACTTTAACCGAAAAGAAACTAAAAAACAAAAGATCAAAAGATCCTGGGTGGAAATAACGAAAATTCAAACTTGGATGAGCATCCCACAAGGAACACACAAAATATCAAAGCGAAAAGAGAAATGATTAAACGATGTTTCGCCCTGGGTAACCAGCGTGGGCTCATCAGTAGTTTCACTGATCACCCTCCACTATACATCATTAAACACCATCATACACTTTGATTTCCAACCTTGAACCACTCACAAATAGGCATCGTTCCGCACTGGTACTTACTTATCCAAGTTACCTGATACGAATTCGTCCTCGCGTGTTAATATTTCCAGTAGGATTATGCTCCTAAGGCAATTAAAACAAAGAAGAAGTTAAAAAAAAAACCTCCAAATCAGTTACTTTAACCGAAAAGAAACTAAAAAACAAAAGATCAAAAGATCCTGGGTGGAAATAACGAAAATTCAAACTTGGATGAGCATCCCACAAGGAACACACAAAATATCAAAGCGAAAAGAGAAATGATTAAACGATGTTTCGCCCTGGGTAACCAGCGTGGGCTCATCAGTAGTTTCACTGATCACCCTCCACTATACATCATTAAACACCATCATACACTTTGATTTCCAACCTTGAACCACTCACAAATACGCATCGTTCCGCACTGGTACTTACTTATTCAAGTTACCTGATACGAATTCGTCCTCGCGTGTTAATATTTCCAGTAGGATTATGCTCCTAAGGCAATTAAAACAAAGAAGAAGTTAAAAAAAAACCTCCAAATCAGTTACTTTAACCGAAAAGAAACTAAAAAACAAAAGATCAAAAGATCCTGGGTGGAAATAACGAAAATTCAAACTTGGATGAGCATCCCACAAGGAACACACAAAATATCAAAGCGAAAAGAGAAATGATTAAACGATGTTTCGCCCTGGGTAACCAGCGTGGGCTCATCAGTAGTTTCACTGATCACCCTCCACTATACATCATTAAACACCATCATACACTTTGATTTCCAACCTTGAACCACTCACAAATAGGCATCGTTCCGCACTGGTACTTACTTATCCAAGTTACCTGATACGAATTCGTCCTCGCGTGTTAATATTTCCAGTAGGATTATGCTCCTAAGGCAATTAAAACAAAGAAGAAGTTAAAAAAAAACCTCCAAATCAGTTACTTTAACCGAAAAGAAACTAAAAAACAAAAGATCAAAAGATCCTGGGTGGAAATACCGAAAATTCCAACTTGGATGAGCATCCCACAAGGAACACACAAAATATCAAAGCGAAAAGAGAAATGATTAAACGATGTTTCGCCCTGGGTAACCAGCGTGGGCTCATCAGTAGTTTCACTTCTACTGATGAGCCCACGCTGGTTACTCAGGGCGAAACATCGTTTCTCTTTTCGCTTTCACAGGCAAAAATGACGTCAGTCTGCTCATCAAAAAATTGGACTATATAAATTATTAATTAAAAAAACAAAACCTTTTCAACTTTATATGTGACACTTAACCTTTAAATACAAGATTTATGATAGATTCAAAAAGGAGGATAATCGGTTATATCTAAGGGTATAATGACAAAATAGTGGCAGGATTTAACTGAAAAAAACGATTCTACTACAAAATAATCTCTACCTGGATTTTTGATGGAGAACCCCTTTAAAAAAAATCGTAAATAACCCTAATGCAATCCGAAAACGAACTTAATTTACAACACATCTAAATGTTTCCTTAAACTTTTTCAGCCTTCCATTATTTTAAAACTCCACTTAATGTAAATTTATGCAGACTTAAATCCAGCTGGACGTCTCCACACGAATTTAATAGAAAGTTTAAGGGCTGCTCGAGCTAGTAAAAAGACAAGCTAATCACGCGACGCCGACGTCTTCGGATACAGTATATCTATATATCAGAGGCGCGCGGTGGAATTTCAAGTTAGGGAAGCAATTTTTAAACACTTACTCTGTTTGTAATAAAAAAAGTAGATTCGTTGTCAGTGAAAAATAAATAAAAAGAAAGGCTCGTGGCATATCGGACACACAATTTACAACGGTTTACATATCTAAATTTTGTTATAAAGTCCAAATTCGTGGGAGCTTTAGTTTCCGAGTTATTTGAAAAAAAACGTTAAAATATATTAACAAAAATTGGTCCTAGAAAGCACGGATAGTCCACCATACAATCAATTATTTTATGTTGAAAGGAAATGAAAATATCTCGAAAACTGTGGCTTTGAAAGATTTGAAACTGAACAAAATTTTTGGGTAATGTTTACGAAAACCAAAATCTGAAAACCGCATATCAATAGCTGCTTTACTTCTAAAGTTATGATTTTTTTTATTTTAACGTTTTTTCAAATAACTCGGAAACTAAAGCTCCCACAAATTTGGACTTTATTACAAAATATGTAGTCCATATTCATAGAAACTTAGAGAATTTTTTGTCAAATTTCGTGTATACAGACAGACAATAGACCGACAGACAACTTTTTCGTCGATTAAGGTGTTTTGGAACCTTAGTAACTCAGTTTTGGTAAAATTAAGAAAAGTCAAAATTCCACGATTTTATTAGGTTACCATACCATATTGGTATGGTGAAATAAATAAATAAAATTGTTACTTTATGAAAATAGAGGCTTACCTAAAGAATATTTAAGTCACACAGCCTTTTTCTGATGATTGGTGTGGGCTTACTATAGCATCAAGTTATCAAACATAATTGCAAATTAATTAATCTTTTTTTTTACTTTTCTTTTTATGGTTATGTTATAGAATTTTTATTTCATATGCTCTTATTTTTGTTTTTTTTGGTTGGCAATATTGGACCATTTCCGATGATTGTAGGCAACTTTTTTACACACTACCAATTTTAATTGGTTGAGAGATGAAAACAATAAAAATGTGATAAAAAGTCAAGTACTTTGATGTCATAATCAATGATATCGCATTGTTTTTGGCCTTCTATCTCTGATGAGACACATTTTACCAAAACTCTACACTGAACCAAAAGGCACCGTTTTCTAAAAAAAAAATACATTGAGCCAATGTATTTTGTATATGATTTTTGCTCCGATGTAAAGTTTTATTAATATCATTATCAAGTTTACATAAATTTTATAGCCAAAACGAGTTATTGATTTTATTGCTGCAAGACACAGTTTCAAAAAAAAGTTGTTACAATATAAAAAGTATTTAGGAATGATCTTTACAAAAGGTGTTATGAAATCAAGGATTAAGAGATATGTTTTTATAACTTTTAGTTACACCCAACAATAAATTTAGTAAAAGACTGTTACGTACATATATTTCATAACCATGTTTATGTATTTTGTATGCCCGGTTTATAATTTTCATAAACTTGTCCATACAATTCATAACAACTTTTAAACGACAGTCAATAATCGCCATGTATTCAATTTATTTACGGCATTGATTAAAATCGTTAACATGTTTTATTTATTTCATATGCTCTTTTATTATCTCCATCACCTGTACATACTATTAATAACTCTCTATAAAATTTCAAGAAACATTTTTCATTGATTTCGTAACTTCCATTTATTAATTTGATTACTGTATATGACAATTTTTATAACTTTTTTCCGATTTTTGTAACAGTTACGTGTTATTGATCTACAATTATCTATAAAAAAATAATAAACGCCTATTATTAATACTATGTACGATATTTTTTCAGTGTACGATAAAAAAAACGCAAGAGTCTTTCCATTTAATAAAACACGATTTAAAATTCAACTGCAAAGACAAAATACTGCTTTTCAAAGTCTCTAAACTAAAAAAAACTACTGCAGGGAGCGCGGTTGAAACAATAAAAATCGATAAGCGAAAGTCTTTGATCTATATTTTACGGTGGCGGCGGGACCTTCGTGGAATACGTAAGTGGATTCGATTGTTTTTGGACAACGCCATTCTTAATTTTATGCCAATTTGCTAGGTTTAGCAGCATTTTTAAGGGCTGTAGTTAATAGAAAAGCTTGTTATGGGTTTATCTGTTAGACGGAATACTGGTTATATTCGTGTAACAAAAACCAATAAACTTAGGTGTTCAAAAGGGGGATTGAAAACAGAAAAAAAAAGGAATAAAATGACGACTACTTCAGTTCGCAAAACGGTTACTACTTTAGGCTTTGCCCTAGTCCAAGCAATCTATCCAAGTTCCAATGCTTTAGTTCGTTAAAGCCTATATAAAGAAGCTTAAACCCAAGTTTTAGACTTCATCCTCCGGAAGGTTTTTCCGCCATCTTGGATTTAGGGGTGCATTTATTTTTCGCGATTTACGGCTTAAATATGCAGCTTACGGAAAAGTATGCCCAGTGATTTATTGTGTATAATAAGATTCCCCATCGAAACTATAGGCATAAAAAAATTCATAAATTCATTATTTAAACAATTATGATCATTTTAGTGAAAAATTTAGGGGTTGATCTACAGTTTTTTGACTTTTTTATCCTTCCTGTGCCATTTATGAAAAAATATAATCAGGAGATAAATGTAGACCTTGAAAAGCTCTACAATATTTATCTCTTAACTTTTTTGCGTATCATTCTTCATTTTCGCAGTGCAGCGCTTCGAAGTCGCGCGCGCTCACTCCCAGCGCCTGAAAGTCGGGCGTGGTGCGGCTGATATTATAAACCGAATCTCGCAGAACTACTTTGGTATAAGAGAAGGCTTAATGAAACTTTGTGGGTAGTTTGGGTACATAAGCGAGAAGATAAATCTACGTTTTAGACTTCATCCCCCCAGGAGTTTTTCCGCCATCTTGGATTTAGGAGTGCATTTGTTTTTCGCGATTTGCGGCTTGTAGATAATAAGATCCCTTATCGAACTATGTGCTTTAAACAATTAATAAATGCATTTTTTAAACAATTACGAGCATTTTAGTGCAAAATTTAGAATAACTAGAAAAAAATTATCCCTAAGTATATACTTCAGAACTGCGAATACGGTCTTTCTATTAAGTGTGTAAAATTCAATAACCTAAATTTTCAACTAAACCCCTCCGCTGCAGATTTCGCCGTGCAATATTTTGGTCTCTTAGGTGCGTTCGTCTTCGTGTTTGACTTTTATAATCGTTCGTATCATATCATGTCCCTGTTTCCATTTACCTACGTGTTGTATCATTTCCTGGTTAAATAGTCATCATACCTCATTCATAGACACACAGTTGAAATATCGGGTACCATTCAATCGACACCAAACGCGTGGCTCCCAGTTCTGTGCAACATCGCCCCCCCCCCTTAAATACAAGAAGAATGGCGATACTAAAATCTTAAGTTGCAAAATGTCAAAACAAACCAACATTGCCAATAAAAGCCGACATTGAAGAACTATCTAGAAACAGACAACAGAGATTGAAATCCAGACAACCACCAGTAAGAACGGCAAGTCAACTGACTAACTTCACAAGTGAGCCGCATTGGGCCGCTGAGTGGGAGATCAAAGAGATCAGAAACTCCTATCTCGTCCAGGATCCAATAGCCAAACTAAACGGATTCAATCTACCCCGCAGACAATGGTGCAAACTTAATAGAATTAGAACGGGACACGGAGTGTGCAACAAAAAATGAAATCAATGGGGTATAACGGACAACACTCATTTCGACGGTTCACTAGAGGATATTCATGTTTTAACTCCACAACCAGAAGACTGGCTTCGGGAGACTGCGCTTCGATTGTAACAAAAAACACTATTTTTAAGCAATGTGTAAAGTTCGTACGAATATATATATACATCATTTCCTAGAAAAGGTTCTCTATGTTCATATTTTCTATCTGTAGATCGTGTCTTGTTGTTTTGCGATAAATTAATGTATGTTATGCGTTATCGATTCTTTGACAGTACCGACATATGTCGTGAGTTTTCCCTATTCGCTTTGTGTATGTCCTAAAGGATCCATCTCCTGTTAGAGCTTGTGTCATGTAGTAATCCATTTTTTTGTGTTTGCAGTCTATTCATGTTTTAATGTCGGGAATAATCCTTTTCGTCCATTGCTCTTTTTGGTAATTCGGTCCCATCTTGCTTGCCAGGATTCCAGTGTTTTCTCTTTTGCAGTTTCTTTGTTTTCTTCACAGTGGGCATTTGTATCTTCATCTACAATTTCTTCGACAATTAGGTAGGTTTATGGGCGAGATTCCTGTTATAACCTGAATAGCTTCCGTTGATATCGTTCGGTAGCCGCAGGCTACTCTTAGTAGGGCTTTCCGTTGCATTCGTATCAGCATGTTTTTGTACTTCTTTGTGCGCAGTACACTGATAAAAGTGTTTTTGAAAAGTCAACCACATGGTGGGGTTGACATATATTTATTTAACTCAACGAACATTTTGTTGACTAAAGTTGTTAATTTGTTACTGTAAATAAATTATACTTGGCTTAAGTACTTTAACTTACTTAATTTAGTTCTTAGAAAATATTTTTTGTCTGCAAGTATAGCGAAAATGGTGAAGGCACTTATTATTTAACACTGCAGTGCCTCGCATATCTAGCTACCGATCTCTGGTCGACCACGAGCTTCTACGCTTACCATTACCGAACGCCAGTTCAACATCTCGCCGGCATCTATCGAAGGATTTTGCATATATACCTGGAGGAGAAAAATGCAAGCAATGGGGCCATACGTTCCTAATCAAGTATGTTCTTGATGACACTATGGGACTACTCAGGAAATGTAATAACCACTGACCAGAATAATACTGTGATATTGTTGATAGTCGAATCAAAGGAATGAGTAAAAGTAAAAATATTTCATAAATACATCGATGTTTATGTTAAATACCTAATTTATTTATTATAAATAAATTTTTACTTAGACTAAACAAAAATTTTTTCACTCAAATCCCATTCTGAGACTTGATACAAATAAATAATGACTTTGATTCAAGAACACGTTTGTTTCAGCCTATTTACACAAAATATTTCTTTGAAGCAAATCCGTTTTTATGTAACACAAATAAATTTTTTTATCAGTGTACTGGACTCCATATCACTGCACCATACCAAGGCGGATTAAAAAAGGTAGACATCAAATCAAAAAATCTTTAAAGGTGTATAAAATGAGTCGAGATTATTTGTGTTTTATACCTACCTACCCTTCAATAAGTAAAAAAATTATAGCCGGGCCAACCTATAATCAATCGCAGGTTTTGTGATCTAATCAAGAGCGCATCATCCAATTAAGGAGCTTAAAATGACGGTCCGATTTTTTTCTTATAAAAATTTTGATGCTTTAAGGCGTCTGTGTGTAATTTCGGATTAAAGCAAGAAGTCGATCGTTTGATCTTTTTGCAGGATCATATTTTTTTTAATAAATAAATCTGTATAAAACCTAAGCCGTACATGAAGATTAAATTTAGCGTCAGTTAAAAAAAAATTCGGAGCATCTCGGGTCACATTTTGTTTTATAATTTATTACCATCACGCCTCTAAGAATTAAACGGGAATGGGAAACAAAACAAATGTGTTATTTGATATAAAAAACAAAATAAAATATACTACACTTACCAAACAAACAAAAGTTCTTATATCGTAAAAAAAACCTGTAAAAACTGGTGAAACTCGCGTTAAAAAGTCAGTGGCGCACCAATGGGGGGGGGGGTGGGGTTAGGGTTAACCCCCCACCCCGAGAAGTCTGGTCATATTTTTTCTTCAAATTAAGTTTTTTTTTATTATTTATTCTTAACCCCCAACTCCCCCCGAATTCAATTCCTGGGTGCGCCACTGAAAAAGTTGTAAAAGCGGTCTTACTATCAAAATTAAAAATGAAGATGTTTTTTACTACAAAAGCCATTCTAATATAATTTTGTACTTACGTATTTTACTCATATTGTGTAAAACAAAGAAAAAAATAAACGTATGGGCTGATGAAAGGTAAAATTTTTAGAAAGATAATAATGCATTTTTTAATTAAATAAACGTTCACTGTGTGGATTTAATTTACTATTTATTTTTTTTACAAAACAACAACATTTTTTTATTTTTGTGCATCGGACAGAAACGTAAAAAAATAATTAAATGTAAACAAAGGAAAATCAATCAATTCAAAACCAATTTACGCGAAAAAGAGTTTTTGTTTATTTTTGTCTAGATTTATGATGTTAACATACCTAACGGAAACATTTTTGTTATTATTTTTGCAAGTCATTTTTCAACATAACTATTTCATGAAACAAAAAAATGGAATTCCATCATATTTTTAACCCTCCCCTAACCTTTTTCTCAGGAAAAAGTAACTTTTAGAGCGTTGGACGCCATAATTTTTTCTGTCTTTCCTTTTTTTCTGTTCATGAAAAATTAAGTTGTTTGGACCTTTGTCTCGGCCCCAGTTGTTAATAAATTTCCTTTTTTTTTCCTCTTTCGACTTCTCTCTTGTGAACCCACCCAAGTTTTCGACTATAAATCTTTTAAAATCAGAAGTTTAGTTTATAAAAGGGCTGTTGTATTGTAAAACCAGTTCGGCTGCTTTTGATTAATCCAGACTAGAAAAAACTTTATTGCCAATGACAAACTTTTAATCACGTAGAAAAAGTCAGATTCTGGACATTAAACTGCAGTGTTTTTTGAAGGTGGTAGACAATTTTGAGCTTGGTAGTATGATGATGTTGGTTTTCCCAGCAATATTGATCCACTCTGTGTTTCGGACTTCCATTGTCTATATTTTATTTATACACGACATTTCGATCAGTACAATCTCTGATCGTCTTCAAGTGCAAACTACAATCCATTCCTAAGGCTACGTACTTATATCCTATGGGAAATCACTCAACCGTGAAGTTAAAGAAGTTGGCTCCGCCCAAGGAGGGGCTTCCAAATATTTTAATTTCAACACTTGGCTTACTGAAAACACCCAATAAAGGCAGCTTCAAGGAATTTTCGTTTCTTGTTTGGACTATGCGTGTTCGGCGATTCTTGATTTCGTATTGAGTATTCGTCTGATGTTCTTTAAGCCTAACATAACACCACACTCACAAGGAACTTGGTAAATGCATTCCTTATTTTGTTTGTTTTACTAAGAAGGCTTCGAATTGTATTATTAGATTTAAAAGCTGTTTTGATACTAAAGTTGTTCGCTACTCTTCGAATTTTCTCTGATACTCCTTTAATGTATGGAATTGTAAGGAATGCATTTGCCTGGTTCTGGTCTTGTAATATCTGTCTTGTGTGCTGAAATTTAGAAATAGTATCTGTTATAAGTTTAAGGCTGTAACCATTACAGTACAAAGTTCTTATTATGCCTCGTTTGGTTGTAGCAGAATGATTTGAACTTTGATTTAAATATTGTCCTGTGTGAGTGGGTTTACGATAGACTGTTGTTCTGATGTCGCTTTCTGCTCGTTTGACAAGTATATCAAGAAAAGGAATTTCACAATTTTGTTCCAACTCCATGGTGAATTGAATGGTGGGTCTTATATTATTTAGGTGGTGAAAAAATTCTGAAAGTTGTTGGACATTCCCGGTCCAGACAATAAAAGTATCATCAACATATCTTAGCCAGAGCTTAGGTTTATATGTTGCGGTATCAACAGCGTGTGATTCGAACCACTCCATGTAAATATTGGCCACCACTGGCGAAAGCGATGAACCCATTGGCAGACCGTCATTCTGAGCATAAAACCTATCTTTCACCTGAAAATAAGAGCGGCAGGCTTGTACGTTCATGAAGGGATTCGTCATCAACCAGTCTCTGTCTAACAATATCTAGCGATTCCTTTATCGGGACATTGGTGTGTAGACTTTCGACATCCAAACTGACAAATCTATCCTCGGTTCCTAAAGCAAAAGATTTAAGAATATTAAGAAAATGGTTGCAATTTTCTACAAATGAAGCGGTCTTCCCTGCAAGAGGTTGAATAATTTTCAAAAGAAATTTAGACAGATTGCTTGTTGGAGAATTTCTGGAACTTGTGATTGGGCGTAAGGGCATTGCATCTTTGTGAATTTTGGGGAGTCCGTATAGATGAGGAGCCTTGCTATAATGTGGTATAAGTTGAGACCTTGTGTTGTCCGGAATATATCTGGAATACTTTTTTAGAGTTCTATAAACCTTACTTTCGATTGATTGCGTCGGGTCTCTTGAGAGACGTTTATAGTTTCCTTTGGCAAGTACCTCTTCAACTTTCTGGTCATAGGTTTCCGTGTCCAAAATCACTGTTGCATTGCCCTTATCTGCCAGTAAGATTTTAACAGATTTGTCCTTTTGAAGATTCTTCAACGCGATTTCCTCTGACTTGCTTATGTTAAAGGCATGTTTAATAGGTTTATCAATAATGGTCCTTACTTGATGTCAGAATACGTCGGCGTCTTGTCGTGGAAGAGAATGACTTTCTATAGCGGTGATAATATCAATAGCGGGTATCTTCTTTGGAGCAATGGAGAAGTTAAGTCCTTTGGCAAGTAAGTTTTCTTCTATGGGTGTCAACGTCTTCTTTGATGTATTAATGATGGTTCTTAGAGTGTCGGTGGTCGATTGGCTTAGTGGATGTTGATGGGCCAGTTTCGTGTGATTTTGTCCAGAATCGGTTGATAATCTTCCTCTATAGTGTATTTTCGAATCTCCTGAAATCGTTGTCCCAGTTCTTCTGTCAGTAATCAGATTTCTTCTAGCGATGAAAGCTGATTTGGGATCGTATGCTTAATTAAAGTTTTCTCGTAGCCTCGAAAAAGATCGCTGATACCGGGTCCGTAACGGGATTCCAACGTTTGTTTGAAAATTTGAGACAATGATGAGTTTGAAATTAACTCTGCGTTTCAGACTTTCATTGTCTATATTTTACTTATACACGACGTTTCGATCAGTACAATCTCTGATCGTCTTCAGGTGCAAACTACAATCTATTCCTAAGGCTACGTACTTATATACTATGGAAAATCACTCAACCGTGAAGTTTAAGAAGTTGGCTCCGCCCAACGGGCAGAATCAGGGTGTTTTCAGTAAGCCAAGTGTTGAAATTTCAAATATTTGGAAGCCCTTCCTTGGGCGGAGCCAACTTCTTAAAAATCATGGTTGAGTGATTTCCCATAGTATATAAGTACGTACGTACGTAGATTGTACTGATCGAAACGTCGTGTATAATAAAATATAGACAATGGAAGTCCGAAATACAGAGCTAATTTGAAACTCATCATTGTCTCAAACTTTCAAACAAATATTGATCCAGTTGTGTCCCCTTGTCGAGTATTTGCGTTTGAACTTCCATGAGTCGGCTGATTTCTCCGATGTAGATATCCCCTCACTCGTATGGTACCTGGTATAGTATAAATAAATAAAAACAAGAAAATTAAATTAAAATCAAAGTTTTGTGTAGATGAAGCCAATCCAGAGACATATATAAGAAATATATATATATATAAGAAAACCGCTTTTTTTGTGAAAAAAACAATTGTCTTGAAAACTGTTTTTATTTAAAACAAACTGTCTTTAGAGAAGAAAACGTGATTTCGAAACAAGACATAAAAGTCGATCAAGAAGACTTATTTATCTAAATTTTCTTCAGATGAAAAAATATATTTTAAAAGAGATGTCGTCATATCAACCCCTTCTACAAGAATGCGAAAAAAACATTCGGTAACATTTAATTCTGTGACTAGAAAGCTATCAATCCCACATAATCATAAAACTCCTTCATAAAAAATCCCACGGGATAGAAATTATCGACACACACTATACAGACCGCTTCAAGCTACTGCGAACATAGGGGGAATCAAGTCCAATTTACTCTCCGTGCCGTACGACCGAGGTGGATTCGAAGCACGCTACAGTGTTATCTTTTGGAAATTCATTTTGTTTTTATTAAAAAAGTGCAGATGGTCAAATGGTCAAATCGTCATAACCCAACACACGTTCGATATTGGTCGAGGGAAAATTTGCATTTATATTTTGACGTAAGAACACAGTATCCCCAAAAACTAAATGTTTGGGGGGGGGTATTGTAGGGGAACACGTAATTGGGCCATTTTTTTATTAACGGCAATTGCAATTTGAATGGTCCTAGATACTTGGATCTACTGCAACAGCACATTATTCCAACTGCTAGGCAGTTGTTAGGTGTAAGATTTGGTGAAACATGGTTTCAACAAGATGGTTGTTCCGCTCACAATGTTGGCCTTGTTAGGGAATATCTTGATAATGTATTTCCTAATCGGGTTATAAGTACACGGGGAACTATTTTATGGCCAGCTCGATCTCCCGATCTTGCTCCTAATGACTTCTATCTGTTTTTGAAGAAGCTTTTCAAATTATCACCCCTAACATGCTTGGAAACGTTAGAAGGGGTTTTTATAGTAGGCTCGGATATTGCCTAGCCGAGCAAGGAGGACTTTTCGAACATTTGCTTTAATTTTTTTTTGACTGTGAGAATCTTTTTGGTTTTTAGAATGTATTATTTTATTTTGAGAACTTGCTTTTATTTTGTTTTTCCTTATTATTTTCATTGTAACACGTCGTCACTGATAAATCTGAGCAGTTGACAATAAAACGCTCTTATTTATCAGTGACAAAAAATAAGAAAATGACGTTATAAAAATTTGCGTATTTATTGACCAAATTCCGGTTTCATTGACTACGCTCCACAGAGCACCGTGGTTAGAGGCGTACTAAATACAAGGCGAACGGCGGCGAACGGCAGCGAATGGCGATCGGAAGCCTGAGTGTTGGTTGCTTCAATGATAGGCGTGCGGTGTCTCTGCATGTACGTACACTGGCAAATTAGACTTCTTCCGCCCTATGTTCGCAGTAGCTTGAAGCGG
This sequence comes from Oxystoma pomonae, assembly GCA_963921995.1. Classification (NCBI taxonomy): domain Eukaryota; kingdom Metazoa; phylum Arthropoda; class Insecta; order Coleoptera; family Brentidae; genus Oxystoma; species Oxystoma pomonae. Next base: position 90,470,658 of record OY998169.1, read on the forward strand.
TCTGTATATGAAAAAGCGTCATAGAGTTTTGTGCGAGACTAAGAAAAATTCACCTAGGTGATTAAAAATGTGTCATTGAGATGCAAGACACATTTTTTTTTTACTTTCTAGCGTCGGAAGAAGGGGTGAATAAATTTATTTGGCGACATTTGCCAGTTTTATTATTTCTCTGATAAAGTTTTGCAATTAAGAGGCGTTTAAAAATTACGGGGATTTTCTCCAATAATTTTCGACGTAAATTTTACAGGATTTCAAAAAGGATGTTATGGGAATTCGCACAGGTGTCGGAGATTTTCAAAATTAAAAGGCAGAAGTTTTTTCGCGGCTCTCTTTTTATTTCGGTGTTAATTAGTGTGCCTTTGAATCGATTGCTGACTCAAATGAGAGGCCGAAAATTCGTTGAAAAAGTTTAAAAATTTTGTTAATATCCGGTTGGAAAAAATAGAAGTTTCGTTTTTTTAACCCTGTAAACTAATTTTTTTAAATTTTGGTATTGCTTGGATCATAACATTTAGAATAAGTACACTAGTGTATGATGGTGTTTAATGATGTATGGTGAAGGGTTACCAGTGAAACCACTGATGAGCCCACGCTGGTTACCCAGGGCGAAACATCGTTTAATCATTTCTCTTTTCACTTTGGTCTTTTGTGTGTTTGTTGTAGGATGCTCATCCAAGTTTCATTTTTCGTTATTTCCACCCAAGATCTTTTGATCTTTTGTTTTTTAAGTACACTAGTAATAGGGACATTTTGGAAAACTTCTTTGACACTCTAGTACTGTTATAATTATGCTTATTACTAAGGCTGTTCAGTAGCAACTTGTCATTTTTTTATTCTCAATAAACATAAGAAAGTCTTTTAATTAAAGAGTTCTCTCTTTATTGTTTCCGTTATTTTTTTAGTGGTCCCTTCAGGGGAGAGGGGAGTATCTTTACTATGAGAGGGAGGAACGGAGGGGTTACATCTAAGTAATACTTCGATATCATTCAAAAGTGGTATATAGAAGTTGTTAAGTTTCTAGGATCGTGAATTTTAGATCAGATTTCAAAAATTATAAAGTTCAGAGCTACCACCTATTCAAGGAGAGTGTAGTAGTAGTAGTAGAGAAGGGGCGTCGCGTAGCCTGGCAAGTAGGCCTCCTTGAGCCCTTTCTGCCTTGTTCCGAGCCTGCACCACTGGTCTGGCAGTCTGCTCTTCTGGTCTGGTCTGGTCCTCCTCATCCAGGGTCGGGGAACCGAATACCTGGTATCTCGTCCTCTGGTATGCCTCGCAGTTCGCTATAACATGTCGAGATGTCTCTTCTGCTCGCCCGCAGGCCCGGCAGGTCGAGTCATTTTCCACCGCGATCCGGGTCACGTGCTTCCTTAGTCGGTTATGACCTGTTATGATTCCTGTCAGCAGACCAGCGTCCCTTCGTGATCTCCCCAGAAGCCATTTTTGTCTGGCTACATCGGGGACCTTCACGAAGTCCCTGGACTGTCTGCATCCTGTTCCTTCTCTCCAAGCGGTCGCCAAGGCATCGTTGGCCCATTTATAAGTCGACTTTGCAATTGCCTCTTGGTTGTTCCTAGGAGTGATTCCGGCCCTACATACTGGGCGCTTGCCCCGATCCTGGCGACAAGGGGGGTGTAGGTGCGTATCGTCTAAATATGTCCAGGCTTTTTATTACACAAAAGTTATATGACCATCATTTAAAGTTTTTTCGAAACAATCGCAGGCAGTCGGTGCCTACAAGTTGTTATAAATGTATTGATATTTTGGCGTCGACTTCAAACTTGTTGGGTGATATAAAAATAAGAATTATTTTTTATTCTACCTTCATAAAAAACATGATTTTAGTAACTGTCTGCAGATAACTAAAGCATGACTTTTTTGGTTACCGTTGCAAAAAATCTTTTTTTTTTTTGATCACGGGTGCAACAAAAGATTTCTGCCCGTTTTTTACCCAAAATTAAAGAGAAATAGTGGAAAATAGTAATATTGAAAAAATTTAATTATTCTTGCCTAAAATGTAAGCCATTTACGCCAGTTTTCACCAACTATTTACGAAAAAATCATTTAAAAACATCGTCAAAATATCAACTTTCAAAGATTAAAACGTCGCATCAATGAGCGTCACCATTGTTATTTCATTTACCAGCCGCCTTGATTTATAAAAAAAAAGATAGTGTTTTTGCGGGGAGTGCTCTTCCTTCGATATTTTTAAAAGTATTTCTTAGATTTTTTTGATAAAGGTATTGAAAAAAATTAGTGTTAACAAGTCGCGGCTAAACTGTGCTTTTTTTACTTGCGTTTTTAATTACCTCATTGCACTCGTTATTTAAACCAACGCTTGTAAAAAAAAAACACTATTTTAGTCACTAGTGGTAAAAACTACTATTATTACACACATATTTGTTATTCTCAAACAAAAATTTCGGATTAGCCTAGATTTATCTTATTATAGCAGTCTATTATCATTGCAAAAATTTGCGCATTTATATCGCAAATCGGATTAACGCACCCCTATGATTAATTTTGCACCCTATTTCTTTCACAAAATATAATACTTGGTTTGTTTTCCTTTCAGACACATACCAAAAATGTGTCGATAAAGAATTTGTATGCTAGTTGTTATAGTAAGTACTTAAGGTTTAACAGAAACAGAATGAGGGGATTCCTAAACCCAACACTAGGGAATTAACGGAAAGTTTGAAGTCGAGGTGGCATAGGATAAAGTTTGTCGTTTGTGACCGTTTCACTATAACACAGTAGATAGTTTTTAGTCGTGACAATTTATAGCCGGATAACTTCACGTTAACGATAACTTCATATTTTCCCAACTACATAGCTCATATATTATAATTATTAGAGATAGAAAAATCCCACATAGCAATTTGTCATCCTTAGCATCTGCATAGAATATCCTCAAGAAGAAATACGATATACTAAGGATGTTCTAAATTAACATTGGAATATCTTTAGCATGTGCTAAGAATAGGTTACGTTCCGCCCTAATCACATGCTATGCAGGTTCTTAGGATGTGCTAATAGATATTCTTATCAGATGATTGATATGTACTTAGCACCCTAAGAAAAAAAAATAAACAAATAATCAAAAAAAGTGCGACGCGCCGACAGGGTCTAACACACAACCTACAGATTGAGAGATCAAAGCTATATCCAGTGTACCATGCGCTTATAAATAGATTGAAACCGAGGAATATAAGCGTTTTGGCGGATTCTTATTGGTCGACTTAATCAGAGAATTTTCGCGTTTGTTGGGAAGTAGACACTTCACTTGGGATGGTTCTCTGAGTGCACTGAATTAAACGCTCACGATTTTATTGTTTCATGCATATACAGACCGCTTCAAGCTACTACGAACATAGGAGGAATCAAGTCCAATTTACTCTCCGTGTCGTACGACCGAGGTGGATTCGAAGCACGCTGCAGTGTTATCTTTTGGAAATTCATTTTGTTTTTATTATTTTGTTTTATTTCTGCCTTGCTCGAGAATAATTAATAAATTGAAATAATACATTTTTAAAACTAAAAATGGATGTCTACGAAGTTGCCGAAAAAGTGCAGATGGTCAAATGGTCAAATCGTCAACACACGTTCGATATTGGTCGAGGGAAAATTTGCATTTGTATTTTGACGTAAGAACACAGTATCCCCAAAAACTAAATGTTTGGGGGGGGGGTATTGTAGGGGAACACGTAATTGGGCCATTTTTTATTAACGGCAATTGCAATTTGAATGGTCCTAGATACTTGGATCTACTGCAGCAGCACATTATTCCAACTGCTAGGCAGTTGTTAGGTGTAAGATTTGGTGAAACATGGATTCAACAAGATGGTTGTTCCGCTCACAATGTTGACCTTGTTAGGGAATATCTTGATAATGTATTTCCTAATCGGGTTATAAGTACACGGGGAACTATTTTATGGCCAGCTCGATCTCCCGATCTTGCTCCTAATAACTTCTATCTGTTTTTGAAGAAGCTTTTCAAATTATCACCCCTAACATGCTTGGAAACGTTAGAAGGGGTTTTTATAGTAGGCTCGGATATTGTCTAGCCGAGCAAGGAGGACTTTTCGAACATTTGCTTTAATTTTTTTTTGACTGGGAGAATCTTTTTGGTTTTTAGAATGTATTATTTTATTTTGTTTCTCCTTATTATTTTCATTGTAACACGTCGTCACTCATAAATCTGAGCAGTTGACAATAAAACGCTCTTATTTATCAGTGACAAAAAATAAGAAAATTATGTTATAAAAATTTGCGTATTTATTGACCAAATTCCGGTTTCATTGACTACACTCCTAACGGCACCGTGGTTAGAGGCGTACTAAATACACGGCGAAAGGCGGCGAAGGGCAGCGAATGGCGATCGGAAGCCTGAGTGTTGGTTGCTTCACTGATAGGCGTGCGGTGTCTCTGCATGTACGTACACTGGCAAATTAGACTTCTTCCGCCCTATGTTCGCAGTAGCTTGAAGCGGTCTGTAGATGTACTTAATATTGTACCATACCAAGGAAGGAAATACTAAAAGCATTCTTTTAATGTTCTTTTGCAGTACCAGAGTAGCATGTGCGCCAAAAGGATCAAATAATAATGTTTCAATAAGTGAACTATACTTTGTATATGATAAAGATATTCTAATAGTAACCTTCTTTAGTGGAATATCCTTAGCATATGCCAAGAAAATACTTAGAAGCTCATTCTTTTCATGTTCTTTTATGGTACTAGAATAGCATGTGCGCTAAACTGACCAAAAAATGTTTTAAAATTGATATATTCTTTGCATGTGTATAACGTTTTCCTCCTATGTGATCATTCGCCATAGATCTATGCCACTCCCTGTTCAAGAATACCCGTCCTGGAGATCTGTTGGTATACCACGGTACAATCATGCCGTTGGTACTTCTGATATTCTAATAGTAACCTTCTTTAGTGGAATATCCTTAGCATATGCCAAGAAAATACTTAGAAGCTCATTCTTTTCATGTTCTTTTATGGTACCAGAATAGCATGTGCGCTAAACTGACCAAAAAATGTTTTAAAATTGATATATTCTTTGCATGTGTATAACGTTTTCCTCCTATGTGATCATTCGCAATAGATCTATGCCACTCCCTGTTCAAGAATACCCGTCCTGGAGATCTGTTGGTATACCACGGTACAATCATGCCGTTGGTACTTCTGATGTTCTAATAGTAACCTTCTTTAGTGGAATATCCTTAGCATATGCCAATAAAATACTTAGAAGCTCATTCTTTTCATATTCTTTTATGGTACTAGAATAGCATGTGCGCTAAACTGACCAAAAAATGTTTTAAAATTGATATATTATTTGCATGTGTATAACGTTTTCCTCCTATGTAATCATTCGCCATAGATCTTTGCCACTCCCTGTTCAAGAATACCCGTCCTGGAGATCTGTTGGTATACCACGGTACAATCATGCCGTTGGTACTTCTGCTGCAAACCAGTACATTTTAGCTACGTTCTGGTCACAGCATAATCTTTGTCGCTTCTTGTAAAATATTATTTTAGTAACAATCTGCTACTAGTATGATAAAGAGAATCTGCCGCCTACTATAATATATAAGAGAGCCTAAATCCCAATAGGTCTGGACCATCTGACTCAAAATTTTATCGGTCGCACCCCGCAGGCTAATTTATGACCCGTTAGGGGTGCAAACAGTTATTGGCCCTCGTTTTCTTGTCTACGAAGGGAGTTGAGGGTTTGTATAAATATTGGAATTAAAGTCAAGAGGGGTTTTATATATGGCCCTTTATTCGGGGTAATATAAGAATAGTAAAGTCGATTTTTGCTGCCCTATATAACATCTGAAGAAAAATTTAATATTTTTGATTTTCTTAATGCTCTCTATAGTTTTTCTACAAAGAGATCAAATTGGACCGGAACGTCTTCTGGGAATAACAAGGAAACAGGTACAGGGTGAGCTCAACAAATGGGCGAACAATGAACTGGAGACGTCCTGGAGGCAAGAAGCAAAGTGCAGACAGTCCAAGCTATTCGTGGATGGTCCGAATAAAGCCAGAACTAAATGGTTAAACCTTAAGAACAAAAAAAAATCATTTAATTGGGCAACTTGTTTTTGAGATTCATATGCAACGATTTCAATCCGTTACCGTCCATGAAAACGCCTGTTTTCGATCGAAATACCGATTTTCCATGAAAACGGGGATTGAGTTTACACATGCGTATTGCGTCGGATTACCAGACAGCCGCCAAATTATATTTTATTGTTCTCACTCTTTTTGAGAGAGAGAGAAATAGAAGTGAAACTGTGGAACCGGCATTCTAAAATTTGGTGGAGTGTATAGAAAAAAGAAGATTAATAACATAACCTTACTTAAATAACTAGAGATTTGTTTTTTTAAAGACTTTAAAAAAATTAATTATGGAAAATAAAAGAAATATTTGGCTCGAAAGTGTACGTGCTATGCACATATGCCAGTCCAGCATTTCTTTCTTCATTTCCACTTGCAAACAGAGTAGTAATTAAAATTTAAAAAGAATGTGTGGCAATGGCCAACATCATATTTTAAATAAAATACATTTTTAAAAAAAAATACCAAAACTCAAAAATGGATATGTGACAACTATGACATATGTCAGCTGCCAAATATCAAAATTTTAAAACCGTTTTCAAATCGATTCAAAATCGATTTGAAAACCTGTCAGGAAAACTCATGAAAAAAAAGTTTTCAAAACATATTTAAAACGAATTCAATATCCATGAAAACATAGCATTTGTGTCCAAAATGATACGTTTCCTTTATTTCATCCTATTTTTAGTCAGTTTAAGCAATAAATTCAATACTTTCCATCCAAAAAATTTTTGCAGAGTATATCTCTTACTTTTCCTGTGTAAAAATTTTCCGCAAAAGAGATTATATTAATTTTTAAAAGGAACGCAAAAAACTTTATTATATATTGCTTAAAGAAAAAAACTTATTTTTGGATACTCTGTCTATTAAAAAATTTCAGTAAATTTCACAAATGATGCCTGGTCCTTTGTCAAAACTATGAATGTGTGAATATTTTTATTACATATAATACGGCCATGATGGTAATTTAAGGCCCAAAATATTTTAGCCGTTTATGTTTATCGAATTTTTTGTAGACTTTTCACATTTTTAATCTATAATTTTTGTTGTTTCCAAATTATCGACTCGTAGAATAAAAACTCACTTTTTTTTAATTTTTCACTGTTTATTAGCGTTTAAAAAAAATAATGCCAAAAAATATTCATTCTCTGTAAAAACTAATAGTAGTTTACCTAACTAGTGCGGAAAAGTCACTTTACGCGCGAGTTAGGTACAATATTTTTTCTACTAGCTTGACTTAAGTATTCATTTAACCCAATAAAAAGAATTTTAAAAATGTTACTCTTTATTTATCGTAACTAAAATGTTTACCTAACACAAAAAAGGACTTTATTAAATATAGCAATATTTTTATTTTTGGTTGAGTGCGGAAAAGTACCATAAAGTTAACTTTTCCGCACTAGTGCGGAAAGTGCACATGCTAGATCGAGCAAGCGAAAGCCTTACAGTGGTATTTTTTAAGCTCTAAAATGTAGTAAATATTTAAATCTGTGGGGGGTACTAAATTTTAAAACCAGTTGTCAAAAAACACTTACCCATATAGAAAGGACACACAAAGCTATTGATTGCAAAATACCACTGAAAAACTACTTTCTTTCCTTAAAATATTACATATTTTTTGGCACTTTCCAAAAATTTATCACAGAATATAAAGTTGGTGATTTTTTAAACCATGTTTGGGGGTTACTTAGATTCATAGCCCCAAGAAAGTAGGTATCCCTTTGTGGCGATTGGTTCGTTAAGGAACCTTTTTAGAAGGATTAATTTACTTTATTTAATATTTTAAGTTGTTCATTAACCAATATAAAAACTCCAATTTTCTCCGGAAAATCGCCTTATTTTGAACTCGTTTTCAGAACAAAATATATATTTATGAGGGCACTAAGAGGCCAATAAATATAAATGGAGGTTATTATGCGCGAAAAAAACTCGAAACAACTTTGTTAATTAAGACATTAAGGTTATCTAAATGCTGAGTCAGGAAAACTTTCTTTACTGAAAGTCCCCTCTTTTCAAACCTGCAGTTTTCATCAATAGAGTTTGGAGGAAGCCAAGGTGCAAGCAGAGCATTTAAGTTTTTTAGTACTTTTCATGAATACTTTCAAAATAAATACAAAGTTAATGTAATCCTTATTTTGGTATTACACATCTAAATCGAGTATTAATCGGGAAAATTAATTAACAAAAGACATATAACACCAACTTTAGTTTGTTCTACAGAGCGTTTAGCATTTAAAGCCCGCGTAGGTTTAAATTTTTTAGTTTTTTTTCCTCTAAATGAAAACATTGAAAATTTCTTCTTAAATTCAACAGAAAATTGTGTTAAGATGATTATTCGCTAAAAAAACGAAATAAAATTCTTCTTATAAAGCAAACCCAAAATTTCAAACTTAGGACCGTTTTAAAATAGGCTGGACCCCTGTAGTAAATCTTACTAATAGTTTTTTTACAGATAAAAAGAAGAGCAACAACAAAAATATAATTTCAACGGCGACAACATTTTTTTTGCTCTTATTTCAGGGGTTACCAATTACTATTTTTAAAAATGCACGCCAACATGCACCATGAATGATCTCCCGACCGTTGAAACATAATGACGGTGCAAAAAAGTGACACCCGTTATATCATCTTACCGGCGACATCATAAGGTCACTTATTGAATGTTCACTTTAGCATATTACCTTGCACAAGCAATTTTTTAAGCATAACCAGATTATTTTATTACAAGGTAAATTATTAATTGATTTATTTTTGTCGCAGCAAGATATTGCAGCTGGTTCGCCTCGTGTATCTTTTATTCTGTACCTTCTACATCGACTAAACACTTCTGAAAAGTGTGGAAGACTTTTTATAATAGTGTGTTCAGGGATCCTCCCTCGTGAAAAATTTTTCTTTTCGAAAAATGATTTTTATGAAGGCTGTTATGAAATCAAGGATTGAGAGACATGTTTTCATAGCTTTTAGTTACACCTAAGAATGAATTTAGTTACGTTTTATAATTTTCAAAAACTTGTCCATACTTTCCATAACAACTTTTAAACGACGGTCAATTAAAATCGTTAACATGTTTTACTCCATAACCTGTACATACTATTAATAACAACTCTCTATAAAAAGTCAAGAAACATTTTTCATTGATTTTATAACTTCCGTTTATTTATCTGATTACTGTATAGACAATTTTTATAACTTTTCTCCGATTTTTGTAAGAGTTCGTAATATTGATGTACAAATATCTATAAAAAATTAATAAACGCCTGTTATAAATACTATGTACGATATTTTTTTCAGTGTTATAGCGCTAGTAATTTGGAGGTTAAAGGTTCGAATCCCGTCATCGTCCCACTTTTTTTTGTTGATTTTTTTTTATTAGGATGTATTTATATGTCATGGTTTTTGGAGCAAAAATAATTTTTTATTTTATTTCAAGCCATATTTTAGGATTTAACTAACTAGTTAGCGTTACATCTTAAAGTTGCTGGTTATATGGAGACCACCTACATCGGACCAATTACTTTGTTACTGATTAACCAACGGTTTACTATTGGACCAATGATGTGACCAGTATTCTCAAGTTAGACAAAAAGTTACCGTCTAGACATTTGCTACCTTCAGTGGTCCATTGAACGAATAACTGAAAATTTATATTGGGCCAATATTTATTCGTCACAAACTGTTTGTAGAGCAGCTAAAAGTCGCTGTGGCCTTAACAATCATATTGTTGTTATACAAGTAGTGTCATGATTTTAGTAACCTTATACATATAAAACGACAAGCGTAAGGAGACCGGGCAAAAAGTTGAAGAATAATAAATACAAATAAGCAGTTCATATTTCTTTAACTTGTTTTAAATTATACAGTTTGAGCATTTTTTCTCGGAATATTATTTCTGCAATTGCACTGACATTATTTGTGTAAATATGAAGAAATAATAATTGAAGCAATTAATGGACTTTTTCTGCGAATAAACGATAATTAAAAGCACATTATTTCGCAAAATAGGCGCAAGGCTGAGTAAGTTTTTCTGACTCGTGTTTAGAGGGTAATAAAAGGTATAGTGACATATTTTTATCTCTTTATTAAATTTAAAATCCCTAGATGCAAGCATTTTTGCTCCAAATTACGTCCCTACCATCTATGTCTAACTCCGGTATAATCTAAAATACTACATAATAATTTTTTCGCCAGGATTTGTCAATTCAACCAACGACTAATATCCTAAGTAACACAGCGTGCTGTAAATAAGCTGGGATAACTTTTCTTCGGCAAAAAAGATAACAATCATGCTTTTGCTGTCTTCCGCTACAACTATTTTGAGGAATATTTTTTGCCTGAAAATATAGCATTTTTGCACATGTAAGCAATGTTGTTTAAAATTTAACTTCCCTGACCAAAAATGTATCTAAATATAGCAATTAAATCAAAATTGTCCGTCAACATAACAGACTGAAGATGGAAAACCACTAAAATAAATACTAGTGATGTTTAATAAACTCTTAATCAAAAATATGCATTTTGCGGACTTCCCGAGAGTCAAATCTTTGTGCGAAGGCCCGTTTGGTGACGAAACCTGTCATGATACCTCATTAAACTGCACGCGGTTCAAAATTAATAAGGGTTTTGTGATCACAAATGTTTTTGTTTTTATCAAGAATTAAAGGAAAACCGTTGATGGTGCTCTCAAATGCTAAATAGCATTGAAAACAACTGCATTTTATTAAAAATTGCACTAGGATACAACAAATAACTGCCATTGCCATCTCGTCATTTTTTTCAGTTGTATTTTAAGAAAAAAAGGAAAGATTAAAACTATTTTGTTACGTAAGTTTTAGCATATTTTTAGGTATAAGTTTACCTTTAAAAGTCGATTAGCTAGATGATATAACTATAGAAGTTATTTTAAGTGAAAATTTGGTAGTCAAACAAATTTAACAGCCAAAAGCTAATTAATTTAAAGCAAAAAGAAGAGTGTACTAACGTTTTTGCAGCATTGACTTGGCTTTAGAGGCTATATTGTCGAAGCTGTGTTACTTGGGATGATTTACCAACGAATAACACTAATTTTACGACCCTCTCAACAGGATTTTAATGGAATAGTAGAATAATAATAAAGCTTTGACGTAAACCACAAGATGGCGTGACAAGCGATGAAACTTTATTTTATAAGAGCACTAATTGACACAAAAATGTTAATTATTTTTCTATATTTTTAAGACAATAAATATTTATTAAACGTAAATAAATCCAATATAATTTTAGCACCTAACCAAAAATAAGACATATATGTATATGAATAGTCCCTTAGTAACCTTATTTGTTTTGACATTTTAGATAAAAGGTCATTTAGACTCCAGGTTATGAAGGTTGGTGACTGACGAGTTTCATATTTTTAATAATTTCTGATATTTATGATGACATTTTCATTGGTCGTAGGTAAAGTATAGTACACTAACTCGCATGTTATGGTCATTACACGCTCAGATAAATTAAGACATTCGCCTGCGGCTCGCGTCTCAAACTATGTGAACTACTATTTTGTCCCACATGTTCCCATTCGCATGCATGCTCTATTATGCGGTTATCGTAAATTACCATATCGAAAAATAACAATAACGGTTAAAAGTTGTCAAAATTTAAAGGATTTGAAACAGTCCCTGATAGAAAAATTCCCTTTCTTCTGTTCACCAAGTTCTACTTTTTATCCACCAGTCCAATTTTCAGTGTTTTGGACTCTTCTCGTTTCTGGAAAGCCACTGGCCGTCTGCGAACCTAACGAGGTCCTTAAATAACGGTCTAGTGGCCCTCTTATTTCCTGGCTGTCCTCCATAAACCATCGCCAATAACCGTTTCATAGGAGTATCAATAATTGAAAACCGTTCATACGTGCAGTTTGCCGAGACGTCGAACAACTAATATATAAGACATTTATATCAATAAAAGTCTTCAGAATTCATCCTGAAAGGCATCCTCGATTTCCTAATGTTTTGTGGAAGTAGAGCAAATGTTGGGTCGGGTATGTTGATACCTCAAAATTTGCTTTACCCCTGAAGTATTTTTTTTTACCTGATGGCCCTAAAATAAACAAATGCCTAATCTACTTCTAGCACTAAATTTAATTATAATCGGACGAACGGTTTACAAGTAACATCTGATTGTATTTGTCATCTCTCGAATTCCTTGACAACTGTGTGTAGAAGGCGAAATTATCTAGCTCTGTCATTGCAGTACACCTAGCTGATGAGCCCTAATAAGGACGAAACGGCGTCGTTCTAGGTTCCACCTTCTGTGTCAGCAATCGAAATTCAGGAAAAAAAAACTCTTGTTTTTTCGTTACAGTGCCACAGCCATCTTCCCTTTGTTTTTTTACAAGTTTTTATTTAACTTGCAATGTATCTATGTTAAATATACTTAAATAACTTATAACATTTATAGTTCCGGTGGCAATATAACAATATGTCATTATTAAGCACCCCTCCCTCCTACAAGGGGAGTGGAGGGGGGAAAACACCTTTGTCCGATTTCAACCAAAATTGGTATACCAGGACTTTTGGGGATAAGGAATACGAATTTTTGATCAGATTTTGAAAATTCAATATGGCAGTTTTGCTAACCAATTTTAACTGACTTACCCACATCCGATTGTGTTCAAATTTGGTATGCGTTTATAGTTCCGGTGAAAATACAATACGGTATTCTCAGGTACCCACCTCCCTCTAACGAGGGAAGTGGAGGGGGAAAAAGATTTAGTTTGTTCGATTTCAATCAAAATTGGTATACTGGGGTTTTTAAGGGGGAAGATTATGAATTTTTGATCAGATTTAAAAATGTCAATATGGCGGATTCAAAATGGACGATTAAGTGTACAAATCTAAAAATTAAGGGTGTGTGTTCAAATTTGGTATGCGTTTATAGTTCTGACGATAATACAATAATATATATATATATATATATATATTAGATACACACTTCCCTCTGACGAGGGAAGTGGAGGAAGGGGGAGAAAGATTTAGTTTGATTTAATTCAGTATGGCAGATTTAAAATGGACGATTTAGGTTACAAATCCAAAAATTAAAAAATTTTTTTTTAAGAACAAGCTTTTATTAAATGCACTCAAAAGTACAAAATAATTTTTTACCTTTCTTATTTTTTTTTATGTTCTTATTTTCTACTTTTGAGTGCATTTATTAGCTTGTTCTTTAAAAAAATGTTTTAATAAAAATTTATCTACCATAAAAATGGCGGCATCCATGATGTTTGTCAAAAATAGGATGCGCACTCGACGAAAATCGTTCTAATCCCCTTTGATTTCTATGGCCCATCCTTCTTTGACCGAAAAGAATCAGCTAGGATTTGATTTAAAGTCAAAGTGCGGCATTTCAATATCCGTGTTCGCAAGTCGCAACGGGTCGGGAGTATAAGCGAACACGTGCACAAAATGGCCGAGTTGACAGATTCACGACGCCCCAGGGACTTTTGTTATGGTCACCCGGCGCGACGGAGGTCGTCGGAGTCGGGGAGACTGCTACAGGCGCGCGAAATAAACATGGAGTTTTTCGTAAAATCAGAATAATATCTTCCCACTGACGAAACATAAACAGTAGTTTTAGGGACAACATTGTAATAGGTATTTACGTCACTAGACCTGTAAATACCCTTACCGGCTGTGTATCGTACGTACATTTTTTTTTAAACGATCAGACCAAACATTTTAGTACCTACCACTTTCGTCGACGCCTAGTCGCGTTACGTAATTTATGAACAGTCCCCTAATAAGAAAATCCTGCAAAACAAGTAAGCTTTTGTGGTTAGAAATGATTTTCGAACAAAATTGAGTGGTGCCTAAACTTCACACAGTTAATTCAGTGATGACTGACGACCAGTTATGGCCGACCATGGCCAACTAATCAAGCAGAATACTGACAGAACAACAAGAACGACAGATTTCTGGGTTTGTCCTTTATTTGTTTGTAGAGTATAGATTCCACAAGCTTGATGACTTTAATGTGGCGGATTTTTCCGAATAATACGACACAAATGAAAAAGAGCTTTTTTAGAAGTGTCAAAAATGACAAAAAAAAAACAAAAGCTAAAAGCTGTCAACAAGAAATCATGTGGCCAACTTGGCCAAAAATGACACCGGAAAAGGATCAAGGTACCGGAAATTTGAACAAAAAGTCCTTTCTTGAGAGATATTTTGAAAGGACATCCCTTGTAATGTCGAAGTTTCCGTACGAAAAATCGTACGGAAAGTAGCTATTTTCTGGTCGTTTAAAAAAAAAAGATAAAATGATTGTGCTCTACCCAACCAATAAGGTGGAGCAGTTTGGGACTGACAATTTTAACACGTTTTCATGAACCCGGCGAAATAAGGTTTGCACAAGAAGAATTTTTGATAACCTAAGCATGGTAAACGATGTCTTTAAATTATTAACAAGATCCAAATAATTTTTAAAGTTCGCAAAAATTGAGAAAAACAAATCATTGCCCACATAACAATTAAACATTCTTGTAATGTAATAGTCATCTACTTAGAGAACAAAGAATGTGATAGAAATGTTACATTTCACCATTGGGATTGTTACTAACACATGCCGGCAATAAGTTACGTTCTCGCTCATACAGGTGATATAAATGTGATAGAAACGTGACTATAATACGACCACAATATATTTTTTATAGAATTATAGTAATATACCGACTATTAATTACATGGATCTGATTTTGTGATTTAAAACATGTCCAGATGGCCACGAGATGGATATCCTAAGATATGGAGTAGATATATATCCACATGGATATCCACCAAATATGCATTAGTCTTCCACTAAAGTGCAATTACGGAGTAGCCTATGGATATAGGTATATCAATGTATCACCATTATGTTGATGTACTACTTGAGATTAGTTATCAAAAGATTACTTAAATAACTTTTTGCTGTCTCATATGTATAATTAACCTGCTACATAGAGAACATATTGATTCCAGTGCCATCTACCTACAATAGATGACATTAAACTAAATTATAACTATAAATCATGTAAATCGCGTTCTTTTCACAAGATTGTAATATTTTTAGCAAACATGCCAAAATAATGACAAAAACATTCTTTTTGGGAATATTCATAAAAATAACTTAATTAGCAGGTTATCATGGGCATATTATTATCTTATTATCAAAGAAATATAACTATCGTAAACTCTTAAAGAATATTCAGCAAAAAATAGGTCTGCAACATTCCTGTCATATTCGCAATGGAATATTCCAAAAATCACTCTAAGGGAATATTCCTATAACATAAGTATTCCTCCAATGTTATGTGGGTGGTAGTGGGGTGGTACTATACAGCTGAAAATCCCAAAGTCAAGCTTCTTTGCATTACTTTATTTTTGAAACGAGGAAAATTTTGGAAAAATGTTTCAATTAAAGTGTTAAAATATATTAATAAGGAACCCTAAAAAGTTTTGACACATTTCGTTTAATCATTCTTTCTTTTTATCCCGGGAAAGATTGGGTTCAAATTGAGTTAGCAGTATTGTCATATGGGCTTGTTAGTATTTAAAAAATTGGTGCTAGAAAGCACGGATAGTCAACCGTACAATCAATTACTTTATGTTGAAACGAAATGAAAATATCTCGAAAACTGCAGCTTTGAAAGACTTGAACCTTATAACAAAATTATTGGGTAATATTTACGAAAATCAAAATCTGAAAACGGCATGTCAATAGCTGATTTACTTCAAAAAGTTATGATTTTTTAAATATATTTTAACGTTTTTTCAAATAACTCGGGAACTAAAGCTCCCATGAATTTAGACTCTATAACAAAATTTGTAGTCTATATCCATAGAAACTTAAATCTAAAAACCGTATATCGTTACTTGCTTTTCTTCCAAAGTTAAAAAATTTTTAAATATTTTATCCCCCTTTTTTCCCCTTTAACCCCCCACTACCCTATTCAAAATTTAATCAGTTCATGGTCAGCTGGGACAGGATTTTTGTACCAAATATCGTTAGAATCGATTGAGGCGTTCTTGGGTTATCGTGTATACAGGCAGACAACAGACCGACAGACAACTTTTTTTTTTTCGTCGATTAAGGTGTTTTGGAAGTAACTCAGTTTTGATAAAATTAAGAAACGTCAAAATTCCATAATTTTAATAGTCCCCCATACCATGTTGGTATGATGGACTAAAAATGAGCCGAAATCGTCGAATTAATAATAATTACAAGCAGTTGTATATAAGTGGTTGACATTTCTTTACCTTTACTAAAAGCCTTTCCAGTTTTAAGGTGGACTTCAATTGACATATTTTAGAGTAGACTGCAAAAAATATCGTACATAGTATTAATAACAGGCCTTTATTAATTTTTTATAGATAATTATACGAAATCGAAGAAAAGTTATAAAAATTGTCATATACAGTAATGAAGTTAATAAACGGAAGTTACGAAATCAATGAAAAATATTTCTTGACATTTTATAGAGAGTTGTTGTATGTACAGGTTATGAAGATAATAAAAGAGCATATGAGATAAATAAAATATGTTAACGATTTTAATCAATGCTGTAAATAAATTTAATAGATGGCGATTATTGACTGTCGTTTAAAAGTTGTTATGGAATGTATGGACAAGTTTATGAAAATTATGAACCGAGCGTACAAAATACATAAAGCAGTCTTTTACTAAATTCATTCTTGGGTGTAACTAAAAGCTATGAAAACATGTCTCCTAATCCTTGATTTCATAGCACCTTTCATAAAAATCATTCTTAAAGACTCTTCATATTGTAAAAACTTTTTTTTAAACTGTGTCTTGCAGAAATAAAATCAATAACTCGTTTTGGCTATAAAAGTTATGTAAACTTGATTATGATATTAATAAAACTTTACATCGGAGCAAAAATCGTATACAAAATACATTGGCTCAATGTATTTTTTTTAGAAAACGGTGCTTTTTTTGGTTCAGTGTAGTCTTCTGGCTACATCGGAGTTTTCCAAACGATATCCTTACCTAAATGCTGTCGAAGCATAGTTCAGATTTCGGGCCAGACATTTGTTAATAACAGTTAACCTGGTCACTTAAACTTAAAGAGAATTTGAGGTTATGTGATTTGGCGATTTTCATTCAGTATTATTAATTATAATTTTTTTTGAGGGTTGAACATTTCCTACCTTTCACTAGGACTGCCCAATAAATAAATTACAAAACATTACATTACATTTTTTTTTATAGAATATGAATTTGTATTGGTTCGTTATTGGCAACAAAATCATATATTAAATAACCAAATAGACTAATGCCTTTGCAAACAAAAAACCGAATTAGGTTGAGGTCCACATGTGATCTTCTTGTCACTTTTTTGTAAAAGCAATATAGAATACGATTTAAGATTTATTAAAATATCTGAATTTCTATCAGTAATATAGTTACCCAGCGAACACTGTTACGTAAATATTACGTAAAAGGTACAACACATTATTACTTTGTTACATAAATTCTAGGTAAACTGGAAGTCTCAACAAGGTAAAAAGTAACTTTAATGTTCTGCATAATGTCATGCACAAAGTTCCCTACTTTTTACATAAATAATATGTAATTAAAATAACGTAAATAATACATGGCACAAAAATATTGAGAAGCGGCAGATATCGATTAACTAGTAACCAGAAAGTCAATGTAATATGAATATTACGTATTGGAACGTAATATTTGTGTAATACTAAAGTCATATTGTGTATATAATATTTATATACTTCTGATGTCACAATAAGGTAAAAATTAACTTCCATGTTCTGCATAATGCCACACACAAAGTTCCCTTCTTATTACGTAAATATAATGTATGTAAAGAAACATAAGTTATGTTATGTAAATATTACGTAAATTTTATGAAAACTTTTTTATGTAAATTTTTTGACTTTGAAAGATGTGTTTGCTGGGCAGTTGGGATAAGGATAGGTGTACATATTTTGACCAGCGCAGCAGTTTCCTCCTAGACTTCTTTCTGGTTGTGTTTACCTCTATTCTGTGACAAAATAGAGGCACGCGCCCCCTGAGAAAACCCAGGACACGTATTCAATTTTGTCCCTGCTAATTTCAACAAATTATCGGCCCGGACAAAATTGATTAAACATTCCCCAAAAGTGTACTCAGGAGCAAAAGAGGAGAAGCACCTGCCCATATTGTCAAAATAGCCAAAGACCGATTAACCTTTATAATAACTTTTTATTATAGCTTTAAGTGCCAGGTGCAATTCTATGAATCTCTGATGATTCCTAATAAGGATGAAATAGGTCTGTAGGTGTCTAGATTCTCCTTTAGATTTTGGAGGTCTGGTCATAATAAACTGATAAACAAAGTGCTTCTCCGAAATACCCTTATCAATTATTATGATCTTGATTGCAGTTTTTTATGGTATTGTCAACTTTACAAAATTATCTATTTGCGTTATGGTAAAACATGATGGTAATATAAGGCTTAAAATATTTTATCATAATTTAAGCTAAAATGTTTTTCACATTTTTATGCCATGATTTTGCTCACATTTAATACAGCTTTCTTTCCAAACTTTCGATTTCTAGAATAAAACATTCACATTTTTCAAGTTTTCACTGTTTTTTAAGCGTTCAAAAAAAAGTACTGCCAAAAAAAAATTGTCTCTGTTTAAATGAAAAATATTTAAGGTTGTTGAAGAGAGACAGCAGGCTATGAAAAAGTATTTTAGAGAAAAATGGAAATAATTTAAGGCAACTTTTTAATAAATTACGTTATCTTTGTGGTGTCGTCCATATGATTTCTATTTTACATAAGTTGGTATTAATTTATTTCAATGAAAGTTACTGTAAAGAACTTTACTAAAAAACGTGTCCTACTATAAGTGTATTTTAGCACATATAAAAATAATTTAACATGTATTTATCTAAATTATTTAAGGTTCATCATCGCTCTACCATTACTAGACCGGAAACGAGAACCTTACAGGGCAGCACAGGAAATTTACAGAGCAAGCCGTGGGCAAGTCCTGTAAACTTGTGAAGACCGGTAAAGTCATTTTTCGTCCGTGTATCGTACGTAATTTTTTTAAAAACCAAAGACATAAAAAATTATGGCGAAATTTACCCAAAACATTAAAATTATATTAGTATCGCTCTCTAGATTTTTTTGACAACAAAATGACACTCATAAAGCTCCTTGTAATTTTTTCTAGATTTTAACTCATTCTTAAATAATAGGTTTATTTAGGTAAATAAAACTGACGGAGACTTGACTGAACAGAAGTCTACTGGTCTACCGAATTAAATGAAAATGGAACCGGAACGTCCCTTATTGCAGGTTAAAATAAAAAAAGGTATTTTTTGAGAACTCCCTGTAAAAAAAACGTTCCGGGATAAAAATATAACCGGAAAGTCCGCATTTCTCGGTCTGTCAAAAAATATATATTATACGTTGTAAAGTCGGAAAATGGTCTTTTTAAGTACAAGTCTAGATGTTTACGAACAAGGCAATGAAGGAGCCGAGTTCGGAATTTCTAGACAAATACTGATATTTCACGGCCGTCTATAGTACAACCCTTTATACAATGGTACAACGTTTTATTTAATACGGTTTTATATTTTATTTAACTAAAAAAATTTTTCAACTGTTGCCTCAAAATTTCCATCATATTATTTAGCACGTTTGTACGCGCCAGAAGTCGGCTTTATGCAAGGAAAAAAATTAAAAGGTCTCTTAATGCCCCTATAAATAATTAAAATTGCAGTATTACCGTTAACGTTCATAAGTAACTTTATAAATAAAAATTGTTCAGAAATAACCCTGTGTTAACACAAAGAAAGTGTGTACAGCGTCAAGTCGTAAGCATACGCGGTGTGTCTGGAAAACCACGTGGAAATGCGTCGAGACGCTTAAAATAGATGTCGGTTTTTGGACCCTTGATCAGGTGATTCATCGACGGAACTGCACCCATCTCTTTTTAATTAGCGACGAGGGCTTGGGCTCTTTTTAACCCCAGCAGAGAGACGAATACTCGATGTCTATTCAGAGTATTTGGTTCATATTTTCCACATTGATATTCTTTCGCACGAAACAGCAGTTGCACGAACGACGCGCAGCGAAGTTCGGGCAAGCCATCAAGGGTGGAAAAGACACTTTTCGCACTCGTCAGGCAGAAAATTTTTCCTACTTGCGTAAAAACCGTCTAAACAACATTATATTTTCATTTTTAGGTATTAAAATAGCAAGTAACTGGTTTCTTTTGCATTTTATTTACATTTGCGTGCGGAAAATTCAACTTCCTGCACCCTAGTAGGAAAAATGTGTTTTTCGTTTTATTAAAATATTTACTACGTTTTCAGGTGGAACTGAATACGATTCATTTTTCGGTTTTCATGAAGCGATTTGAAGGCGTTTTGAAAAGGATTTGAGTTTTTGACATTTGCCTGATGCATTTTTGAAGGTTAGTTTTTACCCATTTCAATTATTTTTTTTTTAATCCAATAAGTTATATACCTACCCACTTTTTGCAAAAATATTGGAAGTGCCGCTAACAGCTTATTAATGATATCATCAATCAGTTCGATATAATACCTGTTTTCATGCAGTTGGATCCCGATAAGATTTCAAAAAAAACGGGATTGAACTTGGACGTCGAAAAAAAGTTCGACTCGTGGCGTTTTCATGGGGTTTGAAAATCAATCGTATTGAAAATGTGTTCAGTTCTACAAATTAATTGGGTATAATCATATAACCATGAGATACTATAATGGTCCAACGAAAATAACTTTGAAAAACAATGAAGAAAATTCAAAATTGCGGTTGGCTTTGGCACTGTTTGGATCAGGCCAAAGGCGAAAAATCTATCGCGCATGCACTAGTAAAGCCTTGCCAGATAACACAAAAAATATCAACATTGCATAAAAAATAAATTGGAAAGGATCTTATGTCACTTCAAATGTCCTTCAACTAATATAATTTGTCTCTTAGGTCGTATAAAAGTACAATTTATCCGATTCGATGGAGAAACTACTAGAAAAATGCACAAAAACAGCATCAACATTTTTTACTCTGGAAATTTTTGCACAACCCGGTATCGTGGCAAAGTTTACATTTTTCACAAGGTGTGGTTTCACCATTTTTTTGATATAGTAGTCTCAGGTCTCCGCTCCTAAAATGTCTCATTTACAAAGTTCAGGGCACGGCATGCCTATAAGAGCAGGTGTTTGCCCAACTTTTATGAAAAAATTTGAAAAATAAAGTTCAATAATACCTAGCAAGTAACTTTCATTATTATATTCATCAATTAAGCCTCAAAGATCCTGTTTTTTTTTAAAAAATTACGGGAAACATTAGACAACACTTTTTAATTGTTTTATACGGTATTAATAAATTTTCCAAAAGCAAACAAATAAATAAAAAATTCCGAATTCTGTCGGCAGGCCAAAAGAAACGAGCCTTAACCAAACTTTCTTGTGGTTAATTTCCTATTTAAGTGGTTTATTTTGCTGAAGAAGATTTAATAAATGGCTAAAAGAAAAACTGCTGTCACAGCATCTTCCACAACCCTTAAATCTATTCTATTTAAGAATATTTGTCAGTTGGTGTACAAATTTGTCATCACCTGTTGACCCCCCCCCCCAACAAACGTAGACGTCAGACAGAAATATTCACCTTTGAGTAACCTATGGGCTAACTCAGCGTTTTCGGTAAAAGTAAACGATATTCCATTTAGGAAAAAAGTTTCCCGGTATCGGTTGCTTAAATCCATTACAACTGAAAACAGCAAAAATTTCAAATCCCACCCAACAAAATAGAGGGAAATAGCACTTTACCCAACCACAGAATCGAGCTACATTCCACGGTATGCAGTTTGACATACCAAAAAGGATACCAGAGTCACGGTTACTTCATCATTTTTGTATCCGAAATCGGTTGGTAAGCATTTAACGGACGAAACAGGGTACCAAACCATGTACCAAAGCTTGCCGAAATTGCCGTGTCAGATGCTTGTCGGTTTCTTTCACCACTGACTCCTCGCCTCTGGATTATTTCCAGGCTAACTTGATTGCAAGAGTTATTATCTGTACGCCTTTTTCTCGGGAAATGCAAGGGCAGGGCCGTTATGGTATCTCATACTTATATGGGTCTAATACATTATTAAACTAATCAGCTTTTCGTACCCGCGTAATTAATTTAGTGTCGTTTTTAATAAAAGCTAAAGGGAAGTTATTGGAATAGACTTTTTGGGACTAATTTCTGCATGTAACGAAGAATTGATTGTTTTAAAAATTAGAAAAAATTGCTACAGACCTGTCTAAATTACGGTATCGTTTGGTTTTGAAGGTTGGCCCGCCTGCAAAGGCTAGCAGTCGTTCTTGCGATCGTCTTTTGGATGCAAAGTAAGGTCACGAGACTTTAGAAAGACAAGCCAGAACAAAAGTTGAGGTGAATATAATACTTTGGTTCTTCCAAATTGTCATATCATGGTAAAGTAAACTTAACTCACTGTCTGGAAAAGTCGCTGAAGTATGAGGCGTATTGCCACAAGCAATTAATTTTTGTGCATGGCTTTCGGATGTGTGTATTTTTGGAGACCCTTCCATTATTTTTTTTTTGATTACCGTCACTTTTTTGAGTTCCGTAGGCACTATTAGCTAAATCGGACGGGTCATCAACTACTTTCGTAGTCTACCGACTTAGGGAGTGTGTATCTAGGTCCACCTCTACGTGATATCCGATCCCATCCGGCCTGGATACCGGCGTGAATAGAGGGGTAGGGCCTAAGATACATTTTACACTTATTTTCCCTGGGTTCCCCCCCTTACCCCGCTCATCAAACCGGTCAGATGAGCACCCTCTAGGAAGGCAGTTTTTTCTTTTCCTAGAAGGATTTAATTTAGCCTAAACCCCTTTGTCGGGGCTGGGGATCTTTAACTTGCTCCACTACCGTCCTCTTAGCGTCCTCTCCGAGGGACGGTATGAAATCGAATTAGCCTGCCTTCTAGCTAACTCGGCCTACTCCGCTTCATACTGCGTTTGAAAGTCGCGGCGTTAACCCCGACACCAAGCAGGCAGGTTATTCCAAAACTGAAAAATTAATATATTTTGATACAAAAATGTCCTGTTTAACTATTGAAAAAACTTTCCAATGGGTAAATATTAGGCATGTTTAATGACTTTATAAAGACACATTTAGAAGAAACCGTGATAAGTCGTTCATGATGTTTGCGACTTTGGGAAAGACATTTTGAAAAAAGCCAAAGATCTTTAATAATTTTTTACGGACTTTGCGCCTATGATAAAAAAAAATTTTGGGCCCCCAACCAACCCATGGCCTACTAACTATTTTTTTGTAAATGAGAAGGTACCACTTGTGGCACCTTTTTCAAAAGCTTGCTAAAAAAGAAATTTAATGCATTAATTTTTTTTGACATCTGTCAACCCATGTGCCAAAAATTTACAAAAACTTATTTATAGTCAATTGTTTTAGCTCGATAATCAGCTGACCTCTGTTCAAACTGCACACTCTCAGCTCCTCGAGCGAATAAACGAACGCAGTACATAGCTACCCCAGTAGCGTAGCCAGCGGGGGGGGGGGGTTTGGGGGTTAACCCCTTCCCCTCAAGAGGTCCCACCCAATCTACTATAAATTATTAATCATGATCAAAGGCCCCAGGGAGAGCTGAAGCTCCCCCACTTTATTGACCCTTTACTCCGGTTTAAAAATTTTCCCTGCAGTGCTATGACGTCATTAATTATTACAATTTTAGTTTAATTTTTTTTTTAATAAATGCTAGTATAATTTTTCTCAAAATTTTCATCTGCGGCGCATTTATGATTTGGCAACAAATCTATATGTACCACCCCCAACCCTACCCCTCTATCATCATCTAACCCAATCTACTTTTTCAAAAATATTTTACAAAAAATCTAAGAGGTCAAAATTTTTAAAGATTATTTTGTTTTTTTGTCAAAATTTTCGCCAATATTAAATATTGTTACAATTTTGTTTAATTTTAAGCAATTTTTTTGTCAACAACATTTGAAACGTGCAAAAAATAGCATTTTAGTGTAATTTTTTCAAAATTTTTGTGTGCGAAAAAAATCTGCAAATGAGACTAGATGAAACTTGCTATTAAAAATAAGTATTTTGGTTTTATATAAACTAACTCAACACCTATTAAACCACCCCTACCTTCAGTTCAAGAGCTCAAGCTCAAGCAATAGGCACCTACGTAATTTTAAAAAATTTGACATAGGTAGGTAATTGATTTTTATTAAATGATGAAATCCTCCCCCAGAGTCGATTTCTGACTACGCCACTGGCTATCCAAACCTTGTCTCAAAATAATTTAATTTAATACCTTGATGTTTACACCAAGCTTTATGTTTTACAACTGGTAAGTAATTAATTACCACATCAACAGACTTTCCGCCCTTATTTTGTCTACGCTGTCAGCCTTTAAAATCCAGACCTTTTCCGGTATTACAATATTTTTTTAAATTAGAGAATTTTGTGTTATTATAATAAACAAAATGGATGATTATAACCAAGCCAGGAGGAAAACATTAATTCTACCTATAAGTAAAAGGCCAACAAATCAAATACGTCGTAGGGTTCAAATACCTGATGGGTGGCCAGCTCAAAAATAAATGGGACCACTTGCAAGAAATTCGTGCGAGAATTCAGTAGGATAGATCATCTATTGTTAAACTTAAATCAGTGGTGTGTAGTCGCGATCTTAATACCATTCTCCGAATTCGTCTGCATCGGCACTTCTAAGGCAGTAATTATTAAGGTATAAACTGCTCGTTTAAAGAGAGCATGGCACTTAAAGAAGAAAGTGATGATAAGAGATACAAAAAATTATTATTTTAAACATTTACTTTTATTTGCAGCGCACATTCTCATTTAAATAAAAATGAGTGCGTTATGAAAGGAAGCTTTTTATCGATCATCAGCGTGGAAGTGCCCAGTGGGCACAAAAGGTGCGCGTTTTTGCTCCCAAGACGCGACCATAACGCAACCGTCAGTGATTCAAAAACAAAAAGGTCCAAAACTATTTTATCTATTCAATTTTCATGGCAGCACCACACATATAGATTTTATTTATCTTTTATTGTTTATGAGATATTTTTTTTAAGGCAAAACTTAGGTGGGTACTTGATCTATACTAAATTGGGGTCGCTCTTTCTAAACGTGGTTACATTTTTGACGTACATTTTACCGTTTATCCTAGTGCAAGTTAAAGAAAATAAAACTTTGGTAAATTTTAATTGATTTTCATTAATTTGAGGCCACCGAAATGTTCTTTTGATAAACGTATTAGGTGAGAGTTTTTTGTTAATATGCTCATTTGCCTGTATCTCGTATAAATAGAGTATTCGTATAATATACTTCGTATAAACCTCTAGGCCTTTAAGTCAATGCCACCAATCATCATTTTGCACCTGCCTGAAAATCTTAAATAAATTTACCTTCGCAGAGATACCTAACTGTCGGTCGGGTATACGAGAGAAGAGATGGAGATATATTTTAGCCCAAACTGGACCTTAAAACCAGTATCTCGAAAGGTACAACGCGGCGCGTTTAGACAGATACCCACCTAGTTGCACCTGCCCTGCATCCGCTCCCAAGCTGTGGTCAGATATCTACCGGGGCCAGTCAAAAATTACACACACGTAGGTAAAAAATCTGTTACAAGGAGGCTATCGTACGGACACTCAAAGGCATGTCTGTTCTTAATGACTGACGCCATATTTTAAAACTTTCAGCGGTAGGTATGTCTTTTCTTAGTACAGTAAATTATGTTAGGTCACATGATCATAACAAAACAAGTGATTTCAGCAAAACATACACTTCCGGCCACATAAAATGCGTATGCCGATTTTATATAGTGTATTATGGGCCTCGCAACTCAGTAACCTGTGTAAAAATGTCACTGTCAGATTTTTTTGTTGTCATACACTTGTACTTAAAAATGCCCCAACTAAACGAATTCGAAAAAGCCCATATGGTTGGTCGGTTCAAAGATTAGCGGCCCATTATGGACGACACAAGGCTACAATTGTAAGAATAAGAAGAAAGTATCAAGAAAGAACTGTTCGACGAAGGCGAGGCACTGGCTTGACCCAAGTCCGTACGCCTCAGCAGGATCATCAACTGATCGACTTTCTTGAAGACCACCCATTTGCGATGACCCCAGAGGCGAAAATTGAGGCACATTTTCCTGAATCCGTAAGAACGACGCGCAGACGGATAAGCCGTTCTAGACTTAGATGTCACGTTGCTGCCAAGAAGAAGAATTTTGGCAACAAGTGGTCTTCACGGATGAAAAAATCTTTTAGTCCGACAATCACAACAAATAAATTTTTGGTATATCGCCCGCCACGAACACGCTGGGAACGAAGGCCGAGCTGGAAGATTTTTCGTGAATGTGTGGAGTTGAATATCGGCTAGAGGACATGGGGCTCTTTTTAGAATCCATGGAAGATTTACGGCTGAGGTTTATGTTGATATGATGAGAAATATTATGCTTCCAGAAGCAACCATTCTTCATCCAGAAGGTTTTGTGTATCAACAGGATAACTGTCCTATCCATATCGCAACAGTGGTTCCAGCAAAACAACAGGTTTTGCCATGGCCGGTAAAAACTCCTGGCGCCAATACCATGGAAAATGTGTGGGGTATTATAGCAAAAAAGTTAACACAAATGAATATTGTTCCCAGAAATTCCAATTACTGAATGGAGCTCATAATAAGAGCGTACGAAGAAGTCATTGTTTCAAAACCAAATTTATTTCAAAATTTCATTTCACGAAGCCCGGTAAACATTATCCAGGCTGACGGGGCAATGACACGCTACTGAAGAAACGTTTTATTTGTTTTTTTTTTTAAATTTACGTAGTGTTTTAATAATTTCTTTTTGATTTTGAACATTTTTGGTTGTCTGCAAAGACTTAAATTACTCAAATTTACTGATCCTGCAGAGGTGCGCTGACTATGATTAAGTTATTGCTTTCCTTTTGCCAAACAGTTCTTTCTTCTCGATACTTTTTTCTTATTCGCACAATTGTGGTCTTGTTTTGTCCATAATGAGCTTTAAGAATAATTTTTTATAATAAAATGTTAAATAATTTAAAAAAATTGTTTTATTCATCAGTATACCTATTAGTTTTTTAGTAAAGTGTGGCCAGTCTCCTTATGTTTGTATTTACAGTGTCAAAGGATCTAACCTGTAATTCGAAAACGTCAAAGTCAGTTATAATAAGCAACGCAATTAGCAAAACTTAAATTCAACAGACCTGCAGCTAACTTCTGCTGTACGCATTTTATGTGGCCAGAAGTGTACGTGACCGACCATTTGTAATTAAGAAGACACATGCCTTTTAGTGTCAGTATGGCGGACGCATGTTGCAGTGATTTATTCCATGGGTTTTACTTACGTGGTTCCTACTCGCTATAAACATAAGACAATCGGATTTTTAGTAATCTCTTAAAAACTACCTCACTTATAAAAATCTTTGATCTAATTCTAGATTCTGCTCCTTTTAGTCTCTTAAATAAACATAACTGGCATACCTATTTCCAAACCAGCTGATGCCCGCAAGCACGCAGCAAGTCTCAACGGCTAAGAGCAGATACCTATCGCTGGATGGATGGATTTAACATTATCCGCTATTTTTTGATTTAATCGACTGATGAATACGCACTCAGCTATTGGTTCTCAATTTCATCTGATTAAAAGAACTTGCCCATTGCAACTACGACCCTAAAGCAGTTTTCCGAAATTATAAACCTCAAAAATTAGAGTGGAGCTACTTGCAACCCCTTCTATCTTCTTTTTCACTAGCGCTACAATCCTGGGTGGTTCTTGGCTGACTGCACGACTTTTTTCCACTTGATACGGTCTTCCATCAATCTTTGGATAAAAGGGATATTCCTGCTGGAACCTCCTCTCACACCAACCTTACAAGTCTTTCATCTTAAAGCCTGTGTACGTGGTCTGCCCATCTTAGTCGTTGGAATTTAATCTCTTGCACAATATCGCCATCGTCGTAGAGCTCCTGCACTTCAACATTCGTTCTAACACGATATCGATTTGTCGTCGATCGTTTCGTTCAAAACGTCTTAGTTTTTCTTCGTTTGCTTCGGGCATTGTCTGGTCTGACAATGGTTCTATAGATTTGAATTTTTGATGTTCATAAGGTTATTAAGTATAGGCAGCGGTTTACATATTAAATTATCTCCTTTATTTCTTCAGTCACGTCCATATTAGCAGTTATTGTAGGTCCAAAGTATTTAAAATGTTTTACAGCATCTCTTGAGGTATTCCCAGCAAAATCGAAAATGAGTTTGATCATTTTATTAGGCCGGTAGTATTCAAGAAACCACTAAAAATATCTCATGTCCGTATCGAAATAAAACTTTTAAACGAATTGATCGCTCACTATCCTTTTACCCTCGTAGTTAACCTTAATATCATATAAACGACAGGCAAGGTATATCCTACTGCGATCAGTGAGGGAGATAGTTAACATATACATATATAAACGGGCAAAAAGGCATCAAACGAACAAAGACAGAGCCTTCTTGATTTCCTGTTGGGCGATTAACAAAGGAAAATGAGTAAAAAACGTCCCGGAGGCTGTGGTGCATGTGTAGTAAAACAAGGCGAAAGATCGTTTGCACCAACGATAAAAATTTGTAAGCCTGGTCGAACGGACTTGGTCTTAATTCGAGGAGGAGGACGATTACAACATGCTAAATGTAGCAGTAGGCGAAAGGTCTCAGAAAAGTATAGTAATAATACTGTTTATGACAAGTTTCAAATGCTGCAGCTGAAAAAAAATTGTTCAAAATTAAACTGAAATTGAAGATTCGATGCTAAGCTTTATAATTTGAAAAGAAAGTTGATTAGAAATTCTAATATTTTTATGTTATCTATAGTGTAAGTAAGACCCAACTCGACCCTTCCTCCCCTACTTTGCTTGAGATTTAATAGCACTTTAGCAAGTGGCTGGTGTATGTTTTTACTTTTGCTAATATTTTTTTTTACTTATATAGACTTTTGTTAAAACTGGTTTTATATTTTTTTTAACTGATTTAAATTTTCATTCAGTTTCATATTTTTTTTATACGAATTAGTAGAGCCAAAGCACAAAGGCAAAAAATCTATACCATATATTTAATCACTAAGAAACTTAAAAAAAAATACATTAGAATGTATAAAATTACGTTTTAAAAGTAGCTTCAAGTACTGAAGTAGTATTATAGCAAAACTATGTCCAAAGCCGCATCATAAAAGAGGTCTGGTGGTGTCATATCCAAAATTAGTTTTCTAGAAAAAGTAAAAGGCTACGGATTAAAAGTAAAAAGCAGCTTAGAAGCTTGTATGTGTGTGTGTTTGAAAAACTACTTTGAACCGACGACTTTGATGTCGGGGTCCCTTTAGAATGTTTACTTTACCTATTAGCACTTTTAGCTTTACTTATTTAATTAACACCCGGCTTCTACGCGTTTTACGTGTGCATGTTTTTGATGTTTAATGCGGAGCTCATTGAAAGCTACAAGTTACATTTAGTATGTATTTTGAGTACCGAGGAAAAAGGGCAAAAATCCGGCCAACCTCGCAAAAAATGACTAAGCGATAAAACTTGGCAAGCATATACTTAGTGGACCGTCAGGTCATTTTTGAGATATGTTTAATAGATAAACATTTAGATAAACAGGCTTTAAAACTAAAATCAGCTAGAGCTAATATAAATAATAAGATAGCAAATAATTTAATTTTACTGATAATCTTCAAGATACTTTGAATATTTCCGAGTTCTTTTGGGCTTATCAAGTTGTTCTGTTCTTACATCAGTTCCTGTTCCAGCATCAGTATTAGAATCAGAAATTGGAAAAAGTTAATCTAGTTAAAAATCTTGATTATTTTCCAATGAAGGCAAGTCGTCCGAACCATTCAAAACGGTCGCATCTCTTGGTGCTAAGTGCTTCACTGAAACGGTAGCTTCTTTCCCATCGTTATAGCGTATCCATACATATTCAGTATTAGTCTCTATGAGATCTGCTTCTTCCACTAAAGGATCATATTTGCTTTTTCTGTTTTGCTTCCTGACGAGTACTTTCTGTGGTATGGACAGTAACTTCAGACTTGTGACAGATCAACAGGCAGTTTCGTTGATATGATTATTTGCTACCTTATTATGTTGTCAGCTATCAGTCTAGCTGACCTTAGTTTTTAAACATTGTCATTCATTTATGTAATGTTTTTGCTGATTGATTTATAGCTTTTTTAACACACAAAAAAAGTAGACATCTTTAGCTCCTAGTTGGTTTTATACTTAATATTTTGTCGAAATCTGTTATTTGGAACTAAGAACGTATGACAGTTTGGACCTTTTTCTAATACAAAAAAAATATATGTTTCCAGATCTTGAGTTTTTATTTAACTTTTTTCCTTTTTATAGCTTTTCTTTTACTTAAAATTATAAAATACGGCCTTTTTTTTGATCATTTTATGGTTTTTCGCATTTTTCATTTTAGAGGAATACATTTTGATTGATGTTTTTTAAAGTATGTTGACGAAAAAATTAATGGAAATAACAACACAGCCCCCCAAAACATAACAGCCAGAATAACATTATCACCTCGTTACAGTGAACATAGGGTTATAACCACCCTATGTTCCGGGTTCCACGAGCCTCTTTGGTAGTACTTTTGTCAAGTATTATTGTCTTCAAACAATCATTAAAATTAAGCTTTTAAGAAAATAAGTGCTTGATATTATAAAGTTAGGAGGGTTTGTACAGTGGAACACTAAAGTTCAACAAATGTAAATATATTAACAAAGATATAGTGTTGGTTAGTACGAAGAAAAAAAATACAACCATTAAAATTTTTCTTAACTTATTAATTTTCGTCCACGTAACACTTAATGTAGGTATGGTCGATTAAATTTATCATAAAACAAAGAATAGGTGTTATTAGTGTCTAAAATATTTGGATTATTCCAAAAGAGTTTTTTTTTTATCCTGAGAACATAAATCGATACTATTGCCAGTTTTCTATTGCATATAAGTGGTAAAAAATAAAGAAATAAAGCGTTTTTGTGTGATTATTCATAAAAAACCTCATATTGAGAAAATGTCTGTCTTAGTTTGAAAGAATGTTGTCACTTTGGCTTAGGAGACTTTTGTTAAAATTAATATTGTTGTGGAACTAATTTCCACTTTTTTCCCTAATGACTGCTTGGGTTCTTAATTTGTCTTTCCTGATAAACTGTGAGCCTACTAAGTCCACACGAATGTATCTGAAACATGCAAGAAAAGTTAATTCAGACAAATACTGTTCATCTCCTAATACTTCCTCCATAAATGTTTTATCGAGACTAACGGATGTTTTATGGATTAGTAGTTAGGAGCAAATTTCTGTTATACTTTTTGATCTGTAATGCATTTTGTGTTGTGTGTTAATACTTCCGCGTGTTTTGGAGCACCTTGCAGCACAGTGATCGATTTTCTATGAAGAAATGTTTGTTTTTTTACAAACGGAATCATAGCCCATATTTCAAAAAAATACTCTAGCCTTTTTGTCTTTCTTTAACAAAGAAAGTAAAAAATTAGTCGAAAAAATGGCGTTTAAAGCGAAATATTTAATTTGTGTCCTCTTGTTTATGCATAGACACGTGCTTTTTTCTTCTGAGGTTTTTGAGTTAATTGACCATTATCAGCCCAAATTTAATTTTTGCTTTATTTTGGGAACCCGCCTGCAGCACCTTTTATGACACTTTAAGAATGATGGTTTTTTCTTGACGTTTACTTTAAAAAAAAATTTGCTTAATATTTTTAAATATGTTTTACTTTGTTTTAAATTCTAAAAATTTTGTTTATAATTACAACTCAGTGACATATGACAGTTAAACTCTAAAAATGTTTATATTATTAAAATTTCAAGATAAGTTATAAAATTTAAGAATTAGAAACAAAGCAAAATCAAATTATTTTGACAAAATAAAACGTCAAAATTTTACCCTTATTTAAACCTTTTTGTATCTCCTACCGTTTAGAAAATTCCCATAGTGATCATCGAATTTGGAACACCCTGTATAGTTAATTGATTTTGCCAAAAACGTTGAATGTCCCTACAAGGAAAAATTGTTTTCAAATCAAATCAGTCCCAGAATTTATATCTTGATTTCTCTGGTTTGTATTACCAATCTATCGATGCTTTGCCCTCTTTTCGGCAAAACTCGGTACGTTAGCAATTGGATATATGTTAAAATACGTTAGTTAACGTCTGGTCTAAACGTAACACACGCCGTAAGCGTGGCCTTGAAAAAGGCTCAAGCAAGACCGTGCAGATGAGATTCTGATATCCGTATTCGTTCGGAACTTTGGTTTTTTACAGATAAAAAAAACAAAAACAGAATATTGCGCTACATTTCACATCTACGCGTATATCTGCCTATCGAGTACTCAGGTAATGTCAAATCATTGCGTGTTAAAGTTGATTGACAAGCCTTTTCGTTGGGCATTTCATTTGTACGAGTACTATTTTAAGGCTACTACACTTAAATACCTATTTTGAATTTGACTCAAAACTCTTCAAAATATAAAAGATTCTTTAAAGATACACACTACTACACTTAAATACCTATTTTGAATTTGACTCAAAACTCTTCAAAATATAAAAGATTCTTTAAAGATACACACATCTGTTGACACAAGATATTAGGTTCCAAAAGAATCTTACAACAGACCGGATGGTAGTGAGTAATAAAAAAAACATTCTAATAAAAAACTATAATTACCAAGTGGCATTTCAGGGGCCTTTCCCACACTATCGTAGAAAACGAATTATTAATAAAGGGTGGAGAATTTGGCCCTGTGGTAAAAGTTATTAGGAAGTTAAAGAAAATTTTTAGTGGTATTGGTAACCGCAACCGTAGCATGTCTAACGAGTTGATAAAAATGACAAAGTTTGACATGATTTTAGTAAATGTCAGCAAACATCGCTTTTTTGTTTACCGATACAAACAAAGTGTAAAATTGATCAGATTAATTTTTACCCAAAGAACACTGCACAAATTACATTGGAAATGGCTCTCGGCTAAAAGTAATAATTTTTTTATATGTTGTAGTACTCGATCAACAAGGCACAAAAACAAGAAAAACGAGATAGGGAGCAGGAGTATTTTCTGAGATATGGAGGTTTAAACTTGACGTGTTTTTAGGCTATATTTTTGGTCATGGTCCAAGTTTTCTTCCACAACTTTGTTATTTACCGCCGACATAAAATGACTCGAATCTCCATTTGTCTGGAATGAAACACCCCTTCCACCCATATAAAAATGTTTTTATATGGTTTCTTTGGTACCACCAGAAAAGTCACTCATCTGTAAGTTTTTAAAAAGAAAGAAAACGACCATTTTTAAAAAAATGACAATTCTCATTTTCTTTAAAACGAACGGCTAGATTATAAAAATTTTCACATATGTTATTAAAAATAATGCCACTTGGCTAAAGAAAACATTTTGAGCTTGAGTGGCAACATAAATTTCAAATATTTTCGATATTGGAGAAATACGAAAAGTGATTTTGAATATATTATAGGTAGGTTATAAAAATTTTTTATGGACAAATCTAATTCAAAAGCTTAATACCAATATGTTGGTACCAATTAGTACCTATTGGTACCTGTATCTGACCAATCAAATTGCTCGTGTGGTATATGCTTTTAGGCTAACTTGGGGTCGCCAGTAACGAATTTTTCCGGTTACTATTACCGTTTTTCTACGAGAAAAAAAAGAGGTAAAGTTTTTTTCCTACTTAAGTGCGGAAAAGTGGTTTTTACGCATGCATTTGCGTGCAAAAAGTTAAAACTCTTAAGATATGTTTAATATGGCGGCATGCAGCGGCTTTGTATTTTAAAAAAATCAAGGTAAGCTTGACAACGTCAAACTTTTGCTTAAGAAACGGCGTCATTTGCTGCCAGATAATTTTACGCATTCTATTGGGAACACAGTGTAAACAACTGGAAAACTGTTGTCATATTCGTTACCGGCAACCTCAAGTTAGCCTAAAAGCACATAACACACGAGCAATTTGATTGGTCAAATACAGGTACTAATGGATACCTATTAGTACCAAAATATTCGTATCAAGCTTTTAAATTAAATTTGTCCAAAACAACTTTGTATAACCTACCCATAAGTTATTTTAAATCACTTTTCGTATTTCACCAATATTTCAAAAATATTAAGAAGCATTAAAGGTACCTACCATTTTTCCAATTAATGGTACCACTCAAGCCAAAATATTTTTTTTAGCTTACTAGCATTATTTTTATTAACATATGTAAAAACTATTAAAATCTGGCCGTTTGTTTTAAAGAAAAAAAATTGTAATTTTTTTTTTAAAAGCGGTTGTTTTCTTTCGTTTTTAAAATTTACAAATCAGTGACTTTTCTAGTGGTACTGAAGACTCCTTATGGAAATATTTCTACATAGATTGAAAGGGTGTTTCATTCAGGACAAATAAAGAAACGAATCGTTTTATTTTGGCGGTAATCAATAAAGTTGTGGGAAAAAACTTGGACCATCTCCAAAAATATAGCCTTAAAACACATGAACTTTAAAGCTCCAAAAAATGATGACATTTAGCCGAAATACATTTCCAATGTAATTTGTGCAGGGTTCTTTGAAGAAAAATATGCGCAAAATATTACTCTTTTGAGAAAATATAATTATTCTTCTTTAAAATTAAGCAAGATTTTTTCCCAGTTTTAACAGAAAATTTATTTTAAAACACTAGAAAATAACAAACTCTATATAAAAACAGAAAATGCATGGTCGAGAGGTCACTAACTAAAAAAGAGCGCGATTACTAAATGGTTTATTTTCCCCCGCTCCTTGGCTAATATCTTTTCATTTCTAGTACTATAGGGTGGGCTTTAAATGACTGTTTTAATTTTCTAATAACTTTTTTGTTTCTGAATCGATTTTTATAAATTTTGGCTTCTTGGAAAGGTAATTAAACAAGTTTTATAATTGTTTGACAAAAATCGTCATATGTCAAAAATTGAAGATGGCAGAAAAAATTTAAAATCACATTAAAAAAAAAGAGCTGCAGCTTTTTTTACCACCCTGTATTTCTTTTTATAAAAGTAAGAAAGCACATCCTATTTTACTTTTAACGAAGTACCACTCATAAAATTCAGTTTACTTATAAAAAAGTTACGTTTGCTCAAATTTCCTCTAAATACAGAACCTATTCTGAACGTTAAAAAATGTTTTTTTTTATAACTTTTAAATTTTTTATCCAATTTTTATGGAGTAATCCTTTTTGCAACAACAATTGTTCAAAATTTACGATTTTTATATAAAAAATGTCAAATGTCAAAATTAGAAAACCTTTACCATTCGACATTTAACGAATGAGTGATAAACTCATAGAATTTGGTTTATTTATGCAAAAGTTACGTTGACTCAAATGTCTTCAAATTACGGAACCTGTTCTTAACACCCAAAAATGTTTGTTGAAATACCTTTTTAATTTTTTGTGTCAAAAGTCTAAGCGGAAATAGTCTAAAATAAGGTTTTTAATAAAATATTTGCAACTTCTTTGTAAGCACCCTAAGCGTTTTTAGTCAAAATAAAAAAGCTCTTAACGAACTCGTTATGACAATATTTCAAAAAAAATTTTTAGGTTTTTAAGTTCAGGTTCTGTATTTAGAGGAAATTTGGGTCAACGTACCTTTTGCATAAATGAACCAAATTTTATTAGTGATACTTCCTTAAACGTCGAATGGTAAAGGCTTTCTAATTTTGATCAAAAAAGTTTTTTTTTATATAGAAATTATAAATTTTAAACAATTGTTGTTGCAAAAAGGCGTACTCTATAAAAATCGGATAAAAAATTTAAAAATTATAAAAAAAAACAATTTTTGGTTTTTAGAATAGGTTCTGTATTTAGAGAAAATTTGAGCAAACGTAACTTTTTTATAAGTAAACCGAATTTTATGAGTGCTACTTCATTAAACGTAAAATAGCATTTGCTTTCTTACTTTTATAAAAAAAATACAGGGCGGTAAAAAAAAGTTGCAGCACTTTTTTAAAAAATATGATTTTGAGTTTTTTGCGCCATCTTTAATTTTTGACATATGGCGGTTTTTGGCAAAAAATTATAAAATTTGTTTAATTACCTTTTCAAAAAGCTAATATTTCTAAATATCGATTAAGAAACAAAAAAGTTATTAGAAAATTAAAACAGTCCACCCTAACAGCCTATATTTAAGTGTTTAAATGAAAAGTTAATAAAGAAAATTGTTTAAATCAAAAATCATTTGATTTGCTATTCATCAAAGCTTAAGGTTATCAGTGTCCTCTTATCCTAAGACCATTCAGTGAGTACGAGGAAAAATAGAGCATAAGAAAAAGTGGTAAATTTTGAACGAGCGGATGGAGCAATCTGAGCAATTTGATCTTGATCCGTGACGTATAATCCTACTTTTTTGTTTACTTTTTCTTTTGTGTTGTTTACTTTTTAAATTTGAAATTTCGTTGCCTTTTTTTGAGTCTTTTCTCTAAAATTTCTAATAAATTGCTCCATTTTAACTTCTAGAGTTGTCTTGCTTCGCGGATTGTATAAAAATCAACAAAAAGTAAGTATTTTCTGCCTGCCTTTGTGTCAGAATAAACCAATTGTAATATAGTCCAATTTTTTGATAAGAGGACTGACGTCATTTTTTTGGATCTCTATTTGATACATTGTTTGAGAGAGCGTTATATGTTATGTCCTTGATTGTTTCAACTGTTCCTTCAAATTCATATCAACAAATTATTTGACATGCGAACTGTTGACAACAAAGAGATATCTTTTCATAGGAAAAAATTACTTTAGTCCGCTCATCAAAAAATTGGACTATATATTGTCTTTATTTTTAATCATAAACTCACTGTCAATCACTCAAAATTAAAAAAAAAACCATAGGAAAATTATTGCCATGAAAATAACAATAAAACAAACCATTTTGAAAAGCCGTTGTCAATCTCTTCTGTCAAAGCATAGAAAAAGTGACCTTTATGCCTTTTTAGCTATGAAACTGTCAGTCGAATCGTAAAGTATATGTTCTATTTTTTTTACCTGGTGGGTACGAAAATTAAGTCGAAGGAAGCTGTGAAAAACCGTTTTGCGATCGAGTGTTTTCTGAGTATTCTTCAATTTTTTATTTATTTCTTGGGCTTTATCCCTCTATTAACTTATTGAGGGCAATAATATAATTAATTTTATATTTAAAAAGGAAAAGACGTACCAATTTTAATTTTAGGATAATTCGAAGAACAAATCCAATCTAAACGGAAGTTGCTTACTTTCTTTAATTTAAAAGAATTTTTTTTTGATATTCGAAACCAATTAAGGCTGCTACCTTACGACCAAAACTAAAGTGAAAATTAATAGTCTTATAATAAGATTTACCCAAACTAAAACTACCACATCTCACACTGCTACTATATGAGCAAGTTTAATGTGATTAAATTCGTAACTGGTTTTTTGAATACAGGGTGTTCTAACTATCATTACACACACAAAAAAGTAAAAATTTTAGATACAGAAATTTCCGCAAACCCTTTAAAGATTAATGTAAAATATAATATAGCGTTCATTTCTGTCTTCTTGTAGTGTTTTTTCTTACAAGCTCTAGTTTAAATAACGAGCACAGCGAGTAAACAAAGAACGATTGAGCCACGATTTGCAGATAGAATTATTGGATGTCTTTATTAAAAAGTCCAAATCAGCAGAAAAATGTTTACTAAAATTCGAACACATTCACTGACAGGTGACCATTTTTTTACAATAAATCAAGGCAGAACTTACGGTCTCCACATAGATTTAGTGCACTGTTAAAAAGGATTTGTAAACTTAAAGAACTTATCGTTGATAATTTTCTGACCAATGATAAGTATGGGAAAATTCAAAAAATATGTAAATTGTGCTACCGTAATTATAGAAATCGAAACCTCGACTCATAAGATGTAATTTGGTAATGGTACAAAATGGTTAGTAAAATTTTAGAAATGATTTTGATAAATTTGCAAAAAAAAATTAAAAATAAATTGTAATTTTACAAACTTTTTAATAATTAAAAAAATGTTATATGTAAAATTACAAATTTTGTGGTAAAAATAAAAAAAACCAATAAAAACACGAAATATTTGCATTAAGGAAATATTAACGAACTAAAAAGTATTTTAATATTACATAAATCATAAATATAGAATATATAACCCGCGACATTTCGGAAAACCGACAAAAATATTAAGGTTCAAAAGCACTACTAAAATCCAGAGAGCTTTGTTCCCTCTATCTAGTTTCTTACAATTATACCGCCCTTGTTTTGTCACTAGTATCGAGAAGTATTTTTAATTCTGCCTTTAGCTGCACCAAACTAAAAATTGTTTACAAACATATATTTTTTTTTTAAACTTAAAGTTTATCGAATTAATACCGTTCGGTGATGGTGTTAAATAGATAGTTTCTTACAATTATACCGCCCTTGTTTTGTCACTAGTATCGAGAAGTATTTTTAATTCTGCCTTTAGCTGCACCAAATTAAAAATTGTTTAAAAACGTATATTTTTTTTCTAAAAACTTAAAATTTATCAACTTAAGAAACACAAATACTTTTCACTACACATGCAAACTAAACATTTACTATTTTTTACTTGCAAAGTGCTCTTCAAACAAACCACTGTGCCACTGTGAAACAAATCACCACAAAATGGACGCCGCAGGCATGTTCCGGTATGCTACTACCATTTTAAATACTGGACCTTTACCATAGTACAGAGAAATATTACAATGTAATTTTTTTCTAGAAATTACACAATTACAACGTAAATTTGTAAAATTAGTATGTGAAATTGTAAAGTTAGTATGAAAAATAAAATGATTGTAGTAAAACGTGTAAATATACAAGTCTACTTTGCAGGGATAAGCAACAAAGGATTTTTACAAGAAAAGTGTAAACTTACCAAATCAGTTAGGTAGTTTTTTGTTGTGTCCTTTAATTCCTCTTCGCCGCCATTTTTACCCAAAAGTGACAGAATTCTCTCAGTATGGCGGCAGAGGTCGAGAAAAGAATACTAAAACGGTAGGGATTTGGTCGGCCTATGTGAAGTGGGTATTGATCAATGTCACCTCCTTTGTTTTCAAATTTTGCACCATATCTTTATTGCTCCGTATCCTTATTGCACCATATCATTATTGTTGACTATTTGATTTTCTGACAGTTTGTTATTTTGTTGTATTTTCGAAATTAATTTTATGCCAACACTTGGACAAAACTTAAGGAAATGGCTTAAATTTTAGGGAACATTAATAAGATTTTTTTTTAATATCAATACTTTGCGCTATTTAAAAAAAAAACATTATTAAACTCGTATTTCTATAAAAGTTAACACGATTGATTAATGCCAAAACAGTTTTCGTTTAGAATCACCCGGTAAATGTATTTTTTATTAATGTAGTCATCTAGAAAACCTGATCGGGCGGAAGTCAGCAATTGCCCATAAAAATCTAGTGTGGTCGTCCTACCAATAAGAACCATATTATGGGTATTCGAACGAGCGATGGTGTTTCACATACCTTTAAAATGATACAGTATTACGACTGGGTTATTACTGATTAGGCACAGTAGTTCATAAAGAGTGCTTGAGTAATATGTTTACGCTTGATGTATGTCGGTTTGTTATTATGAGTTGACCATGTTTAAATTGATTTGCCAAGTCTTTGGAAAAATCCAACAGTTTTTAAGCTGAGTTTAACCCTCAAATTTTAAAAAATTAAAAAACTTTTTTTTTTAAATGACCCCCATTTACTGCGCGCCTGACATGATTGTTTTAACTGATGGCACAGAAATAAATAACTAGTGCCTTATCTACATCTACACATCAAAATATATGATAATCGGATAAACGGTTCAGAAGTTATACCAGATTATATTAATTTGTCATCGTATCTCTAATTCCTTGACATCTGTCTGAGTGTAAAAAGCGTATTATAGGGGGTAATGACAAAAGTGCATCAAAATTACCGGAGAGTATCTTTATTGATCTGTTGCGGCAGTTATGATCTATCATCCAACGGGCGCTCATTTCAATGGCAAAGAGTTCCGCCTGGAAGATTGTATAAGCCTGAAGGAGTTAAAACTTCCAAATCAGTTACATCAACCGAAAAGAATTTAAAAAAGAGAAGATTAAAAGATCTTGGGAGGAAAGAACGAAAATTCAAAATTGGCTGAGTGTCCAACAAGGAACACACAAAAGACCAAAGCGGAAAGAGAAACAATTAAACGGGCGAAACAAGCCTGAAGGCATTTTCGATTCCGTCAGGAGACCAGCAGCTATCTTCATTAGAAAAACTTATTCTTTTGGACGACCAGTCCTCCCTATTTGGGAAATAGTGTTGTATAGCTTTTTGCTGTTTACTGTTGCGGGCATTAGATCCGGTAGCAGTCCTAGAGTACAGTCGCTCTCCCTGTCACCCCATTGGTTGGATATGTTGCCTTCATAGCCTCTTTCTCCAAGACAAGGTGTAGAGGAGGAAGGTTTAGGAGGCATTCAAGTGTTACTGATGGTGCGGTGCTCATAGCATTACAAATTACCATACTTGCTTCAGTTTGGATGATTGTTAGTTTGGCACGATCTAGCGTTTGTCTGCCCTTCGTGTATAATGGGTCTAACTAACGTGATATACAGCCAGTACATTTGTTTCGCTAACTGCCCAAGGTGTTTGAGTATACACTTATAAAAAGTCAAAGTTTGTGGTGGGAAAAATGCATGTATGCGTTTTTTTTAAAACAAGAGTATACTGCATTAATGTATCTAATGACCCTTATAAAACAGATAGCCAACCGTTCTCAAGGTCGATTCGAAATAAATTATTAATTCACATTTTTCCTGCGTAACTTTCGAGCCAAATTACAATAATAATTGCAAATTGTATACACAGCGTAAATGATCGACGTCTATAATCACGATATACTTACCTATGTATTTTCAATAGCCTTTAAATTAATAATTTTGCCCCCGTATTGGTTGCGGAGCTATTAATTATTATTGCAAGTCGCTGTTACGCGATTTTTTTTTGTTATAAAAAGTATAGAGGTGGCTTTACTTAAAGCAATATGCCTGCCTGTATCATCTATATTATAGGGGCCGTGCACATATTACGTAACCTATATTTCGAAGTCATATTACCCCAAAAATATTAGTTTCTTTACATCGCCTCTGAATTCTGAAAGAAGCATATTGTTACAAATTTGGCAGTTATATAACTAGTTTTTTTTGGTATAATTTTGACTGGGTATAGAGGGGCAAATTCGTAAAAAGAAAATGCAAAAGAGCGTTTTTTTTATATTTGGCATAATAATACCTAATAGCCGAAACTAAGTTTCCAGTCAAGTTTCCTCCATTTTCCGACTCCAGCAATCAAGATGAAGATCTCACTTAATCCAGTGGTGTTCCCAGCAATTTGAAATTACATTAAAAATGCAATTTTTGAGTTAAATTAAACTAAAATCGTGAGTATCAACGGTATCATAGCGCCGCAGGCGA
Source organism: Oxystoma pomonae (assembly GCA_963921995.1). NCBI lineage: Eukaryota > Metazoa > Arthropoda > Insecta > Coleoptera > Brentidae > Oxystoma > Oxystoma pomonae. Next base: position 90,512,408 of record OY998169.1, read on the forward strand.
AATTTTTTAAGAAAATTGCACTAAAAATGCATTTTTTGATTTAAAATTAAACTAAAATTGTAAATATATCAATGGCTTCAAAGCGCAGCAGGCGAAAATTTCAAAAAAAAATGAGACTACAAATGACACTTAAAAAAGCCCAGCGGGGTTGAGTTTTATATAAAAAAACCCGGGTTTTTTCCAACCCTACTTTAAAGGAACGTTCTACAATTTATCGTTTTTTCTCCAAAGACTTCAAGGTTACCAGCAGCATGTTTGTTGTCTACTTTTTTCTGGAGCAAAGGGGGGGCGATCGCACCCCCCCTGGGACCGACACTTCTTAATCTAATAAATATGAAAAACTTTTACATATCTAGATCTCAAAAATTTAGTTTTTCTCAATATTCTGGCCAAATCCAATCTCTGCGGTCTATCGTTGAGCTTTTTCATCAAAGTCACTTTAGCATGTCTAACGTTCAGAAATGACGCTAACCTACGTAGTATAGCGTCTGCGGCATGTTGCTAACGTGAAGATATGATAATATAGGCAGCGAGTTTTGCCGACGAGAGCCAAAAATTCAATAGATTGGTAATACGAGCGGCCGAAACAAAGAAAGCAAGACACTGAAGAAAAGGATATCTAGGCTCAAGATAAATTCTCTTAAATAGGGCCAACCCCTCTGTATTTTTGATTCATGATTTTCTTGTTTCAAGCAATTTTCTTTTGATTCAAGATAATTATGATCTTGAGTCAAGAACACAGGGGTGTTGGCCCTATTGAAGAGAATTTCTCTTGGCCCCAGTAATCCTTTTTGTCAGTGTAGAAATACACCAGTGTAGAAATACACCAGGGGGACTATTAAAATCTTGAAATTTTGACTTTTATTAATTTGATCAAAAATGAGTTACTAAGGTTCCAAACATTAATCCACGTGTCTGTCTGTATAGACGATAACTCAAGAATGCCTTGATCGATTTTAACGAAATTTGGTACAAAAATCCTATATCGCCTGGCCATGAACTGATTAACTTTTGGGTAGGGTGGTGGGGGGTTATATATTTAAAAAAATTGTAACTTTGGAACAAAAGCAGGTAGCGATATACAGTTTTAAGATTTCAGTTTCCATGATTTTGGACTACAAATTTTGTTATAAAATCCAAATTTCTGGGAGCTCTGGTTTCCGAGTTATTTGAAAAAAAAAACGTTAAAATATATTTAGAAAAATCATAACTTTAGAAGTAAAGCAGCTATTGATATGCGGTTTTCAGATTTTGGTTTGCGCAAATATTATCCAAAAATTTGGTTACTAGTTTCAAGTCTTTCAAAGGTACAGTTTTCGAGATATTTTCATTTCCTTTCGACATAAAATAATTGATTTTATGGTGGACTATTCGTGATTGGTGCTGGCACCAATTATTTATCGTAATATCTTTGACGTGAAAACTATTAAAACGAAAATACTTGCTTAAATAGATATCTACGCGTAGGAATTTTAAAATTCGACAAAAAAAATCCATTTTTCTTTCGTTTGTCTCATATTTTTCAAATTCATCGCACCCTTTTCAGACGTTTTATTGCCTTAGACTGGATGTATAGCGACGTTTCTCCTTCAATTTTCCCTGAACAAGCCACTTTGAAGACACTTTTTGCCTGTCGGGAAATGTTTATACCTATGGTTTTTCTCCCCCTTATTATCTGAAACATCGTGGCTTGGAGGTGCTCGAAATAGAGCGCCTTTACTTATTACTTTGTAAAAAATGCAATGAAAAAAAGGATTACTTGGGTAAAGAAAAATTTCCCTTGAATACCGCCAACCCCCTGTATTCTTGATTCAAAATCATAATTATTTTTAAGTCAAAAGAGTTTTTCTTGTTCCAAAAGAAAAATGGTTTTTAATCAAGGACACACTGTATGTAAGTGGTGAAAAGTCACTGACTGAAAACCACGTATTTTTCCTGCTTCCAGGATACCTTATTTTCGTTAACAGTCGTCTAGACTACAAGTATAAAGTCTTTCAATAAAAACTAAATGACGGAAATTCTTTTAAATCAAAAATAACTTGTTTTCTGGCTCACGAAAGATTAGTTGTCAGGGTATGATAATATAGGCAGCGAGTTTTTGTCTTCCAGTACAGCTGACATTTAATAAAATCGAGGTAGCCTTGAAATTACCAGCATTACGTCTGCTTCTGTGTTCCATATGACTATGTAATACCTATGAAAGCCCTGCCCGTGTATTTCCCTATGATATGACTAATGACGGGTTTCAATTCGCATGCGTCAGCTGGAAACGCAGGCTCAGATCATGCCGTCTCTCTTGCATTGGCCATGCCATGGCAATCTATACATATAAACAACAAGTCAAACAAAGTTAGCCATATCTTTATTTCTGAAACCTACCATACACAACAAAGTACTACTAGAAATCAACTCTTATCTATACACGACGTTTCGATCAGTACAAACTCTGATCATCTTCAGGTGCAAATTACAATCTGTTTCTAAGGCTACGTACTTATATACTATGGGAAATCACTTAACCGTGAAGCTTAAGAAGTTGGCTCCGCCCAAGGAGAGGCTTCCAAATATTTGGAATTTCAGCACTTGGTTTACTGAAAATACCTTGATTCTGCCCAATAAAGGCAGCTTCAAGGAATTTTCGTTTCTTCCAGTGTGACTCCTTGTGCAAAACCTTTGCTTCTGTCGACTTCATTCGATGTGACTGACTTCGTTGTTTCACGTCTTCGGGTATTCGTCTGATGTTCCTTAATTCTAACCGATAGTGGTTTTTTTGCTCCATCTATATATGATTCACCACATTCACAAGGAACTTGGTAAATGCATTCCTTATTTTGTTTGTTCTCCGGTTTTGTTTTACTAAGAAGGCTTCGAATTGCATTATTAGATTGAAAAGCTGTGTTTTTGTTAAAATTGTTCGCTACTCTTCGAATTTTCTCTAATACTCCTTTAATGTATGGAATTGTAAGGAATGCATTTGCCTGGTTTAGGTCTTGTAATCTCTATCGTGTTTGCTGAAATTTAGAAATAGTATAGTATAAGTTTAAATGTAACCATTTTGCTGCAGATTCTTTTTAATGTTGTTACAGATTTGAACGGCAGTGTTATACAGACCGCTTCAAGCTACTGCGAACATAGGGGGAATCAAGTCCAATTTACTCTCCGTGCCGTACGACCGAGGTGGATTCGAAGCACGCTGCAGTGTTATCTTTTGGAAATTCATTTTGTTTTTATTATTTTGTTTTATTTCTGCCTTGCTCGAGAAACAGATGGGTAAGTTCTTAATTGAAATAATACATTTTTAAAACCAAAAATGGATTTCTACGAAGTTGCCGAAAAAGTGCAGATGGTCAAATGGTCAAACGGTCATAACCCAACACACGTTCGATATTGGTCGAGGGAAAATTTGCATTTGTATTTTGACGTAAGAACACAGTATCCCCAAAAAGTAAATGTTTGGGGGGGGGGGGGTATTATGGGGGAACACGTAAGTGAGCCATTTTTTATTAACGGCAATTGCAATTTGAATGGTCCTAGATACTTGGATCTACTGCAGCAGCACATTATTCCAACTGCTAGGCAGTTGTTAGGTGTAAGATTTGGTGAAACATGGTTTCAACAAGATGGTTTTTCCGCTCACAATGCCTTGTTAAGGAATATCTTGATAATGTATTTCCTAATCGGGTTATAAGTACACGGGGAACTATTTTATGGCCAGCTCGATCTCCCGATCTTGCTCCTAATGACTTCTATCTGTTTTTGAAGAAGCTTTTCAAATTATCACCCCTAACATGCTTGGAAACGTTTGGAAGGGGTTTTTATAGTAGGCTCGGATATTGTCTAGCCGAGCAAGGAGGACTTTTCGAACATTTGCTTTAATTTTTTTTTGACTGGGAGAATCTTTTTGGTTTTTAGAATGTATTATTTTATTTTGAGAACTTGCTTTTATTTTATTTCTCCTTATTATTTTTATTGTAACACGTCGTCACTGATAAATCTGAGCAGACAATAAAACGCTCTTATTTATCAGTGACAAAAAATAAGAAAATTACGTTATAAAAATTTGCGTATTTATTGACCAAATTCCGGTTTCATTGACTACGCTACACACAGCACCGTGGTTAGAGGCGTACTAAATACAAGGCGAACGGCGGCGAAAGGCAGCGAATGGCGATCGGAAGCCTGAGTGTTGGTTGCTTCACTGATAGGCGTGCATGTACGTACACTGGCAAATTAGACTTCTTTCGCCCTATGTTCGCAGTAGCTTGAAGCGGTCTGTATAAAGTTCTTATTATGCCTCGTTTGGTTATAGTAGGATGATTTAAACCTTGATTTAAATATTGTTCTAATTTTGTGCTCAATTTTTACTTTTTTTGCTGTCACAACACAAAAAATTCTCGAAAGTAAGTTTAAGGTAAAAAAATGGCGAATAGTTCTCAAAACCGTCAAATAAGGCCAGACACAGCCAAGATACGGCTCAGTGTAATTCCTCCACAAATAAGGACAGCCCTAACCTTATTAGTGTCCGCACTAAATGTGGTCAGTCTTGTGAATGCGCATCTGTCAACAGCGTCAAAATAGTGCTTGGCCCGAGGCTTGGCCTTAGCCCTAATTGCGTTTCAATAATTCTCTACTATGCCAAACAAATTTGTTAAAGCTGCTCTTTACCAATTTATTGATTTTTTTATTTTGTAGCATTTTATAAATTTCTGTGATAGTTTTTTTTTTAAAAATAGTTTATTGTAGACTTTAACTAGTTTACTTTAATTTATATAGGGAGAATAGGCCTCTTTCTTTTTTTCGTTTATTTTTAATATTTTGGTCCCTTTTCCTATAAAACTACATTTGACTATGACACAGGAACTCTACTAAAACTTACCTGTCGGAAAATGTTTGAGCTTTATCCTCTCTACCACTCTCCGACTTCATAGGGGGCAGAAGTCGAGTTGACGTATGCGACGACGTTGGTGACTTTTGATAGTCTTACCGCGCTAAAAGAATTTGAAAATTAAAGGGGGAAAAAATAGTCTGAAGGACAGGCGTGCATGTGCGTTGGGTTGATGAACTTTGAATGAATTTCAGACGCCTCTGGATTTCAATTCTTTTTTTGATATATTTAGATCCAGACGCAGAAAACAACTGTTCCTAGATTGTGTGTGTTAAAAAATTCACGGCAAGCTATTAAATTATAACAAAATATATGCAAATCAACTTTTTAGGAGATACACCGCGTTCGTTTATTCGCTCGTGGAGGTAAGCGTGGAGCTTGCGTAGAGATCAGCTGATCATTGAGCAACAAAGGAACGAATTTTGAATCTTACAAAATTTAATAAGAATATTTTTTAGAAACATCGCTTCTTTTGGGTTTATGTTATGACCAAAGCCTTTCCTTTCATGGAGAGTTACAGGGTTATGTTACGTTTATAGCCGTTAATATTAGAGATAGAAAAAAAGGTTTTAGTGTAGGATTTTAATAATTTCGTCCAAGTTTTTGAACACTTTGACAAAAGCTGTCAAATGTCATTCCATTTGTCAGATTTTGACATTAACTTTCTTATTTTAAATTGAACACCCCGTATTTTTTTCAAGTTTTATTTTCCTTTAATATTTCAAAAATATATCAATTGTCTAGGTGCGGTAAACAGTTTTCGAGATATTGCATATTTTTAGTGGATTTTTGCACTGCCGTTAGTACCGTTAATATTAAAGATAAAAAAAACTAAAAACTAAGTTATTGAGTTCTTTAAGAACTTTATACATATTTTGCTAGAAAATGTCAAATGTCATATTTATGTCAAATGTATAAATAACTAAACTAAATTCGGACAACGTTTCAATTTCTTCTAAGGTGTTCGGGTGATTTGAATCAAGCCATATGGGATAATTTTGATTTAGAAAATTTGTTACTGTTGAAGGTTATTGATAGAATTTTAACACCTTATTCCATCAATAACTTTCCATTGGATATCCAAGAGCACCCAATGATATGGCAGCAGGGCGGGGCATCAATTCACAATACTCGAGCAATAACAAATTGTCTAAATTAAAATTATCCCATATGACTTGGTTCAAATTTACCACCTCCGGATATTTGGTTGTGGGACGATTTAAAGGATACTATTTACTCAAATCGCCCGAACATCTTAGAAGAAATTGAAAGTCGAGGAAATAATGAAGCAATTAATATTAATAGAAACCTGAGACATAAAATAATCAATCTGATTTCTGGTCTAAGAAGGCGTTATGAACTTTGTGTTGAAGTAAATGGTGCTATGTTCGAGCATTTGTTAGATTAGTAAATTTTTTAAAACAAGAAGTTAAACTTCCAAATCAGTTACATCAACCGAAAATAATTTAAAAAATGTCTGGATTGAGGGTGACTAGTGAATCCACTGACGAGCCCACGCTGGTCAACCTGAGCGAAACATCGTTTAATTGTTTCTCCTTTTGCTTTGATCTTTTGTGTGTTCCTTGTGGGACACTCATCCAATTTTGAATTTTCGTTCTTTCCTCCCAAGATCTTTTGATCTTCTCTTTTTTAAATTCTTTTCGGTTGATGTAACTGATTTGAAAGTTTAACTTCTTGTTTTAATTGTCTTAGGAGCATATTCCTATTGGAAAGATTAGCACGCCAGGACGAACCCGCATCAGGTGACTGATAATAAGTACCATGCGGAACGATGCCTATTTGTGAGTGATTCAGAGTTGGAAGTCAGAGTGTGCGATGGTGTTAAATGATGTCTGGATTGAGGGTGACTAGTGAATCCACTGACGAGCCCACGCTGGTCACCCTGGGCGAAACATCGTTTAATTGTTTCTCCTTTCGCTTTGGTCTTTTGTGTGTTCCTTGTGGGACACTCATCCAATTTTGAATTTTTGTTCTTTCCTCCCAAGATCTTTTGATCTTCTCTTTTAGTAAATTTTTTGTTGTGGTTGTTGTTGTCGATCGTATTTAAAAATAGAGTAGTGCTAATGTAGTATAGTTATTTATAAATTTGACATTTTCTGGCAAAAGTCCATAAAAAACTTTAGTCTTAAAACTTTTTTTCTATCTTTAATATTAAAAGCATTAACGGGAGTGCCAAAATCCACAAAATATATGCAATATCTTGAAAACTGTTTACCGCACCTAGATAACTGATATATTTTTGAAATAAGAAAGGAAAACAAAACTTAACAAGATAAAAAACTACAGGGTGTTCAATTTAAAATAAGAAAGTTGATGTTAAAATTGGACATATGGAATGACATTTGACAGCATTTGTCAAAGTTTTCAAAAAATTTGGACAAAATTATTAAAATCTTACATTAAAATATTTTTCCTATCATTAACATTAAGCGCGATAACCGGGGTGTCCAAATATAATGAATCACCCTCTACTCACAATGGCTCTCCCCATTATTATTAAAAAGGGGAAAACTAATAATAAAATTTCGACGACGATATTAAAAAACCTATATTACGTTCCCTGAATTCGGGAAGTTAACAAAGGAAGAAATAAATTGAACAATATCAATTAGCGTGCGTGGGACACAAATTTTTATAAATTTGCTGTGCTCCCTCCACAAGCTTGAAGTAAAAAGATGAGCTTAATAAACTAAATAAAAATGAGCCGTGCCATTTTCTACTTTTTGAATAACTGAACTGAATATTCTGATTTAGTGCGCACAGATTGAATAAACAAATATACCTAGTGTCAAAAGTAGCCAGCAAACACAAATCGTCGGCATTGAATCATTGGACTACACGCTGGCCCGATGTTGGACAGATTGCGATTTTCAGTTTTCGGTCAATAATCGGCAAGTGAAGGAGGTCCACATTGCTATAGTCGACTTTATGCCGACGCCCACATTATCTGCTTTAGGGCCGACGACGGTCCGATTCGAACTTTTTTTAGTCGGACGAGAATCGACAAATGACGATGGCCCGATTTACTATAGTCGACATTATGCCAACGCAAACCTTATCTACTCTAGGGCCGATGATGGTTCGATTGGAACTTTGTTTAATCAGTCGGAAATTGGCAACTGACGATGGCCCGATTTACTGTAGTCAATTTTAGGTCGACGCCCACTTTATCTGCTTTAGAGCCGACGACGGTCTGATTGGAACTTTGTTTAATCGGTCGAGAATCGGCAACTGTTGACGGCCCGATTTACTATAGTCGACTTTATGCCGAAACGCACTCTATCTGCCTTAGGACCGACGATGGCCTGATCAGATTTTTTTTCGATTGGTCAATAACTGCTTAATAGTTTCTTCCTAGTATGTAGAGATGGCGCTAATGTCACTATGTACGCTGTACAGTGGAAGATAATATTATATATATATAATGAGCAAAGATATTTTAAAACTTAGAATGCGGAAGATGGTGGTACTTCTCTACAAGAATCACCTCTTCCGCCACTTAAACCACCCCGACTGGTTAAGCACCCGCATTATCGAAACTTTGTAGTTTGCTAATGTCGGATCGTGTCAAGCAACCACCGACGGACCTTCGTCAATCACCGACCTCGGCCCGCTTTGAGAGGCCGATGTGGGGCTTTATTATTATCCACCCATTATCGGACCTTTGTGGTTTGCCATTGTCGGGCCGCTTTAAGTTACCACCGATGGACCTTCGTCAATCGCCGACGTTGGACCGCTTTAGGACAAATGTCTGACTTGAATAGTTTACCCATGTCGGGCCCAGACCAGCTTGCCTACGTTAGACCGACCAAATTAAGCAGCTATATGGGCGGATGATTGGTACCATGCGGTTAAACCATATCGGACCTTAATCGTACGGCGACGGTATGCCGATGTCAGCAAAAAGTAAAATTTACCATTGGTCCGACGGCGGGCTAGAGTCTAACGTTGCGTCGGCAAACATACATTGGGCCTACATCGCAAAGCGGACAAAAAATACTGCTGGTCTGATGTCGTAAATCGACGTCATGCCGATGACGGCAAATTCGGCAATCGACATCGGGTCGATGTAGGCCCGAGGGAACCGTGTTTGCTGGGTAGTGTGCCTTTTTTGTAAAGTTCTCGCTATCTTATTTTCTCTAAGATCCAGACAAAATTATCTTAAGCTTTCGTACATACTTTAGACTAGCAACAGCTGAATATATTTTTTACCGTAATTTTTTTGCTCGTGAACAAAAAGAGGGCGACATTCTCGAAAAATCACACGGCTCATTTAAGACACTTTTTGATAAGTAACTCTTTTTAACATGTGTGCAATACCTTGTCTGGATTAAGGTTATTGCCTTAATTGACACCATGCCGACAGTGTTGCCAAATGCCAAAATTCGTTAGCAAGATGATACCAATTATAATCGCTAGGTTAACAATCAAGTTTCAACACCCTGAAAACTTAAATATCTTTTGAAACAAGATGCGAAACAATATATTTTCATATTTTACAGGGTGTCCAAAATTCGATGGGGGGTTTCGGGTATTTCTAGAGGAAATTTGACCTCCTTTTTGCGAGGCTTAAATTTAGATGAAAGTCTAATTTCAATATGTCACTCCTTCTTTAAGTTACGGAGGGTTTTTGAAAAGTGTGCATTTTGGGATAGGCTCTATAACTTTTTTATTTTTGAAAATATCGTGGTAGTTTTGATTGCAGTTTTTAAACTAGAATTTAATTACCAAATCAGATTTCATGAGTAACTTTTAGTTTTTGAGATATAACACAGAGTTTTTTTTTTATGAAACACTTCAATTTTTTCTTGTAATTGTGGTAGTCGTAGTTAGACAGTTGCCAATAAAGCATTTATTAAAACCCAAACATAACATGGCGCAGTCGGTAGGATAAGAACCAAAAGGAAGGTGTTTCAGATAGCTAGAGAATGACGACTCGTAAGAACAAGGCCAAGAAATCAAACCAAACATCTGAAGAAATTCCAGAGAAAGAAAAGAAAACTAAAAATTCCTTGAAAAATATGAAGACGAATTTCAAACAACAGCTATCAGAACTGCAAAACACTATGAGAGAATTATTAGCTCTGCAAAAAGGTAGCAATAACAAAGAAAATACTCTAGAAGAAGTAAATAACTCGGACAGCGTTTACCAAGCAATATGCCTTTACCGGATAAACTGGATGATTCTCTAAACCTAGCGCAATTCAAAGTTTGGAAAATTAAGTTTGAAAATTATATTTTATATCAAGGGGTGAATATCAATGGCAGTGGTCAGGTAACAGCTTTGCTCTTCTCATTGTTCACTGAGAATGGTGTAGATGTCGTCCGATTTGTGCTAAAAATCGAGAATTTTAATCAAGTGAAAGCCATTCATGTTCTAGAAGAACTTGATAGCTATTTTAAGAAAAAAGAAAATACTCGAATCAGACTTAGTCAGTTCATGAATCGTAAATAGAAGGAAGGCGAATCTTTTGCTATATTTTGCCGAGAAAAACTTAAATTATTTCATTTGTGTGATCCCTGCTCACATTGCTTTGATCGGACAATCACAGATCATTTGATCGAATCTCTTTATGATGCAGAAGTCAGAAAAAAATGTAGGACATTACCAGAATCAGCAAGCATCAATGATGTCAAAAAAATTTGTGAATTAGAGGAAGTTGCGCAAATGGAAGAATCCCAAGCACATTGTTCTAAGGTACAAAAAATTAATAAGTCAAATGTAAATTCAAAAAATATAAAAAATATGTTCACGATGTAACAATGCATGGCATAAAAAGTTAAAAGATTGCCCTGCCCTAGACTCCATATGAAGTCGATGTAATAAAAAAAGGACATTTTTTAAAATGTTGTCGTACAAAAAACCTTAGTTTGTTGACTGTTCAGAAGATGAATCATCAAAAGTTGGTTTACTTAAAATTGTCAGCGTTAACAAAAAGGATATTCTTCGTCAAATTGAAGTTGAAATCCGAGCCCCAACTAAAAGCAACCACATATTCACTTACATGGCGACTCCAGGCACGGGCGCAGAAGTAAGCGTAGTAGGTAATAATTTTATTCAGAAAGCACATTCGACCAATCCCAGAAATGGTTCCATAACTTTGAAGGGGAGATGGGATATCTGTCAAGAAGGGGAGATGTGGTAGTCGTAGACATTTAAATTGTTAGTTTTGATTGAAGTTAGGCAGTTGTCAATAAAGTATTTATTAAAACTCAAACATAACAGTAATACTTTTTTAATTTCCTTCAAAACGATGTGCCTTTCACAAAAATCGAAGAAATAGTGGTCGAATTGTTAAATATAATAAGAAGCAAAATAGTTTTTTATTTCTCCCTAAAAAATTATTTTTATCATCTTAGATTGACAACCATGGCACTCCACATTTTTTTAATAATGTGGCGTGCCGCTTTTATCGCAGTCTAACATATAATTTAGGGAAAATATTTAATATCTCGACAACTATTTCAAGATTTCAAGATTCTTTATTCCACCAAAAGATCATTACAATAATGATATAGGCATTGTCAAAATTAATAATTATAAAATATAAAACAACAGTACAAGAAGCTAAAATAAAATAAAATAAAATATTATTGTTATATATACGAATTATCTCAATAATTATCTATGATACATATCAAAGTTTATAGTAAATTTTTCTTTATACCAGTTTACTTAAGACACATCTATTTAGTTCAACAAAATATAAATAATAATAAATATTACCAAAAAAGGACCTTATACAAAGGTAAAAAATAACAAACAGCAAAACAGAACAAGAGAGAGAGAGAGAGATGGCATAACGCAATAGTCGACGCTACAAAAAATTGTCATTAGTAAGAGGCACATCGTTTTGAAGAAAATTAAAAAACCATTCAAAATATCAAAAATTTGGTTGTTCCCTAAGAAAAATACTAACTTTGTATTATATCTCAAAAACTAAAAGTGACTGATAAAATCTGATTTAGTAATTAAGTTCTAGTTTAAAAACTTCTACAAAAATGCAACTAACACCACGAAGATATTTTCATGCATAAATAAAAAAGTTATAGGGCCTATCCCAAAATGCGGACTTTTAAAAAAGTCCTCGTAACTCAAGACGGGCTGACATATTGAAATGCAGTTTTAGCCTAAAAACTTGTTTTGAAATTTGAGCCTTGCAAAGGGGTCGAATTTTCTCTCTATAAAAAACCAAAACATCCAAAAACCATCGAGTTTTCGACACCTTGTATATGTTATTTTGGTAAACATCGCGGTTATTCTTTGGGTTGACAACTTTGACAGCTAAGTGTGACGTCGTAGCCTCCCACTCCACGAGAATCATACCCGAATAAACTGATCAGAGAAACCAATTCGTTATACTTTTAGAGGGTATTTTTTTGCTTGACTTGTTTTATTTTTTAAATACAAAATATATTGGAGAACAAACAAATGTAACACCAGAAAGGACAAATATTTTTAAAGTAATTTATTTATATATTAATACGTTAGAATGTTTTTAGTAATAGGTTACATTTCCAAGAAGATTCCTCCATGATAATCATCATAAAATTAATAAAGAGTGGCTTCTCCATGGTTATTTATGCACTCGTTTGTTTTATTGGGCATTGACAAAATAAGATGTTCTATATCATATTGAGCAACACTCATCCAAATCCTCCTTACGGCATGCCAAAGTTCATCTAAGTTTCCAGGGGGACGTGGTAATCGACTAAGATTGCGCCCTATCATATCCCATACGTGTTCGATAGGCGACAAATCAGGCGATCTTGCTGGCCATTCGTCTCTATGCCAAGTTCATGTAAAAAGTCCATTGTTTCACGAGCAATATGCGGTCTGACATTATCTTGTTGAAAGATCGCATTGGGGATAGTTTGTAGGTAGGGATGTAAAATTGGCTGCAGCACTTCATCGATATATCGCCGAGCAGTCAGATTGCCGTGAGGACTAGAGGTGATCTGTTTCCTAATCATATAGCACCCCATATCATGATACTTGGCTGACTCACCTCGAAATCGCCTAACCCTCATGCGTTCATCATGGCTGCTTAAACAAAACCTGGATTCGTCGCTGAAGCTTATGGTATTCCATTCGTCATTCCAGTTTTGCCGAGCTCTGCACTACTTCAAACGGCGAGCCTTATGTTGTGGGATCAAAGATAGCACCAGAAGCGGACGTAAAGCCCTCAGCTCCATACCAAGCAATCTTCGATTAACTGTCATCCTTGAAAATACTCGTCCTGTAGTTGCAACTAGAACATCTCTTACTTGGCGTATACTGTCCCGTCGATTTCTGAGAGCAAGAAGTCTGAGATGCCGTAAATCACGACCTTGTTATAATCTAGAACGTCCAGAACCCGCACCACCTTCTCCAAACTCTTAACACTGTTGATGGATTGGCATTAAACCCTTCTTGCAACTTCCTGTAAACCAAAACCAGCCTCTTTCATGCCCACAATGCGTCCTTTCTCGAAGTCGTTTAAATGATGAAATTGTTGGCGTCCGCGAAATCTTGGCATTTTTGTTTTTTAAGTAAACTGTAAGCAATCCAAAAAGACTAAAAGCTACGAGAAAAATGATCTGAAATTTTTAGAAAGGATCTTTTAGGTATGTTGGGAATTTGGAACCTTTGGTTGCATTAAAACAAAATTATGATTGTTTTCCACACACACAAAACTACACTTTGCATGCTTTTGAAAACAATCATAGATTCACATTAGATAACCTAAAACTTCTAAAAAGTGTACCAAACAAAAGACTTTTGAATGCATATGAAAGTATGGAAATCATTAAATCCAGAAATTGTTTAAATAAAGATAGAGGACCCATCCCGTTTAGTACACTTTATTCTTTGGTTGAGGGGAGATTAAAAATCGTGATCAATCACAAATTATTAGTCTTATCTCCGCCCACTAAAGGATTGTATATAAGATAGAGCGTAGATTAATTTAGTTCATTGTTTATCGTCTCCTGATGATGCTAACGTTGTTAGCGAAACGCGCGTCGAGTGCAAAAAAGTGTAGTTTTGGTTTGGGGAAAACAATCTCTTAGGTGTTGGTGGTTTTTGAAAAGGAAAAGAAAAAATCTGTGCAAAAAAAGAAAGATTAAAAGACAAAAAATTTATCAAATATTTCTTTTGAGATACCTTATACATTATACACATAAATAATTTTCATGCAAATAATTATATGATGATGTTGCATTTTTTTGTTCTCCAGTATATTTTCACAAGTCAGGTTGTTAATGGAAAACTATTCCAAGTAACACAGGGTGTTGTAAGACAGTACGGACAACGTTTCCACAGCATAAACAATAATTCTTTTGCTGTTTTCTGCTACAACGTCATTAAAATGTTGCTTAAAAATGGTCTATATAGAAATTTACTTTGTATATAGATGTATCTACCGATTTTTTCCTGTGTATTACTAATTACTCGTCCGGAACTATTTTTGGAAACCCTCTCTCTGTCTAGACATGCAGAGAATCCCATTTCTCTTTTTCGAGTTATGGAAGTTTTATTTTTACACTTACTATGCTGCACCGACGTGTCGCGTCGTTTGGCTTTTACAATTACGCCGGATTTACATCGACCTCGAAAAGTATTAGTAAATAAATAAATGCTGTCTGTTGTTGCACTGCTTAAATAACATTAAGCAAAGCAGTGTATGATTACCGACTAATTAACCTGGGTTGCCAGCTCAAAGAGAACTGGAACAAAATGAAATCAGATGTGGTAGCATCGTGGTATGCTGAGGATATCTTGTATGGACAGAGTACGTAACCTGAATGTTCTGCTCAGATAAGATAAGGATCTTAAAGATTTATTCATTATTAAAAGATTTGAATATTTGGAGAAATGACAAATATGGACTCTTCAAATTAATAACATAAGAAAAAATTGAAGGTAGAAGCGGTCCGACAATGGTAACTGCTGTTAGTACTAAGATACCTCTCTTCTTTCCATCAGTCCCGAATTTGGTTTGCACGCGGGCTTTAAACTGAGTCTAAACACATCCTTAAATACTTTTATAGATTCCGCGTTTTTCGCTCTCAAATAAACCGGAACTAGCACATCAGCTGTTTAGACTGGCCCGACGAGATCTCTACCCTCGTGCAGGAATTAGCTGCTAGTTTGTCGTTTTTTATAATCTCTATATAATGATTGTTTGTTCTGGCTCGATTTAACTTTAAATCGGATTTGGATTAGTGCGCTTCAATACCAGAATGGATTTAAATTTGTTAATACTTTTATACTGGCAGTAAAACAAGAAATTTCGCTTTGTGCAACTGGAATAATGAAAAACTGCGGAAACCAAAAATGTAAAATATTCCAAATGAAATTAGTTTTACCTAGGACTACGGCTCAACACGATTTTAATAGCTCATTTACTGTCCTAGGATAATATTAAAGATTAGACGAAAACCACAAGATGGCGTGACCGACGAAACTTTATTTTATAAGAGCACTAATTGATACAACCCGTTTTATTGACATATTCCGCATTTTTAAGAAAAAAAACCTTGTTTTTAAAAAGATATATGAAAAGGCCCTTATATAGTAACCTTATTTGATTTGACGTTTGAGAAAGAACGTCATTAAAACTTTAGGTTATAAAGGTTGTTGACTTAAGCGTGCTTGATATTTTTTTAATAATTTCTGATATTTATGATGACATTTTCATTGGTCGTAAGTAAATTATAGTACACCCACATAGCACAATCGCGTGTTTTTTGCGTAAAAACTGAGTGAGAAAAAAAACCGTTAATTTTGAGAGTTGCGAGAAAAAAATGTTTATTTCATATATGAAAACAAGCTTAATAGGTCGCTTTTTAGCATTATAAAAAAACGTTGGTAAAAATGGCGTTTAAATAACGTAATTATCAAATCAAAACAACAACTTTTTTACGTTATTTCTAGCAGTGAATTCTAAGCAGATTTTATCAACATCAAAATCGCATTAATTTTGCGCCTTTTCTACATGAATCTGGCGTTTTTAAAACTTGAATTGCACAGTTTTTCTACTTAATTTATACATTGTTTATATGTGTAATTATCAAGGAACACACACAAAAAACACCTGATTCAATTTTTTTTTAAACTATACAAAAAAATCTTTTTTTTTTAACTTTCTACAAATTTTTTTATTTATTTAAACATATCTTTGGATATCATGAGATTGATAAAATTGGATCAACCGGTTTGCTTGATCACTTCACATAAACTTATACAATTTTATAGAACATAAGTATAGAGAGAGAAAAAATTTTTGACAGCAGATCCCATTTAAAGGTAAAAAAATAAGTTAATAAATAAATTTAAAAAATTATAACTAAAAAGCAGGAAACAATTTTAATATATCTGTTACATGGTTACCATTTTTTTACTTAGTTGCATTTTTGGATTGTTTCCATTTTTTTTAAAATTATACTCTTTAGACCTATTTCTTTGCGTTCCCGAAATTACGTAATTTTGGAAAAAAAATTGTAAGCGGCGCCATTTTTATTTCTCGTGCTTTGTTTTTCTAACATTTTTGCGTTCGGCTAATTTAATTGAAAAATTTTTGCCTGCGGCGCCCTTTATCTTCTCACTCGAAACCAGGAAAACTGATCCCGTCTCTGTCTCTAAATTTTTTCGAATAAAAGTAGAGTATGACCATGGGGAAAATAATTTTTTTCTACGGTATGACGAAAATTTCGAGAAAGTTGAAGAAACAAATAAAAAAAGTGTAAAGAAACAGAGCAAAATAAATCTTTTCACCCCTTTTTGGGTGTTATAAATATTGGCAATAAAAATGAAAGTAAAACTCGTGGCATATCGGACAAAGCGTTTTTGCGGACACGAGATTCATTTTGTTGTTTTTTAAATATTTTGGCTTTTTAGTTCTGCGCAATAAGCCTCCTCCGGAGCGATTGTTTGCTGATGCCTTAAAATTAGGGCCACGTAGTATGAAGCTTCAATTGGAGGCGGTGCTGCTTCGAACGTTACCTCTTTTTAAGAGTCATGTTACAGTGACCTTATACTTTTACAGGTTTCTACTTTATAACCTGCTGAACGGTACAGGATTCTGTATTTACGGTGTCTTGCACTTTTCAATTTTGATGTTTTTGTTTTTCGGTTTATTCGACAGGTGGCGCACACAGTTACTACGTCCCCAAGGATTACAAACTTTTTGTTTTAAATTCTAGAGGTGTGCATGGTCACTGTGTAGCTTCAACTGCCAGGTATAATCCTATGACTCCCTGATGATTCCTAGTAAGGATGAAACAGGTCTGTAGGTGTCTGGATTCTCCATTAGACATTGGAGGCCTGGTCGTAATGAAGTGAGAAACAAAAACGCTTTGTCCGATATGCCACGAGTTTTACTTTTATTCAAATTATTGTCAATTTTTAATCTGAAATGAAGTAAAAACTTTGCAAGGGGAAAATTTTTTCTAAGGACAAAAATATGAAAGAGAAAACTACAAGATCTTACGTTATATTTATGCAAAAATAATTTGCTTTAGTTTCACAAGCAAATGTTGGAAAATTGTTGTCATCAGTAACAATGATTTTAAGTTGTTTAAACTTAGAAGTAGAGGTTGGGTTTTATAGCCATATTTTGTGTCAAGGAAATGTAAGCCCGCCAAACCTTTTTTTTAAAGGATAAGTAAAACATAAAATTCTTTGTTAAATATTTGTTACCATCAATCATATTAAAAAAAAGAAAAATGTTAGGGTTTCCAACGTTAAAAAAATGTAATTTTGCATTTGTGTGCTAAGTGGGAAAATGGCTTTTGCCAAACACAAATGTCTCGATTTTAGGAAAATTATTTTTTAGCATATTTGACGTTGAACAGCCATTCATATAATCTATAAGTATAAACTAATAAATCACGTATTTTCAAAACCGTATTTAAAAAAGGATCAAGGACCGCACTAATAAGATTACGAGTTTCCTCTTAAAATTTTGTAAAGATGAGGCTATCAAGCATGCAATAGCTACAATGGGCGATATCAAAACTGTCGATCGAAAAATAGGGACGCCATAAGGTTTTTCGGTATAGAAGAAATTGCAGTAATTGTTTGGTATATTTACTTACCTTAGAGTACAAACCATACTTTTATTTAGCACAAATCTCAACTCTATGTGCACGGTTATTTGTCCGAGGCACTGGACATGAAAGATCTCGTCAAGCAAGGTGGCCGACCACAGCGCCCCCACATGTCGCGCATGTCAGAAAAATTAGTGAGTTTTTATGATTTGTTTTCGCGTCATTTTTGAATCAAAAAAAGAAGTGAAAAAAACGCGACAAAAAAAACGCAAAAAGTTAATCTTTATTTAGTGTGGTTTTGGAACTTGTTTTCGACGACTTTTTAAGTGACAATTAGTAACGTGAAATTAATGAAACTAAAAAAGATGTTAAATACGCAGCACCTAAAAGCTTCCGCAAATATGATATTTTAATAACTTAATTTCTCCTCGATTTTAAGTTACTTTTAAAGATGTAGTTATAAACAAATAAATATAACATGGTATGAGGTTCTTTTCTAGTGAAAAAAACTTTATTGTTTTTGTTAACGTTAATTTTACTTTACTAACTCGCATGTTATGGTCGCATGTCATGATCATTACACGCTCAGATAAATTAAATGAGACTTCATCTTTGCGTTTCATGACCATCATAACATGCTTGTTATGTAAACTACTATTATTCAATTCATAACTTTCTAATATTCTTTATTCTAAAACATTTCGCTGTTTATAGATGTACCCAAAATGTTTACAATTTTGCATATAAGAAGGCGGAAGCTCTTGGGAAACATGGTTGTTTTACAATAAATTGTTTTTTTTTTTCAAATTAAAATTAAAAAACTGCATTATAAATGCTAACTCGCGATATCCCATTACAGCAAATTAATTGATTAATAAAAACAAAGGAAAATCCACTGCATGCGTTTTCTCAATCGGATTGATTATGATGTGTTCCATTATACCGGGCTAACAAAGCCTCACACACCCTGCTTTTTTCGCCGATAAGGCTTTTCTCATTATTTTGCAAATTAAATCCAATAAATCGAAAAAAACTAGTTGAGTTGGAAATGACGGAAATCAGAATATAAGCGTCAAAATAAAAAAGATAATTGGGAACATCTTATTGAATTAAAAAAAGAGGATCAAAGATTTTATATGCTACGATAATAATATTAGAATTATTCATTCGCAAATAATCCTTCATTTTTAAGTGAGTAAAACTCATGAACCGTACATAATAAACTAACAAAATGTTTTTTAACAAGGCAACCACTAGAAGTTAAAAACTTCCAAATCAGTTACATCAACCAAAAAGAATCTAAAAAAAAAGATCAAAAGATCTTGGAAGGAAAGAACGAAAATTCAAAATTGGATGAGTGTCCTACAAGGAACACACAAACGACCAAAGTGAAAAGAGAAAAAGAGGAGCATATTCCTATTGGAAAAATTAACACGCCTGGACGAACCCGTATCAGGTGACTTATAAAGGCGCAATTACACAGACGAACATGCTCAAACAAAAGCTCGTGCAAAAGATCTAAAATTTTTTGCGTGAACATTTTTGTTGGCTTTTCATTGAACATTTTTGTTCGGGTAAATTTTTGAGCAAATTATTACTATCTGTTTTGGAAACATATTTTTAAAGGTGAGAATAAATAAAATTTTACATCAGTGATCAGTGATCTCAATTCTTTAAAAAAATGGAACACCAATTTTTATTTTAAATTTTTGTGAAAAAAAGCCGACGGCAAGCGAAACATTATTCTTGGCTATCAGTTTTGTCACTTATAATATTTTTTTCTTAGGATTTTTCCCGGATTTTTTTGCCCGGGGGTTTTTTTGGGATTTTCTTGCGAGTTTTTTTTATTTCCAGGGGTTTTTTCCTAAATTCAAAAAACAAGCCAGGAAAATTTTTCTTGTCCAAAAAAATTTTGAGTTTTTCAAATATAGGCAAAAAACTCAAAAATTGCACTTTTAAGCGGTAATCCGCGCCTCACATTTATGAGGAGTGGTGGAGAGGGGATTTTTTTTTAAACATATTTTTGTAACTTTACTTTAACCTTAGCTTTGATTGTTTTTTTTTTAATTCCTCACACCAGATTTACCTAGTTAGCTTAAGGCCCTAACGGTTGCTTAAAAAAGCAAAAGGTTTATGAAAATGCTGAAGATAGATATTTACTGTCAATTTAATGTAATAATCAAGGTCGATTACTGACACTGAACAAACAATATGCAAAGGAGCAAAATTCCGATTCAGAAGTCTAGTCTATTACTGCTAAATTATATTTTTTAGACAAGGATCGGGTTCGTAGGGTTACCCAATAAACGGGTATTATTTAAACCGAACGTGCTTTTGTTCATATATTTGAGATTTAATAAAATGTATATAGGTTTTTTAATTTGACTTAATTATTATTGTATTGTGTTTTAAACTAGGAAGTAAAATAAAGAGATATTCTTTTAAAAGTAAATTTTTATCATTACATTTTACAGGCAACAGCAATAAATAAGTGCCAATTATTATTTTTTTATTGTCGTTTTGTCACAACCTCAAAAAGTTACAAGTATACTGGCATATCTCCTATAAAAATCAGGTCAATCGAAGTTGCTTATGAGGTAAAATGTGAATTTCGACATCAAATCGTTTTTCCGTCGGAAAGCACTTAATTAAAAATACCTTGTTTTAAAACTTAGTCTTTCTATTTTCAGTTAAGTTCAATGAATTCCCATAAAACTATAAAATTTAAATTTGAAAGAAATTTTTATTATCAACATTTCTTCAAACAAATTTTGCTCAACATTCTCTCCAAAATTTACGTGTGTTTTTTTGTTCGCGATTTTGCTCGAACATTTCTTTGAACATTTTGCTCAAGAGGCTCGTGTAAATGTTTGTCGGCATTTCAACATCAAAGGAAAGTTTGTCTGTGTAAATGCGCCTTTATAAGTACCATGCCGAACGATGCCTATTTGTGAGTGTTTCAGAGTTGGAGCTCAGAGTGTGCGATGTTGTTAAATGATGTCTGTATTGAGGGTGACTAGTGAATCCACTGACGAGCCCATGCTGGTCACCCCGGGCGAAGCAACCACTACCGTCGGAATGGAGTGGAGAAATGGATAGAGAGTCATGTGCACTTCTCAGTATAAAAGATAAGGCGGTAATTTTGGAATTGGTGTTGATTTAAAACTCTTGACATACGAAGTCTGTGATTGACAAGGTCGACTGACTCAATACTTCCACCTTCACTCATGTGGTCGGGATGACGCTTTTTGCGTGAATCCTCTGAGTGGGAAAGGGATGGAGAGTCATGTGCACTTATCAATTTGAAAGTTAATGCAGTAGGTTTGGAATTGGAGTTCATTTAAAGTCTTGACATACGAATTCTGTGATTGACAAGGCTGACAATACTTCAACCTTCACTTATGCGCTCGGGATGACGCTTTCTGCGGGAATCCTCTGACTGGGAAAAGGGATTAAGAGTCATGTGCACTTCTCAGTATGAAAGTAAATGAGATGGTTTTGGAATTGGAGTTCATTTAAAAGTGTTGACATACGAATTTTGTCATTGACATACTCAACTGACTCAATACTGCAAGCTTCACTCATGTGGTCAGGAGTTGAGAGTCATGTGCACTTCTGCATATGAACGTTAATGCGGTAGTTTTGGAATTGGAGTGTTGACATACGAATTCTGTGATTGACAAGGCCGACAATACTTCAACCTTCACTTATGCGCTCAAGATGACGCTTTCTGCGGGAATCCTCTGACTGGAAAAAGGGAGTAAGAGTCATGTGCACTTCTCAGTATGAAAGTAAATGAGATAGTTTTGGAATTGGTGTTCGTTTAAAAGTCTTGACATACGAATTTTGTCATTGACATACTCAACTGACTCAATACTGCAAGCTTCACTCATGTGGTCAGGAGTTGAGAGTCATGTGCACTTCTGAATATGAACGTTAATGCGGTAGTTTTGGAATTGGAGTGTTGATATACGAATTCTGTTATTGACAAAGTCGACTGACTTAATACTTCCACCTTCACTCATGTGGTCGGGATGACGCTTTCTGCGTGAATCCTCTGAGTGGGAAAGGGATGGAGAGTCATGTGCACTTATCAATATGAAAGTTAATGCAGTAGTTTTGGAATTGGAGTTCATTTAAAGTCTTGACATACGAATTCTGTGATTGACAAGGCCGACTGACTTAATACTTCAACCTTCACTTATGTGCTCGGGATGACGCTTTCTGCGGGAATCCTCTGACTGGGAAAAGGGATTAAGAGTCATGTGCACTTCTCAGTATGAAAGTAAATGAGATAGTTTTGGAATTGGAGTTCATTTAAAAGTGTTGACATACGAATTCTGTGATTGGCAAGGTCGGCTGACTCAATACTTCAACCGTTACTCTTGTAGTCGGAATGAATCTTTCTGCGGGAGTCCTCTGAGGGGGGAAAGGGAATAAGAGTCATGTGCACTTCTCAGTATAAAAGATAACGCGGTAATTTTGGAATTGGTGTTCATTTAAAAGTCTTGACATACGAATTTTGTGATTGAAATACTCAACTGACTCAATACTGCAAGCTTCACTCATGTGGTCAGGAGTTGAGAGTCATGTGCACTTCTGAATATGAACGTTAATGCGGTAGTTTTGGAATTGGAGTGTTGACACACGAATTCTGTGATTGACAAAGTCGACTGACTTAATACTTCAACCTTCAGTCATGTGGTCGGGATGACGGTTTCTGCGGGAATCCTCTGACTGGGAAAAGGGATTAAGAGTCATGTGCACTTCTCAGTATGAAAGTAAATGAGATAGTTTGGAATTGGAGTTCATTTACTCTTGTGGTCGGAATGAATCTTTCTGCGGGAGTGGGAAAGGGATGGAGAGTCATGTGCACTTATCAATATGAAAGTTAATGTATTAGTTTTGGAATTGGAGTTCATTTAAAGTCTGGACATACGAATTCTGTGATTGACAAGGCCGACTGACTCAATACTTCAACCTCGGGATGACGCTTTCTGCGGGAATCCCCTGACTGGGAAAAGGGATTAAGAGTCATGTGCACTTCTCAGTATGAAAG
Organism: Oxystoma pomonae; assembly: GCA_963921995.1. NCBI lineage: Eukaryota > Metazoa > Arthropoda > Insecta > Coleoptera > Brentidae > Oxystoma > Oxystoma pomonae. The sequence goes on from OY998169.1 coordinate 90,535,405, forward strand.
TAAATGAGATAGTTTTGGAATTGGTGTTCGTTTAAAAGTCTTGACATACGAATTTTGTGATTAACATACTCAACTGAATCAAAACTGCAATCTTCACTCATGTGGTCAGGAGTTGAGAGTCATGTGCACTTCTGAATATGAACGTTAATGCGGTAGTTTTGGAATTGGAGTGTTGACACACGAATTCTGTTATTGACAAAGTCGACTGACTTAATACTTCAACCTTCACTTATGTGCTCGGGATAACGCTTTCTGCGGGAATCCTCTGACTGGGAAAAGGGATTAAGAGTCATGTGCACTTCTCAGTATGAAAGTAAATGAGATAGTTCTGGAATTGGAGTTCATTTAAAAGTGTTGACATACGAATTCTGTGATTGGCTAGGTCGGCTGACTCAATACTTCAACCGTTACTCTTGTGGTCGGAATGAATCTTTCTGCGGGAGTCCTCTGAGGGGGGAACGGGAATAAGAGTCATGTGCACTTCTCAGTATAAAAGATAACGCGGTAATTTTGGAATTGGTGTTCGTTTAAAAGTCTTGACATACGAATTTTGTCATTGTCATACTCAACTGAGTCAATACTGCAAGCTTCACTCATGTGGTCAGGAGTTGAGAGTCACGTGCACTTCTGAATATGAACGTTAATGCGGTAGTTTTGGAATTGGAGTGTTGACATACGAATTCTGGTATTGACAAAGTCGACTGACTTAATACTTCAACCTTCACTTATGTGCTCGGGATGACGCTTTCTGCGGGAATCCTCTGACTGGGAAAAGGGATTAAGAGTCATGTGCACTTCTCAGTATGAAAGTAAATGAGATAGTTTTGGAATTGGAGTTCATTTACTCTTGTGGTCGGAATGAATCTTTCTGCGGGAGTGGGAAAGGGATGGAGAGTCATGTGCACTTCTGAATATGAACGTTAATGCGGTAGTTTTGGAATTGGAGTGTTGACACACGAATTCTGTGATTGACAAAGTCGACTGACTTAATACTTCAACCTTCAGTCATGTGGTCGGGATGACGGTTTCTGCGGGAATCCTCTGAGTGGGGAAAGAGATTAAGAGTCATGTGCACTTCTCAGTATGAAAGAAAATGAGAAAGTTTTGGAATTGGAGTTCATTTAAAAGTGTTGACATACGAATTCTGTGATTGGCAAGGTCGGCTGACTCAATACTTCAACCGTTACTCTTATGGTCGGAATGAATCTTTCTGCGGGAGTCCTCTGAGGGGGGAACGGGAATAAGAGTCATGTGCACTTGTCAGTATAAAAGATAACGCGGTAATTTTGGAATTGGTGTTCGTTTAAAAGTCTTGACATACGAATTTTGTCATTGACATACTCAACTGAGTCAATACTGCAAGCTTCACTCATGTGGTCAGGAGTTGAGAGTCACGTGCACTTCTGAATATGAACGTTAATGCGGTAGTTTTGGAATTGGAGTGTTGACATACGAATTCTGTTATTGACAAAGTCGACTGACTTAATACTTCAACCTTCACTTATGTGCTCGGGATGACGCTTTCTGCGGGAATCCTCTGACTGGGAAAAGGGATTAAGAGTCATGTGCACTTCTCAGTATGAAAGTAAATGAGATAGTTTTGGAATTGGAGTTCATTTACTCTTGTGGTCGTAATGAATCTTTCTGCGGAAGTGGGAAAGGGATGGAGAGTCATGTGCACTTCTGAATATGAACGTTAATGCGGTAGTTTTGGAATTGGAGTGTTGACACACGAATTCTGTGATTGACAAAGTCGACTGACTTAATACTTCAACCTTCAGTCATGTGGTCGGGATGACGGTTTCTGCGGGAATCCTCTGACTGGGAAAAGGGATTAAGAGTCATGTGCACTTCTCAGTATGAAAGTAAATGAGATAGTTTGGAATTGGAGTTCATTTACTCTTGTGGTCGGAATGAATCTTTCTGCGGGAGTGGGAAAGGGATGGAGAGTCATGTGCACTTATCAATATGAAAGTTAATGTATTAGTTTTGGAATTGGAGTTCATTTAAAGTCTTGACATACGAATTCTGTGATTGACAAGGCCGACTGACTCAATACTTCAACCTCGGGATGACGCTTTCTGCGGGAATCCCCTGACTGGGAAAAGGGATTAAGAGTCATGTGCACTTCTCAGTATGAAAGTAAATGAGATAGTTTTGGAATTGGTGTTCGTTTAAAAGTCTTGACATACGAATTTTGTGATTAACATACTCAACTGAATCAAAACTGCAATCTTCACTCATGTGGTCAGGAGTTGAGAGTAATGTGCACTTCTGAATATGAACGTTAATGCGGTAGTTTTGGAATTGGAGTGTTGACACACGAATTCTGTTATTGACAAAGTCGACTGACTTAATACTTCAACCTTCACTTATGTGCTCGGGATAACGCTTTCTGCGGGAATCCTCTGACTGGGAAAAGGGATTAAGAGTCATGTGCACTTCTCAGTATGAAAGTAAATGAGATAGTTCTGGAATTGGAGTTCATTTAAAAGTGTTGACATACGAATTCTGTGATTGGCTAGGTCGGCTGACTCAATACTTCAACCGTTACTCTTGTGGTCGGAATGAATCTTTCTGCGGGAGTCCTCTGAGGGGGGAACGGGAATAAGAGTCATGTGCACTTCTCAGTATAAAAGATAACGCGGTAATTTTGGAATTGGTGTTCGTTTAAAAGTCTTGACATACGAATTTTGTCATTGACATACTCAACTGAGTCAATACTGCAAGCTTCACTCATGTGGTCAGGAGTTGAGAGTCACGTGCACTTCTGAATATGAACGTTAATGCGGTAGTTTTGGAATTGGAGTGTTGACATACGAATTCTGTTATTGACAAAGTCGACTGACTTAATACTTCAACCTTCACTTATGTGCTCGGGATGACGCTTTCTGCGGGAATCCTCTGACTGGGAAAAGGGATTAAGAGTCATGTGCACTTCTCAGTATGAAAGTAAATGAGATAGTTTTGGAATTGGAGTTCATTTACTCTTGTGGTCGGAATGAATCTTTCTGCGGGAGTGGGAAAGGGATGGAGAGTCATGTGCACTTCTGAATATGAACGTTAATGCGGTAGTTTTGGAATTGGAGTGTTGACACACGAATTCTGTGATTGACAAAGTCGACTGACTTAATACTTCAACCTTCAGTCATGTGGTCGGGATGACGGTTTCTGCGGGAATCCTCTGAGTGGGGAAAGAGATTAAGAGTCATGTGCACTTCTCAGTATGAAAGAAAATGAGAAAGTTTTGGAATTGGAGTTCATTTAAAAGTGTTGACATACGAATTCTGTGATTGGCAAGGTCGGCTGACTCAATACTTCAACCGTTACTCTTATGGTCGGAATGAATCTTTCTGCGGGAGTCCTCTGAGGGGGGAACGGGAATAAGAGTCATGTGCACTTGTCAGTATAAAAGATAACGCGGTAATTTTGGAATTGGTGTTCGTTTAAAAGTCTTGACATACGAATTTTGTCATTGACATACTCAACTGAGTCAATACTGCAAGCTTCACTCATGTGGTCAGGAGTTGAGAGTCACGTGCACTTCTGAATATGAACGTTAATGCGGTAGTTTTGGAATTGGAGTGTTGACATACGAATTCTGTTATTGACAAAGTCGACTGACTTAATACTTCAACCTTCACTTATGTGCTCGGGATGACGCTTTCTGCGGGAATCCTCTGACTGGGAAAAGGGATTAAGAGTCATGTGCACTTCTCAGTATGAAAGTAAATGAGATAGTTTTGGAATTGGAGTTCATTTACTCTTGTGGTCGTAATGAATCTTTCTGCGGAAGTGGGAAAGGGATGGAGAGTCATGTGCACTTCTGAATATGAACGTTAATGCGGTAGTTTTGGAATTGGAGTGTTGACACACGAATTCTGTGATTGACAAAGTCGACTGACTTAATACTTCAACCTTCAGTCATGTGGTCGGGATGACGGTTTCTGCGGGAATCCTCTGAGTGGGGAAAGAGATTAAGAGTCATGTGCACTTCTCAGTATGAAAGAAAATGAGAAAGTTTTGGAATTGGAGTTCATTTAAAAGTGTTGACATACGAATTCTGTGATTGGCAAGGTCGGCTGACTCAATACTTCAACCGTTACTCTTGTGGTCGGAATGAATCTTTCTGCGGGAGTCCTCTGAGGGGGGAACGGGAATAAGAGTCATGTGCACTTCTCAGTATAAAAGATAACGCGGTAATTTTGGAATTGGTGTTCGTTTAAAAGTCTTGACATACGAATTTTGTGATTGACATACTCAACTGACTCAATACTGCAAGCTTCACTCATGTGGTCAGGAGTTGAGAGTCATGTGCACTTCTGAATATGAACGTTAATGCGGTAGTTTTGGAATTGGAGTGTTGACACACGAATTCTGTTATTGACAAAGTCGACTGACTTAATACTTCAATCTTCAGTCATGTGGTCGGGATGACGCTTTCTGCGAGAATCCTCTGACTGGGAAAAGGGATTAAGAGTCATGTGCACTTCTCAGTATGAAAGTAAAAGAGATAGTTTTGGAATTGGAGTTCATTTAAAAGTGTTGACATACGAATTCTGTGATTGGCAAGGTCGGCTGACTCAATACTTCAACCGTTACTCTTGTGGTCGGAGTGAATCTTTCTGCGGGAGTCCTCTGAGGGGGGAACGGGAATAAGAGTCATGTGCACTTCTCAGTATAAAAGATAACGTGGTAATTTTGGAATTGGAAATAATTAAACGTTTGACGTACGTCAACCTTTACTCAACCCACAATATGGCAGACTTCATACTTTTGTAAGGAGACTTTTCTAAAAGTACGAAGCGATGCAAAACCAGCTGTAAAACAAGACAAGAGGTACTTTTAGCACCTTTCAAAATTTTCACTTACTCGCTTATCCGTATACGAATCGAACTGCGCATGCCGGTCGTTACGTTACGTTGAACGTATTGTTACGATCACTGTTCCGTTTACGTATACTTAACGTATCCGGGCTAAAATCAGTGTAATGGTTTCATAACAGCAATTTGTTATTATTTTTTTTATCTTTAAAAATATGAGCTTAAAGAAAACGAGAAAAGCGCCGAGTAAACAAGTTTGGAGGATATAAAATGATGACACATTACGCCCGATCCATTCGTTTTGTTCCAAACATCTAAAAGGTATTTTTTCACATCGAACAAATTTGGATCAAGCTAAAAGTACCTTAGTTTCACAAGTATCTTCTTATAATAAAAGTTTGTGCCTGTGTGTGTTTGTCCTGATCTACGTAAAAACGGCTGAACCGTTTTCAATGAAATTTATTAAAGCTATAGGATGTGACTGACTTTTTATTTTCTCAATGCAATTATTTTTGGATATCGCGGGCAACACCGCGGGTCGACCGCTAGTTATGAATAAAACTCTCCATAAAATTAACTTGTATTTTTGTTTTGTGTTGGTGCAAATGCCACAGTTTAAAAAAACATAACCAGCAGCACGATCTTTTACGAGTATTTAAAACACCACTCGACTTGTAAAGGTCGGAAATCTGTTATTTCGAATAAAAAGAAATCAGTTTTACCATCGCAGTCCACCTGTTTAATCAAGACCCTTATTTCAGGTTCCCATTCTACTCAATTTTTCAATCGCAGAGGAAAAGGCTACAATAGAAACAGTAAGTCCACTTCGAAGGCATAAAAAGGCGGTAAGCTCACCTCTCTCTTTTTTTCCCTCTTACTTAGTTCTTTGTCCATGTTTATTCCGAGTTTTACATATAAAACCTGAAGAGAAAAAATTCCATTTTAAAAACTTATTTGAATTACTATTTTAGGCAAGCCTTAAAAAAGGAGAAATAAAAAATTTAAAAAAATACCCTCTGTTTTTGGATCATTCAATTCAATCTATTCTGGTCTTTTGCCCAAATATGTTTATTTATTTTTAAGTGTCATAATAATTGCAAATGAATGAAAAACTTCAATGTGTGTGAAGTTACTTTACCGAAAAGTTCAGAAGTTTATACTTACACCGAATGTATGGGGCAACAGGTGATTTTTGAGACGGGTTTTTCGAGCCCCAATTATTCTCAGTCTAAAGATCAGGTACCTGCTCTCGACGCATTGTTCTTTGGGTATTTTTTCCCTACTTTTCGAGAAGAAAAGAAACTTAATCTGACCCACAAAAAGAGGGTTAATGACGAATAAAAAAAAACGAGATGGGGGGTGGAGATATCCGGCCAAACTAGAAAAAATATTATGGGGGGACCTTGGGAGAGGTCAGATATTATGTAGTTATCTATAACTTGGTTGAAAAGTCACAACAAAAAAGCATAAACAATGATTTTTTTTACAACTTTAAGAGATTTTCGATTTAAGAATTGGTCCTGGTTCTGGTTAACATTATTTTGACATAAATTTTGACAGCGGTTCTAAAATAATGACATCATTTAAAATATTGTAAAGATATCTTTGATTTTACTCAAAAAAAGACTACCTATGATTTTGCAAAATTTAAGGGATTATGTATACAACCAAAGGGCCGAACCAACCTCCCAGGCTAGTTTTTAAATTTTATAATCGAGTTGCAACTGTAACGTCATTGTTTAAAACGAAAGGTCCGGTTGCGTAATAGAACGATCATACCCTGAGAAGTGATATATCGCACAAAAGTCATGCGAACAACGCACGGTGATCGATTTTCATGTGTCTAAATGTCCTTATATGGTTGTCAAGATACTAGGCGAATAGTTGGGCAAAGAATAAGCGATGCTTTTTACGAGTTTGACATTACGCATCAGTATTCAACATCAAATTTCAAATAGAAAACCCACTGTATGACAGTGTTCAACTGTTGATATCTCGAAAACAGGTGAAGATCGACATAGGGTATGTTATATAAATTTCAAAACAGAATGCAAAAATGCAATAATATACTAGGTGTTTCATTTGAAAGTTTCGGTTGGCATTCTTTTTAATATACCCTATATACATAAAAATATACTAGTATACTGTAACACTTATATATTTTGTCAATTACTTTAAAGTAAATTTGGTTGTTTTAAACTAACATTTTTAGTTTAATTTAGCCAATTAATAAATATGTAACTTTTACCTTCTTAAAAATGTGTTAAGGTAAATGTTAAAATTCACACGATCATCCTGTATATCAGCTAAAAAAAAATATATGCTTACTTATTTAAATATTGTAAACTATTTTTTTATAATGTCCGCGTTTTTACAAAAATCGACCACTGTGCGACGTTGTACTTTACGAGACGGTTAAGTTGGCCGTAGCATGCGCATTAGCGAGATCTGTCACGTGATGGTTTCATCCAATAGCGTACTTTGAAATCGTACAAGAGACGTTTTTCACACGAGCTTTCCTACAAGTTCATACTACTGGGTCTAGTCGAGAGAACGGCTTCGCTCAAAAATTGTTGTTCGAGACAGCTCTGCGCGTGTCCATAATAGATTGGTGATTCTTCGATCGTCTCGTCACTGCTTTTAAGCGCGTTTATTGGTTGAACCTGCTTCCCTTCTCTCAGGCGAACGATCACTTCCTATGACTTCCAGAATCGGTACCCAGGGGCTCGATTATGGGCGTAAGAGAACGATCATACCCTGAGAAGTGATCATTTTTTGGAAAACGCGGACATAAATGGAAAAATTAAAAAATTCAAAATGTATCTATATGGCCTCTATATGGTTGTCAAGATACTAGGCGAATAGTTGGCCAAGGAATAAAGTATGCTTTTTACGAGTTTGACATTACATATCAGTATTCAACCTCAAATTTCAAATAGAAGACCCAGAGTATGATAGTATTCAACTGTTAATATCTCGAAAACAGTTGAAGATCGACATAGGGTACGTTATATGAAAATGCTTAAAATTTCAAAACCGAATTCAAAAATGCAATAATATACTGATTGTTGCATTTGAGAGTTTCGGTTGGCATTCTTTTTAATATACCCTATATATATAAAAATATTCTAGTATACTGTAACATTTATATATTGGTTACTTTAAAGTAAATTTAATTGTTCTAAACTAACATTTTTAGTTTAATGTTGTGAAGTGAGCTTAAAATTAAAATATCATGTGACTTTAACTGTAACCAAAATTATCTCGTGACTGAACACTTTTAAATATTCACGTGACCATCAGTGCTATATTCAAACTGTAGGTATTTTTCATATATTTCAATCTACATGTCCTTCGTAGATCCCCCCTCACATCACCATCAAAAATTTAGCTAATTATTAAATATATATCTTTTACCTTTTAAAAATGTTTTAAGATAAATATGAAAATTAACACGATCATCCTGTGTATCAGCTAAATAAAAATTATTTATTTGTGGAAGTTTTTTTTTAATATCCGCGTTTTTACAAAAATGGGTCTAGTCGAGAGAACGGCTTCGCTCAAAAATTGTTGTTCGAGGCAGTTCTGCGCGTGCCCATAATAGTTTGTTGATTATTCGATCGTCTCGTCACTGCTTTTAAGCGCGTTTATTGGTTGAAACTACTTTTCTTCTCTTAGGCGCACGGTCACTTCCTATGACTTCCAGAATCGGTCCCAGAAGTTAAAATAGAGCAATTTATTATTAAAATATGTATTTAGAGAAAACACTCAAAAAAAGGCCAAGAAATTCCAGGTTTAAAAAGTAAAGCACACAAAAGAAAAAGTAAACAAAAAAGTAGGGCTATACGTCGGAAGTCGGACCAGAGATCAAATTTACCCAGGGAATGTAAATTTACCCAACTGTTATGCTTCTCAGATTGCTCCATCCGCTCGTTCAAAATTTGCCGCTTTTTCTTTGGTGATATCCATTCTATATATTTTATTTTCCCTGTCATTAGTGCACCATAAATTTTTATAGACGAAGATGAACGATCAAATCAACTAGTCATGGACCAATGCTCGGAATCAACTTACCAAAGCTGACCATGTTTGGTACACAGACGGATAAAAAACCAAGGGCGGCATGGGAGCGGGTGTATCGAGTTCAAGAGCTGCAATTTCAGTTGGACTCGGTAACCATTCCACCATCTTCCAGGCCGAGGTTTACGCCATAGAGCTCTGAAACCAATAAGCTCAAATAAGATCCAATCAGTTTTAGTTTTGAACCAACAAAATCACTCTTGTATGGATCCTGGGCCACACAGGAGTTGAAGGAAACAAAAAAGCGGACTCTGTTGCTAAGGCAGGATCGGAATCTGCGTTTTTAGGTCCAGAGCCCTACTTTAGACTAACTAATTCCTCGGTCAATAGGGAATTATTCGAGTGGTTTAAAAGAAAAAGGGTGCAGCACTGGCGCTCAACTCTAGAACAACAGCACTCCAAAGCCTTTCTGAATAAGCCAGAGAAACGTAGAGCAAAGCAGCTCCTGCAACTATTAAGGAACAGCCTGAGAATAATCACAGGTCTGTATACAGACCAGTGCCGACTCAACCAACACATGAATAATATTGGGGTGAGCAACACACCGATTTTTAGATTCTGTGGAGGAGAGGAGGACACACCGGTACATATCCTATGCCACTGCGTCGACTCTAAAAGTGCCCCAAGATTTCGAGGAAGTCTCATCAAATAGACTGATTTCCTTCACCAGGGAAGTAGGGATGAGTGACTTGTAAAACAGGTATGAGCCACAATAGACCTTTTAGGTCGCAGTGGAGGGTGCAGCATTGCACCACTCATAACAAACCTAACCTAACCTAATGCTCACAAGCAAAAGAATAACAAATAACTTGGTTCATATTACTTTGGGTTTAATGCAAATATCCTACATAAACTGATTTGGTTTTATATATTTTAAATTGTGACAATTTGTGTTAATAACCGTCAAAAAAATAAATACCTATACCTACCTATAATAAATTATACTTCAAGAAAATAACGGTAGAGGCAATTTGTTTTTTTCTGTCTTAATAAATTGTGACAGTTAAACAAATACATAATAATGTAAGCAAGCAGTTTTGTCTGTTAATGGTGATACTAATAGTGGCTTTGATAAATATTTACTTTTACTTTAAGCAAGCCATGAAATTATTTTGTAACAAAAACAAAAAAAGTAAGTAATTTATTATACAATGGTAATAACAAGGTAGTGATAACAGGCTAAGAAACGCGGAAACAATGGATTTGTGCGCCCTGATAGGAAAAATTATATAACTATGAGATACTATAATAAGAACAAACTAGAGTTTTTTTTTACTTTTTCACAACGAATACTTACAAAAACCGTGTGTTCAGTGAACCACAGCTGAAATCTGTTACCTCCGAAAAGTATGGGTTTCCAAATATCCCACACTGTGACGCTCTGTTGAGAAAATGCATTTTGGTTCCTCTGATGAATGCTGTTTCTTTAAACTTCCGCTTGAATAGAGTTTCCTCTTTGGCGACGACCTTTGCCTCTTTCTATTCCATATGATGTTGATTTTCCTTATTTTATCCAGTTGTGTCTCCTTGTCGAGTTTTACGTTTGAGTTCTGGGAGACGAACTTCCATGGGTCGGCTAGTTCCTCCGATATAGATATCCCAACACTCACATGGTACCTGGTAGATGCAGTTCTTGGTGACTTCTTATTGTTGTGATCATTTTGAGGACAGTTCACAGATGGCATTGGTTGCCTATTCTTCTTATCTCTTCTGAGATTCCTTTGATGTTTGGAATTATAAGTGTCACCTTCCTTTCAGTATTTACGTATGTCGTCCTTTGTGTTGGTGTGGTCTGAAGAGTTTTATTGATCGTGTAGTTGGAGAAATCATTCCTTCGCAGATCGGATCGAATTTTTGCCTTTTCTTTATTTAAAGTTTCTTCTGTAATGTAGATGTAGGTGGCTCGATCTACAAGAAATTTTGCAATCCCCGTTTTAGTTGATGTAGAGTGGTTTGATTTGAAGTTTAGATATTGAGCAATATGAGTTGGTTTGAAATATACAGAAGTGGTTATGGTTGAATTATTTTTGGTGCATAGAAGTCGAGAAAAGGGAGCTGACAATTTCTTATGCTGTTGACATGATTGAAAAATTGTTCTAATATATTGCTGTCGTTTTTCCAGATGACAGTTTCAGTATCTGCTATGATGTCTGCAGAGCTTCTTCTTCAAAGGATCCATAAAGATGTTTGAAAGTTTGAGACAATGATGTAAACTTTGTATTTCGGAGGTCCATTGGACCTCCTGTCGAAAATACCTGTCCTTGTTCTGGAAGTAAGTTTCTGCAGACAGTACTTCAAAAAATCCATAATGGCATTTGTTGGTATATTAGTTCTATTAGAGAGATGATTGTCCTTGTACCTTCGTGTACATACTTTCGACGTCGAAACTAACAAACTGGTCTTCAGATTGTCGGTTAATATCTCTAAGGAGGTCCACGAATTGCTTTAAATTTTCGACGAAGGATGGTTTTCAATAAACAGGCTCCGATATGCACCACGCAAAGTTTTAAATTTAACTCTCACAAAATTGGTCGGGCTGTTCCCAAAGCCTAGTTGATTGTTTTAGAATGAAAACCTAAACTATTACGAGACGGGCGTTATTTTGCGCCGGTACCTTATTATACGTAGACATTTTTTTCGCATGAAAGTTGCTTCTTTTTATAACGCTATTTTAAAAACAATATAATTGCCGCTAATGACACAGAGGCAATTTAATTTCTTGCAAAAGTAGCAGAGCTATTCGCCTAACTAGATCCAATTAAAATTAATTTTCCTTCTGCAATTCTATACTTCCCGATTGCGTTCCTTTATTACTAGCTTAAAATGGAATGAGTATATCGGTAAAATTATGACAATTAACCAAAAAAATTGCAAATTACGAAGTAAATAATTACCTAGTTGTTCATTTTGTTCCTGACGATTTTATGAATTTTAAGCCCGCTTGACACGAAGCAATAAAACGTGAATTGCATCAACGTTCTCTCTTCCTATCTGGCTTTGTTGGACCCAGTAAAGCGAGATGAAAAAAGATGTTCTGTATGCAACTCATGTTTTATTGACTCATGTCAAACGGATTCTAGGACCCACAGCCTAGTGCAAGAAGTGCACTTTTACGCACGCATTTGCGAGAAGAGAAGTTGTATTTCCCGCACGCCGTGCGGGAAGATTGCTGCATTTTGGTAAAATTTCGCAACGAAACTATTCGTAATCGGTTGGTGGTCGTATGGTAGTGATTCGTACCCTATCCACAACGTTTCGTACCGTTTGTTTTTTTTTAAATTAATATTCTTGTAACTTGTGAGCTTGAAAACGAGGCTGAATACCAAAAATTACCAACGCACTTCACTTTACTGACACGCATGACCCATGCAGGGCCAAAAATACACGATCGCCACGAATATTCTCACTTTTTCAATAAAAAATAAGACTTAATTGAAAACAAAATTCGATATTATTTTTAAAATATGCCTAAGTTGTGCATTTAGACATTTCAATAGTATTTTGTTGCAAAGTTTATGGGATTTCATGATATTTCACATAAAAATACAAAATTTCCGATCGGCTTTATTATTTATCCACAACTACCGCAAGGAAAAGATGGCTACGTCAGAGAACTCCAGTAAACTTGCCCGATTTCTACTGAGAGTCCAGTTTTATTTTCCAAATCTGACTGGTCCTGATCACTAGTGAATTGCGGTGACTCCACTGCAAGATCCTAGAACCTAGAGGGCTCCAGTTTGACTCGATCTGGTGGGTCTGACCTCTGGTGGTGTTTGGTTAACTTAATCTGTTTAGGGAACTTTGCTTCCAAAAAAGATACCTTCACTACGTCTGTCCGACATCGGAACAAGACCCAAAAAGGTGGCAACAGTGAGTTTTAACGGAATGTCAAAAATTCTAACCTGTAAAATTTTGTTACAATGTTTGCACCTTTTCCAACTGCCTTTCATATTTTCTTCCGTTTTATGCTTTGCAACCATGTTTATATATAAGACGCTAAGTGATCAACATAAGTGATACACAACACACAACGGTTTGTGGTAAACTGCGTTAAGGCCTAGTTAAGGTAAGTTTAAAGTTGAGCTTCTAGATTCCTGTTGAACGTGGTAAAATATTTGAATTGGTTTTTCTTTGGCATTATTAGTTATAACACAAAAATGTACCGCACGCACGAAAATATAAAAAGATAGTCTAATTTTCAGTGGTTTGGGTTGGATTCCAAACCCTAACGTAGAAAAATCGTCAGGTGTAGTTCAAATATCCTCACCACATACATTGGGTACATTTGTCGCATCCTGGACGTGGGACGGACGTCTTAGTTTTTACACAGACGTTGGACCGTCGTCAGAAAACTTTACTAATACAAGTACTACAAGTTCAGACGTTAGGCTAACGTCTTACTCTGTACTACATGCAAACGTTCTCCTTAACGACGTCGAAGCGTTGTCGGGAATCTGCACTAGAATACACACAACGGCTCCAAACATTATTTCGACGACTTACGTTCGTCATACAAGCTTAGACGTCGTAACAACGAAAGATAAAGTATTATCCTTGAACTAAACCACTAAAGTCGTCAAAGGACTATATTTTATACTTCCTCTGACGTTAGATGCCGTACAAAACTAGTCGGAAGACGGAAAAATGCTATTTGAGCAGTCTCCATGAAAAGAGTTTATTAAGAGTGCTTGATGAATGTCATATCTTTACATATTTTTTTAAATTATGGAAAATAGAGGGGCCACTAAACGGAAAAAACTGGATACCAAACCTCCAGAGAGCATTTCTGATTTAGAAAGCTTTTTTTTAAAAATTTTATTCAAACTGAGGCCAACTTCCCACGGAAAAACGAATATTAATTTTTAGAAAAAACCAAACGTTGTGGATGGGGTACCAATCGCTACCATACGACCACCAAATGATTGCGATGAGTTTCGTTAAAAAATTTTACCAAACTGCGGGCATCTTCCCGAAGGTCGCGATCCCGAAAGAAGATAAAAATGCAGTGCCAGTGTAGTACACAGCACACAGTCGAGGGTCGAGTATTTCCCCGTTTTTTCAAAACTAATTATTGTCATGTTAGCCTGATAAAAAAATGCTTTCCTGAAAGGTCCGCAATTGTAAGAATTCTTTAACTGTAACCAGTTTAATTCTTTTAATATGTTTTTAATCGCTGTTCTTTTCGATAGTTAGCATCTCTCCTTAATTGACAGAAAAACACTTTTTTTTTAAAACATTTTTTGAGTAGCAAACGATTTTGTATTTTATTTAAATACCAGTATGTAATTTCAATAAAAGATAGTTTGTAAAATCTTCTTCGGCATTTTAAAATACTACTTCTTGGTGCATTTAATTTCTGCAAATTTTTTGTTCATTTTATCCAATATGAATCAGAAAACGGCTTACTTCAGCAGTTTATTTCTCCCCTACCACGCCCTGTAGTAAATATAAATAACCGTCATAGTCTTTACCATAGACCCTTCAAACTGCATTATGTGTATCAAGGCAGCGTTGATAATACATATTATAATCAGTTTTCGAACAAACATAATACAATGTTGTATTCAGGCATTACCACAAAATAATATTGGGTTAACAATATTACCTGCGGCAAGATGCTGCGTTCCAAGTCGCGAATGACTTACGTGTACCTATTTATTATATACACGTCATTTGGCTTATGGTTTAGAGGGTAGGGACTTTAACTGGAGCAAAGCTGTGCAAAATGCGGATAATAATGCAATGAATGCTCTAATAATGCAATAAGTAAAACTGGGGATAACGCTTCAGAAGAGTGACATATTTTCCATTAGCATAGAATCCTTTCACCATAAGTAATCAAGTTACTTTGACTCAAGACTCAAGTAAAATAGAGAACTAATTCGTCATTTGAGCGCCCTGCGGCTTTTTAAACAGCGGGGGTTGTTTCCTCTAGTCTGCATTGCGGGTGCTGCTTTTGTCTTGCAAAAAATTAATTAGAAGTATGGCATTTTTATATGTAGTTTAGGGTTTATTTTATTCATGGGGATTCCTTAATTTTAAGGACTCTAGAGTTACTAAAAGGTAACCTTACAGACATTTTCTTTCGAATAATCTTCACTACTTTTCTTGCTTCAAGCTTCCCTTGAAAAACCTTTTCATATACAAGATGATCTAATTAGACTGTTCGGGGCTCTAAAAATTTTCCCAAATATATATTGTTTTTTACAAAAAAAAGAAGTTAAAAAACCTCTAAATCAGTTACTTCAACCCAAAAGAAACTAAAACAAGAGATCAAGAGATCTTGGGTGGAAATAGCGAAAATTGAAACTTGGATGAGCATCCCGCAAGGAACACACAAAAGACCAAAGCGAAAAAAGAAATGATTAAACGATGTTTCGCCCTGGGTATCCAGCGTGGGCTCATCAGTGGTTTCACTGGTTGCCCTCTACCATACATCATTATCGCTTTGGTCTTTTGTGTGTTCCTTGTGGGATGCTCATCCAAGTTTGAATTTTCATTATTTCCACTCATGATCTCTTGATCTTTTGTTTTTTTATATATTGTTTTTATTGTTAAGCCTAGTTGCTTTGATAGGGTATTTTCTTAGTGTTTTATTCGAGTGAATAAATAATTATAAAAAATATTCAACTCTAAATACAGTTCGAAAATTTTAAATTATAAACGGTCATTAGATTTAAATAAAATCTTTGTGGAAAATCGTCTTTGCGCCTGGCTTGACATTTCGATCTCCCTTTGATACAAAATTCTTTTAATTTCTAGTTGCGTGTTAATTTGAATTACTATCCATATCTTGGCATCTATAGGTTGGATACATTAATATTTCCGTATAGTCTGTTTGTAGACAAAGAAAATCTGTTTTCGTCACGATATCCTTTTGTTATTAGAAATAATTTTTTGACTTATTAACAACTCATTATTCAAAGAACACTTATAAGGGGGAAAGAGGGTTGTCGAAAGTTTTAAAAAAAAGTTACGCATGGAAAAGGGCTTTTTAATTATTGCATAGGCTAATTTTAGTTACATGAGCATTAGGTCATTATTAACGGCACACCGATAATAGTTGTTTACATAACAAGCATGTTACGCGAGCCACAGGCGAGTGTCTAAATTTATCTGATCGTGTAATGACCGTAACATACGAGTTAGTGTACTATGCTTTACCTACGACCAATGAAAATTTCATCATAAATATCAGAAATTATTAAAAATATCCAACGCGAACATTTAAGGTCGTAGTTACAATCTGGGGAATTGTTTTTAGCAACACTGTACGGGAAATAAATTTAACTATGCCGACCTGATTTTTTTGCAAAATTTTACGTCATTGAATTTGTTTTCCATGGCAATGCGGAGTCTTTATTTATCTTTATCCACAGTGGGACACCAGATTTTTTTTACCACCGGGTCAAAAATTTGGGGTAGTTTACTTATTTTGACTACGAAGTCCAAGTAAATTTGAACATCGAACATCATTTTTTTTAAACTAAAGCGAGAACTAAACCACCCGAACCTTGAACTTAAACCAACCCAGCACTTTTTTTAGAAATTCCAGCGCCCATAGATTTGAATTTTTTA
Source organism: Oxystoma pomonae (assembly GCA_963921995.1). Lineage (NCBI taxonomy): Eukaryota > Metazoa > Arthropoda > Insecta > Coleoptera > Brentidae > Oxystoma > Oxystoma pomonae. Next base: position 90,551,886 of record OY998169.1, read on the forward strand.
GGGACCCTGATGGGAAGTGCCTACATACCTACAAGATTTTTTCATAAAAAGCCAAGTAAAATACTAAAATAAAAGAAAACCATTTATGCAGAATTACCTGCTAAAAAAACGCTACCCAACGACGTATTAAAGTAACTGGGTGTAATGTTTAAGGTTGCATTTACAGGTGCATTTATAATTGAATTGGAAACACTCCCGTGATACCGACAACACGTTAACTTAAAAATCGGCTGCTGGCGCTAGACGAAATAATCGTATTCTATTTTAAACAGGAGCGCCAACGACCAGCAAGAGTCTTTCCAACCTCTAAATGGAGCTTTACTGACCTGTTTTGTTAGTACTCAAGTATCCGTGTGTTTTTGAAACTGAGGTTGGGATCTAAAATCTATCCTTTGCGCTCCAAGATTTTACTATAGTACACTTGCACATAGCTATGCCGCAATAATTTAAATTAAAAAAAATGGTTTAATCACAATAAAAACAAAATTATGTGGGGTTATGGGCGCCGAATGCGAATGCGAATTTCTAGTAATCCCAGCGAGCCACTAAAGTTCTCTGAATTTTTTGATGGAGTGGTTTCATATTTGTTTTAGAACAATGTTTTTGAAAACACATTTTTGAAAGATAAACATAACCTCGAATGGTTTTCTGTCAGAAAACGTAAAAATACTCTTCTGAGCCACTGCGGTTCGATTTAAAGTTTGTTGACAAAACGCCTCAGTTACCATGGAATAGTATAAATTCTGCGATCTATTGGCCAAAACTTGAATTGCGTGTGTCTCCCAGATTCAATGAAGTGTAAACTTTTATGATTGATTGATCGGTTTCCTTTTCCGAAGTGCATAGGCTTTTAGAAAAAAGGAAACTTAGTTTTTATTTTCGCTAAAGCAAGGAAATATAAAAAGGAAAAATGTAATCCACAGGAAATTGTCAGTATTCCTCTATTTTTTTTTTGTAAATCGGATTTGTTCTAAACCGCAATTATTTTGACGCTTTTATTTTGATGAAAAAATAATTGAGAATTTTGAAAAAGCTTTCTGATATTTTTATTAAGCATTTAAAAATGATCATTCCTGCAAAATTTCAGCTAATTCTGATGTTTAGTTTTCCCTGTGCACTCTGGCAAAAGATCAAAAAACTTAAAGAACAAGGCGTTGCCAGTTGTACTTTTTTTTACTTAACGGCCCAATTACATCGTTAAACCGGCAACGCTGTTGGGTCCGTTTATTAGGCAATTCTTTTTCCGCATGTTTCTCGGAAACGGGACTTCCAAATGGCCTGAAATTTTGCCTAAATTGTTTATTGGACTATGTTTTTCCATAAAATCTTGGTACTTATTTAAAATTTTGTTTATTTTTTGAAAAAAACTGTTTTAGCTTTTGTGGTGTTTCAAAATTGGCGCGCTCATATTACATCAGAAACAGTCAGAAATACCCTTTATAGAGACCTGTAAAACTAAATTGGAAATATTTGTAATTTTCCAAATAATGAACACCTAATTTCAAAAACTCTCTAGATTGTATTAATAAGCTTTGTAATCCTCTTCCTCTAATAAAAAACAAATTGAGTATTATTTTCCTCTAAAGCTAAAACATGCAGAAATGTAAAAACATGGTCTATACTGGTTACCTATCAATATTAGTTATACGCCTAGCATCAAAAAGTACTTAAATGGTTATATTATAGATACCGCCACCATCAAAATTAACCACCCACGTCTTTTTTTTTTGTGAGCTTACCCTAGGCATAGTTTCTAGTATTCTCCTTTCCTAAATGTATTCGGCTAAGAGAGATCCAGCATATATACCTAGGTAACACCCCTTACCAGGAAAAAAAATTATGCCATGCAAACATCGAAATTGGTCGACTCACTGTATTTGAAACTAACCAATGTCAGTGTGTCCGCCTGACATTCTTCATAACCTTAGTTTTGTCGTTTTGTTTTGGAGTTCGTCGGCCTGGTTTTTGTGTTTTATTTAATAATTTTTCCTTTGGTGAAAAGCTACTTTTTAGAACCCTTAAGTGGTCTGTGTGTATGGCCATTTGACTAGTTGTCACTGCTCTCAATTCGATCACCTAGGTGATAAATAAACAATCCCCCATAGGGTCACTGGATCCTGAGATCTGCGGTCCCAGCCGCAGGTTTTAGGATCCAGTGACCCTAATCCCCAATGATTCGCGGCGCAATCTGTGAACAGGAGAATACAGTAAAGAAACCAGAGATAGATAATGAGTGGTAGATGACGTATTGAAATCGATTGACAAATTTACATTATCTCTGGATCGTTCTTGCGCCGTTAAAATCTGGGGAGAAACTATAGCCTCAAGTCAACAACCTTCGTAACCTAAAGTTTTAATGACGTACTATCTAAAACGTCAAAACCAATAAGGTTACTAAGGGACTTTTCATATATCTTTTTAAATACAAGGTTTTTTTTTCTTAAAAATGTCAATTGAACGGGACTTATTTTTGTTTAGGTACTAAAATTTATATAAGTTTAAAAAATATTTATTGTTTTAAAAATATAGAAAAATAATTAAAATTTTTGCGTCAATTAGTGCTCTTATAAAATAAAGTTTCATCGCTTGTCACGCCATCTTGTGGTTTACTGTAAATGAGCCATTAAAATCGTGTTAAGATGGTCGTAAAGTTAGTATTTTTCGTTGGTCGTAAGTAAAAACATTTCAGAAAGAAAGGCATTGTTGAATATGGCTAAACGAATTCTAAAAGTAAAACTCGACTGCATTAATTTGGTATAAATTTGGATTTATTTGTCCACAAAAACAACTTTAATAATTTTACCAGAATGAGACCTGAATTCCCAATTTCCATGGTGGAGTTAAATTAAATTTTGTTTAGTCCATATTTGCTTTTTGTAATAACTGAGGAAAACTTAATAACGTAACAATATTCTAAGAATAAGTTGATCCATTGCATGTATGAGATTTCGCAGAATAAGTTGACAAAATGGTAATTTTATTTATTTTCTAGGAAATAAAAATCGCTGTGCTATGAAGCATGGAGAGAGAATTGCTAGCGGTATAGCAATATCCAATTAATTATTGGCTTAACAGCTGGCTGCCTATTTAATTTGTATTACACATATCATTAAAAAACAAATTGTTGCATATTAAAGACACAACAAGTTTTTCATTTTATTACCACAATGGTCACACCTAAGATGTGTACTACTCTACTACTACTACTATAACCACTTTGATAATATTATTATAACTTTATCAGAAATATTTGTTTGGTAGGTGGACTTTGGCACAATTTTTTGGATAACTTTCTTTTAGAACTAATTAATTATCATACAAGATTATTAAAACAGCGTTATCTTCTATCTTATTTTGTTGCACATTAACCTTTCAGGACAAGAAACTGAGACCTATTTCTGAAGGAAAAATAACGTCAGTTCTGTTCCCACTTCCCAATTTTGCCTGTTTTTGGAATTGTTTAACATATCGGATACCAATAAAACTCCGCAGGAAATATCCGGTATATACCACTGTCCTGCGGCGGACTATAAATCAGGATGCAGACAACGAATAACGAAAATTAAATGCTATTAAAACCGCAATTTTTAAATATTTATGTTAATTTTCAAACAAACCATCATAATAAAGCATAAAGCATCGCAAATTTAAACAAATATACAGCGAAACCCAATATTTTAATGGAAATTACAGATCTAAATTTCTCTAACTCGGATATATATTAGCATTTTTTTGAATACCTACTAATTTTCTTTGTCACGTGTTTATTTTACTTGATAAATATTTTTTATTTTTTACATTTTTTGTTTTTGTTTATTCGACAGGTGCCTCGCTAAATTAATTTCAATAAGTAGACACTTACGGTGGGATTTACTAGAAGGGTTTAGTCTATTTTAGAACGGTCCTAAGTTTAAGTGAATTTTTTAATTTTAAGCATTTTAAACCAACCCTCCATGAATTTGAATAAATTTGTTTATTGAATAATCATCTTATCACAATCTTTTGTTGGATTTAACAAGAAAGTTTCATTTAGAAGAAAACAAAATTAAAAAATTTAAACCCACGCAGGGTTTAAATAGTAAACACTCTGTAGAACAAATTAGAATTGGTGGTATATGTCACTCTAATTAAATTTTACCCTTGTTAATTAATTTTTCCAATTAATATCTGATGTCACACAACGGTGTACATGGGTAATAATAAAATAAGGAGTAGTTTAATTTTGTATTTATTTAAAAGGTGTTTTCATTTATGAAATGTATTAAAAAACTTAAATGCAAGTTTTGTTTACATTTCTGTCACTGTCGAAATGTCAGTTTCAAAATATTATTTGCGTTCAAATCACAAACAGCGAGTTCGGACTTCTTACCTCTTCTTGTACCTTGGCTTGTACCAACCTCTACTGATGAAAGCTACAGCTTTAAAATGAGTGGGCTTTGAGGAAGGAAAGTTTTCTTGACTGAGCTTTTAGATTACCTCAATGTTTTAATTTCAGTGTGTAAATAAATGAATATAGTTGTTTTGGGTTTTTGTTTGTTATAATTTTCGTGCATGAACAGTGACCTTCACTTATGTTTGTTTTGCCTCGTAGTGCCCTCATAAATGTAATTTTTGTGCCGAAAACAAAATTGGTGTTTTATTGGTTAATGAATAACTTGGGATATTAAATAAGGTAAATTAATCCTTGCAAAAACGGTTACTTAGGGAAATTATAAATGGACTTATTACCAATTGTCACACAACAATCCTTTCTGGGGGCTATAAATTTAAACCACCCTCTCTAAAAAATTACCAACTTTATATCTAGAATAAACTAGAACGTTTTGGAATAAAAGAATGTCCATTAAACTTTGTTAAAACATTTTTAAAGCCGAGAAAGCAATATGTGTCGTTAATCGATTTTTCTTCCCAAATTAAAAAAGAAGTGGTGTCGACAAAACTTGAAGTTACCTTTGGAGTCCCACAAGGATCTGTATTGGGGCCAATATTCTTTATTTTATACATGGAAGATATTAATTTAGCTACGGGAAATACTCAACTGGTGTAAGTGACAAAGTAGAACAAATTGTAGAGTATAAATGCAACTTGGCGATGTCTGGTATTACGGACTGGTTCGACAGGAGCTCGTTGTTTATAAATCTAGACAAAACTCACTATTTAAGGTTTAATTTTCCCCAGAATAGAAGAAATTTGGATCTATCTATCTTAGTTAAGGATACTGTACTGGAAAATAAAGAAACTGTAAAATTTTTGGGTGTCCATTTGGATGAAAATCTGGATTGGAAAAATCACTGTACTAAGGTAAATACCAGTTTAGGATCCTCATATTTTTTATTTAAAAATCTTAAAACTATTTTAAATATCAACAAACTTAAAGTAATATATCATGGTCAGGTTGAATCACGTTTGAGATATGGCATTATTTTTTGGGGTGGATCAACAAATTGGGAGGAAGTTTTTATTAAGCAGAAAAGAATAATAAGATGCATGCTAGGACTGCCTCCTATGCAAACATGTCGTGATAGTTTCCTCCATTTCCTCCTAAAATATAGTCGGTATATTTTGAGAAAAAAATCTCAGTGGTATTTTGCAATAACAATACAAAATAATCAATAACTTTGTTTTTTTTTCTGTACGGGTATGTGTATGCCTGTGTTTCTTCATATATGAAAGGTACAGTCCTACAATTTCCTGATAACTTCTCATAATGTCAAAACACTGTATGGATTTTCCAATCTCCATTAGATCTGAAAAATCTGGTACAATTGTTTCGTCAGATAAACTACTTAAGAATACCCGATTCTTACGGAGAGTTTGGTTAATTTAGTATCTGGGAAAACAATAACTTTTCCTCGGAACTAATTTTTAAGGCTGGGAGGAGGATCAATCACTTGACAGAAGAATGCAGCTCCACGCAGCGTTTTCTCGTTTATTTAAGGGCGGGTATAATTCGTATCTGCGCATTACACATGTCTCCGTCCCTTTCGCTCTCTAATAGTTAAACGCGTGTGTGCAGAGAAGCAGTCGTTATTCTTCAATTAGTTGTCGTTATAGAAGTTATAGCAATAAAATGGGAGAAATATGATATTATATAAGATATGATGAGTCGTGGTATGATATGCTGCTATAAATTGATTGGTGCGTTTGTGTCTAATAAGGAATTAGCCACAATTGAAAACAATTTCAATTAAAATAAACAGCTTTACTGCTCAAGCATTTAATTTTTATTAAAGCCAAGGATTATCCATTCGCACCTACCAAACATTTAAACTGAAAAGCCACAAAAATGAAAGCGTTCATTTACGAAATCGGAAACGCTACCGCAGAGCACAACAAAACGAAAATTAATGCGAAAAATGTTTTAGTTTTATATTAAGAAACTAATTTATTAGGATTGGTAAGTATATTCTTTGCAATTTGTTCAAATCGGGTGTGCGAAGAATCTGACCATCCAAAGCACAGGCTCTGGTCATCCTCGGTAAACATGCATACTAACTTGTAAGCAACATCAAGAATCTAGAACAGATAAGATCAAAAGACTTTGGGGGTAAGAACGAAAATTTAAAATTGGATGAGTATCCCACAAGGAACACACAAAAGACCAAAGTGAAAGGAAAAATAATTAAACGATGTTTCGCCCGGGGTGACCAGCGTGGACTCCTCAGTGGATTCACTAGTCACCCTCAATCCAGAGATCATTTATGTAAATTGTTTAAATTTTGAATAAAAATATTTTTTTTGCAAAAAGAATGTACAACGCTGTTTCATACGTGCACTAATTGAAGGTACATTAAAAATTTATCCTTTAAAACTGAAAGCTTTTATTACGGTAGCTCAACCGCAAAGCTCTTGTAAAACGGCCAACTGTGTCGGCTAACTTCACACGCATGTGTACCGGAAAATGTGATAATGAAGTGGCGGTATAGAATAATTGTTGCCCCGAAAATTACCCCCGAAAATTGCCCACCCAAATTATCCCAATTGCCGGGACGAAAGGAATATTCGTGCATGCACTTGATTTTAAGTCCTAAGATATGAGGATATGGGTAGATTGAGACGAGCATACTTTTAAATAGCTGGAAAAAACGACACCTACAGCACGGAAGTAAAAATTTAGGTAGATAATACCCCCTGAGAAATTTCACATTTCAATGAGCCTAAAAGAACGTAGTCACATCAATCGAATCTGCTTGAAATTATTTTTTTTATGTGTCTTTTCAATAATCAGTAAATGGTATTTTTTACCATGATTTTTCGTAATAGATTAAAATTTTGTTTTTTTTTTTTTAATTTTTGGTAATAGAAAAAGTAAAGTTATATCATTTTTAGATGGTTTTTAAGTCCCCTTGAAAACATGCTATATAATTGCCTGCTTTTTCTATTAGCCACACACTTGTTTGAACCAAACCAAAAGTTACTAGGATGTTACTCCGTTGTTTTTTTAGTTAAAATAAAGTGATTTTGTTTTTTTGCGTGTTTTTGCTAAAAATATACAGTGAGATTTACTGAGATCTAAAATAGTACTCCCTACAGGTCTAAATATTTACACCTGTAGGAGGGGGGGTACAAATTTTAAAACCAATTTGCAAAAAATACATACCCATACAGAAAACACATAAAGTTATTAATTATTTTGTATTGTTATTGCAAAATACCACTGAAAAACTGCTTTTTTTCTCAAAATGTACCATATTTTGAGAGAAAATGCCCTAAAAAAATTGGTAATAAGTTCGTTTATAACTTTCCTAAGTTACCGTTTTTAAAAGGATTAATTTACCTTGTTTAATATCCCAAGTTGTTCATTAACCAATAAAAGACCTCCAATTTTGTCCAGAAGAACGCCATATTTTGAACCCGTTTTCAGCACAAAATATATATTTATGAGGGCACTACGAGGCATAACAAACATAAGTGAAGGTCACTGATTATGCACGAAAAATATACCAAACAAAAAACCCAAAACAACTATACTTCACTATTATTTATTTACAAACTGAAGTTAAAACATTGAGGTTATCTAAAAGCTCTGTCAAAAAAACTTTCCTTACTCAAAGCCTACTCATTTCAAAGCTGCAGCTTTCATTTGTAGAGGTGGGTGTAAGCCAAGGTGCAAGCAGAGGTAAAAGATCTGAACTCGCTGTTTGTAATTGAACGCAGCGCTAATATTTTTAAATTGACATTTCGACAGTGACAGAAATGTAAAAAAAAATTGCATTTAAGTTTTTTAATACATTTCCTAAATAAAAATTTATCGATCCGAGGATTTTTGGCCAACTTCGAGGCCACGTCATACGTCTTCAATCGTTTTGATTCCGAGTTTTCATTTGTACCGCGGGTTTTGTTGCTGTTAAAAATGAGAAAAAAATAAGTATTAAAAGATCCCACTACTTAAAAAAGACATGTTGTGTTTATGGAGAATATCAGACAACGAAAGACAAAGATATCGAGTGGAGAAAGAACTTAAACGAAATTTTTCCGTGCTCTTGAACCTGGTTCACTTGAACGCCCATTTTTGAGGGTTCAAGCCGAAGTTCAATATAAAAAACAGATTTTTTTGCTTAAAAAGAAGAAATATAAATTAGAAAAAATGTTTTTATAGTTTAAAAGATCCTTTTGAAAATAAAAAAGTATAATTCAGCTGAAATTTTAGCTTAGCATAACTTTTATTGAATGGACCAACTAGCAGATGATGAAGACTTTGTGGAGATTATTATGGTGATTCAGGGAGATATTAGAAGGCGAGACCAGATTATTTTTTATGCAAGATAGTGATAGTGACGCGTTACGAAAGATCGTTGTCCAAATTGGAGAAAGAATCCAAGATCAAACTCAGCAGTAAGTATTAGTTACACCGTTTTTTGAAATAGTTCGTAAGCTTTATATTCAGAAAGCCCTTGAGTAAGCCCCTCTGTCAATTTTGTGTAACCTTTTCTGAAACTTATATGATTGAATTTATCTTAATATAGTTTTTTGTTTAATGACCGTTGGAGGTTTTTTAGACCAGTGGAAATTTATTCACTTGAACGCTCAATCAATCAAATGCTTTTTATTGTAAAACTCTTTTACAAAAAGGCCGAGCTTTCGCATTTTGTTGTTGCTTCTTCATTTTCAACAACAATAAAATTCTTACTTTGCACTTATTAAATGGGATGAAACAACTTACATGCAATTCGTAATTTATTGTACCATAACAAGCGGGCTTTAAAGTTAATACTACAAAAGCCTGTACCTGAAATCGTGCTTTTGACACCAATTGAATTGGTGCTTTTAAAACTCAGATATGCTACAGGAAATGTTTTAATCACAATTGGAAATTTTATAGGCGTTTCAGCCATCTAGCTAGAACCGAAGAAGGGAGCCTGCAAGTTTAAAGAAAATCAACCGCTCTTTTAAACATTACAAAATAAAATGAAATATTAAGGATTATGTTGTATTCCACACAAAACATTACAGTGGACCAGTTCATTATTGCTTTCAATAAAGTAGGTCAACAGTTAAACTTCAGTCGACTGAACTCAGTTTAAATTTTAATTGAACAACCGGAGACTAAATCTGAACCAGGTTCATCCATAAAGCAAGTTCACTTGAACCCGCAGTTGAACCTCGATTGAACAACCGGGCCCACGTGTGCTGATAATATTCTTATTCTAAGTAGTTTTTAACAATAATTATAAAAAAAAACTACACTTTTTTGCACTCGACGCGCGTTTCGCTAACAACGTTAGCATCATCAGGAGACGATAAACAATTGTTTATGATGCTAACGTTGTTAGCGAAACGTGCGTCGAGTGCAAAAAAGTGTAGTTTTGGTTTGTGGAAAACAATCATAACTTTGTTTTAGTGCAACCAAAGGTTCCAAATTTTCAACATAGTTAATAATTATAAATTACCTACATAATATATGTACACCATTCCACCCTATAGGTTCCTCTAGAGGCCGTGTATACGATTTTTGACAGTTATTGTTTTACCAGAGGTGAGCAACTGGATTTGAAAGTTGTTAGGTAAATGTTTGACCCTTGACAATAAATAACTTTGTCACTGTCAGATTTTTGATTAAGAAACGCCAGGGTTAAAAATGGAATTTTGCTCTGTCAAAAACTGTAAAAATACGTGCCTCGACGAAATTGTATTGTTCTGTTGTCCAACGGAGAAAAAAACTCAGGAAAAGTGAAAGCAAAAGTTGCATTTACCAAGTTGGAAAACTAATAAAAACAGCCGAATTTGCGAGATAAGTGAGCTACAAGCAGTAGTTACAAACATACGCATTTAGCATATACTTCGTTAATAAATAACACATTATGTTTCCATATTTTACTGTAAGAAAAAGAGTAACAACAATATAGATCATAGGAGTGTTTATATTTTACCTATTATTTACATTTTTAATATCTACCGTGTGTATTCACTGTTTGTTTTTGTTTTTTTTTGTCAAAGCTCGACATATTCTACTAATCAAAAAAAAATCAATCTTTCAAAAACTGTCTGGGGAAATTATAAAAAGTGACAACAGAACATCAGTCCATTTCATAAAATCGGTTTTACATTCAAATATGAAAAAAACTATAAAGAAAGGTTCCCCTACTGTTTAGTGGTGGTCGGTGGCTGCATTGCGGTGGATTGATTTTAGATGACGTTTAACGCGTGTCGATTTCTACCCAGGTTCTTAGTTCTTTGTTAAAATTCGGTAAGTTTGCATTGAATTTGGTGCATATGGGTTGCTATCCGAGTATAACTTGCAATAATGATGTAAAACCGATGAGATATTGTTAAGTATATTATACCGACTATTCCAATCATAATACATATTATCAACACTGCATATATCAGGGCGAATGTTCTTGAACCTAATAAAAATGCGCGATGAATAAATTAAAGTAAAAAAGGTTAGTAAAAAGTAAAAAAAGGTAGGTTATTTTAAAAGTTTTAAAGTTGAAAATAGCTTTCTGATACGATAATAGGAGCGATGGGGGCTAATCAAAATTTGGGCGCCTTTTAAGTTTGACACGAGTATCAATTTAAAATATATATAAGTAAACTAGACTCGGTACAAAACTGTTAATAAGGGCCTTTTTATTATTACTTACTCTTATCAATGGTTACATAAAGTTAAAAATTTAATTTGCACCCATCTCTTATCAGAAAACTAAAATTTAGTGAGCTGGTAATTAACAACCATGTTTTACTTTAATTTATTTTAGACTAAAACAGACGTTACCCCCCCCCTTCCGCCCCCCTCGCCTTTGAAGAGGTAAGAGCATTAACTTCATAATTTTTCAATCACGTTTTTCTCTTTCCCAAAAATCCCTGGATACCCATTTTAAACCAAATCGGATTTCTTAAGATGTCTCCCACCCCGAAGAAAGAGTGAACTCTGATTCAAAATTCGTGTGTCTCGACCCCAAAAACTATAAACGAATTTTGAACGAAATCAGAAATACTAACATGGTACGATCCCCTCCATTTCCCTTCGTAAAAGGAGACGGGACTTTTAACTCACCTCCCCTTCTTAATTTGAAAACTGCATATTCGTTGCAGTTTTGGTTGGAAAGTTATAGGGCAAAGTGGGGTAAGATGGCAACGTTAAGAAAAGCAGTTCAATTTATAATGAAAATATTAATCTTTAAAGACGAAAATGAAAATTTAAAACAATACATAAAATAAACACCTTTTTCTAAAAAAAAATAAAAACAAAAAACTGACACTTCAGTCATCTTACCCCATATATCGGGTAAGATGACGAACGCCTTGAGTTAAGATGACTTTTACGCAAAAATCGATCGCATAAAAATTCACCATCTTGAAACGAGGAACGTTCCTCGTACCACCAACAACAACAAGAGGAACGTTGGATCCAATTTTCAATTGGAGGATCTGTATATACTTTATTACAACCTGGACAGCTTTCATTAGCTTTTTTCTTCACTTGTACCAGGTTTATCGTAGTCACAGTTTATGAGTGTTTATTGATCTTAACATTTTTGTCTTTCTTTGGTCCTCTTAGATTTTTTTTTGTCCAATCTTTTTCTGCTTCTTCATTTTGTCATCTTACACCCATCATCTTTCATCATCGCAAACATTGTAGAAAACCTATCCTCTCATACTTTTAATAACAAAGAAATATCACTTTTAAACAAAGGTCTTAATTTCGCTCTGACCCCACAAAAAGATAATTTAAGTGATATTATTGCAAATATTGAAAGTTCAATCTACAATCTTTCAGAAGGCACAAAGGGCTATGTGCGAGATGCTTGCCGATATCAGATCTCTCAAAACATCATTAAAAACAATAAAAATAGTACATTGAATCACAAAAAAACAGTTAAAAGTTTGAGAGAAAAAGATGTTTTTATCTAAAGGCTGACAAGTGTAATAAAGTTGTTATATTAGATAAAACAGATTATTTCGAAAGGGTAGATAACCTAATAAAAAATGGACCCTACAAACAAGTCCCAAAGAACCCCTTACCAAAAATTATTAACGAAGCAAAAAACACAATTAAAAAATGTAACAATATTATTACTGACAATATTAAATATAAACTACAAGTAAGCAATCCCACTATGCCGAAACTGTATTGTCTTCCGAAAATCCACAAGACTGGAAAATCGGTTAGACCTATAGTTTCTGCTGTAGGATCACCTACTTACAACATTTCGAAATGGCTAGCAAACGAGTTTGAAAATTTACCGATAAAGGAAAAAGGTTTTTCTGTTCAAAATTCCCTTGAATTTATCAACAAAGTTAAAGATATTTCACTCCAAGAAGGTGAAATTTTAATCTCGTTTGATGTTAGTTCGTTATTCCCTAGTGTGCCGATCCCCAATACTTTACAATACCTGGAGGAACTACTAAGAAAAAACAATCTAGAAGAAAAACAGACTTTAGAATACCTATCTTTAACAAAACTCTGCATGAATCAAAATTACTTTCAATATAAAAATAACTACTACCAGCAATTAGAAGGAACCACAATGGGTAATAGTTTATCACCTTTTATCGCAAACCTCTTTATGAGCAAATTTGAATCAGATATAAGTAAAGCATTTGAGTATTTCCCCAGTGTATGGTTTAGGTATGTAGACGATGTGTTTGCAGTATTCAACACTAAAGTAACTAGTGTTGAAAATATTATGGAAAAAATAAAAAACAAATTTTCCACAATTAAATTTATTTATGAAACAGAGAACAATAGTACACTGCCATTTCTAGACACTTTAGTTATAAGAAATAAAAATAAATTGGACTTTGACCTATACAGAAAAGGAACGGCCACCAACAGGTATATTCCAAATGACTCTTTTCATTGCTTACAACATAAGCTTGCAAGTTTGCACTTTTTAACATATAGATTAGTAAATTTCCCCTTAAACAAAGAAAGATTTGAAGCAAAAAAAAATAGGATTAGGAATATAGCTGGCGAAAACGGTTACGACGAAGGCTTAATAAATAAGCTGATTAATACATTCTTTTTAAAAGACCTTTCGGAATTCCACTTTTTTCAGACAAAAGGATACCTGCGACTCAAAATTTGTATCAATTCCTTATAATCCTAATTATACGAAAGGATTACAAAAAGTATTTAATAACACCGGTCTTAAATTAGTACAATCCGGTAGCACAATAAGAAGCTTGCTAGGAAATGCCAAGGATAAAACTACAGTTCTAGAAAAAAGTGGAATTTACGAAATTAGTTGCATGGATTGTGACAAAAAATATGTTGGCCAAACGAGACGCTCTATTCAAACACGTTTTAAAGAACACTTAGCACACTTAAAATACGGAAGAACAGAAAAGTCAAGTGTGGCCGAGCATGCTTTTGAAAACAATCATAGATTCACATTAGATAACCTAAAACTTCTAAAAAGTGTACCAAACAAATGAAAGTATGGAAATCATTAAATCCAGAAATAGTTTAAATAAAGATAGAGGACCCATCCCGTTTAGTACACTTTATTCTTTGGTTGAGGGGAGATAGGATTAAAAATCGTTATCAACCACAAATTATTAGTCTTATCTCCGCCCACTAAATGATTGTATATAAGATAGAGCGTAGATTAATTTAGTTCATTGTTTATCGTCTCCTGATGATGCTAACCTTGTTAGCGAAACGCGCGTCGAGTGCAAAAAAGTGTAGTTTTGGTTTGTGGAAAACAATCATAACTTTGTTTCCTCGGATGTTTAAATAAATTTCTTTCAATACTTCCAAATTAAAACAATATCGATACATCCAAGCAGTTTCTGTTACTCTTAATAGCAATACATTATTTTTTAAAAATAAATAAAATCATAATTGCTTATTAACGGCAAAAATCACTAAACACTAAACTAAATATTATAACCACTCTTGTGAAAAATAATCCGTCCACGTGTAGCTCAAAGGACAGAATGCTACGACAAATGACTGTGGGTTTTGGATGCTACGCGCCGCACTAAGATGTTGTCAAATGTCCAGTTTCAAAGAATACTTTTTAAGGAAAAATTTCCGCGTTAGTCGTCTTACCCCATTCGTCATCATACCCCAAGTTCCCCTACATTTTAAAATTTATCTACTCCCTCTCACCCCCTTAACCCACTCTCGTCAACATTGAACTTTAAATCACTTCCAAAATAACCCCTAATATTCGCTTTCATATGAATCAAATGCATCAGAGTGCATCACTTTATACCGAACATAACAAAGAAGACGTGATGCCAGACCGAATATTCCTAATAGAGGCTAGAGACGGAAAGACCAGGCCTGGTAAGCGAAGTCACGCAAAAATTAATGAATTCAAATTTAATTTAGAGCCCTAAGAACCCAGGACCGGCTTTAAGTTTCTCGTATTCTTATTTACATAGCAGAATAAAGTAAGATATTTTAGACCTCAGCTAGCGAGCAAACTTTGCACATACTCGACAAAAACCAAAACAATAAGCATCTGTGGTGGGATCGGTAGACGGTTCAATTTTCGTGCTTGATTAAACGAGAATGCGTCACGTGATGTCCATTGGCTTTCTCGGTTTTAAAAATAAGGCCCCGGAGTACGTTAAAGCAGTTCATCGAAGCATTTCCGCGAAACACATATAACTGATAAAAAAGCAAGAAACTTTAGTCACTCATCGAAAATTCGATAAAACTTTAGTACGAGTGAAATACGGTCATATATACAGGGTTCGACAGTTTTTGTCTAGGGTGCCGAAATAGCGTATATTGAATAAGGATCGCAAAGGCTAGTAAATGAGAGCGAAAGAGATAATAAACTTGAGAAACTGTTGGCGCTGTCACCCACAACATATTTATTTATTTACTAAGTGGAATAATGAAATTACCACACAAGGATATTATTGGCGCCCTATTTGGGAGCGCAGCCTAATTACGTTTTTTAAATATACTAGATACTAGATAAAAGGGAAAAAGATTCAAAGCACACCTAGATTTTGTTCAAAAAATATTATTTAATTGAATTTATTTTTTCTTTTTAAGAAACCTTAGAAATATGTAGTTTATTTTGAAGCTCAAACAAATGACTGAAAAATAAGTTTTGACACATTGGTTAACAGATGTCAAAAAAAACTAGTACGTGCCACAAATGGTACTTTCTAATTAAACAAAAAATAGAGGGTATGCCCTGGGCCTCCAGTTGGGGGCCCCAATTTTTTTTTATTATAGGCGGAAAGTCCGTAAAAAATAATTATAGATTCGCTTTTATCCTTTTTTAAAAACCTCTTTCCTGAATCCGCTAGAAGCACCGTTTTATTTAAAGAATCCACCCTGTATACGCACTTAAAAATTCTAGGGAAGCATTTTACTTTTTAAAAAGTAAAAAACTCTAAAGTTTATAGCCAACTAAAAAGTTCGAATTTTTTTTTTTGGATTTTAAGGTACGTTTCCGAGAACTTTTTTAAAATGATGCTTGATTTTCCCCCGGTAAACTGCCTAATAAACATATTTTCCTCCAAACTTTCGACTTACAATGTGTTTAAAAGCTGATGAGAGAAAGAATAGGCGTCGTACACTTCCACTTGGAAAACTTTCACGCGCTTGTAAATATTTCGCAGAGTTTGGGAGTTTTGCGGTATTTTCTGCTTGCGTTCGCACGATAAAACTCGCTCTAAAACATTACCAAGGCGCAGTGAAAAACCTTTACTTAGTTTTAATATTCCACGGTAAATGTACTTTTTTTTAATTTCTTTCTCCGTGAGCCGAAAATGAAGCCAACGTTGGTTTGGCCGACATTCGGTTGGTGCCTATTTTGGCTTTCGCAGATAACTTTAATTTTAATTTTTTATGCCATTATGCTTTTAGATTAGAACAATGGTGAAAGGGGCGGGCTTTTGAGTGCAAGAGTAACTGATGGAAAAAAGAAAGTGGGTGTTAGGGGAGAGTTGGGGAATATCGCCATACAGGGTAATACCGCCACTCCAAGTATCTAGATCAGTAGCTATATCAGAAAGCTTAAAGTAGCCCTAAACAGAACAGTAGTAGGGCCATTCGCCAACTTTACTTTTTATTTTTTATGCGATTTCTAAATGGAAAATAATACGTCTTTCGTATTAGAACAATGGTAAACTTTACTTTTTACTTTTTTATGCCATTTTTCAACATTAAATAGTACGTCTTTTAGATTAAAATAATGCGCAATGGTGAAAGGTGCGGGCTTTTGAGTGCAAAAGTAACTGACGGAAAAAAAAGTGGGTGTAAGGAGAGAGTTGGGGAATATCGCCATACAGGGTAATACCGCCACTCCAAGTATCTAGACCACCAGCTATATCAAAAAGCTTGAAGCAGTAAAGTCATTCGCCAACTTTACTTTTTATTTTTTATGCCATTTCTAAATGGAAGATAGTACAACAAACTCTAGTTTTCACAACTAGTGGTTAAAATAGTGCTTTTTTTTGACAAGCGTTGGTTTAAATAATGAGCGCAGCGAGGTATTTAAAAACACGAGTAAAAAAAGCAAAGTTTAGCCGCGATTTGTTAACACTATTTTTTTTAATACCTTTATCAAAGAATCCAAAAAAAACTGGAAAATACTTTTAAAACTCTCGAAGGAAGAGTTCTTCTCGCAACACACCATCTTTACACTATAAATCAAGGCGGCTGGTAAATGAATAAACAATAGTTTCCATAGCGATGTTCCTTTTTACTCGGTGACGTTCATTGTTGCAACATTTTAATCTTTGACTTGACAGTTTGATTTGATTTGATTTTTTCGTAAATACTTGGTGAAAACTGGCGGAAATGGCTTCATTTTTAGGCAAGAATAATTAGATTTTTTCATTATTACCATCTTCCGCTATTTCTCTCTAATTTAGGGTAGAAAACGGACAGAAATCTTTTTTTTTTCCATGTGATCAAAAAAAAAGTTGCATTGGTAACCAAAATGCTTTAGTTATCTGCAGACAGTTACGAAAATTATGTTTTTGATGAAGGTTTAAAAAAAAGTATTTCATTTAAAACAATTTTAACGTTTTTAAATTTTAACAAAAAGTTAAGAAAAAAGTTCGTTAGGTTAAAAGCCTTTAATTTATTTCCTTTTTGGCTGATATTTTCGTTAAAAACGACAGAAAATTGGCTACGTTTTTCTGGAAAAATGAAGGCATAAAATTCATAAAAAATTTAATTATGCAAATGAAACGGCGCCACGCTTACAAAGATAAATTTTCAGCCTTCTTCTATCCTCGCAAACCTCATCTAATTTAGAAATCTTGTTTTTGACCTCAGTGACAAAGTTTTTTCCGAAAATAATTCTCCATAATGTAATAAAAACTAATGCTCTATAAGGGTTTTTTCCTTCTTATTTTTTTTTCTGTAAAAATTACGATTTAGCAGAGTAGGTTGCAGAGCCATATAACATATGGTTTGGTTGCATGGGAGGGGGGGTGTTAGAAACAGTGCAGAAATGGTTACTAAAAATAATCTTCAAAAAAGACTATAGATTCTCTACTGAGACTCTTTTTGAGCAAAACCAAATGTTTGATGTAAGGCAGCTTTTTTGCCTAACAATAATAAAAAAACAACATTTTTCAAACAAAAATCATAAACACTGCAACAAAAAATACTAGACAGAATAAAAACCAACTTGTAGTTCCTAAACCTACCAAAATAATCTTGTAAAGAAGGTATGGATATTTAGCTCCAAAAATCTACAACATGTTACCTAATGAGTTAAAAATAATAAATAATAAGTTTCTTTTTAAAAACAAGGTAAAAGAGTGGATTGAAACTAAAAGTAGGCGATATATCCATTCTACTACCTGACAAACTAGGTTATTGTTAGGCAAAAACCAAAAGTTATTGTTGTTGTTGCTAAGTCAAAATTTTAATTAGAGCTAGTTTTCAAGTAATCTTTTAACCACACAAGCCTCTGGCTTTGGTTGGTTTTTGTATATTTATTCTGTTTGCTATGTCGATGTAATTTGATGATTTTATAATTTACTATTTGCAGTGGCGTAGCCAGGGGGAGGGGGTTGGGGGTTAAAACCCCCCCCTTAGGAGGTCCAACCCAATCTACAATAAATTAATCATGATCAAAGGCTCCAGGGAGAGGTATAGCTCCGCCAATTTTTTGACCCTTTACTCCGGTTTGTGACGTGTGTTTGGTGTTATGTCTTAAATTTTTTAAATTTTCCCTGCGGTGCTATGACGTCATTAATTACAATTTACAATTTTAGTTTCATTTTTTTTTAATAAATGGTATAATAGTATAATTTTCTATAATTCTATATGTACCACCCCAACCCTACCTCTCTATCATCATCTATCCCAATCTACTTTAAAAAAAATATTTTACAAAAAATCCAAGAGATCAAAATTTTTAAAGAATTTTTTGTTTTTTTGTCGAAATTTTCGCCTGCAGCGCTATACCAATATTAATTATTGATACAATTTCGTTTAATTTTAAGCAACTTTTTTGTCAACAACATTTGAAACGCGTAAAAAATAGCATTTTCGTGTAATTTTTTTCAAAATTTTTGCCTGCGGTACATTTAAGGGTTAATTTTTAAAAAATCTGCTAATGAGACCAGATGAAGCTTGCTATTAAAAATAAGTATTTTGGTTTCGTATACTCAACACACCTATATTGAATCGCCCCTCTCCCCTACCCTCAGTTCAAGAGCTCGAGGTAAAGCAATAGGCACCTATGAACCCCCCCCCAGAGTCGATTTCTGGCTACGCCACTGCTATTTGAATAAATATAATTTGAATTTGAATTTTTCAGTGACATTTTTATTTTCGGGCAGATTTTTATTTTCTCTTGTTTTTGAAATGATTTTTTTTTTAACTTGTTGGTTCGATTTTTAGGCAAGCTAATTTTACGATTTTGCTCTTTTTTCCCATTGGTTTACAAAACGGATGGAAAATATTTTTACAGGTTTTTCTGTATCCAGTACTAAAAAAGCCCATGTTGCAGTTATTGTTTGTTTGTTTGTTTTGTTTGTTTGTTTTGTTTATTTCTTTATTCAACCTTTGTTCATATTACATGATATTAGTTACGTCATTAATGGTAATAAAATAGTTTTTATAACAAAAGAAAGATTAAGTAAAAACATTTTCATCTTTTAAGTGCAGAATAAAAATATAAAAAAAAATACATATAATTAAGTATTTTGTCATTAGAATGGAACACAAAAAAAGATTCATACCACTGATGGGTACAGCACATTATATTAACATCACTATATCTACAAAAACTGACCTACAGACATACATAATACAACGTAGGTAAAAAAAATAAAGGATATAAAACAAACCTACATCAAAATACAGGCATCTGACATTAAAATAAGTACGTACAAAAAAATAATAAGAATATACAGACGTTATAAAAATATATGTTGAATAAAATATTCATTAATGACTAGAATTGTAAAAGTCTTGTACACAGTAAAAAGTTTTGGATTCTAGGAATTTGCGCAGCTTGTTTTTAAAAATTTTAATGTTGGTACTTTGTTTTAGTTCGTCTGGTAGGTTATTATACATACAGAGAGGGACGTTATTAATTGATTTCTGGTAAAGAGTTGTTGAGTGTTTATTTTATTTTATTTTATTATTTACAGACATCGGATTTTTGATAAAAGCTTAGATTGAAAGAGACAAGATACCGGAGACTTTGGTTATTTTATTATATGGAACAATGTTTACCTTTCTGTTGTTTACATTAAACATACCATTGGCGTACCTACTTAAATATAAATTTACACATGGATTATATTATTAAAATTTTACTACAATATGAAATCTGTAAAATAATTTTTAAAAAATGCAAACAATAATTCTGCCCATTTGAGTTTTGGAAGCTTCTTAACAATAAGTGTTTGTAGTATAATCTTATACAAAATAAATTTATTACAAAGTTTGTATAAAATTATGCCAAACATTAAAATAAAGAAACATAGTTCATAGATCCTGGAATATTAAGAAAAAAAAAATTGCCTACTAGCTAAAAATTATGTTATTGTGTTTGTTAATTTTGTTATTTTTTCTGGTCATTAGCAGAAACTTACTTATACTGACTTCCTTAGTACAAAATAAAGTCAACAGGGTATATAGAGACATCTAGGACAGACAAAAAGATTTAAATATCAATTCGGAGGGCGAGCGAAGATGGCAACGACGGCAGTATAGATCAACCTTAATATTCTGATAAGAGGTAGGAATTCAATATTCTTACAAACCTGAACACATGTGAATTAACTTCTATTGTTGTTTACAAGGTGGTTTAAGGACTTTACCTATCTTTATTTTATAGTCTTTATAAAAAAAAACCTTCGAAAATATCTTATTTGCACATTAACTACTTCATCAAAAGTATGCTTTATTTTATCGTCTTCATAAAAAAAAACCTTATAAAAACGTCCGAAAATATCTTATTTCACGCATTGGGAATTAACTACTTCATCAAAAAAAAAACGTGTTTGTTGATATTTTAATCTAAAGATCTACTAATTTAAGTATATTTCATATTTTTTTTTATTTTCTGTGTACCTACCGGCATGTACCGCCACTGACTGATTTCACTTGCTCTCTCTTTGTTTTCAAAACATTGGATGATTGGTTCCAAAATATCTCTTTAAATGCACTGAAATATTCTCCTACTGGTAAAAAAACACTATTAATGATTTTTGACAAAATGTGGTTTTAAAACAACTTATAAACTGCTTAAAACATCCTGAAGTTTTAAAATAAATAGCACGAAAAAGCTTATGTCAATAAAAATATCATCCGACCGTCTGCGCTCTGCCGACTTTTCCCACCCACAAGCCAATCACGACCTAAAGTGATTGAAACAGAATTCTCTGTCCCTATCGTTCTAACGTCCTTTAAGAGAATGGAAAAATATTCGACATTTCTTACCTTTGCTTTGTTGTGATTTTATTTGTAAATAAACAGTGGTTATTATTTACCAAGGAGTTTTTGTTGGACCAGATATCTTGTCTATTTTTAATCTAAGGATAAAAGTATTAAAAAGAGAAATTATAGAGTTAAGGCATCTAAAAGCTTCACCTCCAACAAAAAGTTATTACGTGCCGGGTCGTTTAAAAATCTGGAGATGCAAAATTAGATAAGGACCAACTGCGACAACATGGCCTGCATTTTTAATTTCCATTTTTAATTAAACGAACTTAGTTTTACTGTGGGTAAAATTAAACGGACACCAAACGGATCTTATTACGTTAGCTGGTTTCTAGGGCGCCGGAAATTTCTTTACGGTAACGTTATATTTTAGCCAGGATATAAGGACGACTTTTAGAAAAAAAAACTTTATTTTTTTCCACCAAAGTAGGGAAATATAAAAAGGATTAATGTAACCCGAAGGAAATGGTTAATATATCTCCAATTTTTTTAAAAATCAATTTTCTTTTAAACTACACTTTTTTGAATCGAAAGAAAAATAGAAAACTTTGAGAAATTATTTAGATATTTTTCTTAAAAATTTAAATTTAAAACTATAGTTTTCTGAATGAAGAGCACTTCTCGCAACTAAAGCATGGCTTTTTTGGTTACCGATGTAAGCGATGGGCGCAAATTAACACTAAAAATGCCCACCCATATATCAGAGAAATGTTAGCTGAGAGGTAGATGGTCGAGTTGCGTTGGATTTACTTACCCTTCAACGCATTTAGACAAGCCTACAAAAGCATTGGCCTAGAGGTCAATCCTTCCAAAACGCAAATTTTTCACCAACCAGAACCAGGTACGAATCCCCATCTCCAAACATTTCCATAAATGGCCATCCTCTGCAGAACGTGGAACATTACCCATACCTTGGGAGCCACCTATCATCAAACGCAACTATTGACGCAGAAACACAGCATCGCCTAAAATGTGCTAGCGCAGCGTTCGGACGGCTTTCGGAGAAATTCTTCAACAATTACGACATCAATGCGGAGACCAAGCTGCGTGTCTACAACACAGTTATAATACCAACTCTAACATACGGATGCGAAACGTGGACCACCCACAGAAGGCATATCAAACGACTAGAAAAATATCACCAAAGTTGTTTAAGACGAATACTGAGAATCAAATGGCAAGCCGACGAACAAACATAAGTGTTTTAGAAGAAGCCAGAACAACTAGTATAGAAGCCCTTATCTTCAAGCACCAGCTTCGTTGGACTGGTCACATTATCCGCATGCCTGAAACACGTCTCCCAAAGCAGATAATTTATGGACAACTGGAGGAGGGAAAGGGAAATCAAGGTGGTCAACAAAAAAAGGTACAAGGACGTTCTCAAAGGCAATATGATGTAGGGTCACATCGATATAAAGAACTTCGAGACCACGGCAAACGATAGGGCTACATGGCGCCGAACAGTCCATGAGGGAGCACAAACTACTTTTGAAGAGCAACGACGTAGACTAGAAACGGAAAAGAGAGAACGTAGAAAGGAGCGACAAAATGGAAAAATGGATGACCAACATCACCCAGCTGCTGCCGGAGACTAGGTGTGCCAGGACTGTGGAAGGGTATGCGGCTCGAGAATTGGCTTACCCTTCCCCTAAGCCATCAGAAAACGCACAACAGATAGCGACGATACAGAATAGAGGAAAATCAT
The DNA here is from genome assembly GCA_963921995.1 of Oxystoma pomonae. Taxonomy (NCBI): domain Eukaryota; kingdom Metazoa; phylum Arthropoda; class Insecta; order Coleoptera; family Brentidae; genus Oxystoma; species Oxystoma pomonae. Next base: position 90,574,931 of record OY998169.1, read on the forward strand.
ACTCGGTATCGAGTGATTGCCTATGATGATGATGACTTACCCTTGCATTTCTCTTCTTTATAGTGAATTCCGAGACGTTTTCTCACACTGAACACGTTTTGAAAAACTTTTTCAATAAATACGTCATTGATTAGTGACGTCATAACTCTGAAATCTCGTGTTATAAGTGCTTAAAAACCATTTACGACCTAGAAAATTCTGTATTGCTTCCCAAAAATTTAGTAAAATCCGCCGCAAAAATCAATTTAAACGTCAATTTTTCCCGCTCGTTATCAATAACGTCACTTTTCCACGAATTTGAATGGTTTCGAAACGAGCTTTTTGTTCGTTTCGAACTAGTGCATGGCAATGCAAATTTTGTGCCGCTGCCATCTGTTGCTTCTCACTCTTTTCGACAAAGAGAGAAATAGAAATCAGTGTCAAGACGTTGGACTGTAGAATACGCATTAGTTAACTCTCAAATACTGTGGCTAACGTTTAGCGTCTTTATTTTCGTTTTTCCACCTTTTCCGCAAAGATTTTTTATATAAATATATTTGTGAAAAAATTCCTTCTATATTTTTGGTTTTATAAGATGGTGCCGATGAAATATTAGTTTATTCGAGTAACAAACGCCTCGTCAAACTATGACGTAGTATGTGACGTCATTGTTATGAAACTTTTTTGAAATAGTTGCATTTGAGAAAACGCCTCAGATCTTGCGAACAATAACCTAAATCTATCGAGTCAACATGGCCAAACATCCCATAACACGCCCATCGCTTTTATTATTATTTCTACTTTTAGTGCACATCATATTTTATAAAAGCTTGTATTTGAAAAGCTTTTTTTTATATAAAATTATTTTGTTTTAGATCTGGATGTGTCGGCATCGTCTTAATCTTAATAGTTAATTTAGCGCAGGTGGTATAAACATAAAACCTAAATATTTAAGGCAACACCGGATCAAATAGAAACTCCATAGTTTGCATAAGCATCTCATATAAGAGTGAGTATACAGCCTGTCAGAAATTGAAAAATGCATGATATTTATATAGACACGCGGGCTTTATATCACTGAAGGCATATCGCATAAAAGCGGGAATAATATCAGTCTCTAAGAGAATCCGAATTTAAAATGAAGCGTATGAAACGCTGGGTAAATATGTTTACTTTGTATACTAAATTGTGCCTACTGTGTGTTGTGTTGTGCAATTTATATATCAGAAGTAGGAAAATCCAAAGCTAGATGAAAAAAAAAGATCATAATGAATATTTTACCTGTGTTTGCACCCGATTGTTAAAGCCTGTCCTAATTGTTGGCCCGCCCCTGTTAGGATTAATTGATTTTCGATTTCCAAATATCGTTTAAGGCGCGATTTCCCAGCAACGAAATTCAAAATACTTGAATCTAGTGTTTAATTTTATATCTCTATCTTTTTCGAACATAGTATGATAGAAAAAGACGGAGATGAAAAGCTACAGATACTAGCAACAGACTTTCAGAACCGTTAAACGCAAAAAGTGAGGTTAGAGATCACTGCAACCTTTATTTGTTAGATTGTATTTTTAATTGTGCCTTCGGACTAATGGTTTTACTATTCACCCTCTCCAAACAATATTCAACATCATCATCTACTTTTATTTACAGCTTTGAATTACTCACAAATATAGGCATCGTTCCGTCTACAACAAGGGGGCCATGGCCGGATATGGATATCCATGAATTGAGCCGGCTATGCACCATGAACTTATAAGGTCATGTCAAATATGTCATGGCTTACTACATTTTTCATTTTCAATAAGGCTTCTACCAATTTCAATTGAGAGTTTATATTTATATTTTCTTGTATTTTTAAATATTTATATTATTCGACTATCAAACTTTATATTCTAACTAACACGACTAATCTCAAAATAATAGGCATATTTTGGAACGATTAAAATTTTTACAACTTTGACAGCCACTGTGGCAGTGTTTAACAACCACTACCACTACCAGAGTTTTTGGACAACATTAAAAACTGTCACTTGTAAAAAAAATTAGAGATGAGGAAAAATAAAAAATTTGGCTTAATTTTACAAAAATTAGTGTTTTATATGTTGGAATCTGATAATATTTTATTATTTTTAAAATTAACTACGCCAAAATTCTCAAAAACTAAACAGAAAAATAACCACAACCACAACGAAATTGATTCGTAGCTTACGGCAGTGGTAGTGGTTAACTACCACTACGGAATGTCGTTTAGCTATTGCGCAGACGCAGTAATTACCATGACCAATACGAAATATCAAATAAGCGTTCCAAATATCCCTTATAACTCATAACAAAAAGTGCCCTTATCCTACTCCATTTGAAAGAACTTAATCTCAAAAAAACTAATTATAAAAAAAACTAAACACAAGACTAAACGCAATTCATAAAATTATTTTTCAGGTCTTGTTTGTTGTCAGGTCACCCATAGTAATAGTCGCAGATGGTCATATCCGAATACCAACCTAACTATGGGCTAGCCACGTTTATACCACTGTTCATTTGTACCATTCTTAGCGCCACCCCTACAGGTCCCTAAAATATTTGCCCCTCCTTATAAATGGCAGGTTCGCAGTGTAGCCGCTATTAACAATTATTCTTTAGATGTTTTGAAACTTTTCACGCATTCTGGACGGCCAGATGAGGTGGAGTAAGCGGTAAGATGACGTATGACGCAAAATTTACATGTTCCTTGACAAAAAATTTTAGTTTCGAAATTTTATTCTATTTTACGAAGCATTTAAGCGTTTGAAACGACTTTTCCGCACTAGTGCTGAAAAATTACTTTTACGCACGATTTTTGTATTTATGTATATATGTATTAAAAATGAAGAGCCGCGTTTTCAAAACATTCATAATCCAATTTCTCTTTATTTTAAATGCCTGTATATTTTGACATTTTTGAATGCCTCTGAAAAAAAGGTTTCTAAAAATATATAATAACAAGGGCTTATCTTTTTTAGTTTTTGAGAATATTTGTCTCTTGCTTATCGTAATTCTATGTATGCATTTTATCTAGCAGCCCATGAAAAAATAAAACAATGTTAATTTGAATGAAAAAAAGCAATAAATCATACCTATATATAATATATCTAGGTAGATAAAGCTCGCAAAGACTTGCACATAAACAACGGGCTAAGACGGGAAAAGTCTCTCTCTCTCAAAGAGCCCTGATTTCTATTTAGCACGCTAGCAATGTCGGGTTCCCGTCATTGAGACGCAGTCTGCCTGCTCAAACCATCGGCTTCAAATGAAATTGCTACGTTGCCAATATACAGTCCCGTGTACATGTATTCCCTATAAAGTCTTGGAAAGAATTTCCCCCACCCTGCCGAATTTGGTGTGGTGGGCGTGGATATATCAGTGAATGCCCGCACAGATGGCCAGTGGTACAAATAAACTGTGGTACTAATGGAGCCATCTCAGGTATAACTACCTAACTAACAATGAGTATAGAAGAATTATTTTCAAACCATTGAAGTTTCTTATGAAGAAGTCTCAATTTCCGCCTACTCCAAATATTTAAAAGAATTAGGCTATGATATCATATTATACCAGTCGTCTAAACTATTTTTTTTGGGTTTTTCGCCACTAAGGAAATTTTTTTCAAACAATACCCACTGCGTAAATTCCTAAAAAAAAAATTTGTTCGTTTGTCAGTGGTTTTTAAATTATATAAAAATTTGCCTATATACACACAAATCCTAACTAGAATAAAGTGCTTATCTGAAGTTTCAAATTTTTTTTTTCAAAAACCCAAAAAAAATTGTTTCGACATTATGAATACTTTATTTTTATTGTCAAATTCATATCTGGCCATGGCCACCTTGTTGTGTATAGAAAATGTTGAATATCTCAAAAACTACTTAACCAAAGTATCACATCATTTTGATTAGAATTTAATTCTGAACACAAAAATGAAATATAAAACAGGAAGTTTCATAAGAAAAAAGGTAGCTTTGCATTATATCTTGAAAACTGTAAGTCGCGGATAAAATCCAGTTTGATATCTGGATTCTGCTTTAAAAGATCTACAAAAAAGCAATTTACACCAGAAAGAAATATTCATAAATAAAAAAGGTACAGGTCCTATCCCAAAATGCAGACTTTTCAAAAAGCCGTCGTAGCTTAAAGATGGGTGGACATATCAAAATGTGGTTTTCAAAAAAAATCTTGTCTTGAAATTTGAGCCTCGCAAAGGGTGGTTGGTTTTTCTTTAACTCCGCTGGAAGTACCCGTACCCATATAAAAGTTCCCAATCGGAATCACCGTGTACTTAACACAAAGTTAAAAAGATAACTCGAAATTGGTTTCTTCAAAATGAGAACATCAAGAGGGTGGAAGTAACAAAAATTTAAAGTTTGTTGGATAACCATTTAAAAAATGTGTGTTCGTGCGAGCTTACTTGACAACATCTTCTTTGTGGCTCATATTCTCACGCACATAGGCGCGAGTTCAATTATCTCAGATATTGCCACTGTTTCAGGAAGCAGAATTTTTATTCGATGTCGAATCATTTTCAACCAAATAAGGTGCGTGCATAGAAATCGGAGGGAAACGATTTTCGATGAGTGTGCATTCAAATTTAGCAAACCGATGAATGCTGATGGTAGCTTCCCCTGAAATTATCCTATCCTATCCTATTTATCTGTGGTTGTGTTGCTGCAGCGGCATATCCAGCCCAGACGTCTGGGGGGGGGGAAGAGTATTTTATTGTCCGGGGTATAAGTTCACATTTTGTAGGCCGGTTTAACTAAAAAAAAAACCTTTGCTGCTATTGTTGGCATGCCGAAAAATTGGTGGTAGAAAGCACGGAAATCCCCCATAAAATCAATTATTTTATGTTGAAAGGAAATGAAAATATCTCCAAAACTGTAGTATTTACGGAAACCAAAATCTGAAAACCGCATAAAAATAGCTGCTTTACTTCTAAAGTTATGATTTTTTTTTATATATTTTAACGTTGTTTCAAATAACTCGGAAACTAAAGCTCCCCCGAATTGGGACTTTACAACAAAATTTGTAGTACATGTCCATGAAAACTTAAATCTGAAAACCGTATATCGCTATTTGCTTTTGTTCCAAATTTACAGTTTTTTTAAAACATTTTATCCCCCTTTTCCCCCCTTCAACCCCCCACCACCCTACCCAAAAGTTAATCAGTTCATGATCAGCCGATAGAGAATTTTTGTACCAGTTTTTGTTAAAATCGATTATGGCGTTCTTAAGTTATCGTGTATACAGACAAGACAAAGACAACAGTTCGACAGACAACTTTTTTTTTTCGTCGATTAAGGTGTTTTGGAACCTTAGTAAGTCATTTTTTATAAAATTATATTGACAGGCAGACAAACCTCAAAAAACAAATTATTTAGTTTTTTTTTTAGTTTACATCTTCTTAAAAATAAGAAAATATGAATCCATAAAGGATCTGAAACCTCCTTAGCTTACTAGGAATTCCAAGTAAAAAATAACTTTTTAACAGAAGCTTCTGCGAGATTTTGTTTTATAACATGAATTTTATTAACAAAAGATCAAAACATCTTGGGTGGAAATATCGAAAATTCAAACCTGGATGAGCATCCGACAAGGAACACACAAAGGACCAAAGCGAAAAGAGAAATTATTAAACGATGTTTCGCCTTGGACAACCATACATCATTAAACATCATCATACATTTTGATTTCCAACTTTGAATCACTCACAAATAGGCATCGTTCCGCACTGGTACTTATCTAAGTTACCTGATACGGAGCATAATCCTATTGGAAATATTAACACGCCAGGACGAATCCGTCGCCAACAAATCTCAATGTTCGCGGTGGTAGGAAGCGTTATCTAATTCCCTTTCCTATGTCTATGGGTCCGTGTAGCGTTAATAAAAAAACCGGATTTTCCTACTTGAAATGGTATGAAACGTATCCATTTAAATTGTGTAAATCAAAACGCACTAATCGACAATAAATATTTCAATGTAAACGTATAATTTTCATAGTCGATTTGCCAACTAAATTGAAATTTAATCATTTGTATTGTATGGATGTATTGTTTGCTCAGCGTAGTATATTTTGCAATGACATATTAAATTTATCGGTTACTGTTTAAGAGCTGTGACTAGAGTATATTGTTCATACGAGGCGTTTGCCTAGTATTTTGCTTAATTTTTCGAATCATAAATTTGTTAAAACTGACAAAACAAAGACAGTTCCTGTTTGGTTTTTGAACCAGTCAAAATAACAGTAAAGATAACAACATATCATCCTGACCAAAAATCAACTGGTGTGCCTGATCTGATTCTTGCCTAAAAGTTCAGCACGAGATGCAGTCAAGACAATTATTTATATGAAAAAACAAGAGTTTTTTATACTTCAGTGCAAAATGAACTTCTTGGATATCTATTGCTCACCTTGGACAACGCCGGTCGGTACTCGACAGAAATTCTCTCCGCTTGAGCCGTGATATTTGGCACATAAGCGTGACCGAGGTTCTCTGTTGTTGTGGTACACCTAGCTGACGAGTCCCTAATAAGGACAAAACGGCGTAATCCTAGAGAGATGGGTAAATCGATCATTTTCTACAGAACGTATCGATCAGTGATTCGTTTCTAGAATGATCGAATCTTTTGAATCGATCATTGAATCAATCATTTGAAATGAAATTAACGAAAATGGTGACCAAAAAAAAGGTCTATTCAGAATGCAACTAAATACGAAATTCTTGAGACCAAAAAATCTATTAGGGTGCGAAAAAAAGCAGAGCATTTTTTATTGTATAAAAGGAATCTTAACGTAATACCTATAACCAAAAAAACGAAATGGTAATCACGGTTTTTGTATTTTTCAACAGCCCCGATTCCTGATTTTGATAATCCATAATTTTCATACAGTTTACTCCGCGCGCAGGAATTCGAATCAAAGGAACGAATGAACTAAACGATCGACCTATTTCCAACTGATTCAGTGTATAGTTTATTGACTGTCTCTTTGAAGATCCACTTACGCTGCTCGTTGCTTTCATTCAACCGATTGAATCAGTATGTCCGTCTGTGTCTCTTTGCGTTGAGTTTCATTTAATTCTCTCCGTCAGTCAGTCAGTCAGTCATTTGATCCATTCCGATTTGATTCACTCGTTTGATTCACTCTGTCTTCGTCAGTTATTTGACTCATTTGACTGATTGAATCATATCGAGCAAACATGATTCGGTCATTAAATACTCCCAAGTGATTCGATCATAGTGAACGAATCGTTCACGAATCACACATCTCTAGTTTGTTTGTTAATTATTTATATCACTAAATATCCGTTGTACGCCAACTATCCATGGTTTAGCCCTGGAAGCCTGCCTCTTTCGCAAAAGAACAGATTTCTCTGGGCTGCAAACTTCTTACATCGTACGACGCTCTTGATCTGGGAGTCGGACACTTGAGCAGGACATGCAAGGACAATTCTTCGTCCTCCATGCACCATCGACACTCTAAGTTCTTGGCGATTCCTAGCATCTCTAAGTGCTTGCTAAGGCGACAGTGTCCTGTTAGAAGCCCTGTTGCTAGTCTCACATCCTTTCCTGTATGCTATTCCAGAGCTCCTCAGAGCGCCTATCTAAGTCACTTTTCCAGCCAGTATGACTTGGCATGCCGGAATACCTAGTATGGGTTCCGGACCTACCGGATCGATTAATGATCCTTGTCTAGCCAATCTATCGGCGTCTTTATTTCGGGGACACCTTCATGTCACGGGACCCAGAGGAGATTGACCTTGAAAAAAAAAACTTCCAAATCAGTTACTTCAACCGAAAAGAAACCAAAAAACAAAAGATCAAAAGATCTTGGGTGGAAGTAACGAAAATTCCAACTTAGATGAGCATCCCACAAGGAAAACACAAAGGACCAAAGCGAAAAGAGAAATGATTAAACGATGTTTCGCTCTGGGTAACCAGCGTGAGCTCATCAGTGGTTTCACTGATCACCCTCCCCATACATCATTAAACACCATCATACACTTTGATTTCCAACCTTGAATCACTCACAAATAGGAATCGTTCCGCACTGGCACTTATCCAAGTGACCTAATACGGATTCGTCCTGGCGTGTTAATATTTCCAATAGGATTATGCTCCTAAGGCAATTAAAACAAAAAAGAAGTGGTTAATCGCCCACCTCTCTGGTGGTAGTGAAAGTGTGCCGGTCCCTTAACCACAATTTTGAGGATGGAAAAACGCGCATATCAGAAAAAATTCTTCTTCTTAATCCAATTTGTAAGAAACTTTTTCAAACACGAACATAATATTTAAAGGGACTGTTTTTAAGACAATCCTACTTGTCGTCCAGGAGTATGGATGAAATCTTCCATTGATTCTAATACAGTTTTTTTTCTGTGTGCCGTTATGCCTATTTCGTTTAGCTCCCCTTATTTTCGCTGAATTAAAACCTCCCTCTTATTGGTGGTCCAAAATGCTCATAAAATAAACGATGGCCCTGTAGTTTTCTGTGCATCTAAATTAGCCAAATTATAGCCAATATTGATTAAATATCGTCTATATAGACGTTAAATTAATTGCGAACAATACTAGACCACACATCACGCTTTATAATTTCACTTCAAATTACCAAATAAATTATTTATTTTATAATACTGCTGCTTGGGCACATAGAGCCCAGTTGGGGTCATAAATTTTCCATGTTCATTTGATGGTGGGTTTTAATTTGGACGTGGAGCCGGAAAATTGACATTTTTGTATTTACTAAAATCTCTCAATTTTATTTGGTTTTAAATTTTTCAGTACAGTGGAGTCAAAATAATAAAAACCTTTACATAAAAAGGCTTAAAAATAGGAATTTTTTATTATTGAGCCACAAAAAATAGAATTAATAACAACAAAATTCTAATATAATTTGCCATTTATTGCCAATAAAAAATTATGTCTAGGGGAGCGGCCGCGAATTAATTGATCATGCATTTACCAATAGACAAAAGAGTAGCTACGAGAAAGACCGTGCTGAGGATGTGACCGTCTTCTGGTAAAAATAAAATTTAGATGCAGAACTTCGCGAAATAATGACTAACAGAAGCAGCCAACGGGCACAGATACCGAAATGCTTAGACAACCAAAAATTATGCTGCGACAAAAAATATCACTGATAGATACAGACAAACATAGAGATAAAGATACAGACAATCTAGACGTCAAGAAAAAGAACGAAAGAGCAGAATGATACAATAAAAAATATAAGAGGATGAAAGAGTTAAAGCACAAAAGATCAACCAAAGAAAAAAAAAACAATCTTTGAAGGAACAAGGCGCAAAGCAGACAAAGTATGTCGAAGAGCAAAAACATAATACGAGAATGATAGAATACAAATAATGAGAGAAGATCTTAAAAGCAATGATCCAAGAGAAGCGTACAGACTTCTGCGGTAACTAAGAGAAGAATATAAATTACGAACAATCTTACTCAGAAATGAAGAAAAGAAGGGCAGATAAAAAGCGATCTAGAAGAAATAAAGTTAACCGGAAAAACCTACTAAGGATACAGGAAAATAAAATAGATATACCGACCTGGAAGAAGAAGAGAAAGAGATAGGATCCCGAACGTTAGAAGAGGTCAGCCAAGCAATAAGAGCGTAAAAAAAACAATAAACCCCTGGAATTGAGAACCTTCCGTCCAAATTATATAAATGAGGCGGAGAGCACCTGACAGCATACACAAAAATTGGAGAGCGGGGATAATCTGGGCAATATATAAAAAAAGGAGTAACGCTTTTGTGCTCAGCCTACAAAATCTCCACATTCATGCAAACAGATTGTCAGCAAATTTCAAAACGGATTTAGACAAGAAAACTCCATAATAGACTAACAATTCACACACGTCCACAACATCTTTGTTGATTTTAAAGAGGCCTACAACTCCATGGAGAGACACATACCCCCCAAATACATCCGACTGGTAAGAGCAATAATGAAATCAACAACAGCAAGTGTACGAATTCAAAACAAAATCACCGAAAACTTCGATATAGTCAAAAACAGGGAGGTGGAATGGCCCCGACCTTGATTAATTTGGCTTTTAAATATGTGATTAGATAGCTGAACGTTGAAAAAGAAAACCTACTAACAAATAAATCAGTACAGCTAGCAGCCTACGCAAAACGCCCGAGGAAACGAAAGTTTACACACAACTGAAAAGAGAAGCCAGAGATTATATAGTTCTTCTGTCAAATAATATTTTTTATTTATACCACTTGTTATTATAAATGTCCCGAATTTTAAATTTAAAGAAAAAATGACTTATCATTATTTTAACTATGTAGCATGAAACAGATAGCATGTCGCGGTTGCATATTTGTGAAGGACTGTAAATTTGTTCTATAGGTAACTGATTGAAAAGGTATATTTTTTATTTAAATTCCCCCTCTCGACTTTTAACTTTTTCGTGATGATTTATAATTCTGTGCGTAACCAAATTATATTCTCTTTTCAAATCGGGGCTTTCAAAAGGATTAAAAGATTAAATATTAACCTGCACGGTGAGCTTCTTTTTTTAATCCAGTTTATTATTTATATGACAGATTCTGATTATAATGCGAAGTTATGGAGTTAATTTGTTAGAGTAATTAGGAGCACTTAATAAATACCTACGTCAAAAACCATCACCAGTTTTATTAAATAATTGATTGACAATAAGCTGCGCAAGTGCGGAAAATTCATTTTTTCCACACTGCCCAAAACCGCACGAGACTACTTGACCGAAACCCGACGACAACGGGATCAAAAAACGCTGCATTGCTGGGAAATCAACATCATATGGAATGGACAGAGGCAATGATCGTCGTGAAGGAGAAAAATCTATTGAAGCGGAAGTTCGTAGAAATAGCATTCATACAGAGGAATCAGAATGTATTTTCTCAACAGGGCGTTACCATACTTTTCAAAGGTAATAGATTGAAAATATGAAAGGGCGGAGCCAACTAAGTGTAAACTTTATAGTTCACTGAACACAGGTTAGTTTTATGGTTCACTAAACACATGCTAATATATAAGATTAGGTAGCCTTAGTTTTTGTCAGTATTCACCTGATGACGATTGCAGATACACAAGCATTCGAAACGTTGCGAAAAAGAAAATCTAAGTTCGAAACTCTAGTTTACTCTGAAGTTCAATATTGTTTTACCACCTTCAAACAACAGTACTTACGATATTCTTACAAAAAAGAAGAAATAGGTTATAGGCGCTAAATTTTAGCATTTTTTCCACGATGTGCAAAATCCTGAGATGGCGCCCTCCCCTTATCTAGCCTAACCACTCAAATTTTTTAATCCTGCAAATATTTTGTTAAAGCTTCCTAATAGTGCACTCGTTGCCTTGAGTAGGGCTGTGTATGACTCTATTACAAATGGTTGGTTTCCTCTCTGCCTGAAATTATCAGTTATAATTCCTCTCCATAGGGATGATGATCCTAGTATTCCCTCCAATTTTCGATGTATGTCTCTTTTGGCAACCTTGTCAAAGGTCGTTGAGAAGATTAAAAAACGAATGTTGGAACATTTGCATAACTTTGGGTTAATAACACCTAAACAGTATGGAATCCAGGCAGAGAGAAGCACCCATGACGCTATATTCTGGAAAGGGTGTTTTCAAATCTTAATAGAGATGAGGCTGTGGTAGTGTTTTGTGATCTATCGAAAGCTTTCGACTGCGTGGATCACAGACTACTTCTAAAGAAGTTAGAACGATATGGTTTTAGAGGGTCGGTGTTGTCGTGGTTTGAATCATATTTAAGTCACCGAGGTCAAGTAGTTATCTCTGGTTCAAGGTCTTCGCCTCTGAATATAAATTGTGTCGGACCGCTGTTATTTTTAATATATATATTAATGATCTTGTTCTTTTGGGAATATCTGGAGTTTTCAAGTTATTTGCAGATGATACCTCCTATCTGTGGTACGACAAAGATATCAATGTTTTAAGAACAACCATTTTACGGGACCTTCTACTAATTAAGAAATGGTGTGATGCCAATCGCCTCTGCCTTAACATTGGAAAAACAAATATATTGGGTTTCAAATGTGAGATGCAGAATGTTATTTTTTTGGATGTTCACATCGATAGCCATTTAAAGTTTGAAAATCACATATTCAAGCTGTCTGTGGTTGTTTTCCTATTAGGTGTATAAGGGGTGAGTTGGGGCAAGATATGGCAAGAACTGATTTGTTTGATTCACATCTGAGATACGGTATTCATTTTTTTTTTGGGGGGGGGCAAGTCAATATTTGCTCAACATGATTTTTGTTCTACAAAAAAAGGCTGTCCGATTTATTGCTAAAATTCACCAACGAGAGCCGTAAGCTTCATTTTATAAAACAAAAAATCTTAACGTTAACGTCGCTGTATATTCTTGAGATAGCAAGTTTGACTTTTAAGAATAACAGAGATGAAATTGCTTTAAAATCTAAGATCGACTCAAGACGAAAATGGAGCTACCATTGCCAATACCAAAAAGTAGCCTAACTCTCTTATTTATGAAGGACGTAAAATATTTACTCATATGCCAGTTGAAGTTAGAAACGCTACCTCATTAAAACAATTTAGAAAAAAACTTAAACATATTTTACTGAAAAAAGCTTACTATTCCTTGAATGAATTTTATGGTGACTCTTTTTAATCTCGTTTGTCTCTTTGTTAATTGTATTATTTATTAAAAGTATCTGTATTTTTTTTTATTATAGTTGTGTTTTATTTTGTTTTTTAATGATATATTATATATTTTATTATATATATATACTTGTTCGTTTTGCTATCTTGCTTGTTTGTTAATGCGTAGTTTGTTTTTTATATTTGTAACTTAATATGTATTTTCTTTTATTATAACAATAAATTACTAGAATTTTGTTTTATCATAGATATAAATTACTTTATTAAATTAGGTAAATATATAGGTTAACTAATTATTATTAGGTTATAATATGTTACTACACACATTTTATTAATTATTAAGTAGATTTACGTGACAAACTTTTGAAACAAAGTTTTCTTATTAGAATTTTAAGTGTTCTTGACAACAAAGTATTGATTGAATTGAAATGAATTGAATATGTAAGTCTAAAAAATAGGTATACTAAAAGAAACCACAGAAAAAATTTATTTAAAAACTTTATTTTTGAAGAATTTTAAACACACGTCGATTTAGGAACAAAAAGGTAGCTGAGATAGGTGTGCCAATAAAAATATAAACTTATTTACAAACAAATACCTCTACCTAAATTGGGTCAACCCTAAAAAAATTACCTAACAAAAAAAAGTTTTTCTAACTTTCATTTCAGGAAACTGCCTTATGATTTCTGTAAAATAGGTTTTCTCACATATCTCGTGTGCTACTGCAATAATAGCCAGACCAGTTCCTGTGAGCGGTAAAAGGATTTGGATGGCTATACTTAAATTGGGAGCAAAACTCAATTTTGTCATAAATTAAAGCACGTTTTTAGGAGTTTTTTTTCGCTTAAAAGAGAAGATACAATGACAATTTCGTCAGCTAACTCTAAGCCATTTATATCACTATTATCTTGGTAAGTCAAGACGTTTTCAAGTATTTTGGAGTATGCTATTATCTGGCTTTTGGGTACTTCTTTTTGATCTATAATAGGTTCGTCTTCGTTTTCATAATCAAAGTTTACAGTTGATGCACCAGCAGTTGATCAAATTGATTTTCTCTTAAATTGAGAAAAAAATTCTGGAAATTCTTTAAGGCCTCAGTGTAAGAAGAAATATCATAATAATTTTTTGTTTGCTTACAGGGTTGACGTGGTTTTTTACAACAGCATAACAAATAATAACAGAATAGAAAAATTTTAACTGGTATTTTTTTTTACTGGGACTTTTCATCCATTATAGGATCAATGTCCAGTGAACTGGTTAATTTGCGTAAGTGAACCAGACGCTTTATCTCTGATTGCAGCATCACTATTTGGATCGTGCTTTGCGTACAGGGAGAAGTCGATCGCGCTCTATCGCTGATGTAGCGTTTCAGGGCGCTGAATTTTCCACGAACAATCGCAGGGGGGCGTTCGATAATAATAAATTATAGGTACCCAGTAAATCATCAAAATTATTTATTTAAAATTAAATCTATACTGCCATGGCTGCTCTTCTTAGTGACTAAGCAAATAAAAAGCTAATATTTTATTTTAAATTGATAAATGTATTTTTCTTAACTCTCTATGACGCCCCTAAAATTTGGCGCCCTGTGCAATTGCACACTTTGTACATGCCTAGAGCCGGCCCTGATCGAGTTCTTTTGAATTTTAAAGGCTTCTCGAACTCACCGACATGAAATGTCAGATGATTAACGTCGTATGTCATTTGTCAGAAAACTAATATCACCTGTTGAAATTACAAACTTGTCCAAATTGACCTGCAACGATCATATAAAAGCCGATAAAACGATAGAGCGTAAAATCCCTTTAAATATCTAGATGAGTGTATCGGGTTGATTTGAGCCGACATGTTAAACTGGAAATAAACGATTCAAAGGTTAATACCCGCACAAAGCCAACAAATTTTAAGGGCCGAAATTAATAGCCCTGGATAATTTCTAATCCCTCTGAAAAAGGGGTTTATAACTGTATATATTTCGTTATTGGATTAAAAGGTGAAAAGTAAATATATTCTTGAACATAATATGATCAGAAAAATTTTTAAATTGTTTAAACTCCAAAATTTATTAAGAGAATGAAGGAGCAACAAGCTATATACAATTTTTGAAAAACCATATACCAATGTACCAAATAAAAAAAAAGTCTTAGTTCAGCAGCGGTCTAGGGGATGTGTCGGTGCCAGTATATGCCTGTTTCATAGATTATGTGAAAGCATTTGATCGAGTGCAACACGAAAAGCTCATAGAATCGCTAAAAGATGTTGCTCTAGATGATCAAGATCTAAAGATAATCGCTATTCTATACTAGATTAGACTGCCCAAATCAAGGTTGTTGGTGTCAACTCTCCGGAGAGGTCCAAATAAGAAGAGGTGTGCGCCAGGGTTGTATATTGTCTCCGCTGTTGTTAAATATCTATGGTAACAAAATAATGGAGAATGCACTTCGTAACTGCGAAAAGGTTCTGACAAATCAACAACACGCTGGAAGTCCTGCAAGAGTTGTTGAATCAAATTACTGCCAAAAGTCCGTAATTCGCGCTTAACTTAAATGTTGGAAAAACAAAATGGATGGTAATATCCAAGGAAAAGAACATCAGAGGCATGTTGGAACTAAATGGCAGCAAGTCAAACGCGTAGATTCATACAAATACTTGGGTTGCCTCCTCAATGAGAACTGGGACAACATGCAAGAAGTTCAAGAATTGAACATGCCAGATCGTCTTTTTTTTATATTTTATATTATGGCATGGAAGCATAGACACTGACTGAGGCTATGTGCAAAAAGTTAGAGGCATTCGAGATGTGGTGTTATCGTAGAACACTAAGGATATCTTGGAAGAACAGAGTAACTAATGTGGATGTTTTGCTTAGAATAAATGAAGATTTTGAAGTTTGATTTACCATCAAAAAACGAAAACTTGAATATTTGAACCATATTTTGAGAAATGAAAAACATAAACTTTTAAAATTGATAATAGAAGGCAAAATTGAAGACAGAAGAGGTCCGGGTCGTAGACTTGGCATGGCACTTGAAGAAGAAGATTCAAAGATAGTAGTTTTTACGACTAGCGGCTAAAATAGTGGTTTTTATACGGGGGTTAGTTTAAATAACAAGTGCAGCAAGTGATTTAAAAAAACAAGTACAAAAGCACAGCTTATCCTAGAGTTTTTAACATGATGTTTTTCGTATGTACCTTTATCAAAACAACATTCAATGAATGACACAAGAGTATATATCATCGCGGTTTTTTTAATCTTTTTCGATTTTAAAATTTGCACCTACTATATCGACAGCCCAGGAAAATCTAATCTTTTGAAAAAGAAGCATGATTCAAGGGCTAGAGCGGAGATAGTAGGTATGCAACGGGCTCAGTAAGGTGGCCTACGTACATGAAAATTTGTCCTGCCCGCATTTTCCATTTATTTATACTATGGCGTTGCATTTAAGAGGACATGCAATCTTACCATAATCAAAGACATCCCGAATAACCCATTCCAGATGCAACCACAACGTTGCGATGTGACGTTGTGGCAAACGTTTTACCAACCCTATTTTACACCAATTTGGTAGTAGTAGTAGTAGTGGATGGGCGGCCGACCCTTTTTGCTATACCCCCCGTGCCCGGTAGACTTTTCTCCTCAGCAGCCCGCCGTTATATAGGTTGACCCGAAAATCGACGTCCCGGTTTCGCTGGTCGAGGTCGCCGTCGGAGTATTCAGATGCATCTCTTTGGAGTGGTCCTGCTACCCGAAGGTGGTACCGCCTCTTCTAAGTCACCCTCTGTCCACTCCCGCTACCAAATCTGTCGGAGTCCAGCCGCATCCCATGGAGTCCGGATCTCGGAGAAGTCCAGGTCGTCCTTTTTTGGGTCACCGGCTAGTCTCCTCTAACCAGTTTGGTGGGGTCCTCGGCCGTCCACCTTTGAGTCCCGCAAAGTTTACGGTGCAGTGTCAACCGTGCCGCCTACTTCTACCTCGTTTGTTGTTACTCTATGCACAACGTCACCTGCGGAGCCGCTGAGAAGTGGGGCCGCCCGTCGTCGTCTTGAGTCGCATTCGGTGTTGTGTGAAGCGATGTGTACTTGCCGAAATCCAATCTTGCGATTTCCACGATAAGTTATTCACTGGGAGCTACTTTAAAGTGGTGCATAATCTGAAAATTGATGAAGTGGAGCCTGTTCCATATTCACGGGAAAACGAGGGTCAGTTCCATTGGCTGCCAACTTGGTGGTATTAACTGTTGAGGCCTATCTTGCATCTTGTTCGATAAGTCATCAGCGTCTAGAAGACGAAGTAAATGTTGCTCGGAGCTTGGTGGGAGCAAATTCCCTGTACTTGAATCGGCCGTAGGATCCCATTGGCGCATTCTGCGTTTTCGATGCCGCCAGAAAAGTATTTAAATATGATTTATTTTTTATTTATAAGAGCCTTTGAAGATTTTATAATAAATAAATCAGTTATAAAAAATTTAATGAAAAATAAAAAAGTAAGCTTGTGTATTGTTTTTATGACAACTGACAGATTCATGGTGCATAAAATAGACCTATTTCCGTACTACTACCACATAACGATCCGACAACGTAAACTTGACCAAGAATCACGTAGGAGTTACGAGGTGTACCCTTTAACGTATATTGGTCATTATTTTCAGTGCATCCAGGAATTGACCTCGGGGGAGGATGGGGGGTTAAGGATGAATAATAAAAAAGGGGGGAGGGGTGAACCCCGCCCCTCGGTGCGCCACTGTTATTTTGACACCAAAATAATTACGAAATCTCATTCGTAATACGAAAATGTTAACAAAATTAATGTTACGAAAATAACCAATTTCTCCACCAACTAGACCGTAAATATTGGTTAAGTTTTTAGTCATCGCAACCAGTAGGTCATACACTTGTTAGTTGGAATAACTGATAAGGTATTACAAATGCTAATAGACCTCACATTTACCTCAAAAAAGCTTATAGTCCTAATAAAAACTGATAAACAGCAGGTGTGTTTTTTATGAGATTCAATGCGGTTTTTTTGGCAAGGTACCTTTCGACTATTTTTGTCAGCTTTATTTTCTTCAATTTTTAATAACATTTTCGGTTGTAGTTTAGTCGGCTCCATAACCTAATACACGTTTTGTCATTTTGGCTTCATAATTTATAATCTCCCTTGAGCCGACGATGTTAGCTTTTGTGCGCCCTAATTAGCGGTCTGGCTCGAGGGAGCGACAGATGTGTGCGCCTTGCAAAGCACAAACATAGGATCTCTACTTATTAATGTACAAAGACAAAATTTTGGATACATTTTTATGAAAAACTTCCCTTGTTTCCTAACTTTTATTAAAAATATTTTCTACTGCTTCAGAAATTTAATTCTGAAAATGCCTTTTAAGGCTATAGTTTCTCCCCAGATTTTAAGTAAAAAAAAGTACAACTGGCAACGCCTTCTGCTTTAACTTTTTAATTTTTTGCCGGGGTGTACAGGGAATTTTGCAGGGGTAATCATTTTTAAATGCTTAAGAAAAATATCTGAAGGGTTTTTCAAAATTCCCTTTTTTTTCTTCAAAATAAAAGCTCTGGTGCTCTCATATATCACGAAAGCCTCAAAATAATTGCGGTTTAGAACAAACCCTATTTACAAAAAAAAATAGAGAAATACTCACAATTTTCTCTGGATTACATTTTTCCTTTTTATATTTCCGAAAATAAAACCTAAGTTTCCTTTTTTCTAAATGCCTGTGCACTCCGGAAGAGAAAACCGATCAATCAATCACACTTCATTGAATTTGGAAGACACACGTAGTTCAAGTGTTGGCCGATAGATCGGAGAATTTAAACGATTCGATGGTAACTGCAGGTGTTTTGTCAACAAACTTTAAATCGGGCCGCAGTGGGACAGAAGAGTGTTTATAGTGTTTATCTTTCAAAAATGTATTTTCAAAAACATTGTTCTAAAACAAATATGAAACCACTCCGCGTGTGGAGTCGCCCACCGAAAAAACCCTAGCGCAGCGCGGGCATTACCCCGAGTCTATCAAAGAACTAAGAGAACTTTACTGGCTCGCTGGGTTTACTAGGAATTCGCATAGAAACATTCGGTGCCCATAACCCCACATAATTTTGTTTTTATTTTGATTCAATCATTTTTTTTAAATCTAAATTATTGCGGCATAGTAATGTGCAAGTGTACTAGTGAAATCTTGGAGTGCAAAGGATAGATTTTAAAACCTCAGTTTCAAAAGCACACGGATACTTGAGTACTAACGAAACAGGTTAGTAAAGCTCCATTTAAAGGTTGGAAAGACTCTTGCTAGTCGTTGACGCTCCTGTTTAAAATAGAATACGATTATTTCGTATAGCGCCAGTAGCCGATTTGCATGCTTTTAAGTTAACCTGTTGTCGGTATCAGCTAGCGGGAGTGTTTCCAATTGAATTATAAATGCACCTGTAAATGCAACCTTAAACATTACGCCCAGTTACTTTAATACGTAGTTGGGTAGCGTTTTTTTTAGCAGGTAATTCTGCAATAAATGGTTTTCTTTTCTTTTAGTATTTTACTTGGTTTATTAGCGGCGTAGAACGCGAAAAGTCAAAATTAGTAACCTAACCCCAAATTTTTAAGCCGGTGCTAAAAAATCTCTGATGTCCCACTGTGGATAAACATAAATAAAGTCTCCGCGTTGCCATGGAAAACAAATTCAATGACGTAAAATTTTGCAATAAAATCAGGTCGACATAGTTAAATTGATTTCCCGTAGAGTGTTGCTAAAAACAATTCCCCAGATTGTAACTACGACCTTAAATCCGTTTTGCGCAAATATATTCATAGCTTTTTTTGGTACTAATTTGTTGTTACCTATAGAAATTTAACCCCCCGTTGAAATTATTTGTTGCTCCATATTTTTAGCTTTGGCAGTGCAAAGTCCAGATTACATGTTAATTTATTTTAAATTTTGAAGGTCGTAGTTACAATCTGGGGAATTGTTTTTAGCAACACTGTACGGAAAATCAATTTAACTATGTCGACTTGATTTTTTTGCAAAATTTTACGTCATTGAATTTGTGGGAATAGTGGGACACCAGAGATTTTTCAGCACCGGGTCAAAGGTTACTTATTTTGACTTTTCGCGATCTACGCCGCTAAAAAAACCAAGTGAAATACTAAAATAAAAGAAAACCATTTATTGCAGAATTACCTGCTAAAAAAACGCTACCCAACTACGTATTAAAGTAACTGGATGTAATGTTTAAGGTTGCATTTACAGGTGCATTTATAATTGAATTGGAAACACTCCTGCTAGCTGATACCGACAACAGGTTAACTTAAAAGCATGCAGATTTAAAAATCACTAGCAAGTCCTTCTAACCTCTAAATGGAGATTTACTGACCTGTTTTGTTAGTATTTAGTAGTAGTAGTAGGAAGGGGGCAGCCTGCAGGCCTAGCAACTAGGCCTCTTCATGGGCCCTTTCTGCCATACCCCGTCTCGCACCCTTATCCTCCCACTCCCTCTACATTTCTTGCTCCGGACCTTCCCGCCTTCGTTACGAAGGACAGCACGTCAGCCCATCTTAGAGAGTGTAGCTCCTCCTCTTCTATTGTGGGGCACCCCACGTCTGCCACCGCTGATTCCTCTGCCCACCCACATGTTCGGCAGGCAGAGTCGTCCAACACTCTGATGCATGTCAAGTGCTTGCGCAGCCGATTATGCCCTGTCAGCATTCCTACTAACAATCCAATGTCCTTGCGAGTCTTTCCCAGGAGCCATTTAGTTGTGGCTGCATCTGGTCCACTCACGAACAGTTTGGACTGTCTGCACTCTCGCTCTTCCCTCCAGGACGACTTCTTGTTAGTATTTAAGTATCCGTGTGTTTTTGAAACTGAGGTTGAGATCTAAAAGCTATCCTTTGCAATCCAAGATTTCACTAGTACACTTGCACATAACTATGCCGCAATAATTTAAATTAAAAAAAATGTTTGAATCAAAATAAAAACAAAATTATGTGGGGTTATGGGCGCCGAATGTTTCTATGCGAATTCTTAGTAATCCCAGTGAGCCAGTAAAGTTCTCTTGGTTCTTTGATAGACTCGGGGTCATGCCCGCGCAGCGTTAGGTCTTTTTCGGCGGGCGACCGCACACGCGGAGTGATTTCATATTTGTTTTAGAACAATGTTTTTGAAAACACATTTTTGAAAGATAAACATAACCTCGCTGTACTCTATCGGCCAACACTTGAACTGGGTGTATCTCCCAAATTCAATGAAGTGTGATTGATTGATCTGTTTTCTTTTCCGGAGTGCACAGGGTTTTAGAAAAAAGGAAACTTAGTTTTAATTTTCGCTAAAGCAAGGAAATATAAAAAGGAAAAATGTAATCCAGAAGAAATTGTGAGTATTTCTCTATTTTTTCTTGAAAATCGGGTTGCTCTAAACCGCAATTATTTTGAGGCTTTTGGGATAGATGAAAGCACCAGAGCTTTTATTTTGAAGAAAAAATAATTGAGAATTTTGGAAAATCATTCAGATATTTCTGTTAAGCATTTAAAATTGATCGCCCCTGCAAACCTTCAGCTAATTCTGATGTTCAGTTTTCCCTGTGCACTCTGGAAAAAGATTAAAAAATTAAAGAACAAGGCTTTGCCAGTTGTACTTTTTTTTACTTAAAATCTGGGGAGAATCTATAGCTTTAAGTATCAGCCTACGGTCATTTTTTACCAGTTGACAACCTGGACGCTTATTCTTGACGACCCGTGGGGTAAAGTAAGCAAAATTCTCATATTCACGCGCGGGGGAACTTACTTTGACCACCTATTTCCACGGAGAAATGAATCCGCGGGGGTTAGTAGAAGTAGCAAAAACCTAGTAAATCGAGTTACTAGATTTTTGCTTTTGTTAGCTATGTTTCTAAATATTGTTCGGTATAAATAGCCGTGCAGTTTCGCTGTAGCTGACTAACTATGTAGTATTAGGTCCAGGCTAAACTATTTATAATTTACACATAGATATGGGACTATTAATTTATTAAGGGATATGTTTCCTTTGGGAAAAGAAGGCATTATAAAATCCCGTCTGATATTATTTCAGCATGTAAGTAATCCTTATCAATAAAAAATGAGACGCCGACTACCATTTTAATGAGTGGTAAGGCAGTGGTGGATACAGAAAAGAGTGCAAAGGCAGTTTTTTTTTAAATGTTTGCCTAAGCCATAATTTTTAGCAAAGGCCGTGTTCTTTTTCTTAAAGATTGGGCACCTTGGCAGAGAAAATCAAGGATCGCGTTTCTATTTCATTGAACTGAAGAGATAATTGCGTTGTTCAAGGGTTTTAACCTTAAGGTACACTCGGTTAAGTGTGACCACATTATTAATTAGTTCATTTTCGGGCATTGTTTTTTCGTATCTGTTGTAATTTAAAAAAGTTGTTCTGTTTTTTTTACAATGCCTGGACATCTAATTAGTAAATGTGAATGTCTTAACATGATTATATAAATTGTTAAAAAATAAATATATTTTTGTCAGTGGAATAGCCAGGGGGGGGAGGGTTTGGGAGTTAAAATCCCCCCCATGAGGTCCAACCCAATCTACAATAAATTAATCTTGATCAAGGGCCCCAGGGAGAGCTATAGCTCTCACACTTTTTTGACCCTTTAGTCCGGTTTATGACATATGTGTATGGTGTAATATCTTAAGTTTTAAAAATTTAACCTGCGGTGCTATGACGTCATTAATTGTTACAATTTTGGTTTAATTCTAAGGAATTTTTATCTTCAGTATTCAAAACGTGTAATAAATAGCATTGTTGGTATAATTTTTCTTAAAATTTTCATCTGCGGCGCATTTATGATTTGCAGGTCCCTTCTTGGCATCTAAGCCAATCTAATTTTTCAAAAGTATTTTACAAAAAACCCAAGAGATCAAAATTTTTTTTTTGCCAAAATATTCACCTGCGGCGCTATACGAATATTAAATATTGTTAAAATTTCATTTAATTTTAAGCAATTTTCTTATTAACAACATTTGAAACACGCAAAAATAGCATTTTAGTGTAATTTTTTTTAAATTTTTGTCTGTGGCGCATTTAAAAGATAATTTTGAAAAAAATCTGCGAATGAGATTAGATGAGACTTGCTTTTGAAAATACGTATTTTTTTATCGTATACACTAACTCAACACCTAATAAACCATCCCCCTCCCCTCCCTACAGTTCACGAGCTCAAGCAATAGGCCCCTACCTAATTTTTAAAAATTTGTCATAGATAGCTAGTTCATTTTTATTAAATGACGAAACCAATCAATCAATTTCTGACTACGCCATTGTTTTTGTTAAATTTCGTTCGTGAGTCTCACTTTCCTGCCAAGTTGAGGCTAGTGGGAGTTGAGGCAAGTGGGACTCTGGTCTATGGTTTCTCCAGATATAGTTGTCTCTAGTGAGAAATTAAGGACAAGCATGAAATTTTAGAAAAAAAATCATAATCCATTATTAATTAAAACTTAGAAAAAATTAAAATTATATCTTCTGTCTTTAAATGGATCTGGCTTATTATGTCTATAGAGACTACGGAGTTCATTTCTTCTATGTCTGGCCAAAAAAAAAGGATTTTCTTGTGTTTTAGGAATAATACGAGCCATCGCTTTTCTCTACTTTTGATCTACCCAATAAACCTTTCAATTTCCAGCCTCAGTCTAAAATCATTTTTTAGCCATATGCCACATCGCTTTTTTACCTTGTAAAAATAAAATAATTTCATAAGTGTCTGGGTGATAAGTTCCCTTTTATTAACAGTAAAATTTCGTTTATGACCATATCAGCTCGCAAAGGCAGGAAGAAAAACTTTTATGGACTTCTACAATTTACGATCAACAGCTGGTAACGTTTACACGTCAAAGCTGAAACTGCTTTACGGGCGTTTCACGCATCGCGGGCCGCATATTCTCAAATTAAATAATTTGTGACAGTTATTACTATTTAGACTTAAACAAAAGCAAAGAAGAAATATATCCATTATCTTTTGGTTTTAACCAAAGAGCAAAAATCTGAATAGAGAGGACACCTAATGATAAATTTGCGACCCAGCTCAACTGACTTGAAAACCAAGTGGTGCAGCTATCGTTTTTTTTAGTTCTTGGCTTGGAAACTTGGTGCGGTACTTTCGCTTTCAATCTTGCTTATTTTTATCGATCCAAAGCAGTGGTGGCGCACAGGAAAATCGTATTCTTATAGACAAGTTCCGCGTTGGGAACTACCTATGATATCGATCGCCCGCGTTACGCTGCAGATAACAGACCCGTGCCGGTAGAGTCACAGGTGGCGACTACAGATGGAGTCGATCGACCCCCTCTCCGACGAAATTACATACCAACTTCTCCAAAAATAATGCCCTGCGGCGCCAGTTTTTTTCTTTTATTTTAAATTAAACATTACTCTTTTGCAAAATTTTGTCTTCGGCGGTCAAACTAAAAAAAAAATTATAATCAGGTGTTAAATAATTTGTGACAGTTATTACTATTTAGACTTAAACAAAAGCAAAGAAGAAATATATCCATTATCTTTTGGTTTTAACCAAAGAGCAAAAATCTGAACAGAGAGGACACCTAATGATAAATTTGCGACCCAGCTCAACTGACTTGAAAACCAAGTGGTGCAGCTATCGTTTTTTTTAGTTCTTGGCTTGGAAACTTGGTGCGGTACTTTCGCTTTCGATCTTGCTTATTTTTATCGATCCAAAGCAGTGGTGGCGCACAGGAAAATCGTATTCTTATAGACAAGTTCCGCGTTGGGAACTACCTATGATATCGATCGCCCGCGTTACGCTGCAGATAACAGACCCGTGCCGGTAGAGTCACAGGTGGCGACTACAGATGGAGTCGATCGACCCCCTCTCCGACGAAATTACATACCAACTTCTCCAAAAATAATGCCCTGCGGCGCCAGTTTTTTTCTTTTATTTTAAATTAAACATTACTCTTTTGCAAAATTTTGTCTTCGGCGGTCAAACTAAAAAAAAAATTATAATCAGGTGTTAAATTTCTGAAAAAAATGTCTTTGTCCCTTTTGGGGAAGACTTCCCATGGTGGACACGGTTACATCAAAACCGCCTCTTTTGCATTAGGAGAACAGAACCATTGGAGGAATATCCAAGGAAATTTGTCATATGAGACCATCAGTTGTCACATACCTTCTCACATATTCTGATCTCCTAATCATTAAAACTTGGTACAGTTTGCGTGTTTTGCTGCAAATGTTTGTTTTTTTTATAGCAAAATTGAGGTAACCTTAGATAGTAAAATATTGAAAAAATAAATAAAAAACACTTTTTTTTATACCTTCATCAAAAACATGATTTTAGTAACTGTCTGCAGATAATTTTTTTTTGGTTACCGATGCAAAAAATTTTTTTTTTTTGATCACGGGTGCAAAAAAAGATTTCTGTCCGTTTTCTAACCAAAGTTAAAGAGAAATAGCGGAAAATAGTAATATTGAAAAAATATAATTATAATTAAGCCATTTCCGCCAGTTTTCACCAAGGATTTACGAAAAAATCATTTAAAAATATGATCAAAATATCCAATTGTCAAAGATTAAAATGTCGCGACAATGAACGTCACCGAGTAAAAAGTAAGGTGACCAACTCCTAAAGGGGCAACACCGGGACACTCCGGCCATTCAATGTATTGTATATCATGTACTTTTTCTTATATGCACCCCTAATAATATTAAGATATATTTTCCAAAATATATATTAAAGAAAAATAATATAATAATAAGTTTCAATTCAAATTTGTAGATGGCAGAGAACATCTGCTTTTTTAATTGCAGTGATTTTAAAGTTACAAAATACAGTGGTATCAAAACCGGAGCGAACTGGAACTTTTGCTGAAAAATCGGGACTATCCGGGACGGATTTTTTCCCCGGGACAAATGGTTAAAAATCGGGACTGTCTCGGCCAAAGCGGGACGGTTGGCCACCTTATAAAAAGACACATCGCTATGCAAACGATTGTTATTTCATTTACCAGCCGCTTTGATTTATAGTGTAAAGATGGTGGGTTGCAAGAAGTTCTCTTCGTTCGAGATTTTTAAAAGTATTTTCCTATTTTTCTTGTATTTTTTTGATAAAGGTATTAAAAAAATAGTGTTAATAACTCGCGGCTAAACTGTGCTTTTTTTTTTACTCGCGCTTGTAAAAAAGCCCTAGTTTAGCCACTAGTTGTTAAAACTATTAATTTTTTACCGGAGAAAACTTAAATTATATGCTCTCCGCTTTTTCCTAAATTATTACAAGTAATAAAGGCAGAGATGCAAACCAATTTGATCTTGGGATACGCCATATACTCCCGCTCCTGATCCACTGTCCTTGTCTGTCTTGGATCCGTCGGTATACCATACCAATTTTCCTGACTGGACTAGTGATTTCTCCGTCTTGTTTTCCCAGGATAGCTGGGTCTTAAACGGCTTGTTCGTGTTGATTTTCGGAGTCATGATATCACTCCTCATCTCTAGCAGCGAGTTGGTGACAATGCTCGCAATCTTGGTATGTCCCAAATGGTTATCATACCAGTTGTCATTTCAGTCTATATTCTCCCATTCTCACCTCCGCTTTGATGTATGTATAATGGTATCCCACAATTACCAAAAAAAGCAATTAAATTGGTATACAGAAAATCTTAAAAAAGAGAGACTTGTTGAGTTTTCTTCATCAATTACTTACAAGATTTCCATCGGAACCACTTAAAGTGACAATAAGAAACTTTAATAAAGAATATAAAAAGGAACTATCATTGGCAAAAAGGAAAGCTGATGATAAATTCATAAAGGAGTCTGGAAATAGTTTCTAAAAGTAATATATCCCCTGATAGTTTTAATACTTACTTTGCCAATATAGCTGCTGAGATTATCAAAAAGTTGGACCCTTCAGAAGTATGCTTTAATCAATATCTAAACCAATTTACTATTAACCAAAATTTAAAGTTTAGTTTTAGAGAAGTCACAATAATTGAAGTGGGTGACTTTGTTAATAATTTAAAAAATAGTAAATGCTTAGATCCTTATGGCTTAAATAAGAAAATCATAAACGCTATCAAAGATATTATTATTATCCCTTTGACTAAATTAATTAATCAATGTATTTTAGTTGGTAACTTCCCAGACTTTCTTAAATTGGCAAAGGTTCTGCCGCTTCACAAGAAAGATGACATTAATATACCTAGTAATTATAGACCAATTTCTATTACGCCTATTTTTGCAAAGATATTTGAAAAAGCCCTTAAGGCACAAATTTGTAGTTACTTTGAAGAAAACAACTTGTTTGCTGTTAGTCAGTTTGGTTTTAGGCAAGGTATGTCAACAGGTTCAGCAATAAATAGACTTGTGGAACTAATTAATCTAGGTTTTGAAAGATCAGAGTTTATTTCTGCACAATTTTTAGACCTGACTAAAGCCTTTGATTGTGTATCACACAATATTTTACTGCAAAAATTAGGATACTACGGGTTTGATAAAGTAAGTTTACAACTGTCATCTTCCTATTTATCTAAAAGAGAGCAATTTGTGTCGTATGAAGGGATGGTCTCTAAAAAACTGCCAATTAACTGTGGGGTTCCACAGGGTTCTGTGTTGGGACCAGTGTTATTTTTGATTTATGTAAATGACCTTGCTCAAGTTAAACCCTCAATCGATTTCATACAATTTTGTGACGACTCCACAGTGATTCAATTTGTTTTGCAGGCCAACGAGCTTGAAAGAATTTCCTCAGAGTCCTTGTCATTAATTAAGGACTGGTTCCTGTCTAATAAATTAAGTTTAAACGAAAACAAAACTGAACACATGACTTTTACATTGAAAAACATTCATAAATCTGGTGAGACAGATCCAGAAAAACTTGTCCGTTTTTTAGGAGTTTACTTGGATGACAAACTTCGGTGGGAGGGCCATATAAATCTTTTGGTTGACAGGCTGGCAAAAAACACTTATCTTTTGAGATCATTGTCGCATATTGTCACCCAGGGGACGCTTCTGGCCTGTTACTATGGAGCGATTCATTCATTGTTAATGTATGCTTTGTTGGCATGGGGTCATTCCACGCATGCGGAATTGGCGTTTAGGTTACAACGCAGAGCGGTGAGAATCCTTTCTAATCTGTCATATCGTGCTGATTGTGTGGAGGCATTTAAAACACTAAATATTTTGACTCTTCCATGTCAATACATTTTATTGTGCTTGCTGTACATTAAGGAAAATATGCCAAAGTTCACAACACATAGTGATATTCACACAATAAAAACAAGAGGGCATAATAATGTTGTTTTACCACAACTTCGCCTGGAGAAAACCAGAAGCGGGACTGGGTACTATTGTATTAAATTTTTTAATGTGTTGCCAGTTAGAATTAGAGAACTAAATCATAAGCAATTCAAAAAAACAGTTAAATCATTTTTGATTCGAAATGCTTTCTATGATTTCCGTTCATTTTTAAATGCTGACTTCTCCGAAATATAATTTTCTTCTCTCTTTTATTTAAATTGTTTTATTGGTTAAATTTAATCTTTGTGTTCTAAAATTTTAACATGTTTTATATCAGTATGTGTTTCTTTTTATATTTTTTACAAGTGCTTGTCTTAAATTTTTTTTATTTTTTATAGTAGGTAATTTTTAAGTATTATATAAATATTTCTTACTTACTATGTAGAAGTTTTTAGTTTTTAAATGATATTTATAAGTGTGTGTCTTAAAATTCGTCTATGTTTTCTTATAGTATATATTAGGTTTATTTATTGTATTCCTTTTGACTTGTGTAAGAGTGTTACCACTCAATTAACACCAATAAAGAATGAATGAATCTAAATCTGAATCTGAATCTGTCAATGTCAAGTGGTGGGAGGTTTAGAATGGTCTCCATAGCAGCGGTTGGTGTGGTGCTCATTGCTCCCATTATGCAAATTCAGTCGCTGGAGTTTGGAGAGCTCCAGTTTTGCAGGGCTTTGTTTGGCCTTCGGCCACCATACTGTGGCGCCGTAGGTTATTTTGGGTTTTACCACCATCGTGTATAACCAACGGGTTATGTGTGGTGCAAGTCCTCAAGTTTTCCCTACAGACCTTCTGGTGGCCATTAGCGCCATTTTTTGCTTGTTAATGGCGTAAGCAATATGAGCCAGCTCCCTTAGCAACAAGTTTATTTAAAATTGCATTAAATATAAGTATGTACGCTAGTGATAAATCGATATTTGTTCAAAGCGCGAGATGTCGTTTTAATTTTAAATAAATATTACCCCGGTTCATCCTGGCGCATTCAGCATAATCAAAAACTCTGTGAATCGCATTGGCTTGCTGGTTCGATAATACCATTACGCGTCCGCTCTATTTAGATTTATATGCTCTCTGTTTTAACCCAAAATGGTTTTGGTGTGTTTGCAGAGAGTTTAGTAGAGAAGCTTTTAAACTACGAAACCTGTTCTAGTGTCTTTATATAAACTTGGTTTGTATGAATTTTACGATTCAGCACTGAAGTCTAAGCTTTAATTTCGGCATCAGCTTTATGGAGACATAAAATAATAACAGAAGCACCTCTTCTTTGGATAATAATGGAAACGAAAGTCGTTCATAATTTATTGGCTCCTGTTTTTGACTAATTATAAGTAAGTATCTACCTATCTTGTTTTCTGTTTTCAAAATAAACTTTTAAGATAGGTACATAATTATAAAATGTAAACTAAAAGATATTTATAACGTTAGATACGGATTTTTTTTTAAATTTTAGCTAGGATTTAAAACACCCGCATAAACGAGGCAATTATTTGATTTGGATGTCACGCAATGCTTTTAAAAGTTTTCAAGTAATCTCCCGTAACTTGCGGGAAATAACACAAAAAATATTTTTGGAGGGTAACTTTTTATTAACGTACCTCGCCATAAATTTTTTACTATTTACTGTTTTTTTTTTTTGAAAGCTATGACTAGGTCTGAAGTTGGAATGCAACATCCTACATATTTTTTAATATCTACAAAAAATTACCTTTGATTCGGTATGTTTCAGATACACGCGTACGTTCTATGACAAATTTTAAACTGCCTATTGCAAAACATTTACAACATATTACTGTAAATACAAAAAAGCTTTGTAGTACGTGTTCATTTACAAGAAGTTTTTGAAAAAATAACAAAGATTGCTGCACTGATTGTTCCACATTGTCCATTTCATCCATCAACGCCCAATCTTTCAATAGTGGTTCATTTAAATAAATTGATAAATAATGTGGTATATTTATTGTTATTGGAGCGTGTCCGTACATTCTTTAATGAAAATATCATTATCGCCAAACGCGTTTTGGATCATATATCTAGAAGTACGGTATGGTATACGACGGCGCAATTACAAGAAAAGCGTTCGCGCTTAGACGGTAGAAAATAATAACGAATGTTTATTAACAAACGTTGCACACACCCAAGAAGGCATAACAAGTTAGCCTGTTAGAATGCGCCGCATTGACAAAGAAAATTACACTAAAATGTCCATTTTTTTACTCAAAATTACAAAGGCGAAAACTAAAAAAAATATATACCAAAAAGCCTTTTTTTACCCAAAATTAAACCAAAATTGTAAATATAGTTGCTGCGCAGGAAAAAATGTTTGTAAATTATGCAAAAAGTCCTTAAAATATTTCTGTAGAAAATGTAAGTCTAGGTGGGGTAATTATCCCCCCGCAACTCGTGCTTGGTTCAAACAGGTATATGATTTTGGTTAACAAAGTGCTCACTGGAGTATAATGAGCGATTTGATCAGCCGTTTTATTATTTTCTATTGCATTGGTAAATTTTTCACTCGATTTGATAGGAGGAAGCAATTTTCACGAAAATATTCTTTAACGTCTCTATTATCCCACTTTGAAAGGGAAACATAATAAAGTATGGAAAGCAGTCCAAAATTATAAATTAATTTTTTGAAGTGATGGATACAATTACTTTATTTATACGGGCCTCTTAAAGCACTTTTACACCAATAAACCGTTTTAAGCAATAAATCGATTTAGCTTTAAAGCAGTTTAGTCGGTAGAACAACAATTACTTTGAAAAATTTAAAAAGGGATTTAGTGAGGGCGAATAAATAAAAAAATCAATGAATAACGAGCTTTCCCTCAAAAAAGGTAATGGTAACCGTAGATCCGGATTTCGTACTTGTGGTGCTCATCAGTACGGTGCTAGGAAATAGGAGATGAAATACTTTGTTTATACGGGCCTCTTACACCGGTTTTATATAAGTACGGTTTGAAAATATTGTCGTATAAACACCACAACTAAATCGATTTTATTTTAAAGCGACTTAAGAAAGCGATATATCGCTTAAAAACCCATTTTAGAGTTGTTATAAATACTTTAAAAACGCTGTAGCGCATTTCTTCTAACCTAAAGAAATATTCAACCCTGGTTTACCGTAAAAAACTGTTGTTAACTAAGTTGTTTTATTTGTTTTTTCTTTAAACTGACACATTTAACGACATATATAATGAAGGACGTATGAACCATCGGAGAAAGCAATTTTATTTAAGTTGTTTAAAACCGTCCTTATATAAAAGCGCTTTTAGGTGCGTATAAACGTAGCAATTGCTAACCTAAAAAATAGTCAACCCTACTTTTATGGAAAAATCTCTAAGTATGAAATTTTTTAATATTAAAATATATATATTTTTTTGAATTTCTGGGAAACTGTATGTTTAGATCATTAACGGTTTAATAGTACTTTGATCAGCTGTTAGAAAGCAATTTTAATAAGGGACGTGCCAACCCTTTAAAAAACGATTTTATTTAAAACCGTGTAAACATATAGTAATTATTTACGTGAGTGTATCTAATTTTAAACCAACTAAATGTGTTTTGGTGTGTTTTAGTGGGATAGGGTTAGATAAAAATCTTTATCTGAAAAAAACTTCTAAAGAACAAGCACGGCAATCTCACCCGTTCTCAGCTTCTTTAGATGAAAGCATTATGTTTATCATTCGAATAGAAGAACTTAGTTCTTCTTTTGTAGTTCTCTCTTTGTCACCGTAAAGTTAAAATTTTTAATTTGCGCCCATCGCTTTTATTACGGTATAAGAAAGATAAAAAATTATTTTATACTTTGGGTGCATTTAACAAAAGCTTGTTCTTTAAAAGTTTTTTTTTAATAAAAGTATATTTTTTAATTTTTAGATTTGTACCCTAAATCGTCCATTTTGAATCCGCCATACTGAAATTTTCAAATCTGATCAAAAATGCTAATTTTGATTTAAATCAAACAAACTAAATATTTTCCCCCTTCCACTTCCCTCGTTAGAGGGAAGTGTGTACCTAATAATACCATATTATTGTATTGTCGCCGCAACTATAAACGCATACCAAATTTGAACACACACCCTTAACTTTTAGATTTGTACCCTTAATCAAATATTCATAATCTCCCTCCTTAAAAATCCCTGAATGCCAATTTTGATTGAAATCGAACAAACTAAATCTTTTTCTTCTCCACTTCCCTCGTCAGAGGGAGGTGGTACCTGAGACAACACCGTTCTCAACTAAAAAGCCAGTTAACTCCTAGCGTCTCAGTGCCCTTTAGCCTACTGCGGCTGCCATTTTTATAACCAAATTGACAAGTAAAACATGGATTCTCTGTCAGATTGGTGTCAATATGGCGCCGATCATAGGCCAAAGGATACTAAAACGAAAATGAGTTAACTGGCTTTTTACTTAAGAACGGTGTTGCCTATAAACGCATACCAACTTTGAACATAATCGGATGTGGATAAGTCAGTTAAAATTGGTTAGCAAAACATGACCGAAATCTTGAATCCGCCATATTGAATTTTCAAAATCTAATAAAAAATTCGTAGTCCTTATCCCCAAAAGTCCCCGTAGACCAATTTTGGTTGAAATCGGACAGACTTGGTGTTTTCCCCCCTCCATTTCTCTAATTATTATTAGTTTTTGCAATCCCAAAACTGATAGAAGAATGTGATCTTTAGATTATTAACAAAAAATGTTAGCTGTGTTCAAAAAAAGTATCGCTTTTTGTCTAGCGTGTTTCTGCAATTTTTAAAAGCAAAAAAACAATAAAAATATCCCAAAATTGATAGAAGATTGTGGTTTTTAGATCATAAACAAAAAACGTTAGCTGCGTTCAAAAAAAGTATCGCCTTTTGTTTAGCGCATTTCTGTAATTTTTAAAAGCAAAAAACCGATAAAAATATGTAGTTTTTAGCCTATTCGTTAATTATTATTTTTTGCAAATCCCAAAACTGATAGAAGAATGTGGTTTTTAGATTATTAACAAAAAACGTTAGCTGCGTGCCAAAAAAGTATCGCCTTTTGTCTAGCATGTTCCCGTAATTTTTAAAAGCACAAAACTGATAAAAATATCTCGTTTTTAGCCTATTCGCTAAATATTATTAGTTCTTGCAAATCCCAAAACTGATAAAAGAAGATGGTTTTTAGATTATTATCAAAAAACGTTAGCCGCGTTCAAATAAAGTATCGCTATTTGTCTAGCGTGTTTCTGTAATTTTTTAAAAGCAAAAATCCGATAAAAATATGTGGTTTTTAGCCTGTTTGCTAATTATTATGATTTTTTGCAAATCCCAAAACTGATAGAAGAACTGCGTTGAAAAAAAGAATCGCCTTTTGTCTAGCGTGTTTCTGTAATTTTTAAAAGCAAAAAACCAATAAAAATATCCCAAAACTGATAGAAGATTGTAGTTTTTAGATTACTCACAAAAAATGTTAGCAGCGTTCAAAAAAAGCATCGCCTGTTGTCTAGCGTGTTTCTGTAAGTTTTAAAAGAAAAAAATCGATAAAAATATGTGGTTTTTAGCCTGTTTGCTAATTATTATGATTTTTTGCAAATCCCAAAACTGATAGAAGAATGTGGTTTTTAGATTATTAACAAAAAACGTTAGCTGCGTTGAAAAAAAGAATCGCCTTTTGTCTAGCGTGTTTCTGTAATTTTTAAAAGAAAAAAACCAATAAAAACATCCCAAAACTGATAGCAAATTGTAGTTTTTAGATTATTCATAAAAAATGTTAGCTGCGTTCAAAAAAAGCATCGCCTTTTGTCTAGCGTGTTTCTGTAATTTTTAAAAGAAAAAATCGATAAAAATATGTTGTTTTTAGCCTATTCTCTAATTATTATTATGTTTTTCAAATCCCAAAAGTGATAGAAGAATGCGGTTTTTAGATTATTAACGAAAAATGTTAGCTGCGTTCCAATAAAGTATCGCTTTTTGTCTAGTGCATTTCTGTAATTTACTGTGTGATTCGAAAGCTCTTCTTATTTTTCAGTTAATTTAGTAGTGTTTATTGTGTGTTTGTAAAAATGTTTGCAATTGAGTACCCATGCACTAGCTCTTCACTATTTTTTAAGGCCGCGAGCCGCCGCTGTCCTCCACTCCCCTCGTAGGGTGGAAGGGTGTCTAATAATGACATATTATTGTAGTGTCACCGGAACTATAAATGCATGCCAAATTTCAAGGCAATCGTATGCGTATGTTAGTTAAAATTGGGTAGCAAAAGATGACCAAAAATCGTCCATCTTGGATCCGCCAAACTGAATTTTCAAAATCTGATTAGAAATTCGTTATCTCTATCCCTAAGTGCCCCAACACACCAAATTTCAAGGAAATCGGGCGTACTTCAACTGTACCCCCTCCACCCCGTTTGAGTAGGGGGAGCTGTCAGTTTTATCATACTATATTCTTGTGTTGTCACCGCAACTATATAAGCATGCCGACGCCGATCGGATGTCGGGAAGTCAAAATTAAGTTGCAAGATTCCACCCGAACAAACAAATATTTACGTAGATACATAGATAGGTACATTGCAAGTTAAATAAAAGCTTGTAAAAGAAATACAAAAGCCATATTTTTTGGACAAATTTTTTACCGTTACAGAGGTTAAATTAACAGAAAAGCAGAATCCACTATTCAAAGGAGAAAAACCCACAAAACATTACTTATGTCGTTTGCCCATTCCATTCTGTTGGCTGGTTACTTATTTTCGTGCGCTTTCTATTTCGGTACGTGTCCCAATTTGTCAACGTGACACGTTTCCCTAAAACCCCGACCGAGACACACTCAAACACGCACTTTTTCTCTCTAAACGCTCTGTGATATTTTAAAAATCACTGAAGTACATGAGCAAATTTCAAAATATTACTGGCTTTTATGCATCTATACCTATTAGTAGAAATAGATCAAGGTTTGCCTCAAGGATCTGTACTTGGTCCTCTATTATTTATTGTTTTCATTAATGACCTTCCGGAAGCGTTGAAGGCAGACTGCTGTGCAAATTTTGCTAAAGATGTAAATGTGTGTATTTCAGCTGATACGTCAGAAGAACTAACTTTTAAATTAAACCAAATATATAATTTTTTTTAACACCTGGTGCACCAATAATAAGCAAATAGCAAACAATAATAATAGTTTCTTGTGACATTCAGCAAGTAACCATTATTAAATATTTGGGCATACAAATTGATAGTGGTTTAAACTGGAAAAATCATATTGATCACGTCTGTAAAAAATTAAATCTGCTTACTATGCCATAAGTGAATTAAAAGATACTTTGGACAAAAATGGTCTCATGAATGTCTATTATGAACTAGCCTACTCTGTATTGTCATATAATGTTATATTTTGGGGACATGAGCGTATATATATTGAAAGAGTATTTGTGGCACAAAAAAGAATCTTGAGGCTTATCTTTAAAATCTCTCCCCGCACCACGTGTAAAACTGTCCTTAAACAGCAAAAAAATTCTTAGTTTCCCTGCAATTTTCATCTTTAAATCATTGGTTTTTGTCAAAAATAATATTCCATTGTTTGAGGAAGATGCAATAACAATCATTATAACACAGGAGCCTAATCATCACCATACTGCACTTTATGAGACATCTTCCTGTTACAAGGCTGTAAACCTTTATAATAAACTACCAAAAGCAGTGAGAGATGTCAGTAATGTGAAAAGATTTAAACTCACAATATCATGTAGAAGACTTTAAGTCATAAAATAACTATTAGTGTGTGTAGTTTGTCTTAAATTTGTATTTTATGCACTTGTTTTTTTTTCCTTTTTTTCAATTAATCTTTAACTATACGTAGTTTATAGGTTTTATTCATTTATTTTCTCATTACCAACTGTATTTATAAATTGACGAACCTACCCTCAGGGTATTAAAATCTTGCCACCATTTTTTTTTAGTTAGGTACATTTTTGACGATTTGCATATTGTAACCTGTACAATCATCTAGGAAATAAATAATGTCTGATTCTGATTACCTTAAATATGCGCCTTACCCATGATACAAGTAAAACAGATATGATATCGCGTAGGAGTAGGAGTGGCTAACTGACGTCACCTGGTGAGAGACGTGAGAGACAGCATTCAGTCGCCATTTTTATTACGAGGTGGTCGTTTGTTTAAAATTACTTTTAATAATTTTTCAGTGGAAAAATCAACAAAATGAGTAGATGTGTACACAGATGTGGTGGACATTAAGTTTTTCAGATTTACAAAAGACAAGAAAATGTAAGGTATATGGAAGCATTTTTGTGGACGGGATGATATCTTTATTTAACGTGAATAATGCTCGAATTATGAGGGAAACCTTAAACACGAGTTGCTTGGCTACACGCCAAAATAGTAGCGGGGCCTTCTAATTGGAAAAAAAAGTTCTATGTAAATAGGTCCCTATCTGAGGGTCCGTGCCAAAAATTTTAGATACTAAAAATCTTAGATGCGTTTTTGGATTTTTATAAAAAACATATTCCTAACCCGCTTCATTTAAAGTCCCCTCTCTATAATTTATTTCCCTTGCGTCTTACCTCATCATACCGCTTACCTTATGGAACTCGGAATCCAGCTTTACTCCCTCACAATTTTCCACCCCTTCGTTGTTTTCTAGACTGCATTTCGTTTAATTTAAAAGCTTGTAGTACTTTTTGATGGAAAACCATGCCTACATGCAACCCCTTCCCCCACCCTAAATTGTTACTTTTGAAAAAAAAAACATTGTTTTAGATTCCTGATTTTGTTTCCTTTAGTTTGATACCCCACAACCCGTACTTTGACAGAATAAAATATTTATCGGATACAGGGGGGCGGTTGCAACCAACCGTCCAAATTTTCCAAAAATCTAAAAACACCTATTCTTTATCTTTTCTACATTGATTTAGAACTTTAAGTAATTGTGAGTTATTTGTATTTCCTTCAAAACAGACTCACCTCTTTTTCTCAACTCAATTTTAGAAAATGCCGAAGCACGTGTTTACATATTTTAATAGTAGAGTCTACATACCAATTTTAAAACTTATGTTGCTTTTCGTTTTTGAGATACAGAAAATCGTTTTTAAATTTCAACCTCTATTTTTACCCCTTCAGGGGCAAAATAATAAAAAATATTTTCTTGTTGAACTCCCGTTATCAACTCCAACTAACCTCAAATCTCACCAGGTGACCTCATGCACGGATCTAGACGAATTTTGAACCTCTACGTATCATACCTTTCTTTTATTGTATCATACGCCTTACCCAGGCCAAACTACCCAGGCCAAACTTGTAAGCAACATCTATGATCTAGCCAGCCATGGAAATATCAAAACAAAAAACATTAGTTTAGCTCTGATTTTTTGCACAAGCGCGAAAATTTATCGATCCGAGGGTTTCCGGCCGGCTTCGCGGCCACGTCATACATCTTTAATCGAGGCCACGTCATTTTTGTTGCTTAGTTGTTTTGATTCCGAGTTGTCAATTGTACCGCGCGGTTTTTTTGCTGTTAAAAATTAGAAAAAAGTAAGTTAAAGAATCGCGCTACGTAAAAACATCAGACAACGAAAGTGGAGCGATAACATCTGAGGTATCCACAGTACACCAACCAAAGGTAGTAAGGACAAACACTCCTTTCGCACCAAATATAGTTGGTTTATTTCATGCTGTATAGATGGCGAACCATACTACAGATTTCTATAATCATGTCGTGTCAAATATCAACTACTGATCATTTGGTGTACTGTGCAACTGTCTTGTTATTTGTACGTCATTTCTCTATTTTATAAAAATTAATTAACGCTTGACCGTTTAGTGATGGCGAATATTCCTCAAAAGCGATATAAACAAAGACCCTATTGTGTTCATGGGTGTCAAGACTATGTTGGCAAACGGCATGGCTTTCCTAAGAACATTAGAGAACTATTTGTGTGTTAGGTAAGGGCTACACATCCAAAAAATTGGGATTCCTTAAGTATTGATCAAAACGAATCGATAGATTTACAACATTTTTACATGGTTTTAAAGACATTTAAGAGACTTTAAAAACAAGGTATCACTCGACCCACTCTCCCTATTCAAAATTTAGGGGTAAAGTTTACCCCTCAAAGGGGATGCGTGATACTAAAATTTCAAGAGATGATCAAAATGTGTCCGCTTCGAAAAAAAAGTCCGCGAATTTTATGTATTTTAAAAATTGTAATAATTAATGTAGTTTACTTTTTTCTGGTGGAACTAAAGTAGTATGTTTTATTTCAAATTGAAGAAGTAGTCCATTGGTGGAGGGATTTCAAATAAATGAAAAAGCTTTGGTCATTCTCCACTGTTTTATTGAAAAATCAACCAACATGTTTCAACAGTATAGACTGTCATCTTCAGGGGTGTACCTAGGGTGGTGCTACAAGTATGGCGACACCCTGACCCCTGTCATTTGTTCTGGACGCAACACGTGGAATTTTAAAATCTAATTAAATTAAATTATCTAATTATAATTAAAATGCGTCGCCTTTTTTCTAAATTTTTCAGAGGATACCTGACCCTCGTTAATGACGAGGTTCAGGTCCCCAACCCAAATTTTTCTATTTTTACTAAATTTTACATTAGTTTAGAAAAAAATTTTTTCGTTCTCCATCTAACTGCTTAAATTCCCATAGACACTAGATGTCGACATACTTGTAGCTCCACCCTAGGTACACCCCTGAAGATGACAGTCTATACTGTTGAAACATGTTGGTTGATTTTTCAATAAAACAGTGGAGAATGACCAAAGCTTTTTCATTTATATGTTTTATTTATTTTCGGTGTATATATATCTTTATAAAATATTTTTTATCATTTTGTGATGTTCTTTTCCGATTAATATAAAAACTAAAAATGAGTCACTTGGTGCAAAAGTGTAACCCAAGCTAGAAAAATTGAATTAATAATGAAAAATAACAATGTTTGTTGTGTGAGTTCAAAGAAAAATTACTTTTTAAAGTAGTGGAGGTCCTATACCCGCATGGCCTACACAAAAATTGTTTTATTTCACACTGGATAGATGGCACTTGCAGCCTAACAAGAATTGTAATTTTCCTCCAAGACTGCCGCGTCCCTACTACTTTTTGGTGTACTGTGGAGGTTTCGAGTGTAGAAAGTTCAGAAGTTAGTAGCTCTTTGTGTTTTGGAAATCTGCAGTTAAACATCAACGAGAATATGTTTCTTCCTCAGTGGGACACATTTATTTTTTTTGCGAAAAAAATGCAAAAATTGAAATAAATGACAAATGCCGAATTCTTTCATTCAAACAAAAATGATCGGCTGCCTTCGTGGCTTCGGGTCTTAGACGATGACACTGGCGCGGCGCATATGCAGAACAGCGTTACTAAGACAAACGAGATAACAGAGAGAGAAAGAGAGATAAATAGAGAGAAAGTAGAGCGACATCTTGCTTACAACTTTTTGCATTCTAAAAGTATTGGAGGGGCGTATCTTTAAGCTAATAGATATATGGTAGCCGATACCAGGGTAAGTTGTCCTGTAGGTAAAATAATGGCTTTTTACTACTTTTGAAAATATTTCCACCTACTTTTATTGCTTTAGGTATCCAAATTTGTTCTTAACAGTCGTTTTTTGCAATTATTTTTAAAGATTTTCACCATTTTTTAACGTTACGCACCAGTATAGTTATTAGTTGAAAGAACACGATCAATTTCGGCGGCAGGG
The DNA here is from genome assembly GCA_963921995.1 of Oxystoma pomonae. Classification (NCBI taxonomy): domain Eukaryota; kingdom Metazoa; phylum Arthropoda; class Insecta; order Coleoptera; family Brentidae; genus Oxystoma; species Oxystoma pomonae. The sequence continues at coordinate 90,614,566 of OY998169.1, forward strand.
CCGGTGTCAGCTTTATTTTTAGTACCTACTGTGTCACTTTTGTATTTTAACACTAAATTCACACTGTGTCTCTGGCAGGTTTTGTTCAGCAATCGGAATTAATCGGTTTGATAGTATCCGTGCAAGTATCTTTCTAGCAACAGAAAGCAGAGATATACCTCTGTAGTTTCCACATTGGGCCTTATCGCCTTTTTTGAAAATGGTAACTATAGAGGCGTCTCTGAGTTCGGCAGGAATGGTCTCAGTGGTCCATATTTTACTTATTAGAATGTGCATTTGGGAATTAAGTGCGGGACCCCCTTGTTTGTAGACTTCAGCAGCGATACCATCTGTGACTGCTGACTTGTTATTCTTTAGCTGTGTGATTGCCTTTTCGACCTCCTCTAATCTCGGAATCTCACTTAGGTGTTGTTGTGTAGTTTTCTCCGGAATTTTGTCGAAGATGTCATTCTCGACCTCAGACTTTCTGTTGAGTAGTTCTTGGAAGTGTTCTTTCCATCGTGAATTGATAGAGGATCTGTCTTTAAATTATATTACACGGACTTTTCGGCCATATTTTTTCCACCCTGCTCTTTTCATAAATCGTCACATTACTGGTGATCCGCTCAAAATTAGTTCACAAAATTAAAACAATCCCCTCCCCTTATTAAAAAGGAGCTACCTACCTACTAACATTAGTTGATGTGGTGAAGGTTTTTAGCATTTTTTTTATTTTTGTATCTAAAAAAATAACACAACCAAAGTAGTGTGTGGGGTATCTCATTAAAACGCAATAACTTTTCTCCAAATCATAAAATAATAGCCAATAACTAAAATGTAGGCAAACAAAATATTAACGTTTCATAAGAAATGATATCAAAAAATTATATTTAACTTAAAATCAAAGCACGTAAAGAAAAACAATATCATACCATTTTATTATTTCTAGCGCAAAGAGACACATTTTGCCACTCTTAATTTTAAACTACTTTTAGTTTAAGAGAAAAAGCACTTTCTAAATCCATGATTTTTCTCTGCCCTTTTTTTATGTCCCATTAGTTACCAATTTTTGGAAATATAATTATTATTATTATTATTATTAATGCTTTTATTGTCACATGCATTACAGCAAAATTAACAAATTTAACAATTAGTGATAGAATTTATATAAATCCTATTAAATACAAACTAAAAAACTTAAATCAAATATTATGTGACAAATATCCTGGACTTTGAATAAAAAATTAATATGATTTTAATTTTAAATTGTTCAGATAAACCCTATATATAATGCATTGAAATATTGTCATTCCGGTATATCTTACGAGAGAGAAAAATGAGATAAAAAAATTTATTATATAAGATTTTTCCCATGAGTTATCACTATCATTGGAGATCTTCTGTATATTTAGGAAGAATTTTATTTGTGACAGGGGGAGGGAGCCAAGAGTTGGCAAATATGGTGTGAAATAATTTATGGCTCTGAGTGCACTCCATAAATTAGAAATACAATTTTTTCCAAATTTGGCCGCCCGCCCTCCACTTTGTCATAAACCATTACGTTTCTGATGACTTTCTTCACTAAAGCGACGTCCCAAAATAAAATCTACGCCTCCTTATTTTTATTCCAATTTTGGTAATGTTAAATAATGGTGTCCATTTTATCATTAGAGTGGGGGATCGGTGGTAGCATGGATCTAATTCTTTTTCGGTCTTTTATTTCTTGCGGCAAAGAAAAATTTGTCAATATTTTAACCGCTCTTTTTTTAGAATTCAAGGGGAAGATATGTTTTTTGTAACGTAATTTTAAGGTGGTCAAGATTTGTTCACAATGATGTGACTTAATTTATGACTGGCCCCCTTACTTTATTTTACCTGGCTCAGAACACGAAAGTAAAAACAAAAGTGGAATGATAATATCCTGTAAATAAAATGACCGCTACATATACTTGACATTTGTGAGCCTAAATAAGTTGGTATTGACAAAATTCCCCTAACTCTGAGGCTAATAATAAAAAGGGTTATCTCACATCACTTATGGAAGGCAAAAAAACTAGTCATTCCGGTTGTATTGCACTGAACAAATCAAAACACTATATTTTTAGCAAAAACTGGCAAAAAAAAACGAAAAAACTTTATTTTGACTAAAAAAACAACGGAGTAACATCCTAGTAACTTTTGTTTTGGTTCAAACAAGTGTGTGGCTAATAAAAAAAGCAGGCAAATATATATCATGTTTACAGGGGGACTTGAAACTAATCCAAAAATGATATAACTTTACTTTTTCTATTAACAAAAATTTTAAAAAACAAAATTTTAATATATTATGTGAAATCATGGTAAAAAATACCAATTACTGATTGTGGAAAAGACACACCAAAAACAAAAAAGAATGTCAAATCGATTCGATTGATGTAACTACGTTCTTTTAGGCTCGTAGCTGTCACCTGCATAAGGCGGTCATTTTTGTGAAATTTCTCAGGGGGTATTATCATTCCACTTTTGTTTTTACTTTCGTGGCTCAGAACCAAACGTTAATTAAAATCTATTCACGTATCTTTATACCTACTGTTTGTTTTTTTGGTGGTGATAACAAGGTGGTAATAAACCATGCAATGCATTCGTGTTGATTCAGGTAGTAGGCTTTTTATATTATTGTTGAAAAGTAGGAATAAATAAATAAGAAAACGAAAAAACAAGAGTTTTTTGTATTTCAGTGCAAAATGTTGTTTGTGTGCCACAACCATCTCCCGTTAGTTTGTTTTAATAAACGAAAGACTCGTAACATAAGCCACTTTTATTTTAAAAGTTTTAAAAAATACAGACAGTGTTAAAATATACGTAGTGTAAGTGAAAAAAAATCTAAAAAAATATGAAACCGGCACTGCCAGAAGGGATTGACCGCGTTCTGTCGTGAATGTTTTCAATAGTTAAAAAAAGTAAAAATCATAAAAAATAAGTGGAAAAAAGCTGTTGAGAACAAATTTGGATACCTAAGCCATAAAGGTAGGTGGAAAAAGGGTGGAAATATAATGAAAGTAGTAAAAATGTCATTATTTTGGTACAGACCAACATGACCTTCTAGATTACACTTAGGCATTCTCTAAGAATACAACAAGCAATTGTGCATGAAATCGGCTACATGATTTCATATCACCAGGCAATATTTTTGCATCTGTAAGCTTTTTTTAGCACCATTTTTTGTTACGCTGTTTTTTAACCACAATACTTAGATTTTTTTTTTCATAATTGTATCGGTCTATACAGACCGCTTCAAGCTACTGCGAACATAGGGCAAAAGAAGTCTAATTTGCCAGTGTACGTACATGCAGAGACACCGCACGCCTATCAGTGAAGCAACCAATACTCAGGCTTGCGATCACCACTTGCATGACTTTCCTTTTGTATTTAGTACGCCTCTAACCACGGTGCTGTGTGGAGCGTAGTCAATGAAACCGGAATTTGGTCAATAAATACGCAAATTTTTATAACGTAATTTTCTTATTTTTTGTCACTGATAAATAAGAGCGTTTTATTGTCAACTGCTCAGATTTATCAGTGACGACGTGTTACAATGAAAATAATAAGGAGAAACAAAATAAAAGCAAGTTCTCAAAATAAAATAATACATTCTAAAAACCAAAAAGATTCTCCCAGTCAAAAAAAAATTAAAGCAAATGTTCGAAAAGTCCTCCTTGCTCGGCTAGACAATATCCGAGCTTACTATAAAACCCCTTCTAATGTTTCCAAGCATGTTAGGGGTGATAATTTGAAAAGTTTCTTCAAAAACAGATAGAAGTCATTAGGAGCAAGATCGGGAGATCGAGCTGGCCATAAAATAGTTCCCCGTGTACTTATAACCCGATTAGGAAATACATTATCAAGATATTCCCTAACAAGGCCAACATTGTGAGCGGAACAACCATCTTGTTGAAACCATGTTTCACCAAATCTTACACCTAACAACTGCCTAGCAGTTGGAATAATGTGCTGCTGCAGTAGATCCAAGTATCTAGGACCATTCAAATTGCAATTGCCGTTAATAAAAAATGGCCCAATTACATGTTCCCCTATAATACCCCCCCCCCCAAACATTTAATTTTTGGGGATACTGTGTTCTTACGTCAAAATACAAATGCAAATTTTCCCTCGACCAATATCGAACGGGTGTTGGGTTATGACGATTTGACCATTTGACCATCTGCACTTTTTCGGCAACTTCGTAGACATCCATTTTTGGTTTTAAAAATGTATTATTTCAATTAAGAACTTACCCATCTGTTTCTCGAGCAAGGCAGAAATAAAACAAAATAATAAAAGCAAAATGAATTTCCAAAAGATAACACTGCAGCGTGCTTCGAATCCACCTCGGTCGTACGGCACGGAGAGTAAATTGGACTTGATTCCCCCTTATGTTCGCAGTAGCTTGAAGCGGTCTGTAAATAAAGGTTTGTAGTATTTAATTGCCAAATTATCGGTTATAAGTCAAAATTATGTAGTGATATAAATTGTTTTTACCTTAGCAATCCGGTTCTGCTTTCCCCCCTTCCCCTATACATGTGACTGAGTTTGTTTTGAGTGGGGACTGAGCCCCAGGTAAACTCTTATTAAATCGATCTAGCAAATGTAAACACCAGTTCTGAAATCGATCTAAAAACTACCATGTAAACCTTTGGGAATTTCAGTTACAAACGGTATTTAAAACGAACTCAGGCACTTGTCATACAAACATAATTTTTCATAATTTTGGCGGATGTGTTATAAAACCGTCCTTAAATTGGCTAAATGTTATAAAAATCATAAAATTTAGCAATATATCCTTTGCGGATTACTATTTTTTTAAAGACAGTTTTGTAATTTTACAAATTTTATTTTCAAATAGCCCCTGTGTCACATTGATTTGGACTATCTAAAATGATTAGCCAAGAAATAATAGATCATGTTTAACCTTTCCCCTCTAGTGATGTGTCGTATTGTAAAGGGAAATAAACAGTTTGGACTAGTTGGTCTCATTAAATTCATGTAAACGAACTATTACAGTGACTGAATTCTGCTATACCATGATCTTTCTGTGTTTTATGCTGAATGCAGATACAGAATACTTTGGTTTGAAATTTATAATCTGAATACTTTATTTTTGGCACCTAACCTAAAAAACTGTGGGCAATAGCAGCTTTCTTTTGAAAAAATATAAAACAAAAACATGAGTCGGAGAAAAACAAAATATGATCTTGACTGGCCGGAAAAATATTCCCGGCTAATAGAGGATAAAAATGGTTCTTATTCTGCTTATCGCTAGTTAAGTTGCAAAAATTTTAAAAAATTGGTGAAAGTGGCATTGGTCAAGTCAAAGCGTTTTTATATAACGTTGTCCCTTTTATATTAGTATATGTTTATAATATAATATAAGTAGTAGTTAAGTGTTGACCAAATAGTTCTCTAAAATCAATCCAAACATATGTAACTTTCTTGTTTTTTTTTATATTAGCATATTTTAATTAGTAGCTAAGTTAATTTTTTTTTTGATAATACCGAGTATTACACGATTTTTTATATCCTTTCACGTATATATTTTTTAAATATGTCATAAAAATGTCATATGATTGTTTAAATACAGAATCAAAATTTCCGAAAGTTTGCTCTATCAATCTCAAGGGGCTCTAAGTTCTAAGAGTACTAGAAACTGACTCATGGCGAGTGGCGGAGTGAAAGAGATTGCCAGACGGTTTACTTGAAATGCTGACAGTCATAGATTGCGGGTGTCCTTATGGTCGATCAATCTTGGCCACCTGGGAACGCTATAATTCATCGAGCTCTTTCAACAAGTAATTGCCGGGTCTCGAGACAATGGATCGTTTCGTGTGAAACAAAATATACATTTTCGGTGACTTCAATACTTTAAAAAGACATTTCATGCGACCTAAGCCTCCTTAGGGGCAACACATAAGAACGTCCCCTATTTGCAAAATACCGTGGGTTTTTTTAGTTTTAACTTAAAATTTTAGAGACAAAAATTATTTTTTTATTGTAGTAGTACCGTGATTTTTTATAAAATACTGTAAATATCGTTCGGTTTTTTATAAAATATTGTAAGTAAACCAACCATTGCTGTACATTAAATATTTTCAAAAAATTCTTGGTGTTGGCTTCTAACCAAACGATATAGATAACTAAAATCCAATTTTTTGTATTTTTGCCTGTCTGTCTTTCACTTATGTATTGCCTGGAATCCTAGAGAGTACGCAGGCTTTAATTCATCAGTTGTAACCCAACGATATAGATTACAAAATTTAGTTTTTAGAATTTTTTTCTGTCTGCCTGTTGGTTTCAGCATCAGGTAAATACCACTGGAGCGATATTGATGGGACTTCCACTACTGCATTCCTTGATATTCTGGAGAGTGTACAGATTTGTGTAAGAAAAACTGGAGAAAACAGGTGAAACCGCAGGCGCAGATACGGGGTTTTCAGCTAGTCATATAATAATCTCTAGCTGGTCGCCCGCGACTTCGTTCGCGTATTTAAATTTAAAGATTCTCCCTTGCTTCCACCTGACCCCACTGTCTTGCCATAAAACCGTCAGCCCCTCAAAACATTTCACCCACTTGAATGCAAGCTTTGCCGCAGATTTTTTCCCGTTTTTTGCTTTAAATTGTCATAACTTTTCTTCCCGTGAACCGATTTTAAACTGGGTTTTTGTAAACTATATCGTCTGGTTAGAATCCTCCACCAATAATTTTAAAGAAATATTCGATATGCAGCAATGGTTTTCTAGAGATTTATTATATGCATAGATTCTCCAGAGTTTCTTAAAAGTGTGAGAAAGGACTACTCATCAAGGGAGTATCCTTGTTCTCTTCACACTTGTGTAGTTTTGTATTCTCGACCCCACACTCACTCAAATTTCGGAAGTACACTCACTGGTTTAGATTTTAAGAATACCCACACTGGTAAGCTTTCAGGTTTTTTTATAAAGGCGTTCATGTGGAAAGCGAGGAAAAATATCGCAAGATCTGAGACTCTCGGGAATGTTATAGGTCATATTTTATTTGAAAAAACTTAATATGGCGGATGTTAGGCGCCATATTGTCAAAATTTTGCTATGCTTTTGGAGGCACAACCTCTTCACTGAAGTGAAGGACTACGAGGAGGGGTTAAAGCTTTATATCTTAAAAGACACAAAAAAAACAAATTTAAATAAAAAAATGATACCCCATTGCCAGTTCTAAATCTAACGATCTCAATTGTAAGCTTGAGACTGCAAAATATTTCTCTGTTCTGTCCCAACCAACCATTATATATAGTCAATTTCACTGGTGCCATTGTCATTGCCACCAAAAATAAATTAAAGCGTAGTAATATTCTTCAAAAAAAACTATTTATCGGAAAATGTTATTATTGTCACTTAGTATGGTCACTTTTACGGTTAAAAAGTTACCACAGTGTCGTAAAAATATAAATTTATATGCGAAAGTAATATATTACTTACAGTACGAGGCTTACTTCATAGTTGTCACATAATAATAATAAATAAACTCAGTGGCCCCTACTCAATACAAAACTAAGAGGTTATGGAGTCTAGACGGTCGCCTATCTACCAGGCAGTAAGGAATAAATGTGCATATAGTGGAAAAACGTTGCCTACGAGTTATCGCTACTTTATTGACATTGTAAATCAATGCACCGTCAACTGGATGCGCGACGGCCATGTTATTTACTTCTATTAAGGCTATAGTTTCTCCCCAGATTTTAAGAAGAAAAAAGTAGAACTGGCAACGCCTTGTTCTTTAATTTTTTAATCATTTGCCAGAGTGCACAGGGAGAACTAAACATCGGAATTAGCTGAAATTTTGCAGCGGTGATCATTTTTAAATGCTTAACAAAAATACCAGAAGGATTTTTCAAAATTGTCGATTATTTTTTCTTCAAAATAAAAGCTTTGGTGCAAAAAAATAGAGAAATGCTCACAATTTCGTTTAGATTACATTTTTCCTTTTTATATTTCCTTGCTTTAGTGAAAATAGAAACTAACTTTCCTTTTTTCTAAAAGCCTGTGTGCACTCCGGAAAAGAAAACCGATCAATAAATCACACCTCATTGAATTTGGGAAACACAAGCAGTTCAGGTGTTGGCCGATATACCGCAGAATTTATACGATTCCTTGGTAACTGCAGGTGTTTTGTCAATAAACTTTAAATCGGGCCGCAGTGGGACAGAAGAGTATTTATACTTTTTTTGACAGAAAACCATTCGAGGTTATGTTTGTCTTTCAAAAATGTGTTTTCAAAAACATTGTTCTAAAACAAATATGAAACCACTCCGCGTATACGGTCGCTCGCCGCCGAAAAGGCCTATCGCTGCGCGGGCATTACCAAGAGAACTTTACTGGCTCGCTGGTATTACTAGGAATTCGCATAGAAACATTCGGCGTCCATTTCTTTTAAATTTAAATTATTGCGGCATAATTATGTGCAACTGTACCAGTGAAATCTTGGAGTGCAAAGGATAGATTTTAGAACCTCTGTTTCAAAAACACACGGATACTTGAGTACTAACAAATCAAATCAGTAAAGCTCCATTTAGAGGTTGGAAAGACTCTTGCTAATCGTTGACGCTCCTGTTTACTATTATTATTTCGTCTAGCGCCAGTAGCCGATTTTTAAATCTGCATGCTTTTAAGTTAACCTGTTGTCGGTATCAGATAGCGGGAGTGTTTCCAATTCAATATGCACCTGTAAATGCAACCTTAAACATTACACCCAGTTACTTTAATATGTAGTTGGGTAGCGGTTTTTAGCAGGTAATTCTGCAATAAATGGTTTTTTTTTACTTTAGTATTTTACTTGTATCGTTAAGATGCTGTGACTTCAGAAAAGTGATTAATAAAATGATAATTATTAGGTATGGGTTATGATATAGATAATATTTTTGTTTTCTGTCATGTCTACACATATTTTATGGCAAAACCCTGATATAGTTTAGAAAAATATCAACATATTTTCAATTATTAATATGGAAAAGCAAAAACCTATAAAAACCTTATAAAGTCAGAAACTTTATGTGTAAACGTAAACGTGCCCGTTTACTACCCGCGACGACATAACTCCTATATCAAGAGTAATCATTACCGTCGCGATGTAGTTGTATAACCGTCCCAATGCATTCCCAAAAACGGTGAATACCTCGAGTTATAGTAGTAGTAAAACCGTCGCCGTGATATGACGCCACAACTCTATCAGGGAAAGGGCGTGGAGACGGCCACCACGTCGCGACTGATTTTATTGCTTGGGGTAAACCCTTAGATTAAAAAGAGACAAGATACCTGACAATTACGGAGACTTTGGTTATATTATTATATGTAACAATAATTACCTTTCTGTTGTTTACAGTAAACATACCAGTGGCGTACCTACTTAAATATAAATTTACACATGGAATGGAATTTTACTATAATATGAAATTTACAAAATAATTTAAAAAACATGCAAAACATAATTCTGCCAATTTGAGCTTTGGAAGCTTTCTAACAATAAATGTTTGCAGTATATTTTATACAAAAATAAATTAATTACAAAGTTTGTATATGATTTATAGCAATTTCAATTTTCAACACAATAAATTTATGCCAAACATTAAAACAAAGAAACACAGTTCATTTGCAAGCTGTTTTAAGGACTTTACCTGCCGTTTATATTCTTTATAAAAAAAACCTTCGAAAATATCTTATTTGCGCATTAACTACTTTATCAAAATATACTTTATTTTATCGTCTTTATAAAAAAAACCTCGAAAAAACATTATAAAAACGATCATGTCAAAAAAAACGTGTTTGTTGATGTTTTAATCTAAGGATCTACTAATATAAGTATATTTCATAAACTGTTTTTTTATTTTCTTTGTACCTACCGGCATGTATCGCCACTGACTGATTTCACTTGCTCTCCCTTTGTTTTCAAAACATTGGACGATTTGTTCCAAAATATCACTTTAAATGCACTGAAATATTCTCCTACTGGTAAAAAAAACACACTATAAACGTTTTTTGACAAAATTTGGTTTGAAAACGACTTATAAACTGCTTAAAACATCCTGAAATTTTAAAATAAATTGCACTAAAAAGCTTATGTCAATAAAAATATCCGTCTGCGCTCTGCCGACTTTCCCCACCCACATCACCACCTAAAGTGGTCGGACAGAATTCTCTCTCCCTATCGTTCTAACGTCGTTTAAAAGGATAGACAAATAATCGACATTTCTCACCTTTGTTTTGTTGTGATTTTATTTATAAATAAACAGTGGTTATTATTTGCCAAGGAGTTTTCGTTGGAACAGATATCTTGTCTCTTTTTAATCTAAGGGGTAAACCCTATTTAGAACTGGTTCACCCAAACTCGGAAGTGTAAATCAAAAATTAAATAAAGCGCTTTTTAAGACAACATTCCTTTTTCTTCACACCGAGATTCACACCCAATAAGAGAATATATTCATTTTGTATTTCGGTCAACAAAGCATCAATTTTCCTTGTAAGAGAAAACTACAATCAGTGGATATCAAATCCGCATCAGACATATTACACGGCATGTGTAAGTCTATTTTTTCACATCGAAGGCAAGGGTTGTTTACAATAAATATTTAGTACCGTACAATCATGTAAGATTTAAAAAAATTCGAACTTGTTATGGTAGCATTTATTAATAATGTAAGCACGGGTAAGCCTTTTTATATGCACATTGTCCTGAACTTTAAATAAACAAGAAAATATATCAAGGCCACGATGGTAAGCAGTTTAAACAAGGTACACATTTTCAACCGCAATTTCGATATTCAATTTCAAACCCGAAACGTAATTTCATATCTTTACATTAATGTATCCAATGATATAGAAACGTGTCATTTTGTAAATCCCTGTACCTAGCTAATATCTACGTTATGTACGTATAACATATATACAAATATTAGGAAAAAATAGCTTAATAAAGGAGGTTTTATGTTTAAGTCTTTTAGAGATAAATGAAACTTAAAGATTCCTTTAGCTAATCCAAGCAGAACACCCAGCAAACACAGTTCCCTCGGGCCTTCGTCGGTCCGATGTCGATTGCCGAATTTGTGGTCATCGGCACGACGTCGATTTATGACATCGGACCAGAAGTATTTTTTGAACGCTTTGCGATGTAGGCCCAATGTATGATTGCCGACGCAGCGTTAGACTGTAGCCTGCCAATGGTAAATTTTACTTTTTGCTGACATCGGCGTACCGTCGCCGTAGGCAAGCTGGTCTCTCAACGTCGGCGATTGACAGAGGTCCGTCGGTGATAGATTAAAGCGGCCCGACATTGGCAAACTACAGAGTTTCGATAATGCGGGTGCTAAACCAGTCGGGCTGGTTTAAGTGGCACATAGACAAACTACTTGTCTGCCAGCCAGACCGAACCCAATTTTTTTTCTATAAAGTGGCAGAAGAGGTGATTCTTGTAGAGAAGTACCACCATCTTGCCAAGTCCGCATTCAAGTTTTGAAATATCTTTGCTCATTGTATATACAATATTATCTTCCACTGTACAGGGAACATAGTGACATTAGCGCCATCTATACATACTAGGAAGAAACTATTAAGCAGTTTAAAAATCTTAAGGTGACGGAATCGGACCATCGTCGGTTGCCGATTCTCGACCAATCAAACAAAGTTCCAATCGGACCATCGTCGGCCCTAAAGTAGATACGGTGTGCGTTGGCATAATGTCGACTATAGTAAATCGGGCCATCGTCAGTTGCCGATTCTCGTCCAATTAAACAAACATTCAATCGGACCGTCGTCGGCCCTAAAGCAAATAAAGTGAGCTTCGGCATAAAGTTGACTATAGTAAATCGGGCCATCGTCAGTTGCCGATTTTCGAGCGATTAAACAAAGTTCCAATCGGACCATCGTCGGTTCTAAAGCGGTGTCGGCATAAAGTCGACTGTAGCAATGTGGACCTCCGTCAGTTGCCGATTATTGACCGAAAACTGAAAATCGCAATCTGACCAACATCGGGCCAGAGTGTAGTCGCCGATGCCGACACACTGCCGACGTTGTCGATATTGGCCCGATTCAATGCCGACAATTTGTGTTTGCTGGGCATCCAACGTACTCTGTCCATCTAAGATATTCTGAGAATTCCACGATAGCAACACATCTCGATTGCTTCCAATTTTTTTGCTCATGGCATCAGTCAGTGTCCACGTCTTTATACAGTGGCGTAGCCAGAAATCGGCTCTAGGGGGGGGGGGGGTTTCATCATTTAATAAAAATCATTTACCTATATACCAATGGCAAATTTTTAAAAATAGGTAGGTGCCTATTCCTGAAGCCTTTTGAACTGAAGGGAGGGTATAGGGGCGATTTAATAGGTTAAAGGCAACTCTCATCTAGTCTCATTTGCAGATTTTTTTTTTAATTAGCCCTTAAATGCTCCGCAGGAAAAAATTTTGAAAAAAATTACACTAAAATGCTATTTTTTACGCGTTTTAAATGTTGTTGAAAAAACAATTTCTTAAAATTAAACAAAATTTTAACAATATTCAATATTGGTATAGCGCCGCAGGCAAAAACTTTGACAAGAAAAAACAAAAAATTCTTTAAAACTTTTGATCTTTTAGGTTTTTTGTAAAATATTTTTGAAAAAGTAGATTGGGTTAGATGCCAAGAGGGGGTGGGTTGCAGTGGTATATTTGTTGCGAAATCATAAATGCGCTGCAGATGAAAATTTGAAGAAAAATTGTACTTAGAATTCCATTTATTACACGTTTTAAATGCTGGTCGTAAAAATTCCTTAGGTTTAAACTAAAATTGTAAAAATTAATGACGTCATAGTACCACAGGCAAAATTTTTAACTTTTAAGACATCACACCAAAAAAACGTCACCAACCGGGGTAAAAGGTCAAAAAAGTGAAGGAGCTTGGTTGCCAACTTTTGAATTTTAAAATACGGGGCGCTTACTTAGTTTACATATAAATATAACAAAATTCTGTCATAAAATAAAATCTGTATTTGTCGGACAATAGTTATTTTCCTAAAAAGTGCAGAATATCCCTTTTTCTACACGCAAATGCCGTTAACAGAACTCTGCTATGCATCGTTTTGTAAACAGCATTTGCGTGCGAAAAAATCGATTTTTGCAATGATTTTTCTACGAGCGCTTGCGTGAGGAAGATAAACTGAAAATAGTTTTTCAAGATTTTCATTTAAAATCCTACAGTCACATCATATAAAAAAAAAAAAACTATAACAATTTAATTTGAATTAACTCAGGATTTTCATTGATGTAATTAGACACTTAAAGTAAATATTTTAACGCATTGGTATCGGTATACCTAACGCGTTCGAAATAAAGCCAAAATACACTACAGTTTTTTTTGTTCATGCCATGTTTCGAACGATGCCCGCTTTTTTGAGGGCTGCGATGACAGAACAGCTGATCCCACTCGTTGCGTACAGAGGGATGTACGTAACGTTACGGACCTACGAACGTACGCAACGATTTCAATCTGCAGTTCTCTCATAGCAATCTTCAAAAACGCGGGCCTAGTTCGAAACCTCGCATAAACATGTAAAAAATGTAGTGTATTTTGGCTTTATTTCGAACGCGTTAAAATATTTACTTTAAGTGTCTATTAAGAAATTGCACAGTCTGTGTCTCTGACTTTGTTAGTTTAACACTACATCGGTTTCTTCTATTCGACCATTTGAAATTAGATGCAGGAATGCTTAAAATAAATGAAATTATTATAAACAGCTCAGGAAATTCTCTATTACAAGACTGAAAAATGTTTAGCCATTTTTCTGCTGTAGAACACTCTTCTATAACTATGCTTGGTAATAAAGATTAAATAGAAGAATACTCCTCAAATACAGTATTGATGTCAATTTCTTGTAATTGCAATTCATGTAGATTATGTTTTTGTAAATGAAAATACACATTATTTCCAGAACAAAAACCCATGGTGGGACAGGGGATTTTTGGTCTAAATACGGGACGGTTAGTAACCCTGTTGGGGCCCTTAATCATGACTAATTTATTGTAGATTGGGTTGGACCTCCTGGGGGGGGGGGGGGGTTAACACCCAAAACCTCCCACTGGCTACACCACTGTCCATTATATCAGGAATACACAACACTAATCTCATTTTAATAGAAGATGATCTGGTCTGTTCAATTCTTGCACTTTGTCTAAGTTCTGAATTAGCAATGTCGTTTTCCTTGACTACACAACATACTAGTTAAGCCCAAATTGCGAATTTGTGTCATCAACGAATATAATCAAGTACATATTAACCTTTATCCTACACGTTTCAATAAAGGCTCAATATATCATCAGCTCAATCTGGGCTCTGCTTAGGCGTACCTGTGTAATATTTGCTTTATATAATATTACCATCCGTATGCTGATGATTATTACCTGTATAACACACGAGTCTGCGAGGTAACCCCAGCATAGCAGACACTAATTAAACATAATTCTATAATAATAATATATATAACACGTGTTTGTAGAAGGTATTACATTTCCAATACGCCTGGCAATGTGTATACTCGCGATATGTAAATTTGGCATGTAAGGTATATACGCAGTAAGATTTTCATTATCGACAATATATCATATGCGATTATATACCGCGATTCGTTTCTAACCAGTAAAGTGCCGTGATATCTTCAAACGTTTGCTATCGTCAGCGAGATCTGTACTCTGTCCACTAGTTTTCGGAAAACACCATTTTCTAAATTTTTAAGCCATGATATCCGTCTACGACCCGGACCTTTTCTGCGTTCAATTTGTGTTCCATTATCAATTTTAAAATTTATATTTGTCATTTCTAAAAATATGGCCAAAATATCCAAGTTTTCGTTTTTTGATAGTAAATAACACTTTAAGATCTTTATTACATCTCGAATGCCTGTAATATAAGATTCTAAAAACATAGCACCGAAGCACACGAATTCGGAGAGTGATATTAAGATCTCAACTACACAATACTGATTTCATTTTGATAAAAGATGATCTAGCCTGTTCAATTCTTGCACGAACTTCTTGAAAGTTGTCCCAGTTCTCATTGAGGAGGCAACCCAAGTATTGGTATGAATATACGCATTCGACTTGCTGTCCATTTTCTTTTCCTTGGATATGACCATACATTTTGTTTTTCCAACATTTAAGTTAAGCCCGAATTGCGAATTTTTGGCAGCAATTTGATTCAACAACTCTTGCAGTCCTTCCAGCATGTCTGCTGTTATGACAGTGCCGTCGGCATATCCTAGGTTGTTGATTTTTATGCCGTTTATGCGCAGACCTTCTTCATAGTGCAATGCTTTCTCTATCCTCTATTCTCTATTTTGTTACTATAGATATTAAACAAAAGCGGAGATAATATACAAACTTGGCGCACACCTCTTCTTATTTGGACCTCTTCGAGCAGTTGGACATCAACCTTTATTCGAGCAGGCTGATTCCAGTATAGATTAGCGATTATCTTTAGGTCTCGGTCACCTAGACCAACTTCTTTTAGCGATTCTATGAGCTTTTCGTGTTGGACTCGATCAAACGCTTTCTCATAATCTATGAAACAGGCACTTGCTTGCCTTAGTAAATATTTTGTATTACACTCACAGAGTTACAACGGGTACACAGGGAGGGGCGTCTTAGGAACTCAAGCGCCCCCCCCCTAGAGCCACTGACAATCGACTTCTAAAGATTGAACTTTTCCCAAACATCACCAATAAAACCTCTGCTAGGTTTGCAGGTGGGCCAATTTTCAAAACCAAACCATTAGAGTAAAGGAATTCCTTTAATCAATGACCAAACGACTTAAACATTTTAAATGCCAAAAAATGACGCAATACTTTCTTTAATGCCCAAACTCTCCGGTACCATTCAGTATCCTGTTTAAATTTAAATTAAATAACCATAATCAAGTATGGGTACACTCAAAGACAACTGATCAATGTATCCGTCATCAAGATCTGACTATCTGACTACTAGATTGACTTATACGCATTGCATTTCATACAATTTTTGCAGTTGACCAAATTGAACACAGTATCCCGTATAATTTATTAATGTTAAGTATTATTGATTTGAAAAACTGATCAGCATGACTTTAGCGTTTCCTTAAAGGTGATTGAAAAAAAAAAGATACTCTTCAAAAAGTGATTATAGTGAGTCAAAAAAGTGACAATCGATTGAGCTTAGCGTGCTCTAATTAATGGCTCACCCCACAAGCAGCACGCAGTGTGCTGTAAAATAACCGGAACGACGTTTCCGCAAAAAATAACAATTTTGCCGTTTTCTGCCACAAGATTTTGAAAACGTATTTTAAGGAATATTTTTGTCAACGTCAAGTATGTTGTTTCAAATTTGACTTCTCTGGTAAAAAATATATTTAAAAATAGCAATTAAAACAAACAAGAGGACCCATACACGTATAAAAGAGATATTGATAATGTTTGGCCGCATTTCGGTTGAATTTCAGCAGAGCTATTAGCAGGGACCGATATATAATTTATATCCGTCCTTGCTATTAGTAACAAAAATACATAAAAGTTACTAGGGACTTATCCGTACATAAAGTCCTTGACTTTGATAAAATCGGCACTATTTTTGACAGTTCCGCAGGAAGGGTAAGCGATATACCCATCTGTTATGAAATTACTGGAACAACTATGTATAGACAATCACTCTTTCAAAATTCAGTAATTGTGAGAAAGAGTACAGATAAGAGGTAAAACTGTTGGCAAAACGCTCTAGGAAAAGGTTTTAATGACATTTTTATACTTAATGTAAGATTTTACTATGTTTTATCTTAGTCAAAAACTGGTAAAATGCGTTCTGCACCTTCCTTTGTAAAATAGACTGTTAAATTTGTGATTTCTTCAGACCGGTTGTTTCACATCGCTTGATTAAGTGCAGTGTTCAAAGCAAAAATTATCTCTGTTACCGTTACCACCACATGATTAATTTTTAATCCTTCTTCTTTTCCGTACTAGGTGTAGTTATACATGGTGTATCAAAATCGAGTCTCGCCTAACATCTTCAAAACTAAATGAGGTAGAGAGATCAAATGTTATGTAATTAGATGGTTTACTAAAAAGTATCTCTTTGTATGCCCATACTCTTTAGTCGCTAAGAAGAAAAAGTTCTATTCAAATTTACGAAAATGTTGAGAGACATATTTAAGAAAAGCAACGTCGCCGCCCTAGATTTATCCCCTTAATTCATCTAAATATGTGAAACTTTTCTTTTCCTTTTTGGAGGTATAAGAAAGCAGTGGCGGTCCCAGCCATTTGAAAAGAGGGAGCGATTTCGATATGAAAAAAAAAACTAAAAGCATAGCTTTTATGAGGAAGATATCAATATATGCAAACAAAACTCGGTAACTACGTGGATTTGGCCTCAAATCTAGGGGGGGGGTATTCAGATTTTAAGTTGTTCATTTGATACATTTTTATTTTAAAAAATGTTTAAATGCGCCGAAAATTTTTGCGTCAAATTAAACTAAAATTGTAAATATCAACGGTATTATAGCGCCGCAGCAGATTTTTAAGAAAGTCGCACTGAAAAATGCATTTTTTTATTTGAAATTAAAGTAAAATTGTAAATATATTAATGGTATCAAAGCGCAGCAGGCGAAAATTTTCAAGAAAATGAGACTACAAATGCCATTTTTAACACAAAATTAAACGAATACCGTAAATATCAAAGGTTCCAAAAAAGAGAAGATCAAAAGATCTTGGGAGGAAAGAACGAAAATTCAAAATTGGATGAGTGTCCCACAAGGAACACACAAAAGACCAAAGCGAAAGGAGAAACAATTAAACGATGTTTTGCCCGGGGTGACCAGCGTGCGCTCGTCAGTGGATTCACTAGTCACTCTCAATCCACACATCATTTAACACCATCGCACACTCTGACTTCCAACTCTGAATCACTCACAAATAGGCATCGTTCCGCATAGTACTTATTATAAGTCACCTGATATGGGTTCGTCCTGGCGTGTTAATCTTTCCAATAGGAATATGCTCCTAAGATGCCAGAACGAACCCGTATCAGGTGACTTATAATAAGTACCACGCGGAACGATGCCTATTTGTGAGTGATTCAGAGTTGGAAGTCAGAATGTGCGATGGTGTTAAATGATGTCTGGTTTGAGGGTGACTAGTGAAACCACTGACGAGCCCACGCTGGTCACCTTGGGCGAAACATCGTTTAATTGTTTCTCCTTTTGCTTTGGTCTTTTGTGTGTTCCTTGTGGGACACTCATCCAATTTTTGAATTTTCGTTCTTTCCTGCCAAGATCTTTTGATCTTCTCTTTTTTGGATTCTTTTCGGTTGATGTAACTGATCTGGAAGTTTAAATATCAATACTTTTGGTTTTTAAAATGTTTTCGTAAAAAAATTAAATCCAGGGTGGTGGGGTAATTACCCCCCTACTCCATGAAATCCGCGCTTGAGTAACTGCGTATAATATTTTCAGTTATAAAAAGATTTGTAAGTTGAAACATTACCTTTTATATTGCAATATGTCAAATATAAGATGCCTGTCTCAAAAAAAAGTTCGTTTCCGTTTTTTTTTTGGGCAAACCGGTCGATAACTCGCTCAATGTCAATTTCAATATGTCTGTTGATATGCAGCAACGCTAAGCCCTACAGACGAATTTCTGTCATAGTGTTTTCAATTACCTACTTATGTTTTCAATCTTCTGAGGCAGGAGAAGCTTCTTTCTGACGAAGCATTACTTACTGGCAAACATCCAAGAATGTTTTTATCAACGGAAAAGTTATCGTCACACTTGTTCATTGCGTCGAAAACGTTATAATACATTTTTTGATTTAAGCTTTTGCCTACTTCTGATCAATATTGTTTCCAAATACGGATTTCTACTATTAAAAGTTCAAGAATTTGTGTTTTCGATTAATCAAACAGTTTATCGTATTTGGAAACGACATTAGTTAATTTTGCCTTGATTTTGGCTTTCAGTTGTATAAAACTTGGTATGAATATGTTCAGGTCAAAAATACTTCTGTGTCTGTCCCAAAATATGGTGGAGGGATTCTAGAATGTCTTTAAAGGAACGTTCTGCAATTTCTCGTTTTTTCTCCAGAGACTTCAGGGTTACCACCAGCATCTTTGTTGTCTACTTTTTTCTGGAGCAAAGAGGGGGGGGCGATCGCCCCCCTCCCCTGGGACCGCCACTGAAGAAAGGTTTAGAACTTTTCGAAAAAGTTATGAAAATAGTTATTTACCTAACAAGGGCAAAAAGTGATACTGGGAAAAGCTCTACTTACATTTTCCAAAATGTACAGGGTTTCTTATTTTAAAAAGTTTTGCCTCCACCCTAACTCTGCCCTCTTAATAACCGGCGGTACGATTAGCATTCAAAAAGACACTTTTTTGTAAACCATCTAATTATGTGAAGTTTTACTTATACACTTTGCATTATTTGGTTCTCCAGATATTAGGGGACCCGGAGTTTTGGGATACCTTGTACAAACATAATGCAATGCGCGACCTGCGGAAAGTCTAAGTTTCGGCACGCAATGAGGAAAAAAACTATTTTTTGGCAGTTTACACCCTTCCGTATATCACGTATTTTTATGTGATCCCTTCTACATATCGAATAATAGAGGACTTTTGTAAATTTTGCATAGTTATTTAATGTTCATTCCGATTGGTATAAATGTTCGTACATTTATTTCCTGTTTCGAAGAAGCTATTACCATTCGTTCGAATAGCCGAGTAAATCATCTGGAGAAGATTTTAATTACCTTGCAGTAGTACTTTTCTAGTCGCACCCACATAATTTAGCCATTAATTTTGCACACACACATCAACATGTATTTATTATTGGTACCACATTAATTAGAGTGGTACCAACGACCGGCGTGTTATCTTTTATCTCCAATCAGATTGGCAACATCTAACGGGTAATCTGTATAACAGGCACGTTCAATATCTCAGAAATAATTAAAATCTGTCTTAATTTAGTGTGGCGAATTCATATAGGTATTTTTTTCATTTTTCTTAGTTTTTTTTTGCGTTTTATTAAACATCAGGACCCCAAACTTACTAAAAAGTAACAACGACCGGCCCGTGTGAATTTTTTAAGGTAAAATGCTGAAAATAGCGCAGACTTTTGCCAATTGCAAAGCTCAAGCTGTTTTTAAGTGAATGCTGCCAACACCATAACACCAAAAACATTCATTTCAACGTAAATAACGTTAAGGTATCTTTGCTAAAAATTTCTAGTATCTTCATATTAACTGCAATAATTTGCAGAAACTTAAAGGAACCTTTGACCGGTGAGCCAGGAAGACTAAACGAGTCCTTAACTAGTCGAGACCCTTCAATTCCAAGTTTAGTTCAAATCTTTCTCGAGTGGAAACGTACTTGATTATTAATTCGGGATTTACTATTGCTACAGATATTCGCGCTTGTAAAATAGGATTAAGTGCTTCTGCATTGATCGGCTTAACCCGGATTTAAAGCCTGATTTTCTAAGGTACCTATCGGCGTTAAGTAAGGACCGTCTCGCTCTTAGATTAAAAAGAGACAAGATATCTGGTCCAACGATAACTCCTTGGCAAATAATATCCACTGTTTATTTACAAATAAAATTACAACAAAACAAAGGTGAGAAGTGTCGATTATTTTTCTAACCTTTTAAACGAAGTTAAAACGATAGGGACAGAGAATCTTGTCTCGACCACTTTAGGTCGTGATTGGTTTGTGGGTGGGGAAAGTCGGCAGAGCGCAGACGGTCGGATGATATTTTTGTTGACGTAAGATTTTTCGTGCTGTTTATTTTAAAATTTTAGGATGTTTTGAGCAGTTTATAAGTCGTTTTAAAACCACATTTTGTCAAAAAACGTTTATCGTGTGTTTTTTTACCAATAGGAAAATATTTCAGTGCATTATTTTGGAGCAAAGCGTCCAATGTTTTGAAAACAAACGGACAGCAAGTGAAATCAGTCAGTGGCGAAACATGCCGGTAGGTACACAGAAAATAAAAAAAAAGTTTATGAAATATACATATATTAGTAGATCCTTAGATTAAAATATCCACAAACACGTTTTTTTTTTGATGAAGTAGTTAATTGTCAGTGCGTCAAATGAGATATTTTCGACTGTTTTTATAAGGTTTTTTTCGAGGGTTCTACCTCTTATCAGAATATTACGGTTGATTTATGCTGCCGCCGTTGCCAGCTCACTCGCCATTCGAATTAATATTTCAATCTTTTTGTCTGTCCTAGATGTCTCCATATACTCTAAGCATTATTGACTTTATTCTTTACTGAAGCAGTCAGTAAACAATAAAGTCAGCTAGTAGGTAATATTATATTTTTTTTTCTTGATGTTCCAGGTGCTATGAACTGTATTTCTTTGTTTTAATGTTTGGCATAATTTTATTGTGTTGAAAATTAAAATTGCTATAAATCTTATACAAACTTTGTAATAAATTTAGTTTGTATAAAATTATACTACAAAAATTTATTGTTAGAAAGCTTTCAAAGCTCAAATTGGCAGAATTATTTTTTGCATGTTTTTTAAATTATTTTGCAGATTTCATATTATAGTAAAATTTTAATAATATAATCCATGTGTAAATTTATATTTTTGTAGGTACGCCACTAGTATTTTTACTATAAACAACAGAAAGGTAAACATTGTTCCATATGATAATAGAACCAAAGTCTCCGTAAGTGTCAGGTATCTTGTCTCTTTTTAATCTAAGGCCCATCTTACAGCGCTTTCGTTTTACATACTCTCAGATCGATCCATCCGGAGTAGAGTACTGACGTCACGAATCTAAAAAGAATGTAAAAAAAGTAAGCCGGCCGCCGTAGCGCCTGCCGCACGCAAAAATTCCGGGTTCGAATCCCGGTTAGGTGCATGGATATATATGGATGGAAAGTCCCAGCACACAAAAAACAATTCGTTTGTACCTACCCTTTATTATTATTTTCTCAGTATAATCGGGGACCATTTACGACACATAATTGCGTATTTTGGCCCGCTTTTGGGGCCTACCCCCATCCACGGTCACTTAATAAACACGGTCCAGTAATTATTTTGCTCTTGCGGACACGAGATTCACTTTGTTGTTTTTTATTGTATTTTTGTTTATCACTTATTTACATTATTTTTGTCGTAGGTAGCTGCATTTATACATTTTTGTAGTGAAAAGGCTCATCAATAATGAAAAAAACAACGAGGTACCTTATGGTTTTAAATCTCCAATCAGATTTTTTAATAGAATAATAAAATAATCTCTTTTTCAAAAATCCCTGGTAAAACATAAATACAACAAAATACCTTCCAAATCAGGAAAAATAACAACTACATAACCTAACTTCTGAACGACGAGTTCGAACTAACCCCAACTCATTCGATGGGTTTCTTGATGGAATCGATTACCAACTATTGATCTTAATTCCTATTTACTGCTAGGTCAACTGATGCAGGCCAAAAATAAATGTTGTTTACTTGTACACAAAAAGTTATAATACAAGATAACACAACAAAAAAAAAAAAGAAAAATCCGAAAATTTAATTTAGTTTGTCAAGCCCTCTTTCTTTTTTATCAATTTTTTTTTGTTTTGACTCACAGAAAGTTTACAAAGAGCAAAAAAATAAGATAAAAATGTTATTAAAAAAGTAGAACATTGTTGCTCGCGATTTCAAACTTGAAGTACGAGAGAGTGGTTTTAGAACAATAAATAATATTAGCTATTCTGGATCATAGGCCACATTTTTATATAGTACCTTCTACAGGAACATGTTTTCACAGTAGGACTTTGGCATTTTTCTAGTAAACTTTTATTAATTGGAATAACTTAATCTGTGTGCTAAAGGATATTAATATTAGGACCACTATTTGGGTTCTGCTTATATTTTTTTCTAAATTCCTTTATCTAGCTTTAGATTCTTATTTTTAGTTTAAATTTCAAAATTAATTTTTGGTAAAAATGAAACATCTTATTTCGTACACTTTTTATTTTAGTTTTTAGTTTAGTGGCTTTTTGTTAAATAACATTACTTTTTATTTTTTTAGTTCTCTATGTAAATTGTATGAGTGGGCCTTATTAACCCCACCGGTAAGATCATTTCGCTGCCTTAGTATTACAATATTCTGTCTAAAAGCTTGTTGATAGAACATTGTAATAATAATAATAATAATAATACGTTTATTTGCATACATTTTTACATGACAAAACATAATTAGACATATAGATGCAAAATGGATCTGGAAGGCAATAAATTGATCTAGTCCAGTCCGTATTTAAAGACTTAAAACACTAAGTACTATAAGTAACAATAACAAAGAAAACAAAAATCAACTAAAAAATTGAAAACAAAATTATCAAAAAAAGAAAAAAACATAAGTAAAATTTAGTAACTAAAATTAACCTTGAGCTAATGGTTGGTTTCCGGCTTAGAAATTTTCTTAAAAAACATCAAAAACAATATAAAAACAGATTTTCAAAATGCCTTAATCTAATTCCTACAAAACAGAGGCACATTTTATGCTAATTCGCTACGTATTTTCATTTTGCAGATTAAGTCAAAAAACAGAAAATATACAGAAAAAAATATCTAAAACGATGAATTTTAAAGAAGAGATTTAATTATTTTTTTCTTTTTTTTAAACCGAAAGTAAGTTAGAAACATTGTTTAACCAGTATTCATCAATAATTCTTTAACTCTCTTTTTAAAACTTTGAATGGTTAGACTTTTAAAATGTTCGGGTAGACCATTGTACATGCTAAAAACATTATATGAAAAACTCCTCTGAAACATAACTGTGGAGTGTGGGGGTGGAGTTATCAAACCCTTAAATCTTAAATTTAAATTGTGAACATCTGTTCGATATTTTATTTTGTTAGCTAAGTATTGAGGAGTTTTTGTTACAATAATCTTGTGAAAAAAAACTAACGAATGAAGTTGTCTTCTCTGACACATATTAAGCCATTTCGCATCTTTAAGTTTATGTGACACCGGCAAATACTTCCTAATGCCATAAATGAATCTGAGGCAAGACTTTTGTACCTTTTGTAGCCTGTTTTGATCATTCTGATCCAAGCAAGGTCCATAAACCACATCACCAAAATTAAAGTGGCTCAATACAAGCGTATCCGTCAGTTGAACTTTTTGTTTTGTGGACAGTAAATTCCGATGAGGATATAATAATTTAAGGGACATATAAGCCTTTTTAATATTGTTGTTCACATGCTGTCTAAATCTTAAATCTGTGTCGATACTTAGTCCTAGATTTCTGGCAACATCTGTAGTAGAAAGTCGGTCTCCAGCAGTAATTGTTATATTCATTTGCTTTTGTATGTTGGATTTTTCTTTAACAAAGTAGAGTATTATGGATTTACTTGGATTGATCTTTAAATTATGTTTTTCTGAAAAAGTGGTAAGTCGTTGAAGATCTTCTTCTATTAGTTGTTTTGCATGACGCCACTCTTTTGGGTCAAAGGAAAAATATAATTGGTAGTCATCTGCATATTGATGATCCTTCGTGTGACGTAAACAGGTTGACAGATTACATATATATAAGTTATATGACCACCTTATACTGACAAACTAGTAAAGACGTTACAAAGCTGCTGAGTCTGCAACCCTATGGAATATTTCTTCGAATCTTTATATTTTATTAACATGTGTTTTACCATTTTTAAGTTACTTTTAGTTTTAGTCTAGAATTAGATTTGATAGAAATCACTTGTATAATTTTGAACAAGAAAATTATAATTTTTTAAAAACGGTTTTACGGAGACTCGTCTTTTAAGTGGCGCAGTCGGTAGGATTCCCAATCGCGATAAATGAATATTATTGACGGTTCGTCTTAACGATTTATTGGGATTCTACGAACAAATAAATAACAAAAAGGTGCCGGGCGGTTCGCGAATTCGAATTGTTTGGATCAAGAGGAAGTTCCAGTTGAGTGAACTGAGTAGCTCAACGAGAAGATTTACCGAAGGATTATTGAACGTACATCAATACCGGAAGTATTTGCATCAGTGCCCTTTGAATGGATATCAGAGGACAAATGCTTGGACAGATCTTGATAGTTTCACTGTAAGTAATACTTTTAATGTCATTTAGAGGTTCCGTTTTCGAAAATTCTGATATTTCAAATTCTGATTCTGACTCAATAAAAGACGAAGAACAAACTTGTGTAAGTCAAAGTTCAGACCCGAAAATTGATATATTTTTATCGGAATTGATAGGAAAAGTTAACTTAGGGCTAGATTTAGGACCAAATTATAATATCTCTACAAATCTGCAAGCAAATTTAACAAAAATGGCTACACCACAACTAAAATCTGAGTATTTAAACATGATCCCCGAATTTCATGGGGAACCAGAACTATTAGCCAGATTTATAGAAATATGTGAAAAATTAATCACCAAATTTTACAACACCGCTGATACTAGCGATTTTCAAAATGAATATTTGATGTCGAGTATTTTGGGTAAAATTAAAGGTGAAGCGGCAATAAATATTGCCTCAAACACCATTTCTAGTTTTGTGGATTTAAAAGAAGCTCTTCTTAATACGTATGGGGATAAACGCGATCTTTTTACGCTTGTTATCGAAACTACAGAAATGAAACAAGGAAATGAATCACCGTTCGATTTTTACAACAGATTACAACACCAGTTAAATCACCAAACTTCTTATCTTTCCACTCACGGCTCGGCTGATGAAAGAAAAATCATGGGTGTGTTTTGTAGAGGGTTATCTTTAAGAGTTTTATTACGCGGTTTAAAAGAGCCTGTTGGGTCCTTAATGCGAACTAAAAATCCAATAGATATGAATGATGCGCTTAAAATGCTTACAAACGATTTTCAAATCGAAAGTGCCCAAAAATTTCAAAATTCGAAACCATTACATAATAACACCAATCACACTTTAAACAGACCACGACCCAACCAACCTTTACAGTTAACAAATTATCCTCATAACCAGCTTGCTTCCACTTCGAATTACAGACAACCACAATTAATATACAAACCCGAACAAAATAAAAATTATTTTGCAAGAAATCCAAACCAAACAAACGTATTTAGGCCTAATCAAATACCCATGTCAAAATTATCGAAACCAACGCCCATGAGCGGCATATCAAACCAAACCTTTAGACCCCAACAAAACAAAAACTTTCCTTATCGACCAATGCAAAATTACGCTCAAAATAATCAATCAAAACCCCGGTCAAACTTCGTAATTGAAGAAATAAATAATATCGATGACCAATCGGCGGACGACCCTACAATCGAATATCTGGAGGAAGAAAATCAGTATCTTTACACGGATTACACCGAATATTCTCAAAACGATCACGAGTTAAACGAGTTTTTTCAGGAACCAGCCTCGGAACCCCCGAATACGAATTAATGAACCTAACTAATAGCGAAAATAAACTACCTTATATTATTTTTCCAGAAAATAATCTAAAAATTCTGATAGACACGGGTAGTACTAGATCTTTTGTAAAACCAGAAATCGCACAAAAATATTTCCAAAAATCGATAAAAAATGACCCATTTCAAATCTCAACTGCTCACGGTACCTCCATAGAACATTTTAGCACGCTTATTCCCTGTTCAAAAATATTTAATGTGGATACAAAACAATTAAAATTTTATATTTTTGATTTTCACAACTATTTTGACTGTTTGTTGGGGATAGACAATCTATCCTTATTAAAAGCAAATATTGACCTTGAGAAAAACAACTTAATTACTCCCAATTCTCAAATAAAATTAAAATTTCATAATTCGTCAAAAAACACCAATATTTTATTCTTGCAACCAAGGTCAGAACAAGTAATTAAAATGAACATAAAAAATATCGAAAATGGTGACGTAATAATCCCATACACAAAAATTTCAAATTTAGAAATCCCGCAATGCCTTACGACGGTAAAAAACTATGAGGCCATTTGCACGATCCTAAACCCAACCGAAAAAAATTTAAAAGTTGAACTTTTTG
Source organism: Oxystoma pomonae (assembly GCA_963921995.1). Lineage (NCBI taxonomy): Eukaryota > Metazoa > Arthropoda > Insecta > Coleoptera > Brentidae > Oxystoma > Oxystoma pomonae. The sequence continues at coordinate 90,641,579 of OY998169.1, forward strand.
ACTCTTTAGAAGTCATTGATTTTAACGAGTATGAACTTCAAGAAAAACCTACACCAAACCTTAATAACGTTAACGTAAATAAATTTAAATTTGAGGTTTCGAAAATTAGAACCGAGCACATGAACAGCGAAGAATGCAAATTGACAATCGAATTATTAAAAGAGTATTCGGATATTTTTCATATCGACGGAAATCAGTTAACTTTTACCAGCCAAATAAAACATTCAATAAAAACATCGGACGAAGTGCCAATTTACACTAAATCGTATAGGTACCCCGAAATTCACAGAAATGAGGTTAAAAGGCAGGTCCAAGAAATGCTCGAACAAAATATTATAAGACCCAGCTATTCTCCCTGGTCGTCACCAATCTGGGTGGTACCCAAAAAGTTGGACGCTTCCGGGAAACGTAAGTGGAGGATAGTTATCGATTTTCGTAAATTAAATCTTAAATCAATAGGCGACAAATATCCAATTCCAAATATATCAGATCTTCTTGATAAGCTTGGGCGCTGTCAATATTTCTCTACTCTTGACCTCGCATCAGGTTTTCACCAAATTGAGTTGGCAGAGGAAGACATTCCTAAAACGGCATTTAATACCGAAAATGGGCATTACGAGTTTTTAAGAATGCCTTTTGGCCTAAAAAATGCGCCTGCCACCTTTCAAAGGGTGATGGATAACATCCTTAGAGGTATCCAAAACGAACGCTGTCTGGTTTACTTAGACGACATAATAGTGTTTAGCACAAGTTTGCAAGAACACATAAATCGTTTAAGAGAAGTATTTGATCGATTACGACAAGCAAATTTTAAAGTGCAATTAGATAAGTCGGAATTTCTCAGAAAAGAAGTGGCCTACTTAGGACACATTGTTACACCTCACGGCGTGAAACCCAACCCTGAAAAAATTAAAGCGATATCTTGTTACCCGATACCTACTACACAAAAACAGATAAAACAATTCTTGGGTCTCGTGGGTTACTACCGTAAATTTATCGCGGATTTTGCGAAAATAACAAAACCTATGACTGTTTATCTAAAAAAAGATGCCATACTTGACCCGAAAAATCCCGCGTATATAAAAGCCTTCGAGACGTGCAAAAACATATTAATTAACGAACCCATACTACAATACCCAAATTTTGAGGAACCGTTTAACCTTACTACGGACGCTAGTAATTTCGCAATTGGCTGCGTACTTTCGCAAGGAAAAATTGGGTCAGATCTTCCAATCGCGTACGGTTCAAGGACACTTAATCAGTCGGAAATAAATTACTCCACAACCGAAAAAGAATTATTAGCTATAGTGTGGGCGGTTAAATACTTTAGACCCTATTTGTTTGGCCGAAAATTTAACATTATAACTGACCATAAACCACTCGAATGGCTAATGTCATTAAAAGAACCGAATTCTAGGTTAGTACGATGGAGCTTAAAGCTTGCGGAATATGATTTTGAAACCAAATACAAAAAAGGTTGCCTAAATCAAAATGCAGACGCTCTTTCGCGCGTGGAAATAAACACTAACGAGACAAAAAACGTAGACCCCCAAAATCCACAGGCTTGCTTAGATCGGTTGCGCGAATACGTCGAAAAAATAAACGAAAATTTGAAAAATAAAAACGATCAAGAAAATCAATCGATCGTCGTTGAAACAGGAGACTTGGACGATCATAATAACGCGGTCGAAGACAACGTTAGCGACCAAACGGTACACTCCAGTCACGAAAACCCAATAATCGGAATACCAATAGTTGATTGCCCTGTAAATTTTGGAAAAAATCAAATATTTATTTCGGAAGTAAATTTTGCCCCTGCCAAAACTTCCATCACCAGATTATTCCTAACAAAACAAAGATTTCACGTTCAACTCTCTCAAAATAATTTCGAAAAAGATGTAGTCCAGTTTATTAAAGAGTACGTGGTTCCAAAAATAAAGTACTATGTTTATTTCGAAGACCCAATTTACGAAAAATTCAGTACTGTCTTACAAACTTATTTTAAAAACTCAGAAATTCAAATGATCAAATGCTCTAAAAAATTAATCGATGTTTTATCTGAAAACGAAATACAGGAAATGATACAAAATAATCATGAAGGGAAAACTAATCACAGGGGAATCGAAGAAACTGAAAAACGCATAAAAGCGCATTATTACTGGCCGAATCAATCTAGAACAATCCAAAATTATATAAACGAGTGTGAAGTCTGTCAACTTACAAAATACGATCGAAAGCCAATACGCGTAGAATACAATGTTACACCCACCTCGATCAAACCTTTTCAGATTTTGCACGCAGATACTATCAGTTTGGAAAACAGCAAGTTTTTAACCATTGTCGATCCTTTCTCAAAATACGCGCAGGCCTATAAAATTGATTCTGCGCAAGGCATCGAAATAGCAAATAAATTATTAATTTATTTCTCTCATCATTGCATCCCAGAACAAATAATTTTTGATAATGGCGGCGAATTTAAGAACTCCGTTATACGTGAACTACTTGAACTACATAAAATAAAAATTCATTTTATTTGTTCCCAGCACCCAGACTCCAATGGGATAGTGGAACGGTTTCATTCGACATTAATAGAACATATTAGACTTTTTAATAATCAAGAACAGTTTAAAAATGACCCTGTAGAAAATAAAGTAACCTATAGTATTTTAGCTTATAACAACACAATTCATTCGGTCACAAATTTAAAACCGTACGAGATAATTACTGGCCATTTTGGCAACGAGTCACCGTTTAATCTGGACATAAATAAACAACTTATCAATAACTATATTGAAAACCACCGCGAGAAAATAAAAACACTTTACGAAAAAATCAATCAAGATATACAAAATAAAAAACAAGGAGTCATTGACAAGGCAAACGAATCGCGCGAAAAATTACCAGAAATCCCCGAAAACGTGTATGTTAAAAATAAACAAAAACAGCAAAAGACAAAAAATAAATACAAAAAAGAAAAAATATCTAGTTTGGATCCTAATCTAAAAACAGCCAGAATACAAACTACACATCCCAACACATCAGACAAAATACACATTTCTAATATAAAAAGACCCAAAAAGAAAATTAAAATTAAACCTATTTCAGATTCCTCGCCACCCACGCAAGAGGGTCAGGAATAACGAACATTACGCAAAACCTAGGAGTTCTGCCAATCAATCTAGGCCATGCCAGACTTCAAAGGACAGAACACACATTTGTACATTACTATGACTTAGGACCCCTACTAAAAGAATACGAAAACATAAAATCGCAGCACCTATTACTGAAACGGACTTATGCGAATCTCACCGTGTTAGAAAGAGAAACATATAATTTTAACAAAATAGCCCATTTCTATAACCAATCAATTTTCGAAAAACTCGAAAACATAAATATTCACCAATCAAAACGAATTAAACGAGGCCTTATTGATAGTTTAGGTTCGGTTATTAAGGGAGTAACAGGAAATCTAGACTCAAACGACGGGAATAAAATTTACAGCATAATAGATCACATGCAGCGTAATGAGAAGAGCATTCAAAATCAATTATCATTGCAATATTCAATAAATCAAAATATAATTAACCAATTTAACAAAACTGTCCAAAATATTCAGCATAATGAACTTATGTTAAGGTCAAAAATTTTGCAAATGCATTCTATAATCAAAAACGGTGCTACCTCAGATGATGCAATTTTTATCAAAACATTGTACAATGAACTAATCTTGCTTTATAGTAGCGTGTTAGGCATTTTCCGAGAAGTAGAAAACTCACTGACCTTTTGTAAATTAAATGTGATGCATCCGAGTATTATAAGCTCGAAAAATTTAATTTTAGAATTAAAAAGAATATCCGAATTTTATAAAAATCAATTTCCTTTCGAAATTAAAACAGAGGATATTTTCTATATTGAGTCTATGATAAAAATCAATTGTCATATAGATAATAATAAAATTATGTACTTCCTATCAATTCCAATCGATACCGAAGAACAATTTGACTTGTTTCACTTAATATCAATTCCCTCAAAAATCAGATCGGATTTTGTAACAGTTTTACCAAATAATCAATACCTCTTAAAATCGCGAATAAATAATCAAATTAAACCTCTAAACGGCAAATGTATTACCCAAGGTAAATCATTTCACTGTCCTAGCTATTTATTAAGCAACAGCCAAGCACTCTGCGAAAGGAGTATTATTATGCAGGGAACCGCCGACACCTGCACACTGACCAAACTGAAAATTGAAGAAAATCATATGGAAATCATTTCGGAACTAAATAAATATTTGGCAGTTTTTCCTTTTGCGGAAAATCTTCAAATTACTTGCCAAAAGCAAACTGAAGTCAAGGAGCTAAGAGGCATTTTTCTGATCACCGGAAACACATGCAAACTGTTATTTAAAGGAAAACAACTGCATTTTCAAGAAAAAACAATTGGCAGTCCCTTAATAATCAATTCACCCATATTGGAAATCAGTCATCAAGAATTACCTAAATTCAGTATTGATTTGAAAAAATTGGAATTTGATAAACCAATCATCAACCCTTTGGTTCCCTTATATAAAGAAAATACACTATCCGACTTGTACGTGCCTAGTGGTTGGACAATCTGTCTTTATGTCATATTGGTTACAGCCTTTACGTACTTTTGCTACTACAAAAAACGAGGAAAAAATAAGCAAACTTCGACTTTGGAATCTTCCGAAAGGGAACATGTTAGAGTTATCCTCCCAGGGGAGGCTTCCTTCTAAGGGTGGAGGAGTTATATGACCACCTTATACTGACAAACTAGTAAAGACGTTACAAAGCTGCTGAGTCTGCAACCCTATGGAATATTTCTTCGAATCTTTATATTTTATTAACATGTGTTTTACCATTTTTAAGTTACTTTTAGTTTTAGTCTAGAATTAGATTTGATAGAAATCACTTGTATAATTTTGAACAAGAAAATTATAATTTTTTAAAAACGGTTTTACGGAGACTCGTCTTTTAAGTTATATAGAGAACAACAATGGAGCCAGAATTGAGCCTTGCGGAATTCCACTTTTAATCTGGTTTTTGTCTGAAATTCCTTCCGATGTCTCAACAAATTGATACCTTTCCCCTAAATAACCACCCATTAAAGCACTTGATTCGGGTGAAAACCCTATAAAACATAATATCGCAAGAAGTAGTTCATGATTAACCATATCAAATGCTTTCGAGTAATCAAGTAAGATAAGCGCTGTTGTTTTCCCAATGTCATTCTGCTGAAATATGTCATCTGTCACATTAGCTAAAGCAGTAGCACAACTAAACCCTGGTTTAAAACCAGATTGCTGTGGTGGCAGAATCTGATATTTCTACTACTACTGATACTAAGTCCTTTTTCAACAACGTACGTTAGAGCGCATTAGATGCACCACGCGCGACATTTTTGACACCCGTGTGTCCCAAGCCTAAGGGTTTTCAACATTTTGTTTTACTACTAAATTATAGAAACAACTTATAACAAGTAGTAGTAGACGGGCGGCCGTAGGCCTGGCAGTTAGGCCGCATAATGGACCCTTTCTGCTATACCCCCCGTGCACCTTAGACTGATGCACGGGCCCCTTAGGATGCAAGTTTTCTTTTTATAAGAGGACTTAATTTTGCCTGACACCTCTTTGTCGAGGCCAGGGATCTTTAGACTGCGTAGCAAGTATACACAGTATACTCCCAGCAGAACTTGGTCTAGAAGGTAGACTTTTTCTTCCCGAAGTCATATGTGTTGACCCGCAAATCAAAGGCGATGCAACCCTGGTTGTCTCTGTTGGGGGTTTTTTCATACTCAGAATGGCCAAAGTCCAACCAGTCACCCATCCAAAGTGCCCGAAGTCTCAACCTTCTGCCTTGAAATGTTCCTCGCTGACCGAGAGCGGAGGTCACATTTTTTTGGCATCTGCGCTGTAGAGACCCGCCCGAAAGCGCAGGTCAAATCTTTCGGCATCTTCGCTGTAGAGACCTCAATTCCCCGGCAGTCCACCATGTGAATCCGACAATGACTCCGGTTCACCTGCTTCTACCCAACTTATAACAAACTTTTGGCTTCGGTATATTAAATAAGATTACTGAAACGGCACTTATTGCTTTTAATAAAAAAATCTTGCAAACGCTAGAAGAAAAGTCAACAGCTTGCGGTATTTTATTAGATCTATCGAAAGCGTTTGACACGATAACTCATAATATTCTATTAAACAAATTTGAGGCATACGGCCTAAGGGTAATTCCGCAGATTTTGTTTGCTTCTTACCTAACAGACAAAAAACAAAGTCATTAAAAGTACTGTGGGTATAGACTATGAGTCAGATTTTACTATTATGTCAACTGAAGTGGCGCATGGAAGCATTCTAGGTCCACTACTTTTCGTAATTTATTTAAATGATCTTGACATGCTTTATAAAGATCCGGATCTTGCGGCTGATGTTGCTGACGATACTAATATTGTGGTGCCCATTAACAAAAATGAATGTGTTCAGGACAGATGTGCTCAAGTATTAAACAAAACGAAAGACTGGTTAAATAAAAACCAACTAATACTTAACGAGGACAAAACTAAAATCTTATTAATAACTAACAATACACATATTACTGATACAAAAGTTTAATTTAATCAAAAAGAAATAGACTTTCTCAACACATACAAGAACTTTGTACCAAATTAAGCAGAGCAAGCTATGCGATAAGAGTTATGTCAAAGGTACTTAGAACTGGTAGGGAGCTCAGGGTTATCTACTATGGAATGTACTATTCACATTGAAATATGGAATTTTATTATGGGGTGGTAGTAGTCAAGCACAGATTTCTTTAATTATCCAAAGCATAGACTGGCGTTAACTGAGAAAGGTCCGCAATATGCCGCTGTGAAATTCTTTAACAAATTGCCAAGTAGTATTAGAAGCATAAATGGTATAAAAGCTTTTAAAAAAGCATGTTTTAGTTATATCTGTGATATTGAGCCATATGCTATAGACGAATATTTAGGGCATATATATAATTAGGTCAAAATAACTAGTCAAAAAAGTGATCGCTTTTTATCCTGTGCAACATGGTAATTTTTCTTCCGTTTAATCTTATTATGGGGTGGTAGTAGTCAAGCACAGATTTCTTTAATTATCCAAAGCCTAGACTGGCTTTAACTGAGAAAGGTCCGCAATATGCCGCTGTGAAATTCTTTAACAAATTGCCAAGTAGTATTAGAAGCATAAATGCTATAAAAGCTTTTAAAAAAGCATGTTTTAGTTATATCTGTGATATTGAGCCATATACTATAGACGAATTTTTTATGTCATATATATAATTAAGTCAAAATAACTAGTAAAAAAAGTGATCGCTTTTTATCCTATGCAACATAGTAATTTTTCTTCCGTTTAATCTTAGGAATTTACATATTTTAGAATTTGATTGGTTTGTATTGTTTTGTTTTGTATTGTATATTTTAAATTTATATGGTTTTTTATATTGTATTTTTTATTGTTATTTCTTTTATTAACACTAGTGTCTCTTAATAAAGTAATACTTATAGTGTTGATACAAAGACATCTCTATACAAGAGCATAATAATATATTTTAATGCATATTTGATGGAGTTTTAAATTTTTAAAAATTATTTTTTAATTCTTTTATACTGAGATTTTTCTAGACGAGCATATTATATATTATATATTTGTGCGAATTTTTTTACAGACATTTTTAAATATTTTTAAACGATTTTAAATCATTGCAAATTATTATTTTCAATTACTATACAATTATTTCTTTAATATTTAATGATGTTGTACAGTTTAATTTAGTTAAAATATTGACAAACCATATTTATAAAATACTATTGTATCGTATAATTAATATAGAAATAAAAATCTATCTATCTATCTAAAAAATTAAAAATTTACGGACATTATTTTTAATTCAATTTAATTACCCTTTCCCTCAATGATATTAGCGGTTCCATCTAATATCCATCCTTTCAAATAATATCTCGTATTTCGTGAATTAGCTGCCAGTACTTTGATTTACTCCGTTCAAAATCCGCTTTCATGGGAAAAGTAAAATTTATTTGACAGCGGAGCAATTATAACTTTCCTACTAATCACCTTTGGAAACGTTTTTACATAAACTTTAATCTGTTTTTAAGCCTTCTAACGATCGGACGCTGTACTTTTAAAGATTTTCTAGGATTTCGGAAACATTCCGGGTGATGTAAGAGGGAATTTATTATCCACCAGTCACAGCAGCCGGCTGTAATTTATTATTGTCAAAATAAAGACAATAAGTTACCCCACCCTCTCAGATGAACTACTTAAAGTATTCGATGCTTACGAAGACTTTGAACAATATGCTTGAAATTTTTGTTTTTTCTTCTGTTTTAAATTTTTTTTTTTGTGGATGCAGTTGTTTTTTTTTTAAACTGAGGTAGTTTACCATGACCGGTTTTGATTTAAATATTTTTACTGCTTCTTTTCACACACTCCTGGTCCCACCACGGGTTCCCAATTTTTTGTTGTTTTTTTTTCCTTTTTAGTTGGCATATTTTCTTCTGCTATTTGTTTTAAAATATCTTCAAATTCTTCATAATCTTTTATGTTGTTTTGTTTACATTTTATTTCTGCTGCTGTTTTGTATTTATCCTAGTTTGCTTTTTTTAAATTGAATTTACAGGTAGGATTGTATCTTGAAATATATTGGAAGTCCCTTCTATTAAGTTCACAGATTGTGGCGTAGTGATCGCTACTCCCACAATCCGGAATAATGTCCCAGTTCACCCCCTCACTCAAATCTTGCGATATAAGTGTCAGATCCAGTGGGCTTGGATTTTCGTTTGGTCTTTGTATTCTAGTTGGTCTACCATCATACATTATAATAAAGTTGTTTTCCTCAGTTAGTTGTAGTGTACTTTTTTCGTGGTTGTTTTCGTTTGAGCTACCCCATAGTCTATTGTGCGCATTTAAATCACCCATAATTATGCTTTTGTTTCTCATTATGTTAAATATCTGACCTAGATCTCTATGAAAATTTGGTAACCTTGGTGCCGCATATATATTGCCTATATTTATATCATTTGTTTCTATAATGATTGAATGCCCATTCTGTCTGTCGACCCTGATGATCTGATGTCTTTTTATGTGACATGAAAATTCTGGCCTAAGCCAGGTTTCATTCGGCAAAAAAATATCTGGATCATATTGTCTGACGAACGAAAATAGGTTAGCCCTATTTGAGTTAAAACTCTGCATGTTCCATTGAATTATTCTTAATGTATTTTTTGTTTGTTGTTGCATTGTGTTTTGTTGTTGGTTTGTTGTTTTTGTTTGTTGGTAGGGCTGTGCATTTTTTTTAAAGCTATTTTATTGTTTGATTCTTTTTTCTGTCCTTGGATTTCTGGGGCGATTTCTTTGTATTTTTGTTCTTCATTTATACTTCTATCATTTTCTGTGATCACCTCCACCTGCATCCCCATGAAGTCTTTCATTGAGATAGGGGTAGAAAAATTGTTTTTGTTGTTAATTCTCCTTGTTGGTTGTTTGTTGGAGGGGTCAATGATAATGATGAGGAGCTCTCCTGGATTCTTCCATATGGAGAGTTTAGGCATTTAGGCAGTTGTTATGAGCTTCTATCTAACTACACTAAGGAGGACGCCATTTTCTTCGCTAAAAGGAAGTCAATTGATTATTTCAAAGAAAAATGGAAAGAACAAAATCAAGAGAGAAAATCTTGGTACTACTAAATGCAGGAAGAATTTACATGCAAGCCTTAGTATGAAAAAATTAATTACATAGATAGAAATACATTACAACATACATAGGTTAAACATCAAAGACTCCCTCCTCTGTGAGTGTGGTCAGGTTGAAAATCTTATCCACTCTTTGGCTGTCCAATAAATAAAATAGCCAATTTTGACTTATATGACAGGCCTATCTCGACCGCTTTTAATTAGTAATGTTTTAAGGGAACCTTCCCCCTACAAAATGAAGTTAATCTTAGCTTTTTGGCTAAAAGGTAAAATAAAACTCTAGTAACAGTACGGACACTTACGTCTAAAAAAATTCCTTAAAAAAAAAATAAATAAATAAATTGATTTAAAAAAAAAAATATGTGTATGTGTATATATAACCCTATGTAGTATGAATGATGTACGAATGACTAATAAAACCGGGAAAATAAAGTAAAAGTAAAAGAAAAAACAAAAAAAGAAGAAGAACAAAAACGAGGACGGCCAGAAAATCAGGAAAAAAAAATCAGAAAAGGCATAAGAAGAGCGATAAAAGATAGAATAATCCATATCTGGATAATGGGTGTCAAAAGTCAGATAACCCCAAAATCTACAGAAGTGAGCTGGCATATGCTCTGAACGAGCGACGCCAATAACAAAGACTGAACTGAACTGAAGGGAGACTTTGAATATATAATTATACCTGGGAAAATGTTTGCTTTTTTACGAACCTATTTTTTGAAGTCGGGAGAGGGCCGAATACTCGAAAGCCAATGCACATCATATCTCTGTCCCTGTCGCTCTCGATCGTTTAGAATGATATTGAACTCGAACCAGTCTGTTGTTTCGACTTGGCGGGTCTACATCGCCACCGTTTTTACGATTTTGCAACACTGTTACTATCCAGCAAACACAGTTGCGTAAATATTACATTACATGATTACTTAATTACATAAATTTCAAGTAACTTAGAAATTACAATAAGGTAAAATGTAGGTTATATGTTGTGCATTATGCCGAGCACAAAGTTACCTATTTATTACGCAAAAGGGATTTAACTAAAGTAACATAAATTATGTGAAAACAACAGAAAATATTGATCTATGTTTAATATTTATCTGATGTCACAATAAGATATTTATTGTTCTTCTTCGATACCTGATTTTTACGTAAATATTATGTAACTTAAAAGTATACTTGGTTTAATATTCTGTACATTATATTTATATCTTTCAAAAGTCACGACAAAGTAGATTTGACATCACGTAAGTGACGTACTTTTTATGTTAATTCTATATAAATTATAATATAAATATTACGTATCGCCATGTAAGGCAAATTTAATATCAATGTGATACAACAAAGAACATAATATTTAGGTAAGTTTTATGTAATATTTATGTAAATCATCACAGGGTAAAATGTAACTCATATTTTATGTATTTTGCCATGTTACAAGTGACTTAGTTTATACTTAAGTGTAATAGAAATACAATAATCCCCGGAACGTCCCATTCGCAATGTTCAAAACGTTCCAGAAATGATCCTGGTTGTTGAAAGACGATACTCTTGATTGTAATTATCAAATTCATTGCTTAAATAACTTTTTCTGCCTACATAAGTATGTGTAATAATATTAACTACAATGGGTCGAAAATAAATTTAAGTATTTATGTTGCTTGTATGTTTTTCCATAATATTTATATAATTTTGTTCATGTAAATTTTATAAGCCCGTTTTTATATTATATTCACATTACAACTTTGCTGGTTAATTATAACATTTACGTAAAATTTATGTGCATGTGTTTACTGAGTAAGAGCTATTATAAAATATCGAAACAAGAAAACGGGTAATATAACTTTACCTTTTATAAAAATTTGGTATAATTTCTATTTATAATCACACGTAACTTTGTCTTACATTACACATTAAATTTGTCCCCTTTTGAAGGAATTTCATGTGTCATTGTATAAATTCAATGCAGACAAGAAACATTAACAAAAATTTAACAATAAATTCAGTGAGAGTGAACAATGCAACAGCTCAATTTTAATAAATAATTGTACTTATGTAGAAACATATTTAACACAATCTTGATAACTAATGGTTGGATAATTTACCTCCCTGTATATGTAGGAGCCGAAATAGAAATTATTTTTACCTTGAGAGATCGTGGCAATAGATGTATTTAGTCGTTTGTTCTGTTAAAACGAAATGCTGGTTCAATTCCATTAAAAGCGTGTTGTTGAATGTTATCAAAATCACAGCATTAATCCGAAAATTAAATGCTCTTCTGTTCTGTTATGACAATAACATACTTTGGCATAAAACGTTATTTTTTCACTATAGGTATTTTAAAGATTTTACCATTCCCAACTTAAAACCGACCTTCTGCCAGCCTTTGGCCAACCCTCTCAAAAAGAATAAGGGTTCTTACAAAAAAATATATATATTTTGACAACTCTTTTTATACTAATTCGACGCTGCTGATTATAAATCTGTAGTAGAACTTTGACGACTTTCGATATTTTCGTAAAAACGTGCAAGAAAATGGAAAACAAAAACAGTTTTCTGAGACCCTGCAAAAATTCAGAACAGGTAGTCTTACTAGCAATTTGATTTTATGAGATTAAAAACGTAAATCTCGTACAATTTAAAGTATGTAAACAGTTATGTATAAATATACAGGTATCTTCAAAAAAAAAAAATATAAAAAAAATAAAATTCAGATTGCAATTACAGCTATGTATTACATAATAGCCGCCCTTTCACAGTTTAAAAAACTTTATATATTATTCCTATAAAAAAAAATACCGTCACTAATATTAAAGAATAAAAACAAATAAACAAAAAAGACCAAATAAAATAAATATAAGTGCATAAATGTATATAAATATCCAATTAGTAGAAATAATAAGAAATTGTAAAAAGAAGATCTACAAATTAACTCTGTGTTTCGGACTTCCATTGTCTATATTTTATTTATACACGACGTTTCGATCAGTACAATCTCTGATCGTCTTCAGGTGCAAACTACAATCAATTCCTAAGGCTACGTACTTATATACTGTGAGAAATCACTCAACCTTGAAGTTTAAGAAGTTGGCTCCGCCCAAGGAGGGGCTTCCAAATATTTGGGATTTCAACACTTGGTTTACTGAAAATACCCTGATTCTGCCCAATAAAGGCAGCTTCAAGGAATTTTCGTTTCTTCCAGTGTGACTCCTTGTGCAAAACCTTTGCTTCTGCCCACTTCATTTCGTGGTTTCACCTTTTTGGGTATTCGTCTGATGTTCCTTAAGCCTAACAGATAGTGGTCTTTTAGTTTCGCCTATGTATGATTCACCACACTCACAAGGAACTTGGTAAATGCATACCTTATTTTTTTTGTTCTTCGTTTTTATTTTACTAAGAAGGCTTCGAATTGTATTACTAGATTTAAAAGCTGTTTTAATATTAAAGTTTTTCGCTACTCTTAGAATTTTTTCAGATACTCCTTTAACGTATGGGATTGTAAGGAATGCATTTGCCTGGTTTTGGTGTTGTAATCTCTGTCATGTTTGTTGAAATTTAGAAATAGTATCTGTTATAAGTTTCAGGCTGTAACCATTCTGCTGCAGATCGTTCTTAATGTTTCTTATTTCGATTTCCAAGTCATGAGAATTGTTATAAATTTGAACGGCTCTGTTATACAAAGTTTTGATTATGCCTCGTTTGGTTGTAGCAGAATGATTTAAACCTTGATTTAAATATTGTCCTGTGTGAGTGGGTTTACGATAGACTGTTGTTCTGATGTCTCTTTCTACTTGTGTGACAAGTACATCAAGAAAAGGAATTTGACAATTTTGCTCCACCTCCATTGTGAATTTAATGGTGGGTCTTATGTTATTTAGGTGGTGAAGAAATTCTGAAAGTTGTTGGTCATTCCCGGTCCAGACAATAAAATTGCGGTATCAACCGCGTGTGATTCGAACCACTCCATGTAAATATTGGCCACCACTGGCGAAAGCGATGAACCCATTAGCAGACCGTCATCCTGAGCATAAAACCTATCTTTCACTTGAAAATAAGAGCTATGTAGGCAGCACTCCAACAACTCCATCACTTCCTCCAGCGGTAGGCCGGTACGTTCATAAAGGAATTCGTCATCAACCAGTCTCTTTCTAATAATATCTAGCGATCCCTTTATTGGGACATTGGTGTATAGACTTTCGACATCAAAACTGACAAGTCTATCCTCGGTTCCTAAAACAAAAGATTTAAGAATATTAACAAAATGGTTGGAATTTTCTACAAATGAAGCGGTCTGCCTACAAGAGGTTGAATAATTTTCAAAAAAAAATTAGACAGATTGCTTATTGGAGAATTTCTGGAACTTGTAATTGGGCGTAAGGGCATTGCATCTTTGTGAATTTTGGGAAGTCCGTATAGGTGAGGAGGCTTGCTATAATGTGGTGTAAGTTGAGATCTTGTATTGTCCGGAATATATCTGGAATACTTTTTCAAAATTCTATAAACCTTACTTTCGATTGATTGCGTCGGATCTTTTGGGAGAAGTTTATAGTTTCCTTTAGCAAGTACCTCTTCAACTTTCTGGTCATAGGTTTCCGTGTCCAAAATCACTGTTGCATTGCCCTTGTCTGCTGGTAAGATTTTTATTGATTTGTCCTTTTGAAGATTCTTCAACGCGATTTCCTCTGTTTTGCTTATATTAGAGGTATGCTTAATAGGTTTGTCAATAATGGTCCTTACCTGATGTCTGAACTCGTCGGCGTCTTGTCGTTGAAGAATCTTCAAAATGTCTAAAAAAATGACATTTTATGTACAATTTTATCAAAATGATTTTGGCAAGAAAGTTAGAATAAAAACTATAAATCTCACCCCAATCCATCCCCTCTTGGCAAGCAACCCAACCGAGTCAGTTTTAAATATTTTTAAATAAAAAAAAGTGAAAAGGATCAACATTTTTAAAGAATTTTCTGGTTAAACAATAAAAAATATAGCCTGCGACGCTATAAAATTATTGATTTTTACAGCCTTGGTTAAATTTTAAGAAATTTTTCAATATCATTTAAGACATGTTTTTTTAGCTCAATTTTCTCAAAATTTTTATCTGCGGCACATTTAAAACATGATTTTGGCTGCAAAGCTAAATCAGTTTTTTTACTTTACTATTTAAAAAAAACGTACGTGACAGAGATAAAAATTTTTGAAGAACTATGTGTTTAAACTGCAAAAAATTTTACCTGAGGTGATATTGAGTTTTTCAATATTTTTGCCTGCGGCGCATTTAAAACATGTTTTTGAATAAAGATCCACAATTGAGACTGCGGTCCTTCCAAAAAGTAGCCCTTTGATGATTTTAAATATAAATAAGTCATTTTTTGTACACAATAATCCAACCCAACACCTACTAAACCCTCCTCTTCTGGTAAAATTCTGGTACCACCCAATGGTTTTTTGTAGCGACCATTAAAAACTAATTCTTCAATAATGTTTTCTTAAATTGAAAACGTATACGAGCACCTAATTTTTTAGGGAACGCCTCGACCATGTCGTCACCCGTTTCAGAGATATTGGTTCGTCCGGACTAGGCGAGATGTAAGTACTGCCTTCTCATTTTTCAAGAATACTAGCGCAGCGCAGGTCTAACATGATCCGTAAGTTTTTGCGAGCTCACCGAAAATGTTTTATATTTTTCATTTTTCCTCTCATTTATTAGACCTAGAAAACTCTTAAAACTTCTTTTAGCAGTTAATATCTGACGTTCGAATGTCAACAGTGTCAAAAAGCGTTAGTAGTCGGCCGTATTGGCACCATAGAGGAAACAATAATAAAGAGAGGGTTCGATTTAATGGTGTGAATCTGGCAACAAGTTTGGCTCGATGCTGGCGCCTCCATTAAGAGCGTAGAGAAACAAACGTCGTTTTTTATGATAGGCTTTCCAAAATTTTGTTGTAGGGTCACTGCATCACGAAAACTGCGTAAGGAGACGCAGTTTTTGTGAAGCAGTGACCTTATTTTGTTTTAAGAAACAATGTCCTCCTTAAACCAAAACAAAACTATAAAACTAAAGATATACAATTAATCAAATAAAATTGTTTTACAGAAAAGATTTGTGGCGTAGAGGGCAAAGGGTGCGGGAATAAATCGGAAAACAGTTTTTCCTTGACCAGGATTTGAACCCGGGATCTCTAGAATACCAGTCTAATGCTCTACCAACTGAGCTAAAAAGGAACTGGGGTTTTAACTGGCTATTTTTAGTAGTGGGGAGATCTGGCTGAAATTATTTGTTGGAAATTTGCCATCTAACACCTTCAATAAAACGCTATATGTCGTGTATCGTTGTTTGATAGATAAATAGAAATTTTGTACAATTAATAATCATGAATGTGTACCTCCTTGTCTTTATAACATCTCTAGGTTTTTAAAGCCGCAGTAGGCTTCAAAGATCTCCTCACTAATAACAAATAAATCGGACGAAAGAATTTCCGAATAGCCAGTTAAAACCCCAGTTCCTCGGTAGCTCAGTTGGGAGAGCATTAGACTGGTACTCTAGAAGTCCCGGGTTCAAATCCTGGTCGAGGAAAAACTTTTTTCTGATTTATTCCCTCACCCTTTGCCCACTACGCCACAAATCTTTTCTGTAAATTTATTAGGGCGCTAAATTTTCCCTTAAAATTGTTTTATTTTAAAAGCTGCTTTTGTGCTCTTTATTTATAGTTTTAGTTTGAATTCAGAATTTTTTGGTACAAAAAATTTTTACGTTAATTTTTTTTATACACAATAAATAACAAAATAGGACCACAGCGAAAAATTAGTAAAGCTGGTTAATTACGAGTTAATTTTCTTAAATTTTAAGTAAATTTCTTTTTGTCTCAAGTTTGAGCAAAATTTTACTTAAAATTGAGGCAAACCATGTAATAGATTTTCACACAACATAGGAGAAGTGGGGAGGAAAATTACATTTTTCAAAAGGGTGCCCGGTGCAGCCCCCCAGGACTAAACGATATTTCTTTGAAGCAAGACAAAAAAACTAATTACATCTGCTAAACGCTGAAATAATAAATGCACTCAGTTTGTACGCCTCTGCAATAAGGAACTACCATATTTTGTTGTAAAAAAACAGTCTCGAATACCAATAAATATTTAACAGAAAATAAGCCAGAGGTTTTTAACTCCCTAAGTTTTCAAAATTCTATAAAACAAACTTTGCTTTTATTGATTCTTGGGGACCGTAAGCACTTCCATAATCTCCATATAAAAAAACCTATTATATGACAAACTAAATAATAAGAACTTGTCAATATAGTTTCAAAAACACCAGCGCCCCCATGCGCTACATATCGACTCCGTAACCCACTGGGCATGTTTTCCTGTACTTTAAACTATCCCTTTATTTTTCTTTTGTTTCTGATTGGTACGACTAAAAACTATCTAATAATGTATTGTCTTTTGGATGTTTTGAACACGTTAATTTTATGTACAATGATACTTTAAAATAAAATACTTTTTCTGTCCGATAAGAAAGTCACCTAAAGAAGGTCTGTATTGACAATAAATTTGACCATTAAGGCCACAAAACCGACATAGATTTGACAACACTGCTTTGCTATTTTTTGAAAGGTCAACTATAGGTGGCATCACTTATACCATTTCGAGTGAGATCATGCAGTGTTCAGAACACGGTGCTAACACCATATGTGAGGAAAAGTATAACTTATTAGAAACGTAACCATTTATTAATGCTTCTTTAAAAGGTTTTGATGCTCAGCCTCATGCTTCATGGATTGCAATGTCTCAAAATTAACAAGAATCAAAATAAAAATCATTATTTAACATAACAAATTTCTGAATTATTTTCATCACTTGACATGTATCAATTTATTGGCCGAATTTTCCATTAGTGGCTGCTGGCTATGCGGAACCTGAATTCCAATACTTCAATCGAACTCACTTCAGTTTCCTTGGGCCTACTAAATTACGTGACCTTGGCGTTTCAGAATTCCGGCCGGAAAAATTTACAACCGTGTGTAAAGGATTTTTCAAAATTTGCTGTATTTTTTTTTTAAATTACAAAATCCAAAAATGGCTGTCACAGATTTCTGTATTATCGACGAGGCTAAAGAAAAAGCCAAGTAAGATTTTTGACTATTGTTAGCCGTGTTTATTTTCTTTTGAAAATGAGAGAGTTCAACAAAAAACTGTCTGGATACGGTTGTGAGGAATTCAAAAATAAACACTCCTGCCAAATTTCAACAGATTCCGTTTTCTCGTTTCCGATATTCTGCCCAGTAAAGATTGACCCAAAAACAGCAAAGCAGTGTTGTCAAATATATGCCGTTTTTGTGGCCTTAAGTATTCAAGGGAATTTTTACCTATTGTGCTGTAAATTTGTCAACGTTAGCAATACTTTTTACGCCCTAGTCTATTGTTTCAAACGCTGTAACGGCTGATGTTATCTAACAAATAACGAATTTCTGGAAAAGCAATTAAAATAGCTAGCCATTTTACCAAAATTATTGTTTGCATTTCATCAAATTTTCCGAAATTTACCGTGGCTACGTTTATTATCAGATTCATCCTGTGATACGACAATAACTCTATTTTCGTCAGGGACTTAAAGCTAATAATATATCCGGATGCGTAAGTAAATGATGGTAGAAGCATTGAAATGACAAAATTTGGACCTTTTAGATGAACTACTTACAAGATTCTTGATGCTAACGAAGACTTCATTGGTTACATTATAACATTCAATTTTACTTGGGCCTAATAATTTTTAAAGCCGAAAGAGAGGTCGAACACTCGACTGCCAATGTACATCAAATGCATGTTCATAGTTCAGGAATCCAGCTCTAACTACGCGGCGCTTTCGCGTTTATTTAATCACGGTAACTAATCCTTTTTCACGAAGGGGTCGCACCACGTTAGCTGCCCTTTTTCAAAACACTGTGTATATATTTTATTTATTCTTTCACACATAAGTAGTTAAAGAGAAGTTATATGGTTTTTATAACCTTTTCCTCAATACCTTTTAAAGAGGTCGTGATGGACAAAAGCCGAAACCATATGGGTGCAGAACTTGGCTGGCAAAACGTTCTGCCAACCGTTTAACAGCTATTTTGCTATTTTGTAAATTTTTCCACCCCTTTCTCTTGCGTCAACTTTTTAATACGCGTTCTTTATGAGTTCTGATGCACTGAAAAGAAATAAAAATTATTTATATTGGCTCTTAGCAATTTTCTCTTTTCTAAAAGCAATTTCTATAAAGTTTAATCTCTGAAAAAAGTTTATTTCCTTTGCTATAACTTTCCTGGATTATATCCCTGGTGCAGCAATCGATTCAATAAGTTTTATACTTCAATTAAATCTAAAGAAGACTGCCGAAAAATTCGTGAACCGTTTTATGTCATTTGATTTAGTTTGTGTCGAATGTCTTACGAAAATTTCTTACAGAATTGTATTGAAAATCAAATCGACATTTTTTTAACTTTTTTTTTAGGATAATGCTTTAATGCAGAAAGCTTATGAATTTGTTGTAAATTTTCTATCAACCTGGAAAATTTTACTGACAGTCACAATAATACGAGATAATCAGAACTATCCTAAAATTTGTTTCACTTCACAAAATTTAAAAAAAGGAAAACTTGGCCAAACTGTTTTTTTATACCTTCATCAAAAATATGATTTAAGTAACTGTCTGGGAAATTACATGCGTAATGAAGGTTTTTGGATTTTTTGTATTTTTATATCTAAAAAACTATCACAACCAAAGTAGTGTGTGGGAAGAATTTTTTTTTCAAATCATAAAATAATAGCCAATAGCTAAAATATAGGCAAACAAAATATTAATGTTTCATAACAAATAGGGAAAAGAAACATATTTTGCAACTCCTAATTTTAAACTACTTTTAGTTCAAGAGAAAAAGCACTTTCTAAATCCATGATTTTTGTCTGCACGTTTTTGAGTCCCATGAGTTTCCACCAATTTTTGGTTATATCGTGGACTTTGAAGAAAAAGTGAATATGATGAATTGTTCATATTAAACCCTCTACATATTGCATTAAAATATAGTCGTTCTGGTATATCTGAAGAGAGAGAAAAATGACATCAAAAAATGAATCATATAAAATGTGTCCCAAGACTTGTCATGAAATTGCCTGTCTGCAGATAAGTTGCATTTTGGTTACCGATGCAAAAAAACTGTTTTTTATATCACGGGTGCAAAAAAAGATTTTTGTCCGTTTTTTACCTTAAATTAAAGAGAAATAGCGGAAAATAGTAATATTGAAAAAATCAAATTATTCTGGCCTAAAAATTAAGCCATTTCCGCCAGTTTTTACCAAGTATTTACGAAAAAATCATTCAAAAACATCGTCAAAATATCAAACTGTCATAGATTAAAATGTCGCAACAATGAACGGCATAGTATAAAGATGGCATGTTGCGAGAAGTGCTCTTCGTTCGAGATTTTTAAAAGTAATTTCCTGTTTTTCTTGGATTTTTTGATAAAGGTATTAAAGAAATAGTGTTAACAACTCGCGGCTAAATTGTGCTTTTTTTACTCGCGTTTTTAAATACCTTGCTGGGCACGTTGTTTAAACCAACGCTTGTACAAAAAAGCACTATTTTAGCCACTATTTTTTAAATATCGAGAAAAATGCAAAATCGTAAAAATTTATAGAATTAAAAGACCTACCCAAATTAAGATTTTTAACTTTTTACCTCACGTAGGTGCATACTTTCCAGTTGCTCGTTTATTTTACAGTGCCATGTCAGCTGACCTACATTATTAAAACTGCCAAGGATGAGTCAAACATTGTTAAAAAATTCCACAAAAAATAAATTTTGGTTTACTAAATTACAAAAAAAAAATAATAATTTTCAAATTATGGTTACAAACAAGGTCCACAAATAATGCCACATTATACCATGCACTGACCTAATCAACAGTCCCCTTTGCCAAGGTCTTCCTATTAAACATCGTTTACATACGGCGAGTCTATTTTAATTTGATCAGCGTGCTTCTTGTAGGTTTTATATGTGGGGCATTTTCTCTCTAATCTAATTTTTGTTTGAACGAACGAACGTGAAAGTGCGGGCAGGACAATTCCCAAGTCCGTAGACCACCTTGCTGGGCTCGTTGCATGCCCACTATCCAAGGTTTAGCCCTGGAAGCCTGCCTCTTTCGCAAAAGAACAGATTTTTCTGGGTTGCAACCTTCTGATATCGCCTGGGACCAACAGATAGTTCCCAAGGTACGACTTTCTTGACCTGGCCAGAGCCGGACAGGTACAATCGACTCTCTGGAGGAGCTTGTTGAGGCAAATGTCCTGCCTAGGTGGAGCAAGGACTTCGGTCTCTAACTCTGAACGGCCTGGTTTCCTGAGGAAGGATTTTATTGTGGTGTCTCATCCACGCGACCCTGGCGTTTAAGCCAAGGCCTCCACGCTGGTCCCCGATCTACCACTCAGGGAAGTCGAGAGCGAGCCAGAGGTGGGTTTACCTAAGCGCTCCCTATCTCCGGCACATCGACCCCAAAGAGGTGCGTTTCAGGAAGGTGCTGAGTCGGGTCAACCCCCGCGACTTGGACGCACCTGTTGAGAATTACCCAAGTGGGATTCAGAGAAGGGAGTTTTGGGTCCTCTTGGGCCGGGTTAATGCTTGTATCTTGCCAATCCAACCCAACACCGCTGTTTGTACCACCGACTTCCTCTCTGAAAAGTGTCATTTTACTAACGCCAGACCATTGTCCAAGAGTATTCTAACTGTGATAACTATTTAGAACCTGGACCTTCTTTGCCTTTAATTTTTTCTCCATAATAAATTTTAAAAATACATATTTGTCATTTCATAGAATGTGGACAAAAACTTTTCTGAGCAAAAACCTCCTCGTCGCGTATTTTGTTCATCCAACATATCCTGAGCGTTTTACGATAGTACCACATTTCGAAGACTTTGAGAATTCTTTGCTCATGGAATAAGTGTACATGCCTCTACTCTGTAATATAAAGCGGAGCACACGACTTCTGAGAGTGGTTCAGTTCTTACACGGACGTCTTGCATTTTGTTGGCAACTCAGGTATTTCTATGAATTGTCGCGCTTACTTGTAATATGTCTCTTATATTTTTTTCTTTAACTATAACCTTCCAGTTTGTTTTTTCAACATACTAGTTAGGCCCCGATTGCTCAATTTTGAGTGTGAACTTGATTCAACAACTCTCAGTGAGTCTGCAAGTGTGACAATTGGTTGTTAATTATTTGACACTGTTGACATTTGAACGTCATATTCGTTAACATAAAAATTTTGACTTACGAAGGACATGCGCATTTGTGTTTTGGTGAGCTTTAATTAAAGACAAATCCAAGCGTGTTTTTCTGTTTGAGAGTTCTTTCTTAAGACGCAATAATTTTAGGTATTCTGAATCCTCTACATTTTCTCTGAACTTAACTAATAAGGTATAAATTTTGTCAGGGAATAGAAAACCACAGTAAACTAATTTTATTTTAAGAATTAAAATTAAAAACTAATAAGTTATCCTAAATGGCAAATAACCAGGCTGTCGACGTAAAACCTGCACCAAAACGGCTATTCTAAACCAGGGAAAACAAAACATATAGGGAATGGATAGCCCAACCGACCAATTTAAAAAAAGTAGGAGTTACGATGCGATTGACAGTTTCATAGCTAAAAAGGCATAACGCTTGGGGAAACGTCACCTTTTCTATGTTTTGACACAAAGAGTTGTCAACGGGTTTTCAGAATGGCGTATTTTATTGTTGTTTTCTTTTTTTTATTTTGAGTGATTTACGCTAGCCAGTGAGTTTAGAATTAAAAATAAAGACAATATGGAAACCTCATCTGTTCTTTGCGGAAAATACTTAGTTTTTGTGGAATTTTGATGCAATCAGCGAAGCAGTACAACTCTACAAGCAATTTACTAGATATTTTGGAGCAAAAACTTCAAAAAAGGCCAAGAAATTACAACTTTAAAAAGTATACAACACAAAAAATTAAACAAAAAAGTAGGGTTATGCGTCAAGTCGGACCAGAGATCAAATTTACCCAGGGAATATAAATATACCTAACCGTTACCCACGCAACCAAAAGACGTAAATTAAACGTCGAATAGACGTCAAAATTTATCACTATGAAGTGTATTTTGTCACTTGTTTTTAACGTTAAAATCACGTGTATTTGTCTCCAAAATTGACATCATTTTAACGACGTGAATTTTACGTCTCAATATGACGAATTAAAAACGACTTCAGAAGCACCAATTTTTTTCTATTCACGTAACTATAAAAGAAGTTTTTTTGGTATAAAGATTAAAAATGTTTGTGTCTAATTTAAAAAATTTTATGCAAAAAGTGATTTATTATATTAGGGTTCCTCAGTTAGCATTGGTTAATATTAATTTTGGGAAAATAGCTTAAATAATACAAAAGTTGTTTAGTTTTTCCTAAATTTTTTAATACTTATGACAAGAACTGTCTACTGTCATTTGAATATAAAATTTAAAGCAACTTTTCTAATTTTCTATTAAATTTGGAGAGCATATCGTTCTGATTTCCAAAATATAATAGTCTGTATTCTGTCTCTAGCGATATGTCTATCTCTTCCTCTGACATTTGCCAATTAAAAAGAAAGAAATGTATCGCTATGGAATTCTACCATCGACGTATTTCTACAGTACACAGAAAATGGGGCAAGTATCAGACCCGGCATAAAAAGTTTTTTTTTTAGCCGAGGTGCTTTCAAACTGGTGCACTTTTCGGGAAAAAACACTATAAAACTTTGAAAAATAATTGGGCAGATGATAATAAAATATCCGATATTTTGAAAACCGAGTTGTATGTACAGCTGGGTCCTTTAAATTTTAGGACGACTTCAGAAAGTGTTTTATTATGGTGAGCACTTTATACTATTAAGTCGACATTAAAAGTTTTGTAGATTATTTACAACTACAGGATGATCTATGTTTCTTTAAGGGAACTGCTTATACTTCTTACACTAAGGTCTTCTTTATTTTTTTATTTTGTTTACTTTATTTATAAGACTTTTATATCAAAAATAATAAATACATTTTGTGTGTGTCTATGTATTTGTTATAATAATAACAAAAAACGACAAGAAAATCAATATTTTGTCATGTCTCCGTTTACGTCGATAACGTTTTGTAATCTGCGAAACATTGATTCATAGAAAAACACCGTGAAATTTTCTTGGCCTGCAAGGTCTTCCCATATCGTTGTGATTTCTTGCCAGAAATGTTCCGCATTTTGTGGCAAGAACCTGCGTTGTTGAAGTCTGTATACAATAACACTCCAAACATTTTCTATTGGGTTCATATCTGGGCTGAGGCTTGCCCAAGGAAGAAATTCAACGTTGTTTTCTTGTAACCGCCTTGTTATGATGTTCGCGGTATGAACCGGATAATTATCTTGTTGATATATAAAATTGTTTTCTGGAAAAACCTGTTCCACACTTCGCAGCATGACATTGTCCAATATATCTAAATAGGTTTGTCCCACAAATCTTCAGTCAATTCTCCATATCACCCCCAATCCTCTCGCTGACTAGTGACTTACATACTGTGGATTTAATCTGGCGTTATCTGGCCTACACACTCTAATTTTGCCTTTCTTTGATGACTGAAAGGTTTTTTCATCCGTAAAAATCACGCGGTTCCAAAAATGTTAATCTCTGTTGATATACTTCAGAGTAAAAAGCAAGCGAGATTGTTTCTGTTGCGGTTTGAGCTCAGTTTTAGTAGCAGCAACACGGCAATTTAAGTGTGATCTCTTTATCCTCCTGAAAGCAGTTGCCTTGCATCCTGGGAACTGAGACAAAATCCTTGCTTGTTTTCCTGTTAAAAAAGGGTCCCCTCCGAGTGTTTGAATGAGAGCTGCATCTTCATCCTAGCTGGAAACTCCGGGTCTGCCTGATCCTCCTCTCCTCTCTAGCGTTCTTTCTTCCCTACACCTTTTGTTAATCAAGAATATAGTATTCCGGTTGAGATTGAAATGTTCTACCACAGCTGCAAGAAACCATCCGTCCTCGAGCTTCGTTACAATCCGTGCTCTCAATTCCTTTGTCGTGTGTGGGGCCATGATCTGAGTTTCTTGACTAAATTTAAGAATTTTATGTGACTGGATTTTGACGTTGAAAATAAATTTTTGAAGTAGAATGACACTATAATTTTACTGACATTAAATTGAAATTAAATAAAATACACTGCTCAAATTCAAGAAAAAACTGCTTTAAGAGTCGTCCTAAAATTTAAAGGACCCAGCTGTACATTACACATATTTGAGTTTTCAATATTACGTCAAATTGACGAGAGTTATGTCTTAAGTCAATTTGGTGTCCAAAATTTCACGCTATTTCGACTTGATATTGATCACATCAAATCTTGGTATCAAATTAGACGTCAATACACGTGTGGTGACACATCTAGTTGCCTGGGTAAGCCTCTCAGTTTGCTCCATCCGCTCGTTAAAAATTTGCCACTTTTTCTTTCGTGATATCCATTTCTTATACAGGATTCCTAAGTAAATCCTTAGGGGGCCAAGCACGCGTGTATAAGACAAAGACAAACGGAAAAGCACATTAGGCAGAAAAGGATGGGCATGGGGCGATGTTGTCACTACATCTTACACGTAGTAAATCCATTCCAGGTTGTTGTTTTCTAATGTTTTCCATTTTCATACCTTTAGGACTGGAAGAAAAATTGTTTTTTCTCGACTTTAATACCAAACTGATGAAAGATATCGTAAAAAAATATATTTTTCGGCTTTTCATTTTGTAACCATTGTCCTTACGCACTGTTTACAGGCTGGGGACTCAGATACATGCAAATGCCTAACCTAAAGCGTTCATTCACGGCCGGAGAAATCGAGTGAGATATTTCCGTAGAAACTTTATCAAGCAAATAGGACGGGTTGACGCCTTCGAACGTCCAACCAGGGTTTTGCACTTTGATTCGAAATCAAAAAGGAGGAACAGTCAGATGTGGGGCCGTGCATAAATTACGTAACGGTGATTTTACCAATTTTGTA
This sequence comes from Oxystoma pomonae, assembly GCA_963921995.1. NCBI lineage: Eukaryota > Metazoa > Arthropoda > Insecta > Coleoptera > Brentidae > Oxystoma > Oxystoma pomonae. Next base: position 90,667,381 of record OY998169.1, read on the forward strand.
CCCCCTCCCTATTTAATGTTTGGTAACGGTTTGGCACGCCACTCCCCTAATATTATGTAACGATTTCAAGACCACTACCCCCCTTAAAAAAAAAACTCTTCACTTATTTTCATTCCAAATTTTCTTAGTTTCACACAAATGCAAACGCTGTCGAAAACCTCCCTCCACCCTACGTAAAGTTTTGTAACCCCCTCCCCCCTATGACCATTACGTAATTTGTGCACGGCCCCTGTAGTCCCAGTGGAGGAGGGCGAGAAAATTGATATTTTCTTCTTAAAAATTATACTCTTTAGACCTATTTCTTTGCGTTCCCGAAATTACGTAATTTTTGAAAAAAAATTGTAAGCAGCGCCATTTTGATTTCGTGCTTTGTTTTTCTGACATTTTTGCGTTCGGCTAATTTAATTGAAAAATTTTTGCTTGCGGCGCCCTTTTTCTTCTCACTCGAAACCAAGATCCCCTGTTTTGGGAAAACTGATCCCGTCTCTGTTTCTAAATTTTTTCGAATAAAAGTAGAGTGTGACCATGGGGGGAATAATTTTTTTCTACGGTATGACGAAAATTTTGAGAAAATTGAAGAAAAAAATAAAAAAAGTGGCAGAGCTCAAGTATTTCGTAAAAAAAACATTTTTTGTAAAGAAACAGAGCAAAATAAATCTTTTCACACCTTTTTGGGTGTTACAAATATTGGCAGCCCCTTATTTTTCGCTTTTACCCTCCCGCTAGTTTTGAAGAATTGGTTCGCTACATGTTTCGAGATCATGTCATAAAACACCTCGAAAATATCAAATGTAGTGTAGGGCCAGCTTTATTTAAAATCAATAATATCGCAAGCAAAAAGCTCTGCAGGAAAAAGAGCGCCGTTTATTGATTTCTTTGGCTGCCAGTGCTAGTTGCATGGTTTGGCCGTTTCCGGATAGATGTCACTAGTAGAACAGAATGGAAAGAAATTTAATTAAAAGCGAAGATATTTCTTTCTAATGTTAACAACCTCACGAGTTTATCGCTCAGTATCGTAAATAATGGACCCTGCCGCCTCCTTTAAGCAAGAAAAAGCTGTGGTTTGGACCTGAAAACATCTAATTTTTTCCTTGATCATCTCATGGTGTGGCCGCCATCTAGCGGAATTTGCAGACATCTTGTCAACGGTTATTATTGCAGCTATGATTTATGCTCACAATGAGAGAGTGGCGACAATTTTTTCTCATGAAAGCAGTCCGTAGATAATAACAAACTGGCACCATTGCTCAATATACCTGTTTCTTTTGTGCGCGCAGAACTGTCTATGCCATTCCTGTTGTCTGCTGTCTAAGGAAAATCTTAGGAGCCCTGTATATTCTATTCTCCCTGTTCTGAACTGTCAAATAATTAATAAAAATTTGTCACGACACATTTTTTACTCAAACCCTTCGGACAATTGGCCATCAACAATCCAAACGATTCGTTTTTTAAATTGAATCGAATTAACGACTCCGCGCCGTGTAAACCTGGTTCGACCAGCCACGCACGCTTTTAGTATAGTAGGGGTTGCGAATTTCCACTTACCGTACACTTTGGTTAAAATATGCTAATGCACCTGCAAATGCAAAAAGACAATTAAATTTGCATGGAAAACACATTCGAGAAAACCGATTTAATTAGAAAAAAACTGTTTAAAGTTGTTAAGTAACCCAAGGGAGTTTACACGAAAGAGGATGGCTGGATGTAATCCATATTTAATGACGTCATCAATCAAGTGGAAATAGTTTGGCTTAATCGCTTAAAATAGTTTCAAAGAAAAGAGTGTGTCAACCAATGAAAAATGACGAATGGGGCGAGTTTGTAAATTCAACTAGTGGATACAAATACCGGAGCAACGACCGACAAAAAAGTTCATCAAATAGCATGATACAAGTAAAACGGATATGATATCGCGCAGGAGTAGGCGTGGCTAACTAACGTCACCTGGTGGTAGACATGAGGGAGAGTAATCAGTAGTCATTTATGGTCGTTTGTTTACAATTACTGTTAACAATTTTTCAGTGGAAAGAGGTAACAAAATGAGGTGCTGTGTACACGAATGTCGTGTCGACAATCAGACAAAATTAGACAAAAAGAGACAAAATCAGACAAAAAGGTTTTTCGCGAGATGATAACTTTAACGTGAATAATGCCTTAAACACGAGTTGCTTGGCTCTACATTGATTTAGAACTCTAATGCTCGTGTTCACCAATTAGGCTTTAATCGTGATAAGTTACTAATTGGTGTTTAGAATGTAGTGTTTTACATTGAAACTTGTTTTGCCAAAACTTATTCCAAACTCTGATTAGTGTTACTCATGATTAAACCTTAATCGGATAATTTTCAAGTTGATGGATATGGACATAAGTAATCGTGAGTTATTTGTACCCCCTGCAAACAGTGACGTAGCTATTATCTAGCAACTCGAGGAAAAGCCTCTAGGCCCGGCTATACAAGGGGGCCCACTGCCCAGTCAGTATTTCCAGTAAATAAAATTGCTTATTTGTTTTACTAAACCATCTAAAACCCAATATTAATTTTATTAGGCCTGTGCCTTTCCCCTCTCTAATCCAACCTCATCCTAATTTTTTTGTTATTGATCAGGTTATAGTTCAAAATGAGAATCGATTCAGAAGTATGATGATGGTATGCGATTATTTTGATTTTTTGGATCCCAAAAACATTACAAGTTATGGTAATTCTACGCCATACAGAGGTAACGACCGTTACACTATTTTACAGGGAATTTGTGTAGGCGTAATGTTATATACAACTTTAAATTCAAACATGTTAAATTAAAGAAATATTCAACTTTCATTATTAGTTACTACTTCGTGGACAATATTTTTAACCTGTGAGTAGCATAGTTTTAGTGTAACGACCGTTACCGTAGAATTAACCTTTAGTAATTCTTATACGAAAATGTAATCGCTGTTATAATAAATATGCAGAAATTATAGAGCATTCTATAGTAATTAAATACAATCATCTTTTACCACTTGTAAAAAAAGATCTTAATTTTTAATAATAATTTTTATATGTCGACTAGCGATTTTTTTGAGCTAATTATAAAACAATATGGAGTTCTAGAAAGTAACTTTGGTCAAATTTTACCGCATTGTTATGGTTTTTAAAGTTACCGGTAACACTGGCAACTCGTGAGAGGACGTTTAGTAAATTAAAACTATTTAAAGATTACTTAAGATTACAAATGGGTCAAAGTAGATTAAGCAGCTTGGCTTTACTTTCAATTAAAACGAAAGTTGCTTACGAAATGGACATAACGACTCTAATAATAGAATTTGCCAATGAAAAAGCGAGAAAAGGGACTTTTAAATTATTGACCTTTCAAGACTTGCCACTGTTACAGGTAATGTTAAAAATAAATATAAATATTATAATAAATTTTATATATCTCTGTTAAGTTACCATTTTTACCAAACTAAAATAGATATTTGTTTTGTTACAATCTTACAACATTGAACTACTAGAAGGGGCTTTTTTCAGACCTAGGGCAGGGTGTTTGAGTTCAACATCTTCATCCCATTGTTGTCATGTATTCCCCTCTTTTTAAAATTATTTAAAATACCTTCAATAATTTTTAGTTCCGTTTAATTAAATGGTCTGGATATAGTAATAAAAATCTATGTTTCTTTAAAAAAAAAACATAAAAATGTATTCAAGTAGGATTTACAACTATAAAAATAAGAAAAAGTTGTAATGGAATGGGGATTTCCACACTGAAATTAATGACAAGCCGGCAACACAGATTTCCTGCCTTTGTTTACCAAGAATGGCCAAATATGACGAATTCTAACCTAATTTTAATTTTAATTTACCGTACCTGTGAAACGAAATAGTTCGGTCCCCTGGCTTCTATTTCAACTTGCATATAATAATACACTTCGGAACCATTTTGCACCACAAACTTTTCACAAAAATATCAAAAAAACAAGTGCTGAAACTTTCACTTTCAAAACAATAATGACATTCCAGGAAAAATCGAGAAACCGCAACAAACAATCAGTGTCGCCACGTTCACCACAAAAGAAGATGTTTAAGGAAAACACATCTTAAATTTTCAAAAAACGTCGAAAGTTTTAAATAGGTTGTGAGTATTATATATTGTGTATATTAGCTTTTTCAACGTATATCTTAAACCTGATTAATCAATTAATAAATAAGCATCAAAAGTTAATCCAAATTTAATTAGTTTTTTGTTGCATAATTTTGTTATTAAAATTGGCACCACAGATTTCTTTCTCCCCTTTCCCCACTGTAGATGTTGCACTCAAGCAACCAGTGTAAACATACAAAAAATACCAACGTTTGGTAGTATTTTATTTACTTGAATAAAACACAACTTTAGGTACCTAAAGGCGCATTTACACAGACAAACTTTCCTTTGATGTTGAAATGCTGACAAACATTGACACGAGCCTCTTGAGCAAAATGTTCAAAGAAATGTTCGAGCAAAATCTCGTACAAAAAAACACACGTAAATTTTAGAGAGAATGTTGAGCAAAATTTGTTTGAAGAATTGGGGGTATAAAAATTTCTTTACAAATTCAAAATATATATTGTTATCGGAATTGATTGAACTTAACTGAAAATAGAAAAACAAAGTTTTGAAGTAAGGTATTTTTAATCAAGTGCTTTCCGACGGAAAAATGATTTGATTGAAATTCACGTTTTACCTCATAAGCAACTTCGATTGATCTGATTTTTATAGGGGATATGCCAGTATACTTTTAACTTTTTTGGGGTTGTAAAAAAAACGAGAATCATAAAAAATAATAATTGGCACTTATTTATTGCTGTTGCCTGTAAAATGTAATGATAAAAATTTACGTTTAAAAGAATATCGCTTTATTTGACTTTCTAACACAATACAATAATAATTAAGTCAAATGAAAAAACCTATATACATTTTATTAAATCTCAAATATATGAACAAAAGCACGTTCGGTCTAAATAATACCCGTTTATTACGCACTTTTACAACCCTACCATCCCGACCCTTGTCTAAAAAATATAATTTGGCAGTAATAGACTATACTTTTGAATCGGAATGTTGCCCTTTGCATATTGTTTGTTCAGTGTCAGTAATCGACCTTGATTATTACATTAAATTGACAGTAAATATCTATATCTTCAGCATTTTCATGAACCTTTTGTTTTTTAAGCAACCCTTGGGACCTTAAACTAACTAGGTAAATCTGGTGTGAGGAATTAAAAAACAACAATAAAAGCTAAAGGTAAATTAAAGTTACAAAAATATGTTTTAAAAAAATTCCCCTCCCCACCACTCCTCATAGTCGTGAGGCGCGGATTACCGCTTAAAAGTGCAATTTTTGAGTTTTTTGCCGATATTTGAAAAACTCTGGGTTTTTTTTTTACTTTAGGAAAAAAACCTTTGGAAATAAAAAAAAACTCGCAAGAAAATCCCAAAAAAACCCCGGGCAAAAAAATCCGGGAAAAACCATAAGAAAAAAATATTATAAGTAACCCTAATCCATGTTACAAAACTGATAGTAGAGCCAATAATAATGTTTCGCTTGCCGTCGGCTTTTTTTTAAAAAAATTTTTAAATAAATGTTGGTGTTCCATTTTTTTAAAGAATTGAGATCACTGATCACTAATGTGAAATTTTATTTATTCTCATCTTTAAAAATGTGTTTCCAAAATAGATAGCAATAATTTGCTCAAAAATTTATCCGAACAAAAGAAAAGCTCACAAAAATGTTCACGCAAAAAATTTTATATCTTTTGCACGAGCTTTTATTTGAGCATGTTCGTCTGTGTAATTGCGCCTAATTGTTTAATTTTTATTTAAAAAAAAATAAAATTTACTTTTATTAGTGGGGGGCATAAATTGTCCTTGCCTCGGGGTCTCAAGTCATGTTGCTACGCTGTGCCTTCAAAACAGCCTCACCCCTATTTCTCAACCCACGTCTAAATTTCAGAAAATGCCGAAGCACTTACTTGTTTACTTATTTTAGTAGTAGAATAGAGTTTTTGAGATACAGAAAATCCTTTTAAAACTTAAACCCTTATTTTTACCCCTTCGTGAGCTCCTCCGTTATCAATCCAAACTATCCACAAATTTTCGTGTTAGTAGGTGAACTGGTATCAGCTGTGCGTAAGTAGTTCCCTGTTCGCGCCACAAAAATCTCACCAGGTGACGTCATGCGTGGATATAGACGAATTTTGAACCGCTACGAATCATGATCAAATTTAATTTTCTAAAATTCACATCAGATCTACTACATAGTACATAGATTACATAGAAGATAGGTTACTTGTTTTCTGCCGGTTTTTAGTTGCGACTATCCACCCATAGCGATGATTGCTGCGTTTTCGCGCTCTCCTTTTAAATTATTTTAATTTTTTTCCTGAGCATTTTGGGGTGTTTATTTTGCTTTATAAATGCTATAAAGCAAAATAAATATTTCCTCAACCAAAATAAAAACAATGTTTTAGAAATTTTCTGTAAAATATTTTTGAAAAATTAGATTGGGTTGGATACCAAAAAGGAGTTGGTGGCCGCAGACGAAAATTTTAAAAAAACTTACTGGAAGTGTCATTCCTTACATGTTTTGAATATTGTGAATATTAGACACTTAAAGTAAATATTTCAACGCATCCGTATCGGCATACGTAACGCGTTCAAAGCAAAGTCAAAATACGATACATTTTTGACTTGCTGATGCCATGTATCGAACGATGCCTGCTTCTTTGACGGGTGTGATGACAGAATAGCGACATAAAGCTATTTGTAACTCATCGCGGTATACGTATCCGCATCTAGCGAGAACCAAGCACATTAGTTGGCCAGAAACTTGTACCACGTTCGAAAAGAGCAGATATATGCTAATCTAAGGTGTTCTTGAACGCGATAGGTGTTGAGATGCGTTAGGTATCACTACGGCACACGTATCGCATCTCAGCACCTATTGCGTTCAGAAACATTTTAAATTAGCATATATTTGCTCTTTTCGAACGTCCTACAAGTTTCTGACCAATCAATTTGCTTGGTTCTCGCTAGATGCGGATACGTATACCGCGATGAGTTACGAATAGCTTTATGTCTCTAGTCTTGTTGCATACGGAAGCTGTACGTATCGTTAGGGACCCACGAACGTACGCAACGATTTCAATCAGTAGTCCTGTCATCGCACCCTTAAAAAAAGCGGGTATCGTTCGAAACATCACATAAACAAGTAAAAAATGGAGCGTATTTTGACTTTGTTTCGAACGCGTTACGTATACCGATACGGATGCGTTGAAGTATTTACTTTAAGTGTCTATTGCGAAAATTAGCGCTGCAGTAACACGTCACAAACCGGAGTAAAACGTAAAAAAGTGAAGAAGGGGGAGGGGCTATAGCTCAGGGGTTTACTACATTTTTTGTAGAGAAATCAAATCAAATGAAAATAAATATTGTCTGGTTTGCCAAATTTTTTAAAACAAGAAAATAAAGTTTTTATTTTAAAAATTTGCGAAATATAACTTAACTAAGCATTTGTACACAGCGTCAGAGCAAGTTTTCCATTTAAATAATTTTTTATGAAAATAAAACTTTTAAAGAACAAGCTTTTATTAAATGCACTCAAAAGTAGAAAATAAGTTTTTATCTTTCTTATACCATAATAAAAGCGATGGGCGCAAGTTAAAAATTTTAACTTTAGGTATTGCATATGGGAAACAGTTGTATTACTCTATAACCTTAGGACATTTTCAAAGGCTTGGCAAGCACGGTAATCTCAGCCGTTCTCAGCTTCTTTAGATGAAAGCCTTATGTTTATCATTCGTAAAGTTAAAATTTTTAACAAAATCAATGAATGGCTGATTTTGTTATTTATTCACCCTCGCTAAATCTTTTTTTATTATGGTATAAGAAAGATCAAAAATGATTTTCTACTTTTGAGTGCATTTAATATAAGCTTGTTCTTTAAAAGTTTTTTTTTAATAATTTTTTTTTAATTTTTAGATTTTGCATTGTGCATTTAAATATAAGCTTGTTCTTTAAAAGTTTTTTTTTAATAATTTTTTTTTAATTTTTAGATTTGTACCGTAAATCGTCCATTTTGAATCCGCCATATTGAAATTTTCAAATTGATAAAAAATTCATATCCCCTTCCCGAAAAACTCCTGTATGCCAATTTTGATTTAAATCGAACTAAATCTTTTCCCCTCTCCACTTTCCTCGTTAGAGGGAACATTTTTAAATTTGTACCCTTAATCGTCTATTTTGAATCCGCCATATTGAATTTTCAAAATCTGATTGGAAATTCCTTATCTCCATTCCCAAGTGCCCCAATACACCAAATTTCAACCAAATCGGGCGTACTTCAACTGTACTCCCCTCCACCCCCTTTGAGTAGGGGGAGCTGTCAATTTCATCACACTATATTCTTGTGTTGTCACCGTAACTATATAAGCGTGCCAAATTTGAAGCCGATTGGATGTCGGGAAGTTGGTCAAAATTAAGTTGCAAGATTCCACCCGAACAAACATATCTAGTTGCATATACAGACCGCTTCAAGCTACTGCGAACATAGGGCGAAAGAAGTCTAATTTGCCAGTATACGTACATGCAGAGACACGGCACGCCTATCAGTGAAGCAACCAACACTCAGGCTTCCGATCGAGATTCGCTGCCTGTCGCCGCCGTTCGCCTTGTATTTAGTACGCCTCTAACCACGGTGCTGTGTGGAGCGTAGTCAATGAAACCGGAATTTGGTCAATAAATACCCAAATTTTTATAACGTAATTTTCTTATTTTTTGTCACTGATAAATAAGAGCGTTTTATTGTCAACTGCTCAGATTTATCAGTGACGACGTGTTACAATGAAAATAATAAGGAGAAACAAAATAAAAGCAAGTTCTCAAAATACATTCAAAAAAAAATTAAATCAAATGTTCGAAAAGTCCTCCTTGATCGGCTAGACAATATCCGAGCCTACTATAAAAACCCCTTCCAACGTTTCCAAGCATGTTAGGGGTGATAATTTGAAAAGCTTCTTCAAAAACAGATAGAAGTCATTACGAGCAAGATCGGGAGATCGAGCTGGCCATGAAATAGTTCCCCGTGTACTTATAACCCGATTAGGAAATACATTATCAAGATATTCCCTAACAAGGCCAACATTGTGAGCGGAACAACCATCTTGTTGAAACCATGTTTCACCAAATCTTACACCTAACAACTGCCTAGCAGTTGGAATAATGTGCTGCTGCAGTAGATCCAAGTATCTAGGACCATTCAAATTGCAATTGCCGTTAATAAAAAATGGCCCAATTACGTGTTCCCCTACAATACCCCCCCCCCCAAACATTTAGTTTTTGGGGATACTGTGTTCTTTCGTCAAAATACAAATGCAAATTTTCCCTCGACCAATATCGAACGTGTGTTGGGTTATGACGATTTGACCATTTGACCATCTGCACTTTTTCGGCAACTTCGTAGACATCCATTTTTAGTTTTAAAAATGTATTATTTCAATTAAGAACTTACCCATCTGTTTCTCGAGCAAGGCAGAAATAAAACAAAATAATAAAAACAAAATGAATTTCCAAAAGATAACACTGCAGCGTACTTCGAATCCACCTCGGTCGTACGGCACGGAGAGTGAATTGGACTTGATTCCCCCTATGTTCGCAGTAGCTTGAAGCGGTCTGTATATATAGACAGGTACATTGCAAGTTAAATAAAAGCTTATAAAAAGTCATTTTCTAAGGCAATCGTAGAAAAATCTAACTGGACAAAACTTGTGGACCTCGCTTCTCGCCTGGCTCATGGTCCATCAAACTGTCTCGCTGACTACTACTGCAAAGAGTCGTTTTCATACCCTGTTGTTCAATTTACCATTGTAACCATTTAAATTGGTTTGGTCTTCCATCATAAATCTTAATATTTTTTCACGGTCTGTTTTCCGTTAATCGTTTTAATTATCTTCTTTTAGTTAAGATAAAAATAATTAACGTCGTTTTAACACCATGGGCTGTCTAAGTAAGCCGGTTTCCCACTGGTTTCACTAGACAAAAGTTAACGTTAATAACTGGGGGTTTAATAAATCTTAACAATAAATTATTATGAGAGGAGAAAGAAGCTTCCATACAGGTAGGGTGCCACAAAATTTGCACTGCCAACTCTTGAAAGTGTTTTCATTTTGATTAGGTCATCAGCTCTTATAATATTTCAAAATATTTTAACAAATTTTACCCACTACCAACAAATAGTACTAATTTACGGTCCTACGATAATAATAAAGCTTCGACGTAAACCACAAGATGGCGTGAAAAGCGATGAAACTTTATTTTATAAGAGCACTATCGTGTGTAGTGTGTGCGTGTGTTACTGTATGAAGATTGTTTTTTTTCGGGGTACACAGGTAAGTAGTTATAAAAAGGAAAGCTGTTGAATGTCATATATTTTTGACGCAGAGCATTGTTAAATGATTAATTTGTCTCCGGTATTGTTCAATAACTAGAGCATTACCCTCTCCACATAGGCCGATCAGCTCTTATCGTTTTAGTGTCCTTTTATCCACCTTCGCCGCCATTTTGACAGAAAACTAATGGATTATCTGTCACTTTTGAGTGAAAATGGCGGCGAAGGTGGATAAAAGGACACTAAATCGGTATGAGTTGATCGGCCTATCTTGAGAGGTGTAACGAAGTTACTAATTTTATTTATTTATGTTAGCTTTTCTTTTCTTTTTAGGTACTTCATGTCTCATAATTTCTGTAATTTCTATGACGTTTTATTATTTTCTATTCTTAGACTCTAGACATCGCTTTGACTCGCCACGTTTCCCTTTCCTGCTATGCTGCATGGTCAGCGAGCTATACCCCACCGCTTTGCGCGCACAGCCTGCTCGACGGGAGTATGGTAGGTGGGGATACGCGAGGCTATTTAAAGCGATGTCGAGCGCGTTTCTGGGCATTCATTCTGCCGACCGCCCGCCGTAAACTATTCCACCTGGGAATTCATTCTGCCGACCGCCCGCTACCAACAACTCCTCCGACCGACCGCACCGAAAACACACATCACCTGCCAGAACCCGATAGGTAAACACCTGACCAGTATAGCGGGGTTTTCTATACATACCGTAAAATGTAGTTTTCCGTATGGTAAGTAGAGGTGAGATGGGTTACCGCTGGCTCGGAATACGGGTAACACATCTCTCTCTCTAGCACCAGGCGAAGCTATTAATGGGTTTGTCTTGCGCTGTCTGACCGGTTAGTGAGTGAGAGGGAGACAGTGCTATCGCTGGATCGGATTACCTTTAGGACTGTCTTTTCCTCTCTGCATCTCTCTCTAACACACGGTTTGACAGCGTATGGAGTGATTCATTGAGAAGCAGCGCCACCGGATCGTTTTATTTAAGCATGTGACGACAAAGGCACTGTAATTGGAGGTTAGGTGTATTATCGCTGGTTCGGAATACGGGTAATACATCTCTCTCTCTAACACATGGCTAAACTACCTACGTAGGTCGATCCTGTGTTGTTTGACCGGTTAGTGAGTGAGAGGGAGACAGTGCTATCGCTGGATCGGAATACCTTTAGGACTGTCTTTTCCTCTTTGCATCTCTCTCTAACACACGGTGGAACAGCATATGGAGTGATTTATGGAGTAGTGGTGCTATAAAGGTATCTTTGTCTGACACACTAATTTCTTATTTCTCTAAACCTGCTATGAATTCTATATAGGTAAATTCCGCTATGTTGGGGGTGCCGTATTAAGGAGCTTTCTACCGTTAACATTAAATATCAAATACCGGGGTTTACCGTAAATGTTATGAGACATGCAAGTTACCGATTATTTCTAATATTTTCCGTCCTTTTCTATTGTATACCGTTAAATGCTAAATAAAGAGAACTGTTGATTTAAAAGGAGTTATACTAAATCCGCCATGTTGGAAAATTGGTTGTTTTACTCGTGTTACTTAGGTTAAGAATCGAGACAGCTAGACCCCTGGTTTAATCGTCTCCACTGTTTAAAATCTACCCGACGCTGTGGGCCCTCTACCACATAAATCCAGAAAACAAACTTGTTGGATTATCTCTCAGAGGAGTAGTTAATCCAACAGAAACCGATGCCTACCGCTTTAAAACGTAAACAACGTTACAGAGGGTACTGACTAGAGTCATAAAAGAATCTATCTTCTTATTCAAGTGCTCTCTCCGAACGTACCGTCTGTACCCTGTGTACTGCTATTCGCAAAAGTGTCGTAGTACTACCACTATACCATTTTTTAAGATTTTTAAGTAATGATATCCGTCTACGACCTGGACCTCTTCTGCCATCAATTTTGCCCTCTATTATCAATTTTAAACTCTCGACGGATTAAAGAAAGTTCCAATCGGACCATCATCGGCCCTAAAGCAGATAAGGTTTGCGTTGGCATAATGTCGACTATAGTAAATCGGACCATCGTCAGTTGCCGATTCTCGTCCGATTAAACAAAGTTCCAATCGGACCGTCGTCGGCCCTAAAGCAAATAAAGTGGGCTTCGGCGTAAAGTCGACTATAGTAAATCGGGCCTAAAGTGGTGCCGGCATAAAGTCGACTGTAGTTATGTGGACCTCCGTCAGTTGCCGATTATTGACCGAAAACTGAAATCAGCAATCTGCCCAACATCAGGCCAGAGTGTAGTCGCCGATGCCGACACACTGCCGACATTGACCCGATTCAACGCCGACGATTTGTGTTTGCTGGGAAGGATTTTTATTTCATCAAAATCCGTAAAACACTGAGTGAATTTTTTTTATTTTTTTTTGGGAACCACTTAACCGATTTTAATGATTCACACTTCGTTCTGCGTGGCAGAAATAAAGCTTTTTTACGACTTTATAAAAAAATCCAAAAAATTTCCGTAACATCAGCCAAAGTCTTGCTCAATTCCCTAAAGACAGAATATTGCGCTATATTCCACGTTTACATGAACATACTATGACCGACTTAAACTGTCTAATAAATACACTTCACCACTGCAAAAGGGATCGACCATAAACGGCATAAAAATCAACAACCTAAAACATGCTAACAACACAGTCATAATTGCAGATACCCTGAAGTTTTCAATTATTAAGAGTAAGTATTATGTACAGGGTGGTCAAAATTCGAGGGATCTCTATAGCTTTGGGCTTTTCCAGCATAGTTAGCCCAAAACTAATATACATGTTACGGGGTCGAGTTTCAAGAGAAGTCGAAAACTAAAAACCGCATTGCGATATGTCAAATCGTTTCTGAGCGACAGGGTGATCCTCAAAAATGTGCGATTTTAAAGGCCTTCTACAACTTTTTTCTTTGTAAAGATAGAGATTTTCATTAAAATCATTTTTTGAAAATTTTTTAGAGACAAATCTACCTGTTTCACCGATTTTCTCTTAAAGCCTTTAGTTCCTGAGATATCACACAAAGTTATATTTCTTTAAATGGGATACCCCCAATTTTTCTAAAAAATCAGTTTTCTAATAAAATTTCCTGTCGAACGATGTGCCATACACCTATTTTTATTAAATAGTTTAAAAGATATTTGCATATTTTGATACTTACCATAGTAGGCGATGTGCGCGCCCTAAAGGTGTAAATAAAATTGTTTTTTTTCATACAAAATCAAGTTGGCTACGACACAAGGGGACACATCATTCTCGAACTTTAACTTCTAGTTTACTATAATTACCAACCCTAAAATAATAAACAAAGATAAAATTATTAAAAATTTTTATTTCAAATTTGTATTAATTAAACTATGTAACACCTAAACTCTACATCTGACAATTTTCTTTAATTCTAAAAGTAATGCTCAAATTGACGGCCGTTTTTTTGTAAACATATCCTACATCTTCTCTTGACGCTATTTTCTGCATTAAGAAGTTCTACCGCACGAAGCTGTCTGAATGCAGTACGAACTGCCTCTTCCAATTCCCTTCTAGTAGTTGGGCGATTTCGAAATACAAGGTCTTTGACTCTCCCCCACAAAAAGAAGTCGCAAGGGGTCAGGTCTGGAGACCTGGGGGGCCAATATATAGGACCTTTATTTCCGATCCAGTTTCCGGCAAACACAATATTTAGCAAATTAGTAATGTCTCGTGCATTGTGAGGAGGTGTACCGTCATGTTGAAAGTATAGTTCATTATTTTTCTGAAGTGGCAAATTGTCGATAATCGGAATCACCTGCTCTTCTAAAATTTGTTGGTATCTTTCGGCATTTAAATTTCCATCAAAAATATATGGCCCAATAATTTGTCCTCTGTAGATGCCTACCCATACCTTAAAACTGAACCTTCCCTGATTCGCTTGTTCCACCATAATGTGGGGATTTTGCTGTTTCCAGTAATAGCAGTTATATCTGGTGAATATTTCATCACTAGAAATCGTTGCCTCATCCGTCCAAATAACTTTTCTGGTCTTGGAGCAAAATCTCGTTGCCGTAATTGGTGCACCCGTCGGGGTCTATAGGGCCTAAACTTGTGTTTTTTAAGCACCCGAACGGCATTGCTGTGTGGAATTCCAGTGTTTCCCTCCATAGCCCTGGTGAAAGTATTCGGGTTAATTTCTATTACTCCTAGGACCGTTAGTTCTTCCAACTCTCTATCCCTGGCTAGGCTTCTATGCGTCATGGGCCGCGGTTTTGTAAAGGATCCGTATTTTTGTAGATGACGTTTTAACTTCAAAAATATTTTTGAGCTAGGTTGCCTTCTTCTCCGGATATCTCTGGAAATATAGATTTAACGCCGTCTGTCGATTTTCGTTACTTTCAATATAACTTTTTATCATGTCGTACTTTTCAAGTAACGAACACGCCACTTTTGACACTTGGGCTCGTTTATCATGGCAATTGTTTTTATTTGATCATAGCTACCTAAATAGATACCCTAAAACTGCATAGGTCAGAGTTAAACACAGCCTACTATGGTAATAATTAAAAATTGCAGATATCTGTTTAACTACTTAATGAAAATAGGTGTATGACACCTCGTTTAACAGGAAATTTTATTACAAAACTATTTTTTTTTTTAAAATTGGGGTTTTCCATTTAAAACAATGTAACTCGTGAACTAAAGACTTTAAGACAAAATCGGTGAAACACGTAGATTTGTCTTTAAAAAATCTTCAAAAAATGTTTTTAATGAAAATCTCTATCTGTACAAATAAAAAAGTTGTAGAGGGTTTTTAAAAACGCGCGTTTTTGAGAATCACCCTGTAGCTCAGAAACGCTTTGACATATCGCAATGCGGTTTTTAGTTTTGGGCTAACTATGCTGCAAAAGCCCAAAGCTATAGAGGCCCCTCGAATTTGGACCACCCTATACAAACAAATAAGTATAAAACTATACATTTTACCTTATCCAGTCGGTATAGTTTACATGTTTTTAATTATAATAAAGCATTACCTACTTACTTTGTACGTCATGATATAATTATTATTCCATTTTGTTGAAAATTAGAACATAAATAATGGATTATTATTAATGCAAAATATTGTAGTAATAATTAATCAAGTCAGGTAGGTACATAACGTGAAAGATATAAAATTATTAATATCTATGGTAATTTTCTTGTATTTAAACTTTTTTCTAATTGAACAATTTTTTTCTATTCCTACGCCATTCTTTATGTTCTAGCCAACTTCGCCTTAATGTCCTTTTTTATCGCCTTTTAGTAAAAGTTTTCCTTTGCTTTATGGCACCACTACATAGATTTTTTTATCGAGTGATTTATGGAATTATAAAAAAATTAGTTGCCTTTACAACTTGTTACGGAAGGTTTTTTAAATGTTCTTTTTACAGCCAATTAAAACAGTATTTTATGCATATTATGCCTGTTTGAGATTTATTGAGTTTTTGTTATGATCCATATATCCTTTTTTATTATAAGTAAAGTTTCAAATTAGATATTTTTGTCTAACTTAGTTATTGAGAGCTAGATCAAATCAATATTAAAAATAGTTTTTTATTAGGCTAGTAAATTATGCAGCACCGCCTAGGGGCTGGTTTATAAACAAACGAATAATCCAATGGCGTACCCACGAATTAACTTCACAATGGGGGGGGGGGCAATACTACTTAATTTTAAATAAAAATGTGACCATAACCAGGCTTCTCGGGGGAGGGTTAACCGCAACCCCCCTACCCTCGGTGCGCTACTGAATAATCATCTGAGAACGTTGAAGCACATTATTTTGAAGTGTAGTAATCCCAGGACCGGTATTCTCGTAATACGTAACGTTTTGAAGTCGCTAAGCGAAACGAATAGCGAACAGCGCGCTCAGCATCACGCTGACCGACGACTTTTCGTATTCTCTCTGCCGAACGCGCTGCCCTGCGAGCAGACAGAATCAAATTCGCTTAGCACATCTTGGCATCATCGAATTTTGCATTTTTATTTCTGGTTAGCCTTGTCGCTCCTTTTCTTTTTCTATGTGTAAGAAAGAGGCCATTGTGTGATCGATTTCGAGCAGTATTTCAGAAGAGGTAAATCAAATGTGACTTGTACAAGTGTTGATCCTTTAAAAAATTACTTGATGGTTTGGTTTAGCTCAGTTAAACCCGCCCTTTGACCCTGTGATATAAACTCGTAGCACGTTCCCGCCCAGTATGCGGGAAGAAGTTTACCCCGAGACTTAACCGCACACTTACAAAAAAATTCCGCACTCAGTGCGGAAAAGTTTAAATTTATTCCGGCACTCAGTCAGGGAAAGTGGTGTTTCCGGCACGGTCGTATATTGATATTTATACTTTATTATATAGCATATAAGATAAAAAAACATAAAAATGGTAATTAATGTGAAAAATGTGATATTTCAGAAAAGTAAAGAAAATACAGACGAAAACACAGAAATAAAGGTAGTTACCTATATTGTTTGCTAATTATTTTTTATATCAATTAAGCTATTTATTTCTTGTTTGCTAATTTCATATTTCATGAAAGCTTTTAGTTTATTTTTGAAAGAAAACAATTAATGTGGGCAGGAGCTTAACAAAACCAGATATTTTTTGGTACACATCCGATGAAAGATACAAAAAGCACCGCTGACCAATGGCTTTTTTTACCCTTGGTTTTACAGAATTTTGATTGCTTCTATTTCTAGTATTGTACGGATGCTCAATTATTTCGATGTCGATTTTGATAAGAAAAGTTTTTGTTGCAATTTTTTGGAAAAAAAAGTTGTCTTACATCGGTCTTTTATTTTTCTAATTATTAATAAAAACGCAAACTGAAAAAACTACTATAATTTCTGCAGCACTCTACAAAGTATTGTAGGGTAGGAAAATCGTACGCGCGGAGGGCAAAACAGCTGGCAAATGGTAGGTGTTTCTCAAACGGTCGCCACGCGCTGAGCGCACTTCGTCGACGCCTTGCGTTCAATATACGTGAATACCATTTTTGTTACTTTGGCCACGTGGTATGCGAATATTACGTTATCATACGGTCAGCGAGTACGAAACGCCGAGCGTATTTAGTTACGAGAATACCGGTCAGTCCGTTTAAGTTATTTAAGAAAGGCATTAATCAATTCTTCGGATTCAATTTGGGGCTTGCCAAATACCTGTTAACGCATGCAGGAAGGGTTTGCAAGCTGTCTGTAATCTTGCCTGTGTAGATCCTCATTTAACTAATAATTTCTTGTGTATGTGAGCATAAGGGTCGCGACCCTTTTAACCTTATAATTACGAACATATTGGGATAATAAAGGCAAGAGTATTAAATTTCTTGGCTTCACAACTGTAGATATTTTATGATTTATGACCTACATAAAGAACTAAAAAGTTTTTCGTCGTTCTTTGGTTAGAGTTCTGTCCAAGGTGTTGTTAGTTGTTGTTATTAATAAATTATATACGCATTAATTGACCCTTAACCCACAAAATATGTCACTTACAAAGTCCAGGACACAGAATGCCTTCAAGAGCATTTCTATGCCCAACCTTTATGCAAAAAATTAAATAATACTCACTAACTAAGACTCAAAGATCCTGCTTATAATCTTGTTTGGTCTATGTTTAAATCCAGAGAAATCCAATTTTTTATTGATACGAAATTACGGGACAACACTTTTTATTTTTTTTACGGTAGTGTCCACTCTTTTAATAAATTTTTCAAAGGTGAACAAAATATTAAATATAAACCTAAATTTTCTCTGTCAGATGGTTGTCAGTTGCTTTCACTACTGATGCAATCGACGCGCTTTTCCGGTAGACTCCTCGTCTCTGGATTATTTTCAGGCTAACTTGATTGGGAGAGTTATTATAGGTATACGCAAACTGTTACAAATGAAGCAAAAAAAAACTAATAAACCACCATAAAATTGTGAAAAGTTTATTATATTTATATTTTTATCAAAAGTCTGATCAGTGATCTTATTATAATGAAGGATTAAGTAGAATGCACACAATAAAACAGATTGCAAATAATATCCAGTAATTTGATTTTGTCTTATATGAAAAAAGAAATCTTGTCGTTGGCTATATTTGCATAAAAAAAATAAAAAACTAGGAACCTACCTACCTAGCTAAATAGCAAAAAAAAATTGAAATAAAGTTGATGGCTTCCTTTGTCAAAGGAAGGCAATATTTTTATGATTAATTCCAAATTTTTTCAAACAGATTTTAAATCATTTTTATATAAAGCGCCATCTTTCGTTTGTGTCAAAAACAGTACTGACTTAGCCTATGTTATAACAATCCTAGTTAAGCATTTTAAAAATTAATAACTCAATAGCAAGTAAATACCCACCTAAATAAAAAACGAAATTCAAGGCCACATGACACAGTGTCTCCATTTTGAACACCTGATGAATTTAATCAATATAATAACCGTGTTTCGAAAATAAGTAATTTACAAAAAAGAAAAAAACAGAGGCAAAACAAAGCCGTGCAAGTGCATTTGCCTTGTATGAAAGTTGGGTTCCCAAGAAGAACCAATGCTGCTAAGAACCAGTTGAGGTTTAAAAACCAAGTAGGTTGCACCTGCCGTCTAAGAATTTGAGCTTGTAAGAGCTGAATCCAAGGAGAGTCACTATATTTCAAGCATATTTAATAATAATCTTATTTGGAATTAATTAAATTATTATATTTTGTGCAAAATGCACTTAAGAAAATGAGGTTTTGCACACGAAGTTAATAGATACAAAGTAAATATAACGCGTTCGAAATAAAGCCCTTATACACTACATTTTTGACCTATTCGGAGGGATGTACGTAACTTTACGGACCCACGAACGTACGCATCGATTTCAATCAGCAGTTCTGTCATCGCACCCTTCAAAAAAGCGAGCATCTTCCGAAACATCGCATAAACAAGTCAAAAATGTAGTGTCTTTTGGCTTTATTTCGAACGCGTTAGGTACACCGATACCGATGCGTTGAAATATTTACCTTAAGTGTCTATTGTATAATCTGAAATCTGTACTTTGCACATACCGTGTAAAACGCATTTTGCGCATGTATGAGTCAACTTTGCACACTGATGTGTCAACTTTGCACTCTGAAGGGTCATGTTTGCGCACGGTTTTTTAATTAAAAAAGAAAACAAATATGATAAAAATCTCGTTTGAAAACCTCTTTGTACAGTCTCTCGACTTGTGGACCAACATGTCTCGCTTGTGTGTAAAAAGTCGTTTTCAAACTTTGACAATGACACCCCAGCAAATACCAATGAAAAAATAGTACTTTTTAAGTACTGGCTGTCCAAGCTGCCAATAACGGCAGTTTTATTGATTTGAAACGACGACGGGCAGGTATATTTTTATTACAAAAAAAGCTTTACTTTTACATTAATGATTTCTTTGTACTTTTTTAATAATTGTAAAACATTTAAGTATAAGTACTAAGAAGAAAGTAGTTTCAGACAAATATTAAACAAAAATAAAACAGTACAAACTCACAGCCTAATAGCACAATACATCCCTGGGACATCCACATCCCAAGGATGTCCCTCAGAAGAGGATAATGATTCTTAGATGTTCCTAAACTTCTCGATAATAATAATATTCAGGTTCTCAGTTTAAAAACTTCTACTACTACTAAGATTTTTAGGCAGTTTCGCGTTTAAGTAGGTATTGTACCTCTTACAATTTTAGTCTGTACTTTCCCCTTGGATATAATAGGATATTTTGTATCTCGATTTTGAGCCCTTTATGGCTGCGATATCTTATGCATCCAGAAATAAAAGGTATCGTGTTTCTAGCGACTTTAGAGAAGAGATTTTAAAAAAAGTCAAAAGCAAATCTTAAATGATTTTTTACGGACTTTACGTCCATGATAAAAAAAATGGGGCCTCCTACTGGAGGCCCAGGGCCTATCAACTATTTTTTTAAAATGAGAAGGTACCTCTTGTGGCACCTCTTGGGATAGCTTGTTAAAAATTAAATTTAACGCAGTTTTTTTTTTTGAAATCTGGCAAGTAATGTGTCAAAGATTTAAAAAAACTTATTTTTTTGTTACCTACCTGTTTCAGCTTCAAAATAAACTACATATTTTTGTATTTACTAAGCAGAATGAAGAAAATATTACACAAGAACATTATTGGCAATCCATTTGGGGGCCCTCACTGAAGGTGTCCGGGGTCTACCAACATTTTCTTCATGAGGAGATACCATTTGTGGCACCTTTTTGGAAAGCTTGTTAAGAGAGAAATTCGATTAAATATTTTTTTTACATCTGCCAACCCAAAATTTTATGCCAATTATATCCTTGTGTGATAGTTTCTTTATTCCACTTAGTAAATAAATAAATATGTACCTTATTTTGAAGCTAAAAGAATTGACAAAGTACAGTTTTTTTAAAAATTAATGGAATATCTTTTTTAACAAGCCACAAATGGTACCTCCTCATGAAAAAAATGTTGGTAGGCCCTGGGTCTTCACTGAGGGCCCCTAAATGAGCCGCCAATATTGTCCTTGTGTCGTATTTTTTTTATTCGGCTTAGTAAACAGAAAAATATGTAGTTTAGTTTGAAAAAAAAAATTAAACAATTGACAAAAAAATAAGTTTTGTAAAATTTTTGACACATTGCTTAAGAGATGTCAAAAAAACCTAGAGCGTTAGGTTCTTTTTTCAACAAGCTTTCCAAAAGGGTGCCACAAGTGATACCTTTTCATTAAAAAAAATACTTGGTAGGCCCTGGGCCTCCAGTTAAGGCACCAAATTTTTTTTATCATAGGCAGAAAGTCCGTAAAAAATCAATAAAGACTCGCTTTTAGCACCGTTCCATTTAAAGAATCCACCCTGTATAAATATATATAATAATAGTAACGTATGTAGAGAGAAAAATATTAAAACTAGCAACATCTACTCAGAATAGATGCAAACGAACTATTTTTTAATAAACGACAATTATTGTGTATAATATTTGCTGATTTTAATAAATATGCCTGGTATTTTGTTTTTTTTTGTACATATTGTTATTGATTTAAGTTATTTTATTTATTGCTTATACTAAAATAATTTTATATCACTTGTTCGGATATAATTAGAAAATGTCCGGCTGCACTTAAAATTTTTTTAAAATAATGTACAATTTCTTGCTTTATATATTAATGATATATAATAAAAAAATGCATATCATTTCCGGTGCCAGCAATTGCCAACAGCTTAAAGTACAATATTAGTAAAGTTACAGCATATCGATGTTTGCTGCGACACTTCTGTTGCGGTACTGTGGTTATTGTTTTATTTTTTAAGTTTTTTTTTGTTA
Organism: Oxystoma pomonae; assembly: GCA_963921995.1. Taxonomy (NCBI): domain Eukaryota; kingdom Metazoa; phylum Arthropoda; class Insecta; order Coleoptera; family Brentidae; genus Oxystoma; species Oxystoma pomonae. The sequence continues at coordinate 90,689,094 of OY998169.1, forward strand.
TTTCTAAACAAAAACAAGAGCAGTTTGAAAGTGACATAAAAATGACAGTAGAAAATGATTGCATTTTTTTTATTAAGGACCTTGTCATATGACTGCTTTTAAGAAAAGTAATAGGCAAGTAACTTAATTAAGAAGGTACAAAATTAGTCTTGGAATGGAAAACCACAGTAAATTAAAGTTTTGAAAGTTTGAGGCAATGATGTGTTTGAAATTAACTCTGTGTTTCGGACTTCCATTGTCTATATTTTATTTATACACAACGTTTCGATCAGTACAATCTCTGATCGACTTCAGGTGCAAACTACAGTATATTTCTTGCTTGCTTTACTGAAAATACTCTAATTCTGCCCAATAAAGGCAGCTTCAAGGAATTTTCGTTTCTTCCGGTGTGACTCCTTCTGCAAAACTTTTGCTTCTGTCTGCTTTATTCGGTGTCTCCGGTTTTTTTTTTACTAAGAAGGCTTTAAATTGTGTTATTAGATTTAAAAGCTGTTTTGATATTAAAGTTGTTCGATACTCTTGGAATTTTCTCTGATACTTACTCCTTTAATATATGGAATTGTAAGGAATCCATTTGCCTGATTTTGGTCTTGTAATATCTGTTGTGTTTGCTGAAGTTTAGAAATAGTGTATGTTATAAGTTTAAAGCTGTAACAATTCTGCTGCAGATCCTTCTTAATGTTTCTTATTTACAAGTCATGAGAATTATTACAAATTATTATATATTATTATGCCTCGTTTGGTTGTAGCAGAATGATTTGAACCATGATTTAAATATTGTCCAGTGTGAATGGGTTTACGATAGACTGCTGTACTGATCGAAACGTCGTGTATAAATAAAATATAGACAATGGAAGACCGAAACACAGAGTTAATTTCAAATTAATTTTACTTTGAAAAGTAAAAACAAAATCTAATAAATTATACCAAGCGTCAAATAACGGGACTGTCTTCTTTATTTATTTTATTTTCTTATTAGGGTATCGTTGTCGGACTGTAAATTGGCTCGACCAAAAACTGTTTAATATTAACTATGTTTGGAATTCGGACCCTTTGGTTATCCTATAACAAAGTTATGATTATTTTCCACAAACCGAAACTACACTTTTTGGCACTCGACGCGCGTATCGCTAACAACGTTAGCATCATCAGGAGACGATAAACAATTACCTAAATTAACCTACAGTCTATATTATATACTATCTTTTAGTGGGCGGAGATAAGACTAATAATTTCTGACTGATCACGATTTATAATCCTATCTCCCCTCAACTAAAGAATAAAGTGTACTAAACGGAATGGCGCCTCTATCTTTATGTAAACTATTTCTGGATTTAATGATTTCCATACCTTCATAGGCCTTCAAAATTCTTTTGTTTGGTACACTTTTTAGAAGTTTTAGGTTATCTAATATGAATCTATGATTGTTTTCAAAAGCATGCTCGGCCTCACTTGACTTTTCTGTTCTTCCGTATTTTAATTTACCCTGGGTTTAGATATAATACGATAGCTTGTGAAAAACCAAACCAATGTAAAAACCGTTTTGCTCTATCCTTAACTGTTTCGATGTTACGGGTTGTCAAACTTAAAAAATGTCAATTTTCACCTGTCAATATTTCAAAAACAGTTGAACATAGGTATAGGACATGTTCAATTTAAAATAAGAAACATTGCAAATATGAACGTATTATGTTAGAATAGAAAGTTTGAAAAGTTTCCATTGTATAGTTTCCAAAATATTCTAATAGGACACCCGGTATATGAATTGAAAATGTAAAAAAATACAAAACAAAATTCGATTAACGAATCCGTTACCATCTAAAAAACGCCATAATTTAATCCGACCCTGCCTGATCCTATGCAAGTCATCGAATGAAAAAAATAACTATTACCTTACGAAATTTGCCAATTTGTATATCTACAAAGGATTCTTGAAAACCATTTCGAATATTTAAGAGGACTTTAACGTCAGCACCTCTATAATTAAGCGGTTAAAACGTTAAACGTGTATCCGAAATATAATAAAAAAAACCAGTCCGAGATCGTTATTTTTTCATTAAGACCCCCGAAGTGCCAAAGGGCTACACAACAACGGTGTAATTATGCAGCCCAAATGTATGCCATTTCGGAGATTAATTAACCAGAATTATTAGGCTTGTTTGCATAATTTTTGAGCAAGGCCTTATTTGGGACAAACGTTAATTGTCTGGCGTGGGTGCTAGTAGTGTTCTGAAGACTCGCAGACTTAGACTTATTCGACTAACGCCATAAATAATTATTACTAAGGCAAATCCATACCTGATGCAACAGGCAAATTAATACAGGGTTCCTAAGCAAATCCTTAGGGGGCCAAGCAGCCGTGTATAAGACGCAGACAAACGGAAAAGCACATTAGGCAGAAAAGGATGGGCTTGGGGCGATGTTGTCACTACATCTTACACGTAGTAAATCCATTCCAGGATGTTGTTTTCTAATGTTTTCCATTTTCATACCTTTAGGACTGGAATAAAAATTGTTTTTGATCGACTTTAAACCAAACTGATGAAAGATATCGAAAAAAAAATATTTGTCGGCTTTTTATTTTGTAATCATTGTCCTTACGCACTGTTTACAGGCTGGGGACTGAGATATATGCAAATGCCTAACCTAAAGCGTTCATACACGGCCGGAGAAATCGACTGAGATATTTCCGTAGAAACTTTATCAAGCAAATAGGACGGGTTGACGCCTTCGAACGTCCAATCCGGGTTTTGCACTTTGATTCGAAATCAAAAAGGAGGAACAGTCAGATGTGGGGCCGTGCACAAATTACGTAACGGTGATTTTACCAATTTTTGACCCCCTCCCTATGTAATGTTTTGTAACGATTTGGCACGCCACTCCCCTAATATTACGTAACGATTTCAAGACCACTACCCCCCCCCCCCAAAAAAAAAAAAAATTTTCACTTATTTTCATTTCAAATTTTCTTAGTTTCACACAAATGCAAACGCTGTCGAAAACCCCCCTCCCCCTTACGTAACGTTTTGTACCCCCCCCCCTCCCCCCTATGACCATTACGTAATTTGTGCACGGCCCCTGTAGTCCCAGTGGAGGAGGGCGAGAAAATTGATATTTTTTTCTTAAAAATTATACTCTTTAGACCTATTTCTTTGCATTCCCGAAATTACGTAATTTTTGAAAAAAAATTGTAAGCGGCGCCATTTTTATTTCGTGCTTTGTTTTTCTAACATTTTTGCGTTCGGCTAATTTAATTGAAAAATGTTTGCCTGCAGCGCCCTTTATCTTCTCACTCGAAACCAAGATCCCCCGTTTTAGGAAAACTGATCCCGTCTCTGTGTCTAAATTTTTTCGAATAAAAGTAGAGTATGACCATGGGGGAAATAATTTTTTTCTACGGTATGACGAAAATTTCGAGAAAGTTGAAGAAAAAAATAAAAAATGTGGCAGAGCTCAAGTTTTTCATAAAAAAAAAACGTTTTTTGTAAAGAAACAGAGCAAAATAAATCTTTTCACCCCTTTTTGGGTGTTACAAATATTGGCCGCCCCTTATTTTTCACTTTTACCCTCCCGCTAGTTTTGAAGAATTGGTTCGCTACATGTTTCGAGATCATGTTATAAAACACCTCGAAAATATCAAATGTAGTGTAGGGCCAGCTTTATTTAAAATCAATAATATCGGAAGCAAAAAGCTCTGCAGGAAAAACAGCGCCGTTTATTGATTTCTTTGGCTGCTAGTGCTAGCTGCATGGTTTGGCCGTTTCCGGATAGATGTCACTAGTAGAACAGAATGGAAAGAAATTTAATTAAAAGCGAAGATATTTCTTTCTAATGTTAACAACCTCACGAGTTTATCGCTCAGTATCCTAAATAATGGACCCTGCCGCCTCCTTTAAGCAAGAAAAGCTGTGGTTTGGACCTGAAAACATCTAATTTTTAATTAGATTAGATGTGCCGCCATCTAGCGGAATTTGCAGACATCTTGTCAACGGTTATTATTGCAACTATGATTTATGCTCACAATGAAAGAGTCGTGACAATTTTTTCTCATGAAAGCAGTCCGGAGATAATAACAAACTGGCACCATTGCTCAATATACCTGTTTCTTTTGTGCGCGCAGAACTTTCTATGCCATTTTTGTTTGATTTATTGAAATCCTATCCCTAAGGAAAATCTTAGGAACCCTGTATAATGGTGTAACTACATAACAAATATTTTTTTAGCATTGTTCTCAAAAATCCACAGAAATTCTCAAAGCAAGGCATAGATATACGACCAGCTAATAATAAATTTTTTATTAAAAAAAACTTTTAAAGAACAATCTTCTTATATATCTTTCCTATACTAAAAATTTTAGGTATCGTATATCGGTTACATCGACGATTCACCTAAGAAACAGTTGTATTACTCTATAACATAATGACATTTTCAAAAACTTGACAAGCACGGCAATCTCACCCGTTCTCAGCTTCTTTAAATGAAAGCATTATGTTTATCATTCGAATAGAAGAAGAATTTAGTTCTCTCTTTGTCACCGTAAAGTTAAAATTTTTAATTTGCACCCATCACTTTTATTATGGTATGAGAAAGATAAAAAATTATTTTCCACTTTGAATCCGCCATATTGAAATTTTGAAATATGATCAAAAATTCATATCCCCTTCCCGAAAAATCCCTGCCAATTTAAATTTAAATCGAAAAAACTAAATAATTAGAGGGAAGTGTGTACCTAATAATCCCATATTATTCTATTATCGCCGGAATTATAAACGCACACCAAATTTAAACACACACCCTTAATTTTTAGATTTTTACCCTTAATTGTCCATTTTAAATCCGCTATATTGAAATTTTCAAATCTGATAAAAAATTCATAATCCCCCTCGTTAAAAACCCCTGTATGCCAATTTTAATTGAAATCAAAGAAACTAAACATTTTTCCCCCTTAAAATTGGTTAGCAAAACATGACCAAAAATCGTCCATCTTGAATTTTCAAAATCTGAACAAAAATTCGTATTCCTTATCCCCAAAAGCTCCCGTATACCAATTTTGGCTGAAATCGGACGAACTTAAGCTCAATTCTCACGATGCAATATATTGCTGCAATTACTAGTTCTATCCTTGTTTTTTAAATCTAAAAAACAAGGATGGAAATAGAGATCACAGCGATTTATTGCATCGTGTGAATTGCGCTTTAGGTGTTTTTAAGCCTCCACTCCCTTCGTAGGGGGCAGGGGTGCCTAATACCGGAATTATAAGTGCATGCCAAATTTGAAGGCAATCGGATGTGAATAAGTGAGTTAAAATTGGTTAGCAAAAGATGACCAAAAATCATCCATCTTGACTCCGCCATATTAAATTTTCAAAATCATATCAAAAATTCGTATTCCTTATCCCCAAAAGCCCCCGTATACCAATTTTGGTTGAAATTGGACAAACTTAGGTGTTTTCCCCCTCCACTGTCCTCGTAGGGGGTAGGGGCGCCTAATAATGACATAATGTATTATCAGCGGAACTATAACTGTCTGCCAAATTTGAAGGCAATCGGATATATATATAAGTTAGTTAAAATCGGTTAGCAAAAGATGTACCAAAAATCGATCATCTTGAATCCGCCATATTGATTTTTCAAAATCTGATCAGAAATTCATTATCTCCATCCTCAAGTGCTCCAACACACCAAATTTCAACAAAGTCCGGCGTACTTTAACTATACCCCTCTCCACCCCCTTCGGGTAGAGAGGAGCTGTCAATTTCATCACTCTATTTTGTCATCACAACTATATAAGCATGCCAAATTTGAAGCCGATCGGATATCAGGAAGTTCGTTGCAATATTCCACCCGAACAAACATAAATATTCACATAGATAAGTACATTACAAGTTAAATAAAAGCTTGTTAAAATAAAGAATCACGGGATACTATCATACGCGCTATATTTATCGCAACGATGAAATTCCAGCTGATTGACTGAAATCAACATTTGTTACACTGCCTAAAATGATTAAGCAAATAAGTGTAAGTAATTACCATTTAATCAGCCTAATGGGTCATATGCTGAAAATGTTTCTAAAGATTAAGGGAATTTATGGAAAATGCGAATCTTCTATGGACGACACAGAGTTTGGTTTTTGTGAAGGGGTCCTTATTTGGTATTTAAATTTTTATTCAATGGTCTTTGGATGCGATACCAGCATATTCATATTCATGTTTCATAGATTATGAAAAAGTCCAGCAAGACAAGCTTGTAGAATCGCTTAAAGTTGATATGGATGATTATTTATGATTTAAAAATTCGAAATATTTAAACATTTGTGCCATTAAAAAGAAATTTTAGCTTATTCGGACCGGGCCTTGTCTTAGTTTTTACAAAATGTAACTTTCATTCAAATTTCAGCCATTTCTGATGTTTATTTGTTTATGTTTTGAACGTCACTTAGATATTTTGCTGATCTAAGCACACTGATAGAATAAAAGAATCTCTGCCCTTAAAGTTGGAGAAACAGAATGAATGGTTGTGGCCAAGGAAAAAATATTAGAGTCATAATACTAGAAGTGAATAACGGACAGGTCGATTCGTACAATATATGGGTTGCTGCTAAATGAAAATAGGTCAACACGCAAGATTCAAACAGGCCAGATTATTTTTGCTCAGAATAGATAACTATCTTAAAGTTTTATTTATTATTAAAAAACGTAAACTAAAATATAGAATTTTAAGATATTTAAAAAGGAAAACAACAATAAATGGATAGTCAGCAACAATCTTATACTATATATTGGACAAAGATCTTAACTACAAAGTTGATAAGTTTATTAAAGAACACAATCAAACATTCACCTCTAAAACTAACACAAACTCCATCCTCCAGGCAAACTCAAAAAAAGTGGCATCATAAACACCAATGTGTTGATTGTAATGCCATCTACTTCAGCAGGACTTCCAGAAAACTTGAAACACGAATTAAAGAGCACATCCAGAGACCAGCCAAATCCATATTTGGACATCGCATAAAATATAACAATCAAAAGTTCAGTCCTCCAACTTGAACACTTAACAACAAGAAACTTTACAAGACTAGACTTTCAAGAAGACATTGAACTTGATTCAGAGATGCATTTAAATAATAACTGTTTCAACAACCAAATTAACCTACAAAGAAAATTCACTCCGATCAACAGACTACTTAGGCATCCAAACATCTAAAATATCACAAATTAGAATAAACTCGTCGAAGTATTTTGATTTTTTTTCTAAGTGTATTAAATTTAAACAATTTTACATCTAATATTAATGTTCAATGTTGTTCGTTTGTTGCCAAATGTTTTTCCCGTCTTATACTTTTTTTAAAATACGTGAACTTCAATGACCAATTACGAAGTAAGGTTAATTTTAATCAACTTTTCATCGTTACATTCACTTATACTTATACTTACTTGTATTTTAGTTTAGAGGGTCTGATGATGACTATTGTATAGTCGAAAGCGCTCATCCCCCACTTGGGGGAACTCTCAAAAATAGTGCCAACAAGTCAGGCTATGCCGACTATATGTACCGATAAGTCCCTATTACGTCGAAAACACAATACGCATATCATTAAGCAGGAGCTACTCAAGGCCACCCACTTATGCCATTACGGATTTGTTGGAATGCTGTCTGTAGAATTCTTACTTTCAGGAAAAAGCCAGATATTTTCGACAGGAAGATGGTCTACCCATGGGATCTCCACTTTCTATGGAATCCTTTAAAAAAAGCTCTGCGAACATCTTGGCAGAGACCAAAACTATGGCTCATCTGGAAAAAGGAAAACCATACACTATAACAATTCTTTCATCAAATCAACAGCATAAGACACTGCAACGCATTAAAACTGGAAAAAAAAGAAAATTGTCAGCTCCATTTTTTTGACATCACCAAAAAGAATTCAACCATAATCACTTCCGTATATAGCCAATGAACTCATACTGGACCAACACCTGCTTAGTTGAGAACGGTGTTGACTGGACAATATCTAAACTTTAAATCAAACCAGTTCACCTCAACCAAACTGGGAATTGCAAAATCTCTCATAGCCACCTACATTTGCAATACGGAAGAAGCTTTAAATAATGAAAAAGCAAAAATTCCATCCGATCTCCGAAGGAACTACTACTCCAACTACCCGATCAATAAAACTCTTCAGACCACACCAACATAAAGGACGACAGACGTAAATACTGATAGGAAAGCGACGCTTATTATTCCATACATTAAAGGAATCTCAGAAAAGATAAGAAGAATATGCAACCAATAAGATCTTCGGACTGTCTTCAAAACGACCACAGATAATAAGAGTAAGAAGTTAATTAACAAAGAACCACAACGCCACGACACCAAGAACCATGCAAGTGTGGGGATATTTACATCGAAGAAACAAGCCGACCCATGGAAAAACGTCTTACAGAACAAAAGCGTAAAACTCGACAAGGGGATACAACTGGATCAAAAATAGCTCAATATTGCTGGGACAATCATCATCAATCAACTGGAATGGAAAGAAGCAAAGACAAAACCAAAACTCCACGACACCAAGAACTGCATCTAGCAGGTACCATGCGAGAGTGGGGATATCTACATCGAAGAAACCAGCCGACCCATGGAAGTGCGTCTTACACTACACAAGCGCAAAACTCGACAAGGGGATACAAATGGATCAAAAATAGCTCAATATTGCTGGGACAATCAACATCAATCCACTGGAATGGAAAGAGGCGAAGATGGTCGCCAAGGAGGAAAATTTATTCAAGCGGAAGTTCAAAAAAAAACAGCATTTGTACAGTACGATAATTTATTTTGTCAACAAAGCGTCATCATGAAGGATATTTGGAAACCCATACTTTTCAGAGGTAACGGATTTCAACTGCGAAAGGGCCGAGCCAACCATGTGTACACCTTATGGTTCACTAAACACATTGAAGATACATAAGCATTCGAAACGTTGTGAAAAAAATAAGACAATGGAAGTTCGAAACTCTAACTTACTCTCACAATACGCATAGGTACAAACGGTAACTTAATATATTATTAGGGCAGTGACGCCTGAGAAGTAGAAAAGTCATGTTAATTTCTGAAAGAGTATTTTAATTCCAAGGAGTATCTACAACATCAGTCAAGTGAATCTAAACTCTTGAGCGAAAACCCGTGGGTAAAAAATGAGTTATTTTGTAACTCTTCTTGTTACCCAAAGAAGTAAATGTACCTAAAGAAGTAAATGTACTTAGTTTTTTCTTGACAATCGAAAAAATAACCAATTAAATTTGTCCTCGTTATACCATAAGTGTAAAAAGATTAATCCAAAGAATGTAATATGAAATATACTGTATGTTTATTAACGTCTCCAAAGAGCGTGTAGCTTTTTGTTAGATTTATTACAGTTATCTACCTGGTACAGCCTCTTTATTGGTGATAGATAGATCTAAGAAATGTTAAGTTCTCAAGTAAATGAGGATAGGCTATTTTGATTCACGTTTCTGGCAAGCATTGAAAATTCAAAGACCAGTGATGCCGAAGCAGATTTTATCAATATTTTCTAGCACTGCAGTTGTACCAGCTTTCTTGAAAAAACTTAACTCATAGCTGTAGCTCTACTTTTGGAATAAGCTACGGAATAAAAGAGTCGAGTCGTAGATCCTTATAAAATGATTATAGTTGTTTCAAATTTTATCGACTTCCATGTAGCAGTAAAAAAGTTACGTAATTTTTAAAAAGTTAATAAGTCCAATTTTTGTCAGTTACTAGGTTAACAAAATTTTACAGAATCTCTCTATGACAAAAACACCCTGCAAAAAAATCAAAAATGTTTTAAATTTTAACCCCATCCTCCCTCCACGAGAAAATTTAAACCTATGTTTACAAAATATAGTATATGCGCAATAAATAGTTTGACCAGTACCTATCCAAAATAAAAAGCAGGAATTTTAAAAACTTACTAGGACCAACAATTTAAAATGGTGAGGATTTTGTAAGAGCAAAGTAATAATATAACGGTTTGTTCAATAATACTCAAAGTAGAAAGTAGGGATTTTAAAAGCTTACAGGGTAAAACAATATTCACCAAAAATCTTTAAAGTTGAAAAATTTATTCAATTTCTTGAAACTAACATGAAATGCTTTTTATGAGGAAAGTTTTTTAGCTTTTTTTAAACATAAAAAATAACAAAAAATTGCAGACTTAGCATATGGTTGATATTATAAACCCAACATTTTTTTACTCTAGATGTGGTTTCCTATGACAAATTATCAAAATCTGTCAGCTGAAAATTAACACCATTTAAGAGCTACCGATCATAATCATTTTTTAGGCTGGAGGAATTCGAGGATATCATTTTTCCTAGACGTAAACATAAACCCAATGTGACAACAGCGATAAAATACCTAATGGGACAAATTTTTGGAATAAAAAGCGCCGCTTTTAAAGGTTTTAAAGAGATTAAATGGTATTTTATTTCTTTGAGCACCTTTTAATTGAAGGAAATTAAGAAACAGTTAAATAGCACACATATTTGAGTTATAAAAGGTTTAACGTATTTTCTGTTTTGGGTGATCCAAGAGTGGTAGTCTATTATTTTAGAATATGATCCCAAGCAACAAAATCTGTCGCGACGTGGTGGCAGTCTCCATGCCCTATGCCTAATAGAGTTGTGGCGTGATATCACGGCGATGGTTTTTCTACTACTATACCTCGAGGTATTCACCGTTTTAGGGAATGCATTGGGACGGAGATATAGGAGTTATATCGTCGTGGGTAGTTAAGGGGCACGTTATCCCGACGTTCTGTTTACCACACAAAGTAGTATTTCTGACTATAGGGTTTTTACAGGTTTTCTCTTTCCCACATAATTAATTGAAAATATGTTGATCTTTTTCTAAACTATATCAGGACACACACCATAAAATATGTGAAAACAAAAATATAACCTATACCTAATAATTAACATTTTTTTAAGTCACAACACCTTAAATTTATAAACGCATAGCAATTTACTGATTAAAAATGCTGATTTTTTGATAAAAAAAACGCGCGTCCCCCAGTTTTGACCTAGTTTTATCCAAAATGCTGTTATTTCCATATCCATGTTAAGATTTCCAAATTAAATGTCTTTCCAGTTAATATGCTTTGTTAACTAAATATTAATATTTTTACTTTTATTGATACATGCAACTACTAATCAGTAAATTACTGAATTTTAAACTTTAATTTAAATACCGTGTTTATAACATGGCGGCACACACTGAATCGAGGTATAGGGAAATGTGGACATAGGGTTTATTTAAATGTAACTTTGAAAATGATGGTCCGATGTAAATAATATTGAGCATTCTGGAAACATAAAATTTTGGATTTTTAAATTTGACTTTAAGTTTTATATTTGTCCAAATCGAATATGGCGGACGCTTGCTAAATGTAGGTATTTTTCATATGCCTTTTAAAACAAAGAATTTTTCCAAATAGGTATAATAGGTTTACTTTTGTCTCTTTATAAAAGTCCCCGAAAAATCATATATTACCTTATGGCTGTATAAAATAATAAAGATACTCGGATTTACATAGTTTGAAATTTTTTAGAATACTAGCGGCGATTGAAAAAAGTTTTTCTGTCAAAATTAACTTTTCGTGAACATCCAAGAAGGCGAACATTTGCTATTTTTGAAATATACTTTAAAAATGTGTGAGTTTCTAGGTCGAGTACTAGAACATTAAAAAATCATGCAATTCTACCGAATACAAATTTCAATTTAAAAATATCCTTTGGATCCAAAATAATTAAATTAAAGGGAGACAAGTCGGGGCAGAAAATGTGAATACTATTTAATACAGCATTTTTCTACTTCCTTAATTATTTGTTTTTAGCTCATGATGTTTTAAGATTTTTTTTTTTTAATTCAAAAAAACACCTAAATGAAGTACGGCACTGCCAAACAAAGTATTTAAAAAAATGTCTTGATTTATTTCTTAATATATACCTTTGCTGTAAATTTTTAAATATTACCATTTACTTTTAAACATATGTTTTAAATTGACTAACACAATTAAACAAAATTTTCTATATTTTAACAGTTTTTTAATTATTTTAAAAATCACGTTTTTTTTCACATATTAAAAGAGGTCCAGAAGCTAGTCGAAAAATTCGATGATTTTCCGAATAAGCCAGAGTGTTTGTGAAAGAAAAATTTCACTGGCCTTCAAAAATAATCCCTTTTGTAAAATACTCCTATGTCCCTTTTTCCAGTTGACGCTGCATTGACTTACAATGTCAGTAAAGTAGCGATAACTCGTAGGCAACAGTTTTCCACTACATGCCCATTTATTTCTTACTGTGTGGTAGATAAGCGACCGTGTAGACTCCTTAACTTTGTAGTTTTTTATTGAGAAGGGGCTACTGAATTGCAACCAAATTAATATCAGTAGAGTCGTTAGCTCGTAAAAGTAATATTACAGAAATTAAATGTGACAACTATGAAGTAAGCCTCGGACTGTAAAGTTTTTTCGTGCTTCTAGTAATGGTATATAGTTATATAGTGGAATATATTACTTTCTTATATATTCTTTTTATATAATTTTTTAGCCGTAATATTGACCGTACTAAGTGACAATGGTGACATTTTTCCTATAAATAGTTTTTTCTAGGAAATATTAATAGACTTTAACCCATTTTTGGTGGCAATAGTGAAATTGAATATAATTGTTGCGTGGGATAAATTATTCAGAATTAAGTGCCAATAAACGATATCCCAAGAAAAATTCTCAACACAATTAATTTATTTCCCAATAATTATTATTTAAATTTAATTTATTAACTTTTTTTAAGTATTCCTGTTAAGGGGCAACGCACAGTGAAAATAGGCCACAAAATGGCTTCATTCAATTTAATATTTGTTATCTGATCACCATAGATAGCTAGGTTTAAAATTAACTTCATTTATATTCAAGAAGATTTCGATCATTTTTATTGATAACTTCGATTTAAAGTCTAGAGTCTATAAATTGATTATGAAAGAAATTGATATAATTCGAACTTGTATAAGAAGAGGTTTCGGTAGGATTGCAATTGCAATGTGTTGACGAACTTAAAAAACAAGAAAAAATAATGTTTACTTTGGCTTAGAACTTTAAATCTAGATGACACCGACAGAAATTGTAGGGTCTGCCAAAAAAACCACACTTTTTTAAATGATTAAAACTGGTACGTGAAATTTTCTGATTTTAATAATATTTAACTTTTTAGAAAGCCAAAGCTTCAAAATTTATCGGACCAGTGACCTCGGTTACGAAGCCACGTTTTTTTCAAGCACATCGATGTAACGCTTTAAAAATTCGGACAAGAAATAAGAAAGTTTTCAATTTTTAAATAGACCAGAGTACCTGCAAAATCAAGCTTATTAAGAAAAAATCTACTTGTTTAAATAACTTTTTCAAAAATTGATCGATTTTAATAAGTTTAAACTTTTTAAAAGGCGCAAGTTTCAACATTTATAGAACTAATGATAAAACTGACATTCACTAATAATCCACGATGGCGGACCTATTTAAGAAATAGGCATATTTCAGCCCCCTAGAAAAAAGTATTTCTGGGAAACTGTATTTAATCTCAAACATTGGTTACAAAGCCACATCCTTTCCAAGCACATCAATGTAACATTTAAAAAATTAGTACAAGAAATAAAGATTTAAAACTCTGGTCTATATAAAGATTTAAAACTTCCTTATTTCTTGCCCGAATTTTTAAAATGTTTGTAACCGATGTTTCAGATTTACTACAGTGTCGCAAACAAAACAAAATAACGAGGGGGTTAAAAATGCCTCTTTTTCAAATAGGTATGCCATATTAGATTTTTAGTAAATGTCAAGTTTGACATTGGTCCTATAAATTTTGAAGCTTTGGCTTTCTAAAAAGCTAAATATTATTAAAATCGGACAATTATAATCATTTCAAAAAGTCCGTTTTTTTGCCACACCCTATATAACTCTCTGGGCTTAAAGTTTTTTGAGCGGCAAAACCAATTGGAAGAATTAATATTTAATCTATTTGTTATGCATCAACAAATCTAAAAAACAATCATCTGCTACTTTTTAAAACAGACAAGAACTCGATGTTGATGATTGTTTTCATGTTACCTGATAAATTAAATTATAACTGTGGTCTACCAACTAGGACCTCCGATACATTTAGAGCCTAAAGGCTTGTAAGCGCCTTCTTTTCTTAAACAGATCCGACAAAACATCTTATATTTCCCAAGTAAAATGTTGAAGACCAACGTGAGTGTAGAGATTAAATTTCATATCATTTATCATCTAGGATGACTGTGACGTAATTGTTCTAATCACTTCTAACATGATTTACTTTTAAATTGCTTCAAAGTCGGACAGGTTAAAGTATTATTTTAATAATAAGAAAATTTGTATACTCAAAAAAACAGTAAACTGCTTTTTAATCTTCTGATTAATTTCTGTAAGTTTAAATGTAAGAAATGATAAAAAACGAATGCCGAAAATTTAATTAACATTAACATGTTATATCAGTATATTTGATATATATTTTTTTTTTAAATTATATAAACTTTACGTCAAAACTTTGACTGTACATTTTATTTACGTAAATCTCACATAAAAATATTTTTATAAAAAAAAATATGTACATCATATTTACGTGTACATATTTTACATAAAATATATGAACCTTAAATTTATAAAAATGCTAGGTTAAAGTCACAAGTGTGTTTACTGGGTAATCATTCCCAAAGCATAGGCATCTAGCTACCGCAGTCTTTTTTGTAGCAAATGTTACACCTGAGATAGCACTTAATCGCACCGTGTTGTTTTTTGTTGCCATCAAGATGTGGGTTAGTTAAATCAAGAATTTCTTTCTTCTGGTTGATCAATCTCTAGTCGGAATGACTGGTCAGTTTTCGGTCCGATGACAATGATGAGAGCTTGTGGTTTTGACCGGAATAAATTGATTTGCATATTGCTATGTTTTATTTAAATTCAATGATATAAGTAAGTACTGTTTTTTATTGGGAGGCCTTAAGTTTTAGCCCTCATAACAGTTAGTTTTTAGAATTATCGAGTTCGAGTTCACAACCTTGTAACTAAGGGCAATGATCATATTGCCAGATACAAACAAAAATGGGATTTTAAAATTCTATTTATAACTTTTTTATAAACTGGAATCTTTGGTGTGAATCCGAGTGTGAATCACTAAATCCAAAACATTTTACTACTTCACCAAAATATAATTTAACTATTAATTAAAAATAAAACTCATCAATGCACAACTATACAGGGTGCGTCGCAACTTATGTTTGCATAATTTTAGTGGTAAAGTCATTTCTTGGAAAAATGTTCCCTAATTGAAACATTTTTGAAGAGGCTTTTGAAAACGGACTAATCCTTTTTTTTATTACATGCAGGCCACTTAATAAGCTTTAAAAGTTTCAGACATAAATTGTGAAATACCCTGTATAACAAGTAAATATTTAAAACACATAATTTTAAGTGGCTGGTGTTAAAGAACTGGCAAGTAATGAAATGTTACAACTTTACTAAATATTTAATTTTGCAAAACGGCAAAGGATTTTACAAATAAAGCAATCGTAAAACTGTGAACAGTCGGTATCAACAGATATTTAAACTTTAAAGTTTGAGCTTTTATGATCTTCATCATTGCTTTTAGTTTTCAACGGCATTAAGCACTTGTTATGTAAATGTGCGCCGGTTTTATGCTTTCAAACCTAACAGATACTACGTTCTCACGTGGAACTGAATGATTTTTCACTTTCAAACTTTCCGAGTTCAATACCGCTTTTTTGGAATCGTACCGAGATCAAACTGACTGATGATACCAGGGTACCGATTCTGGAAGTCGATGAGACGATCGAATAATCACCAAACTATTATGGGCACGCGCAGAGCTGCCTCGAACAACAATTTTTGAGCGAAGCCGTTCTCTCGACTGGACCCAGTGGTTGGGAGTTGTAGGAAAGCTCGTGTGAAAAACGTCGCTCGTATTATTTCAGAGCACGCTATTGGACGAAACCATCACGTGACCGAACTTGCTAATGCGCATGCTACGCAAACTTGACCGTCTTTTAGAATAGGACTCGCACAGTGGTCGATTTTTGTAAAAACGCGGATATTAAAAAAAACTTCCATAAATAAATAATTCTTATTTAGCTGATACACAGGATGATCGTGTGAATTTTCACATTTATCTTAAGACATTTTTAAGATGTAAAAGATATATATTCATTAATTAGCTAAATTTGTGATGGTGGTGTGAGGGGGGATCTAGGAAGGATATGTAGATTGAAAGACGATTGGAGCTTGAATGGGTTTTATTTAGCCAAAAATGTTGGGATCTCATATACAGTTTGAATATAGCACTGATGGTCACGTGACTATTTAAAAGTGTCCAGTCACGTGATAATTTTTGGTTACAGTTAAAGTCACATGATATTTTAATTCTAAGCTCACTTCACAAAATTAAACTAAAAATGTTAGTTTAGAACAATCAAATTTACTTTAAAGTAATTGACACAATATATAAATGTTACAGTATACTTAGTGGCGAAAAACCCAAAAAAAGTAGTTTCGACATAAAGTACCCTATGTCGATTTCAACTGTTTTCGAGATATTAACAGTTGAATACTGTCATACTCTGGGTCTTCTATTTGAAATTTGATGTTGAGTACTGATACGTAATGTCAAATTCGTAAAAAGTATAGTTTATTCTTAGGCCAACTATTCGCCTAGTATCTTGACAACCATATAGGGGCAAAGTTAGATACATTTCGAATTTTTTAATTTTCCCATTTATGTCCGCGTTTTCCAGGGGCTCGATTCTAGGCGTTGTAGAACGATCATACCCTGAGAAGTGACCACTTATATTAAAATCCAAAATTCCGTATTCTGCGACCGGCCCAGAGCACAAAATTCATTCGAACGACGCTCAGTGGGTCGATGCAATGCTTTTTCATGGACCCTAGCAAAAAAATTGAAATTAACATTTTTGTTGCTATTGAAAGTAAATTCTATTGAAAACCTATTCACTTCCACGTGAAAACATGGTAAGAAATATTTTAAAATGGCTAAACGGAAAATTTTATTACTGTACATTATAGAATGTTACTATCTTCAGCATGACCTACCTGGATTATTGTCAGAACAGAACAGTATGTTGGATTTATGATGGAAACGCATTACTTTGATTTTTAAAATAGTGCTTTTTACGAGCGTTGTTTATGATGAGCGTAGTGAGTGATTTAAAAAGGCAAGTAAAACAAGCACAATTTGGCCGCGAGGTTTAAAAGACTTTTTTTAATACCTTCATCAAAAACATGATTTTAGTAACTGTCTGCAGATAACTAAAGCATGGCTTTTTTGGTTACCGATGCAAAAAAACTTTTTTTTTTTGATCACGGGTGCAAAAAAAGATTTCTGTCCGTTTTTTACCCAAAGTTAAAGAGAAATAGCGAGAAATAGTAATATTGAAAAAATCTAATTATTCTTGCCTAAGAATTAAGCCATTTCTGCCGGTCTTCACCAAGAATTTACGAAAAAATCATTTAAAAATATCGTCAAAATATCAAATTGTCAAAGATTAAAATGTCGGTACAATGAACGTCACCGAGTAAAAAGACACATCGCTATGGAAACGATTGTGATTTCATTTACCAGCCGCCTTGATTTATAGTGTAAAGATGGTGTGTTGTGTTGGATTTTTTAATAAAGGTATTAAAAAAAATAGTGTTAACAACTCGCAGCTAAACTGTGCTTTTTTACTTGCGTTTTTAAATACCTCGCTGCGCTCGTTATTTAAACTAACGCTTGTAATAAAAAGCACTATTTTAGCCACAAATTAAAAATAAAACAAAATCCATTTCAAAAATGATTTTTCTACGAATATGTGAAAAACACTTAATAAGAATAACTGGATTTTCTTAATACACAAGCGCACCGAGAGGGGGGGTTTTGGGGTTAAACCCCCTCTCCCCGAGATGCCTGGTTATGGTCACATTTTTCCTTCAAATTACGTTATTTTATTATTTATCCCTAACCCCCCCCCCCCCTCCCCCGAAGTCAATTCCTGGGTGCGCTAGTGCTTAATATTACTATTTTGCGCTATTTTTCTTGAAATTTTGATTTTTTACAAAATTGGATTTTTAAAAAAAATAGTACTTTCACAACTAGCGACAAATAAACTTGCCTCCTTGGTGTCGGGGTTAACGCCGCGACTTTCAAGCAGGAGATGCCGGGTTCAAGCAGGGTCTTGCAGGTAGTCTACTTGGACTTTTTCTTATAAAATTACAGAATTTTGTAAGATTAAGGTCAAACGCAGTATGAAGCGGAGTAGGCTGAATTAGCTAGAAGACTAATTCGATTCCATACCGTCCCTCGGAGAGGACGTTAAGAGGACGGTCCCGTGTGATCCATATATTAATAGTGGAGCACGTTAAAGATCCCTAGCCCCGACAAAGGGATTTAGTTCTAAATCCCTCTAGAAAAAGAAAACTGCCTTCCTAGGAGGTGCTCATCAGACCGGTCTGGTGAGTGGGGTAGGGAGCAACAATAGTTCTCTCAGGCCTCAGTGGAGGGAGCTGTAAATTGAACTACTCATAACAAACCTAACCCAACCTAACTAGGGGCTAAAATAGTGCTTTTTTTACAAGCATTAGTTTAAATAACGAGCGTAGCGAGATATTTAAAAACGCGAGTAGAAAAAGCACAGTTTAGCCGCGAGTTGCTAACACTATTTTCTTGAATACCTTTATCAAAAAATCCAATAAAACAGGTAAAATACTTTTAATACTCTCGAACGAAGAGCACTTCTCGCAACACACCATATTTATACTATAAATCAAGGCGCTGGTAATATTTTCGTAAATACTTGGTGAAAACTGGCGGAAATAGCTTAATTTTTAGGCAAGAGTAATTAGATTTTGTTTCAATATTACTGTTTTCGATTGTGTCTCTTTAATTTTGGGTAAAAAACGGACAGCAATCTTTTTTTTCACCCGTGATCAAAAAAAAAAGTTTTCTTTCATCGGTAACCAATAAAGCCATGCTTTGGTTATCTGCAGATAGTTTGATTTGATTTGATTTGTCTCAACAGCAAGTTTAGGTCTTGAAATCCCTGACACTGCAGCTTCTTAGCTTATTGTATCTCTTGCTGTGTGCCTTACTAATCTAAGAGCCCCTTTATTACGTTTCTCTGGCAGTTAGCTTCTCTGGAGGGGTCATCCTCCAGAAGGTTTTGTATTCTGAAGAAGGTTAGTGCTGGGCACTCAAATATGATGTGAGCGGCTGATTCGTCTGCAGGTGGGTTCGTCTCTATAGATTCCCATCCAGTGCAGGTGTTCTCTCAGTGCGCAGTGACCGGTTAATAGCCCCGTCACTTGTCTGGTTTCTTTCCCATTCAGTTTAAGGATTTCACAGTTGAGTGGTGCTGAAGGGGATGCCACCATTCTTTTGCTGTGGTTTTGCTCCGATATTGAATGCCAGTGGTTTCGATATTCTTCGTGCACCCATTGCTTGATATAGCCACGTATCGAGGTTTTTGGAATTCCAAATAGAGTCTTTCTGATCCTTTTCTTGCTAAAGAATCCGCGTGTTCATTGCCTGCTACCTCTGTGTGCCCCGGCACCCACGCAAGGGTGACTCTATTGTGTTTCGCTAGGGTTAGGGGGATTTGAAGGCAGTTCCACACTAATTTTGAGTGAATTTGTTGGCATGCCAGAGCTTTAATAGCTGCTTGGCTGTCTGAGAACATATGCAGACAGTTAGTAAAATCTTGTTTTTGATGAAGGTATAAATTTTTTTTTTTTTTGCTTTGGTAACTGAAACAGCTATGGTTTAATTATTTGCGAGTGGTTACTGAAATCGTGTTTGTAATAAAGGCATAAAAAATATAATTCGTAACATTTGTCTAGCTTTGGCATATAAAAAAGATCTCTTATTAGAAAAGCGTGGAGACCACCTAGCCATTAAAATAAAAGAAATAAACATGTGTAAGTCGTTTGTAATTTGTTTTCTCACATAGTTTGGTGGGGTTTGCGTGTTCAGCTTAAAAACCTTCGACAATTTCGAAGTTAACAAAAACTAAGTTACTTTTAACATCCCGTAATTTTCTTGGTAATTTTCTATAACTGAAACTGACGTAAAAAAGTTCAATTTAAATTATTTTTATTCTCTTGTATTGAATCTTAGGTTCTGTGATAAAAATATAGAATACGAAATAGAAATTGGTTTCTTTGTTAAAAGAAATTGCAGATTAGTAGAAACTATGATTTTTGAAAAGAAACCAAGAAGCTCGAGTTTGTTAATTAATTACTCAATTCAGATTTCAGAGAGACTTTCATTGAAGTTCGCATCGAATAAAATAGGATAAGCTTAACATTTTCCTTGTCTGTAAGTGACATCATATTTTAACCTGGTGTGCCAAAAAATTAATAATAATTACCATTAACCATAAACAGTCACCTTTTAGAATTGTGGATATGAAAAGTGTTAAAAATCAAGCAAGAAATTGTGTAGTTTCGCTACAATAATAATATTATATCCAAATCGGTGGAGGACTACCTAAAATGAGTTATCACTATTGAGGAGCATCATGTGATCTATATGAATCCATTAGAACCTCTGTGAACTCCTTGTTTAATACATTATTGTGCGCTGAGCCACCAAGGAACCTATTGATAAAAATGAAAGCTACTGAACCAAAGGAAGTCGTTTTATAGTCAAAGAGTAATGAATCTCTCATGGTCTCAGAAAGAAAATTGCTGACCTGTTAGATCAGTGGCGGGTATTAAAATTCTCCAATCTATACATACAATAAATATCTAGATATTTTCTAAAATTTTATGTGCCGTCTTCTACACAAACCATATAGATAAAAAAATTCCAATTTTTAGAATTTATTTTTTTTTTTTTTGATGGTCTGTTTGTATTTGTGTTATTAGATTATTTCAATTATTTATGTAAAAACAATATTTAAAACTTTCCAATATTGCAATAATAGTATTGTAAAGAAAGAAAGAGTTCCAGCTGACAAGATAATCATAAAATTACAAATAAAAAAAATGGTAATAAAAAACTTCAAATTAACTTTTTTTAACGATATTTATTCAGCATTTTGACTTTGCTGGGTGGTGGAGTAAATTGTAAATTTTGCGGGAATTTATTTACCGTATGGTAGTAAGACACATTCTATAGATTATAAACAAACATTTAACAGTAGGGTGATTAGACGTATTGCTTTTTTCTTCTCGGGACTACTTGCAGATTTAGTTTTGTTTTCTCTCTGAGCGAACGAACTTGCAATATTATAATCGTCTTTGGTGGTAACTCTTCTGGTTCTTCATTCAACATAATCTCTTTTGAATTGGGTTTAGGATTGAACTAGGCGGTTTTGGTCAAGAAGGCTGCGCTTGTAATCCAACTGGTTGTTCGACTAGTTGTTTTGGTAACCGCTTACGATCTGTAAGATT
This sequence comes from Oxystoma pomonae, assembly GCA_963921995.1. NCBI lineage: Eukaryota > Metazoa > Arthropoda > Insecta > Coleoptera > Brentidae > Oxystoma > Oxystoma pomonae. Next base: position 90,710,623 of record OY998169.1, read on the forward strand.
ATCGTAACTGTAAATAGTCACCTCAATCTCAATATGATTGTCGCTTTTTTTTTGACAATGGTTCTTTCACAATTTCAAGCAGAACTTTACACTGACATAAATCTTGTGTAATTAAGTCTTCCTGGATGAATACTCCTGTACCTCTCAAATTTTGCCTAGCAGCAAGGATTTCCTTTTAAACAAAATTGGCCTGCCTGGTTTTACGAGATTATTTCCCACAGATTTTCATTAACTAATTTTAAGATTTCATCTACATTTTTTTTTTGGATTGGCTATAATGTTAAGCCTTTCTTTTGACGCTTCATTTTCTTGCTTGAGTGTCTTAATATCGTTCTGAATGCCCAATAGAGTGGAGTTATATTTCATAATCTGAGTTTTTACATCTTAGATTTCTTTTAATAGCTTTGATTATCCACCCAGGATTATGCCACTTAAATTTGTCGTTGAAATATCTGCTTTTATTTATAGGTAATAAATCCCTCTTTAAAATTCTCGTTTCTTCCAGATTTTCATTAACTAATTTTAAGATTTCATCTACACTTTTTTGGACTGGTGCTCTATAATGTTAAGCCTTTCTTTTGACGCTTAATTTTCTTGCTTGAGTGTTTCAATATCATTCTGAATCCCCAATAGAGTGGAGTTATACTCCGTAATCTGAGTTTTTACATCTTGGATTTCTTTTAATAGCTTTGATTGTACACCCAGGATTATGTCACGTAAATTTGTCGTTGAAATCTCTGCTTTTATTTGTAGTTAATAAATCCCGCTACAAAATTCGCGTTGTGGCAACGTTGGTAGGACTCAAATACATGATCTTTTGACTCACGTGGTGTGTCCTGAATTTGTAAATACCTAATGTTGGTTCCACACTCTCGCCGAGGCACAGCGAGATAGGCCAAGATGGAAAGTGTAGATGGGACCTCTAGCTTCGCCTCGCTCTCCCTTACCTCGCCTCGCTGGGTCTCCATCTGGAGTCGGTTTCCTGTACACGAGTCAAAGGGTTTCGCAAGATTACCGAGGTTGAGCGAGCATATTCCCGCGAGCTGTCGATGTGTTGTCGTGATTAAAAAAAATGGAGTGGAATAATGAGAAAAAATTGAATTTTATGAAAATATACCAAACGGAGCCGATGTTATGGGACCCCAGACATAGGTTACATAAAGACAAAAAACAATTGCATGGGTGTGCATAAGTGAACAAGTTGGATTTGGTATTCCAGAATTGAAAAAAAAGAGATTCAATTGCAACAGTAACTTCGGTGTCGGCCATCTTCTCGGATTCTCGCACGTATGATGAAGTTCACAACTGCAACTGACATACATACTCTCGCTAAATTAGCGAGAGTGTATATGGTCGTAGTGACGTACGAGCCTATTTGAAAGTTTGAGACAATGATGTATTTGAAATTAACTCTGTTTTTCGAACTTCCATTGTCTATATTTTATTTGTACATGACGTTTCGATCACTACAATCTCTGATCGTCTTCAGGTACCAACTGCAATCTATTACGAAGTTGGCTCCGCTCAAGGAGAGGCTTCCAAATATTTGGAATTTCAAGGTTTGGTTTACTGAAAACACCCTGATTCTGCTCAATAAAGGCAGCTTCAAGGAATTTTCGTTTCTTCCAGTGTGACTTCTTGTGCAAAACTTTTCCTTCTGTTGTTTCACCTCTTTGGGTATTCGTCTGATGTTCTTTAAGCCTAACAGATAGTGGTCTTTTTTTCACCTATGTATGATTCAAGACACTTACAAGGAAGTTGGGAAATGCATTCCTTATTTTGTTTGTTCTTCGGTTTTGTTTTACTAAGAAGGCTTCGAATTGTATTATTAGATTTAAAAGCTGTTTTAATATTAAAGTTGTTCGCTACTCTTCGAATTTTCTCTGATACTCGTTTAATGTATGGAATTTTAAGGAATGCATTTGCCTGGTTTTGGTCTTGCAATCTCTGTCCGGTTTGCTGAAATTTAGAAATAGTATCTGTTATAACTTTAAGGCTGTAATCATTCTACTGCAGATCCTTCTTAGTGTTTCTTATTTCGATTTCCAAGTCATGAGAATTATTACAAATTTGAACGGCTCTATTATACAAAGTTCTTATTATATCTCGTTTGGTTGTAGCAGAATGACTTGAACCTTGATTTAAATATTGTCCTGTGTGAGTGAGTTTACGATAGACTGTTGTTCTGATGTCGCTTTCTACTCGTTTGACAAGTACATCAAGAAAAGGAATTTGACAATTTTGCTCCAACTCCGTTGTGAATTTATTGATGGGTCTTATGTTATTTAGGTGGTGAAGAAATTGGTACGAGCCTCTTGGCCGAGATACTCGGGGAGACATAGCGAGAGCACTGGACGAGAGTGTGGAACCGGCATAAATGTATATAGAAATTTTAAAAGAATGACTATGATTTTTACAGGTGTGTGTAATAAAATTTAGCGACGCGACGTTGCGAGAGGTAGTAAACATGAAGCTTGAAAAAAAATTGTTGGACATTTTGACGTGTCAAAATACCGTTGTTACAGTGAAATGTCCTTTAAATGGTTTTCAGAGCGTACACAAATTAAAAATTTTAACATTAATAAATTGAAATTCAAATGTGATTGTCTCACTTCATTATTAATCCCTTCGCAAAAAGACAAAATCGGGTCGATGGATTTTTAGAGTAGTCCCCAAAAATCAGTTTTCGTAATAAAAGTACAGGAGAAACTTTTAATAATGATCAACGCAAAGGTAAAATCAATACCGACATAGAAAGGCACTTATGAGCTATTATTGAGTATAAATTCCTTCATAAATAATTTAAAAAATAATAAAAGACTTTGGCCAGCCAACAAAAATCAATAAGTTGTTAAGTCCTTTGGAAGTTAACTGCTGATTAATGTCAGGCCAAAGTTTAGAGAGAAAACTTGTTTTTGTAAAAGAGATAAATTTCAGTATATTAATTTTTGTAAAAGCCTATAGTTCTTCATAAGGACAAATCTACGGCACAGACAAGGTTAAAAGGGTTTCTAAGAGTATAGGCTGCTTTCATAAAAAAAATCAAACGGTTTCAAACGTACTTTTGATCCAAGATTTTCCTATCTTACTTCTCGCAATATGTGTACAAAAAAAGAAAAAAAGAATAAAAAAAGTTGAAAAGATCTTTTGATCTTTTGTTTTTTTTTCGTTTCTTTTCAGTTGAAGTAACTGATTTGGAGGTTTTTTAACTTTTTGTTTTAATTGCCTTAGGAGCATAATCCTACTGGAAATATTAACACGCCAGGATGAATCCGTATCAGGTAACTTGGATAAGTACCAGTGCGGAACGATGCCTATTTGTGAGAGATTCAAAGTTGGGAATCAAAGTGTATGATGGTGTTTAATGATGTATGGTGAAGGGTGACCAGTGAAACCACTGATGAGCCCATGCTAGTTGCCCAGGGCGAAACATCGTTTAATCATTTCTCCTTTCACTTTGGGCCTTTGTGTGTCCCTTGTGGGATGCTCATCCAAGTTTTAATTTTAGTTATTTCCACCCAAGTTTCGTTTTTTTTTTATGTGTACAATTGTCTCGCATTGTTTGGCATTGCTTGCATTATTTCGCATTTTCTTGCAATTTTCCTGTGATTCCCAGTGTTTTACCTACCCTCATTTTTGGCTTGAGGTTTGGTGAGATAGTAGCAAACAATGTAAAAAGGGATTTTCTGGGAGAGAAGAGTTTTTTTGTAGAGGTAAATGAGAATTTAATTTTTTCCTTTTAACTCAAACTTAACCTAGATACTTGTTTCTTTTAGGATTTTATTTTTATTTTTATTATTGTTTATCGCCTGTTAGAATCAGAATCGGAATAAGCTGGAATTATAAACTCCAAGTTCACCTTCAGTTCGTAGTTGACGCATCTCTGATACTTTCTTTCTTGCCTTTAGGTAACAAAAAATATTCGATAACTGAAAGATAATTCCAGCCTCGATTTGAGCTTAAACAATACTACGAGTATGAGCAACTATCTATTCTAAAAACTGATTAGTAATCATGATTAAAGCTTTTTCGGCAACGGTAGCTGCATGGCTGTTGCACCACTATACGACTTAAGAGGTTAGGTGGAGTTTAAGCAACAACAGTTGCTAATGTAAAATAAACATAGCCTCTATAATGGTACCCTTTGCATTGTTTTGCAATGCGCAATATGTCTACACAAAAAAAAGAGTAAAGCTAGGTGCCCACGATGCGAGAAGTTGCTGCGATCTGACCTTTTTTTCGGTCGCTTATCTTCCCACTGCCATAAAATTGAACAGTATGAAGATACGCGACCAACGAAAGCAAATGTCGAATCGCAGCAACTTATCGCATCGTGGGCGCCTGACTTTAGAAACCCATCGATCTTAACGAAGAAACTTTTTGATAACTTTCGCGTCATTTTTCTGTGGTAGTGTACGGTTTAAAGCAATATTGGTGTAAATATGATCCATTTTTAGCAGCTTGCACAGAACCTGCCACCCGAAAGAAAAAAATAAAAAATTACCACTGGGGAGTCCCAGTTTCGTCTGTCATATAAAAAATGTTTTCCAAAAAACAATGGTTTATACAAGCGCAATTTTACCTGGCTTTTTAAACCAGCAAAAATAGAAGTACCGTTTCCACCCTGCTGAATTTTTCCATCGAATCTCATAAAAAAAATGATAGAATTCTTGTATGATTTTTTATCGGGATTTTGGTCAGTTTTGGAACAGATTTTGATGAGATCCTAGAAGATTTTATTAGGTCTATGGGTGATTTTGGAAAAATTTATATAGGTGTCCTTAAGGGATTGGTTTCTAGAAGATTTGGTTATTTCACAAGATCCTATAGGGGAGAAGATTTTGTCGGGTTTTGAGTGGGTTTTGGAACAGATTTCGATGAGATCCTAGGATATTTTATTAGTTCTATGGGTCTATGATTTTGGAGGAGATTATATATGAGTTGCTATGGGATTGGTTTCTAGAAGATTTGAGGAGGTTTTATCGTTATATTGATTTTAGAAGATCCTATGGGGAAGGAGATTTTGTCGTGTTTTTGATCGGTTTTGGAACAGATTTCGAGGAGAGCCCTAGATTTTATTAGGTATATGGGTCTATGATTTTGGAGGAGATTATATGAGTTCTTATGAGATTGGTTTCTAGAAGATTTGAGGAGCTTTTATCGTCATGATAATTTTAGAAGATCCTATGAGCGAAGAGATTTTATCGGGTTTTGGCTTGGTTTTGGAACAGATTTCGATGAGATCCCAGAATATTTTATCAAGTCTATGGGATTATGATTATAGGAGCTCCTAGAATCGAGGTACTAATAGAATCTTATCAAATATCCTAGAAACTTATCGAACAAGAAAACATAAAAATTTTTCCAAAATTATTGCGCTTATAAGATCTTCTGAAATTACCAAGAACCCATAGAAACTTCTCCAAAATCATTCCTCACAGGATCTTTTATAATCACGATACTGATAGAATCTCCTCAAACATCCTCAGTACCCCATTTCCATCAAATCTCCTTCAAAAATGTGTATTTGTGCGTTCATAAAATCTTCTCCAAGCTTTAACCCTTATACAAACTGATAAAATGTCCTAGACTTCTGTCTTATAAAACATCACTGATTCTCATAAAAGTAACTAGTCTAAAACTACAAGCTGATAAAATATTATATATTTCCTATATAATCTTAACTGCTTCTAGAAGATTATAAAATATTATAGAAAAAAATATTGGCCTTCCTATTAAATCTTATAGAACTTATAAAAACCTGATAAAAACTTCTCCGGACTGGAAGGGATTTGAGGGGAAAATTTCAGCAGGGCAGCAAATCACACTGTCGCTGAAGGAAGAAGAGGACAGATGACCGAAATCTGTGCTTTAGATGGAAGATGCAAATTCCTCGCAAATCCCATTCGCAGGATTTGCAGATTTAACAGGAAAATAAGCCCGAATATTACCTACCAAAAAATATTTAAAAACTTTGAATAATTTCTTTTAATTGTTTGAATTTAAAAAGAAATAGTTTCATATGTCAGATGTTTGAGAGTTTGAGCACAAAAACACAATAAGTGTTCACGATATAAGAAGTATAATTTTTTTAAAGAATCATTAACTTTTTTTCAATGAAAAAAAAAATGTTATTCAAAATAGAGCGTTCTGATTTCATATACTTATCTAAAGATAGATTGGTCTACACCACTGATCCAGTACCACTCTGGTACCACCTAGCCGCGATTATCAACATGCCGGACGAGATGCGAGCGGTACCAAGTGCCACCTGTCCTTCTCGCTGAACCTCATTGGTCCCTATTTGTTTTGTCGTTGTTTTGTGGTTCTTTTACCTTGTAGTCATCATTTATGGGTCTATAACTTGCCTTCCACTGCTGCTGCGCTGTATCCGTATAGGGTATTTTATTTTGATTATTTTTTTCTTTTTTCGATTTTTAATTACGTTTAGATTAAAAAAGTTATTAAAAAACCCGCACTAATGAGAAAATAGTGCATAGAATTAACTTTTTAAACTAAGATTTGTTAGGAAAAGTGATTTTTTACACCCGCTTCTAGGAAAAACTACCAAGGTACCGGCATCAAATAAAGGCTCGCATAAATTTTGTGAATTTACCAGTTTCTTTTGAGTTTTTTTAATAATTTTTATACTTCAATATAATACATACTCTTAAAAACTTTTTCTACGACTGCTTTAGAAAATAAGGTTTTGCACACGAAAAAATATGAAATCGGTACTTTGCGTATACCGTGTGCAAAGCATTTTCCACACGGATGTGTCAATTTTACAGACTGATATTTTATCTTTGCGCACGGTTTTTTAATTTACTAAAAAACAAAAATCGATTTGGTTTTTATTTGCAGTCGTATAAAAAGTATCGTAAAAAACTCGTTTGAAAACTTTGCACACTCGCTCGACTTGTGGAACTCGCCTTTGACTCAGATCTAGTTTTTTAATGCATATAATATTTTAGCAAAATAAGGAATGCATCCCCAATATGTTTTATTTTACTTCACCATAGACATTGGGAATGTATTACTTATTTTGTTAGTCATATTGCTTGCCGAGCATTTGTTATTATGTTGTTATAGCCAACTGATGAGTCCGTAATAAGGACAAAATACGTGTCTGCGTCTAGTCCTCAAATTGCACCTAGTATCCAGATATGGTACTTCGGTACCAACGAATAATACTCATTTTATAACCATCTCAACACGATTTTAATGGCTCATTTACGGTTCTAAGATAATAATAAAGCTTAGACGTAAACCACAGGATGGCGTGACAAGCGATGAAACTTTATATCACAAGAGCACTAATTGATGCAAAAATGTGAATAATTTTTTATTATTCATAAAAATATAAATATATTTATTAAGCGCAAACAAATCCAAATCCAATATAATTTTAGTACCTAATCAAAAAAAACTTGTTTTTAAAAAAATATATGAAAAGTTCCTCAGTAACCTTTTTTGTTTTGACGTTTTACGTTTTAGCTTATGAAGGTTGTTCACTTAAGAGTGTTCTCGTTTGACATTTTTAATAATTTCTGATATTTATGGTGACGGGTCTTATTTAGCAGCGGTATTTTTTTAATTTTGAATAAAATTTTTAATTCTAATTTGGTTTTACGCTTTTCTAGTCCGCTTATTTGCATCCACCTTTACTTGCTGGCTTTAAGTTTAGATCCCCTCGTTTCCTGTTGCATCGAAAATAAACGTCGCTTTTTTCACGCCTATAACTCCGTTTACACTTGCTTTAAACCAGTTTAATTAAGGAACCGCTTTGAACAAATTCGTTTTCTACAAAAGTTTATACGTCCTTCATTAAAAGCTTTTTTCAGTAGAAGATCGCGGTACTACTAACCCCTTAGATTTTTCCAAATATAAAAAATTTATTATATTTTAATATTAAAAAAATATTTGATTTAAATATTAAAACGAAACACCTAGGTTTTTTTCAGATATTTTCGTAAATGCACTAAAGCATTTTTAAGTGTTTATATGACCATAAAATCGGTTTTAAAGGAAATAAACTGATTTCTTAAATCCATTTAAAATAAAAACGAGTTCAGTGTTGAAACTGTTTTTTTACAAAACCGTTTTAAGGGGTCGGTGTAAACAAAGTAAATGATGTCGTGTACAAATGTTCAAAATCTGTCTGTCTGTGTATTTCGATTCACTCGTCGCATCAACCCCAGCGCAAGATTAAGTAAACATCGTTAATTTGTAATTAAATACCCTGCGACACCCTCCCCTCGCTTTTGAATATTTTTTGGGTCGGTAAGTTATATAAAATTTTGATTGGTAAAAAATTATATAACTTTGAAAGCGTAAGTAAAACCCCAGATGTGGGCGAGTTTCAATGGGTGAATTGGTGGAAGAAATAAGTATAGCCAGTTATTGCTCCCGTGAAAAGGAAGAACCTAGCGAAGTCACTTACTAGGTTTTTGCTCCGTATCATATTTTTAAAAGATATTAACATCCTCCATCGATTGGTATAAAAATATCTAAAAAATTCCAAATATTAAGAAATTTAGCGAGAATGGAAAAACCTAGTAAGTCGCCAATTTTTATAAATTCAGTAGGAAAAGCCTAGCAACCCACTATTCCGATGGATAAACCTAGCATGTTATTCAGGCTTAAGATGAAAAAACATAGTAATTACCTTTGATATGAAGATTTTTACAGCTTTAAAGACCTGGTGCCTTCAATACTGAACTAAAAAGATTATTTTGGGAAAAACTGTCAGTGTGCGAAAATTCAAGAGTCCTTTAAAACAATCAAATATAATTTTATGTTTTCTACTTTTTAGGTTTAAACAGTTTTATAAGTTTGGTTATTTTCATTTCAGTGTCTCGCAAGCAAAACACGTTGAAGGGTGATATATTTTTTGTCAGCTTACCGTAAATTAAAATGAAATATCTAATATAATTTTCAAATATATGCATTTAATTTTTTTTGGGTTCACAAGCAGAAGTAACTATTATTATTTAAGTGGAGGCTAGATACTTTACTAGTAAAATATAATATATGTTATTATATGAGAAGATAACTAGTAAATGAATCTACTAGGTTTTTCCGAAATATAATTGAAAGCTTGCTTAAAAAAAAACTTTTAAGTGACATAAAACTATAAAAAAAACTTTTTTGAAAAGGAATCAAAAACAAAATTTTTCAAAATTAACTTTTATAAAAATGCAGCAATTTTCTTAAAAATATTCTTTGTTATAATGAATTCGCAAGAGTTTTTTTCACTTATTTTGCTTCTCCTGAAAAGTAGTCAAAAACCAGTTACTAGGTTTTTCCTTTTTAAGGGAGATTGGAGAATCACACAAAATAAATATGAGCGTTTTGGAAAGTCAATAAAGGAAGGGTATTAAACAATTGTCATTTTCAGTAGACTAATTCATTCATGCACATTCTTAAAAAAATGCTAAAGTAATATTTTTGTCAATTGCCTTAAAAAATCACCTATTTACCACATTAATTTGTAATTATTATTTTCCAGAAACAATAACATGTTTATTATAGAAAAACCACTCACAGAATAAAACAAATATTAAAAAAAAACGGGTTTTAAAATCAATGCACTTACAAATCACCCTCTATTAGTGTATAAAGGTGTTTAACTGAAAACAACTGAGTATCGAAATAATTTTTGCATTGCTTTAAATAATTACCGTAAAATGGGATATTTTAGAAACCAGGGGTTATTTTGGATATCGTATTTTTTCAGATAAAGCTGCCAATACTGCAAAAACTTGCCTGTTGACAGTGGCAATTTTGTTAGGTGTTATCGTGGGGACTTGTATCAGTCTGCCAGCAAGCATTATGCTGTATGCAGCTCCTTGAATTGTGACAAATGTGCGAAAACCTGTCAAAAAATTGACTAAAAGATATAACGATCAATCTTTCCGTTTTACACTGGTACTTAGGTACCTGAATGTTCTTATAACCATGCTAGCAAATTGTTACATCTGTTGGTACCGTGGATATGTCGTATCGTTCATCTACTGCCATTAACAAAAATTCTACTGACCATTTCGTAAAATGGGGCTATTTTAGACAAGATAATTAGTTTGAGGTTTGGTGAGTCTCTGGTACCCTATATTTTTTATTTTGCAAAATTTAAATAGTTTAGATTTGTTTTTGTACTGTTTTCAAATAGATGCTTTCAAATATGTTCATATATTTGTAGTCTATTTTTTCTTGGAAACATAATTTTTTTGCCTAAAAACAGAAATTTTTTCGACCAAACCTAAAAAAATAATTTTTCTTCTCATACAATAACCCCAGAAGCGGTTATATATCCCCACCTTAGGGGGTAATTTTGGAGGGCCCTTTGAAAAATAAATTTGGGTTTCCTATGGAAGAAAGCCTACCTTTCACTCATGGAATATAATACCTATGGGAGGACCTATCAAAATTAGTTTTTAGAGAAGAATAATTTGCAATTGTTTCCGAGATATAATCAAAAAAGTGCAAAAAAAAGTCTGAAATAGCCCCATTCTACGGTACACAAACAGGTATGTCTTAGTCGAACATCTAATTAAAATGAATGTCTGATTTACCATAATTTAATTATATTTTAATATTTATCTGTCGCTGCTCAGGAAATAATTTTCAATTAAGACCTATGTTAAGGTTCTGATCCTAAAATATGAAAGTAATAAATTTAAAAACTTTATAATACAGATATAATAAGGTAATTTAGGCCCGGGCACCGGGAATATTATTAAAGTTTTTAATATACCTTTTTGGATTAATAAATTGTTTGGATTTTTCTGATACACCCCACTGTGCCGAAAGAAAAATATTTTGAAGGAAATAATGTATTCTCGTTTGTTTCGTTTTCACATTTCTGGTGTAACTTATTTTAGGTAGAATTTGGAAAGGGAAGAGGAATATCAAAATTTGCTCACATTTCGCAAAGTGGCCAATTTTTCTCACTTATCTTTTCCGCAAGCTGGTTGTAAATGAAAGGACCACGTATATAAATTCAAACTTCAGCGGGTTGTTTCAACTATTTGCACTTCTTTTTTTTGCGTTTTTCTAAATTTTACGTTCATTTTAGGGAAAAGTAATTTTATTATAAAAAACTTTTAAAAATTTACATTTTCATTTTTTTGTTATATCTATATTTTTTATTATACCTTTCATTTAAATAGTCATTTTTACAAGCTTTTATTTAACTTCACTCGTATGTATATATTTGTATGTAATGAAATCTTGTAGCTTAATTTTGAACTCCCACATATCCGATCGCCTTAAAATTTGGACTTGCTTATATTTTTGCGATGAAAACACAATAATATAGTATGATCAAATTGACAGCTCCCTCCTACTCGAAGGGGGTGGAGGGGGGTATAGTTGAAGTACGCCTGATTTCGTTGAGATTCGTTCGATTTAAAAAATTCAATATGGCGAAATCAAGATGGCCGATTTTTGGTCATGTTTTGCTAACCAATTTTAACTGACTTCTACACATACGATTGTCGTCAAATTTGATACGTTTTTATAGTTCCGGTGACAATACAATAATATGGTTATATTAGGCACGCCCCTCTCCCCCTATGAGGGGAGTGGGGAGTTTGTCCGATTTCAACCAAAACTGGTATACGAGGGTTTTTGAGAATAAGGAAAACGAATTTCTGATCAGATTTTGAAAATTCAATATGGCGGATTCAAGATGGACGGTTGTGTTCATGTTTGGTATGCGTTTATATGCCGCTGTAGCCAAACCAAATGTCTCACCAACTTTTAGGTCGCATTTTTTTAAAGCCCCTGTCCAGACCTACAACATATCAAAAAAAATCCAAAATCGCCCGATGTCTGGGTTACATGAACGGCTGTGCGGGGTTCTTTGGATTTTTAATTGTGATTCCCTCGAATAAGCCGAGCTACAAAATGTGGTGTTTATTTGGACTTTCTAGCTTTAGCAGAACTAAAGTTATGGGGCGGTCCCTCAGCTTAACAGTTAAGCTACGGGGGCCGCGTTTTGTCGAAAACAGCTACAGCTACAAAATTAATTTAATCGTAACAAAATAGCTATAAGAGGCCTACAAAATGTAGCATTGAAAATATTTGGGCCCCTTATGGTGGTCCTCGCAGGTTAACCGACGTACAAGCACTTGCTGGCCTGCCTACTTTTGGCATGCATGAGAAGCTGCTCACTGAGATCGGCAATAGTTAAAAAAATTCAAACAATTAAAAATTCCCATATTATACTTATACAATTCATTAGTTTCTTCCCTACTTCAAACACGGCAATTTTGCAGACTTTCTCGATATCTAAAAAGGGCAAACTAATTTGCTTAAAGAAGCCGTGTACACTACAAGCTCTTACATTTTTGCAAGCACATGGCCCGCTAGTAAACTTTCAGTAATATTTCTTCAGCGCTTGAGTAGCGTGAGAGTTGTTTAGGCAAATTTAATTGCAAGTGGACAGGATACTTGAGAAATGAGTTATTTTCGATTCCAAAGAGTTTTTATTATTTAAATTTAAAACCAATGTTTCCCTTCTATAAGAGTATAATTTTCGCCAAATTACAGCGGTAATTCCAATTTAGAAAACGAAAATTGTACTGCACAATTCTATTGTTTCCACACGGAAAAAAAGTATTTTAAAAATAAGTATAAATATATAAACATTTAATAAATTATTTATTAATATATCTGACAAAAATTCAAGATTGTAAAAAATGTTACAAAAATATATTAGAATAAGATATTAACCGCTAAAATTCAGCATAATAAAAATATAAAAATCCATCGTATTTAAAATTTGAAAATGTTATTTAATAAAAATTAAAAAATAATTTTATTTAATTTAAAAAAATATTTATTACCGTTTAATATTTCTTATTTTAAGATTAAATATATCTTTTATTAAGATTTCATTAATTAATATTTTCAAATTTAAAATATTTTGTTTTACATGGAATTAAAATAAATATATTTAAAATTAATAAATTATTTATTAATATATGTTACAAAAATCCAATATTTTAAGGAGTAATGTAGATATAACATTAAATTGTTACGAAGGCGGCTTTTTCTTTATTCTGTCCCATCCCTTTCCAACATCTCTTGTTGTTTGTTGTTTTTCTTTCTTCGCGTTTGCGCGTTTCACTGTATTTTTTGTTTCTTTTAGCCAAACATTCTTCTTTTTTTTTCCTGGAAAAGAGTACCAAATTTAGTATAAGAAATATATATAAAATCTGGCGAGTAATTCATAAAGACGTAATTATTTTTAATTTTTATAAAAATATCAACAAAATTCTGTGCTGGACGCCACTTCTATTTCGTTCCTTGTCAAAAAGTGAGAGGGCAATAGAAGGAGTGTAAAGGCGGGTTTACCCAACCTTTTATATTGATAATTCATAACTTTAATTCATAGTGTATAAGCACAATTTTAGTGTTAATACAAAATTTAGCAGCACCTGTTTATCCAAAAGTTTATAAGCATAGTGCATTAGGATAAATTTTGAAAATTCACGTACCAAATTGATAAAAAAAAAGAACAAAAAAATTGTTTTTCTTGACTTAACCTCAACAGGTTAGGTATTCTTCCTTCTTGCTAAATTTCTGTTTGCTAATATCAGCTAAAATCAATCAATTCCATTTTGAAATCAACCAACCAAATTGTTTTCTTTGCTTTTTTTATATTGATAGTGCATAAAATTAAAATTAACCAACTTTTAAATTATGCACTGTGCTTGTGAATTGTGAATTATAACTATGAAAACTTGGGTAAACACTTCTATTAAGAATAACGTATTTAACATTATTACTATGAATAAAATTGTGCTTAGGTTATAAATTATCAATATTGAGAGTTGGATAAACCCGCCATAACTGTGGATCAGACATTTATGAAAACCTGCATAGATAACAAAATGGTAAGAATACGCTAGCTGCGTATACGAATACTGCCAGGGTGATCGTAGAGATAGATGAGACGTAGAAATTATCAGTGGGATTTACGAAGATCTAAAATAGTACCCCCCACAGGTCTAAATATTTACGCCTGTGGGCGGTGCTAAATTTTAGAACTAATTTTCAAAAAACACTTACCCATACAGAAAAGACACAGAGTTACTGATTATTTTGTATTGTTCTTACAAAATACCACTGAAAAACTGCTTTTATTCTCAAAATATAGAAGAAAATGCCCTAAAACTATTTTTTTTTGACAGGTTTCAAAATGGCAAATGGCGAATACGCTAAAAATTAGGCACATAATAGCTTCATTATTTGTGGGGGTGGGGTGGTTTAAATTTATAGCCCCCAGAAAGGATTGTTTTGTGGCATTTCGTAATAAGTTCGTTGATAATTTCCCAAAGTAACCGTTTTTACAAGGATTAATTTACCTTATTTAATATCCCATGTTGTTCATTACCCATTAAAACACCTCCTATTTGGTCCAGAAAAACGCCATATTTTGAACCCGTTTTCAGCACACAAAATATATTTATGAGGGCAGTACGAGGCAAAACAAACATAAGTGAAGGTCACTGATTATGCACGAAAAAAATACCAAACAAAAAAACCCAAAACAACTATTAATTTATTTACAAACTGAAAGTAAAACATTGAGGTCATCTAAAAGCTCAGTCACAAAAACTTTTCTTACACAAAGCCCGCTTATTTTAAAGCTGTACTTTCATCAGCAGAGGCTGGTGCAAGCCAAGGTGCAAGCAGAGGTAAAAGATCCGAACTCGCTGTGTGTGATTGAACGCAGCGCTAATATTTTTAAACTGCCATTTCGACGATGACAGAAATGTAAAAAAAACTTGCATTTAAGGTTTGTAATATATTTCATAAATAAAAACACCTTTTAAAGAAATACAAAATTAATCTACTCGCTATTTTATTATTAATCATCTAAATCGTGTGACTTCAAGTATTAATTGAAAAAATTAATTAACAAGGGTAAGTTTTAATTAGAGTGACATACAGGGTTCCGAAGATTTTCCTTAGGGATAGGATTTCAATAAATCAAACAGAAATGGCATAGAAAGTGCTGCGCGTACAAAAGAAACAGGTATATTGAGCAATGGTGCCAGTTTGTTATTATCTCCGGACTGCATTCATGAGAAAAAATTGTCGCCACTCTTTCATTGTGAGCATAAATCATAGTTGCATAATAACCGTTGACAAGATGTTTGCAAATTTTGCTAGATGGCGGCCACACCATGAGATTTGAACATCTAATCTAATTAAAAATTAGATGTTTTCAGGTCCAAACCACAGCTTTTTCTTGCTTAAAGGAGGCGGCAGGGTCCATTATTTACGATACTGAGCAATAAACTCGTGAGGTTGTTAACATTAGAAAGAAATATCTTCGCTTTTAATTAAATTTCTTTCCATTCTGTTCTACTAGTGACATCTATCCGGAAACGGCCAAACCATGCAGCTAGCACTAGCAGCCAAATTTTTTCCTGCAGAGCTTTTTGCTTGCGATATTATTGATTTTAAATAAAGCTCGCCCTACACTACATTTGATATTTTCGAGGTGTTTTATGACATGATCTCGAAACATGTAGCGAACCAATTCTTCAAGACTAGCGGGAGGGTAAAAGCGAAAAATAAGGGGCTTCCAATATTTGTAACACCCAAAAAGGGGTGAAAAGATTTATTTTGCTCTGTTTCTTTACAAAAAACGTTTTTTTTTTTACGAAAAACTTGAGCTGTGCCACTTTTTTTATTTTTTTCTTCAACTTTCTCGAAATTTTCGTCATACCGTAGAAAAAAAATTATTTCCCCCATGGTCATACTCTACTTTTATTCGAAAAAATTTAAAAACAGAGACGGGATCAGTTTTCCTAAAACGGGGGATCTTGGTTTCGAGTGAGAAGATAAAGGGCGCCGCAGGCAAAAATTTTTCAGTTAAATTAGCCGAACGCAAAAATGTTAGAAAAACAAAGCACGAAATAAAAATGGCGCCGCTTACAATTTTTTTTCAAAAATGACGTAATTTCGGGAACGCAAAAAAATAGGTCTAAAGAATATAATTTTTAAGAAAAAAATATCAATTTTCTCGCCCTCCTTCACTGGGACTACAGGGGCCATGCACAAATTACGTAATGGTCATAGGGGGGTTACAAAACGTTGCGTAGGGGGGAGGGGGGGGGTTTTCGACAGCGTTTGCATTTGTGTGAAACTAAGAAAATTTGGAATGAAAATAAGTTAAAAGTTTTTTTTTGGGGGGGGGTCGTGGTCTTGAAATCGTTACGTAATATTAGGGGAGTGGCGTGCCGAACCGTTACAAAACATTACAGAGGGAGGGGGTCAAAAATTGGTTAAATCACCGTTACGTAATTTGTACACGGCCCCACATCTGACTGTTCCTCCTTTTTGATTTCGAATCAAAGTGCAAAACCCGGGTTGGATGTTCGAAGGCGTCAACCCATCCTATTTGCTTGATAAAGTTTCTACGGAAATATCTCAGTCGATTTCTCCGGCCGTGTATGAACGCTTTAGGTTAGGCATTTGCATGTATCTCAGTCCCCAGCCTGTAAACAGTGCGTAAGGACAATGGTTACAAAATGAAAAGCCGAAAAATATTTTTTTTTACGATATCTTTCATCAGTTTTTAAAGTCGAGCAAAAACAATTTTTATTTCAGTCCTAAAGGTATGAGAATGGAAAACATTAGAAAACAACAACCTGGAATGGATTTACTACGTGTAAGATGTAGTGACAACATCGCCCCATGCCCATCCTTTTCTGCCTAATGTGCTTTTCCGTTTGTCTGCGTCTTATACACGGCTGCTTGGCCCCCTAAGGATTTGCTTAGGAACCCTGTATAACCCCAATGTTAACTTATTTTACAGAGCGTTTACTATTTACACCCCGCGTTGGCATAAATTTTTTAATTTTCTTTTCTTCTAAATTGAAAATTTCTTGTTAAATCCAACAAAAGAATATGTTAGGACGATTATTCAATAAACAAATTTATTAAAATTCTTCTTGTAAATCGAACTACGTCGAAAACTCAAGAAGGGTTCGTTTAAATTGCTTAAACCCAAAAATTTCACTTAAACTTAGGACCGTTTTAAAATAGACTAAACCGTTTTAGTAAATCCCACTGTAAGTGTCTATTACCCAATATTTTTAGTGGTACGTTGGTAAGGGTAATTTTTTCCTGTGCTTAAAATGATTTGTTTACTTAAACACGTATTTTTGCCATTCGCATTATTATGAAATTAGAGAAACACGTTTCGTAACGCTATAAAAAAAACTACTTTACAAGAGATAATTTTTATAAGGACTTTCAAGTCGCCCACACCAAAATTCCACCAACGAAACAACACTATAATATTCCGTATTATGTATCCTACTTAAACAACGTGCACATTTTACTGTTAAGTTTTAAATTTAATACTAAGGAAGAAGAGAAAATTTGAATCAATATGGTAATATGTGCTTTTAATCTTTAAGTGTCCGCATATAACCAAACTATGGCTTTCTTAAAACAAAACAAAATTATGATTGTTTTCCACAAACCAAAACTACACTTTTTTGCACTCGACGCGCGTTTCGCTAACAACGTTAGCATCATCAGGAGACGATAAACAATGAACTAAATTAATCTACGCTCTATCTTATATACAATCCTTTAGTGGGCGGAGATAAGACTAATAAATTGTGATTGATCACGATTTTTAATCCTCCTTAATCTCCCCTCAACCAAATAATAAAGTGTACTAAACGGGATAGGTCCTCTATCTTTATCTACACTATTTCTGGATTTAATGATTTCCATACTTTCATATGCATTCAAAAGTCTTTTGTTTGGTACACTTTTTAGAAGTTTTAGGTTATCTAATGTGAATCTATGATTGTTTTCAAAAGCATGCTCGGCCACACTTGACTTTTCTGTTCTTCCGTATTTTAAGTGTGCTAAGTGTTCTTTAAAACGTGTTTGAATAGAGCGTCTCGTTTGGCCAACATATTTTTTGTCACAATCCATGCAACTAATTTCGTAAATTCCACTTTTTTCTAGAACTGTAGTTTTATCCTTGGGATTTCCTAGTAAGCTTCTTATTGTGTTACCTGATTGATATACTAATTTAAGACCGGTATTATTAAATACTTTGTGTAATCCTTTCGTATAATTAGGATTATAAGGAATTGATACAAATTTTGAGTCGCAGGTATCTTTTTGTCTGAAAAAGGTAGAATTCCGAAAGGTCTTTTGAAAAGAATGTCTATTTATCAGCTTATTTATTAAGCCTTCGTCGTAACCGTTTTTCTGCTTCAAATCTTTCTTTGTTTAAGGGGAAATTTACTAATCTATATGTTGGTTACCGAAGCGAAAAAAAATTGCTTATATTTGACGAAAATTAACGCACTATTGTAAAATTGAAAAAACTAATTATTGTTACCTAAAAATTAAGCCCTCCTCAAGATTTCACAAAAAAAAATTTGTTTTGTAGAAAACAAAAATATTTTAGCCCCTGTAAGTATTTTGTGATGAGCAAATAAAAACCGTTTATCAAACTTAGTCCAAATTTTGCACATTAAAAAAACACATTATTTTGAATTATTCGTTTATAACTTTATTATTTTAATAATTCGTTGAAAACCTTAAAAAGTAGTGAAGGAATTCAAAATTCTGTTGATATTTGACGTTGAATTTATGCGTTTAGCTCATTAAACTGTCACTTACCATAATAATCAATTTTCCAAACGGTTTTTTAAGGTAATGACCTTTTTGCATGTGCCATGTCAGTTTTCTGTATTTGAGTAATGGGATAGTGACTCATTGGCAAAATATCAATGTAATTTGAGTCTATTTAATCAAAAGGTAACCACGTTTCCCTCTTTATACATGGCTTAAAACCACACGCGCGCCCTTTTGGCCAAACCCTGAATGTCCTGTCCATAAGACAGGGGCGTACAATTTTTTTCGCGGAATGGGGCCAGTTCCCGGTCCGACGGCCTGGATTAATTTCTAGTTTTACCAAGAATAATGGTTTTCACACTTTATCAATAGTCTAATGGTTATGGTCACAGCTTATGGACAAAACAGTTTTTTCCACTTGCGTAAAAAGTTTTTGTTAAACTTTTGAGTCTTGCGTATTAGAAAAAGCTAGGAATTTTTTAATCTTCAAGACAGTCCTTAAGCAACAAAATCAGTTGCAACATGGTGGGCGTATCCACGCCCTCCCTAATAGAGCTGTAGCGTTATATGACGGCAACGGTTCTACTTCTATACCTCGAGGTATTCACCGTTTTTAAGAATGCGTTGGGAGAGTTGTACAACAACATCGCGACGGTAATGATTACTCTGTTTACCACATAAAGTAGTATTTCTGAATTTATAGGGTTTTTATATAATTGAAAATATGTTGATCTTTTTCTAAACTTTATGAGAACACACACCAAAATTTTTGAAAACATGACAGAAAACAAAAATATCATCTATATTATAACCTACAGCTAATAATATTGACTAACCACTTTTCTGAAGCCACAAGTTCTTAACTTTATAAACGCATAGCACTTTACTGATTAAAAATGCCGATTTTTTTATAAAAAAACGCGCGCCCCCCAGTTTCGACCTACTTTTATCTAAAATGTTGATAAACAATCGGAATTATTTTAGATTAGTACTTCTTACTGCATGGTCGATAGGCGACGGTGTAAACTTCATAACTTTGTAGTTTTGTATTAAGTAGGGGCTACTGAATTGCAACCAAATTAATTTATGAAATAAGCCTCGGACTGTAGGGTTTTTTTCGTGCTTTTAGTAATGGTATATAGTTATGTAGTGGAATATATTACTTTTGCGTATAACTTTATATTTTTGCGACACTGGTCATTTTTTAATCGTAATAGTGACCAAACTAAGTAACAATAATGACATTTTTCCTATAAATAGTTTTTTTGTAGGAAATATTACTACGCTTTAACCCATTTTTGGGGGCAATGACAGTGGCGCCAGTAAAATTGACTATAATTGTTGCGTGGGACAAACAATCCTATTTGCCTCACTTAAACCTTTGGAAGTTGTATTTCGAAAGAGTTTTCTTTTTATTTTTACCACTACACCACTGTATGGAAACCTTATTAGTATTTCACTTTAAAAAAAATCTGTCAGAAACGTATCAAATTATAATCCACAGTGCCCAATGAAAGATAGGTAGTTGCGGTTTATTATAGTGAAGTAACTAAAAAAATAAAACTGGAGCTCATACGTAAAATAATCTCACCTTGCAGGCATGACCGTGGTTTAAATCTGATCTGTATATAGCCTTGCATTTTATTCGGTATTTTAAAATAAGAAAAAACCTTGATTCAAAAAAGTATTTCGTTGCATAAAAAAATAGTAAAAAGAAAGGTTCATACCGAATATGATTTTCCTCTATTCTGTATCGTCGCTATCTGTTGTGCGCACACCCAGTCTCCGGCAGCAGCCGGGTGTTGTTAGTCATCCATTCTTCCATTTTGTCGCTCCTTTCTACGTTCTCTCTTTTCCGTCTCTAGTCTACGTCGTTGCTCCTCAAAAGTTTGTGCTACTTCATGGACTGTTCAGCGCCATGAAGCCCTATCGTTTGCTGTGGTCTCGAAGTTGTTTATATCGATGTGACCTTTCATCACATTGCCTTTGAGAACATCCTTCGACCTTTTTTGTTGACCTCCTTGATTTCTCTTTTCCTCCTTCAATTGTCCATAAAATATCTGCTTTGGGAGACGTGTTTCGGGAATGCGGATAACGTGACCAGTCCAACGAAGCTTGTGCTTGAAGATAAGGGCTTCTATACTAGTTGTTCTGGCTTCTTCTAAAACACTTATGTTTGTTCGTCGGTCTTGCCATTCGTCTTAAACAACTTTGGTGATATTTTTCTAGTCGTTTGATATGCCTTCTGTAGGTGGACCACCGTTTCGTATTATAACTGTGTTGTAGACTCGAAGCTTGGTCACCGCATTGACGTCGTGATTGTTGAAGACTCTCTCCAAAAGCCGTCCGAACTCTGCGCTAGCACATTTTAGGCGATGCTGTATTTCTGCGTCAATAGTTGCACTTGATGATAGATGGCTCCCAAGGTATTGGTAATGTTTCACGTTCTGCAGAAGATGGCCATTTATGGAAGTGTTTGGAGCTTGGAGATTCATACCTGGTTGTGGTTGGTGAAGAATTTGCGTTTTGGCAAGATTGACATCTATGCCAATACTTTTGTAGGCTTAGTTAAATGCCTTGATTACCAGCTGTAGACCTTCCTCTGTATCGGCCATAACGACTTTGTCATCGGCGTACTGCAGTTCGATTAACAAGGTCATCGAGACCTTGCTTGCAGTCTGCCTAGGTTAAGTAGGCCACTGTCAAATCTATATAGAATTTCCACTGCCGGCGATAGATGTTCCTCAACAAGGTGAAGCATGGCACCTAAAAATATGGAGAATAGGGTGGGCGACATAACACACCCTTGTTTAACAGTCCTATGTTACACTGATCATTCCTAATAAGGATGAAGCAGATCTGTAGATTTCTGGACTATCATTAGATCTTGGATGCCTGGTCGTAATAAGTTGAAAAGCAAAATGTGTGTCGGATGCCGCGAACCTTTCTTTTTATTTATTTTTCACGGAGAAGAAATCTACTTTTCTTGAAAAAATAGTAGCTTTTAGAGCTGAAGGCTAAAATAGTACTTTTCTTCAAGCGTCGTTTTAAGGAACAAGCGCAGCGAGTAAAATAGTAGTTTACATAACAAGCATGTTATGGTGGTTATAAAACGCGAAGATGAATATTGAGACGCGAGCCGCAGGGAGTGTCTTAATTTATCTTAGCGTGTAATGACCATAACATGCGAGTTAGTGTACTATACTTTACCTACGTGAACACTCTTAAGTCAACAATCTGCATAACCTAAAGTTCCATTGACGTTTTATCTAAAACGTCAAAACAAATAAGTCAAAATAATACAAAGGCACCTTTCATTTACCTTTTTAAAAATAAGGTGGATTTATTTACGCCTAATAGATATTTATTGTTTTAAAAATATAGTGCTCTTATAAAATTAAGTTTCATCGCTTGTCACGTTATCTTATGATTTACATCTAAGCTTTATTATTATCCTAGGTATTATTCGTTGGTAGTTGGTAAAATTCTTTATAATTGTTTTTTGTCAAAGCTTGACATATTTTACTAACCAAAAAAAAACATCTTTCAAAAACTGCCTGGGGAAATTATAAAAAGAGACAACAAAACATCAGCCATTTTATAAAATCGTTTTTACATGCCAATATTAAACAAACGGTAAAGAGAGGGCAAATGGGTTGCCCACCTCTGGTAAAAACAACAATTGTCAAATGTATAAAGGGCCCTTAGGTCCGCGTACAAAAAGTAACCAATTTGAGAGTAATTTTGTTGATTATGTTGACCACGATGAGAAAGAGCAACGGAACATCAATTAATGTCATTTACATGATGCAGGATGTGGAGGATAGGTCGCTGTCATTCAAGAGGAAACAGAAAAATCTCAAGCCAAAGGTTTAGTACGATCGGTTTAGCATAATCTTGTACTTCGACCGACTCTTGAGGATCCATCTGTCGCTGCCGTTGCGCCGTCATCAGTAAAAGAATTACTTGGGTAAAAGAGTGAAGACAACCCAAGTAGCACGGATCATACGTTTTGGTTTTTACAGCCAAACAAAGGTTAGAAAAACTTTTTAATGGTAAAGCCATGGCCTAAAATATTTTAGCATAATTTAAGGGGTAACGTTTTTGTTTAAGCAATTTTGGCGTATTTCACATTTTTATGCCATGATTTTTTTCACATTTTGAAGCTTTCTTTCCGAACTTTCAATTTCTAGAATAAAACATTCACATTTTTCAAGTTTTTACTGTTTTTTAAGCGTTCAAAAAAGTTTTGCTAAAAAACATTTTTTCTCGGTGAAAACGAAAAATATTTAAGGTTGTTGAAGAGAGAAAGCAGGTTATAAAAAAGTATTTTAGAGAAAGATGGAAATAATTAAAGGCAATAATTTAATAAAATTTTCCTTTTTTGTCATCTGTCTGTCATCTTGAGTGGTTTCGTGGAACAGCAACAATTGGAATTTTTCAAAGCGTTAGTGTGTTTTTCAATCAAAGTTCTTTACAGACTTTAAATTTACCAAAAAACGTGTACTAAGTGTATTTTAGCATATCTAAAAATAATTTAACAGGCATTTAACTAAATTATTTTATTTTAATTTTATTTCAAAAAAAATTTTTAAAGAGATTTAGAAAAACACGTTTTGAAAACCAATGGCGACCAGAGAAGCTTAATAAAAAACATATATTAATTTGGTTGTAGCTTTGATTTGAGTATAATTGTAGAACCAAGGTATAGCAAATATTTATAACCAATTAGTTTTAATTTTTGGCAAGGGGGCGCCCTAAGAAGAATGTTTGGTTCTTTGAGGCTCCATTTCTCTTGGATGTCAGAATACCAAAATCCGTAAATATTTTGATAATCACTGGAAATTTTTAAAATTAATAAATGTAAATTTGTTGAGACCTGGGTACTTTTGGGTTTTCAAGTAGTCCTCAATCTTTATAACATCTATTATATTTGATTTATGCTTTGACATGTAGTTAAAAAAGAAGAAAACCCATATACAGACCGCTTCAAGCTACTGCGAACATAGGGCGGAAGAAGTCTAATTTGCCAGTGTACGTACATGCAGAGACACCGCACGCCTATCAGTGAAGCAACCAATACTCAGGCTTGCGATCACCACTTGCATGACTTTTCTTTGGTATTTAGTACGCCTCTAACCACGGTGCTGTGTGGAGCGTGGTCAATGAAACCGGAATTAAGTCAATAAATACGCAAATTTTTATAACGTAATTTTCTTATTTTTTGTCACTGATAAATAAGAGCGTTTTATTGTCAACTGCTCAGATTTATCAGTGACGACGTGTTACAATGAAAATAATAAGGAGAAACAAAATAAAAGCAAGTTCTCAAAATAAAATAATACATTCTAAAAACCAAAAAGATTCTCCCAGTCAAAAAAAAATTAAAGCAAATGTTCAAAAAGTCCTCCTTGCTCGGCTAGACAATATCCGAGCCTACTATAAAAACGACAAACATCTGTTTCTCGAGCAAGGCAGAAATAAAACAAAATATAAAAACAAAATGAATTTCCAAAAGATAACACTGCAGCGTGCTTCGAATCCACCTCGGTCGTACGGCACGGAGAGTAAATTGGACTTGATTCGCGAAGCGGTCTGTATAGGACGGAGTTAGCTGAGAAAGCGTTTAAAATTGTGTGAAAGGGTCACGTTTTTCAACAACTTGCACTTGGGAATGGACTGTAAGGTTGAGAACTATTTATTAGAAATATTAGGCAAATTAAGATCATTTAAGTTTTCTAGATATTCACGTTTAAATACGCTCAAATTGTACTATTTTCCACTTACTTTTATCCCTAGTGGAAAATGTAGGTACTATTGACGAAAACAAAATCAAGGTATCTATGCTCAGGTTTTTATTTAGTAAAAAAAAAAGATTTTGTTTTGGTTTATGCAACTTTAAAAAATACCCCTAAAAACACAAATCGTCGGCATAAAATCGGGCCAACGTCGGCAGTGCTTCGGAGATGCACTGGCCCAATGTTATGTTTTTAATGCCGGTGATATGTGTTTGTTAGGGATTTGTATAGA
This sequence comes from Oxystoma pomonae, assembly GCA_963921995.1. Taxonomy (NCBI): domain Eukaryota; kingdom Metazoa; phylum Arthropoda; class Insecta; order Coleoptera; family Brentidae; genus Oxystoma; species Oxystoma pomonae. The sequence continues at coordinate 90,735,286 of OY998169.1, forward strand.
CGTGGGAGTTGAGTAAACTTCTTTTTAAATCTATTGGATTAACTTTCGTTTGTAAAAGTTTGCTCTTATCATATACACGATTTTTGAATCCATTGTCAGTACTAACGTTATGGCAGTCGAAATAAAGTGGTACAGCAAGAATTTTAATCAGTTCATCTGCTTTTACATTTCCCGTCAAAGTTGTTTTCATCATGAATCGCTAATCGAGTTGTGCAACTCCTTCCCACGTTGTCTATAACTGCAAAAGTTATAAAAAATCATGGGTGTCTAAAACAATCCATCTCTTTCCACTTTTTCCCCTTTCGCCAGACCTCAAACAAAAAAAAACTAATAACGAGCGTACAAGTCTTTAAAATGCTTTAGTCTCTTTCATGCCAAATTGCTTCTAATAAATTTTCTTTTTAATGATATTCAGTTACTACATACATATTTATAATATCTAGAACAAATAACGCAAGTGTCTTTCTCCACTTTCCATCAACATATCGGCCTTCGCAGATGTTCTCGAAAACATAGCTAAAAACGTAGAAAACCTTAAGACTAGCCACAGACACGTGTTTCGAACTTATTTTGATGTCATCAGTAAGGCATACACAGTTTGAGTTTTTTTTTGTAAATTTTACGAGCGCCCATTTTTAATCCTATCTCCCCCCAACCAAAGAATAAAAGTACACTTTATTCTTTGGTTGGGAGGAGATAGGATTAAAAATCGTGATCAATCACAAATTATTAGTCTTATCTCCGCCCACTAAAGGATTGTATATAAGATAGAGCGTAGATTAATTTAGTTCATTGTTTATCGTCTCCTGATGATGCTAACGCTGTTAGCGAAACGCGCGTCGATTGCAAAAAAGTGTAGTTTTGGTTTTGTGGAAAACAATCATAATTTTGTTCTAGTACAACCAAAGGTTCCAAATTCCCAACATAGTTGTAGCTTTGTTATTTATACAACTCAGTTGATTTTTGTTTAATGATATCGAAAGTTGACAGGTATCTCCGGTGAAAGCAAATAATATTTTTATTTTAACAGTTGGATTCGGTTACCATTAACACCGTATGATCACAAGATAACGGAATTTAAAAAAATAAATAGCGCCCTGGTTTATGATACTACTACTGCAAAATAATAGTCTGGAGGGATTTATTTACTGATTTATGAAATATATAATTTTTTTCGCCGTCTTGTCTCTGTTTCAAGTGACTGTTTTCGAACGTTGGCTATCATCAGCGCGATCTGTACCCTCTCCACTGCTTTTCGAAAAAGTGACGTAGTACTAAAACCATATTATTGTCTAAGACCGCTTTTGCCTTCAATTTTGCCTTCCATTATCAATTTTAAAAGTTTATATTTGTCATTTCTCAAAATATGGCCAAAATGTTGATGTTTTCGTTTTTTGATGGTAAATAGAACTTCAAGATCTTTATTTATTCTAAGCAAAAAATCCACATTAGTTACTCTGTCCATCCAACCACATCTCGAATGCGTCTAACTTTTTGCACATGGCCTCAGTCAGTGTCAGTCATTCTAAAAACATAACACCGAAGCACACGAATTCGGAGAGTGGTATTAAGATCGCGACTATACAACACTGATTTTATTTTGATAAAAGATGAACTGGCCTGTTCAATTCTTGCACGAACTTCTTGCATATTGTCCCAGTTCTCGTTGAGGAGGCACCCAAGTATTTGTATAAATCCACTTGCTGCCCATTTACTTCTAACATGCCTCTGATGTTCGTTTCCTTGAATATGACAATCCATTTTGTTTTTCCAACATTTAAGTTAAGTCCGAATTGCGAACTTTTGGCAGCAATTTGATTCAACAACTCTTGCAGGCCTTCCAGCGTGTCTGCTATTATGACATGTGTCGTCGGCATATCGTAGGTTGTTGATTTTTATGCCGTTTATAGACAGACCCTCTTCGCAGTTATGAAGTGCATTCTCTATTATTTTTTTTACTATATATACCGCTTCAAGCTACTGCGAACATAGGGCGAAAGAAGTCTAATTTGCCAGTGTACGTACATGCAGAGACACCGCACGCCTATCAGTGAAGCAACCAACACTCAGGCTTCCGATCGCCATTCGCTGCCGTTCGCCGCCGTTCGCCTTGTATTTAGTACGCCTCTAACCACGGTGCTGTGTGGAGCGTAGTCAATGAAACCGGAATTTGGTCAATAAATACGCAAATTTTTATAACGTAATTTTCTTATTTTTTGTCACTGATAAATAAGAGCGTTTTATTGTCAACTGCTCAGATTTATCAGTGACGACGTGTTACAATGAAAATAATAAGGAGAAACAAAATAAAAGCAAGTTCTCAAAATAAAATAATACATTCTAAAAACCAAAAAGATTCTCCCAGTCAAAAAAAAATTAAAGCAAATGTTCGAAAAGTCCTCCTTGCTCGGCTAGACAATATCCGAGCCTACTATAAAAACCCCTTCTAACGTTTCCAAGCATGTTAGGGGTGATAATTTGAAAAGCTTCTTCAAAAACAGATAGAAGTCATTAGGAGCAAGATCGGGAGATCGAGCTGGCCATAAAATAGTTCCCCGTTTACTTATAACCCGATTAGGAAATACATTATCAAGATATTCCCTAACAAGGCCAACATTGTGAGCACAACAACCATCTTGTTGAAACCATGTTTCACCAAATCTTACACCTAACAACTGCCTAACAGTTGGAATAATGTGCTGCTGCAGTAGATCCAAGTATCTAGGATTATTCAAATTGCAATTGCCGTTAATAAAAAATGGCCCAATTACGTGTTCCTCAATAATACCCCCCCCCTAAACATTTAGTTTTTGGGGATACTGTGTTCTTACGTCAAAATACAAATGCAAATTTTTCCTCGACCAATATCGAACGTGTGTTGGGTTATGACGATTTGACCATTTGACCATCTGCACTTTTTCGGCAACTCCGTAGACATCCATTTTTGGTTTTAAAAATGTATTATTTCAATTAAGAACTTAGCCATCTGTTTCTCGAGCAAGGCAGAAATAAAACAAAATAATAAAAACAAAATGAATTGCCAAAAGATGACACTGCAGTGTGCTTCGAATCCACCTCGGTCGTACGACACCCTATGTTCGCAGTAGCTTGAAGCGATCTGTATAACCTTGGCGCATACCTTTTTTTGTTTGGACCTCTTCGGACAGTTAGCCATCAACCTTTATTTCAGCAGTCTTATTCCAGTATAGATTAGCGATTATCTTTAGATCTCGGTCAGATTCTTTTAGCGATTCTATGAGCTTTTCGTGTTGGACTCGATCCAACGATTTATCATAATCTATGAAACAGGCATATACTGGCACCGACACATCCCTAGACCGCTGAACTAAGACTTGAATGCGAAACATCACGAAATCCAAACTGCGTGTCGCTCATAAAGGATTCGCATTTTCAATAAATTCTTTTATAGATAGTCTTTAGAAATATTTTTAACACATGGCTCATTTCAACATATAGATTAGGCGTTAATCATTACCCTTCTTTGCTGAATGTTTTTAGGCAGTGTAACAAAGGTTGATTTTAGCCATCATCATAAAAAGTTTGACCATCGTATATATCGAAATTTTTCCCCACTTCTCCAAATTACATCCAAATCCCTTTTTTAACAGCAGATTTGAATTCAGCGGACTCAAGCACCCCATAATTGAGGTATCGCATACATAAGCTTCTCTTTGGACTTTTTGCTCACGGCCGCCATCTTGAATATTTCATCAAATTCAAAAGTCATTAATTAGTATTATAAAAGGGTTGAGCAGAACTATCGAAATTTGTAAAAACAACTTGAATAAGGTTTGTTCGTTAAATCTCATATAAACAGTTTTACAATTACCCCCACTCCCATTAAATTACCCCCCAAAATGTTTTTAGAATCAATGTATCACTTTCCAGAAAAAAAAAATTATATTTGGATTTTGGCCACTAAAAACCGTCTAAAATGATGTGCCAATTCTATATTTTGTTCAGATATTTTTTTTCTATTTTTCACTTAAAAATGCCCGCCGTCTTGGATTTTCGAAATGCTCAACGGTGCTAGAGTGGCACCAATCGTATTCCCAATTTATCAATCAATAAAAAAATTTCTTATACCATAAATTTCCCACTTGAGATGAAAATAGTTGATTCGTAACCAAACTATACTATGCATGATACCAAAAAAAAGGATATCTTATTTTTGTTTGCGTAATAAAATCAAAAACAAAACTGGAAAACATTTACAAAATTTAATTTTTTTTTAAAAGCTCTTTAGCGTACCTACCGCGAGTAGTCCTAATTGAATTTTCCGTCAAAAACAGTTTATTTTTAATGTTGAAATGTCACAAGCATACAAAAAACAGGATAAATAAATTAAATATTTTTCAATTTTAAAAATAACGTTATTTTCCTCAGATTCTTGGCTCGGGATTTTTTTTATTGGAATTTGTTTTAATGTTCCAGAACTCCTAAAAAATTTCTATTTTTAATATCTGCCTTGTGATGTGCCAGAAAATCCATAAACATGTTTCTATCAAACGCATAAAACTGAGATTTCTAAATTTATCTAATCTAATTGTGTAAATGCTTCAAAATTCGATAGTTTTTTTATGCATGAAACAAACATTTCAAACGTATAGATTCGTTTACGCATCGTTACTAAAAGTACCATTACAATCCAATATAGAGGCTGTATAACAACTAAAATCTTCTACTGCTTATCCAAAAAGGGTCGTAGTCTTTAACACCATACCATTATCTCGGACTCGGACCCCTTTGGCCCTCAATTTCTCTCACTTACCATCTCTTAAAATATGGCGAAAATATTGAATCGAATATAGTGAGTACCCAGTCATCTACGATAGCCTCATATCTAGCCACTCAAGGTATCATTCCGCAGCCAACACCGTTACGTAAATATTACGTAAAAGTTACAACATATGATTACTTTGAAGTTAAAACTTCCAAATCAGTTACATCAACCGGAAAGAATCTAAAAAAGAGAACGTTACGTAAAAGTTACAACATATGATTACTTTGAAGTTAAAACTTCCAAATCAGTTACATCAACCGGAAAGAATCTAAAAAAGAGAAGATCAAAAGATCTTGGGAGGAAAGAACGAAAATTCAAAATTGGATGAGTGTCCCAAAAGGAACACACAATGGACCAAAGCGAAAAGAGGAACAATTAAACGATGTTTCGCCCGGGGTGACCAGCGTGGGCTCGTCAGTGGATTCACTAGTCACCCTCAATCCAGACATCATTTAACACCATCGCACACTCTGACTTCCAACTCTGAAACACTCACAAATAGGCGTCGTTCCGCATGGTACTTATTATAAGTCACCTGATGCGGGTTCGTCCTGGCGTGTTAATCTTTCCAATAGGAATATGCTCCTAAGACAATTAAAACAAGAAGTTAAAACTTCCAAATCAGTTACATAAACCGGAAAGAATCTGAAAAAGAGAAGATCAAAAGATCTTTTTTATAATAACTTTTGTCACTGATGACTTATATTTTTATAAATATGTTGGTTAAAAACATTGTTAACACCAATTTATATAACATTTGAACCGATGACTTTAATTTTTATAAAGATGTCCGTGGAAAAATTGTTAACGCCAGTTTTATGTTACTTTAGGGTACCATCCATTTAGAGCCTTTAATAAAACAAATATACAAACTCAATTCTTGTACAAAACTTCTAAATACCCTAGGGTATCAATGGAACCCTCTTTATAATAATTATATAAATATCTGACTATCTGGGTATGACTCCCTAATGATTCCTAATAAGGATGAAACAGGTCTGTAGGTGTCTGGATTCTCCATTAGATATTGGAGACCTGGTCGTAATGAAGTGAGACACAAAAAGGCTTCGTCACGAGTGTTACTTTAATTTTTATTTGCGGACACGAGATTCACTTTGTTGTAAAAGGTAACTTCTATGTTCTGCCTAATCTCATGCACAAAGTTTCCCACTTTTTAAAAATATTGGGAAATGGTAGATATCGATTAACTAGTAACTAGTAACTAGAAAGTGAATTGAAAGGTAAAATTGGGGTAATTTTTTTACATAATATGTATATCTCTTACAAGTAACATCAAGGTGAACTTGACGTCACGTAAATAACGTACTCTTTATGTACCTACTATGTAAATTTATAACACAAAATTTATACAAACAAATTATATAACTATTACGTATTGGAATGTAACATTTATAAAAAGTAACTTCCATGTTCCCTTCTTATTACGCAAATATAACGTAAATGAAGAAACATAAGTTATGTTATGTAAATATTACGTAAATTTTATGAAAACTTTTTTTATATAAAATGTAAATAACAGAGGTGTCTGCAGGGTCAGTGTGCATCACTTTACGCTAAATACATAAAAACGAAGCACTCGAATTCGGAGAGTAGTATTAGAATCGCGACCGGAAAAAAGTGATTTTATTTAATAAAGGATGCTCTGGCTTGTTCTATTTTTGCACGGACTGTTTATATCTTGTCCCAGTTCTCATAAGCTGCCAACGCAGGAAGGTACCATGCATAGTCGATCTTTTTATGTTGATGCCCCAGGGCTACGTAAAAATTGTTACTTTCTAATAAACTTGTGTGTATTTACGTACACGACGTACATTTAATTCATTAAAAGTTTATAAAACTAGCGGCAGCAAGCGGATTTCCTGTTCTGCGGTTTTCTTAATTTAATTGAACTAACGCAATTTCTCTTGGCAGTCTCTCCATAGCAGAATCACTAAGCTGTAAATATTTAGTAGCCACCAAACAAAAAAGAAAAAATCGACGTTAACTTAATGTGTTTCTGTTAAGAGAGGAAGTTTAGTTACTTTTCGTTCCTTAATTGGTTTCCAATCGGCGTTAAATTGCCATAACTTTTGATCGACTAGCTCGATTTCAAATTTTTTTAACTTTTTTGAAAGACAAGACGTGAGACTTTTCCGATCAGGTTCAAAATTTGTCATTTCGAAAAAAACTAGATGGCGGACCGTTTTGAAAATACGTGCGGAACTGGAGAAAATCTAAGTCATTGTGACAAAAGCCTTATGCAATCTCTCTACACCTAGGATTTATTACTTAATTAAATCGGTTAAGAAATAAAAAAAATACGGGCTTTTATATTGAGTTGTTTGTTGTAACTTTAGATAGAAGTACAGGACTTAAGGCTTTTATTCGGTGGTTCAAAATTTAACAATTCTCAAAAATCCATAATTAATTTGCACCCGCCCCCTTGAATGGCCGGCTAACAGCCCCGATTTGAATCTGGTAGACATTGATTGTTTGTGCAGAGGGGGTGAAAATTGCCCGTTATTTAAAACGATCTGCCATCTTGGATTTTTAGGAAATGTAAAATTTTGGACCGAAGCGGAAAAGTCTCAGGTCTTGTCTTTCCAAAAAGTCAAAACATTTTAAAATCGACCGATTCGATCAAAAGTTATAGCAAATTCAAAAGTGTGCAAGATTTTGGGGCCCACCCTTTATAAATTTTGTAGTGATTAGTAAACCTCAACATGTTTTGCTGAGTGGTGCGTTTTTACAAGCTTTTATTTAATTTCACACCTGCACTACATTCCAAAATGCTGCGGACCAGTTTTTTGACACTCACAATGACAGTTTGATTTAGCTTCTGTGTTTGATTATCAGCCGCCAGATTGAAATTGGTCCGGAGAGTTTGGAATGAGGTGTATTATATTATATTGTATGTTCGGTCAAATCTTGCAACTCAATTTTTACGATTGAATTCAAGTTTGGTATGCGATTATAGTTCCGGTGACAATATAAGTTTGTCCGATTTTAACAAAAATTGGTATACGGGGGTTCTTGGGGATAAGGAACAGGAATTTTTGATCAGATTTTGAAAATTCAATATGGCGGATTCAACATGTCCATCTCGCTCTGACGAGTGACGTGGACAAGGAAAAAGATTTAGGGGATTATGAATTTTTTATCAGATTTGAAAATTTCAATACGGCGGATTCAAAATGGACGATTTAGGGTACAAATATAAAATATAAAGTGCACTAAAAAAATAATTTTTCGCATTCTGATATCATAATAATAAAGGCGATGCGCGCAAATTAAAACAAAAAATCGCCATATTAATATAATCAATATTTACCGAGTAAACATGGCCAAACTTCCTATTATACTCCAATTTTTTAAAAATCCGGTTAGAAACGTGAAAACTGCAAGAAAGATGTTATCACAAGAGCTACTTTTAACGAAAAAAGAGTATTGAAAATTTAAAAAATCCTTCAGATATTTTTGTTATGAACTTAAATGAAATTAAACATCCATGCAATCTAATTTTGATATTTAGTTTTTTTAGCACTGGGCACATTTTTTTCTGTGTAATCATCTAATAACACTATGTGTGGAAAAGTGAACGATTTGGCAACATTCCTGTGCTTAAATAAATTTGATAAGTTTGGTTTTTGAAATAAATACAGTGGCGTAGGCAGGTGGGGTTTTGGGAGTTAAACCCCTCCCCCCAGGAGGTTCGACCCAATCTACAATAAATTAATCATGATCAAGGGCCCCAGGGAGAGCTATAGCTGACTCTTTACTCCGGTTTGTGACGTGTGTTTGGTGTGTTGTCTTAAATTTTAAAAATTTTAACTGAGGTGTTATGACGTCATTAATTTTAGTTTAATTCCAAGGAACTTTTATCAAAAGCATTCAAAACTTATAATAAAAGGCATTCTTAGCTTAATTATTCTTAAAATTTTCATCTGCGGCGCATTTATGATTTTGCAACAAATCTATATGTACCACAGCAATCCATCCCTTCTTGTCATATAACCCAATCTACTTTTAAAAAATATTTTACAAGGAACCTAAGAAATTAAAATTTTGAAATAATTTTTTGTTTGTTTTGTCAAAATTTTGTTTAATTTCCAGCAATTTGTTTGTCAACCACATTTAAAACGCGTAAAAAACAGCATTTTAGCTTAGTTTTTTTCAAAATTTTTGGCTGCGGCGCATTTAAAGCTTCATTTTTAAAAAATCTGCAAATTAGACTTCTAAAAATAAGTATTTTTGTTTCATATACACTAACTCAACACATTTTAAACCGCACTTCTCCCCTTCCTTCATTTTAGCAGTTCAAGCAATAGCCCCCTACTAAATTTTTTAAAATTTGCCATAGGTAGGTAGTTGATTTTGATTAAATGGTGAAACCCCCCCCCAGAGTCGATTTCTGGCTGGACTATTTTTTGCATTTTTTTAGGATGGGCATATATATAGGGGTTTGTAGTACCTTACTTCTTGTATGCTGGAGCATTTACCCCATTTCAACTTTCAATCTAAACCGGTTTGCAGGCAACATTTATAATCAACTTAAAGCGAAAGATTTTCTTCTAATTAAATCGATTTCAATTAAATGACTCGATAAAACCCCAGTTTAAAAAGGACACTCTTTTTAGAGAACGCTTCGAAGGACGCAAACATGCTTGTTTTATTTCCCTAGTTTATGTAAAGTAGGGTCTACACTGCTAGTGGCATCTCACCAAGGAACGGCAAAAAATTAGATAATAGGGAGTAAAAGCCAAACCATCGCGTACACGTAACGTAGCTCTAAAATCCAGCGTGCTCATCCGGCAGAAGTTGTTAATAGGGGTTATAAGCCACGGCATGGCGTAAACGCATCGTACACGTTATTGCGTAAATTGGTTAAGTAGCAGGGGGCGCTCTCATTTGTTTTGTTTTTCATAAGATGACCTAAAAGTTGTCGTGTGTTTTTGGTTTTATTTTTTATATTTCAAAAATGCAAGCCCTTTATGATGACGATGAAGAAAATGATAACATCGATAATGCCATCATCATCGAAATTCTCCGTGGAGGATTTACATACAGACCGCTTCAAGCTACTGCGAACATAGGGCGGAAGAAGTCTAATTTGCCAGTGTACGTACATGCAGAGACACCGCACGCCTATCAGTGAAGCAACCAATACTCAGGCTTGCGATCACCACTTGCATGACTTTCCTTTGGTATTTAGTACGCCTCTAACCACGGTGCTGTGTGGAGCGTAGTCAATGAAACCGGAATTTGGTCAATAAATACGCAAATTTTTATAACGTAATTTTCTTATTTTTTGTCACTGATAAATAAGAGCGTTTTATTGTCAACTGCTCAGATTTATCAGCGACGACGTGTTACAATGAAAATAATAAGGAGAAACAAAATAAAAGCAAGTTCTCAAAATAAAATAATACATTCTAAAAACCAAAAAGATTCTCCCAGTCAAAAAAAAATTAGAGCAAATGTTCGAAAAGTCCTCCTTGCTCGGCTAGACAATATCCGAGCCTATTATAAAAACCCCTTTTAACGTTTCCAAGCATGTTAGTGGTGATAGTTTGAAAAGCTTCTTCAATTTTAATCCGAAGTTCTTCCAAATTATTAGCCCTTTCATGCCCGTAAACTTTATTTTTGATATAACTCCACAGATAGAAGTCATTAGGAGCAAGATCGGGTGATCGAGCTGGCCATAGTTCCCCGTGTACTTATAACCCGATTAGGAAATACATTATCAAGATATTCCCTAACAAGGCCAACATTGTGAGCGGGACAACCATCTTGTTGAAACCATGTTTCACCAAATCTCACACCTAACAACTGCCTAGCAGTTGGAATAATGCTGCTGCAGTAGATCCAAGTATCTAGGACCATTCAAATTGCTGTTAATAAAAAATGGCCCAATTACGTGTTCCCCTACAATACCCCCCCAAACATTTAGTTTTTGGGGATACTGTGTTCTTACGTCAAAATACAAATGCAAATTTTCCCTCGACCAATATCGAACGTGTGTTGGGTTATGACGATTCAATAATGGAAAAGTACTTTCATCTGTGAAAAGAATAGATCTCAGAAAGTTTTCATCACGATTAGCCCTTTCCATCATTGTTTCGCAAAATTCCATACGACGATAGTTGTCCTCAGGAAAAATTTGATGCGTTTTTGACGCTTTGTAAGAATGATAACCATTCTTTTTGAGAACACGTAAGACAGTGGCTGAAGACGTATCAACTGCTTCGGTAATTTGGTGGCTAGTTAACTTTCGATTTTCCTCCACTGCAGCGCAAATCATCACATCTCGTACTTCCTGCTCGTCATTCAAAACTGTGGGTTTTTTATGGTTTCTTGGCGCTACACAACCAAACTTTTCAAAATTCTGCACAAACCTATAAATCGTGGATAAACTAGGTTCTGGGCGATTTACAAAATTCTCCAAAAAAAGTTCTTGAATAAGTCTCAATGGTCTGCCTTGGTGGTACCATTTGACCATCTGCACTTTTTCGGCAACTTCGTAGACATCCATTTTTAGTTTTAAAAATGTATTATTTCAATTAAGAACTTACCAATCTGTTTCTCGAGCAAGGCAGAAATAAAACAAAATAATAAAAACAAAATGAATTTCCAAAAGATAACACTGCAGCGTGCTTCGAATCCACCTCGGTCGTACGGCACAGAGAGTAAATTGGACTTGATTCCCCCTATGTTCGCAGTAGCTTGAAGCGGTCTGTATACCCATAGAATAGAAATTTGTAGGAAACTAAACAACTTTCATTTGATCCGGACGTGTATTCTTGAAAGTCATATGAATAAAAACTAGTTTGGGAAGCAAAACATTGAAAAAAACCTCTTTATTGCGCAGGCGTCACTAGATTCGACGCTGTTCCCCGGTTTTGGACCATGCGATCGGGAGCGTATGATTTTAATGAGACCCGTAAGATCGGATTATCGCTCAAGAATATGGGGTGTCGATTCTTGAATTCCAGGGAGCTAGGGAGCTAGAGAAGTAGGCTTGGTTTCACTTAAAAATGAAAACACTGTATTCTTGAAATGAATGGAACTCGAAAGCAAGAGAGAGTGAGTGTTCCCTGGGTTTTGTAACCCTTTAATCTCTCTGAAACAAAATTTGTTAAGTTATTTAAATTTAACGGAATCTGTCATAAATATGGTAAGACCCTATGTGGCAGCTCCAACAAAAAAAGACAGGAGGCTAATTGCTAATAATTTGTGGCGCTTTTTGTAGGCCTTCAACTTTTGGAGCGAACATTGCGACAAAAAGTGAGGTTTTACCGCAGAGACACACGTTTGGTTAGTTTTCGCTGTCAAAATTCTCCGCTTTTTCGTTGGCCATAAAACCGGCAACCTTGCTGCTGGGGAGCGCTCCCCATCCTCCGATCCTCGGGTTTCAAGAATACCAATATGAATGCCCAGGGATCAGGGAGAAGGGAACAGTCCCTCAAAGCTCCCTACTCCCTGATTCAAGAATCGATACCCTGAGGTTATGCGTTTACGTACGATACGCGGTGTAACGATACACCGCGCGTAAAGCGTTTCGTACGTCGAGCGAGACTGATTTTCATGAGATACGGGCGCTATGGTGGTGTTTCGTTACGTCGCTTTGCCTGACCCGGTAGCTGAAATCGCGTTAGTCGAGTTAGAAATGCCCACCTCTGCCGGTTTTCACCAATGAGAACGCTGGATTTCAGAGTCATGCTACGTTTACGCGGTGGTTTGGCTTTTAGTCCCTAATTTTGAGGAGGTAAAGCGTCTTCATGCTCTATTCGAACGTTGGCTACCATATTTGCACCTTATGCCTTACTGCCTTTCTAAACAGTGTCGTAAATGAGCAATGGTATCTAAAGGCGCAATTACACAGACGAACATGCTCAAATAAAAGCTCGTGCAAAAGATCTGAAATTTTTTGCGCGAACATTTTTGTGAGCTTTTCTTTGAACATTTTGTTCGGGTAAATTTTTGAGCAAGTTATTGCTATCTATTTTTTTTATAATGATGGAGGTAATAACATTTAATTCTTTTCTCTACCTTTTTTGGTTTTCTTTCATTACAAAAAGAAAACGGAAATGTCTTCGAAGTAATTACTTTTTAAAATGCAGGTGGATATTTTTAGAGAACTGTTCTGGAGAGTAGTTAGTTGTTCCCTGGGGGGGGGATAGAGAGGTTTAGACAGTCGGAACGCAGCGCTGTCAAACACTGCTGTAATTTTGTGTGTCAATGTTCATTTGACCAAAACCCCCTCTCACTAGTCTACGGTTTTTACCTTCTCCTAACCCAGCAACAGCAATAAATAAGTGCCAATTTTTATTTTTTTTTGATTCTCGTTTTTTTTACAAGCCCAAAAAAGTTACAAGTATACTGGCATATCCCCTATAAAAATCAGATCAATCGAAGTTGCTTATGAGGTAAAACGTGAATTTCGACGTCAAATCGTTTTTCCGTCGGAAAGCACTTAATTAAAAATACCTTGTTTTAAAACTTAGTCTTTCTAATTTCAGTTAAGTTCAATGAATTCCCATAAAACTATAAAATTTAAATTTGTCAGAAATTTTTATTACCAACATTTCTTCAAACAAATTTTGCTCAACATTCTCTACCAAATTTACGTGTGTTTTTTTGTACGAGATTTTGCTCGAACATTTCTTTGAACATTTTGCTCAAGAGGTTCGTGTAAATGTTTGTCGGCATTTCAACATCAAAGGAAAGTTTGTCTGTGTAAATGCGCCTTAAGAGTGACCGGTTACTGGTGTCTTTATACAGGGTGTCTCAAAAGTCTTGGTCCCTCCCTATATCTCCAAAAACTTTTGAGACATTGTAACAATACTTTGGGAACTTCAATAAAAGGCGAAATGGAAAAAATCTAGAGGAACAATATTGCCGTTCCTTTTTCTGGGACGGCCTGGGGGCGGCATACTAAAAGAAGTTAAACGGAAACAAATATCGAGTTGCACCAACGTCAATTTTATTGACATCTGTCACTCCTGGCAAAAGTTATTGGGATCAATTTGATATATCAAAAAGTCTTAGCCCCCCCCCCTATATCTCCAAAAGCTTTTGAGATATTGTAACAATACTTTGGAAACTTTAATAAGAGGCAAAATGAAAAAAATCGCCATCATAAATAGGCACAAATGTCGCTATTGGGCTAATGAAAACCCACACTGAAGGCGCACACCTAAAATTAAGAAAAAATTCATGTTTGGACTGGAATTATGGGCGATCGAATCATTGGTCCCTTTTTTTATTGAGGGTAACCTCAATGGCGATGGGTACTTTAGGCTTCTGGAGGAGCACATTATTCCTGCTATAAGTGAAATTGAAAACGAAATTGGTGACGTTGGCAGTTGCATATTTCAAGATAAGATGGGGCACCTCCACATTTTTATCTACCTGTTAGACAATTACTTGCCACCCAATTTTATCGTTGGATAGGGGCACAATTGAATGGTCGGCTCGGTTTACTGACCTAACTCCTCTTGACTTTTTTTTGTGGGACTACATTAAGGAGAGGGTCTACCGGACAAAGCTGAGAGACTTGCAGCAGTTAAGAGAACGAATAATTCAGGTTTGTTAATCTATTACTACTGAGATGCTAAGGAACGTCCGAGGCGAATTCGAAAATAGACTTTATTTTTGCCAAGAAGTTCAAGGAGGTCACTTTCAGCAATTTTTGTAATTTAATCAAATGTATTCTACCTAGATTTTTTAAATAAACGCTATGGTGTTGCCTTTACAATAACCTACTATTAATGTTAATAGTTTTAACAATTGGTTTACCCTGAATAACTTTCGAGGGAAGTGACATACGTCAATAATATTGATGGTATTAAAGACCTTTACAATGAGGTACGACTCGATGTGCGTTTTTAGTTAACTTTTTTTTTGGTAAGCCTCTCCTAGGCCGCCTCAGAAATAGGGGCGGAGATACCGCCCCTCATTTTTTCCATTTCACCTCTTAATAAAGTTTCCAAAGTATTTTTATAATACTTTAAGAGCTTTTGGAGATTTAAGGGGAAAAATTAATATATCAAATTATTCCCAACAACTTTTGACAGAAGTGACAGATGTCAATAATATTGACGTTAGGACGCAGCATTTCAGTAGACCATTTAAATGTGGTGCAACTCAATATGTGTTTCAATTTACCTTTTTTTAGCATGCCGCCCCCAGGCCGCCCCAAAAAAAGGAGCGGCAATACCGCCCCTCTAGAATTTTTTCATTTCTCCTTTTATTGAAGCTGCTAAAGTATTGTTACAATATCTCAAAAGCTTTTGGAGATATAGGGGGGGACTAAGACTTTTGGGACACGCTGTATAAAAGCGCCTTAAGAGGTCGTATAAACAAAGTAAGTGCCGTCAGCATACAGACCGCTTCAAGCTACTGCGAACATAGGGGAAATCAAGTCCAATTTACTCTCCGTGCCGTACGACCGAGGTGGATTCGAAGCACGCTGCAGTGTTATCTTTTGGAAATTAATTTTGTTGTTGTTATTTTGTTTTATTTCTGCCTTGCTCGAGAAACAGATGGGTAAGTTCTTAATTGAAATAATACATTTTTAAAACTAAAAATGGATGTCTACGAAGTTGCCGAAAAAGTGCAGATGGTCAAATGGTCATAACGTTCGATATTGGTCGAGGGAAAATTTGCATTTGTATTTTGACGTAAGAACACAGTATCCCCAAAAACTAAATGTTTGGGGGGGGGTATTGTAGGGGAACACGTAATTGGGCCATTTTTTATTAACGGCAATTGCAATTTGAATGGTTCTAGATACTTGGATCTACTGCAGCAGCACATTATTCCAACTGCTAGGCAGTTGTTAGGTGTAAGATTTGGTGAAACATGGTTTCAACAAGATGGTTGTTCCGCTCACAATGTTGGCCTTGTTAGGGAATATCTTGATAATGTATTTCCTAATCGGGTTATAAGTACACGGGGAACTATTTTATGGCCACCTCGATCTCCCGATCTTGCTCCTAATGACTTCTATCTGTTTTTGAAGAAGCTTTTCAAATTATCACCCCTAACATGCTTGGAAACGTTGGAAGGGGTTTTTATAGTAGGCTCGGATATTGTCTAGCCGAGCAAGGAGAACTTTTCGAACATTTGCTTTAATTTTTTTTTGACTGGGAGAATCTTTTTGGTTTTTAGAATGTATTATTTTATTTTGAGAACTTGCTTTTATTTTGTTTCTCCTTATTATTTTCATTGTAACACGTCGTCACTGATAAATCTGAGCAGTTGACAATAAAACGCTCTTATTTATCAGTGACAAAAAATAAGAAAATTACGTTATAAAAATTTGCGTATACCGTGGTTACAGGCGTACTAAATACAAGGCGAACGGCGGCGAACGGCTGCGAATGGCGATCGGAAGTCTGAGTGTTGGTTGCTTCACTGATAGGCGTGCGGTGTCTCTGCATGTACGTACACTGGCAAATTAGAATTCTTTCGCCCTATGTTAACAGTAGCTTGAAGCGGTCTGTATATTACAGGTTATAGGGGACTGCCGGTGTAGGTTAAACAAACCTTTTTTTCATAAGACGTAACGCTGACTTAAATCGAACGTCTGGCAAAGTGGAAAAAAGTGATTTTTTTTTAATAGAGTAATCGTTTCTAAATTGGAGAAAATAAGCGTTTTGCCGAAATTTTAACAATAAACTAAAAAATTTGCAATTAAACGGAAATGACCCTCTCTGTCGCACCCGTGTAATTACAGATAACGTCATCTCTCAATTCAGATAGCGCAACTGTCTCTGTTCAAGCCATTCTGGCCCGATCTTGAGGCTGAACTGAGAAAGATCCACTCTGTGCAAATTCGAGAAAGATAAAAATACATGACATTGCCTCTTTAACCTGCAACTTTTGAGTTTATTTCTAACATTTCGGCAAAATGCCCGTTTCTCTCCAATTTAGAAATGATTACTCTATAAAATTCATTTTGTTTAATCTGCATCTTTTTCCGCTTTCCCAAATTTTTTATTTTCATTGACATTACGTCTTATGGAAAATCGCTTTGTTTACCCTACCATTTTTAAAAGGCCATCACGTGATTTATCACTGACAATTTGTTAGACAGCCCTATTGATTGTCATGCCGTTTATAGTCAGACCATTACCCTCTCCATACAGGCCGATCAACTCCTAACGATTTAGTGCCCTTTTATCCACCTTCGCCGCCATTTTTACTCAAAAGTGACAGAAAATCCATTAGTTTTCTGTCAATATGGCGGCGAAGGTCGAGAAAAGGACACTAAAATGGTAGGACTTGATTGGCCTATGTGGAGAAGGTATTGGTCAGGCGCTCTCTGTAGTCGTGGATTGCATTCTCTATTATGATAGATATGAAACAACAACACACTTGACTAAATAAATCTGTGCCTGTTGCTTAGATTCCCTAATATTAAAAAGCTAACCAATTATCGGAGTTTTTATTTCGACCGTAACTAGTTGTAGAACTTGTTAAATAAGATTGTATTGAAACGGGTTTTGTGTTATTATTATTAAGTTCTTATAACCATCTCCGTATAATAAGCGCTAGCCGTCATTCTAGCTCTAATTTGGTCAGTCGCTATGCGTTCGTCGATGTCGTAAAATTATCGTTGTTTTATGGAGATTTTCATCATCATCGTTGGCAAATCCATCAATATTTCAAACAGTAATTTCCATTTTTGCATCGTAAAATGGACATTTCGTAATAATTTAAATAGCTATGCACTTTATTAGTGTCAATAAAAGATTAGAAAACGCACGCAGCTATATTATAATTTTTTTAATAGAGTTCTTAATTAGGTTGTGTTTTAAAACGTTTTCCAATGGAAATTTGATGATTGTAAAATAGGTAGATGATTTAATTCTATGTTTGACAGTTGTCTAGGGCTAAGTGAAAAATAATACAAGCATATGGGGCCTCAGAGATGAACTTAAAGACGCACCATAGACACACCACACCAAAAAAATTAAAAAACTAGAAGGTTCAGTCCATATATTGATAGCAAATTTTCCAAATCATTAACCAAATCTAACGGAAGTTAAAAAACCTCCAAATCAGTTACTTCAACCGAAAAGAAACTAAAAACAAAAGATCAAAAGATATTGGGTGGAAATAACGAAAATTCAAACTTGGATGAGCATCCCACAAGAAACACACAAAGGACCAAAGCGAAAATAGAAATGATTAAACAATGTTTCGCCCTGGGTAACCAGCGTGGGCTCATTTGGAGGTTTTTTAACTTCTTTTTTTGTTTTAATTGCGCTAAGAGCATAATCATATTGGAAATATTAACACGCCAGGACGAATCCGTGTCAGGTAACTTGGATAAGTACCAATGCGGAACGATGCCTATTTGTGAGTGATTGAAAGTTGTAAATTAAAGTATATGATGGTGTTTAATAATGAGCCCTCGCTGGTTACCCAGGACGAAACATCGTTTAATAATTTCTCTTTTCGCTTTGGTCCTTTGTGTGTTCTTTGTGGGATGCTCATCAAAGTTTGAATTTTCGTTATTTCCAGTCAAGATCTTTTGATCTTTTGTTTTTTAGTTTCTTTTCGGTTGAAGTAACTGATTTGGAGGTTTTTTAACTTATTTTTTTATTTTAATTGCCTTAGGAGCATAATCCTATAAATATTAACACGCCATGATGAATCCGTAACATGGATAAGTACCAGTGCAGAACGATGCCTATTTGTGAGTGATTCAAAGTTGTAAATCAAAGTGTATGACCAATGAAACCACCGATGAGCCCACGCTGGTTACCCAGGGCGAAACATCGTTTAATCATTTCTCTTTTCGCTTTGGTTGGTGGCTCATCAAAGTTTGAATTTTCGTTATTTCCACCCAAGATCTTTTCATCTTTTGTTTTTAGTTTCTTTTCGGTTGAAGAAACTGAATTGGGGGTTTTTAACTTCTTTTTTTGTTTTATTTGCCTTAGGAGAATAATCCTATTGGAAATATTAACACGCCAGGATGAATCCGTATCAAGTAACTTCGATAAGTACCAGTGCGGAACGATGCCTATTTGTGAGTGATTCAAAGTTGGAAATCAAAGTGTATGAATGTGTTTAATGATGTATGGGCGGGATGACCAGTGAAACCACTGATGAGCCCACGCTGGTTACCCAGGGCGAAACATCGTTTAATCATTTCTCTTTTCGATTTGGTCCTTTGTGTGTTCCTTGTGGGATGCTCATTCAAGTTTGAATTTTCGTTATTTCCATCCAAGATCTTTTGTTTTTTTATGGCAAAACGTGCCTCGACAAATCAGTAACAATTTTGCCCTGGTTGTCAGTTTGTCGGGATTAAATGTCCTAATCTTGATTTCAATAATTGTTTCTATAAGATAAAACAAAACATTATGTTAAATAATGTATTTTATTTACGCCTCCTATTGCAATATTACGTAATTAGAGAAAATAAAATAAGGGATCATTATGGAAACTCAGCAACCACGGTCTAAATTTCTGGAATTTCAGCCTGGATGTGTGATTTTTCTAATGTTTTTTATGCGGTTTCTAGTTTATTTTAAACTTCTTTGCACCACACACACTTTTAAAAAGACGAAAATAAGACGCACTAATGTGATTTTCACACTATTGTGGGATAACTGAACGCGCCCCAAAGAGTTCCCAAAGCTCACACTTTAAGTTTCAGCCTGTGGCGCTTCCACATTTAAATCGGTAGGTAAGTAACCTAAAAAACGAAAAATACATTAAGAAAACTTGTCTGTCTTTATACGCGTCCTGGCTGAGTGCTTGTCTCTTGCCTTGTAATATAAATAGCTTTATCTCCGTCTAAGTGTGATACCGCATGTATTTTAAATTACGGCAATTTAGTTTGTCACGTTTTATGGAGTTACTTTTGTTTAACGATAGCTTCTTTTTTATGTTTGCTTCGACGGCGGGAGCTAATTTTTTAACGTCTACAAAATTTAGTTTTGTCTTTTTTCTTGTTGAATTTTTGATGAACTTAACCAATACCATTTTCGAAAGTTCAGGACAATGAATCAAACAACGCGGTATAACTAAGGACACTAATCCTAGAGCAAGCTCTAAAGGAAGCGAAGCCTGACATTTATTTTGACACTTGCGTTGTCATTTTTGATTTGTTTGCCTCGCTTTTCTCATCGGCGGCTCGTTATTATTGTAAATAGTTTTTTATCAAACGATTTAATTTTATTGTTTATTCCTGTTTTGTGCCAGGCTGCAAAAAATAGTCCTGCGACGGAGTTCAGCTCTTTCAAGTACCTATTAAAGGTAAGTTATAATGAGTGAAGAAGTATTTTTATTAGGAAAATCAAACAGCAATAGAAGGAGAGCTTGGCTGGAAGCCTTCGGACAAGACTTTAAGCAGCACGAAAATTTAAGGATTTGTGAGGCAAGTTTTATAACAGTACCTATTTTTGCCCCGACGATAGTGCTTAATAAAGTTGAAGTATAAATTCGATTCCTTGTGTATTTGCGTGCCTGGTGGGTGAACTTTTGTGTCCCATTTTATATCCGAAATTAGTAAAAAAATTATTACGGCGTTGTGAAAGTTGATCTTTAGCCGAGTTTAGCTATTCATCATTTTTTAAAGATATAGGTATATAGTTATTTAGTTTATGGTAATAATTTAAGTACTTCTTTTGTGACAAGTATTCGCCTGTATATATGTTACCGTAAAACCCCGATTTCAGTTACAACCTGGTTTTCCTAGGAAAAACTAGTTTAGATTAGGTCAGTTGGATTAGGTCAGATTAAAATCTAATCTAAACTTATATAATTTAGTATAATTTAATCTAATATAAAGTTAACAGTTATAACTAGTTTTTACTAGGAAAATCCGGGTTTTAACGGTAACATATGATTAGTTTAGATAACTTTAATCAGTTTTCTGTAATTATTACGGAATAATTTTTTTTTACGTATAAGTATAAATATAATAGTCAAAAGAAAGAAAAAAACTGTTTTAATTCTTACTTGAAATACATATCATCATCATACACCATCATTATGACAACGTATGGTACGGTAGTTCGTCAAAAATTTAGTTGCTATTTGGGTCCTAAAACACCTACATCTACAAAAAAAAAGAATTTTCTGTCGGTCTGCACACATGCTAGAGAAGGCATTATATATTATGATTTCAACCAAAATTTGTTACCAAAGCGTTTTTTTGGCCACCCACCAAGTAAATGTTGGATAGAATGATGGGGGTTTAGGAAGAGAAAAGTGTAAAATAATTGAAAAAATTGTAACTTTGAAATAAACATTTTTCTGCAGTTTGGTTCAAATTACTAAGAGCTTTAGTTTTTGAAATATTTAAAAGAGGTGTTAAAATATATTTTCTAAAAACATAATTTTTGAAGCAAAGAAGCAGATATCAATATACGTTTCCAGATTTTAGTTCCTGTGAATAGTACTTACCTGAAAATTTGGTTGTCCGCTTTTACAGAGGGTTACCCAACTTTTCGTATTGATAATTTATTCATAACTTTAGTAATTCTGAATGCCTGTCATTTTACTTCTTCATCAAAATACAGAGAACCCGGAAAAATCTGTTAGATTTATAATTTTTTTTATATTTTTTACTTTAGTAACTAGCGACTGTATGATAATGGACTAGTCGTGCTTTCGAGAAATACTTTCTTATCGTATTTATCATTCATTAAAATATTTAAAATAAGAACGTGCCGCCCATAACAAAAGCGAGGCAAACAAATCAAAAATAACAACTAAAACTTGTAAAGTAATGTCACGCTTCGCTTCTTTTAGAGCTTGCTCTAGGATTAGTTTAGAGCTTGCTCTAGGATTAGTTTAGAGCTTGCTCTAGGATTAGTTTAGAGCTTGCTCTAGGATTAGTGTCCTTAGTATAACACCACAGGAAAGTTTTGTTAAGATTTTCCTAGGGATCACTAGAGGCCCTCTATACATTTGACAGTTATTGTTTTACCAGAGGTGGGCAACTCATATTGCCCTCTCTTCCTATTTTTTTTCATATTTGCATGTAAAATGGATTTTATGAAATGGACTGATGTTTTGTTGTCTCTTTTTATAATTTCCCCATACAGTTTCTGAAAGATTGATTTTTTTTTGGTTAGTAAAATATGTCAAGCCAATGCCAAGACAAAAAAAAACAAAAACAAACAGTGAATACACACGGTAGATATTAAAAATATAAATAATAGGTAAAATATAAAGACTCCTATTATGATGTATATTTTTGTTACTCTTTTTCTTACAACAACAAAGCACATGCTAAAAGCGTATGTTTGCATCTACTGCTTGTAGCTCACTTAACTCGCAAAATCGGCTATTTTTATTAATTTTCCAACTTGGTAAATGCATGTTTTCTTTTCACTTTTCCTGAGTTTCTTTCTCCGTTGGACAAAGTAACAATACAAAGGCACGTATTGTTACAGTTTTTGATACAGCAAAATTCCATTTTTAAACATGACGTTTCTTAATTAAACATCTGACAGTGACAAAGTTATTTATTTTCAGGGGTTGCCAACTATCATTGCCAACACACAATTTTAAACATTTCCCTAACAACTGTCAAATCCAGTTGCTCACCTCTGGTAAAACAATATCTGTCCAAAATCGTATACAGGGCCTCTAGGGGAGCCTATCTCACATCAACACCAATCTTAACTAAAAAGCCAGTTAACTCATTTTCGTTTTAGTACCCTTTGGCCTATGATCGGTGCCATATTGACACCAAACTGACAGAAAATCCATGTTTTACTTAAAGGGCACTGAGGCTGTAGGTATTAACTGGCTTTTTACTTGAGTACAGTGTTGCTCACATGCGTTGACGTAAGAATGCTAACTGCAAAAGAATGTTGAATCAAATTGCGATGAAAAGTTTGCAATTTGTTCGTAACTTAAACGTTTAAAAACCCAAATGGATTATTATAACCAAGGAAAAAAATATTAGAGGTATACTAGAAGTAAATGGCTAACTTTTACTAGGTCAGATCATCTTTTACCGAAATAAAATCAGTGCTGCGTTGTTATGTGTACAGAGTAAGTAACCTGACTGTTTCGCTCAGATTAGATAAGGGTCTTGGAGTTTTTTTCACCATCAAAAGACGTAAACTTAAACATTTTAGCCATATTGTAGGCAATGACAAATATAAACTTTAAAATTAATGATCGAAGAGAAAAGTAAAAGGAGAAGTATCCGGGTCCGATCGCCGCTTTTCAGAAAGGAAGTATCCAACCATCCAACCATCTAGCGAAGGTGTCAAACCTTTTTAGGAAGGAGAAATTTCGCACGGGATGCAATAAGCAAACCAAGTGTAGGGTAACAGCAATCCTGCTGTAAAAGATAAATCACTTAATAAGGTCATTTAATTTTAGATATTTTTTATATATTTTAAATAACCGTTAATCATTAAAGTTTCAATATATTTGGTTAAAAAATCCAAATATTCCAACTGATACCCCGTTTATCCAACGTGTATCCTCCAAACAATTTTCCTAAAAGCTATTCTATGTGAGGATTTGGATTTTAAAAACCAGAAAATCCGATTGGATCAATTGCAAAACCGTAATACATTTTTTTTTAAATGAAATCCATTTGAAATATTGCTTATTCATGATCTCCAGCCGAGATTACATTTACAGAAACAATAAAAGGTTTCGACATTTTAGCATAATAAGACCGCATTTTTTATTAATTAGTATGCGACTAAGACAGTGGAGTACCAAAGAAGAGGGCAAAGTGTTCGGATATCCCGTATTTTAAAATTTATTTTCTTTTGGAGAAGTTCTTGATATTAAGGTTCTCTAGTGGTAGCTTTTAATTTTTTTTTCGTTATTTCAGAGCAATTTTGGCAATATTGATGTAAATATGACAAATTTACAACTGGCATCGAAAACAAAAAAAGACAACCCTATTTCTAAGCTTCTTTCATCCATAGGGTTATCTAAAGTTTTGGTTTTTTATTTTCCGTTGATAACTAACAGAAACGATTTCTTATTTTGCATAAAGATCAATATTTTAGTAAAAGATAGTTTGAATAATCATCTTGTGCATTTAAAAATATTTTTTTTCTCCACTTAATTTCTGCGATTTTTTGTCTAAAGTGTGGCATCTATCCGAACTTTACCCTAATTTTAAAAAAAATGTTGTCTAAATTTAGTACCACAATAATCCTTGCAAGTGCAATTTTGCGTGATGAAATTTGAACCAGCAAGAAGGGGAGTACCCTTTTCACTAAATAACACTCGTGCTCAGAAAAGGAGAGGGCAGATGGAGAGGGCATCCAATTCGAAGAATTTGCAAAACTACTTTATTGCTATTCCCAAAAATTCCCATTAACCATAACCTTCCCTTTTTAGTCCACCATATCAGTATGGGGGACTATTAAAATCGTGAAATTTTGAGTTTTCCAAATTTTATCAAAAATAAGTTACTAAGGTTCCAAAACACCTTAATCGATAAAAACAAAAAGTTGTCTGTCGGTCTGTTGTCTGTCTGTAAACACGGTAACTCAACAACGCCTAAATCGATTTTAAGGAAATTCGGTACAAAAATTCTTTATCGCTTGACCATGAACTGATTAGTTATTGGGTAGCGTGGTAGGGGGTTGAAGGCAGGAAAGGAGGAAAAAATATTTAAAAAAATTGTAACCTTGGAACAAAAGCAAGTAGCGATATACGGTTTTCAGATTTACGTTTTCATGCATATGGACTACAAATTTTCTTATTAAGTCCAAATTCGTGGAGCTTTACTTTCCGAGTTATTTGAAAAAAATTTGAAATATATTTAAAAAAATCATAACTTTAGAAGTAAAGCAGCTATTGATATGCAGTTTTCAGATTTTGGTTTTCGTAAATATTACCGAAAAATTTTGTTATAATGTTCAAATCTTTCAAAGCTACAGTTTTCGAGATAGTTTTATTTCCTTTCAACATAAAATAATTGATTGTATGGCGGACTATCCGTGCTTTCTAGTACCAATTTTTTTCTTTTGGCTACGCCATTGCAGTTCGAGACATTTACCAACTGCTAATTTCACATCTGTTTTGCTAGAGATTTGACATTCAACTAAATCATATTACTACAAATTAATGCTAAGTACAGACTTATTACTATTAAATTAAAAAACAATAAAACAATTCGAACGGTATTCACAATTAGTCCCTCCAAGTGAAAGAAAATTATTGTTATTATACTAGCTATTTTTTTTGCTATTTTTGACAGTTTTATTTACTAAATTAAACTTATTTAAAAGCGAGTTAAAATGTAGAAAAAAATTACAACCAGCTTTATGAGTCCCATTTCATTATTAATGTTGTTTTGTTATATACACGAACGAATTGACTTTATAGATCTCCTCATGTTCACAGGATTTCTGTGTCGTTCTGTAGAGTTCAAGTTTTCGGTCTTGTAACATAAATAGGTATTATGTTACTAGGCAACCGAAAAAGTGATCCTCGCAACAAAATTACAAAGTGAGCTCTACACAACTCTATGCGTATTTTTTTTTTAGTCGACTTGATGACATAACACCAAATAATAAGCAGGACATGTTTAAAAACAAGATTAACCTCAAACCATAAAAGTTACGTTGATAACGCCCTTTAGATTTTTGTAACTACAAATGACATAAAAATACTTTTTTGTAAATTGTAAAAGTGAACAAAATTTACAGCTGGCATGACCAACCTGACTGAAAAAGGGAGTGGGAGTCCAACAACTGCTTGGTAAGAAAGGAAAGATCTATTCTGTAAAGCGAAACTTTTTTGTTTGTGTCTATTTTACCTTGCTGTAAAAAATATCCCAATCAATCAATCAATAGCCCAGACTTGGAATGTGCAAAAATAAATATAAAATTAGTGCAAATGTTGACCTTGCATTATTGGCAAAAGGACAAGTATAATTGAGTCCGCAAGCGAAATGAAAGAAAAAAGGACATTTGAAAAAGATTACTGATAATAATTGTTAAATTAATGTAGTTAAAGGTGCATATCTTATGAAACGACCCTGATTAATGTCAGAACTACACCGAGTTAATGTTAATGTATTATTTGATACTACACGTTTAAATGTGAATGTGGTTATAATATGCATACAGGGTTCCTAAGATTTTCCTTAGGGATAGGATTTCAATAAATCAAACAGAAATGGCATAGAAAGTTCTGCGTGCACAAAAGAAGCAGGTATATTGAGCAATGGTGCCAGTTTGTTATTATCTCCGGACTGCTTTCATGAGAAAAAATTTTCTCCACTCTTTCATTGTGAGCATAAATCATAGTTGCAATAATAACCGTTGACAAGATGTCTGCAAATTCCGCTAGATGGCGGCCACACCATGAGATGATCGAGGAAAAACTGGGATTCAAAGGCTTTGCATTTTTATTTCCTTTCGAGTTGCTTCAGTTTCGTAAATTTTGTGTTTTTAAAATGCCGTATACTCGAGAAGAAAAGATTTTTATTATTAAAACTACATAAAAAGTGACAGTGCGGACGAGGTCATTGGGCTTTTTGTTTTTGCGTTTCCAGATCGACCGGTTCCTGTGGCTCAAACTGTCTACAACATTTATCATCGTTTTGAAAGGTACGGGTGCATAAATGGTTGTAGAAAGTGTTACCACGACGGCGAAATACCAGAACATCCCGTTCTTCCACACAGGGTGGAACGAGACGAAATGGTATGCGCTTCCGTTGAGGCACATGAACTATGTTCGACGAAACCAATTGCGGAGGCACTGGATATTCCCAACAGTACTTGCCAATGGATCCAAAAAAATACGGCTACAAGTCGTTTAAGATTGGGAAGTCGCAGGAATTGCAACCAGGTGATTATTTTCGCCGGTTAGAATATTGTGAGGTTATGAGGGATAAATGTGACAGGAGCGAAAATTTCCTATCAAAAGTTTTGTTTAGTGACGAGAAGACATTTGAACTTCATAGCTCTCACATTCCACAAAATAGCCGCTATTGGTCCCACGAAAATAAAGATCTGCACGCAAGTGTTAGAACGCAACATCCTCAAAAATTAAATGTTTGGAGCGGTATTGTCGGGGATCACATTATTGGACCCTTTTTCATTGAAGGGAATTTGAATAGCCAAAAATATGTTGATCTTCTCCAACACCAGGTTTTACTACGGTTGAGGGAACTCAACATAAATTTGGACGAATTGTGGTTTCAGCAAGATGGCTTCATCCCACAATTCACGCCAGGCTACAAATTACCTTCGTCAGGTATTTGGTGATAGAATTATTTCCACGTATGGAAATATCCGATGGCCTCCTCGATCACCAGATCTTGCGCCAAATGACTTTTTCCTATGGGGTTATTGGCACGACAAAATTTTCCAACACCCTCACTTACGGCCTACGACTATACAGGAGTTGAGGGCGAAAATTTGGGAGGCGGGCAACTCTACCACCCCTGAAATGTCGGCTGCTACGCGCCAAGAGTTTTACAATAGATTGGGATATTGTGAGGCTCAAGAAGGGGACAGATTTGAACATCTAATCTAATTAAAAATTAGATGTTTTCAGGTCCAAACCACAGCTTTTTCTTGCTTAAAGGAGACGGCAGGGTCCATTATTTATGTTACTGAGCGATAAACTCGTGAGGTTGTTAACATTAGAAAAAAATATCTTCGCTTTTAATTAAATTTCTTTCCATTCTGTTCTACTAGTGACATCTATCCGGAAACGGCCAAACCATGCAGCTAGCACTAGCAGCCAAAGAAATCAATAAACGGCGCTGTTTTTCCTGCAGAGCTTTTTGCTTGCGATATTATTGATTTTAAATAAAGCTGGCCCTACACTACATTTGATATTTTCGAGGTGTTTTATGACATGATCTCGAAACATGTAGCGAACCAATTCTTCAAAACTAGCGGGAGGGTAAAAGCGAAAAATGAGGGGCTGGCAATATTTGTAACACCCAAAAAGGTGTGAAAAGATTTATTTTGCTCTGTTTCTTTACAAAAAACGTTTTTTTTTTTACGAAAAACTTGAGCTCTGCCACTTTTTTTATTTTTGTCTTCAACTTTCTAGAAATTTTCGTCATACCGTACTTTTATTCGAAAAAATTTAGAAACAGAGACGGGATCAGTTTTCCTAAAGCGGGGGATCTTGGTTTCGAGTGAGAAGATAAAGGGCGCCGCAGGCAAAAATTTTTCAATTAAATTAGCCGAACGCAAAAAT
Source organism: Oxystoma pomonae (assembly GCA_963921995.1). Classification (NCBI taxonomy): domain Eukaryota; kingdom Metazoa; phylum Arthropoda; class Insecta; order Coleoptera; family Brentidae; genus Oxystoma; species Oxystoma pomonae. Next base: position 90,763,268 of record OY998169.1, read on the forward strand.
GTTAGAAAAACAAAGCACGAAATAAAAATGGCGCCGCTTAGAATTTTTTTTCAAAAATTACGTAATTTCGGGAACGCAAAGAAATAGGTCTAAAGAGTATAATTTTTAAGAAAAAAATATCAATATTCTCGCCCTCCTCCACTGGGACTACAGGGGGCGTGCACAAATTACGTAATGGTCATAGGGTGGAGGGGGGTTACAAAACGTTATGTAGGGGGGAGGGGGGTTTTCGACAGCGTTTGCATTTGTGTGAAACTAAGAAAATTTGGAATGAAAATAAGTGAAAAGTTTTTTTGTTTGGGGGGGGGGGGGTAGTGGTCTTGACATCGTTACGTAATATTAAAGGAGTGGCGTGCCAAACCGTTACAAAACATTACATAGGGAGGGAGTCAAAAATTGGTAAAATCACCGTTACGTAATTTGTGCACGGCCCCACATCTGACTGTTCCTCCTTTTTGATTTTGAATCAAAGTTCAAAACCCGGGTTCGACGTTCGAAGGCGTCAACCCGTCCTATTTGCTTGATAAAGTTTCTACGGAAATATCTCAGTCGATTTCTCCGGTCGTGTATGAACGCTTTAGGTTAGGCATTTGCATGTATCTCAGTCCCCAGCCTGTAAACAGTGCGTAAGGACAATGGTTACAAAATGAAAAGCCGAAAAATATTTTTTTTTACGATATCTTTTATCAGTTTGGTATTAAAGTCGAGCAAAAACAATTTTTATTCCAGTCCTAAAGGTATGAAAATGGAAAACATTAGAAAAAAACAACCTGGAATGGATTTACTACGTGTAGTTGTAGTGACAACATCGCCCCATGCCCATCCTTTTCTGTCTAATGTGCTTTTCCGTTTGTCTGCGTCTTATACACGGCTGCTTGGCCCCCTAAGGATTTGCTTAGGAACCCTGTATATGCAAAGTGCAGAACTCATAGGAATTATATAGTAAAAAAAGGTACAAATTTTATTTCCACATTAGCTATTCTCTTAGGTCTCTTCCTAGACACCGTCTGCAGCAGAATGCAATGAGCTGCACGAATCATAGAAAACTGGTGCCAACAGAACGGCCTCTCTGGTAATCCAAGAAAGACAGAGATGATCCTGTTCACCAAAAAGAGGAGATTCAATAAGAGGTACAAAGTCGACAAGGAGACAGCTGCAAAGTCGACTCATTAAATGGCCTAACGATGCACTGGCAGAATCCTGGTAGAGCGAAATAGGATGCAGACAGTCCAAAGAATTCATCGACGGACCGGACGCGGCCAGACTCAAATGGCTCCTGGAAACACGAGAAGATATTGGACTACTGATAGGAATACTGACCGGCCACAACCGACTCAGTACGCATCTGACTCGCATCGGGATCGGGAATGACTCTATCTGCCAGGCCTGTGGGAGGGCGGAGGAGACATCCCAGCACCTCGTTGCGGAGTGCGATGCATCCCTAAGGATGGGGCATCAAGTACTCGGACAACCGAACCTGGATGCACAGGACCTACGAGCTCTCAAGTGGGCGAAAGTACTGGACTTCGTGTAGAGAACAGGAAGGCCCGGAGAGCCCACTACCGTACAAGCGGTATAGGTGGTGGATTAGGGAGCTGGGGTGGAGTAAGGTAAAAAGGGACCGATTGGACCTACTTGCCAGGTCCTGGGCCGCCCCGTAGTTGCTACTACTACTACTACTACTACTATTCTTTTACTTATTTTTAGTCCAGCATTGGAATGCTGCTTTTGAAGGATTCTGAAAAATTAAACCTTACCTCTTTAAGTTCCGATTGCCGGCCGCCGTAGCGCAGTGGCCAGCGTATCTACCTGCCGCACGGAAGGTTCCGGCTTCGAATCCCGGCTAGGTGGATGGATATTTTGTGCTTGTCCTTAACTTTGCATAAACTTGGCTAACACTGGGCATTGATCCTATAATGGAGGGAAAATCCCAGAAAAAAAAATATTTCTTTAGTACTGATTTACTCATATAACTATGAGATACTATAATGGCCTAAGTATGCCCAAGCCACTACTACTACTGTGAAGATCTTCGGATAGAACTGTAAACTGCTGATTAAAAGCGTCTCCTGAATGCAGTCGTGACGCCGTTGGAGCCTTAATTTGTGTCACACAATTACAACAACCAAGAAACCAATTAATTTCTCGGTTATTTAGGGCTCAAAATACATTATTTCGGTAGCAAATGCAGCGTTAAATTAATTTCTCGTTCTTTATTGCACACGCCCACGTAATATTTATTATTATTAACGACCATAACTTTAACTCTATTTGCAATTTTTGAGTTTTATTCTGATATTTATATTAATTTTAAAACTTCGCACCCAAGATTCTCGTCTGTAGAGTCTGATTTTAGAAAAATCCTCAGATATCTCGACTTTTTATTCAAAGGGGACACATTTTTCCTATCCCGAAATTTTTGTTACACGCACCCCCTTTGAGGGATAAACTTTATCCCTATATTTGTAGTAAGAAAAGTCCGCGAGTGAGACCTTGTTTTAAAGGTCTTTCGAATGTCTTTACAATCGCGTAAAAATTTTGAAAATGCATCGCTTCGTTTTTGAGATATTCAATTTTACATTTGCATGGATCAATGCAAAAATAGTTTTTTTTTAAAGTAATTTTTTCAATTTTTGAGAAACCGTCGACTTTGTTTTTGTTAAAGATACATTTTATCATTTTTTATTTCACCATACCAATCAAGGACTATTAAAATCGTGAAATTTTGACTTTTTTAAATTTTATCAAAAATGAGTTACTAAGGTTCCAATATATCTTAATCGACTGTATACACGATAACTCAAAAATGCCTTAAACGATTTTAACGAAATTTGGAACAAAAATCGTCTATTGGCTGACCATGAACTGATTAACTTTTGGATAGGGTGATGGGCGGTTGAAGAGGGAAAAGGGGGATAAAATATTTTAAAAAATTGTAACTTTGGATCAAAAGCAAGTAGCGATATACGGTTTTCAGAATATGGACTATAAATTTTGGCATAAGTCCAAATTCGTGGGGGTCTTAGTTTCCGAGTTTTTTCGTTTTCGTAAATATTACCCAAAAAATTTGCTATAAGGTTCAAATCTTTCAAAAGCTACAGTTTTCGAGATATTTTCATTCCCTTTTAACATAAAATAGTTAATTGTATGGTGGACTATCCGTGCTTTCTAGCACCAATTTTGAGAAATGAAAGTCACGAATAATGATTAATTAAATAATAAATAACCTTTTCTGTACTTTGTCTAATATTTCCTGATATTTCACATACTTAGGGTTCATGCTATGCTAAAGAATTAGTATTTTTTTGTTTTAAAAAACTTTTTGTTCGAAACATAAACAGTTTCCATTGTGAACGGAAAACCACTTATAATAATTTATGACGACATTAGGCCTAAATCATTTTTTTTTCCTGGGTCATATTTTTTGTTTTAACGCTCAACAGAACTTACCCTCTTCTGATGGCTGAAAAAAGTTTTGAAAAATACGTAGGGTTAAACGCGTAAGTGGAGCTTTACTTTTTTCAACTTTTCATAACAATGGCTAAATCAGGTGTAAAGAATGCTCAAAGCACTAAACTACACTTTTTTTAATTTCTGTTTATTTTAAAATGACACACAAATTTCAGTTAGGTAACAAATATAAAATAAAAAAATACCCAACAAAATAAATTTGATGAAAATCGTGACAACGGCGCCAGATAATTTTGTTTGGTATCCTCATTTGTTGGTCATTCTCGTAGACGAATTACCGAAAGAAACCCAGTGTTTATTTACATACAAGCACAAAACTAAATCAAACCAGCTATAAGTTTAATCACTGCCTTCTTTAATTAATTGCAAGGCGGCAGTGGTTTAATATTAGCCTATCCTTTTAAATGCCATTGGAGTGAAAGAGATGGAGACATGTGTAGCTTTTGTCTATTGTTTTCGCTTGTAACCGAGGAAGAGCGGCACGGCCCGAGAACTTTTTGTTGTCATCACGGTTGTTGTACTGTTAGTTTTCAAAATTTTGGATGGTTTAAACAAAATCGAGCAATCTTTGAAGTTTTTTTTTGTCAAGAAACGTTTCTAGCGTATTTTTATATGTATTCGACGATTTTTCCTGGAATAAGTACAATCAAAGTAAAGTTTTTGATGACATTATTTATTTTTGTTTACTGTCAACCCGAGAAAGGCAAACACTGCCAAATAAGAATAAAACCAAAATATCTCCCATCTTTTGGTGAATATGTCAATGGTTACATGTAACCAGACATAAGTTAAAAAAAATAGGGTAGATAGCCTGGTCAAAGAAAGACTATTTGTGCATATCAATGTCGAAATACCACCTTAAACAGAATTTATGTTACTAGAGCAGAAACCCTGCTTTAAACACTGAGCTTGTGTATCTGGCCACGCACATAAAGAACAATTTGACTTAGTCTATCTCTCTTATCTTAGTCAAAAAATTTAAATAAATAAATATTTTTTCCTGGTATGGTTCAGTTAAGGATTAAACTTATGATCTGTCTAAAAGCGCCTGTTTACCACTCGATATAAAATATCGTAAGCCTACCTATTTCATTGACGATAAAAAAAAACGGGCCAAAAACAATTTGGCAGAGCTAGAAAAGGTAGAGGGTGATAAATCAGTGCGGCCGACAGTTGTATTTTATGTGCAAACTTCACTCCTTTTTCGACACCTGTCATTTCGAGGGTCATTTATCATCGACGTACGAGAAAACGTCGATGCATATTTAATGATCGCCTGTATTCACTGCAAAAAGTCCAGGGCAAAAAAGGTATGGTTCTTATCAGGAAAAATAGAACATATCGGAAATGGATATCCCAACCGACCAATCTAAAACATTAGGGGAAACGATGCGATTGAAAGTTTCATAGCCAAAAAGGCATAGCTGTTGGGGAAACGTTACTTTTTCTTTGCTTTGACACAAGGGGTTGACGACGGCTTTACACAATGGCGTATTTTACTGTTGTTTTCATGGCAATAAGTTTCTTACATTTTTTTTTAATTTTGAGGGATTTGCGCTAGTCAATGAGTTTAGAACGATTCGTTTGTTCTGACACAAAGGCAGGAATTTAAGCTACAAATTAACCTTTAGCATACTTCATCTGTTCTTTGCAGATAATACTTACTTTTTGTGGAATTTTTATACAATCCGCGAAGCAGGAAAACTCTAGAAATTGAAATGGAGCAATTTATTAAATATTTTAGAGAAAAGACTTAAAAAAGGGCCAAAAAATTCCAACTTTAAGGCCCCAAAAAATATCGGAAACGAGAAAACGGAATCTGTTGAAATTTGGCGGGAATATTTATTTTTGAATTCCTCACAACCGTATCCATACTGTTTTTTTGCTCTACTCTCTCCTATTCGAAATAAAATAATTGGATTGGATTTTTATATTTTTTGAAAAAAATACATCAAATTTTGAAAACTCCTGGATACGGTTGTAGATTTTTATAAATCATATTATCTGATAACAAAAGTTATGGTTTTTTTCATTTTAAGCAATCACGGCAAACACGGTGCCCTCGGGCATTCGTCGGTCCGATGTCGATTTACGACATCGTACCAGCAGTATTTTTTGTCCGCTTTGCGATGTAGGCCCAATGTATGTTTGCCGATGCAGCGTTAGACTGTGGCTCGTTGTCGGACCAATGGTAAATTTTACTTTTTGCTTTAAGGTCCGATATGATTTAACCACATGGTATCGACCATCCGCCCATAACTGCTTAGTTTGGTCGGTCTAACGTAGGAAAACTGGTCTCGGCTCGACATCGGTAAACTATTCAAGTCCGACATTGGTTTCCTAAAGCGGTACAACGTCGGCGATTGACGGAGGTCCATCGGTGGTAGCTTAAAGCGGCCCAACATTGGCAAACTACAAATTTTTGATAATGCGGGTGCTTAACCAGTCGGGCTGGTGATTCTTGTAGAGAACTACCACCATCTTGTCAAGTCCGCATTCAAGTTTTGAAATATCTTTGCTAATTATATATATAATATTATCTTCCACTGTACAGGGAACATAGTGAAATTAGAGTCATCTCTACATACTAGGAAGAAACTATTAAGAAGTTTAAAAATTTTAAGGTGACCATCGTGGGTCCTAAAGTAGATAAAGTGGTCGTCGGCATAAAGTCGACTATAGTAAATCGGGCCATCGTCAGTTGCCGATTCTCAACCGATTAAAGAAAGTTCCTATCGGACCATCATCGGCCCTAACGCAGATAAAGTTTGCGTTGCCACAATGTCGACTATAGTAAAGATTAAACAAAGTTCCAATCGGACCGTCGTCAGCCCTAAAGCAAATAAAGTAGGCTTCGGCATAAATCGGGCTATCGTCAGTTGCCGATTTTCGTGGTGTCGACATAAAGTAGACTGTAGTAATGGGAACCTCCGTCGGTTGCCGATTATTGACCGAAAAATGAAAATCGCAATCTGACCAACAAGGGCCATCACGTGATTAATGGCTCACTTTGACAATTTGTTATAGATAGATAGATCATAGCAATATTTATCAGAAAATTTAAGAACGATCCCGAAATTCATGGAAATAACGGACTTTTGATCACATACATATTTAAATACAGGGGGCCAAGCAGCCGTGTATAAGACGCAGACAAACGGAAAAGCACATTAGGCAGAAAAGGATGGGCATGGGGCGATGTTGTCACTACATCTTACACGTAGTAAATCCATTCCAGGTTGTTGTTTTCTAATGTTTTAGGCATATTCTTATATATCGGCTAATCAATCATACTGGTTTATTTTAATTGCGAAGAAATTAGGGCCCTTTTTCGAAGTGACGAAAAGCGCTTACTTTTAGCATTGCATGGACAAACTATATAAAATAATTTACATTTAGAAAAGTTATAGTACCGTATCAGCCGTTGTTGTGGCCAAAAAGACTTAAACAGAGATAGGTAGATATTTTTGGGGGCGTGTGAAAGAGATGGCATGAACACACCAACGTTAAGCATGGGAGTTATTTCGTGGAAAAGCATACAGTCGATCTTTGCAATAAAATAAAATGAACAAGCTATTGTATATACGTATGTCCCCATACCCTTACCAACCGATAGTAATAATAATAATGTTAGGCCAACCATTAATGCAACTTTCGTTAACAAATACAAATTTCTCATATCAAAGAACCTATAAAACGATATTAAAACTCATTCATTTTCGTGAAGGAAATAAAAATAGATATTTTTTCAATAATATATATCCATTTTTTCTGTACCCAATGGCTTTAAAAAATGTGTCAAATGTCATTTTAAGTAGTTTTTGATAAAAGCTTCAAACCCTTCGTATTCGAAAACCTATACATTGATATCAAATACCATCAATTTGTCTCCACACAAAAAATAAAAAAATCAAATTTAGTCATTGACCGCTTTTTTGGATTTGGCGCTAAATATCTCAATACGCTTAACATTTTCGAGATGTCATCCGACGGATTCATAATCTGTCTCACTTTCATATGACACCATAGAACCTACTATGGTTAGAAAATCCGGGCTCGATTAAAAATTAATTAATAATTGTTTATCTCTACATTAGAAAATCCAAAGTTGCCGTTTTGTAATGCATTACATACTTCATATTTTATAGCATTGTATTTTTTAGTGGCGTAGGTAGGGCGGAGCTCAAGCCTGCCCCCCAGAGCCAGTGAATATATAGGTACTCCTAAAGTTTTAACTTTCCTAAAAAAATAATAATAAAATGGTTATCTGAGACTATGTTACTCAAGCCCCCTCCCCCCTAGACAATCTCTGCGGAAGCCACTGTATTTTCGACATTCTTAAAATTACCCATAGTACTAATCATATCAAAGGCACAGATCAAATTATACAGCTCAATTGTCTAGCACTTATGTCATGAATTCTTCCTGCTAATTTGGTAATTTTTGGGTCATATCTTGGAAACTACGTGAAAACAATTAACAACAATTAAACTTATTTTTCACTCACTTTAAACCCGTTGAATTTTTCATAATAGTGGGTTTTTTTACACCAATTAGTTTAAAAAAAAAACTCATTTGTTTCATTTTTTCCATCAAAAAATGTGCTTTTTATATATTTCAGTGCCCAAACGTAATTTTTTAAACTAAACGTATAAGAGCTTTTTTATGTAGAAAGAAAATATCAATCGAACAAAAAAAGATTTATTGTCCTAGCGTTTATAGTATAGGAGATAGTGGCGTTTATGATGTTTTTACAAGACGAGTTTAAAATGGCCGTCAATTACTTGTCAAAGTGAACTCAGGCGGCACCCCCATTTTTTTCTGTTTATCATAATTGCCTAAATAATGTAAAGAATAAAAACGAAATTTATTGCAATCGTTGTTCCCTAGGTGTCGTTCTAAAGATCACGAAAAAATGGTCCTTCGACTTTTTTGGATGACATATTTCAATTGTTATTTGTTATTTTGCGGTTAAAGGGGCTAGTTGTAGCTTAAATATGAAGAAAAAATTTTCAAGTAGGACTTACAGATTTTTAAATAAAGCCATTTAAAATTTTAATGTTTACAGTGTTGCCATATTGTAGTGCTACACTTTATAGGGGGTAATTTTGTATTTTTGGTATCCCTAAACATACCTCTACCTATGGTGAAAATTTTAAAGTGTTAGCCCATTTTTTTGTGAGGTCCTATATTTTATTTGTTAATTTTGTCATGTCATTGTCAATGTTTGTCTAAACTGAAATTTTTTTTTAAATGTGCCAAATTCGATGTAGGTATTATGAAGACCCAATTTATAGTTTGCTGTGCTCTGGTCGTTTTGGCTGTAACTCGACATGTATCGACAGAATCTTCCATGAACTGTTATTTCTGTTATCATTGTAAGAACGACAAAGAATATGGCTATCTGTATCGAATTGGGTTCAGCAGATTCAAATGGTGTAGTAAATCATACTAAGACTTGTCTAAGACCAACAGATCTCCGAGATGATTTTTGTGGTTTAGTGAGGATAGAGGCTGGAAGATATGGCCTAACAATAAAATATTGTAAGGTGTGCCGCACTAACTTATGCAATAACCGTGAAATTCGCAAGAACGGCCCTGCTGCAGACGGTAGTATATGCTTCTATTAAAGTTCTTATTGGATTATCTGTTTCAGTTTCATTTTTCAAACTTGGTATTATTATATATAAACAATTATATGTAAATTTAAACAATATACGAAGACATGACACAATCGAGGTCTCCATCTTTTGCTTATATTTCTGGCAGATTTAAGGACCAGCTCATACACTCCATTCCAAATTGCTGCGGGCCATTTTTTTGACACTGATTTTGACAGTTTCATTTAGCTTCTGTGCTTAATTGTCAGCCGCCATATTGAAATTGGTCCGGATAATTTGGAACGGGGTGTAGTTATACGATCTAGAAAAATAGTTGCAGCACGCATGTTGGCCGGAACAGTAAAGTGTGATCTGTACCAGAATCCTTTAACTACGCATTTTTTTCTCAAATTCATAATTCAAGTTCATATTTATCATTTTCTAAAAATCAATTCTAATACCCAGAAGAAGACTAATACCCAAGTTTTCATAAATGTTCGATTACTTTTTTTTAATACTAATAATAAACTTTTTTGCCACTATTTGACTTATTTTTGAACTGCTTTCCTAGAACGCTTGAATTCTTTTATCATTTTTCTTTACATTTACTGCGGATGTTTTCCTTTCTCGACAGCATCCTTCCAGGATTGTATTAATTTGATATACAGTGAGTGCATACCGATGTAATCTGTGATAAAAACTAATTAGTATGTATGAGGTACCTACATATTTGGATTAAGACATTAATATATGTTTTCATGATTTTACGTGGGCGTAAGTGTTTTCTTTTAAACAACTGCATTATGGTGAGATTAGCTATGATTGTAGCAGGCGTTGTAATACACCTATTCTGCTGAAGTAAATGAGATAAGTTTAGGAAAATGTGTAAATTATATTATCTGTTATATCATTTGTATTAATTGATTTATTTACTTATTTTCAACACTGCAGCTTATTTGCTTGCTGTATCCCTTGATGCAGTGGGAACTAAAGATAAATAATAAAAAAACCTTTCATCAAACACGGTTCCCTCGGGCATTCGTCGGACCGATGTCGATTGCCGAATTTACCGACCAGTAGTATTTTTTGTCCGCTTTGCGATGTAGGCCCAATGTATGTTTGCCGACGCAGCGTTAGACTGTAGCCCGCCGTCGGACCAATGGTAAATTTTACTTTTTTCTGACATCGGCATACCGTCGGCGTGCGATTAAGGTCCGATATGGTTTAACCACATGTTACCGACCATCCGCCCATAAAGCTGCTTAATTTGGTCGGTCTAACGTAGGCAAGCTGATCTCGGCCAGTAAAATATGCAAATCCGACATTGGTTTCCTAAAGCGGTTCAACGTCGGCGATCGACGAAGGTCCGTCGGTGGTAGCTTAAAGCAGCCCGACAATCGCAAACCACAAAGGTCCGATAATGGGTGGATAATAATAATGCCCCACATCAGCCTCTCAAAGCGCCCCGACGTCGGTGATTGACGAAGGTCCGTCGGTGGTTGATTGCTGGTTTAAGTGGCAGAAAAGGTGATTCTTGTAGAGAAGTCAGTCAGTCGTGTCAAGTCCGCATTCTGGTTTTGAAATATCTACCATCTCTACATACCAGGACGAAACTATTAAGCAGTTTAAAAATTTTAAGGTGACGTAATAGGATCATCGTCAATTGCCGATTCTCGACCAATCAAACAAAGTTCCAATCGGACCATCGTTGGCCCTAAAGCAGATAAAGTGGTCGTCGGCATAAAGTTGACTATAGTAAATCGGGCCATCGTCAGTTGTCGATTCTCGACCGATTAAACAAAGTTCCAATTGGACCGTCGTCGGTCCTAAAGCAGATAAGGTTTGCGTTGGTATAATGTCTACTATAGTGAATCGGGCCATCGTCACTTGCCGATTCTCGTTCGATTAAACAAAGTTCCAATTGGACCGTCGTCGTCCCTAAAGCATATAAATTGGGCGTCGGCATAAAGTCGGTTCCAAGTTCCAATCGGACCATCGTTGGTGCTAAAGTGGTGTCTTAAACCCCAAACTTCCCCCCCCCTCGATGCGCAACTGCTTGATGTTATTTTTTACATGTTAGTTATAAGCAGTTATGGGTATAACTAAAAAACTTATATACATTTTGATGAGCGGATATTCAAATTAATTTGGATATTTTAATTTTTTAAACAAGTTTCCAATCGGACCATCATCGACCCCAAAGCAGATAAGGTTTACGTTGGCATAATGTCGGGAGCCATCGTCAGTTGCCGATTCTCGTCCGATTAAACAAAGTTCCAATTGGACCGTCGTCGGTCCTAAAGCAGATAAGGTTTGCGTTGGTATAATGTCTACTATAGTAAATCGGGCCATCGTCACTTGCCGATTCTCGTCCGATTAAACAAAGTTCCAATCGGACCGTCGTCGTCCCTAAAGCATATAAATTGGGCGTCGGCATAAAATCGGTTCCAAGTTCCAATCGGACCATCGTCGGTGCTAAAGTGGTGTCTTAAACCCCAAACTTCCCCCCCCTCGATGCGCCACTGCTTGATGTTATTTTTTACATGTTAGTTATAAGCAGTTATGGGTATAACAAAAAACTTATATACATTTTGATGAGCGGATATTCAAATTAATTTGGATATTTTAATTTTTTAAACAAGTTTCCAATCGGACCATCATCGTCCCCAAAGCACATAAGGTTTACGTTGGCATAATGTCGGGAGCCATCGTCAGTTGCCGATTCTCGTCCGATTAAACAAAGTTCCAATTGGACCGTCGTCGGTCCTAAAGCAGATAAGGTTTGCGTTGGTATAATGTCTACTATAGTAAATCGGGCCATCGTCACTTGCCGATTCTCGTTCGATTAAACAAAGTTCCAATCGGACCGTCGTCGTCCCTAAAGCATATAAATTGGGCGTCGGCATAAAGTCGGTTCCAAGTTCCAATCGGACCATCGTTGGTGCTAAAGTGGTGTCTTAAACCCCAAACTTCCCCCCCCCCTCGATGCGCAACTGCTTGATGTTATTTTTTACATGTTAGTTATAAGCAGTTATGGGTATAACTAAAAAACTTATATACATTTTGATGAGCGGATATTCAAATTAATTTGGATATTTTAATTTTTTAAACAAGTTTCCAATCGGACCATCATCGACCCCAAAGCAGATAAGGTTTACGTTGGCATAATGTCGGGAGCCATCGTCAGTTGCCGATTCTCGTCCGATTAAACAAAGTTCCAATTGGACCGTCGTCGGTCCTAAAGCAGATAAGGTTTGCGTTGGTATAATGTCTACTATAGTAAATCGGGCCATCGTCACTTGCCGATTCTCGTCCGATTAAACAAAGTTCCAATCGGACCGTCGTCGTCCCTAAAGCATATAAATTGGGCGTCGGCATAAAATCGGTTCCAAGTTCCAATCGGACCATCGTCGGTGCTAAAGTGGTGTCTTAAACCCCAAACTTCCCCCCCCTCGATGCGCCACTGCTTGATGTTATTTTTTACATGTTAGTTATAAGCAGTTATGGGTATAACAAAAAACTTATATACATTTTGATGAGCGGATATTCAAATTAATTTGGATATTTTAATTTTTTAAACAAGTTTCCAATCGGACCATCATCGTCCCCAAAGCACATAAGGTTTACGTTGGCATAATGTCGGGAGCCATCGTCAGTTGCCGATTCTCGTCCGATTAAACAAAGTTCCAATTGGACCGTCGTCGGTCCTAAAGCAGATAAGGTTTGCGTTGGTATAATGTCTACTATAGTGAATCGGGCCATCGTCACTTGCCGATTCTCGTTCGATTAAACAAAGTTCCAATTGGACCGTCGTCGTCCCTAAAGCATATAAATTGGGCGTCGGCATAAAGTCGGTTCTAAGTTCCAATCGGACCATCGTTGGTGCTAAAGTGGTGTCTTAAACCCCAAACTTCCCCCCCCCCCTCGATGCGCAACTGCTTGATGTTATTTTTTACATGTTAGTTATAAGCAGTTATGGGTATAACTAAAAAACTTATATACATTTTGATGAGCGGATATTCAAATTAATTTGGATATTTTAATTTTTTAGACAAGTTTCCAATCGGACCATCATCGTCCCCAAAGCACATAAGGTTTACGTTGGCATAATGTCGGGAGCCATCGTCAGTTGCCGATTCTCGTCCGATTAAACAAAGTTCCAATTGGACCGTCGTCGGTCCTAAAGCAGATAAGGTTTGCGTTGGTATAATGTCTACTATAGTGAATCGGGCCATCGTCACTTGCCGATTCTCGTTCGATTAAACAAAGTTCCAATTGGACCGTCGTCGTCCCTAAAGCATATAAATTGGGCGTCGGCATAAAGTCGGTTCCAAGTTCCAATCGGACCATCGTTGGTGCTAAAGTGGTGTCTTAAACCCCAAACTTCCCCCCCCCCTCGATGCGCAACTGCTTGATGTTATTTTTTACATGTTAGTTATAAGCAGTTATGGGTATAACTAAAAAACTTATATACATTTTGATGAGCGGATATTCAAATTAATTTGGATATTTTAATTTTTTAAACAAGTTTCCAATCGGACCATCATCGACCCCAAAGCAGATAAGGTTTACGTTGGCATAATGTCGGGAGCCATCGTCAGTTGCCGATTCTCGTCCGATTAAACAAAGTTCCAATTGGACCGTCATCGGTCCTAAAGCAGATAAGGTTTGCGTTGGTATAATGTCTACTATAGTAAATCGGGCCATCGTCACTTGCCGATTCTCGTCCGATTAAACAAAGTTCCAATCGGACCGTCGTCGTCCCTAAAGCATATAAATTGGGCGTCGGCATAAAATCGGTTCAAAGTTCCAATCGGACCATCGTCGGTGCTAAAGTGGTGTCTTAAACCCCAAACTTCCCCCCCTCGATGCGCCACTGCTTGATGTTATTTTTTACATGTTAGTTATAAGCAGTTATGGGTATAACTAAAAAACTTATATACATTTTGATGAGCGGATATTCAAATTAATTTGGATATTTTAATTCTTTATCCCAATTAGTAACCAATTTAAACGTTCCATTAACAAAATCTAAATTGTAAAAATAACTAAGGCTGCTGTGTGGTCCAGCCAAACAAAATCTAGATTTTTAATTAGTTTCTATTATTTAAAGCTTTTGGGCTATCTATTTAATAAAGTTTTTAAAATTTCTCGGACTTCTTGCATCCTATTAGTTGGTACTTAATTGAAGTAAAGAATTTTTTACTTAATTAACATTTATTTTAATTGCAATAAACAACTTTGATTTCGTGTTGTTAAGCGCTACTGGATTTTATAATAGTAAAATTAAATAACTATAATTAAAAATTAAAAAAATACAAATTGTTAACGATTTTCCTACCATTTATCTAAAATTACTGCATTTGATACGAATCAGCCTCGGGTACTCATTTTATATTCGTTTTGTATCTAGTTGAGCAGTGCCTTTCAGTAGGAAACAAACTTAACTGTTTCGCCAACTATGTTCAGTTTTAATACTAGACCCAGATTTTCTTAAACAGCCGCCTAATCACAGGAAATGAAATGCGTGTTGATCGGTCAGTGGTACTGTGCATGGCAAAAGCAATAATAAAATTAATATGGATTTTTTTTGCACATTCTTAGAATCTTTTGATCCATTTTTTTTTCGCAACTCTTGAACAAAACTCCGTCCAACCCACATTGATAATAGAGACATAAAGCTATTTGTAACTCATCGTGGTATACGTATCCCCATCTAGCGAGAACCAAGCACATTGATTGGTCAGAAACTTGTAGTACGTTCGAAAAGAGCAGATATATGCTAATTTAGGGTGTTTCTGAACGCAATAGGTGCTGAGATACGATACGTGTGCCGTAACGATACGTGATACCTAACGCATCTCAACACCTATCGCGTTCAAGAACACCTTATATTAGCATATATCTGCTCTTTTCGAACGTGGTACAAGTTTCTGACCAATTAATGTACTTGGTACTCGCTAGATGCGGATACGTATACCGTGATGAGTTCCAAATAGCTTTGTGTCTCTAATGTGTTTTGCTAGTCAACGTTTTTTTAGATGTGTTGGAGTTTTTAAATTTATCCCTACTTAAACTGTGAGCGGACCTTTATTTATGAGTTTTAAATAATAACAAAAGTTTCTTTATTTGGAATTCTAACTGGGTTTATAAAAATGCGTTTAAAACGATAGGACCGTAGAAGATCCAAGTCTAATGGCTGTCTGCACCATTTTCAGGTATTTTTGTAATTAGCACCAAAGGATTTTGCACTCAAATTAGCTAATTGCAATTTGGTGATCAGGGCTAGCAGAAAGGAGTTGGCAACGTCGCAAATTTCCTAGGTATTTATAGTTAAATAAATTATTTGGGGTCCATAGGAGGCATAAAACCTTAACGCCAATAACTGATTTATAGGGGTAACTAGATTGTTCCTGAAAAACGACAAAAAATGTGAGAACCTAAAATATAGTTTAGTACTGTTACCAAAGGGAAAGTGCCATGCCATAGAGCATTTTAGTAGGTGCGCGATACTACTACACTGTGGATTTAAAATAAAATGCGTATAATGTTAAGGTTAGATGTCGTTCTGGTAGAAATGTCTATAAATGTGACTATAAGATGACTAATAATGCCTTTAGGCTGCAAAATAAGATAACAAATAAGAACAACCAATAAAAAACCGTCTTTGTAATGACATCACATTTAGATTTTTATTTCTTATTTTATTTTAGTTACTGTATAAAGCCAGCATTAGCTAAGCTCAGTCAAGATTATCCAGGGCATGTAGTTATTTTATAGGACCCAGTAAAACCCGGTTTTGCGGAAATTACGTAAAATTTACATGACAGATTTACCTTGTTATGTAAATTTAAGGTCACTCATAGGACACAATAAGGTAAAATTAAAACTCTGCATAATGCCATGCGCAAAGCCCACCTAATTGTTACATAAATGTGATGTAAACAAAATGACATACATTTTACATAAATATTACATCCATGTTACGTCAGAGTTAAGTAAAAAATACGTATATTTTACATAACATGTTTACCTTGTTATGTAAATTTAAGGTCACATAGAGGTCACAATTATTTATAAATAAGGTAAAATTTGGGTCACATTAATGTCACCTAATTCTTACATAAATGTGATGTAAGTAAAATAGCATACCTTTTACATAAATATTACATCTATATTACGTGAGGGTTAAGTAAAAACTAAAAAATTTATTACGAAGGTCCGTCGGTGGTTGCTTGACACGGTCCGATATTGCCAAACTACAAAAGTAACCAGACGGGCTGGTTTAAGTGGCGGAGGCGGAAGAGGTGATTCTTATAGAGAAGTACCACCATCTTGTCAATACCTCAAAGTCCGCATTCTAATTTTGCATCCACTGTATAGGGAACATAGTGACATACTAGGAAGAAACTATTAAGAACTGGTAATTTATTTCATTTTCATAACATTTTTGTAAATTTATAACGTTATAGAACGTTTACCTCATTTAGACGATATAAATATTACATAAAATATTTTCCATCATAGTTATGTAAAATTTTGAATGTAAATGTCTAAATTGTTACATAATAGTTATGTAAATTTTATTACTTTAACTTAATGTAAATATTTTTTGTAACGTTTACGTAAATTAGATTACTTAACTATTACATATAATTTTTTATATAACAAGTATGTAATATTTTTTATGTAAATTTAAGGTCCCACTATTTACGTAATATTTATGTAAATTTTAAAAAATTATTTGTAAAGTCCTATTACTTACGTCAAATTACCATCGCTTATGATGACTTAAATTTACAGTCAAAGTTTTGACGTAATGTTTACATATTTTTTTTATTCAAATATTTTTATGTGGGATTTACGTAAATATGATGTAACATATTTTACATAAATATATAAACATTAAATTTATATAAATATTAGGTTAAAATCACAAGTGTGTTTACTGGGGAATAGGAAAAGTATAAATCATCGTCAAATAATAGGTCTTTCACCTCCAGATTATTATTATTTTTCGCACACTATTTTTTTTCTGTTTTTTTTTGACGAATATTTTTAAGCATAAGCCTCACTAATTAACTAGCCGCGGTCATCTGGACGTTAGTTCTAGACCATCGGGTGATTAAAGTTAATTGCGGATACGAGAAAAAAACGCTTGGTGCATAAAAAAAATATTATTTAATCACGGCTAAAGTCTTCATCAGAAAAATTGTACAATGGTGCATACCAGCATAAAACAGTTATAAGTTCAGTACTCCACCTATTAGACTGTCTAACGAACTGTCATGATCAGCTGACATCGGATTAACTGTGTAGGCCTAGGACAGACAGACCGTTGTCCCATAATCCATAACGTTAACAAAAACGTAAATTTTCCAAAAGAAACAAGCGATGCATTTAAAAAAATATAAGTACTTTTTTCGGCATGTTCCCAATAAACATTTTTCTGACTTCCGACCAAATTTGCACCAATCGCGACCTCACTTTAGGTAAAAAATATTGTAGTTCTTCATACGACCTCGAATTATCGTCGTGTTTTCGTTGGTATTTGAAAGTCTTCACCGGAGACGTCATCCGACAGTCACCAACTTAGAAGTGATTTCTAGTGAAATTTCCGGCGTTTCAGTATTGTTGGTAGTGACGTTTTCGAGTGGAAAGTAATTTTAAGTAAAAAATTCCGACGTCTAAACATCGTTGATGGCTTTCCTTGTTCATTTGGTCAATTTTTCTGAACAGATTCCTACCTCGGTTCAACGTCATACCGCAACCGCCAATTTCGTAAAAAAAAGTGACGAAAGTTGTCTGTTGGGAACCTAGGTTATGAATTTGGAAATTAAAAAAAAAACCGTCTTTTGAAAATATGCCTAAAAAGACCTACGGCATACTAACACACTTTATAGAAAAAGGAACAAACTACTTATGGATATAAAAAACACAGTGGTAAGTAAAGCTAAAGAGGTATTTGCCCAGTCTTGATTTACTTATTTTAAAGATAGTCATTTTTGGCGCCTACCTACTGTTGGTAATGTGTACGTGTCGTCAGCCAGCGTGTCTTATTGAGATAGATATTACATTAGGTTAAACAGATTTCAGGACTGGGTCAGCGCTCGATCTTGGATCTACTTCATTGTTTTCCAAGAAGTTGATCGATTATTATTGTTCTTGTGCAAGTATCTGAATTCTTACCTTAGATGTTTTTAGGCATTACTCAAAACGTTAGAGCCAAACGTCGTTCAGTGGGAGAATTTTAGTGGTTCAAAAGACTGAAGGTCGCAATTTTATCGGGCATTGGAATTCTAATCTGCAGACGTCGATAACACGTACTTTTGTGAGGTTCTGGTTAACCGACGCGGGCAAATTATGTGCATTAATTAACTACACCATTTTTTTGCCAAGCTGGCCGCCATTAAAAAAAGTTGCGCTTTTTTTAGATTTTAGCGGTTATTTATGATCAAATAACATATTTTTTGTAATTTTAATGCTAGTTTTTATGATATGCATTAAAATATGACTTAAAAACATAGTTTTAAAACTTCTTTTTTTTGCAAAAAAAAATAAAAACATCAAATTTGCCTTGTTTTTGAAGCCCACGCATTGTTTTACACCAAACCTTGCTACATTTATCAGTAAAATGCCCGTCGCATGGGAGTTTCGATGTGGAACATTCCTTAAAAGTCAATTATTATCAACGTTACTTTGTCAACTTGTCCAATTTTTCCCTACAATATTTCTAGTAAAAAAATTTGACGTCAGTTTTAATAAATTCTCTTGCTTTATGGTTGGTCGGCAGCCGACGTCGTTACGACCCAAATTCGTTTGCTCCATTTCGGTAGAAACTTGGGTCGTTATGTACGACATATGACGTCGACAGCCGACGTCGCGTCGGGTCACCTGAGGTGACGTCGCTGTCACGTCCAAATGTTTATTGGGTTTCCTTGGTGCATATGAGAAAAATGAGCTCATTTCAAAATATTCAATAATAAGATCGCAAATCGCTGTTACATAAGGCCGTGTCCGGTATCGAAGATGTTATCTATAATAGTATAAGTGGGTAAGAGGTAGAAATATCAGACATAACACAATATTTAACAGTTATTTACGAGCTTTCTCTTCAATATTTTCCAAAAACAGCATTTTTTCAAATGCACAAAAGATCAATATTTATAATGATATTTTTTTTTAAACTACAGCACTAGTGGTTTTCGAAAAATTCACATTTTCGTTAACGTTAAGGCTTATGGGAAAAAGTTCTCTTTGTTCTACGCATACACACCTTATTAGATGTCAGATTGCAAACCACGACCATTTTTTGTAATTTTGTCCCCCACCTAACTCGTGATTGATGACCTTAAGGCCAGACTAGTTACTCTTTAGATTTGAAAGAAGAAATCTAAAACTGTCAAATCTTTTTGCCCTGAAATCTTTACAAGACTGGTCGCGATTCTTCAGAAACGACAGAAAATCTCACCCGTCACAATTCTGGAAATTGCCGATTTTTACTTATTACCTCATATAAAATAAAAACACAGCGTCCTTAATATTTGCAGAACTATTTTTACTGCGGAGCTCATTAGATACTACGCATACCAGTAGACGTCAAAAAGTGTCGAAAATTCTCACCATGTAAAAGTAAAGACAGTCTATCTATGATTTTGTATGTTAAAAGTTTTAAAGGTTTGTTTACACACAAAAATAAGCTTAATAAAATACATTTTTTAATAAAAAAAGGGCGTTTTCACAAACTGCCTGAAAAAAAAATTGACATCTTTTTTATTTACTAAAACAGTAATAAGAAACTAAATTTTAAGGAATCCCAGCAAATAATTCCGGACAAAAAAGCATTTAGTGTAAATTTGTGTTTAAAAATCGTCAGATTTTGTGTGAGGGCGAGATTTTCTGACGGTTTGTCAAGAATCGCGACCATTACTGTGTCGAATATTCTCACCATGTAAAAAGGAAGACAGAATTTTTGTGACTTCTGAACAGTGACAGCGACATATTTAATGGCTATCTATGGTTTTGTATGTTAAAAGTTTTAAAGGTTTGTTTACACACAAAAATAAGCTTAATAAAATACATTTTTTAATAAAAAAGGGGGTTTTCACAAAAACTGCCTGAAAAAAAAATTGACATCTTTTTTATTTACTAAAACAGTAATAAAAAACTAAATTTTAACGAATCCCAGCAAATAATTCCGGACAAAAAAGCAGTTAGTGTAAATTTGTGTTTAAAAATCGTCAGATTTTGTGTGAGGGCGAGATTTTCTGACGGTTTGTCAAGAATCGCGACCATTACTGTGTCGAAAATTCTCACCATGTAAAAAGAAAGACAGAATTTTTGTGACTTCTGAACAGTGACAGCGACATATTCTATGGCTATCTATGGTTTTGTATGTTAAAAGTTTTAAAGGTTTGTTTACACACAAAAATAAGCTTAATAAAATACATTTTTTAATAAAAAAGGGGGTTTTCACAAAAACTGTCTGAAAAAAAAATTGACATCTTTTTTATTTACTAAAACAGTAATAAGAAACTAAATTTTAAGGAATCCCAGCAAATAATTCCGGACAAAAAAGCAGTTAGTGTAAACAAACCTTTAAAACTTTTAACAAACAGAACCATAGATAGCCATGGAATATGGAGTTTTTCTGACGGTTTGTCAAGAATCGCGACCATTACTGTGTCGAAAATTCTCACCATGTAAAAAGAAAGACAGAATTTTTGTGACTTCTGAACAGTGACAGCGACATATTCTATGGCTATCTATGGTTTTGTATGTTAAAAGTTTTAAAGGTTTGTTTACACACAAAAATAAGCTTAATAAAATACATTTTTTAATAAAAAAGGGGGTTTTCACAAAAACTGCCTGAAAAAAAAATTGACATCTTTTTTATTTACTAAAACAGTAATAAGAAACTAAATTTTAAGGAATCCCAGCAAATAATTCCGGACAAAAAAGCAATTAGTGTAAATTTGTGTTTAAAAATCGTCAGATTTTTTGTGAGGGCGAGATTTTCTGACGGTTTGTCAAGAGTCGCGACCATTACTGTGTCGAAAATTCTCACCATGTAAAAAGAAAGACAGAATTTTTGTGACTTCTGAACAGTGACAGCGACATATTCCATGGCTATCTATGGTTTTGTATGTTAAAAGTTTTAAAGGTTTGTTTACACACAAAAATAAGCTTAATAAAATATATTTTTTAATAAAAAAAGAGGGTTTTCACAAAAACTGCCTGAAAAAAAAAATTGACATCTTTTTATTTATTTAAACAGTAATAAGAAACTAAATTTTAAGGAATCCCAGCAAATAATTCCGGACAAAAAAGCAGATTTTTTGTGACGGTTTGTCAAGAATCGCGACCATTACTGTGTCGAAAATTCTCACCATGTAAAAAGAAAGACAGAATTTTTGTGACTTCTGAACAGTGACAGCGACATATTCCATGGCTATCTATGGTTTTGTATGTTAAAAGTTTTAAAATAAGCTTAGTTCACAGAAACTGCCTGGAAGAATTAAAATTGATATATGTTTTATTGAATGGAACTGTATTTAGAAACTAAATTTTAAGGAATATCAGCAAATAAGTTCTGACAAAAAAGCAGTTAGTATAAACTTGTGTTTAAAAATAAGGTCTAGATTTTCTGACGTTTTTTGAAGAATCGCGTCTAATGTAAAGGATGCAGGATTGTTCATTCTAATTATAAACAAAAATATACTTTTATAAAAAAAAGCTTTGCTGCTGCCATATTTCTTGAAATTTTCAATTAAATGAGGTTTAGAACTGCGTGCCGTGTTGCTAAAACCTAATTCTTCATGTCGTAACTAGGGCCTTAGGAGGCAATATTTTGTACAAAATTTTTGAAATAAACACCAGCTTAATGTTTGCCTGCCTATCGAACATCATAACAGCATTTTGCTCCGCTATCACATACCAATCTGGCTGTAAAAGCATTGCCGAAAATTGCTACTGCAGCGATTTTTATCCATCGATGTCATAGTATGAAAACAAATAACTTTAATGAGTTTTCCTCGGGGACAGCGACCGTATTTTTCTCAATTTGCTGCGACAGACAAACCCAACGTGAGTTGATGCCGCAACAATAGTATTTTCCTCGGATTATTCTGATTTAGATATTCCACTGCAATTCTTTGCTTCGACAACGTTAATGATAGCCTATGGTTTATCCAAACAGGAATTTATCAGACCGTATTTAATAAAAATTTTCATCGTAAGAACGATTTACCATAAAAACTACAATTTGTTAATCCAATTTTTTATCCTTCAAACCCAGTCAATCACAAATTCGAAATGTATAAGACTCGTTTTTAATCGAACCATTGGTCAGCAAACTCATTCAATATCAAACTCGTAATTAGTAAAATCCATTTTTAATGAAACCCGGGATTTGTCAAACCATTATTTTTCAAAATCGGAATTCATAAAACCCGTTGTTTCAGAAAATGTTTGCTAAACACACCTGCGTGTACGTTTCCGGTTTATGTATTATTGGCGAATGCGCATTTAATTTAGCAAAAATTTTCTGATATACAACGGGTTTTACGAATTTCGGTTTTGAAAGATAATGGTTTGACAAATTCCGGGTTTTATTAAAAATGGGTTTTACAAATTACGAAGTTGATATTGAATGAGTTTGATGAATAATGGTTCGATTAAAAACGGGTCTTATAAATTTTGAATTTGTTATTGAATGGGTTTGAAGAAATAAGTTTCGGATCAAAACTAGGTATAACGAATTGCAGTTTCTATAGTGAATGATTTTATGATTGAACTTTGTTTTATTTAACGGCGTTAATGTGCCTCTAACGTAAAATGTTCATAAGAAATTCTAATTATTCTTACCCAAAAATTAAGCAAATAATCTGTTTAATTAAATTTTAATTAAAATGACCCACAGTGTAAAATTATCATAGAAACTATCGTTGTGTCGTCCACAGCCGCCCTTGATTCATAGTATAAAAATGGCGCGCTCTCAGTGGATATTGTGAGTTTATTTTTTTAGGATTTTTTGATAAAGGTAAAAAAAGACTGTTTAAAACTACTATTTTACTGTTGAAGCTATTTTTTTTGGGTTTTTGCCCATTAATTTAAGGACTTTTTTTTTAAAATATGTTAAAAACCACTGCGTAAATTCCTACAGATTTTTTTTTGTTTGTCAGTAATTTTTAAATAAGATAAAAAATATTTTGCCTACACACACACAAATCCTAGCTAGAATAAAGTACTTATCTGACGTTTCGGCAGAAACTGCCGTTTCTAAAATATTATTCTTTTCAGTACTTTTTAGATTCTTTTTTAAAAATTTCTGTCATACAAGTGACTGACTTTGACTGATGTATATTTCAAATATTAACTTGACAGTTTGGTGTGTCGATAGTAGCCAACAAGAAATTGGGTGAGTTTAATAAAATTAAAATTATATTTGTTTGAGTGTTTTCGATTTTAGATTACATTATAAAAATACAAATTTTAAAGTGAAATTAAAAACAAAATTTAATATTTTGTTTTTAGTTTTAAAATATCAAGTGTAAAGATTTCTTTTGACTGACTTTAAGAAAGAATACATTAGAAACCCAAAGAACATCAATGCGATTTTTAAATTTATTTAAAAAAAAACTTTTTGAAAATCTTTTTTTTTAAATTGGAAGCCAAACTGTATTTATATCAACTGCATCTTCATTTAGATAGATGCAAGCTGCTTCTTTGATTTTTCGTTTAATTTGGTCTGGTTCTTTTTGTAATATACTGGTTTTTCCCCACATTATTCTGTGATCATTTTCAGAAGAATGTTGGCAAATTTTAGATCTCTCCCAATCTCCCCTCCTGAGATACCCCTTATGGTCATTTATTCTAACTTCAAGAGGCCTTGAAGATTCTCCAATATAAAATGTACCACACTCGCAAGGAATTTTATAAACGATATTTTTCGAGTTTTGTTCAGCATTTAATGGTTTGGTTTTTGTTAGAATTGATCTAAGTGTTTGAAATTAACTCTGTGTTTCGGACTTCCATTGTCCATATTTTATTTATACACGACGTTTCGATCAGTATAATCTCTGATCGTCTTCAGGTGTAAACTACAATCAATTCCTAAGGCTACGTGCTTATATACTGTGAGAAATCACTCAACCTTGAAGTTTAAGAAGTTGGCTCCGCCCAAGGAGGGGCTTCCAAATATTTGGGATTTCAACACTTGGTATACTGAAAATACCCTGATTCCGCCCAATAAAGGCAGCTTCAAGGAATTTTCGTTTCTTCCAGTGTGACTCCTTGTGCAAAACCTTTGCTTCTGCCCACTTCATTCGGTGTTGTTTTGAACATGCATGTTCGGCGATTCCTGATTTCGTGGTTTCACCTTTTTGGGTATTCGTCTGATGTTCCTTAAGCCTAACAGATAGTGGTCTTTTAGTTTCGCCTATGTATGATTCACCACACTCACAAGGAACTTGGTAAATGCATTCCTTATTTTGTTGGTTCTCTGGTTTTGTTTGACTAAGAAGGCTTCTAATTGTATTACTAGATTTAAAAGCTGTTTTAATATTAAAGTTTTTCGCTACTCTTCGAATTTTCTCTGATACTCCTTTAACGTATGGAATTGTAAGGAATGCATTTGCCTGGTTTTGGTCTTGTAACCTCTGTCCTGTTTGTTGAAATTTAACAATAGTATCTGTTATAAGTTTAAGGCTGTAACCGCTCTGCTGCAGATCCTTCTTAATGTTTCTTATTTCGATTTCCAAGTCATGAGAATTGTTACAAATTTGAACGGCTCTGTTATACAAAGTTTTGATTATGCCTCGTTTGGTTGTAGCAGAATGATTTGAACCTTGATTTAAATATTGTTCTGTGTGAGTGGGTTTACGATAGACTGTTTTTCTGATGTCGCTTTCTACTCGTGTGACAAGTACATCAAGAAAAAAAAATTGACAATTTTGCTCCAACTCCATTGTGAATTTAATAGAAGAATACTTACTTGCCAAAGGACTTAACTTTTCCATCGCTCCTAAGAAGATACCCACCATCGATATCATCACCGCCATAGAAGGTCATCCTCTTCCACGACAAGACGCCGACGAGTTCAGACATCAGGTAAGGACCATTATTGACAAACCTATTAAGCATATCTCTAATATAAACAAGACAGAGGAAGTCGCGTTGAAGAATCTTCAAAAGGACAAATCAGTTAAAATCTTACCGGCAGACAAGGGCAATGCAACAGTGAGTTTGGACACGGAAACCTATGACCAGAAAGTTGAAGAGGTACTTGCTAAAGGAAACTATAAACTTCTCCCAAAAGATCCGACGCAATCAATCGAAAGTAAGGTTTATAGAATTTTGAAAAAGTATTCCAGACATATTCCGGACAATACAAGGTCTCAACTTACACCACATTATAGCAAGCCTCCTCATCTATACGGACTTCCCAAAATTCACAAAGATGCAATGCCCTTACGCCCAATTACAAGTTCCAGAAATTCTCCAACAAGCAATTTGTCTAAATTCCTTTTGAAAATTATTCAATCTCTTGCAGGCAAGACCGCTTCATTTGTAGAAAATTCCAACCATTTTGCTAATATTATTAAATCTTTTGTTTTAGGAACCGAGGATAGACTTGTCAGTTTTGATGTTGAAAATCTATACATCAATGTCCCGATAAAGGAATCGCTAGATATTATTAGAAAGAGACTGGTTGATGACGAATCCCTTTATGAACGTACCAGCCTACCGCTGGAGGGGGTGATGGAGTTGTTGGAGTGCTGACTACATAACTCTTATTTTCAAGTAAAAGATAGGTTTTATGCTCAGGATGACGGCCTGCCAATGGGTTCATCGCTTTCGCCAGTGGTGGCCAATATTTACATGGAGTGGTTCGAATCACACGCGGTTGATACCGCAACATATAAACCTAAGCTCTGACTGAGATATGTTGATGATACTTTTATTGTCTGGACCGGGAATAAACAACAACTTTCAGAATTTCTTTACCACCAAAATAACATAAGACCCACCATTAAATGGAGTTGAAGCAAAATTGTCAAATTCCTTTTCTTGATGTACTTGTCACACTAGTAGAAAGCGACATCAGAACAACAGTCTATCGTAAACCCACTCACACAGGACAATATTTAAATCAAGTTTTAAATCATTCTGCTACAACCAAACAAGGCATAATCAAAACTTTGTATAACAGAGCCTTTCAAATTTGTAACAATTCTCATGACTTGGAAATCGAAATAAGAAACATTAAGAAGGATCTGCAGCAGAGTGGTTACAGCCTTAAACTTATAACAGATACTATTTCTAAATTTCAACAAACAGGACAGAGATTACAAGACCAAAATCAGGCAAATGCATTCCTTACAATCCCATACGTTAAAGGAGTATCAGAGAAAATTCGAAGAGTAGCGAAAAACTTTAATATTAAAACAGCTTTTAAATCTAGTAATACAATTAGAAGCCTTCTTAGTCAAACAAAACCAGAGAACAAACAAAATAAGGAATGCATTTACCAAGTTCCTTGTGAGTGTGGTGAATCACACATAGGCGAATCTAAAAGACCACTATCTGTTAGGCTTAAGGAACATCAGACGAATGCCCAAAAAGGTGAAACCACGAAATCAGGAATCGCCGAACATGCATGGTCAAAACAACACCGAATGAAGTGGGCAGAAGCAAAGGTTTTGCACAAGGAGTCACACTGGAAGAAACGAAAATTCCTTGAAGCTGCCTTTAGTGGGCAGAATCAGGGTATTTTCAGTAAACCAAGTGTTGAAATCCCAAATATTTGGAAACCCCTTCTTGGGCAGAGCCAACTTCTTAAACTTCAAGGTTGGGTGATTTCTCACAGTATATAAGCACGTAGCCTTAGGAATTGATTGTAGTTTACACCTGAAGACGATCAGAGATTATACTGATCGAAACGTCGTGTATAAATAAAATATAGACAATGGAAGTCCGAAACACAGAGTTAATTTCAAACACATGATTGTGTCAAACTTTCAAACAAATGATCTAAGTGTATTATAATTATTAGCAATTCGTTTAATTTTTTCCGAAATACCTGGTATAAAAGGATTTATTAAATTTGTTGTTTGTACATTATTATGTCTACGTTCATGCGTCTTGAAAATTCTGTCTGTATTTATACACACTACACAAAAAAAAAGGAGTTTCAACATTATGAATCCACACAATTTACTGGTAAATTTTTTGAAATCAGGCGACTGTATGATTCTAAAGAAAAAATGGATATGCCAGCAGAAAAAAGCTTTAGTGAAATCAATGCTCCAAGGAAATAGCAAAAGATATATGAGTTTTGGGTGGTTTTATGTTAAACAACAAGTGTCTGATGTACGGATTCATTACCAGTCAGTAGTACAGTATACTTGAAAAATGTCAGAGAGTGAAATATCTGTTTTGTGGGAAATCGGTGACATTTTCTACAACACACGACAACCTACAGCACAAATCGCTTTTAAAATAAAGTGGAAATAACTAGAAAATTGGTTTATCAAAAATGTTTAGCTATATTGTAGGTTGATATATACAGGGTAGTCCAATAACTGGCCCCCGGATTTATTTGGGAGACTATGAGTACTATGGACTTGGAGTGATCTGAAGCGATCAGCATAGATCGAAAATTCTACTATATAAATTGGGGCCTGTCTTCTTATTAAAAATATTTATGTGCAGTCTTCCCAAAGCTTATTTTTTTCCAACAGAAAAATGGAACCAGGAAACATTCCTAGGCATGGCGCTGACAGGGAAAATTTAAATGGGCTGGGAGAACCGGTTCAGACAAGTAGTTGTAGTACATATTATTTTGCTGCATTAATTGCTGTCAATCTTTTGACGCCGCAATATTTTTCTGCAACTTTTTGCAATTCGATATTGCACGAAAAATTGAAAAAAAACAACATTTTTACTTACTAATGGCCGAGTAATAGCTCTCATGTTGAAACCTCATATCCGCTGTAATCTTAGAGAGATATAAATTCTATTATTTTATTCAAGATACACAATGCATAAAAGCTGGCAGTTACCAGCTAAACTCAGGGCCAACAAAGATATCATAAATATTATACCCTTACGATTTTGCACTTACCATAGATATACACAGAAAAAAGATTTAATGTAATCAAAAAAATATTTATTTGAACCAAAAAAATATTTATTTAGGTCAATTGAATCTTTCTTGGCCGAAATACATATTTATTTGATTCGAATAAATACTTGTGTGGACCATGAAAAACAAATATTTATTTGGCTCAATTGAATCTTTTCTCTGTGAGGAGAGGGGAATACGATTTGTTGTGCGATCATTTTGATGGTAACAACCCACACCCAACCCAGCTGTCAATTCAAACGACACGTGCTTATTTTTTTTTGGATCCGAAAAAACAGACCAAAAAATACTAGTCGCTTTTCTAACCAAAGAAGTCAGCAACAGAACTACACAAAAAGGTTGGTTTGTTTCATGGCGATCAAAGGAGAATTTCAGGCGAAGATACCATCAAAATGGCGACACTCATAGTGTTTGCTAAAATGTGATTCCGCATCGTTCTGTTTCCCTCTAATCTCTATGGTGTTTACCGCACAATGCAATAGGATTTAGATAGCCTTTATTTTATTCAAAAGAGAAAGAGAGACATTACTAAATATGGCCAGGCGTATAAATTTAGCACTTAACGCAATAATACCTAGCTAAGTAGTTATTTAAAGGCATTTGAGTACAATGGAAGACTAAAAAGGTATATGACATTTTAGTTAAAAGGTCTTTAATTTCATTTGGTGAGTCAACTCTAACTACGAATCAATAAATTGCTTGACTATTCGTATTAAAATTAAAGTCGACCATTTTATTAGAAGATAAAGTAGAATATTGTCTAGACCAAAACTTAAAATAGAATATACCAAGGGTGACCAAATTTTCCTTTTCTTTTTCATTCCTGCGACCGCAACAATACCAGGGTTCCCACTGACCTGGAATTCCTGGAAAATCTGGAAAAGTCAGGGAATTTTGAAAGCTACCTGGAAAAGTCAGGGAATGACCAAAAAATCTTCAAAAGTCAGGGAATTGGCACACAAAACCTGGAATTTCTCTTTCTCAACCTATTTTTTAAACCAACTCTCTAAAAAATATTATATAAGCTCAACATATGTTTCGCGCTCAATCAATTCCAGTCCACCTAAAATCCAAGGGAAAGAAAGAGAGAGTAAAGCTTTTTGAAACGTGTAGGACATCTGTATTGAACATATTTGGTTTTCGTTTCGAAATAAATATCACCTGGTATTACTTCTCCTTGTTCTAAGCACACATCGCACTATCTTCTGTTACAACTTTCAAGTGTAGTCTAGCGCGTTTTTTCTAATCCGACAATATTTGTCATGTAATGTATTTATTCCTAACCTTTAGATGATGTGGGGTGCAACTGCGATGCGAGATCAAGAATCCAAAATGTCGAAAAAAACAGTTTCTAATATAGACCAAAAGTCCTTCCATAAGTCGACCACAGTGGCAGTGTCTACAGGCTGTAAAAACCAATAAATATCAAGCATATTTTAAACTTTGCTTAAAAAATATTGAATTGAGTAATATGGGCGTCAGGCCATCTCGAGCCATTTGAAGAGCAGTGGAAAAAATTCAAGGAAATTGCCTTTGTTAATCAAGAAAACTTATACACTATCAGTCTTGGCTCAAAATGACAATGGACTTACATCTACACCAACTACTGGAAGTGAAGGAACCTCCACAGCAATGACAATGGACTTACATCTACACCAACTACTGGAAGTGAAGGAACCTCCACAGCAACTACTTCCGCTTCCAAAAAGGGTTCTACTACTTTTTTGTAATCTTTTCTTATTAAGCAATCAGTTATGGATGCAGAAATATTGTGGTGCAAGGAGTCTTTAAGATTAATCCTGCTGTTGCCAATTATGTGCAAAGGCCAGTATTAGGTTGGGTCCTTCGTGGGTGCTTATTCTTGACTGTCGGGGAGGTGTAGGGAGCAACATTCTCCCGGGGAGCGAATTAGAGGGTAGTCAAAATCAAGTGATCTATCGAGGAAATGCTGCGTACTCCTAGTTCAATGTAAGATAACAGTAGAATAAACCTTTAAAACTCTTTATTAATTTTGATTTTAGTACTTTTTTCTCACTCCCTAGTATGGTCCCCGGGAGCGATCCCTTCTCTCACTTTCAAGAATAAGCATCCTGGTGTAATATAGCCATTGGTGTCTCAACCTTGGCTTTCCTAATTGCATATTCTAATGCTATATGGGGTGAAAGAGAGTCATTGTTGATACCAAAGAAATCAGAGGAGCTCTGTTCCACCCTTATCTTGCACCTTGTATCCAACGTACACATTTTTACCACGGATATCAGCTTTTAAAAGCCCAGTTCCTGCATTGCTTCCCACAGCTTTGCTCTACATAATTTTTCAAATGCCTGTTTGGAATCAATAAAGATCTGGTGAAGTTCTCTGTCAAATTCCCAGCATTTTCCATTATTTTTCTAACGGTGTAAATCTGGTCTAAATTCTTATGGATGTAGTATCGGTATTTACCTTTTCGTTGAGTAGTTCGCAAAAATAGTTCTTCCATGTGGTTAGAATCTCTCTTTCGTTGATTATCAGTTGTCCGTTGTTTGTTGAGAGGAAGTTTTCGGTTCTGGGTTGGTATCATGTTTTGTGCTTTGTTATTTCCTGAAATTATTCTTTTATTCTGTTGTTTTGTCTGTTTTCCTCCATTTCTCTTATTTCTATATTTAGATGTTGGTCCTTTTTCATTTACTTCATTCTGCATGCTTCAAATTTTTGTTGTTTATACTCTTCTATATTAGATGCTGTTGAGTGTTAATTTTTTCCTGGTCATATTTCGTCTTTCCGTCGTTCTACTACAGTCGTCATGTTTGTTTCTCTTTTTGTCGAGCACTTGACTCGCCACCCTAGTTACTGTTTCTTCCAGAGCTCGTTTACATTGTAGCTCCATTGCGGTTCTTTTATTTCTTCAGTAATTAGTTTCTGGTATATTTCCTGTGTTTGTTCTGTCTTGAATTTTTCCATATTTCAGCTTATGCTGGTCTTCTTTTTCGAGCATATATATTAACACTTCGTGCAATTTAGTTTTATAAATTGCTAGATGAACCAAAAAAACATTGGTAAAATCAGGAAAATTAGTCTTTTATTTTTAACACTGTTAAGTACCTGATTTGTTTTTAGGATTTAACGAATTCTGTTCCTGTCTCTTATTTATCTGCTTTTTACCATTTTATCTCGATAATATAAATACCTGTTAAATTTGAGCTGTCAAAAATTAGCATGGTGAAAGTCTACATTTACTTGTTATCCACATAGACAAGCAATTTATAGCCAAAAAATACCTGGAACTTTTTTAAAAATGGTCAAGGAAAACCTGGAAAAGTCAGGGAATTTGAAAATCAGAATTTGGTGGGAACCCTGAATACGTCCATCTCGACCTAGATAGATAGGTATTTAACTGCCGATCAATAAAACTGTTCAAACCACACCAACACCAAAGCCTACAGACGTAAATACTGAAGGAAATACAACACTTATAATTCCCTACCTCAAAGAAATTTCAGAAAAGATCAGAAGAATAGACAACCAATACCATCTTCGGACTGTTTTTAAAACGACCACAATAATAAGTAGTCAATTGATATAACTCAACCATAACGCCACGATACCAAGAACTGCATCTACCAGGTACCATGCGAGTGTGTGGATAACTACATCGGAAAAACCAGCCGACCTATGGAAGTTCGACTTACCGAACACAATTGCAAAACTCGACAAGGGGCCACAACTAGATCAAAAATAGCTCAACATTGTTGGGAAGGAGCAAAATCTTTTTAAGTGAAAACTCAAAGAAACAGCATTGATCCTGAGGAACCAGAATGTATTTTCTCAAACAAGCGTCACCATCACGGTTATTTGGAAACCCACCCTTTTCGGAGGTAACAGATTTCAACTGTGAAAAGGCGGAGCCAACCAAGTGTAAACTTCATGGTTCATTGAACACAGGTTAGTTTTTGGATCACTGAACACATGCTAGTATATAAAATTCTTCTTGTTCAAGTGCCATGCTCTCCTCGAACGTTGGCTATCATCAGCCAACACCGTTCTCAACTAAAAAGGCAGTTAACTCATTTACGTTTTAGTATCCTTTGGCCTATGATCGGTGCCATATTGACATCAAACTGACAGAAAATCCATGTTTTACTTGTCAATTTGGTTATAAAAATGGCAGCCAAAATGGGCTAAAGCGTACTGAGGCGATAGGAGTAAGCAGGCTTTTTAGTTGAGAACGATGTTGCATCAGCGCGATCTGCACCCTGTCCACTGCTTTTCGGAAAAGTGTCGTAGTACTAATACCATACTGGTGGTAAATAAAACTTCAAGACCTTTATTTATTCTAAGCAGAACATCCACATTAGTTACTTGGTCCATCCAGGTATTCTACGATGACACCACATCTCGAATGCCTCTAACTTTTTGCACATGGCCTCAGTCAGTGTCAGTGCTTCCATGCTATAATATAAGATGATTAAAACATAATACCGAAGCACACGAATTCGGAGAGTGGTATTAAGATCGCGACTACACAACACTGATTTGATTTTGATAAAAGATGATCTGGCCGGTTTAATTCTTGCACGAACTTCTTGCATGTTGTCCCAATTCTCATTAAGGAGACAACCCAAGTATTTGTATGAATCCACTTGCCGCCCATTTACTTCTAACATGCCTCGGATGTTCTTTTCCTTGGATATGACCATCTATTTGGTTTTTCCAACATTTAAGTTAAGCCCGAATTGCGAACTTTTGGCAGCAATTTGATTCAACAACTCTTGCAGGTCTTCCAGCGTATCTCCTATTATGACAATGTCATCGGCATATCGTATGTTGTTGATTTTTATGCAGTTTATGGTCAAACCCTCTACGCAGTTATGAAGTACATTCTCTATTATTTTGTTACTATAGATATTAAACAACAGCGGAGACCATGGCGTACCGCTTTTCTTATTTGGACGTCTTTGGACAGTTGACCATCAACCTTTATTTGAGCAGTCTGATTCCAATATAGCTTAGCGATTATCTTTAGATCTCGGTCATCTAGACCAACTTCTTTTCGCGATTCTATGAGCTTTTCGTATTGGACTCGATCAAGTGCTCTCTCATAATCTATGAAACAGGCATATACTGGCACGGACACATCCCTAGACCGCTGAACTAAGACTTGAATTCCAAACAAGACTTCTCTTGTCCCGAACTTTTGTGGATAATCTTTAGAAATATTTTTAACGTATGGCTCATTAGGCGGTAATCACTACACTTCTTTGCTGAACGTGTTTTAGAAAGCGCAACAAAGGTTGATTTTTAGCCAGTCAGCAGGGATATTACGCGTATTTTACGAATCATCGTTTTCTATTAGCTTTAAGACCTCAGTGTAAACTTCGTCTTGCCCTACCGCTTTTCTGTTTTTAGCTGAAGATATTGCGTGTTTTACTTCCTCTAGTGTTGTATCTATGCCTCGGTTTGAGAATTCTTCTGGCTGTTTTTGTTAGTATTCACCTGATGATAATTGCAAATACATAAGCAACACAATGGAAGTTCGAAACTCTAGTTTACTCTGAAGTTCAACATTATCTACTATCTACAACAGTAGGTATAGTAGTACCATCGATTTTACAAATTCATTATTATTTAATGTCGAGAAACATTTATTAAGTTCCAACGGGACGCCAAATAAAAGTGCGTAGGGACGTATTTGTCACTGCCACAATATAGAATAATGTTTGTACATTGAAAGAAGAATTTTGTAACCACAACGAACACTTAGTAACAGTAACCAAAGGCGTTACCTATATTTATTTTGTCTTATTAGATATTTGTTTTCAGATAACAACTCATGTTTAAAACAAATATTTGTTGACGAAAACAAAATCGTTTGGTAATAATTAACTAATAACCCTACATAAATGATAACTATCTTTAAGAAAACCCTACATTAACCGTTAATATATTATTGGTAGTTAAAAATAAACGAGTTTAATTAATAATATACTGAGCGCTAAATCCCAGCAACTATCCCTTGTTACACTCGGTAAAAGTAGTCGAAACGTTGTAAAAAAAGTTAAGAATTGGGAGCTCGAAATTCTAGTTTATCAATCACATAAGACGAAAAATCTACAACATGTACGAAGAGCAACGTGTGCCTACATTAGGATTTATCAAACAATGGCAAATAAATGGCAGCGTCACTAGTCTTTGGAAAGTCCTGCTTAAAATGGGCTTTAAGGATCGCACGATTAACCAAGGGCAAGTACTTATGGAATCCCGCCGATTAAGAAAATAGCGCCATAAGTATCTACCTTTAATAAAAAAATACTGTTCTGACAAGACGTGGTTCGATATACGTGAAACACCATCCAAAGGATGGTCCGATTCTTCCGGTAAATGCAGCATAAAAGCTCCGTCAAATAAAGGGAAAAAGATAACCATTTTAAATGCGGGATCAGAAAATGGTTGAGTTCCAAACGTCTTATGGCTCTCTGCAAAAAATATTTAAGACTCCAGCGTGGACTCGAAGACATCTCGAAGACACAACGGCACCATAGTCAGCAGTTACATAAGGCTCAAAATTCGAACAATAGCAAATTGAAAATTCTAAATTACATTGTGGCAAATGATTATTTTAAAGAATTTTATACAGAAAGTGACCTTCTGCAAGTTTTAAAAGCATTTTGCTTTAAAAAGGTATATGTTTGTGATATACTGGCAGAGGAAATGGGACATACAGTGCTAAGACTCCAACCTTATTATCATTTTTGTAACCTAATAGAGCACATACAACATCAATTTAAATCGAAGGTTAGGTCAGAAAATATTTGTCCGACTTTAAGTGGTAGTGATGTAGAGTTGATAGGAAGATGTTTCGGTAAAATTTCCGCGGATAGTTGTAAAAATTCCGTAAGACACGTGACTATAGAAAATTCCAACCATACAACAATTAAACAAACAACAGTTAAAATGTAAATAAATAACTACGTACTACTAGAGACCCTGTATATGATTTTTGACAGTTATTGTTTTACCAGAGGTGAGCAACTAGATTTGACAGTTGATAGGGAAACCCCTAACAATAAATAACTTTGTCACTGTCAGATTCTTGATTAAGGAACGTTAGGTTTATAAATGGATATTTGCTGTATCAAAAACTGTAAAAATACGTGCCTCGACTAATTGTATTGTTCCTTTGTCCAACGGAGAAAGAAACTCAGGAAAAGTGAAAAGAAAACATGCATTTACCAACCTGGAAAATTAATCAAAATAGCCGAATTTACGAGGTAAGTGAGCTACAATCAGTAGATACAAACATACGCATTTAGCATGTACTTCGTGAATAAATAACACATTATGTTTCCATGTTTTATTGTAAGAAAAAGAGTAACAAAAATATAGATCATAGGAGTCTTTATATCTTACCTATTATTTACATTTTTAATATCTACCGTGTGTGTTCACTTGTTTTTGTGTTTTTTTTGTCAAAGCTTGACATATTTTACTAACCAAAAAAAACAATCTTTCAAAAACTGTCTGGGGAAATTATAAAAAGAGACAACAAAACATCAGTCCATTTCATAAAATCCGTTTTAAATGCAAATATGAGAAAAGCCAGAGAGAGGGCACCCTCCACCTCTGGTAAAACAACAACTGTCAAATGTATAGAGGGCCTCTAGGTAGTACTTCTACTAGTCTATTATTCACGTAATTTTTTCTAATAACATTCATTTAAACAGCATACTTTTATTTGCGGTCAATAAGTCGAAACCAAATATCTTAAAAAGGACTTTACACAAGGATTGCAGTCAGCTGGTATGTTATCGCATCTAATATGGCTTTGTTTTGAATGCGTAATAACGTATAAGGGAACGTTTAAATCAAATTCTTTTTTTGCATATTATTAACATCAAGTATCTAATATCTATTTGGAATTCGAACCGTAATATTCAAAATGAACTCGTTATGTGATCATGCAATGTAACTGTCAACCAGTAAAACCGATGAGACTTTATTTAAACAACTTTGAATGCAAGAAATACTTAACTTGGCAAGTTGGCGCCACAAAT
Organism: Oxystoma pomonae; assembly: GCA_963921995.1. Classification (NCBI taxonomy): domain Eukaryota; kingdom Metazoa; phylum Arthropoda; class Insecta; order Coleoptera; family Brentidae; genus Oxystoma; species Oxystoma pomonae. Next base: position 90,799,516 of record OY998169.1, read on the forward strand.
TATTATTTCTCAATCCAACGTCCAAAGGCTAAAATTCTAATTTTAATAAATAAATCATTATGTTAATTAATTCGCCTATAACTAGTCGTTAGACACAAATACGTGCCTATGCAAATTTAAGACAAATTCAAGATTGAACAGTCACAGTTTACGCACCTCTATAGAAGACTATAAATAAATTAAATAATAGTAAAGCATAATTTGGAATTAACGTTTCACTATTATCCTTATATGGACAGGCTCCTTGTTGTAGAAGAACGAATTGAAATTGATTTAATATTATACATGATGATCCATATCAAGAATTTTGATCTCAGACGGGACCCAGTCCAACGGAAACTGTGTAGCAAATGGACTGTTTATTTACAAACTTGGTAAATGTAAAGGCCAACCGCTTACTCTCATAACCTTTTTGGAATATATTAATGCTATATAAAAGGAAGATACAATGAGTTTTGAAAACGAACTCAATACCCATGAAAACATAGCAAATGTTTTTGTGATATGCAATATCTAACTGACCAATATGATTTATTTAGGCATGTCTATGTACAATAGTTGTCTGCAGTTGTTCTTTGTTTTCTGAATGTATTTATTTGGTTTTTAGATAAATAAAACATCTACTTCAGTTTTAATTGTATTTGTTTTTATTTCATGAAAATTATTACCTAAAAACGTTAATCCACATTTAAATAAAAGGTGAAACAAACAAAAAAAACTTAAAAGAAGCTTATGAAAGTGAAATAAGTTTGACGTCTGAAATCTTTGTGAGCCGAAACCTTCTAAAGAATCCCATATTGTCCATAGTCTCAAAATAATTTGTTTTCTCTTTCTATCGCCTTGGAAGTCCATCATTGATTATGTCCAACACATCCAAATCTTCATATGATACAACATATCTTCCATATTAAAAAAAAAAACAATTCAACAAATCAAACAAGACAATCAAAATAAACAAAAAATAACCAACAAAATGCAGATGACTTAATTGCTCGATTAAACTTTAATCGCCCAACATCGGCCGGGTTGTTAAAATTTTTTTGGTGGATACCGAATTTAATTGGGGAAAAATGCATTGGTGCAATGCACTTATAAATAGGTAAATTATATGATAATATATCCTGTCGTTGTGAAATAATTGTCCTAAAATAATTAGGACAGGCTTAAGTTTTCATGCGGATTTCTTGTTTTTAAATTCAGGTAGCAGTTTGTATTTGGTAAGAAAAGAAGTTCGTTGTTTAGGAGTTGGTCGTTGAGAAACACCCAGTACGTCAAGTGGAGATACGGTTAATAATAATGTCATAAGAAAGAAATATGCGATAAAAAACAAACAAAGTGCGAAGCTCGATCAGTTGATGCAAAAAAGTTAAATTTAACGATCTTTATTCTTGAACGTAGGTTATCAAAATTTGGTTTAGTGAAGGAAGCGGCAACCTTAACATGCAGGTGCCTGGTGTTTGGGAAACGTACTTTTTGTTTCATATATCAAGGTTACTACCATAGATCTAGCAAATTTATTTTGGAATGCTTATTTTAAACTTCACGAAATCTAATTAAAAAAAAAAGAAAAAAAAAGAAAACACATGCTAAAAGGTACGTATGAGTTTCATTTTATTATCATAGCTTATAAACCTTATAAAAACAGGTGTTTTTTATGAGATTTAATGCGGTTTATCTGACAGTAGTTTATCATATATTTGAGATCGTCACGCGTAATTGCAAATTAGAATGACTGCGGTTTTTCTCACAGTTATAATCCTAAATCAAATGATCAGGTATAATTCAGATGGCGACCACCTTGTAAGAAATTAATTTGAATAAAATTTCGCGGTGTGGTTTTACATTGGGCGCAACCAAAACTTTCAATTTTTACACCTACACGCAAAAAGCAAGGACGGTTTTAGCCTGTTTATGGCTTTATTTTAGTAAAAATTAAATAACTTTCAAACCTAAAAAAACGTAAATTTATTAGCTAGACATAAATGAAAACGGCATAAATCATGTGGAGTCATGTGACCCATAAAAGTGGTGAAGAGGGGGGAGGGCTAAAGTCTTAAATTGAAGGGGGGCTATTTAGTAGGTGTTGAGTTGATTTAGTGTGTATTAAAAAAAAACTGTGAACTGGAGCCCCCATGGCGACCCCGGCGGGGAGCCCCCAGCATAAATTATAATAACTTTGGTACCCAAGTGGGTAGCATGGAAAGTACCTTTTCTGCTTTTCACTTAAAAAAAGGTTGGGAAAACGTTTTCCTAACTGATATTGACTACAAAATGGTTGGCTTTTTAAAATTTATTTTTAAAACGTTTTGAAAACTAATTATAATAATAATAAATGATTTATTTATTAAACAAATAATATACAAAATTACAGTAAACAAAATAAATCGAAATAAACCGTCCTAGCCGCAAAAGAAAATTCTTGTCCGTGGCTTGTGTGCGGATAACTTTTATATAATTAATTTTCACATATGGTTAAAAGTTCACTATTGGGTTATAGTTTCATAAAATCGGGTAATTAGTCACTATTTTAGTAATAATTTAACAAAATCGAAGCACTATTGGGGTAAATCGTCGTATGCGGTTATTTTTATATTAACTAAATTAAATTATTTTATCTTAATTTTTTATATTAACCAAGTCATGTATCCTATTTCTTTCGGTAATTTTCATAAATCCTTTAACATTTTTTTAAAAATTGGTAATCTTCTGTCAGATTTTAAATTATTTGGTAAGAAGTTATAAACTATGGGGCTTAATTAGTTGTTATATCCACACTACTCGAAAAGCTTGAAAACATATATAGTTGATAAATCTAGCTTTGCTATTAGAATGATTTTAGAAACAATATAAAGCAGATATATAGTCAGCCAGGATTAGTATTGCATTTTCAAGTTAATTTTGATGATTTCAGGAAAAAAATTTAAAAAAATTATAAAAATATAAATATATATAAAAAATATTATCTCATGCTGTGACAAGAGTTCATACCATCAATTTTTTTGTGTGGAAAACTATTTGGTTTATTCTTTTGTACCAGAAAGGAGCAAAAAACAGAGCGAAAATAGCTGGCAAAACAATAATTAGAAGAGCTGGACTGCGAAATGTTTGACCAACTGTTTTCCAGCAAGATGTGCTACTGGGTATCTCCTATGCGTGAACAAAAATTAGTAGAGCATGTAGTTTCATCACTTATGGATATCGTAACATTGGGGGAATATTCATGTTATAGGAATATTCTCTCAAAGTGGTTTTTGGAATATTCTATTGCGAATATGACAGGAATGTTCCAGGCCTATTTTTTGTTGAATATTCTTTAAGAGTTTGTGATATACTTCTTTGGTAATAAGATAATAATATTCCCATGATAACGCGATAATCAAGTTTTTTCTATGAATCTTCCCAATAAGAATATTTTTGTCAGCAATTTGGCATATTTGCTGAAAATATTACTAATATATCTTATGAACGCGATTTACATGATTTGTTATTATAATTTATTTTAATGTCATCTATTGTAGATAGATGGCACTGGAATCAATATGTTCTCTATGTAGCAGGTAACATTATTATAAATATAAGACAGCAAAAAGTTATTTAGGTAATCTTTTGATAACTATGCTATGTTTTCATGGGTATTGAATTCGTTTTCAAAACGCATTGTATCTTTTTCTTTTTTATAGTGTGTTCTTGCTCTTGATAAAGAACACGCTCTATAAAAGAAGAAGATACAATGAGTTTTGAAAACGAACTCAATACCCATGAAAACATAGCACTAATGTCAAGTGGTACATCAACATAATGGTGATACATTGATATAACTACAGGGTTCCTAAGATTCCCCTTAGGGATAGGATTTCAATAAATCAAACAGAAATGGCATAGAAAGTTCTGCGCGCACAAAAGAAACAAGTATATTGAGCAATGGTGCCAGTTTGTTATTATCTCCGGACTGCTTTCATGAGAAAAAATTGTCGCCACTCTTTCATTGTGAGCATAAATCATAGTTGCAATAATAACCGTTGACAAGATGTCTGCAAAAAACTGGGATTCACAGGCATTGCATTTTTATTTCCTTTCGAGTTGCTTCAGTTTCGTAAATTTTGTGTTTTTAAAATGCCGTATACTCGAGAAGAAAAGATTTTTAATTTTAAAAAACTACATAAAAAGTGACAGTGCGGACGAGGTCATTGGGCTTTTTGTTTTTGCGTTTCCAGATCGACCGGTTCCTGTGGCTCAAACTGTCTACAACATTTATTATCGTTTTGAAAGGTACGGGTGCATAAATGGTTGTAGAAAGTGTTACCACGACGGCGAAATACCAGAGCATCCCGTTCTTCCACACAGGGCGGAACGAGACGAAATGGTATATGCGCTTACGTTGAGGCACATGAACCATGTTCGACGAAACCGATTGCGGAGGTACTGGATATTCCTAACAGTACTTGCCAATGGATCCTAAAAAATACGGCTACAAGTCGTTTAAGATTGGGAAGTCGCAGGAATTGCAATCAGGTGATTATTTTCGCCGGTTAGAATATTGTGAGGTTATGAGGGATAAATGTGACAGGAATGATTTCCTATCAAAAGTTTTGTTTAGTGACGAGAAGACATTTGAACTTCATAGCCCTCACAATCCACAAAATAGCCGCTATTGGTCCCGCGAAAATAAACATCTGCACGCAAGTGTTAGAACGCAACATCCTCAAAAATTAAATGTTTGGAGCGGTATTGTCGGGGATCACATTATTGGACCCTTTTTCATTGAAGGGAATTTGAATAACCAAAAATATGTTGATCTTCTCTAACACCAGGTTTTACTACGGTTGAGGGAACTCAACATAAATTTGGACGAATTGTGGTTTCAGCAAGATGGCTGTTCATCCCACAATTCACGCCAGGCTACAAATTACCTTTGTCAGGTATTTGGTGATAGAATTATTTCCACGTATGGAAATATCCGATGGCCGCCTCGATCACCAGATCTTGTGCCAAATGACTTTTTCCTATGGGGTTGTTGGCACGACAAAATTTTTCAACACCCTCACTTACGGTCTACGACTATACAGGAGTTGAGGGCGAAAATTTTGGAGGCGGGCAACTCTATCACCCCTGAAATGTTGGCTGCTACGCGCCAAGAGTTTTGCAATAGATTGGGATATTGTGAGGCTCAAGAATGGGACAGATTTGAAAATCTAATCTAATTAAAAATTAGATGTTTTCAGGTCCTAACCACAGCTTTTTCTTGTTTAAAGAAGGCGGCAGGGTCCATTATTTACGATACTGAGCGATAAAGTCGTGAGGTTGTTAACATTAGAAAGAAATATCTTGGCTTTTAATTAAATTTCTTAAAACCATGCAGCTAGCACTAGCAGCCAAAGAAATCAATAAACGGCGCTGTTTTTCCTGCAGAGCTTTTTGCTTGCAATATTATTGATTTTAAATAAAGCTGGCCCTACACTACATTTGATATTTTCGAGGTGTTTTATGACATGATCTCGAAACATGTAGCGAACCAATTCTTCAAAACTAGCGGGAGGGTAAAAGCGAAAAATAAGGGGCTGCCAATATTTGTAACACCCAAAAAAGGGTGAAAAGATTTATTTTGCTCTGTTCCTTTACAAAAATCGTTTTTTTTTACGAAAAACTTGAGCTCTGCCACTTTTTTTATTTTTTTCTTCAAATTTCTCGAAATTTTCGTCATACCGTAGAAAAAAATTATTTCCCCCAAGGTCATACTCTACTTTTATTCGAAAAAATTTAGAAACAGAGACGGGATCAGTTTTCCTAAAACGGGGCATCTTGGTTTCGAGTGAGAAGATAAAGGGCGCCGCAGGTAAAAATTTTTCAATTAAATTAGCCGAACGCAAAAATGTTAGGAAAACAAAGCACGAAATAAAAATGATGCCGCTTACAATTTTTTTTCAAAAATTACGTAATTTCGGGAACGCAAAGAAATAGGTCTAAAGAGTATAATTTTTAAGAAAAAAATATCAATTTTCTCGCCCTCCTCCACTGGAACTACAGGGGCTGTGCACAAATTACGTAAAAGTCATAGGGGGAGGGGGGTTGCAAAACGTTACGTAGGGGGGAGGAGGGTTTTCGACAGCGTTTGCATTTGTGTGAAACTAAGAAAATTTGGAATGAAAATAAGTGAAAAGTTTTTTTTTGAGGGGGGGCTAGTGGTCTTGAAATCGTTACGTAATATTAGGGGAGTAGCGTGCCAAACCGTTACAAAACATTACATAGGGAGGGGGTCAAAAATTGGTAAAATCACCGCTACGTAATTTGTGCACGGCCCCACATCTGACTGTTCCTCCTTTTTGATTTCGAATCAAAGTGCAAAACCCGGGTTGGACGTTCAGTGGATTTCTCTGGCCGTGTATGAACGCTTTAGGTTAGGAATTTGCATGTATCTCAGTCCCCAGCCTGTAAACAGTGCGTAAGGACAATGGTTACAAAATGAAAAGCCGAAAAATATTTTTTTTTACGATATCTTTCATCAGTTTGATATTAAAGTCGAGCAAAAACAATTTTTATTCCAGTCCTAAAGGTATGAAAATGGAAAACATTAGAAAACAAAAACTTGGAATGGATTTACTACTTGTAAAATGTAGTGACAACATCGCCCCATGCCCATCCTTTTCTGCCTAATGTGCTTTTCCGTTTGTACACACGGCTGCTTGGCCCCTTAAGGATTTGCTTAGGAACCCTGTATATCCATAGGGTACTCCGTAATGGCACTTTACTGGAAGACTATGCATAATAACTGGTGAATATTTATGTGGATATATATCCACTGCATATCTTAGGATAAGCATATCGTGGCCATCTGGACATGAAGTTAACAACTTCCAAATCAGTTACGTCAACCGAAAAGAATCTAAAAAAGAGAAGATCAAAAGGTCTTGGGAGGAAAGAACGAAAATTCAAAATTGGATGAGTGTCCCACAAGGAACACACAAACGACCAAAGCGAAAAGAGAAACAATTAAACGATGTTTCGCCCGGGGTGACCAGCGTGGGCTCGTCAGTGGATTCACTAGTCACCCTTAATCCAGACATCATTTAACACCATCGCACACGCGGACCTCCAACTCTGAAACACTCACAAATAGACATCGTTCCGCATGGTACTTATTATAAGTCACCTGATACGGATTCATGCTGGCGTGTTAATCTTTCCAATAGAAATATACTGCTAAGACAATTAAAACAAGAAATAAAAAACTTTCATATCAGTTACATCAACCGAAAAGAATCTAAAAAAGAAAAGATCAAAAGATGTGTTAGTAATATTCCCAATGGTAAAATGTAACATTCCTATCACATTGTTCTCTAAGTATATGACTATTATATTACAGGAATATTTAATTGTTATGTGAGAAGTTTAAGTTGACTTTAATTTGATAAATATTTTGCCTTGTCTCTATTTTTTTAAAGTCTATGGCATATATAAATAAAGGAAGACTCAACTGATTTCCTTAAATATAAAAAAAAAAAAGGAATTGCAAACGTTAAAAAAATATATTAAATATTATTCAACATGACGTATTTTATTTCAAGCATGTATTACGTTTACAACACACACTCCCCTCGAGACCGATAGACTTATACGATAACACCTTCAGTGATTTTTTCATCCCTTCTCGAAAGCGAAAAATTCTTATATTTATTCAAAACTGCATGATATCGCAGTTAGCTGCCGACAAATATCACCCCACGCATAATCTAAGAAAGTGAGTGTAAATGATAGCACGCCGAAATTTCATGGAAATTTATGATAAATATCTCGAGACCCTCGAGGGTTTGCGCCCGGTTTAAGCTTCCGAGATTTGGATGGCGAGGAGAGGGTGGCGTGTGTGTTATCTGTATGTTCCTAATATAATAAGGTTTTTCTTTAAAATGGGCACCAGCTCGCTGAAAGTAATGACAAAAATGAGTTTGAAAGAGACATTGTGAGACACAAAATGTGGGACTATTCTTTTTTTCGACAAGTCACGTTGATACATTTCTCTTAACTATTAAAAAAGATGTAAGGTACTCCAAAAAATATTGACTACACTCAAGCCGGGTACACAATAATTTTTTTTACTACTTAATTAAAACCACAATTAACTAAATCATGGCATTTTTGGTTACCGATGCAAAAAAATATTATACGTGGCTAATATATTCCGAAACACTTACCCATACCCATAAAAACATTATAACGAAAATATTTATTTTTCATTTAATACTTTTTCTGGGTGTATATCTTGACCTTTATGAGCTGTATCCAGACTTTTCCAGGGTGTATCTAGACTTATTCTGGGTGTATTCCGGCTGTTTTAGAGGGTATATAAATATTTCTAGGTTGAATCCATACTTTTTTTGGGTGTATCCAAATCCAGCGTGTATACAGATTTTTCCAGAGTGTATCCAGACTTTTTTGAGTTGTGATCAGGCTTCCAGGATGTATCTAGGCTTTTTAGAGAGCTTCCAAACAGTTCCAGGGTGTATACAAAATTTTCTGGAGGGTATCCAGACTTTTCGAGGGTGTATCTGAACTTTCCTGCTACATTTAATATGTTAATAATAATAATAATGTTGTAAAAAATTTTAGTGCCAACAAACTAATTTTTGATGAAATTAGGTAAGAAAATAGCGTGTAACCTAGACCTTAATAAATTTTTTTTAGGGAGGAAGTTTTTTGGGGTAGCTTCAAAGGGTGTAATGTACAATTTCCTTATGATTGAAGCAGGGGTTTTTGAGCTAAAAAGTGAGCGACGGACAGATAAACCGACAGAGCGCACATAGGACGACGGCGTCTGGAAACGTGCTTATATGAATTCGGAACCACCAAATTTGTGAAGGTTTATTAATATCTCGAAGTACGCTTTTTAGACGATTACATTACTTCCCTTAGCGAAGGAAGCAACAACCCACGAAATAAATTTTTATTAAAAAAAACTTTTAAAGAACAAGCTTTTATTAAATGCACTCAAAAGTAGATAATAATTTTTTATCTTCCTTATACCATGATAAAAGCGATGGACGCAAATTAAAAATTTTAACTTTATGTAACGTATATCGGTCATATCGACGATCCACCTAAGAAACAGTATAACCTAAGGACATTTTCAAAACCATTATGTTTATCATTCAAATAGAAGAAGAATTTAGTTCTTCTTTTGTAGTTCTCTCTTTGTCACCATAAGGTTAAAATTTTTATTTTGCGCTTGTCGCTTTTATTATGGTATGAGAAAGATATTTTTAGATTTGTACCCTTAATCGTCGATTTAAAAACTCCTGTATGCCTATTTTGATTGAAATCGAAGAAACTAAATGTTTTTCCTCCTCCACTTCCCTCGCTAGAGGGAGGTGGGTACCTGAAAATACCATATTATTTTATTTTCACCGGAACTATAAAAGCATGTGGATAAGTCAAATTGGTTACCAAGACATGACCATCTTGAATCCGCCATATTGAATTTTCAAAATCTGATCAAAAATTCGTATTGCTTATCCCCAAAAGCCCCCGTATACCAATTTTGGTTGAAATCGGAAAAACTTAGATGTTTCCCCCCCTCCAGTCCGCTCGTAGTGGGGAGGGGCGCCCAATAATGACATATTATTGTATTGTCACCGGAACTATAAATGCATGCCAAATTTCAAGGCAATCGGATGTGTATAACTTAGTTAAAATTGGTTAGCAAAAGATGACCGAAAATCGTCCATCTTAAATCGGTTATATTGAATTTTTAAAATCTGATTATAAATTCGTTATCTCCATCCCTAAGTGCCCCAACACACCAAATTTCAACGAAATCGAGCGTACTTCAACTGTACCTTCCTCCCTTCGAGTAGGGGGGAGCTGTCAATTTCATTACACTATATTCTTGTGTTGTCACCGCAACTATATAAGCATGTCATATTTGAAGCCGATCGGATGTTGGGAGTTCGTCAAAATTAAGTTGCATGATTCCACCCGAACAAACATATTTACAAAATCAATAGCGAGCTTTCAAAGCAAGCAAATGATGAAGAAAAAATGTGACAGAGGATTCATGTAAAAGACAACCATCTTTCAAATTTCAGAATCGGCAGAGGTACCTTCAAATTGAAGAAAAATTAAGCGTCTTTACGGAGACAGATATAATTATCTTTACAGATATCCTAGGCTCTGGAGTTGGCTCTAAAAAGGGATTTAGCGAGGGTGAACAAATAACAAAATCAATGAATAGCGAGCTTTCCCTCAAAAAAAGGATTGTTAACCGTAGATCCCGATTTCGCACTGGTGGTGCTCATCAGTACGGTGCTAGGAATTAGGAGATGAAATGATGATGAAAAAATGTGAAACGGGATTCATGTAAAAGACAACCATCTGTCAAATTGCAGAATCGGCAGATGTAACTTCAAATTAAAGAAAAATTAGGCGTCTCTACGGAGACAGATATAATTATCTTTACAGGATCTATGGTTACCATTATCTTTTTTGAGGGAAAGCTCGCTATTCATTGGTTTTGTTATTTGTTCACCTTTGCTAAATCTCTTTTAAGACATATTTACATCCACTGCAAGTTAAATAAAAGCTTGTAAAAAAGTGGTCTTGCTTCATCAAATCCACCGTCCTTGATTTGACAACATTACTGGGTTTTCAAAACGTCACCCTACTGACTGATGGTTATCATATTATTGATGACGTCGAAAACTTACGAAAAATCTTCCTCCTTAGGAATTAAACGCACATTTTTAATATTCGAGCGCTCCAAAGTGCCATTTAAATCCATAAACATCATTTATTTCCGAGGCTTTAAAAGTCCCAGAAAACTGGGATTAAAGGTACACTTTTATTCCATAAAGTGCATAAACAACAAGAACTGTCGTATCGAATCGAATAAGACGGCTTAGAGTGCGACAGCTAATTTGAAAATAAACTGTCGAGTGATAAATCGCGGAGCAAATTGGTCCTTGTTTCACAGATTAACTGTCATTGATTAACTGTATCATCGGCGCACATCTTTCAGCTATTTTAGCTGATGGCTAGAGCTAAAAATCGAATTTATTTTTAATTGTTTGCTGCTTTTTAAATAATGACTTTTGCGCTTCCGAGTTTGCAGGTGCGGCAGGCATTTTGTACGTGTCACAGTATAAAATATAGGGCTCAATTTTTACTATAACAATGGAGTAACACTATTTTTAAATATTTAATAAATATTTATTACAGAAACATTTTAAAGAACAAGGTTTTGTTAAATGCACTTAAATTTTTTTTCTTTCTTATACCATAATAAAGACGATGGGCGCAAATTAAAAATTTTAAATCAAAAGGGAGGTGGGATACCAAATTTGAACACAATCGGATGTGGATAAGTCAGTGAAAATTGTTTAGCAAAACATAACCGAAAATCGTCCATCTTGAATTCGCCATATTTAATTTTCAAAACCTGATAAAAAATTCGTATTCCTTATCCCCAAAAGCCACCGTGTACCAATTTTGGTTGAAATAGGACAAACTTAGGTGTTTTCCCCCCTCCACTCCCCTCGTAGGGGGGAGTGGAGGGGGGGCATATTTAATTTTCAAAACCTGATAAAAAATTCGTATTCCTTATCCCCAAAAGCCACCGTGTACCAATTTTGGTTGAAATAGGACAAACTTAGGTGTTTTTCCCCCTCCACTCCCCTCGTAGGGGGGAGGGGTGCCTAATAATAACATATTATTGTATTGTCACTGGAACTATAAATGCATGCGAAATTTGAAGGCAATCGGATATGTATAAGTTATTTAAAATTGGTTAGCAAAAGTTGACCAAAAATCGTCCATCTTGAATCCGCCATATTGAATTTTCAAAATCATATTAGAAATTCGTTATCTCCATCCTCAAGTGCCCCAACACACCAAATTTCAACGAAATCGGGCGTACTTAAACTTTACCCCCCTCCACCCCCTTTGAGTAGGGGGAGCTGTCAATTTCATCATACATTGCAAGTTAAATAAAAGCTTATAATAAAAAAACACGTATGATCGATGTTTTTGAAGAATGTTTGGCATACATTTAAAAAAAAGGAACTCTTTTGTAGGTATTTTATAATGTATTCATTATCACCGGCATACGCACGGAAGGGGCTTAGGAGCTTCTCCCCCCCCCTCCTAGCCAGTGAAACCCGACTCCTAAAAGTTAAATTTTCCACAAAAATCACCAATAAAACGGTAATCTGAGAATATAAGGTGGACCACAAAAAACCGGGCTATTTTGTTTTTGTCAATTTTTTTTTAATATCGGATTTTAACCAAAAAAAAAGTTTTGAACTTTTGAAAAGGTAAGGAAATAGACTTTTTACAAATATGTCAAAATATTGCAATTAAAAGTTTTATGCATCTTAAAAAACCGTTGGGTTTTTTTGAGACACTTTGTATATTTTGATTTTGATAAATTAGAGTTAGAAATAAAGAAACTATGGGTTTTTTCGTATACCAACTTCTTGCATAAAATAAGAATTGCTAATAATTTAAGTCAACCAAATTTCGTTATATTTTCGCCAATTTTGTTGACAAGAACACTCTACAGATGCTAACAATAAGGGTTCTTTTTCCAAATGCCAAAAATTATATTTTGTGCAATATAAAAAACCTGTTGTATATTTTTTTGCTATAACAGAAAAGTACCAACTATTATCTGTTAATCCATGTATCATTTGTTAAAACCTATTAAGAAATAAGAAAAATATTGGGATTCTTTCATGCATAAAACTAAAACATTATGGTCAATTTTGTAACCATAAATTAAAACATATATCAAAAAAGCTAAAGTAGTACTAATAGTATGGACGAATGTGATCACCATTTGCGCAACAATCAACTGCATGCAAAAACGGTGTTACATTATAATCCCAATAATTATCTTATTTCTTAATAGATTTTAACAAATGATACATGGGTTAACAGATGACGTATTTTTTTCAAAACTCTTTTTTGCGTTAAAATCCGAAAATAAAAAATTGTCAGTTAAAACGAAACATTTCGGTTTTTTTTGTGGTTCACCTTATATTTTCGTTCCTCAAGCCTTGCCAAGCACCTCAGGCCCCCCAAGAACCATTCTTGTATACTCCACTGCTAGTCCTACTGCAACTTCATGACGTAAGAGCTCTTATTATTTTTGAAACTGTGACAAAAATGGAATAAGGGTACACTTTGACAGACATACACAATCTGAAAACACATGACGTACACTTTGAGACACATAAAACGCATACAGCAGAACTTACTCACATGTCTATATTTTAAAAATTTAGCTTGCTTATTGTTACCGACGTTTTTGGGTTAACACTTTTAGACAACATAAAAAAAAATTGTTAAGGAGACTGACATTATTTTTACCGATATTTACTGGTTCTATAGTTTTAAGGTTACTGTTACGAAATATAAGAAATAAACAAAATACTTTTAAAACCAAATTTTTATTATAAAAAAAGGAATTTTTGACAGAACTAGAAGAAGGTTGGCCTCCTCATCAAATAGGCAGTCAAAATGGACGAAATAACATAGTGCGACTAAAAGAAAATACGAAGAAGAAAGAACTGGAAGGCGTCAAACAAGGTCAACACACATCAACAGGATCAGTCTTATAAACAACAAAATAATTAAAAAAACAAATAGAAATAAAAAAAACTTATCGCTAAGTTTTCTAATAAATTTGAATTTTCTTCAAAGATCTCTTCATAAGCTCTATCTATTAGCTCCATCAAATTAGCATTCCGTGGAAGAATATTAAACTTTCATAACTTTTTTGCAATGAGCCCCCAAACGTTCTCGATTTTTCATCGATAAAAGCTATCTGTCACCAAAATTCGTTTTCCTGTCTCGAATAGTCCAGAGAAAAAAGTAATCTGGCTTAGTGAAGTCCTTACCGTACCAGGAAAATTAACTGTTCCTTTTTCAAATGGGTGTTCTTTCAGGAAATTAGTGATTTGCTGATCCTGTTGGGGTGTGCTAACTTTGGTCAAGCCAATTCCTTCCTTTCGTCGTGCAGTTTCTTATTCTTCGTATTTTTTTAGTCTTATTTTAGTGGACTTGTCTGATCCATAATGATCGGCGTCCCGACGAACAGACCAACCTCCATCTGATTTTGCTAAAATTTAGAAATTATCGAATTCCGATCGACGTGACATTTTTGAGTTAGACAAGACTGTGACAACTTTTGACACTTTGTGACAGAAAAGGTTGCTAAATTGTAAAGGACATATTGCATATAAAATCGGCCAATACCTTCTCCACATAGGCCAATCAACTCCTACCGTTTTAGTATCCTTTTCTCGACCTTCGCCGCCATATTCACTAATGGATTTTCTGTCACTTTTGAGTGAAAATGGCGGCGAAGGTGGATTAAAGGACACTAAATCGGTAGTAGTTGATCGGCCTATATGGAGAGGGTACTGAATCGGCGTATGCGTTTTATGTGTCGCGAAGTGTACAAACAATGTGTGTGTGTGATTAACAGAAACTTGAAAGATCGCTGGCAAATAGACATTTAGTATGTTTCCATATCGTACTCAATACATATCGAAAATACGTATTGAGTATGATACTAGAGACATAAAGCTATTTGTGACTCATCGCGATATACGTATCCGCATCTAGCGAGAACAAAGCACATTGATTGGTCAAAAACTTGTAGCACGTTCGAAAAGAGCAGATATATGCTAATTTAAGGTGTTTCTGAACGCAATAGGTGCTGAGATACGATACGTGTACCGTAACGATACGTGATACCTAACGCATCTCAACACCTATCGCGTTCAAGAACACCTTAGATTAGCATATATCTGCTCTTCTGGTTCTCGCTAGATGCGGATACGTATACCGCGATGAGTTACAAATAGCTTTAACTAATTATAAGGATAACGAGTAAATAAAGATCGCCAAAAAATGGACGTATTTTCTCAGAGACGTTTGGCAAAGGATTGCAAAATCTGTAAAATCGTATTTTTCATTTGCATACCCCAAAGGGCAATAGTAAAAAAGCTGAGGTTTGGCATAGATCCCTAAAATTGGTTATAAAATGGCGCTGACTCGCTACTTTTTCAAAAAGTATTCAATTTTAAAGATAAATTTAATACTAAATTAGTCCGCGCCATTCGGCTCAAAAAATTCAACTCTTGCGGCTCATTGATTGATTTAATATATACAGCAAGGTGAGGTTTAGGGATTCCCTGATACTGCAGCTGACTGCTTTATTGTATGCCTTACTGTATTATTTCACCTAAAAGAGGTTCGAAGCCTTCGCTAGTGTCCTTTAAGAGCACCCCTCCTGAGAAGATGCATCTTCTAGATGGTGCCAAGTTCTGTTGCCGATGAATTTGGTATCCTCGCCTTAAGTCATACTATTCTCGAACCTTTACTTTATTACCACGAGCAATTCAATGATTGTAATAACGCTAAATAATGATTGTTTGGCGCTGCGGTCATTATGGCTAATTTTTATGATCTATTTTGTTGCCGCAGTAGCGGAAACCACCATTGTTTTCGCTTGATTTTCTGCTGGTTATGCGTTGTGTGAGACTCTAAAAAACATGCCATAATTTATGATTGTGACTGTTGACATATTATAGCTTTTAAATCTGCAAACTGGTGTTTTAAATTTTGTTGGAAAGTAATGACAATTTAATCTCTTGGTAGCTTTTTTTTCATTGACTAGGCTATGACCTAGGTTATTGACAGGACTATTGGCAAAAAAACCTGGGAGTACTTGGATGTTTTAGGAAGGTGGAACAGAAAGAAGCCACTGGATTCAAACCTCAAGATCTCGAGGCAACACCGCAGCAAAACTATCACAAATCTCCTTCGGTATTACTGGCATTTTGTTATTTGAATTTTTTTACTACTACGAGGACTAGAGAGGAGTCTACTACAGGGAAAATAGAACATATAGGGAATGGATATCCCACTGGCGCACCGAGAGGGGGCGTTTTTGGGTTACCCCCCGAGATGCCTGGTTATGGTTTCATTTTTACTTCAAATTACGATTTTTTATTATTTATCCCTAACCCCCCCCCCCCAGAGTCAATTCCTGCTTGGGCTAGTGGGATATCCTAACCGACCCATCTAAAAAATTGTGTTTAATGATGTATAGTGGAGGGTGACCAGTGAAACTACTGATGAGCCCACGCTGGTTACCCAGGGCGATACATCGTTTAATCTTTTCTCTTTTCGCTTAGATCTTTTGTGTGTTCCTTGTGGGAAACATTCGTGTTGTCCAACGCCACCGCAAGTTACGGAAAAAAACCCAACTATATCTACCGTCAAAACTGTCAACATCCCTTTAGAATATGTCATTTAAGACACGTTCCAATATTGATAAGACTTGTGGTTTGCCAGCTAAAGAAAGTGCATTATTACCCCTTTAAAATTTGTTTATAATTTACTATTACACTCGGGTAAAAATCTCTTTGTAGGTACTTTATTTTTCATTATTTCCCTTGCAAAAAGCTTGTCAAGAATGATTGAGTGAACGCAATAATTCTTAGCCTATTATTCTAAAGCTTCATTAGGCTCGAACTTATTTGTTTCAAGAGTGATTCGGCTTTTCTTTTGAGTTTCTTTTTGCTTATTTTATAAGCAAATTTATGGGCTCACGGAGGTACATCTTATTTGTATTCATTATTTGAAGCTCAAAAACCATTGAGCTCCGATCAAGGATATACGCATCAAATTTTCTTTTAGCGAAATCAAAATCTAGCCAAAAGGTAAACAAGAAACAATATTTTTTAACAAAGAAAACTGAAAGGTAATACGTCATTGAAAAAAATAATTCCGTGAACGTGCATTTAGTAGAATCCTAGAAAATCTGTTTTGTGCTGTGTTTTATACTAAATATATATATTTTACCTACATTTGTATGTAAATGGAGATGTTCCATAAGTCTGACGAGTATCTTATTATATTTTGAATCCCTTTCTTAAATCTGATTCCATAACCAACATCCTATATATCCCACATAGAAGAAGTGCCTATATATACTTTTGTGGACAGGGATATCCTTTACGGATGTTGTATGGATATTATTTTGTGAATCAAAACATGCCCAGATGGCCACGAGTTTGATATCCATGAGATATCACAGGATACGCAGTGGATATCTACATGAATATAAGCACTAAATATCCACCGGATAAAAATTAGTCATCCACTAAAGTTTTAATTACTGATTCTCACGAGATGTCAACTTTTGTTTTTCACTATCTAAAAAAACTTTTATTTTTAATAAAGGGGTATGCTTGTACTCGGAAAACAAATTTCAATTTTAATATTTTTTATATTTTTTAACCATTTCTACTCTAAAAATATCATCTCTGTGACTGTTCACCGTGAGAGAATTAAATTGATTTCTTAACTTTTTTCTCACACGTCAATACCAACAGGATTATGTTAAAAGAAAATTACAGTTAAAAATATGTAAGACTACTTAATTTATCGAAATACAGAGCTCTGATAGATGCTACTAGACAAGAACAATTTAATTTTCTTCCCACTTAAGACACTTTCAATGAGATTTACTAAGATCTAAAATAGTATCCCCCGCAGGTCTAAATATTTACAGCTGTAGGGGGTACTAAATTTTAAAACCAATTTTTAAAAAACACTTACCTATACAGAAAAGACACAAAGTTATTGTTTATTTTGTATTGCTATTGCAAAATACGACTGAAAAACTGCGTTTTTTCTCAAAATACACCATATTTTAGGAGGAAATGCCCTAAAACTAATTTTTTTTTACAGGTTTCAAAATGGAAAATGGTGAATTCGCCAAAAATTTGGCACATAATAGCTTCATTATTTGTGTTTGAGGTTATAAAGTTGGTGATTTTTTAGTAATTATATTTGGTAATAAGTTCGTTCATAATTTCCCTAAGTAACCGTTTTTACAAAGATTAATTTACCTTATTTAATATCCGAAGTTGTTTATTACCCAATAAAACCTCTCCTATTTTGTCCAGAAAAATGCCATATTTTGAACCCATTTCAGCACAAAAAATATATTTATGAGGGCACTACGAGACAAAACAAACATAAGCGAAGGTCACTCACTGATTATGCACGAAAAATATACCAAACAAAAAAACCCAAAACAACTATGTTAATTTATTTACAAACTGAAACTAAACCATTGAGGATATCTAAAAGCTCAGTCAAAAAAAGTTTCCTTACTCAAAGCCCACTCATTTTAAAGCTGCAGCTTTCATCAGTAGAGGTTGGTGCAAGCAGAGGTAAAAGATCCGAACTCGCTGTTTGTGATTGAACGCAGCGCTAATATTTTTAAACTGACATTTCGACAGTGACAGAAATGTAAAAAAAATTTGCATTTAAGTTTTTTATTACAATTCATAAATAAAAACACCTTTCCAATAAATACAAAATGAATCTACTCCTTATCTTATCATTACCCATCTAAATCGTTGTATGACATCAAGTATTAATTGGAAAAATTAATTAACAAGGGTAAGTTTTAATTAGAGTGACATATAGCCCCAATGTTAATTTATTCTACAGAGTGTTTACTGTTTAAACCCCGCGTGGGTTTATATTTTTTAATTTTCTTTTCTTCCAAATTAAAAATTTCCTCTTAAATCCAACAAAAGATTGTGTTAAGATGATTATTCAATAAACAAATTTATTAAAATTCTTCTTATAAATCAAACTATGTCCAAACTCAAGAGGGGTTGGTTTAAAATGCTTAAAACCCAAAAATTTCACTTAAACTTAGGACCGTTCTAAAATAGACTAAACCTTTTTAGTAAATCCCACCGTTTAGGTTCCCACTTAAAGAGCATGTCCGTATGATGGTTTTAGGAAATAGAGTTGATTGTTTTTCTTGGCGAAGTTAAAAAAAAGATAAGTTTTAAACAAATTTTCATTTCTCTTTTGTGTAGTAATAGTTCTTATGATAATAGGCCCTTTTTTTCATAGTTAATGGTCCTAAATTATTAAATGTGTTTATAATTTGATAAAATTATTAAAAATACTTATTTTCGTAAATCTTATTTACGTGAATTTCATTCAAATTATTTTTTTAAATACAATCATAAACATTCTCAGCATCTAAGTATAAATTTTCTTTTTGTCTTTTATCTATAGCTATCTTGAAAATGTATGTAATGGATATTTAACAATTATAATTTTAAAAGTAATACTCGTGGCATATCGGACAAAGCGTTTTTGTTTCTCACTTCATTACGACCAGGCCTCCAATGTCCAATGGAGAATCTAGACACCTACAGACCTGTTTCATCCTTATTAGGAATCATCAGGGAGTCATAGGATTCTACCTGGCAAATGGATTCTCCATTAGACATTGGAGGCCTGGTCGTAATGAAGTGAGAAACAAAAACGCTTTGTCCGATATGCCACGAGTGTTATTTTCATTTTTATTTGCGGACACGAGATTCATTTTGTTCTCTTTTAAATTGTCATTTTTGTGAATCTTTCCTCAATATATTGGTTTGTACAAGTATGTAAAAAGTATTAGCTCTTTTTAAGTAAAACAATAAAGTTCCCTACCTTTTCAACAGAAATTTAATTGTCTTAAATTGTAATTCATAAATGTATTTAATTATTTGTGAATCTTTTGTCAACTCCGTGAATGATAGATTTTTAAAAAGTCAAGTTTTTTCAAATAAAAAGCAGGTCCACATGTGGAAAGATTTATCATTCTAAACATATAACCTTAATATCCAAAATTAACGAAAAATCTGTGATTTATTTATATTCCTTCCTTTTTTTGGAAAGTGGATACCTCATGAGAATCAGCCAATTATACCAATACACAGTAAAAAAGTTATGGCGAGGTACGTTTATAAAAAATCACCCTTTATAGCAAAGGACGAGGTGAATTTGGTTAAAATTTTGGTTTCTACACTTGGTTCCTTTGGAACAATTAAACATTTTTTTCGAGCCGTTTTTCATACTTTTCCAACAAGTCAGGTCAAGAAGAAAGTTTTTTTTTATTTTATTTAAAAATATACGTAAAGTGTCCCCTTTTTTAGTTAATTAAATCAATGTTCCCTACCTAATCGAATTTAATATTGCCAATCTTATGTAGGTACGCAAAAAGTTTAAAAACTTTGCGTCGGTCGGGAGCAGAAATCACGTACATCTCGGCATTAAATGACAGGTGCAGGTTTTAAAAATGTACACCGCACACCAGGATGCTAGGATCAAGTTTTTCCGGAACACGTCAGATTTTTACGTCATAGAACGAGTTAATGCAACTGCGACTTCTTGTTTGATTTATTAGAGAGTTTTAGACTATCTTTATTAGAGAGTTTTAGACTATCTTACCCTACAAAAAATACACACTAACTTCCACTCCAAAGTAAAAGTGTACCTAATCAATAATTGGGGGTATGGTATCAAGTCAATTTCTGCAAAATCAAGCAACGCGCCTACAGATGGTTTCATATAAGGACAGTTTTAAATAAAATCGCTATCCCTGAGGATTTATACGTGCTCCATTAACCCAAGCAACAATTATAGTCTGGTGCCATTGTCACTGCCACCAAAAATGGCCTAAAGCGTATATTTCCTACAAAAAACTATTTATAGGAAAAATTTCATTATTTTCACTTAGTGTGGTCACAATTACGGTTAAAAAGTTACCAGAGTGTTATACGCGACAGTATTATATTCCACTATATATAAAAAAAGCTTTACAGTCCGAGGTTTACTTCATAGTTGTCACATTTAATTTCTTTAATATTACTTTTACGAGGTAACGACTCTACTGATATTAACTTGGTTGCAATTGAGTAGCCCTACTCAATACAAAACTACAAAGTTATGGAGTCTATACGGTCGCCTATCTACCACGCAGTAACAAATAAATAGTGAAAAAACGTTGTCTATAAATATATATAAATAACTCATTAAACCACTGATTAGTAGTTGCATGTACCAATAAAAGTTAAAATATTAATATTTAGTATTTTTTTTTTACTTTCTTTTAACGAACCTACTATTCTTTCCCAACGTGGTGTGCAGCAAGGCGACCCTTTAGGTGCAGATTTATTTTCGTTGTGCTTACAGCCAATCATCCATTGTTCAAAAAGTGACCTTAACATATGGTACCTTAACTATGTTGGAAATTTGGAACCTTTGGTTGCACTAAAACAAAATTATGATTGTTTTCCACAAACCAAAACTACACTTTTTTGCACTCGACGCGCGTTTCGCTAACAACGTTAGCATCATCAGGAGACGATAAACAATGAACTAAATTAATCTACGCTCTATCTTACATACAATCCTTTAGTGGGCGGAGATAAGACCAATAATTTGTGATTGATCACGATTTTTAATCCTATCTCCCCTCAACCAAAGAATAAAGTGTACTAAACGGGATGGGTCCTCTGTCTTTATTTAAACTATTTCTGGATTTAATGATTTCCATACTTTCATATGCATTCAAAAGTCTTTTGTTTGGTACACTTTTTAGAAGTTTTAGGTTATCTAATGTGAATCTATGATTGATATCAATATTAAATATAAACTACAAGTAAGCAATCCCACTATGCCGAAACTGTATTGTCTTCCGAAAATCCACAAGCCTGGAAAATCGGTTAGACCTATAGTTTCTGCTGTAGGATCACCTACTTACAACATTTCGAAATGGCTAGCAAACGAGTTTGAAAATTTACCGATAAAGGAAAAAGGTTTTTCTGTTCAAAATTCCCTTGAATTTATTAACAAAGTTAAAGATATTTCACTCCAAGAAGGTGAAATTTTAATCTCGTTTGATGTTAGTTCGTTGTTCCCTAGTGTGCCGATCCCCAATACCTTACAATACCTGGAGGAACTACTAAGAAAAAACAATCTAGAAGACAAACAGACTTTAGAATACCTATCTTTAACAAAACTCTGCATGAATCAAAATTACTTTCAATATAAAAATAACTACTACCAGCAATTAGAAGGAACCACAATGGGTAATAGTTTATCACCTTTTATCGCAAACCTATTTATGAGCAAATTTGAATCAGACATAAGTAAAGAATTTGAGTATTTCCCCAGAGTATGGTTCAGGTATGTAGACGATGTGTTTGCAGTATTCAACACTAAAGTAACTAGTGTTGAAAATTTTATGGAAAAAATAAATAACAAATTTCCCACTATTAAATTTACTTATGAAACAGACAACAATGGTACACTGCCATTTCTAGACACTTTAGTTATAAGAAATAAAAATAAATTGGACTTTGACCTATACAGAAAAGGCACGGCCACCAACAGGTATATTCCAAATGACTCTTTTCATTGCTTACAACATAAGCTTGCAAGTTTGCACTTTTTAACATATAGATTAGTAAATTTCCCCTTAAACAAAGAAAGATTTGAAGCAGAAAAGAATAGGATTAGGAATATAGCTGGCGAAAACGGGTACGACGAAGGCTTAATAAATAAGCTGATAAATAGACATTCTTTTCAAAAGACCTTTCGGAATTCTACCTTTTTCAGACAAAAAGATACCTGCGACTCAAAATTTGTATCAATTCCTTATAATCCTAATTATACGAAAGGATTACACAAAGTATTTAATAACACCGGTCTTAAATTAGTATATCAATCCGGTAACACAATAAGAAGCTTACTAGGAAATCCCAAGGATAAAACTACAGTTCTAGAAAAAAGTGGAATTTACGAAATTAGTTGCATGGATTGTGACAAAAAATATGTTGGCCAAACGAGACGCTCTATTCAAACACGTTTTAAAGAACACTTAGCATACTTAAAATACGGAAGAACAGAAAAGTCAAGTGTGGCCGAGCATGCTTTTGAAAACAATCATAGATTCACATTAGATAACCTAAAACTTCTAAAAAGTGTACCAAACAAAAGAATTTTGAATGCATATGAAAGTATGGAAATCATTAAATCCAGAAATAGTTTAAATAAAGATAGAGGACCCATCCCGTTTAGTACACTTTATTCTTTGGTTGAGGGGAGATAGGATTAAAAATCGTGATCAATCCCAAATTATTGGTCTTATCTCCGCCCACTAAAGGATTGTATATAAGATAGAGCGTAGATTAATTTAGTTCATTGTTTATCGTCTCCTGATGATCCTAACGTTGTTAGCGAAACGCGCGTTGAGTGCAAAAAAGTGTAGTTTTGGTTTGTGGAAAACAATCATAATTTTGTTTTTTTTGATATGGTACCTTGATGATGGTACACTATGTGGAGATCATAACTCGGTTCTAAATAATTTCAAATTTTTAATTGAATATTGTTCAAAAATCGGTATGGAAATAAATTTCAGTAAATTTGAGGTATCTTTGATTTCCAAAGAAAATTCCTCTAGTCGTGATATCTCATATTTCCGGGAATTTATTTCTATCGCCTATAGTTTATTTATTGATTTGGAAAACAAAATTTCAACTCTCAAAACTTTTACATTCGGGATTTTATTTATATTCATTTGTAATCCCTAAAATATCGTATTTTATTAGATGAACAACATGTTGGACAGAACCTGGGCTTCTCTATAACTAACATATTATTTTAAAAAATACTTGTGAGGTTATTACAAACTGAAATTTCAATCCCTCTTCTTGGTCATTTTGTAAATTACCAGTAAAATTTGGAGGTTTAGGGATAAGGAACCTTTCTTCTTTATGTTTGTCTGCCTGTATTGCTTCAAATAACGACATTTCCGAAACAATTAAATTCAGATTCATAATTCCGAATTCTACAGATGAATATTATGCGGTAGCTTGTAAACTTGGTCCATCTCTCCTGGCATTTTGTTAAAACAAAAAAATTTAGATGAAAAACTTTGTAATTTTCTTTTAGAAAAATTTTTAGCAAATACATGCATAGATAAGGCTCGCATTTTGACTCTCCAGAAAAAAGAGAGTAACGTGTGGATTGATGTCCTTCCTTCTTCCTCTTTAGGTACTCATCTGGATAATACCTCTTTTCAAATTTCTATTGCTATTCGCATTGGACAACCTGTGTGCGAGACTCATACCTGATCTTGTGGTGAAACTGTTCTCCCAAGTGGGCTTCATGGCCTTTCCTGCCGAAAGAGCGCAGGTAGGCGGTCTCGGCACAGTTGTCTTAATGATATAATAAAATGTGCTTTAGTTTCTGCTCATTTTTCAGCAATTTTAGAACCAAATAAACCACCCAATGAGCATTTTTGTCTATATAAAAGTTACAGCAAATAATATAAAACCTTCATAAAATAACCAAAAGTTATATTATTTAGTGTTGGTGATCATTTTATAACTCTAATATATCTCTTAAATGAGTAAAAAAGACTTGAAAAACAACTGTTCAACACCAGCTTATAAAAATTTATGGTACATAGTAATGGATAGAAAAACAACATATTGATTTTATAAAACTTCCTTATGAGCCCTCAAGTATAGAGATTATTATAAAAAGGTTTTACAACTGTTCTAACAACACTACATAACAAATTAAAGGTTTTTGTGGATTTAGAAATATAGATTTTCCATCTTTCTTCCCTTTGCTGGTTATGTATTATTCTTTTTCTTTTTACAATAAAAAAATTTATAAAATGGTGTTTAGCAATCTTCTAAAATAAATAAAAATGAAAGTGAGATAAGCTGAAGGAGGAATATGAATATTTATATGCTATAGTCAAATAAAAGCTGTTTTTCAAGTCATCCTACTCTGAAAATCAGCTGCGGTCCCGTGTGTACTGTATAGTATTCGAATACACTCACGTAAATTTAATGGGCTCCAAAAATACTTGAGAAAACGTGAAAAAAAATATTCATTTAACTATCAGTTTTTTTTTCATACGCGTTTTTTTCTTTCTGGGACAAATATTGAATTTCGTATGTTGTTCTTAACCCTAACAAGCAATATTTCGATTGAAACACATGTTGAAACCCCATAAATAACGTTTTTATTTAGGCCAAAAACCTATTTTTGTAATCCAAAATGGCGAAAATTTCCGACAATTCTATAAAAAAAAAACAATACAACTATACCACTGTTTACCTCGTCAACACTATTTTATAACCCTTTTAAAAAATGATGCTACTTGGAACAAAGGGCTACAGATGGCGCAGTGTTGAACACTGATGGTCTGTTTCTGCGAGCTTAACATAGTTACCATTGTTCTCTTTTCCTAAATGCATTCCTCGAGAGATCCAGCATACTACACATACCAGGAAAAATACCCGCCTCCTTACACTTCAAGCCCGCATAACTATCAGAGGTAACTATCTCAAGAATATAGTTAGATTGCGGGGTCGAAGGGTGTACAGGCGAGTATTTTCCGGGGTGTTCACATTTGACGCCGACCAGCAGTATCAGCATATGCCCTCGACGTTTCACGGTGCGTTTTTGCAACCTTAACACGGTTACTATATTGTTCTCTTTTTCTAAAACACGTATCACGTGGTCTAAGCGAGATTTGCCTATACAAGTTCATGTCGGACCACGTGATGAGTTTTTTGAGTCAGGGTGACTGCGCATCGGAAACGCTGGTGGGAATCGGGTGTAAAATGCATTCGATCCCGATATCTGTCATCGGCAACTATCTCAAGAAGATTTGGATCTTTTATCTCTCTCAGATTGATGTAATTAAAACAAGATAATAATGGTATGGTATCTCGCAAAAACGCGCCTTTTGATGTCGCAAAAACGCTCCTTTTGATTTCGCAAAAACGCGCCTTTTGATGTCACAAAATTAACCTTAAAAAATCTTGTTTGTTTTGTTATTATAATTGCCAAAATAAATTAAAATTGTTTTTTTTTGTTCTAAAAACAGTTGTATTATAATCACTGTATAAAGAAATTAATAACAACATTATAGAAAAAAACATGGGCAAAAAAGGTTTATGAATGAGTTCATAAGAATATTACAGACACCAATTTATATAACTATTGTGTTTGAGTTCCCAAGTTTTTATAAGTGTCTCTCGAAATATTTTCAATCTTATCTTATATAAATTTATTGTTGGTTAATTAAGTTTTATAAGTGCGTTGATAGCAACATTTTAAAAACCAATTTATTATATATCTTTAATTGATAGTTACTTACAGTTTTATAGGTGGGTTGACAGAAAGATTTCAAACACCAATTTATATAACTTTTGTCACTGATGACTTATATTTTTATAAATATGTTGGTGGAAACATTGTTAATACCAATTTATATAACATTTGAACCGATGACTTTAATTTTTATAAAGATGTCTGTGGAAATATTGTTAACGCCAGTTTTATGTTACTTTAGGGTACCATCAATTTAGAGCCTTTAATAAAACAAATATACAAACCCAATTCTTGTAGGAAACTTCTAAATACCCTAGGGTATCAATGGAACCCTCTTTATAATAATTATATAAATATCTGTCACCAGAAGTTTCTGAAAATGCTCATTGGGCATGCACTTGTACCATGGTCCAAAGGAAGACCAGTAGTTTGGGATGCGACTTGTTCAGATACTTTGGCAGCATCCTATCTAAATTTAACGTCTAAAAGAGCTGGAGAAGCTGCAAAAATTTCGGAACAAAATAAAATAAAAAGGTATTCAGAAATTTCCCCAAATTATTTTTTTGTTCCTTTTTGTGTAGAAACTTTTGGTCCATGGGGAGAAAAGGCTAAATCATTTGTGAAAGAACTGGGTGCTAAGATCTATGCTTCATTATTTAAACCTAGATCCGCCTATTTTTTGAAGCAGAGAATAAGCCTTGCAATCCAGAGGGGTAACGCTGCCTCTGTTTTGGGTACACTTCCCGACCTGCAGCCGTTGGACGAGGTCTTTTAACTTTAGTGCGCAGAGGATTCTCCAAAATTTATTTCGTTACTTATTTATTTCAAAATTTTGTAGTAAGTTTTATTTTTATTTTGTATTTTTAATGTTTTATATAATTTAGTACATATTTATTTAGTTTAAAAAAAAGGTAAAAATTTAATATTTAGTTAATAAAACACATTAAAACATTTAATTTGGAAATAACCTCAAATAATTCTGATTTTTTATCAACCTTTTAGATAAAACTAGCTCAAAATCAATTTTTAATCAGTAAAGTGCTGAGTATGCGTTTATAAATTTAAGATGGTATGACTTCAGAAAAGTGATTAATAAAATGGTAGTAATTAGATATAGGTTATGATATAGATAATATTTTTGTTTTCTGTCATGTCTTCACATATTTTATGGTGTGTGTCCTGATATAGTTTAGAAAATCCCATTAATAGTCTGGGAAAGAGTAAAATCTAAAAAAACCCTATAAAGTTAGAAATACTACTTTATGTAGTAAACAGGACGTTGGGATAACGTGCCCGTTTACTACCCGCGACGAAATAACTCCTATTTTAACAGTAATCATTACCGTCGCGATGTAGTTGTATAACCGTCCCAATCCATTCCCAAAAAAAAATTAAACGGGATAAACCGCTTTTTAATGTATGTGTCACTATTTTGCTTTGCTTTTTCTTAAAAAAATTTTTCATTTTTACAAAAATCTACATTTTCGTAATACCTTTAAATATCAGTATTTTGGGTCAAACTTAACCCTAGGGGTTATGTTAACTCGTGGGTCAACCGCTATCGTTTAACCGGACCTTAAATTAACTACCTACTTGATCAGCCAGTGTTCATGTACCCAACTAATTTTTGTTTTTTTCTCTTATTTTAGTCACTACCCCCACTCCACCTCCGAGACCATGGATACCTCTGGCTAGACCAAACCAGAATCGATCAACTTGTAAGTAGTTTTTAGTCTGTTTATCCCTCAGGGAAATAAATAGATAATTTTCGAGACAGTCTGCCTACACTTGAAGGACGTCTCCGAAAATATGTGTAGTTCGACACTTTTGTCCTTGAGATTGAGTATGCGTCTCGTAACCAATAACAAAAGTTTATTTATAAACTCTCCACAAAACCAAAACAATAAACTGGTATTAGTTCCATATCGTTCTAAACGCCAGCGACCGAAAGAGACAGAAACATAATTTGTGTTGTGACCCGCTCGCAACGACCGAGCTTAAATGAACGAGAAAGCTCCGCGCAGTTGGAGCTGATAAATACTTACTACTCTCCCGGCTTCATTAATCAGGCCCCAGTAAAGGTAAATATTAATGTAATAATATAGCGAAAGTCTCTCTAGTTTCTCTTGGCGTTTGATATAACTCTCTAATAGCCTCTTAAAAATCACGTAGCTTGTTCGCCCAAACGCTTACCTAACAGTTCAAAGTTCTCTATCTGTTAACCCTTCTCAATTAGATTTGATGAATTGCTCAAATCAATACAAAGCAGCAGTTGTGTTGGTCCAATTGAGTCCTCAATCGGGCGAGATAATACGTCATTTGGAGCTCTGTTCCGTTTCGGGGGTTGGACGCGAGCTCTTACGGGTTAAGTAAGTTGACTTACTTGCTGATTTAGATACTTGGAATTTGTATTAAACGGAAGGGCTTCGGTTTCGTGCTGATTTTGGACTGAATATTTATCGCAAAGGCCAGGTCAATATTTAGTAATAATTATCTATAGTTGGACTTGTTGAGAATGCCCGGTAAAAATGTCTTCTCAAATCTTTTTTTTCCATACATTCAACAAATCCGCAGTTTTACTAACTATCCGCAAATAAGAAAACTATCAAAATCAAGAAAATTAAGGCACTTTATGAAAAACAAAATGTCAAAATAATGTCGGGTGGTAGACAATTTGTGACAAAGTGTGCGAAAGATTTGGTTTCCAAGGTATTTGTGGTGTAACAAATGCAAGGCGTAAACAGAGACAACTTACTTACTTACTTACTTACTTAACCTTTATTGTTTCTAAGAAAAAATATAATTTTTCTATAACAAGAGACTTACGGGCGTAAACAAAGCTTAGTTGACAACTATGCGGCAGTAAATGAACTTTTGCCAGAAAAGTCTCTGAATATCTACGAACAATAGTTGAAGAAGTTTAAAGAATGGTGCACGTGCATCAACATTGAAAACGACATCAACGAGAATGTTCTTGAAAAACAAAAGATCAAAAGATCTTGGGTGGGACAAAACGAAGATTTAAACTTGGATGAGTATCCCAAAAGGAACACACAAAGGACCAAAGCGAAAAGAGGAATGATCAAACGATGTTTGACCCTGGGCAACTAGTGTGGGCTCATCAGTGGTTTTACTGGTCACCCTCCCCAAACATCATTAAACACCATCATACACTTTGACTTCCAACTTTGAATCACTCACAAATAGGCATCGTTCCGAACTGGTACTTATCTAAGTCACCTGATACGGATTCGTCCTGGCGTGTTAATATTTCTAATAGGGTTATGCTTCTAAGGTAATTAAAACAAAAAAGAAGTTAAAAAACCTCCAAATCAGTTATTTCAACCGAAAATAATCTAAAAATCAAAAAATCTTGGGTGGAAAAAACTTGGATGAGTATCCCAAAAGGAACACACAAAGGACCAAAGCGAAAAGACAGATGATCAAGCGATGTTTCGCCCTGGGCATTTTTCTTTTCGTTTTGGTCCTTTGTGGTTTCCTTTTGGGATACTCATCCAAGTTTAAATTTTCGTTTTTTTCAAGATCTTTTGTTTTTTAGATTCTTTTCGGTTGAAGTAACTGATTTGGAGGTTTTTTAACTTCTTTTTTGAGAATGTTCTTCTTGCATATATTTAAGCTATTCAAGAGAAGTTTTTTACCTCAAGCACGTCAATATTTCAAAACAAGGAGCTGAGTGATATTTGGTTAACTTCGCCCATTGCAGTGAATTTTTTTTTTTTAAACACCTGTTTATGTCTCTCAGGGAATAAATTAGTGCTTTAGTTCCTGAAACGAAGGACTAAAGTAACTACTTTAGTGCCTAAAGTGCGAAATAGTAGTTTTCATAACTAGTGGCTAAAATAGTGCTTTTTTACAAGCGTTGGTTTAAATAACGAGCATAGCGAGGTAATTAAAAACGCCAGTTAAAAAAGCCAGTTTAGCCGCGAATTGTTAACACTTTTTTTTAATACCTTTATCGAAAAATCCAAGAAAAACAGGAAAACACATCTCGAACGAAGAGCACTTCTTGCAACACACCATCTGTACAGTATAAATCAAAGCAGCTGGTAAATGAAATAATAATGGTTTTCATAGCGATGTGCCTTTTTATTCGGTTACGTTCATTGTTGCGACATTTTAATCTTTGACAGTTTGATGTTTTGATGATGTTTTTAAATGATTTTTTCGTAAATACTTGGTGAAAACTAGCGGAAATTGCTTAATTTTTAGACAAGAATAATTACATTTTTTCAATAATACTATTTTCCGCTATTTCTCTTGAATTTTGGATAAAAAACGAACCGAAATCTTTTTTTTGCACCCGTGTTGAAAAAAATAAGTTTGTTTGCATCGATAACCAAAAGAGCCATGCTGTATAGAGTTACTAAAATCACGTTTTTGATAAAGGTATAAAAAAAACATTTTTTTTGCACACAAATGTTTAATGCTGTATACTGCGAAATTTAAAGAAAATGGCGAAAAATAATACCTAAAAGTCACTATTTTTAAAGTTTTCTTTAAATTTTTACAAAAAAATCGTTTTAAAAACACGATTAAATACAACTGTGTAACTGACACCATTAAAAAAATATTTACTTTCACCCGCTTCCTGGATAATATATTTTCGTTGAGAACGGCAACAAGTCTAAAACTATAAAGTTTTTTAATAATAATAATAATTTAATGATAGAAATTTTTTCAAACCAAAAGTAACTTTATGCACTTTAGGGATAAAATAGGTACGTTTAATCCCTCTTTTAGGGACTAAAGTGGCACTTTTAAACCCAAAGGGATTAAAAAGTATATTCCTAAGGGATTAAAATAAATTTAATTCTTCAGCTTAGGGATTAGAAGTGAACTTAATCCTACAGGGATTAAAAAAACAATTTAATCCCTGGAAAATTATAATTAAATTTATTGCAAATCAAGCCAAACAGCACTCGCTCTTGGCCAAGATTTCATTCATAACACCCTTTCTTGTAGTCGACGAACCATTTGGTGCGGAAATAACGTGATTTTAAGAATAATCTTTTCCTAAAGTGCATAAAATACTATATAAACCTCGGGACTAAAGCTTCTTTTAATTCCTTAGCGAATTTTTCCGCGGGATTAAAAGAAGCACTTTAGTCTCTAGGATTATAATGTACTATTTTTTGACTTATCAAGGCTTAGTTGACTTTGAAATGACCCCAGTATAGATAAATTTGAAATCAAAGAAGGTTGAGAACAGAAACCGCATCACATGCTATTGTTAATTTATAAGTATGAAAATAGTGACTTCTAACTTGTTGTTGTGTTTGAGTTTTTGTAAGTATTTTAGCCAATAGTGTTTGAAACTTGCAGCTAAATATGCTGGTTTTACTCGCTTTTTTTCTCCGAATCAGCATTCGTAACGCATCGTCGTACGTTGATCGCAGAAAACTTTTAAAAGTAGAAATTATTGTTTTTCTCTCCGTGACCTTAGCTCAACAAATGTGGAAGTGACGTTCAAAACGAGTCATGTAAAATGCATACTTTTTGGAGTCAAATAAACCTCAGAATTGGCTGAACTTTCAATGGAAGGAGCAGTTTTTTGATTTTTGGCCAAATAATTTATTTGTACCAACCAACGGTATTTTCATAATTGTGGCTGATTTTTGTTGCGCCGTTTTATTTGTTCCGATATTTCCCGGAAACGCAATCAACACGAGTGTATTTTTTCAAAAGCTGTTTATTAGGTCTGCCAATTTGCGACAAGCGTACAAAACAAAAAAACGAATGAAATGACTTTAATTAAAGCTACTAGTTAACAGCAAATATTTTATCGGTAAGAGGAGATTTCAAAAACGGTTTTGCCTTTTCCTGAATTTTGTTCAAGACTCAATTTTAATTGGATTTTTTATCTACGGGTCCATGTTTGACAGCTTTTATTCTTGCCAACTAAAGGCGTCAGATTGAAAAAAAATTCTGGGATGGAAACTTCTTATCAGGAAAAAGAACCAGAGAACGACCCAGTTTTTAAATAGAAGGGTTTCGCATCGATTTTAATGTTGTTGTGACCAAGTTGTCGATGGGTCATTCTCTTTTAAACGGTCAACTTGATGTCCCCGATATTTTTTGAAATAGCACGTGCACTGTCATTTTTTAATTTCTCTCCACCCATAATTTTTTTTTACATTTTTTAACCCTAAAATCTCACTACCATGGACCATCTCTTAAATTGATATTCAAAATAATTTTTTAGACAGAAAACCGACTCTTATTACTTTATTTTTTAATAATAACATTAGAAAAAATTCCAGCAATGACGTGGTTAGATATTTACGGAACTCATTTATAATTATCAATTTTAAGGAAAAAAAATATTTGGCAATACTGTTACAGTTGCATGCTCAAGGTAAGATTTGCAGTTTTCAGACAATTCTGGAACTTTCAGTAACGAGCAAGCCTGGAAAGAGATTTGACCATTTAATTTTGCACAACGTTTTTATTGGGTGTCACTACCATGGACTATACTATCTGCATAACAGTGCAATTCTGTCGATAATTTTGGGAAGTATTTTTCTTTATAAAACTAATTTTGTCACTACCATGAATCTTCCAAAATGTCACTACCATGGATAATAATGAGTAAAGTTTGGATAAGGTAATTGCATATATTTAGTTACTTAAAAAATTAGTAATACATTAATTAGCTAAAATGTATTATTATATGTAAAATTAAGACTATCACTAACGTGTACATTAAGCTTTTTTGAAATTGTTATGACTAGTTTTGAAAGGAATATTTGCATATAATAATATTCCACTCAATCCAATTATTGTCTATTTGATTTTTGATATTTATATCTACATTTTTATCACATGTCAGTAAATAACAACTTTTAAACGTGACTAATATCTGAACGTTCATCAAAAAAAAAATCCTGATTTTTCTTTTCAAATGCAAAGTTGCCGATTTGAATGAGAATGGCCCGGATATGGCTATGGATACATGACATGGGATCCAATAATCGCTCAAGAAGTAGCTAATTCTGGCTCATTTTAAACGAAGTGTTGATTCCGACTAAATTGGCAATATTGTTTTTGTAGAAATATACTTCAAATATTCTGGAATTAATATTCAGGAATCGAATATTCTTATAATATTTCAAAGGAATATACAGAAGGGAATATTTCAGAAATGATACAACAATATGACAAGAATATAATATATATTCCGTTTGTGTTGATCGGGTATACAGACCGCTTCAAGCTACTGCAAACATAGGGGGAATCAAGTCCAATTTACTCTCCGTGCCGTACGACCGAGGTGGATTCGAAGCACGCTGCAGTGTTATCTTTTGGAAATTCATTTTGTTTTTATTATTTTGTTTTATTTCTGCCTTGCTCGAGAAACAGATGGGTAAGTTCTTAATTGAAATAATACATTTTTAAAACCAAAAATGGATGTCTACGAAGTTGCCGAAAAAGTGCAGATGCTCAAATGGTCAAATCGTCATAACCCAACACACGTTCGATATTGGTCGAGGGAAAATTTGCATTTGTATTTTGACGTAAGAACACAGTATCCACAAAAACTAAATGTTTGGGGGGGGATTATAGGGGAACACGTAATTGGGCCATTTTTTATTAACGGCAATTGCAATTTGAATGGTCCTAGATACTTGGATCTACTGCAGCAGCACATTATTCCAACTGCTAGGCAGTTGTTAGGTGTAAGATTTGGTGAAACATGGTTTCAACAAGATGGTTGTTCCGCTCACAATGTTGGCCTTGTTAGGGAATATCTTGATAATGTATTTCCTAATCGGGTTATAAGTACACGGGGAACTATTTTATGGCCAGCTCGATCTCCCGATCTTGCTCCTAATGACTTCTATCTGTTTTTGAAGAAACTTTTCAAATTATCACCCCTAACATGCTTGGAAACGTTAGAAGGGGTTTTTATAGTAGGCTCGGATATTGTCTAGCCGAGCAAGGAGGACTTTTCGAACATTTGCTTTAATTTTTTTTTTTTGACTGGGAGAATCTTTTTGGTTTTTAGAATGTATTATTTTATTTTGAGAACTTGCTTTTATTTTGTTTCTCCTTATTATTTTCATTGTAACACGTCGTCACTGATAAATCTGAGCAGTTGACAATAAAACGCTCTTATTGATCAGTGACAAAAAATAAGAATATTACGTTATAAAAATTTGCATATTTATTGACCAAATTCCGGTTTCATTGACTAAGCTCCACACAGCACCGTGGTTAGAGGCGTACTAAATACCAAAGGAAAGTCATGCAAGTGGTGATCGCAAACCTGAGTATTGGTTGCTCCACTGATAGGCGTGCGGTGTCTCTGCATGTACGTACACTGGCAAATTAGACTTCTTCCGCCCTATGTTCGCAGTAGCTTGAAGCGGTCTGTATACCTACTTTTATAATAAAACTTATGTAGACCTTTTCCTTTGCAAAAAACACAATTTCTTACTCGTCATGTCCATTCATTACTGTTAAAGCTATTGGCAAAACCCCTCTTCGAAAATCAAAATTCGTCTTTGCTTCTTTGAAAAATTCTCTAAAGGTTTATTTTATCAAGGAAACCCCAAATAAAAACAAATATTTTTTTTAGCTTTGAAAAAACGATTTAAAGACCAAAAATTTGTTTGTCGTTTCGGATATTCTCTTTTCCTTTTTTTATTCAACACACACACACCCGCCTTTTTCAAGTCGACGACAACACTTTCAAAAGAATTTAAAATAATAAGGGTTGCCCCGGTCCTGGCCTACACTTTTCATTAGTAGTCGGTCCGAGAGCAAATGACGCCGTGCTGACCTTTCAGTCCTTTGAATCCTGCCCTGTAATTTTTCAATTACTTTATTTACTTTCGGTACCCTATTTTCACTTGTCTCCTATCTTTTGCTGAAACGGTGATATCTGTTTTTTTTTTTATAAAATGAAAGGAACTTAGAAGGCACCGGGCGTAACTTTGTAATTTTATTTTCTCTTCATTAGTAAATTGAAATACCGTCTCATTAAGATTAATATAGCTCATTCTGCAGAAAAAAAATCTGTTCTAAAAATATCTTTCTTGGATGGACACAATGCAGAAACGCGTAAACGAAAGTATTTTTCGCTTTGTTTCACTTGAATAATCCGCCATCGCTGGAACACGACCCTGACGCCAAAGTGCTTGACAGAAATTGTCACCGGATGGGAAAAGTTGCTTTGTTGTCATGTTTTACCAAACCCTATTATCAAATTACGCCCACAACAGTATATTTTTAAATTATGCTATGTCTATTTTATCCAAGTCTGTCCCCATGAGGAGTAACCACGTGACACACAGAAATTTTTGGAAAGCTGGTTATATACTTGTTAAAAAAGGTTAAAATTAAAATCTTTCATGTAGCCCACTGTGCGTCAAACCATTCTTATAATTCAAAATTTTATAAATAGAAACCAAAGTTTTTTCTATCCGAAAATAAAAAAATTGTGGCCTGAACATAGTGAATGTTACAATTGGCTCTGGATTAAAAGTACAGTTTAAATATTTGAAAAAAATATGATGTTTGTTTCTAAAATGCATATTTGTAACATATCAAAATATTTTGTTGTTTTGTTTTTTATTATAGTCCACAAAAAAACTTCTTTACTTACATTAATAAAGCTTCACGCTGTACAGGGTGGTCCAAATTCGAGAGGCCACTATAGCTTTGGGCTTTTGCAGCATAGTTAGTCGATTTTCAAGAGAAGTCGAAAACTAAAAACCGCATTGCGATATGTCAAAGCGTTTCTGAGCTACAGGGCGATTCTCAAAAATGTGCGATTTTAAAGGCCTTCTACAATTTTTTTATTTGTAAAGATAGGGATTTTCATTAAAAACATTTTTTGAAGATTTTTTAAAGACAAATCTACCTGTTTCACCGATTTTCTCTTAAAGCCTTTAGTTCCCGAGATATCACTTTAAGTTATATTTCTTTAAATGGGATATCCCAATTTTTCTAAAAAATCAGTTTTCTAATAAAATTTCCTGTCGAACGATGTGCCATACACCTATTGTTATTAAATAATTTAAAAGATATTTGCATATTTTGATATTTACCATAGTAGGCGCCGTGCGCGCCCTAAAGTTGTAAATAAAATTTTATTGTTTTTTTTTCACACAAAATCAAGTTGGCTACGACACGAGGGGACACAACAACCTCGAACTTTAACTTCTAGTTTACTATAATTACCAACCCTAAAATAATAAACAAAAATAAAATTGTTAAAAATTTATTTTTAAAATTTTTATTAATTAAACTATGTAACACCTAAAATCTACATCTAACAATTTTCTTTAATTGTAAAAGAAATGCTCAAATGGACGGCCGTTTTCTTGTAAACATATCCTACATCTTCTCTTGACGTTGTTTTCTGCATTAAGAAGTTCTACCGCTCGAAGCTGCCTGAATGCAGTACGAAGTGCCTCTTCCAATTATCTTCTAGTAGTAGGGCGATTTCGAAATACAAGGTCTTTGACTCTTCCCCACAAAAAGAAGTCTAAAGGGGTCAGGTCTGGAGACCTGGGGGGCAATATATAGGACCTTTATTTCCGATCCAGTTTTCGGCAAACACAATATTTAACAAATTAGTAATGTCTCGTGCATTGTGAGGAGGTGCACCGTCATGTTGAAAATATAGCTCATTATTTTGCTGAAGTGGCAAATTGTCGATAAACGGAATCACCTGCTCTTGTAAAATTTGTTGGTATCTTTCGGCATTTAAATTTCCATCAAAAATATATGGCCCAATAATTTGTCCTCTGTAGATGCCTACCCATACCTTAAAACTGAACCTTCCCTGATTCGCTTGTTCCACCATAATATGGGGATTTTGCTGTTTCCAGTAATAGCAGTTATATCTGGTGAATATTCCACCACTAGAAATCGTTGCCTCATCCGTCCAAATAACTTTCCTGGCAAAATCGGGGGCTTCTTTCCTTTTATTTAGGTACGACCTGCAAAATGCACGTCTTGGAGCAAAATCTCGTTGCCGTAATTCGTGCACCCGTCGGGGTCGATAGGACCTAAACTTTTGTTTTTTAAGCACCCGAACGGCATTACTGCGTGGAATTCCAGTGTTTCTCTCCATAGCCCTGGTGGAAATATTCGGATTAATTTCTATTTCTCCTAGAACCGTTAGTTCTTCCAACTCTCTATATCTGGCTAGGTTTCTATACGTCCTAGGCCGCGGTTTAGTAAAGGATCCGTATTCTTGTAGATGACGTTTTAACTTCAAGAATATTTTTGAGCTAGGTTGCCTTCTTTTCGGATATTTCTGGAAATATAGATTTAACGCCGTCTGTCGATTTTCGTTACTTTTAATATAACATTTATTATGTCGTACTTTTCAAAGTTTTCAAACATTTTTATATTTTGACGAAGACGCCACTTTTGACACTTGGGCTCGTTTATCATGGCAATTATTTTTATTTGATCATAGCTACCTAGATAGATACCCTAAAACTGCATAGGTCAGAGTTAAACACAGCCTACTATGGTAATTATTAAAAATTGCAGATATCTGTTTAACCACTTAATAAAAATAGGTGTATGATATATCGTTTAACAGGAATTTTTTTTTACAAAACTATTTTTTTTTTTAAATTGGGGTATTCCATTTAAAAAAAAATTTAACTTTGTGTTATATCTCGTGAACTAAAGGCTTTAAGACAAAATCGGTGAAACAGGTAGATTTGTCCTTAAAAAATCTTCAAAAAATGTTTTTAATGAAAATCTCTATCTTTACAAATAAAAAAAATGTAGAGGGTTTTTAGAAACGCACATTTTTGAGAATCACCCTTTAGCTCAGAAACGCTTTGACATATCGCAATGCGGTTTTTAGTTTTCGACTTCTCTTGAAAATCGAGCCCGTAACATGTATATTAGTTTTGGGCTAACTATGCTGCAAAAACCCAAAGCTATAGAGGCCTCTCGAATTCGAACCACCCTGTACATACAAATAAAGTCATTTAATACAAGTACATATTTGTTGAATTAGTTAAAATTTTCTTTTGGAATGTTGCAAATATTGGCGGCTTCTTTTATTTTTTGCTTTCAGCCTCCCGCTAGAACATAAAACACCTAATAAAGGGCATATCAAAATTTTTTAAGAAATTGATTTAAAAGCGACGGCCAACGCTCAGGCCTTGGGTACTCTAATGCCTTGGGGAAGGTTATACACCAACAGTGAGATTTACTAAGATCTAAAATAGTACCCCCCACAGGTCTAAAAATTTATACCTGGGAGGGGGGGTACTAAATGTTAAAACCAATTTAAAAACAAAACACTTACCCAAACAGAAAAGACACAAAGTTATTGATTATTTTGTATTTTTATTGCAAATTACCACTGAAAAACTGCTTTTTTCTCAAAATATACCGTATTTTAGGAGAAAATGCCCTATACGACAGGTTTCAAAATGGCGAATGTGTGTTATCTGTGTTTGAGGTTATAAAGTTGATGATTTTTTTAGACCATCTCTGGGGAGTGGTTTAAATTTATAGCCCCCAGAAAGGATTGTTTTGTGGCAATTGGTAATAAGTTCGTTTATAATTTCCATAAGTAACCGTTTTTACAAGTATTAATTTACCTTATTTAATATCCCAAGTTGTTCACCAACCAATAAAACACCTCCAATTTTGTCCATAAAAACGCCATATTTTTTGAACCCGTTTTCAGCACAAAAAATATATTTATGAGGGCACCACGAGGCCAAACAAACATAAGTTAAGGTCACTGAATATGCACGAAAAATATACCAAACAAAAAACCCATTACAACTATATTAATTTATTTACTAACTGAAATTAAGACATTGAGGTTATCTGAAAGCTCAGTCAAGAAAACTTTCCTTACTCAAAGGCCACTAATTTCAAAGCTGTAGGTTTCATCACTAGAGGTTGGTGCAAGCCAAGGTACAAGCAGAGGTAAGAAATCCGAACTCGCTGTTTGTGATTTGAACGCAGCTAATATTTTGCAACTGACATTTCGACAGTGACAGAAATGTAAGAAAAGCTTGCATTTAAGTTTTTTAATACATTTCATGAATAAAAACACCTTTTAAGTAAAAGCAAAATTAATCTACTCTTTATTTTATTATTACCCGTTTAAATCGTTGTGTGACATCAAGTATTAATTGGAATAATTAATTAACCAGGGTAAGTTTTAATTAGAGTGACATATAACCCCAATTTTAATTTGTTCTACAGTGAGTGTTTACTATTTAAACCCCTCGTGGGTATAAATTTTTTAATTTTCTTTTCTTCTAAATTGAAACTTTCTACTTAAGTCCAACAAAAGATTGTGTTAAGATGATTAAATAATCATCATCATCAACAAATTTATTCAAATTCTTCTTATACATCAAACTATGTCTAAAACTCAAGGAGGGTTGGTTTAAAATGCTTAAAACCAAAAACTTTAGTAAACTGTAGAAACCCTTTTAGTAAATACCACTGTAAAACATCTAATTTTTAGTTGGATTAGATATTTAAATAATTCCAATTCGCGTACCAGCCAATATTGATAGGAGAAATATCTGAGGTAATTTGTCGCCTGGCGTAAATTGTGGGATGAACAGCCATCTTGCTAAAACCACAATTCCTTCAAACTCATGTTGAGTTCCGTCAACCGTGGTAGAACCTGATGTTGGAGAAGAGAAACATATTTTAGGCTATTCATATTGCCTTCAATGAAACAAAAAATGTCCGATAATACCGCTGAAAACACTTAATTTTTGGGGATGTTGCGTCCTAATACTTGCGTGCAGATGTTTATTTTCGCGGGACCAATAGAGCCTATTTTATGGATTATTTAGGCTGTGATCTTCCTACACAAAATTTTTCCCCCATAACTTCACTATATTCTAACCGGCGCAAATAATCAACTGGTTTTTATTTTTAAATTTTGGCAGCATTAGGAACAAGTTAATAGAGTTAAAGTAAAGAGGTTTTGTATGTTAAGAAAATATTTTGTGCTGTAATATTTTGTTAACATACAAAACCTAGTAAATTTATGGGGTAAAAATTTTTTGTACAACAAATTAAATTTTTTATATATATTTTTTTTTTATATAAAAGCATTTTTTTAAATAAACTTTTTAAAGAAATATATCTGCCTCATTTTGCCCTTAAGGATACCCCATGCTACCAAATCTAGGGGGCAAAACGGAGCAAATGCATACTTTAACTAAAAAATTGATAACTTAATACTTAACACAACGTGTTAGATAAGTTCATAAAAATGTCTATCAAGGCACCGGCGATTTTAATTGGGGGGGGGGATTAAAGGCTATTTTTCCAGCTAATATTAAAAGCGATT
Source organism: Oxystoma pomonae (assembly GCA_963921995.1). Lineage (NCBI taxonomy): Eukaryota > Metazoa > Arthropoda > Insecta > Coleoptera > Brentidae > Oxystoma > Oxystoma pomonae. Next base: position 90,839,855 of record OY998169.1, read on the forward strand.
CCCAAGTTACCCGAAACTGTGAGATTTTTTTTATTGTTGTTGGAAGAAATAAGAAATACAAAATGTTTTGTAAAATGTACTTAATTTTCACAACTGGCCCTTGTTATTTCTCAATTGCAAGCAATTGAAAGCAACATTAGGGGGAAGGCTCCCCCTTATCCCCCCCTAAGGGATCGCCGGTGCATTAAGGCAGTATCAAAAAAAAAATAGTAGTAGCTTTGAAAGATTTGAACCTTATAACAAAATTTTTGGCTTATATTTAGGAAAACCAAAATCTGAAAACCGCATATCAATAGCTGCCTTACTTCTAAAGTTATGATTTTTTTTATATATTTTAACGTTTTTTCAAATAACTGGGAAACTAAAGCTCCCACGAATTTGTACTTTGTAAGAAAATTTGTAGTCCATATTCATGGAAAGTTAAATCTAAAAACCTTATATCGCTACTTGCTTTTGTTCCAAAGTTACAATTTTTTTAAATATTTTATCCCCCTTTTCCCCCTTTAACTCTTCATCACCCTACCAAAAAATTAATCAGTTCATGGTCAGCCGATAGAGGATTGTTGTAACAAATTTCGTTTAAATCGATCAAGGCGTTCTTGAGTTGTCATGTCTACAGACAGACAACAGACCGACAGACCGACAGACAACTTTTTTTTTAAAGAACAAGAAGGTGAATCTCGTGTCCGCAAATAAAAATTAAAGTAAGACTCGTGACATATCGGACAAAGCGTTTTTGTTTCTCACTTCATTACGACCAGGCTTCCAATGTGTAATGGAGAATCCAGACACCTACATACCTGTTTCATCCTTATTAGAAATCATCAGGGACTCGTAAGATTGTACCTGGCAGTTAAATACACAGGCAACCACGCACACCTCTCGAATTTAAAACAAAAAGTTTGTAATCCACGGAGACGTAGTACCTGTGTGCGTGTTTCTCGGTTTATTCGACAGGTGGCGCACACAGGTACACACAAACTTTTGTTTTAAATTCGAGAGGTGTGCGTGGTTGTCTGTGTAGCTTCAACTGCCAGGTACAATCCTGTGACTCCCTGATGATTCCTAATAAGCATGAAACAGGTCTGTAGGTGTCTGGATTGATTCTCCATTAGACATTGGAGGCCTGGTCGTAACGAAGTGAGAAACAAAAACGCTTTGTTCGATATACTACCAGTCTTACTTTAACTTTTTTTTTTCGTCGATTAAGGTGTTTTAGAACCTTAGTAACTCATTTTTGATAAAATTAAAAAAAGTCAAAACATTTACGATTTTAATAGTCCCCCATACCATATTGGTATAGTTAACTAAAAAATGACATAATTTTAGTGGCTATGGGTTACGGGAAATAAGAGCTTTCCCTTAAGTACTCCGTGTTACCCCGCTTTCCCCTACCCAATAAAAAAAATCTGTGACGGCCCAAAAATGGACGACGCAAAATTATAAAGTAAAATAGTTGAGAACCAATAAAGAACCGAAAGCGGATCCGCTGAAGGAAAAGCAAAAGATAAACAGGATTAAACTATATAAAAAGTTTAAAATTGAAATTCCAAGCGGCGGTTCGAGTGTATAGGAAAATTTTCTACGAAAGTTTTCTTTTCCAATATTGACGCTGTCGCAATCGATGACTCCCAAACGGAGATATAAGAGGGTGGGGAGAATAGGCTTCTAGCATACAGGGTTCCACGGTTTTTGTCGAGCGTGTATTGAAAAAGAAGCGCAATGGCTAGCAAATAAGAGCGAAAGAGATAATAAACTTGAGAAACCGATACGCTCTTGCCGATACCATCCACAATTAACTAAAAGGTTCCCAAGTAAGATCCCGACAAATTTAACGATAAATGTTGCCTTCAAAGGGTGTAAAACAGTGATTATGGGTATTTCCTTATTTTAGTTTGAAATTAGAATCCGCTGAATGAATTAAAATGCCCATTTATACACAAACTTTTACTACCAATTGACATTGCTCTTTCAATAAAGCTTCCAAAAATCTGACCTCCCATAACCAGTTACGATAAACTCCCGACTCTACGAGACAATTTATCGTAGCAATCTCGCGTTCTCACGAAACATCTTGTTGAAATAAATTTAAAACAAAATTGTACTCTTTTAAAAGAATAAAAAAAATTAAAAAATGTAGCGCAGTCTTTCTATCTGCAACCCTCTACTCTTTCTACTTAGAACCACAGACTAAAAACCATAGACCCTGAATCCCATTCATAAATTCTTATTTGTTTTGCCCCCAAGCTAGCCTGTGTGCCAAAAAAGGACAGAATGATTTTCAGAACGTTGCTCGGCAACACTGCGATAAAACATTGTCCTAGATACATTTGTTTTACATACTCTACCAGTAGCGGCGAAAAATTAATAAATATGTAAAAAAATGGGTTAATTTCACAAAAGCAGTAATTTGTAGTTTTCACAACTAGCGATTAAAAGAGCGTTTTTCTTACGAGTGTTGACTTAAATTAACTAGCGAGTGATTTTAAAAAAAACGAGTTTTTTTTTGCATCGGTAACCATGCTTTTGTAATTTACTGACACTTACTTCACACACGTCGTTGGATGACGTTATAAGAATCCACCCCCTTTCTTGACACACTTTTAGAAACCCGCCACCAATTTAATTGTGTTATGTTGTTAAAGATACCTTTAATACAAGGTTGAGGGCAACAGTTGTTTTATAGTCTTTTCTACCAACTGAAGGAAAAAGGCAAAACCTGATGTTTAAAGTAACTCGTGATGAAATATACTAAATCACTTGCATAATTATAAGTTTAAAATATGTTAGGATAAAAGTATAAATATAATAAAATACCTATTTAAAAAAAAAAACTAATATTCAATTAAAGCTTTGAGAATTAAAATATTTTACTTTACTTAACAATTTCGTTTTACCCATTGTTATTTTACATAGGTGAGGTACACAGAACTTGAAACCCTTAGGTCTGCGGTCAGGTACCTGCTTTTCTAAATTTAGGAATAAAATACAAAAATACTAGAATAAACAGACAATAAAACATAATAATATTGTGATATATTATTTTTGCCTTTGTTAAGAAATTATAGCCTTGAGCACACCTGCACATAGGGTATATAAACAACAAAGCATATTAAAAAAAACAGCGTAATTATGCAGTATACGGTTTTCTGCCATTTTTGATTTTTTATAAAAAATTCTTTAGAGGGTCCCTAGGACCCCAAATCCGCCGGCGCCGGTTGTTTTTTTTATTTTTTTATTTTTTTTTTAACTCAAATAAACCAATCCAACACAGTCCAACTTAACCTAACCCAACCCAACACAAAACAATAAAAAAAATACATTACACCCTTTTTTCTCTTTAAAAAAAACCGGCGCCGGCGGATTTGGGGTCCTAGGGACCCTATAAACAATTTTTCATAAAAAATCAAAATGGTAGAAAATCGTATACTGCATAATTACCAAAAACAGTGATACCAATAATTGAAAATAGGTAAAGGACGACACTGACCGGTAATTATCACAACAAAACTACAGCTGATTTTGACGTTTACCTTTGAAAGGAAATCCCTTGACTTGGGTGTTCCAATCGTTTACACACGACGCACTCCCGCACCATCCTATAGTTTTTAACTTAACAAGTTTACAAAAAACACAAAAACCACACAAAAGGTTTCGAAATCCGAAATATTTGGAAACGGTCGGTATGCAACGCTGCAAAAAATATATAATGAATGCAAACCACCAGGTAGTGCGCAGAAGACGGCAAGGTATTGCGACTCGCCAGATCTTGTTTAGGGATCGTTGGGAATATTAGAAAAAATATGGGCTTTTAATATTTTTATGTGTTAATTTTTATCTTTTGTTTTGTAATTATAGTTTTTAAATAAATAAACATTGTTTTCATGATATTTTTGAATATAGCTGCTTATAGTGGTAAAAAAGCACCAAGATTTTCATAAAATTTCAGAACCAACAAGAAATTAACCTCAAGTTGGCAACAAGGCTTCATCCTACTATGCTTTCATAATTTGGGGAACACGAGCTTATATACTACATATATGTAATCATTTTCACATGGCATACTGGCTCAGACACATTGAATCTTTTTTTCTCCTGCTCTTTGAGGCAAAGATATTGTATAAAGTGCGAGTTAGGATGACTACAAATATTTTTTTAAATTTATATAAAGAGAAAGAGAACGCCTAATTCTGGCTATACGTTTTGCGAGATACATTGTTGTTGTAGGAGCCAGGGTATTAGCATAGCATTCAGAGTCTAATGGTGTAGGTCTATGCTTAGAACACTTTTTGTAACTGTGTTCAGGTAGTGTTTAACTTTAAAACGAATTTAAAGCTGTTATTCAATTTAATAACAGAAGGGCGTTTTTTTTAAAAAAAATTGATTCTTTTAGACTTTATTTTACAAAAATTGCTGAGAAAACAGTTAGTATCAAATAAATAAAAATAATCCTAAGATCTTCCAAGTGATTAATTGAGAAAAATTACCTCTACGATTTCCTTCACGCCCGCGTCTTCGAATAAGGCTCTCGATGTTGACCGTTGGTGAGACAATTTTCTCGCATTTTGGGCCTTTATATACTATTTATTTCAAATTCTCCAGTCCAATTTCAAGATGGCGGCTGACATTTTAACATAGAAACTAAACTCATCGTCACTGTCAAGATATTGATCCGATTGAATTTTCCAAATCGGGGCGCCGCCGCTGCGCCGCTCTTTTGATGCCGGTGTCCCTTAGGGCTCCATTCTAGGTCCGCATTTACTATAATTTGATGAAATGATATTACCTCAGCTACAGAATGGCTCAATTCTGTGATGACGTGACTATAGTCGTGCAGGATAATACTACTGACTTATGCAGTACTCGCGCTACTCAATTAATAAAAGAGAGAGAGAGAGAGCACAACTTACTTCTGAACACAAATAAGACTTAAGGGATTCATTTTCGAAACAATGAGGCGAAAATCAAAATTAAAAATCTAAATTGGAAAAGTCATATTGAAAATGTGCCTAAAAATATGTGTAAATTTTGGTATGCATTGAAACTTATTAGAGACAATATAGGAGTCACGACATCTCTGTCAGCGTTTCACGCCTATATTCAATCCAGGGTTAGATATCGAATTATATTTTGGGGTAATTTCATAGAGGGTAACATCTTCATTCTACATAAAAGAGGCTTAAGAATAATGTTTCAAATGAGGAGAAAAGATAGTTGCAAACCGGTTTTTATTGCACACTGCATGTATATACAGAGGAATGCAATCCATGCTGTATTAAAAATTTGGAATAAGTTACCTTAGGCTTTGAGAAGTTTGCCGCCAAAAATCCTGAAAGTCTTCCTGATTAAAAAAGCGTGTTATACGATAAATGATTTTTTTAATGACAGTTTACTTGACCTGCATTAATTTTAAAATGTATTTTGTTGGTGTCCTTATACTAAACTTTCAATGTAAAGTGTGTTTTATTTTTTTATGTTTCGTGTACTATATACAAAATTGACAATGTAACACATAACATTTTATTTATGTTACTATAAGGCGTATATTTGATTATTATATATTTTATATATTGTATTTGCTAAGGATTTAAAATAAAGATTTTACTTACTTACTACTTACCCTACGCTTTTCTCTGTGCTGAAGAAGACGTTAAATGTGCTTCGTAAGAACAAAGCAAGCAAGCAAATTTAAATGGTTGATAGAGCAAAAATCGAACAAGTCGTTTTTTTTGTATTTGTAAAATCTATAGATAAGATAAGATATCTGTAGAAAAACAATTTCTGTACATTAAATATTATGCCAAAATATTTAAAAAACAACAAATTGGATCTCGTGTCCGCAAATAAAAATTAAAGTAACATTCGTGGCATAATAATATCGGACAAAGCGTTTATGTTTCTCACTTCATATTCAAGTCATAGGATTGTACCTAGCAGATGATCATGCACACCTCTCGAATTAAAACAAAAAGTTTGTTATCTGCGGAGACGTAGTACCTGTGTGCGCCCCCTGTCAAATAAACTGAGAAACAAAATCATCAGTTTGCACCTGAAGACGATCAGAGATTGTAGATCGAAACATCGTGTATAAATAAAATATAGACAATGGAAGTCCGAAACACAGAGTTAATTTCAAAAACATTAAAATTGAAAAGTGCAGAAGACCGTAAATACAGAATCCTGTACCTTTCAACAGATTATAAAGAAGAAACCTGTATCAGCCTGCTTTCTTTATTTATTGTTTTGATGGGTGACATTTGGGGTTATGTTATTTTTGCATAATTTTTTTTGATAAAAATTGTATTTGTTCATCATTTCTTTTCTTCTGGCCCTAATTAAATACCCTATGATATAACCTACATTAATTTTGTCATAGGTAGCTGCATTTATGCGATTTTTTAGTGAAAGGCACCTTATAGTTTTAAATTTGCAATCAGATTTATTACATATATATAGTATAGAAAACAAGTCTTTCCTTCTAAATAACAAAGTAATCACTCTCCCAAAAATGCCTGGCAAAAATCAAGTACAAAACAAAATAGCTTCCAAAACAGGAAAAATAACAACTACATAACCCAACTTCCGAACTACGAAGACGAATTAACTCCAACTCATCTGATGAGTTTCTTGACGGAATCGATTACTAACTAATGATCCTAATTCTATTTGGTGAAAGATCAACGCATGCAGGTCAAAAATAAATTATATATATTTATACACACAAAAATACAATCAAAAAATAGCTCTTGTATCAATCATTTAAACAAAAAAAAAGGAAAAATCGGAAAAGTTAATTTAATTTGTGAAGCCTACATATAATTTTTAAATGGCGGACAAAAAATCACCTGCTATCTTTGTGTCGTCATCAGGTCAAAGAGTGGGGCAAAATTACTAGACCGTATCTGTTCTAGGGACCGTGCTTCCCACCCTCTAAATTCTCTGGTCTCAAAGCAAAGAGAAAAGCAAAATCGAGTAGGCGGCTTTTTGTTTGCCTTTACAATAAAACATAGGGCATTAGTATTTGGGAAACGTATGACGGTGACGTATGACCTATTTTCGAATGACAAATCAGTTTGTTCTTTGCCCATCTAAGCGACTTTGATTGATCAAGCTAATATTGTCGAATCAAAATTTTTGTCAATAAAATGGGCTAACAATAATATCCCTCAAAAACGTAAAGGTAAACGTAGATCCCTGTTTCGCACTAGTGGTCCTCATCAGTACGGAAGTACCTAATGGAAATGGGATATAAAATGATGATGAAAGTGTCTGAAAAAGAAATCATTATGCTTGATTTTACTTCTAAACGGTGTTACCTCTAGTTGGTTTCCTTTTGCATGCATCCACATTCCATGATTCCTTTTTCGTACTAATGAGCATCACTAAAGCGAAACACGTGTCTACGGTTTACCCTTACCTTGTTAGCTTGTTTTATTGTTTTTATTTACCCTCATTTTTTAAAATTTTTGTCAACGTAAAAGCAACGAGTACATTATAGGAAGATTTTGGAGCGCTAAGTTTTTTCTATAATTTTAAGATTTATGGGTTATTTCGGTTTGTTTTTATTTGTGGTTCTCGTGCGTTTTTTTTTTAAGTTTTACCTTCGTTTGTTTACAAGAGTACGTACAGTTAATTTCAGATAAAATGCGTACATGGAGATACAAAATACAACGTTTTTTCTTCGTGTAGATGCGCCATTTCACACTATTCATTTTGCACCCGTCATATACCATGACATATTTTATTTTTGATTTAAGTCACCGGGTCACCGAAAATTTTGATATTAATAAAGCCACTGTGGTCAGCATTTCGAAACGATCAATGCCAAGAACATCAGTTTTTGGATCAAAAGCGGAGTACCGTTTTGCAAAATAAGGTAAGCACAGAGGAATAATAAAAATTTGCGAGAAAATCCATTTTCCACAGCTGTCGAAGTCATCAAAACAAATGGTTTTCCAGGTTCCCAATCTACAGCATGCAGACGAGTGAAAAATTCTGGACCTAAATATCGCATTGCAGCAAAGAAGCCTCTCTTCACAGAACAACAAAAACAAGCACGACTGATCCTTGCTCTCAATCACGCTGCAGAGGATGAGGAATATTGGGAAAGTGTGATTTTTACTTTACTTTAATTTTTCAATCTTCTTCGGATAGTATATCGCCCACCTCGAAGTTGGTTTATTAAGCGATATACCCACCAAGTTAATAGAGCAGGACACTTCTTAGTGAACATGTGGGGTTGGATATCTGCTAGAGGGTTAGGTGTTTACTGGGTGTTTAAAGGAAGATTTACCGCAGTTAGATATTTGGAAATTTTAGCCGTCAGTTGATTTTTTATATGCAAACAATGAAATAATTTTTCAGCAGGACAATTGTCCTGTTCACACAGCTAATGCTGTGCGTCGCTGGTTTCAAGACCAAAATATAGAAGTGCTGCTTTGGCCATCGAACAGTCCCGACTTTAACCCCATCGCAAATATTTGGGGTAGATTAGTCAAAATAATATATGAACATAATTGAAGGCCCCAAAATGCCGAAGAACTTTGAAACGCTATACGTAATGCATGGGATTATGGTTTCTAACGTTGAAGAATATTATCGAAATTTGGCTTATTCCATGCCACGTCGCACTGTGGACCAGAACAAAATATAAACGTGAGAAACAATAAATTATTTCTGTGTATAATAATCAAGTAGGCTCTGGAGCACGCCAAGACAGTTGAACCTTTGTAATCAGTTGTCATGGAGATAAGAATACTCGCTACAAAGTCTGACAAGTTTGTTAGTTATCTAACGTCGCTATTATTTTTTCAAAAAAGGGCGGATAAATATTTGTGTAAATTTAAAAATACAGGCTTTTTTGAGAACTTTGCTATAGACAAAGATCTTGCTGGTAAGTTCGCTCTTTATTAACTTAACTTAAATCGCGTATATCCTTGTTGGTAGCCGAATGCTTTCAATAAGAAAAGAAATGTGTAGAATTTTTATAAAAAAATTATATTTTTTCAGTTTCAGTTGAAATATCTTAATGTTTTCTGTCAGGATAGGGATTCCGAATCTTTTTTTATTTAAGCCTAGGTATCCTATTTTCTAAAAAAATTATAAGTAGCTGCTACTTTTTGCTACTCTTTGAGAAAACAATTAATTTATAATAGGGAGTAGCCTATATCGCTCAATGCTTAAAAATTTGTAATGGTGTTGTTTTGGCGTTTTCTAAAAACACAATTGAAAGTATTCTACTAAATTTATTTTCACACTTATAGAAGATAACTAATATTAGTTTATTTACTTATATACGAGTAATTTTTAAAGCACCAGCGCAGCGTTTGCATGTTTACAATTTTGTATTTATTTCCTTCTGGCATTCAAATACCAACTGTGTGGTGTGGGTTTGGTTGCCCGTTACAGCCACCAAAAATTACAATTAATAGCGATACTATATAGGGTGTTCGGATAAGAGTGGTAAGTGGCTGAATTTCGTTAAAGGTAATTAAGGCCTAGAGGTTTGGTTTGGGAGGAAGCGCAAGAGAAATGGCTTCAAATTATTTTGGACTTCTTAATTTGACCGCCATGCCACGCAAAAATGTAAAATCCATAAAAATAAAAAAATTAAAAAAATAAAAAAGCATAAAAAGTTACGCTCTATCACCCAAGGTATCAAACGATGTCTCCAAAGTCATGGCTAATTGTCTAATTTTCAGAGATATCGTGGATTTTCTGTTTCTTCATAGCAGGTACTCCCCCTGGCCGTCGAATTATGAAGTTCAAAGGAATTTCCAGCCATTTTTCTTGCCCACTTTAATAATAAGGATTTTTTTTGCTAAACCTCTAGGCTTTATTGTCGAGATAAAGCCGCTTACCAAAAAAAAATTTAACTGAATTTAAGAAACAACTTGCTATCATTGTAAACCAGCCAAAACAAGGAGCTGGAACCTCCAACGACGGAAATTCAGCAATAATTTTCTTACAAAACTACAAGATATCCGCAAAAATAACAGGGGTTAATGAATCACTAACTTACAGATTTTATGTCATACTGCAGGTTTTTGCAAGCGGATTTAGTATCAAGCTACAGAAGTTCGAGACATACACTTTGGACACAGCTAGGTTTTTAATATCTCTCTTGGTACAGAATGCCTGCAACCATTCACAAAATTCTTGTGCATGCTGCTGCAATTGTAAATGCTTCACTCCTTCCCATTGGACAGCTCTCCGAAGAAGCGCAAGAGGCGCGAAACAAAGAGTATTGCAGATATAGAGAGCATAATTCACGCAAATGTGATAGAAGATTAACAAACCTTGACGTCTTAGGAGCACAAACCTTGACGTATTTAACAATCTCTGCGTTTCATCGGATTCCGTCATAATTAGTTTAAGAATAAAAACTGAAGCTAAAAAGAAAAGTGTTACTCCAGAAGCTGTAGATCCTCTAAAATCATTTTCACCAAATGGGTTGTTAAATTGTTTCAGCTCTGATAGTGAATCTGATTTTTTGTTTTTATTAAAGTTTTAATATAAGTTAAATTGTTGTAGGTAGGTAGCCTTGTTGGTGTAGTTAAAAATAGTTTTCTTTGTTATTACTATTTCCTAAAACTATAGTGTTACATAGATTAAATATGTGGATCAATGAATGATCCAATATTTATCCGTAACTTTTTTCCTATTATATTACTTCGGAGACTCAAGTTTCTACGGGATACAACGACGAAATCGCTAACTTATACTAAGGAACATTTAAACGATACACTTGTGCGCGGTTATCTCATTTTTTTTTTGACGAAAACAATATCACCTTTTCATTATTCCCACGGACCAAAGAGCAAAAACTTCAATAGATTTATCATACAATCATAGGAGGTAAATATGAGGGGTATTTATATAAAAGTACTCAAATATGCTTTTTCAGGTATATTTTCCATAAAAATATTGAGAAAATTAATTCCAATCGTTTTTCAACATTTTGAAGGGATCCTGGCCCACAGTGCGTCGATTGGAAATGGTTATTGAAAAAATGTAGCCGCCATTAAGTATTAATCTTTCTTTGGTTTTCATCTTAATATTACATGAAATTAAAATAATTTGTTTGTTTATGAAAACGCATCACGGATATAAAAACACTAAAATGGATTGCTAATACCTATGGGAAATTTGCAGGAAAATCACTGCCGCATGATTTGAGATTTGGGTTGGCGACATTGGTTTCCTTAATTTTAAATATTAGTGTGGGAACACTGACTGTCAACAGTGTCAAAATATGATTGAAATTGACATTTTTTTGAAAGGTTATTTTTGTTGTTATTTTTTAATACAAAAACAAAAAAGTAAAGAAACAAGTCATAAACAAATGCTCCAACGGTCACGCCATTTATGTCCCTCATTTGGTCTGGAGTATGTGCAGGTTTCGAACAAATAAATCACAATATAGAAACATTGCCCCCCAATTTATAAACTCAAAGTGTACTGTTAAGCCACACGTTATAAATTGTAATAAAAGCTCGGTTCAACCTTTGCTGCTGGCGCTCCCGCTGAAGATACACCTTGATTACATTGATCTGAATCTGCACAGGGACTAAAACAGCTAAGCAAAGATGCACCAACGTGATACAGTAATAAAAAATAAATTAATAGAAGGAGATACTGACTTTTATAATAGCATATATGGCTCAGCTGAAAGCCAGAGCCATGGCAAGTCAAGCAACATTTAGCAATCACAAAAAAAGTACATCTTTGGCACATGGAGTCGAGCATGGAGTTTTACAATATTTGAAGACCTTGGCAGAAAAACCTATTAACAAACAACTGTGTCGACCATCCCTTCCCTAAGTTAACAAGTTATTACTAAGATATCCTTGAGTTTTGGTAAGTTTTCAGAATTCAACATTTTTTTTGTAGATCTATCTTTTATAAAGGATGTGGGATTTTGCTCAAAACCGCATATGTTTTAGGTTTCATTGTCCTGATAAAAATCTATCATTGCTCCACAGTGTTTTTGAGATACTGCGTTCAAAGTTAAACATTTTGGTATTCTGGCTTTTCCCTAAAATCAGTTTTTTGCACTTTTTGTGAAAATGTAAATAATATTTATGAACCAAATTGTAGTCTGAGAATAAGTAGCAGAAAAATATAGGTTGCGTCGCACTGGCATCACAAACATAAAAAATATTAAATTCATAAGACCAAGAAATGACTTTTTTAACAAAAGGCAAATTTCAATTGTTATGTTGCCACTTAGTCTTTAACAAACATGCTTCAAAACAAAAACTGTAACATTTTTAGCCATTTTTGTTAGTTGTTGCTATGTGGCAATGATAGTTTTTCATCAAGATAAGCAAAATCACACAGAAAGCCAGTTTCCATAAGGAAAGTGCATCATCCTTAAAAAACGAATCTACAAAAAAAAATGTCAAATGCTGAAAACTTACCAAAACTTAAGGATATCTTAGTAATAACTTTTTCTGCTGAATTCTTCAGAATCAGAAAACTTTTATTACAAAAATTGTTAACAAAAAACATTGTCACAATTGAATAAATAAACATCAAAATTTAGTGTTAAAAATTAACATTCAAATAAATTTAACCTAAGAATATCTTTAAAATGTCATTTAGATATTAAACATTGTTAACATTAAGGTTTTGTTAATAAAGATTAAAAAATAAATATTGATTTTTCTTTATTTCTAGTAAAACATCTTATAATTACTGGTCTTAAAATCACAAAAATTGACAATGAAATCCTAAACTATTTACTTAAAATTACATATAGAAAGTTACAAACACATGGAAATGAAGAAAAAGAAAAAAAAATATACTGATAAAATACATATTAAAATTAATATTTTGGTAATTATGCAGTATACAGTTTTCTGCCATTTTTGACTTTTTATGAAAAATTCTTTATGGGGGCACCTTCTAGGGTCCCTAGGACCCCAAATCCGCCTGCGCCGGTTGGTTTTTTTTCAATTTTTTTGTTTTTTTTTTAATTTTTTTTCACTCAAACAACCCAATCAAACACAGTCCAACCCAACATAATCCAGCCCAACCCAAAACAATCAAAAAAACACATTACACCCCCCCCCCGCGCACCCTTTTTCTCTTAAAAAAAAAATTGGGCGCAGGCAGATTTGGGGTCCTAGGGACCCTAGTACGTGCCCCCATAAAGAATTTAAAAAAAAATCAAAAATGGCAGAAAACCGTATACTGCATTACCAATTTTTTTAATATTCTTTTTAAAACTCATGAAGTATTGTTCTAATTTTGTAAAAGTCGATGTGCCAAAGATGTATTTTTTTGTGATCGCTTGCCATCGCTCTGGTTTTCAGCTGATCCATTATGCTATTATCAAACTCCATATCTCCCTCTATTCATTTATTTTTCTTGTCTTCTAGGCCTATAACAACCTCGGATTTATTAACTGTTGGCGCATATCTGTCCCTAGACGTTTTAGTTCCTGTTACAGATTCAGAGATCAACTTAATGAAGGTTTATCTTGAGCAGGAGCGCCAGCAGCAATGGTTGACAGTACCCCATGTTGTAATTTATTTGTTCAAAACTTGCACATTCCCTAGACCAAATGAGAGAGATTATCATGGCGTGGCCGTTCAAGCATTTCTGTCTTTTAAATGGTTTTTATTGCTTGGTTTTTCACTTTTTTGTTTTTGTATTAAAAATAACAACAAAAATAACCTTTCTAGAAACGTCATTTTTGACACTGTTGATAGTCAGTGTTCCCACACTACTATTTAAAATTAAGAAACCAATGTCGCCAACCTAGATCTCCACAACATGGCGGCGAAAATGGCGGAAGACACACGGCAGTGATTTTCCCACAAGGGTATTATCAATCCCTTTCTTTTTTACATCCATGAATCGCATGCATAAACAACTGTGTGTAGTTCGCTTTTGACTAAGTCCACTAACTTGCCTAGCTCGTGACAAAGAGTTGTTCTTTAGCCTTGTTTAAAAATACTATTTTCTATTGCTAAAAAGTTTAAATTAGGTACTGACAAAATAATAAATATTCCTCCAAGAGTTGCAGTTTTTAATAATTAGGTTAATTAAATTTTTAAAAAAATTATAGGTAAGCTATAACAATAATAGAAATATCTTGATTAGCAGGTAGTGCCCCATGTGCATATTAAAAAGCGTAGGTATAGCTAAATACACTGAAAAAAAACGTGGTTGGGTTTTTCATGTACGCATTTTATGTGAAACCAACTGTACGTACACTTTTCAAAAATCAATTTTTGCAAGAAAACTCTAAGTATATAACTGACAATTTCAATATGTTTCAAAAAGTTGATTCAAATAACGAAATTAACGATTTAAAATAATCTTTGATAATACACAGAAACATATCTAACATAATACCAAATACAACGCTGTCATTGAATGCATTTCGTTTGAGGCAATTTTGGTTGCTACTGGCTCACGTGTTTCCTATTAAACCAAAATATGACAGAATTGTTCCTTAATGTCAAAGCAGTTATTGTTGTATTTGTATTTTGAATTTATTTAATACAATGAATTAGTATTTAATGCTATAACATTGTAACAAATACTATTATTAAATGCTTTTATTGTCGCTTTATATACATATTAGGCCTTAATACTAATTACAGTACATAAATAGATATAAATAATAAACAGATCATCTAATGTATTTACGGGCGACAAAAGGCAGAGTTCGCACTCCTTATTTAGAAATAGGGAGCAGGGCTCTTCCGCTCAACCTTACTTTGAAGTTAGAAATTTTACTATTTTAAGTTTAAACTTCGAAATAAAAACCTAATAAAATTGTTGTGACCCTTTCTTGGACCAATAAAGTATTAATATATAATTAAATTTAAAAAATGCACTTTGTTTTATGGCAAAAAGTAATCAAGAAAACACTTTCTGCTTTTGTTTTCACAGTAGTCGGCATTAGTGTTAAAGAGTATAATTTTTTCAATAAATACTAGGAAATATCTTGCCACATAGTTTTAGTCCGTTTAATTACTGTACAGTATTTCATTCAGTGGTGTGCTCTTAATAAATAAATGACCTATTGTTATTCAAGGACATCCACATTTAGAAAAAATTGTACTTCGATCAAAAATCAGACTTTTCCTTTAATGATATTTGGTACACCTTCAATAACTCTTGCATTTCATGCCATTACAGCTGAAAGTGTATAAAACTCATTGTTAGAGTTATTTTTGATGCCAAATACGCGTTTCGACGACGTGTTTCGAAAACTTTTATTAAGGCTATAGTTTCTCCCCAGATTTTAAGTAAAAAAAAAACTGGCAACGCCTTGTTCTTTAATTTTTTAATCTTTTGCCAGAGTGCACAGAGAAAACTAAACATCAGAATTAGGTGAAATTTTGCAGGGGTCATCATTTTTAAATGCTTAACAAAAATATCTGAAGGATTTTTAAACATTCTCAATTATTTTTTCTTCAAAATAAAAGCTCTGGTGCTGTCATCTATCCCAAAAGCCTCAAAGTAATTGCGGTTTAGAACAAACATTTTTCCTTTTTATATTTCCTTACTTTAGCGAAAATAAAAACTAAGTTCCTTTTTTTTAAAGCCTGTGCACTCCGGAAAAAAACCGATCAATCAATCACACTTCATTGAATTTGGGAGACACACGCATTTCAAGTGTTCGCCAATAGATCGCAGAATTTATACGATTCCATGGTAACTGCAGGTGTTTTGTCAACAAACTTTAAATCGGGTCGCAGTGGGACAGAAGAGTATTTTTACGTTTTCTGACAGAAAACCATGCGAGGTTATTCATGTTTATCTTTCAAAAATGTGTTTTCAAAAACATTGTTCTAAAACAAATATGAAACTACTTCGCGTGTGCGGTCGCCCTCCGAAAAAGGCCTAGCGCTGCACGGGCATTACCCTGAGTCTATCAAAGAACCAAGAGAACTTTACTGGCTCGCTGGGATTACTAGGAATTCGCATAGAAACATTCGTCGCCCATAACCCCACATAATTTTGTTTTTATTTTGATTCAACCATTTTTTTTTTTAATTTAAATTTTTGTGGCATAGTTATGTGTAAGTGTACTAGTGAAATCTAGGAGTGTAAAGGATAGATTTTAGAACCTCAGTTTCAAAAACACACGGATACTTGAGTACTAATAAAAAAGGTCAGTAAAGCTCCATTTAGAGGTTGAAAAGGCTTTTGCTAGTCGTTGACGCTCCTGTTTAAAATAGAATTTGATTATTTCGTCTAGCGCCAGTAGCCGATTTTTAAATCTGCATGCTTTAAAGTTAACCTGTTGTCGGTATCAGCTAGCGGGAGTGTTTCCAATTCAATTATAAATGCATCTGTAAATGCAACCTTAAACATTACACCCAGTTACTTTAATACGTAGTTGGGTAGCGTTCTTTTAGCAGGTAATTTTGCAATAAATGTTTTTTTTTTAATTTTAGTATTTTACTTGGTTTTTTAGCGACGTAGAACGCGAAAAGTCGAAATAAGTAACCTAACCCCAAATTTTTGACTCGGTGCTAAAAAATCTCTAGTGTCCCACTGTGGATGAACATAAATAAAGTATCCGCGTTTCCATGGAAAACAAATTCAATAGCGTCAAATTTTGCAAAAAAATCAGGTCGACATGGATCACCCCTAGATGCACCGTAAAAATATTCGGATTAGTTTAGCTAATCCATGCTTCCTCTTTGTTTATTTATGTGTGATCAAGAGAGAAAAGAATGGGTAGATAGCCAATCGCGATTAAGTGCTTACGATGCATTTAGGGGTAAATTAATGTTGCTAAAAACAATTCGCCAGATTGTAACTACGACCTTAAAGTATATACCATTTCTCTCACGGTTTCTGGCGCTGTACAGGGTGATCGGTTACAAGTGTCCCCTGGGATAACTTTTTTCCTAACAGCCGCAGAAGAACCAAACAAAAACTGGGGCTTCAAAATCATTAATCAAAATTAATCAGTTTAAATAGTATACGGGGTGTGCCAAAAAGTTTTTTTTCCTTATGGAACACCCTATATATTTGATATTATCGAATTCTCCAGAAAATTAGCTTCTTAAAAATACCATATAGTATAGCATGTAATCATTTTCGAGATATTTCAATTTGAACTAGATATTAATTAATTTGTATTATTGTATTATAATTAAATCAAAGTAGATAGTTGGATGTGAAAAACAAAAATAGCGGCGTTTTGACAGCAGCACCTCATAAATTACTTAGGTTTTATTATAATACAATAATACTAGTTCAAATTGAAATATCTAGAAAACGGTTGCATGCAGACCTATACTACATAATATCTTTAAAAAGCTAATTTTTTGGAGAATTCAACAATGTCAAAATATAAAGGGCGTTCCAAAAAAAAAAAATTTTTGGCACATCATTTCAATACCATTTCAGCAAGTTTTTGTTTGGTTTTTCTGCGGCTATTAGAAAAAAAGTTATCTTAGGGAGCACTTATAACCGATCACCCATTATAGAGTTGGCAAAAAATACCTGCACAAAAATACCATCACCAGGTGTTCCCATATCCAGCCTACTGATTCTACAGTCCTGTTTTGGTCGAAAAAAAATCAGCCGAAATTATTGTCTTTTTTTTCGCGAGCCCTTCGGATATTAGCACATGCAGGAAGCGCACTATTTCTCTTGCTTTTCACGAGAAAAATGCGTACCGATAATAGACACTTAAAGTAAATATTTCAACGCATCGGTATCGGTATACGTATCGCGTTCGATGACACAAAAGCTGACAGCAATCGATGCGTACGGAGTGATGAATGTATCGTTACGTCCATCGCAACGCACGCATCGATTGCTGTTAGCAGTTCTGTCATCGCACCTTTCAAAAAAGCGGATATCGTTCGAAACATCGCATAAAAAAGTCAAAAATGTAGTGTAATTTGGCTCTATTTCGAACGCTATACCTATACCGATACCGATGCGTTGAAATATTTACTTTAAATGTCTAATAACTCTCCCAATCAAGTTGGCTTGGAAAAAAACCCATAGTGGAGGAGTTTAATGGACACTGACGACCATCTAACAGCAAAAATGTAGGTTTATGTTTAATATTTTGGTTCACTTTTGGAAAATCTATTAAAAAAGTGGACAACTACCGTAAAAAAAATTGAAAAAGTATTGTCTAGTTTTTCCCGTAATAATAACGCACGCAATCACAGAAAATACCGCCACAAAATTTTAAAACACAAAAAGTCCAAAATAACATAAAGAAAATGGAAAAACCATACCTCGTCAAAAATGTAAACTTTTCGAAAAAACCCAGTTTTCTCAAGAAGTGGGTTTGGCACTTGGGGACATGTCCTAGTGTAACGGGTTTACCTTGTGGATTGAAACCCTCAAGTAAGGTTAAAATTAAAATAAAATCAAAGTTTTCGGACAGATGATGTCGTTGTCACTGTCACTTAAATTAATACCTTGTCATTAAATTATCGTAAGGTCACTACGACACCAGGCATGGATTTGTTAGTGCATGCGCAGTAGATTTTTGGTTTATGGCCTGGTGGCCCAAACAGTTTCAAAGCCAACCGCGATTTTGAATTTTCCTCTTTGTTTTTCAAAGTTATTTTCATTACACATTTTGCGGCACTTAGGCCGTTATAGTATCTCATAGTTATATGATTTCTACGAATCGAATTGAGGAACAACGGAAGACCCAAAAACAAAAACAAAAAAATGGGCAAGATTGATGACTAAACTCCACAGAGATTGTAATATAAAATGTGTTTTTTTTTATCACGCTATCGTTGTTTCTGCATCAGGCATAGAGACAGGTATGAAGCGAATAATAAAGTATATTATTTGTGGGCTATAAAATAGGTAGATATGCACACTACATGTGTGCAATATATTATTCAAAATAAGTTTTAAATAAATTGTATGATAAAGAAAATATATTCAAATTGTATTCAAATAGCAGTAACAACGTTTGTACGTTTTGTTCCACATTTACCTCATTAGGGACATTTTGGAACGCTCGACATTTTGACAGCCGTTATGGTAGTGCTTAACAACCACCAAGAAAAACGTAATAGCAAAAAAAAAATAACTGTGAGGTTAAAAACGCGATTGTGACGACACAAATGGAAAGTGAGAACTGTAAAATGTGTTTGCGGGTAAAAGAACGTAATAGAGACTAGGGGTTATAAGCCACAGCACGCAACTCGACGTAGCGTACGTTTTGATCAAGTGCGCATGTGCAGTACGCTTCACGCGCGGGGTATCGTTGCACCGCGTATCGTACGTAAATGTGTAACCACAGATCAAAAGAAAGTTGTTTACTATAAGCATATCTAGTATTCCCAGGCATCTAGCGATAGGTGATACCTAAATAGTGTCGAACACTGTGGTTCCGCCACCTCGTCAAAGTTGAACCTGAACGGGCTGCTCTATTACCGAGAACCGCCTCTTCACGGAGAATTTTCTTCATCATCGTCATCAAAAATAAAGAGATTAAGAAGGTCTTTCATTTTTAAAATATAAAAAAAAAAATTATAAAACACGACAATTTTTAGATTGTCTTATGAAAAACAAAGCAAATGAACGCCCTCTGCTCGACTACTTAACCAATTTACAAGATACGCAAGAAGTAGCAACACTTCTTAAGCCTTTTTTAGCTCGTCGTAACTAGGCGACGTATCCTCTCTGCGTAACGTACGTTGCGTTTACGCCATGCCGTGGCTTATAACCCGTACTAAAAGCCAAACCAACGTAACGTAACGTAGCTCTGAAATCAAGCGTTCTCATTGGTGAAAACAACGATACACCACTCTAGCGCCCGTATCTCATGAAAATCAGTCTCGCTTGAAGTCCGATTGACAACTTCTGTCGGATCTGACCAATGAGAGCGCTGAATTTCAGAGCTACGTTACGTTTACGCGATGGTTTGGCTTTTAGTCCCTACCCAAGCAGCATTTTTCTGACTTTCGACTAATTACAACCCAACATGACGTCGGTTTTGGCCCAAATTTAGGTCGACAGTTGGTTTGTCCATCAAACAACGTATTTTTTACCAAGATCTGACGTCGACAACAACTAGTGCATCAGTTGTGACGTCGATACTTACTAAAACTGACTCGCTACTTATCAGCGACGTAAATTAACGTTAATTACGGCGACGTAATTTTCACAATAAAATTAAAAGACGGGCCAAAGTGAAAACGGACGTCAATAAATTTAGTTGTTGCCAAGATTTCCTGTAAATGGCAACACTGCAAATATGAAAGTATTTTATAAATATACTTTACATGGACTTATGTTAGAATAGAAAGTTTAAAAGTTTCTATTGTATAGTTTACAAAATAATCTTATAGGCCACTCACCTCGGGACACTCGGTATAACGTTAATGAGACGTTATATTTAGTATGAGTTTTAAAGTAGAATTGTAATAAAATTGACGTTGCCAAACTTTTATTTATTAACGTGTGTGCGCGACCTACAATTATAATACAATATTCTAGGTCGGGTCGTTCTACAAGGCGACGTCGCAGGAGGTGTTCTTGTCCGAATAGGTAAATAACGATTACAAATTTGGTCGGCGCCCGAAACGCCATTTTAAATGTTTAGCATCGATACGCCATTACAACAGTACATTTTATTTTTTCATTTTAAAGGCTTGATATGTAAATTAACTCATTTGTTGGCAACTAAAATGTATTTTTTAAATACCTATAATGTTTTACTATACGAAACGGGCTTTCTTATAAAGATTTTATTTTTAGGATAATTTTTTTCAAAATTAATTTCTGAATATTTTTGAATTATTTTTGTGGATTTCTGTTTTTTTAATGTCTATTTTAATTATATTTATCAATAAACTGACCTTCGTTGAAAGATTTGGATCCATATAATGTGTAAAACTAACTTTTTTCAGTTACCTACAATGACTAAGATAATAATTATTGTCATCCACAGTTCATTGGGATGTATTTGTTTAGACATACAAAAGTTTTTACCTAATAAGTTTAAACTTGGTGTGCACAGTAAAACTTTGGGTCGTGGGTCTACGTAATTTGACGTAATATTTGACCAAAACACTGTGCAGCACCCGACGTCGAAACGACTCGAATTTTGATTCCCCACTTAGGTGCTAAATCGAGTCCTCAGGAAGACTGATGGACGTCGGAGGCGACGTCAGGTATTTCTTGCCCTACGTGACCATAACGTGATATAACGTCCAAATGCTTGTTGGGTAATAACTGAGAAATGTTTCGCCTGTGAAAGGTGCCAATATTGTCAAGAACCTTAACCGATTTTGTAGGGTGACCATTCGTCTCCCATTAGGGGGGATAGTCCCCCATTTTGGAGTTTCGTCCTACATTGTAAGTGTCCCCCTGAATGTCCCCGATTGCTAGGAAGAGTCCCCCACGCACGCATCGCGAAAAAAGAAATAACTGAAATAATTTTTGTTAGGCATAGAAATAGAGCAAATAATTATTATGATCTGTGAAATCATCACATTGCTTTCCACTTTTTGTGTATCAGAGTACGAGCGCGTAATTCCTGATGGCATTTCTGAGTTTTTCCGATCCTCGTTTGGAATTTTCTAAGCAGAAGATAATCAAGTGTTCCCTAATAGTTCCGCCTTTTAATTTTTACATGCGCTAGATAAGAACATATTGTGTACGGTTAAAGAGATGTTAGTCAAATACAATTTTTACAATAAATTAATAAGGAGCGAATTTGCTTGCATGCAGTATGTTGTGCTCACTGCTAATAGAGTAGTTTTTCGAGGTATTTTTACAAAAATTCTATAAAAAAATTCAAATAATGAAAATTAAAAAAAAATCATTCTTAAGAAAAATATTCATGGACTTTGTTAGATTAGTTTGTTAATATAAAAAAAAATGTTTTTAGATTTAAACATATACATAATATGATATTATTGTATAAGTTCGTCGTGTAGCTATATATATGTAATATAACATACCAATAGGCACTTAACAAACATATTTAACATTAGTAACAAAAATCTTTAAAATGGGGGACATTGCCCTGCGGAAAATCTGGTCACCCTAGATATTGCAAC
This sequence comes from Oxystoma pomonae, assembly GCA_963921995.1. Classification (NCBI taxonomy): domain Eukaryota; kingdom Metazoa; phylum Arthropoda; class Insecta; order Coleoptera; family Brentidae; genus Oxystoma; species Oxystoma pomonae. The sequence continues at coordinate 90,861,889 of OY998169.1, forward strand.
ATACTACATCATATATAATCTTCAATTATTTCAGGGGCGGTCTTAGTTCCTGCAATGCTTCATGCTACTGCGAACATAGGTCGGAGAAGTCCAATTTGCCAGTGTACGTACATGCAGGGACACCGCACACCTATCAGTGGAGCAACCAACACTCAGGCTTCCGATCGCCGTTCGCCGCCGTTCGCGTTCGCGGCTTGTATTTAGTACGCCTCTAACCACGGTGCTACATGGAGCGTAGTCCATGAAACCGGAATTTGGTCAATAAATACGCAAATTTTTATAACGTAATTTTTTTGTTTTTTGTCACTGATAAATTAGAACGTTTTATTTTCAACTGCTCAGATTTATCACTAACAACGTGTTACAATGAAAATAATAAGGAGAAACAAAATAAAAACAAGTTCTCAAAATAACATAATACATTCTAAAAACCAAAAAGATTCTCCCAGTCAAAAAAAAAATTAGAGCAAATGTTAGAAAAGTCCTCCTTGCTGGGCTAGACAATATCCGAGCCTATTATAAAAACCCCTTCTAACGTTTCCAAGCATGTTAGTAGTAGTAGATTCAAGTATCTAGTACCATTCAAATGGCCGTAAATAAAAAATGGCCCAATTACGTGTTTTTCTATAATATCCCCCCAAACATTTAAAAAAAAATACAAATGCCAATTTTCCCTCGACCAATATCGAACGTGTGTTGGGTTATGACGATTCAATAATGGAAAAGTGCTTTCATCTGTGAAAAGAATAGATCTCAGAAAGTTTTTAGCACGATTAGCCTTTTCCATCATTGTTTCGCAAAATTCCATACGACGATAGTTGTCCTCGGGAAAAATTTGATGCGTTTTTGATGCTTTGTAAGAATGATAACCATTCTTTTTGAGAACACGTAAGACATTCGCTGAAGACATATCAACTGCTTCGGCAGTTTGTTGGCTAGTTAACTTTCGATTTTCCTCCACTGCAGCGCAAATCATCACACCTCGTACTTCTTGCTCGTCATTTAAAACAGTGGGTTTTTTATGGTTTCTTGGCGCTACACAACCAAACTTTTCAAAATTCTGCACAAACCTATGAATCGTTGATAACTGCAGCGTGCTTCGAATCCACCTCGGTCGTATGGCACGAAGAGTAAATTGGACTTGATTCCCCCTATGTTCGCAGTAGCCTGAAGCTCATTGTATATAAAGTGTTACACGAGTCACAATTTCAAAAGTATTTTTTATTTATATTATCTTAATATACAATGAAATTGTAAAAAATCATTAATGCTGTGCAAAGTTTTTGCAATTTAAAACATTTTGATGTCTTTCATATTTTTTATAAAACTTTCAAAAAAGCTTGGTTGGGTTGCGGTGTGAAATAGTCTAAATTGTGGATATCTTTTTAAAATCAAGTAAAAAATGGGTAAATGTACCTTTTTTGGATGTTTTAAATGCAAAATTTGAGCTTTCTTTAAAACTGTTGATCTCCTTGGCATTTTTTCTTAAATATAAAAAAAAGTTGAATTGGGTAAGCCGCAATGGGGTTGGGGGAGGGAGGGCAATCGAATGTAGGTGTACCAAATACAAACAGACTAAACTATTCTTTTACAAGGCTACAAAAAACTATATAATTTTTCGCCAAAGTTGCCAATCTTAAAGGTTTGGATTCACGATCTTTTCTCCGCAAACCCATTTATTAATTCCTTATAATTTCAGCCCTCAGCAATATCTTGCTCTATAGTTAAAATTATTTCCAACGAATGCCTTTTGAGCCATACTACAACGCTCATTATAATCTTCAACAATTTTTAGCTTAGTAGTAGTAGAATAAGGGGGAGGGAGGCTCCCGGACAGGCGACTAGGCTCTACGCGAGCCCTTTTCGCCATCCCCCAGAGCTCGCCCCTCACGCTCCCACACCACCATGGTCGAACCTTCCCGTCCTTTGTATAAAGGTCAGGATATCCGACCATTTTAGCGTTCGAAGGTGTTCCGGCTCGAACACTTCCTCTCCGAAGATCCCCTTTCTGATTCCTCTGTAGGCTGGACATCTTGCAATGTAATGGTGTGAGGATTCATCCTCCTCCCGCAAGTTGAGTCCCGCACTACCTTCATCCTTGGCAGGTGCTTTTGGAGCACACAGTGTCCAGTGAGGACTCCTATTAGGGGCCCTATTTCTGTACGTTTCCTGCGCAGCAAACAGTCCCTTCCTGGCTTGCTGAAGCCCTGGATGAGCTCCTTGGCCTGCCTGACGTCCCCTGTGTGTTGCCACTCCTGATTTAGTCTTGTGTGGTTTCATTATACTTAAAATTTGGCCGCCACCACCTAAAAACGGCCGTCCAATGTTTGTCACGCGCCTGCTGGAAGTGGGGGGCTTGATTTACAGAATAGTTAGAATGATTATCATTTTATTGATCGATTGATTAATTTTCAGTGACTCTGGGGGGGGGGGCTTGAACCTCTAAGTCCCCTCCCCATATAGAGTTGGATTATAACCGCTAGGCGTTGCCAAAACAAATAACACTCGTTTTCGGAAGGGCTTAGCTCTTACAGTTACGGGAATAACAGTCCAGTACCGTTGGGAAATTGACATTGTTTCAAATTTTTTTTGCTCGCCAGACAGTTCATTTTATCACTTTCGAAACATTTCTTATTAATTTGTTTTTAAACTTTGGAATACCCTTCATTTATTTTCACAGATTTATAAGTAATTCAAATCGATCCAAGCGGTAATATGCACAAAATAATATTTCCGCTCACCTACCAATAAATAAATTAATAACGAAAATTTTCAAATGAATAGTTCAGGGTTTTGTTTAAGATACAAGGACCGTTAAGGGAAAAATAAAAACTGGTGGACAAATCCTTGACCAAATAAACCCTGCCTTACACACGAAGTTACGTACAATGACTCTAAATCAAGATCACACCGACGATAAGCCGATGGGTCCGTAAGATAAAGAGCAAGGAGCGACTAAGAAGGAGTCCAGTTTCAATTATCCACATATCCAGAAAACAACAGGATAAGAAAGGAATGTAAGGTTAACAGTAAAGACAAATCTGAATGCTTAGAAATATTATTATACACCAAGGTAAATATGTAATAGTAGTCTACATAAGAAGCATGTTATGATGGTCGCGAGACGCGAGCAGCAGGCGAGTATCTTAATTTATCTGAGCGTGTAATGACCATAACATGCGAGTTAGTGTACTATTATACTTTACCTACGACCAATGAAAATGTCATCATAAATATCAGAAATTATTAAAAATATCAAACGCGAACACTAAGTCAACAACGTTCATAACCTGAAGTTTCAATGACGTTCTATCTAAAACGCCAAAACAAATAAGGTTACTAAGAGTCAATTTAACGGGACTTATTTTTGGTTAGGTACTAAAATCATATTGGATTTATTTACGTTTAATAAATATTTATTGTCTTAAAAACACAGAAAAATAATTCACATTTTTGCGTCAATTAGTGCTCTTATAAAATAAAATTTAATCGCTTGTCGCGCCCTCTTGTGCTTTACGTCTAAGCTTTATTATTATCAGGACCGTAAAGTAGTATTAGTCATTGGTCGTAGGTTAAACAGTTTATAGCCTGAACGCAGCGAAAGGGATAAAGACACTTTATCAAGAGTTTTTGTGCAACTTTTTTGCATCAAAATTTTAAAATATTATAGGTTATATGAATTTAAGTACTCTACTGAAAGCAAAACCTAAAAAACGAAATATAAAGGCGCATTTACACAGACAAACATTCCTTTGATGTTGAAATGCCGACAAACATTTACACGAGCCTCTTGAGCAAAATTTTCAAAGAAATGTTCGAGCAAAATCTCGTACAAAAAAACACACGTAAATTTTGGAGAGAATGTTGAGCAAAATTTGTTTGAAGAATTGGGGGCATAAAAATTTCTTTACAAATTCAAAATATATATTGTTATCGGAATTTATTGAACTTAACTGAAAATAGAAAAACAAAGTTTTGAAATAAGGTATTTTTAATCAAGTGCTTTCCGACGGAAAAGCGATTTGATGCCGAAATTAACATTTTACCTCATAAGAGGTACATAAGACTTAGATTGATCTGATTTTTATAGGGGATATTCCAGTATACTTGTAACTTTTTTGGGGTTGTAAAAAGAACGAGAATAAAAAAATAATAATTGGCACTTATTTATTGTTGTTGCCTGTAAAATATAATGATAAAAATTTACATTTAAAAGAATATCCCTTTATTTTACTTCCTAGTTTAGTCTTTTGCAATAATAATTAACTCAAATTAAAAAACCTATATACATTTTATTTAATCTCAAATATATGAACAAGAGCACGTTCGGTTTAAATAGTAACCGTTTATTACCCACTTTTACAACCCTACGAACCCGACCCTTGTCTAAAAAATATAATTTAGCAGTAATTTAGTAGACTGTGTCGCCAATCTATAGGCGCAATTACACAGACGAACATGCTCAAACAAAAGCTCGTGCAAAAGATCTAAAAATTTTTGCGTGAACATTTTTGTGAGCTTTTCTTTGAACATTTTGTTCGGGTAAATTTTTGAGCAAATTATTGCTATCTGTTTTGGAAACATATTTTTAAAGATGAGAATAAATAAAATTTTACATCAGTGATCAGTAATCTCAATTCTTTAAAAAAATGGAACACCAACTTTTATTTTAAATTTTTGTGAAAAAAAGCCGACGACAAGCGAAACATTATTCTTGGCTATCAGATTTGTCACATGGATTAGGGTTACTTATAATATTTTTTTTCTTAGGGTTTTTCCCGGATTTTTTTGCCCGGGGGTTTTTTTGGGATTTTCTTGCGAGTTTTTTTTATTTCCAAGGGTTTTTTCCTAAATTCAAAAAACAACCCAGGAAAATTTTTCTTTTCCAAAAAAATTTTGAGTTTTTCAAATATCGGCAAAAAACTCAAAAATTGCACTTTTAAGCGGTAATCCGCGCCTCACGTTTATGAGGAGTGGGGGGGAGGGGATTTTTTTTAAACATATTTTTGTAACTTTACTTTACCCTTAGCTTTGATTATTTTTTTTTAATTTCTCACACCAGATTTACCTAGTTAGTTTAAGGACCCAACGGTTGCTTAAGAAAGCAAAAGGTTTATGAAAATGCTGAAGATAGATATTTACTGTCAATTTAATGTAATAATCAAGGTCGATTACTGATACTGAACAAACAATATGCAAAGGAGCAAAATTCCGATTCAGAAGTCTAGTCTATTACTGCTAAATTATATTTTTTTAGACAAGGGTCGGGATCGTAGGGTTGTAAAAGTGAGTAATAAAATTATTTAGACCGAACGTGCTTTTGTTCATATATTTGAGACTTAATAAAATGTATATAGGTTTTTTAATTTGACCTAATTATTATTGTATTGTGTTTTAAACTAGAAAGTAAAATAAAGAAATATTTTTTTAAACGTAAATTTTTATAATTACATTTTACAGGCAACAGCAATAAATAAGTGCCAATTATTATTTTTTATTCTCGTTTTTTTACAACCCCAAAAAAGTTACAAGTATACCGGCATATCCCCTATAAAAATCAGGTCAATCGAAGTTGCTTATGAGGTAAAATGTGAATTTCGGCATCAAATCGTTTTTCCGTCGGAAAGCACTTAATTAAAAATACCTTGTTTTAAAACTTAGTCTTTCTATTTTCAGTTAAGTTCAGTGAATTCCCATAAAACTATAAAATTTAAATTTGTAAGAAATTTCTATACCAACATTTCTTCAAACAAATTTTGCTTAACATTCTCTCCAAAATTTCCGTGAGTCTTTTTGTACGAGATTTTGCTCGAACTTTTTTTTGAACATTTTGATCAAGAGGCTCGTGTAAATGTTTGTCGGCATTTCAACATCAAAGGAAAGTATGTCTGTGTAAATGCGTCTTATCATCCCGCATTTTGGATTTCGCAGGTAGTAGGCCGGCCTTTTGAATTGCAATGTTGCCCTTTACATATTGTTGGTTCAGTGTCAGTAATTGACCTTGATTATTACATTAGATTGACAGTAAATATCTATATTTTCAGCATTTTCATGAACCTTTTGCTTTTTTAAGAAGCCTTGGGACCTTAAACTAACTAGGTAAATCTGGTGTGAGGAATTACAAAACAACAATAAAAGCTAAAGGTAAAGTAAAGTTACAAAAATATGTTTAAAAAAAATCCCCCTCCCCACCACTCCTCATAGTCGTGAGGCGCGGATTACCGCTTAAAAGTGCAATTTTTGAGTTTTTTGCCGATATTTGAAAAACTCAAAATTTTATTGGAAAAGAAAAATTTTCCTGGGTTTTATTTTTGACTTTAGGGAAAAAACCCTTGGAAATAAAAAAACTCGCAAGAAAATCCCAAAAAAACCCCGGGCAAGAAAATCCGGGAAAAACCCTAAGAAAAAAATATTATAAGTAACCCTAATCCATGTAACAAAACTGATAGTAGAGCCAATAATAATGTTTCGCTTGCCGTCGGTTTTTTTTCACAAAAATTTTAAATAAAAGTTGGTGTTCCATTTTTTTAAAGAATTGAGATCACTGATCACTGATGTGAAATTTTATTTATTCTCATCTTTAAAAATATATTTCCAAAATAGATAGCAATAATTTGCTCAAAAATTTACCCGAACAAAATGTTCAAAGAAAAGCTCACAAAAATGTTCACGGAAAAAATTTTAGATCTTTTGCACGAGCTTTTATTTGAGCCTAATTGCGCCTTAATAATAATAATAATATAGAAAAACTCTGGAAGCAACAAAGATAAAAAGTGACACTCCTATCCCTAATAAAAAGTGTTTTTTTATGCACAAAGTGTCAAAGTGCAAAGCCATTTTAATTTATGGTGGTCATTCGTTCTACATTGCATGCATTATTTATATCCTCTCAAATATTACTTATTTTCAAATAAAATGTCACACGAAAAAGGCATTAGTTAATTGTTTAAAGAAAAGTAGTTTTGGAGACTCTAAAAAAAACTTCCTAGTTCGTTGGCGAAATGAATGAAAAAGTGACCAGCAGTGAAATGTGTCGTTAATTAGGGGTTCGTATCTTATTTATATCTCAAAATCGATTTAAGATAGTTATAGAGAAGCAAATGTAAATAATTTAAAATTTTTATAAACTAGGACCTGGGGTGTACAGTTAATTATAACAAAATGTTTGCCAAGGTTACGTAGAAATTGAAACATTGCAAATGTAAAATAGTTTGTGGCCGCGATATTGGACCAAAGGATACTAAAACGCAGTGGCGCATCCAGGAATTGACTTTGGGGGGGGAGGAGGATGTTAAGGATAAATAATAAAAAAAAACTGCCGCGTATCTGAGTTCCGCACGGAAGGTCCCGGGTTCGAACCCTGGCTAGGTGCACGGATATTTTGTGTTTGTCTTAAAAAACTTTACACTCGGCTCTTACTTTCGCAACACTGAGCTTGATCGTAGAATACATGGAAAAGTCCCAGCATAAATAAAAAACAAAAAAAATGCGACCATTAAAAGACTTTTCGGGGGGAGGGAGTTAACCCCAACCACCCTCCCCTCGGTGCGTCACTGTAAAACGATAAGAGTTAACGGGCTTTTTAGTTGAGACGCTGTTGCTCCAACTTTTTAATTGTAAAACACAGATTTTTTTTTAAATGAAACCAATATACTGAAAGTAATCCTATTTTCAGGACTGCCACCAACGCACAAGTATAATTTGTGTGAACTACGTAAATTTCAAAAACGATTACCTGCTTATTGTCTTAACTAGCATTTACACAGGCGAATATTCCTTTGATATTCGAAATTCCGACAAACATTCGCGTGAATTATTTATTTAAAGATTCGCGCAAAAGGTTCGGGCCAAAAGCTTCTGGGTTTGGGTAAGAAGGTTCGTGGTGTTTGGACAAAATTTGCTGAAAGAAATATTCGGAATAAACCAAAAATTAGAAAAATTATTTACCGTAAATCATTGAACTGAATTGTAATATAAAAATTAAATTTTAAAACCTTTTGACGCACTTGATAAAAAGTAATGAGGATTACTTTATTTCATTTTGTGGGGTTTTGGTGGTAGGGTTTGGTGGTGGGGTGATAAAGTGATAAAGCCTAATAGCAACAATTAGGTACAAACTTATTTAGTAGATATCTACCAACCTCACAACCTACCACCCAGAAAATAATAATTTTTCGCTTTCCGTTGGCTTTTACTATTTAATCGAAAAATAAAATAAAATAATTTTGGTGTTCCAATTTAATTTCAAGAATTGAGGTCAGTGATGTGAGACCAAAAATATTATCTATTCCCACTTTCAAAAATATATTCGTGGCAAATTTTCGCTGCAAATGTTCGTTGCAAATGTTCGAGTGTTCGGGCAAACGTTCGTCGAAAAAGGTTCGTCAGATTTTACCTGAATTTTTGGACGAACCTATTCGCTGTGTGTAAATGCGACTTTACATTTAATAGAGTGGTTTTTCAAATCTTTTTACCATTATCTAATACAATTTGATAATTTTGCTTTTCATAAGTTTTTAGACATTTCTGTGTCCAAACCATGACTCTCCTCGAATACTGTATTAATTTGTATTTCGCTTCCTAAATCTTGCGGGAGGTCCGATAAGATGCTTGTAGCGAATCGCAATAATGCTACTCTACCTAAAATACTATTATAGTTCGGAGAGGCCTTTCTGCTGCATTAGCAACCCTAATTGAATCAGAGACCTCAATTTCGGGTAGTCGGCTCAGTCAGTATTGCCCATATGCACCGACCGAAAAAATCTTCGATTAGAATTTAATCTCGGAGAATTTTTGTGTTGTGCGCCAAATTAAGGCGCCTAATTTTTGTTCATCTTTCCTATCAATACGATTTGAATGGTTTTTTGCTCAGGGCGCTACAACAACCAGTTATTTTTCTTTATGACTCAGTGACTCTAAGGAAATTAGATTGCGGTAAAGGGTCGAAATCAGCCGACCTGAATAAAGTATTTTCTGATGAGATTGTGGTGGTAATGGTTTAATGTTATTTGATCCAAACTAACATTAATAGTAACAGACACACGGCTAAAGGCTTCTCTACTTTCTTCTGGTAGTACTGTGGTCGTCAGAACAACAATTTGGGACTTATAAGTTTGGAATACTCTCTAGTATCGCGTAATAAGTAGCCCCAGAAACGAGTTCTAATTCGTATTCTTTTATGGTGTGGTTTGAAAGGATTCCTTACCACCATGGGACAATTCCAAGTTCCCGTCCCTCCAAGGCTCCTTCTAATTCGTGACTTTTATTCGTTACCGTCAAAGTAATTTGCTAATATTGCTTTTTTTGCTCAAAAAGCCTTATATATTTGACATAAAATGTAATAAAAAACTGTCTGCGGTTTTTGACAGTTTTTTTTTTGGTTTTTGACCGTTTTTTACTTTGCGATTTTCTAATAGTAAACGTTAATATTTTTTAAACTGATCTGTAAATTCTTGTAATACAACCTTTACGAAAAATTTGGGTGTTTTTTACACCGTTCGCGTCTTGTGTTTAGTACGCCTCTAACCACGGTGCGATGTGAAGTGTGGTCGATGACACCGGAATTTGGTCAATAAATACGCAAATTTTGATAACGTAATTTCTTGTTTTTGTCACTGATAAATTAGAGCGTTTTATTTGAAACTGCTCAGATTTATCACTAACAACGTGTTAAAATAAAAATAATAAGGAGAAACAAAATAAAAGTTCTCAAAATAAAATAATACATTCTAAAAACAAAAAAGATTCTGCCAGTTAAAAAAAAATTAGAGCAAATGTTCGAAAAGTTTTCCTTGCTCGGCTAGACAATATCCGAGCATATTATAAAAACCTTTTATAACGTTTCCAAGCATGTTAGGGGTGATAGTTTGAAAAGCTTCTTTAATTTTAATCCGAAGTTCTTCCAAATTATTAGCCCTTTCATGCCCGTAAACTTTATTTTTGATATAACTCCACAGATAGAAGTCATTAGGAGCAAGATAGGGTGATCGAGCTGGCCATAAAATAGTGCCTCGTGTACTTATAACCCGATTAGGAAATACATTATCAAGATATTCCCTAACAAGGCCAACATTGTAAGCAGTTGGAATATGCTGCTGCAGTAGATTCAAATATCTAGTACCATTCAAATTGCCGTCGATAAAAAATGGCCGAATTACGAGTTCCTCTACAATACCCCCCCAAACATTTATTTTTTGGGGATAATGTGTCAAAATACGTCAAAAACAAATGCAAGTTTTCCCTCGACAAATATTGAACGTGTGTTGGGTTATGACGATTCAATAATGGAAAAGTGCTTTCATCTGTGAAAAGAATAGATCTCAGAAGGTTTTTATCACGATTAGCCCTTTCGATCATTGTTTCGCAAAATTCCATACAACGATAGTTGTCCTCCGGAAAAAATTTTTATAATTTCTTGGCGCTACACAACCAAACTTTTTAAAATTCTGCACAGACCTATGAATCGTTGATAAACTAAGTTCTGGGCGATTTACAAAATTCTCCAAAAAAAGTTCTTGAATAAGTTCTTGATAGTACCATTTGACCATTTGCACTTTTTCGGCAACCTCGTAGACATCCATTTTTAGTTTTAAAACTTTATTATTTCACTTAAGAACTTACCGATCTGTTTCTCGAGCAAGGCAGACATAAAACAAAATAATAAAAACAAAATAAATTTCTAAAAGATAAAACTGCAGCGTGCTTCGACCCCACCTCGGTCGTACGGCACGGAGAGTAAATTGGACTTGATTCCTCCTATGTTCGCAGTAGCCTGAAGCTCATTGTAGATGGAAATAGAAAGCAATGTTTTGTTTCTCATTTACACTTTGTTTTTCCATAAAAAAATACATACATTTTTATCAGAAATATTTATTTAAAAATTAAAAAACCACTTCTACTCAAAAGTGTTACTTGTATGTTCAATCGGGTAATTTCTTTTGTGCTGGGTGCTCAGAATGTGTTTGTGATGGCGAGGCATCGCTCCATATAACCCTGAAAAAGGGCTTTTTTTATTTTTCTTAATTTTTTAAAAAAATGTTTGATATTTTTAATTTTTTTTTGTTTACATATAGTCATGAGGTTTCAGAAAAAACAAAAGTTATTTACACCCCATACTTAAATTGAATCAGTTCCGAGACCCAGACAGGTTTTTTCTATCAATAATTTTCGTAAAAATAGACGTTTTCCTTCAAAATAAAAAAAAAATATTGAGCAAAATTATTTTGGTGTGAATTTGCCCTCAAACCATTGAACAATCATAGAACATAAAACTAAAGAGGAGAGGACATGCATTGCTGTCACACCGGCTGAGTGAATTGTAAAACAATCGATAGATGTCGTTACATTCCGTAAAAACCGCGGAATTTTTATTACCTCCGTTAACGATACTTATTTGCCTCAATAAATTTAAGCCTCATTGAAGTAGCCGACGTTGAACGCCACAACTAAATTATGATCAGCAAACGTCGATATTCAACACATTTTGAGAGGCCCAGCTGCTGGTTGTGAAAACGTAACCCCAAAAACCACAACGAAAATATTTCATCAGCCACAAGATAACAGCAGAATTATGAGGGCGCAATGTTTTTTGCAAAAAACGTGACCTATATTTTACATTAAAATTTCCTTTGCAGTTGAATTTTGACTCTCTACTTGTAAAACTTCACTTTTTTGATACATAATGCATAGTAGCCATAACCAAACTAAAAAATTTGACGACAAGGAACCGAATAGAAATTTTGGAACTACGCCACTCTTTTTTCGACATCATCATATAAAAAAGCGCCTCTACGACGTACCAGGAACGTGGTCGCGACTTAGCAGTGTGGTTTTTGGTATCTAACTTTGGAGTCGTGGCAACGTAATAATAGCCGGAAAATTGTTCCCCACTTTGGGAATTACTACGTCACGGTATGGTAACGGGGGCAAGTTGCGGGTACTTTCAGGAAATTCTATGTTTTAACCGGCACCGGCAGAATTTTCTGACAGTACCCGCAGCTTGCCCCGTTACCATGTCTCAGCAACTTTAAATGTTATAGTTGGGATAAGTATACGAATACGTTTAAATAATAGCTATACGTCCCTAATATCTTTTAAATCAATAAATAGTTTGGGCAAAGTAACTCACGCAAAGCAAAATTTTACGTATTAAAATTTATACTAGCAAAAAGAGAGGCACTTTTCAGTAAATCACACTCGTGCTGAGAAAAGGAGATGACAGATGTGCATCTATTCTTGAATCGAGAGAAAATTTGCTCCCAGAGAGTCAAATTCTCTCGCTACTATGAGAATGAGAAGACCAATAGAATTACTTTCTATCAATATCGGGCAAAAGTGAGAGAAACCGATTTAAACTGAAGATTTGGACCAATAAGATGCATAGTAGCGAGAGAATTTGAGAATTTGACTGGGAGCAGAATTTCTATCAGTGCATCTATTCTTGAATCGAGAGAAAATTTGCTCCCAGAGAGTCAAATTCTCTCGCTACTATGCATCTCATTGGTGCAAATCTTCAGTTTAAATCGGTTTCTCTCACTTTTGCCCGATATTGATAGAAAGTAATTCTATTGGTCTTCTTTTAGAGAATTACTTTCGATCAATATCGGGCAAAAGTGGAAGAAACCGATTTAAACCGAAGATTTGGACCAATGAGATGAATAGTAGCGAGAGAATTTGATTCCCTGGTAGCAGAATTTCTACAATTTGAAGAATTTGCAAAGTCTACTTAAAAGCCATGAAGAAAGTGACTCACAACATGGCCAGAATCTTCCTAGTTCGCAAGGTGAATTGCCGTATCCCAAAATGATTTTACGTAGTAGGTAATGAAGTAATCGGCTAATACCGTAGCACGTACCCCTTAGGATGAAAGTTTTTTTTCTCTAAGAGGACTTAATTTTGCCTGACACCTCTTTATCGAGGGCAGAGATCTTTAGACTGTGTAGCAATTATACACAGAGGTCCGCCGGTATTACACCCCTCCAATTTGCATCTATCTAATCCCACCAGAACTTGGTCTAGAAGGTAGATCATTTCTTCCCAGCAGCTTGAAGTCGTATGTGTTGACCCAGAAATCAAAGGCGACCCAACCCTTGTTTTCCCTGTTGGGGGTTTTTTCCACACTCAGAATGGCCAAAGTCCAACCAGTCACCCATTCAAAGTGCCCGAAGTCTCAGCCTTCGGCCTTAAAATGTTGAGTGAGGTCACATCCTTTTGCCATCTGCGCTGTAGAGACCCTAGACTTGACGGGATTCAGGCTACCTTCTGCATCCAAACTGGTCGAAGTCTCAGCCTTCTGCCTCGGAATATTCCCACTGCCCGAAAGCGCAGGTCAAATCTTTCGGCATCTTTGCTGTAGAGACCTCAATCTGATAATTTCTCCGGTCAACCTGCTTCTATCTCGTTGTTGTTACTCTAGGCACAACGTCGACCACATAGCTGCTGAGAAGTGGGGGGCCGCCAACCGCCTCGTAGAATCTCCTTCGATGTTGTGTGAAGTAATGTGTGCTTGACGAGATACGATCCTGCGATGTTCCGGTCTGCAGTCCAAGATGCTGTTCACTAGTCTACGGTGGCCCCCCCTTGAGAGAATATCTAAGTTTATATTCAATCAGCAACTTTAAACATCAAACTTTGATGACGTTTACACACCCCACAATCGTGACGTAGTTTGAAGGTAGAATTATATTTTCACCGATAGCTGCTAATTACGTCACGAATATGAGGTGTCATCACAACGTCGTAGGGTCGTCGCCCGTCTACTTAGGTAGGCCCTGATTCAATGTGATTTTGACCTAGGGAATTCTAAGGATTTTTCTACAAAATAATTGGGAATTTTGGGCGAACCCAGTTGGCAACACTGTATTTATCAAACAGTCGGCTAAATAGCCTTGACCAAACTCAGCAACTACGCATTTCTCTCTCCAATTCAATGAAAATAAAAAACGCTTACAAAGCAACCATTTGGGGAACACGAAAAATATTTCCTAAATCAAAATAGCAAAATATTACTTGTTTTAGCTCCGGCTTTTTAAATCCTTGCTAATTATGATAATTACCTATCTGCCTTGGTGTGTGGAAAAATTCGACCACTAAATGGGAAATACTTGGATTTATTATACCAATTGTCCTTTATAAGGTGAAAAGTATGGTTATTCTATATTTAGTTACTAGGGTATTGTTATTCTACTTTTGAGTTAGTTTATCTGAGAAGTCATGCTTTTAGTTATTTAAAAGAAAAGTTCCCTAGAATCAGTGCATTTAAAATGGTTGCAACAAATTTTTGGAAAAAACAAAGAACTGGTTGCCCAATTTATTTTGTGTTACCAAAACCTAGGATGTAACACGTTGTTAAAAATTCATTTCTTGAATTCTCATCTGGATTATTTTCCGAAATATTGTGGCGCTGTAAGTGATGAGCACAGTGAGAGGTTCCACCAAGATATTTTAAACATGGAAAGAAGGTAGCAGGGAAAATGGAAGTCTGAGAGGATAGCCGACTACTACTGGACTATTAAGCAGCGGCGTCATTTCACATTTCTCTTGGAGGAGGTAGCATACATAATTTGAAAAAAATATGAACGAAAAAAAATATTTTGAAGGGGTTTAGCGAGAATAAAAACACACTTTATTGACGCCAAAAAACTCAAATAAACTTAAAAAACAAAACAATTGTTTGGCAAAACATACATTAGAAAAAAACAAAAAAGCTTAGACCTAAACACTAAGAACGGGGTCTATTCACATTTTTTTCAATTGAGGTATCTTGTTAGAAAGCTTATTAGAAAATAAAAACGCTTGTGTAATTTTTTTTGACATTTGTCAATCCATGTGTCAAAATCCTGAAAAAATTATTGTGTTGAAATTCAAATGGAACATTGCTCCTAACGGGTTGGAAATTTATTTTTTGGAAAAATCCGAAAACATCTCAGCTAATATTTTTAACTTTTCAACAAAAAATTTGTGTGAACATACAACTTTTTTTTTCAAATGAGAAGACCCCGCTTGTGGCACCTTGTAGGAAAGATTACCGAAAAAAAAAAACTCTCGTGTAATTTTTTTTGATATTTGTCATTCTATGTGTCAAAAATTCTCAAAAAATTATTGTGTCGGCTTTAAATGGAACACTATCCCTATCCCTTCCTTTGAAAAAAAAGTTTTATGTGAATAGACCTCTTTCTGAGAGTAGGTTCTCAAAAATTTTAGGCTGAAAATTTTTATTGTTAAAAATATTAGTGTGTTTTTCTAAAACCAAATTTCTAATCCGCTAGGGGCAATGTTCCATTTAAAGTCTTACACAATTATTTCTTGAGGCTTTTAACACATGGATTGACAAATGTTAAAAAAAAAATACACGAGCGTTTTTGTTTTTTGATAAGCTTTCCAACAAGGTGCCACAAGCGGGGTTTTCTCATTTGACAAAAAAAAGTTGTATATGAATAGACCCCTTTCTAAAGGTCCGTTCATAAAAAAATGTTTGCTGAAAATTGTGATTGCTAAAAATATTAGTTGACGTGTTTTGCATTTTTCTAAAAAACAAATTTCCAACTCGCTAGGGGCAGTGTTCCATTTGAAGTCCAACACAATAATTTTTTTTGAGGATTTTGACACATGGATTGACAAATGTCAATGTCAAATTACACGAGTGTTTTTGTTTTTTAATAAGCTTTCGAACAAGGTGCCAGAAGCGAGGTCTTCTCATTTGAAAGTCGACGTTTCTTTGGGTTTTTCTAAAACACAATTTTTTAACCCGCTACGGTCAATATTCCATTTAATGTCTCCACCCTGTATATGGATAAATGTGTTTTGTATATTCATAGTTTTTTTTGTGAGACTACTTAAATATTGAATTTCTATTTTTTCGTTACATGGGTGTAGTTAAACTCAAAAAATAGTTTTGCTTAGGAAACAAAAAAAATATATAAAAGAGAGTTTTACCAACAGAAAACTATTTGATTTTTGGCCTCCTCCACCAGTTTTACCGATAACTAGTTTCAGACACAGTCCATCCATCAGTCGGGCTTTTTACTATGACGAATCGGTAGCAAAAAAACGAACTTTACAAAATATACCGGAGTATATATAGTATACAAACGCGTGTTTCACCCTTGTTAAGGATCTTCAGTACGCCATAAGTTTTTATAGACGAATAATACGAACGATCAAATCAACAAGTCATATAAATAAAAAAGAGAGTTTTACTGACAGAAAACTATTGAACTTTTGGCCTCCTCCAGTAGTTCTACCACTGGTTTCGTTCATAGTGCATCCAACAGATGGTTTAAATTTGCTCCCTAGTGTTATGTGTCCTTATTTTAAAACCTTTGAAAAAGATGATAATTTTAATTAAAAAAAGGAAAGTTTTGAAAAATCCTTCAGACTTGTTTTTTAAGTTATTAAAAATGAAACTTTAAAATTGCTGCTAATTCTGTCTAATCTTCCATAAAATGGGCACCCCGGTGGAGCGTTAAAAAATTGTGGAAAAGGACGTTGCCAGATGTCATTTTTTTATTTAAAATCTGGGATGTAACTGTGATCTTAAGAATTTATATTTTTTCCGTGCGTATTCTCTCTACGCCGCTGACCATCAGGTATTATCATTTGCAAATTAAATGACTGCGGATATCCCCGGCTGACTGATCGATCTGTTTAGTGGCTACCCCACATTGGAAAGTGCATTAGCGCAGATCATTGGATTGTTATTGAGTTGCCTCATGATCCAGCCCAAATTGCCTCTTTAACTTATTAAGACCTTGTGTTGCGTTCTGCCGGCTTTTTGTTTGCTCTGCAAATCAATGCTGGTATATGGGGCTAATTTATGTCGGGGGAAAGGGGTTGCAACCTCAGCGATATAAAAGGGAAATTAGAGGTCAGTCAAGCCACCCCCGCCCCCCGAAAGATTCGTTTTGATATGCTTATAATTTCCAACTAATTTTGAACCACTTTTAAAAGTTTTGAAACACACTCCTTCCTTGTTTTTTTATATTCAACATGGGGGGGGGCAAGCTACACCCCCCTCATTTAAAGCGTAGAGAAAAACGAAAAGCATCTATCCCAAAAAACTATGACCAAAGCCATCGCCTGTTGTCTACAAGAACTTTGTCAGAGGGGACAGGAATGTAATGATAGATAGCCCGAGAATGGTCACGTTGTTATATTTCACCTAACATTTTTTGTTTTTTGCGTATAAAATATTGGTCAGCTGTTTGAATTTAAAAACGGTCTAGGTATGCCTTAAGCCGTCCCCCTTCTAAGTACTTGTGCAGGGGAAAGGGGGTGGCTTAACGTTTAACTGAGTTACAGGCACTTGTTAGTCTAGACCTAACACGCGACTAGCACCGTGTGAAAAAAGAGTTACCTGAGATATAATCGTTTTTTATGAATAGTTGTTCTAGAAAGTGTACTTTTAAGAATTATGATTCATAAGTACGTAAAAGTGAAGTGTTTAAAATAAAATGGATCCCAAACAAGAAGCTAAATTATTAAAATAGAACGAAGAAATAGATTCTGACATGGAAATTGACCCCTTGAACTCTGAACATGAAAGTGATGCTCATTATCCAATAAACAGGCAAATAATTTATAAAGCTAATACAGATGAAATAACATCAAGAAGAAAGTACCTATGTAATGGAACTTTCAAAACAATTAACGCTCTCTCATTTAACACATCGCGCTTCAATACCAACATTTTACCTCTACCAGTATGAAGAAAAATTTCTGCCGTCACAGGTAATAATATCGCTACTGCACCACATAATGAACAGCCTAAAATACGATGCAAATATTGCCCCATTAGGAAAAATCGGTTTACGATGCAACGCTGTGGAATATGTGAATCTCCAATTTGTAAAGAGCACACTATGACAACTATATTGACATGTACCACTGATGCCGCCAATGGAGAAGATTTAGATGATAACTAAATAACATAACTTATGTAAATAGGTAAAAAATATGTTGGCTATTATTCCTTAGTTTAATTGTTTGTAGTAAAAATAAAAGATTTTTAGGTCACCTTACTTTTTTTTTAAATTATAGATATTAGGTCAAATCTAACACACGACCATCTGCGTAATTTTTTTAACTCGACTTTTCCTGGGATAGACAAACTAAATGCGCACATTTACTATAAATTTTTGCTGCATTTTCGTCTTCTTTCTTTTCGAACGTGTCTCGATTTCATGGCGGATGCGATAGTAGAACAGCTGACTGCACTCGTTGCGTACGTCGAGATGGACGTAACGTTGCGACCACCGCAACGCATGCATCGATTGCAGTCAGCTGTTTGGTCGTAAACAACACCATAAAATCGGACCTCGTTCGAAAAAATACCTAAAAGTACCTAATAATTTGCTAACTGTCCCTAAGATGATTTTTATTTTAAAGATAAGTAGGTATATTAAAGTATGATGGAAGCATACGTATACGTACGCGATTGAAGAACTGTACGCACTTTTTGGATTAGCCAGTCCCTGCACTGTGCTTGTTGTCGCTTTAAACTCGATTTATACGACACGCTCGTAAAAATCGGAAAATATTCAAAAAATAATCCCACATACAAAACGAAAATGCATAAAAAAAAGACGATGAAATCGAAAGGTGTAAAAAAGTACAATAAAAAAACAACTAGAGGGCCTCTCGAAGGGTATCGATTTCACCTCTTTTTACGCCATAGAAATCAGTAAAACATAGAACGAGTTTCGACGAGTGGCTAATCAAATTTTTAAGATAGCTTTCCTAAAATTTGCCTTCGATCGCAATAACTAAGCAAACCAACATCATATCATACCTGCCTGCTTGGTATCGGGGCTAACGCCGCGATTTTCAAGCAGGAGATGCTGGGTTCAAGCCCCGGGTCTTGCAGGTAGTCTACTTGGACTTTTTTTTAATAAAATTACAGAATTTTGTAAGATTAAGGTAAAACGCAGCATGAAGCGGAGTAGGCCGAGTTAGCTAGAAGGCAGGCTAATTCGATTCCATACCGCCCCTCGGAGAGGACGTTAAGAGGACGGTCCCGTGTGATCCATATATTGATAGTGGAGCACGTTAAAGATCCCTAGCCCCGACAAAGGAGTTTAGGTCTAAATCCCTGTAGGAAAAGAAAACTGCCTTCCTAGGGGGTAGTCATGAGACCGGTCTGGTGAGTTAGGTAGGGGGGGGAATGAGCCAGAATAGATCTCTCAGGTCGCATTGGATAGAGCTGTAAATTGCACCACTCATAACAAACCTAACCTACCCTAACCCTTATCATTCTGTCACTCGGCTGCTGTCTTCACTCGCGTCCGTTTTTGCTTGTTTAGGTTTTTTATTCAAAAATTTTTTTGTGTTTGATAGACTTTGAGTTGTGTTGTGACTTGTTATTTTTAGTTACACAGGTGATGTGTTTGATAGACTTTGAGTTTGTGCTGTGAATTGTTATTTTTAAATAAACATGTGTTGTGTTTGATAGACTTTGAGTTTTTGGTGTGACTTGTTATTTTTAGTTAAACATGTGTTTTGTTTCATAGACTTTAAGTTTGTGTTGTGACTTGTTATTTTTAGTTAATCACATGTTGTGTTTGACAGACTTTGAGTTAGTGTTGTGACTTGTTATTTTTAGTTAAACACGTGTTGTGTTTAATACACTTTGACTTTGTGCTATGGACTGTGTCATTTGGACCCCGTTTTTAAACGATGTCTTGCTCCGAAGTCTGTTATTGAATGAGAATATTTCGTTTCTGTGTTATTTTTTGGTCCTGAACTGCAAAAACAAAAGAAGTCGAACATCAAATTCAGCAGCGCAACGCACTTAAAGCAAGGTTAGGGTGTTAATTGTGACTTAGCTCCTACAGAAATGGTCGCCCATCGAACTTTAGCACTCGCGCATGTAGGAGGCATTATCTATTCCCCTCTCCTGTATCTATGTTGTACGCAAATAAAATCCGCGCACGGATCGTAAACTTTTTATACCGATCGCAGTTATCCCTGATTCCAAAGGCAGATATCACCGCAAAATAGCATGTATCAAGAAAACTAAATCACATGGGTCCAACTAGGAAATAACAAAACAACCAAACCAGCTAACAAAAGTCGCCTTAGAGCTATAATTTGGGTTCGACAGCAGCCTGGATTTAGAAAAGAACATAGCTGTAAAACAGCACTAAAGTTTGTTGTGAACCAATGGAAAAGCAACAGAGATGAGGGAAGAATAACACTGGTAGTTTTTTTGCATTTGAAACGAGCTTTTGAGACCTTAGGTCGAAAGAGGCTCATAGTAAAGTTGGAGAGAATGGGTCTAAGGAATACTGCCCTAAAGTGGTTGAAAAACTATTTTCAGGATCGAATGCAGAAGGTCAAAGTAAATGGGGTGCTATCAGAAAATCAATCGAATGAATTTGGCGTACCGCAGGGCAGTATCTTGGGACCTCTTCTTTTCATACTTTACGTAAATGTTATAGTGGATGACGGGGAAATTCATCTGTTTGCTGATGATGGATTGTGTACTGTTACTGGTGACAATATAGACATTATTATTGCAGAAATGAATATTATTTTGAATAAAATATATAAGTACACATGTAAAAATCAATTAAAAATAAATAATAGCAAGAGTAAGTTTATGGTTGTTGCCTAGGAAAATCAGTACAAAGAATTTACAGACAGAAGATTATCTATAAAAATAGGGGGTGAGAGTGAGATGGTAGAGAAAATTAAGTATTTGGGGGTAACGGTGGATAGGAAGTAGGAATTTAAAGATCATGCTAACTGCATTATTTCTAAAATTAACTTTTGTATTAACCATTTGTCACGTTGTGCACCAAACCTAAGTCTGTGGGCAAGGATTATTGTTTACAACACAACAGTTGTTCCTCATCTAACATATTGTGTTTCAATATTATTTTTGCTTAATCAAAATGAATTAAATAGGATACAGAAACTACAGAATAGAGCGATGAGGATAATTTCGTGTTGTAATAGATATGTCCCAATAAAATCTATGTTGCAATGTTTGCAGTGGTTGCCAGTTAAACCAATTTTTGAGTACATGACCTTCGTATTTATTTTTAAAATAAAAACAGGGAAGGCACCACAATATTTAAAGGATAAAATCATATATAATGGTCAAGTTCATAACTATAATACAAGGCAGCAGCGTGACATATATATAAACAAAAGGAATACATCGAGTGCACAAAACCGTATTTTTCATGTTATGTTTAACCATTTACCAAATGAAATAAAATTAGCCCCTTCCATTGAAACTTTTAAAGCGAAACTTAAGGAATATTTACTTAAGAAAGGTAATATTTATATTGCATAGGCTTATCCTGATTGGTTTTAGTTTATAAACAATGGTTTAACATATTTTGTAAATTGTGTCAGTTTATTAAGCTTTGTATTTTAATGATTTTTACAATTTAATTTTATGACGATTTTTCTCTTATTTGTACTTTTCTTCCTTTTTTTGTGTATAAAACAATGTGACTTTTTTTAGAATTTTCATAGTGGGTTCTTGCATCAGAAATAAGATTTATTTTTTCTTTTTTGTAGGGGCTCCAAAATCACTGAAGTTTCTTAAAACTACTTTGTTTCCATTACTTTTTGCCCTTTGGAATCCAAATCAAAAATTATAAACGTGGTACCTATATATCATCTGAAAATGTAATAACATAATAAGAAGGTGCAAGAGCCCTATAGTACTTTCTACTTTAATCTCACAGCTACTTTAAATATTTTATTGACATTAGAATTGCCACTTTTTTGTGTTTATATTTTGGCTTATATTGTACTATTATTTTTGTAAATTAGCAAATTATAATTAGAAAGTTCTTGTAAAAATGGGGAATAAGATTTTTTACGGTCGAGCAGTACCATGATACGAAACTATTTTCACACTGTTTATATTATTCTAAAATTTACGAAATCTTTGAAACACGGTAGTAATTGGGCTGATTCATTTATACTCTGTCAAAATTCTTAAGCTTATCGAAGAATATCCGATGATCAACGAAGTCAAAGCTTTGCATCATCACAAAAAATCTCGCAAAAACTTATGTCATACAGTTCTCCTCATTAAACGTCTTCACTGCTGGATTCCTTCGATTCCTGGACAGGACATAGATTTTACTCCGGTCACGGGAATAGAAGTTATGATGATTTAAAGCAAGAAAAACGGAAAAAAAATTGGTTAAAATCGTAGGCGAAGCTGCGGGGTCTTCAGCTAGTTTAGTTATAAAGTTGGACAATAGCCTTCTACTCAAGACTTAATCGGTGGGATTTACTAAAAGAGTTTAGTCTATTTTAGAACGGCCTAAGTTTAAGTAAAATTTTTGGTTTTAAGCATTTTAAACCAACCCTCCTTGAGTTTTGGATATAGTTTGATTTATAAAAAGAATTTTAATAAATTTGCTTATTGCATAATTTTTAATGGATTTAAGAAGAAAGTTTCAATTTAGAAGAAAAGAAAATTAAAAAATTTAAACCCACGCACGGTTTAAATGGTAAACACTCTGTGGAATAAATTAAATTTGGGGATGTATATCACTCTAATTAAAACTTACCCTTGTCAATTAATTTTTCCAATAAATAGTTGATATCAGACAACGATTTAGATGGGTAATAATAAAATAAGGAGTAGATTAATTTTGTGTTTATTTAAAAGGTGTTTTTATTTATGAAATATATTAAAAAACTTAAATGCAAGTTTTGTTTAAATTTCTGTCACTGTTGAAATGTCAGTTTCAAAATATTAGCTGCGTTCAAATCACAAACAGCGAGTTCAGATCTCTTACCTCTACTTGTACCTTGACTTGCACCAACCTCTACTGATGAAAGTTACAGCTTTAAAATGAGTGGGCTTTGAGTAAGGAAAGTTTTCTTGACTGAGCTGTTAGATAACCTCAATGTTTTAACGTCAGTTTTTAAATAAATTAATATAGTTGTTTTGGGTTT
The DNA here is from genome assembly GCA_963921995.1 of Oxystoma pomonae. NCBI lineage: Eukaryota > Metazoa > Arthropoda > Insecta > Coleoptera > Brentidae > Oxystoma > Oxystoma pomonae. Next base: position 90,884,818 of record OY998169.1, read on the forward strand.
TTTTGTTTAGTATATTTTTGTGCATAATCAGTGACTTATGTTTATCACTTATGTTTGTTTTGCCTCGTGGTGCCCTCATAAATATATTTTTTGTGCTGAAAACGGGTTCAAAATATGGAGTTTTTCTGGACAAAATTGGAGTTTTTTTACTGCTTAATGAAAAACTTGGGATATTAAATAAGGTAAATTATACCTTGTAAAAGCGATTGCTTAGGGAAATTATAAACGAACTCATTACGAATGGCCACAAAACAATTCTTTCTGGGGGCTATAAATTTAAACCACCCATCAGAGTTACTCAGAGAGATAATAAAGCTATTATGTGCCAAATCTTTGGCATATTCACCATTTGCCACTTCGAAACCTTGGGCTTTAGGGTATTTTCTCCTAAAATATGGTATATTTTGAGAAAAAAGCTGTTTTTCATTGGTATTTTGCAATGACAACACAAAATAATCAATAATTTAGTGTTTTTTCTGTATGGGTAAGTGTTTTTTGAAAATTGGTTTTAAAATTTAGTACCCCCATAGGTGTAAATATTTATACCTGAGAGGGGGCTGTACTATTTTAGATTTTAGTAAATCCCACTGAATATGTTTAGGATGGAATGGTCTTGTCTTTGTCAGAAAAGCACTTCCGGAATAGAAGACAGCAAATTTGGATAATTGGAGTTCCACTCTAGCAGTTCAAAAATACCATAACGAAGTAAACTTATTAATTGATTTCGTAGATCCAAAGATTATTCAACACAACACGGTAAATTCATATAATAGAGGAGAACATCTTCTGTCCGAGGTATATTCCGTTCGTATCATGGGTTTGTTTACGCACCCTCGGCCACAATCTGCTTGTTTCAGTCGTAAGGCGCAAATAGTCACATTTAGAGGCAAAAAGCGGCCTAAATCACGAGGCGGTGGGGTATGAAAGCAAAACCGCCCTCCCTCGCAATATTTAAAGGTTTATGGCCAATTGTCCTCCATTCAAAACTCCGGTTAAAACAACCACATATTTTTACAGTATAAAATACTGTGAAGAATGCCCACATATTTTAAAGGGTCATTTTTAGTAAGTTATGCATAAAACATTGACATTAACATAATTAATTCAGTGCATCTACTAACTAAAGTTAAACTTAACCCTGCTAAAAACAACCGCATAAAACCCCATGAAAGTTGGTGAGTTTTTAGGTTGTTTTATAAGATTTTATAAGATTTCCCTTGGTCGTAAAAATTGATAGAAAAAATCTATTTGTTTTGGTCTGTACAAGTTGGTTCCACATAGCGCACATAAAACCTGATAAACAATATTAAAATCTCATCAAACTTTTCTAAAAGATTTGCCGCAGTTTTTTTGGCAGTAAGGCAACATTGTGACGTCAACATGATGCCTCCAATTCTGGCCACTTGCGTAGTACACAATTCAAAAATGTAGTATCTTTTCACTTTGTTTTGAAAGCGTTTGGTACCTATATATTTAAATAAAATGCTCTTCCTGCCTATTTTATTAATTTTGAACTCTATTTTCTCTCAAAACGGGTAACCAACTTAAAGCAAAAAAAAAGTAAAGTATTAAAAATAATTATTTTTGGAAAACTTTTCAGTAATTTTATGGTCCCAAAAATATAAAACAAAAAAAATCTGTTAAAATTGATTTTCCTGTTAAAAACTTTTTATTTAATGACTTCGTTCTAACCCTCAAAAGTTCCTATATTATATAGCGTTGATTCCTTGGATTAAGGCAAAACTTCTAACCTGTATCTGTAGGAACCGGTTTTATTTAACCAAGTTGATAAATGAAAGAAATCCCTTATAAAACAATGGCGACATAATTGTTTCCGGTGGAAGGCGCCTTTTTTTACCATACTACATTTATTTTTTTGTTGTGTCTAAACATACGAGAAACTTGCGCATAAAAGTAAATATTTTCTATCATATAACTACAGTCTATTTAATAAAATTTAGTAAACACTTTCATAGGTGGTCAGGAAAAGATCATTTTGTCTTTTCACATTTAACATAACATTTAAGAAAATTATGTTTATTGAAATGCATAAACTAACAATAAACGGTAATATCTGTTGTTATTTTACTACGATACAATTTGTTATTATTAAAACCTGTTATTGTTTATAACATTGCGTTAAGTACGCACAGACACATAATAGTGCTTTACGTTGACGGTCAAAAACTGTCTAGCAGTCGTAGTTAGTAGTAGTAGTAGAAGGAGTAGTACTAGTAGTAGCAGTAGCAGTAGTAATAGCGCGGACCTAAACTTAAATGCAGAGGCGAGGGGAGGTGTTAACCAAATTTAAAATTGTTTATTTATTCGAAATTTGACGTCAGAATCGTGGCGTAATACGCCGCGCCGCAGGCAAAAGTTTTTTTTAGAAAGCAACACTTAAAATGCAATTTTTGACTAAAATCGTAAATATTGATGGAGTTTTGGGAATTTCAGCTGTTTATTTACCCTTAAATCATTTGTAAAAATAAAAATTGTTACAGCGCCGCAGGTGAAAACTTTTTTGTTAAAAAAGAAAGTCCAGGCTCTTGTATCTTATTCCCTATATATTTTATTTCTGCTTTTATTTGATTGTGCCAATTGTAACCAGGCTTCTCGGGGAGGGTTTAACCCCAAAACCCCTCCCCTCCTCCTCAGTGCGCCACTATCTAAGAATATGATGATTTAAAGTTTCACGGAATCAGTGTAAACTGCGTGGCGAAAAGAAGCCATAAAAGTAGTTTATTTTGTAGCAGACTGTACAAAAGTGGGCGTGAGTGGTGCAGATATTATAGCGCATATTATCATTACACCGGTTGTTTCATAAATGCCATGCCGATATACTTACATGTATTCATATGCAAATTTTTATAATTGGCAAAAAATTGTTTTATTACTAGGGGCAATTTATTGGCAACACCTTTCCGAACATTTTTATCATATGAATATACCTACCCAATAGTCATACTTACCTACACGTTCTTGGTTTTTTTTTTCTATTTCCTTGTGATTTAAAAACAGTTAAACCCAATGTTAAATCTACCTTTTTTTCTACCGAAGTCATATCAAAGCAAACTCAGCGAAATTCTTCAATTATTATTTTTTTTTATAAGGTGATTTCGGCAAGTTTTGGTACATGGTTTGGTAACCTGTTTGGTGTTTCAAATGCTTAACAACCGATTTCGAATACAAAAATGATGACGTATCCGTTTTGCTATGTCAAATTTCACATTAGCCAGTGAGTTTAGAATTAAAAATAAAAGCAATATAATACAAAGGCAGGAATTTAAGCTAGCTTATCTGTTCTTTTCAGAAAATACTTACTTTTTGTGGAATTTTTATACAATACGCGAAGCAGGACAACTCTAGCAGTGAGATTTACTAAGATTTAAAATAGTACCCCCCCCCTCAGGTCTAAATATTTACACCTGTGGGGGGTACTACATTTTAAAACCAATTAAAAAAAAACACTTACCCATACAGAAAAGACACAAAGTTATTGATTATTTTGTATTGTTATTGCAAAATAACATTGAAAAACTGATTTAATTTCTCAAAATACACCATATTTAAGAAGAAAATGCCCTAAAACTATTTTTTTTTGACAGGTTTCAAAATGGCAAATGGCGAATATGCCAAAAATTTGTACATAATAGCTTCATTATTTGTGTTAGAGGTTATAAAGTTGGTGATTTTTTAGACCACCTCAGGGGGGTGGTTTAAATTTATAGCCCCCAGAAAAATTGTTTTGGGGCATTTGATCATAAGTTCGTTTATAATTTCCCTAAGTAACCGTTTTTACAAGGATTAATTAAATACCCCAAGTTGTTCATTAACCAATAAAAGACCTCCTATTTTGTCCAGAAAAACGCCATATTTTGAACCCGTTTTCAGTACACTATGAGGCAAAACAAACAAAAGTGAAAGTCACTGATTAGGCACGAAAAATATACCAAACAAAAAAACCCAAAACAACTATATTAATTTATTTACAAACTGAAAGTAAAACATTGAGGTTATCTAAAAGCTCAGTCAAAAAAACTTTCTTTACTCAAAGCCCACTCATTTTAAAGCTGTAGCTTTCATCAGTAGAGGTTGGTGCAAGCCAAGGTGCAAGCAGAGGTAAAAGATCCGAACTCGTTGTTTGTGATTGAGCGCTAATATTTTTAAAATGACATTTCGACAGTGACAGAAATGTAAGAAAAACTTGCATTTAAGTTTTTTAATACATTTCATAAATAAAAACACCTTTTAAATAAATACAAAATTAATCTACTCCTTATTTTATTATTACTCATCTAAATCATTGTGTAACATCAAGTATTAATTGGAAAAATTAACGAATAAGGGTAAGTTTTAATTAGAGTGCCCCAATGTTAATGTTTACTATTTAAACCCCGCGTGGGTTTAAATATTTTAATTTTCTTTTCTTCTACAATGAAACTTTCTTCTTAAATCTAACAAAAGGTTGTGTTAAGATGATTATTCAATAAACAAATTTATTAAAATTATTCTTATAAATCAAACTAGGTCCAAAACTCAAGAAGGGCTGGTTTAAAATGCTTAAAACCAAAAATTTCACTTAAACTTAGGACCGTTTTAAAATAGACTAAACCCCTTTAGTAAATCCCACCGTTAAAGTTTAAATGGAGCAATTTAGTAGATATTTTAGAGAAAAGACTTAAAAAAAGGCCAAGAAATCCCACCTTTAAAAAGTAAACAACACAAAACAAAAAGTAAACAAAAAAGTAGGGTTATACGTCAAGTAGGACCAGAGATCAAATTTACCCAGAGAATATAAATTTACCTAACCGTTAAGACATTTCTTACACGGGCCTTGTTAAATTATTAAAAACCCATTGGCCAGGTGTTGCTTTCATACATTAACAAGTGTCCCAAGTTCCTACGTTGTGTTTGTTTTTTTCATCTTTTCTTTTACGGTTCTAAAGAGTTTGACACAGTTGACCTTCTACCAGAGGTCAAATAAAAGCACACTATTAAAATACAATCCATTTTTATTTTGTTAAAAAAAACTCCAAAAATTAAATTAATATATAAAAATTAAGAAAATCCATTTAAGAATATTACCCAAAAAACAAAACCCTTTACAAAATAAATAAGCATACTGTCCTTAGAGAAGACAAATATTTATTAATCAAATGTCAAATGACACGTTAATCCACCCTAGAACGATCCAATGGCTTTGGATATTATAAATGGACGAATATAACAAGCTCTAGGTAACCTTGCTGTGCCAAACTTACAAAGTCATATTAAGAATATGTTATCATCGGATAAAAACTACCCGTTTAGTAATTCGCACTATCGCCCGCCCATTGCATTACATGACAGCCGACCATAGCTTTATCAGTGACAAGCTGACAATTATATTTGTATAGGTACAATACACAACAACCAGAGCACGACCATTATCTCATAATGAGGTTAGTTTATGGTCACATTATTACACCCTCTGTTGATAAAGCCATCAAAAAACATCGGTCTACTCACTCTACAGTTCTTATGAACCCTAAGGAATAATAATATGAATGTTACCGAAGCAAATACTATCTGTATACGGAGTATAAATATTTTATCCCTGCATCCCTGCATAATGTATATAAAATAATAACCAAAAGATACGCACTATCATATAAACTACGCTGGAAATGAGTATAGTACTAGGTTAATCAAGGATCTTATTCCCTTTTGTCTTCCATCCTTGAAATTTGCTTACCTAAAAACCGCTTTCGACGTAATTATCGGGGCTGCATGGTTCCTATTTCTAATTGAGATTGATTTAAAACTTAGAATGTCTTCAGAAAATAATTTGAACTTCTTAGTGTAATTATCTATCCCTTCCCTTTTCATTATCTTGTTTTTCTCGAACTTGGGGTAGCCCGTTCGAAAAACCAGATCAACGCATCTCGGATTTGAGGTAACCCGTTGGAGCGTCGGTTAATGGAATTTTCCCTTAAAAGAAAAAACTTAAAAATAAAAAAAACAGAGCACCAAGAAAATTAATGATCGGTGGCTTCTACTTTCGTTATTGTTTCTCCGCACTTGTGAGCTTTGGATTTTATAGAAAAATTAAGATTTTGTCTTCATGCAAAACCCACACTTATGTTTTCTTTTTGTTGGTTTGCATTTGTATGAAACCTAAAAGGATGTGTTGTTACAAAAACTCCTGCGTTTACTAAGACGATTTCGATGTACCTGCCTATGGTAACTTTTCTATTTTAAATAGTTTTAGATTTCGTTCAAAAAATATTTGAAAGATTTTATTTTAATTTTAAATTTTTAGCAAAAAATATTCTCCTTAAAAAGCCGCGGTCTAAATTGTTTCACCGTTATGCCTCTCAGATCCATCCGCTCGATTACTGACAATCGAGACCAAACTAAAGGTCTCCTCAATCGAATAAAAAAGGAATTATGAAAATCGCTTAAAATAGCTCTAAAATGCGGATATATGTAACAGTTTGTGTTCATTATGCATACCACGACTATTTTTTCAAAACCAAGTTTATGATATCTATAATGTACACTTTGATCTCTTTATATGGCAAACAGTTTGAATTTTTAACAAAACCTCACGAATAAGGCATGTCTGCTCTTTGTGTCAACCTACTAAGATTTATATCGCTAATAATTTATTTGTATTTTATGTTTATATTTCGATTGTGCAAATAGTGCTTTGAAATGCATTAGGGATTTTTCTACATCCCATGTGTAGCTAGAGGTTCTTGTTCGGAAACATTCAAGAGTTTTGAACAAATGTTTATTGTGAAAACATAGTCGATAACTTAATTTAGTCATATATGACTAATATAATGAAGAAAGAAATAGGTACACATTGAACTGTTATTTAATATAATAATTAAAATTTTCTTTCAAGGAAAAACCAAACATCAAAATTAGCTTGAATTTTTTTACATTTTAATTTTTTTAGATAGAAAAAACCCTGGTGCTGTCTTCCCTACAGAAGGTTTTAAACTTATAGCGTATTACATTGAGGCAATCGGTGCGCCATTGGTGCCAACTGGTTGATTGATTGATTGATTCGTTTGTGAGTGTGCCAGTATGGCACTGTCCACTGCGATCACTATTGGGTCTATTGTGGCTCCCTTAAAGAGGCTCGCAACTTGCTTTGATGAAGGATCATTCAGATCCAGCCCGTCGATCTGTGGTTTACCGATGATATGTTGACGCTGTCGTGCAATGGCCGGACATTCACACAGCACATGTCTGGCCGTCTCATCATACTCCATACAGAGCCTACATTCGCTGTCCTCACTTTAGTTTAGATAGATAGATAGATTTTTCTTTTTTTTTCATTTTTTGACAATTTCATAATTGTATGGAACACGTCATAATAAAAATAACTACAAATTACAGGAATACCACTTTGCTATTTAGTCAAATCTGTTAATAGCTTATAGTTAATTTAATATTTAACTATTTAGTAACTATACTATAACGTTTAACAAACACTAAAAATGAAAAAGCCAACAATAAACATTTAAAATTAGTTAAAATATTCTTCTACAGAATAAAAGACGCTGCAATGTAGGAAATGTTTAATTCTGGATTTAAATATACCAATTGATGGTCCCGATTTTATTTCTGTTGGGAGTTTCATAAATACCTTAACACTAAATGTATTTGGTAGATTCATGCGTATGCTACTATTTCTAAAAAGAATAACATATTCATTTTGATTTCTTGTGTTTCTGTGGTGTACTTCAAAATGAGTTTTATATGTATGTTTATTTTTATAAAAACATGTTGACATTTCATATACTACTAAGTCATAGGGTGTAAATAATTTTAAAGATTTAAAAATGTCCTTGCAATAATGTGTCTGTGGTACACCAATCATACTTCTTAATACTCTCTTTTGAGCAACAAATACCTCTTTTGCCTCAGAAGAAGTTCCCCAGAAGCAGAAGCCATATCTTAAAATACTTTCAACCTTTCCATAGTAAACTGAAATTAGTTGTCTTAAAGAAAGAACTAGCCTGGAACTTTTTTATTTATGATTATTCCTAAAATATTAACAGAATCAGCTGCCCTTGCATTATTATTGTTTACCTTTATATCCAATAACAGGTCATTAGTATTATGAGTATTGTGAAATCTGATAAACCTAGTTAGTTTTAGCATTTATTGCATTTATTTTCCAAGCATACTGTGTTACTGTCACTTGTTACAAACCCTGAGTCGTCTTCAAATTCGCCTAAGATACACTTATCTGCACATTTATTAATGTTGTTATTAATTTAGTCAAGATAAACAATAAAAAATATTGGCCCCAACACAGTTCTCTGAGGAACACCTAAATCTACAGTTACATACTCTGAGTTGGTACCATCTATACATACATACTGTTTTCTCTCTTTAAGAACCTTATAATTAGATTGTTTTCAACTAAAGCAGGTGTTGATTAGATTAACAGCATCCATTATTGACATAATAGATCTAAACCCTGTTCCATTGGGGAACTGACACCTTCAGTGTGGCATCGAGTGCCGCTTTTTCGGCACCAGGTCTGAGGGCTCGTGCCGACCCCAAAACAGTTTCCCGCCATTAAAAATTCCAATTGCTAACAGCGAAAATGGCAAGAGTGACAGATTTTTGTACATTTTCTTCGCTGCTGAGTAGTAGCAGCGATGAAGACGACGAAGAACAATTTTGTGCCATACATCATCGCACAGAAACCCTGCCTGCTTGGTTTCGGGGTTAACGCCGCGACTTTCAAGCAGGAGATGCCGGGTTCAAGCCCCGGGTCTTGCAGGTAGCCTACTTGGACTTTTTCTTTTATATTATAATTATAATAAAACAAGGGGGTTTAGGCTAAATTAAATCCTTCTAGGAAAAGAAAACTGCCTTGCTAGGGAGTGCTGATCAGACCGGTTTGATGAGTGGGGTAAGAGGGAATCCACGGAAAATAAGTGTAAAAGGTATCTTGGGCCCTACCCCTCTATTCACGCCGGTATCCAGGCCGGATGGGATCGGATACCACGTGGAGGCGGACCTAGATACACACTCCCTAAGTCGGTAGACTATGAAAGTAGTTGATGACCCGTCCGATTAAGTTAATAGCGCCTACGGGACTCAAAAAAGTGATTGTAATCAAATGAGAAGAGAGAGAGAGAAAGAAACCCCAAAAATAAAAACATCGAAATATGGTTTATATATACTCCAATGGTTATGAAATTGAAAACACCTCGTTTGACAATACTTAAATAATTGCAACGGTTCGCCAGTTCCGCTGTTGCAGTCGTGTTCCGCATTCAAAAGCACCAGTGCCAGTTTTTTACAGCACAAGTGTCAGTACGAAACTGGAAACAGGCGAGTGCGGAACTGGATTTTACAATGAAACACGCTATTAGTGCGGCTTAGAACAAACAAACTAATTATTTTTAGTTACTTCTCTACTTTAACAAAAAGAACTAAGTTATCTTTACTACTCTAAAGCCTCGGCATCATGTCAAAGAAAATCAAAGATCGATAATTGTTTGTCGATAATTCGCATGGTTCAAGGTGGTGTAGTATACAGTATGTTTTCACATCGTATTCAATACGTATCGAAAATCAAGCATCTTGTTCTTTCATATACAGACCGCTTCAAGCTACTGCGAACATAGGGCGGAAGAAGTCTAATTTGCCAGTGTACGTACATGCAGAGACACCGCACGCCTATCAGTGAAGCAACCAATACTCAGGCTTGCGATCACCACTTGCATGACTTTCCTTTGGTATTTAGTACGCCTCTAACCACGGTGCTGTGTGGAGCGTAGTCAATGAAACCGGAATTTGGTCAATAAATACGCAAATTTTTATAACGTAATTTTCTTACTTTTTGTCACTGATAAATAAGAGCGTTTTATTGTCAACTGCTCAGATTTATCAGTGACGACGTGTTACAATGAAAATAATAAGGAGAAACAAAATAAAAGCAAGTTCTCAAAATAAAATAATACATTCTAAAAACCAAAAAGATTCTCCCAGTCAAAAAAAAATTAAAGCAAATGTTCGAAAAGTCCTCCTTGCTCGGCTAGACAATATCCGAGCCTACTATAAAAACCCCTTCTAACGTTTCCAAGCATGTTAGGGGTGATAATTTGAAAAGCTTCTTCAAAAACAGATAGAAGTCCTTAGGAGCAAGATCGGGAGATCGAGCTGGCCAAAAAATAGTTCCCCGTGTACTTATAACCCGATTAGGAAATACATTATCAAGATATTCCCTAAAAAGACCAACATTGTGAGCGGAACAACCATCTTGTTGAAACCATGTTTCACCAAATCTTACACCTAACAACTGCCTAGCAGTTGGAATAATGTGCTGCTGCAGTAGATCCAAGTATCTAGGACCATTCAAATTGCAATTGCCGTTAATAAAAAATGGCCCAATTACGTGTTCCCCTATAATACCCCCCCCCCCCAAACATTTAGTTTTTGGGGATACTGTGTTCTTACGTCAAAATACAAATGCAAATTTTCCCTCGACCAATATCGAAGGTGTGTTGGGTTATGACGATTTGACCATTTGACCATCTGCACTTTTTCGGCAACTTAGAGAGAGATCCATTTTTGGTTTTAAAAATGTATTATTTCAATTAAGAACTTACCCATCTGTTTCTCGAGCAAGGCCGAAATAAAACAAAATAATAAAAACAAAATGAATTTCCAAAAGATAACACTGCAGCGTGCTTCGAATCCACCTCGGTCGTACGGCACGGAGAGTAAATTGGACTTGATTCCCCCTATGTTCGCAGTAGCTTGAAGCGGTCTGTATAGTCCAATTTTTTGATGGGCGGACTGACGTCATGTCTTTGGATCCCTATTTAATACATTGTTTTAGACAGCGACAATAAATATACAAAAACAAATTATTTGACATGCGAACTGTTGACAACAAAGAAATACGTTTTTGGAGGCAAAAATGACGTCAGGGTAACATGCTCTATGAAAGAAAAAGAATACAACTATGAGTACGGTGTGAAAACATACTAATAGATCGCATTAGTAATGTTCCAGTATTCGGTAGAGGTCATTCAATACCGCAGTGGCGCACCCAGGAATTGACTTCGGGGGGGAGGGGGAAGGGTTAGGGATAAATAATAAAAAAACTTAATTTGAAGTCAAAATGTGAACAGAACCAGGCTTCTCGGGGGGGAGGGGGTTAACCCCAGCCAATAAATAAAAATAGAAACCGAAATAAAATTCCCATAACTTTATTTCCCATAATTTCGCAATATTGAAATAGGTAACATAAATACAAAAGGACAGGACATTTTCTGCCTATAATCTGACAACCAACTTTTTATTAGTTTTTCATATTTTTTGCAATTGTTATTTTTGTATTTTTGTTTTAAGACTTATAAGAATGCATATGTAGTGGTGCGTGCTAAATATTTGCTTTAATTGTATAATTCAGTACTGGCCTAATTATTGACTCTAACGGTGGGATTTACTAAAAGGGTTTAATCTATTTTAGAACGGTCCTAAGTTTAACTGAAATTTTTGGTTTTAAGCATTTTAAACCAATCCTCCTTGAGTTTTGGACATAGTTTGGTTTATTAGAAGAATTTTAATAAATTTGTTTATTGAATAATCATCTTAACACAATCTTTTGTTGGATTTAAGAAGAAAGTTTCAATTTAGAAGAAAAGAAAATTAAAAAGTTTAAACCCACGCGGGGTTCTGTAGAACAAATTAAAATTGAGATTGTATGTCATTCTATTTAAAACTTACACTTGTTAATTAATTTTTCCAATAAATAATTGATGTCATAAAACGATTTAGAGGGGTAATAATAAAATAAGAAGTAGATTAATTCTGTATTTATTTAAAAGGATTTTTTATTTATGGAATCTATTAAAAAACTTAAATGCAAGTTTTGTTTAAATTTCTGTTACTGTCAAAATGTCAGTCTCAAAATATTAGCTGCTTTCAAATCAAAAACAGCGAGTTCCGATTTCTTACCTCTACTTGTACCTTGGCTTGCACCAACCTCTACTGATAAAAGCTACAGCTTTAGAAATTATAAACGAACTTCTTACCAATTGCCACAAAACAATTCTTTCTGGGGGCTATAAATTTACACCACCCCCCGGAGGTGGTCTAAAAAATCAACAACTTTATAACCTCAAACACAGATAATGAAGATAATAGACACTTAAAGTACATTTTTCAACGCATTCTTATCGGTATACCTAACGAAACAAAGCCAAAATATACTACATTTTTGACTTGATCATGCTATGTTTTGAACGATGCCCGCTTTTTTGAAGGATGCGATGATACAAAAGCTGATAGCAATCGCTGCGTACGGAGTGATAAACGTATCGTTAAGTCCATCCCAACACACGCATCGATTGCTGTCAGCAGTTCTGTCATCGCACCTTTCAAAAAAGCAGGTATCGTTCGAAACATCGCATAAACAATCAAAAATGTAGTGTATTTTGGCTTTACTTCGAACGCGATAGGTATACCGATACCGATGCGTTGGAATATTTACTTTAAGTGTCTAGTATGTGCCAAATTTTTGGCGTATTCACGAAACCTGTCAAAAAAAAATTAGTTTTAGGGCATTTTCTCCTAAAATATGGTATATTTTGACAAAAAAAAAAGTTTTTCAGTGATATTTTGCCATAAAAATACAAAATAATCAATAACTTTGTATCTTTTCTGTACGGGTAAGTGGTTTAAATTTAGTACCACCCACAGCTGTAAATATTTAGACCTGTGGGGGGTACTATTTTAGATCTTAATAAATCGCATTGAAAGGTTCTATTATCGTCTTACGGCTACACTGATAAAAAAGATTAGTGAATTTACATAATCAATCATTGGTTTTCATTTAGCCGTAGTAGTTGCTACGTGTAATTTTACAAAAAGATTGTAAATTTACATTTTAATTTGCATATCTGACAGTCTATATTCGCTTTTATTTGTGTACATTTACAATGTCAAGTGTATTGCTACATTGTAAAAAAAGTATTAGGGTTTATACCCCTTATATTGTAAAATTGCCACAGTGTTACTTTTAAAAAAAATTCAATATCTGATATGATTTTTGTCAGAGATTACACAAATCTTGTAAAAAAATGGAGCTGATCTGTAAAAAGCAAACCTGAACGTTCGTACTTTTTTTTTCAGTGTCGTACACGTTTCTCAGGCAAATGCAATTTATTACAAATGCCTAATAGCCATCAAACCTTGCAAAACATTAACGCGGGGCAGTAAAACCCGTTTTCCGCCCTCTAAATCAATATCACAAGCATGCACTACTGCTGCAAGGTTCCTGATGCCGGTTAATATCGTTAGGCAAAGCAGCACTTAGCTTTTACCGGCCGCATAATGAATGTCTTATTGGTCCTGAGGCGCTTTCTGGTCGTAATCTTATTTTATAGTTTATCTTGAATGTTATGCTTTTAAAGCGCCATATTTACTTTGGCGTATATACGGTTATGTTATTAGTCTGCGTCAGCTAAGTAGGTTTTTAATGTATTTTAAAAGTTCAATCTTTGATTATACAGGGTTTAACAATTCTCGTCAAGGGTGACGAAATGCATGCAAACAATTTAGGAAAACTCCTGCTTTCAGCGCTTTAAGCTTAATTTATAAAGTCGTTCGCGTTCGCAGTTGAAGTTCGCGTTCGGCGTTGGTAAGATCGTAGTTGGGAGTTCTGAAAACAGCATTTATAAACGCAGTGAATAAGATCATAAGCTAAACAAAAATCGGAAAGTATTTCGTCCATTTGAAGTGATTCTTTTTGATAAGCATTTTGGACAAAAATTGATAGGGAATTCCAAAGACTGTTTGGCTTCTTTTGTGGCCACAATTATCATATCTGTAGCCCACAAAGTGAAGCATAAAAACTTTCTCTTAAAAAAATAACAACACACAAAAATGGCTAAAATGACAGATGTATCATGTAACGAACTCCCGCACTTTGATTGGTTGATGCAAACTTCACCAACTACCGACATAAAATTTGGGAACTGCGAACGCGGACGCGAAAGGCGAAAGAGAACGTGAACTTTTATTATATATGGAATTACATGTTTCAATAAGGTGACTTAGAAGATGTTAAGATTATTTTTATTTATTTGAGACTGAAATGATGCAACTAAAATATCACAAAATATTTTTTATTGGAGACCTGAAGAGCAGGCATCCCTACGCGACTCTGTACAGGGTGGTCCAAATTCGAGGGGCTTCTATAGCTTTGGGCTTTTGCAGCAGCATATTACGGGGTCGATTTTCAAGAAAAGTCGAAAACTAAAAATCGCATTGCGATATGTCAAAGCGTTTCTGACCTTCAGGGTGATTCTCAAAAATGTGCGATTTTAAAGGCCTTCTACAACTTTCTTATTTGTAAAGATAGAGATTTTCATTAAAAACATTTTTTTAAGATTTTTTAAAGACAAATCTACCTATTTCACCGATTTTCTCTTAAAGCCTTTAGTTCCCGAAATATCAAACAAAGTTATATTTCTTTAAATGGGATACCCCCAATTTTTCAAAAAAATCGGTTTTCTAATAAAATTTCCTGTCGAACGTTGTACCATACACCTATTTTTATTAAGTAGTTAAACAGATATTTGCAATTTTTAATAATTACCATAGTAGGCTGTGTTTTACTCTGACCTATGCAGTTTTAGGGTATCTATATAGGTAGCTATGGTCAAATAAAAACAATTGCCATGATAAACGAGCCCAAGTGTCAAAAGTGGCGTCTTCGTCAAGATATAAAAATGTTTGAAACATGATAAAATGTTATATTGAAAGTAACGAAAATCGACAGACGGCGTTAAATCTATATTTCCAGAGATATCCGGAAAGAAGGCAACCTAGCTCAAAAATATTCTTGAAGTTAAATCGTCATCTACAAGAATACGGATCCTTTACAAAACCGCGGCCTAGGACGTATAGAAGCCTAGCCAGAGATAGAGAGTTGGAACAACTAACGGTTCTAGGAGAAATAGAAATTAACCTAAATACTTACTACAGGGCTATGGAGAGAAACACTGGAATTCCATGCAGCAATGCCGTTCGGGTGCTTAAAAAACACAAGTTTAGGCCCTATCGACCCCGACAGTTGCAAATTTTGCTCCAAGACGTGCATTTTGCAGGTGGTACCTAAATAAAAGCCAAGAAGACCCCGATTTTGCCAGAACAGTTATTTGGACGGATGAGGCAACGATTTTTAGTGATGGAATATTCACCAGATATAACTGCTATTACTGGAAATAGCAAAATCCCACTATTATGGTGGAACAAGCGAATCAGGGAAGGTTAAGTTATGGGTAGACATCTACAGAGGACAAATTATTGGGTCATATATTTTTGATGGAAATTTAAATGCCGAAAGATACCAACAAATTTTAGAAGAGCAGGTGATTCCGTTTATCGACAATTTGCCACTTCAGCAAAATAATGAGCTATACTTTCAACATGACGGTGCACCTCCTCACAATGCACGAGACATTACTAATTTGCTAAATATTGTGTTTTCCGAAAACTCGATCGGAAATAAAGGTCCTATATATTGGCCCCCCAGGTCTCCAGACCTGACCCCTTGCGACTTCTTTTTGTGGGGGAGAGTCAAAGACCTTGTATTTCGAAATCGCCCACCTACTAGAAGGGAATTGAAAGAGGCACTTTGTACTGCATTCAAGCAGCTTCGTGCGGTAGAACTCCTTAATGCAGAAAATAGCTTCAAGAGAAGATGTAAGATATGTTTACAAGAAAACGGCCGTCAATTTGAGCATTTGTTTTAGAATTAAAGAAATTTGTTAGATGTAGATTTTAGGTGTTACATAGTTTAATTAATAAAAATTATTTTAAATAAAAACTTTTAATAATTTTATTTTTGTTCATTATTTTAGGGTTGGTAATTATAGTAAACTAAGTTAAAGTTCGAGGTTGCTGTGTCCCCTCGTGTCGTAGCACAGCGCCTACTATGGTAAATATCAAAATATGCAAATATCTTTTAAAATATTTAATAAAAATAGGTGTGTGGCACATCGTTCGACAGGAAATTTTATTAGAAAACTGATTTTTTAGAAAAATTGGGGGTATCCCATTTAAAGAAATATAACTTTGTGTGATATCTCGGGAACTAAAGGCTTTAAGAACAAATCGGTGAAACATGTAGATTTGCCTTTAAAAAATCTTCAAAAAATGTTTTTAATGAAAATCTCTATCTTTACAAATTTTATTAGAAAACTGATTTTTTAGAAAAATTGGGGGTATCCCATTTAAAGAAATATAACTTTGTGTGATATCTCGGGAACTAAAGGCTTTAAGAGAAAATCGGTGAAACATGTAGATTTGCCTTTAAAAAATCTTCAAAAAATGTTTTTAATGAAAATCTCTATCTTTACAAACAAAAAAGTTGTAGAAGGCATTTAAATTCGTACATTTTTGAGAATCACCCTGTAGCTCAGAAACGCTTTGACATATCGCAATGCGGTTTTTAGTTTTCGACTTCTCTTGAAAATCGACCCCGTAACATGTATATTAGTTTTGGGCTAACTATGCTGCAAAAGCCCAAAGCTATAGAGGCCCCTCGAATTTGGACCACCCTGTACATCTTAGGAGGAGAGAGGAACCCTATTTCCTCGGCAATTTTTGTAAAATAAAGGAGTATACTCTTCTGTCGGATCTCACCAATGAGAGCACTGTATGTTAGAGCTACGTTACGTTTACGCGATGGTTTGGCTTCTAGTCCCTATTATTAATGTTTTATATAAATTACGTTAACTTGTATGTTAAAGGCCTATTTCATTTAAGAAGGTAGTGTCCTAGCCCAAAAAGAGCATGACCGCGATAGCTCGAACGTGGCTTATATTGCACCTTAGTGTAAGCAAAATATGAATGAACTCGAGCAAACGCCGCAAAGAAGCTACAAAATGTTTTGAGGGTCGGTTTACAGGAAAGTAAAAAGCTCGCTTTGTATCGTAAGGGCGTTTTATCACGGCCTAATCGGTCTTTGGGGACCTGTTCCGGTCCAAGATCGAAAGGATTTAAAGTTTAAAACTCAGCCGGGTGGCACGGCTTGCAAAAAACTTTGTTCGCCGAGGTTACATCTGTAGGGATTGATATTTCTTGTTTAGCGACAAAATCCCACATTTTGGGGAAGCAGCGGAGTTATTATATACCTTCGAGAGAGTTATCGAATATGTATTTTAATTTTTTTCAAAAAGACTTTTTTAAAGTTGGACTTCTCCAAGCAACACCGTCTTAACTAAAAAGCTAGTTAACTCTGTACCGTTTTAGCATTCTTTGACCTACTATACAATAAACTGACAAAAAAGCCATGGTTTATCTGTCAATTTGGTTATTAAAATGGCGGAAAAACCAGGCTAAGGGGCACTGGAAAGATAGGCGTTAAGTGGCTTTTTACCTGAGAACGGTGTTGCCTCATCAATGCTCAAAAAATATTTCAGGCAACCGACTTCAGACGGAAAGTAGTTTGACATAAGTTTAGTTCATAGTTGCCAGGGTCACATATGTTTCATAAACAAATATCTTTGAATTTTTCAAAAACTAAACATAGCATTTGTATTGATGTAAGTAAAATATAACTTAAGCTAATATAACATGTGGCGCACCCAAACGCCAATGTAAAGTTTACCGATTAAATCAGCCGGAAAAACTTCCAAATATAAAAGTTTTTATGTGAACAGAGTTGAAAATTACACTTGTATCTATGTATAAAACCCTTTTAAAATAAACACATCAAAAGTAATCACAACACTGATGGGTAAAAAAACAAACAATAATCATCATTATTATTAGACAGAGATCCCTTTACGAACGTACCAGCCTGCCACTGGAAGGAGTGCTGGAGTTATTAGAGTGCTGTCTACATAACTCTTATTTTCAGGTGAAAGATAGGTTTTTTTGTTCAGGATCATGGTCTGCCAATGGGTTCATCGCTTTCGCCAGTGGTGGCCAATATTTACATGGAGTGGTTCGGATCACATGCGGTTGATACCGCAACATATAAACCTAAGCTCTGGCTGAGATATGTTGATGATACTTTTATTTTCTGGACCGAGAATGACCAAAAACTTCACAATAGAGTTGGAGCAAAATTGTCAAATTCCTTTTCTTGATGTACTTGTCAAACGAGTAGAAAGCGACATCCGAACAGTCTATCGTAAACCCACTCATACAGGATAATATTTAAATCAAAGGTCAAATCATTGTGCTACAAACAAACGAGGCATAGTAAGAACTTTATATAACAGAGCCGTTCTAATTTGTAACAATTCTCATGACATGGAAATTGAAATATGAAACATTAAGAAGGATCTGCAGCAAAATGGTTACAGCCTTAAACTTATTTCTATATATAGACAGTATCTCTAAATTTCAGCAAACAGGATCGAGATTACAAGACCAAAACCAGGCAAATGCATTCCTTGCAATTCCATACATTAAAGGAATAACAGAGAAAATTCGAAGAGTAGCGAACAACTTTAATATTAAAACAGCGTTTAAATCTAATAACACAATTCGAAGCTTTCTTGGTAAATCAAAATCGGAGAACAAACAAAATGCATGGCAAATACGTCGTACAACCGCGACTACAGCTCACCTATCCCCGCAGTATTCGTATGCAGCTAGCGTAGCCTAACCAGTTGGTTATCTGTATCTTCTATGTTCCATTCTATTGTCCTCTCACTTTGTTCGGCAAGGAGATCGAAAAAGACGGAGACTTTTGTGGTTGAAGTGACAGATTTGTTACGTGCCTAAATGAACGAGAAAACGCTGCGCGGTTGGTGTTGGATTCTTGAAATGTGAACGTGTTTTGATGTAAAAGAAAGATAAAAAATGTAATAAAAGTTTCCATAAGCATCGGGTATCTTCAAGTAGTTCTTCTAAAGTCATTTGCTAAAACGTTTTAATGTTTTTTTTTCGCACAGTCCTCAAACGTAAGCTTTTTTACCGAGAGAGAACATTAAAAGCCGTTCGTTTTACACCAATCACCATAAAAGAAGTAAAAGCATCAGCTTTCCGAAGCGCAGAAAATCGACAAAATTCAAGTTGCGATTAAATTTTTCGAAGATTTTATTCCCTTATTTTTGAGTGATAGCGCCGCGACGAAAATAAGGTCACTGTTCAACATAAACGCAAAATTTCCGAAAAAGGTAAAATAAATTAAGTAAATGTTTACTCAAGCCATGAGTATTGGGATTCCACAAAAACAGTGTAAAAATTTAAGTATCGTTCATACAAGGCATAGTCTTAATCTTTGGTTTAATTTTTGTTACAGTCCTAATCATAAAAAAAATAAAACCACTGTTTCTTCTGAAAGCGTTCATGAAATACATTTTATCATGCTGTGTCATAGATTTAGTCACAGTCCTAAGGAAAATTTGGCAACGTTCAACTTTTATAAATAATATTACGAGTATTACTACAGGGTTCCTAAGCAAATACTTAGGGGGCCAAGCAGCCGTGTATAAGACGCAGACCAACGGAAAAGCACATTAGGCAGAAAAGGATGGGCATGGGGCGATGTTGTCACTACATCTTACACGTAGTAAATCCATTCCAGGTTGTTGTTTTCTAATGTTTTCCATTTTCATACCTTTAAGACTGGAATAAAAATTGTTTTTGCTCGACTTTAATACCAAACTGATGAAAGATATCGTAAAAAAAAATATTTTTCGGCTTTTCGTTTTGTAACCATTGTCCTTACGCACTGTTTACAGGCTGGGGACTGAGATACATACAAATGCCTAACCTAAAGCGTTCATACACGGCCGGAGAAATCGACTGAGATATTTCCGTAGAAACTTTATCAAGCAAATAGGACGGGTTGACGCCTTCGAACGTCCAACCCGGGTTTTGCACTTTGATTCGAAATCAAAAAGGAGGAACAGTCAGATGTGGGGCCGTGCACAAATTACGTAACGGTGATTTTACCAATTTTTGACCCCCTCCCTATGTAATGTTTTGTAACGGTTTGGCACGCCACTCCCCTAATATTACGTAACGATTTCAAGACCACTACCCCCCCCCAAAAAAAAAAAGAAACTTTTCACTTATTTTCATTCCAAATTTTCTTAGTTTCACACAAATGCAAACGCCGTCGAAAACCCCCCTCCCCCCTACGTAACGTTTTGTAACCCCCCCTCCCCCCTATGACCATTACGTAATTTGTGCACGGCCCCTGTAGTCCCCTGTAGTTCCCGAAATTACGTAATTTTTGAAAAAAAATTGTAAGCGGCGCCATTTTTATTTCGTCCTTTGTTTTTCTAACATTTTTGCGTTCGGCTAATTTAATTAAAAAATTTTTGCCTGCGGCGCTCTTTATCTTCTCACTCGATACCAAGATCCCCCGTTTTAGGAAAACTGATCCCGTCTCTGTAGTAGTAGAGTATGACCATGGGGGAAATAATTTTTTTCTACGGTATGACGAAAATTTCGAGAAAGTTGAAGAAAAAAATAAAAAAAGTGGCAAAGCTCAAATTTTTCGTAAAAAAAACGTTTTTTGTAAAGAAACAGAGCAAAATAAATCTTTTCACCCCATTTTGGGTGTTACAAATATTGGCAGCCCCTTATTTTTCGCTTTTACCCTCCCGCTAGTTTTGAAGAATTGGTTCGCTACATGTTTCGAGATCATGTCATAAAACACCTCGACACAACTCTCAAATGTAGTGTAGGGCCAGCTTTATTTAAAATCAATAATATCGCAAGCAAAAAGCTCTGCAGGAAAAACAGCGCCGTTTATTGATTTCTTTGGCTGCTAGTGCTAGCTGCATGGTTTGGCCGTTTCCGGATAGATGTCACTAGTAGAACAGAATGGAAAGAAATTTAATTAAAAGCGAAGATATTTCTTTCTAATGTTAACAACCTCACGAGTTTATCGCTCAGTATCGTAAATAATGGACCCCCCCCTTTAAGCAAGAAAAAGCTGTGGTTTGCACCTGAAAACATCTAATTTTTAATTAAATTAGATGTTCAAATTTCTCCCCTTCTTGAGCCTCACAATATAAAACTCTTGGCGCGTAGCAGTCAACATTTCAGGGGTGATAGAGTTGCCCGCCTCCAAAATTTTCGCCCTCAACTCCTGTATAGTCGTAGGCCGTAAGTGTTTTGTAGGTTCCAAAAAAAAATTGTTTACATTAAACCTTATTTTCTATAGAAACAAACTACAAAAAATAAAAGTAAATAAAATAAAACATCAAAATCGACAAACAAAAGAAACAAAAAAGTAAGGATAAATGCTCTTGCTTAGTGATTGTTATAACCGTAACAAAGACAAGTATGAACAATGAGCAATTTTTAAGACTAAAAGTATAAGTAACATTATAACAAAACCAAATACTAATCAAGTGCCTAAGACTATGCCTTAAATGAACGATTCTTTAGATAAATTGTTGTTAATTGTCAACATATTTTTGGCTATTCAAATTCCCTTCAATGAAAAAGTGTCCAATAGTGTGATCCCCGCCAACACCGCTTCAAACATTTAATTTTTGAGAATGTTGCGTTCTAACACTTGCGTGCAGATGTTTATTTTCGCGGGACCAATAGCCGCTATTTTGTGGATTGTAAGAGCTATGAAGTTCAAATGTCTTCTCGTCACTAAACAAAACTTTTGATAGGAAATTTTCGTTCCTGTCACATTTATCGCTTATAACTTCACAATATTCTAACCGGCGAAAATAATCACCTGGTTGCAATTCCTGCGACTTCCCAATCTTAAACGACTTGTAGCCGTATTTTTTTAGGATCCATTGGCAAGTACTGTTGGGAATATCCAGTGTCTCTGCAATCGGTTTCGTCGAACATGGTTCATGTGCCTCAACGTAAGCGCATACCATTTCGTCTCGTTCCACCTGTGTGGAAGAACGGGATGCTCTGGTATTTCGCCGTCGTGGTAACACTTTCTACCATCATTTATGCACCCGTACCTTTCAAAACGATTATAAATGTTGTAGATAGTTTGAGCCACAGGAACCGGTCGATCTGGAAACGCAAAAACAAAAAACCCAATGGCCTCGTCCGCACTGTCACTTTTTATGTAGTTTTTAATAATAAAAATCTTTTCTTCTCGAGTATACGGCATTTTAAAAACAGAAAATTTACGAAACTGAAGCGACTCGAAAGGAAATAAAAATGCAATGCCTGTGAATCCCAGTTTTTCTTCGATCATCTCATGGTGTGGCCGCCATCTAGCGGAATTTGCAGACATCTTGTCAACGGTTATTATTGCAACTATGATTTATGCTCACAATAAAAGAGTGGCGACAATTTTTTCTCATGAAAGCAGTCCGAAGATAATAACAAACTGGCACCATTGCTCAATATATCTGTTTGTGCGCGTAGAACTTTCTATGCCATTTCTGTTTGATTTATTGAAATCCTATTACTAAGGAAAATCTTAGGAACACTGTATAACAAATGTAAGTGCGCATTCGCGAGCTCCAAATTTGGAGTATGGCGCCCAACTATGTTGACAGAAATGAAATCAACATTTTCAAAAATTTTATACGGGCAAATTAAAGGCAAAAACAAGTTGCTAAGTGTTTTGTAGGTTCCAAAAAAAAATTGTCCTCCTCCAACAACTTTCAGAATTTCTTCACCAGCTAAATATCATAAGACCCACCATTAAATTCACAATGGAGTTGGAGCAAAATTGTCAAATTCCTTTTCTTGTATTTGTCACACGAGTAGGAAGCGACATCAAAACAACAGTCTATCGTAACCCTACTCACACAGGACAATATTTAAATCAAGGTTCAAATCATTCTGCTACAACCAAACGAGGCATAATCAAAACTTTGTATAACAGAGCCGTTCAAATTTGTAACAATTCTCATGACTTGGAAATCGAAATAAGAAACATTAAGAAGGATCTGCAGCAGAATGGTTACAGCCTTAAACTTATAACAGATACTATTTCTAAATTTCAACAAACAGGACAGAGATTACAAGACCAAAACCAGGCAAATGCACAAGGAGTCACACTGCCTTTATTGGGCAGAATCAAGGTATTTTCAGTAAACCAAGTGTTGAAATCCCAAATATTTGGAAGCCCCTCCTTGGGCGGAGCCAACTTCTTAAACTTCAAGGTTGAGTGATTTCTCACAGTATATAAGCACGTAGCCTTAGGAATTGGTTGTAGTTTACACCTGAAGACGATCAGAGATTATACTGATCGAAACGTCGTGTATAAATAAAATATAGACAATGGAAGTCCGAAAGACAGAGTTAATTTCATTTTTATTTATTTGATACTGAAGTGATGCAACTAAAATACCACAAAATATTTTTTGTGTAAGACTTGAAGAGTAGGCGTCACTTCGCGACTCTGTGCATCTGAGGAGGGAAGAGGAGCCCCGTTTTTTCGGCTATACTGAGGCGCTGATACAGCCAATCGCCTTCTTTTTTGTTTTCTTTTGCTTCAATGAGCATTTCGTTATTTTTTTAAAGTATAATTTTATTTTAAATTTGTTTCAAAAATATATTTCGTGAGAATGCGAGACTGCTACGATAAATTGTCTCGTAGAGTCGGAACTTTAGCGTAATTGGTTATTGGGGGTCAGGCTCAGACTTTTCGCAGCTTTATTGAACGATCAACGTCAATCGGTAGTAAAAGTTTGTGGATAAATGGACATTTTAATTAATTTAGCAGATTTTAATATCAAACTAAAATAAGAAAATACAAGGAAACATTTATCGTTATCTTTGAAGGGATCTTACTTGAGAATCTTTTAGTTAATTGTGGGTGACATCGGCAATAGCGTATCGGTCCTTCGGCTCTTTCGCTCTCATTTACTCTCCATTGGGCTTCTTTTTCAATACACGCTATTTCGGCATCCTAGACAAGAACTGTCAAACCCTGTATGTTTGCTAAAAGACTTCACTAATATTCGTAACGATCCAGCAGCGATGCAGTGACCTTATGTCACGGTTCATCAGTTTTATGTCAGCTTTTAAAATGGAAAGGAATCGATAGAGCTCCCCCAAATTAAGAGATTTCTAATTTGCCATTGTTTTTGTTTAAATTGGTTTTAAATAGTAGAGGGCCTGCATAAAATTTTACGCCATATTGTGATTAAATCAAGCCACTTAGCACAGGCAAGATAGGTTTTTTTCAGTTTTTTGCGTGTTACGCAAAAATTATACACTTTATAAAAAAGTGAAGTAAAATTTTTTGTGGGGTGGAGCGATCCTTTTCCGCGTGCGGGCCATTTTATTTCTTAAAAGTTTGTTACTTTGTGTTACCATTTTGCGATGTGTGCAAAAAAGCCTTAGTTTGCTTATTTGCGTGTTTAGTATGTATCTCCCAAGAGACATTAGGGAGTAAAAGCCACGCCACTCGACTTGAACGTATCGTACGTCGATTTCCAGCAACCTCATTGGTCAGATCCGACAGAAGTTGTCAATCGCACGTCGACCGAGGCTGATTTTAATGAGATACGGGCGCTAGCGCGCGCTAGGTGGTGTATCGTTACGTCGCGTCGCCTGACCCCGAGGTGTAAACGCCCATCTCTGCCAGTTTTCACCAATTAGAGCGCTGGATTTCAGAGCTACGTTACGTTTACGCGTTGGTTTGGCTTTTAGTCCCTATTACCAAGTTTTAGTAGCGTATGCAGAAATCGTTCCTAGGGAGGGGTTGAGGTTCCTGGGCAGAGGGTCTGAAGTAAGAGATTACACACAGATTAATGATTTTTGGGTAAAATTTAACCTTTAGGAGTCGATTTTTACTCGCTCTGGTGGGGTTTGAGCTTCTAAGCCCCCCTCCTTATGGCTTTCAGGCTTTTTCCAAATAATTAATAACTATATGTATAAATAAGCTTTATTTAGGGGCCTTGAAGTTCCTAGAGAGGTCATGAGTAATATCATGGTCTCCAAAACACCATTTTATTATTTTTTTATTTTTGGAAGTCGAAGGAGGCTTACACAGAGGTGCCTTGAGTACCCTGATGCACAAGGTTTCCAAAAAAATTACAAGATATTTAAATTTTAAAAAAATAAATAACCCAAAAGTTTTTTTTCCGACTGCATTTTTGACATGCAAAAAAGTTTTTTCTAAATTAGGTTAAATAATTTTTAGATGTGCTAAAATACACTATAGGAGGACTCGTTTTTTGGTAAATTTAAAGACTGTAACGAACTTTGATTAAAAGAAATTACTATCACCTTATGTCTTACACACTTTACGCTTTGAGCAATTACATTTTTTGCTGTTTGTTGAATAAAAATAGCAAAATAAAAATCATATGCACGACACCACTAAAGATGACAGACAGATGACAAAACAGAAATTTTTATTAAACAATTCCCTTAAATTATTTCCATCGTCCTCTAAAATACTATTTTATAGCCTGATGTCTCCCTTCAACAAACTTAAATATTTAACAGAGAAAAAATGTTTTTTGGCAGTACTTTTTTTGACCGCTTAAAAAACAGTGAAAAGTTGAAAATGTGACTTTTATTCTAGAAATCGAAAGTATGGAAAGAAAGATTTAAAATGTCAGCAAAATCATGGCATAAATTGTGAAAAACATATTAAAAAATTGTTAAACAAAAACGTTATCCCTTAAATGATGCTAAAATATTTTAAGCCTTAAATTATCATCATGCCTTTACCATAAGGGTTAAGAAAATAAATAAGTTCGTTTAAATACCGACTCCGCGCCGTACATTTCCAAAACTGCATACCTCACTCAAAATTTAAATGTGCTGCAATTCACCCAGTTTCGGTTGCAATTTCGAATGATTGAATATTTGGTATCTGAACCAAAGCCCGGTCCGTAACCGTGCAGACATTTAAAGTAAGCAGCATCGCCTACTGAAAGACAAGGCTGTGAAAACTAGCCGGATCGCGATTTTTTTTAGCCAGACACCAGTGCCTCATCAAGACCAACTGCCAAGGGCACCAAATGTACGGTGGGTCCCAAATGAAGATTTAACCTAAACTAGCATAAGTCTCAAAAAAAAATGTAACATTATAAAATAGAATGCTTTAAGTATCTCCACCTGAATTACCCTTATAAAAAAGAAAATAATTTAAGTACCTCTAGTCTATCTATCGCCGGTTGAAGCAGCGCGCGTCACGTGTCTGGTTAAAAAAAAAGAGAAATAACTATAGCCATTTATTAGCGGATAACCAAAATATCTTGGTTCAACCAACTGGTTATTCTTGGTTGGTCATGTCATTACCGCCTCCACCAAAATATTAATAGCCATCATTAAATCCGCCAATATGGGTTGGTTAACGCGTTTTTAAGGTTATGGATTTTCAAAATTTGTCATTACGACATGATTTTGACAGCATAGAGCGCTAGAACCGACCCTGCATTGGGTTAGGTTAGAATGCGCCAAATCCCTTGTTTCCATATACTAAATTTGGCCCTAGCTTTGGCACTATTAGAGAGATAATAGACTACTAATTTATCGTCACCTTATTTGCTTACCGTATTACCGTAATTGAGATTTTCTAAACCACAAACACAAATTACCGTAACCGTATTCTTTTGCCCACATACAAACTGCGGATGTAAATAGAATATAAAAGAAAACAACAATTTCTGTTTTTGCAAATTCACAAAAAAAATTCAAAACCTAACTAAACAGAAAAACGAATTATCATCTACCAGCTGCAGCTTTTGCACAGAAATAAATCTGGTTGGTTGCAAAAAATAACCGAGTGGATCCCGTTAAGCCTCCGTAAGTAACTTATTTCGGTTCGGTTATTTTTGGATGGATTATGAATCGTTGGATAAGAAATGCCAGAACATTGAAGCTTGTATAGGTGGTCAAAGGAGCACAGAAGGTTGGAGAACAATAAAATATGTAAGAGAAGAGACTACCAAGGATACACATTTTTAGAAATTACTTACAGAAAAACGAGCAAAATTTCTAGAAACAAACGAAAATCTTGAGGCTGTAAGAACAATAGGATCTCCACTAACAGTGACACTGCACTGGCAGAGATAAAAAAAAGGTGTGTACGACACTAAAAAATCGGAGAGCAGCAGGACCAGGAAATATCCCAGTAGAGTTCATAAAGTACGGAACAGAGAAATTGTACCATAGACTGCGTAGCCTATTTCAAAAATATTTGAATGGTCACGAAGTTCCACATGAGTGGAGAATCACCGTACATAAAAGAGGAAGAAAGGATAACTGCGGTAACTACCGGAGAATCTCAGTAACTAGCTCCTTAAGTCGAAACGAATATCAAGATATGGAAGCAGAAGAACAAGCGGGTTTTAGAGCAGATAGATCTACCTCAGATCATCTCTAAAATATAGCATTTCGTCAAGAACTGCATTTGCTACACGTGGATTTACAAAAAGCTTACGACAGTGTCCCGTTGACCCTTCTCTGGGAAGCGCTAGAGAGAACGAATATTAATGTAGGACTAATCAAATCCATAAAAGCTCCATATGGTAAAACTAAGGCTAAAGTTAAAATAGGAAATAAGCTGATTAAAGGGTTTAGTGTCACTAAAGGTCTTAAACAGGGGTGTTGTATTTCGCCTACACTATTCAAGATCTACTTAGAACAAGTACTCAAACAATGAAAAAGAAAATGCCAGTACATGAGTATTCATTTGCACGATAGTACTCTATATACGTTATGCTTCCCTGACGATAAAATAGTAGTGGCACAAGATACCAAGGACCTGGAATACATGACGAGAAAGCGAATTGAAGAATACAAAAAGTGGGATTTGGAATTAAACCTGAACAAAACTGAATATATGTGCATAGGTAGACGAAGTCAGGATTTAGTCCTCAACAACGGACAACGCATCAAAGCCTGCCATGAATATAAATACTTGGGTCTCTCATGGAAAACTGGACAGTGCCATCAAAAATCGAAATACTCTGGAAAAAAGAACAACATCGCTAATGAATGAGGTGTTGTGGAATAGAAACGTCTCAAATAGAAATAAAAGGAACATTTACAATGTTATCGTAAAAAGTATTATAACATATGGCTCAGAGGTTTGGCAGATTAAGGACAGAACGGAGAAGATATCGCATGCTACATAGATGGACTACTGCAGGAATATCAAGGAGAGAAGGAGTCACCAAACAGAGAATTAGGGAAATAACGGAAGTGGAACATACCATAGTCGATGACATACGCAGAGACATGTGCAGAGGATGAAAGAGAACAGACTACCTAAATAGGTGGGGGAAGACGGAGAGGAAGGCGAAGAAAGAGCTGGAGAGAAGGAATCGATAGTGAAGTCAGAGATAGCGGCCAGAAACGAATGGATATTGGGTATCGGAAGACGTAGAACGTTGTAAAACCGATAAATATATATATATTTGGATACGGAAGAAAAATAACCAATTTTTTTGTATCACCAATTTTGATGGTCTTTTAACGCTCTATTATGGCCGGGCAATATTTTGAAACTGTTGACAGATATGCGTGCCCAGCAGCTATCAGTGGAAGTTTTATTTATAACTTATAAAAACGCAGCAGTAATCAAGACTAAATTAATTTACTTAAATCCAAAAAGTCAAGAATTACAAGCGATGATCAAAATATTTACGCAAAAACAAAAATTCGAAAATAAAGAAATAAAATTAAATAAAAAAAGCAATCAAAAACAGAGAAGAAAAAAATTGAGGTTATAGAAATATTAGACACTTAGGGTGGGATTTACTAAAAAGGTTTAGTCTATTTTAGAATGGTCCTAAGTTTAAATGAAAGTTTTGGTTTAAAGCATTTTAAACCAACCCTCCTTGAGTTTTGTACATAGTTT
Organism: Oxystoma pomonae; assembly: GCA_963921995.1. Taxonomy (NCBI): domain Eukaryota; kingdom Metazoa; phylum Arthropoda; class Insecta; order Coleoptera; family Brentidae; genus Oxystoma; species Oxystoma pomonae. The sequence goes on from OY998169.1 coordinate 90,913,586, forward strand.
GATTTAAAAAAAAGGATAAGAGTCCACCCACCATTCTAATTTCTCGTAAGTTTTTATATCTCGGTGTTTGATTTCAGTGGTAGTAGCTTGAAATATTATTTTGTTTAGGTAGGTATCAAATGAATATTCTTTGTTATAATATTATAAGAGAGCTTGGCAAATAAAGAAGAAGAATTTTGTTAAACTTTTACACAAATTGTTCTTGGCGCAAACAAGAACAATTTGCATAAAAAAGTCACAATTGTAAAAAATTATTTCCCAGTAAAGGCGAATGATAGACTTGGGAGGCGTCGTTAACTCCTCCAACGGCCTTGCCGGCCCCTTCGGCGATATCCTCCCAAGTAGTTTGCATGAAAATTTTAACGAAAACTATAAAACTGGTAGATGGCCGGGGATATGTGTGTTTGAAATTGTTATGTTCGTGAAATTATTATAGTTTTGGAACTTGTGTGTATATCTGGATTACACTTCGGGGTCGGCAACGCGAATCCGGAGTGGTTATACTTTAAATGGCGAAATTTATAGAGGTCTTACGGCATGCACGGCACAGATATTATTTTATGTTATTAGGTCATTGCAAAACACAGAAGTCGAAGGGAATAGAACGATTGTCGACAAGTGCACAATTTTAGCCAACACCGTGCCGCCATTTTGATGTTAGGTTCTCCTGAAATTCTCCTTCGCTCGATCGTAAACCAACCAATATTTATCTATGGTTCTGGTTGCTGACCTAACTCGCGTCCATTTTGGCTTGTTTTGGTTTTGGCTGCGAAAGCGACTGACATATTTTTTCTTGTTTGTTTTGCATTTTTCAGGCTTTTATTTAACTTGCAATGTATCTATGTAAATATGTTTGTTCGGATGGAATCTTGCAACTTAATTTTGACCAACTTCCCGACATTCGATCGGATTCAAATTTGGCATGCTTATATAGTTGCAGTGACAACATAAGAATATAGTGTGATGAAATTGACAGCCGCCCGATTTCGTTGAAATTTGGTGTATTGGGGCAACTGGGCATGCAAATAACGAATTTCTAATCAGGTTTTGAAAATTCAATATGGCGGATTCAAGATCGACGATTTTTGGTCATTTTTTGCTAACCAATTTTAACTAACTTATACATATCCGATTGCCGATCCCTCCCCTCTACGTGGAGGGGGGAAAACACCTAAGTTTGTCCGATTTCAACCAAAATTGATATACGAGGGCTTTTGGTGATAAGGAATACGAATCTTTGATCAGATTTTATAAGTTTAAAAGAGGGACGATTTTTGGTCATGTTTTGCTGATCAATTTTAATTTACTTATCCACATCCGATTGTATTGAAATTTGGTATGTGTTTATAGCTCCGGTGAAAACACAATACATACAGGGGTTTTTAAGTAGGGGGATTATGGTTTTTTATCAGATTTGAAAATTTCAATATGGAGGATTCAAAATGGACGATTAAGGGTACAAATCTAAAAATTAAGGGTGTGTGGTACAATTTGGTATGCGTTTAAAGTTTCGGCGACAATACAATAATATGGTATTATTAGGTACACACTTCCCTCGTTAGAGGGATGTGGAAGGGGGAAAAGATTTATTTTGTACGATTTAAATCAAAATTGGCATATAGGGGTTTTACGGGAAGGGGATATAAATTTTTAATCAGATTTAAAAATTTCAATATGGCGAATTCAAAATGAACGATTTAGGGTGCAAATCTAAAAATTAAAAAATAAATTTTTATTTAAAAAAAAACTTTTAAAGAACAAGCTTTTATTAAATGCATTTAAAAGTAGAAAATCTTTCTTATATCATAATAAAAGCGATGGACGCAAATTAAAAATTTTAACATTGTTTTTTTTGTTTGTTTGTTAGTAGTAGGTTTGTGTTTGTTAGTAATTATGTTTTTCACAAATATTTCAAATTAATTTTTACTAAATTCTACGATACACGATCAACCTTAAATTTTGTGTGCGTTTATAGTTTCGGTGACACTATAAAAACATGAAATAACTACGTTGTTGGGGGGGTCGTTAAGTGGAGTAAAAGGAGCATGATATATTCAAAATTCACAAAATCATAACTTTTGTTTCAGTTTTATGATCCACTAGGTATTTTCTAATTCTGGACGTAAAAATTATGATGGTGGTAAGTGGTTAGGGGAGTGGGAGGGGGTTAACATATTTGAAAAATAATAACTTTCTAACCAAAACTGCTACGAATTTGAGATTCAGATTTGAACGGCGAGGTTATTGAGAAAGTGATATTAAAAAGTTGACAGTTCCCCTCCCCCTTTTCGATGAATATGTCCGAACACAATTTTTTGATAAGATTTAGTTATAATATTTAGAGTCCCTGTTTTTCTCGGCTCCGGCCGGAAGTATTTCGTTCAGCACTGGTATAAAGTGATTTTTGGTATAGATTCGAGGATTATGAATTTGTGATAAGATGTTTAAAATTAGTATGTTTTCACATCGTATTCAATACGTATCGAAAATCAAGCATTTTTTTCTTTCATATATGACGCTCTTTGTCGGGACAGAGAACATACTCTATGAAAGAAAAAGAGGACAATTTCCTACCACAAATACCCAAATGAGAAATTGTGTTTTGGTAACTTTGGGTGCAAGAACCCTATTTTGGTCTAAAATTAAGGGAGGTGCAACAAATAATACTAGTGATATTTGAATTAAAGATTTGATAATTTAAGAATACATTGGTATGCTTAAAGAATTTTATATTTGGGATATAATTTTATAAAATACAAAAAATTTTTTGAAAAATAAAATTAAAAAAAAGTTGGCAAAAAGCGTTTTTGGGAACCATTGTTCCTAATAAGGCTCACTGAAAGATACATCTAAAAAGTACTACGTAAAATGAGAAAAAACAATAAAAATTGGAAGGGAGGCATTTTTTTTATTGATTTTTATTATTTTTTAATTTTAAAAAATATACCAACCTACTTAAAACACACTAAGCACTCAAAAATCAACGTTGACTAAAACCAGATGGCAATTTTATCAAAAAAAAAATTGAAAAAACTACTAAAACCAACAAAAAAATTATATTTACTAAGCTAAAAAACTAATAATAAGAAGTAAAAAGTACATAAATTACAAAGTATATAAATGACCTGTCTATAAAAATGTTTGTTTAAAAATACAGAAATTATCTAACATAATTACAAAACAAAATCCTTGCCTGGTCTTTTATTGTAGCTGCAATTGCAAAAACACGATTTTTATAATAAATCTGACGCCATGCTGTCCTTTAGACATATGTCGCCACACTGACGTATTTAGCAGAATTCGAATTGGCACAAACCTTTCCACTGCTTTGCATTTAACCGATCAAGCTCTGGATTTTCCAGAACCCGCGGGTATCTAAATGATTGACTGGTGGGCCTTATTGGACTCACGGGCTTTATTTGATGCACCTCCCTTACAATTTTTAGTAGTACAAAAAATACTGTATATTTTATATTTTCAGCTTTTTGTTATATCTATAAATCGAAAGTCAAAACTACGAAATATCCAAAACTCACTGGACCCTACAACACGCATTTGCTGTTTAACCAACCTTGCAAATTTTCTTTATCTTGCAGTGGGCCCATCCAATTTTTTCGTCGAAAGGGATACAAAAGTCGTTTATATTTTATGTATAAAATGAGTTTTGAAATAAAGGTATATCGCCTAGAACGTGAGCTTTCTTATCTCGTGACTGGTAATTTTATTCAAGCATAAGGTCGTTCTGTCGAAAAACCAGCATATCAAAAGATTTTCAGTCAAAACAAAAATGCCCTTGTTTTGTTTTTCAGTTAACTTTTTGTCTGTTGAAAACTTTATCACGAGACGTTCATTAATTCCATGAATTCACAATGAGTGGTGGAGGGTCCTTTTGACAGGTATCTACTACCCAAGTAACATTTGTCCGCCTCTAACCACATTCTGACCAAGATGAACAGTCCATTTGGTGTTCGTGTTAGTAGTTTTGGCAACGACGAGTTTTAGACGTTTTAACAACGTCGCAGTAACTACGTGTACAACCTTCGTTAAATACCGACGTTATTGAAAGGTTTTCACGACGAACTGAGAATTGGTGGTGTATTTGGATTGTCGGTTACGTTAGAGAAAACTCGTGTAGAGACACAACATTTTTAAGTCGTTTAAACAACCTGTCAAAAATATGTAATTTTTTCCCAAAATGTAAAACAAAAATATTTTTAGAAAATAAAAATTACTGCTTACAGAGCATTTCATTTTAGACAAAAAAAGTCCAACAAGCATTTTTGCAGTACTAACCTTTTTTTTATAAACGTAATTTAAATGTTTGAAAAATGGCAAAAATTGTCATATTTTGAATTGTAATGCTGTTTATTAAAAAAAATATATTTTCTGAAAAAGCGATGTGAAACCTGAAAGAGAACATATTTTCGCTAAAAAAACGTTACAATGTTTTTTACATCACTTATAGTTTCTATATAAAAATAAAATTAGTTGAAGAAAATATTAAATCATGTCGATTGTATTGAACGTCTTTGCACCAAGATTTTTCTATAAACCCAAACTTCTAAAAAAATACAACTACGTGGTAAGTAGGTAGTCTTATTACCTATCAAACGACAGTAAAAAAGTTTTAACTTTCTTATGTTTATTAAGTAAAAAAAGGAAATAATCAAATTTCTGCAACATAAGAAAAATAATTTTTTAAGTGACCGTAATACTGCCTAGTACATGCTGCTTTGTGCTCTAATATTTTTTTTAAATGTTCTATATATAGTCAATATTGGTTATTATTTTATTGTATATAAAAAGATGTCTTTCAGAGAAGCTCCTCTTATTTAATTCCGCTATAGGTTATCTTTTCAAATCTAGTCGAAACTTTTTTACTGTCGTTTGACAGGTGATAAGAGTAACTATTTAGCAAATAATTGTTTGTTTTAGGGTTTAGTTTTATAGAAAAATCTTGGTGCAATAAAGTTCGATACAATCGACATAATTTTACCATTTTCTTCAACATATTTTATTTTTGTAGAAACTATAAGTGATGCAAAAAAAAGTTGTAACGTTTTTTTATCGAAAATATGTTCTCTCTCAGGTTCTCCATCGCTTTTTCGGAAAATATATTTTTTAACTAAATAAAAAATGTTTAGTACTACAACAATGCTTATGTGACTTTTTTTGTCTAGAATGGAATGCTCTATAAGTCCAAATTTTTTATTTTTTTAAATATTTTTTTTTACGTTTTGGGAAAAAATTAAATATTTTTGACAGGTTCCGACAGTAGGGCGTATATGGAAGATTTAATTTTCAATCAGAATAACTTAAGGGACGTCATCAACACAAAAATATACCTTTCGAAAAGAGTATATTTTTTTCTTAAAATCAATCAAAAAGTGAACTGTGAAGGAAATAGAAGTGAGCGGCAAGAAGTGAACCAGGCCAATATTGTCAGAAACGGTTTTATTGGGAAAGTGGTGCAGCACCAGAATATATATTTTTACGTAAAAACAAGAAACAAATTGCTAGCATCAATGCAACTAAATACGACTCCGCCATTTTAATTTTAAAATAGATTTGTAATAAGCTGGAATTCGTAGATTTTCTCTGTTCCTAGTATGAATGTGCATTATTTCATATTGACTAGTTTTTTTGAAATAATTTAGGATTATTTTAACAAATGTAACCAATGAAATATAGTCCAAAGAAGGAGGTGTGAGTACATCAAGCTTTTCAAAATAGGGTAGGCATTACATCTGTGGATGCAAGTTGTAGATACATCATTTTTGGACAGCAAAGGTGAGCCTAAAAGGCGCTAAATACAGTCATTTTCAGTCAAAAGTTTGTTTTTACAACGTTCACAAAACGTTGGCCGTGTCTTGTTCAAAACTTGGCATAAAAAAGTAAAAATTGTGGTATCTTTTGGCTTTGTTTTGAACACATTGCCGAGACGTTAAAATATTTACTTTAATCCTGCATTACACCTCCACGCAATCAAACCCAAACCCGTATCTTTTTAAATAATATAAACCAAACGAGGCCTATATATGCAGTTGACTTGCTGCTTCAAAAACAACCCTTATATACTGTGACTAATATTAGATACACACAAATTCGAAATAGCCCTTAAAAATGTACGCTTCACTGCAAGACCCTCTTATGGGTAGGAGCAAAACGTTATTAAGAGATTCGAAGTATTGAGGGCCAGATAAGAAAGGGATATTTCGGGCATAGCACCCGTCGTTATTTACGTTAGCCAAACGAATGAGAATAGGAGAAGTTCGGGTAAATTGAATACCCGAGCCAATTTTTCACACTTTTTCATCTTCATCTTCATCGCGGTCTACACCCTATCTACTGCCTTTATATAGGGTGTGTCAAAAAAGCCGCACTTTTTTAAATGATTATACCTGCAAAATCAAGCAATAGCAATTACTTTTTCAAAAATTGATCGATTTCAATAAGTTTAAGCTTTTTAAAAGCCACAAGCTTCAAAATTTATAGAACTTATGATAAAACTAACATTTACTAAAAATCCAAGATGGCGAACTTAAAAAATAGGCATATTTCACCACCATAGAAAAAATTTTTTCTTCGACAACTGTATTCAACATCGGTTACAAAGCCACATCCTTTCCAAGCACATTAAAAAGTAAACATTTAAAAAATTTCAGCTTACTAAGAAAAAATTGCTTGATTTTGCAAGCAAACTTATAAAAATTTAAAACTTCCTAATTTTTTTGTACGAATTTTAAAAATATTTCATTAATAGGTATAAATTAATAGGTTTCTATGATTACACCCTTGTTTTTTATAATATATGCATATTTTTGATGAGACTTTTGGGAGATTTTATGATGCGTCAGACCAATAAAATGTATAAATAGTTTGCTGTGCGTTGGTAAAAACACAAGTTTTTATAACTTTTTATAAATTGTAGATACAGGCAGACTCACAAAATTGTATGTGATTTTATGTATCAATCTTTAAAGAAACATATACGATGGGTTTGAATATATCCGGAATTTTTATGGGTTTTCCGGTGCATTCTATAAGCTAGCAGGCTCATAATACTTTATAGGTTTCTATAATAAATTTGCTATTCTTTTATTATTTTCCTTACTATATGGCTAAGGCCTTTAAAATGGACAAATCTCACAAAAACTTCGTTTTTTTCGACCACCTGAAAAGTAATTGAATAAGCTATACGTATACTTTCTTCCTTAGTTATCTATGTTGTTATACATAATTCCACAAAATAAAAAATTTTTTTGACTCATGATATCTTATAAAATATTATAAACAATTCCTCACAAAATGTCATAGCATCTTATCAAAGTAATAAGATATTCCCAACCCTAACCTATATGCTCTTTGAAACAAATAATAATAAAAAATAATTTCGCTCACGTAAACTTAAAAATCTTAGAAAAAAACCATAATCACATCATCTTTCTTACTTTTACAAAAAAAAAAATGTTTTTTGCTTATGATCCTGTAGGCTTTTATAAGCAATGCCTTAAACAATCTCATAAAAACTTATCATAGTAACATCTCTCCTGACAAATAAGTACTTATACAAGAAAAATTTTCCATTAGATATATAGAGTTTGGGCAAGCCCAAGGTGTGTTATTAAAGTAAAAGTGGGTTGTTCGTCGTAGTTTTTTTAGTTTAGTTTAGATTATAGTTTAGTTTGCTTGTATTAATCCATATAATCAAAGATGTATGGAATGTTTTATATACTTCTACTATTACAGAGTTATAGAGTTAGACCTTTAAGAGGATTTGTCATATTAAAAATCATAAAATATTGTGAAATATGTATAATGAAATCCAATACGAGATTTGTGTTTTACTTTCACTAGTCAAAATTTATAAAATATCATAAATTTACGTGAGTATTGGTCATGAAATCTTATAATGTTTTATGTGTAACTTTTTATAATATTTTATGAGTTTTTTTTGGCAGGGTTGGTATATATTCTTAGATATTGATCATCCAGACCAACTCCTTTACGATATTCTTTTCATGTTGGAGTCACCCTCACCTTCGCAAATCCGAATTGTGTGTCTTCCATAAAGGATTCGTATTTTCCATAAATTTTTTTATTAGAAATATTTTTAGTAAGTTAGAGAAAAAATAACGTCTCCTCAAAAGAGAATCTAACGACATATCTGAAAGGTCCATATAAAAATTAGGGTGTTTTCTTTACCCGGTCTTCCCCTACGTAGGACTTTTGTTTATCTAAAGTTAAGGATATTTGTTCAAAAGAGCCAAATAAAAATGACTTTTGAATAAATTTATTCAGGACGAAAAAGATGTTTGCCCTTCTTATAAAAGGGACTATTTCCTTGGCTCTAAGGTGTATTTATCGTTAGGAAGTTTTTCTTTTGGGTATTAGATGGGTTTGTTGTTTTTTTTATAAAATCTTTTGAACTGTGCACAATAAGAGAGTCTAAGAAGTGACTCGTGTTTTATTTGGGGCACATTTATTGAAAAAAAATGATGAAAGATATACAGCAAGGATAAGTAATTTCCTTGATAATTTCAATCCCAAAAAATGTTTTTTGTCCTTGTCTGTGGTAAAAATTTTAGTTTTTGGAAACAAGAAATTTTGCATTGCAGACTTTTGTCACAAAAAGTCAAAAATCCACCATTTTATTTTTTAAGGATGCAAATCGAGTGAAATTCATCATTTTCGGCGAAACTTTATCATTTATCAAAATAAATAAATTTATAGGCGGCGCGCTGCATATAGCCATCCAACATCCCGTGTTGTTTGACGACGAAAGTTGTTTAAATTCGCTGGACTATCCATTAGATCTCGAAGGACTGGTCGTAATGAATTGAAAAGCAGAATGTGTGTCCGATATGCCACGAACCTTTCTTTTTATTTATCAGGAACATCTTTAGAAACGTGTTTTTTTTAGTCTTTTTATTCATTGTATTAAATTTCCTTACCGTTTTACTAAGCCAATTCCGGAAAATCTATACTTTAGTAAGTGGCCGTAAAGATGAGTACCTAAACTTTATAACAAGATTAACTTACTCGTACAACTTTTAAAATCAATGTTTTAAAATATTTCATTATTATTATGGGAAAGTTTTCAACAGGAAACCAGATAGGTATTCCTGTAGGGGAAAATTTAGCAACTTTGTTCGATAAGGAAGTTATTTATTAATCACTAAAACAGTCAGCACTGGAATAAGACACGTTAAGTCTTACAAAACACGTTAACGTTAAGCAAGCTTTTTATAGGACCTTCTTTTTTCTTTAAAAAAAGAAAGTAACTAACACAGTGAGTTTCGCCGCATAAAGCCCGGATCATCACGAGAAAGGTGACCAGCGGCGTCGTTTCATATTTCTCTTGGGGGGGGGGGGCATATCTAATTTTTCGGGGGTGAAAAAACACTTTATTGACGCTAAAATAAGTGAAATAAACATAAAAAACTAAACAAGTTTTTTGGTAAAACATACATTATAAAAAAAAAACAAAATCGTAGGTGTACTTAAGTTAAAAAGTGTTTTTAATATGTGTTTTTATTTGTAAGAGTCAAATTTTGATTTTTGTTTGCGGATACTCCCCCCCTGCACCCCCAATTGACTCTGCTGGTACCGACTCAAATAAAGCTAGATAGGCATGTATATAAAAGACAGAGCACAGATTAAAGTTTCTATTATTAGGGAGTTTTAGCATATTACATAACATAAAAAGTATCTTAATGTTCCTTTAGTTTGATTGTCATGCTAAAAGAGAAAAGAAAGAAAAGCTACCAATTGGGAATCTCCATGAAATTAAAACTGTGTTTTTGACTTCCATTGTCTATATTTTATCAGTACAATCTCTGATCAACGTTAGCATCATCAGGAGACGATAAACATTGTTTATCGTCTCCTGATGATGCTAACGTTGTTAGCGAAACGCGCGTCAAGTGCAAAAAAGTGTAGTTTTGGTTTGTGGAAAACAATCATAATTGTGTTTTAGTGCAACCAAAGGTTCCAAATTCCCAACATAGTATACATTATAAAAAAAAAAAACAAAATCGTAGGTGTATTTAAGTTAAAAGGTGTTTTTAAAATGTGTTTTTATTTGTAAGAGTCAAATTTTGATTTTTGTTTGCGGATACTCCCCCCTGCACCCCCAATTGACTCTGCTGGTACCGACTCAAATAAAGCTAGATAGGCATGTATATAAAAGACAGAGCACAGATTAAAGTTTCTATTATTAGGGAGTTTTAGCATATTACATAACATAAAAAGTATCTTAATGTTCCTTTAGTTTGATTGTCATGCTAAAAGAGAAAAGAAACAAAAGCTACCAATTAGGAATCTCCATGAAATTAAAACTGTGTTTTTGACTTCCATTGTCTATATTTTATCAGTACAATCTCTGATCGTCTTCAGGTCAATCTATTCCTAAGGCTACGTACTTCTATAATACGGGAAATCACTCAACCGTGAAGTTGGCTTCCAAATATTTGGAATTTCAACACTTGGTTTACTGAAAATACCCTGATTTTGCCCAATAAAGGCAGCTTCAAGGAATTTTCGTTTCTGCTAGTGTGACTCCTTGTGCAAAAACTTTGCTTCTGTCCACTTCATTCCGTGTTGTTTTGACCATGCATGTTCGGCGATTCCTGATTTGGTTGTTTCACTTCTTTGGGCCTAACAGATAGTGGTCTCTTTCTTTCGCCTGTGTATGATTCACCACACTCACAAGGAACTTGGTAAATGCATTCCTTATTTTGTTCGTTCTCCGGTTTTATTCTACTAAGAATGCTTCGAATTGTATTATTAGATTTAGAAGCTCTTTTAATGTTAAGTTGTTCGCTACTCTAACTGTAAGGAATGCATTTGCCTGGTTTTGGTCTTATAATATCTGTCCTATTTGATGAAATTTAGAAATAATATCTGTTATAGGTTTAAGGCTGTTACCATTCTGCTGCAGATCCTTCTTATTTCGATTTCCAAGTCATAAGAATTGTTGCAAATTTGAACGGCTCTGTACCAAGTTCCTTGTGAATGTGGTGAATGATATATAGGCGAAACAAAAACACCACTATCTGTTAAACTTAAAGAACATCAGACGAACACCCAAAGAGGTGAAACAACGAAATCAGGAATCGCCCAACATGCATGGTCAAAACAACACCGAATGAAGTGGACAGAAGCAAAGGTTTTGCACAAGGAGTCACACTGGAAGAACCGAAAGTTCCTTGAAGCTGCCTTTATTAAGCAGAATCAGGGTATTTGGAGTAAACCAATTATTGAAATTTCAAATAGTTGGAAGCCTCTTCTTGGGCGGAGCCAACTTCTTAAGCTTCAGGCTTGCTTGATTTTCCCTAGTATATAAGTACGTAGACTTAGGAATAGATTGTAGTTTGCACCTAAAGACGATCAGAGATTGTACTGATCGAAACGTCGTGTATAAACAAAATATAGACAATGGATGTCCAAAACACAGATTTACTTTCAAACACATGCATCATTGTCTCAAACTTTCAGAACAAAGAATCTCTATACTGAAAATCGCCTTTGTAAAACTCAGTGTTTTTTTTATAGGATTCTTGGTTTTCTGTTGCAATAGTTATGATGTTGCTTAAGAATTCGAAGATTGCGCATTTGGGAACTCTGCCTTTCCGTATAGTTTCGAGTTTAAAGTTGGTGGATAACTTCAAGTTTTAACAGATTTACTGGAATACTTGCTCCAAAATATACAGTTTGTGTATTATTATTTTGTTACTTTATAAGGAAGTCACTTTAAATAAAATACGATGATTGTAAAAGGGATTTAAAGTTAGTACGGCACAGGCGAAAATTTTAAAAATATTGTAATCTTATTTGAAAATATTCATTTAAAATAGCTCTGAAGGAAAAATTAGCAAGAAACTTTATGTTTAATTTGAAATAAATGACAGAAAATCGCAAAAATTTTTGAAAAATAACCTGTTACTAAAGAAATTTTATTGAAGTTTAATGAAAATTCAGAGATTTTTTTCGAAAAGACTTCAAAAGCCTTACTTACTTACGTTTTATACAGTCATGAGTGCATTCTAGGCGCATCCGATTTTTTAAAGAACATTTTATTCAGTTTTACAACTTACCTCTAGCTCCAAGAAGTAAGATGGAGACAAAAAAAGAGTATATTAGTAAACAAAAATAACTTTAGAGTCCCAAAAATATAATACAAAAAATAAAAAAACTTTTTTTAATGCACTTAGCTATTACGTTACAGACGTGAATTTTGTTTTGTGTGTAGGTGTAAAAAATCCCATTTTTTTAAATTTACATTTTTTTATTATGCTTTTATTTATTTTTTGGCTAGCTAGTATGATGAACAAGTGCATACGATTTTTGTTAGTTGAGGTTTGTGAAACCCCACGTATGTAACGCCGGGTTAAAGACGCACTAACGATAAAGCCCACTTTGGCAAAATTTCCCTTTTTCTCATTTTTCGCGGTTCCCCAAGAGAAGCATTTGTTTTAAAAAGATGTCAGTTGGGATCCAAAGCCTACTTTGCTTTATACCAGAAACTTTTTTGATTCATTTAAGCCTGAGAAAAAGGTGCACACATTGTTGGTAAAGTTGTGTTATTGAAGTAAAATGACATCTGCATTTATTTGTAAAATAAGTAAATGTCAAGCTTAATAGAAATACTTGATAATAATTTTCCCCCTTTTGGTGCAACGTACCGTTGCTTTTCCTTCATCACTGGCAACATTTTAATTTACCTTCGATAGAAACAGCTTTTCACTATGAAACTATCTGCACTCGGAGCATTGAATTATCTGCAGCTATTCTGGGGACTTTGAATCAGAGGGATGGTCTTTGTTTGGAGGAGATAGTGGTTTGTTGTTAGTTATGTTAATTGTTTTTTGTATTCATTTAGTTTTATTTTTATATTTATTATTGCTATTAGAATGAATTTGGGAGTAGCCCAAATAATTTTTGATCGTCAAATTTATATGAAAAAAAAAATATTATTATAAGATATTTTTTTAGGTATAGGGACTGTTTTTTTTTAGTTTTGGCTTAGTTTTTTCCACGTAAAAGTATTCAGTAAAGGAAATAACTAAAAATTACGGTATCACTCAATAATCCACCTCGGATGACTTTTTAATAAATGATGATGACGACATTTTTTTAAATTAATTTTATAAATTTTGTTAAATAAATATGATATTTCGTAGGATTTTTTGTTTGGTATTATTTTCCTCAATGTCTCTAACAGTCTTTTATTATTTTGGTAAAAAAACCATTGGATTTGATCTAACTTTAAAAGTTTTATGATTTTGTCAAATAAATAAAAACTTTTTAACCACAAAGTTTTTATTTCTTAATTTTTAGTGCTTTTCTTAGGTATGCCTACCTAGTGAGCTTTTTCAATATAGGTATCACTTTTACATTATAGATTAATTTAGTTTTGTCTTAAAATGGCGAGAATAGTAGTTTTCATAACTAGTGGCTAAAATAGTGCTTTTTTACAAACGTTGGTTTAAATAACGAGCGCAGCGAGGTATTTATATATCCCTGCTAGTTGTTAACACTATTTTTTTAATACCTTTATCAAAAAATCCAAGAAAAACAGGAATATACTTTTAAAAATCTCGAACGAAGAGCACTTCTCGCAACACCATCTTTACACTATAAATCAAGGCGGCTTGTAAATGAAATGGTTTCTATAGCGATGTGCCTTTTTACTCGGTGACGTTCATTGTTGTGACATTTTAGTCTTTGACAGTTTGATATTTTGACGATATTTTTAAATGATTTTTTCGTAAATATTTGGCGAAAACTGGCGAAAAGGGCTTAATTTTTACGCCAAAATAATTAGATTTTTTCAATATTACAATTTTCAGAAATCTTTTTTTGCACCCGTGATCAAAAAAAAAGTTTTTTTTTAATAAAGCGGATAAATTGAATAAATTAAATTTTATATGATTTTTTCCAATGATTATTTAGTATTGCCCTGAAAGCAGTGGGGGAAGTATGTTTTTGAATAAAGTGGTACCTAATCGAAGCTATTATAATAAAAAATAAAGCCTTCATGGAGTACAATGGGCCCAGAGAAGCAGCTTAAGTATCCGTCATCTTCGTTGGTCCCAAACCAGCTCTGGGAATAGTATACAACTCAATCAACACAGCTCTCTCAAACTGGATGGAGAATAAATTCCACAAATACTGGAGAGAATTGCCAAAACTGGCACATTCCAAAGAGTTCATTACAGAACTCTGCAGGAAGAGGGCCGGGAAACTCATTGAGCTCACCAGGCGGGAGATCCGGACAATGGTTGACCTATATACCGGACATTGCACAGAATGGGTCTAAGTGAGCGCACCGTATTTAGATTCTGCGCAGTGGACAGTGTTAGACTGACAAATTCACATGTAAATTAATCTTCATCATCCAAATTAAAGACAGCATGCAACTAAGTCTTCGGCATGTCTTGTCATATTTACGCGTATAAGATCAAACTGACGACTTTTAGGCTTTTACAATGATATTTTTAATTGTCGTGAAAGTGATGGGGCAAGTATATTTTTTAACAAAAAACTAAAGCCATCTTGAGTATAAAAAGAATGATAAAAATCGGTTAAACTGTTTAAATATTATGCTAGAAATAAAACGCTTCTCGAGGCAAAGTGGGCGCGGAAAAGTAGCCCAGGTATCCAAATTGAAGTCAGCATACAACGTCGACTTGGTTTTGTCTTTTTAAATCACCGGTATTAGTGGTAATTTCCTATATACATTTTAAACATTTTAATGATTTTTTGAGTATTCCAGTGAAAGCGGAAGGGGAAGAGTATTTTTTACCAAAAAGGGACCAAATTGAATGTCTCCTGAACCGAATAAAATAAAATAGTAAAAAATCTGCTATTTTTCCATGCATTTAGAAAATAGTGGACTTTTTATGCTAAATTCTTATTCCAAATCTGCAATTGGATATGGTCCATCTTTAATACTCTTTGAAATTTTGTCAAAAATATGAAATAAAAAATAGAAAAACAGGGTGTTCTATGAGAGCCCATCAAAAATCGATAAGTCGTAGTATTGTAGGATTTAATGATGGGGTAGGCTTTGATTTCAAACTTTGACTAAATCACTGCCTGAGGTTAAGAAATTCGGACTATTCAAAGTGATGGTAAAATATTCTTAAGGAAGTAGAAAATCGGCATGCATTTAAAAAAAATAAAGGCATTGGTAAATTCAGGCTCCCGAAATTATGAGGACCATATTTGGCGCCGGTACCTTACAATAAAAACGTTTAACCCCTTTTTTGGGGTACAGTGAATCTAAAGAAATTCCCACAGTTGGTCTAGAGAAGGGTTTTAAGAAAAAAAATATATAATCTTTAAAACATACACTTTTGTTTTTGATCCATCGCCAACTATTGTTTACCGTAAAAAGTAAAATCCCCTATGTAGTCCTTTTCTGGGGGGCTATTTTTGGAAAATATTCTGGGAACTTTAAATAGCAATCTTATGATATGGGGTACCATTGGAAAGAGAATTTCAACGAGAGTTCAAATATGAAGTCAAAATCGGGAGTTACTAATTAAGGTTTTTAGAATCTTTTCCAAAAATAGCCCCCCAGACATATATAGGGCATATATTTTTTTTCTTAAAACCCCTGTCTAGACCAACTGTGATCCAGTGGTAAAAGTAATCGAATCTAATTCAAGCTAGTGGATAATCTAAAAGAAAAAAACAAACTACTTACATTACGAGTGGACTGGCTGTAAGGCTGTAATAAAATTAATGAAAACATTCGCCCTTTCTCAGCGTGAAACCCCACAAGTTTTGGTCTTAATGTCAACAGTCATAAATAAGCCGTCCCAGAGGTGCCTTGGAGGTACTTGTGTCACACAGCAACTTCTGAAACTCTGGCGAAACTTTGGCTATACTTATGTAAACTCCTGCGAGTCCAAGAGTCGAGGCTGTTACCGTCTTACTTCGTTAGAGTTCATACGGGAGACATTACAACCTGCTTGCCGTATTTAAACGCGTTTTACATCGAAGCTTGGTTTCAATCGACTGGAAAATAGACAGTTTCAAGTCGGTTTTTGTGGCCAATAAATAATGGGAAATTACTATTTTTAACATCCGTAAATGGCCGCATAATATCCAGAGTAACTTAACTTCACAACTGCGAAAAGGCTGTCGACACTGTCATAGGAAATCTGCAAGAGTTATTGGATCAAATTGCAGTCGAAAGTTTACAATTTGGCGAAAACAAAATAGATGTTTATACACATATAACTGTGAGATTCTATAACGGCGCTACCCGTGCAAAAATGCAGGATCAAAAATTCTTCTGGGCGCTATTAGACTGGGTCACGGATGCGCAGTAGATTTTTTTGCCTTTGGCCTTCAAATTTAATTAAATAATTATTTCTGTCGAGCAAGATTTATTTTGACCTAAATAAATATTTCTTTGGTTTAAATAAATATTTGTTTGAACCGTGGGAGACAAGTATTTATTTGGCTCAATTAAATATTTTTTCTGTATCTTAGAAAGATTTCTTTGCTACAAAGAGAGGTATTTTTCAATAGGGATGAACAAATATTTCCTTGCCGCAAAAGAATATTTTGTTGTCCTAAACTGCACCAACAAAAATTTCCTTCTTTTGGAACAACAATGAGCATGTCAAGTTAATTTCAGATATGGTCCTATTGTAAAATACCATCAAAAGACGTAAACTTAAATATTTAATTCATATTGTGAGGGAAGGGAAAAATTGAAAGCAGAAATGCTTCGGGTCGTAGAAAAGCTGTGGACAGGGTGCAGATGATAGGCAACGTTCGAAGAGAGCAAATTAAGCACTTAAGGAAGAAGTAGAGGGCCACTTGGTGCTTTTTAATAACATCGTTAAGGAAAAATGCTTCAGCTTCTTCTTTAAGCACATACCAACCTGTCTCCAAACCCTTACTTTGTTTATATGGTCCTCTAAAAGCGCGGTCGGTTACAAAATTTTGTCTTATAAACACACATACTTTACCTTATAATATTTTAATAGATAACAATCACTTTTCCTGGGATTTTTTTTTCCGGGAGTTTCTTTTTTGGGTGGTTTTCCAGGATTTTTTTTCGTTTACCGAAAACTCAACACTGGTTTTATCGCAAAATCTGTTGTTAACTTGCTTGTTTATTTGGTTTTTTAACTGACATTCAATGAAGAACGGTTAAACCCTCGAAGAAAGCGATTTTATTTGAAATCGTGCCTATACTAATCAGTTTTAGGCGCATATAAACGTAGTAGCAAAGATATTAGACTGCCACTTCCTTTACCTTATATTTTAAACGGACTTTCAATCCATTTTTTTAAAATTTAAAATTGGCTTAAAAATACCACTGGCAGATCTTTTAGATTGTTGATTTTTATGCTGTTTATACTCAGACCCTCTCCATGGTTGTAAAGTGCATTATTATTTTATTATTGTATAACCAATAACAGTGATATTTACTAAGATCTAAAATAGTACCCCTCACAGGTCTAAATATTTACACCTGTGGGGGGTGCTAAATTTTAAAACAAATTTTCAAACGACACTTACCCATACAGAAAAGACACAAAGTTATTGAATATTTTGCATTATTATTGCAAAATACACCATATTTTAGAAGAAAATGCCCTATAACTATTTTTTTTTGACAGGTTTCAAAATGGCAAATGGCGAATACGCCAAAAATTTGGCATTCATTATTTGTGTTTGAGGTTATAAAGTTGGTGATTTTTTAGACCACCTTAGGGGGGTGGTTTAAATTTATAGCCCTCAGAAAGGATTGTTTTGTGGCATTTGGTAATAAGTTCGTTTATAATTTCCCTAAGTAACCGTCTTTACAAGGATTAATTCAACTTATTTAATATCCCAAATCGTTCATTAACCAATAAAACACCTCCAATTTTGTCCAGAAAAACGCCATATTTTTAACCCGTTTTCAGCACAAAAAATATATTTATGAGGGCGCTACTAGGCAAAACAAACATAAGTGAAGGTCACTGATTATGCACGAAAAATATACAAAACAAAAAACCCAAAACAACTATATTAATTTATTTACAAAACTGAAAGTAAAACATTAAAGTTATCTAAAAGCTCAGTCAAAAAAACTTTCCTTACTCAAAGCCCACTCATTTTAAAGCTGTAGCTTTCATTAGTAGAGGTTGGTGCAAGCCAAGGTGCAAGCAGAGGTAAAAGATCCGAACTCGCTGTTTGTGATTGAACGCAGCGTTAATATTTTTAAACTGACATTTCGACAGTGACAGAAATGTAAAAAAAAACTTCCATTTAAGTTTTTTAATACATTTCATAAATAAAAACACCTTTTAAATAAATACAAAATTAATCTACTCCTTATTTTATTATTACTCATCTAAATCGTTGTGTGACATCAAGTATTAATTGGAAAAATTAACGAATAAGGGTAAGTTTTAATTAGAGTGACATATAACCTCAATTTGAATTTGTTCTACAGGGTGTTTACTATTTAAACCCCGCGTGGGTTTAAATTTTTTAATTTTCTTTTCTTCTAAATTGAAACTTTCTTCTTAAATCCAACAAAAAATTGTGTTAAAATGATTATTTAATAAACAAACTTATTAAAATTTTTCTTATAATTCAAACCATGTCCAAAACACAAGGCAGGTTGGTTTAAAATACTTAAAACCCAAAATTTTACTTAAACTTAGAACTGTTCTAAAATAGACTAAACCCTTTTGGTAAATCCCACCATAAACTTCTTTAAGAGATTTTATGTGCTTTTCGTATTGGACTCGATCAAAATCTTTCTTATAATCTATGAAGCAGGGATTCTATATTTGCACCGACATATCCCTAGACTGTGTCACTAAAAAACTAAGATTTAAATTTTGCATGGAAAAACGATTGGATGTAAACTATGATAGTTTCCTTGCCACCCTTTCTTTGCACGTACTTAATGGAGTTGCCTAATGCAAATGCATGATCATTTTAAATGCAATGTTGTGTAATCATAATAATATCTAAGAATTATGCAAAGTAAGAGAGATAAAAACCCTAGAGACTCCTAAAAACTTATGATGAAAGATTTACAGGTGACTATACAAAGTTCCTAAGGATTTCTTTAGGGGTAAGATCTCAATAAATCAAACAGAAGGACCATATAAAGCTAGGAACCCACGATGCATCTTTTTCATGCATCAAATTTTCTAATAACAGGTTAAAAGGAGACACAATCTGCTTGCCTTGTGAAAACTAAATCTGATGCATGGAAAATTTGCATCGTATACCTAGCTTAAAGCTCTAGGCGCACAACAGAAACAGGTATATTGGTTTTTTATTACATACTTAAAGTTGGCAGGTTATTTTTGATTCCTAGTGTAGGAGCATATGTGGATAATTTCTATCCCGTGGGATTTTGAATGAAGGAGTTTTGTGACTATGTGGGATTCGTAGCTCTTTAGTCACATAATCAAGTTTTACTGTGTGTTTTGTTTGCATCCATGTAGAAGGGGTTGATATAACGTCATCTTTCAAGATGACGGCCAAAAATTATAAAAAATACAACTTTCGCAACCGGGGCATGATTATACACGATGCCATATAACTCGAGGACGAGGATTCCAAAAAATTAACTTTTAAGGTCGTCCGACCTTAAATGACCTTGAAAATCGTAAAAAAGCCATTTTCTCTTCAAAAAATCTTAATAATTCGACGTTTTTTCACTCTATCTTCAAATGTACCTCAAACTATTGGGCATATATGCCAAATGCCTTCGAGTTTGATGTAGTTTAAGGCTTTATGACCTTGAAAAATAAAATGAAAGATAAGAAGGTCGAGTCCAGTAACATTGGTAAAAAAATTTGGTTCAGCTATGATGCGTTTCAATATGGCGGCTGATATATCAAAATGGCGACCTACAACCACATTTTATTTTATCCTATTTCGTAAAAAAAAACAAAAATGAGAAGGTGGTCATCAATTATTTTTGACTTATCGCCGCGTACTATTACAAAAAAGTTTAGTTGATATATGACCTTGATTGACCTTAAAAATACCATGTACAAGTAAAAAAACTGGTTTTTGTAGTGCTTTTTTCCAATTAACCACTACACAAAAATTTTATGTGCCGGAGATGAAATTAACATCTTAGCCATAACTAAACACATCATTTGACTAAACTTTTTTTTCATAGTAAGCAGCGATAAGCCAACAAGAATTGATGGCCACCTTGTCATTTTTGCTTTTTTACGAAATTTCGCCATTTTGATATATCAGCCGCCATATTGAAACGCGTCATAGCTGTTATAGTTTGAGGTACATTTGAAATTAGTCCGACAAAACGTCGAACTATTAAGATTTTTTTACGATTTTCAAGGTCATTTAAGCTCGGATGACCCTGAAAGTAAATTTTTTGGAATCCTCGTCGTCGAGTTATATAGAATCGAGTATAATCCTGCCTCGGTTGCAAAAGTTGTATTTTTTATCATTTTTGGCCGCCATCTTAAAAGATGACGTCTTCTACACTGATGCGAACAAAACACCCGGTAACACTTGATTATGTGACTAAAGAGTTACCAATCCCACATACTCCTTCACTATCCTTTTTGTATCTTTAATGCGTTTGTGAAAGCGTCACACACAACAAAATGGTTAGGATACGCTAGCTGCGTTCGAATACTGCAAGGATTGTCGTAGAGATAGGTAGACGTGTATAGTCGATTAAGCACTCTCTATTTGTGCAACTTTAACAGTGGGATTTACTAAAAGGGTTTAGCCTATTTTAGACAGGTCCTAAGTTTAAGTGAAATTGTTGGTTTTAAGCATTTTATGCCAACTTCCTTGAGTTTTGGACAAAGTTTGATTTATAAGAATAATTTTAATAATTTTTTTTAGTGAAGAATAATCTTAACACAATCTTTTGTTGGATTTAAGAGGAAAATTAAAATTTTTAACCCTAGGGGGGGATCTAAACGTATGAAAAAACACAACCCAATCGCAAATCATAAATAAAAATATTTTATCGAAGTATGTCATGTAAACAGATGCGGCTAAAAACAGACCTGAATCCAACAATCATTGAACCTGTTTGCATGTTCACCGCAACAATCATTCACAGATACTTCTCTGGTAGAACATGAGAAAATGGTCATTAGCGAAGTACCGATAAAAACTGCAGCTTTCAGAATTTTGAGTGTGATCTTTCAGTGGAAAGTTTTGTTTGATAATTAAGCTTTTAGATAAACCCAATGTTTTACTTTCAGTTTCTAAATAAATGAATAGGTATAGTTGTTTTGGATTTTTTTCATTGGAAACAGTTTTCGTGCATAATCAGTGACTTTCACTTATGTTTGTTTTGCCTCGTAGTGCCCTCATAAATATATTATTTGTGCTGAAAAGAGGTTCAAAATATTGCATTTTTTTGGACAAAATTGGAGGTGTTTTATCAGCTTGGGATATTAAATAAGCTAAATTAATTCTTGTAAAAACGGTTACTTAATTAGGAAAATTATAAACGAATTTATTACTAGTTGCCACAAAACAATCCTTTCTGGGGGCTATACATTTAAAGAACCCCCCCCCCCCAGAGGAGGTCTAAAAAATCAACAACTTTCTAATTCCAAACACAGATAATGAAGCTATTATGTGCCAAATTTTTGGCGTATTCACCATTTGTTATTTTGAAACCTGTCAAAAAAAATTAGTTCTAGAGCATTTTCTCCTAAAATATGGTATATTTTGAGAAAAAAAGCAGTTTTTCAGCGGTATTTTGCAATAATAATACAAAACAATGAATAACTTTTCTGCCTTTCTGTCTCCCAGAGGGTGCCAACGGTCGGGAAAATATCCGACCCTCGACTGTGTGCTCTAAGTACCATGGTATCTCTGTTTACTACACTGCAGTGTTACCAACTGGTATGTAATTACACACTTCTGGTGCCTTTTGATGGTCGGGTGTGCGTTTTTCTGAACATTTTAATAAAAATATCTTTATACTAAATACGGATAGTCCATCATACAATCAATTATTTTATGTTGAAAGGAAATGCAAATCTCTCGAAAACTGTAGCTTTGAAAGATTTCAACCTTATAACAAAATTTTTGGGTAATATATACGAAAACCAAAATCTGAAAACGCATATCAATAGCTGCTTTACTTCTAAAGTTATGATTTTTTTTATATATTTTAACGTTTTCTCAAATAACTCGGAAACTGAAGCTCCCACGAATTACAAAATTTACAGTCGATATTCATGGAAACTTAAATCTAAAAACCGTATATCGCTACTTGCTTTTCTTCTAAAGTTACTATTTTTCCAAATATTGTATCCCATTTTTCCCCCTTAAACCCCTCACCACCCTACCCAAAAGTTGATCAGTTCATGGTCCGCCGATAGAGGATTTTTTTAACAAATTTCGTTAAAATCGATTAAGGGGTTCTTAAGTTATCGTGTATACAGAGAGACAACAGACAAACAGACAACTTTTTTCTTTCGTCGATTAACGTGTTTTGGAACCTTAATAGCCCATTTTTAATAAAATTAAGAAAATTCAAAATTTCACGATTTTAATAGTCCCCTATACTATAGTGGACTAAAAACAGGGCTCAACTTCAAAATTTTTTAAATTTTTGAAGAAATCAAATGGGATCGTATCCTACAAACATATACGTCATATTTGAAGATGACGTGAACACTCAGCACTTACCTTTTTTACCGTTTTTAGGGCGACATAAAGAGCCCTTAAAAGTAGTCCCACTTGAACATCCCCGAAACATTTTTTTAGCTTCATGGCTGACTTTATTGAACCCTATTAGTTAGGTACGATGTATATTTTTTGACGCTCATATCTCAAAAACTTCTCAAGATATTTTCAAAAATATCTAAACGGTACCTACCGTTTGATATACTCGCACATGCTTAGCAAATGTTTTCGCTATCGCCTTTTGGACTAGAAGAATTATGACCAGACTTTATTAGATATTTTTTAAGGCTTTAAGCTCCTTATCATACCTCGGGTTGTACAAAAACGCGCAAAATATGTTAATTAATAAAACAAAAATCCCTAATCCGCAGTTTAACTTGGAGGGTGATGCATCATCGCAAAAATATACTTTATTCATTTACATGTATTTACATAAAAGGGTGCAAAAGATAACGTAAAAAAGCACCGGCCATTAGCAGTTTAAAAGATTAATTGGGGTGGGGGTTAAACTGACAGATACAGAGTTAAACAAAGATATATTATTCTGATGGCCTCTCCTAATAACTGCTCTTAATATTCTGCCATTTTAGACTTTTTAAATTATTACTTTATATTTTATGGCCTAAGAATATTCGATTTAGGTATTTCATATTTTGGAATATTTAAAGTATTATATTAAAATATATAAATAAAATATCAGTCAAAAAACTTAAGGGTTAATAATAGTTTTCACAACTAGTGGCTAAAATATTGATTTTTTTACAAGCGTTGGTTTAAATAACGAGCGCAGCAAGGTATTTAAAAACGCAAGTAAAAAAAAGCATAGTTTAGCCGCGAGTTGTTACCACTATTTTTTTAATAGCTTTATCAAAAAATCCAAGAAAAATCGGAAAATACTTTTTAAAATTTCGAACGAAGAGCACTTCTCGCAACACACCATCTTTAAAGTATAAATCAAGGCGGGTGGTAAATGAAATAACAATGGTTTTCATAGCGATGTGCCTTTTACTTGGTGATGCTAATTATTGCGACATTTAAATATTTGACAGTTTGATATTTTGACGATGTTTTTAAGTGATATTTTCGTGAAAACAAGCGGAATGGCTTAATTTTTGGGCAAGAATAATTATATGTTTCCAATATCACTATTTTCCGCTATTTCTCTTTAATTTTGGGTAAAAAAAAATTGGGTAAAAATCTTTTTTTTGCACACGTGATAAAAAAAGATCATTCTTTCTTCTCCACATCACAATCTGTCTGAGTGATGTGTCTACAAAAAAATGGGTCCAAAAATAAAAGTTTTTTTTTTGCATCAGTAATCAAAAAAGCCATGCTTTAAATATCTGCAAACAGTGACTAAAATCATGTTTTTGTTAAGGTATAAAAAAAACTTTGTTTTCGGACCCATTTTTCTGTAGACATATCACTCAGACAGATTGTGATGTGGAGAAGAAAGAATGATCTTCTTTTGTCTGACTAAGAAGTCAGTATACTCTTTTAATATTTATTTTGCAATGTTCTATTTCTCCCAGCTTACTTTGAACCCATACATTATGGGAACTTTTTCCCTTATTATTTAATTTCCCATGATCTATTAAGATTTCTGTTTTAATATCTTTTACCCCCTGAATATAATAAAATAACGTTTCAATAATGCTCTAATGAACTAGAACCCTTTATGTAAGAACAGAATCCGTGTCAGAAAGTTTCTGATAATACCCTTAAAATTGTCTCTTTTTAAAGTCGAACTTTTACTCTAATTAACTAAGTAAAGTAATAGGAGGAGCACAGGAAGGCCCTATAGAAAGTCGTAATAAAAAGATAAGAAAGAACGTTCGACTGCAGTAAAGTAATGAAATTACACAGAAAAGAGGTTGGCGTTATTCCTCGACCGCAACGTTATTCTTTATTATCGTCCCGTAAAGGATTTTTACTTCTTTCTTGATGGCACACTTGATAGATGAGGTTCGCGCCTATTTAGGAAATCCGTGTGCAGATTAAAAACATCTAAAACAAGTGAAATCAAAAAAAAAATAAACACCCGACCAAAATTCCTTGACATATGTGTGTAAAAAACGTATTATCTCTGGAACTACTTAGCTTATTTCTATCGAACGCTAACACCACTCCCTGACGGATAGGCCCCCAACAAAAAAACGTTGCCACACTTAGGAGACATACTTATAACACGCATTTGCGTAGGGTGTCTAAACGATATAAAATAACAATAGACAATTTTATAAGGACACGGTGCCAAATAAGGTCCACCTTATTTTTTTGTTCTTCCTCAAGTGCCATGCTCTCTTCTTATGAAAGTCAGGCTTTCTCAGTAAACACGGTTCGCTCGGGCCTTCGTCGGTCCGATGTCGATTGCTGAATTTGTCGTCATCGGCACGACGTCGATTTACGACATCGAACCAGCAGTATTTTTTGTTCGCTTTGCGATGTAGGCCCAATGTATGTTTGCCGACGCAGCTTTAGACTGTGGCCCGCCGTCGGACCAATGGTAGATTATACTTTTTGCTGACATCGGCATACCGTCGTCGTACGATTAAGGTCCAATATGGTTTAACCACATGGTACCGACCATCCGCCAATAGCTGCTTAATTTGGTCGGTCTAACGTAGGCAAGCTGGTCTCGACCCGACATCGGTAAACTATTCAAGTCCGACATTGGTTTCCTAAAGCGGTCCAACGTCAGCAATTGACGGAGGTCCGTCGGTGGTAGCTTAATGCAGCCCGACATTGGAATACTACAAAGTTTCGATAATGCGGGTGCTTAACCAGTCGGGTTGGTTTAAGTGGCAGAAGAGGTGGTTCTTGTAGAGAAGTACCACCATCTTGTCAAGTCCGAATTCTAGTTTTGAGATATCTTTGCTCATTATATGTATAATATTATCTTCCACTGTACAGGGAACATGGTCGTCGGCATAAAGTCGACTATAGTAAATCGGGCCACCGTCAGTTGCCGATTCTCGACCGATTAATCAAAGTTCCAATCGGACCATCACCGGCCCTAAAGCAGATAAGGTTTGCATTGGCGTAATGTCGACTATAGTAGATCGGGTCATCGTCAGTTGCCGATTCTCATCCGATTAAACAAAGTTCCAATCGGACCGTCGTCGGCCTTAAAGCAGATAAAGTGGGCGTCGGCATAAAGTTGACTACAGTAAATCGGGCCATCGTCAGTTGCCGATTCTCGTCCGATTAAAAAAAGTTCCAATCGGACCGTCGTCGGCCCTAAAGCAAATAAAGTGAGCTTTGGCATAAAGTCGACTATAGTAAATCAGGCCATCGTCAGATGCCGATTTTCGACCGATTAAACAAAGTTCCAATCGGACCATCGTCGATCCTTGTCGAATATTGACCAAAAACTGAAAATCGCAATCTGACCAACATCGGGCCAGAGTGTAGTCGCCGATGCTGACACACTGCCGACGTTGTCGACATTGGCCCGATTCAATGCCGACGATTTGTGTTTCATCATTTCCGACTTATTAGGGAAAGGTCATGGCTGACCAATCTATTGAATTGATGTTACCTTTTGACGGCAATAATCTTTTAAATTGTTGCTTCGTGAAAGGCATTAAAAAAGTATCGTAAAAATTGCCATTTTAAATTAGGAGATGTCCTTATCGAATCTAGTGGTAAAAGGTCAGAAATCCCATAAAATATCCGAGTTTTTTTCATTGAGAAAAGAAGCACCGAAAAAAATGTCTGCAAAAAAATATACACATTTAATAAATCCCTAGATGCACCATTAGTGTTTACAAAAAAGATTTGTGTCGTAGAGGGCAAAGGTTGAGGGCATAAATCGGAAAAAAGTTTTTCCTCGAACAGGATTTGAACCCGGGACCTCTAGAATACCAGTCTAATGATGAAGATATCCTCTAAAATAATTTTGTTTACCTCGAAAGTCCAAATAAAATACTGGGCGACAACAAGAACTACATCTACCAGGTACAGGGTGTTTGTTTATAACTGGAACACTCAGTATTTTTTTTTTATTATTGAAAATAAAAGGTAGGTCTAAATTAAAAAATTTCTTGGCAAATTACAACGAACTTAAGCGCTATAACAACTTTTTTTTGTTACAGTGTGTGGCAATAAAGACAATTTTTGTAAATGGAACACTCTGAATATTTTTGCATTTTTTAAAAAGTTAGCTTTACAAAAATATCAAACACTATTTCAATATCTTTTGTAGTTCCTGAGATATTTGCGTTTAAGTTTTAATAATTTCCAAAATGAAAATATATTGGAAACGACCATCTGATCAAGCTACATGGCCTTCAGTAGTTTTTTTTTTTCAAGGCCACTAGATTTTTAAGTTTATATTGTTAAAATAAAGAAATACATTCATGACTCCCTTGGTAGCTTGATCAGCTGGTCATTTCCAATATATTTTCATTGATGTAATTATAAGCAATTAATAAGTAGTATTTCTTGTGTAAGATGGAAATACCGCATGACCGCCTTTAACCATCATTTTTTGGTTTTCTTGTATGTCTCAACCGTTAATCTTGTGTCGATATAAAAAACTAGCACCTCTCCGTTTCTTAAAATACGACCTTTACTTGTAGACTGAAATTTTTTTGTTTTTTGTTTCTTTAACTATGTTTGGAAGTCCTTTAGCATTATCGCTACATCTTTTTGACTTGATTTCTTTCGCAGCACTTGTTAATTCCAAAACATTTCGAGTTTCCAAAAGATCTGCAACCCGCCTTTTTTTCGTTTTGAAAGAAGCAAAGCTTTTTTTTTGGTCTGCAAACACTTGAGGATGAAGGTTGAAGGATTAACTAAGTTATGCTAAATTCAAAATTACCGTTTTTAATCCAATCATCATATTTTTCAATAAATCTCTTAGTGCTGTTACCACAAGATTTCAGTTTTTCGGAAATTGTGGAACATAATCTGGAAATCTGTACTTTTAGTTCCCTTAAGAACTCATCAGAAGAATCTATCAAATCGTATTTAGTTGAAGTATACCTAAATATTCCATTATTTTTTAATTTTTCGATGAAATACTAACCCACTCAGTAAAAAAGGTGTTTCGGAAAATCGTGATAGTGAACTCTAAAATAAAAAAAAACAACTGATGTAACTTTATGTTGTAGATTAGTTTTGCCTTACAATAAGCTAAGGGCAGTATTTATATCATATCTAAAAACTGGCTTGGGGACATGCGGGGATTTTGAGAAATCAGTCCTCAAACTTAAGCATTAAAAGGATTTTTTACACTCAAAGTAAAAACTAAAGAGGCTTACCTAGATGCTACAATTACATCACTTAAAAAATGCAGTGGCAAAAAATTAATTTAATAAATATTTAATGGTGAACTCTCAAAATGCAAATAAATAAAAAATATACTTAAATTTCTCGATTTATTTGCTATAAGTAAAAAAAAACTATGTGGTGATATGGGATACTCAGACATTCTTCTCACCTTCTATTCAGTTTTGTGGGTTTAAGGTCAGGAGAATGAAAAACAAATTCAAATTTACCGACGTTTCGATGTATTTTTCATCATCGTCTTCCAGAGGTTTCTTACAGATTTTAAGAAACATTTTAAAAAATAAGCAGTATATTTTTTTAGACTTCAAAATTAAAAGAAATTTAAACAAGAAAAAAACAATTGTTTGAAAGTTTGAGACAATGATGAATTTGAAATTAACTCCGCTGTTTCGGACTTCCATTGTCTATATTTTATTTATACACGACGTTTCGATCAGTACAATCTCTGATCGCCTACAGGTGCAAACTACAATCTATTCCTAAGGCTACTAAGAAGTTGGAACCGCCAAATATTTGGAGTTTCAAAACTTGGCTTACTGAAAATACCCTGATTCTGCCCAATAAAGGCAGCTTCAAGGAATTTTGTTTTTCGTTTCTTCCAGTGTGACTCCTTGCTACTGTCCACTTCATTCGGTGTTGTTTTGACCATGCGTGTTCGGCGATTCGTGATTTCGTTGTTTCACCTCTTTGGGTATTGGTCTGACGTTCTTTAAGCCTAACAGATAGTGGTCTTTTCGTTTCACCTATGTATGATTCACCACACTGACAAGGAACTTGGTAAATGCATTCCTTATTTTGTTTGTTGTCCGGTTTTATTTTACTAAGAAGGCTTCGAATTGTATTATTAGATGACTTTCTATAGCGGTGATGATATCGATAACGGGTATCTTCTTTGGAGCAATGGAGAAGTTAAGTCCTTTGGCAAGTAAGTTTTCTTCTATGTCTTGTCAATGTCGTCTTTAATGTATTAATGATAGTTCTTACAGTGTCGGTGATCGATTGGCTTTGTGGATGTTGATGGGCCAGTTTCCTTTGATGCTTCACTTGCCAAGTCTGTCATAGATGGTTGCAGGTTCGTGTGATTTTGTTCAGAATCGGTTGATAATCTTCCTCTATAGTGTATTCTCGAATCTCCTGAAACCGTTCTCCCACTGTTGTTATGATGTCGCTTTCTACTCATTTGACAAATACATCAAAAAAAGGAATTTGACAATTTGGGCGGAGCCAACTTCTTAAACTTCACGGTTGAGTGATTTCCCATAGTATATAAGTACGTAGCCTTAACAGTAGATTATTATTTGCACCTGAACACGATCAGAGATTGTACTGATGGAAAGGTCGTGTATAAATAAAATATAGACAATGGAAGTCTGAAACACAGGGTTAATTTTAAGAACAAAATAAGTTAAAAACCAAAAATGTTTAAAATAAATTATTTTATACTTTTAACAAAGGTCCTCTCTTTCGTACTGTGTGTTTTAAATGACTAGCAAATTATTTTTTAAATTACCAGCAGTTACCTATTCTTCTTATCTTTTTTGAGATTCCTTTGATGTATGTCTGTCATCCTTTGTGTTGGTGTGGTCTGAAGAGAACCGTTCCTTCGGAGATCGGATCAAATTTTTGCCTTTTCTTTATTTAAAGCTTCTTCCGTATTGCACATGTAGGTGGCTCGATCGATGATAGATTTTGCAATTCCCAGCTTGGTTGACGTTGAGTGGTTTGATTTGAAGTTTAGATATTGTCCAGTACACAGGTTTTTTATGGTTCACTGAACACACACTACTATATAAGATTAGGTAGTCTTAGTTTTTTGTTAGTATTCACCTGATGACGATTGCAGATACATAAGCATTCGAAACGTTTGGAAAAAAATAACGACAATGGAAGTTCGAAACTCCAACTTACTCTCTAGTTCAACATTGTCTACCACCTTCAAACAACTGTTAAAATTTTTGTCTCTGTGTCTGTTTATTTGTTCCAACATCAAAGGACAAGGACATTTAAAGCAAAAAAAACTGGAAAAATTACAGGCAAAGCAGGGATTAGACTCGATGGAAGGGTTTAAAGTGCGGGAGGGGGCGGGTGACAATGGTAGCGAGGTGGAGGGTGAGGCGAGGGGGAAGCTACACATTTAAACACGCAAATATTTTGCCCACCAATACTGTATAATCTGGTAACAGCCCCAGTGCTGCAGTCAAAAAGTAGGGTTAGGGTGATCTTTTCTTAATTTTAAATACCTCTAACTTTGCTCCAGCTCCTAGGGGCTGTAAGGAGGCGAGATCTAATTTTCACCATTTTTATATTCCATAAAACACTCCATATGCATATTTAAAACTCATGAATTTAAAATCTCAGACTCCAGGGGTGACCGCTAAATAGGAGCTAAAAATTTTAAAACTCGAACAACTTGTTCAAAATTTACTATACCAAATTCAAAAAGTGCAAAATATTTTGGCAATTACAAGTTCGAGTCAAACACTTACATTTTAAGATATAACTTTGCCCCAGCCCTTAGGGGCTGAACAGGGGCAAGATTTTTACAATTTCTATATTCCAGAAAACGTTTTATGTAGTTTTTTCTGGAATATGAAAATAATGAAAATTATATCCCGCCTTCTTACAGCCCCTAGGGGCTGACACCAAGTTGTGGGTATTCAAAATTGAGAAATGGTCCACTGGACCCCTAGTGGTACAATTTTGTTGACATAAGGTGAAAGATAAGTAAAATATAATTTTTCAATTGAAATCAAAAAAATATTTAGCTCCTAACCTAAGGGCCTTAATCACAGCTACGAAAATTTTTTCGGTACAGTAGACTTGTAGGTAATAGTATGAACTACCAACTGACTAAGATTCAGATGTGCAGGTCCATTAGTATAGAAGGTATGAGGGATAGTTTAAAAACATATTTTGGCGTCTACATATGTAATTTTTGATGACACATGAGGGTACGTTGCTGGAAGGCCAACATATGCACCGAATTTCGTTGCTTTTGCTCAAGCCGTCTGAATTATCGAAAAAAAATTGACACTAAAATATTATGATACATCCTGTATGTATTTATTACCACGCGTTCTATTTTAATGAATTGTATTAGGTGAATTGTTAATGTTAGATAGACAGATTTAAAATAATAATCAATACAATCTTCTAAAACCTGTAATAAGGACAGCTGTAAGCGAGACACCAAAAATCATTAAAAAAACAAAAAAATCAAAAAACATAAGTGAATCACATGAGATTACTTTAGTAAGAACACAAGAATCACAAAGGATATGGTTTCCAATCTTCAAAATAGTTTTACCGCACAAGTGGAAAAACTAACAGAAATTATGTCTTCCTTGGTTCTATTTAATGTGACTGAAAGAAACACAAGGGTTGAACAAGACAAAAAATCTATTGGGGGAAGAAAGGACTCCGCACCAACCTCATTTTTCCATTACCTAGGAAATTATCAGAAAATTGAATATATGAACAGTTAAATGCAATATTACTATCAAATTTTGAGCAAGATATTTTAGGCAAAAATCAAAAATGTTCCAACTATCCGATCGTTGTATTCACTGTTATGGTAAAAGTTTACTAGATCACGTAATTGAACACTAGAAACACTTACAAAATTTTGTGAGGCTGAAGAAATGGCGAACACCATACCAAAAAATCTTAATAAAGCTAAAAATATAAACAAAAAATGCTCACATTGCAACCAAGACTGGCACAAATCGTTCAAGGAATGTCCTGCAAGAAATGCTTTGTGTAAAAGTTGTTCTCGTTTTGGACATTATACATCATCTTCCCTATAAAAGAACATAAAAGCGGTTGAAATTGAGGAAAAAAACCATCAACATCAACGTCAACAATCGGACATTTAATAATAACGTCAATTGATGATTCTAACAATTTACGTGACAAAAAATGTCACATTCAGGTTAACGTCAAAATACAAGGTGAAAGCAACATAGGTACGTTCGTACACGGCAACACCCGACATTAGGCAGTGTTGGTGGGTTCATTAGTAATCCGTTAAAATATGTTTCGTAAAATCTTCATCAAAAGGCCCATGGCAGCCAAATTCTCTACGTATGCCCCCTAATAGCTAGTTTTAAAAATAAAGGGCAAAAATAATTTGGAGTCAAATTAAGTCAAATTGCCTCGTTCTGCGACTAATGTGAGCAATAAAAACAACGTAAAAATGTATGTATGTACCAAAACCGCAAACACCCACCGCGATTATGCTTTGTACAAAGTAAACGTGTAGTAATTTGAGTTTAGCAAGTAGTTTAATCAATTTTCCGACCAAAATCTTAATTAAACTTTAATTAATAGACTGATTTTACAAAGAACTTGTTTCCAATAGGGTTCATAGAATAGATCTAAAGAGATAGTTCACTTAGGGAAAGATGAAGATAAAGATTTTTTTACTCGGGTTTATACATCATTTGCCGCGCTTGTCCTTTAAACTATCACCTGTAAAAAAAGGACCATTTAAATTCTTGTCCCCGCGATGAATTTATAGATTTATAGAATTATGACTAAAAACAACAACCTAAAATATGCTAACGACACTTTTGAACGTGTCAATTTGTACGTCCTAAAAGGTGTAAGAACCTTATATCGCCACCTATTTATATTA
The DNA here is from genome assembly GCA_963921995.1 of Oxystoma pomonae. Taxonomy (NCBI): domain Eukaryota; kingdom Metazoa; phylum Arthropoda; class Insecta; order Coleoptera; family Brentidae; genus Oxystoma; species Oxystoma pomonae. The sequence continues at coordinate 90,946,197 of OY998169.1, forward strand.
CTTAATGTACTAATATTGTAACTTGTAAATAAAGACATTTTCAATTCAATGCAATCACTGCTGTGCAATTTATGTACCAGTCTCCAAATTCGTATGATTGTTTATATTTGTTTTTAGCATTTTATATTATGGAGTAAAGGCATGGACACTGACTGATGTCATGTACAAAAAATTGGTGCTAGAAAGCACGGGTAGTCCACCATACAATCAATTATTTTATGTTGAAAGGAACTGAAAATATCTCGAAAACTGTTACTTTGAAAGATTTGAACCTTTTAACAAGATTTTTGGGTAATATTTACGAAAACCAAAATCTGAACACCGCATATCAATAGCTGCTTTACTTCTAAACTTATAATTTTTTTAATATATTTTAACGTTTTTTCAAATAACTCGGAAACTAAAGCACCCACGAATTGTTTTTTTTTTATAACAAAATTTGTACTCTAAATTCATGGAAACTTAAATCTGAAAACCGTGTATCGCTACTTGCTTTTGTTCCAAAGTTACAATTTTTTAAAAATATTTTTTCCCTCTTTTCCCCCCTTCAACCCCCCACCACCCTACCCAAAAATTAATCAGTTCATGGACAGCCGATAGAGGACTTTTGTACTAAATTTCGGTAAAATCTATTTAGACGATCTTGACTTATCGTATACAGGGTTCCTAAGCAAATCCTTAGGGGGCCAAGCAGCCGTGTATAAGACGCAGACAAACGGAAAAGCACATTAGGCAGAAAAGGATGGGCATGGAGCGATGTTGTCACTACATCTTACACGTAGTAAATCCATTCCAGGTTGTTGTTTTCTAATGTTTTTCATTTTCATACCTTTAGGACTGGAATAAAAATTGTTTTTGCTCGACTTTAATACCAAACTGATGAAAGATATCGTAAAGAAAATATTTTTCGGCTTTTCATTTTGTAACCATTGTCCTTACGCACTGTTTACCGGCTGGGGACTGAGATACATGCAAATGCCTAACCTAAGGCGTTCATACACGGCCGGAGAAATCGACTGAGATATTTCCGTAGAAACTTTATCAAGCAAATAGGACGGGTTGACGCCTTCGAACGTCCAACCCGGGTTTTGCACTTTGATTCGAAATCAAAAGGGAGGAACAGTCAGATGTGGGGCCATACACAAATTACGTAACGGTGATTTTACCAATTTTTGACCCCCTCCCTATGTAATGTTTTGTAACGGTTTGGCACGCCACTCCCCTAATATTACGTAACGATTTCAAGACCACTACCCCCACCCAAAAAAAAACTTTTCACTTATTTTCATTTCAAATTTTCTTAGTTTCACACAAATGCAAACGCTGTCGAAAACTCCCCTCCCCCCTACGTAACTTTTTGTAACCCCCCTCCCCCCTATGACCATTACGTAATTTGTGCACGGCCCCTGTAGTCCCAGTGGAGGAGGGCGAGAAAATTGATATTTTTTTCTTAAAAATTATACTCTTTAACGGCGCCATTTTTATTTCATGCTTTGTTTTTCTAACATTTTTGTGTTCGGCTAATTTAATTGAAAAATTTTTGCCTGCGGCGCCCTTTATCTTCTCACTCGAAACCAAGATCCCCCGTTTTAGGAAAACTAATCTTGTCTCTGTTTCTAAATTTTTTCGAATAAAAGTAGAGTATGACCACAGCGGAAATAATTTTTTTCTACGGTATGACGAAAATTTCGAGAAAGTTGAAGAAAAAATTAAAAAAAGTGCCAGAGCTCAAGTTTTTCGTAAAAAAAAAGTTTTTCGTAAAGAAACAGAGCAAAATAAACCTTTTCACCCCTTTTTGGGTGTTACAAATATTGGCAGCCCCTTATTTTTCGCTTTTACCCTCCCGCTAGTTTTGAAGAATTGGTTCGCTACATGTTTCGAGATCATGTCATAAAACACAAACAAATATCAAATGTAGTCCAAGCAAAAAGCTCTGCAGGAAAAACAGCGCCGTTTATTGATTTCTTTGGCTGCTAGTGCTAGCTGCATGGTTTGGCCGTTTCCGGATAGATGTCACTAGTAGAACAAAATGGAAAGAAATTTTATTAAAAGCGAAGATATTTCTTTCTAATTTTAACAACCTCACGAGTTTATCGCTCAGTATCGTAAATAATGGACCCTGCCGCCTCCTTTAAGCAAGAAAAAGCTGTTAATTAGATTAGATGTTCAAATCTGTCCGCCATCTAGCGGAATTTGCAGACATCTTGTCAACGGTTATTATTGCAACTATGATTTATGCTCACAATGAAAGAGTGGCGACAATTTTTTCTCATGAAAGCAGTCCGGAGATAATAACAAACTGGTACCATTGCTCAATATACCTGTTTCTTTTGTGCGCGCAGAACTTTGCCATTTCTGTTTGATTTATTGAAATCCTATCCCTAAGGAAAATCTTAGGAACCCTGTATACAGACAGACAGCAGAACGACAGACAGCTTTTTCTTCAACGTTTAAAGTGTTTTGGAACCTTAATAACCCGTTTCTGATAAAATTAAGAAAAGTCAACACTATTTTAATAGTCTAAGAATGTACCTCGACACTTCGACATACATTTATTTAACTCAACGAACATTTTGTTGACTTAATCTCTTGATTTGTTAGTGTAAATAAATTATACTTGGTTTAAATATTTTTACTTACTTGATTTAAGGGACTTCATGTCATTTAAGTTACGTACATGAGGGATTTGTTCCTAGAAAATATTTATTGCCCTGCAAGTATGGAGGAAATCAACGCCTCGCACATGTAACTACCGATCTCTGGTCGTCCACAAGCTTCTACGCATCCATCAAAGGATTTTGCATATATACCTACCCCACCCCTACCCCACTCACCTGACCGGTCTGATGAGCACCTTCTAGGAAGGCAGTTTTCTTTTCCTAGAGGGATTTAGACCTAAACCCCTTTGTCGGAGCTAGGAATCTTCTAGCTAACTCTGCCTACTCCGCTTCATACTGCGTTTTACCTTAATCTTACACAATTCTGTCATTTTATAATAAAAGGTCCAAGTAGACTACCTGGAAGACCCGGGGCTTGAACCCGGCATCTCCTGCTTGAAAGTCGCGGCGTTAACCCCGACACCAAGCAGGCAAGTATTGACCAGTATAATACTGTTATGTTGTTGATAGTGGAAAAATGCACAGCTTAATTTAAAGTTTTCGTAAATTTGACTTACATTACATCATATTAAATACCTAATTTAATTATTATAAGTAAATTTCTACTTAGACTAAACAAAAATTTGTTTCACTCAAATCCAATTTTAAGGCTTGATACAAATACATAATGACTTTGATTTAAGAGCACGTTTCTTTCAGTTTATTTAAACAAATATTTCTTTAAATGAAATCCATTTTTATTTAACGCAAAATATTTTTTTTATTAGTGCTGCAAATCGAACGTTCAAAGACAGCATGACACTTATAAGTAATAGTCTTAATTTAAATTGATTATTTATATTTAAAATTTAAAACTAATTGAGTTTAATCAAATATCTCGTTTTTCAGGCAAAGAAAAAAACGAAAATTGGAAATGACGTATCTGTATTACCGTCTAATCGGTGGTAAAGGGATTGAGAATTAATTGGATCGACCGACTATGGAGGTGTTATAATAGGTTCAATCTTAGCATTATACTTGCAGCTTTTGTTCTGCCAAAGAGTAAAAAAAATTTCTGATTAGTGTCACCAAATTGATCTTTCGAATCAATTATAAAATTTGCCGAAAGCAAGAGGGTTTCGTAATTGTGTGGTACATCTAGCTGATGAGTTCCCAATAAGGTCAAAACGTTTTCGTCTTAGATTCCGCAGCCTGTTGAACAGTCGAAAATTTGTATATTTTTTACTTGTACAGGGTGTCTAAAAATCGATGGTTTTGGGGGTACTTCTGGAGGAGATAGAAAATTCGACCCCCCTTTGCGAGGCATAAGTTTCAAGACAATATTTTTAATAAAAGCCGCATTTCAATATGTCACCCGTCTTCGAGCTACGGGGGCTTTTTGAAAAGTCTGCATTTTTAACTTTTTATTTATGAAAATATCTTCGTATATAGCGTTAATTGCATTTTTGTAGAGTTTTTAACCTAGAATTTAATTGCTAAATCAGATTTCATGATTCACTTTTAGTTTTTGGAAAACCCCAATTTTTTTTAATGCTTTTTAAATTTTTTTTGAAAAAAACTACTAAACCGATTTCAATAGGAGTTTCACTGCTATATTTTTTGGACTCATGGCCAGCATATAGGCCTTATTTTATTAAAAATGGTTTACAAAAACAAAAGGTATGACCATGGTAAACAAAAAATCGCATTCATTGCTGCGGGCAATCAGCTAGTCCCAAAAATTAAATGTCGTCTTTATTAATTCAAAAATTTTTATCCAATTCAATTTTTATCCAGTTTTTTTTTCCAATCGCTCTCGTCGTATAATGGGGAACGATATTAACTGCCCTGCAATCAGCGACAGCCCCTTTAGGTGTTTAGAGGGTCTAAATAGGCCCGGGTTTGTTCGGGAATTTTGTACGCCGCGACCCATTCAATTTGCATAAAAGCTTTTTTGGATGAACTGTCGAAAGGGCCCACATCATATATTTTTTTGAACTGGCACGTAATATAGATTTTGTATAATAATAATAATAATAGTAATTACGTTTTTAATGGTTTTAAATTTGAATATTTTATTGTATTTTACGAATTTTGACGATTTTTAGAAACGTTGAAAACACCTAAATTCATCTATATCTTCTATATAATCGGGCCTATGGTAAGACTTTCTGGAAAAACCATTTTCAATTATACCCAACACATCCAGATCGTCATTTAAAAATTTCCTTTTTATTTTTTGAGTTGACAAAAAATGAGATTAGAATTCTCTCTTAGGGATGATTTAAGGCTCGATATCTGGCATCTTAAATTTAGGTATTCCTCAGAGATCCTCAGCGCAAAGGAATCCTTAGAGAAAGCGCAGAGCAATTGGGCATCTATGAGCGTTTCGTGTTCGACTCGATCAAAAGCTTTCTCAAAATCTGTGAAACTGGCACCGACACATTTTTAGTGCTGGACCTACAAACTGCCTCTGTGACTCTTGCCTAGCAAAAGTGACTGTAATTAATAAGCAAGCCTAATTATTTGTATAATTGGTAAATTGTATAGGCTAGCTTGTGGTTGTAGGTATATGGCCCACGCACCGCATGCATATATATGTATGCTAGACCAACCAGGTATTTTGTTTTCCGAAGATTTACATCAGTTTGGTGTTGTCGTTCGTAATTAAATCAAAACCGCAAATTCCATCCAACCTTAGAGTACCTATACTTACTCACCTTAAAAAATTTGTATTTGTGTATATATAGCCATCACCAAGGTTTTCAGGGGGTCCGTGGCCCTAGATGTATTGGAGTAAATGACCAGCGCGGACCTGGCCTCAAATCTAGGTAAAGTAGGGGGTGTAATTAGATTTTAAATATACTAAAATCATATTAATAGTTTTTTTTCAGAAAATTACGCCATGGATGACGTTTTTGGCGAGAATTTTCGCAAATTATTCTTAAAAGTCCTTAGAGTTTTTGATTTTTGAAATGTTTTTGTAAAAATTGTAAGTACAGTTAAAAAAATATTAAGTCTAGGGGGGTATTACTTTGGTAACTATTAACTGAGGAATCCAAAGCTGCGCTTGCGGTTATACCAGTTTTTTCCCGTTCCGTTTTTCTTGCTTTAAATGGCCTGCCTGCCAAGGATAGGACAAATCATGAATCAAGTCCTATCAAATTCGGGTTAGTAGTTTTTGCGTGAGGCTGGAACAGACAAGCAGACAAAAATTCTGAAAACTGGATTTTTTGTTATCTATATCGTTTGGTTAAAACCTTACTTCTAGAATCTTTTATATATTTAACGTACAAAAATAGTTTTTCTAGAGATTTATTATTTTATTATTATTAATTAAATTATTATTTTCTTGCTTTATCTGATCATAACTTCTGTTCCCGTAAAACGATTTTGATCAAATAATTGCATAGTGAAATTCCAATAAAATCTGTTCAGTAGTTTTTGCGTGATCCTGAAAAAAATAAACACACAGAAACACAGACAAAACATATTTAATTGAGCCTGAGGGACATCAAGGGGGGTCAGGTGCCCCCTGCGCTCCCCCTAGCTACACCATTGTCTCTGGTGCTAATTCACTTATAGTGTAAGCTATCAAATCACTTATAAGTTTTTACAAAAAAAAAAATTATAAATTAGTAGGGTAATTTGTTATCAGGTGCGTGCATTTGGGGCAAAATGATCACTTGATAGTTGATCCAGAAAAAATTTAATATAATTACATAAATTTTATTTAACCAGAAAAGCCAACACGTTTTACCACTTTTCAGAAAATGAAAAAGGAGTAGGGTTATAGAAACTAACAGCTATATGAAGAAGCAATTTTTAAAGTGGAAAAAGATAAAAAGCTTTCTTAAATCAAAATTAAAAATTAAAAATCAAGGCTTTGGGTTTTCATCCCACCCTGAAATTTACCTTTTTTTAAAAGCAGCAGGCATTTCAAAGAGACTCAGTTCAACTACTAATTTCTGACAAGTGTGGCACTCTAGCAGCTCTTAATCGATTAAGTGATACTTTTATTTCGAAAAACCCTTTTAAAATGGCTTTTGGCGCGGATTGTTTTTAAAATTCCCACAAAAACTGGCTCCTGTCGAGTGGATGTGTGAGTGCGTATTTGAAAGGGTTTGTTGATTCTATTAACAAAAAAAACGAATAACGTTTTATTCATTTAGGAAAATACGACAAAATCGTAAATAAACTGTTTTCCTTGATCGAAGCAGCCTTCGCTAAAAAGTTACGAAACCTTTTGAGCCAACGTAGTTTTAACCACGTTAAATTAGCAAATATTTGGTGGAACTTACAGCTTTGGTTTAAAAGTCATGATTTTAAAATATATAAACCCCTTCTCCCTCCCAACCAATTAATTTCTCATCTAAAATTGGATTTAGTTAAATTTAAATCTTTAAACTGCAAATTCGTAGCAGCAGTTAAATATATTAGCCCCCTCTCACCCTCTTTCCCCTCCCCAACAAAGTATTTTTTTGACTAAAAATAGAAAATATTTTGTTAAATTTAAATTTTAAAGAAGCCTATTCGTAGCGACTTTAGTTCAAACGTTGTAAATTTTTTATTTTTAAAAGTAATATCCTCCGCTCACCACCTTAACCAACCCTAACCAACGTAATTGTGTCGGAATATTGTAGTGTCACCGGATATACATCAGTATACTAAATTTAATTGAAATCGGTTTACAAGAAGTATGTGAAAACTAAATAAAATTTGTAAAGTAAAAGTAAAGTAAAGATATATTTTTTGTTCTCAAAAGTATTACACAATAAATACTAAATACCTAATAGGTGTAGAACTCGTCATTTTTTACAGGAAGTAATAGTTACACTCAAATAAAAATGGATAAATTAAAATGACAATACAAGCAAAATCCCAAAACTGCACATTACAATTCAAGATATTTACTTAATACTAACGTAATGTTGTATAAAAGAGATCACAGATTTTCTTACATAAATCTTTTGTCATCCTTAAAAAATTGTCTTAAACTGTAATAGGCTTTTTTTTCTAGAAAAGGTTTTAATTTATTTTGAATTTGTTTGGGAGGTAGTTGTCTAATATTTTCTGGCAGTGAATTCCATATTTTTAGTATATTATGAGATTATGAGGTTTATTGTATATAGCTAAGGTTGGCTTTTTTTGTTTTTAAGATATTTTTAAATCTGGTATTATAAGGATGACAGTTTTTTTTTAAAAAAAAAGGTCAGGGTTTTTGGAGACAAATTTGACACATTCTATGATGTATAAGTTGTAAACTGTTTGTTTTTTTTTTAAAGTTCTTAAAGTGTTTTTTGCAGCTTTCTCTGTTTTTTTAATTTTAACATTATCCTTATACATTGCTTTTAAATTTTTAGTACTTTTTGAGTTTCTTTAGCATTTTTAGTACTTTTTGAGTTTCTTTAGCGATACGTGATTGTACATACGCATCAGTGGCGGCTCGTCACATGAGGCAAGTGAGGCGGAGACTCATCAACCTTTTTGGAGAAACTCTTTAGTTTAATTGTTTTTTTGGTTTTGACCTACGAAAAAGAAAACCGCCCTCCTTTACATTTTTCTTTGATTCTTATATTAGGGTATTATTTCCTTTATGTTTATTTGATTTGCGCTAAGGCTTGCAAATCAAATACTCGCACTGGTCTCATTTCTTATTCTACCTTTGCTTTACGAATGTTTTTTGTGTTCCATTAGAGATGGATGAAGCACTCATTTTGGTAGCCTCTCTTTCTCACTAAGATTTTGCTTCACGTTGTTTGGGACGATTTTGCCTTTTTTTAGGTTACGTTCCAACATGAGGCGACTAAAAAATCCGCTTTACCCGTACCTTCACAGTAGACAGTCGTATGTGCGCATCACGCTTGCTGGTTCGTTTGAGAATTCAGAACCCTCTAAAGACTGATTGAGAAAAGATTTTGATTTTGTCACACACAACAAAATTACAAACAAAAATACCTCCGCCAAATTATTATATGTACAGCTTTTTATTCAAAACTTTTGTTTTTGTTTTGAGTAGAAAACAACATTTTGTGAAAAAAATATTTAAAGCAATTTAAAGAATAGTTTTTTTTTATCGAAATGGGTTTTAAATATTGGTGATCGTGGTGCCTCATCAGTTTTATAAGTCACGGGCCGCCACTGATACGTATGAAATGAGGAGAGAGAAGCTTCCAGATCCAACTGTCGAACAATTCTGAATGTGATCCTCCCAGCTTAAGTTGGAGTCTAGTGTCACCCCTAGAAATTTAAGTTTATTTTTTGACTCCAGCTCCCTCTCTTCATACCGTACAGACAAATTTTCTTCATTCAATTTAAGGCTGTTGGATTTAAACCATTTATCCAGGATTTCTAGATTGGCACTAACTTCTTTTTTAACGTGTTTTACACTATCTTTACTGACTACAATATTCTTGTCGTCAGAAAATGTATATACTTCATTTTTTATTATATTTTCGATCTCATTTGTGTATACTATATAAAGGAGAGGAATTCCTCTACTTATGTCTTTAAAATCTGATTTTAATTTTTTTCCACATTGTGCAGATTCCTCTACACATTGCTTCCTTCTATCAAGATAAGACGTCATCAGTTTCTCAGCAATGCCCCTAACGCCATACAAATTAAGCTTCCTCAACAAAGTCCCATGATCCACGCTATCAAAGGCTTTAGATAGGTCAATGCATAATGCAACAGTTTATTTTCTTGAATTGAGATATTCAAGTATTGTGTCAAGCGCTTGATTTATGGCTCTTATTGTTGATTTACCTTTTCTAAAGCCATTTTGCTTATTTGATAGAATCTTGTAACTTTCTAGAAGGCTTATTAGTGGGTTATGGATGACTTTTTTAAAGATTTTACTTATATTAGGTAGTAATGATATTGGTCGAGACAGTTTTTAAGATCACCACGGTCACCCTTTTTAAAAACTGGTTTGACCACTGCCATCTTCAACAGCGATGGAAAAACACCCGCTTCAAGAGACAAGTTTACCAGGTGAGAGAGCGGCAATGCTAAGATATCAGCTGTTTCTTTAATATAAGATACAGGAATCTCGTCATATCCACATGATTTTTCCAGTTTTTTTCTGTTTTTAGGATTTTTTGATAAAGGTATAAAAAGTCAATTGTGTTTTAAAATCTCGCTTGTTATTTTTTAAGCCAACGCCAACGCTTGTAAAGTGGCCTCTAGTTGTAAAAACTACTATTTGTGATAACGGGTGTTTTTACACAAAAAGCAAAAAAAAAAGCAAAAAATTACTAAGGTCACTGACTGTAAATAAACTATATACGCGATTACGATTTATAGTATAAAAATGGTGGCTTCTAAGTCGGATTGTTAGGAATCATCAGGGTACCATACGCCAGGTACAGTCCTATGTTACCCTGATGATTCATAACAAGGATGAAACAGGCATGTAGGTTTCTGGACTATCCATTAGACCTTGGAGGCCTGGTCGTAATGAATATAAAAGCAAAATGTGTGTCCGATATGCCACAAACCTTTCTTCTTATTTATTTTTCACAGACAACAAATTCCTTTTTTTAAAGTTGTACAGTTTTTTACAGAATTGGTTCATACAGTGACGTAAGACTAAAATGAATTTACTAAAGGACGGTAGGTAAAATAATATTTTTTAAAAAATTGGTCAAGAACTTACGGACAGCACAGTGGCGGCTCACGGCCTTAAAAAATGGTGAAGAGCTAGTGGGTACTCAAACAAACATTGACTTCATTTTTACAAACACACAATAAACACTACTAAATTAACTGGAAAAATAAAAAAATCTTTCGAATCACAAACAACGTAAAAATAATTTCTATAACCGTTAAATTTCGGGAATCAATGCCAAAACAATAGTGCATACGACTAACCTATTTTTTAGTTGCCTTTCATCGCAATATAAATTATTACATGCTATCGTGTGGCTGACGTCATGTTCTTGGATTCTTCGAATCGATCTAGATCGAAAAGGTAAAAATCGATCTGCGATTAAATCAGATTCAAAAAGATCGATCTTTAAGAAAATCGGTAGTAAAGAAATTTTATTATTTTATTAGACAAAAAAGGACAGCGGTACCTACTAGGTACAATTCTTGAACATAAAAATCCCATAGTCAAAATCAGCTGTTAAATTATGCCCGTTTGCACCTCCGATTCGATTTTCTTGAAAAAAGATCGATCTTCGAAAAAATCACCCTTTAAGGAATCGATTCGCAGATCGATTTAAGATCGACATCCCTAACGTCACGTAACCATAGCAACGGTGAATATCAAAGCCACTTGACTGTATGTTGCCTCTTCACTTGCTGCTTTGCTTTCGATAATTAGGGAATTATTGAAACGCAGTTAAGGCCCGGCACTAATAAGGCCAGGCACTATTTTGACGCTATTGACAGATACGCATGCGCAAGAACGACCACATTTAGTGCCGACACTAATAAGGTTAGCACCTGCCCTTATTTGTGGAGAAATTATACTGGGCCGCATCTTAGCTGTGTCTAGCGGTATTCGACGTTTTTGACAACTATTCGCCATTTTTTTACCTTAACCCTACTTTCGGGAATTTTTTGTGTTGTGACGGCCAAAAAAGCAAAATTGGGACAAAATAGTGATATTTTTATGAAATCGGATGACATAGCACAAGAAAATTAAAAAAAGCAAGGCTCAAATCCTTCGTTTTACCGATGAAGACAATATTTGTTTGCTACGAGAAGTAGTTCAACAAAATCCCTTCAGAACTCTAAATGGTCCTTCTCTCCACCATCCACAAAGACCTCTGCTTCCAACACATCACCCGTGCTTTTGATCACTGAAAATATAAAAAAGAACACAGAATTTCGAAAACAGGAAGCATATATTTGTAGGTTAGAAATAAAGTCGTATCGTCACCGTTTTGCTAGAGGCGCGTTCAATAATAATTGCATCTTTTAGAGCCAGGCACAGCCTGTGTTAAGGTCGGCGCTAAGTAGGCATTATCCAGTGCGGCCGTATTTCAATAATTCCCTATTCTATTCTTTATTCTTTTAGTGACCTGCCTGCTTGGTGTCGGGGTTAACGCCGCGACTTTCAAGCAGGAGATGCCGGGTTCAAGCCCCGGGTCGTGCATCAGGTAGTCTACTTGGACTTTTTCTTATAAAATTACAGAATTTTGTAAGATTAAGGTAAAACGCAGTATGAAGCGGAGTAGGCCGAGTTAGCTAGAAGGCAGGCTAATTCGATTCCATACCGTCCCTCGGAGAGGACGTTAAGAGGACGTTCCCGTGTGATCCATATATTGATAGTGGAGCACGTTAAAGATCCCTTGCCCCGACAAAGGGGTTTAGGCTAAATTAAATCCTTCCAGGAAAAGAAAACTGCCTTCCTGGGGGGTGCTCATCAGACCGGTCTGGTGAGTGCGGTAGGGGGGTATACATTCAGTATCAGTCTAAAAATATTGCCGGATGGCAAATTCTGACCAAATAGCCATAGTAGCTGCGGTCAATAAAAGGTAAAAAGTAAGTAAGTAAGTTATTCTTTTAGTAGCGATGCGCGTTGCGACGGACGGGCGGTCGGTCGGGTGGATAGTATTTATTCTATGGCTGGAGCGTGCCAAAGTGCAATCAGCTTTTACATATAGTCCATCGGAATCGTGACACTATTATGCATAGCTATACTTGGATTAAATTAATATTATTGTATCAAACATAAATATTTTTTAAGGTCTAAAATGGCAGGTATATTGGTAAAATTTCTTCATGATTTATTTTTTTTTTTTTGGTGAAGAGCCTACTTCACCTGACGAGCCGCCGCTGGGACAGCAGGGAATTTACTCTTTAAATGTAGAACACTAAAAAAATATTGATTTGGATAATGTTGGAGTAAAACTTTATCTTTAAGGTTTATACTTTGTAAAACTACAGACTTTTAGGATTAAAATACAGAAAAAATATTTACGTTTATTTGAGTTTTTACGATACGATACGAATAAATAAATAAATAAATATCGTTTATTTGCAACACAGGTTAGAACAATTATAAGGTTTACAAAGGTGTAATAATAAATATAAGAGTTGCAAAAGGGTGCTAAAAAAAATTAAAATTGATCTAAGTTTAGCACTGTTTTTTTTTGTTTAGAACTAATTTGTTCCTAAGACTATATGAAGTAATAACGAATACTAATTTAATATTATCCTATATAAAAATAATTTTTGATGGCACACGTAAAAAAAAACTTAACAAATTTAAACAAGTTTTTTTTTTTAATAAATAATATATATAATAGGTACAAAAAAAAATTGGGTTAAATAAAATTAGTTTAAATATTTTTAAAGGTGTGGAGATATCGAAAATGGACTAGAATATTTATTTTTTATTTATATCAATATGTTTTTATTTGTGGGAACGTAAGAATCTTTATTTTTGATAGATTATTGGCAATTATGGTAAAAAAAAATAAAAAGTAAATAAGTAAGTAAATATAGCGTTTTCTTTATCAAGAGCAAGAACACGCTATATGAAAGAAAAAGATACAATGAGTTTTGAAAACGAACTCAACACCCATAGTGAAGTAAGTTAACGTTAGAACTTCGTTTCAGAAAAATTTTCTTCAATTTAAAAGCTTTGCTCAAAAGTCGCAAAACATAGGTGTGTTCATAAAAATCTGTAACTTAATGGATATATATAGAAAATTATTAAAAAGAAGAGGTGTAAAAAACCTGTTGTGCCGATTTTTGCTACAATTTTGCATTTTGTAGAGTAATTTCTGTAACAAGGTAATAATAGTAATTGTAATGTTATTTGCCATCCTAAAGGAATAAACTTTATGTTTAAATAATTTTTTAACCATTTCTATGAACGCTGACTATTTAGATATGCCTCAATTAAAACAAAATTATGATTGTTTTCCACAAACCAAAACTACACTTTTTTGCACTCGACGCGAGTTTCGCTAACAATGTTAGCATCATCAGGAGACAATAAACAATGAACTAAATTAATCTACGCTCTATCTTATATACAATCCTTTAGTGGGCGGAGATAAGACCAATAAATTGTGATTGATCACGATTTTTAATCCTATCTCCCCTCAACGAAAGAATAAAGTGTACTAAACGGGATGGGTCCTCTATCTTTATTTAAACTATTTCTGGATTTAATGATTTCCATACTTTCATATGCATTCAAAAGTCTTTTGTTTGGTACACTTTTTAGAAGTTTTAGGTTATCTAATGTGAATCTATGATTCTTTTCAAAAGCATGCTCGGCCACACTTGACTTTTCTGTTCTTCCGTATTTTAAGTGTGCTAAGTGTTCTTTAAAACGTGTTTGAATAGAGCGTCTCGTTTGGCCAACATATTTTTTGTCACAATCCTTGCAACTAATTTCGTAAATTCCACTTTTTTCTAGAACTGTAGTTTTATCCTTGGGATTTCCTAGTAAGCTTCTTATTGTGTTACCGGACAGATAGAGGACCCATCCCGTTTAGTACACTTTATTCTTTGGTTGAGGGGAGATAGGATTAAAAATCGTGATCAATCACAATTTATTGGTCTTATCTCCGCCCACTAAAGAATTGTATATAAGATAGAGCGTAGATTAATTTAGTTCATTGTTTATCGTCTCCTGATGATGCTAACATTGTTAGCGAAACGCGCGTCGAGTGCAAAAAAGTGTAGTTTTGGTTTGTGGAAAACAATCAAAATTTTGTTTTAGTGCAACCAAAGGTTCCAAATTCCCAACATAGATGCCTCAATTAGTTTTGATCAAAAATTCGACCCGGGAGCCCATTCTGCGCTGGTTATTTAAACCAAGGAGCGCTTGCAAAAAGTACTATTTTAGCCTCTCGTTGTAAAACTAATATAATTGATAACGACCAATAGTAATATTTTATTTTCTGCACCTGTTATCTCCAGCTAGGTGTCCTTCCTCTAGCGTCTAATTAAGGCAAAATTCATTAAAATAAAATGTGAAAATCATATAAATTCTTTCCAATAAGCATTTGTCAATACTGAGCTCAAAAGCTGCGTCCTCGTTAATTTAATCACACACTTTTTAACAACATCGGATTAGGAGCCTTTCGGCAAAAATTTGTCGGTAGATATTCAAAGCGGTTGTTAAAAAAATATGCCACCGTTAGATTAACTATTGGCTAACACCGTAGATAATCTATGCATACAAGGAAAACAGAAAGGACTAAAGTGAAATAATTAAAAGTAAATATTCTTCCAGGTAACAATATATCTAAAGCTTCAGAAAGCATTTCATTCATAACTTTGCAGGACCTTTATGTAATTGTCACTTTTTTTGCTAGCTTTTTGCTTCCTAAACTCATTTTTTACGGATCTCTTTATAATGCTTTTTAAGTCAATTTAAACCCCTTGCAGTGAAACGCTCTTCAATTCTAAAAAAAACAAGGTACTTTGGTGGATAAGTCCCATGGGTCTTCGGTATCTATGTGAGGGGCTTACTTATTCTAAAATGTGCCCCTTATAAAATTATTCCTCGTTAGGATTAAAGATGAAGAAACATCAAAAGTCAAGCAGTACTTGCCCATGGGATTAATGCTCCCAATTTGGCGACATGAGCCTTTAAAATGTTTTTAATTTGGGGAAAACAAGGAATTCCGTTTTGTTCTCTCTTTTCGGTTTCCTTTTGTAACCATTATTTTATTTAACACAATGGTTGCAGTTCTTCAAAAACCGTCAGAAAATCTCAAAACACAAATTTACACTAACTGCTTTTTTGTCAGGACTTATTTGCTAATACTTCTTAAAATTTAGTTTCTTATACTTATACTAAATATGTCAATTTTAATTTTTGTTGGCAGTTTTTGTAAAAAACACCTTTTTTTAAAATGTGTGTTATTATTAAGGCTATAGTTTCTGCCTAAATTTTAAGCAAAAAAAAAGTGCAACTGGCAACGCCTTGTTCTTTAATTTTTTAATCTTGTGCCACAGGGAAAACTAAACATCAGAATTAACTGAAATTTTGCAGGGGTGATCATTTTTAAATGCTTAACAAAAGTATCTGAAGGACTTTTCAAAATTCTCAATTATTTTTTCTTCAAAATAAAAGCTCTGGTGCTATTATCTATCCCAAAAGCCTCAAAATAATTGCGCTTTAGAACAAACCCGATTTACAAAAAACAATCCAAGCCGACGTATTTCAAGTGAGAGAACATCGCTTTTTTCGAGAGACGCCTGCGTAGAACACACGATTTTCTAACCTTTATTATTCGTTTGTTTTTTTTTAATTTGTGGCTGTTCTGTTTTTTTAAAAGGATAAATTTAGAAATTAAGGAAAATCAACGAGATGCTCCCACAATTTTTGATCCGTTTTGTAGGTAAAATAGTTGGAAAAAGTTCCTGCTCGAAGTTTCGGCTCTTTGGCCATGAATTCTATAATCATTTCTTTTTGGATTGTGTTAAGTGGGGTCTTCCTTTTAAAAGGAACGCCCGAGCCTCCTTCCCCACTAATTTTTATTACAAAAACTCAGAGAACCAACCACAGAGGTGAACTGCAAAAACCAAATAAGTTTTTAACGAAAATCCCTGGATCGATCACATCGCTTAGGAAAACGTTCCTTCTCCCACAATTCAAAAATTGGGGTTCAGTTGTTTTGTCTACAAACTTTAAATCGGGCCGCAGTAACACCGTTCTCAACTAAAAAGCCAGTTAACTCATTTTCGTTTTAGTATCCTTTGACCTACTATCGGTGCCGTGTTGATACCTAACTGACAGAAAGTCCATTTTTTATCTGTCAATTTGGTTATAATAATAGACGGTATGAGTTAACTGGTTTTTTAGTTGAGATGGTGTTGGCCGCAGTGGGACAGAAGAGTATTTTTACTTACGTTTTCTGACAGAAAACCATTCGAGGTTATGTTTGTCTTTCAAAAATGTGTTTTCAAAAACATTGTTCTAAAACAAATATGAAACCACTCCGCGTGTGCAGTCGTCCGCCGAAAAAGGCCTAGCGCTGCGCAGACATTACCCCGAGTCTATCAAAGAACCAAGAAAACTTTATTGGCTCGCTGGGATTATCATAGTTATGTGCAAGTGTACTAGTGAAATCTTGGAGTGCAAAGGATAGATTTAAAATATCAGTTTCAAAAACACACGGATACTTAAGTACTAACAAAACAGGTCAGTAAAGCTCCATTTAAAGTTTGGAAAGACTCTTGCTAGTCGCTGACGCTCCTGTTTAAAATAGAACATGATCATTTCGTCTAGCGCCAGTAGCCGATTTTTAAATATGCATGCTTTTAAGTTAACCTGGTATCGATATCAGCTAGCGAGAGTGTTTCCAATTCAATTATAAATGCACCTGTAAATGCAACCTTAAACATTACAGCCAGTTACTTTAATACGTAGTTGGGTAGCGTTTTTTTAGCAGGTAATTCTGCAATAGACGGTTTTCTTTTATTTTAGTATTTTACTTAGTTTTTTAGCGGCGCAGAACGCGAAAAGTAAAAACAAGTAACCTAACCTCAAATTTTTGACCCCGTGCTAAAAAATCTCTGATGTCCCACTGTGGATAAACATAAAGAAAGTCTCCGCGTTGCCATGGAAAACAAATTCAATGACGTAAAATTTTGCAAAAATATCAGGTCGACACACTGTGGGCCAGATTCACTTTAGAACATTGAATAAGTCCTCAATTTTTTTTTTCTAAACCTAAAATCTTTGGTACTTGATTCTGATTAAGTAGCCCTTGAACTATTTAAAACCAACAACATTTGTTTTCTCAGCTTCCATGGTTAAGCGTAGTGATGTAGCAAACGTCAAACACATAAAGCTCTTTTTTGACTTGTCAAAAATTGTTAAAAAAATAGTGAAAGTTTCCTCAGTTTAAGTTTTGAATTTGACAATAAGCATGGCTGAACTTTTTGAAGGTAAGTTTACTCCTTTTAAATATAAATTTTTATTTAGCTAGATTTAGGTTTAAGTTTTAAAATGAAATTTGAGCTGTGTTTCAAATATTCTTTACATAAAATAGTTCATCTATATTATTATAGCGATATCTTAAGAGATTAGTAGGGCACTTCCCAAATTTTCGTGTCGTCTGCATAAAATAAAAGGGTTTAAACTGAAAAGTATGTGCATAAAAAGCAGTGTCTTAAATGGCTATAAATAATAAGAAAATAATTTTTAATTTGATTTAAAAAAATATGAACGTATTGAAGGACCTTTCGTAATTAAAATTATTGACCTTCTAGTTTTATACAGTGTGACCGCAAGATGGAGTCCACGAGAGGGAACAAATCCTTATTATTCATTTTAGGACAGCCATTCTTTATAAAATTCCCTATTTCTTTAGTTGAGAAGAAATATTTACAGTATCTAAATTTTAGGTTTTATCTAGTTAATATCTATTAATTTGTTTTGTTGTATAGTTTTCTTATTAGTTACACGAGTAATTCGTCTAAAGATATCACGATATAATTTTAATATTTAAATTTGATTTTATATAACCTGTAAGTATTTTGTCTTAAATTAGTGTTATTATAGCATTGAGAAAAAATGGAGTTTCTTTACAAATAATTTATTTTAGTTTGGCAATTACATATATAGTAGGTCTAGGTAAATTGGCGGTCATATGGGAAACATTTGTTTTAATAATTTTACAATACAAACTTATTCTTTCACATTTTTTATAAACCTCGTATACGGCTGATAAAATTTGATATCTCATGGTTCTATTTTAGATTTTAGAACATGCAGAACTTTTATATAAAAAAATTTTTTCTTAAAATTAATAATAAAAAAAGTTTTTCATATACCGCCAACTTATGTGGACACACTGTATATTTTTGACAAAAAACTGACCAAAACATTATTTTAAACACTAAATTAAAACATCAAGTCTTAAAAATCATATTATTGTTTTTTTTTTGTTCAGTTATTATTTTTTCAACATTTTAAGGCGTATCTGACCCACACATTTCCCGTACAGTGTTGCTGAAAAAAATTCCCCAGATTATGATTACGACCTTAAGCGTATTTTTGTGTGTAAAAAAAAACTTTAAAACAATTAACATAAAAAACCATAGACAGCCATGGAATATGTCGCTGTCACTGATCAGAAAAGTCACACAGATTCTGCCTTTCCTTTTACATAGTGAGAATTTTCGACACTTTTTGACGTTTATTGGTACTCGTACCACTCGTATACTGGTTATAGCTGGTTCAAAAACTTTTTTTAAATGCGACTTTTTTGCAAAGCTAAAAACAGACATAAAATATATCTGGACCTAGCTGGGATTTGAACCCTTTTTGCTTTTTATTTTACATATAAATCTTCCAAATATTTTAGAATATTATCAAATCCAGATGTTTGCCGACGATACATTGGTGTTTATAAAAGGTACCTCACTAAATAAAATAGTACTATTAATGCTGCTAAAGCACTCACATTTATTTGCAGACATCCCAGCCGCGCGTGCAACACAACGAGCTGTCGCTGTAGATGTTCCCCCTTTCCCCCCTCCCCATCTTATCACCATGATACAAATGTAACCGTGATACAAATGTAATCGGTCCTACAACGCTGCTTTGCTCGAAGAATATAAACCTTTTCAATGTTAAAATCGATTTTTCCCAATCTCATTTTAACACAATAAGAAACAAATCCGCTACAAAACCCCAGACGATATCCGAAAAGTTTTCAAACTAAGAGTCATGCCACTTTATAGGCAAATATTTTGCGCCCAAGACAAGGCCGAGACACCAAAATGAATCACAAGTTCCCGCAAGGTATAAATCTTTAGACTTGCACACTCTTTGGAAAGTTGGGAGATGAAGTAGCTCTATACAGAGTGGCACAAAATAATAAAAAATAAATTGTTTGAAAGTTTGAGACAATGTTAGACCTCAACAGTGTTGGTTAGACAATATTAACTCTGTTTTTCAGACTTCTATTGTCTATTTTTTATTTATACACGACGTTTCGATCAGTACAATCTCTCTCTAAGGCTACGTACTTATGTACTATGGAAAATCATACAACCGTGAAGATTAAGAAGTTGGCCTCGCCCAAGAACGGGCTTCCAAATATTTGGAATTTCAACACTTACTTTTTACTGATAATAATTTAATTCTGCCCAATGAAGGCACCTTCAAGGAACTTCACACACTTCATTGAGTGTTGTTTTGTTGATTCCTGATTTCGTTGTTTCACCTCTTTGGGTATTCGTCTGATGTTCCTTAAGCCTAACACACTCACAAGGAACTTGGTATTTTGTTTGTTTTCCGGTTTTGTTTTACTAAGAAGGCTTTGAATTGTATTATTAGATTTAGAAGCTGTTTTAATATTAAAAGTTGTTCGCTAGTCTTCGAATTTTCTCCAATATTCCTTTATGAATGGAAAAATAAGTAATGAATTGTTTGCTGAAATTTAGAAATAGTTTTAATATGTTATAAGTTTAAGGTTGTAATCATTCTGCTGCAGATCTTTCTTACTGTTTCTTATTTCGATTTCCAAGTCATGAGAATTGTTACAAATTTGAACGGCTCTGTTATAGAAGTTACGAAGTTCCTTGTGAGTGTGGTGAATCATACATTAGGCGAAACCAAAAGACCACTATCTGGAAGGCATAAGGACATCAAACCGATACCCAAAGAGGTGAAATAACAAAATCAGGAATCGCCGAACATGCATCATCAAAACAACATCGAATGAAGTGGACAGAAGCAAAGGTTTTGCACAAGGAGTCACACTGGAAGGAACGAAAATTCCTTGAAGCTGCCTTTATTGAGCAGAATCAGGGTATTTTCAGCATTTTCAGTTTTTCTGCTGACTACGCCAGGGCTTTGTAATATCCTGCAGACAAACCTCTAAAGTTTTGTTTCGAATACAGTAATGACGTATCTTCCAAGTGGAACAAGTCTTAAAGCAACTACACAAACTAATTCAGATCCGGAATGGAAAGCCCACCGCAAAATCAATTTTTCAAACGCTTTACCGCCAAGCCAATTTTCACAAAACTTCCCACCACGCCACCCATAAGAGCGGCTCAGCGGACACCGGTGTCCGTAAGTAAAAGGGCAATTGCCGTTGCATCACGCCAGGGCGGACACTTAATACGTATAATAAAATATTTGAAAAATTCAACACTTTCAGGGAAATATCAAACCCCAAATATGGCGGACACCGTTGTCACTGACCGAAGTCCGTCCTGGCGTGATAAACCGACCTTGCAGCGGATACCGGTGTCCGCCCTGGCGGTGAATGTGTTAATGACTATATAGCTACACTAAACCAGATAGCATATAAATCTAAATAAAGAGGACACGTCATGGTAATGACCAGCAAGCCAATGCGATTCACAGCGAGTTTTTGATTATTAGCTGAATGCGCTAGGATGAACCGGGGTAATATATATTTAAAATTAAAACGGCAATAATTCCGCGCGTTGAATAAATATCGATTTATCACTGGCGTACATACTTATATTTAATGCAATTTTAAATGAACTTGTTGCTAAGGGAGCTGGCAAGAGACGTTTTATTGTATATATTTTTCAAGCCTTTATTACTTGTAATAATTCACGAAAATAATTTAAGTTTTCTCCGGTAAAAATAAATGTTTTTTATTTATTTTTTAAATATTTTGTTATCCAAGGTTACTTCAATTTTGCTGTAAAAAAACAAACATTTGCAGCAAACCACCCAAACTATGCTTCTGTACCAAATTTTCATAAACCCCTCATTTCCGAATCCAGGTTGTTACGCAATTCCCATTATGAGAAGTCTTCTCTAAAAGAGAGAGAAAAAAATATTTTTCAGAAACTTAACACCTAATTATGATTTGCTTTTAAATTTGACCGCCGTAGACGAAACGTTGGAACAGAGTAATGTTTAATTTAAAATAAAAGAAAAAAACTGGCGCCGCAGGACAACATTTTTGGGGAAGTTGGTACTTTATGTCTTAGAGGGGGTCGATCGCCTCCCTCTGTATTCGCCACCTGTGACTGTACCGGCACGGGTCTGTTGTCTGCAGCGCAACACGGGCGATCGATATTGTGGATACTTCCCATCGCGGAACTCGTCCAAAAGAATACGATTTTCCTGTACGCCGGCACTGCTTTGGATCGATAAAAATTAGCAAGATCGAAAGCGGAAGTGGCGCACCAAGTTTTCAAGCCAAGAACTAAAAAAACAATGGCTGCGCCACTTGGTTTTCAAGTCAGTTGTGCGGGGTCGCAAACCATTAGGTGTCTCTCTATTTAGATTTTAATGCTCTCTGCTAAAATTAACACTGTATGTTTTAAGCAACACTTCCTTGCTTTTTTTTTGGATTAATTTTAGATCGTTCAGGGGTGTTGGAATTTATCCCAATACTTCTGGGACACCCGGTACAGTGTACTACTGCAACATACCTATTCGATTTGAGGGCAATACATTTTAGTTAGCAACTTGCTCGCGCGTTCCAAACCAAAGAGGATAGATAAAATTGCTTTTCTGTGTCTGTGACTGTTGTCTACTGTGTGGGTCTTAAATTAAATTCCTTTAAATCCTTTATTCTTTAGCTTGGGGTGTAATTCGATGAGCCAAAAATCCTTTTTTAAAGTGGTTATGTATATATAATACACTATACTGAGCAAACATGAAATATTCGGTTTTTGAGTAGGGGAAAGGGGCCTAGGACATTTCGGCGCTGCCGCTTCGGAGCCGCCATCTCGACGCCGCTGTTTCGGCGCCAAGCCGTGTCGGCGTCGAGCCCTTTCGACGCGAAGCCTTTTTTACGCCGCAGTAACGGCGGCCGAACGTTTCGGCGCCGAAATCCGCCGGAAACGTTTGAAAATAATGCTTTTATTAAACCACCACCAAAAGCCATAAGTGCTTTCATTATAGATTTAAATACTTAAATTTAATATAATATTGCAAACGACACAACCCAACCCAACGCAACCCTGCTCAAGCCAACCCACCCGACTGTTTGGAAGTTTATAGATAATAATATACAAAAAGTGAGAGATTTGTTCTTGGAACAAATTATTGGGGGACATGAGCCTCCAAAAAAATTTCTTAAATATAGGTCGCTGATCAAAAAATCAGTCGTCTGGTGAACGATTTTAATAATAGAAATAATATAGATTATTTTTGTACAAATTTTAATTCTTTTTTATATAGAATTCAAGCTCTAAACCATCATTTTGTTTCAATTAATAAAAATACCGTTGTTCTAAAAAAAAGCCTACCACCACATTCGAAAGTAATTAAAATCACACGCTTTAGTGCCTTACAAATTACGAAATCCATGCGCCAAAACGACCCGGCACCGAAACGACCCAGAGCCGAAACTGCTTGGCGCCGAATGGGCTCAGCGCCGAAGTGGCGGCGCCAGAACGGCGGCGCCGAGTAGTCCCATCCCCTGTTGTGAAGGTCAAGCAAACGATTTTCCAAAACACGCAACGTTAATATCCAGGCAGTATCTAAAGTTTCGACAGTAGAGTTCTCAAAATATGGCCAAAATATTCACGTTTTCGTTTCTTGATGGTAAATAAAACTTCAAGCTCTTTAGTTATTCTAAGCAGAACATCCACATTAGTTACTCGGTCCATCCAAGATATCCTTAATATTCTACGATAACACCACATCTCAAATGCCTCCAACTTTTTGCACATGGCCTCAGTCAGTGTCCATGCTTCCATGCCATAATATAAGATGCTAAAAACATAACACCGAAGCACACGAATTCGGAGAGTGGTAATAAAATCGCGACCACACAAGACCGATTTCATTTTGATAAAAAATGATTTGGCCTGTTCAATTCTTGCACGAACTTCTTGCATGTTGTCCCAGTTTCCATTGAGGAGGCAACCCAAGTATTTGTATGAATTTAAGTTAAGCCCGAATTGCGAACTTTTGGCAGCAATTTGATTTAATAACTCTTATATCGTAGGTTCTTGATTTTTAATAAATAATAAATAAGTAAATAACTATTCTATCTGACCTTAGAACAAAGTTCCAGCCACTTATCGTGGTAATTATATTAATACCTATGCATTTCCGTAACTTGTATTATTTAATAGGTTTTGTTGATCTTCTATATTGCATATTTTTTGTCCATTACCGATAAAATTTAATAAATATTTTTAATTTTAGGAGATCATGCTTATTTATATACTAAAATTTAAATCTACGCTGAGCTTATATGTAGTGCAAAAAGGCCTGTAACTTAGTAAAAATAGTATTAAATATTAGTATTAAAAGGCATTTGTGGTACTAAATGCTAGTACAATATGTATACAGACCGCTTCAAGCTACTGCGAACATAGGGGGAATCAAGTCCAATTTACTCTGCGTGCCGTACGACCGAGGTGGATTCGAAGCACGCTGCAGTGTTATCTTTTGGAAATTCATTTTGTTTTTATTATTTTGTTTTATTTCTGCCTTGCTCGAGAAACAGATGGGCAAGTTCTTAATTGAAATAATACATTTTTAAAACCAAAAATGGATGTCTACGAAGTTGCCGAAAAAGTGCAGATGGTCAAATGATCAAATCGTCATAACCCAACACACGTTCGATATTGGTCGAGGGAAAATTTGCATTTTTATTTTGACGTAAGAACACAGTATCCCCAAAAACTAAATGTTTGGGGGGGGGTATTATAGGGGAACACGTAATTGGGCCATTTTTTATTAACGGCAATTGCAATTTGAATGGTCCTAGATACTTGGATCTAATGCAGCAGCACATTATTCCAACTGCTAGGCAGTTGTTAGGTGTAAGATTTGGTGAAACATGGTTTCAACAAGATGGTTGTTCCGCTCACAATGTTGGCCTTGTTAGGGAATATCTTGATAATGTATTTCCTAATCGGGTTATAAGTACACGGGGAACTATTTTATGGCCAGCTCGGTCTCCCGATCTTGCTCCTAATGACTTCAATCTGTTTTTGAAGAATCTTTTCAAATTATCACCCCTAACATGCTTGGAAACGTTAGAAGGGGTTTTTATAGTAGGCTCGGATATTGTCTAGCCGAGCAAGGAAGACTTTTCGAACATTTGCTTTAATTTTTTTTTGACTGGGAGAATCTTTTTGGTTTTTAGAATGTATTATTTTATTTTGAGAACTTGCTTTTATTTTGTTTCTCCTTATTATTTTCATTGTAACACGTCGTCACTGATAAATCTGAGCAGTTGACAATAAAACGCTCTTATTTATCAGTGACAAAAAATAAGAAAATTACGTTATAAAAATTTGCCTATTTATTGACCAAATTCCGGTTTCATTGACTACGCTCCACACAGCACCGTGGTTAGAGGCGTACTAAATACCAAAGGAAAGTCATGCAAGTGGTGATCGCAAGCCTGAGTATTGGTTGCTTCACTGATAGGCGTGCGGTGTCTTTGCATGTACGTACACTGGCAAATTAGACTTCTTCCGCCCTATGTTCGCAGTAGCTTGAAGCGGTCTGTAGATTTTAATCCAAAAGTACTACGGTTTTAAGAGAATAAATATTAGCACAAATGTATTAATATTTACTCCAAGATGTTTGAGATTTAGTTCAGCAAATACTAAATACTATTATTAAAAGTACTGATAAAAATTCGGCCTTCGTGGGTCTTTTGATGATGATTTTACGAAACCTGTTTTAATCTGTTACTAATAGACCACTTAACATCATCTTGCCTGTGAATAGCCTCAAAAGTGGTGCAGTTAAAAAGTGAGGTTAGGGCGACAAAATATTTTTTTTAATCTTAACGGTTTGACCTACGATGATGAAATTTGGTACAGATATTGACCTTCTGGCCATATTAAATAATATAATTTAAAAAATAACATTTAGTGCATCTAAGGGCCGGTAGGGGGCAAAATGTGTTTTTAGATTTTTCCCTGTACCTATCTCCTAAACGACTTATCCTGCACACTTGAAGCTATGTAGTTTTGTAGTACATACTTTTACCAATCAGCCTGATATCACAGACGTCATTTTTTTGACAATTTCGAAAAAAAGAATCTATTTACGCATAATTAACTTAAGGGCATCGAAAATTTATATAAATCGGTTACCTATAGACCACTTAATATTTCTCCACCTATGAATAGCCTCAAAAATGTTGCAGGCCAAAAGTTAGGTTAGGGTGACAAAATATTTTTTTAAATCTTAACGGTTTGACCTACGATCATGAAATTTAGTAATCATAATGACCTTCGGGCCAGATTGTATTATAAAAATAACATTTAGTGCCTCTAGGAGCCGGTAGGGGGCGAAATGTGGTTTTAGAATTTTCCCTGTATCTCCCGAACGACCTACCCTACACTTGAAACTATGTGGTTTTGTAGTACATACTATTACCAATCAGCCTGATATCACAAAAAAAAAATATCATCTGAGCGGAGAGCCCTGAAGAGACGCCATTTTTTTGACAATTTCGAAAAAAAACTCTATTTACGCAAACTTAACTTAAGGGCATCGAAAATTTATACAAATCGGTTACCTGTGGATCACTAAATATTACCCCACCTGTGAACAACTCAAAAATGTTCCAGTCCCAAAGTGAGGTTAAGGTGACAAAATATTTTTTTAAATCCTAACGGTATACAGACCGCTTCAAGCTACTGCGAACATAGGGCGGAAGAAGTCTAATTTGCCAGTGTACGTACATGCAGAGACACCGCACGCCTATCAGTGAAGCAACCAACACTCAGGCTTCCGATCGCCATTCGCTGCCGTTCGCCGCCTTTCGCCTTGTATTTAGTACGCCTCTAACCACGGTGCTGTGTGGAGCGTAGTCAATGAAACCGGAATTTGGTCAATAAATACGCAAATTTTTATAACGTAATTTTCTTATTTTTTGTCACTGATAAATAAGAGCGTTTTATTAACTGCTCAGATTTATCAGTGACAACGTGTTACAATGAAAATAATAAGGAGAAACAAAATAAAAGCAAGCTCTCAAAATAAAATAATACATTCTAAAAACCAAAAAGATTCTCCCAGTCAAAAAAAAATTAAAGCAAATGTTCGAAAAGTCCTCCTTGCTCGGCTAGACAATATCTGAGCCTACTATAAAAACCCCTTCTAACGTTTCCAAGCATGTTAGGGGTGATAATTTCAAAAGCTTCTTCAAAAACAGATAGAAGTCATTAGGAGCAAGATCGGGAGATCGAGCTGGCCATAAAATAGTTCCCCGTGTACTTATAACCCGATTAGGAAATACATTATCAAGATATTCCCTAACAAGGCCAACATTGTGAGCGGAACAACCATCTTGTTGAAACCATGTTTCACCAAATCTTACACCTAACAACTGCCTAGCAGTTGGAATAATGTGCTGCTGCAGTAGATCCAAGTATCTAAGACCATTCAAATTGCAATTGCCGTTAATAAAAAATGGCCCAATTACGTGTTCCCCTACAATACCCCCCCCCCCAAACATTTAGTTTTTGGGGATACTGTGTTCTTACGTCAAAATACAAATGCAAATTTTCCCTCGACCAATATCGAACGTGTGTTGGGTTATGACGATTTGACCATTTGACCATCTGCACTTTTTCGGCAACTTCGTAGACATCCACTTTTAGTTTTAAAAATGTATTATTTCAATTAAGAACTTACCCATCTGTTTCTCGAGCAAGGCAGAAATAAAACAAAATAATAAAAACAAAATGAATTTCCAAAAGATAACACTGCAGCGTGCTTCGAATCCACCTCGGTCGTACGGCACGGAGAGTAAATTGGACTTGATTCCCCCTATGTTCGTAGTAGCTTGAAGCGGTCTGTATTTCGCTTATGGTAAAATCGTATTATAAAATTATAAAGATAACATTTAGTACCCCTGGGAGCCGGTGGTGGGCAAAATGTGTTTTTAGATTTTTCCCTGTATCTTACGAACGACTTACCCTGCACAATTGAAGGTTGAAGCTAAGCGGTTTTGTGGTACATATACTATTACCAATCAGTCTGAAATAACACAAAAAAATTTCAGTCCGTGAACAGAGGGGTAATATTTATTGATCTAACCGATTTATATAAATTTTCGATGCTCTTAAGTTTGCGTAAATAGATTTTTTTTTTCGAAATTGTCAAACACACAGGCTAAAACATTTTTTGTGATATCGGGCTGATTGGTAATAGTATGTACTACAAAACCACATGATTTCAAGTGGTCAGGATAAGTCGTTCGGGAGATAAAGGGAAAAATCTAAAACCACATTTCGCCCCCTACCGGCTCCTAGAGGCACTAAATGTTATTTGTTTATTTTTATAATACAATCTGGATCGAAGGTCAATATGACTACCAAATTTCATAATTGTAGGTCAAACCGTTAAGATTTAAAAAAATATTTTTTCACCCTAACCTCACTTTTGGACTGCAACATTTTTAAGGCTATTCATAGGTGGAGAAATATTGAGTGGTCTATAAGTAACCGATTTATATAAATTTTCGATGCCCTTAAGTTAAGTTTGCATAAATAGATTTTTTTTTAGAATATGTCAAAAAAATTTGTCATTGTTCAGGGTCCTCCGATCACATTTTTTTTGTGATATCAGGATGATTGTTAATAGGTTGTACTAGAAAACCACATAGTTTCAAGTGTGCAGGATAAGTCGTTCGGGAGATATAGGGAAAAATCTAAAAACACATTTTGAAGGCTACCGGCCCCTAGACGCACTAAATGTTATTTTTTAAATTTTTTAATACAATCTGGCCAGAAGACTAATACGAGTACCAAATTTCATTGTCGTAGGTCAAACCGTTAAGATTTAAAAAAACATTTTGTCGCCCTAACCTCACATTTTGACTGCAGCACTTTGACGCTGTTCACAGGCAGGGTGATGTTAACTGGGCTATTACTAACCGGTTAAAACAGGTTTTGTAAAATCATCATCAAAAAGCCCACGGAAGTCCATATGCCCCCCAACTATTAATGCAATCTGTACTTTTCAAAATAAATATTGGTGAGGCTTTATGCTAATATTTCTCCTTCATATACTGATTTATAGTTTAAAATCAGGCAATCTCAAGATCAGTAAACTTCTACTAATATTAAATACAAATGAAATTGACGCTATATTGATCCCAAGATTTACTAGATTTTAGTGTCTAGGACTAATATTTAGGACATATTTCTTTCCGTGGATGAAGCTTTTGTAAACTTTAATATTTAGCCATATTATTATCATTTTTGTTTATGTCAAGTGATGTAAACAATTAAAGCAATATGTACTGTAATTATTTTACGAAAATAGCTTACTTAAAAACAAAAATATGGATGATATTTTCACCTGACTGCATTGTAGTGCAGCCATTTTCTGTTGATCATATCAACTTTAACTAGTTGGGTTAGATACAAGGGGGAGGGCAACCACCTACATGTCCCCCTCTTGTGAGCGCCACTGAAAATATGAATGTTCCCCTACTGGGAATCATTCGGCCATAAGGTAAATAACTATTCGGCAAATATCTACGCCGCTCTCCCAGCTCAAGAGCTGCATCCTGCTATAGCCTGCAATTTATTTTTGTTTGCGCCGCATATTAGGTGTATTTACCGAAACTTTACTTCGTTTCTTGCATCGAGCTTCAGGAAAATCTAGTTTGCTACTGCTATTCCAGATTATGGTCCAAGATAATTTCAAATCTTGCTTTACAATAAAAAACAGTAAAGTAGGGTTGTTTGTGTTTGTTAAAGTAATCCGTAACTAAAATTTTTATCTAAAAAGGGATTTAGCGAGGGTGAATAAATAACAAAATCAATGAATAGCGAGCTTTCCCTCAAAAAAGGTAATTTTAACCTTAGATCCGGATTTCGCACTTATGGTGCTCATCAGTACAGTGCTTTTATTTAAAGTTTTAATTTTTATATTCAGGGCCCTAAGTAAAGTAGTAAAAAGTAAAAATGATGCCAATTTGAACAATTTCTTGCATATTCCTTTTTAGCATTTTTATCAAGATTTCTCAACCTACGAGTAGCAAACTTGGCAGAACAATAGCCTAAATTATACCAGAAAATTAAATTTTTCCAGCGGCTTAGTCCCATTTTCTTAACTATAAAATTTCAAAATATACCAAAACTTTTTGATACGCCACTGTTACTGCTTATCCTATGCTAGATAAAATTTTCAACGAAACCTTTCGCTTGTATTTGCTGATTCTATAGTAATAAAATAAGAATTTTTTAATAGTATAGAAAGAGAGGGACTGTCTATTATTATTTAGCACACAAAAGTTCTCGTATGCGAATATTTTTGGTAGGACTCTTGCAAAGTTAAATCAAATTGTTTAAAAACAGTCCTTCACCGAACATTCACCCCGGTCTAAAGTATTACTAACTACTATTACAAACTTTTTTAAAATGTAATGGTTTACCATTTATAGTAAAACAATTTTCCTGTTAAAAGTTTTCTTTACTTTGTATGCGCAATTTTTGCATTTATCTATAAAAACTGTCATTTTTCGAGTCTGCCTCAATTTGAATGATTTATTATAGAAGTTGCTTCTACTTTGTGGAGGGATAAAATATGGAACGCAAAACTCTAAATATATTATTATACCATTGTTTAATGTGTAGGGAAGTTACACAACCTTGTGGACAAAACGGTTGAAAGTTTTTTGTGCCAAATCACACGTGCTCCTAATTGTTAAATATAGGTTTTAAAATTTAACTGCAATAAATGAAAAATGTGCCGATGAACAAATTTCACACTTCTCACCTGCTTTGAACCATGTGAAAAGTGAGAGAAGCAAATACTTACCAGTGACTACTCACCTCACAAATCAGAAAATCTTGAAATTAACTCTATGTTTCGGGCTGCCATTGTCTGTATTTTATTTGTACATGACGTTTCGATCAGTACAATCTCTGATAAGGCTACGTACTTATATACTATAGGAAATCACTCAACCGTAAAGTTTAAGAAGTTGGCTCCGCCCAAATATTTGGAATTTCAACACTTGGTTCATTGCAAATACCCTGATTCTGCCCAATAAAAGCAGCTTCAAGGAATTTTAGTTTCTTCCAGTGTGACTCCTTGTGCAAAACCTTTGCTTCTGTATACTTCATTCGGTGTTTTTTTTACCATGCATGTTCCGCGATTCCTGATTTCGTTATTTCACCTCTTTGGGTATTCGTAAGTCTAACAGATAGTGGTCTTTTTGTTTCGCCTATGTATGATTCAGCACACTCTCAAAGAACTTGGTAAATGCATTCCTTATTTTGTTTGTTCTTTGTTTTTGTTTTACTAAGAAGACTTCCAATTGTGTTATTAGATTAAAAAGCTGTTTTGATATTAAAGTTGTTCGCTCTGATAGTTTTTTAATGTATGAAATTGTAAGGAATGCATTTGCCTAGTTTTGTGGTGTGTTTCATAAGTTTAAGGCTGTAACCATTCTGCTGCAGATCCTTCTTAATGTTTCTTATTTCGAATTCGATGTCATGAGAATTGTTACAAATTTGAACGGCTCTGTTACACAAATTTCTTATTATGCCTCGTTTGGTTGTAGCAGAATGATTTGAACCTTGATTTAGATATTGTCCTGTGTGGTTGGGTTTACGATAGACTGTTGTTCTGATTTCGCTTTCTACTCGTTTGACAAGTACATCAGAAAAAGGAATTTGACAACTCCATTGTGAATATAATGGTGGCTCTTTAGGTAGTGAAGAAACTCTGAAAGTTGTTGCTTTCCTGTTGAGACAATAAAAGTATCATCAACATATCTCAGAGTCAGAGCGGTATCCACCGCGTGTGACTCGAACGATGAACCCATAAAACTTATCTTTCACCTGAAAATAAGAGTTATGTAGACAGCATTCCAACAACTTCATCACTCCCTCCAGCGGCAGACTGGTACGTTCATAAAGGGAGTCATCATCATCCAGTCTCTCTCTAATAATAACTAGCGATTCCTTTATATATATAGATATATAGATAGTATAGACAAATCTATCCTCGGGTCCTAAAACAAAAGATTTAAAAATATTAACGAAATGGTTGGAATTTTCTAAAAATAAAGCGGTGTTGCCTGCACGACGAGGTTGAATAATTTTCAAAAGGAATTTAGACAGATTGCTTGTTGGACAACTTCTGGAACTTGTGATAGGGCGTAAGGGCATTGCATCCTTGTGAATTTTGGGAACTCCGTATAGATGAGGAGGCTTGCTATAATGTGGTGTAAGTTGAGACCTTTTGTGGTCCGGAATATATCTGGAATACTTTTTTAAAATTCTATAGACCTTACTTTTGATTGATTGCGTCGCGTCGGGTCTTTTGGGAGAAGTTTATAGTTTTCTTTGACAAGTATAGTGCAGTTTTTTGATGAGCGGACTGACGTCATTTTTTTGGATCCCTAAAAACAAGTAATGTCGTTAATTCTGTTAGTTGTTACTTCAAACTGACAACAACAAATTATTTGACATGCGAACTGTTGACAACAAAGAAATACGTTTTCAGATGCAAAAATGACGTCAGTCCGTTCATCAAAAAATTGGACTATACATCTTCAACTTTCTGGTCATAGGTTTCTGTTTACAAAATCACTGTTGCTTTGCCCTTGACTGCCGGTAAGATTTTAACGGATTTCTCCTTTTGAAGATTCTTCAACGCGATTTCCTCTGTCTTGCTTTTGTTAGAGGTATGCTTTGGTACATACTTGATGTCTGAATCGTCGGCGTCTTGTCGTGGAAAAGGATGACTTTCTGTGGCGGTGATGATATCTATAGTGTGTATCTTCTTAGGAGCCATGGAAAAGTTAAGTCCTGTGGCAAGTAAGTTTTCTTCTATGGGTGTCAGTGTTTTCTTTGACGCATTAACGATGGTTCTTACGATGTCGGTGGTCGATTGGCCTTGTGGCTGTTGATGCGCGAATTTCCTTTCCACCAACGACTAATATTGAAGACTATCAAAACTAATATATTAATGGATCAGCATATATCCTCTTGGTACAGACCGCTTCAGCCTACTGCGAACATAGGCCGGAAGAAGTCCAATTTGCCAGTGTACGTATATGCAAGGACACCGCATACCTATCAGTGAAGCAACCAATACTCAGGCTTGCGATCACCACTTGCGTGACTTGCGTTTAGTATTTAGTACGCCTCTAACCACGGTGCTGTGTGGAGCGTAGTAAATGAAACTGGAATTTGGTCAATAAATACGCAAATTTTTATAACGTAACTTTCTTATTTTTTGTCACTGATAAATAAGAGCATTTTATTGTCAACTGCTCAGATTTATCACTGACAACGTGTTACAATGAAAATAATAAGGAGAAACAAAATAAAAGCAAGTTCTCAAAATAAAATAATACATTCGGAAAACCAAAAAGATTCTCCCAGTCAAAAAAAAAATTGAGCAAATGTTCGACAAGTCCTCCTTGCTCGACTAGACAATATCCGAGCCTATTATAAAATCTCCTTCTAACGTTTTCAAGCATGTCAGGGGTGATAGTTTGAGAAGCTTCTTCAATTTTAATCCGAAGTTTTTCCAAATTATTAGCCCTTTCATGCCCGTAAACTGTATTTTTGATATAACTTCACAAATAGAAGTCATTAGAAGCAAGATCGGGTGATCGAGCTGGCCATAAAATAGTTCCTCGTGTACTTATAACCCGATTAGAAAATACATTATCAAGATATTCCCTAACAAGGCCAACGTTGTAAGCGGGACAATCATCTTGTTGAAACCATGTTTCACCAAATCTCACACCTAACAACAGCCTAGCAGTTGGAATAATATGCTGCTGCAGTAGATCGAAGTATCTAGGATCATTCAAATTGCCGTTAATAAAAAATGGCCCAATTACGTGTTCCCCTACAATAGTCCCCCAAAGTGTTCTTACGTCAAAATACAAATGCAAATTTTCCCTCGACCAATATCGAACGTGTGTTGGGTTATGACGATTCAATAATGGAAAAGTGCTTTCATCTGTGAAAAGAATAGATCTCCGAAAGTTTTCATCACGATTAGCCCTTTCCATCATTGTTTCGCAAAATTCTATACGACGATAGTTGTCCTCCGGAAAAATTTGATGCGTTTTTGACGCTTTGTAAGAATGATAACCATTCTTTTTGAGAACACGTAAGACAGTGGCTGAAGACGTATCAACTACTTCGGCAATTTGGTGGCTAGTTAACTTTCGATTTTCCTCCACTGCTGCGCAAATCATCACATCTCGTACTTCCTGCTCGTCATTCAAAACAGTGGGTTTTTTATGGTTTCTTGGCGCTGCACAACCAAACTTTTCAAAATTCTGCACAAACCTATAAATCGTTGATAAAATAGTTTCTGGGCGATTTACAAAATTCTCCAAAAAAGTTCTTGAATAAGTCTCAATGGTCTGCCTTGATAGTACGATTTGACCATCTGCACTTTTTCGGCAACTTCGTAGACATCCATTTTTAGTTTCAAAAATGTATTATTTTACTTAAGAACTTACCAATCTGTTTCTCGAGCAAGGCAGAAATAAAACAAAATAATAAAAACAAAATAAATTTTCAAAAGGTAACACTGCAGCGTGCTTCGAATCCACCTCGGTCGTACGGCACGGAGAGTAAATTGGACTTGATTCTCCCTATGTTCGCAGTAGCCTGAAGCTCATTGTATAGTTTTTTTTCTTGTAGTGCAGATGATGAACGGAATAATCTTAAGGTTTTTACCCCGTTTAAAATTTAAAAAAAAATCTACGCGACCTATAACTTTTGACCGAACGATGTCCAGTTTAGGAAAAGAAATTTCTATTAAAATGCTTGAAGTGTTCTGTCCTGGAACCCATGACTGCTAACTTTACCAGGGAGCTAGCAGTACCATCTTTAAAAAACTGATTTGAACTTATTGTAAGATCGAATAAGTATGGTAATGATTTAAGGATAATTAAATGCCCTAACGCCAATTTAAATGCTCCGTCATTTTTCAAGAAATCGAGCTAAACAGCAATAAACAACTATATATGCATTAAGAAACTTCAACAATTTGACAGTAGAAAAAGGTAATTACAATTAAAGGCCCTTTAAATGCTCTTTGTATTACCATTATGTCGTTATTTCACTCCACTATTTTTTTAAAAACAGCCCCTGCAATGCAATGGTAAAAAACTTTTTTTAACGAAGTTTTATAAAAAAAACCCTGCACATGCCAACTTATTTTTCGTATAGTTATATTTTGGCATTAATTTTTTCTAAAAAAAGCACAAAAGATCCGATCCGTTTCGCAACCAGAGTCACGTTCCAGTGTCATGTGACCCGTCGGATATGTCATTTAAAATCCATACGCCGGTGGATTTTAAATATTGCCAGCAAAAACTAAATGCAGCGCAATTATTTGGGCGTTTCGTTGGTCGATCGCATCGCATCATCGTGTGCAATTAATGAAAAGTCACGTTGCCCAAAATCCTCGCACACAGTCGACTAAATATAAGTATTGAGAGTTTAAACTAAGCATTACCCTCTTAAATCCAAGGAATTAGAAACGCTCAAAAAGCAACAATATATTAATCCTTGATTTTCTTTACCAGGGTGCCTTAAATTAAATTGAATCCTCTAGATATTTTTGTTAAGAACTTGAAAGTGTACAACTGTGTAAAAGTTCAGCTAACTATGATGTTTAGTTTTTCCTGGCCGCCCTACCAAAGATTTAAAAAATATAAAAAAAAGGTATTGCCCGTTGTAGTTTTTTTCTCTTTAAAATCTGGTGGTAGGAACTAGAGCAGATGGCAGCCCGTTCGAGTGCCTATTCTTGAAAAAGCCGCTCCTATAGGAAGCTTCAGCTCTTAGCTGAACGTAGCTCAGTCAAGCTCCCCCCCCCTCAATGAAACTCAATTTGAATATCATAAAAATTATGTACTAACTATGTACTAATTTAGTCCCCTTTTAAAAAATGTTGTTCTTAATGAATAAACGAGTTATTCGCAATTAAATGGGAGAGGGGTGTGGCTTGGCGCTGGGCTTCACCCCCCCCCCATGCTTAGGAGATAAATTTAATAAAGGTTCATATGTCATAAGTACTCTTAAAGAAGGGTACTTTTAGTTTACAAAAACCATCGGTTCCTAAGATTTGTGTTTGTTTGTTGCTTAGGAAAGAGATTCAACGAAAAGTGACTATACCAGAATTTGGTCCTAATTATGTAATAATTTCGCCTCCTTTTAAAAAATTGCCTAGACTCAAGGTAACTTCATTTGTTTTTGTTTTTATGGGGTTTGTAGCTTGATATCAATGCACACCCTTTTCTTCCTAAGAAAGAGATTACAAAAAAATTATTATGCCATAACTCTTTATGTACTAATTTTATCCTCTTCCAAAAAATTGCCTACTCTCAAGATAACTTAGCTTATTTTTTTTATGGGGTGTGCCTTTACATCATGTTACACACCCCATATAAACAGGAAAAAATTAAGTTATGTTGAGGGTAGGCTATTTTTTAGAAAGACACAAAATTAGTACATAATTAGTATCGAATTCTGAGATAGTCACTTTTCGTCAAATGTCTTTCTTAGGGAGAGGGGGTGCGCTTTGATATTAAGCTACACAGCCCATATAAACAAAAAAAAATGAAGGTATCTTGAGAGTAGGAAATTTTTTAGAAAGGGACGAAATTAGTACATAATTAGTAGCAAATTATGGCATAATTGCTTTTTTAAAAATATATTTCCTAAGCCAAGGGGCGGGTGTACCTTGATATCAAGCTACACACCACATAAAAACAAACAAAAATCTTAGGAACCTATGGCCAAAAGTATTTTTCTTTAAGAGTACATAATTAGTACAAAATTATAACATATTAACTTTCATTAAATCTATCTCCTAAGAATGGAGGTGTAGTATAGTGCCAACCCACACCCCCCCCCTCCTTTTAAAAGCGAATAACTCCTTTATTCATTAAGTACAAAATTTTTTAAAATGGGACTAAATTAGTACATAATTTTTACAATATCCAACTTGAGTTTCGTTGAGGGGGGTGTAGCTTGACTGAGCTCTTATTTCGTCCAATAAACAAGCTCAAAAGCTTGCCAAGCTCTCACGGAACACACGCAATGCTTTACTAAGCAGATGCTGCTGCAAATCTGCTGGTTATGAGTAGGAGAACGTGTGTTCCTGAAATACATTCGAATGGACTTGGCGCAGAGTCCGTAAGAGCTTGGCAGCGTTTTGGGCGTCTCGTCACAGTCTTGGAGCTTCCCTATTGATTGAAGCGTAACATTATACAAAGCTTTCAGAGGCAGGAACGAAATGTTTTGCTTCTATCTAACGAAAATAGGACAAAAAAATAATTTTGAGGCATCTTGAATTTTAAAACCTTAATATAGATAATCTTATTACGATACATTAATTTTTAATGTAAATTGAATACAATAGTTTCTTTACACTTATATAGGTAGGATAATTTGAGGTAAGAAAGAGGTTAAAACATTTCTAATTAATTTTTACATTGAGCACCTGGTACATTATGTTATTTTCTGAATCCTTAATAAATAAGTAGAAATTAACTATCCGCTATTAAGCTCTGATACTGATTTTCCTATTCTTCCACACAAATTTAAACTTTAAGAACTTGGTAAAGATGAAAGACAAAACAATGATAGTAGGTACTTGGTATTTTTAAAAGGCTTACTTTTATTTTAAAAAATAACATAATATACAGGGTGTCCTATTTAAAAAAGGTCAGTTTGTGTTATATCATATTTTTGGGCCACCCTCTGTAAAGGGCATACGAAAAAAAAACAAATCTGGCACAATTTTTCTATTTTAAAATATATTTTCAAAAAATTTTTAACCCTAAGAATGGTTTCTCAACAAGCTCTGATATTATAGGGGCAATTATATGAAAGTGCACGTATCGTCCATACAATTTTTTTCGCTCTCAATCGCCTCTATACTCTGGTATGGACGGCTTACAAAAAAAACGTTTTTTTGTGCATTATTTTTTCACAATCAATATCATTTTGATTACAAACATAATATAATTACAGCTCATAAGTTGGAATTTTTTTAAAGGGTCAATATCTCTTCTAACCGGTCACACCAATAAAATGCTAAGCTGGTTGTAGCCTGGATCCCAAGAATTTTGGTTTCAAATTTGATAAAAATCGGTTTAGCGGCTTTTATGTTATTGTGTCCCAGGCGCAAATATCTCAAAAGCCAAGACAAGAAAAAACGTCACACTAAGTTTAATCGGTGATTAAAATGTGACCCCATGGTGTTTG
This sequence comes from Oxystoma pomonae, assembly GCA_963921995.1. Lineage (NCBI taxonomy): Eukaryota > Metazoa > Arthropoda > Insecta > Coleoptera > Brentidae > Oxystoma > Oxystoma pomonae. Next base: position 90,983,924 of record OY998169.1, read on the forward strand.
AAATTTATGATGCGGATTACCATTCTAAACACCAATTATAAATAGAAAACCGGGTATAAAATAGGGCGCAATTAACAAAACAATAGAGACATAACTTAACTTTTTTTCTTTTAATCCCAGTTTCGGTGAAATGTTTAGCATAAAAAATTTCTTTTTTTCCTCCTAGCTAATTATCACTAAAATGCCTTTGGCTCAAATCCTAACGATCTCCAACACAAAAAGCTAGCTAAAGAAAACAGCTAGGTTTTCTCGTTAAAATTCCGACGCGAAAACCTTATCTTTTTCAGAGAATATGCTTTTTGATGTTCATCTACAAGTGTCAATGCATTACAGCCTTGCATTGCGCCTATTAATCGACAGTACTGAAACAAAATGTATTCTGGATTTAAGAATAACTATGCTTAAAAAATATACAGACCGCTTCAAGCTACTGCGAACATAGGGGGAATCAAGTCCAATTTACTCTCCGTGCCGTACGACCGAGGTGGATTCGAAGCACGCTGCAGTGTTATCTTTTGGAAATTCATTTTGTTTTTATTATTTTGTTTTATTTCTGCCTTGCTCGAGAAACAGATGGGTAAGTTCTTAATTGAAATAATACATTTTTAAAACTAAAAATGGATGTCTACGAAGTTGCCGAAAAAGTTCAGATGGTCAAATGGTCAAATCGTCATAACCCAACACACGTTCGATATTGGTTGAGGGAAAATTTGCATTTGTATTTTGACGTAAGAACACAGTATCCCCAAAAACTAAATGTTTGGGGGGGGGTATTGTAGGGGAACACGTAATTGGGCCATTTTTTATTAACGGCAATTGCAATTTGAATGGTCCTAGATACTTGGATCTACTGCAGCAGCACATTATTCCAACTGCTAGGCAGTTGTTAGGTGTAAGATTTGGTGAAACATGGTTTCAACAAGATGGTTGTTCCTCTCACAATGTTGGCCTTGTTAGGGAATATCTTGATAATGTATTTCCTAATCGGGTTATAAGTACACGGGGAACTATTTTATGGCCAGCTCGATCTCCCGATCTTGCACCTAATGACTTCTATCTGTTTTTGAAGAAGCTTTTCAAATTATCACCCCTAACATGCTTGGAAACGTTGGAAGGGGTTTTTATAGTAAGCTGGGATATTGTCTAGCCGAGCAAGGAGGACTTTTCGAACATTTGCTTTAATTTTTTTTTGACTGGGAGAATCTTTTTGGTTTTTAGAATGTATTATTTTATTTTCAAACTTTTATTTTGTTTCTCCTTATTATTTTCATTGTAACACGTCGTCACTGATAAATCTGAGCAGTTGACAATAAAACGGTCTTATTTATCAGTGACAAAAATAAAGAAAATTACGTTATAAAAATGTGCGTATTTAATGACCAAATTCCGGTTTCATTGACTACGCTCCACACAGCACCGTGGTTAGAGGCGTACTAAATACAAGGCGAACGGCGGCGAATGTCAGCGAATGGCGATCGGAAGCCTGAGTGTTGGTTGCTTCACTGATAGGCGTGCGGTGTCTCTGCATGTACGTACACTGGCAAATTAGACTTCTTTCGCCCTATGTTCGCAGTAGCATGAAGCGGTCTGTATTCATTCATTCAAACAACTATTTGCAAGAATAATGTTCGTATCTACCAACGCAAAAATTCTCCGATTAGGCTTTAATCATGATTAGATGCTAATCGGTGTTTAGAATGTGGTGTTTTATATTGAAAATTTGTTTGTCAAGATTCATTCCAAACTCCGATTAGTGTTAATCATGATTAACGCTTAATGGGAGAATTTTCACGTTGGTGGATATGAACATAAGTCTTTTTAAATTAATACTTTGTAAACTTAAATAACACAAAATTATATTTATTTATATATTATATAATACAAACCAAATCTTATGATAAGAAATACTTATACTTCAATATAATAGAATTTAAAAAACAAAAGATCAAAAGATCTTGGGTGGAAATAACGAAAATTCAAACTTGGATGAGCATCCCACAAGGAATACACAAAGGACCAAAGCGAAAAGAGAAATGATTAAACGATGTTTCGCCCTGGGTAACCAGCTTGGGCTCATCAGTGGTTTCACTGGTCATCCTCTACCATACATCATTAAACACCATTATACACTTTGATTTCCAACTTTGAATCACTCACATATAGGCATCGTTCCGCACTGGTACTTATCCAAGTTACCTGATACGGATTCGTCCTGGCGTGTTAATATTTCCAGTAGGATTATGCTCCTAAGGTAATTAAAACAAAAAAAGAAGTTAAAAAACCTCCAAATCAGTTACTTCAACCGAAAAGAAACTAAAAAACAAAAGATCAAAAGATCTTGGGTGGAAATAATGAAAATTCAAACTTGGATGAGCATCCCACAAGGAATACACAAAGGACCAAAGCGAAAAGGGAAATAATTAAACGATGTTTCGCCCTGGGTAACCAGCGTAGGCTCATCAGTGGTTTCACTGGTCACCCTCTAACATACATCATTAAACACCATCATACACTTTGATTTCCAACTTTGAATCACTCACAAATAGGCATCGTTCCGCACTGGTACTTATCGAAGTTACCTGATACGGATTCGTCCTGGGGTGTTAATATTTCCAGTAAGATTATGCTCCTGAGGCAATTAAAACAAAAAAAGAAATTAAAAAACCTCCAAATCAGTTACTTCAACCGAAAAGAAACTAAAATATAAAAGATCAAAACATCTTGGGTGGAAATAACGAAAATTCAAACTTGGATGAGCATCCCACAAGGAATACACAAAGGACCAAAGCGAAAAGAGAAATGATTAAACGATGTTTCGCCCTGGGTAACCAGCGTGGGCTCATCAGTAGTTTCACTGGTCACCCTCTACCATACATCATTAAACACACTTTGATTTCCAACTTTGAATCACTCACAAATAGGCATCGTTCCGCACTGGTACTTATCCAAGTTACCTAATACGGATTCGTCCTGGCGTGTTAATATTTCCAGTAGAGTTGAGGACTGATGTAAGGTTAGACTTTGCGATTGTTTCAGTCTTAAAAACAATATTTTCAATTAGTTCGTTGTTATTTAATTTTCAATTAGTTCAATATTTTCTTAAGACGTCTTTTAACTGCAGAAATGAAATGGATGATTTTCATTTGGCAATAATAACAACATCTTCCTCCAACGTCCAGACTACATTTTTATTACCAACCGACATTGTTTATCAATATTCAAACATTTATTATAAAAAATGCAACAAATTCAGCTTATCACACCGACTAAAAACGTTGCACACACAGTCTCCCACCGCTATGACGGTCGCTACCAAAATGACGGTGCCACTTTTTATGTGAAGCTGATGCTTACCGTTTCCCAGAAAACCGGGCACATACAAAACTAACAACGCCGTTTTATAACGGCCGCTAGGTTGTATTTAGTTTGATTTGTTGCTTTAAGAGTACAATATGTTTAAATTTAATTGATCCATTGATTCAAGAAATTATTTTTCTTAGTTTTAGGCAAAAATTGCGTGTTGCATTAATTTTAACCATTATTGTTTGAAGCATCAGAAAATCTCGTCGAATAAAGCACTCTTTCTTTAACTCAAGTGATTCTTTTGTTTTCAGAATTAATTTTTTGTTGAATTAACTATAACAATTGTTGATTTAAGTAAAGTGTCTTTACTTTCCCCTAAGTGTTATTTGGATTTGCTTTAAATAACTTATGCTTGTCTTAAGAAGAACATACATATCTAACAAAAACTGGATGAAAAGGTATTTAGTAGGGACCTCAAAATAATTAATAAAAATTAGTATACAGCGTGTGCCATAAAGTTTTTTTTCTCTTATAGAACACCCTATATATTTTGACATTTTCAGATTCTGCAGAAAATTGGCTTTGTAAGTATATTTGAATTTGAATTAGATATTAATTAATTCGTATTATTGTATTATAATTAAGCCAAAGTAGACCATACATAATAAATGTTATGCATAATGACAACAATCAAAACGCTGTCAAACTAAAACTTTCCAAATAAATAGTTGGCTGTGAAAAACAATAATAGCGGGGTTTCGACAGCAGAACGTCATAAATTACTTAGGTTTCATTATAATACAAAAATTCAATTTAATTAATATCTAATTCAAATTGAAATATCTCAGAAACGGTTTCATGCAGACCTATACTATAGTGTATTTTTAAAAAGTTAATTTTCTGGAGAATTCAACATTGTGAAAATATATAGGTTACACCATAAAAAAAAAACTTTTTAGGACACCCTGTATCCTATTTTAACTGAATAAATTTTATTAATAATTTAGAGGTCCCTGTAAAATACCTTTTGAACCAGTTTTTTTTTGTTCTTCTGCGGCTATTAGAAAAAAACTTATCCCAGGGAACACTTATAACCGATCACCCTGTAAACTTGGCATGCTTGGACTAAGATGTATCCTCTTGGTACCAGCATATATTTTTCCACGCAGTACGGTGCGTTTTTTTAAAATATTTATTTAAGACATACCTCCCACACCATTTTCACGACAAAATTATAAAAAAAAAATAATATAGGTATATGAAAACGCTTAAAAAGATTGAAACTAAAATGAAACCCAAGGTTTCTGGTAGCTTAATAAGTCGAGATTTACACTCGAAACTAATTAATTAAACACAAAAAACTACTAAAGCACTTCTTCTGTTCAATTGCTCGAGCGAAAATCCAAGCCTTAGGCCTTTCTTGAGTATCTCAAAGCAATATTTTTTAAAATTGAAAAGAAATTCAAAACCAAAATAAATACTTTCTCACATAATTTAGACACAAACATTTTTATTTACCTACTTCTCCAAACTTTTTTCTAATTAAAAGTCTTAGAAAGCTAAATTTAACATGTATTGGGAATTTTATACATTATACAGGGTTCGAAAGTTTTCGTCTAGGGTGCCGAAATGCATGTGTGTCAGTAAAAACTCTATTCAATTCAATTCAGATTATGTCCTACAGGGCAGTTCTGGTATGTAGGTGCCTTATAAATGTCACCAGGGTGCTGTGTTGCGGTTTCGAAAAACTCATCTAGGTGTTAAAAGTAATTTAGCGACGATTATATTGTTGTAAGAATGTTCTTACAGCAACAGTTTACAGGAATATCCTATGAAAGCTCTGATTCTCTCAGTAAGAATATTTTTACGGTGTTACTACAGATCAGTATTGTATAAGAGTGTTTCAGACCCAATCTTATAACAATTTTAAATCAAAAAGGTTCTATAATTAGTAATTTTGCTTTATAAAGATACATTACAAGAGCAAAAAGGTGATAATTATCAAAAAACATCTCTAATAAAACAAAAATGCACGTAAGTTGGTAATTTTTCCTTGCTTTTGTGTTATTCTCATAATTGACCAACTGCACATTTGAAATTAAACGTCATTTCTCAGTCTCACATAACCTTAAATAACAAACAGTAAACAGAAAGTTTAAGTTTATAAATCCGCCTTCAAGAAAGGACCTAAAAATATAAACATGGCCACTCAAATTGGAAAAGATGCGGATAATGGAAAACCAAGGCGGACAGGAATAATTACTATGTGGTTATTGTATATTTGGTACATATATGTTATAAATATTTACAACAAGACGTCCATCTTAGAAATGTTCTGTGTTTCGATGAATTTAACAATCTATCCCAAAAGCAACAAAAACCTTAATAACATGAAGGTATAATTCATAAAAATACATAGAAATGATAAACCATGCACAAATATTGCATAATTTGCTTAAAAAAAATCTTCTATATACATTTTGTCACTTTTTATTTTTAGTCTGTAGTGTTCCAAACAAAGGTATCTCAATGGCGCGTGAAAATTTTCTTAAATAAATGATAGGGATATTAGCAGTAAAGTGGTGTTCGTTAACAAAATTGTGGTGTACGTGTTTCAAAATACGTAAAGTTTTCACGTAATATTCATTTATTATCAAGATAGTTTTGGTGTCGCCATTAATATTATATTAATTTTGTTATCTAAATATTTATTCAAACCACATTAAAAAAACTTTTCTTCTCTTACTTGTAGTTCAGGTTCTATCAATAGAAGTAAAATACTCTATAATTGTTTTCAGAAGAACCACCTTATATTATGGATAGGTGTCAAAACTGTTCTTCATACTTCTTCTTTATACATCTCTTATGGGTTTATCAATAGAAGTAATTTGCTTTATATGGTGGTTCCTATTTTGCACTTATAACCGGCCTAGTAGCGTCTTACAAAACCCTTATATAAGCAAATTATACAGGCATTTATTCCTGCAGTTTTTGCTGTAAGAATGTTCTTTCGGCGCCTACAGAGAAAAAAATGCTGGTTGGGCAACATTGTCAAGCAAACATTTTAGGAAAACTGCTGCACTCTAGCCTATATCTTAAGAAGTTTCTCATTGAGAAAGCAAACTTAAATATATATGTATATATAGAATTCTTCATATCAGTCATACTAAGCTTTCTTTGGAAAAATAGGTTGAGACTGTTTTCCTGAATTTATTATAGTTTTTTATACTTCTTATTTCTAAAGTTACTTCGAAGACGCGGGCGTGAAGGAGATCGTAGACGTTATTTTTCGTAATTAATTACTTAGAAGATCTTAAGATTATTTTTATTTAGATCACCTGCTACGATAAATTGTCTCGTAGAGTCGGGACTTTAGCGTAACTGGTTATGGTAGGTCAGGCTCAGACTTTTTGCAGCTTAATTGAAAGAGCAACGTCAGTGAGTAGTAAAAGTTTGTGGATAAATGGGCATTTTAATTAATTTAGCGGATTCTAATTACAAACTAAAATAAGAAAATACTCATAGCCTCTGTTTTACACCCTTTGAAGGCCAAATTTATCATTAAATTTGACGGGATCTTACTTGGGAATCTTTTAGTTAATTGTGGGTGTCATCGGCAACAGCGTATCGATTTCTCAAGTTTATTATCTCTTTCGCTCTCATATACTATAGCCATTGGGCCTCTTTTTCAATACAAGCTATTTCGACACCACAGACAAGAACTACTGTCGAAACCTGTATATAGTAAAAATTAAATTAAATATTAAAAAAGTTAAAAAGGTACTTTACGAAAGCCCTTTACCACCAAAAATTTAAAATTAAAAAAAAATTAGTTTATTTTTAAAAAAATCCTTAAAAGTATAAAATTTAAACAAAAAAGTAAATCGCGTGTCCGTAAATAAAATATAAAAATTAATCATTAGTATACATCCCGTTACAATTTATATAAAAAACTACGACTGCCTTTTTCCGTTCGCGTAATAAAAACGTAGTACGATAAAATTTCCCATTTTTGTGCATGAGAGTATAGCAGGCTGAATCTTTTATAGGAGGTTACTAGTATTAGGCACATTATATATTAAGAAATCTGGTGGTGATTCGGGTCTTAGGGATTAGCCGCCATATTAGATTTTTGTTACGTATCATAACGTTTACACTTGTTTTGCTTTATATCGTCGGAATAACTGAACCCATTTTAATGAATAATGAATTTGTATAAAAGAAATTTAATGTGGAAACTTTAGGTAAAAAATATTCAAATATTTTTGTTTTACTTTTCTAAAATAATTAGCAAAATTTCAAAACGTCAGAAAATTCAGATTTTTAAAACTCTATGACTTAAAAATTTACAGGATGATTTTTCTTAAAGCTTTGCCAAAATAGACTACTGCTACTACTGCAAAACAAAATCTGTACCTAAGTTAGCTTACACAAATATATTACACGGTTATTTAGCTAAATGGCAAGACTAGATACAAAGGAATAGTCTTGCTCAAAAACTCGAGTGTTATAAAAAGGAATAATGCTAAAAGGGAACCGCAACGAAGCCCGAAGGCTCAGGGGCGGGCGGCAAGTAATCATCTCCTAAGTTTTGATTTCAAAGCGAAAGTCTGGAGTAAGAACGGTCGGATGGGTGACAGCGAAGTATTTGTGGTACTCTAGTTGGTGTCAACACCGCATTCGTTTTTTCAACATATATCAGTAATTTTTTATAATTCCTAAGATTTGAAAAACACAAAAACATGGAAACATGCTGGATATTTTTGTAGAACTTTTTAAAGCCCGACTCAAAGGGGTGCGAATAATAAGTGAATTAGTACAATGCAATAATACCTTTATTTGCCATTTTTTAACATCCCCCATGGAACCAGCTAGCGCGCGAAACGATCTCCGCCGTCTTCGTTGACCCCGAACCAGCCCTTGAAATAGCATACAATAAAAGCAACACTGCTCCCTCAAGCTGGATAGAGAATAAGTTCCACCAATACTGGAGAGAATTGACGGGACTGGCATATTTCAAAGACATCATTACAGAACTTTGCAGAAAGAGGGCCATCGTTAGTAGTCTTCATCGATTAAAACAAAGATTTTGACACGGTAAATCACGAAAAGCTTCAGAGGAAATGCCCTAAAACTAATGAGAGATTATGTAACAGATAGGCATCAAACTGCACAAATAAAGCAACAAGTAAACAGTGACCTGCAGCGTTCCTCAAGAAACAGTCTTGGATCCCCTGTTATTTAATCTCTACATCAATTATATGTTCAACCTTAACCTCGACGGTGAAATTATAGGTTTTGCCGATGACAGGGCAATCTTTTTCACAGCTAAAAATTGAAACAATCTGAAGTAAAAAGCTGAAATCAATATGAAAAAACTAAAATTTTATCTGTCCATTACTCAAAAAGTAACTATGTCCCTTTCGCTCATCAAATATTTGGGTCTCTTTTTGAATTGCCATATGCGATTGGATGCTCACATATCCTACGTGACAAAAAAATTGAGATCGCTTTTGGGCAAGTTCAGAAAGTTTGCGGAAATCTTTGGTTTAAAGAAATTAAAAACTTCACCTATGCCTACCTACTGAAATGAAGCTTACACCAATACGTTTTGAAAAGATTGTCTTCCTTTTCTTTCATAGGGAATGTTCTCTGTTCTTCGTGATATAATATGAAAGAACAAGATGCTTGATTTTCGATACATATTGAGTACGATATGAAAACATACTAAAACACTGACAAATAATTGTAGAGGCGTCAAACAAATTTTTAGGTACGACTCCAAAGGTTCGTTATTGTCATGGTACACTCAGCGGAAGTAAAAATAAAATCCCCGTAATATTAAACTTACTTTGTAAGAATACCTTCTTCTGCCATTTAATTTTAACAAATTGTTAGGACGCTGCGTCTGTTTGTTTCTAGGATTTCAGAGAACGCTTGCTGATTACTTATTATATACAAGCGCAAACACAGGATTAGGTCAGAGGGTAAGAAAAATATATTTTAGGTCGTATGGATAATAAAAAAAATCAAGTAAAAAACTATCCAACTGCTAGGTCAAAATTGGGGTTCGTGTCGCGAGCCTCCAATTGAGTTCGTTAGTGTGGCAATAGGCATGCGACAGCCAAACGTTTCTCTATTTTATATACTAAACCCGATTTAGAACTACCAGTCGGGTAGTTTTTTATTTAAAAAAATTGGTGGTGGGATGGGTTTGGAGTTCACAATCACTTTATATTGAGGAAATTTATGCCTCTTGGATCACCCATATTGATTTTTTTTTAAATAAAATACAGCCTATCACACTCTCGGGACTCTCAGCTTTCCAGCGATTCCACTTTTACAAAAAATCACTGAACCAAAAAAGGCATCGTTTTCTAAAAAAAATACATTGAGTCAATGTATTTTGTATATGATTTTTGCTCCGATGTAAAGTTTTATTAATATCATAATCAAGTTTACATTAATTTTATAGCCAAAACGAGTTTTTGATTTTATTGCTTCAAGACACGGTGTCAAAAAAAAGTTGTTACAATATAAAGAGTATTTAAAAATGATTTTATGAAGGTTGTTATGAAATCAAGGATTAGGAGACATGTTTTCATAGCTTTTAGTTACACCTTAGAATGAATTTCGTAAAAAACTGTGACGTACATAAATTTCATAACCTTGTTTATGTATTTTGTAGGCCCGGGTCATAGTTTTCATAAACTTGTCCATACATTCCATAACAGCTTTTAAACGACAGTCAATGATCGCTATTTATTAAATTTATTTAGGGCATTGATTAAAATCATCAACAGTTTTTATTTAATTCATATATATCCATAACCTGTACATAGTACTGATAACAACTCTCTATAAAAAGTCAAGAAACCTTTTTCATTGATTTCGTAACTTCCGTTTATTAATTTCATTACTGTACATGATAATTTTTATAACTTTCCTGCGATTTTTGTAACAGCTGCGTGTTACTGATGTACAAATATGTATAAAAAATTAATAAACGCCTGTTTGGTCTCCATCGTGACACATTTAAATATACATACATACATATATAATCTATTATACTTCCTATTTCTGACGTCACAATCGCGCTTTTAATATAATAATCCTAATTTTTCGCAAAGTTGCTGTTTCAATTTTGAGATAAGGAAAAGGCATAGGCAGGGCAAGAATTTTTATGTGCAAGCAACAAACCCTTATTAAAATATGTCAGAGCCTTGACAAAAAATCAAAATTTAAAATTCCGATGTCCTGGCTGGGTGGTAATTCATCATTGTAAATTACCAGAGGGCTGTCCGTCATAATTATAGCAATTAATTGAGTAACAGATTCCCATTTTGACATATTGGTTTGCATCCCCCATTCATGCAGATATCAAGAGATTAATAACTCAATAAACAAAAGACGGACGTTCCCAGAAACAGTTGCATCTCAGTAAAACAACAATTTTATTGATAACTGAACTTCAACATTCTTAAATGTTTTGTTTTTGTAATGAGCTTCATATTCTTAAAGAAAAAAATTTTCGTTTTTTAATTTATTTTTAAACCACTCACATTTCTCCCCACTAGAAATATTTACTACCTGTCGATGCATTAATCTGAAAAGTGGGGGTTTAGCAGTCGTTTCTAACTAGAGAGAGTGTAAAATCTTTTAAAGCGTTAGAAAATAATATAAAAAATCAAAATTATAATTTATTTTGTAAAAAAATCAAAGTCAATTATCTTTGTGACTAACCTGTAGGACTTTTTTAGTTGGGTTAGACAATTAACTTAACTTAATATATAATTATTAGATTTATTTTCAAATATTTTATAGAAACACAAATAATGACACATAAACACAATAATCATTATTGAATTTTTAGCACCAAGAAATCAACCTTTTTGCTGAAACCTTAGTATGTTGGTACAAATATGTTTTTGTAACATGTTTTAGATTATTTTTAGATAATTAATAAATTTTAAGTTACAGTAGTTTATTAACACTCTTGGGCCAGTAAATTTATATACTGTTTAGGAGTATTGAATGAAATAAAGAATCTTTCAATAAAAGACAATAAGGAAGGAAATCGTCTTATATTCTTCAGCCGAAGCAAAATGCTTGGAAACGAAAAGCTACCCCTAAATTTAAGCATTATTATCTTTAAAATGAACCAAAATTATCAAACAAAATCCCTTGGATAGTCGTTCATGTAAAACAATGCAAAGTTGTTTTTGTATTTTTGCTCTCCTTTAACTTTTTGATTCGAGTTAAGTACATAAATATAAGTATTATAGATCTGCTGCGCCATTGTAGAAATGTCTTAAAAAGACAAAAATTTAAATTGCATTTTTTCTTTCGTGTTTTTTTTTACTGCAATATGCGTATACTTTTTATGTTACCCTATTTTCCCCTGTTGATTATTTTTATATTTAACGCCGGCATTACATCAACTTGCACGCCCAAACCGAACCGAAATTTTGGAATAAATTTTATTTCAAAGGCTTTTTTTCTAATTTTATTTTGCCAAAAAATTAGGTAACGTAAATACTAAGGATAATTAACTAAATAATATTTTTAATGCAAGAAAAATAAATAAAATATGCAAACATTGTAAAGGGCCATATACTAGTGTTTTACAAGATTTTGTAAATACATTCTGCACTTACAGAAAAAAAAAACACGAAAAAAAATATTTTGAACATAAAAATATTTAAAACTAATAAAAAATATATTATACGACAGGGGACAGGAATAGAGTACTTTAAATATTCATATAAAAATATATTTAAATATATATTATAGCACTATTTTTTACTCGATTTTTATTTTAACCATGGCAAAATTTTGCATATTCCAAAGTAAAATACAGTTTATTAATTGAATTTAAAGTGTATATTAAATATATTAAAATCTTTGTGATTGATTTTTATTATGTAATTTATAATTTTGTTAAATATAGGTTATTAAAATTACTAGCCGTTGTCCATTGTTAGCAGTAGCCGAGGAGTTACACATTTCATCAGACCTAATATATTCGATTATAAAACAAAATCTAATCATACCCAACAGGGGGCAATTTATTTTTTCTTAATTTTAAAAATTGTATCCTACAACTAAAAAGTTATGTATTTTAATTTTTTGGATTTTAAGATAGCCCATTGTATATTTTACATGAACAGTAACTTGGTTTCTTTTCATAATAAACTTTTTAAATGTCCATATTTATGCATTATTTTTTAAAAGTATACCGTTTAATTATAAAAAATTATATCAAATCAACTGATTATTAACATTTTCTTTGAAACACAAGATTGTAAAATATACTATACATTTTTTTTCGTGCAGTCTAAAACTTTTTTTAAGCTTTACACCTTCTAAAGCTTCTCGACAGATAATGAAAGAAAAAAATTATAACTGGTAACCCAATTTTCCATATTTTTTTTTGGTATTTGCCAGGATTCCAGGAAAACTACATATACATATCAGTTTTGAGAATGAAATATTCTTTCATCTTTCATACTAAGTCCGGTTTAGAACAACCCCATGCAATTAAAAAAGTGGAGATTTATTAACAATTGTTTCTGGCTACAATACTCCTTTTTAGGAGTTATGCCGTCGTGGGTAGTAAACGTTATCCCGATGTATTGTTTACCACATAAAGTAGTATTTCTGACTTTGTAGAGTTTTTATAGGTGTTCTTAATTGAAAATATGTTGATCTTTTTCTAAACTATATCAGAATACACGCCATAAAATATGTGAAGACATGACAAAAAATAATTAGCATTTTATTAACCACTTTTTTGAAGTCACAACATCTTAAATTTATAAACGCATAGCACTTCACTAATTAAAAATTATTGATGAAAAAAAAACTGCGCGCCCCCCAGTTTTGACCTAGATTTATTTAAAATGTTGATAAAATTCAGAATTTCCTGTTTGCGGTTAGGATTTCCAAATTAAATATCTTTTCAGTTTTATTATGTTTTTTTAACTAAATATTAATATCTTTACTTTTATTGGCACATGCAACTATTAATCAGTGATTTAATGAGGTATTTTTAAATTTTGATTTGAATTCCATGTTTAATAGAAGTAAATAGGGACTTATTGGGCGTACATTTTCGCGTTCCCTTATTAAGGAAAATTGACATTTGACATCTGAGCATGCGCGTGACCTGCGTTTTTATTAAGGGAACCGTAATAAAATACGGTGTCCCCTTAATTCGGTACAGTTACCGTACGTCCCTTATCTTTAAACATAACCTCAATTAGCACGGATAATAGTGATGGTTGGTTTGTTTTTCGACAGGACTTTTTATTATTCTTTACATTTTTAGTTTTTTGTTTATAAACAAAAACAGTCTTGTGGATTTTGAAAATTTATGTGAAAAAATTAATAAATTGGGGAAACCTACAAGGTTGAGCTTCAGCTACACTGACGATATAATCCTTTTGCGATAATTTATCAGGGAAAGTCCCTACAGGGTTAGAAATTTTAGGTTAGAAATAAGGAAATTTAATACAACTTTCAATAACACTTTTTTTTAACCTAAATAAAATAAGGTTTCCCTAATAACATGGCGCCGCGCATAGTTGACGGTAGCTGTTACTCGTACGCAACGTTTTTCCACTATATGCACAGTTAATTCTTACTGCGTGGTTGATAGGCGACCTAGGTGACAACAATGACACTTTTCCTATAAATAGTTTTTATTACTACACTTTAACCCATTTTTGGTGGTTTTGTTGTAGTGGCAATGACAATGACCAGTGAAATTGACTCTTGGAGTACTGTTAAGGAGATCGATCGAAGTCATTTGGCAGATTTTCTGGCATTTCATGGTAATTCCCGACATGCGTTACGTGTTGCTAAAAACATTTTCCCTACATTCTAACTATGACCTTAACAAAAAATATTAAAATTGATATTCTTGTGCTTCTAAGTTGCCATAAATTACTAGTAAGCATGTTCCTTTAGGGATTTGATTTACGAGACGGGGTACGCAAAATGTTTTTACGATTTTATGTGAAACGAAAAAAGATTCTAGAGTTTACGACTCTCCGGTGTATATGTGTCGTTTCGACCTTTCTTATGGGTTAATATTTTATTTAAGCCGGCTTCGTGGAGGACTCTAGTAACGGGCAAGCGATGACCAGTAACGTTAAATCTTCAAAAAAAATTTTTTTCTACGGAAAATTTACTTTTCTGCACTGTTTTGCGTGCGTAAAAGGGCACTTTTTCGCACTAGTGTGGAAAAGTTAACTTTATGGTACTTTTCCGCACTCAATTAAAAATGAAAAATAAACATATTGCTATATTTAAAAAAAAAATCTTTTTTGTGTTAGGTAAACATTTTAGTCACGATAAATAAAGAGTAACATTTTTAAAATTCCTTTTTTTGGGTTAAATGAATACTTAAGTCAAGCGAGTAGAAAAAATATTGTATCTAACTCGTGCGTAAAGTGACTTTTCCGCACTTAATTGCTGACCAAATTCCGCTAACGCGTCGTTTGGCCATCTGCAATCGCGTGCGGAAAAGTGGCACTTTGCGCACTAGTCGCGGATTGATTTGTTAATGGTGGGGTGATTTTTGAGTCCTTGAAAAACCTAGTGTAGTCCAACCAAATGATAATAACAGATAAACAACTAATTATCATATCAGTTTGATAGTTGGAAATGGTAAAGGTGCTTTTAATAAACGTTTATGTTCAAGGCTCCCTTGTTTAAAAAAAAAACAATTCTACCGTAGGAAATATCTCATAGATCATTTTTTTTATTTGATATTTATTTTTTGATAAAGTAAAGAAAAATAGTTACGATTTAAAATCTTGGTCAAAATGTTTAATAAACAAAAAAATGATTCTTGCAACAAAAAAAAACCGCTTCAGTTTTGTTTTGCGTTTTAGTGCCAATTATCTCTAATATAACGTCCGTTTATTGATTTTAGGGTTGAGACGCTATTGACTTGATATTTGATGGCCAAATGCAAGGGCAGGGTCGGACTTTTGAGACACGCTGTATAGAATCTAGGCTTGATTTTTTGTCAAAGAAAAACCTTCTGTGTTTGTATATAAACCAGCAAATCATATCTCACTTAGAGAACTTATTCAGCCACTTGTCAAGAGTTATATGTACATAAATCCGTCCTATGTGACCCTTCAGAAGTGGCTCTTATATTTTTAGTATATTGTGTGTGTGTGTGTGTGAGACTGTCAAGTTAAAGTTGCCCTATTCGGTTGCTCTCATAGAAATCAGAGACTAGAGCGCATTCGAATTTTAGCAAACACTGAGCCATTTTGATGGTAGCAGTTAACTAAACCTTTATCTGTGTTTCTAGTGCTAACTTCATTGGCGCCCATTTTGGATCATTTTTTTTGTGATAAAAGTGTGTTTTGTTCGCTTTTTTTCAATTTTTTTGGACTTTTTTGACTTTTAGTCTTACTCCAGTAAGAGGTGAGAGAGTGCAAGACATCTCAGTTGAGTTACTTTTTTGTTAATAAATTACAGAAAATAAAAAATAAAAATTCAAGAGCTGTTTGCACTTTTTAAAAAAGTTAGGGTAAGTTGTCGATTGTGATCTGGCTACCATTAGGTATAGGAAGCGGTATCTAGTCTGCATATATATATTTATGGGTTGTCCTGGGCGACCACGCGACGTGCTTGACCCTTCTGTGTAAAAGGACTTTCGACTGACGCCTGTCTGTTTTTTGCGTGTGGGCTTTTTAAAGTTGAAAGGAAATTTAAAGCTATGTACATCAGGAAAACTCTTGAGATTACCTATAAATATTAAAAAATTAGTGTTCTTGCAAAAAGCGAATAAGAATATACGAAAAAAATTAAAATAAAGAAGAAACCGCATCAAAAACATTAGACAAACTATACATCTAGGCTGAAATTCCTGAAGTCTAGACCGGTTGGGAAATTTCCATAATTATCCCTTATTTTATTTCCAATAATTACGTAATATTGTAATAGGTAGCGTATTAATAAGTAAGTTAAATTAGAAAGTTTATTTCAGATAATGTTTGGTTTTATCTTCTAGAAACAATTATTGAAATCAAGATTAGGACATTTACTCCCTATAATCTGACAAAAATATGTGGTTCTTTGTCTAGCGTGTTTCTGTAATTTTTTGAAAACAAAAAACCGATAAAAATATGTGGTTTTTTATTATTATTATTTTTTGAAAATCCCAAAAATGATAGAAGAAAGCGCTTTTTAGACAATTATGAAAAAACGTTTGCTGCGTTCAAAAAAAATGTCGCCTTTTGTCTAGCGTGTTTCTGCAATTTTTTGAAAGCAAAAAACCGATAAAAATATGTGTTTTTTAGCCTATTCGCTAATTATTTTTTTTTTTTGCAAATCCCAAAACTGATAGAAGAAATAAATTTTTAGATTATTATCAGAAAACGTTTGCTGCGTTCAAAAAAAGTATCACCTTTTGTCTAGCGTGTTTCTGTAATTTTTTGAAAGCAAAAAATCGATAAAAATATGTAGTTTTTAGCCTATTCGGAAATTATTATTATTTTTTGCAAATCTCAAAACTGATAGAAGAAAGCGGTTTTTAGATTATTATCAGAAAACGTTTGCTGCATTCAAAAAATGTCGCCTTTTGTCTAGCTTGTTTCTGCAATTTTTTGAAAGCAAAAAACCGATAAAAATATGTGGTTTTTAGCCTATTCGCTAATTATTATTATTTTTTGAAAATCATAAAACTGATAGAAGAAAGCGGTTTTTAGATTATTATCAGAAAACGTTTGCTGCGTTCAAAAAAATTATCGCCTTTTGTCTAGCGTGTTTCTGCAATTTTTTGAAAGCAAAAAACCGATAAAAATATGTGGTTTTTTGCTAATTAATATTATTTTTTGCAAATCCCAAAACTGATAGAAGAATGCGGTTTTTAGATTATTATCAGAAAACGTTTGTTGTGTTCAAAAAAAGTTACGCCTTTTATATAGCGTGTTTCTACAATTTTTTGAAATCAAAAAACCGATAAAAATATGTGGTTTTTAGCCTATTCGCTAATTATTTTTATTTTTTGAAAATCCCAAAACTGATAGAAGAAAGCGCTTTTTAGACTATTATGAGAGAACGTTTGCTGCGTTCAAAAAAAATATCACTTTTTGTCTATCGTGTTTCTGCAATTTTTTGAGAGCAAAAAACCGATAAAAATATGTGGTTTTTAGCCTATTCGCTAATTATTATTATTTTTTGAAAATCATAAAACTGATAGAAGAAAGCGTTTTTTAGATTATTATCATAAAACGCTTGCTGCGTTCAAAAAAATTATCGCCTTTTGTCTAGCGTGTTTCTGCAATTTTTTGAAAGCAAAAAACCGATAAAAATATGTGGTTTTTTGCTAATTAATATTATTTTTTGCAAATCCCAAAACTGATAGAAGAATGCGGTTTTCAGATTATTATCAGAAAACGTTTGTTGTGTTCAAAAAAAGTTACGCCTTTTGTCTAGCGTGTTTC
The DNA here is from genome assembly GCA_963921995.1 of Oxystoma pomonae. Classification (NCBI taxonomy): domain Eukaryota; kingdom Metazoa; phylum Arthropoda; class Insecta; order Coleoptera; family Brentidae; genus Oxystoma; species Oxystoma pomonae. The sequence continues at coordinate 91,001,698 of OY998169.1, forward strand.
TACAATTTTTTGAAAGCAAAAAACCGATAAAAATATGTGGTTTTTAGCCTATTCGCTAATTATTATTATTTTTTGAAAATCATAAAACTGATAGAAGAAAGCGGTTTGTAGATTATTATCAGAAAACGTTTGCTACGTTCAAGAAAAGTATCGCTTTTTGTCTAGCGTGTTTCAGTAATTCTTTGAAAGCAAAAAACCGATAAAAATATGTGGTTTTTTGCTAATTATTATTCTTTTTTGCAAATCACAAAACTGATAGAAGAATGCGGTTTTCAGATTATTATCAGAAAACGTTTGTTGTGTTCAAAAAAAGTTACGCCTTTTGTGTAGCGTGTTTCTACAATTTTTTGAAAGCAAAAAACCGATAAAAATATGTGGTTTTTAGCCTATTCGCTAATTATTATTATTTTTTGCAAATCCCAAAACTTATAAAAGAAAGCGGTTTTTAGACTATTATGAGAAAACGTTTGCTGCGTTCAAAAAAAATGTCGCCTTTTGTCTATCGTGTTTCTGCAATTTTTTGAAAGCAAAAAACCGATAGAAATATGTGGTTTTTAGCCTATTCGCTAATTATTATTATTTTTTGCAAATCCCAAAACTGACAGAAGAAAGCGGTTTTTATATTATTATCAGAAAACGTTTGTTGCGTTCAAGAAAAGTATCGCCTTTTGTCTAGCGTGTTTGTGAAATTTTTTGAAAGCAAAAAACCGATAAAAATATGTGTTTTTTAGCCTATTCGCTGATTATTATTATTTTTTGCAAATCCCAAAACTGATAGAAGAAGGCGGTTTTTAGATTATTATCAGAAAACGATTGCTGCGTTCAAAAAAATTATCACCTTTTGTCTAGCGTGTTTCTGTAATTTTTTGAAAGCAAAAATCCGATAAAAATATGTGGTTTTTTGCTAATTATTATTATTTTTTGCAAATCCCAAAACTGATAGAAGAATGCGGTTTTCAGATTATTATCAGAAAACGTTTGCTGTGCTCAAAAAAAGTATCGCCTTTTCTCTAGCGTGTTTCTACAATTTTTTGAAAGCAAAAAGCCGATAAAAATATGTGGTTTTTAGCCTATTCACTAACTATTAGTATTTTTTGCAAATACCAAAACTGATAGAAGGAAGCGGTCTTTAGACTATTATAAAAAAACGTTTGCTGCGTTCAAAAAAAATGTCGCCTTTTGTCCAGCTTATTTCTGCAATTTTTTGGAAGCAAAAAACCGATAAAAATATTTGGTTTTTAGCCTATTCGCTAATTATTATTATTTTTTGCAAATGCCAAAACTGATAGAAGAAAGCGGTTTTTAGATTATTATCAGAAAACGTTTGCTGCGTTCAAGAAAAGTATCGCTTTTTATCTAGCGTGTTTCAGTAATTCTTTGAAAGCAAAAAACCGACAAAAATATATGGTTTTTTGCTAATTATTATTATGTTTTGCAAATCCCAAAACTGATAGAAGAATGCGGTTTTCAGATTATTATTAGAAAACGTTTGTTGTGTTCAAAAAAAGTTACGCCTTTTGTCTAGCGTGTTTCTACAATTTTTTGAAAGCAAAAACCGATAAAAATATGTGGTCTTTAGCCTATTCGCTATTTATTATTATTTTTTGCAAATCCCAAAACTGATAAAAGAAAGCGGTTTTTAGTTATTATGAGAAAACGTTTGCTGCGTTCTAAAAAAATGTCGCCTTCTGTTTAGCGTGTTTCTGAAATTTTTTGAAAGAAAAAAATCTATAAAAATATGTGTTTTTTAGCATATTCGCTAATTATTATTATTTTTTGCAAATCCCAAAACTGATAGAAGAAAGCGGTTTTTAGATTATTATCAGAAAACGTTTGCTGCGTTTAAAAAAAGTATCACCTTTTGTCTAGCGTATTTCTGTAATTTTTTGAAAGCAAAAAACCGATAAAAATATGTGGTTTTTTAGCCTATTCGGTAAATATTATTATTTTTTGCAAATCCCAAAACTGATAGAAGAATTCGGTTTTCAGATTATTATCAGAAAACGTTTGTTGTGTTCAAAAAAAGTGACGCCTTTTGTCTAGCTTGTTTCTGCAATTTTTTGAAAGCAAAAAACCGATAAAAATATGTGGTCTTTAGCCTATTCGCTAATTATTATTATTTTTTGCAAATCCCAAAACTGATAGAAGCAAGCGGTTTTTAGATTATTATCAGAAAACGTTTGCTGCGTTTAAAAAAAGTATCGCCTTTTGTTTAGCGTGTTTCTGTAATTATTTGAAAGCAAAAAACCGATAAAAATATGTGGCTTTTTTGCTAATTAATATTATTTTTTGCAAATCCCAAAACTGATAGAAGAATGCGGTTTTCAGATTATTATCAGAAAACGTTTGTTGTGTTTAAAAAAGGTATCGCCTTTTGTCTAGCGTATTTCTGCAATTTTTTGAAAGCAAAAAACCGATAAAAATATATGGTTTTTAGCCTATTCACTAATTATTATTATTTTTGCAAATCCCAAAACTGATAGAAGAAAGCGGTTTTTAGATTATTATCAGAAAACGTTTGCTGCGTTCAAAAAAAGTATTGCCTTTTGTCTAGCGTATTTCTGTAATTTTTTCAAAGCAAAAAGCCGATAAAAATATGTGGTTTTTAGCCTATTCGCTAATTATTATTATTTTTTGCAAATCCCAAAACTGATAGAAGAAAGCGGTTTTTAGATTATTATCAGGAAACGTTTGCTGCGTTCAAAAAAGTATCGCCTTTTATCTAGCGTGTTTCTGCAATTTTTTGAAAGCAAAAAACCGATAAAAATATATGGTTTTTAGCCTATTCGCTAATTATTATTATTTTTTGCAAATCCCAAAACTGATAGAAGAAAGCGGTTTTTAGATTATTATCAGGAAACGTTTTCTGCGATCAAAAAATGTATCGCCTTTTGTCTAGCGTGTTTCTGTAATTTTTTGAAAGCAAAAAACCGATAAAAATATGTGGTTTTTGCTAATTATTATGTTTTGCAAATCTTAAAACTGATAGAAGAATGCGATTTTTAGATTATTATCCGAAAACGTTTCCTGCGTTCAAAAAAGGTTTCGGTTTTTGTCTACCGTGTTTCTGTATTTTTTTGAAAGCAAAATACCGATAAAAATATGTTGTTTTTAGCCTATTCGCTAATTATTATTATTTTTTGCAAATGCCAAAACTGATAGAAGAAAGCGGTTTTTAGATTATTATCAGGAAACGTTTGCTGCGTTCAAAAAAGTATCGCCTTTTATCTAGCGTGTTTCTGCAATTTTTTAAAGCAAAAAACCGATAAAAATATATGGTTTTTAGCCTATTCGCTAATTATTATTATTTTTTGCAAATCCCAAAACTGATAGAAGAAAGCGGTTTTTAGATTATTATCAGAAAACGTTTTCTGCGATCAAAAAAAGTATCGCCTTTTGTCTAGCGTGTTTCTGTAATTTTTTGAAAGCAAAAAACCGATAAAAATATGTGGTTTTTGCTAATTATTATTTTTTGCAAATCTTAAAACTGATAGAAGAATGCGATTTTTAGATTATTATCCGAAAACGTTTCCTGCGTTCAAAAAAGGTTTCGGTTTTTGTCTACCGTGTTTCTGTATTTTTTTGAAAGCAAAAAATCGATAAAAATATGTACTTTTTAGCCTATTCGGTAATTACTATTATTTTTTGCAAATCCCAAAACTGATGGAAGAAAGCGGTTTTTAGATTATTATCAGAAAACGTTTGCTGCGTTCAAAAAAAGTATCGCCTTTTGTCTAGCGTGTTTCTGTAATTTTTTCAAAGCAAAAAGCCGATAAAAATATGTGGTTTTTAGCCTATTCGCTAATAATTATTATTTTTTGCAAATCCCAAAACTGATAGAAGAATGTGGTTTTTAGGTTATTATCAGAAAACGTTTGCTGCTTTTCAAAAAAGTATCGCCTTTTGTCTGGCGTGTTTCTGTAATTTTTTGAAAGCACAAAACCAATAAAAATATGTGGTTTTTAGCCTATTCGCTAATAATTATTATTTTTTGCAAATCCCAAAACTGATAGAAGAAAGTGCATGTGTGCATGTTCTGCTGGAGTGTCCGGCTCTGGTCAGGTCTAGAGAGTCGCACCTTGGGAACTATCTACTGGCCCCAGGTGATGTAAGAAGGTTGCAGCCCAGAAAAAGCTGTTCTTTTGCGAAAGAGGCAGCCTTCGAGGGCTAAACGATGGATAGTGGGCGTGCAACGGGCACAGCAAGGTGGCCTACTTACTTGGAAATTGTCCTGCCCGCATTTCTACATTCATTAATTCATTCATTCTGCCCTATTTCGAATGCGGCTCAGGTTGTTGTTGTAAGTTTCTCCTTTTTGACGCGGTCAGTGGTATGGTATGAGTTTTAGCTCGACCAAAACTAAAATTAATTACTCTTTGCAGAGCAGCAAAGTAGCAGATGATGTAAAAGGCCCAAATTGCGATACTAATCGCTCGTATAAACAACAAGTGCTAGCGTTTTTGTCATTTCAAAGACAAATTGGTCCAAATGCTTTAGACATAGATAACAAAGTGAAAAGAGATATCGCACTTTATGATACCGGCCAATACCAAATAAGGCTCGCCTAATTTTGTTGTGCGTTTTTAAAATATTTCTATACAAAATATAACTTTAAAATACTAGACACTTACAGTGAGATTTACTAAGATCTAAGATTGTACCCCCCACAGGTCTAAATATTTACACCTGTAGGGGGAACTAAGTTTTAAAACAAATTTTCAAAAACCGAAAATACACAAAGTTATTGATTATTTTGTATTGTTATTGTAAAATACCACTAAAAACTGCTTTTTTTCTCAAAATACACCATATTTTAGGTGAAAATGCTTTAAAACTATTTCTTTTGACAGGTTTCAAAATGGCAAATGGTGAATACGCCAAAAATTTGGCACATAATAGCTTCGTTATTTGTGTTTGAGGTTATAAAGTTGGTGATTCTTTAGACCACCTCAGGAGGCTGGTTTAAATTTATAGTCCCCAGAAAGGTTTGTTTGGTGTGACATTTGGTAATAGGTTCTTTTGTAATTTCCGTAAGTAACTGTTTTTCATTACCCAATAAAACACTTCCTATTTTGTCCAGAAGAAACGCCATAGTTTAAAACCGTTTTCAGCAAAAAAAAATATATTTATGAGGGCACTACGAGGTAAAACAAACATAAGTGAAGGTCACTGATTATGCATTATACCAAACAAAAAACCCAAAACAACTAGATTAATTTATTTACAAACTGAAACTAAAACATTGAGGTTATCTAAAAGGTCAGTCAAAAAAACTTTCCGTACTCAAAGCGCACTCATTTCAAAGCTGTAGCTTTCATCAGTAGAGGTTAGTGCAAGCCTGCAAGGTGCAAGCAGAAGTAAAAGTTCAGAACTCGCTGTTTGTGATCGAACGCAGCGCTAATATTTTTAAACTGACATTTCGACAGTAACAGATATCTAACAAAAAAATTGCATTTAAGTTTTTTAATACATTTCATAAATAAAAACACCTTTTAAATAATTACAAAATTAATCTACTCCTTATTTTATTATTACCAATCTAAATCGTTGTGTGACATCAAGTATTAATTGAAAAAATTAATTAACAAGGGTAAGTTTTAATTAGAGTGACATATAGCCCCATTGTTAATTTATTCTACTTATATTTATTAGTGTTTACTATTTAAACCTCGCGTGGGTTTAAATTTTTTAATTTTCTTTTCTTCTAAATTGAAAATTTCCTTTTAAATCAAATAAAAGATTGTGATAGGATAATTATTCAATAAAAAAATTTATTAAAATTCTTCTTATAAATCAAACTTTGTCCAAATCTTAAGAAGGGTTGGTTTAAAATGCTTAAAACTAAAAATTTCACTTAACTTAAGACCGTTCTAAAATAGACTAAACCTTTTTAGTAAATCCCACTGTTAGGGTTGCACAAATAGAGAATGCTTAATCGTAATCGTATCTCAGTGCGCATGCTCAGAACGGATACGTCGTACAACAGCGACTACGTCTCACCTATCTCTACGACCACCCTTGAAGTATTCGTACGTAGCTAGTTTATTCTAACCATTTTAATTCTGTGCCAATTGCCCTCTCACTTTTTTCGACAAGGAAGGAAGTAGAGGTGAGCGAAATGAAAAACCTAACCAAACAAAAAACGCATTATCACCTACCAGCTGCAGCTTTTGCACAGAAATAAATCTGGTTGGTTGCAAAAAATAACCGAGCGGATTCCGTTAAGCCTCTGTAAGTAACGTATTTCGATTCGGTTAGTTTTGGATACGGGAGAATAATAACCGATTTTGCCTACGGTATCACCAATTTTGATGGTCTGTTACCAATGATTCCGGTATCTTACGATATTTGCATATCTGCGCTTCTTCTCTTATCAGTGATTCCGGCTTAAAGGTATTTCTTATTAGAAAGGAAGAGACGAGATTTTGATTATGATATACGAGTATTTTGTGGTACATTTCGAAAGTTAAATTAAATTACTGTTGCGCTGCACAACCAACGCAAACAAACCGATGATTGATGAAAATTTTCAATTGGGAAATTGTGTCCTTCAGTCGCTATTGTTTTCTCGCGTAAAGAATTACCTAAAATTATAAAATACGATCAGAAATGGGAACCAGTAAAATTATTTTATCCAGCCATCTTATAGTTTTTTAGATATGGGTGTCCACAGTCGTTTTGTCATTATTATTGAGTAAATAAGTGGTACTCATTAATAACGGCCAAACTTCCGTGCCGCGTCGTCATTGAAAATGAGTTGCACTTATCGAGGGAATAATATCCAATGTTAATTACCTTATCGGAAATTTTTAATTTTTTATGCATTACTGCACCAAAAAAATATATTAGTTAATTGGCTTCAAAAATCTTGAAATGTTGCGTGCGAAAGCTACCTTATTTTGGGGTGGAGATAACAGATACACAATGGCATCTGTTCTAGGGCACGAGCGAATCGACCGAGGTACCTATTCCTGAAGTCATAGGAAGTGATCGTTCGCCTGAGAGAAGAAAAGTAATTTCAACCAATAAACGCGCTTAAAAACAGTGACGAGACGATCGAATAATCACCAAACTATTATGGGCACACGCAGAGCTGCCTCGAACAACAATTTTTGAGCGAAGCCGTTCTCTCGACTAGACCCAGTAGTTGGGAGTTTTAGGAAAGCTCGTGTGAAAAACGTCAATCGTATTATTTCAGAGCACGCTATTGGACGAAACCATCACGTGACCGAACTCACTAATGCGCATGCTATGGCAAACTTGACCGTCTTTTAAAGTAGGACTCGCACAGTGGTCGATTTTTGTAAAAACGCGGATATTAAAAAAAAAATCCACATTGCAATTTAATCGTACAAAATATTTAGTTTTAATAAAAAGATAAATTTATTCTTATTTAGCTGATGCATAGGATGATCATGTGAATTTTCGCATTGATCTTAAGACATTTTTAAGAGGTAAAAGATATACAGACCGCTTCAAGCTACTGCGAACATAGGGGGAATCAAGTCCAATTTACTCTCCGTGCCGTACGACCGAGGTGGATTCGAAGCACGCTGCAGTGTTATCTTTTGGAAATTCATTTTGTTTTTATTATTTTGTTTTATTTCTGCCTTGCTCGAGAAACAGATGGGTAAGTTCTTAATTGAAATAATACATTTTTAAAACCAAAAATGGATGTCTACGAAGTTGCCGAAAAAGTGCAGATGGTCAAATGGTCAAATCGTCATAACCCAACACACGTTCGATATTGGTCGAGGGAAAATTTGCATTTGTATTTTGACGTAAGAACACAGTATCCCCAAAAACTAAATGTTTGGGGGGGGGGGTATTGTAGGGGAACACGTAATTGGGCCATTTTTTATTAACAGCAATTGCAATTTGAATGGTCCTAGATAATTGAATCTAATGCAGCAGCACATTATTCCAACTGCTAGGCAGTTGTTAGGTGTAAGATTTGGTGAAACATGGTTTCAAGAAGATGGTTGTTCCGCTCACAATGTTGGCCTTGTTAGGGAATATCTTGATAATGTATTTCCTAATCGGGTTATAAGTACACGGGGAACTATTTTATGGCCAGCTCGATCTCCCGATCTTGCTCCTAATGACTTCTATCTGTTTTTGAAGAAGCTTTTCAAATTATCACCCCTAATATGCTTGGAAACGTTGGAAGGGGTTTTTATAGTAGGTTCGGATATTGTCTAGCCGAGCAAGGAGGACTTTTCGAACATTTGCTTTATTTTTTTTTTGACTGGGAGAATCCTTTTGGTTTTTAGAATGTATTATTTTATTTTGAGAACTTGCTTTTATTTTGTTTCTCCTTATTATTTTCATTGTAACACGTCGTCACTGATAAATCTGAGCAGTTGACAATAAAACGCTCTTATTTATCAGTGACAAAAAATATGAAAATTACGTTATAAAAATTTGCGTATTTATTGACCAAATTCCGGTTTCATTGACTACGCTCCACACAGCACCGTGGTTAGAGGCGTACTAAATACCAAAGGAAAGTTATGCAAGTGGTGATCGCAAGCCTGAGTATTGGTTGCTTCACTGATAGGCGTGCGGTGTCTCTGCATGTACGTACACTGGCAAATTAGACTTCTTCCGCCCTATGTTCGCAGTAGCTTGAAGCGGTCTGTATATTTATTAATTGCTAAATTTGTGATGGTGGTGTGAGCGGGGATCTACGTTGGGATGTCAAATACAGTTTGAATATAGCACTGATGGTCACGTGACTATTTAAAAGTGTCCACTCACGTGATAATTTTGGTTACAGTTACACTTCACAAAATTAAACTAAAAATGTTAGTTTAGAATAATCAAATTTACTTTAAAGTAATTGACACAATATATAAATGTTACAGTATACTAGAATATTTTTATGTATATAGGGTATATTAAAAAGAATGCCAACCGAAACTTTCAAATGAAACACCCAGTATATTATTGCATTATTGCATTCTGTTTTAAAATTCTAAGCATTTTTATATGCCGTACCCTATGTCGATCCTCAACTGTTTTCGAGATATTAACAGTTGAATACTGTCATACTCTGGGTCTTCTATTTGAAATTTGATGTTGAATACTGATACGTAATGTCAATCTCGTAAAAAGCATAGTTTATTCTTTGGCCAACTATTCGCCTAGTGTCTTGAAAACCATATAGCGGCAAATTTGGATATATTTTGAAACTTTTAATTTTTCCATTTATGTCCGCATTTTCCGTAAAATCGACCACCGTGCGTGACTTTTGTGCGATTGATCACTTCTCAGGGTATGATCGTTCTAATACGCCCAGAATAGAGCGCCAGGGTGCCGATTCTTGAATTTCTAAAGAATGATCGCCTGGGTACGTTCACATCCTTCGTTTCGGCCAATAAGAAGGCTCAGAAGCTGCCAAGCTTGTACAGTGCACGCGCAAAGCTAACTCGATCATCGTTTGATCTCCTGCTAAGAGGCAGATGTATGGAAGTGTGGGAAGGTTCTTTCGATACACGGCAATCGGGTGAAGTTCGTCCGTGATCGGATAGGTTTCGGATAACTCATGATAGCTCCAAAGCCTGCTATTGATCGATATCAGGGAGGTGGCCGTTCCCGGACGACATTTCCTACGAAATTCAAGATTCAGCATCCAGTGCGTCTATTCATGAATCGAGAGAAAATTTGCTCCCAGGGAGTCACATTCTCTCGCTACTATGCATCTCATTGGTTCAAATCTTCTATTCTATTGGTCTTGACACTTTAGGCATGTGTTAGGAACAAGATTTTACCTATAAGCCTTAAAAATTCCCAAAAAACAAATATATATGTATTATAATTTTCTGAAATAAACGTAGTCACTTTACCACACAGTATGCGGTAAAGTGTTGTAAAGTGCACTTTACCGCACGCGAGTAGGTAATAGTAGTTAACCTAACAAGCATGTTATGATGGTCTTTAAACGCGAAGATGAAGGTTGAGACACGAGCCGCAGGCCTAATTTATTTGAGCGTGTAATGACCATAACATGCGAGTTAATGCACTATAGGGTCAGTCCATATCAAGTTAACCAGGGTATTTTACCACACCATCTCCGATGTTGATGATTTTTAGTATACATGTTTTTCCTACCAAAAAACTGGAAAATCCAAAATTTCAGACTTTTTTGACCAGTTGTTTATTTTGAATTAATTTTTGAAAATCGAAAAAGTCACTTATTTGTCCTTAATATGTGCGCACAAAATTAGGAATATCCAAAGAACCACTTATAATAGAAAAGTAGGTGAAGGTTCATTTTAAAGCTCTTATAAAGACCTTTCATATGAGAATATTGCATAACATATATTGAAAAAAAAATTAAAAAAAAATTTTTGATTTTTTTTTTGAAAAATTTCAAAAAGTTCATTTTTAATTTTTTTCAAAAAATTATATTATTTTCTTTAAAGTGTTATTAAACTATTCACAAAATTTTGAGATGGACAAATCATGGGTTCAATGTGAAAAAAATTTATTAAAAATGTCAATGTCAGTTAAAGGACAAATTTTTAAAAACCGAAAAGAGGAGTGAGAAAATACTAGTTTTATCATGTTTACCTCAAAGTTGGAGTAGAAAGAAGATTGAAGAAGAATTTGGAGTTTCTCAATATTTGGCCAGAGCTGTAAAACAGTTAGTTAAGGACAATGGGATATTATGTTCTCCTAACCCCAAACCGGGAAAGACCCTTAGTGATAGAGTGGCCCAAATAGTGGTAGATTTTTACCAAAGGGATGACATTAGCAGGACCATGCCAGGTAAAAAAGATTATGTTGTTATCAGAAAATATGGAGCTGAAAAAGAATATGTACAAAAAAAATTAGTCTTAGCTAATTTAAAAGAAATTTATGCATTGTTTAAAACTGAGTACCCCAATGAAAAAATTGGGTTTTCAAAATTTTGTGAACTGCGACCCAAAAACTGTATACTGGCAGGAAAAAGTGGGACTCATACTGTATGTGTATGTACTATACATCAAAATATAAAACTAATGCTCAATTGCTCCAAATTAAATAAGCTATATGAGGAAAATAACAGGCCTCTTGCAATATCTTATCATGATTGCCTTTATAAACTAATGTGTAATTCACCTTCAGTGGACTGTTTTTTAAGCAATAGATGCAAGCAATGTCCTGGAGTAGAACAGTTTAAAAATACGTTAATAGAAAAATTTGAGGAAGAATTAATTGATGAGGTCTCATTTAAAAAGTGGGTCTCAGTAGATAGGTGTACTATGGAAACCGTTGTTAAGAAAAGTGATGATTTTGTCCAGGAATTTACTGATGATCTTGTAAAACTTAAATCACATTCTTTTATTGCAAAAATGCAAAAAGATAGATACAATGAAATAAAAATTAACCTTAAACCTGGAGAGTCTTTGATCACTTGCGACTTTGCGGAAAATTATTCCTTTGTTATGCAAGATGAAGTCCAGTCTTATCATTGGAATAACAGCCAGGCAACCCTCCACCCTTTTGCCATTTATTTTCTAACTGATGGTAAACTGCACAACCTGAATTATGTGTTTATTTCGGAAAGCTTGACACATAATACAATTGCATTTCATTTATTTTTAAAAAAATTAATGCCTGATTTAAAAATCAAAATACCAGGACTTAACAAATTTTTTTATTTTTCGGATGGATGTGCTGCGCAGTACAAAAACAAAAAGAATTTTCTGAATATATGCCTGCATAAAAAAGATTTTGGTGTTGAAGCAGAGTGACATTATTTTGCCACCTCGCATGGCAAAAGTGCCTGCGATGGCTTGGGAGGAACTGTTAAAAGACTTGCTGCCAAAGCCAGTTTGCAGAGGCCCTATGACAATCAAATAATGACACCTCTACAATTGTTTACTTGGTGTGAAGAAAACATATCTGGCATTGATTTTAAATATTGCACAGAAGCAGATTATACAAATCATGAAATAATTTTGAATAAAAGATTTGCGGAAGTCTTAACAATACCGGGGACACAAAAAATTCATGCTGTAATTCCTCTTACAGAAAGCACGTTTTTGGCAAAACAGTTTTCTACATGCTTAGAGGTCGAAACACATAATCTTTTTAAAGGTGGAAGCATTATTTTGCAAAATATCGAGTCAGGGTTTGTCACTGTAGAATATGACAGTGCTTGGTGGCTGGCTTGTGTCTTGGGGAAAAATAATGAGAGCGGAGAACTGAAAGTAAGCTTTCTTCATCCACGAGGACCTGCCTCATCATTTTTTTACCCAACACCTCAAGATATTTTAATTATTAAACCAGAAAGTCTTATAAAAAAAGTTGAACCCAACACTGCTACTGGCAGAACTTACAATATCAGCAAAAAAGAAATGTCAGATTCATCAGAAATTCTTAAAAGAAAGTTAAAAAAATAAATTTAAGGTATATAGTTAGTCTTAGTGTTTTCTGTCTAATTTTTATCAACGAAGTAGAAAAGTTTGTTTATTTCTTTTGCGAGTTTAAAATAAAATAATTTGTAGATAAAGCCTCTGGGTATTTTTTAAAACCTGTATCCATCCAACAAATTTATTTATTTTAATATCCAGTGCACTATTGGTGCTCCTAAAATATGTTTATTTTTTTAAATGCATGATTTTTAATGTACTTAATATTTTTGATATTTTTTTTGACATTAAACCCATCATTTCTCCATCATAAAATTTTGTGGATAATTAAGTAACACTTTGACCAAAATTATATATTTTTTTCAAAAAAATTAAAAATGGCCTTTTTGAATTTTTCAATTTTTTTTTCAATTTTTTTTTTGTTAAAATTATGTTGTGATATTTCATAAAAAAGAGCTTCAAAATGACTTTAAAATGAGCCATTTATTACTTTCCTAGTGTAAGTGGTTCTCGAGATATTGCTAGTTTTGTACATTCTTGTTAAGGTCAAAATGCTGACTTTTTTATTTTGAAAAATTAAAAAAAAAAACTACGAATCAAAAAAATCTAAAAATTTGCATTTTCAACTTTTATGGTAAGAAGAAAATATATACCAAAAATCATCAAAATTGGAATTGGTCGCGTAAAATTTTTGTGATTTTTTGGTTGATTTGATATGGAATGACCCTATAGTTTAACTACGACCAACTCAAAGGTCATTAGAAATATCAGAAATTATTAAAAATATCAAACGCGAAAACTCTTTAAGTCAACAATCGTCATAACCTTGTCACGCCATCTTGTGATTCACGTCTAAGCTTTATTATTATCCTAGGGCCGTAAATGAGCCAATAAAATCGTGTTGAGATGCTCGTAAAATTAGTATAGTAGTCCTGGCCCCAAAAATAAATAAAATCAGAAGTGTTAATTTGAATCTGCGAAGTTTTTTGGAAAACGTACATAATTTGGTTTAAGCATCCTGTTTATCTCGGTTTCCATGTTTCCAGAAAGAAATTATCTTTTGATCAGAGCTTTTGTTTTCGACTGGTCAAGTATTTTTTGATATTTAACCATTTTCCACAAGGGACCACACAAAAAAATATTAAAATTTTAAGCTTTTTAATACAGAAATACAAAGTGATCACTGGAACATGAATGAATCAAAAGTCAAAATCTCCGGGGGTATGCGATGGGGCCTGCACTAGTATTATTCGTCGGTCTTGGGTAACGTATATTACAATCTCGTTTAGTTTTTCCTCGTCACTTAAAACGCTTAGATTTTAAACCTAAAAAGCTTAAAAGTGCGTAGTGACACAAGGGGGAAAACAATATGCTTCTCCGCTAACAGAGATTAGTATAATCTCGGTAAATCTCCTCATAGAGTTTCTAAAGAAGATTAATAGGAGTGAAGGAGGAGGTACTTACATACAATATGTCAGGGAGTATATACACAAGACACAGAGTTTAAGTTAAACAGCTTTCCAGGTCCCTGGGAGAACGGCTAAACATCGAAAGTTACAAGAAGGTGCGGTAGGAAGACCCTTAAAACCAGTAAAATAATGTAAATAATACACGGACTGTAAAAACTTTGCACACGCTAATAAGTATGAGTTCCATATAGCTCTAAATATTAGAGAGCGAAAGGGACGGAGACATCTGTGGTGTAGCCCCCTCGCGGAGACATATTAAATTAATGAGAAAGCGAAGCGCGGTTGGGGCTGGATACTTGAACTGTGGCCGTGCGTTTAAGGTAGGTGCATTGGCTGCCGAGTATTTGAACTCTTTTCTGGCTTAAAAAATTAGGCCCAATATACCAAACATCATTTAGTCTACGTGTGATCAGTAATTACCGTGTAACGCCACTAAATTCGCCAACAAACCGAATACCGGAATAGTACTGTGAAAAATTTTGAAACTATGCATTTCTCCAAGGCTTTTACAAAAAGAACACTTAGGTTTTTTTGTCACCATAGTGGGAAAACATAAAAATGAATAATGAAAATGAAAGGAAATTGATGGTAATTATCAATTTTTTTAGATTGGGTTAGTTATACATCAGGCGCGGATCTATGTGGGGGGGAAGAAGAGGAAAGCCCCCACCCCCCAGAATCCCAAAACATGTATCCACCACTATTTATACTTTAATACCTCCAATAAGCGCGAAAAAAACTTCGACATTGATGTTTCCTCCCAAATAGAATTCCTAGATCCGCCCCTGTCTAAATTGCACTTAGTTTGAAACCCTCCAGAAAAATGTTAGCACCAAAGCTTTTTTCCTACAAAAGAAATAAAAATGAAATCTTGAAAAAGCCTTAAAATATTTTTTTTTTAATATTTGAAAATGAAAAACCGTACAAAATTTTCAGTCAAGTCTGATGCTTAGTTTTCTCTGGGCACTCTGGCACAAATTTAACAAATAGGTATTATGGAAAAAGGCGTTGGCATCTGTTGTTTTTTTTTAGTATCTGAGGTGAAACGGCCTTAAAGGGGCAATTTAATTTGCCTACTTGATACACTCCATTCCAAATTGCTGTGGACCAGTTTTTTGACACTGACAGTGACAGTTCCATTTAGCTCTCTCTTCTTTAATTTTCAGCCACTATATTGAAATTGGTCCGGAGAATTTGGAATGAGGTGTATGCCATGTTTTTCTAAGTTCACAGATTGTCAGAGAAGAAATGTCAGGATTATGTCATTTGGAACTTTTTAAATAATGGAAAAAAGTCAGTGTCACTTTTTTAGTCTTCATTTTTTGACAAAACGGCTACAAAGCGATTTAATAAAAAATCAAATATGTCAAGAATGACGTGTGCATGTGGTACAGATAGATATAATTATCTTCATGGCTCATTTACGGTCCTAGGATAATAATAAAGCTTAGACGTAAACCACAAGATGGCGTGACGAGCGATGAAACTTTATTTTATAAGAGCACTAACTGACGCAAAAATGTGAAATATTTTTCTATATTTTTAGGACAATAAATATTTATTAAACGTAAATAAATCCAATATAATTTAACCAAAAATAAGTGCCGTAAAGTTGACATACTACGCATTTTTAAGAAAAAAAACCTTGAATTTAAAAAGCTATATGAAAATTAACTTAGCAACCTTATTTGTTTTGACGTTTTAGATAGAACATCATTGAAACTTCAGGTTGTAAAGGTTGTTGACTTAAGGCTATAGTTTCTCCCCAGATTTTAGTTAAAAAAAAGTTCAACTCTCAACGCCTTCTTCTTTCATTTTTTAATCTTTTGCCAAGGTGCACAGGGAAAACTTAACATCAGAATTAGCTGGGATGATCATTTTTAAATGCTTAACAAAAATATCTGAAGGATTTTTCAAAATTTCTTAATTATTTTTTCTTCAAAATAAAAGCTCTGGTGCTGTCAATGTCATCTATCTCAAAAGCCTCAAAATAATTGTGGTTTAGAACAAACCCGATTAAAAAAAAAAAATAGAGAAATTCTCACCAATTTCCTCTGGATTACATTTTTCCTTTTTATATTTCCTTGCTTTAGCGAAAATAAAAACTAAGTTTCCTTTTTTCTAAAAGCCTGTGCACTCCGGAAAAGAAAACCGATCAATCAATCACACTTAATTGAATTCGGGAGACACACGCAGTGCAAGTGTTGGCCGATAGATCGCAGAATTTATACGATTCCATGGTAACTGCATGTGTTTTGTCAACAAACTTTAAATCGGGCCGCAGTGGGAGAGAAGAGTATTTTTACGTTTTCTGAGAGAAAACCATTCGAGGTTATCTTTCAAAAATGTGTTTTCAAAAACATTGTTCTAAAACAAATATGAAACCACTCCGCGTGTGTGGTCGTCCACCGAAAAAGGCTTAGCGCTGCGCGGGCATTACCCCGAGTCTATCAAAGAACCAAGGGAACTTTACTGACTATGAATTCGCATAGAAACATTCGGCGCCCATAATTTTTAAATCTGCATTACATTATACACCTAGTTACTTTATTACGAAGTTTGGTAACGTTTTTTTAGCTGGTAATTCTGCAATAAAGTGTTTTCTTTTATTTTAGTATTTTATTTGGTTTTTTAGCGGCGCAGAACGCGAAAAGTCAAAATAAGTAATCTAACCCTAAATTTTTGACCCAGTGCTAAAAAATTTCTGGTGTCCCACTGTAAAATTTTGCAAAAAAATCAGGTCGACATATTTAAATTGATTTCCCATACAGTGGTGCTGAAAACAATTCCCCAGATTGTAACTACGACCTTAAGAGTGTTCGCGTTTGATATTTTTAATAATTTCTGATATTTATGATGACTGAATAGTACACTAACTCACATGTCATGGTCATTACACGCTCAGATAAATTAAGACACTCGCCTACGGCTCGCGTCTCGAACTTCATATTCGCGTTTAATGACCATCATAACATGCTTGTTATGTAAACTACTATTACAAATATCGTAAGCTTTGGAGTTGACAAACAATAATATAATACTTCACCTACTTAATTTAAAACTTTCAAATCAGTTACATCAACCGAAAAGAATCTAAAAAAAGGAAAAGATCAAAAGATCTTGGGAGGAAAGAACGAAATTTCAAAATTGGACGAGTGTCCCACAAGGAACACACAAAAGTCCAAAGCAAAAAGGGAAACAATTAAATGATGTTTCGCCCGGAGTGACTAGCGTGGGCTCGTCAGTGGATTCACTAGTCACCCTCAATCCAGACATCATTTAACACCATCGCACACTCTGACTTCCAACTCTGAAAGTGGCCTGATACGGGTTCGTACTGGCGTGTTAATCTTTCCAATAGGAATATGCTCCTAAGATAATTAAAACAAGAAGTTAAAACTTCCAAATCAGTTACATCAACCGAAAAGAATCTAAAAAAAGGAAAAGATCAAAAGATCTTGGGAGGAAAGAACGAAATTTCAAAATTGGACTGAGCTTTGGACTTTTGTGTGTTCCTTGTGGGACACTCGTCCCCGTATCAGGCGACTTATAATAAGTACCATGCGGAACGATGCCTATTTGTGAGTGTTTCAGAGTTGGAAGTCAGAGTGTGCGATGATGTTAAATGATGTCTGGATTGAGGGTGACTAGTGAATCCACTGACGAGCCCACGCTAGTCACCCCGGGCGAAACATCGTTTAATTGTTTCCCTTTTCGCTTTGGACTTTTGTGTGTTCCTTGTGGGACACTCGTCCAATTTTGAAATTTCGTTCTTTCCTCCCAAGATCTTTTGATCTTTTCCTTACTTCACCTACTTGTTGGGTTTTTCTACCACGCTGCAAAGCTGATACTCCATGTCTCGAAAATCCACCCCATTTATTTTACGCTATTGAGCTCATCGAGTTGTTTAATCTGCCGAATTTCATTATAGCAGTACAACAAATGTATTATACGCGTCTTAAACGTGTCAATATTTGCTTTGAAATAATTATTTCGCATTGTGTATTTAATAATTCGTATAAATACTTATTGATCAGTGGTTTTAATTATTTAAGAAGAACTTAAAATTAAAAGAGTACCAGATATGGGCCACAAAGCAAAAAAGTGAGTAGGTACACACGTTGAATAACATGGTTCAAAGGCGATTCAAGATTACTCTATAATATCATTCATCGGGATTCAACTGCATGAAAACAAGTACGTATCGAACTGAACTGATCACACCAGAAATATAAGCTCTTAGCACTTCCAATATTAATTACTTTAAAAAGTAGGTAGTACATTTCTTTTGATCATACCCGGACCCATTCTTTAACTTATTTGCTAAAAAAAATTAAAACTGGTAAAAACTAACCTCAAACTGTCGCAGGGGAATTTCAAAAGTTTAAAAAGTTTTTAAAACGCATTGAATTCGCATTATGAAAAGAGAATGCCCTGAGAAATCCATAAACATTATGTATGTTTATACAATAAATACTTAGTTTGTCTGACTCAAAAATTTATTGGAAAACTTATAAAAAAATTTGATAGCCTATAAAACTTTATCGGTCGGGTTTCCTAAAAGGGTTTAGTCTATTTTAGAACGGTCCTAAGTTTAAGTGAAATTTTTGGTTTTAAGCATTTTAAACCAACCCTCCTTGAGTTTTAAACATATTTTGATTTATAAGAAGAATTTGGATAAATTTGTTTATTGAATAATCATCTTAACACAACCTTTTGTTAGATTTAAGAATAAAGTTTCAATTTAGAAGAAAAGAAAATGAAAACACTATGTAGAACAAATTAAAATTGGGGTTACATGTCACTCTAATTAAAATTTACCCTTGTTAATTAATTTTTCCAATTAATACTTGATGACACACAACGAGTTAGACGGACAATAATAAAATAAGGAGTAAATTAATTTTGTATTTATTTCAAAGATGTTTTTATTTATGAAATGTATTAAAAAACTTAAGGCAAGTTTTGTTTACATTTCTGTCACTGTCTAAAGGTCAGTTTAAAAATATTAGCTGCGTTCAAATCACAAACAGCGAGTTCGGATTTCTTACCTCTGCTTGTACCTTGGCTTGCTATGATGAAAGCTACAGCTTTGAAATGAGTGGGCTTTGAGTAACGAAAGTTTTCTTGACTGAGCTTTTAGATAACCTTGTTTGGTACATTTTTCGTGCATAATCAGTGACCATAAATATATTTTTTGTACTGAAAAGTAGTTTAAAATATGGTGTATTTCTGAACAAAATTGGAGGTGTTTTATTGGTTAATAAACAACTAGGGATGTTAAATAAGATAACTCAATCCTTGTAAAAGCGCTTACTTAGGGAAATTATGAACAAACTTATTACCAATTGCCATAAAACAATCCTTTCTGGGGGCTATATATAAATTTAAACCAACCCCCCAGAGGTGGTCTAAAAAATCACCAACTTTATAACCTCAAACACAGATAATGAAGCTATTATGTGCCAAATTTTGGTGTATTCCCCATTTGCCATTTTGAAGCCTGTAGAAAAAAATTAGTTTTAGGGCATTTTCTTCTAAAATATGATATATTTTAAGAGAAAAAGCAGTTTTTCAGTGGTTTTTGCAATACCAATACAAAATAATGAATAACTTTGTGATTTTTCTGTTTGGGTAAGTATTTTTTGAAAATTGGTTTTAAAATTTAGTACCCCCCACAGCTGTAAATATTGAAGGCTGTGGGGGTTACTATTTTAGAACTTAGTAAATCTCACTGCAATACTCTTGATGTTCATAAAATGTAATAGGAATTATACTTATAAAAACCTATAAAATATTTTAGAAAATAAGGGTTTAATCATAGAAACCTATGAAGTTTGATTAGTTCTATTAATTATAAATACTTCTAGAAAACAGTGCTTTTACAAACCTATAAAATATTTGAAATTAAAACGTTTTTACTTAAAAAATCTTACACATATTTATAAGTCTGTCTGATTTTAGAATGAAGTAGAAACAGGTATGTGAAACCATAATTGTTAGAATAAACTACTCCTTCTGCATGAAATCTTACTAAAATCGAAGACATCACTGATACTACAGACTTTAATAAATCCAAAATTGTTCCTTACAAAAGATTACTAACCTTATAAAAATAGTGTGTTTTTCACGATATTTAATAGGATTTATTGGCAGGGAGACTTTAGTATTTGTTTAAGTTTCGCTGAAGTTTTTTAAATGTTTATACCAGATGCCTATCAGCTTAAATATGGGCCTTACCCAGGACATCAATAAATAGCAAAATCTATAATCTAGCCAGCCATGGACATATCAAAACAAAAGACATTGGTTTAGCTCCTGCCTTTTGCAGAAGCGCGAAAATTTATCGATCCGAGGTTTTCGGCCGGCTTCGCGGCCACGTCATACGTCTTCAATCGAGGCGACGTCATTTTTGCTGTTTAACTGTTTTGATTCCGAGTTTTCATTTGTTCCGCGCGTTTTTTTTTCTGTTAAAAATTAGGAAAACGTAAGTTAAAAGATCCCGCTAAGTAAAAAAGACATGCTGGATTTATGGAGAATATCAGACAACGAAAGAGGAGAGATAACATCTGAGGTATCGAGTAGAGGAAGTCCAGAGGGTAGTAGCTCTTTTTGTTTTGGAAATCTGCAGTTAAACATCAACGAGATTATGTTTCCACCTCAGTGAGACACATTTATTTTTTTAGAAAAAAATACAAAAATCCAGGATTTTTGAGAAAAGTAAACAAATAAATGACAAATGCAGAATTCTTTCTGTCAAAC
The DNA here is from genome assembly GCA_963921995.1 of Oxystoma pomonae. Lineage (NCBI taxonomy): Eukaryota > Metazoa > Arthropoda > Insecta > Coleoptera > Brentidae > Oxystoma > Oxystoma pomonae. Next base: position 91,022,291 of record OY998169.1, read on the forward strand.
AAAAATGATCGGCTGCTTTTATGACTTCGGGTCTTGGTCGATCACGCTGGCGCTGGTGCAGAATACCGTTACTAAGACAAACGAGATGACAGAGAGAGAAAGGGAGATAAATAAGGAACAAAGTAGAGCAACACAAGCCAGTTAACTCATTTTCGTTTTAGTATTCTTTGGCCTATGATCGGTGGCATAAACTGACAGAAAATCCATGTTTTGCTTGTCAGTTTGGTTATAAAAATGGCAACCACAATTGGCTAAAGGGCACTGAGGCGGTAGGAGTTAACTGGCTTTTTAGTTGAAAACTGTGTTAAGTGGGGGGACATCTTGCTTACAACTTCGTGCATGCAAAAAGCGTTCGAAAGGCGTATATTTAAGCTAATAAATATATGTTTTATACCGATCCTAAAATCAGTTTTACAGCGAATAAACCGGTTTGAAATAAAATCGATTTTAATGCTAAAACCCGTTTTAATTTATTTAATTCTGGGATTTTATTAGAAAAATAAATGGACCTTCATTTAAAGTAATTTATTTCAATGAAATATCAATAAGGCAGGCGTACACTAATTTAAGTTTCGGAAACTTTAATTCATTATTTCCGAATTCGTTTAGTAGAACTTTTCAAGTAAACAACGTAAAAGTGGGAAAACGCCGGAGTCGTTTAAAACGTCAAAACATTTATTTAAGCGATTTATTTTTGATTAAGAAAATGTTAAACTACTTGGAATCGGTAATAAATAAGTTTTATGCAAATATGTCGATATTTTCGATAAAATTTCTTTTAAAAGCAATGAACACTGCACGACGGTGCCGATTCTATCGACCCCAGGACGTGTATTCTTGAACAGGAAGAGAATGATTACATGGGACGAAATATTCTTGAGCGATGATCCGATCTTACGGATCTCATGAAAATCATAAGCCGAATTTACAAAAACCGAGCCAGAAAATAAAAAAATCCGAAGCAAAATATGAACGAAAGTAAAACACCCAGAAAATCATGGATACAAATGTAATTTTATATAATTTTAATTTACTCGATCCTTAAAATACACCAATATAATTTAACGGATTATTATTCTTCCAAACCTTAAAATATCAGAATTACAAAAGTATCGAAAATAATTTTCTACAAACGACAAACATCCGAACCACAAATTGATAGAAAATAATATGCCGGATCCATAAATGAGCAGAACCACAATCCATCCGAATCGCTATTGGGCATGCGTGTAGAGCGCCCTAGACCCTGGATTGCGACGTTGACAAGTTTCTTTATTTGGAAGATGACACGGTTATTTTTTTTAACAAACGATTTTATTTAACACAGTTTTTGGCTGTCTAACTGTCTATCAAATCTTGAGATTCATTTTGCTTGCAACCCCCGAGTAAACCGAAACTGATGTCCCTTTGCATACTTCTGCAGAATACAATGACTGCACTTTTTATATAAATAAAAATATATCAATGAGCTTCAGGCTACTGCGAACATAGGGGGAATCAATTCCAATTTACTCTCCGTGCCGTACGACCGAGGTGGGGTGAAAGCACGCAGTGTTATCTTTTTGAAATTTATTTTGTTTTTATTATTTTGGTTTATTTCTGCCTTGCTCGAGAAACAGATTGGTAAGTTCTTAAGTAAAATAATACATTTTTAAAATTAAAAATGGCTGTCTACGAAGTTGCCGAAAAAGTGCAGATGGTCAAATGGTACTACCAAGGCAGACCATTGAGACTTATTCAAGAACTTTTTTTGGAGAATTTTGTAAATCGTTTGTTTGTGCAGAATTTTTAAAAGTTTGGTTGTTTAGCGCCACGAAACCATAAATAACCCACTGTTTTGAATGACGAGCAGGAAGTACGAGATGTGATGATTTGCGCTGCAGTGGAGGTAAATCAAAAGTTAACTAGCGACCAAATTGCCGAAGCAATTGATACGTCTTCAGCCACTGTCTTATGTGTTATCAAAAAGAATGGTTATCATTCTTACAAAGCTTCAAAAACGCATCAAATTTTTCCAGAGAAGAAGAAAGAAAGAAGAAACAATGATGGAAAGGGCTAATCGTGATGAAAACTGTCTGAGATCTATTATTTTCACAGATGAAAGTACTTTTCCATTATTGAATCGTCATAACCCAACACACGTTCGATATTGGTCGAGGGAAAATTTGCATTTGTATTTTGACGTAAGAACACAGTATCCTCAAAAACTAAATGTTTGGGGGGGTATTGTTTTTGAATGGTCCTATATTCTTGTATCTAATGCAGCAGCATATTATTCCAACTGCTAGGCAGATGTTAGGTGTGAGATTTTGGAAAACATGATTTCAACAAGATGGTTGTTAGAGAATATCTTGATAATGTATTTCCTAATCGGGTTATAAGTACAAGGGGAACTATTTTATGGCCATCTCGATCACCCGATCTTGCTCCTAATGACTTCTATCTGTGGAGTTATTTATATATTTTTGTATTACTTGCAGGCCACTTAATATGCTCTAAAAGTTTTTGATGTAAGTTGTGAAACACCATGTATATTAATTATTGTTTTTAATATTTGTCTTTTATTAAAAACTCATTTTTTTTTGATACAAGAGCAATATAGGCGGATTTAAAAGCATAGGAAATATCATTTAGTCAAAATCCATCGGGAAATGTTCGCAGGAGTTACGCTACGCGAGAGGCATTACCGCATTGCGCCACAAAAGTAAACGTTCTATAGCTGTAGCTGAGCGGGCTGCTAGCTTTCATATTAGCTAAAATAAGATTCGCAAACGAAACGTCTTTAAAATTGCAGCATACACCTCACGTTTCAGAAGCGACAGAACGTAAGTGTTGATTTAAAAATTAAATTATTAAAAATGTACTTTTTAGCCCATTCCGGAGGTTTCATTGACAGCTTGAGTCTTCTTTTAACCTCTCGGTATTTTTTTAAACTGATTTGGACATTTTTGGATCATAATAGATTTTTACAATATTTTTCCCCAGTCTTTCATCTTTGAAAAGCATAAGTAAGAAACTTTTTTTAATTTCTATTACCGATTAAAATATTTTGCACTCATACTGTTTAGACTATGTAGGAATAATTTATTTCTATAAAATATGTTTAAAGAGTTCTAAAAAATAAAAAAGATTGTAAAACTATTGAAAATACCCTCACTGTCTAAATTAACTCTCTAAAGGTGCAGTTAGACTGTGGTAGTGTAGTCGTCGTTGAATTGCAGCTGTAGCGAATTTTTTTCCATAGATAATGCAGAACAAGATAAATAGTTAAAAATATTTTTTGTTACACGCTTTTGAATATAATTTATCTTTTTTACTCTTGCAAAATTTTTGAACATGTTAAAAGATCCACCTTACAAAGTTCCGTTTTTCTTAATATAAGTTAGTCATTCTGGTTTATTACGAGGTTTATTATAATTGCGAAGAAATTAGAGCCTTTTTTCTAAGTGACTTTTAGCATTACTTCGCTTGCATGGACAAATTATATCAAATAATTTTCCTTTTTAATCTTATATATTGCTTTAGTAATAACCTTTAGAAAAGTTATAGTACCGTATTATCAGGGGTGCACGTTAATTGTAGTGAAAAAACTTACACAGAGTTAGGTAGATATTGTCGGGCGCGTATGAAAGAGAAGGCATGAATACACCAACCAAAGACAGTCGATATTTTCAATAAATTAACAAAGTATTATATTTACTTATTTCCCTATCCCCTGACCAGTCGAAGTTAATAATTAATAATGGTATCTACCTACAATAAACAGCGGCGCTATATTACACCTCTCCCCTTTTCTACGTCAAACTAGTAATTTTATAAAATTGTTTATAAAACTGTTTAAATGTAACTTTTTTAAAGAACATTTTCCCTCAAATATTACTTATATTACCCACAAGACATATTACTTTTATTACACTGCCGCGCCGCTTTGCCTGCGGTTTTGCCCATTTTTCCCGCTTTTATTCCTTTAAATGCCATAACTTTTGTTTCCGTAAACCGATTTTGACTAAATAAATGCCTATGTGTTGCCTAGGAATACAAGGAATGCAATAGTGAAAGTCCCATTAAAATCGGCTGGGCCGTCTATGCGTGATGCTGGAACAAACAGACATACATACAGACAAAAATTTTAAAAATTTCATTTTTGGTATCTCGTTTGGCAAAACAATAGAATATAAAAAAAATAGTCAATGTACAATTCAATGTACAGAAATGGTCCTTTTAGAGATTTATTACATGTATAGATAAACAACTAATTATAGTCAGGAGGATAAGTGGCGATTTTTCCAAATTTCATAAAATTTCGGTTAAGTGGATTTTGCCTAATTGTCTCCGAAACAGACAGACCGACACCATCAAAAAATTTTATATTTAGGTCTTTCTTCTTGCCGATCCCATTAGCCTATAGTATACTTAGTTTTTGTTTATGGGTAATAAAAATAACACGACCGCCTTATTTATAATTTACCACCTTATTTATAATTTAGATATAAAAAGCTTTGTCACCTCTATTTATTGACTATATAAGGCTATAAGTATTTATATTCTTTGGTTTAAAAAATATTCAATGTACAGAAATTACACATTTACCAATAAATGTACCAATAAATTTTGGAAAATTAATAGTTTAACGTAAAAAGATGGGGAGGGGGGTTTACTGTATCGCCACTGCGTATTGTAGGTAGGTAACATTAATATTATTAAACATCTGTTGGTCAGGGGATGGGGACATAGGTAAATATAGGGTGGACCACAAAATTCCGCACTTTTCGGATTGGCTATAACTTTTGACTTGATTACTCGATTTTAAAATATACTGACTTTTTAAAAAGATAAAACGTTAGAGTTTGTCAATTCAGTTAAAAATTTACAACTTTCAAAAAATTCAAGATGGCGGACAGTTTTAGAAAAATGTGTAATTTTCACCTCCCCTGAAAAAAATTTATGTGCGATACTGAACAAACTCTAAAGGTTTCACTACAAACGCTCATTTGTTTCTGTGTATATTGAAGTATCATTTAATTAAATCAGTTAGGAAATAAAAAAGTTATAAGTTTTTTGACTACGAGTGTTTTGGCTTTGCATTGAAAAAAATCACAAAATTACATACATTTTCCATTTGCTATATCTTTTGACCTAATTATTTAATTAAGAAAAATACTAAGAATCTAAATATCCATTACTTTTTTATTTCTTATCCCATTTAATTAGGCGATACCTCGATATACGAACAAAAAAGGAAGATAAAAGTATAGTATAAAAGCTAACCCTTTTTACAACTATCCGCCATCCTGATTTTTTTTTAATTCCATATTTTAAACAAACAGACGCAACTCTCATCTTTTGTCTCCTTAACCAATATTTTTTTTTTAATTAACTTATCAGGTCAAAAGTTACAGCAAACTAAAAAAATATGTAATTTTGTGATTTTTTCCAATCTTAAGCCCAAATACTCATAACCTAGAAGCTTATAACTTTTTCATTTCTTAACCGATTTAAGTAAGTGATACGTCAATATACACATAAACAACGAGCATTTGTAGTGAAAGCTTTAAAGTTTGTTCATTGTCGCACATAAATTTTTTTCAGGAGGGGTGAAAATTACACATTTTTTGAAACTGTCCGCCATCTTGGATTTTTGAGAAATTTTAAATTTTCAACTGAATCGAAAAAGTATCACGTTTCATCTATCTAAAAAACTAATACCTTTAAAAATCGAGCACTTATGTCAAAAGAAATAGCCAATACCAAAAAGTGCGGAATTTTGTGGCCCAGCCTATATAATACCTTCCTCATTTTATTTTATTGCAAAGATCGACTGTATGCTTTTCCACGAAATCACTCCCATGCTTAACGTTGGTGTACGCGCCCGAAAATATCTACCTATCTCTGTGTGAGTTTTTTTACTACAACCAAAGTGCACGGCTGATAATACGGTACTATAACTTTTCTAAAGGTTATTACTAAAGCAATATACAGGGTTCCTAAGTAAATCCTTAGGGGGCCAAGCAGCCGTGCATAAGACGCAGACAAACGGAAAAGCACATTAGGCAGAAAAGGATGGGGCGATGTTGTCACTACATCTTACACGTAGTAAATCCATTCCAGGTTGTTGTTTTCTAATGTTTTCCATTTTCATACCTTTAGGACTGGAATAAAAATTGTTTTTGCCCGACTTTAATACCAAACTGATGAAAGTTATCGTGAAAAAAAATATTTTTCGGCTTTTCATTTTGTAACCATTGTCCTTACGCACTGTTTACAGGCTGGGGACTGAGATATATGCAAATGCCTAACCTAAAGCGTTCATACACGGCCGGAGAAATCGACTGAGATATTTCCGTAGAAACTTTATCAAGCAAATAGGACGGGTTGACGCCTTCGAACGTCCAACCCGGGTTTTGCACTTTGATTCGAAATCAAAAAGGAGGAACAGTCAGATGTGGGGCCGTGCACAAATTACGTAACGGTGATTTTACCAATTTCTGACCCCCCCCCCCCCCTATGTAATGTTTTGTAACGGTTTGTTATGCCACTCCCCTAATATTACGTAACGATTTCAAGACCACTACCCCCCCCCCAAAAAAAAAAACTTTTCACTTATTTTCATTCCAAATTTTCTTAGTTTCACACAAATGCAAACGCTGTCGAAAACCCCCCTCTCCCCTACGTAACGTTTTGTAACCCCCCTCCTCCTTACGACCATTACGTAATTTGTGCACGGCCCCTGTAGTCCCAGTGGAGGAGGGCGAGAAAATTGATATTTTTTCTTAAAAATTATACTCTTTAGACCTATTTCTTTGCGTTCCCGAAATTACGTAATTTTTGAAAAAAAATTGTAAGCGGCGCCATTTTTATTTCGTGCTTTGATTTTCTAACATTTTTGCGTTCGGCTAATTTAATTGAAAAATTTTTGCCTGCAGCGCCCTTTATCTTCTCACTCGAAACCAAGATCCCACGTTATAGGAAAACTGATCCCGTCTCTGTTTCTAAATTTTTTCGAATAAAAGTAGAGTATGACCATGGGGAAAATAATTTCTTTCTACGGTATGACGAAAATTTCGAGAAAGTTGAAGAAAAAAATAAAAAAAGTGGCAGAGCTCAAGTTTTTCGTAAAAAAAACGTTTTTTGTAAAGAAACAGAGCAAAATAAATCTTTTCACCCCTTTTTGGGTGTTACAAATATTGGCAGCCCCTTATTTTTCGCTTTTACCCTCCCGCTAGTTTTGAAGAATTGGTTCGCTACATGTTTCGAGATCATGTCATAAAACAGCTCCAAAATATCAAATGTAGTGTAGGGCCAGCTTTATTTAAAATCAATAATATCGCAAGCAAAAAGCTCTGCAGGAAAAACAGCGCCGTTTATTGATTTCTTTGGCTGCTAGTGCTAGCTGCATGGTTTGGCCGTTTCCGGATAGATGTCACTAGTAACACAGAATGGGAAGAAATTTAATTAAAAGCGAAGATATTTCTTTCTAATGTTAACAACCTCACGAGTTTATCGCTCAGTATCGTAAATAATGGACCCTGCCGCCTCCTTTAAGCAAGAAAAAGCTGTGTTTTGAACCTGAAAACATCTAATTTTTAATTTCATCTCATGGTGTGGCCGCCATCTAGCGGAATTTGCAGACATCTTGTCAACGGTTATTATTGCAACTATGATTTATGCTCACAATGAAAGAGTGGCGATAATTTTTTCTCATGAAAGCAGTCCGGAGATAATAACAAACTGGCACCATTGCTCAATATACCTGTTCCTTTGTGCGCGCACAACTTTCTATGCCATTTCTGTTTGATTTATTGAAATCCTATCCCTAAGGAAAATCTTAGAAACCCTGTATAAGATTAAGAAGGTAAATTATTTGATATAATTTGTCCATGCAAGCGAAGTAATGCTAAAAGTAAGCGCTTTTTGTCACTTAGAAAAAAGGCTCTAATTTCTTCGCAATTATAATAAACCAGAATGATATAGCTAGTATAGTACCTTGTTAATTTATCGCTAATACCACTGAACACACTATTGACTGTATGTATGTATGCAAATGCAAAATTACCACATTTTTTTCTTCCCCAAGTTTTATTTTGTCCATCTTTGGTACCCAATCAACCCTAATTTTAAAACTAAAGCATTTTTGAACTTATATTAAGAAAAAACAGAATTTTCTCGTTTAATACAAAAGAAATATGTAAGTTGTTCAAAAATTTTGTAAGAGCGTCATTATCACCAATATTTGTTTAAAACATTAAACAAGGTAAATTATATTAAAAAGTGTGTACCAAAAAATATTGTTAACTATTTATCTGTAGAATATCCTGTTCTGCATTATCTATAGAAAAAAATTCATTACAGCTGCCATGCAACGACGACTACACTACCACAGTCTAACTGCACCTTAACAAATGGGCGTTTCTAGTGCCATATTTTGACCAAAAATGTTAAGAGGTAAACAGAATATGCATAAACCATGCGTTCAGTAAAACATTCTGTTCTATCAATTTATTTTGACAATTCTCTGTCGATTTATCGATCCTTTATGAGATATTAAATTTCCTGTTATATGCTCTGGGCAAATGTATAAATCTATCTTAAACCCAAACCCATTTAAAATTAAAATAAAACTTCTAGTTAATAATTATGATTTAAATGTTTATAACTCTTTTTCCTGTAAACCGATTGTGATTATATAAATCCTATGGCTTGCACAAGGATCTAAGGGATGCAGTAGTAAAAGTCCCCTCGAAATCGGTCCAGTAGTTTTTGCGTGATACTGGAACACATAGAGAAACAGACAGTACTTTATTATAAAAGACATTTTTTAATACAAAAGTACAAACTTTGTTTTCGTTTTATGTTTTAATTTTAAATAGTTGTTGTTGTTGGTCCTCTTTGTTTACCGTCACTTTTTTGACCATTGGCGTAGTTGTTTTGCCAACATTTAAATTTAAAAAAAATAGAAAAAAGACAGCAGTTAAAAATATGTGTTAAGTTTAAGTAATAATATAATTTTATGATTTTAAGAATTTTAGATTATTAGCATATACGCCTTACCATTATGAACTTAATCCAATAGAATTAATATGGGCTCAAATGAAAGAGTATGTAGCAAGGAATAATACTACCTATAAATAAAGGATGTGGAGGTGCTCTTTCAAGAATCAGTTAAAAAAATAACTCCAGATAATTTACATAAATGTGTACAACATGTTTTAAAAGTAGAAAAATGTGGAAACTTGATGGTTTAATCGAAGAAACTGTGGAACCGTTAATTATTTCTTAATTATAATTAATTAATAAATGTGAGTGATGATGAGAGCATTTTTTGTTCTTCTGAATCTGAGTAATTTATTCCTATTTTATTTTTGACTGGTTTTCAAGAAACGTATCTACCTCCATTTCATTCATTTATTTTTTTAGTTATAATAATTGACAACCGTAACATTTTTTTTATGTACCAACCATTTTTTTAGCCTTAATTTAATTTTTAGGTGTGCTTATTAATTATAGTTAAAACGCCAATCCGTTTTTGTATATATATAATATAATATATATACAAAATAATATATATACACAATATATATAATATAAATATTATTTTTATTCCTAAAACGTATTTTTATTATTTAATTTATAACTTTTTTCTAATAAAGTAATTTGTTTTATTTATTATGTTATTGTTCTCGGTTCTATTGTATTCTCCGGTCGAACAGGATGAGGTATATAAAAATGAGGTGCATTAGAAAATTTTCAAAATGTGCATTCTTATTTCTCTCTCTTATTTATGAAGAGACTTTAGGGCTGCCTCCACGAGATACCGGCCTGTTTACCGGCGAGAATGGAGGGGTAGGATCAAGTTACCTTTTACTTTCTTCCTTGATTTTTTAGCCCGTTAAGTTTTAACCAAGGCCACTTTTTAGAAAAAGTATTTTCGGTCCAGCTTATTACATTTTCAAGTTGGGTTTAGATGCGTTTGTAAACACAGTGAACCGTTGAAACATATTCCGAAAAAAAAGCCGTACGTAATTTCTTTGTTTTTAACCGCCACTTGCAGCGACTTTTTCTTAATGGAGCCTTAAGCTAATGGTCCTTTAAAGTACCGTTAGTGACTTATGTATCTTGCGCCGGTTTTAATGGACAGTTAAGCATGCGTTAAAGCATATTTAGCTAACTGGTCAAAATCGGCCAATTAAAACAACTTTGAACCGACTTTAGTCAATTCCTAACCCCAATATTTCATGTTTTTATTTTGTATTTGTTTAATTTTGTGAAAAATGGAATACCTCGACATGCTTAATGAAGTTCTTGTGAAGGATATTCTAGATTACGAATTAAAATTGCTGGACTTCGTAGATATGGGTTTTCCCCGTAGGCTCTTTCATAGGCCAAACCGTTACGAAGAACTATCAGAGTTAGCGGATGATACCTTACGGAAATCTGCCTTAAAATTAAAAATAAACAAAAAATAAATTAAATTTTAAAGGTTATGGCGATAATAACAGTGATGCCACCCGACAGCCAAAAAAATCCCTAGGTTAATGCGCTGTTGCCATATCGTCAGGTAGCTAAAAATCATTTTAGCAAAACTTCCGCGAAAATTAGTCCGCGCAAGTCGTTGAAAGTTAATGGATCTTTAAAATTAATTGATTCTTCTGTTAATGAGCGTTCCAATACGGAAATCTGCCTTAAAATTAAAAATAAACAGAAAAAATAAATTAAATTTTAAAGGTTATGGCGATAATAACAGTGATGCCACCCGACAGCCAAAAAAATCCCTAGGTTAATGCGCTATTGCCATATCGTCATGTAGCTAAAAATCATTTTAGCAAAACTTCCGCGAAAATTACTCCGTCCAAGTCGTTGAAAGTTAATGGATCTTTAAAATTAATTGATTCTTCTGTTAATGAGCGTTTCAATACGGAAATCTGCCTTAAAATTAAAAATAAACAGAAAAAATAAATTAAATTTTAAAGGTTATGGCGATAATAACAGTGATGCCACCCGACAGCCAAAAAAATCCCTAGGTTAATGCGCTATTGCCATATCGTCATGTAGCTAAAAATCATTTTAGCAAAACTTCCGCGAAAATTACTCCGTCCAAGTCGTTGAAAGTTAATGGATCTTTAAAATTAATTGATTCTTCTGTTAATGAGCGTTTCAATACGGAAATCTGCCTTAAAATTAAAAATAAACAGAAAAAATAAATTAAATTTTAAAGGTTATGGCGATAATAACAGTGATGCCACCCGACAGCCAAAAAAATCCCTAGGTTAATGCGCTATTGCCATATCGTCAGGTAGCTAAAAATCATTTTAGCAAAACTTCCGCGAAAATTACTCCGTCCAAGTCGTTGAAAGTTAATGGATCTTTAAAATTAATTGATTCTTCTATTAATGAGCGTTTCAATACGGAAATCTGCCTTAAAATTAAAAATAAACAGTGATGCCACCCGACACACATACACATTTTGCGACCCTTGCGCCCTTATGGTGTCTCATAGTTATATACAACTAACCAATGTGGTTTCTTTACATTACTCCATATGGGTTTTTGAGGCCACCTTCATGGACTATTTTTGTTGTCAAATGGTCTTATCTTTGGTAAGCAAATTTGCATCTAGCCGGCGAGATTACAGCCCCATTGCCTAAGTACTATAACTGGCTTAGAATCGATTTCTAACTAAAATTGGCCACTGTCCTGCAATCCCGGAGCACTTTCCTTAGTTGGATTAGAGGCTGAGATATGAGCAGTCGGGCGACAGTTACGGGGCATTCCACTACGTGGCACCACTTTTCTTTGAATGCATTCGAGCAGACACCGTAAAAATCAGAAGAGAATAGAACGATTTCCGTCCAGTGCAAATCCAAATTTTATCAAACACCATGAGTTTCGCCATTTTGATGGTATCTTTTTTGTAATTCTCTTTCCATCGCCAACTAAACCCACGAAATTTTATCTGTGGTCCGATCGCAAAGGGCAGTCTAACAAAAATAATATGAACAAGAATTCAAACTTGGATGAGTATCCCACAAGGAACACACAAAGGACCAAAACGAAAAGAGAAAAGATCAAATGATGTTTCGCCCTGGGCAACCAGCGTGGGCTCATCAGTGGATCCACTGGTCACTCTTCCCAAACTTCATTCAACATCATCATCATCGTTTTGCACTGGCACCTATCTGCTTTAAACCTATTGTAAACTGTAGCCATTCTAAAAGAATACTTAAAAATTACTAAAACTAATTAAAAAATATCATCAAAATCCAGCAAAAAAAACAGGATTTTTTTAACGATTTACACAAATAGTGTAGCGTCGCAAATAAGGAAACTAAAACAATATGGCTTTTCGTGGTTTACTCAAAACCTAACCAATTTGCGACTAAGGTGGTGCCCTCTTTAGTTGTCAGATAAGAACGTTGAAAAAACGTAAATTAATTAACTCCAGTTAATTATCAACGTTTTGGCGTCGTTGATCCGTCGCGGTCATTAAGAACTCCACAATATTTCAGTAGAAATAAACGTTGTTAGAGGGTTGCTAAATTTACCCTAGTTAACAACAACGGTGTGTCGTCGTTTTCTCGTTCATCATAGCGTCCGATGGACAAATGACTATTTTTTGTACTTTGTGCAACGTTAATTTTAGTGTATTTCTTAGTTATGGCAACTAAGGCAACTAACAATTAATAGTTGAGCCCCTATCCCGCTGACAACACCGGTCTGATGAGCAGCACCCTAGGAAGGCAATTTTCTTTTTCTAGAAGGATTTAGACCTAAACCCCTTTGTCAGGGCTAGGAGTCTTTAACGTGCTTTACTATCAATATATGGTCACACGGGGCCGTCCGCTTATCGTCTTCTCCAAGGGACGGTATGGAATCATAGCCTGCTCTGCTTCATACGGCGTTTCCCTTAATCCGATAAAATTATGTAATCTTGCAAGTAAAGGTTTCCTCTTGGTTGGTAGACCAGTCAACAGTTTTCACTTTTAAAAATATGGTCTCTTAACAAATTTTAACGTCCGCACAGATATAAGGTGTTATTTGTCGCCCTCTCTTATATCTATGCTTATAATTGGCTTTTACTCCCTCCCTAATTGAGTCCCTGTCCTGAACATACCCCGGAGTACCCAGCAAACAAACCGCATAGGTTCTCATGAAAGTTATAATAGAGTATGTATGTATGTGCGACGCTAGAGACCAAACGGGTAAATCGTTTTTGATAATGGTGGTATCGCTGGAATGTTGAGAGTCCCGAGAGTTCACTGCTTTTCGGAAAAGTGTCGTAGTACTAAAATTTTAAGCCATGATATACATCTACGACCCGGAACTCTTCTGCCTTCAATTTTGCCTCCTATTATCAACTTTAATAATGTGTTATAATAATATTTAAAGTTTATTCAATTTTTCGTTTTATGATGGTAAATAAAACTTCAGGATCTTTATTTGTTCTAAGCAGATCATCCACATTAGTTATTCTGTTCATCCAAGATATCCTTAGCTTTCTACGATAACGCCGCATCTCTATGGCTCTAACTTTTTGCACATGGCCTCAGTCAGTGTTCATGCTAAAAACATAACACCGAGGCACACGAATTCGGAGAGTGGTTTAAGATCGCGACTACACAACACTGATATCATTTTTGATATGCTGTTGGACGCATAACTTCCTCAAAAATGTATAGCGAATTTGATAATTTTTCTTTATCTACAGTGACCTCCTGATCTTCTCACCGTTTCTCCTCCCCCCTCACCGACCCGAAAAAATGTCTAAATAGGATTTAGTACAGAATAGAAAAGCTTTTTGGATGCATGCGACAAAACATTTCTTAATTCGGTACTAAATCTTGTTTAGAACTGGCAGGCTAGTAGTTTTTTATTTAATTTTTGGTTGGTAGGATTTCAATGACCGCGGCGGTATTCCATTGAGACATTCAGTGCAGTTAGATCAAAATAATAGACTGAACCTTACTTTGTTAATTTTATTTTTAAACGTATTTAGTTTTGGTGTTATTGAAAAAAAATGGACATAATTATTAATCGTCCAGCTCAAACACTAAAGACGAAATCAATTTCAATGAGTCTTTATGAACATTACGTCCTTATTGTGCTTCGGAAAGGGAAAAAAATTAATTTTTTTCAAAAAATGGCACATAATTAAACAAAACTAGTGGTTGTGTGTTGTGTTACACTAGTAAACACCCTTTGCATGTTCGATCAGTTTTGATTCCGTAGTGAGTGCCCCGTTTCAAATTTGAATCATTTTATCAGATCAGCTTAAACCTGGAGTGATCTGAAAGCAATCGAGAGCAGTGTAGATCTAAAACTTCATCAATGTTGCATGAACTGTCTCAATGGAATAGGCTATCTCTTTGATAGATGTCAATGCATAGCAGGTGTCGAGTATGTACCAGTTAGAATAGTGGAACGCTCCCGAAGCAATAATCTGTGCAAACTGTCCCGCGTTTACATATCATGAATAAATTGATGTTTGCAGTGGCCCCAAGAGATTCGCCAGTTTGCAGCTTGCTTGTGTATTACGGCTAAGTGATATATGGACGGAGTAATACTATAATAATACACATACTTTGGAACGACAATGAAGGAAAAGGAAATTTCAATGTGATATGATAGAAATAAAAAATATTCGCTATATACAGGGTGTTCTAAATTCGATGCTCACCATGGAGATCTCCTAAATGGTAAGATATACGAAAAGGTTGAAACTAGGGCAAAGTTGCGCAATTTGACGTTTTACTCAAAACCAAAAAAAAAGTTTATAAATTCCGAGTAGTTCCGGAGATAGGCCGAACCGAAATCTTTAATTTTAGTTTTTATTTTTCTGCGCCCTTATTCTTAAAGCTGTCAATTATATCTTAGGTTATTGATCTTGACAGCAAGACCTTGTATTTTGTCAGACCTCTTTGGACAATCGACCATCAACTTTTATTTGAGCTGTCTTGTTTCACTATATTGGTTCGCCATTATCTTTAGATCACGATTATCTAGACCAACTTTTTTAAGAGATTGTGTTCTCGTTCGTGTTGGACTCGATTTCTTATAATCTGATTCAGATTCACATTTTATTGTTTCTAAAAACATAACAGTTTAATTTACACAAAATATTTCTTAATTCTAAAAAGATATTCCTGATATTCAACTACAAAATTTTAATAAGTTAGGATAGTTCATTACAAAATAGTTTTCCAGCTAAATTTGTTCAAAAAAGTAGGTAAACCAAAATTATGAACCTAAAAAAAATCACAAAAATATAAACTTATAACTGTAATAAAAAAAATGTTTCGGAACAAAAAATTGCCAATAGGAGGAGCAATAATAATTAAAAAACCTGTTGCCTGTATCTTATTCATTCATGATGAATCCTCTGAAAATTAGAATATTGCAAAGTAGTAATAATTTTTGCATTGAGGGTTAAAATTAGGTGGTCGACAGATTCCAAACAGTTATCGGGATGTAACCATATTCCCTGATAGACTGGACATTCAAGGAGAATGTGAAACAAACTATCTTCTTTATTCATATTACATACTGAACAAATCTCATTTGGATCAATACGGTTAACAGATTGTTTGTAAGTAAACATTATGACATATTTGCTCGCTACTCCAAGCTGTGCAATAATTCTTTTCGCTTCTAGGAAATTTTAAGCCTGAGATTTAACTCTGTCATCAGCCTTAAGCTTTTTATAAAAAATTGTCCAAATTTTTTTCTTGTTTTTCTTAAAATAGTTGCTCGACATATCAGAAGATCAGGGCATATCGATGTCTAGATAATCAAATAGACATTTTACTTTAGTTGTATCTGCCTCTGATGTTCTTTTCCTTGGATATGACTAACCATTTTGTTTTTCCAACCTTTAAGTTAAGCCCGAATTGCGAACTTCTGACAGCAATTTGACTCAACAACTCTTGCAGGCCTTTCAACGTGTCTGCTATTATGTATGTCGTCGGCATATCGTAGGTTGTTGATTTTTATGCCGTTTATGGTCAGACCCTCTTCGCAGTTATGAAGTGCATTCTTTATTATTTTGTTACTATAAAAATTAAACAACAGCGGAGATAATATACAACTTTGGCGCACACCTCTTCTTATTTGGAACTCTTCGGACAGTTGGCCATCAACCTTTATTTGAACAGTCTGATTCTAGTATAGATTAGCGATTATTTTTAAATCTCGGTCATCTAGACCAACTTCTTTTAGCGATTCTATGAGCTTTTCGTGTTCGACTCGATCAAACGCTTTCTCATAATCTATGAAACATGCATATACTGGCACCGACACATCCCTAGACCGCCAAACTAAGAGTTGAATGCCAGACAGGGCTTCTTGTCCCGCACCCACCACGAAATCCAAACTGCGTGTCGCTCATAAAGGATTCGCATTTTCCATAAATTCTTTTATGGATAGATAATCTTTAGAATAATAATTGATTGATTTAATATATACAGCAAGGGTTCGAAGCCTTCGCTAAGTTCAGCACCCTATTTACAAGTGACCTCTGAGCGCCTCTCTCCTGAGAAGATGCCTCTTCTAGACGGTGCGGAGTTCTCCAGTAGTTAAGTGCCGGGCACTCACAGGTGATGTGAGAGGATGATTCGACTTCCACATCACATAGGCTACAAATGGGTTCTTCCTGGAAAATTCCCGTTGTATACAGGTGCATCCTCAATGCGCAGTGACCGGTTAAGGGTCTTGTCACTATTCTAATCTATCGGCCAATGATGCCGATGGACACTTCACCATTGTTTTTTTCCTGGCAGGGGCGTCATTTCACATTTCTCTTGGGTGAGGGGGGCATATCTAGCACTGTATTGATGCCAAAATAATTCATATAAACATAAAAAACAAAACAAATTTTTTGGCAAAACATACATTTTAAAAACAAACAAAAGAGCTTAGACCTAAACACTAAATTAATGAACAAACGGAAGATGGCTGTGGGACTGTAAATCTGCCGAAAAACAAGAGTTTTTTAAATTTCGATTGCAGATGGCATGTCTCTCGCAGTATCGATGTTACCTCAACTTAGTGCTAACTACAGTAGGCATTTTCTTGTTTCAATTGTTCACAGAGAGGGCGCCATGGACAGGATTTCTTCCGCTTGAGCTGTAATCTTTGGTAAATAAACGCGACCGAAATTCTTTATCATTGTGGAACACCTAGCTGAGCAATGAAGTACAAAAAACTTGAAATTAATTATGGTTAATGCCTTATTGCAGTAAATTCGTCAACTAAATAGTTTGTCCAGGTCAAACTCTTTAACCATGTTTGAATGATTTTTGTGTGCAAATACTTAGGGGGGGGGCAATTGCTCCCCCCCACTCTGCCCCCTTCCCCAATTGACGCCTCTGTGTCTTGTGGTGTCTAGTTCCAGGCATATGCCTCTCCGTTAAACACCGAGGATTCTATAAAGTATTTTTGTTATTTGTAGCAAACGACTTCTTTGCTTTTTGTTTGTATTGGATTGCATCGAGCAGGAAAAGTTTAATAAAATTCGTCTTCAACTGCAATCAGATTTTAAGAGCTCTTGTACAGCGCAATTAATTCTGGAACGAAATTATCGAGAGTCAAACAAAAAAGAGTGCGGGCCGCTACGGAAAGTAACATATTTTGAGTAGGAAGAATTGAAAACAGAAGAAACTCAGGGGTCGTATTTTTTCTGGACTTTCTTATTTTTAGGATTGCATTTCACTTCTATTCTCGTTTTTTTTTGGTTCCTAGTCTAAAACAGCTTCTTTTTAATTTACTTTCCTTGTTTTAATAATTATTTATTATGTATATCTATAATTTTGACTCGCGCCCTATTTTAAATTTGGGAGATTTTTTATGTTGTAATACTTAATATTATTATTAAATCCTACAGTTACCTAACAGGTAAAACTGAATTGTTTTTAGTAGTACACTTGGTATTAGACATTTGTCATTATCATCAAATTTTGAACAAAAGAGCGGTGGAAGTGGTTTAGAAGCTTTTTTGCTTTAGTCGCTGCGACATTTTTAATAGAATTAGGAACCCGACCCACCGACCGCTTTTTGATAAAAATCTTTAAAAGGTTAAAATAAAAGGAATGGAAAATCAACTTAAAATTTTTCCTTAATTAGTTGAAAAAATTCGTTTTTTTTTAAATTTTGTACATTTACAAAACATCATGGAAACCAATAAAATATTCATAAATTCATTGGAAAGGGTAACAAGTAAATTCCCAAGCAAAGTGTTATAAACTAACAATAGTTTTTACCTAGGACCAACGAATAATACTTATTTTTAGACTCTCTCAACACGATTTTAATGCCTCATTTACGGTGTTTTCTTGGTTTGCTAGGATAATAATAAAGCTTAGAAGTAAACCACAAGATGGCGTGACAATCGACGAAACTTTATTATATAAGAGCACTAATTGACGCAAAAATGTGAATTATGTTTCTATATTTTGAAGGCGATATAGTTTTAGTACCTAACCAAAATACTGACATATTACGAAAAAAACCTTGTTTTTAAAAAGATATATAAAAAGTCATTTAGTAACCTTATTTGTTTTGACGTTTTAGATAGAACGTCATTGGAACTTGAGGTTATGAAGGTTGTTGACTTAAGAGTGTTCGCGATTGATATTTTGAATAATTTCTGATATTTATAATGACACTTTCATTGGTCGTAGGTAAAGTATAGTACACTAACACGCATGTTATGGTCATTACACGCTCAGATAAATTAAGACACTCGCCTGCGGCTCGCGTCTCAAACTTCATTTTAATTTAAATTACTATTACAACTAGTGGCTTAAATAGTGTTTTTTTTTTAAAGCGTTGGTTTAACTAACGATCGCATTTAAAAACGCGACTAAAAAAAAGTACAGTTTAGCCGCGATTTTTAAAACACAATTTTTTTGCACCTTTATCAACAAATCCTAAAAATAGGAAAAAACTTACAAAATAAAACTCGAACAAAGCATCCACTGAGAGCTCCCCATTTTTGTACCATGGATCAAGTGCGGCCGTGAATGACAAAACAATGGTTTCCATGGAAAACCTACATTATTCGCATTGATACTTTGAGTTTTTTTTTATATGACTCTTTTGTCAATACGTGAAAAACCCACACAATAAAATGGCTTAATTTTTAGGAGGGAATAATTAAATTTTCATAATGTTTTCATTTTACGTTATTTTTCTTCATACAGATCGCTTCAAGATACTGCGAACATAGGCCGGAAGAAGTCCAATTTGCCAGTGTACGTAGATGCAGGGACATCGCACACCTATCGGTGATACAACCAATACTCAGGCTTGCGATCACCACTTGCGTGACTTGCGTTTGGTATTTAGTACGCCTCTAACCACGGTGCTGTGTGGAGCGTAGTCAATGAAATCGGAATTTGGTCAATAAATACGCAAATTTTTATAAGGTAATTTTCTTATTTTTTGTCACTGATATATAAGAGCGTTTTATTGTCAACTGCTCAGATTTATCACTGACAATGTGTTACAATGAGAATAATAAGGAGAAACGAAATAAAAGCAAGTTCTCAAAATAAAATAATACATTCTAAAAACCAAAAAGATTCTCCCAGTCAAAAAAAAATTAGAGCAAATGTTCGAAAAGTCCTCCTTGCTCGACTAGACAATATCCGAACCTATTATAAAAACCGCTTCTAACGTTTCCAAGTATGTTAGGAGTGATAGTTTGAAAAGCTTCTTCAATTTTAATCCGAAGTTCTTCCAAATTATTAGCCTTTTCATGCCCGTAAACTTTATTTTTGATATAACTCCACAGATAGAAGTCATTAGGAGCAAGATCAGTGAGAAAAGAAAGTATTCCCCGTGTACTTATAACCCGATTAGGAAATATATTATCAAGATATTCCCTAACAAGGCAAACATTGTGAGCGGGGCAACCATCTTTTTGAAACCATGTTTCACCAGATCTCACACCTAACAACTGCCTAGCAGTTGGAATAATATGCTGCTGCAGTAGATCCAAGTATCTAGGACCATTCAAATTGCCGTTAATAAAAAATGGCTCAATTACGTGTTCCCCTACAATACCTCCCCCAAACATTTAGTTTTTGGGGATACTGTGCTCTTACGTCAAAATACAAATACAAATTTTCCCTCGACCAATATCGAACGTGTGTTGGGTTATGACGATTCAATAATGGAAAAGTGCTTTCATCTGTGAAAAGAATAGATCTCAGAAAGTTTTCATCACGATTAGCCCTTTCCATTATTGTTTCGCAAAATTCCATACGACGATAGTTGTCCGGAAAAATTTGATGCGTTTTTGACGCTTTGTAAGAATGATAACCATTCTTTTTGAGAACAAGTAAGACAGTGGCTGAAGACATATCAACTGCTTCGGCAATTTGGTGGCTAGTTAACTTTCGATTTTCCTCCACTGCAGCGCAAATCATCACATCTTGTACTTCCTGCTCGTCATTCAAAATTCTGCACAAACCTATAAATAGTTGATAAACTAGGTTCTGGGCGATTTACAAAATTCTCCAAAAAAACTTCTTGAATAAGTTTCAATGGTCTGCCTTAATAGTACCATTTGACCATCTGCACTTTTTCGGCAACTTCGTAGACATCAATTTTTAGTTTTAAAAATGTATTATTTCAATTAAGAACTTACCAATCTGATTCTCGAGCAAGGCAGAAATAAAACAAAATAATAAAAAGAAAATAAATTTCCAAAAGATAACACTGCAGCGTGCTTCGAATCCACCTCGGTCGTACGACACAGAGAGTAAATTGGACTTGATTCCCCCTATGTTCGCAGTAGCCTGAAGCTCATTATATGGGTAAAAAAATAATCTCGATAACTAGATGGGATAGAGTTATGATCCTGGTGTCAAAAAATAGCTACTGCCAATAGCAGATTTTAATCTATCTAATCGAGTCTTAATTAGTCTACTAAATATCCAGCAGATTATTTTAATAAATCAGGAATTCCTCTTTCTAAAAATATATTGCATGCCTATGGTTTCTTTAACGTTTTGGGAGATATTTCCAAATAAAGTGTTAGGAATATTAAAAACAGTTGAGTAAATAATACGCGAGTATAAGAAAGTTACTTTCTATCGAGTTGTGTACGCTATTTTTTCTACGACCACTTTGGGATTTAATTCGTATTTTTTATTATTATTCAATTTTTTTCATTTTCATCTCAAGAGAGAAAGTATTGTCTTCTATAGGGACGAAAATGGTTTCGGTCTATTTCCGACACTTCTACAAATCATAGTCTACTAGATACCTACATTTTTTGGATGGTTTGCTGTCATTCATTTTCGTCACTAGAGTAGAAAACATTTTCGTCTCTAGAGACGAAAATAAAATTGATGTGCGTGTGAAATATAAAACTTTCTGAGGCGTGATAGAGTGCAGATTTGGTTACTTTCATGTGTGGTCGTAGGAAAAATAAATGTTTAAATAAAAAAAGGATTTTGGAACAGTATTAGGAAACTAAATTTTAAGGAATATTAGCAAATAATTCCTGAAAAAAAAAGCAGTTACTTAGTATAAAATTGTGTTTAAAAATTGTCAGCTTTTTTTTAAGGGCGAGATTTTCTGACGGTTTTTGCAGAATCGTGACTAATATACCTATAAATTTAGGTTAGAACAAACCTTAGATTAAAAAGAGACAAGATACCTGACACTTACGGAGACTTTGGTTATATTATTAGATGGAACAATGTTTACCCTTCTGTTGTTTACAGTGAACACACCAGTGGCGTACCTACTTAAATAGAAATTTACACATAGATTATATTATTAAAATTTGACTATAACATGATATCCGCAAAATAATTTAAAAAACATGCAAAAAATAATTCTGGAAATTTGGAAGCTTCCTAACAATAGATGTTTTTAGTATGATTTTATACAAAAGAAATTTATTACAAAGTTTTTATATGATTTATAGCAATTTAAATTTTCAACAGAATAAAATTATGCCAAACATTAAAACAAACACAGTTCATAGCACCATTATGTTTGTTAATTTTGTTATTTTCTTCTAGTCATTAGCAGAAACTTACTTATACTGACTTCTTCAGTGCACAATAAAGTCAATAATGATAAGGGTACATAAAGACATCTAGGACAGACAAAAAGATTTAAATATCAATTCGAAGGGCGAGCGCAGATGGCAACGGCGGCAGTATAAATCAACCTTAATATTCTGATAAGAGGTAGGAATTCAATATTCTTACAAACCTGAACAAATGTGGAATTACTTTTATTGTTGTTTTCAAGTTGGTTTAAGGACTTTACCTACCTTTATTTTATAGTTTTTATACAAAAAAAATCTTCGAAAATATCTTATTTGCGTATTAACTACTTCATCGAAAATATGCCTTATTTTATCGTCTTTATAAAAAAAAAACCTCGAAAAAAACCTTATAAAAACGTTTGAAATTATCTCATTCGACGCATTGGTAATTAACTACTTCATAAAAAAAACGTGTTTGTTTTTTTTATTTTCTGTGCACCTACCGGCATATACCGCCACTGACTGATTTCACTTGCTCTCCCTTTGTTTTTAAAACATTTGACGATTTTAAACTTCCAAATCAGTTCCATCAACCGAAAAGAATCTAAAAAAGAGAAGATCAAAAGATCTTGGGAGGAAAGAACGAAAACTCAAAATTGGATAAGTGTCCCACAAGGAACACACAAAAGGTCAAAGCGAAAGGAGAAACAATTAAACGATGTTTCGCCCGGGGTGACCAGCCAAATTTGAGTTTTCGTTCTTTCCTCCCAAGATCTTTTGATCTTCTCTTTTTTAGATTCTTTTCGGTTGATGGAACTGATTTGAAAGTTTAACTTCTTGTTTTAATTGTCTTAGGAGCATATTCCTATTGGAAAGATTAACACGCCAGGACGAACCCGTATCAGGTGACTTATAATAAGTACCGTGTGGAACGATGCCTATTTGTGAGTGATTCAGAGTTGGAAGTCAGAGTGTGCGATAGTGTTAAATGATGTCTGGATTGAGGGTGACTGGTGAATCCACTGATGAGCCCACGCTGGTCACCCCGGGCGAAACATCGTTTAATTGTTTCTCCTTTGGATTTGTCCTTTTGTATGTTCCTTGTGGGACACTCATCCAATTTTGAGTTTTCGTTCTTTCCTCCCAAGATCTTTTGATCTTCTCTTGTATTTGACGATTTGTTTCAAAATATCACTTTAAAAGAACTGAATTCTCTTACTGGTAAAAAAAACACACTATAAACGTTTTTTGACAAAATATGGTTTTAAGATGACTTCTAAACTCCAAGGAGTTTTCGTTGGACCAGATATCTTGCCTCTTGTTAATCTAAGGAAGAAACAGAAATTTTCGACGATGGCTTTAGTTCTGTTGTCGCCCCGTGTCTTTTAACCATCGTATCGTAACGTACGTTGCGTTTACGTGATGTATTGGCTTTCAGTCCCCAATAAGTCTCTTACGTTTGATTGTTTGCTACAACTCTTTAATATTGTTGTTTCAGTTTACGCTGTGTATACATTTAAGCCGGCCCCCAATGCCCACAGCCGGTTATGATATTGTTGCAAAAATGCAAAGTGAAATTCGCACATCAGCAAGGTACATAAAAGAGTGGAAAATTGCAGTGTAAAATTACGGGGTAATTTCTTTTTACGATAAAAATTCGCGTGATGTTGATTTTTTATTTTCTTGTTGCCGGAAAAGCTGTTTTCGTGTAAGCTTTGCATTATGATTTTTTCTACACATTATTTCGAGACTTTTCCGGGAGCTTGTTTGTTTCGACTGCAATTAGGTTACGTGCTCTGCGAAAAATATTAGGGTGGTTAAACCCAAGCAACAATTATATTCAATTTCACTGCTGCCATTGTCATAGCCATCAAAGCGTAGGAATATTTTCTACAAAGTATTGTCACTATTACGGTTAAAAAATTACCACGAGTGTCGCAAAAATATGAAGTTATACGCAAAAGTAATATATTGCACTATATAACTAAAAGGTAGGGCAAAAAATCTTGCACATTTTTGAATTTGCTATAACTTTTAAAATTTTCTAAAAATCCAAGATGGCGGACCGTTTTAAATGACGGGAAATTTTCACCGTCCCTGCAAAAAAAAGATATGTGGCACTGGAGAAAATCTAAGTCATTGTTACAAAAGTCTTATCTATTCTCTCTATACCAAGGCATTACTCAATTAAATCGGTTAAGAAATAAAAAAAATACGAACTTTTATATTGAGTGGAGTTGTTTGGTCTAACTTTAGATAGAAGTATAAGACTTAATAAGGATTTTATTATTATTATTTTATTGTGTTACCGGATTGATATACTAATTTAAGACCGGTGTTATTAAATACTTTGTGTAATCCTTTCGTACAACTAGGATAAGAAGCTTACTAGGAAATCCCAAGGATAAAACTACAGTTCTAGAAAAAAGTGGAATTTACGAAATTAGTTGCATGGATTGTGACAAAAAATATGTTGGCCAAACGAGACGCTCTATTCAAACACGTTTTAAAGAACACTTAGCACACTTAAAATACGGAAGAACAGAAAAGTCAAGTGTGGCCGAGCATGCTTTTGAAAACAATCATAGATTCACATTAGATAACCTAAAACTTCTAAAAAGTGTACCAAGCAAAAGACTTTTTGAATGCATATGAAAGTATGGAAATCATTAAATCCAGAAATATTTTAAATAAAGATAGAGGACCCATCCCGTTTAGTACACTTTATTCTTTGGTTGAGGGGAGATAGGATTAAAAATCGTGATCAATCACAAATTATTAGTCTTATCTCCGCCCACTAAAGGATTGTATATAAGATAGAGCGTAGATTAATTTAGTTCATTGTTTATCATCTCCTGATGATGCTAACGTTGTTAGCGAAATGCGCGTCGAGTGCAAAAAAGTGTAGTTTTGGTTTGTGGAAAACAATCATAATTTTGTTTTAAATCGGTTAAGAAATTAAAAATTGATCATCAAGTGTACAGAAATGGCCGCAGCTACGGCGACATTAACAAACTGTGTCACAGAGACCCATCGAAGTTTGCCCCAAAGAAACATTACCAATGCTTTTAATAAATGGCGTAACGATTTGCGAACTGTCTTAAGGCGCAATTACACAGACGAACATGCTCAAATAAAAGCTCGTGCAAAAGATTGGAAATTTTTTGCGCGAACATTTTTGTGAGCTTTCTTGTTCGGGTAAATTTTTGAGCAAGTTATTGCTATCTATTTTGGAAACATATTTTTAAAGATGAGAATAAATATAATTTTACATCAGTGATCAGTGATCTCAATTCTTGAAAAAAATGGAACACCAACTTTTATTTTAAACTTTTGTGAAAAAAAGGCGACGGCAAGCGAAACATTATTATTGGCTATCAGTTTTGTCATATGCAATGTTAAAATAGTTAATGATGGAGGTAATAACATTTAATTCTTTTCTCTAACTTTTTTGGTTCTCTTTCATTACAAAAAGAAAACGGAAATGTCTTTGAAGTAATTACTTTTTAAAATGCAAGTCGATATTTTTAGAGAACTTTTCTGGAAAGTAGTTAGTTGTTCCCTGGGGGGGGGGAGGGATTGGGAGGTTTAGACAGTCGGAACGCAGCGCTGTCAAACACTGCTGTAATTTTGTGTGTCAATGTTCATTTGACCAAAACCCCCTCTCACTAGTCTACGGTTTTTACCTTCTCCTAACCAAGCAACAGCAATAAATAAGTACCAATTTTTATTTTTTTTGATTCTGGTTTTTTTTACAACCCCAAAAAAGTTACAAGTATACTGGCATATCCCCTATAAAAATCAGATCAATCGAAGTTGCTTATGAGGTAAAACGTGAATTTCGACGTCAAATCGTTTTTCCGTCGGAAAGCACTTAATTAAAAATACCTTTTTTTAAAACTTAGTCTTTCTATTTTCAGTTAAGTTCAATGTAAAATTTAAATTTGTAAAGGCGCAATTACACAGACGAACATGCTCAAACCAAAGCTCGTGCAAAAGATCTAAATTTTTTTGCGTGAACATTTTTGTGAGCTTTTCTTTGAATATTCTGTTCCGGTAAATTTTTGAGGAAATTATTGCTATCTGTTTTGGAGACATATTTTTAAAGATGAGAATAAATAAAATTTCACATCAGTGATCAGTGATCTCAAATCTTTAAAAAAAATGGAACAGCAACTTTTATTTTAACTTTTTGTGAAAAAAAGCCGACGGCAAGCGAAACATTATTCTTGGCTATCAGTTTTGTCACATGGATTAGGGTTACTTATAATATTTTTTTCTTAAAATTTTTCCCGGATTTTTTTGCCCGGGGGTTTTTTTGGGATTTTCTTGTGAGTTTTTTTTTATTTCCAAGGGTTTTTTCCTTAATTTAAAAAATCAACCCAGGAAAATTTTTCTTTTCCAAAAAATTTGAATTTTTTAAATATCGGCAAAAAACTCAAAAATTGCACTTTTAAGCGGTAATCCGCGCCTCACGACTATGAGGAGTGGTGGAGAGGGGATTTTTTTAAAACATATTTTTGTAACTTTACTTTACCCTTAGCTTTGATTGTTTTTTTTTAATTCCTCACACCAGATTTACCTAGTTAGTTTAAGGCCCCAACGGTTGCTTAAAAAAGCAAAAGGTTCAAAAGGAAAATGCTGAAGATAGATATTTACTGTCAATTTAATGTAATAATCAAGGTCGATAACTGACACTGAACAAACAATATGCAAAGGAGAAACGATTCCTAAGTCTAGTCTATTACTGCTAAATTATATTTTTTTAGACAAGGGTCGGGATCGTAGGGTTGTAAAAGTGGGTAATAATCGGGTATTATTTAGACCGAACGTGCTTTTGTTCATATATTTGAGATTTAATAAAATGTATATAGGTTTTTTAATTTGACTTAATTATTATTGTATTGTGTTTTAAACTAGGAAGTAAAATAAAGATATGTTCTTTTAAACGTAAATTTTTATCATTACATTTTACAGGCCACAGCAATAAATAAGTGCCAATTATTATTTTTTTATTCCAGTTTTTTTACAACCCCAAAAAAGTTACAAGTATACTGGCATATCCCCTATAAAAATTAGATCAATCGAAGTTGCTTATGATGTAAAATGTGAATTTCGGCATCAAATCGTTTTTCCGTGGGAAAGCACTCGATTAAAAATAACTTATTTCAAAACTTTGTTTTTCTATTTTCAGTTAAGTTCAATGAATACCGATAACAATATATATTTTGAATTTGTAAAGAAATTTTTATACCCCCAATTCTTCAAACAAATTTTGCTCAACATTCTCTCTAAAATTTACGTGTGTTTGTTTGTATGAGATTTTGCTCGAACATTTCTTTGAACATTTTGCTCAAGAGGCTCGTGTAAATGTTTGTCGGCATTTCCACATCAAAGGAAAGTTTGTCTGTGTAAATGCGCCTTTAGAAATTTTTATTACCAACATTTCTTCAAACAAATTTTGCTCAACATTCTCTCCAAAATTTACGTGTGTTTTTTTGTACGCGATTTTGCTCGAACATTTCTTTGAACATTTTGCTCAAGAGGCTCGTGTAAATGTTTGTCGGCATTTCAACATCAATGGAAAGTTTGTCTGTGTAAATGCGCCTTTAAGAACACCACTGAGCTCTATTCTGGGCGTAATAGAACGATCATACCCTGAAAAGTGATCAGTCATTCGAATGACGCACGGTGGTCGATTTTCCGGAAACCGCGGACAATAATGGAAAAATTAAAAAATTCAAAATGTATCTAAATGGTTGTCAAGATATACTAGGCGAATAGTTGGCCAAAGAATAAACTATGCTTTTTACGAGTTTGACATTACGTATCAGTATTCAACATCAAATTTCAAATAGAAGACCCAGAGTATGACAGTATTCAACTGTTTATATCTCGAAAACAGTTGAGGATCGACATAGGGTACGTCATATAAAAATGCTTAGAATTTCAAAACAGAGAGCAAAAATGCAATAATATACTGGGTGTTTCATTTGAAAGTTTCGGTTGGCATTCTTTTTAATTTACCCTATATACATAAAAATATTCTAGTATACTGTAACATTTATATATTGTGTCAATTACTTTAAAGTAAATTTGATTGTTCTAAACTAACATTTTTGGTTTAATTTTGTGAAATGAGCTTAAAATTAAAATATCATGTGACTTTAACTGTAACCAAAATTATCACGTGACTGGACACTTTTAAATAGTCACGTGACCATCAGTGCTATATTCAAACTGAATTTGACATCGCAACATTTTTGGCTAAATAAAACCCATTCAAGCTTCAATCGTCTTTCATTCTACGTAGATAGTAAATATATATATCTGTTACCTCTTAAAAATGTCTTAAGATAAATGTGAAAATTCACACGATCATCCTGTGTATCAGCTAAATAAGAATAAATTTATCTTTTTATTAAAACTAAATATTTTGTACGATTAAATAACAATGCTGAAGTTTTTTTTAATATCCGCGTTTTTATAAAAATCGACCACTGTGCGAGTCCTACTCTAAAAGGCGGTCAAGTTCGGTCACATGATGGTTTCGTCCAATAGCGTGCTCTGAAATAATACGAGTGACGTTTTTCACACGAGCTTTCCTACAACTCCCAACTACTGGGTCTAGTCGAGAGAACGGCTGCCCATAATAGTTTGGTGATTATTCGATCGTCTCGTCACTGCTTTTAGGCGCGTTTATTGGTTGAAACTACTTTTCTTCTCTCAGGCGAACGATCACTTCCTATGACTTCCAGAATCGGTACCCTGGGGATCAGCTTAGAAAATCTGAGTTCCCTGATATAGATTATTAAACGTTAAGCTTAAGCTTAAGCTCGGCCAAATAACCACGCCAATCTAGCTAAAAAATCAGTAGTTTAAAACCACTGCAATTTTTTTTAATTTTATTGCAAGTCACAATTTTTATTAAAAACGCTGGAAATGATGACACTAACTTGTTTATTTCTTAACTGATTTAAGCAAGTGATACCTCCATATACCTAGCAGAGATGGGAGGTAGAATGGCCTTGATTTTGTGTTGTTACTTTTTTATGGAAGTAAAATTACCCAATGGTTAAAGCGTTTTTAAGCTGTCCTCCATCTTGGATGTTCGAAAAATGTCAAAGCCGCAAGCTTTGTTCACCCAAAAATGTAAAAATATTTAAAGTCAAGTAATCCGATCAAAAGTGGAAGCAAATGCAAAAACTGCTTTTTTTACCAATAAAAATGTCGAGTCAAAAACCACTTATTTCAGAGGTTTATAGTTTTCTTATCTCTTAACCGATTTAATTAAGTAATGCCTTGGTATAGAAAGCATACATAAGGCTTCTGTCGCAATGACTTAGATTTGCTCCAGTGCCGCACGTATTGTTTTTGCAGGGGGGGTGAAATATATCCGATATTCAAAACGGTCCGACATCTTGGATTTTTGGGAAATGTCAAATTTTGAACCGGATCGGAAAAGTCTCATGTCTTGTCTTTCATAAAAAGTTAAAAAAAATTGGAAATCGAGCTATTCAATGTTAAAAGTGTGCAAGATTTTTTGGCCCACCCTATATATACCATTACTAGAAGCACGAAAAAACTTTACGGTAAGAGGCTTACTTCATAGCTGACACATTTAATTTCTTTAATATTACTTTTACGAGGCAACGACTCTACTGATATTAATTTGGTTGCAATTCAGTAGCCCCTACTCAATGCAAAACTACAAAGTTATGGAGTCTACACGGTCGCCTATGTACCACGCAGTAAAAAATAACTGTGCATATAGTGGAAAACGTTGCCTACGAGTTATCGCTACTTTACTGACATTGTAAATTGGATGCGCGACGCCGCGCTCGCCGCCATGTTATTTACTTCTATTAAAAATGGAAATTTCAAAATACCCGATTAAATCACTGATTGGTAGTTGTGTGTTATATTATATTAATATTTAGTTAATAAAACATATTAAAACTTGAAAGACATTTAATTTGGAAATCCTAAGCTCAAATAATTCCGATTTTTATCAATATTTTGAATAAAACTAGGTCAAAACCGGGGGGCGCTCGTTTTTTATAAAAAAAATTAGCATTTTTTTTAATCAGTAAAGTGCAATTCGTTTATAAATTTAAGATATTGTGACTTCAGAAAAGTGGTTAATAAAATGTTAATTATTAAGTACAGGTTTTGATATAGATAATTGTTTTCTGTCATGTCTTCACATATTTTAAGGTTTGTGTCGTGATATAGTTTAGAAAAAGGTCAACATATTTTTATATATTCATGTTAATATTAATATGTTAATATAAATAAAAATACAAGGTGACTGAGTCAGCTGTATTTAATTTGCGAGTTAAATAAGCGAATTAAATGTTTTTCGAAAAAGGTGCAATTCGAACAAATCATTTCGATCAAATTAGCTTTTGAACTAATGTTTTTCGAAAAAATAGCATTTGGAACGAATGATTTTCGAAAAAATTTCACTTCGAACTATTTTTTTTAGAAGATTGGCTATCGTCATACCTATTCTCACTTTTGATGATACAGCTCTAAACAACTCAATGGAACTACAGTTGTAACATTTTCTCAGGTTATTTAATCAGGAAATGCATCTTCTTCATCTTCTTTCTCTTTTATGGCATAATATTCTGCAACAATACATATTTCTCTCCTCTCATCACGAGGCCCATTGCAGCTTCCTTATTATAATTGTGTTCAATATTTCCTTTTTCTTTCTCATTCTTCCCAGTACCTCCTCATTTGTTACCATGTCTACCCAACTTATTCTTAAGATCCTTCTATATGACCAAATCTCAAATGCTTCCAGTCGATCACTTATATTTTTTTAACGTCGAGGATTCCATCCCCTACAGCAACAACAAGATAACATAGCATCTCAATATTCTAACTCTAAGTTGTAAGTTAAGATCTCTACCGCATAACACATTTCTCATTCTGTTAAATATGGTTTTGGCTTGTCCAATTCTTGATTTAATTTCTTTAGTGTACTCATTACCTTCATTGAGAGTTGTTCCTAAGTAATTGTATTTACTGACTTTCTCCACTAGTTCTTCGTTGATCCATAGGTTTTTCTGTTGCCGAACTGATTTTGTAAGGGTCATAAATTTGATCTTTTTAATATTTAAGGTAAGTCCGCTCTCCTCGCTGCTTGTCACTAATTGATCAACCAAGCTCTGTAAATCTTCTATTGTTTTGTAAGTAAGTATGGTGTCGTCTGCATACTGGATATTCTTAATGGGTATTCCATTAACCTTTACTCGCGTTATTGTTTCCTCCCGTGCTCTCTGCATGATTTCATCCGAATAAAGAATAAATAATAGCGGCGACAGTACACATTCTTGCCTTAAGGTGCATTTAGACTGTGTTAGTGTCGTCGTAGTTGCGATGTAGATGTAGTGAATTGTTTTCCATAGATAATACAGAACGGATTATTTTAAGAGGTAAATAGTTAACAATATTTTTTTGTACATATTTTTTAATATAATTTACGTTCTAAATCCTTTAAACAAATATTGGTGGTAATAGTTTCACGTTATATATTTCTTTGGTATTGACCGAGTAAGTTCCGTTTTCTCTTAATATTTAAATAGTTCAAAAATGCTTTAATATTAAAATTGAGGTTGATGGCGTAGCAAAGATATACAAAATTAAACTTAGGGAAAAAAGAAGAAAAAAGGTGGTAATATTGAGTCTGCATACGTACAGACCGCTTCAAGCTACTGCGAACATAGGGGGAATCAAGTCCAATTTACTCTCCGTGCCGTACGACCGAGGTGGATTCGAAGCACGCTACAGTGTTATCTTTTGGAAATTCATTTTGTTTTTATTATTTTGTTTTATTTCTGCCTTGCTCGAGAAACAGATGGGTAAGTTCTTAATTGAAATAATACATTTTTAAAACTAAAAATGGATGTCTACGAAGTTGCCGAAAAAGTGCAGATGGTCAAATGGTCAAATCGTCATAACCCAACACACGTTCGATATTGGTCGCGGGAAAATTTGCATTTATATTTTGACGTAAGAATACAGTATCCCCAAAAACTAAATGTTTGGGGGGGGGGTATTGTAGGGGAACACGTAATTGGGCCATTTTTTATTAACGGCAATTGCAATTTGAATGGTCCTAGATACTTGGATCTACTGCAGCAGCACATTATTCCAACTGCTAGGCAGTTGTTAGGTGTAAGATTTGGTGAAACATGGTTTCAACAAGATGGTTGTTCCGCTCACAATGTTGGCCTTGTTAGGGAATATCTTGATAATGTATTTCCTAATCGGGTTATAAGTACACGGGGAACTATTTTATGGCCAGCTCGATCTCCCGATCTTGCTCCTAATGACTTCTATCTGTTTTTGAAGAAGCTTTTCAAATTATCACCCCTAAAATGCTTGGAAACGTTAGAAGGGGTTTTTATAGTAGGCTCGGATATTGTCTAGCCGAGAAAGGAGGACTTTTTGAACATTTGCTTTAATTTTTTTTTGACTGGGAGAATCTTTTTGGTTTTTAGAATGTATTATTTTATTTTGAGAACTTGCTTTTATTTTGTTTCTCCTTATTATTTTCATTGTAACACGTCGTCACTGATAAATCTGAGCAGTTGACAATAAAACGCTCTTATTTATCAGTGACAAAAAATAAGAAAATTACGTTATAAAAATTTGCGTATTTATTGACCAAATTCCGGTTTCATTGACTACTCTCCACACAGCACCGTGGTTAGAGGCGTACTAAATACAAGGCGAACGGCGGCGGACGGCAGCGAATGGCGATCGGAAGCCTGAGTTTTGGTTGCTTCACTGATAGGCGTGCGGTGTCTCTGCATGTACGTACACTGGCAAATTAGACTTCTTCCGCCCTATGTTCGCAGTAGCTTGAAGCGGTCTGTATAGACAGTCGATAGTGTGTTCAGTGACACAAGCATTAAATTAACAAGATATTGTAAGTCGTATTTAGGTATATTCCTATATATCGGCTAATCAATCATACTGGTTTATTTTAATTGCGAAGAAATTAGGGCCGTTTTTCGAAGTGACGAAAAGCATTTACTTTTAGCAATATTTCGTCGTTTGCATGGACAAACTATATAAAATAATTTACATTTTTAATCCCATATTTTGCTAGTAATAACCTTTAGAAAAGTTATAGTACCGTATCAGAAGTTGTTGTGGTCAAAAAGACTCAAACAGAGATAGGTAGATATTTTTGGCGCGTATGAAAGAGATGGCATGAACAAACCAACGTTAAGCATGGGAGTTATTTCGTGGAAAAGCATACAGTCGATCTTTGCAATAAAATAAAATGAACAAGCTATTGTATTTACGTATGTCCCCATACCCTTACCAACCGGTGTTAATAATAATAATGCTAGGCGAAGTTTCTCATATAAAAGAACCTATAAAACGATATTCTTAGGAGCATACTCCTATTGGAAAGATTAACACGCCAGGACGAACCCGCATCACGTGACTTATAATAAGTACCATGCGGAACGATGCCTATTTATGAGTGTTTCAGAGTTGGAAGTCAAGAGTGTGCGATGGTGTTAAATGATGTCTGGATTGAGGGTGACTAATCAATCCACTGACGAGCCCACGCTGGTCACCCCGGGCGAAACATCGTTTAATTGTTCCTCTTTTCGCTTTGGTCTTTTGTGTGTTCCTAGTGGGACACTCGTCCAATTTTGAATTTTCGCTCTTTCCTCCCAAGATCTTTTGATCTCCCCTCCGCATGAAATTTGGCACACTTATTCTTTAGACAATTCTTTTAAATCTTGGTCGAAGAAATTGATGATCGTATGTATAGGAGCCAAGATGGCGGCGATTTTTTCAAAATGGACGTCTATTTTTTTTAAATTGTAATAAAAACAAAATTTTTCATAATTTAGTAAGCCGCGACAGGTCTGTTGTTATAATTTTATAATTTAGAAAGAACATCAAAATACCTTTTCTAATTGACTTTTTGCTTACAGGGCGATTGGTTTAGTTATACCAGGCCAGTCAAAGTAAGATATTTTAAAAAAAGTACATTATCATCCGTATCTTTTTCAGCTTTTGAAGAAAAAATATCAAATTTAGTACGATTATTACAATTGTCAAGGCCAACTGATTATCTAAAAAATTTGTGAATAGGTGGCGCTGCGGCCGACGTGGTACCCAAATTTCCGATTTTAAATTTCATAAAAGTTCATATTTTTTTAATAGCTTAAATATGACATGCATATTTAATAAAATAATCGATTATGTATAGCTGAAGTATGTAGATTTTACTAAAAATAATTTTACTTTGATATGGTCATTGTTCGCCTAATTTTTTTTTGAGTATGTAAAAAAAACGGATTTTTCAACGTTTTCTTCAATTCTTCCTAGCGACCAAACATTTGGCTGGATATACGCGTTGATGACTTCTGATGAATAAGAAGGCCCCAACAAATCGAGTCAGATATAAAATTCTAAATTCTGTCTTTACGTTATAGGCCAGTAAAGTTGTCCTTACATGTGGTTAGTCGCCCCGACTAGTACTCTAATGTACCCTATTGTTCACTTTTTGAGGAAAGCACCAAATTTGGTAAGCTTACTTTTTTAACAATTTTTTAGGATCGTGGTCAAGAAAATTTATGATCGGATGTGCAGAAACCAAGTTGGCGGCGAATTCTTCAAAATGACGATTTTAAATCAAAAGTTACTTCTCAAAAAACAAAAATATATTTGAATCTATAGATCTTAATAAAGAGAAATTTGACAATACTAGTTAAATTAACGTGCAACCTTCGATGACCTTGAAAAATATCATTTAAAAAAAAATACTTTTCCAGAGCCTTTTTTAAAATGTTTTATAATTCTGAAAACGGCAACAGGTCTTGTTTTATAATTTTTAATTTTTATTAAACTTTTAAAAAAGCCACGTTATCATCTGTTCTTTTTTTTACTTTTCAAAGTAGAATTTTTAAACTTAGTACGGCTACCTGCCTGCGACGTGCCATAGAAACATCCGATATTTTATTAAATTTAATATCAGATGTTTCTATAGCACGTCGTGTGCAGCGCCACCTATCAAAAAAAAATTTAGTTGATAAGGTAGCATTAACAATTCGTAACAAATTTGAAAATTCTACTTTAAAAAGTAAAAAAAAAACAGATTATAATGTGGCTTTTTTAAAAATCTTACTAAACCAATCACCTTGTAAGCAAAAAGTCGCTTAAGGGAGATGTGTTGATATCATGCTAAAATTATAAAACAAGACCTGTCGCCGTTTTCAGAATTATAAAACATTTAAAAAAAGGCTCTGGAAAAGTATTTTTTTAGGTAAAATCACATTTTTCAAGGTCATCAAAGGTTGCACGTCAATATAACTAGTATTATCAAATTTCTCTTCATTAAGTTCTATAGACTCAAGTATAACTTTTTTTTTTGATGAGTTACTTTCGATTTAAGAACGTCATTTTGAAGATTTCGCCGCCAACTTGGTTTCTGAAAATCACATCATAAATTTTCTTGACCAAGATCCAAAAAATTGTTAAAAATGTAAGCGTACCTAATTTGGTGCTTTTCACAAAAAATGAACAAAAGGGTACATTAGAGTACTATTCGGGGCGACTAAACACATGTTAGGTCAACTTTACTGGCCTATAGCGTAAAAACGGCCAGATAGAATTTGGAATTTTATATCTGAATCGATTTGTTGGGGCGTTCTAATTCATCAGAAGTCATCAACGTGTATATCCAGCCAAATTTTTTGTCGCTAGGAAGAATTGAAGAAAACGTTGAAAAACCCGTTTTTTTACATACTAAAAAAAAAATTAGGCTACCAATGACCATATCAAACTAAAATTATTTTTATAATAATCTACATACTTCAGCTATACATAATCGATTATGTTATTAAATATGCATGTCTTTTCTAAGCTATTAAAAAAATATGAACTTTTATCAAATTTAAAATCGTAAATTTCAGTGCCTCGTCGTCCGCAGCGCCACCTATCTAAAAATTTTTTAGAATATCAATTTACCTTGAGAATTGTAATAATCGTACTAAATTTGACATTTTTTTCTCAAAAACTAAAGAAGATACGGATGTTAATGTACTTTTTTTTTTAATCTTACTTTGACTGGCCTGGTATAGTTAAACCAATCACCCTATAAGCAAAAAGTCAATTAGGAAATGTGTGCCAAATCCCCATATTTTTGGTAAGTGCGTTTGTTTTTCTTTGTCAATTTTGGCAATGTCATTTTTAATTTTGTCTAAACTGATATAGTTTTTTTCTTAAATGTGCCAAATTCGATGTAGATATTATGAAGATCCAATTTATAGTTTGCTGTGCTCTGGTCGTTTTGGCTGTAACTCGACATGTATCAACAAATTTTTCCATGAACTGTTATTTCTGTAATCCTTGTGATAGCAACAACAATAATCGTATAATCGTTCCTTGTACAACTGGCTGTGTCCAAGTTGGTGCAGTATTATCAGGAGGTGCAACAATAACGCATGTAAAGTTTTGCATGAAGGAGGGCCCCCCCGATGTATGTGAAAAGTATCCAGCACCATTTGACTATTGTTACGTATGCCGTACTGACTTATGCAATAAAAGAAAAATGGTCGAGAAAGTCCCTACTGCTATAGGTAGTATATGCTTCTATCAAAGTTCTTATTGGATTACCTGTTTCAGTTTCATTTTTCAAACTTGGTGTTATGATATATACTAAGCAATAAATTGGTGAATAGTTTATAAAGCGCATTTTTTTCTAGTCAATTATGGTAGAGCCATGAGGAACCTTAAATACCTGTTAAATTATTTTTAGAGGTGCTAAAATACACTTATAGTCGGACACGTTTTTTGATAATAAAGAATATAAAGAGCTTTCATTGAGATAAATTAATACCACCTTATGTCTGATACACACTATGGGCTTTGAACAATTAGAATTTTTGCTGTTTTTTGGATAAAAATGGCAAAATAAAAATCATATGCACGACACCCCTATAGATGAAAGACAGATGACAAAACAGAAATTTTTATTAAACAATTGCCTTAAATTATTTCCATCTTTCTCTAAAATACTTTTTTATAGCTTGCTGTCCCTCTTCAAAAAATGTTTTTTGGCAGTACTTTTTTGAACGCCTAAAAGACAGTGAAAGCTTGAAAAATGTGAAAAACATAGTAAAGATTGCTTAAACAAAAACGTTACCCCTTAAATTATGCTAAAATATTTGAAGCCTTAAATTACCATCATGGCTTTACCATTATATAAAAGTAGGTGGGTATACGGAACGTCGGCGATTCAACAAACCATTTACTACGTTTATACGCGCCTAAACCAGTTTAATATAAGGACGGTTTTAAATAAAATAATAGAATAGGCTAAAAACCACATATTTTTATCGGTTTTTTGCTTTTAAAAAATTACAGAAAGACGTAAGACAAAATGCGATACTTTTTTTGAACGCAGCTAACGTTTTTTGATAATAATCTAAAAACCACATTTTTCTGTCAGTCTTGGGATGTGCAAAAAACAATAATAATAAATCAGTGAAGTAAAAGAAAAAAAACTAACTTATAGAACCATGGTTGTATGCCGACCCTTAAATCCGTTTTAAAGCCGGTCTATCGCTTTCTAAAATTGTTTAAAAATAAAATCGATCTAGTATTTAAAACGGTTTAAGTGGTGTTGATATAACAACATTTTTAAACTGTCCTTATTTAAAAGCAGCATTTAAGTCGCCTGTATAAACAAAGTAATTGCAACAACCTGAGGTTTTTAAGCTGATATATATTATTTTTGTTTGAAGTGTCTTGTAGGTCAACTCTTAAAGTTAATTCTTTAAATTTAAACTATTTTTAGCAAAGACGAATCTATGGATAATAGCCCCTGATTTCCAATATAGAGCGCCCCACGATTTTACGTTAGTAGAATTACATCAATTCACATGAGTGTTTACCTTTTAGTTTAAAATAAATTAACTTGTTTTAATTAAGAAGATAATTTATTAGTTACCACTTTAATGTACAGGGTGGTCTAAATTCGAGGGGCCTCTATAGCTTTGCAAAACTAATATACATGTTACGGGATAGATTTTCAAGAGAAGTCGAAAACTAAAAACCGCATTGCAATATGTCAAAGCGTTTCTGAGCTACAGGGTGATTCTCAAAAATGTGCGTTTCTAAAAACCCTCTACAACTTTTTTATTTGTAAAGATAGAGATTTTCATTAAAAACATTTTTTGAAGATTTTTTAAGGATAAATCTACCTGTTTCGCCGATTTTGTCTTAAAGCCTTTAGTTCGCGAGATATAACACAAAGTTAAATTTTTTTAAATGGAATACCCCAATGTTTTTAAAAAAATTAGTTTTGTAATAAAATTTTCTGTTAAACGATGTGTCATACACCTATTTTTATTAAGTAGTTAAACAGATATCTGCAATTTTTAATAATTACCTTAGAAGGCTGTGTTTAACTCTGACCTATGCAGTTTTAGGGTATCTATCTAGGTAGCTATGATCAAATAAAAACAATTGCCACGATAAACGAGCCCAAGCAACACCACCTCTACGGAAATCCAATTATCGAAAACAAGATGGCCGCCCATGAAGCCGATACGTTTAACGGGCGTATGGCGGGATGTTTGTTATTTTAAGAGATTGAAATTATTTTTTAACAGTTTATAGATCTGTTATAAAAGAAAACAGAATTAAATGTTAAACATTTTTTAAGAGTTCACAAAAATGATATAAATCAATTTCAATAAATTAAATGTTAAATTTAGTCCTGCTATAAAACTAATTTAAATTAAAAAATATTTATTATTTTTTTAAATCCCGAGGGTTTAATTCTTTTGATTTGGGGCATAATGAGGTTTTTTGAAGTAATTGTGTCGTTTTTTTTTCTTAGTTCTTAAGTAGCAAATTTACAAATTTAAACAAATTTCTATTAATAATGAATGGTTTCATTATTGTGACCTAGACATGAAGTCATGTCTGCCTCATTTATATTTCCCAAAGTGATTGTTGTTTTATTTTCCCGGATTCCTCTTTTGGCAAGAATGTTTTCCACAGTTCAATAAGCAGATGCAGCACAACATAGAACATCATCTTTAGTCACTAGCGGATATTAGATTTGTAGGAAAATTATTGTCAACTGATAAACTTTTACCAGAATTGATTAAGTATTTCTTAGAGTATTCACTGTTTTAATAGAGAAAATGCGGCATATCATGCGATACAAATAACAAAAATCCATTCGAGGAGGGAAGGGGGGCAAAAAATAGGGGGGACATTATCGCGGACCAAAATAGGTAACACTAAACGTGTGAGCTTCGGTGCCCATGCATTGGCAGATTATTTTAATGCTATAAGCGAGGCTATTGGTAGCTGCTAAAAATTGTGTAAAATTTAACTAAAATTGTAAAAAATAATAATTTAATAGCGCAAAATTTTATAATTTTTTTAAATATTATCTGAAGACTTGCATGTGCCCTATTGGCGTTGGATGTGAATTTCTTATTTTGGTTTGAAAATTTGACCATTTTCGAGGTCATTTTCTGTGCTATGGGGAAAAAGAGTATAGTTCTAAGCTAATAGACATAGAGTACAAAGCTCTACAAAAGAGTACAGTAGCTACTCATAACCCTCTTAATACACGACCCGACCGGCCATTTGATAAAATCTCTGAACCTATTTACCACAAAAAACACGGGCTTTTTCGCAAATTTTGATACAAAAACAATAAGTTACCTGTTATTTAAACCTTTAAGAAACTGTTCGTAAGATTTTAATAATATTTAGATGAGAAATTAACCGCTAAAAATAAAAAATAAAAACCTCTTCACCGAATGTAAACAAAGCACTGGGTATGCGGCACTCGCCGCCATTAAGACGTCATCAGGCATACGATATCTCGCCTATAGTAGAGGTCGTTTTGACCCAAGTGTCAAAAGTGGCGTCTTGGTCAAGATATAAAAATGTTTGAAAACTGTGAAAAGTACGACTTGATAAAATGTTATATTGAAAGTAACAAAAATCGACAGACAGCGTTAAATCTATATTTCCAGGGATATCCGGAAAGAAGGCAACCTAGCTCAAAAATATTTTTGAAGTTAAAACGTCATCTACAAGAATTCGGATCCTTTACAAAACCGCGGCCTAGGACGTATAGAATCCTAGCCAGAGATAGAGAGTTGAAAGAACTAACGGTTCTAGGAGAAATAGAAATTAACCCGAATACTTCCACCAAGGCTATGGAGAGAAACACTGGAATTAAACGCAGCAATGCCGTTCGGGTGCTTAAAAAACTCAAGTGTAGGCCCTATCGACCCCGACGGGTGCACCAATTACGGCAACGAGATTTTGATCCAAGACGTGCATTTTGAAGGTGGTACCTAAATAAAAGCCAAGAAGACCCCGATTTTGCCAGAAAAGTTATTTGGACGGATAAGGCAACGATTTCTAGTGATGAAATATATACCAGATATAACTGCTATTACTGGAAACAGCAAAATCCCCATATTACGGTGGAACAAGCGAATCAGGGAAGGTTCAGTTTTAAGGTATGGGTAGGTATCTACAGAGTACAAATTATTGGGCCATATATTTTTGATGGAAATTTAAATGCCGTTTATCGACAATTTGCCACTTCAGCAACATAATGAGCTATACTTTCAACATGACAGTGCACCTCCTCACAATGCACGAGACATTACTAATTTGCTAAATATTGTGTTTACCGAAAACTGGATCGGAAATAAAGGTCCTATATATTGGCCCACCAGGTCTCCAGACCTGACCCCTTGCGACTTCTTTTTGTGGGGGAGAGTCAAAGACCTTGTATTTAGAAATCGCCCAACTACTAGAAGGCAATTGAAAGAGGCACTTCGTACTGCATTCAGGCAGTTTCGTGCGGTCGAACTTCTTAATGCATAAAATAGCGTCAAGAGAAGATGTAGGATATGTTTACAAGAAAACGGGCGTCAATTATTATTAAAGTTTATTAGTTTAGGGTTGGTAATTATAGTAAACTAGGAGTTAAAGTTCGAGGTTGCTGTGTACCCTCGTGTCGTAGCCAACTTGATTTTGTATGAAAAAAAAAACAATGAAATTTTATTTACACAATTAGGGCGCGCACAGCGCCTACTATGGTAAATATTAAAAATATGCAAATATCTTTTAAAGTATTTAATGAAAATAGGTGTATGGCACATCGTTCGACAAGAAATTTTATTAGAAAACTGATTTTTTAGAAAAATTGGGGGTATCCCATTTAAAGAAATATGACTTTGTGTAATATCTCGGGACTAAAGGCTTTAAGAGAAAATCGGTGAAACAGGTAGATTTGTCTTTAAAAAATCTTCAAAAAATGTTTTATCTTTACAAATAAAAAAGTTGTAGACAGCCTTTAAAATCGCACATTTTTGAGAATCACACTGTAGCTCAGAAACGCTTTGACATATCGCAATGCGGTTTTTAGTTTTCGACTTCGAGCCCGTAACATGTATATTAGTTTTGGGCTAACTCTGCTGCAAAAGCCCAAAGCTATAGAGGCCCCTCGAATTTGGACCACCCTGTACAAATGGAAACTGCGTAGCCCAATATGACTAAGGCAGGTTATTTAAGAAGAGAGAGCTGTAGAAACCAGATGGGTGGGAATTTGTTAAACCAACACCGTCTTAACTAAATAGTTGTCAATTTGTGTCAGTTTCATTATCAACATGGCCGCAAAAAGTGTCAGTCGCCATATTGAAATGGAAACTGCGTAGCCCAATATGACTAAGGCAGGTTATTTAAGAAGAGAGAGCTGTAGAAACCAGATGGGTGGGAATTTGTTAAACCAACACCGTCTTAACTAAATAGTTGTCAATTTGTGTCAGTTTCATTATCAACATGGCCGCAAAAAGTGTCAGTCGCCATATTGAAATTAGTCTGGAAAGCAGAGTT
Source organism: Oxystoma pomonae (assembly GCA_963921995.1). Lineage (NCBI taxonomy): Eukaryota > Metazoa > Arthropoda > Insecta > Coleoptera > Brentidae > Oxystoma > Oxystoma pomonae. Next base: position 91,064,220 of record OY998169.1, read on the forward strand.
ATTTGGGTTTTTCTTCTGATACGTATTACCCAATAAGTTTGTGAATCCCTTATAAAAATCATGTTTTCACTGGATTTTTTTTATAGTTATATATTACAAACCATCGCTTTTTTAGATACCAATGCAAAAAATCTTTTTTGATTTCACTGGTACAAAAACAATTTTCCAGTAATTTTTACCCAAATCAAAAAAAAATATATAGTAAAATAGTAGTTTCAAGAGAATCTATTTTTTTTACTGACAAAATGGTCCATACTTCACTTTTATTACCGGTGAAATAACAAAGAAATCAGAGGGAATAGAACGATTTTCAACCAATGCGCATCCAAATTTTTATGGTAGCTTCCACCAGAGAGCATATAAATCTCAATAGAGAGGACACCTAATGGTAAATTTTCGACCCCGCTCAACTGACTTGAAAACCAAGTGGCGCGGCTATTCTTTTTTTTTGGTTCTTGGCTTGGATATCGATCGCCCACGTTGCGTTGCAGATAACACAACCGTGCCGTTACAGTCACAGGTGGCGAATATAAAGGGGGGCAGCGACCCCCTCTCCGACGAAATTACGTTCCAACTTCCCCAAAAATGTTTTTTCCTTTATTTTAAATTAAACATTACTCTTTTACGAGGTTTCGTCTTCGGCGGTCAAATTAAAAAAAAAATATAAAAACAAACGGTTATGTCACAACCGCATCTTTTGTATTAGGAAAACAGAACCATTGAAGGAATATCCAAGGAAATTTATCATATGAGACCATCAGTTTTCACATACCTTCTCACACATTCTGATATCCTAATCATGTTATTTTTGAAACATTTGAAAATGACGGGGTTATTAAAATTTGAAGTAATCTTAGATAGCAAAATATTTAAAAATTACATAAAAAACTCTTATTTTTTATCGGAGAAAACTTAAATTATTACAAGTAATAAAGGCTCGAAAAATATTTACAATAAAAACTTTCTGCCAGCTCACTTAGCAACAACTCAATTTAAAATTGCATTAAATATAAGTATTTACGTACGCTAGTGATAAATCGATATTCACTCAACGAGCGGGATTTTTGCCGTTTTAATTTTAAATAAATATTACCCTGGTTCATCCTGGCGCATTCACCTAACAATAAAAAACTCTCTCTGAATCGCGTTGATTTGCTGGTCGGATATTACCATTACGTGTCCTCTCTATTTAGATTTATATGCTCTCTACTTCCACTGAAAGTCTCCTTTGATCGTCATGAATCAAGGCATTTTCGATTGTTTTCGTTTTGGCTACTAAAGTGCCTGGTATGTTTTCTGATTATTTGGCTTTTTTTATTTCAACACGTGCAGTTTTGTTGTGGATTTTGCCTGTATTAAGCGCCGGTTTTATGTCTCTTTTAAAATACCACGCGGCAGCAAAGCAATGTTTTATTTTTAAATTTATGGATGAATAGTTTAAATTTTTGGAAAAACTGTGATATGGAAGAAGACGGACAAAAAGGACTTTACTTTGTGCTCGGTGATAGGCTGTTTGCTTAAGGGCTAATTTTACAACCAAAGGTTAAAGTCCAGATAAAATCATAGTTTAAACTTCAGTTTAATCCTTGGATTAAACCACCAAGTTTTTTTAAAAGACTATATTTTCTTGGCTATGGGGTTGATTATCTCAGAAAATATAAGAAGAATAGGCAACCAATACCATCCTCGGACTCTCTTCAAAACGACCACGACAATAAGAAGTCAGTTAACAGAAACTAAAACATATCGCCGCAACACCAAGTACTAAATCTACCAAGTACCATGCGATTCGCTTTGTTCAAAGAAACAGCATTCTTACAGAGAAACCAGAATGTATTTTCTGATCAGAACGTCACCATCAAGGATATTTGGAAACCCATACTTTTAGGAGGTAACAGATTTCAACTGTGAAAGGGCGGAGCCAAACAATTGTATTCATGGTTCACTGAATACATGCTAGTATATAGAACGCTTAGGTTACTGCAAACATAGGCCCAAAGGAGTCCAATTTGCCAGTGTACGCAGGGACACCGCACACATATCAGTGGAGCAACCAACACTCAGGCTTGCGATCAACGTTTAGCTTGCGTTTAGTACGCCTCTAACCACGGTGCAATGTGAAGTGTAGTTCATGGAACCGGAATTTGGTCAATAAATATGCAAATTTTGATAACGTAATTTTCTTGTTTTTTGTCACTGATAAATTAAAGCGTTTTATTTTCAACTGCTCCGATATCCAAGCCTATTATAAAACCCCTTCTAACGTTTCCAAGCGTGTTATGGGTGATAGTTTGAAAAGCTCATTCAATTTTAATCCGAAGTTGTTCCAAATTATTAGCCCTTTCATGCCCGTAAACATTATTTTTTATATAACTCCACAGATAAAAGTCATTAGTTCCCCGTGTACTTATAATCCGAGTAGGAAATATATTATCAAGATATTCCCTAAGAAGGCCAACATTGTGAGCGGGACAACCATCTTGTTGAAACCATGTTTCATCAAATCTCACATCTAACAACTGCCTAGCAGTTGGAATAATATGCTGCTGCAGTAGATCCAAGTATCTAGGACCATTCAAATTGCCGTCAATAAAAAATGGTCCAATTACGTGTTCCCCTACAATACCCCCCCCAAACATTTAGTTTTTGGGGATACGGTGTTCTTACGTCAAAATACAAATGCAAGTTTTTCCTCGACCAATATCGAACGTGTGTTGGGTTATGACGATTCAATAATGGAAAAGTGCTTTCATCTGTGAAAAGAATAGATCTCAGAAAGTTTTCATCACGATTAGCCCTTTCCATCATTGTTTCGCAAAATTCCATACGACAATAGTTGTCCTTCGGAAAAATTTGATGCGTTTTTGACGCTTTGTAAAAATAATAACCATTCTTTTTGAGAACACGTAAGACAGTGTCTGATGACGTATCAGCTGCTACGGCAATTTGTTGGCTAGTTAACTTTCAATTTTCCTCCACTGCAGCGCAAATCATCACATCTCGTACTTCCTATGAATCGTTGATAAACTAGGTTCTGGACGATTACAAAATTCTCCAAAAAAAGTTTTTGAATAAGTTTCAATGGTCTGCCTTGATAGTACTACTTGACCATCTGCACTTTCGGCAACTTCGTAGATATCTATTTTTAATTTTAAAAATGTATTATTTCACTTAAGAACTTGTCAATCTGTTCCTCGGGCAAGGCAGAAATAAAACAAAATAATAAAAACAAAATAAACTTCAAAAAGATAACACTGCAGCGTGCTTCGATCCCACCTCGGTCGTGCGGCACGGAGAGTAAATTGGACTTGATTCCCCCTATGTTCGCAGTAGCCTGAAGCTCATTATATAAGATTAGATAGTCTTAGTTTTTTTTAGTATTCCCCTGATGATGATTGCAGATACATAAGCAATCGAAACATTGTGAAAAATTAAAAAATAAAGACAATGGAAGTTCGAAATTCTAGTTTACCCTTAAACCAATTCTTGTTCAGTGCTTGATGCACAGTTTTATAAAAACTCACAGATAAAAAATGGTTAGGATACGCTAGCTGCGTACAAATACTGCAAGGGTGGTCGTAGAGATATGTGAGACGTATACGTTGTACGACTTATCCGTTCTTTAAGCACTCTCTATTTTATTTAAGCACTCTCTATTTGTGCAAATTTAAGTGTCTATTAACACGTACGTAAGTTGTGTTATTTTTTTGTTACTAAACCGCAAAAAAATAAAAAATTACGTTAATATCATTGCACTGTAAAAAAGTGAAGTTAGGTTGTCCATTCTGACGTAGCTACCATAAAAATGACTGTCTAACAAAACTTACCGCTCGTGCAGTTAGGAGGTGTTATCTATACCCCTCTTCAATATATTTGTGCAATAATCGTATAAATTTCGCGAGAGGGGCACCGCGGGGCAAAAAGGTTTCAGATTTATTGAAATGACCGTGGCAGATGCACAAAACGACTGATTTAGCTGTGTCATTTCGTCAAAGAAACAAAGAAATTATCGCTTTGTAGCAGGGCTGAAGGACGGTCATTATTTTAGTATTAAAGGATCTAGTAAGGCAGTAGAGGCAAATATGGCCCAGTGGGTAAAATGGCCCCAAAATTTGTAGAGCAAAAACGAAAGTGGAAAAAATTATTAGGAAAATTTTTGGAACGGTTAATATTTTGACAACTGTGACATCTGTTATGGTCGTGTTTAACTAGCGCTACCACTACCACGCACCGGTTTTACCAGAGTTCGTGCAACATATTAAAACTGTCATTTGTAAAAAATTTTAGAGATGAAAAAGAATACAAAATTGAGCTATATTTTATAAATTCAGTGTTTTCTCTTTTCTATATTGAACCGGGTAATATTTTATTATTTTTAATATTACTTGAGCCGAGACTTGAGTCAAAATTCTCTAAAATTAACCACTAAAAATAATCTACGGCAGTGGTAGTAGTTAATTACCACACGAAATGTTAAAAAATATATGTTATGAAATATACAGACCGCTTCAAGCTACTGCGAACATAGGGGGAATCAAGTCCAATTTACTCTCCGTGCCGTACGACCGAGGTGGATTCGAAGCACGCCGCAGTGTTATCTTTTGGAAATGCATTTTGTTTTTATTATTTTGATTTATTTCTGCCTTGCTCGAGAAACAGATGGGTAAGTTCTTAATTGAAATAATACATTTTTAAAATCAAAAATGGATGTCTACGAAGTTGCCGAAAAAGTGCAGATGGTCAAATGGTCAAATCGTCATAACCCAACACACGTTCGATATTGGTCGAGGGAAGATTTGCATTTGTATTTTGACGTAAGAACACAGTATCCCCAAAAACTAAATGTTTGGGGGGGGGGGGTATTATAGGGGAACACGTAATTGGGCCATTTTTTATTAACGGCAATTGCAATTTGAATGGTCCTAGATACTTGGATCTACTGCAGCAGCACATTATTCCAACTGCTAGGCAGTTGTTAGGTGTAAGATTTGGTGAAATATGGTTTCAACAAGATGGTTGTTCCGCTCACAATGTTGGCCTTGTTAGGGAATATCTTGATAATGTATTTCCTAATCGGGTTATAAGTACACGGGGAACTATTTTATGGCCAGCTCGATCTCCCGATCTTGCTCCTAATGAATTCTATCTGTTTTTAAAGAAGCTTTTCAAATTATCACCCCTAACATGCTTGGAAACGTTAGAAGGGGTTTTTATAGTAGGCTCGGATATTGTCTAGCCGAGCAAGGAGGACTTTTCGAACATTTGCTTTAATTTTTTTTGACTGGGAGAATCTTTTTGGTTTTTAGAATGTATTATTTTATTTTGAGAACTTGCTTTTATTTTGTTTCTCCTTATTATTTTCATTGTAACACGTCGTCACTGATAAATCTGAGCAGTTGACAATGAAACGCTCTTATTTATCAGTGACAAAAAATAAGAAAATTACGTTATAAAAATTTGCGTATTTATTGACCAAATTCCGGTTTCATTGACTACGCTCCACACAGCACCGTGGTTAGAGGCGTACTAAATACCAAAGGAAAGTCATGCAAGTGGTGATCGCAAGCCTGAGTATTGGTTGCTTCACTGATAGGCGTGCAGTGTCTCTGCATGTACGTACACTGGCAAATTAGACTTCTTCCGCCCTATGTTCGCAGTAGCTTGAAGCGGTCTGTATATTCGCATGTTAATATAAATTAATGTGGGAAAGAGAATACATATACAAAACCCTATAAAGTCAGAAATACTACTTTATGTTATGTCATGAGAGGGGGGTTTCGGGGTTAATCCCCCCTCCGACGTCAATTCCTGGGTGCGCTACTGGGTAAACAGGACCTCGGAATAACATGCCCGTTTACTACCCGCGCCAACACATCTCTTATATCAAGAGTAATCATAGCTGAAGGTATAGCAGTAGTAAAACCGTCGTCATGATATGACGCCACAACTCTATTAGGGATAGGGCGTGGAAACGGCCACCACGTTACTACTGATTTTAACAATATAACGGGATAATATTTATAGAAAATCTATACAAAAAACTAAAGCAACAATTTAATTTTCTCTCAAACTTATAGAAAAAATGCTTTAGCTTTTGCTAATTATCTAAAATTTACCGTCAAGTCGCCGCGAGACGACCTAAAACCAAATAACTGGCAAGATATTTTTAAGAATAATGAAGGCTACCCTATAAACTATCAAAATAACGTATAACGCAACAAATTAAACGTGACATTAAGGTTTTTTTGGTTTTGCATAACTCCAAAATACTTGAATTTTAACTGTACTTTTTATATGGTCAGGGTAGTTGCACAAATTAGATTAAGTTCTTTGTATAATTGTAAAATTGTTTTTAATGGAATATCATACCAAATCAACCAAAATTAACTCTCTGTTTGCAATATGCAGGAACCGGAATCACTGCATCATATTCTTTTTGTTTGTCCGTTATACAGGCACATTAGGCCAATAAATTGGCAAGACCCAAATAATTTAGCTTTAAGTTTAGATAATCTTACACCTGCTGATGTCAGGAATATTTTACATTGGGTAACAAACGTTCTAAAACTTAGGGCATTTCTAAGGAATGATTAGTTATTTTTTTGTATAGATACATCGCTTTTCTTGTTGAAATCATATTTTTGTCTTTTTTTTTACTTAGACCTAATAAAATTTGTCTTTGGCAAAACGTGAAGGTTATAAGGATGTATTTCTTTTATAAACCAATAAACGAATTGAATTGAATTGAATTGACATTAAGGTTTTTGTAAAATTCCTTATGAATTCAGTTGATTATATTATCAGATCTAGGTCCATTTTTAAAAATATTTTTCTGTTTTTAATTTAAAAAATCAGATGTATTACGTTCCAGGAAATGTCAGGACCATCTAGGATGAAAAGGAGAGCAAAACGTAACAACTACCCGGTAAAGTAAAGAACAATCCTTTTGAATCTATTCTGTAAAACAAAAATATGAACGGTCGGTAGAAAAAAACCATTTGACTTGTTTTTAATATTTTGTAACATCGCAAACTATAATTATTATTGTTATTCAATTTATACTAGTCAAATTATTATTACCAATAATAAAATTCCTATCCATAAATTATCGAAAATAAATTAAAATAACTCAATGAAATTGGCCAAAATTTATTCGTTTAACTGGCTAATAAAGCTAAAAACTCAAACTGATGGCTTAAGGCTAATGAGCTTAAATGAAAATGACAGATTTTTAGAAATCAAAGCTTGAAGCCTATGAACTTTTTTACATTTTTCTTAGAAACTGTTTAGTGTAGAAGAATACATTTTAAAAAAAAGATTTCTATGAAGCCTGAAATATCTACTAATCCTTAGAAACGACAAGTTCTGTGTTAGTTTTTGCAATAACGATGTATTCATTAACAATATAAAAACAATGGTAGAGTAAGAAGTTTTTATCCTTTTTTTAAATAATAAATTTTTAAGGTTTCTAACATCTTTGCCTAAAATATTGTAAAGTTCAAAATGTAGTGAGTTATCTGTTGATATTTTAAGTTTTAATTGTGGTTTAAGTAGGTTGTTGTCATGTCTGCTGTGATAGTTATGATTATCTGAATTTGTTTTAAAGTTTTTCCTATTTTTATGAATTTCCACAAGTTTTTGATACAACCAGACACTTGGTAAGGGCATAATACCAATCTCGATAATAGATTTTTGCAATGATTCGTATAGCTTGTTTTTGAAGTTTTAATATTGTATCCGACGAGGTTGAATTACGCCATAAAACTGCTCAATTATCAGATATTTCTGATCAATAGTTTCCTTCAGGCTGCGCATGAGAAATAGTCCAGAACTAAGTTTTCCCTTTACCAGTGTAGACGGTCATCAACAATTACACCCAACAAATTTACCGTTCCACCGTTTGTTACACTTTTATTGCTTGAAATAGTTAGCCTTTGAGTTTTATCCAAGTTTAGTTGCAGGGAGTTATTTCTAAACCAGTTGTTTGCTAATATTTCCAGCTCACCTGACTTTTCTTTAAGGTTGTCTTTGGTTTTTCCGTCACTCGTTCCGGTCGTGTCGTCACAATATACTATACACTTGAATGTTTGATAGCCAAGTTGAGATCGTTTATGTAAATGACGAATAATAGGGGACCCAATACCGAACCTTACGGTACACCATGGCCTAACTGACTAACAGAAGAAACCTCGTTCTGATAACTAACGCACTGCTTTCCGTAGCTTAGATAAGATTCAATCAGTTTCAAATGTATATCCCGTACACCATATCTTATAAGTTTTTGTAATAATAAGTCGTGCGAAATGCAGTCGAAAGCTTTACTCAAATCACACAATGTTAAATCTACCAAGTTTCTAGATTCAATGCCTTCGACTACGTCACTCACCACCTGACATACGCCATGTATTGTGGATTTTCCATGCCTAAAGCCAAATTGGCTCGAACTTATTAATCGGTTGCCCTTCAAAGAAGTCAACCAGGCTCTTTTTAAGCAAAATTTCAAAAATCTTTCAAAAAATAGGCACTATAGATATTGGCCTATAGTTGCCAGCATCATTAGCGTCCCCCTTTTTAAAAAATGGAACTACTCTAGATATTTTCATTACACAAGTGCGTTAACGGTGTGATAAGATTTTTAGAGATGCTTTTTAACAAGTTGCTACTAAGATGGTAGTAATCACACAATGACTTTTTAATTGAATTTATGGTTACTTCTCATTCAGAGATAGTGGAAACATGAAATACTTGCTCAGAGAATGGTATACTTTGTATAAGAGTTTGTTGTTCAGCAGGGTCTACCTTTAGTGATGCGATAATGTCACTAGGTATCGAGGAAAAAAATAAGTTAAACTGGTCAGCTGATAATCTTGACTCTACCTTTTGGTGATTATTTGCATTTCTTTCAAAGTTTACCAATTTCCAGATATCTCTTGACTTATTATCCGAAGAAGTTATGTACTCATTGTATGCCCTTTTTTTGGTATATTTGATTGTTTCCCTGTAATGAGTGTTCATAATGGTGAACATTTGAGAGGACTGGATCCCCTTTAACATCCCTGATAGTTTTTATAGCAGATAGTTGGTTGCGCATTATTTTAAGATTGTTGTTGAACCAGTAAATAGGTACTTTTTCAATCAAACTGACGCAAATTTCGGTTAAAAGAGTCGATAGTTTTGGTATATCATGGTGGTAGGGAAGCCAGTTAAGAGTTGCAAGGGCCTTATTAATTGAATCGATTCTACCAATGGAGAGTTTCCTTTTCAATATAGTCTGGGTTTTTAAAGGTAAGTTGCATATTATTTCACATGATTAACAAGTGTGGTCCGAAATGTTTGGTTCAAGTACAGACCAATAACTGTTTTCTTTCGGTATATTTGTCAGTATATTATCAATACAACTTGCAGATTTTACTGTTATTCGAGTTTTTTCAGTTATTGTGACTCTAAGTCCGAAACTATCCAAAATGCAAATGAAGTTTTGGAGAACATCGTTATCAATGTCAAAATTATTATTAAAGTCCCCCACGATACATATTTTAGAATATTTGTCATGTAGGTCAAAAAGCATATTCTTCTACAGCGGCAACAGGTATCAACAGGCCTGCATTCGATCTCGGGTCTCACAAAAATACCCACACCACCTCTACTCATACTAGAACGACAAAAAGACGTAATTAAGATAAAAGGTTGTAAATTAATTGAGGATAAATGATCATATTCAGTCACGTGATGCTCGCTAACACAGAAAATATCGGAATAAAAATCATTATTAAAAAATTGTTCCAAATTAGCAATTTTATTAGAAAGCCCTTGGACGTTCAAATGAAGTAATGTTAGGTTCTTCTTAAGCCTAATTGGATTGGCGTCAGTACTACTACATTTTGATGTTACTGGCTGTCCTGGAGTTTTTTCCGCAGGTTAAAAAAAATTATTAATTTTCGTGCCCGCAGCCCAGCTCTTTGGATCCACAGAACTTTCAGAGTTTTTCTGCAAAACGCCAACCTTAAATGACGAATATTCTTCCGGTCGTCTGGATTCTAAGCGTTCACACTTAACCTCAGGAAATCTCGGTTTAAAAAAATTTACCATGTTTTCTTGCTTAACTGAAGGGTGCAAGTTAAATACATGATAGAAAACCATATCAGCGGTGGCGGCAGCAGCAGGAAGGTTAACGGTTTCCCCGGTACCCACGATAAATTTGGGTTTGCCGCGGCGACGGCCACGCGCTTGATTCCATCCATCATCGGCCTCCGGTGTCGGTTGGGAACTGCCCCCGAGCGCAATTAACTGCTCGCATTTTTGTGCAGTAGCCACTTCATGTATCGATGGGGCGACCTGTTGGTTTGTGAACTGGGTTTTCGCAGTATTTGGATTCTTATTGATCGGCGCAGGAATCTTTGCTAACTTTTGCAGTATGTTAGTGTTATTAGAACTAGTGTTTTTCTGATTGAGATGAAAGTTTGTAGATGGCGATACCGATGCCGACGTGCTTGAGTTCGAGATGGACTTTTGTTTACTTTGTATTAACCGCTCTAGTAATTTATTGTGGTGCTGTATGGATTCTCAATCGCTATTTTTTTATTTAAAATCACATCGTCTTTTTGAGCGGAGAGTTCTTTAAGGTAACTTACCTCTAATGCGGTGATTCTCTGTGCTGTGCTTGAAATATTGCCATTTTCCAACGAAAGTACTGTTTGGTCATGCATTTCTTTATCGTCATAATGAGAGCAATTACCAGCCCTGGATTCACTTAAACTGGTAACGGAACTTTTCAAAACGTCACTATTTACACCATCAGGCAATTTAAAGTTAATAAATGCCTCAATTATACAGGGTTCCTAAGATTTTCCTTAGGGATAGGATTTCAATAAATCAAACAGAAATGGCATAGAAAGTTCTGCGCGCACAAAAGAAACAGGTATATTGAGCAATGGTGCCAGTTTGTTATTATCTCCGGACTGCTTTCATGAGAAACAATTGTCGCCACTCTTTCATTGTGAGCATAAATCATAGTTGCAATAATAACCGTTGACAAGATGTCTGCAAATTCCGCTAGATAGCGGCCACACCATGAGATGATCAAGGAAAAACTGGGATTCACAGGCATTGCATTTTTAATTTCCTTTCGAGTCGCTTCAGTTTCGTAAATTTTGTGTTTTTAAAATGCCGTATACTCGAGAAGAAAATATTTTTATTATTAAAAACTACATAAAAAGTGACAGTGCGGACGAGGTCATTGGGCTTTTTGTTTTTGCGTTTCCAGATCGACCGGTTCCTGTGGCTCAAACTGTCTACAACATTTATCATCATTTTGAAAGGTACGGGTGCATAAATGGTTGTAGAAAGTGTTACCACGACGGCGAAATACCAGAGCATCCCGTTCTTCCACACAGGGTGGAACGAGACGAAATGGTATGCGCTTACGTTGAGGCACATGAACCATGTTCGACGAAACCGATTGCGGAGGCACTGGATATTCCCAACAGTACTTGCCAATGGATCCTAAAAAAATACGGCTATAAGTCATTTAAGATTGGAAGTCGCAGGAATTGCAACCAGGTGATTATTTTCGCCGGTTAGAATATTGTGAGGTTATGAGGGATAAATGGGACAGGAACGAAAATTTCCTATCAAAAGTTTTGTTTAGTGAGGAGAAGACATTTGAACTTCATAGCTCTCACAATCCACAAAATAGCCGCTATTGGTACCGCGAAAATAAACATCTGCACGCAAGTGTTAGAACGCAACATCCTCAAAAATTAAATGTTCGGAGCGGTATTGTCGGCGATCACATTATTGGACCCTACGCGCCAAGAGTTTTACAATTAAAAATTAGATGTTTTCGGGTCAAAACCACAGCTTTTTCTTGCTTAAAGGAGGCAGCAGGGTCCATTATTTACGATACTGAGCGATAAACTCGTGAGGTTGTTAACATTAGAAAGAAATATCTTCGCTTTTAATTAAATTTATTTCCATTCTGTTCTACTAGTGACATCTATCCGGAAACGGCCAAACCATGCAGCTAGCACTAGCAGCCAAAGAAATCAATAAACGGCGCTGTTTTTCCTGCAGAGCTTTTTGCTTGCGATATTATTGATTTTAAATAAAGCTGGCCCTACACTACATTTGATATTTTCGAGGTGTTTTATGACATGATCTCGAAACATGTAGCGAACCAATTCTTCAAAACTAGCGGAAGGGTAAAAGCGAAAAATAAGGGGCTGCCAATATTTGTAACACCCAAAAAGGGGTGAAAAGATTTATTTTGCTCTGTTTCTTTACAAAAAACGTTTTTTTTACGAAAAACTTGAGCTCTGCCACATTTTTTATTTTTTTCTTCAACTTTCTCGAAATTTTCGTCCTACCATAGAAAAAAAAATATTTCCGCCATGGTCATACTCTACTTTTATTCGAAAAAATTTAGAAATAGAGACGGGATCAGTTTTCCTAAAACGGGGGATCCTATTTTCGAGTGAGAAGATAAAGGGCGCCGCAGGCAAAAATTTCTTAATTAAATTAGCCGAACGCAAAAATGTTAGAAAAACAAAGCACGAAATAAAAATGGCGCCGCTTACAATTTTTTTTTTTAAATTACGTAATTTCGGGAACGCAAAGAAATAGGTCTAAAGAGTATAATTTTTAAGAAAAAAATATCAATTTTCTCGCGCCCTCCTCCACTGGGACTACAGGGGCCGTGCACAAATTACGTAATGGTCATAGGGGGGAGGGGGGTTACAAAGCGTTACGTAGGGGGGAGGGGGGTTTTCGACAGCGTTTGCATTTGTGTGAAACTAAGAAAATTTGGAATGAAAATAAGTGAAAAGTTTTTTTTTTTGGGGGGGGGTAGTGATCTTGAAATCGTTACGTAATATTAGGGGAGTGGCGTGCCAAAAATTGGTAAAATCACCATTACGTAATTTGTGCACGGCCCCACATCTGACTGTTCCTCCTTTTTGATTTTGAATCAAAGTGCAAAACCCGGGTTGGACGTTCGAAGTCGTCAACCCGTCCTATTTGCTTGATAAAGTTTCTACGGAAATATCTCAGTCGATTTCTCCGGCCGTGTATGAACGCTTTAGGTTAGGCATTTGCATGTATCTCAGTCCCCAGCCTGTAAACAGTGCGTAAGGACAATAATTACAAAATGAAAAGCCGAAAAATATTTTTTTTTACGATATCTTTCATCAGTTTGGTATTAAAGTCGAGAAAAACAATTTTTATTCCAGTCCTAAATGTATGATGGAAAACATTAGAAAACAACAACCTGGAATGGATTTACTACGTGTAAGATGTAGTGACAACATCGCCCCATGCCCATCCTTTTCTGCCTAATGTGCTTTTCCGTTTGTCTGCGTCTTATACACGGCTGCTTGGCGCCCTAAGGATTTGCTTAGGAACCCTGTATAATTTTTTCTCAGTTTATTTAACTTAAAATACAGCACGTCAACATCAAACGGCGCCATTTCGCCACACATCAAATCAGTTAAGAAATTAAAAAGTTCTACACTTTTCTTTTATGAGTGTTTTGGAATTACATAAAAATACACAAAATTACACTTTTTAATAGCTATTGACCTAATTGCTCCATTTACCAAATGTTTTTTTTTTGTAAAGAGACAAAATATAAGACTTCTATCATTTTGTTCCAAATATGATATTTAATAAAAATATAACGTGTTCAACAACATATAAAAAATGGTAGTTGAAAATAACCTTTATAAGAGGTCAATTTTATGTCAATTTTACTTGAGACTGAGGCCCTATTCTTTTTGGTTATATTGAGGTATTATCTAAAGTTAAAAAAATTGTCAAGTTTTTGTTGCGTTTTGACTTAGAAGTAAAATTGTTAGAAAATCACGTACTTTTTGAATTTACTATAACTTTTGACATAATTTCTCGATTTTAAAAGTGTTTAGATATTTGGAGAGTCAAAAAATATGGTAGATTTGTTATTTAGTCCAAATCCTTCACTTGCTAAAAATTCATGATGGCGGCTAGTTTTAAAAAATAGATAAGTTTAATGCGCATAAGAAAACCGAGAGCTTTTGCAATAATCAACTGAATTTGGTTTACCTACAAAATTTTCTTTAAAGCGGGTAAAATTAACCTTATTTTTATATCTATCTTGGATTTTTAGTAAATATCAAACTTTGAAGAAAGTCTCATGTTTTGTCTCTTTAGACCCGTTGTACATCCTCCTATAAGGCTTCCCCGTAGTTCGTCAGCCATCCTACACTTCGAACGTAGTTGATAAAGTCGCCAAGGGGAGCCTCCCGTATGTTGGCTGGTGTTGGCCAAAACTTGTCGAAAATAGCCTTTCGGGTAGATGACACGCTGGACAGTTGCAGAGAATGTGTTCCATGGTTTCATCTTCTTGTTTACAACTTCGAGATTGAGGTGTGGCCGGTCAGAATGCCCGTAACAAAACGCAGGTTCTGTCTGGTCATTGATAGGATTTTTTTTTGCTGCTGCTTGGTCAGGGTTTCATCCCATCTTTTTCTAAAGTCTTTTTGGGAGTGTTCTCGTATTTGGTTCGCCACTGTTAATGCTGTTATACTGGCAGAAAGGGCACGTTCAAAGAGTGTTTGTCCCGCTACCTTCCTGGCCAGCGTATCTGCAATGTGGTGTCCTTTGTATTTGCCATGACCTGTGATCCATTTTAGTGTGACCATGTTGTTGTTTTCTGATACTTTGACCAAGATTTCATGGCATTCTAGTACTGAGCCCATTATAATACGTGATCGTTGTAGGGCTAGTAGTGCTTGTCTGCTGCCTGTGTAAATGCAGATGTTTTTTCCCGATCTATTCAATTCTGTTTAAACTACGCTGCCGCTGGCGTGTTTGCCCATGGCCCATTTAATTTTGAGGTTTAGTGATGTTGAGTATATTCCACATCCAGAACCCTGTTCAATTTTGGAACCGTCCGTGTAGATACAGATAGTACCTCCCATAACCGGTTCTTCTGCTGTATTGGATATGCTTATTGTGTAGGGCTTGTGAAAAACAAAGCGAGGTGCAATAGAGTCCGTATTCGTCTGTAGCATTGGGAGTGAACTAAGCCCTCCGCGCCACAAATGTCGTCTAGTTTCACATGCCTCTACTTCTGGTTTTATGCCAACCATGCGGAAACGATACATAGTCATTAAAACAACCTCCCTGATGTGAATGTCAAAGGGGATGAGACCAAGAATCACCTCCATAGCTCTGGTTGGCATGGTTTTCATAGCTCCCGTTCTATAGAGAGTTGCTATTCTTTGGATTTTTTCTAATTTTCGGATTACTGTTGTTTGTTGTACTTTTGGACCCCAAACGACAGCGCCGTATGTTAGCATAGGTCCTATAATCCTATAATCCCTAAGCCTGTCCCATGGTTCGGCGACATTGTACATATAATATTCAAACAAGCAAGTTAATAGGTACAGCAAATTTAAAAAATGTGTAATGTTCTGATTTAATTCATTGTTAGACCAAAATCAAATATTACTTTAGTATAAGCAGCAAGAATGTGCTTTTTTCATGAATGCTTCAGAGTTTGTTGAGTGTCACTGTCCGCCATCTTGAATTTTTAAGAAATGTCAAATTTGAATCCGCCATCTGAATCGGTAAAATCTTATATTTTATTCTTAAATTAAAATCAAGGGATTAAATCAAGAATTATGGGCAATTTTGTGGTCCACCATATATAATCAAAAATTCATGGTAATAAAAATCCAGCACAATCATCAATAATACTAAGCTACTTCGGAGCAATTTCCAAAGTTGTTAATTTATAGACAAATTTCAGCAGATATACATCGCATTTATAAGTTAAAATGATAACAAACTACACCCTATTTATTGGGGTACTCTATGCCTCGCTAGATGAACATTCAAAAGCACAATAATATCTCTCTTTCAATAATAGACACTTTAGGTTGTGCAAAAACACGTTAACGTAAACTTTAAACATCGGGCTAGAAAAACGCGAAGCTGAGGGGTCATCAGCTAGTTCTTTGTATACAGGGTGTTTCAAATTCCATGCTCACCATGGAGATCTCCTAAACGGTAGAAGATACGAAAAGGTTTAAATTAGGGCAAAGTTGCGCTAAAAAAAAAAGTTCACAAATTCCGGATAGTTCCGGAGATAGGCGGAAAAACCCGAAATCTTCATTTTTAGTTTTTATTTTTCTGCCCCTTATTCTGAAAGCTGTCAAAAAAACGCTTAACACTTTCTACAGCTACTACCCGGAATTTGTATGTAAACTTTTTTTTAGTTTTAAGCATTAGCATCGAATTTGGAACACCCCGTCAGGGTGTTCCTTTTAAAACAGTCGATGGGCTATAACTTCAAAATGGAAAAGAATTTTAAAAAAATGAAAAACCGGTTTGGAAGGTTGGAAGGGGGAACCATTTCAAGCTACTTTCCAACCCTCCCCAACCTACCCTTTAAGATTATGGGTCGAGTGGTACCTCTTTTGAAAGGTTATTTTTTTACAGCTCTGTTCAAAGAATCAAAAGACCTTTCGAAATAGGTATCACACGACCCATAATCTTCATAAAAAATTTACATTGGGGTAATCCCATTGTAACGGGTGTTACGTTTTATGTTTTTGACATCCAATTTTATGTTTGATGTTGATAAGTTATTACAACAAAACTCGAATTAACTCATGTGGTCTTGACAGATGAAAATCTGTATGCAAAAAAACTCACTAGGAATCACCAGAACAATGTATTTTAGGGAATGTAATACATGTAACGGGTGTTATTTTGTTTTTTACGTTTTTTCGACATTGATATGGTTAGGTTTAGTTTTCATAAAAGTTAGCATAGCAACTAATATATTTTTTGATCTTAGTGTATAGCAGAAAGGGCCACCAAAGAGGTTTAATATATTTTGAGTTTTATTAATTTTTATTTCTTTTATTTTCTTTATCCTCAATTTGTAACGGGTGTTATGATTGAGTGTAACGGGTGTTATATAGTAAATTCGTTTTTATATTGGATTTTTTTTTAAGACTTTTTCGGCCAAGCATGGTAAAAATCAATTGCAGTTGAGGACGTATGCTCTATATGATACACCAAAACTACTTTTATACATTGTTATGTTAGTAAAAAAAATAAATAACTACATGGAAGGAGTAACATATTAATTTTAGTATTAATTAACGAGAAAAAAAAGTAAGTACTAACATAGTACTAAAAGATGGTAACAATACTTTAATTTGGGTCCTTTGAAGTTAAGATTTGTAGGTGACTGCTGACAAGATAACATTGGGCCCATCATTTTCAAAATAATGCTTGGATTGTATGTTATCTATGGCCCTAAGACCTTGCCATCTCGTTCTAAAACGGGGGTGATTTCTTTTATTTGGCTCTCTGGTATATAGAATACCAAAAGTCCCCCAGCATTCACTGAGAGGAATTCAAAGCACTCTTTAGGAGTATTTAAAATTACTTTGTAAAAATACACCAAAAAATACTGTTGAAGAAATTGTGAAATACTTTTAGAATTATGAAAACGTCAATCAAATTATTTACTTACTCAAGCAATTGTTTTATATTATGTCAAACACTGAATATACACAGCCTACTATGACTACTTTATTTTTGCAAGCAGTTTTATTTTTTTTTAAATTTACCTGTTACGGGTGCGACAGTATTTAAATACTGTATTTTTTCAAATTTCTTTGTGGTGACTAACATTTTTTTTTTGATACTATCGAAGCGTATTTCATACATGTTGTAATGATATAGTTTCGTATAATTTTTGTATTTGCGTGTTTAGTTAGAAACACTTTTTGTATTTTTTTGTAACGGGTGTGACATATAAATAATGATGAGTTCTTACAGTTACAGATCCTAAATGACGTCTTGCATGAATGAAATTTTATATTTATATTTTAGGCACTAACCACTAGTTCCTTTCAATAAATAATTCAATATGATATATCTTAACGTGTCAGCTAGAACTCATTGTAAACAAAATTAAAATTTTCTGCATTATGAGCATTAAAGCTTTTTTAAAAGATTAAAGTAGAATGCTGAAAGCAAGTACATAAATATAGGCAAGGTTTTGGTTGAACCTATCATTATAAGTATTCCTCTCTTTATTGGGGTGGATTTTGTAAAGACACGACACAATTGAGTTTTGTGAAAATAAGGTACATTTCTGTGGAAATACCCATTGAGAGCTACCTTTTCAAGAATTGGTTGATTATCATTTTTTTCAAAGATTTTTGTTTTACAAACACTCACCTTTCAAAACAGATTTTGTTGGAATTTTAAAAAACAACTCAAACTAAAGCCCCCCTTTGCTCCAGAAAAAAAGGAGACAACAAAGATGGTGGTGATAACCCTCAAGTCCGTGGAGAAAAAAACAAGAAATTGCAGAAAGTTTTCCTTTAAAGACATTCTAGAATTTCTCCACAGTATTTTGGGACAGTTTGACCTTCAACAAGTTTTGTACAAAATTATTTTGGGTATAAAAATAGTAGTTTTAATAACTAGTTAGTGGTTAAAATAGTGCTTTTTTGACAAGCGAGTTATTTTAAAACGCGAGTAAAAAACGCACAGTTTATCCGCGAGTTGTTAACACTATTTTTTTAATACCTTTATCAAAAAATCCAAGAAAAACAGGAAAATACTTTAAAAAATCTCGAACGAAGAGCACTTCTCGCAACACGCCATCTTTTAACTATAAATCAAGGCGGCTGGTAAATGAAATAACTATGGTTTCCATAGCGATTTGCCTTTTTACTCGGTGACGTTCATTCTTTTCTTTTCTTTTAATCTGAGAGTTTGATATTTTGACGATGTTTTTAAATGTTTTTTTTTCGTAAATACTTGGTGAAAACTGGCGAAAATGTCTAAATTTTTAGGCAATAATAATTAGATTTTTTCAATATTACTATATTCCGCTATTTCCCTTTCATTTTGGGGTAAAAACCGGAACAAAACCTTTTTTTGCATGCCATGCTTTAGTTATCTGCAGACAGTTACTAAAATCATGTTTTTGATGAAGGTATAAAAAAAAGTATTTTTTACCTGAACATATTCATATCAAGTCAAAATCAAGGTGAAATTAACTAAAGTCGTTTCTCAATAATATAAACTGTTTGATTAATCCGAAACACAAATTCTTGAACTTTTATTGGAAGTAGTCAGAATTTGGAAACAATATTGGTCAGAAGTTGGCAAAAGCTTAAATCAGAACATACCTGATAACGTTTTTAAGGCAATGAACAAGTGTGGCGATATTTTTCCGTCGATAAAAACATTCTTGGATATTTGCCAGTAAGTAATGCTTCGTCAAAAAGAAGCGTCTCATGTACCTAAAAACACTATGACCGAAATTCGTCTGACGGGCTTAGCGTTGCTGCATATAAACAGACATATTGAAATTGAGCGACCCATTAACCGGTTTGCCCAAAAAACCGGAAACGATTTTTTTTTTTTGAGATCATCTTAAGGCGCAATTACACAGACGAACATGCTCAAATAAAAGCTCGTGCAAAAGATCTAAAATTTTTTGCGTGAATATTTCTGTGAGCTTTTCTTTGAAAATTTTGTTCGGGTAAATTTTTGAGCAAATTATTGCTATGTATTTTGGAAACATATTTTTAAAGATGAGAATAAATAAAATTTCACATCAGTGATCAGTGATCTCAATTCTTTAAGAAAATGGAACACCAACTTTTATTTAAAATTTTTGTGAAAAAAAGCGGCAAGCGAAACATTATTATTGGCTCTACTATCAGTTTTGTCACATGTATTAGGGTTACTTATAATATTTTTTTCTTAGGGTTTTTCCCGGATTTTTTTGCCCGGGGTTTTCTTTGGGATTTTCTTAGTTTTTTTAATTCCGGGGTTTTTTTCCTAAAGTCAAAAAAAAAACCCAGGAAAATTTCTCTTTTCCAAAAAAAATTTTGAGTTTTTTAAATATCGGCAAAAAACTCAAAAATTGCACTTTTAAGCGGTAATCCGCGCCTCACGACTATGAGGAGTGGTGAGGAGAGAGATTTTTTTAAAACATATTTTTGTAACTTTACTTTACCTTTAGCTTTTATTGTTGTTTTTTAATTCCTCACACCAGATTTACCTAGTTAGTTTAAGGTCCCAAAGGTTGCTTAAAAAAGCAAAAGGTTCATGAAAATGCTGAAGATCTAGATATGTACTGTCAATTTAATGTAATAATCACGGTCGATTACTGACACTGAACCAACAATATGCAAAGGGCAACATTGGATGATAGATCGGCGACACAGTCTACTAAATTACTGCTAAATTATATTTTTTAGACAAGGGTCGGGTTCGTAGGGTTTTAAAAGTGGGTAATAAACGGGTATTATTTAAATCGAACGTGCTTCTGTTCATATATTCGAGATTTAATAAAATGTATATAGGTTTTTTAATTTGACTTAATTATTATTGTAAAAGACTAAACTAGGAAGTAAAATAAAGGGATATTCTTTTAAACGTTAATTTTTATCATTATTTTTACAGGCAACAACAATAAATAAGTGCCAATTATTATTTTTTTTATTTTCGTTTTTTTTACAACCCCAAAAAAGTTACACGTATACTGGCATATCCCCTATAAAAATCAGATCAATCGAGTTGAGGTAAAATGTGAATTTCGGCATCAAATCGTTTTTCCGTCGGAAAGCACTTGATTAAAAATACCTTTTTTCAAAACTTTGTTTTTCTATTTTCAGTTAAGTTCAATGAATTCCGATGACAATATATTTTGAATTTGTAAAGAAATTTTTATACCCCCAATTCTTCAAACAAATTTTGCTCAACATTCTCTCCAAAATTTACGTGTGTTTTTTTGTACGAGATTTTGCTCGAACATTTCTTTGAACATTTTGCTCAAGAGGCTCGTGTAAATGTTTGTCGGCATTTCAACATCAAAGGAAAGTTTGTCTGTGTAAATGCGCCTTTATGTTTGAGATATGCAATATAAAATTTTCCAACTTAAAAAGCTTTTTAGACCTCAAAAAAAAAGTATTTAGCTATCAGTTTTGTTTGTGGTTTGTTTGTTCTCTATGTTTTTTATAACTGAAAAAAATTATACCTATTTACTCAAGCGCGGATTTCAGGGAGATAGGGGGTAGTTGACCCCCTATACCCTGGCTTTAAATTTTTTGTGAAAACCTATTCACAAAATCAAAAATAGGGCATAAATTGCGGCGCTATAACACCTTTGATATTTACGGTATTAAAAAGGTTAAAAATGGCATTTAAAGTGTCATTTTCTTAAAAACTTTCGCCGGCTGCGCCTTGAAACCATTGCTATATTCAGAATTTTAGTATGATTTTAAATAAAAAAATGCATTTTTCAGTGCAATTTTCTTAAAAATTTTCGTCTGTGGCGCTATGATTTTCGGCGTATTCAAACATTTTTTAAAATAAAAAATGTATGAAATAAATTACCTAAAATCTTAGTACCTCCCCCCCCCTAGATTTGAGACCAAATCCAGGCTTGTAGTTATTAAGTTTTGTTGGCATATATTGATATGTTCCTTATAAAAGCTATGCTTTTATTCTAGTTTTTTTTCGTATAGAAGCGGCCCTCCCTCCCCTTTTGAAATGGCTGGGACCGCCACTGTTTCACGTTCCACTCAATCTGCACTCAGACTGCACTGACGCAATTCTTTGACAGCACCAAGCCAGTGTTAGTGGCGCGCCAATTTTACCAATGGAAACCCCTGTAAGTAAAGCTACCTAAGAAGTTAATAAATCAGACACATATTTTTCAAGCTTTGCTGAAAGTGACAAAAAATCGAGCCAAAAATAAATTATATCATAAGAATGTGTGGAAGGCTCAGGCACTTTAGTTGTAGTAATTGAGTTCGCACAAAGTTTCCTCTACACACACATCAATCCCTTTAATGTGACGACAAAGGCACTGGCAACAAACAATTACGAAACTTCTGAAAATGTCTTCTTATTCGAGCGGAAATTTTATCCCGATCCGAATACTTTTATCATTTATTCATTCGATACGAGTATAATAACAACTTTACTTTACGCTTAATAACAGAAAATATTTTTTTTTAAATAATTATTAATTCTGACCATACGTACAGTTGGTTTCAAATAAAATGCGTACATAAAAAACCGTTTTTTTTTCAGTGTATTTAGCTATACCTACGCTTTTTAGTATGCAACTGGGGCACTACCTGCTAATTAAGATATTTCTATTATTGTTATAGTTTACCTATTGATTTTTTTAAAAATTTAATTAACCTAATTATTAAAAACTGCAACTCTTGGAGGATTATTTACTATTTTGTGAAAACCTAATTTAAACTTCTTAGCAATAGAAAATAGTTAAGTTAGTGGATTTACACAAAAACGAACTACACAGAGTTGGTTTGAAAGTTTGAGACAATGATGTGTTTGAAATTAACTCTGTGTTTCGGACTTCCATTGTCTATATTTTATTTATACACGACGTTTCGATCAGTACAATCTCTGATCGTCTTCAGGTGTAAACTACGTAGTACGTTAATTTCATACACAGAGTTGCTTGTGCATATTTTCTCATAAAAAAACAAATTATTTTAATTTTATGTTATATTAAGATGAAAACCAAACTTATACTTAATGGCGGCTACATTTTTTTCAATAACCATTTCCAATCGACGTGGCATGGAATAAGCCAAATTTCGACAATATTCTTCAACGTTAGAGACCATAATCCGAGGCATTACGTATAGCGTTTAAAAGTTCTTCGGCATTTTGGGGCCTTCAATTATGTTCATATATTATTTTGACTAATCTTCCCCAAATATTTTCGAGGGTGTTTAGGTCGGGACTGTTCGATGGCCAAAGCAGCACTTCTATATTTTGGTCTTGAAACCAGCGACGCACAGCATTAGCTGTGTGAACAGGACAATTGTCCTGCTGAAAAATTATTTCATTGTTTGGATATAAAAAGTCAACTAACAGCACCATTAGCCCTCCTAAAATTTCCAAATATCTACCTGCGGTAAATCTTCCTCTAATTTGCCAGTAAATACCTAACCCTCTAGCAGACATCCAACCCCACATGTTCACGAAGAAGTGTCCTGCTTTATTAACCTGGTGGGTATATCGCTCAATAAACCGACTTCGAGGTGGGCGATATATTATCCCAAGAAGATTGAAAAAATTTTTCGTCAGTAAAAATCACACTTTTCCAATATTCCTCATCCTCTGCAGCGTGATTGAGAGCAAAGATAAGTCGTACTTGTTTTTGTTGTTCTGTCAAGAGAGGCTTCTTTGCTGCAATGCGACATTAAAGTTCAGAATTTTTTACTCGTCTGCATGTTGTAGATCGGGAACCTGGAAAACCATTTGTTTTAATGACTTCGACAGCTGTGAAAAATGGATTTTCTCGCAAATTATTCAGTAATTGTCCATCCTGTTCTTCTGTGCTTACCTTATTTTGCAAAACGGTATCCCGCTTTTGATTCAAAGACTGATGTTCTTGGCATTGATCGTTTCGAAATTCTGACCACAGTGGCTTTATTAATATCAAAATTTTCGGTGACCCTTCTTACTGACCATACATCTTGCAGTTGTGTTATTATCTGCGATTTCGTAAAGGCCGAAAGTTGCGGAACTATTTTCAAACAGTAATTTTTACTAAAGTCAAAAATTATTGACAATAATTGACTTAAATCAAGAATAAAATATGTCATGGTATATGACGGGTCAACGCCGTTCTTAACTAAAAAGCCTGTTAACTCCTATCGCCTTAGTGCTCTTTAGCCTATTGTGGCTGCCATTTTTATAACCAAATTGACAAGTAAAATATGGATTTTCTGTCAGTTTGGTGTCAATATGGCACCGATCATAGGCCAAAGGATACTAAAACTAAAATGAGTTAACTGGCTTTTTAGTTGAGAACGGTGTTGGACGGGTGCAAAAAAAATTTTGATTTAAGTCATTGTCATTAATTTTTTACTGGAATGCACGATAGATGGTCAGTAAGAAGGGAAAATTATTGAATAATTTGCGAAAAAAACCATTTTTCTTAACTGTCGAAGCCATCAAAACAAATCGTTTTCCAGGTTCCCGATTTACAGGATGCAGACGAGTGAAAAATTCTGAACTTAAATGTCGCATTGCAGCAAAGAAGCCTCTCTTGATAGAACAACAAAAACAAGCTCTCAATCACGCTGCAGAGGATGAGGAATATTGGGAAGGGTGATTTTTACTGATGAAAACATTTTTCAATCTTCTTCAGATAATATATCGTCCACCTCGAAGTCGGTTTATTGAGCGATATACCCACCAGGTTAATAGAGCAGGACACTTCTTAGTGAACATGTGGGGTTGGATGTCTGCTAGAGGATTAGGTGTTTACTGGCAAAATAAAGGAAGATTTACCGCAGTTAGATATTTGGAAATTTTAGGAGGGATAATGATGCCATCAGTTGATTTTGGACAATTTTCCTGTTCACACAGCTAATGCTGTGCGTCGCTGGTTTCAAGACCAAAATATAGAAGTGCTGCTTTGCCAATCGAACAGTCCCGACCTTAACCCCATCGAAAATATTTCGGGAAGATTAGTCAAAATAATATATGAACATAATTGGAGGCCCCAAAATGCCGAAGAACTTTTAAACGCTATACGTAATGCATGGGATTATGATTTCTAACGTTGAAAAATATTGTCGAAATTTGGCTTATTCTATGCCACGTCGATTGAAAATGGTTATTGAAAAAAATGTAGCCGCCATTAAGTATTAGTTTTTCTTTGCTTTTCATCTTAATATTACATGAAATTAAAATAATTTGTTTGTTTATGAAAACGCATGCATAAACAACTGTGTGTAGTTCGCTTTTGACTTAAGTCCACTAACTTGCCTCGCTCGTCACAAAGAGTGGTTCTTTAGCCTCGTTTAAAAATACTATTTTCTATTGCTAAGAATTTTAAATTAGGTACTGACAAAATAATAAATAATCCTCCAAGAGTAAACTATAACAATAATAGAAATATCTTAATTAGCAGGTAGTGCCCCAGGTGCATAATAAAAAACGTAGTTGGGTTTTTCATGTACGCATTTTATGTGAAACCAACTGTACCTATTATAGTGAACTAATTGTCTTTTCTACAAGGAAAAAAATTACAATTTTGTTTTAGAAAATTTTAACCGGATTTATTTATGTACAATTTTGTATATTTTGTACCTATTTTTGTGAAACTTTTTTACATTTTTAGCTACATAATTGAACAAAACAAATTACATAGGAATTCTTCCTTCTTTTTTTGTCATATAAAACTCTTCTCTCGAAACTCGAATGCAAAAATAATTATGAATTACTCATTATGAGGGTTTCAATCCACAATTTGAACCCATTACACGAGGGCATGGCGCCCAAGTGCCGAACCCACTTCCTGAGAAAACTCGGCATTCTCGAAAAGACTACATTTTTGTGTGGTTTTGCCATTTCGTAGTTTTTTCGTGTTTTAAAATTTTGTGGCGGTATTTTTTGTGATTGCGTGCACGGAATGCCTACAAGAGCACTTGTATACCCAACTTTTAGGCCAAAATTAAATAATACTCACCAATTACGCCTCAAAGATCCTTGCTTTTTGTTTTCTATCTTGTTTTGTCCATGTTTAAATCTAGAGGACTCCAATTTTTTATTGATACGAAATTACGAGAGATGCTAGACTAGATAACACATTTTTAGTTTGTTGGCGGTAGTGTCCACTTTTTTAATAAATTTTCGAAAAGCAAACAAAAATATTAAATATTAACCAAAATTCTCGCTGTCAGTCAATCGACGCGCTTGCCCGGTAGACTCCTCGTCTCTGGATTATTTCCAGGCTAGCTTGATGGGGAGAGTTATTATCGGTAAAGTACAAGCGTTCGCAGTAAAAATTGTGATGGATAGGTAACCCTCGCCATTTTTTGTTAAGATGTGCATTTTCTCGTCCTGAATACGAAATGGACAATCCTCTACCTCAAAATCGTGGATAAGGACTCGACACACCAATTCAAAGGTGGGCCATTTAAGAGGGCAAGTGATGGATGGGGTAACCCCCACAATTTTCACATATATGATGTAGTAGTACCACCAGACCAAAAATCACCTGATGTGCCGGACCTCATTCATGGATAAGGGTTCAGCACACCCCTCTAAAAGTGGGCATTTTTAGATTGGTGTGCCGAACCCTTATCCATGAATGAGGTTCGGCACACCAGTTGATTTTTGGTCTGAGGATAATACTACATCATATATGTGAAAATGGTGGATGTTATCCTACCCCTCTAAAATTGCCCACCTTTGGATTGGTGTGCCGAGCCCTTATCCACAATTTTGAGGTACAGGTTTGTCCATTTCGTATTCAGGATTACCTATCCATCATAATTTATACCTTGAACTCTTGCTCTCGTACGCATTTTTCTCGGGGAATACATTACTTTCTTTGCTTTTCAAAGTTATTATAGTGTCTGTATTTATACGGTTCCACGTGAAAACTTAGTAATTGTTCTCACATTTTCCTCTTTATTTCAAGTGCGCCGCACCAAAGCACGAGAGCAAATTTATGCTCTGGCATTGCTTAACGCGAAACTGAATTTAGTCTGATTTCCCTTTGTAGCCAGAAATTCCGTGTGAATCGTGTTGTGCATTAAAATGCGGAAAACATATAATTACTAAAACATATTTTTTTTAAATAAAAATAACGCATGGTGGCTTCGACTAGGATTTTGTTTTTCAGTTGATTACGATTAATTTCAATATCGCGGCTGACATAAGCACAGAGGCCATTAATAATCAAACACGACGAAGACGAGTTTATAATATGCATCAACATGCATGAGGATTGATTTCAACGGATACCCTTACAAACCAGAAAATTTACACGAGATATCCGAAGATTTTGCCATCAACCGTATAGAAGATATAGTTACATTCAATTCATTATCAGCGTTCGACAGTTCTTGTCTATGGTGCCGAAATAGCGCGTGTTGAAAAAGGAGCGCAATGGCTAGTAAATGAGAGCGAAAGAGACAATAAACTTGAGAAACCGATACGCTGTTGCCGATGTTGCTCACAATTAAATAAAAGATTCCCAATAGGGCGCAAAACAGTGATTATGGCTATTTTCTTATTTTAGTTTGAAATTAGAATCCGCTAAATTAATTAAAATGCCATTTATCCACAAAGTTTTAGTACCGATTGACGTTGCTCTTTCAATAAAGCTACGAAAAGTCTGAGCGTGACCTCCCATAACCAGTTATGCTAAAGTCCCGATTCTACAAGACAATTTATCACAGCAGTCTCGCGTTCGAAACATCTTGTTGAAATAAATATAAAACAAAATTATACTTTTGTGGTATTCTAGTTGCATCATTTCAGTATCAAATAAATAAAGATCTCCTAAGTAATTAATTGAGAAAAATTACGCCTACGGTCTTGTTCACGCCCGCGTTTTCGAATAAAACAAAGCGGTGGCTGGCTGACTCTTTGCTTAACAACGTTGCCGAGGCGGCATCTCTGCCATTCGGCACCCTAGACAAAAACTGTCGAACCCTGTACTTTATAAGGTGCTGATTTGCAGCAGCTAACCTTGAAGTTTCGCCTGATTAGATTTTTATACCCACATACCTTCTAATAGTGAAGGGGCATGTGTATGGCCGTGGGATTTTTAATGAAGGAGTTTTGTGACTATGTGGGAATGATAGCTCTTTAGTCACACAATCCAGTGTTACCGGGTGTTTTGTTCGCATCCGTGTAGAAGGGGTTGATATGATGCCATGATTATACTCGATTCCTTATAACTCGAGGATAAGGATTCCAAAAAATCTACCTTTAAGGTCATCCGACATTAGATATCCTTGAAAATCGCAAAAAACAAGATTTTTGCCATTTTCTCTTCAAAAAATCTTAATAATTCCATGTTTTGTCAGAAAAACTTCAAATGTACCTCAAACTATTAAGTATGTATGCAAAATTCGATCCTTAGAGTTTGATGCAGTTTGATACTTCGTGACCTTGAAAAATACCCCAGTAAAATTAACAAATTGCAAAAACAACATACTAGAGGGCGCTATTCATCAACTATTCAAGCGAAGAGAACTAAATTTGGCAACAAAGATAAGAAAGTCAAGTACAACAATTTTGTTAAAAAAAAATTTTGTTCAGCTATGACGTGTTTCAATAAGGCGGCTGATATATCAAAATGGCGACCTATAAATACATTTTATTTTATCCAATTTCGTAAAAAAGTAAAAACGACAAGGTGGCCATCAATTCTTGTAGAATTATCGCCGATTGACCTTGAAAATGCCATGTAAAATTGAAAAACCCGCTTTTTGTAGTGTTTTTTCCAATTTACCACTACGCAAAAACTTTATGTGCCGGAGGTAAAACTAACATCTTAGCCATAAGAAAAACTTCATTTTAAACCTCCCTACCATTTTTTTGGATCTGGCGTTCGAGATGTTGGTGTAACAAAACGTTAAATTATGGAGATTTTTTTTGGAATTCTCGTCCTCGAGTTATATGATAACGAGTATAATCACGCACCGGTTGCAAAAATTGTATTTTTTATGATTTTTCGATCGCCATCTTGGAAAATGGCATCTAAAACACCTGGTCCAGAATATGGTGATGTATATCTAACTTCTACTAACTCTAGAACATAAAATGCACAGTTTCGAAACTAAAAACAACAGGCATATCGGTCATTTTTACTTCACTTAGCATAAACATCTGAGACGCCAGATCAAAAAAAATGGTAGAGAGGTGTAAAATTAAGTGTTAATTTGTGGCCAATATGTTAATTTCATCTCCGGCACTTAAAGTTTTTGCGTAGTTGTAAATTGTAAAAAAAACACTACAAAAAGCTGGTTTTTCAATTTTACATGGTATTTTTAAGGTCAACCAAGGTCATGGATTAACTAATTTTTTTTTCATATTAAGCAGAGATAATTCAACAAGAATTGATGGCCACCTTGTTATTTTTACTTTTTTACGTAATTGGATAAAATAAATTGTGGTTATAGGTCTCTATTTTGAGATATCAGCCGCCATATTGAAACGCGTCCTAGCTGAACAATTTATTTTTTAACAGAATTGTTGGACTTAACCTTCTTATCTTTGTTACCCAATTTGGTTCTCTTGGCTTTAATAATTAATGAATAGCATCCTATATGTTAGTATATGTATATAGTATGTTATTTTTGCAATCTGTTAATTTTGCTGGGGTATTTTTCAAGGTCACGAAGCTTTAAACTACATTAAACTCTAAAGACCCAATTACATTCATACATCAATACATTTGAAGTTGGTCTGACAAAATGTCGAATTATTAAGATTTTTTGAAGAGAAAATGGCAAAAATCTTGTTTTTTGCGATTTTTATGGTGATTTAAGGTCGGATGACCTTGAAAGTAAATTTTTTGGAATCCTCGCCCTCGAATTATGTCGAATCAAGTATAATCATTTCTCTGTTGCGAAAGTTGTATTTTTTTATAATTTTTGGCCGCCGTCTTGAAAGACGTCTTCATATCAACCCCTTCTACACGGATGCGAACAAAACACCCGATAATACTTGATTGTAAAGAGCTATCAATCCCACATAGTCACAAAACTCCTTTATAAAAAATCCCACGGGATAGAAATTATCGACATATGCCCCTACACTATAAGGCCCTATTTAGGATTAAAAACATATCGCAATGAAGGTCAAAATATAATTTAGGCTTCAAACTACGCCATATTCCACATGGTGCCTCATTAATCAAGTACCGCTGGAGGCCTTAAGTTTAGTGGCAAAATGTCCCACCAACACAAGATACCACTTGATATTGCAGGGGTTTGAAAATAAGAGTTTTTCGAGAGTGTGCTGCAGATTATTATCAATGTATTTGGAATAAGGTGTGCATACCAGGCCTACAAAACCTAACGCAGAATCCCGACACCTAAAGACCTGTTTCATCCTTATTTGACATCATTAGGATGTCATAGAATTTTAATTGGCAGTTGAAGCTACATAAGCAACCACACTTTTGGGATTAAAACGAAATAACTTGTAACTTGCTGTGCAATATGCCACGATCAGGCGTTATTATTTTTATTGCAGAGACAAAATTGACTTTTTTATAAAAGTGTTTGTTTTTGTTTTACATCGGAGATGCGGCAGTGTAGTTGTAGATTCGTTCTCCAGGCTTACCATTTTCTAACCGATCTCAAAAATACTATTCTTTAGATGTGTTTTGCTATTCAATATAGTCCCGTTTTAAAAAACACTTTACGACCAAACTGAAAAAAAGCATAATATAGTGCCAAAAAACTGATAACAGTCAAAACTAGCAAAATTTAAAAGTTGTCAACACAAGCCATGAAGTCATATCCAACTTGGCCGAAAACTGGACTCGAACAACAATTATAGTCAGTTTCACTCGTGTCATTGTATTGCCACCGAAAATGGGTTAAAGCCTAGTAATGTTTTCTACAAAAAAACTATTTATAGGAAAAATGCCATTATTGTCAATTATTGTGGTCACTATTAAAAAATTACCACAGTGTCGTGAAAATATACACGGACGTAATATATTCCACTATACAGACCGCTTCAAGCTACTACGAACATAGGGGGAATCAAGTCCAATTTACTCTCCGTGCCGTACGACCGAGGTGGATTCGAAGCACGCTGTTATCTTTTAGAAATTCATTTTGTTTTTATTATTTTGTTTTATTTCTGCCTTGCTCGAGAAACAGATAGGTAAGTTCTTAATTGAAATAATACATTTTTAAAACTAAAAATGGATGTCTACGAAGTTGCCGAAAAAGTGCAGATGCTCAAATGGTCAAATCGTCATAACCCAACACACGTTCGATATTGGTCGAGGGAAAATTTGCATTTGTATTTTGACGTAAGAACACAGTATCCCCAAAAACTAAATGTTTGGGGGGGGGGTATTGTAGGGGAACACGTAATTGGGCCATTTTTTATTAACGGCAATTGCAATTTGAATGGTCCTAGATACTTGGATCTACTGCAGCAGCACATTATTCCAACTGCTAGGCAGTTGTTAGGTGTAAGATTTGGTGAAACATGGTTTCAACAAGATGGTTGTTCCGCTCACAATGTTGGCCTTGTTAGGGAATATCTTGATAATGTATTTCCTAATCGGGTTATAAGTACACGAGGAACTATTTTATGGCCAGCTCGATCTCCCGATCTTGCTCCTAATGACTTCTATCTGTTTTTGAAGAAGCTTTTCAAATTATCACCCCTAACATGCTTGGAAACGTTAGAAGGGGTTTTTATAGTAGGCTCTGATATTGTCTAGCCGAGCAAGGAGGACTTTTCGAACATTTGCTTTAATTTTTTTTTTGACTGGGAGAATCTTTTTGGTTTTTAGAATGTATTATTTTATTTTGAGAACTTGCTTTTATTTTGTTTCTCCTTATTATTTTCATTGTAAGACGTCGTCACTGATAAATCTGAGCAGTTGACAATAAAACGCTCTTATTTATCAGTGACAAAAAATAAGAAAATTACGTTATAAAAATTTGCGTATTTATTGACCAAATTCCGGTTTCATTGACTACGCTCCACACAGCACCGTGGTTAGAGGCGTACTAAATACAAGGCGAAAGGCGGCGAACGGCAGCGAATGGCGATCGGAAGCCTGAGTGTTGGTTGCTTCACTGATAGGCGTGCGGTGTCTCTGCATGTACGTACACTGGCAAATTAGACTTCTTCCGCCCTATGTTCGCAGTAGCTTGAAGCGGTCTGTATAACTATATACTATTAACGAAAAAACATCATAGTTGTCACAGTTAATTTCTTTAATATTAATTTTACCAGGTAACTACTCAATACAAAACTACAAAGTTATGGTGTCTACACGGTCGCCTACCTACCATGCAGTAAGACATAAATGTGCATTTAGTGGAAAAACGTTGTCTACGAGTTATCGCTACTTTACTGACATTGTAAATCAATGCACCGTCAACTGGATGCGACGCCGCCATGTTATTTACTTCTATTAAGTTCAATTAAACAGAAAGGTGGTTAATAAAATGGTAATTATTAGGTATAGGTTATGATATAGATAATATTTTTCTTTTCTATCATGTCTTCACATATTTTATAGTGTGTGTTCTGATATAATTTAGAAAAAGATTAACATATTTTCAATTAATAATGTGACAAAGAGAACACCTATAAAAACCCTACAAAGTGAGAAATACTACTTTATGTGGTAAACAGGACGTCGGGATAACGTGCACGTTTACTAATCGCGACGAAATAACTCCTTTATCAAGAGTAATCATTACCGTCGCGATGTATTTGTAATAACTCGAGGTATAGTAGTAGTAAAACCGTCGCCGTGATATGACTCCGTAAAGTAAAATAAAATTGCCTATTTTCAGGTCTCTGGAATTTTTTGTTTTTTAACAGGAAGCCTAGCTGCATT
This sequence comes from Oxystoma pomonae, assembly GCA_963921995.1. Classification (NCBI taxonomy): domain Eukaryota; kingdom Metazoa; phylum Arthropoda; class Insecta; order Coleoptera; family Brentidae; genus Oxystoma; species Oxystoma pomonae. The sequence continues at coordinate 91,096,642 of OY998169.1, forward strand.
TATAAGCAACAACCAAGTAACTTATTAACCGGCTTAATTACCTTACCAGTTTGAGATGTATCGCATTGCCGAGCGTAAAATAGGACCTAATTCGGTTATCTTTCCTGGGCCGGGATTCGGATTTATTAAGCGAAGTTTCGACAGGAGAAAATATTTATGGCTTAATTCAAGTTCTTTATTACTTGCGCCGGGATATTTAAATTAACGCGCGGCATCATCGTCATGAAGAGGAAAGAGGAAGACGTTGGGCGCCTTTCAGATAAGTTCCAGAGCGCGGCGCTGCTACTGTTTACCTTCGGTATAGCTTTATCCCGGTAAGCCTAGATTAAAAGCGACCATATTTAAATCAAGGATGTCCTTACTTAAAAATTAATGAAAAAGCAAGAGTTCTTTTTCTACTTCAGCGCAAAATGAACTTCCTAAATTCCGATTGCTCACACAGAGGGTGGAACCTAGGACGACGTCGTTTCGTCCTTATTAGGGACTCATCAGCTAGTTGTACCACAATGACAGAGAATTTCGGTCGCTCATATGCTAAACATTACGGCTCAATCGGAGGAAATCCTGTCAATGGCGCCCGCGATTAATAATCGCTTGTTTGTAGACGAATCGTGGGTACAGATTGCATAATTATAGAGTGGGCCAAAAAATCTTGCACACTTTTAAATTTGAACATTAGAGTTTTCCTATCCGGTTCAAAATTTGACCGTTTTGAATATTGGGTAATTTTCACCCCTCCCCCTGCAAAAAAATACATGCGGCACTGGAGAAAATCCAAGTCATTGCGAAAAAAGCCTTATGTATGCTTTCTATACCCCCTGCTTAACTAGTCACGATTCTAACCGTATACAAAAATTACAAAACTGTTGTCTAAGATTAATTTACGGTATGCGCAGGAGAAAAAGAATTTCTTATAAACTTCAGGAAGCAAATTGGTTAAATATGTACATACAGTCGTAGAGCGTTGGATAAGCTAGTGTTTTCAATGGTTTTAAAGAAAACACTGTGCAATGGCATATGTAGACGCATTAAGTAGTCTACCTCTGCACTCTTTAAGGTGGTTTTAAGTCTTTGGCTGGTCAACTCTGTAATGGAGTTTTCCTGCCGCCGACTTTTGTCAAAAACTATTTGGACTCATCCGATGCCCTTTGCGCTGCTTAAAAAAGAAATGTCCCCACCCCAACCGTTTCATGGTTACGCACCATGCATGGCAGGGGTTATTATTATTATTATTATTATTATTATTATTATTATTATTATTATTATTATTATTATTATTATTATTATTATCTGATTTTGACCTCTCTTGGTCATTTCGCACTCCCTCTGAGGGGAACATTTACTCATCCCAGATATCTAGATATCAGAGGGATTGAGCTCGGTGGGCGCCCTTTCGGGTCCTATTTTTGGTTGTTCTCCCATAAATTTTCTAACAACCCTTGAAGTTCCAAGCAGCACCGACTTCTGTATGGGGATATAGAGGTTTTTATTTAGTTCAAGTGCCTTCAGGTTAGTAAGCAGTATTTTGGGTATGATTCCCGTGGTTGACAGAATAATTGGAATTGTTTCGGCATTCTGCATGTTCCATTGTCTTTTTATTTGAATTTCTAAGTCCCGGTATTTTGCAATTTTCTCAGCATGCTTCTCGCGTAAGTTGTGAGAGTTCGGGATGGCAATGTCAATAAGTGTAACTTTTCGTGCTATCTTATCTACCATAATAATATCCGGTCGATTATGAGGAGTAGTCTGATCCGTTAGCACACTGCGATCCCAGTATAACTTATGGCTGTCATTTTCTAAGATAGTTTCTGGCGTGTAGTTGTAATACGGCTGTTTTTCATTCGATATTAAGTTGTATTTAAGTGCTAGCTCTTGATGCAGAATTTTTGCAGCCGAATCATGGCGGTTTTTATATTCAGACGCTGCAAACACTTGACAACCACTCGTAATATGTTGTATCGTTTCTTGTGCTTGGCATCCATACCTGCATTTTCCATCAGTTATTGAAGAGTCTTTCACTATATATTTTAAATAGTTTCGAGTTGGAATAACTTGATCTTGTATTGCCATTAAAAATCCTTCTGTTTCTGGAAACATATGTCCTGAAGTTAGCCAGTAGTTCGACGCACTTTTGTCGACATTTTCTTGGGTAACCTCATTCAGGTGTCTTCCATGCAGCGGTTTTTCTCTCCAGTGTTGAATTTTTTCATCCTTTGTTTGGTGATGTGTTGGTATCTGGTGTTGTGATAGCTTTAGTGGGGTTGCATTATCTATTTGACAGACGACTCGATGAATTTCAGACTGGGTTGCTTTCGTTAAAAAGTACTTTCTAAGGTTTGCTATTTGCTGGTCTAATCTTTCTCCTATGTCTGCCAAAGCTCTTCCACCTTCCGATCTATGTAGAGTGGTTCTCTCCACGGCGCTTCTAGGGTGGTGCATACGTGATTTTGTCAGCATAGTTCTCATTTTACGTTGTAAAGCATCTAATTCTGTCCTTGTCCAGTTAATAATTCCAAACGAATAAGTAAGAACAGCGCATGCATACGTGTTTAATGCTTTAAAAAGATTTTTACTATTTAGTTTTGATTTAAGGACTGTACGTACTCTTTGAACAAAAGACTGTTCTAGTTCTTTTTTCATTAATCGCTGCTCTATTCGTTGGGACTGCTTCATTCCAAGATATTTGTAAGTGGTGCCGTCTTGTATGGCTGTAATAAGTTGTCCATCTCTTGTTTGAAAGTCTCCTGGTTGTATTTTACCCCTGATTATGTTAAGGGTTTTACATTTATCAAGACCAAATTGCATTTTTATGTCATTTGAAAATCCCTCGACAATTCTGAGTAGTTCTTCTAGTTGTTTCTTTGTTGCAGTTGTTAATTTTAGATCATCCATGTATAATAGGTGGTTTATTTTTAAGAGCTCTCTATTATTTTCTTTTAAGCTAAACCCGTAGGATGTTGAGTTTAATCTGTTAGAGAGTGGGTTCAAGGCAAGACAGAACCATAGTGGACTTAGTGAGTCCCCTTGAAAGATCCCTCTTTTTATGGAAATTGTATTGGTTTGAATATTTGCATCTTTAAGTATAATAGATGTACGCCATGATCTCATCGCGTGCTCCAAGAAGTCAACTATAAGCCTATCTACTTTGTATACTTTTAAAATGGCTAGCAGCCAGTCATGGGGGACAGAATCGAATGCTTTTTTGTAATCTATGTATGCCATGTAAAGATTTCTGTTCTTCGCAAACGCTTGGTTACATATTACAGAATCAATAGTTAGTTGTTCTTTGCAGCCCATTGCGTTTTTGGTGCAACCTTTTTGTTGTTCTGCTATAATGTTGTTCTGATTGCAGTGATCATAAATTCTATTCGTGATGCATGATGTAATCAGTTTATACATCGTTGGTAAACAGGTTATCGGGCGGTATTTCGCAGGATCGTAAGTGTTCTGCCGGTCTTTTGGTAGTAAATATGTTATGCCCTGCGTCAAGAATTGTGGCATTTTTTTAGGTTGATTTAGGATTTCGTTAATGAATTCTGCTAGTTTTTCGTGGGTACAGACAAGTTTCTTAAGCCAGTAGTTTTGAACGCCATCTGGTCCTGGTGCTTTCCAGTTGTGCGTTTCTTTGAGTATCTTGCTAATCTCGGGTTTTGTAAATGGTCGAAAGACCATGTTGTCATAGGCTTGCGAACAGGTAGTTTCAGTAGTTATCCATGAAGCATTAAGATTGGCACTTGCTGGCGTGGCTAATTGCTCTCTCCAAAAATTGTCTATCGTCTCTTTGGTTGGATAATTGCATTCCATTTTTTCATTGGGTTCAGTAAGCTGCCTATAGAATTTCTTTTCAGCTTTTGTAAAGAGGATATTGTTTTGCTTCCTCTGGTTACTGCATTTGTACCTTTTTAGTCTGGAAGCATATTTGCCCAGTTTTTGTCGGAGTGTATCAAGGCATTGTGGCACAGTGCTATTGTCTGCATCTCTTCGTGAGTGTGTTCGGTTTTTCTCGACTATAGCTTTAACTTTATCTTGAAGTTTTTGCGTTTTGACTCCCTTTTGATATTCTGTAAGCCGGCCGATATCTCTGCGCAGCGAATCCACCTTTATTATTATTATTATTATTATTATTATTATTATTATTATTATTATTATTATTATTATTATTATTATTATCTTAAGCCAGTAGTTTTGAACGCCATCTGGTCCTGGTGCTTTCCAGTTGTGCGTTTCTTTGAGTATCTTGCTAATCTCGGGTTTTGTAAATGGTCGAAAGACCATGTTGTCATAGGCTTGCGAACAGGTAGTTTCAGTAGTTATCCATGAAGCATTAAGATTGGCACTTGCTGGCGTGGCTAATTGCTCTCTCCAAAAATTGTCTATCGTCTCTTTGGTTGGATAATTGCATTCCATTTTTTCATTGGGTTCAGTAAGCTGCCTATAGAATTTCTTTTCAGCTTTTGTAAAGAGGATATTGTCTTGCTTCCTCTGGTTACTGCATTTGTACCTTTTTAGTCTGGAAGCATATTTGCCCAGTTTTTGTCGGAGTGTATCAAGGCATTGTGGCACAGTGCTATTGTCTGCATCTCTTCGTGAGTGTGTTCGGTTTTTCTCGACTATAGCTTTAACTTTATCTTGAAGTTTTTGCGTTTTGACTCCCTTTTGATATTCTGTAAGCCGGCCGATATCTCTGCGCAGCGAATCCACCTTTATTATTATTATTATTATTATTATTATTATTATTATTATTATTATTATTATTATTATTATTATTATTATTATTATTATTATTATTATTATTATTATTATTATTATTATTATTATTATTATTATTATTATTATTATTATTATTATTATTATACCAAGGCATTACTTAATTAAATCGGTTGAGAGATAAGAAAGATATAAACCTCTGAAATAAGTGGTTTTGGATTCGACATATTGTCATTTGCTTTAACTTTTGATCGGATTACTTGATTTTAAACATTTTTACATTTTTGGGTGAACAAAGCTTGCGGCTTTGTCATTTTTCGAACATCCAAGATGGCGGACAGCTTTAACACGCTTTAACCATTGGGTAATTTCACTCCCCTAAAAAAGTAATTAAAAAAAATCAAGGCCATTCTACCCCCCATCTCTGCTAGTTATATGGATATCACTTGCTGCTAAATCAGTGTTTTCAATAAAAATTCTGACTTGATTAGGTAGAGTGGCATGTATTGGTTATTTGGCCGAGCCTAAGCTGAGTTTACTTTATTATTAATCATCAAACACATATTTTGTATATTTTTTTACACACTTATGCTTTTAAATCAAAATAACCATTAGTTAACGTATAATAATCTAGATCGGGCTACATTACTAAAAAGCAAGGTAATGTTTCTTTGGGGCAAACTTCGATAAGCCTCTGTGATGTCTTTACACAGTTCGTTAATGTTACCGTAGCTGCGGCCATTTCTGTAGACTTCTTTTTCTAAATCTCCCCAATATAGATTCAAATCGGGGACATTTGGCTATATGCAGAAACAGGTAAATTTTAAGCAAAGCATAAATGTTGCTTTGCACCATACTTGATGATCAATTTTTAATTTCTTAACCGATTTAATTTAGTGATACCTTCATATAGGCAGCACTATAGGTACCAATCATATTTTTTTTAGGGAAGAGGAGGGGGGGGGTGAAAATTACCCATTCTCTAAAAATGTCCGCCATCATGGATTTTTGAGAATTGTTAAATATTGAACCACAGCATAAAAGCCTTAAGTCTTGTACTTCTATCTAAAATTACAGCAAACAACTCCACTCAATAAGCCCGTATTTTTTATTTCTTAACTGATTTAATTAAGTAATGCCTTAAAATGTGATCTTTCTAGAAATCCTTAGTAAAATGACAACGCTGATTACAAAAATTGAATTTATTTTGACATATGTCAAATCCTGTCAAAATGGCGCCAACAATGTAATGTAAATAAAGAATTATTTCCGAAATAGCCTCATCATCGATAATATCCTTAAAATAAAGACTTTAAAGCGAAACATAAATGACAGATATCTCAGCTGTCATTTACCTTTGACAAGAGTACTACCGCATATATGAACGGTCTTCACGAGTGGGTACTCTAACCTTACTAAATCGAGGTCGCTGATTGCAAAAATGACACTCATTTTGACATACGTCAAATCCTGTCAAAATTACGGTAACAATGTAATGTAAATAATGAATTATTTCTGAAACTTTGAGGTGAAACAGAAATGACAGACATCTTAACTGTCAAGACGGCTAGAACTTAGTTGGATAGGAACCATTCTTCAATCGATTCTTAACGCTCGTTCTTCTTTAGCTTCTAGTTATTTGTGGATAAGTATAGCTAAAATCTTCATGCATTGTCGCAGATCCTTCGACTCAACTCCGTCTTTCCTGAAATATGATTGTTAACGCTTTCAACCAAGGTATTCAAAAATTAAGCAATGTTAAAGTGACACATAGATTAGGATGTATTATTGAGATTAGATTAACTCTTATTAAGTGCCACTTATTGACCAACAATAACCTTTGAAAATTCTACCTCTAGAGGTAAATACCTAGATACTAACATAATTTTGTAATGTCATTAAAGTCATTCTCAAGCATACCTACCTGACTTGAATCTAGTCCTCATGATTTTCATCGTAGCGATGGGCTGCATCAAGGATTACTGTCAGTAATTCATTGGACGGATAGTGAGCATCATTTTCGAGATATCTGCCGTAGTCAAGATACCAAAGAATTGAAGTGACGTGAGCACAGACTCCCAAAGTTCTTGCACCAGCTTTGAATGTACAGTATGTACCAATAATAGGATCCCTTACGTTCTCGTTCACTTCATGATCATATTGAATAAAGCAGGTATGTTGATTGCCTTAAATGTGAAATGTGAAAAAATTATAATTTTAATAAGATTTTGATCAAGTTGGTGAACTTCAAAACCATCCTGTCTTCTTTGTTTGTCCTGTATATAAGTAGGAGCCAGTTTCACCTAGTATGTGCCAAAAGTCTTAGACACCAAATACTCTACGGGCAATCTCGGAAAAATGAAATCTTGATCTTCAAGATCTATTCTTATCCCTCCACGTCTGAAAAGATTCTCACCAATTACTCGTTGTTGCAAACGGTTTTTCTGTTGTGCTAAATTCAACATTTCATGTGCTGTGTCACCGGTAAATCCTAAAAAATAGGTTTTGATGTCAAAAAATATGGTTTTTGATTAAAAAAACACATTTCATTTGAATTAATATAGTTCTACACTGACCTTCCATGGTAATTGTTGGATGGAAAGCATTGATCATTTACCTATGTCATCTATTCATATGTCAAAAAATATCACCTGCCACTCTCCAATGAAATATGATAACAAAATAATATCAATTACGTACTCACCTTCTTATATGAAAAAAACACCAAAAAATAAAGGCAGGTGTACCTAAAATTATCCAAGGAAAGAGGACAGCTAGGAAAACGGAAAACGCTTGTCACTCCAAATCACTTATCACTGACACCTTGAATGACGATTTAATTGAACTTATTGACATATGACAAAACAACAATAATATACAAGAATATATTATAGGATGTCAAAATATAGCTTTCAACATAAATAAATAAAAAAATCACCGATATTCACGCCAATATTCAGTTCTTTACCAAAAAAGGATGCAAAAATTAGGGAGATTATCTTCAAGATAATTTCTTTATTTTATTATACCAAAACAAAAATAGCGTGAAGTACCTAGGTAAAAAAACGATTCACTGGAAAAATACTTATTAGTTTTTTTATTTCAATTAATTCATTATATCAATTTATTTTTAATTGTATTATTTTTTATTATTAAGTCAGCGACTACACATCAAGTCAAAGGTACATGACAGTTGAGATATCTGTCATTTCTGTTTCACTCTAGGTTTTTGTTTTAGATATACTGTCGATGATAGAGCTATTTTAAAACTAACTTATCATTTGCGCTTCGTTGTTGCCGCCATTTTGACAGGATTTGAAATATGTCAAAATAAATGTCATTTTTGTAATCAGCGTTGTCATTTTACTAAGAATTGACTCACCCTGTACATAGCGGAACTTATGCCCATGAGACAAAATGCTTTCTAGGACTGTCCCAACAACATACTAAAATTTTGTTGAAATCCACGAGGTTCCAGTTCCCATAAGAAATGTGCCTCCCAATCTTCCGTTTGTTATATTTAAAAATTAATCAGTAGATGTTAGATGTTATATAAATTACATAAGTAGCGGTCAGCAACCTTTTGTTTGTTATTTTATGATAACCCGAAAAAGGTGTTTTTCGGGCTTTAGATATTTTATATTTCTTTGCGGATATGGATTTTCAATCTCACAATTCCCATATGATACTTTAAATTGGATTAAAAGAAAGTAGAACATCAAAACAGCCCGTCGATCTGATTTCTCATTTGCTTATTTCACTTTCCTCTGTAAAACCAGCGTCAATCGATAGTAAAACATGTTGTAACCAGATATATGTGCTTACCTGTAATAATAAATTAATTAAAATTGTCATCCCCATCGATAGGCTCTTCTTAGGAAAAATAACTCTTCATCTTCATTATCACACACATGTAAATATTACATATATAAATAATATTGGAAATTTTAAACAAAGGTATGGTCAAAATCTCAACAAAAAAAACAATAAGAATAAACATGCACTAACGCTCGACAAACTATTGCCGATCATGCAAGAGAATAGCAAGGAAGACGCAAGGGAAATAAAATATACAGGGTGGGTCATTTAAAAGGGTTCACCTGGATTTTTTCAAAGACTGTAAAGAATTGGGGAAAATGCTGAAACACGTCGATTTTGTTTAAATGGTCAACCCTGTATAGCAAACACATGCTGCTGTTTATAGTGTTCCGTAAGCCGCAAGTGATAAGAGTAAGAGCAGCATGTATTTTCCATTTTTTATTTTTCTTGCGTCTTACCGCATACCTCATACCGCTTACCTTAAGGAACTTAGCTGTCTAGTGTACAAACCTACTAGAAATCGCTGTTGGTCCATTTGCTGAGTTTTTTAATTCCAGTCCTCATTAATCTTGGAAGTTTTACATTATAGTGCTCAAGGGCCCCCTATTTATGTCCTGAAAATACCAGAATCAACTTTATCACAAACCATATGATATTCATTACATAAAATCGCTCTACCTTTGTTGCCAGTTGACACAACACCCACCTGTTTGAGGCCCAAGTGTCCTCGACTTTCTCAAAGAGTCTTATTGACTTTTTTAGAGCTGGGCCACACTTTTTTAGCCTGTAAGTTCCATATTTTCAATTGTTTATACGACAGGTTTGGTCGACTTCATCGTCGGGTTATACATATTTTAAATGTAAGTACTTTACTTTCTTTGCATAAGTGAGGCAGACATATGTCCTATTTAACATGAGGCTGGGTGTTTCCACCACTAACATCAAACATTTAAGTAAAATTTACAAAATATTGTTTACAATTTATTTTCATATTCAGGATTGCTAACCGAAAGAAATAAGCAATATAACCATGACGTCACATCTAAGTTAAATGTGACGTCATGGTAAGTTGTAGTTAACTCGCAAAAATACCGGTCACCCTGTTACTATACATACCGGTATGCTGTATTAACCCCGCAAAAACAGGGCTCAGTTAAGTTTGCCCCCTCCTCAATCGATTTTTTCAAAAATTTTTATGCCAAAATTTTGCACACATTTTGCACAATTTTGCACACCACAAATCAAATTTTGCACACCTTCCTACGAGAAACTACAGCCCATTTTCTGTGGGGGGGGGCAAACTTGACGTTGCCCCATATTTTTCAAAAATTATGATGTCATTTGGAAGGTCTTATTTTGCACAATTTTGCACACCAATTTTAAAATTTTGCACACCTCCCTGTAACCCACACGAGGGTTCTGAAAATATCAAGTTTGCCCCCCCCAGTCAATATTTTCCAAAAAGTTTGGTGTCGTTAGAAAGGTCTTATTTTGCACAATTTTGCACACCCATTTTAAAATTTTGCACACCTCCCTGTAACCCACACGAGGGTTCTGAAAATATCAAGTTTGCCCCCCCCAGTCAATATTTTTCAAAAAGTTTGGTGCCGTTAGAAAGGTCTTATTTTGCACAATTTTGCACACCCATTTTAAAATTTTGCACACCTCCCTGTAACCCACACGAGGGTTCTGAAAATATCAAGTTTGTCCCCCCCAGTCAATATTTTTCAAAAAGTTTGGTGCCGTTAGAAAGGTCTTATTTTGCACAATTTTGCACACCCATTTTAAAATTTTGCACACCTCCCTGTAACCCACAAGAGGGTTCTGAAAATATGAAGTTTGCCACCCCCAGTCAACATTTTTTAAAAAATTTGGTGGCGTTAGAAAAGTCTTATTTTGCACAATTTTGCACACCCATTTTAAAATTTTGCACACCTCCCTGTAACCCACACGAGGGTTCTGAAAATATCAAGTTTGCCCCCCCCCCAGTCAATATTTTTCAAAAAGTTTGGTGTCGTTAGAAAGGTCTTATTTTGCACAATTTTGCACACCCATTTTAAAATTTTGCACACCTCCCTGAAACCTACACGAGGGTTCTGAAAATATCAAGTTTGCCCCCCAGTCAATATTTTTTAAAAATTTTGGAGTCATTATAAAGGTCTAATTTTGCATCATTTTGTACACCCATTTTAAAATTTTGCACACCTCCCTCTAACCCACACGAAGATTCTGAAAATATCAAGTTTGCCCCCCCCCCCACCGTCGATATTTTTCAAAAAATTTTGTGTCATTCGAAAAGTCTATTTTGCGCAATTTTGCTCACCCTTCAGTACCCCACAAGAGCGTTCTCAAAAAAGTTTGCCCCCCCCCAGTTAATATTTTTCAAAAAATTTATGTCATTCGAGAAGCCTAATTTTGCACAACTATTTTTAAATTTTGCACACTTCCCATGCCGTTTTCTTTTTGTGGCGTTTACGGTTAAACTTGGTCCTAAAATTTCCCAGAAGTATAAGCAAACGAAGGAGACCTCGATTGTGTAATATCTTTGAATATTGTTTAAATTTACAGATAATTGTTTATGTTTACATTTGTATATAATCAAAAGTTTTTAATTTTTATGAATTTCCGGATTATACTTAAATTTTCATATCAAAAATGAACAGAAAAAATCGATGTAGACAGCACATCCTGTCATGTTCGATGCCTTGAGAATCGGAACCAGCCTATTTTGCCGGTTCAGAATGATTGCGGTTCTCAAGGTATGGATCTTCACAGGATGAAACTCCTGCACCGATCATAACGAAATTTTACACAACGATTACGCGTATTGACGCGCGGAGCCCTATTGTTTTTGAACTTTCCTCCATTTCTCCCTTCGGAACTACCCCCAAAATACCTCATCTCTAAAAAAATCTTAAGACGTATCTCTATCTTGTCGGCCAATTATCCAAGTACACTTTTAAATTTATGGCGAATGCATGACATCTCCAGCTGATCGAAATGACACGTTTTTGTTGATAGAACAACGTCTTGGGTGAAAACTACGTAACGTCACGTCTTCTTACGTGTTATCCTGACACGTATTGCAGGACAGGGTACCTATTCTTCAGTTTCGAGAGAACACTCCTATAGGAATGCTCACATTAGTGATTTGGGCCAATAGGATAGTTTGACTGCTTGCACTAGCCATCCGATATCAGTCAAGCACCGCCGGACATTACCGGGCTACCGCATGTCAAGAGAACTCTCCTACAACTTACATCTGCTGGTTATGGGGAAGAGAGAGGGTTCTCCTGCGCGGTCGCTGTGGAGTTTTTCAGCTTATCGAACGTCGTAACCGCATTGGGGCTTGCCTAATGGTTGAAATAAAGGATGTGATCGTTCCTACACGAAAGTTTCTTTCGAAACTGAAGAATGGGTATCCAGAGGTACTTTGATCAGCTGAAGCTGTCTCGCATTCACCATATATTTAAAACTGTACATGGTTGATTGGTCCACTCGACAGAGATACGTCTTAGGATAGTGTTAACTTTGATAATTGGCTTTAAGTGTCTAATAAAATAAAAACGTTAATTTTAAGTTCCATAAAAGTCATTCTCACGCAAGTTAGTCGTAAGTAAGTAAATCGTATTTGCGTGTTGTTGCACTTCTAATAGTAAACTTCGTTGATAGATAAAATAAACACTTTCTTTTAAAAAAAACGACGCTTTGTTTTCTTTCAGATCTTTCTACTTTCCCGCACGCATATTTTACTTCAATAATAAACCAAAATAAAAGTTATATATTATATATATTATATTATATATATATATATAATACTTACGGGACCGTGGAGTTAATAGGAGTACGCCCTAATTCACTCCACGGTTCCGTAAGCTTGTTTTCATACAACCTACACTTTTTTAACCTGTATAGTTAACTTATAAAAAAAACAGAATTTTTTTCACGCCCAGACGTTTTCGTGCTTCTCGTCCATTAAATTCATTTCTTCCACAAATACACACTGCAAAGTGTAAAGACAAGAAGACCAAGGTCCAAGAAACGTCAAAATTTGGTGCAGAACACCCAAAAATTTAGGTAGGTCCATTTGGGGAGTGAAGGACGAGGAAACTGTCACTTTCTATGAGGCTCTTACCGAAAATGACTAAGAACGCCTATAACGCCGCATTTCTATCTTTCTTTTACATGTCAAGAATACCAAAGGCTTATCAAATTTCTAGAGGGATGCACTTACCCATTTTGGGGCAAGTTTCACCCGAGGTCGAACGCGCCTCCGATTTCATGGGTGCGTCCGAAAATTTTCATCTGGATAATGGTGGGATCACACCTTGCTATTTGCGGACAGCGGCTACGGTAATGACGCCCGCCTTGATTTTGCAGTTCACACCACGCGTTTGGCGTCTTGCTGTGTCATTAACTACGTTTACATCAAAAAATTCCGTCCGTCAATAATTATAATTAGAAGAAGTCGTTTATTTATTTCTACACATGAACATTTTAGACATTTTGTTTTTGTATTTCATGCACTTAAAATGGCAAATAAGAAAAAAATTATTATTCCTTTTATAGATCGAAAAAAAAATAAAATCGAATTCAAAATATATTTCATGTAAATTTGACTCAATTCTCAACCGAAAGACGGAAACAACGCCTGCTGCAAATGGGATGACACCAATAGGTAGAAAGTTAAAGTTCCATTCACACTTAAGATCTTTGTTTAATTGGTCAGTGTTTTTGTCTCTTTCCTTATTATTATTGTTACTTCTGCGACTGCGCAGTTCCATAACAGAGTTCGGAATTTCCGGAGGAATTACTTTATGGTTATCGTTATTTTATTTTTTTCGTAATATTTTTGGAAAATTGATTGATGAGGTACGTATCATCGACTAAAAAAAGTAAAAAGTAAGTAAGAACGTTAGGTTATATTTACCGATCACCACAAAGTAATTGCGTAAACTGAGAGGTAGTGCACTTATTACGTAACCCTTATTTTGCCCAATTTTGACCCCAACCCGCGACCCCCTATATAACGCTTTGTAATGTTTGGGACTACTCCAGTCTAAAATAACAAAACGTTTTGCTGCCAGAGACCCCCTCTTTTTTTTCTTTTTCACTCGAAAAATCCAAAAAGTTGTTTTATTTCACAATAATAATTTAAAAATTGCGTTACGTAACGGAACCGCGAAACCCCGCTCACCCCTACATAACCCCTATAAGCGTTACGCCTAGTTGCCACCTATGCGTGCTCACCCTGACATTAAAAACGCATCACGCGACACTTTTAAAAAATCGGCAAATGCATGGCTGATCACGTGATGCATTTTTAGAGTCAGGGTGGGCACGCATAGGTGAGAACCAGGCGTTACGTAATGTTATGTATTTTAAATAGAGGCGTTTACATTGACTTTCCTGCCGAAATGGAACGCCACCATTTAAAATACACGTTGCAAATTTCGGAAACTTCACCCGAAGTCATTCTGAATCATGAACACAAATAAAACTAGGCATTGCTAAGCGACATTTCAATATATTACATAAAAGGCCTTCGCGCGTGGTAGGTGTAGGTACGCACGCATTCCTCTTTACGGCACGTACAACCTCCCGCCTCCCGCGGATACCTGTCCCGAATTCAGATATAGGTGCATATACCTACCTACTAGTTTCTGGAGCTGTTTTCTTTTTGTAGCGGTTACGGTTAACCTTGGTCCTAAAATTTCCCAGAAGTATAAGCAAAATAAGGAGACCTCGATTGTGTAATATCTTTGAATATTGTTTAAATTTACATATAATTGCTTATGCTTACATATATGTGTCTATAATCAAAAGTTTTTAATTTTTATGAATTTCCGCATTATACTTAATTTTTCACATGCTATGACATCATCTAACAAATGGACGTAGATAGCACATCCTGTGAAGATCCATACCTTGAGAACCGCAACCATTCTGAACCGCCAAAATAGGCTGGTTCCGATTCTCAAGGCATCGAACATGACAGGATGCGCTGTCTACATCGATTTTTTCTGTTCATTTTTGATATGAAAATTTAAGTATAATCCGGAAATTCATAAAAATTAAAAACTTTTGATTATATACAAATGTAAATATAAACAATTATCTGTAAATTTAAACAATATTCAAAGATATTACACAATCGAGGTCTCCTTCGTTTGCTTATACTTCTGGAAAATTTTAGGACCAAGTTTAACCGTAAACGCCACAAAAAGAAAACGGCATGGGAAGTGTGCAAAACTTAAAAATAGTTGTGCAAAATTACGCTTCTCGAATGACATAAATTTTTTGAAAAATATGAACTGGGGGGGGGGCAAACTTTTTTGAGAACGCTCTTGTGGGGTACTGAAGGGTGTGCAAAATTGCGCAAAATAGACTTTTCGAATGACACAAAATTTTTTGAAAAATATCGACGATGGGGGGGGCAAACTTCATATTTTCAGAATCTTCGTGTGGGTTAGAGGGAGGTGTGCAAAATTTTAAAATGGGTGTGCAAAATGATGCAAAATTAGACCTTTATAATGACATCATAATTTTTGAAAAATATTGACTGGGGGGGGCAACGTCAAGTTTTCCCCCCCCCCACAGAAAATGGGCTGTAGTTTCTCGTAGGAAGGTGTGCAAAATTTGATTTGTGGTGTGCAAAATTGTGCAAAATGTGTGCAAAATTTTGGCATAAAAATTTTTGAGAAAATCGATCTGGGGGGGGCAAACTTAACTGAGCCCAAAAACAGTCCTATTATTTCTTTCGCTCTCATGTACTTCTTTTTCACTACACGCATTTCGGCAACCGAGACAAAAAGTGTCGAATACTGTATAGTTGTAGGTTTAAATATTATTACCTATTATTTGTTTTAGAAGAACAAAAAATTCAATCAGAAATGATATTTACGATGGTAATTATGGGCTTTCCCGTCTAGACGATTTAAACAACTAAATTTTAAGAAATCATAAAGTAGACACAGCAAAACATTTCAACAAAACTCCGGCTGCTTATTGTTACGTGCATCACAAAAGACCTTGTACTACACAGTACTAGAGGTAAAATATTAAAGCGATTTATTCCCCTAGAAATCCCTTATATTCTTGCGATGTTTAAGCCACGCAGCTTTACCTGCTTTCATAAAAAACTACAAAGGAAATTGCGAGCATGTAAAACGATCTTCTCCGTTGAATATTACAAAAAAACGAGAATTTCTAGCCTAAAATATGGACAACTAATAAAATATTTTCAGGATGACGTCATTAACAGTAGGCCATATTGTCTGAGGCGGACACAAACTGTACCTGTCTTTTTAAATCGTACATAGTATGAATAACAAGCGTTTATTAATTTTTTATAGATAATTATACATTACAATTACCTGTTACAAAAATCGAAGAAAACTTATAAAAATTGTCATATACAGTAATTAAATTAATAAACAGAAGTTACGAAATCATTGAAAAATGTTTCTTGACATTTTATAGCGAGTTGTTATTAATAGTATGTACAGGTTATGAAGATAATAAAAAAGCATCTGAAATAAATAAAACATGTTAACGATTTTAATCAATGTAGTAAATAAATTTAATAAATGGCGATTATTGACTGTCGTTTAAAAGTTATTATGGAATGTATGAACAAGTTTATGAAAATTATGAACCGGGCATACAAAATACATAAACATGGTTATGAAATTTATGTAGTCTTTTACTAAATTTATTCTTGGGTGTAACTAAAAATTATGAAAACATGTCTCTTAATCCTTGATTTCATAACACCTTTCATAAAAATCATTCTTAAAGACTCTTTATAACAACTTTTTCTTGAAAGTGTGTCTTGCAGCAATAAAATCAATAACTCGTTTTTGCTATAAAATTTATGTAAACTTGATTATGATATTAATAAAACTTTACATCGGAGCAAAAATCATGTACACAATACATTGGCTCAATGTATTTTTTTTTAGAAAACGGTGCCTTTTTTGGTTCAGTGCTTCCAGTCGGGGCGCCCAGAACTTTGACAACAAACGGGGCGCCGGGTCTCGTAGCAAAATACTTGTTTGAACATATAAAAAATGGATACGATAGATCTAACTAAACTAAATCATAATTCTAATTCATGCTCTTTTAAAGCATAGTGCCGAATATGAATAACAATTTTCAAAATGGTATTACAAAAAAAAATCAAAAACAAAAAAAAAATTATCCGAACATGTTAAAATAACATCAATAATTATTAGGTATTTATTGATGTTTGGCAACACTTGAGCATACGGAACACCAAGGATAAAGATGACTTAGACATATAAACTTACGACATTTTTGACAATATTTGGTTTTTGAATCTTTTTTTACAGAGAAAACAACATTTTCTAGCTCTTTGTGGAATTGGCACCACAGATTTCTTTCTTCCCTTTCCCCACTGTAGATGTTGCACTCAAACAACCAGTGTAACCGGACAGACCAGACTCCTTCTAGTAGTTCAATGTTCTAAGGTTCTAGCTGGATGGATGAAACCTGGATAAAGACCCTTCACACCACTCTGCTGTATTGTGATTAAAAAAATTCCCTGTAGTACAATACCTGAGTTTTAAAAGCACCATCTCTGTTGGTGTCAAAAGCACGATTTCAGAAAGAAAAAAAGTATGAATAAGCTTTTGTAGCATTAACTTATCACATGTCCTGATGCATACATATATATATGTGATAAAAGGTTAAATCCCGCTTGTTATGAGGTCATAAGCTGTTTCATTCCATTTAATAAATCCAAAGTGAGAATTTTATTGTTGTTGAAAATGAAGAAGAAACAAAAAATGCGAAAGCCAGGCCTTTTTGTAAAAGAATTTTACAATAAAAAGCATTTGAGCAACACCCTGTAAATTTCCATTGGTCTAAAAAACCTTCAACGGTAATTAAACAAAAAAGTTTCAGAAAAGGTTACAAAATTGACAAAGGGGCTTATACTCAGGGGCTTATTGGATATGAAGGTTACTGGTTCTGAATTAAGCTTACGACCTTTTACAAAAATTGGCGTAACCTTATTTATACTGTCTATTGAAATACTTATTGCTGAGTTTGGTGTTGGATTATTTCTGCAATTTGGCCAACGAGAAACCTCAGCCCCTCTTTCGTAAAGTGTCACCACCACTACCTTCCATAAAAAATAATCTGGTCTCGCGTTCTAATATCTCCCTGAATCACCAGAATAATCTCTACAATCATCATATGTTAGTTGGTCCATTTGTCCACAAATGTCAAACAACACATGAAATAACAAATTTTTTTGGAACACTAAAATTTAGGCAAAATTATACTTTTTTATTTTCAAAAGGCTCTATTAAATTATAGAAAAATTTTTTTTATTTATATTTCTGCTTTTTGAATAACAAAAACTGTTTTTTTTTTTATACTGAACTTCCACTTAAACCCTCAAAAATGACCGATCAAGTGAACCAAATTCAAGAGCACGGAAAAATTCCGTTTAAGTTCTGGTTCAAACACTGAACTGGCTTTGAACAGCCATTGAACAACCGGGCCTATGAAAGGCTTTAATTTGACAATCTGTTTTTATGAACAAACTCAAGTAAGGCAAGATCACATTTTTCTTAACAGAGTAAATTTTTCAGTCTGCCAACGGCATATTTACTTTATAGGGCCCAGGCTATATATAATTTAATTCCAAACTCTATAAAAAAACATCACTAATAAAAAATCATTTTCTGCCAAGGCCTCTCATCTAAAATCTACACTCTTATACTGACAATTTAAATATATATATATTAATTTTTCTAATAAAGTAATTAATGTCTCAGACTTTGCAGACTCGAGGAGACTTCTTGGATCGCTGGAGTGGTTGCAGAGCGGGTGCATATTGTTTATTTTTGATAGTTGTATTCTGTATCCATATATAGCTGTTAAACCTATATAACAAAAATAAGATAAGAACTTTATAAATCTTTTTTAACTTTTTATGAACTGGCATACTTTATTGTAAAATACATAAACTAGATTAAAATATCTTAAGTAACACAAAACAAATAAGTGAAATATGATATAATTAAGTTTAAGTAATGAGATCTTAAATTAAGTATGTTATTATATAAGTATATTACTTTTTCTACTGACCCGGACCACTCTCCCGACAAGCTAACTGTGGGCTTAGGGAGACTGCTCCTGTAAATAACATGTGTGTGTAAAATTCTTTAAGACATTGAAAAAAAAAATAAAAATCATTCGCCAGTACCTTTTCCATACAGGTCGATCAACTGCTACCGATTTAGTGTCCTTTAATCCACCTTCGCCGCCATTTTCACTCAAAAGTGACAGAAAATCCATTAGTTTTCTGTCAATATTGCGGCGAAGGTCGAGAAAAGGACACTAAAATGGTAGGAGTTGATTGGCCGATGTGGAGAAGCTATTGCATGCGCGCTTTTATCCATTTTAAGGTTAGGAACTCAAAGATTCAAAGCGTGCACCGCAGAGCCCCGCCAACAAAAGAAACAAAATCGTCGTATTGCAAGTGCTTCGTGAATTTTTAAATTGCACGTACGTAAAAGGTACAGTATTGTTTTTGTTTTTCTACTTTACGTTTTATAAAATACGGAGGCTGTTAGTTAATAGTAGATAGAGAGGTGGTGGCAGGAAAATATTAATCTTTTCATCCCATTTAAGGTTTCTATAGTTTTGATAAAGACACCCCAATAATAGCACAAGCGTTCTCAGTAAAAATTATGATGGATTGGTAACCCTCGTCATTTTTTGATAAGATGTGCATTTTCTCATACTGAATACGAAACAGAAAATCCTGTACCTCAAAATTCTGGATACAGACTCAGCACATCAATCCAAAGGTGGAAAATTTTAGAGATCACGTGATGGATCCCCCACCATTTTCACATATATGATGAAGTAGTACCACCAGACCAAAAATCACCTGGTGTGCCGAACCCTTATCCACAATTTTGAGGTACAGGACTGTCCACTTCGTATTCAGGACGAGAAAATGCACATATTATTAAAAAATCATCATTATGTATACCTTGAACTCTTGCTCTACAAAGATAACAAAAAAATAGTAGTTAGTGGCTAAAATAGCGCGCTTTTAAATACCTCACTGCGCTCGTTATTTAAACCAACGCTTGTAAAAAAAATCACAGTTTAGCCGCGAGTTGTTAACACTATTTTTTTTAATACCTTTATCAAAAAATCCAACAAAAACAGGAAAATATTTTTAAAAATCTCGAACGAAGAGTACTTCTCGTATCACACCATCTTTACACCATAAATCAAGGCGGCTGGTAAATGAAATAAAAATGCGGTTTCCATAGCGATGTGCCTTCTTATTCGGTGACGTTCATTGTTGCGACATTTTAATTTTTGACAATTTGAAATTTTGAAGATTTTTTTAAATGATTTTTTCCTAAATACTTGGTGAAAACCGACGGAAATGACTTAATTTTTAGGAAAGAATAATTAGATTTTTTCAATATTACTATATTTCGCTATTTCTCTTTAATTTTGGAAAAAAAAAACGGACAGAAATCTTTTTTTGCACCCGTGATCAAAAAAAAAAGTTTTTTTGCATCGGTAACCAAAAAAGCCATGCTTTGGTTATCTGCAGACAGTTACTAAAATCATGTTTTTGATGAAGGTATAAAAAAATATATTTTTAGACGTCTAGGTGGAGGCTTTTTGTACAAGTAGGCCCCGAAACTTGCAACAAAAAACAGCTACATGAACTCATTTCATCCCATCTCCAATCTATATTAAAACAATCTACTTACCGCAGGACTTAAAAAAAATCAAACGGTATAGTTCAATTTTTTTATGAGCGCACTGACGTCATTTTAGCCTCTGAAAACGTATTTCTTTGTTGTCAACAGTTCGCATGTCAAATAATTTGTTATAGTCAATTTGAAGTAACAGTTGAAACAATCAACGACATATCTTGTTTTTACATATTTATTGTCGCTGTCTAAAACATTGTTTCAAAAAACATCCAAAAAAATGACGTCAGTACGCTCATCAAAAAATTAGACTATACCCGCCTATGGCGAGGCGTTTACGAGTAGTTAATATTTTTAGTTTTCATCATTTTATCCCTTTATATGGCACGCCTCGAGGGGGGGGGCTTTTTTTATAGGGAGCTCCCAAAACTTGTAAAAAATAATAGCTAATGGGCCATTTCAAGCAAATGTAATTTTATTAAAAAAAAAAGAAAAACGCTTTAACAATCTACTGGTTTTTATTAAAAATCTTGAAATAACTCCAAATATTAAAGCCAGTATAACACTTTTTCTTGGTATGAAAAAAGCCAAAATATACAAACAGTTTCGAACGTAAAGCAAATAATATTTTTTCAATTATTGCATTTTTTGTCCCGTCCAACCCAAAAAAACAGCTTTACTGGTTCACGGTTCACAATAATTTTTAACATAAATGTTAACCACTTGCTTTCTCCTTTAATTCCAATGCCTTTAGTTTAAAAAAGTTAGAAAACCTCCCAATCAGTTACTTCAACCGAAAAGAAACTAAAAAAACAAACGTTCAAAAAATCTTGCGTGGAAATAACGAAAATTCAAACTTGGATGAGCATCCCACAAGGAACACACAAAAGATCAAAGCGAAAAGAGAAATGATTAAACCATGTTTCGCCATGGGTAACCAGCGTGGGCTCATCAGTAGTTTCATTGGTCACCCTTCACTATACATCATTAAACACCATCATACACTTTGATTTCCAACCTTGAACCACTCACAAATAGGCATTGTTCCGCACTGGTACTTATCCAAGTTACCTAATACGAATTCGTCCTGGCGGCAAAAAAGAAGTTAGAAAATCTCCAAATCAGTTACTTCAACCGAAAAGAAACTAAAAAAACAAGAGATCAAAAGATCTTGGGTGGAAATAACGAAAATTCAAACTTGGATGAGCATCCCACAAGGAACACACAAAAGATCAAAGCGAAAAGAGAAATGATTAAACGATATTTCGCCCTGGGTAACCAGCGTGGGCTCATCAGTAGTTTCACTGGTCACCTTCCACAATTCATCATTCGTATCAGGTAACTCGGATAAGTACCAGTGCGGAACGATGCCTATTTGTGAGTGGTTCCAGGTTGGAAATCAAAGTGTATGATGGTGTTTAAACATCGTTTAATGTGTGTGTTCCTTCTGGGATGCTCATCCAAGTTTGAATTTTCGTTATTTCCTCCCAAGATCTTTTGATCTTTTGTTTTTTTAGTTTCTTTTCGGTTGAAGTAACTGATTTGGAGGTTTTCTAACTTCTTTTTTGTTTTAATTGCCTTAGGAGCATAATCCTACTGGAAATATTAACATGCCAGGACGAATTCGTATCAGGTAACTTGGATAAGTACCACTGCGGAACGATGCCTATTTGTGAGTGGTTCAAGGTTGGAAATCAAAGTGTATGATGGTGTTTAATGATGTATAGTGGAGGGTGACCAGTGAAACTACTGATGAGCCCACGCTGGTTACCCAGGGCGAAACATCGTTAATTCATTTCTCTTTTCGCTTTGATCTTTTGTGTGTTCCTTGTGGGATGCTCATCCAAGTTTGAATTTTCGTTATTTCCACCCAAGATCTTTTGATCTTTTGTTTTTTATGCCTTTAGTTTAGTTTGAAAAAGCCATCATAAAGAAAAATTAAAATATATAAAAGTAAGAATTTACTAAAATTAAGTTTTGTTTTTTCTTGTCCCGTCCAACCCAAACTTTAAAGGTTAGCCCTATAAGCTCTGGTTACAACTTATTGTTTTAAACTATTTGATTGCATAACCTATGGTTTTAGGAAATTATTTATTAAAAAATATAGTCATAATTTTAACCATATAGAAGTCACAGCTGGTTTTAGTTATGGGTTACTTTTTTGTCCCGTCCGATCGCTTGAAATAGCCGATTACGAAGTCATTTCCTCTCTTTTTTGATTAGTGCGATTATGTTTAAGGTCCCACTAAGATAACAAAAAAAATTAGTATACATCTGTGGGTGGGGGCTTTTTTTACAGGGAGGCCCCAAAACTTGCAAAAAATAATTGCTATATGAACTGATTTCATCTGTTTTGTAGATAACAAAAAAAATACTACACACCTCTGGGTGGGGGCGTTTTTTACAGGGAGGTCCAAAAACTTGCAAAAATTAACTATATAAAGTAATTTCTTCTGACTGGTGAGCTAATAAATTAAGGGCTCACAGAGATAACAAAAAAAATAATGCACACTTCTAGGTGGGAGCTTTTTTTACAGGGAGGCAAAAATAATTGCGACGTAAAGTCATTTCATGACCAAAAATTGCTTTTTTGGTGATGGTTTGTCAGGTTAATCGATCAAAAAAGCCAAATCCACGAACCAACCCCTTCAAACGCATTGGGTACTTTACAATATTATGTTATATCTAACTTTTATTATTATGATTTATTTATTTTATTAAAATTAAACAACTTTTTCTTGTCAAAAATAGCTAATATCAATTGAATACTTTGAGAATCTGAATACTCGTCTCGTTGTCTTTTAAAATAATGAAAAGTTTATAACAATAAAATGTGATAATGTTATTTCCTGCATTTTTTTCTCTCTATAAAATGGAATCTTTCGATATCTATACGGTATACTTTCTAATTCTTACTAATTTATTATTCTTTTTTTTGCACTAAGCAGAAAAGAGATGAAATGACTTCATATAGCAATTATATTTTGCAAGTTTTTAGGCCACCCTACAACAAAAGCCCCCACCTACAGGTGGAACCCTAAACATAATAGCACTAATCAGAAAAGAGATGAAATGAGTTCACATAGCAATTATTTTTTGCAAGTTTTGGGGCCTCCCTGGAAAAAAACGCCCGCACCCAGAGGTGTGTAATAATTTTTTTTGTTAGATTGTTGTGGCCCTTTGCATATGAGCACTAATCAGAAAAGAGACGAAATTCATATAGCAATTATGTTTTGCAAGTTTTGAAGCCTCCCTGTAAAAAAAGCCCCCTAGAGAGGTACAATAATTTTTTTTTTGTTATCTTGATATGGCGCTTAACATATTAGCACTAATCAGAAAAGAGATGAAATGACTTCATATAGCTATTATTTTTACAAGTTTTGATGCCTCTCTGTAAGAAAAGCCACCACCTAAGGGTGTGCAATATATTTTTTTATTTTGGTGTGGCTCTTAACAGAATAGCACTAATCAGAAAAGAGATGAAATGACTTCGTAGAGCTATTATTTTTTGCAGGTTTTAGGGCCTCCCTGTAAAAAAGCCCCACTCCCACCACCTGAGCATCATAATATTTTTATTTAATTTCGTATGGATGTAAACTACAGTTTTATACTAGTTATAATGTAAATGAAATCATACACTCCAATTGCCACCACCTCTCTATCTATAGGGAATTATCATAAGGATTTAAGCTTATACCCAAGCAACAAAATCAGTCGCGACGTGGTGGCTGTCTCCACGCCCTATCTCTTATAGAATTATGGCATCATATCACGACGATGGTTTTACCACTTTTATACCTCGAGGTTTTCACCGTTTTTGGGAATGCATTGGAACTGTTATACAACTACATCACCACGGTAATGATTACTCGTAATATAGGAGCTATGTCCTCGCGGGTAGTAAACGGGCAGGTTATCCCGACGTCCTGTTTACCACATAAAGTAGTATTTCTGACTTTACTGATTTAAAATGCTGATTTTTTCATAAAAAAATGCCCTTCCCCCTGTTTTGACCGAGTTTTATCTAAAATTTTGATAAAAAATCGGAAATATTTAAGGTTAGGCTTTCCAAATTAAACGTCTTTTCAGTTTTAATATGTTTCACTAGCTAAATTAATATATTTCCTTTTACTGGTATATGCAACTACTAATCAGTGGTTTAATGAGGTATTTTTAATTTTTGATTGGAATTCCATATTTAATAAAAGTAAATAACATGGTAGCGTGGCGTGGTACATCCAGTTGACGGTGCATTGATTGACATTGTCAGTAAAGTAGCGATAACTCGTAGGCAACGTTAAGTAAGCCTAGGACTGTAAAGTTTTTTCGTTTCCGTACCTGCTCGTCCCGGAGAGTCTAATACCCTACCACTATGCCACGAACCTTCTGCATTAAATCTGTCTTTTAACTTTAACCGTTGCGAACCATAGAAATATGATAATTTCTATGTTGCGAACCCGCCGCGAGAAAGGTTGCTTAGAGCTGGCACCTACGAAGTGACAAAACGCTTAATACGGTTAGTCGTTTTTCAGCAGGCAAAAAACCTACTCGTTAGAAAGCGCATTTTGGTGGCGTTTAAATAACCTCAGAATTAATTCAAATTAGCGAGCGCTAAATTCGTCAGAAATCCGCCGGTATCACTTAGCGGCCGATTGTTTACCGCCACCTCCTGGTTTGCTGGGATTACTACGATTTAACCCATTTTTGACTATTGTTGTTATAGTTACGATCGAAGGGAAATAGTTTTTGACAACACTGGGCGCATGTAAGTAACTTCCACGACACGCCAGTAAATCCGCGAAATAACCTTGAGGGAGGGGGCATTCACAGGACCTCCAAATTTTCCTACATTTAGGGCGGTGTGCCCAGCCCCTAGTCGAAATTTCGAGTTTCGAGGGTACCTTTTTGTCATATTTTATACCCCAAACGCTTGTAATATCTATGTCCTTCTACCCATACGTCAATTTCATAGACAAAGCACACGCGCTCGCTTCGCTATAGACGCAAACTTATTATTTAATTTGTGCACTGATTCAATAATAATAAAATCTGCCACTGGGCGGAACATTGTAATCTAGTTATCCTTTCGTCACATAGTGTGTACACCGCTTTAAATTGTATACATGCTGTAGCGAATTACCACACTCCATAACTAACACCCCTGACTAAAAAGTAAGTTAAGAAGATTTCGACTCCATTGGAATGAATTATTTTTGTACCTTTGGCTAGAGGCCCTCTATACATTTGAAAGTTATTGTTTTACCAGAGGTAAGCAATTCGATTTGGCAGTTGTTAGGGAAATGTTGATAATTTTTTGTGTGTAAGCAACCATTGGAAATAAATAATTTTGTCAATGTCAAGAAGATTTCGACTCCATTGGAATGAATTATTTTTGTATAGGTACCTTTGGCTAGAGGCCAACCAGAGGTAAGCAATTCGATTTGGCAGTTGTTAGGGAAATGTTGATAATTTTTTTGTGTGTAAGCAACCATTGGAAATAAATAATTTTGTCAATGTCAAATTTTTCATTAATAAACGTAGTTACATCAAATTTTAAATTTGATTACACTGTCCAACAAATTTTGTTTTTTGTTTCCTTCAACTTATGAGTTAATTCCTACCAATTTTGGGTTGCGAAAAACGAATATGACAAAGAAAATTTTTTATTAGCTCTAGTTTCTGTGATAAAAAATAATGAGTTTTTCATTTAATAAGGATTATAAGGTAACGAAAAATATTAATTATGTATGCTAACAATATTAAAAGCTGTATTTTTAATGACAGTTGCAAACTATAAATGACAAAAGAACACTCACCGGTGGTTGAATATATGAAGAATTAATTGGGGGCTTCATGAGATCGCTGTCTTTTGGCTTTCCTCTTGTAAGTAATTTCTGGAGCATCCCTATACATAAACCAGCAGTAATACGCGAGCATTGCTTCATTCCAGCGGCCCTGATATCTCCGTTCCATGAGAGAAATATCCTAGTGCTGGTGGAATCTTTCCCCATGCTCGTCACTGACAGCTCCACAACTGGATGGGAAAAAATCAATATGGGAGTGGATAAAATGTATTTTTAGTGACACATTACATCCGAGTTGATGGTACTTTTCCTTCCTTCTGTTTCCTAAAAACCCATGCAAAACTCCCTTAAGAGCTTCCCAAGCTTTCTTTTCTTTTCCTTTCAGAACTAGGTCGAAAGCAGGATTCTTTACGAGTTCACGTATTTGTGACCCAAGGAAGATGCCTTCCTTGACTTTTGCATCACTTAGTTCGGGAAATTTTTCTCTCAAATATTTAAAAGCCTGACCATCTTGGTTTAAGCTTTTGACAAAATTCTTCAATAAACCGAGCTTGATATGTATTGGTGGAAGAACAGCATCTTTTGGATTCACGAGAGGCTCGGCAACGACATTTTTCTCACTAGGTTTAAGATTCCTTGCAGACCAATCTACTTGGATATAGTGTGATTTCCTATCTCTACTATCCCACATACATAAAAAGCAAGAGTATTTACTGTACCCTAATTGCATTCCTAATAGTATAGCAATGACTTTTAGGTCGCCACAGATTTTCTACTTATGTTCAGCATATTTGATTGAGTTGAGGAGGGTTTATTTGCATAAGTCTCCTTTATATGAACTGCGTGACCAACAGGAACAGAGGGAAGACGATTGTCATTATGAAGCAATACAGCTTTTAAACTTAGCTTGGAAGTCTATGAATAGCCTTCATTCAGTTGGATTATGCTCCATTTTCAAACTTTTCATCAGACCATTAATATTACAGCAAAAAACAAGATTATTCTTGTTCTTAAAAAATGGTAACAGATTCCGCTGACGCTGTCTGTGCTTAGACACCCTGACATCTGGTTGAAGAAGATTCCATTGCTGTAACCTTGATCTTAGAAGTTCTGACTTCTCTTGTGACAAGTCAAGATCTCGAATGAGATCATTTAGCTCAGACTGGCTCAATCTGTGTGGCTGACCATCTTTTTCTTCAAAATCAGGGTCGTGTGATATTAAAGGCATGTTTAATTCCTCATCTTCCACATTGTCTTCACTCTCTACTTCCAATTCATAGTTTTGAAGTGAAGTAGGAATTGGTAAACTGTCTGAATGTGATATAGGTCGAATAGCAGATGGAAGATTCGGATATTGAACTGTTCCTCTTTTTTTCATTGATAATCCTGCATTGTTAGGCGGAGTCAAGCAAAAATAGCAGTCATCTATGTGGTTTGTAGGCTCCCGCCAAACCATGGGCACCCCAAAAGCCATCGATCGTTTTTATTTTTAAGCCATTCTCGTAATAGAACTGAACACGAGTTGCAACATATATGTGGAGCCCATGACTTATCCTGGTCTCCTACCTTCATTCCAAAATAATGTTGGTAAGCAGTCTTCACAAGAGGCGTCAAATTGCGTTTCTGTGAAGAAAACGTTATTTCTCCACAAATATAACAAAAATTGTTAACTGAATTTACACATTTACGAGGCATGTTAATACAATAAGTTTTACTTTAAAAACACTCTAACAATTTTTGCACTAAACAAAACAGAAATATTGTATGTAAAACGTAAACCTTAGATTTACGGCATAAACACTATAGTCAGTTTGCGATGATATATTGTGTCTCCGTGTATCTAGTTTTATAACAATACAATACACACTACATTAACTGTGCGTTCGATTAGAAATATGAAACTGAACTGTAAGGTATTGGTCGCCATGAATAAAAAGACGCGCAAATACGCAATTATTTCGGAAAGGAGGGAGTCCCCGCTTATATATATCGAGAATAGTAGGGCTGTATTGCAAATATCGATAGCTAAATTAAAACTATCGATAGTTCTGTAGTTTTATCTCTATCGATATTATCGATAGTCAATTTCGATGGTGGCGTACCACTATTTGTAACTCCCCACCCTATCCAGTTCTCTGCCTTTTCTATTATTTTCTCTTCCGATGCTTTTAGAGGATATAAAATGTAAAATATCACCTTATCTCCAAAACTAGAGCTAATCTCTAATTTTTATGGTGATTTTTGAATTCAGTGGATAAAAATAATTAAGAATTAGCTATTTTTGAGCCCGAAACATTTTCATTGTTGGACAGTGTTATTTATATGCGGTTTAAAATTCCAATATTTTGGATAAGAAACTGTAAAGTAGCATTTACACAGGCGAATATTCCTTTGATTTTCGAAATGCCGACAAACATTCGCAGGAATTATTTATTTAAAGATTCGCGCATAAAATTCGGGCCAAAAGATTCGGGATTCGGGTAAAAAGGTTCCTGGTGTTTGGAAAAAATTTGCTGAAATAAATATTTGGAATAAAATAAAAATTAGAAAAATTATTTACCGTAAATCATTGAAAGGAATTGTAATATAAAAATTAAATTTTAAAACCTTTCCGACGGAAAAAAAACGATTTCACGCACTTGATACTTGGGTTTTGGTGGTGGGGTGTGGTGGTGAGGTTTGGTGAGTTTACACTCAACGTAATTAAGGAAAACCAAAAAAGAGATAAAGCACAATAGCAACAATTATGTACAAACTTGTTTAGTAGATATTTACCAACCTGACAACCTACCATCCAGCAAATAATAATTTTTCGCGTTCTGTCGGCTTTTACTATTTAATGGAAAAATAATTTTTAATTTAATTTCAAATATTGAGGTCAATCATGTGAGATCTAAAATATTATCTATTCCCACTTTCAAAAATATATTTTCAAAAAATCTTGCTAAAATTTTCCCGAATGTTCGTGGCAAATGTTCGCTGCAAATGTTTGAGTGTTCGGGCAAACGTTCGTCGAAAAAGGTTCGCCAGATTTGGCACGAATTTTTTGGCGAACCTATTCGCTCTGTGTAAATGTGCCTTAAAAATACTCGCTCTTACGACCTCTATAGGCGAATTTATATAGAGCGAATAGGTTCGTCCAGAAATTCGGGACAAATCTGCGAATATTTTTCGACGAACGTTTGCCCGAACCCTCGAAAATTTATAACGAACATTTGCAGAGAACATTTGCCACGAATATTCCGGCAAATTTTCGCAAGATTTTTTGGAAATATATTTTTGAAAGTGGGAATAGATAATAATTTTTCGATTAAATAGTAAAAGCCGACGGAAGGCGAAAAATTATTATTTGCGGGGTGGTAGGTTGTGAGGTTGGTAGATATCTACTAAATAAGTTTGCACCTAATTGTGGCTATGCTTTATCACTTTTTTAATATCCTCATTATTTTTTATCAAGTGCGTCAAATCGTTTTTCCGTCGGAAGGGTTTTCAAATTTAATTTTTATATTACAATTCAGTTCAATGATTTACGGTACCTAAATAATTTTTCTAATTTTTATTTTATTCCAAATATTTCTTTCAGCAAATTTTGTCCGAACACCACGAACCTTTTTACCCGAATCCCGAACCTTTTGGCCTGAATTTTATGCGCGAATCTTTAAATAAATCAATTCGCGTGAATGTTTGTCGGCATTTCGAAGATCAAAGGAATATTCGCCTGTGTAAATGGTACTTATTGTTTCATCAAAAGAAACGCAAGAGAAATGGAAAATAGAAAGATATCATGGATTTGCCAAACTAGAAAATTAATAAAAATAGTCGAATTTGCAAGATAAGCAAGATTACTTAAATTTAAATTATATTATATATTGGTATTATTTTAAGAACAAGAGGAATAAAAAGATAGATCAATAATATTTTTTTCTATTTTACTTACTACTAACATTTTTAAGAGATAAACCGCACATCAAAAATTAGCAAAATTTTGCAAAGCCTGCTTCTAGTATCCCCCAGATCATTCGCGTGGTTTTTCAAAAAAAATATGTATATCTTGTTTCTATTTAGCTTTTTAAAATAATCGATAATTTTTACCGTGAATTAAACATTTTTAGGATACGTAAAATTATGTAAAAAACTTAAAATTATGCAAAATCCGTGAAATGGTTCCGAGATAATGGTTTAAACCTTTACCGTACAAAATTTAATACAAATTTGATTAACAGTTTTTTTAGATTAAGTAATTGGAATAAGTGCACCTTACTGCTTTTTTGTCAAAGCTTGACATATTTTACTAACCAAAAAGTCATCATCATTCAAAAACTGTATAGGGAAATTATAAAAAGTAAAAACAAAACAAATAAAATCGGTTTTACATGCAAATATGAAAAAAAGTAAAAAGAGAGGAAAATATTAGTTGCCCAAATCTGGAAAAAAAACAACTGTCATATGTACAGAGGGCCTCTACGTTTGACCATGGTTTTTGGGTTACCGAAGCACTAGCGCACCAGGGAATTGATTTCGGGGGGGGAGGGTTAAGAATAAATAATAAAAAAACGTAATTTGAAGTAAAAATGTGACCATAACAAGGCATCTCGCGGGGGGATAACCCCAAAACCCCTTGCTCTCGGTGCGCTAGTGCCGATGCAAAAAATAAAGATAATTTAACTCCATTTTTTATACAAACTTAAGTGTGTAAGCCATAAGGTACTACTAATTTATTTTAATCAAAGTTTTTAGTTCCTTACAGTCTTTAAAATTACCAAAAAACGGTTTTCTACTTAAAGTATTTTGGTACATCTTCAAACATTTTAACAGTTATTTAACAACAATATTTTTGGCTTCATCATGGCCGTCAGTGGCGGTCCCAGCCATTTGAAAAGAGGGGGCGGTTTCGATACAAAAGAAAACTAGAATAAAAGCATTTATGAGGAACATATCAATATATGCAAACAAAATTTAGTAACTACAAGCGCGGATGTAGTCTCAAATCTAGGGGGGTTATTCATATTTTAAGTTGTTTATTTCATACATTTTTTATTTTAAAAAATGTTTAAATGTGCCGGAAATTTGAGAAAATTACATTAAAAATGCAATTTTTGAGTCAAATTAAACTAATTTTTTTTTCAATTCATTTATTTTGTATGAATGCCTATTGATACATAGGATATACATGTCAATATGCTTTTAAATATTACAAAATTTACTTTACTAGCTAACACTAATATGTCTATTTGTCATAATTTAAAAATTAGATTTTTAAAACTCGAAAGACACAACACGATAATAAACAAGCAAATGAACATATTTTACGTTACATTTAAATAATGCTAAAATACATAAAAAAAATAACAATTCAATATAAATAAACACAGTTTACCTTACATTTAAATAATGATAAAATCTTACGTTATTAAGCTAAAATACATTTTTTAAAAATAACAAAACAATTAAAAAAAATTAAAATTGGAAAGACCAACACTCGGAACAACATGATAAATAAACAAGCAAATAAACATATTTTACGTTACATTTAAATAATGAGAAAATCTTACATTATTAAGCTAAAATACATTAATAAAAAATAACAAAATAATTTAAAAAAATTATTTGTAGAATGCCTTGCAGAAATTTAATTTTAATTTAAAAACTCACTATAGGAATAAAACGCTTTTTCTATTAAATATCTTTTTCTCGTAAATATCAACGTATCATAGCGCCGCAGCCGAAAATTTTGAAGAAAATTGTGCTGAAAAATGCATTTGTTTATTTAAAATTAAAATAAAATTGTGCATATATCAATGGTTTCAAATCGAAGCAGGCGAAAATTTTTAGAAAGTGATACTACAAATGCCATTGTTAACACAAAATTAAACTAATACCGTAAATATCAAAGGTGTTATAGTGCCGCAATTTATGCCCTACTTATGATATTCTTAATATTTTTGTACCTACCCACCTTAAATCCGCGCTTGAGTAACTACGTATATTTTTTTCAGTTATAAAAAACATAGACAACAAACAAACCACATACAAAACCTAATAGCTAAATACTTTGTTTTTGAGATCTAAAAAGCTTTTTAAGTTGAAGCGTTACCTTTTATCGTGCATATCGCAAATATAAGATTGCTATCTCAAAAAAAAGTTCGTTTCCAGTTCTTTTGGGCAAACCGTCAATGTCAATATCAATATGTCTATTGATATGCAGCAACGCTAAGCCAGTCAGACGAATTTCCGTCATAGTTAAGTACTTATATTTTCAATCTTCTGAGGCAGGAGAAGCTTCTTTCTGACGAAACATTACTTACTGGAAAACATCCAAGAATGTTTTTATCAACAGAAAAGTATCACCACACTTGTTCATTGCCTCGAAAACGTTATCGTATTTTAAGCTTTTGCCTACTTCTGACCAATATTGTTTCCAAATACTGTTTATAGTATTTGGAAACGACATTAGTTAATTTTGTCCTGCCCAAAAATACTTAGAGTCTCGTTATTGAACCTTGCTTTTATTTCCGAAATTATTTTGTCTAAAACCTATCCCCTATCGACAACTACAAAGTGTTTATGCCCTGTATGCTACTACGAACACAATCAAACCTGTTGACGCTTCTTTACATCACTATTTCATACTCAATGACACTCACTTGGGTTTGAACACGTACTCCATATAGCCGCGCGTTCTGTAGTTTTTTGAGGTTTCATTGAATACTGGCTTGGTTTGGTTTAAACTGGCTATTTTATAATGATATATTAAAACCAGAAAGTATCATTAGCTCAGAGTTTCCACTTGCACTTTCTATTTTTTGCAAACCACCGGAAAATAGCCACTTTCCGTACAATTTTTCGCACGGAAAATTCTACATTACAAGGCAAGTTCTTTCGAAATATTTCCACTTTCAAGAAAGGACCTTTTTGGCCATGACTTCTTGTTGGCAGCTTTGACACTTCTACAAAAATTTGTTTCAAAAGTTTTGGTTATGGACTCTGGTCAAAGACCTTCAACTAATATACCTTTATGACTCTGGACCAAACAGTGAGTTCCGGAGGAAATAATAGACTGCTTCAAAAGTTACGTCGCGTCGATTGTTACCTGAATAATATAAAGAGCTGCTATCAGCGGAAGTTTGATGCGTTTACAAACTAGTGGGAAATAAAAAATGTTAAGAAAATTAATGTAAGATGTATTCGTCGCATATTTTTTGGAAAAATCGACCACGTTAAAGTCATCAAGCTTGTGTAATCAATACTTTACAAATAGTTAAAGGATAAACCTAGAAATTTGCCTTTCATGAGTTGTTTTATCACTATTCTGCTTGATAATTTGGTGATGGTCAGCCATAACTGAATTAGTTGTGTGAAGCAATTTTGTACAATTTAAAACTACAAAAATAATATCTTACCACAAAAGTTTACTTGTTTTTCTTTAGTTTTGATTTGAAAAATTACTGACCTTAATGGTACTGGCTATCTAGCCAACAAGAAGTAGAAAGCTAAGATTTTCTTATTAAGGGACTGTTCATAAATTACGTAACGCGGCTAGGCGTTGACGAAAGTGGTAGGTACCAAAATGTTTTTTCTGATCTTTGAAAAAAAAGTACGTACGATACACGATCGGAAAATGTCTTTACAGGTCCGCAGGTTTACCGGACTGGCCTGAGTCGATCAGAAAAGACTAATCTTCCTAGTGACGTAGATACCTATTTCTTTCTACAGTAGTAAACAATTTTGTAATTGCTATATTGTTGTTGTGCTTATGTGTTGTTTTTTACTACTCAGCTAGTTCTGTGCTGAATTCCTTTTTAGAACTAGGCAGTTTTTTTAATTATTTTTGTTTTCCTTGTTTTGATACAAAATAGATTTTTTTCAGATATTTTTTTCTACAAATCTTGAGCAGGAATTTTTTTATGGCATTTGCGTAAAAATAGTTGTGCGGGTGTTAACAATCTTTATTAAGTGCTGAATATCCATACATGGAAAGTAAAGAAAAAATTTTTAAAAGAGGTATTTTTCGTTAGTGAGTGTTAAAAATGTTTATTGGTGTTTACTATATCCTTGGTAAAAATAGTAGTTTTCACAACTAGTGGCTAAAATAGTACCTTTTTTACAAGCGTTGGTCTAAATAACAAGCGCAGCGAGGTATTTATAAACGCAAGTAAAAAAAGCACAGTTTAGCCGCGAGTTGTTAACAATATTTTTTTTAATACCTTTATCAAAAAATCCAATAAAAACAGGAAAATACTTTTTTTTAATACCTTCATCAAAAACATGATTTTAGTAACTGTCTGCAGAGAACTAAAGCAAGGCTTTTTTGGTTACCGATGCAAAAAAACTTTTTGTTTGATCAGGGGTGCTAAAAAGATTTCTGTTCCATTTTCTCCCAAAGTTAAAGAGAAAAAGCGCAACATAGTAATATTAAAAAAATCTAATTATTCTTGCCTAACAATTAAGCCATTTCTGCCAGTTTTCACCAAGTATTTACGAAAAAATCATTTTAAAAAATCGTCAAAACTTCAAACTATCAAAGATTAAAATGTCTCAGCAATGAACGTCACCGAGTAAAACGGCACATCGCTATGGAAACCATATTGTTATTTCATTTACCAGAGCCTTGATTTATAGTGTAAAGATGGTGTGTTGCGAGAAGTGCTCTTCGTTCGAGATTTTTAAAAGTATTTTCCTCTTTTTCTTGTAGTTTTTTGATAAAGGTATTAAAAAAATAGTGTTAACAACTCGCGGCTAAACTGTGCATTTTTTTACTCGCGTTTTTAAATACCTCCCTGCGCTCGTTATTTAAACCAACGCTTGTAAAAAAAGCACTATTTTAGCCACTAATTGTTAAAACTACTATTTTTTATACCTTTATCACAAACATGATTTTAGTAACTATCTGCAGATAACTAAAGCATCGCTTTTTTGGTTACCGATGCAAACAAACTTTTTTTTTAGATCACGGGTGCAAAAAAAGATTTCTGTCCGTTTTTTACCCAA
The DNA here is from genome assembly GCA_963921995.1 of Oxystoma pomonae. Classification (NCBI taxonomy): domain Eukaryota; kingdom Metazoa; phylum Arthropoda; class Insecta; order Coleoptera; family Brentidae; genus Oxystoma; species Oxystoma pomonae. Next base: position 91,131,683 of record OY998169.1, read on the forward strand.
AATTAAGGAGAAATAGCGGAAAATGGTAATATTGAAAAAATCTAATTATTCTTGCCTAAAAATTAAGCCATTTCCGCCAGTTTTCACCAAGTATTTACAAAAAAATCATTTAAAAACATCGTTAAAATATTAAGCTGTCAAACATTAAAATGTCGCAGGAATGAACGTCATCGAGTAAAGAGGCACATCGCTATGGCAACCATTGTTATTTTATTTACCAGCTGCCTTGATTTATAGTGTAAAGATGGTGTGTTGCGAGAAGTGCTCTTCGTTCGAGATTTTTAAAAGTATTTTCCTGTTTTTCTTAAATTTTTTTGATAATGGTATTAAAAAAAATAGTGTTAACAACTCGCGGCTAAACTGTGCTTTTTTTTACTCGCGTTTTTAAATACCTCGCTGCGCTCGTTATTTAAACCAACGCTTGTAAAAAAAGCACTATTTTAGCCACTAGTTGTAAAAACTACTATTAAAATCTTTTTTTGCACCCGTGATCTAAAAAAAGTTTTTTTACATCGGTAATCGGTTACTAAAATCATGTTTTTGATGAAGGTATAAAAAAAAAATGGAACTAATGTAATGGTAAAACCATGAAGGTAATTTAAGGCTTAAATATTTTAGCATTATTTAAGGGGTACCCTTTTTGTTGAAGCAATTTTTACTATGTTTTTGACATTTTTATGCCATGATTTTGGTCACATTTTAAAGCTTTCTTTCAAAACTTTCGATTTCTAGAATAAAAACCCTCACATTTTTCAAGTTTTCATATTTTTTAAGCATTCAAAAAAACACATTTGGAAAAAACACAAAGGAAATAATTTAAGGCAAATGTTTAATAAAAATTTCTGTTTTGTCTTCAGTGGTGTCGTGCATATGATTTTTGTGTTGCCATTTTTATTCAAAAAACTAGCCAAAATTGTTATTGTTCAAAGAGTAAAGTATGTAAGACATAATGTGGTATTAATTTTTTTTCAATCAAAGTTCTTTACAGTCTTTGAATTTACCAACAAAAGCGTTTGGCTGTAAATTTACCATAATACTTTTTTTAGGCTCTTAGGGCTCCTAGGTATGAGTTTACACCCCTGATAAATTGTTTTTGCCACCTCTAGTGTTAAACGTACACTTCTCTCCGCATAAAACTGGTACAGCAGAAGTTAGCAGCCTGTTTAATTTTTAAAATTTTTATAGTACGGCAATGTCTTCCTGAAATTGATACTGTCACAGACTCCTGACAACATCATGATGTCAGTTTCATCCAAATTTAAAAAAATGTCGCCGCATTTTTCCGAATTTGATAAAGCTCAAATCTTAGCAAAACTAGGCGGTGGTTGATCTATTCGGCAAATAGCTGTTCATTATGGGAGAAGCAAATCTACAGATTTTCACAGATAAGAACATCTTGAAGTCCAACAGCGATAAAAAACAAATTCTGGTTTATCGACCGCCAAGGACCCGATACGAAGAACAATATATTGCTGGAAACGAAGACCGCGCGGGAAGAATTTCACTAAATGTTTGGAGCTGGATATCGGCTAGAGGACATGGCGCTCTATTTAGAATTAATCGGCGATTTACAGCCGAATTTTACGTTAATATGCAGGAAAATGTAATTCTTCCAGAGACGAGAGTCCCTATCCAGATAATTTTGTATTCCAACAAGATAACTGTCCAGTTCATACGGCAGGAATTGTGCAGCGATGGTTCCAGGATAATAGTAACGAAGTTGGGGACTTATCGCAAAGAAATTAACAAGTTTTAATATTATTCCCGGGAATATGGGGAAGTTATTGCTGAAAATCTAAACTTATTTGAAAATTTAGCCAATTCAATGCCCAGAATACTTCAAAACATCATTGCAGCCAACGGTGCAATGACGCGCTATTAAAAATAAGTATTTTTTTCATATGCTTTTAAATTTGTATTTTTTTTTATTTTATTTATTTCGTTAACTTGATCTGGCCTTTTAATTGTTTAATAACTTTTGAAAAACCGGTGCCTTCCTTTCTAGGGACAGTTCCTTTAGTATGTAGCTTTTGTTTAGTTATTTGTTATTTGTTTATACAGGGTTCCTAAGATTTTCCTTAGGGATAGGATTTCAATAAATCAAACAGAAATGGCATAGAAAGTTCTGCGCGCACAAAAGAAACAGGTATATTGAGCAATGGTGCCAGTTTGTTATTATCTCCGGACTGCTTTCATGAGAAAAAATTGTCGCCACTCTTTCATTGTGAGCACAAATCATAGTTGCAATAATAACCGTAAATTTCGCTAAATGGCGGCCACACCATGAGATGATCGAGGAAAAACTAGATGTTTTCAGGTCCTAACCATAGCTTTTTCTTGCTTAAAGGAGGCGGCAGGGTCCATTATTTACGATACTGAGCGTTAAACTCGTGAGGTTGTTAACATTAGAAAGAAATATCTTCGCTTTTAATTAAATTTCTTTCCATTCTGTTCTACTAGTCACATCTATCCGTAAACGGCCAAACCATGCAGCTAGCACTAGCAGCCAAAGAAATCAATAAACGGCGCTGTTTTTCCTGCAGAGCTTTTTGCTTGCGATATTATTGATTTTAAATAAAGCTGGCCCTACACTACATTTAATATTTTCGAGGTGTTTTATGACATGATCTCGAAACATGTAGCGAACCAATTCTTCAAAACTAGCGGGAGGGTAAAAGCGAAAAATAAGGAGCTGCCAATATTTGTAACACCCAAAAAGGGGTTAAAAGATTTATTTGGCTCTGTTTCTTTACAAAAAACCTTTATTTTACGAAAAACTTGAGCTCTGCCACTTTTACCACGTAGAAAAAAATTATTTCCCCCATGGTCATACTCTACTTTTATTCGAAAAAATTTAGAAACAGAGACGGGATCAGTTTTCCTAGAACGGGGGATCTTGGTTTCGAGTGAGAAGATAAAGGGCGCCGCAGGAAAAATTTTTTCAATTAAATTAGCCGAACGCAAAAATGTTAGAAAAACAAAGCACGAAATAAAAATGGTGCCGCTTACAATTTTTTTTCAAAAATTACATAATTTCGGGAACGCAAAGAAATAGGTCTAAAGAGTATAATTTTTAAGAAAAAAATATCAATTTTCTCGCCCTCCTCCACTGGGACTACAGGGCCCGTGCACAAATTACGTAATTCTCATAGGGGGGAGGGGGGTTACAAAATGTTACGTAGGGGGCAGGGGGGGTTTTCGACAGCGTTTGCATTTGTGTGAAACTAAGAAAATTTGGAATGAAAATAAGTGAAAAGTTTTTTTTTGGGGGGGGGGGGTAGTGGTCTTGAAATCGTTACGTAATATTAGGGGAGTGGCGTGCCAAACCGTTACAAAACATTACATAGGGAGGGGGTCAAAAATTGGTAAAATCACCGTTACGTAATTTGTGCACGGCCCCACATCTGACTGTTCCTCCTTTTTGATTTCGAATCAAAGTGCAAAACCCGGGTTGGACGTTCGAAGGCGTCAACCCGTCCTATTTGCTTGATAAAGTTTCTACGGAAATATCTCAGTTGATTTCTCCGGCCGTGTATGAACGCTTTAGGTTAGGCATTTGCATGTATCTCAGTCCCCAGCCTGTAAACAATGCGTAAGGACAATGGTTACAAAATGAAAAGCCGAAAAATATTTTTTTTTACGATATCTTTCATCAGTTTGGTATTAAAGTCGAGCAAAAACAATTTTTATTCCAGTCCTAAAGGTATGAAAATGGAAAACATTAGAAAACAACAACCTGGAATGGATTTACTACGTGTAAGATGTAGTGACAACATCGCCCCATGCCCATCCTTTTCTGCCTAATGTGCTTTTCCGTTTGTCTGCGTCTTATACACGGCTGCTTGGCCCCCTAAAGATTTGCTTAGGAACCCTGTATATGCCCAAAATATAACCTAAAATGACAAAGTCAAAAAGTCAGTGTTGCACATAGGAAATTTTATGTGGAGAGAAGTGTATATCAAAGTAATTTTTTTTACTCTTAAGGTGCGTTCGGGTGCATTCACTCTTTTTGACTCCTTTTACAGTTTTAACTAAATTAATTGGCAACCATTTATAGAACCACAGGTACTTTATTCGACTGATCATCATACAAAATTTACTTTTAGAAATTAATTGGACCCTCAATATGAGAAACAATTTTCGAAAAATTCCATTTAGAATCAGCAAAGATTTGTTTTTGTATGTACACCAAACGAAAACACGCAGAGAACAAAGGTTAGGGTAGCTTACAGCTTGCAAGTATTACTCCAAAGCGTTCGACTATAACAATTTCACTCCAAACACTCTGCCGCACGCTCACTCCACTCCTACACCACACCACTCCTACTCTTTATTATTACTCGAACGTACCTCAAGGAATGTCAAATTGACACTCAAAAAATTGGTAAAGTTTACGCGCGTGTCAACTGAATGTAACAGTTTACACACTATTTCTTATGCGCAATTTTACAACTCATAGTTAAACGTCAAACATCAGTTTAAACTACAGATGTCGACTTTTTACGTTTTATAGGTGCAGTTTACCAACAAACTTCGGTTTAACCGTTACCGGCGGTCTGGGTGTTTGTTAAACTTCAGTTTAATAGTTACCGAAGGATTCTAACCTCAAAAAAGTTATTAAAATTTGTTTTTGTAAAAAGACTGTAAGTATTTAGTGAAATCGCTATGATCAATGACTTAAAATTTATTTTTGATCAACTGGATGAAGAATGATGAAATTATTGACATTGTCGAAGCATAAGACCAAATATTATTTGTCCTAGAACAAATACTTTGAAGGAGTCTGACGATATGTAGATTTTTGACCAGCAAGTTTTATTCTCACATCGAGCTCACACGTATATATATACTGTATATCTTTTTGACAAATCTGAAAATTTTTGTTGTGTCGTCTGGCTGTATGCCGGTCTGTAACCAACGCTGATATCTCAAAAACTACTTGACTGATTTTTATTAAGTTTGGCTCTAGTTGGTGCCATTTTGGTTAAAATAATCAACCCTATGTATGTAAAGTAAAATATATGTTAAGAAAAGGTAGTAGTTCTTCATGGCCGTGGTTTAACTACGACTTATAAAATTGGGCAACTTGTTTACCGATGGATTAATCCAAAGATTAAACTGAAGTTTAAACTATGGTTTAATCTGGAGTTTTACCTTTGGTTGTAAAATTAGCCCTTACTGTGCCGATGTCAATCAAGAACTGGCCTCATGGCAACTAATCCACGAGCATGACAAAGCAGAGCCCTTATTAAGGTACACACGGATCCAGACATACGTTAAGCTCCCAGTAAGCTTGTCCAAACACGGATGCTAAGACGGCAAAGGTGCCATGGCAATGATAGATTTTGTAGAGTTGAAAGATCGGTTGAAAGTATTGGAAATATATTGGGTACAACAAAATGCGTAATATCTTATCTTCCCATATCAAACACCGGGCGAAACAGTAACTTTGTTTATACGTGCCTCTTAAAGCGCTTTTATGTAAGGACGGTTTAATTTTTTTTTCTTATAAACACCGCTGAAACCGTTTTAGACACTAAATCGATTTTATTTTAAAGCGATTTAAGAAAGTGGTTAAAACCGATTTTAGGTTCGGTATAAACACTTTAAAAACGCTTTATCACATTGCTTTCAACCTAAGTAAATACTCACACCTGGTTTTACCGAAAAATCTGTTGTTTTATTTGGTTTTTCTTTAAAGTGAGATATTTAATGACATTTAATCAAGAAGGTATTAACCCTCGGAGAAAGCAATTTTATTTCAAACCGCCATTGTATAAAACCGGTGTTAGGTGCATATAATCGTACAGTGGCGGTCCCAGCCATTTGAAAAAGGGGGGGGGCGGTTTCGATACGAAAAAAAAAACTAGGATAAAAGCATAGCTTTTATGAGGAACATATCAATATATGCAAACTAAATTTAGTAACTACAAGCGCTGATCTAGGGGGGGGGATTTTAAGTTGTTTATTTTAAACAATGTTTAAATGCGCCGAGAATTTTTGAGAAAATTACATTAAAAATGCAATTTTTGAGAATTTTTTAAGAAAATTGCACTAAAAATGCATTTTTTTATTTAAAATTAATGGTTTCAAAGCGCAGCAGGCGAAAAATTTTTAAGAAAATGACACTAGAAATGCCACTTTTCACACAAAATTAAACTCTAATGCCGTAAATATCAAAGGTGTTATATAATATCGCCACACTTGTTCATTGCCTCGACAATGTTATCAGGTATGTTTTGATTTAATCTTTTTCCTACTTCTGAACTATACTGTTTTCCTACTGACTTCTCCCAATGAAAGTTCAAGAATTTGTGTTTTGAATTAATCAAACAGTTTATCGTATTTAGAAACGACTAGTTAATTTTGACTTAATTTTGGCTTCACGTTGTACAAAACTTGGTATGAATACGTTCAGGTCAAAAACTTATTTATAAATTACATAGAAAATACTGTTCTGTATTTCCAATATCGTAGTTTTCATGGTAAGTATTTCATGTGTTTATTTATTTTTGGTGTGACGAATTGAAAGTCAAACTGTCCCAAAATCTGCGGAGGGATTATAAAATGTCTTTAAAGCAGAGTTGGCTGCCCAGTGGATAACCGAAAAAACTCACTGGGTCTTTTTTTGGGGTAAAACCCACTTAAAAAAAACTCGTAGGGCTTTTTTAAAAGTGGATTATTTCATTAATAATAAAATAAATAAACGTAAAAAAGGTATATTATTACCAGTCGTTTGAATCTGATCGTAAGGTTTGATAAACTTTGATCAGTTGCAAATCTTTTTCTAATCCCAAAAAATTTCTTATTTTATTATTCCAAATAAGACCATTCCAATAAGGGCATAAATGAAAATTATTTTTAAAAAAAACGATTTTGGTTCAGTATTTGCAGGCTCTACTTTTACTATTGGATTCTAATACCTCAGTCCATTCTGAAGCACTCTTTCTAGCGCTACTCTTAGGAATTTATCTTTTAAAAAAATGGTTTAGAGTTAATAACCTCGAAAAAAACGAAAACTTGAATCGTATACTATCATGTCATACTAAGTAAGCAGGTACTTACAGTGTAGTAAATACACAAACTCCAACAATAATTTTCTTAAGGTTTACAAAGTTATGAATGTTTTCCACAAACCAAAACTACACTCTTTTGCACTCGACGCGCGTTTCGCTAACAATGTTAGCATCATCAGGAGACGATAAACAATGAACTAAATTAATCTACGCTCTATCTTATATGCAATCCTTTAGTGGGCGGAGATAAGACTAATAATTTGTGATTGATCACGATTTTTAATCCTATCTCCCCTCAACCAAAGAATAAAGTGTACTAAACGGGATGGGTCCTCCATCTTTATTTAAACTATTTCTGGATTTAATGATTTCCATACTTTCATATGCATTCAAAAGTCTTTTGTTTGGTACACTTTTTAGAAGTTTTAGGTTATCTAATGTGAATCTATGATTGTTTTCAAAAGCATGCTCGGCCACACTTGACTTTTCTGTTCTTCCGTATTTTCGGTGTGCTAAGTGTTCTTTAAAACGTGTTTGAATAGAGCGTCTCGTTTGGCCAACTTATTTTTTGTCACAATCCATGCAACTAATTTCGTAAATTCCACTTTTTTCTAGAACTGTAGTTTTATCCTTGGGATTTCCTAGTAAGCTTCTTATTGTGTTACCGGATTGATATACTAATTTAAGACCGGTGTTATTAAATACTTTTTGTAATCCTTTCGTATAATAAGGATTATAAGGAATTGATACAAATTTTGAGTCGCAGGTATCTTTTTGTCTGAAAAAAGTGGAATTCCCAAAGAATGTCTATTTATCAGCTTATTTATTAAGCCTTCGTTGTAACCGTTTTCGCCAGCTATATTCCTAATGCCAACATAGTTTGCAATAAGGTTTGTTTATATTAAGTTTATAAAAAAAAGCGCTGGTCAAACTAAACCAAAACTGCTTTGATTTATTAACAAACAAACAATCTGTCGATTTCTGTATTCCACCTATTTTTATGTCGTATTTTATAGTTGATGAACGATCGCGAGTCTTAATTTTAAAGGCGCATTTACACAGACAAACTTTCCTTTGATGTTGAAATGCCGACAAACATTTACACGAGCCTCTTGAGCAAAATGTTCAAAGAAATGTTCGAGCAAAATCTCGTACAAAAAAACACACCTAAATTTTGGAGAGAATGTTGGGCAAAATTTATTTGAAGAATTGGGGGTATAAAAATTTCTTTACAAATTTAAATTTTATAGTTTTATGGGAATTCATTGAACTTAACTGAAAATAGAAAGACTAAGTTTTAAAACAAGGTATTTTAATTAAGTGCTTTCCGACGGAAAAACGATATGATGTCGAAATTCACGTTTTACCTCATAAGCAACATCGATTGATTTGATTTTTATAAGGGATATGCCAGTATACCATAATTGGCACTTATTTGTTGCTGATGCTGGGTTAGGAGAAGGTAAAAACCGTAGACTAGTGAGAGGGGGTTTTGGTCAAATGAACATTGACACACAAAATTACATGACAACAAACAAGGGTCAACGCAGTTTTTTTATGAAAGTTTTAGAACAAATCTTTCCATAAATAAAGGCCTCTGCGACGCAAAACAAAGAAATTTGTTTTATTTTATTGACGCGTAGAACTTGCGTTTCCGATTTTTTAAATATTGAAATTTTTGGCGATTTTTACAAGCTTTTATTTATGTATATTTGTATGTTCGGCTCAAATCTTGCAACTCAAATTTGGTATTCAATTTCAGTTTTCGGTGTGTATTTATAGTTGCGGCGACAATACAATAATATGGTATTATTAGGCACCCCCTCCCGCTAATGAGGAAAGTGGAGGAAGAAAAAGATTTATTTTTTTCGATTTCAATCAAAATTGGCATACAGGGGTTTTTAGGGAAGAGAATTATCGAAAGGATGGATTTATGATAGTCTAAAAATTAAAAAATTATTTTAAATAAAAAGAAGCTTTTATAAAATATAAAGTGCACTAACAAGTAGAAAATAAATTTTAGCATATCATAATAATAAAAGCGACGGGCGCAAACTAAAACTAAAAATGTCCATCCATATATCAGAGAAACGTAGAGTAATTTGGGTCGAGTTGGGTTGGATTTACTTCACAAAAAATTGAACTTACAATACCAGATAAAGAATTCTTTATATTTACACGTCGTAGTTGTGGTGAGAGTATTTTTTGTACTTATGGTATTTATTGTCTTTTTGATACGTTAGTTATAAACGCCTTACTACTCATATCTCTTTATATTATTTCCTAGTTTAGTCTTTTACAATAATAATTAAGTCAAATGAAAAAACCTATTTACATTTTATTAAATCTCAAATATATGAACAAAAGCACGTTCGATTTAAATAATACCCGTTTATTACCCACTTTTACAACCCTACAATCCCGACCCTTGTCTAAAAAATATAATTTAGCAGTAATAGACTAGACTTTTGAATCGGAATATTGCCCCTTTGCATATTGTTTGTTCAGTGTCAGTAATCGACCTTGATTATTACATTAAATTGACAGTAAATATCTATCTTCAGCATTTTGATAAACCTTTTGCTTTTTTAAGCAACCCTTGGGGCCTTAAACTAAGTAGGTGAATCTGGTGTGAGGAATTAGAAAAAAACAATCAAAGCTAAGGTTAAAGTAAAGTTACAAAAATATGTTTTAAAAAAAATCTCCTCCCCACCACTCCTCATAGTCGTGAGGCGCGGATTACCGCTTAAAAGTGCAATTTTTGAGTTTTTTGCCGATATTTGAAAAATTCAAAAATTTTTTGGAAAAGAAAAATTTTCCTGGGTTGTTTTTCGAATTTAGGAAAAAACCCTTGGAAATAAAAAAACTCGCAAGAAAGTCCCAAAAAAACCCACGGGCAAAAAAATCCGGGAAAAACCCTAAGAAAAAAATATTATAAGTAACCCTAATCCATGTGACAAAACTGATAGCCAATAATAATGTTTCGCTTGCCGTCGGCTTTTTTTCACAAAAATTTAAAATAAAAGTTGGTATTCCATTTTTTTAAAGAATTGAGATCACTGATCACTGATGTGAAATGTTATTTATTCTCATCTTTAAAAATATGTTTCCAAAACAGATAGCAATAATTTGCTCAAAAATTTACCCGAACAAAATGTTCAAAGAAAAGCTCACAAAAATGTTCGCGCAAAAAATTTTAAATCTTTTGCACGAGCTTTTGTTTGAGCATGTTCGTCTGTGTAATTGCGCCTTAAGGAGGAACTACAATCTGTATATAATTTAAAAAGAAAACCATAAAAACCCCAATAAAACCCATTTGTAAAACAGAAAAAAGCCCATTGGGTCGGCTTTTATACAAAAGATCCGGGTTTTTTCCAACCCTGCATTAAAGGAACGTTCTACAATTTCTCGTTTTTTCTCCAAAGAGTTCAAGATTACCACCAGCATCTTTGTTGTCTACTTTTTTCTGGAGCAAAGAGGGAGGCGATTGCCCCCCCCCCTGGGACCGCCACTGAATCGTAGCAACTAATTTATAAGATATTAGAGATTTTAAGTCAAGTGAAGCACGTAAACGTTAATAACTGGCTTCTTTTTTATAAAAAAAGGCAAAGACGGTGGAAAATAGATATCAAAATTCCGCCTAAAGCATCTTTCGTAAGCTTTCTCACTAAGCCCGACATCTGTACCGACGTTAATTATGGCAAAACCCCAAGGAAAATAAACTACCAGAGAAATATTCCTGTGTTAAGCTTGGTTAGTTTTTAAGCGGGCGTCCCCAAAGCGCTGCCTGCATAATTATATTAAATTTAAAATTCCCCGTGCACTGTTGCCGTCCCGATCCGACGTTTCTCACGTTCTTCGTTCCTCGCACAGATTCGCTAATCGTAACCTTTGACCGTATAGATCTATCTACGATTGAAGCGAGGACGCACGTGGTCGGCTATCGGAGCCACAGCCGAATTATTTTCACAGCAAGTTAAAATATTTTTGTAGCAATGGCAACATCGCCGACTAAAAAATCAGAGGATCGCAGACTTTCACGTCACAACAAAAGCCTGGATCCATTTTGGTTTTCCTGGGCTCCATAATTATCCCTCTGTTCCGTAGGTATGTTCTTTGTGCTTAACTAATAAATCAAGATAGAAATACTGGTAATAAGTGTAAAAGACAAAGAGATCGCAGACTTTCACGTCACAACAAAAGCCTGGATCCATTTTGGTTTTCCTGGGCTTCATAATTATCCCTCTGTTCCGTAGGTATGTTCTTTGTGCTTAAACTAATAAATCAAGATAGAAATACTGGTATTAAATGTAAAAGACAAAGAGATCCGACCCGACAAATTCCATTTTAACCTCTACGGCTCCAACACGACTTTAAAGTGTATTTTCTCCACGTAATGGGTACTATATTTTTTATTCAAAATCGTCAAAATATGTCACTCTCTTAGGGATCTCTTAGCTAAGACGGGGATAAAGGTAAAGTGTCATTTACCTAACTCTCGGTGTGTTAACAATTTATCGTTTCTATAGGTAGGATAATATTTGAACGACGCAGAGAGGCTTAACAGTGGGATAAATGGGTGTTTAGGACAAACGAGGATTACGATGAAACTGTGTAAAAAATATATTTTTTTTAATTTCAAATTAAACTAAAATTGTAAATATATCAATGGTTCGAAAGCGCAGCAGGCGAAAATGTTTAGGAAAATGACACTACAAATGCCATTTTTAATACAAAATTAAACTGATCCCGTAAATATCAAAGGTGTTATAGTGCAGCAATTTATGCCCTACTTTTAATTTGTTTGTTTTCATAAAACATTTACAGCCCCCCTGTTAACTACCCCCCTATTCCCCTGAAATCCGCGTAACTACGTATAATTTTTTCAGTTATAAAAAACATAGATAACAAACAAACCACAAACAAAACCTAATAGCTAAATACTTTTTTTTAGGTCTAAGAAGCTTTTTAAGTTGAAACATTTTCTTTTATATTGCATATCTCAAACATAAGATGGGCAAATCGGTCAATAACTTCCTCAATGTCAATTTTAATATGTCGAAGAGTAAGTTTCGAACTTCCATTGTATTTATTTTTTTTTTCACTACGATTCGAATGCTTAAGGCGTAATTACACAGACGAACATGCTCAAATAAAAGCTCGTGCAAAAGATCTAATATTTTTTGCGTGAACATTTTTGTGAGCTTTTCTTTGAAAATTTTGTTCAGGTAAATTTTTAAGCAAATTATTGCTATCTATTTTGAAAACATATTTTTAAAGATGAGAATAAATAAAATTTCACATCAGTGATCAGTGATCTCAATTCTTTAAAAAAATGGAGCACCAACTTTTGTTTAAAATTTTTGTGAAAAAGAGCCGACGGCAAGTGAAACATTATTATTGGCTCTACTATCAGTTTTGTCACATGGATTAGGGTTACTTATAATATTTTTTTCTTAGGGTTTTTCCCAGATTTGTTTGCCCGGGTTTTTTTTTGGATTTTCTTGCGAGTTTTTTTTATTTCCTAGGGTTTTTTTCCTTAAAGTCAAAAAAAACCCAGGAAAATTTTTCTTTTCCAAAAAAATTTTGAGTTTTTCAAATATCGGCAAAAAACTCAAAAATTGCACTTTTAAGCGGTAATTCGCGTCTCACGACTATAAGGAGTGGTGGAGAAAGGATTTTTTTTAAACATATTTTTGTGACTTTACTTTACCCTTAGCTTTGATTATTTTTTTTTTTAATTCCTCACAGCAGATTTACCTAGTTAGTTTAAGGCCCCAACGGTTGCTTAAAAAAGCAAAAGGTTCATGAAAATGCTGAAGATAGATATTTACTGTCAATTTAATGTAATAATCAAGGTCGATTACTGACACTGAACAAACAATATGCAAAGGAGCAACCATCCGATTCAGAAGTCTAGTCTATTACTGCTAAATTATATTTTTTAGACAAGGGTCGGGATCGTAGGATTGTAAAAGTGGGTAATAAACGAGTATTATTTAGACCGAACGTGCTTTTGTTCATATATTTAAGATTTAATAAAATGCATATAGGTTTTTTAATTTGACTTAATTATTATTGTATTGTGTTTTAAACTAGGAAGTAAAATAAAGAGATATTCTTTTAAACGTAAATTTTTATCATTACATTTTACAGGCAACAGCAATAAATAAGTGCCATTATTATTTTTTATTCTCGTTTTTTTACAACCCAAAAAAAATTACAAGTATACTGGCATAACCCCTATAAAAATCAGGTCAATCGAAGTTGCTTATGAGGTAAAATGTGAATTTCGACATCAAATCGTTTTTCCGTGGGAAAGCACTTAATTAAAAATACCTTGTTTTAAAACTTAGTCTTTCTATTTTCAGTTAAGTTCAATGAATTCCCATAAAACTATAAAATTTAAATTTGTAAGAAATTTCTATACCAACATTTCTTCAAACAAATTTTGCTTAACATTTTCTCCAAAATTTACGTGTCTTTTTTTGTACGAGATTTTGCTCGAACATTTCTTTGAGCATTTTGTTCAAGAGGCTCGTGTAAATGTTTGTCGGCATTTCCACATCAAAGGAAAGTTTGTCTGTGAAAATGCGCCTTTATGTATCTGCAATCGTCATCAGGTGAATACTGTTGCTGCTTATTGATATGCATGTGTATGTTTTGATTTAAGCTTTTCCCTATTTCTGACCAATATTGTTTCCAAATGCTGACTTCTCCCAATAAAAGTTCAAGAATTTGCGTTTTGGATTAATCAAACAGTCTATATTATTTAGAAAAGACTTTAGTCAATTTTGCCTTGATTTTGTCTTTGTCTAAAACTTGTTTATAAATAGAAACTCTATAATACTGTTCTGTATTTTCAATGGTTTTCGCGTAAGTACGTCATGCGTTTGTTTATTCTTGTTGTGACGAATTGAAGGTCAAACTGTCCCAAAATACTGTGAAGTGATTCTAGAATGGCGTTAAAGAAACTTTCTGCATTTTCTCATTTTTTCTCCAAAGACTTCAGGGTTACCACCAGCCTCTATGGTGTCTACTTTTTTCTTGAGCAAAGAGGAGGCGATCGCCCCCCCCTCTGAGAGCGCCACTGGTTACTAAGACAAACGAGATAACAGAGAGAGAAAGGGAGATAAATAAGAGAGAAAGTGGAGGGACATAATGCTTACAACTACAAAAGTATTGGAAGGGCGTAGAACAACACTTGGTTATTAATTTTGTTAAAGTAGATTTTTCTCTAAATACATGCTTCGCTATAAAAAATTGTCTAAATTTTTTAATTTACCAGATAAGGAAGCTGACCTATTTATGAAATTGTGGATATTCAATAGGCTCCCAAATTCCTAAAGCTATTAAAGCTGATAATATCTTTACGGTGTAGCATTTTGAATCACAGCCCAATCAAAAAAAGAAGTGGGATGACGAGGGCCCCTACTGCCCTCCCCTAGACGCGTCGCCATTTTAATACAATGTGCATATCCTCTAAATAAAACAAAGTTCTGTCATAGAACATTTCAACCGATCCATATTCATTCTTTAAATCGGACTCTCGAGTTTGATTTCAATGAATTTAATAAACTAACTGGTTCAACTAAGAACTAGTTTTGCAAAGTTCGGGTTCGAATTTTAATGAATGGGTTTCAAGAATTTAGGTTCCAATAAAAAATTGGTTTAATAAATTGCAGTTAACTTTCCTTGCTTATGAAAATACAGACTTTTCCGGTGTATCGAGGAATATTTTATAGTCTCTTTTCAGACTTTTTTTTGGGTGTATCCAGACTTTTCCGAGGAGTATCCAGACTTTTCAAGGAGTGTATTTGAACTTTTGTTGGAAAGGTTTTTAATTATCTTGTTGTTTCGTAAAAGAGTTGCAAAAGGTCTCCATTATTGTGTAAACGTATAATTAAAGACCATATTGACCGCGGAAAAGTATTACATCCAATGATGATGTAGTGGGCACATTTGAATGAGGCTAAAATATTTGCCAACAACCGCAGCGGCAGCAAAGAGGGGCCCAAATTGCCGGCATATCGAGTATTCCAGTGGCACGGCCGATTATTTGTCACCAAACATAATACAATACGTAATTTATAGCGTGGGTTATTAACCATTTCAGGAAGACCATTACGCATTACCAGCCGTGAGGCCTTTATTCATAAAGTAATTCACACTTTCCACAATGCCCGGGCCGGTTATTATGGTTTCTGGATCGATAGTAGAGAGATTTCGTCGGTATAATTAACGTAATGGATAGGATAGTTTTACAGGGATTATTTTGTTTGATTCTGTTAGGTTTATCTTTAGCAGGACCAGTTTTTGTATGTAAACGTATTTGATACTGTTTAATAATAGAAATGACCTAATTCTGTATGCCAAAATTGAGGTATCCATAACGATAATAACTATGAAATTCTCTTCATTATTATTTAAGTTTATATATTTTTAAATATCTTTATATAGTTTTAGCTTTCTACTGGTTTTTTAAACTCAAACATTAGTTTTTGTGTATTTTCTTAAAAACGCTAAATACAAATATTTTGTTTTTTTTTGTAATTTTGTGCGTGTGTGTCGGAACATACGAATTTGTCATAATAATGTTAAGTATTTAGTATTTCACAGAGATTTCAAATAATATATATATTTTTTTTAATGTTTAAAAGTAATATATTTTTGATCAGAAAAATGACAACAATAAATTTAAAAAAAAAATAAAAATATAAAAAAATTAATATATAAAAACTCACTCTCACACGCACACAAATCTAAACGCAGAAAATTTCCTCCATCCCTGCCTCCTCCCGGATGGTACCCATCACCGAAGCCGCATTACCCCTCTGGATCGCGAGACTTATACTCTGGGTTATGAAGCCATAAGATTGGTCAGAAGATATTTTGGAGGCTATGTCTAAGATCAGTCTCTTAGCCTCATCACCCCAAGGCCATAAGTCTCAACCGCAAAGGGCACAAAAATAAAGCGATCTAATAATTCACCATATTGTTTACCTTTCTTGTCCTCCGAAAGAGTAAAAGCTGCACCAGATGATTTTAAAGTTTTGTCTAAATAAGATTTTGCTAAAGTGTGTGAACAAGTTGCATCCTAGAGAAGTTGTTTACCGTGTTTCCATGGGATCAAAGTCATCCCATCCGCACGTTTTCCATCATTGCGACAAACCCCGAGCAACACCGTTCTCAAGGGTTGCCCCGAGATGCTCCAATAAGGCAGGGCAACCCGCTGGAATCAGAGCCCTTCTGAGGATGTCATTAATCTGCATGTGTCTAGATACACGTCCTGCGCTATTCCTGCAGCTTAGGGAAATAACATTGAGTTTCCGGTTATTTCATTACTCCTACTAGTTCTGAATTCGTGTGCTTCCTGTGTAAAAAAATAAATCGAGTTTAATATACATAGACAAATATTTTGCAGTCGCATGCTTATAGTCGTATAACGCATTCAGTTGGAGGCATGCGACTGCAAAATATATCTGTACGTATACTAAACTCGATTTATTTATTTTTTTACTCAGGAAGCACACGCATCCAGGACTAGTTGGAGTAATGCGGAATTACCGGCTTTATGCATATATTTCGATAGCCAGGCTGCCCTCAAGACTTTACGTGCAGTGCATTGGATGAGTTCGCGATAACGCTTTAGAGAGTTAGTTAGAGCGAGCGGGGACTAATGACGTCACGAGCAGGGCGCACAGAGATTTGCCGATCATTTCGAACGCTATAGATTCGAGAATCATAACCTACAGTAGTTTTGTTTTTTTTTTGAAAATTTGGAATTGCAGAAGCATTGAAGCGGAAATTAATGTTAACAAACCTGTTTTGCATTTTGCTGTGGATAAAAAATGAGCCTGTTCGGTACATATCCGTCCCTTTTTCCCTTAGTAAAAGTGAAAAGAATAGAGATACATCACCGTTGTTAGAAAACTTTAGGACATAGTAAAAATCTTATAATTTACAACAACCCCAGACTATCGATTTTATTCGCAGTTTTACCAGATCCGACCACGCACTTTGCAAAAACTACAAAAATAACAAAACATTTTTTTAAAGGTTAAGGCATTTTTCCCTTCTTACTCCGTTTACGCGCTCGGGCCACATAGGGCACGTTCCGAGCGCGAGCTCTTTGTTATCTCGAACAGAAAATGGCTCACCCGAGCATCAAAACGAACGGAAAAGTGATCCTCGGGGCGCACGGTGTCATCGCGAACTCACCCATTGACTCAAGACAAAAGGATGACCCTGATGTGAGTCCCAGGCCATGAGGGGATACCAGGGAACTAGAAGGCGGACAAGTTTGTCAGAGTATATGCCGGAATCCAATATATCGAACTGGAACCTCGTCTGACTGGACAAAATTGACTGAACGAACACTTAGTCGCGCATAGATGTAGCAGGGGATCTCGTCTGTCTAGCCTGCGCTGCCGGTTGGAAGAGGAATCCGCCCGGCACCTAATAAGAGAGTATGACGTACAGGCCAAATTAAGGCAGCTGACGTGGGCCTCACAATAATAGAGGCGGAAGAGCAGCGCCTGCTTCGACATACTGAACTTCGTAAAGAAAACAGAGAAAGAGAGAGTCGCAAGCCGCGTAGCGGAAGCTGGAGGCATGGGTATGGCAGAAAGAGCCCATGAAGTGGACTAATTGCCAGGCCCACAGGCCACCCCTCTGCCTACTACTACTTCTTCTAAATACATAACTGGCCCTGAATAGGATTTGCCTAGTTTATTATTTGAAATCTCTCTATTAGGAATGTCCACTATTAAACAGTATGTCCGTCCAGATGTACGAATGTCAATGGCTATTATGTGTAACGAAGCCCTTTGTTAAAAGTGTTTTGATGTTGCGCCATTATATGCTCGTCGTTCAGACCGCATACGCGAACCCACACTATACCTACCGTCTGCTAGGAAGGTACCTCAAAATATTGTTCAAATATAGACAGTTTAAAGGTAACATGGACAGTGTTAAGAGTCGATCGAAGTTTTGTGAACAGAAGCGAGGTATAAATTATGTTTTAAAGAAAATATATTTAAAAGGTAAATTTATGGACAGGGTTAAAAGTCGATCGAAAAAACATACCATCACGGAAAAAAAGTATTACAAAAATAAGTATAAATATAATAAAATTTAATAAATTACTTATTAACATATGTTAAAAAAAATCCTTCGTATTTTAAAGTTGAAAATTTATTTTATTAAAAATTAAAAATCATTTTCCTCCAGTTACCAGTTCTCTATCCGCAAAGCAGTTTATCCTGCCTAATTCACCATTTTGCGCCATAAATCGCCCCATTTGACTGTACAGGGTGGTCCAGCATAGTTAGCCCAAAACTAATATACATGTTACGGGCTCGATTTTCAAGAGAAGTCCAAAACTAAAAACCGCAGAGTGATTCTCAAAAATGTGCGTTTCTAAAAACCCTCTACAACTTTTTTCTTTGTAAAGATAGAGATTTATATTAAAAACATTTTTTGAAGATTTTTTAAGACCAAATCTACCTGTTTCGCCGATTTTGTCTTAAAGCCTTTAGTTCACGCGATATAACATTTTTTTAAATGGAATACCCCAATTTAAAAAAAAAATAGTTTTCTAATCAAATTTCTTTTTAAACGATGTATCATACACCTATTTTTATTAAGTAGTTAAACAGATATCTGCCATTTTTAATAATTACCATAGTAGGCTTTGTTTAACCCTGACCTATGCAGTTTTAGGGTATCTCTCTAGTTAGCTATGATCAAATAAAAACAATTGCCATGATAAACGAGCCCAAGTGTCAAAAGTGGCGTTTTCGTCAAGATATAAAAATGTTTGAAAACTTTGAAAAGCACGACATAATAAAATGTTATATTGAAAGTAATGAAAATCGACAGACGTCGTTAAATCTATATTTCCAGAGATATCCGGAAAGAAGGCAACCTAGCTTAAAAATATTTTTGAAGTTAAAACGTCATCTACAAGAATACGGATCCTTTACAAAACCGCGGCCTATGACGTATAGAAGCCTAGCCAGATATAGAGAGTTGGAAGAACTAACGGTTCTAGGAGAAATAGAAATTAACCCGAATACTTCCACCAGGGCTATGGAGAGAAACACGGAATGCCGTTCAGGTGCTTAAAAAACACAAGTTTAGGCCCTATCTACCCCGACGGGTGCACCAATTATGGCAACAAGATTTTGCTCCAAGACGTGCATTTTACAGGTGGTACCTAAATACAAGCCAAGAAGACCCCGATTTTGCCAGAAAAGTTATTTGGACGGATGAGGCAACGATTTCTAGTGATGGAATATTCACCAGATATAACTGTTAATACTGGAAACAGCAAAATCCCCATATTATGGTAGAACAAGCGAATCAGGGAAGGTTCATTTTTAAGGTATGGGTAGGCATCTACAGAGGACAAATTATTGGGCCATATATTTTTGATGGAAGTTTAAATGCCGGAAGATACCAACAAATTTTATAAGAGCAGGTGATTCCGTTTATCGACAATTTGCCACAGCAAAATAATGAGCTATACTTTCAACATGACGGTGCACCTCCCCACAATGCACGAGACATTACTAATTTGCTAAATATTGTGTTTGCCGAAAACTGGATCGGATATAAAGGTCCTATATATTGGGCACCCAGGTCTCCAGACCTGACCCCTTGCGACTTCTTTTTGTGGAAGAGAGTCAAAGACCTTGTATTTCGAAATCATCCAACTACTAGAAGGGAATTGGAAGAGGCACTTCGTACTGAATTCAGGCAGCTTCGTGCGGTAGAACTTCTTAATGCAGAAAAAAGCGTCAAGAGAAGATGTAGGATATGTTTACAAGAAAACGGCCGTCAATTTGAGCATGTGTTTTAGAATTAAAGAAAATTGTTAGATGTAGATTTTAGGTGTTACATAGTTTTATTAATAAAAATTTTAAATAAAAACTTTCAATAATTTTATTTTTCTTTATTATTTTAGGGTTGGTAATTATAGTAAACTAGAAGTTAAAGTTCGAGGTTTCTGTGTCCCCTCGTGTCGTAGCCAGTTGATTTTGTATGGAAAAAAAAAACAATAAAATATTTACACATTTAGGGCGCGCACAGCGCCTACTATGGTAAATATCAAAATATGCAAATATCTTTTAAACTATTTAATAAAAATAGGTGTATGGCACATCGTTCGACAGGAAATTTTATAAGGGGTATCCCATTTAAAGAAATATAACTTTGTGTGATATCTCGGGAACTAAAGGCTTTAAGAGAAAATCGGTGAAACCGGTAGATTTTTCTTTAAAAAATAATCAAAAAATGTTTTTTATGAAAATCTCTATCTTTACAAATATAAAAGTTGTAGAAAGCCTTTAAAATCGCACATTTTTGAGAATCACCCTGTAGCTCAGAAAAGCTTTGAAATATCACAATGCGGTTTTTAGTTTTCGACTTCTCTTGAAAATCGACCCCATAACATGTATATTCGTTTTGGGATAACTATGCTGCAAAAGCCCAAAGCTATAGAGGCCCCTCGAATTTGGACCACTCTGTACATATGGGACCATAAAAATACTGTAAGAAATAAAAAATCGGGCGCTTTTTCCCCGAGTCTTTTACACCCATTTATAAAGCTTTAGAACCGAATTAAAGTTCTTTAATCAATGGGTAATTAGAACGGAAAAAAAGGGCGGCGCGCGGGTACAAACTATAAAATTGCAGTCGCACAGCGAAGTCGTAAATACGAAAAGGCTTTTGCTAAATCCCATCTAGGCCGTAATCCCGTCCATTTGCCAATTGTTTGTTTTTGGGGCCATTTGCACATTTTTATACTTTCGCGGATTTGTGTTTTAAAAGTTTGCCGTGTTTAATTTAATTCTGTTTTTGCTTTTGAACTGGTCCCCGATGTTCATTTAAACCTGCCATTTCGCTAATTTTTTAACAGTTTCCGATTTTGTAAAATTATAGGAATTTTTAGCATGTAATTGAAGGCTGTCCAACAAATTATCAAAGTTAGCAAGTAAATTCTTTCTGAATCAGAAAACAGCATTTTTCCTCTTTTTAGCAAGTAAATTCTTTCTGAATCAGAAAACAGCATTTTTCCAGTTTAAAGAGTCCATTTCGTGTACACTATCGGCATTATAAAAGTGGTACACAATACTTTTTGTTGTAATACCTTGGTCTATTTTTACAAACAAAGTCACCCATTATTGTATTTTTCTTAAACTGTCAAAGTATGTCATTCTGTGTTTCAGTCTGACAAATAAATAAAAAATGCCTCCACAAATTTTTTTTGCTACGTTTTCATGGGAATTGAGTTCGTTCTGAAAACGATTTCAATCCGATACCGTCCATGAAAACGCCTGTTTTTCCAGTATTCAAATCGATTTCAATCTAGATCCGACACTAAAAATTTTTAGGGTTGGATCAAGATCGTATTGAGATCGAAATACCGATTTTTCATGAAAACCGGGATTGAGTTTACACATGCGTATTGCGTCGGATTACCAGACAGCCGCCAAATTATATTTTATTGCTCTCACTCTTTTTGAGAGAGAGAGAGAAATAGAAGTGAAACTGTGGAACCGGCATTCTAAAATTTGTTGGAGTATATAGAAAAAAGAAGATTAATAACATAACCTTACTTAAATAACTAAAGATTTGTTTTTTTAAAAACTTTAAAAAAATTTATTATGGAAAATAAAAGAAATATTTGGCTGGAAAGTGTATGTGCTATGCACATATGCCAGTCCAGCATTTCTTTCTTCACTTCCACTTGCAAACAGAGTAGTAATTAAAATTAAAAAAAAATGTGTGGCAAGGGCCAACATCATCTTTTGAATAAAATACGTAAGTACCAAAACTCAAAAATGAATATTTGACAAGTTTGACACAGGTCAGCTGCCAAATATCAAAATTTGAAAACCATTTTCAAATCGATTCAAAATCGATTTGCAAACCTGTCATGAAAACTCATGAAAAAAAAGTTTTCAAAACATATTGAAAACGAATTAAATATCCATGAAAACATAGCATTTATTTGATAAAGCCCAACTCCTGGCAAAACTACAACTAGGATGATCAATTAGTATGGACGCAGTAAAACCACGATTATAAAAATTAAAAAACGATGGGAAGAAGATCAGACAATAGAGAGAAAAAAAGGGACTGGTTTCAACTGATAAACAAGATTATGAGCTTATCGTTTTTATGGAAGAAAACCCTTTTGCATATGTTGCCCAAGCAAAGAAATTAACCCAATTTCCAGGATGTGTAAGAGTGGCACGAAATCGCGTAAGGAAAGGCTCTAATTTAAAAGGTCGTGTAGCTGCTAAAAAAATTAAACTTACGAATGAAAAAAAAACAGGCCAGGTTACTTTTTGCCCTTAATTACTCTCTAAAGGAACCAGAGTTTTGGCGATAGTTAATATTTTACGATATTTCAGAAAACAAATTCGTGTGTATCGTCCACCAAGAACGCACTATGAGGAAAGATATATTGCTGGTAACAACGATCGCGCTGGAAGATTTTCGGTAAATATGTGGGGTTGGATTTCTGCTAGGTCATGGTGCTCTATTTCGAATCAATGGAAGGTTCACCGCACAGCTTTACGTGGAAATTTTAGCGAACACCATGCTTCCAGCCGTCACAGAACTTTATCAAGACCAGTGTATTTTTGAACAAGACAACTGCCCTGCTCATACGGCCAGACTTTGCCAAACTTGGTTTCGGGAGCAAAATATTGAAGTTCTTCTTTGGCCTGCGAAAACCCCAGACGCCAATCCTATGGAAAATATCTGGCGATTAATTTCAAAAAAGCTGGAAAGCTTTAGTATTGTGCCGGAAAATCAACATCACTTGTCAATGCTGATGAAGAAGTGATTGGTGAAAATGAAAACCTTTTTAAAATTTTGGCTGATTCTCTACCAAGAAGGTTAAACGGTATAATTGAGGTGAATGGCGCAATGACTAGATATTAAAATTTATATACCTAATAATTTGTTTCTATTGTTTTATAATTTTCGTTACAGTTATGTTTTTTAATTTTTGTTACAGTTGTTTTATGCATTAGCGTATTATTGTAATATAAAAATTATTTTTGAAGGCAATCTTTGATGGCAATATTTTCACATTTTAGTACAAGTCTGTCAGAAATATAATCCTGTAGTAAACCATACAATTTCAAAAATACCTATGTTTATCACGTACCACTTTTATGATGCCGATAGTGTTCTTTTAGCTCTCGCGCACTTTCCTACTGTAGATAGGCATTGTCTATCTCATTTCGCGCTGAAGATCGGGCCAGATCGGCTTGAAAAGAGTCCGCGAAACTGTGTAATTACAGAGATATGACGTTATCTACAACTAAGGGCCGGTTTCTCAATAGCGAGTTAGCGCTAACTCGAGCAACATAACCTTGTCATATCATAAGATTTTGTTGGGAAAATTAGAAGCGTACAGGATTAAAGGAATGGCTCGGGACTTATTTTGCTCATATCTTACGGAAAGACCTCAACAAGTTATAATAAACAGTAACAATAACAAAGTAACATCCAAAACAAGCGTCATAACGACAGGAATTCCGCAGGGTAGTATACTTGGTCCTCTGCTCTTTATAATTTACCTAAATGACTTAAACGATATCATAAAAATTCCAAACTTTCTAACCAAATACGCAGACGACGCCAATGTAGTGATACCGGTCCATAGAGAGGAAAGTATAGATGAGAGATACTCTGAAGTGTTTGGTAAAGTGTCTGAATACTGTAATGCAAAAATTTTGAATACAGAAAAAACCAAAGCTGTTATTTCTAATTCCTGACAATCTAACATATGAGGGAGACAAATTAGAGTTTGAAAGTCACACGAAGGTCTTGGGAGTAACATTTGATAAGAAATTAAACATTTTTGTACATATAAAAGAACTGTGTAAAAAACTATCAACAGCAAGCTACGCGATTAGAGTTTTAAGAAGAATTTTCAAAGGTCATAATTCTCTAAACCCAATTTATTATGGTATGCTTTATTCTCAACTCAAATACGGCTTATTACTTTTGGGTTATAGCAATCATATAAATAATGTATTTATTATACAAAAAAGTGTTATAAGAATGTTAGTAGGAATTAAACCATATGCATCTTGTAGAAATTATTTTAGAGTAACAAATTGTTAACTCTCGCAGGTGTATATATTTTTGAGTGTTTATTATATGTAGAAAAAACCCTCTCCTATTTCTTAACTATGCAAGCAGCAAAACTTGCAATACAAGAAACAAAGAAAAAATGTATATATATCCAAAAAACTTAGTGTTACAGAAGAAAGTCCGGATTATGCTGCAATTAGGTTCTTAAACAAACTGACTAACAAAATAAAAGAAATTCATAGCTTTAAACTGTACAAAAAAGAGTGTTTTAATCTTGTTAGTAATGTAGAGCCATAATCTGTATTTAAATTTTATGTGATTTTAATTTCTGTCTATTTTGTTAGTCAGCGGTCGTCTGTCTTCTTTGTCTTCAAAATACAATTTTACTTTTTTAATCAGTCTATATCTACATTTTAAATAATATATTTTGTAATGTTACCAACTGTTTTACGTCCTTAAATCTTGGTGATAAAAAGATAATTTATTATTAGAGATAATTTTTAACAAAGTTGCACATGATTTTTAAAATTTTTGTCACTATTATTATATTACAATTCTTTGTAAGCTTTAATGACGATCCAATTTACCTTTAACAAAGTTATGATTGTTTTCCATAAACCAAAACTACACTTTTTTGCACTCGACGCGCGTTTCGCTAACAACGTTAGCATCATCAGGAGACGATACACAATAAACTAAATTAACCTACACTCTGTCTTGTATACTATCTTTTAGTGGACGGAGATAAGACTAATAATTTGTGATAGGTCACGCTTTATAATCTCCCCTCAACTAAAGAATAAAGTGTACTAAACGGAACGGGGCCTCTATCTTTATTTAAGCTATTTCTGGATTTAATGATTTCCATACTTTCATATGCATTCGAAAGTCTTTTGTTTGGTACATATTTTAGGAGTTTTAGGTTATCTAATGTGAATCTCTGATTGTTTTCAAAAGCATGCTCAGCCATACTCGACTTCTCTGTTCTTCCGTATTAGTGTGCTAAGTGTCCTTTGAGTCGTGTTTGATTTGAGCGTCTCGTTTGGCTAACATATTTTTTGTCACAATCCATGCAAATAATTTCATAAATTCTACTTTTTTATAGAACTGTAGTTTTATCCTTGGGATTTCCTAGTAAACTTCTTATTGTGTTTCCGGATTGATATACTAATTTAAGACCGGTGTTATTAAATACTTTTTGCAATCCTTTCGTATAATTAGGATTAGAAGGAATTGATACAAATTTAAAGTCGCAGGTATCTTTTTATCTGAAAAAAGTGGAATTCCGAAAGGTCTTTTGAAAAGAATGTCTATTTAACAGCTTATTTATTCTTCGTC
Source organism: Oxystoma pomonae (assembly GCA_963921995.1). Classification (NCBI taxonomy): domain Eukaryota; kingdom Metazoa; phylum Arthropoda; class Insecta; order Coleoptera; family Brentidae; genus Oxystoma; species Oxystoma pomonae. The sequence continues at coordinate 91,157,161 of OY998169.1, forward strand.
ATAACCGTTTTCGCCAGCTAAATTCATAATCCTATTCTTTTCTGCTTCAAATCTTTCTTTGTTTAAGGGGAAATTTACTAATCTATATGTTAAAAAGTGCAAACTTGCAAGCTTATGTTGTAAGCAATGAAAAGAATCATTTGGAATATACCTGTTGGTGGCCGTTCCTTTTCCTTATAGGTCAAATTCCAATTTATTTTTATTTCTTATAACTAAAGTGTCTAGAAATGGCAATGTTTCATAAGTAAATTTAATTGTGGGAAATTTGTTATTTATTTTTTCCATAAAATTTTCAACACCAGTTACTTTAGTGTTGAATACTGCAAACACATCGTCTACATACCTGAACCATACTCTGGGGAATTATAAAAAGCAGGCCTTTAAGGTGAGAGTAAGTTACCGTACTTCAAGGTTAACCTAAAAAAAAAATATTGGCTTAAAACAGCAAAAAGCTGGAATTTGTAACCCGAGTTAATTTAACCCTCGGGTAACCCGCTATTGAGAAACAAGCTCTAAAGGGGCTCGATAGAGATAGGTAGAAAACGAACTAGTGATCCTAGTTTTATTGCGAATTTGGTATATATTTTTAAAACTTGTATATCATTTTTAAATAAGCCTAAATTTTTACTTAACTTTCTAAAGTCTTGGAAAAACGGTTTTTTTGCCATAAACCGTTTATGGTATTGGGTACAGCTATTATGTTAGATTCCCACAGTGTTTGTTTGTTAGGGGAGAGTTGAAAGCTGTGTGTTACTAGTAAATACCAACTGTTTCCAACCCTTTAGCTTTGACCTACAGAGGTGGATCACTTGTCATCCATTTTTCCTAAAAACCGGTGGAAGTTTTTAGGTTAATTTTGTAACTACATTTTTGCTGCTGGTTTAGGACATACCAATTCGTCTCTCATAAGAGGAGTTTTGAATTTCGGTTGGTCGACATTGGGTTGAAGCCCACTTCGACGTTTGTAAATAACTTGACTCTTTTCTGGAAGGGACACACCCCTCCCTTTCCCAGACTTACTGAAAATGGCCTCCCAAAGATTGAATTTTCCCAAAAAAAAAAAAATGGTAGCCTAAGACGATTCTCTTTCTCGAGCCCCCCCCCCCCCTAGGGACCTTAACAGAAATAATTTCTGCGTATGCGACTCAATTTTGTTTTGCTATTTCTGATATATAATGAAATGTGCCAGATTTTGGATGCAAGAGTGGTGCTTGAGTCTCTTAGTCCATCCAGGACGAATACCTGCCATTGTAGGGGAAGGTGGTCGAATATCGACCACTTAAGACTATTTTTTAAATAAAATAAGAACCATTTATACTATAAATGCTTTTCTTGACCCATAGGATCTCAGCTATAAAATAACATTTTTACAAAAAATTATATGAAAATTGCATAAAATATTATTTTTAACTAAAGTAAGTAAGACTCGCGGCATTATTTTTAACACAGATCTGTAGTCGGGGTGGCTAGGCGGATCACTAGGAGAGTTTTTAAAATATTTGGGTGATCGATTTTACCTACTGATCGATATTACCCTACGTTCCCCTACAGAGTGATTCATTATATTTGACATTTGGATTTCTCTGTTAATATTAAAGATAGAAATAAGCCGTAAATACGAAATTTCAATAACTTCTACTTCGGTTTAGGAATATTTTATTAATACATGTCAAATGTCAAATTTTGATAACAACTTTCTGATATTAAATAAAAACCCTGAAGTTTTTATGAGTTGCTATAAATAGTTTTCTATACATAAAACTTTGAAATTTCTCGCTATACATTCATAAAGGACATGGGCCAAATAACATAGGTATTGGGCTTCCGTGGAATGCGTTGGTACTTACATATGTTGTAGACAACTTCTTTCTGAACAGTGTTTAAATTGGACTAAAGTGCCGCTGGGACGTAGGAGCTTCACAATTTCGATCCAAAGTTTGGATTTTGAAAATGTTTTGATGTCAAAAAATTCGTACTTTTGGTACCTAACTCACCAGCGGATGATTGTGATGTTTTATCTACTCTTGTACGCAAAGTTCAATTTTGCGCCCAGATTAGTTTCGACGTACATTTGAAAGCTTTGATTGGCGGTCATTTATAAACTCTGTTGTTTTTGTGTTTTTTATATACTAATGTAAGTATTATTTTCAAAGGTATATGTTATCACTGAGATACAGGGAAACGAAACATTGCTATCTGATGGATCTTCCCTTCTCGGAAACTCGACACTAGGGAACCCCGGTATCTTTTGATTTAGTGATTTCATAATAATGCAAGCATGAAGGCTGTGAGGTTAAACGCGCTGCATTCATTATAAAGTGGAATAAAAGTCGCGGTTGCTTTGAAAAATCCCCAAATATTGTTTCCATTGTTGTCTAGACCTCGTCAATTGGTTTTTCATGACGACGAGCAGCACCCAGTATCCCAGTTAAGAAGACGCTGTGAAGGATACCGTTCTTCATTCTCTTCGTGTCTTGCATAGCCTAGGTACCACAGGATTGATGCAACATGTGCACATACTCCTAATGTCCTTGCTCCCACTTTGTCTGTACAATAGATCGATATGATTGGATCTCTTATATTTACTTCTGCATTAAAAATTATGAAGGAGCTATGTTGAACAGCCTGAACATGCCTAGAAAATATTTATATTCGTAACAGGTTCGGTTTTGTAAGATGAACCATTTTCAACCAAAAAATAAAAAGGGTACAAACGGAACTGAACAAGTACATAATATAAAAACAACAAACTCAATTATACAGGGTTCCTAAGATTTTCCTTAGGGATAGGATTTCAATAAATCAAACAGAAATGGCATAGAAAGTTCTGCGCGCACAAAAGAAACAGGTATATTGAGCAATGGTGCCAGTTTGTTATTATCTCCGGACTGCTTTCATGAGAAAAAATTGTCGCCACTCTTTCATTGTGAGCATAAATCATAGTTGCAATAATAACCGTTGATGTCTGCAAATTCCGCTGGATGGTGTCCACACCACGAGATGATCGAGGAAAAACTAATTAAAAATTAGATGTTTTCAGGAACAAACAACAGCTTTTCTTGCTTAAAGGAGGCGGCAGGGTCCATTATTTACGATACTGAGCGATAAACTCGTGAGGTTGTTAACATTAGAAAGAAATATCTTCGCTTTTAATTAAATTTCTGTCCATTCTGTTCTACTAGTGACATCTATCCGGAAACGGCCAAACCATGCAGCTAGCACTAGCAGCCAAAGAAATCAATAAACGGCGCTGTTTTTCCTGCAGAGCTTTTTGCTTGCGATATTATTGATTTTTAAATAAAGCTGTGTTTTATGACATGATCTCGAAACATGTAGCGAACCAATTCTTCAAAACTAGCGGGAGGGTAAAAGCGAAAAATAAGGGGCTGCCAATATTTGTAACACCCAAAAAGGGGTGAAAAGATTTATTTTGCTCTGTTTCTTTACAAAAAACGTTTTTTTTTACGAAAAACTTAAGCTCTGCCACTTTTTTTTATTTTTTTCTTCAACTTTCTCGAAATTTTCGTCATACCGTAGAAAAAAATTATTTCCCCCATGGTCATACTCTACTTTTATTCGAAAAAATTTAGAAACGGAGACGGGATCAGTTTTCCTAAAACGGGGGATCTTGGTTTCGAGTGAGAAGATAAAGGGCGCCGCAGGCAAAAATTTTTCAATTAAATTAGGCGAACGCAAAAATGTTAGAAAAATAAAGCACGAAATAAAAATGGCGCCGCTTACAATTTTTTTTCAAAAATTACGTAATTTCGGGAACGCAAAGAAATAGGTCTAAAGAGTATAATTTTTAAGAAAAAAATATTAATTTTCTCCTCCTCCTCCACTAGGACTACAGGGGCCGTGCACAAATTACGTAATGGTCATAGGTGGGAGGGGGGTTACAAAACGCTACGTAGGGGGGAGGAGGGTTTTCGACAGCGTTTGCATTTGTGTGAAACTAAGAAAAATTGGAATGAAAATAAGTAAAAAGTTTTTTTTTTGGGGGGGGGGTAGTGGTCTTGAAATCGTTACGTAATATTAGGGGAGTGGCGTGCCAAACCGTTACAGAAGATTACATAGGGAGGGGGTCAAAAATTGGTAAAATCACAGTTACGTAATTTGTGCACGGCCCCACATCTGACTGTTCCTCCTTTTTGATTTCGAATCAAAGTGCAAAACCCGGGTTGGACGTTTGAAGGCGTCGATCCGTCCTATTTGCTTGATAAAGTTTCTACGGAAATATCTCAGTGGATTTCTCCGGCCGTGTATGAACGCTTTAGGTTAGGCATTTGCATGTATCTCAATCCCCAGCCTGTAAACTGTGCGTAAGGACAATGGTTTGGTAAAATTTTTATTCCAGTCCTAAAGGTATGAAAATGGAAAACATTAGAAAACAACAACCTGGAATGGATTTCCTACGTATAAGATGTAGTGACAACATCGCCCCATGCCCATCCTTTTCTGCCTAATGTGCTTTTCCGTTTGTCTGCGTCTTATACACGGCTGCTTGGCCCCCTAAGAATTTGCTTAGGAACCCTGTATAAAAGTAACTAAAAACATGAAAACTACTAAGAACGAATGAACTAACAGCAAGGGCACGTCAAAACTTTCTACGTGGCACAAGACCATTCTCAACTAAAAGGCCAGTTAACTCATTTTTGTTTTAGTATCCTTTGTGATCACAAAGCAAAGTCTGAAAGACAGGTTTTGACTTATTCTTGAAGTTTGATTAAGGCCACTCACCTATAAAGATTTTCTAGTTATTTTAAATTCAATTATTTCTCTACCGAAGGAGTCAAACCCGTTACACTTATTCAAATTATTTTGTAAAATCGCCACACTCCTTGGTCAAATTCCTACCTTAAATATCAGTGACTCTATGGCATAATTACCTAGAGTAAGGTAAGAGAATTTGAGTGCCCTCAGCTATCCAAAAATAAATGAAGTCAAATTCTGCCATTATTTTACATCAAAACATTTTCAAAATCCAAACTTTGGATCGAAATTGTGAAGCTCCTAAGTCCCAGCGGCACTTTTGTCCAATTTAAACAGTGTTCAGAAAGAAGTTGTCTACAACATAATGTAAGTACCAAGTCATTCCACGGAAGCCCAATACCAAAACGAAATAATATAAAGGTTGTTTCATTTAACATAAGAAAGTTGCTATAAAAATTTGACATCTGGAATGGCAGCTGACAATTACTAATGAAATATTCTTAATGGTACGGCCATGATGAAGCAACACCATTCTAAACTAAAAATCCAGTCAACTCATTTTCGTTTTAGTATCCTTTGGCCTATGATCGGTGCCATATTGACACCAAACTGACAGAAAATCCATGTTTAACGTGTCAATTTGGTTATCAAAATGGCAGCCACAGTAGGCTAAAGGACACTGAGGCAGTAGGAGTTAATAGGCTTTGTAGTTTAGAACGGTGTTGTATGAAGCCTAAAATATTTTTAGATGTCCTAAAATATTTTAAATTAGGACACGTTTTTTGGTTACTTTGAGAACTGTGGGACTTTGATTAAAAGAAATTAATACTAGACACTTACATTACTAAGATCTAAAATAGTATCCCCCACAGATCTAAATATTTACACCTGTGGGGGGTACTAAATTTTAAAACCAATTTTCAAAAAACACTTACCCATACAGAAAAGACACAAAGTTATTGATTATTTTGTATTGCTATTTGAAAATACTACTGAAAAACTGCTTTTTTTTTTCTTAAAATCAGAAAGGATTGTTTTGTGGCATTTGGTAAAAAGTTCGTTTATAATTTCTCTAAGTAACCGTTTTTAAAAGGATTAATTTACCTTATTTAATACTCCAAGTTGTTCACTAACCAATAAAACACCTCCTATTTTGTTCAGAAAAGCGACATATTTTGAACCCGTTTTCAGTACAAAAAATATATTTATGAGAATACTACGAGGCAAAACAACTTATGTTTGTTCAGGTCACTGATTATGCACGAAAATTATACCAAACAAAAAACCCAAATAAAATATATTAATTTATCTACAAACTGAAAGTAAAACATTGAGGTTATCTAAATGCTCAGTCAAAAAAACTTTCCTTACTCAAAGCCCACTCATTTTAAAGCTGTAGCTTTCATCAGTAGAGGTTGGTGCAAGCAAAGGTGCAAGCAGAGGTAAAAGATCCGAACTCGCTGTTTGTGATTGAACGCAACGCTATTATTTTTAAACTGACATTTCGATAGTGACAGAAATGTAAGAAAATCATAAATAAAAACACCTTTTAAATAAATACAAAATTAATCTACTCCTTATTTTATTATTACTCATCTAAATCGTTTTGTGAATTAAGTGGAAAAATTAACGAATAAGGGTAAGTTTTAATTAGAGGGACATATATATATAGCCCCAATTTTAATTTATTCAACAGAGTGTTTTCTATTTAAATACCGCATAGGTTTAAATTTTTTAATTTTCTTTTCTTTTAAATTGAAACTTTCTTCTTAAATCCAACAAAAGATTGTGTTAAGATGATTATTGACTAAAAAAAATTTTATTAAAATACTTCTTATCAATCAAACTATGTCCAAAATTCAAGAAGGGCTGGTTTAAAATGCTTAAAACCAAAAATTTCACTTAAACTTACCACACCGTTCGGATTAACTACCCGCTCGGAGAGCAAGCTACAGACTTCCAAGCCGAAACAAAGAGTTACAGTGATGTGGATCCGGGGTGTCGATTCTTGAATCGAGGGATGGTCACATATGGGATTGTTCTCACGAAAAAAATTCTAGTCTGTATTCTTGAACGCGCGAGGAGTGTTCCAAAATTTCCAAAATTCGCAGGTGAACGTTCTACTGATAATGTAATCGTACGAAACTTGCGCAGAATGCAATGTTTGGTTGGTTAATTTGTAACCTAACCTTTATTTCATTATTATAGTGATTCGGTTTTTATTTCGTTTGCTTTTTTTTATATAAATATTGTCGGTAAAAATGATGAAGGCAGAAGAAATATGGCTCGTGAATAGTTATATATTATTTAGAGGAGGCCGAGGCGGATCCGGCGCAACAAGTCGCCGCGAGATTCCAATACAAGACGATTTGAACCTTGAAAAATTACAGTGTCGGAAAATCTGCCAAGAGAAATAATGACCATTTATGGTTGAGGGCTGAAGGGTATCAGACTTGTCCGTCGACACAAAAGTAAGCAATAAATTAATATACCTAGTGCAATATATAGTATGTTTTCGCATCACACTCAATATATATTGAAAAGATTGTCTTCTTTTTCTTTCATAGAGCATGTTCACTGTTCTGACTAAGAGCGTGATATATGAAAGAACAAAATGCTTAATTTTTTTTACATATATTGATGATATTTAACTTTTATCCCATTTATGATCATACATGAAACATACATTCAATGGACATCCAGTGATGTATATGTGCTCCATCAATGTATATCCATCCTATATGTTACCCATATAAAATGGATATACATTGATGAAGCTGCAACAGACATCCAAGTGTGATAAATAATCACTTCTGATGGATTTCCACTGGATATATACGGGACATTCATGAATATACTTTATGTGTGAATAGAAGAATTGGGATTTCATCATAAATCAAAAACTCATTAAATATCCAATTTTCACAGTTAACAGGTATCCTTAGTTATAGGTTAACCTAGTTCAATCCTTTAAAGCATGGTTTATGTAGCTATTTAATCTTATATATCTGTCTCTTTCTCCCATATATGAATAGAAAAGGATGGATAGAAAGTTCATTATGTTTGTCAATCAATGGATAGTCCAGTAACCTATAGGCCTGTTTCATCCTTGTTCGGAATCATCAGGGTAACATAGGACTGTACCTGGCGTATGAAGCATAACATAAACAACCACACCCAGAGAATTTAAACAACTTTCGTTGTCAAACAACGCTGGATGTTGGATGGCTATATGCAGCGCACCGCCTATCGGAATAAAGAGAAAAGCAAAACGTTAAAGGATGCAAATATCAATAAGAATGAAATTTGCGAGCAGGACAAAAAAAAGAAACGTGCGAAATTGCACAGGTTACTGAAAGAAGACCGTTCAAAATACAACACATGGTTCCTACCAAGATGTTGGAAAACACGTATGCCACACATTGAGTGCTCTGAGCTGTGTTTTAGTTTTTTCTGATGTTTATTTGACAACAAATAAATAACTTTACTGATAAGTTTTTTTTTTGTTTTTTAGTGTTACATTTAGAACTTTTTCTGTAGAAAGCACTTTAAACTTTAAACCAATTAAACAAAAAGTAGAGATTTCACATGACCCATTTTGAATGTCACTTCGATATTTCCTGAGCTAAGGACACTGACTTAAAAAAAATACAGTTTGCTGTATCTATAGCCAAGTTTTATATGAAATATTGTAAATTAAAGAATTTAATAACTAAAAATGAGACCTTTCATTTACACTCAGTTATGTACAAGGTGACCGCTTGTAAAGTCCCACTTGGAAAACATTTTTTGTTATGTGTCACAAAAAGCTCAATCAAAAAGGGAATTACTCATAAAATTAGGTAGACTTCTGTCAAAATTTCAGTTTTTTCCCACACTAGACGCAGGCTGGCCATGAGGGTCTCTTTTTTTAAATAGAATTATTATTTTAAGTTTTGATTCAAAAAATATATCATGTAGGGTTTATCTGTGGCGGTTGTCAAGTAAAATTAAAAATAATTTGCCATAAGTGTGTTAAATACTGAAAAATAGTAATATGGTTCTTTGTTCAAAACATCTTCTTATGGCAACGTTTTTGTGTTTATGAACATTCAAGAAAAAGGTAACTTATAGTATATTTTTGGAAGGGAGTGTCTAAAGAGCCGACAATTCGGCTGAATAGTCATGAGGCTAAAGAGCCAACAGTAATTTTACTTACTAGATATGTGTTTTTCATATTTTCGTTTTTTCTTTTTTTTAAACTAAATTAACCCAACCTAACCTAAACAGACTCAAACCAACTTATTCAAAGCAAAAACAACCCAAAAAAACACTACAACCCCCATATCTTTCACCTTCTAGGACCCCTAAAGGACCCTGAATCCTTGTCTGGCGTTTTTTTTAATGCAAAAATGGGTCCAGGGGGGGTTAAAGTGTTTTTCTGGGGTTGGTTTAAATCTGTTTCAGTTGGTTTGGGTTCATTTAGTTAAAAATTACTAAATAATTACTGTCGCCTCCTTAACCTCACGACTATTCAGCCGAATTGTCGGCTCTTTAGACACTCCCTTTTTGGAAACAGGAAGAAATGATTAGTAATAGATCTTATGACCTGCGAATAAGGTGGAATTTAAAAAAAAATAAACTGTAATAGAAATTTATAATCTACATAATTTTATGTAATTCCCAATTAAAACAAAAAGTAATTTTTTACTAGTTTGTCATACGTTTATTTTGCACCTTCAATTCAACGACTGTTTTTGGTTAAATGTCAAAAAAATAAGGAAAAATCACAGAAAATGTTTGGGTTAGTTTGAAATTAGTTCAATCGCTCAAAAAGCCAAACTGGCAATATTGGACGTGTTTCGGCTGCATTCAAGAATACGAACAGCCAGCGACGGGGATGGGATCGTTCCCTGGGATTGTTCACATCCTTTATTAGATCATCCACCACTCGAACGTCCGTCTAAAATTCAAGAATCGACACCCGGGACACACGGGAGTGTCGGGCAACGAAAAGGCGGATGAACTCGCTCGGATCGGGGCCAGCACTCAATACGTGGGGCCAGAACCACTCTTAGGTATAACAAAGAGACAGCTGCAAAGTCGACTCATTAAATGGGCTAACGATGCACTGGCGGACTCCTGGGACAACGAATTAGGATGCAGACAGTCCAAAGAATTCATCGATGGACCGGACGCGGCCAGACTCAAATGGCTCCTGGGAAGGACACGAAAAGATATTATTATTATATATATTAGACTACTGACAGGGATACTGACCGGTCACAACCGATTTAGTAAGCATCTGACTCGCATCGGGGTCGGGAATGACTCCATCTGCCGTGCCTGCGGGAGGGCGGAGGAGACATCCCGGCACCTCGTTGCGGAGTGCGATGCATACCTAAGGAAGAGAAAGAACTGGACTTCGTGAAGAGAACAGGAAGGCCCGGAGAGCCCACTACCGTACAAGCGGTACAGGTGGTGAATTAGGGAGCTGGGCTCGGGTAAGGTAAAAAGGGACCGATTGGGCCTACTTTCCAGGTCTTGGGCCACCACCTAGTTACTACTACCACACCGTTAAAGTTAATTTCCAGGTTTATCAGTAATCGTATCATTATCTCTATCCAGTCGACCAATCAAGCAGGTGCAGTTTTAAAATCATGGCGAATGTGTGGCAGCTCCAGCTGATTAAATGCACGAAAACCTCGTTAGTTACGATAAGGGAGTCGTAGCATTACGACTGCCCCTGCATACGAAATGATGTTTTGACGCATTTGATCAGCTGGAGCTGTCACGCATTCGCCATTAGTTTAAAAGTACACCTGCTAAATTGGTCGACTCGATAGAGATAAGGATACGAATGGCGATAGACCCGAAATTTAACTTTAAGTGTCTACTACCTTATGTCTTGCACACTTAACACTTTAAATAGTTACAATGTTTGCCTTTTTTTAGATAAAAATGGTAAAACTATATGCACCACTCAATATCACAGGCAGATGACCCAACAGAAATTTTGAAACTTTTATCAAAAAATGGCGTTAAATTTTCTTCATCTTTCTCTAAAATACTTTTTTTAAACGCTAAAAAAACAGTGAAAAAAAAATTATAAAATGTCACTAAAACTAAGGCTTAAGAATGTGAAAAACCTATTTTAGGTCTTAAATTTGTGTATTTAAACCGAATGTCATAATATAACGAAACCCCCTATACACTTGATTTCAAAGAAAACTCATACATGCATTTCTTCCTATGTCACAATATTTAGCTTTCCATTAGTGTATACTATTATAAGGCACCACCAGATTATTATGCCTGACTTAAAATTCAGATATCAACATTTACAAAAGTTCAAATTATCACTCGAGTTAGAGAAGAAGAGAAGAGAAGAGGTCTATAAGAAGAGCGGCCACCCATTTTCGAGTTGATAAAATGACGATAATGCGATGGAAAAAGCGATGGACGACCGAAAGTAAGTTCTGAAGTGCAAGATGAGAGACTTATTGACCATCTTAGACAAAATCCTTTTTCAACGTCGGTTGAAGCAGCTAATGTAACATTATTTCCGGTTTCTTTAGCAACATTAAATAAAAGATTAACGAAATCAGAAGTCTCTTGTCGAGTTGCTGTAAAGAAGCCTTTTCTAACAGAAGAACAAAAACAGGCCAAATTGATTTTTGCACTGAACAACGTTCTTCGTGATAAAGGTGGGAGAGGGTGGTTTTCACCAAAGAAAAAAATTTTCAATCATCTTCAAGCAGCAGGAGAATTTTAGTTTATCGTCGACCAAATTCTAGATTTGAACCCGAATATACAAGCCAAATTAAAAAAGCTGGACATTTTTCTGTAAACATGTGGGGCTGGTTTAGTGCTAGAGGTTTGTTTTGTTTTGGAGAGTCGAAGGAAGATTCAATAGTGAACGATATATTGAAATCCTTGAAAATGTTATGCTGCCATCTGTACAGGCTTTACATGAAAATAATGACTTCGTTTATCAGCAGGACAACTGTCCAGTACACACGGCTAACGTTGTTCGCCAATGGTTTCAGAATAATAATATAGAAACACTTCCTTGGCCAGCCAACAGCCCTGACCTGAACCCAATGGAAAATATATTGGGTCGAATCGTTAAAATATTATACCAAAGGAATTGGAGATCACGAAATGATGAAGAGAAAAGCGATGCTAATGCTTTATTCATCGCGCATCGGATCAGCTCGCAGAAGACCATCAGTATTTTCAAAATTTAACCTTTTCAATGCCCAGACGTTTGCAGCTTGTAATAGAGAATAATGGTGATCCTATTAAATACTAAATTATTTATTTTAGTTCTTTTTTAACTTAAAATAATTAGTATTAAGTTTACCATCGTTTTTGTCCTAATCCAAGTTTCCTATTCGTCGAATTGTTTCCAATCCAGCGCTATATCCATCGTATTGTTGTTATTTTATCAACTCCAAAATGGGTAACCGCCCTCTTTATAGAACAGCCTTCGTCCGTTACTCGAGTGATAATTTGATATTGTTTAATAAAGACTTTACTAAAACATTATTTTTGCTGATTTTTTAGTATTATGTAAAATTTAATATAAAAATAAGGTTGCCTTTAATTTAAGTAAAAAAATATTTTCACTTTTAGAGACATTTTTTAAACAATATGACAAATTGTCCCACTTTTGAAGTTTTTTAGCTGGTAGTCCGTATATATTATACACTCTTAGAAACGTCAATTTTGTGACTGCATGTATGCGTTTTTTTTTAAATCAAGCGTACATAAACCAGCAAGACGTATATGTTTATAAGTCACGGATATATCTTTATTCGTCATTAAAGAAAAAAAAAGAGAGAAGGGTCCCAGCATAATTTTTCTTTAATGACCAATTTATTTTTCTTCAGGTGAAGGTCGCGCCGGCAAACGAAAACATAATATGCCTACATTTCAAATCTCGGAGCAAGAAGAAACATGTGGATAGGGTCGAATTTGATAAGATTATTTGTCTCATTCATAATAAAAGGGAGTTAATTTTCACCTGTCAATGTCCCGATAAAGGAATCGCTAGATATTATTAGACAGAGACTGGTTGACGAACCCTATTATGAACGTATAGCTCAATTTTTTGATGAGCGGACTAACGTAATAAATATGTAAAAAATGTCATGTCGTTGATCGTTTTAACTGTTACTTTAAAGTGACAACAACAAATTATTTGACATGTGAACTGTTGACAACAAAGAAATACGTCTTCAGAGGCAAAAATGACGTCAGTACGCTCTTTAAAAAATTGGACTATACATAACTTTTACTTCCAGGTGAAAGATAGGTTTTATGCTTAGGATGACGGTCTGCCAATGGGTTCATCGCTTTCGCCAGTGGTGGCCAATATTTACATTACAGTGGTTATGTTAGTGATATGTTAATGATACTTCTATTGTCTGGACCGGGAAGGACCAATCACTTTCAGAATTTCTTCACCACCTTAATAACATAAGATGTCAAACGAATAGAAAACGACATCAGAACAACAGTCTATTGTAAACCAACCTACACAGGACGGTATTTAAATCAAGGACCAAATAATTCTGCTACAACCAAAGGAGGCATATAAGAACTTTGTATAACAGAGGCGTTAACATTTGTAACAATTCTTATGACTTGAAAATCGAAATAAGAAACACTAAGTAGAACCTGCAGCAGAATGGTTACATACTTTGTTTACATAACTTATGACAGATACTATTTCTAAATTTCAGCAAACAGGACAGAGATTAAAAGACCAAAACCAGGCAAATGCATTCCTTACAATTCCATAAACTAAAGAAGCATCAGAGAAAATTCGAAGAGTAGCGAACTACTTTAACATTAAAACAGCTTTTAAATCTGATAATAACATTCGAAGCCTTCTGGGTAAAAAAAAAACGGAGAACAAACAAAATAAAGAATGCATGCAAGTTCCTTGTGAGTGTGGTGAATCATATATAGGCGAAACAAAAATACCACTATCTGTTAGGCTTAAGGAACATCAGACGAACACCAAAAAGGTGAAACAACGTAATCAGGAATCGCCGAACATCCATGGTCAAAACAACACCGAATAAAGTAGACAGAAGCAAAGATTTTGCACAAGGAGTCACACTGGAAGAAACGAAAAATTCCTTAAAGCTGCTTTTATTGGACAGAATCAGAGTATTTTCAGTAAACCAAGTGTTGAAATTCCAAATATTTGGAAGCCCCCTCCTTGGGCGGAGCCAACTTCTTAAACTTTACGGTTGTGTGATTTCCCATAGTATATACACAGAGTACCGAACAGAGGTGATCCGTGGTATATAAGTACGTAGCCTTACGAATAGATTGTAGTTGGCACCTGAAGACGATCAGAGATTGTACTGATCGAAACGTCGTGTATAAATAAAATATAGACAATTGAGGTCCGAAACACAGAGGTTATTTCATACCTGGATTTATTATACCAATTGTACTTTACAAGGTGTTAATAATTATATCCTAAATTGTTGCTTACATTTTTATGTAACCTAGCACTTTTATAACATGCAAAACAATTTAAATCTGAACTATAATTCAAAAGACTAGAGACTTCTCATTTGGTATTTTTTCATATCGTACTCAATATCAAGAAAAAGAAAACAATCAACATACTAATTGATTCTCCAAAAGTAAGTCTTATAGCTTTGTTACTCCATAATGGAAACAAGTTGCTCTCATTACATGCTTTCATTCATTGGTCATGCAGTCCATACGAAAGAAACGTATATCAATATGACATTGTAACTGGAGACCATAATATATGAAAGATATAAATGGCAAATTTGTGGCAATTTAACTTAAAATATAGCTAGGTTATACCAAATATTGTTGCTTTCTCTGCGAATGGATCAGTCGAGCACAATAGGATCACTATAAAAAGAAAATTGGAGAGGTTCTTATGAGCCGAGGAAAAAATGTAACCAGTACGCCATTAGTCCCCCCAGAGAAGATTTTACTACCGCCACTTCATACAAAATTAAGACCCATTAAAAATTTTGTGAAGGCCATGGACAAAGAAGGCCGTGCTTTTAGTTATTTAAAAGAAAAGTTTCCTAGAATCAGTGAACTTTTCGTAGATGCGCAATTCGATTCCATACTTCAAGGCAAGGAAAAAAACGCTTGCAACACATTTTCTGTAAAACTCTAGAGGAGAAAACTATAAAGACCTGGTTGCCCAACTTCTTTTGTGTTAGTGAAACCTAAGAAGATGTCACATGTCGTTAAAAATAAATTTATTGGTTTCTCATCTAGAAAAATCTACCTGGGCACCTCGGCAACGAAAATCAAGGATCACTAATTTTGGCTTTTTATAAGCGCTTCAATTTTATTGAATTTAAGGTCGTAGTTACAATCTGGGGAATTGTTTTTAGCAACACTGTACGGAAAATCTATGTCGACCTGATTTTCTTGCAAAATTTTACGTCATTGAATTTGTTTTTTATGGCAACGCGGAGAACCACAGTGGGACACCAGAGATTTTTTAGCACCGGGTCAAAAATTTGGGGTCAGGTTACTTATTGTGACTTTTCGCGTTCTACGCCGCTAAAAAACCAAGTAAAACACTAAAATAAAAGAAAACCATCTACTGCAGAATTACCTGCTAAAAAAACACTACCCAACTACGTATTAGTTTACTGGTGAATTTATAATTGTATTGACTGAGCTGATACCGACAACAGGTTAACTTAATACCGGTTAGCTGATACCGACAACAGGTTAACTTAATAGCATACAGATTTAAAAATCGGCTATGGTAATTAACTACTAAGAAAAAACAATCTAGAAGACAAACAGACTTTAGAATACCTATCTTGGTATGGTTTAGGTATGTAGACGATGTGTTTGCAGTATTTAACACTAAAGTAACTAGTGTTGAAAATTTTATAGAAAAAATAAATAACAAATTTCCCACAATTCAATTTAGTTATGAAACAGAAAACAACGGTACACTGCCATTTCTAGACACTTTAGATATAAGAAATAAAAATAAATTGGACTTTGACCTATACAGAAAAGGAACGGCCACCAACAGGTATATTCCAAATGACTATTTTCATTGCTTACAACATAAGCTTGTAAATTTGCACTTTTTAACGTATAGATTAGTAAATTTCCCCTTAAACAAAGAAAGATTTGAAGCAGAAAAGAATAGGATTAGGAATATAGCTGGCAAAAACGGTTACGACGAGGGCTTAATAAATAAGCTGATAAATAGACATTCTTTTCAAAAGACCTTTCGGAATTCCTGCGACTCAAAATTTGTATCATTCCTTATAAATCTTAATTATACGAAAGGATTACAAAAAGTATTTAATAACACCGGTCTTAAATTAGCATATCAATTCGGTAACACAATAAGAAGCTTACTAGGAAATCCCAAGGATAAAACTACAGTTCTAGAAAAAAGTGGAATTTACGAAATTAGTTGCATGGATTGTGACAAAAAATATGTTGGCCAAACGAGACGCTCTATTCAAACACGTTTTAAAGAACACTTAGCATACTTAAAATACGGAAGAACAGAAAAGTCAAGTGTGGCCGAGCATGCTTTTGAAAACAATCATAGATTCACATTAGATAACCTAAAACCTCTAAAAACTGTACCAAATAAAAGACTTTTGAATGCATATGAAAGTATGGAAATCATTAAATCCAGAAATAGTTTAAATAAAGATGGAGGACCCATCCCGTTTAGTATACTTTATTCTTTGGTTGAGGGGAGATAGGATTAAAAATCGTCATCAATCACAAATTATTAGTCTTATCTCCGCCCACTAAAGGATTGTATATAAGATAGAGCGTAGATTAATTTAGTTCATTGTTTACCGTCTCCTGATGATGCTAACGTTGTTAGCGAAACGCGCGTCGAGTGCAAAAAAGTGTAGTTTTGGTTTTTGGAAAACAATCATAACTTTGTTTTAGTGCAACCAAAGGTTCCAAATTCCCAACATAGTTAAAATCAAGTGGTTGATTCAAAATGGTTCAAGTTTGGTTCTTTGATAGACTCGGAGTAATGCCCGCGCAGCGCTAGGCGTTTTTCGGAGGGCGACCGCATACGCTGAGTGGTTTCATATTTGTTTTAGAACAATGTTTTTGAAAACACATTTTTGAAAGATAAACATAACTTCGAATGGTTGTCTGTCAGAACACGTAAAAATATTCTACTGTCCCACTGCGGCCCGATTTAAAGTTTGTTGACAAAACACCTGCAGTTATCATGGAATCGCATAAATTCTGCGATCTATCGGCCAACACTTGAAATGCGTGTGTCTCCCAAATTCAATGAAGTGTGATTGATTGATCGGTTTTCTTTTCCGGAGTGCACAGGCTTTTAGAAAAAAGGAAACTTAGTTTTTACTTTCGCTAAAGCAAGGAAATATAAAAAGGAAAAATGTAATCCAGAGGAAATTGTGAGTATTTCTCTATTTTTTTGTAAATCGAGTTTGTTCTAAACCGCAATTATTTTGAGGCTTTTGGGATAGATGACAGCACCAGAGCTTTTATTTTGAAGAAAAAATAATTGAGAATTTTTAAAAATCCTTCAAATATTTAACCCCTGCAAAATTTCAGCTAATTCTGATGTTCAGTTTTCCTTGTGCACTTTGGTTAAATATTATTAAAGAACAAGGCGTTGCCAGTTGTACTTTTTAACTTAAAATCTGGGGAGAAACTACAGCCTTAAGAGAGAAATTTTCCAGGTTTTAATATAGATTGCAGTACTGTGCCAGTGTTCGCTCGAGGTGCATCCAGCGTTGCTAAAAACTATATCCATAGATTGTAACTATGACCACCAAATGGCCTCGTATATTACAGTGGGGATTCACGTTCCACGTGTTTTTTTTCTTCGGCTTTCAAACCAAGCAACGTTCAAACTACCTTCATTTAAATTTTCATAAATTCAACATTCCTCCGTGAGGGTTTCCCTCTTTATTTTTATGTTTTTGGGCGTCCCTGTGTAGTAAAAAATGAGGGTGCGCTCGAAATAAATTGGTCATCGCGCTCCGAGTCGGAGTAGCTGTTATAAAGCGCATCGCAACCATTGGTTATTATCGAAGCAAAAAAAATACTGTTTCTTTTTACAAGTGTTGGTTCAAATAACGAACGCAGAGCGTGAATAAAAAACACGAGTAATAAAAAGAACAGTTTAGCCGCGATTTGTACACATTATTTATTCATTACGACCAGAGACAACATAATAACTTACAGAGACTAACAGAAAGAGAGGGCCGCGCAGGAACTACGTCAAACTGAAATGTCAAATCTTAAAAATGAATAGCTCGTCTGGTAGATCTTAAAAAAGTGTCTGTAGAAAGTTTTAAGAATTTTTTAACAACTCTAATAATAAAAGCGGAAAAAAATAAAAACTAAAATTGAAAATTTCGGTTCTTTTCGCCTATCTCCGGAACTACTCGGATTTTGTAAACTTTATTTTTAGTTTTGGGTAAAGCATCAAATTGCCCAACTTTGCCCCAATTTAAATCTTTTGGTATCTCGTACCGTTTAGGAGATCCCCATGGTGAGCATCGAATTTCAAACACCTTGCATAGCTGTTTTTCAATACGACCAGGTACCTCTTTTACCTTAAAAATTTCTATTTATTATTTGAAAGTTATATAAACATTAATGTCCATAAATTGAGATTTAATCATGACTAACACTAATCGGGGTTTGGAATGAGTCTTGGAGTAACAAAGTTTCAATGTAAAACAACACATTCTAAACGCCCATTAGCATCTGATCACGATTAAAGCCTAATCGGGGAATTTTTGTGTTGGTGGATACGAGCATAAATAAATCTAAGAAAACCAAAAGAATATTTAGAAAATGAAGGGAAAATTTAGCGCCCTAATAAATTTACAGCAAAGATTTGTGGCGTAGAGAGCAAAGGGTGAGGGAATAAATCGAAACTAAAAAATTTCGCACAACTAATAATCGTGAACGTGTACATACTTGTCTTTATAACATCTCTAGGTTTTTAAAGCCGCATTAGGCTTTAAAAATCTCTCCATTACTAACAAATGAATCGGACGAAAGGATTTCCAAATAGTCATTCAAAACCTCAGTTGGTAGAGCATTGGACTGGTATTCTAGAGGTGCCGGGTTCAAATCCTGGTCGAGGAAAAAACTTTTTTCCGATTTATTCCCTCACCCTTTGCTCTCTACGCCACAAATCTTTTCTGTAAAAGAATATTTTTACAAACGCCTTGAGGGATCATTATTATACACTATCTTTCCTACTAGAAAAATTGTCAAGTTATATTTCTCACAATTTCAAAAATAAGAACCCAACCCATTTTAATTACTACTTTTTTCACGTTTACCAATCAAAAAGCAATTGACATCAATAAGTTTAACATTTAAAAAACTTTCGCAATATCATAACTTTGTAACTGAAAATAGAAACTTTAAGGGGATTCGATTTAAGCCACGGAGCAAGTTAATTAATTTTAAAGCCTAAGCGCGTCTACTAGTGTAGGGGCATATGTCGATAATTTCTATCCCGTGGAATTTTGAATGAAGGAGTTTTGTGTCTATGTGGGATTGATAGCTCTATTTAGTCACACAATCAAGTGTTATCCGTGTAAAAGGGGTTGATATGACGTCATCTATCAAGATGGAAATTGTATTTTTTATGTTTTTTCGACCGCCGTTTTGGAAAAAGGCATCTAAAACCAGAATATGGCAATGTATATCTAACTTCTGCTAACTCTCGTATAGGTAATTTAAATGACTTTGTTGGCTAAATGAGTAGAACATAAAATTCAGAGTTCCGAAAAAAAAAATATTAATAATTTAATAATAATAATTTTTAACAGAGGATAGCATAAACATCTGAGACGCCAGTCAAAAAAGATGGTAGGGAGTTATAAATGAAGTGTTTATCTAACGCTATCATATTAATTTCGTCTCCGGAACTTAAAGTTTTTGCGTAGTGGTAAATTGAGATTGACACTACAAAAAGCTGTTCTTTTATGTGTACATGGTATTTTCAAGATCAATCAAGATTATGCATCAACTAAACTTTTTTTTTATAGTAAGCGGCGATAAGTCAACAAAAATTGATGGCCATTTTGTCATTTTTGCTTTTTTACGAAATAGGATAAAATAAAATATGGTTATAGGTCACCATTTTGATATATCAGGAGCCATATGAAAACGCGTCATAGGTAAACCAATTTTTTTTAAAAATATTATTGGCCTTGACCTTCTTATCTTTCTTACTAAATTTGGTCCTCTTCGCTTTAATAGTTGATGAATAGCGCTCTTTATTATGTTATTTTTGCAATATCTTAATTTTACTGGGGTATTTTTTAAGGTCATGAAGCTTCAAACTGCATTAAACTCTAAGAATTGAATTTGGCATACATGCCTAATAGTTTGAGGTACATTTGAAGTTGGTCTGTCAAAACGTCGAATTATTAAGATTTTTTGAAGAGAAAATGGCAAAAATCTTGTTTTTGCGATTTTTTAAGGTCATTTAAGGTCGTTTTGAAATCCTCGTCCTCGAATTATGTGGAATCGAGTATAATCATGCCCCGGCTGCGGAAGTTGTATTTTTTATGATTTTTGTCCGCCATCTTGAAAGATGTCATCATATCAACCCCTTCTACATGAATGCGAACAAAACATCCGGTAGCACTTGATTGTATGACTAAGGAGCTATCAATCTTTGCTTTTTTATTATTGCACTACACTATACTTTACCTACGTCCAATGAAAATTATATTATAAATATCAAAAAAGATTAAAAAATACTTTGTATTATTTATGCAGCATTACTGTTTCAAAACTGTTTTGAAAACTGCTAAACTAATTGCCTTAGGAGCATAATCCTATTGGAAATATTAACACGCCAGACGAGTGATTCAAAGTTGGGAATCAAAGTGTATGATGGTGTTTAATGATGTATGGGTAGAGTGACCAGTGGAACCACTGACGAGCCTACGCTGGTTGCCCAAGCCGAAACATCGTTTAATCATTTCTCTTTTCGCTTTGGTCCTTTGTGTGTTTCTTGTGGGCTCATCCAGGTTTGAATTTCGTTATTTCAACCCAAGATCTTTTGTTTTTTTGTTTGAAAACTGATGTTTTTAATTTTGTTCAAAACGGTTTAATAATTTAGATTTTTGCGTTTCTTAGTATCCTTACGAAGAAAGTTTCATCGCTTTGCCGATTTACGTCTAAGCTTCATTATTATTAGGAGCGTAAATGGTCCATTACAGTCGTGTTAAGACGCTCGTTATTAAGTAATATAGAGGTATCCATGGCATGTACCGAAAATAAAACATTCCCCTAATTTTTCAAAAGCTCACACACACACACACACCGTAAAATACCATGCCCAAGGTCCTTAGGGAAATTTTGCAGTGTTGCTGCTCAAAAGTTGTAAATTTTAAGGTGAAACATGCACCGACATCACAGCTTACGCTCCAATATCAAGCAAGAAAACTCGAATTGGCTGCTAGTTAGTCATTTTTGCTCCACTTTGAAAATATTAGAATTCTTAATGGTCATTCGGAGCAAAACAATGTCATAAACCTATTTTTTGACAACATTTTCTTCTTAGTCTTTTGCTGTTTATAAACTTTTTGTGGGTCAAAGCCGAAAAAAATGGATTGAAAAAGAAATTTTATTGCAATTGAAGAATTGTTCCTTAACTCTTCTACTCCATAAGCGTCCAAAATACGCAATTATGTGTCTAAGGTGGTCCACAATTATAGTGAGGAGCCAGTAAACTTAACTTAATAGGTATTTACGTCACTAGACCTGTAAAGACACTTTCCGGTTGTGTATCGTACACACTTTTTTTTCAAACGATCAAAAAAAAACATTTTAGTATCTATCACTTTCGTCGACGCCTAGCCGGGTTGCGTAATTTATGAACAGTCCCTTGATATTTTGTGCTTCTTGTTGGCTAGATAGCCATTGCCGCTAATGCCGGTAGTTTTTAAGATGAAAACTAAGAAAAACAATTAAAGTTTTGTGGTTAGAAATGATTTTTGTATTTTTAACTTGTGCAAAATTGTATAAAAAATTAGAAAAATTATAGTGTAGTGCCTATTAGCTTCACACAGCTAAATCAGTGATGACTGACGACCAGTTATGGCCAACCATGGCCAACTTATCAAGCAAAATAATGATAAAAGAGCTCAAAAAAGGCAGATTTCTAGGTCTGTTCTTTATTTACCTATATCTATAGTATACTATTATTTTGAGAATTAAAAATGTGTGGTCGATTTTCGGTGTATGTGACTCTTGAAGCAGCTTTTATTATTTCCTCCGGATTCAACTCATTTTCTAGATCTGAGTGCATTTTTGTAAACAAAACTTTTGAAACAAATTGAAAACAGCTTTTTTAGAAGTGTCAAAACTGCCCAAAAAACAAGCTAAAAGCTGTCAACAAGAAGTCATAGCCAACTTGGCCAAAAATGGGACCGGAAAAGGATCAAGGGACCGGAAAATTGAACAAAAAGGTCCTTTCTGGAGAGTGGAAATATTTCGAAAGAACATGCCTTGTAATGTAGAACTTTCCGTATGAAAAATCTTACGGAAAGTGGCTATTTTCGGGTCGTTTGAAAACAAAAATAATTTTGAAGGCTAGGTCAGCGCAGGTTCTTGCATTAGGCACTCATCAAGGGCCCAGACCATCAAGAGGCCCGTAGGCCCCGGTTCTAAGAGCTAATTGAGTGAAAAAATGCTAAAACAATTACTATTACCAGTCAATGGCTGCGTTCGGATTTTTGATCACGTGATCACAGATTAATCTAGATTTATTGCAATTAACGAACGCTCTGGATCGATTGCCTATAGTCGACGGACCTTAAAATATAGGACCTCACAAAAAAATGGACTAACAATTTAAGATTTTTACCATGGTAGTGGGATACCAAAAATATAAAATTGCCACCTATAAAGTGTAGCACTACAATATGGCAACACTGTAACCGTTTAAATGGCTTTATTTAAAAATCCGTAAGTCCTACTTGAAAAATTTCTTCTTGGTATTTAAGCTAAAACTGGCCCCTTTAAACGGAAAATAACAAAATTGTCATATGTCACTTAAAAACAATTGAAATATGTCAACCAAAAAACTCGAAGGACCATTTTTTCGTGATTTTTAGAACGACGCCTAGGGAACAACGGTTGCAATAATTTTTTTTTATTCCTTAAATTCCTTCCTTGAAAAAAATGAGGGTGATACCTGAGTTTACTTTGACAAGTAATTGACGGCCATTTTAAACTCGCCTTGTAAAAACATCATAAACGCCACTATCTCCTATACTATAAACGCTAGGACAATAAATCTTTTTTTGTTCGATTGGTATTTTCTTTTTACATAAAAAAGCTCTTATACGTCTGTTTTAAAAAATTAAGTTTGGGCACTGAAATATATAAAAAGCGGAAAAAAAATTAAACAAATTAGTTTTGTTTTTAAACTAATTCGTGTAAAAATATCCAGCATTATAAAAAATTCAACGGATTTAAAGTGAGTTAAAAATAAGTTTAATTGTTTTTGATAAGTTACGTATTTTCCAAGATATGACTCAAAAATTACCAAATTTTCAGAAAGAATTCATTACATAAATGCTACACACACATAATTTGTGCTGCGCCTCTGATGTGATTAGTATAAGTACTATAGGTAATTTTAAGAATGTTGAAAATACATTGGCTTCCGCAGAGATTGTCTAGGGGGGGCTTGAGTAACATAGTCTCAGATAATCATTTTATTATTATTTTTTTAGAAAAGTTAAATCTTAAGGAGTACCTATATATTCAATGACTCTGGGGGGGGGGGGCTTGAGCTCCACCCTACCTACGCCACTAAAAAATACAATGCTATAAAATATTAAGTATGTTATGCATTACAAAACGGCAACCTTCGAATTCTTTTTCAAACCAAATGTAATTTTTTTTTTGAATTAGCCAAGTCGTTCTACCGATTAAAAAAGCTCATACTCACGTTTTTGTCTCTGGGAGTTCTACCCAGAAACATTTGTAACTTCAGCAATCACCAGATATACCTAAAATAAGAAGAAAATAGAAATACAAAAATATCTAACGCATTAATTATGGTAGCTGGGTACTTACTTTTAGAGTATAATTAAAGCCGTGGTAAAAACATCATCATTAGTTTGATAAGAAAATGTGTTGCCTTAACAGGACGTGGGTATTACTAGGCCCCACCATATCAGGAATGTCGTAAACCAGATCTTGTAATACGTCCGCCATGTTACCGCAAAATGGATTATTAGAAAATTTTAACAACAGTAGCCAACCGGCTGGTACATTCCCAAGCCAACCACCCTTTCAGTGTTTTAATCCCGTGCTGAACGCAATTAAACTAATATTTACATTTAATGAATGAATATTGACTCAGTTTTGAAACTGCAAGCATAATGATTTAAAAATTTACAAAATAAAAATTACAACCGGGTGGCTACTTTCGGAGTCTGAGTTTAACTTTGAGAAAGGAAAGTCATAATTGCGGACACGCTGGAGGCTCTACAAGAGTTGGTGGATCAAGTTGCAGTAAAAAGCCCGCAGTTTGGGTTTAACTTAAATGTTGTCAAAAAAAAATGATGATTGCCAAAGAAGAAAATATTAGTGGCGTAATAGAAGTAAATGGCCTACAGGTCGAACGTGTCGATTCGCATACAAATACCTAGGTTGACAGCTCAATGAAAATTGGGACAACATGCAAGAAGTCCCTGAAAGAATCGAACAGTTCTCATTATCTTTTATCGTTTTTCTTCAAAATGATATCAGTTTTAGGTAGTCATGATCTGAATACAACACTTCAAACTCGGGTGCTTCGTTGTTAATTGTTCAATCTTGTATGCACAGAGTATGTAACGTAGGTATTTTTTAATTATACTCTTAATGTAAGTACTCAGCTAACATAATTTATGCGTTAGATATTTTTATTTTCTTCTTATTTTAGCTATTTCAGGTGATTGTCGAA
The DNA here is from genome assembly GCA_963921995.1 of Oxystoma pomonae. Classification (NCBI taxonomy): domain Eukaryota; kingdom Metazoa; phylum Arthropoda; class Insecta; order Coleoptera; family Brentidae; genus Oxystoma; species Oxystoma pomonae. The sequence continues at coordinate 91,181,858 of OY998169.1, forward strand.
GTTACGAATGTTTCTAGGTAGAACTCCCAGAGACAAAAACGTGAGTATGAGCTTTCTTAATCGGTAGAACGAAAAAATTCCAAGGATGCCGTTTGGTAATGCATTACGTACTTCATATTTTATAGCATTGTCTTTTTTAGTGGCGTAGGTAGGGTGGAGCTTAACCCCCCCCCCAGAGCCATTGAATATTTAGGTACTCACAAAGATTTAACTTTTCTAAAAAAAACAATAATAAAATGGTTACCTATCTGAGACTATGTTACTTAAGCCCCTCCTCCCCCTAGACAATCTCTGCGGAAGCCACTGTTTTTTCCACATTCTTAAAATTACCTATAGTACTTGTACTAATCATATCAAAGGCGCAGCACAAATTATACAGCTCAATTGTCTAGCACTTATGTAATAAATTCTTTCTGCAAATTTGGTAATTTTTGAATCATATCTTGGAAATAACGTGACATATCAAAAACCATTAAACTTATTTTTAACTCACTTTCAACCCGTTCCATCGAGCACATGGATTTACGTCTAACTGATCCGAGCTGAATTACCGAACGGTTCATATTTACCTCTCCTAAATCTATAATAGAGGTATGTTGGGAATTTGGCAAAACAATCATAGATTGCACTAAAACAAAGTTATGATTGTTTTCCACAAACCAAAACTACACTTTTTTGCACTCGACGCGCGTTTCGCTAACAACGTTAGCATCAACAGGAGACGATAAACAATAAATCAAATTAACCTACGCTCTATCTTATATACTATCACGCTTTCTAATTCTATCTCCCCTCAACTAAAGAATAAAGTGTACTAAACGGGATGGGTCCTCTATCTTTATTTAAACTATTTCTGGATTTAATGATTTAAATACTTTCATATGCATTCAAAAGTCTTTTGTTTAGTACACTTTTTAGAAGTTTTAGGTTATCTAATCTATGATTGTTTTCAAAAGCATGCTCGGCCACACTTGACTTTTCTGTTCTTCCGTATTTTAAGTGTGCTAAGTGTTCTTTAAATCGTGTTTGAATAGAGCCTCTCGTTTGGCCAGCATATTTTTTGTCACAATCCATGCAACTAATTTCGTAAATTCCACTTTTTAGTAAACTTGTTATTGTGTTACCGGATTGATATACTAATTTAAGACCGGTGTTATTAAATACTTTTTGTAATCCGTTCGTATAATTAGGTTATAAGGAATTGATACAAATTTTGATTTGGAAGTATCTTTTTGTCTGAAAAAAATGGAATTCCGAAAGGTATTTTGAAAAGAATGTCTATTTATCAGCTTATTTAATAAGCCTTCATCGTAACCGTTTTCGCCAGCTATATTCCTAATCCTATTCTTTTCTGCTTCAAATGTTTCTTTGTTTAAGGGGAAATTTACTAATCTATATTTTAAAAAGTGCAAACTTGCAAGCTTATGTTGTAAGCAATGGAAAGAGTCATTTGAAATATACCTGTTGCTGGCCGTTCCTTTTCTGTATAGGTCAAAGTCCAATTTATTTTTATTTCTTATAACTAAAGCGTCTAGAAATGGCAGTGTACCGTTTGTCTCTCTTTCATAAGTAAATTTAATTGTGGGAAATTTATGTATATATAGATACCTCCGACTCTAAATTTGTATCAATTCCTTATAATCCTAATTATACGAAAGGATTACAAAAACTATTTAATAACACCGGTCTTAAATTAGTATATCAATCCGGTAACACAATAAGAAGTTTACTAAGAAATCCCAAGGATAAAACTACAGTTCTACAAAAAAGTGGAATTTAAGAAATTAGTTGCATGGATTGTGACAAAAAATATGTTGGCCAAACGAGACGCTCTATTCAAACACGATTTAAAGAACACTTAAAATACGGAAGAACAGAAAAGTCAAGTGTGGCCGAGTATGCTTTTGAAAACTTCTAAAAAGTATACCAAACAAAAGACTTTTGAATGCATATGAAAGTGTGTAAACCATTAAGTCCAGAAATACTTTCCGCCCACTAAAAGACAGTATATAAGATAGAGCGTAGATTATATAATATATAACTAAAATAAATAATAATATAAAATATAATAAACTAAATTTGATTGTTTATCGTCTCTGATGATGCTAACGTTGTTAGCGAAATGCGCGCCGAGTGCAAAAAAGTGTAGTTTTGGTTTGTGTAAAACAATCATAACTTTGTTATAATAGAGGTAATAAACGAACGATTCAGATTAGACAGATCAATCTGACGTAAATACCGAACGGAGCTAAGCTCTCTCTCTCTAAAAATAGATAATACAGATTTTTCTGTGGAGAACGATCTTTTTCTGCGTTAAATAGGGTAAAGAAAGCACCGCGCTAGCCTCGGACAAGAAAAGTTGGATGCACTTTCTGTCCTCTATATTGAAAGTGGATCCTTGAATTATATCAATTACGAATAAATAATTGATAAATTTGCCAACGAGAAAACTCGAAATTTTTTTTTTACAGTAGACGTAGTTTTACATATATACTGGAGAACAAAAACCAGAAAGGACAAATATTTTTAAGGTAATTTATTTATATATTAATACATTAGGATGCCCTTAGTAATTGATTACATTTCCAAGAAGATTCCTCCATGATAATCATCAAAAAATTAATAATGAGTGGCTCCTCCATGGTTATTTATGCATTCGTTTGTTCTATTGGGCATTGACAAAAAAAGGTGGTCTATATCATATCGAGGAACACTTATCCAAATCCTCCGTACGGCATGCCAGAGTTCATCTAAGTTTCCAGGGGGACGTGGTAATCGATCAAGATTGCGACCTATCATATCCCATACGTGTTCGATAGGCGACAAGTCAGGCGAACTTGCTTGCCATTCCAAAGTCTCTATGTCAAGTTTATGTAAGAGGTCCATGGTTTCACGAGCAATATGCGGTCTGGTATTGCATTTGGGATAGTTCGTAGGTAGGGATGTAAAACTGGCTCCAGAACTTCATCGATATTGCTATTTTGCTGTATCACGTACATCAGCAAAGTCTACATATCGTCTCTCACCTCGAAATCGCCCAAACAAAACCTGGATTCGTCGCTGAAGCTTATGGTATTCCATTCGTCATTCCAGTTTTGCCGAGCTCTGCACCACTACAAGCGGCGAGCCTTATGTTGTGAGGTCAAAGGTAGCACCAAAAGCGAACGGAAAGTCCTCAGCCCCATACCAAGCAATCTTCGATTAATTGTCATCCTTGAACACACTCGTCCTGTAGCTGCAACTAGAACATCTCTTACTTGGCGTATACTGTCCCGTCGATTTCTGAGAGCAAGAAGTCTGAGATGCCGTAAATCACGACCTTGTAATAATCTAGGGCGTCCAGAACCCGCACGACGCGACGTCTACAAGTCTCCAAACTCTTAACACTGTTGATGGATTGGCATGAACACTTCTTGCAATTTCCCGTAAACCAAAACCAGCCTCTTTCATGCCCACGATGCGTCCTTTCTCGAAGTCGTTTAAATGATGAAATTGTTGGCGACCGCGAACTCTTGGCATTTTTATTTTTTAAGTAAACTGTAAGCAGTCCAAAAAGACTAAAAACTACGAGAAAAAAAATTATATAAGATTTTCTGAAAATGTCTTTTATGTGTTGGTTGTTTTTGAAAATAAATAGAAAAAAACTGTGAAAAAGGAAAGATTAGAAGACAAAAAATTTATTAAATATTTCTTTCGAGATAAGGTATACATACAAATAATTTTCATTTAAGGCTATAGTTTCTCCAAAGATTTTAAGTAAAGAAAAGTACAACTGGCAACGCCTTGTTCTTTAATTTTTTAATCTTTTGCCAGAGTGCACAGGGAAAACTAAACATCACAATTAGCTGAAATTTTGCAGGGGTGATCATTTGTAAATGCTTAACAAAAATATCTGAAAGATTTTTCAAAATCCTCAATTATTTTTTCTTCAAAATAAAACCTCTGGTGCTGTCATCTATCCCAAAAGCCTCAAAATAATTGCGGTTTAGAACAAACCCAATTTACAAAAAAAATTGAGAAATGCTCATAATTTCCTCTGGATTACATTTTTTCTTTTGATATTTCCTTGCTTTAGCGAAAATAGAAACAAAGTTTCCTTTTTTCTAAAAGCCTGTGCACAAATCAATCACACTTCATTGAATTTGGGAGACACATGCAGGTCAAGTGTTGGCCGATAGACCGCAGAATTTATACGATTCCATGGTAACTGCAGGTGTTTTGTCAACAAACTTTAAATCGGGGCGCAGTGGGACAGAAGATTATTTTTAAGTTTTCTGACACAAAACCATTCGAGGTTATGTTTATCTTTCAAAAATGTGTTTTCAAAAACATTGTTCTAAAATAAATATGATACTACTCAGCGTGTGCGGTCACCCGCCGAGAAAGGCCTAGCGCGCTCAAAGAACCAAGAGAACTTTACTGGCTAGCTGGGATTTCTAGGAAATCGCATAGAAACATTCGGAGCCCATAACCCCACATCATTTTGTTTTTATTTTGATTCAACCAATTTTTTTCAATTTTAATTATTGCGGCATAGTTATGTGCAAGTGTACTAGTGAAATCTTGGAGTGTAAAGGATAGATTTTATAACCTCAGTTTCAAAAACACACGGACACTTGAGTACTAACAAAACAGGTCAGTAAAGCTCCATTTAGAGGTTGGAAAGACTTTTGCTAGTCGTTGACGCTCCTGTTTAACATAGTAGCCGATTTTTAAATCTGTATTTTATTAAGTTAACCTGTTGTCGGTATCAGCTAGCGGGAGTGTTTCCAATTCAATTATAAATGGACCTGTAAATTAATACGTAGTTGGGTAGTGTTTTTTTAACAGGTAATTCTGCAATAATTGGTTTTCTTTTATTTTAGTACTTTACTTGGTTTTTTAGTGGGGCAGAACGCGAAAAGTCAAAATAAGTAACCTAACCCCAAACTTTTGACCCGATGCTAAAAAATCTCTGGTGTCCCGCTGTGGATAAACCTGCCATACCCCGTCTCGCACCCTTATCCTCCCACTCCCTCTACATTTCTTGCCTCTCTCTCTCCGGGCCTTCCCGCCTTTGTTACGAAGGACAGCACGTCAGCCCATCTTAGAGAATGTAGCTCCTCCTCTTCTATTGTGGGGGCACACCACGTCTGCTGCCTTAATCTGGCGTACCCGTTACACTCTTCTATCAGGCGCACCTCTGATTCCTCTGCACACCCACATGTTGGGCACGCGGAGTCGTCCAACACTCTGATGCATGTCAAGTGCTTGCGCAGCCGATTATGCCCTGTCAGCATTCCTACTAACAATCCAATGTCCTTGCGAGTTTTTCCCAGGAGCCATTTATTTATGGCTGCGTCTGGTCCACTCACGAACAGTTTGGACTGTCTGCACTCTCGCTCTTCCCTCCAGAACGACTTCATCGCTCGCCCATTTATTGAGCTCGCTCTGCACCTGTTTTCTTGTGATTCCCAAGAACGGTTCCGGTCCAATATATTGGGTTTTGGCACCAGCTCTGGCAAGTTCGTCCGCCTTCTCATACCCTGGTATTCCCTCGTGGCCCGGGACCCACATCAGTGTCACCCTCTTGTCTTCAGCTAATGTCTGTAGCGCGTTAACGCACTCTTCCACTAAGCTACTGACAATTTTTGGTGAACTAAGAGCCTTGATGGCAGCTTGGCTGTCGGAACATATGCAAATGTCCCTCCTGCTATTTCTGACCTCTGGTAGGGTTGCCGCCATGATAATGGCGTATACCTCCGCCTGAAAGACCGTAGCGTGCTCGCCAAGCGGATAGCTTTCTTGAACCTCTAGATCTTCCGCATACACCCCTGCGCCTGTTGTCTGCCTGGCTGACAGTTTTGATCCGTCAGTGTAGCAGACCGTCGCGTCTCTGCTTAATTCGTTTCGGAATTCTTCTCTCTGCCACCAATCCCCTTCAGGTATTTTGACTTTGTACTTTTTGTCAAACCTTCACAGTTTCGAAGAAGTCCCTACTGGCATCTTTAGGAGAGGTAACTCTTTTGTTACCAGTTCCTCGATTGCCAGATGACCCACTTTTTCCCCTGTGCCCTTCCATAGGGCCTTGTCTCTCAGTCTTAGGTGCGTCGCCATCGCTTCCTTCTTGATCCAAGTTGGAAGCGAGGGGAGACCTAAGATGGTTCCTAGGGCTCTAATGGGGGTAGTCCTCATTGCGCCTGTTATTCCCCTGCAGAAGATCCCCTGCAGGCTCATGAGCTTTGTGGAAGTGGTCAGGTTTTCTACTACAGGCCACTAGACCACTGAACCATATAGGTTCCTGGGGGTGATACCCCATGTTCGACCGACCACTCGGCGTAACTGCCACATTGTTGCCTGGACTTTTTCAGTCATTTTGGCAACATGCTGCCTCCACGTGAGTCCCTTGTCCAGTATGACTCCCAGATATTTAAGCTCTGATACTAAAGTTATGGGTCTGCCGTACATTATGGGAGCTCTGAAATCCTCTAGTTTCATTTTTCTGGATAAACATAAATAAAGTCTCCGCGTTGCCATGGAAAACAAATTCAATGACGTAAAATTTTGCAAGAAAATCAGGTCGACATAGTTAAATTGATTTCCCGTACAGTGTTGCTAAAAACAATTCCACAGATTGTAACTACGACCTTAAATAATTATCCACATACATGGTGTTGCATTTTTTTGTTCTCCAGTATATATAGGTGAATAGAAAAGTGTGAGAATATGTTTTTTTTTTATGGAAAACTAGATATATAAAGTTTTTTAACGTGCAAAGCTATACTTTCTGTTTAATTTTGTTTTAAGCTAGAGAGTCGCTTTGTATTTCTCCCATTCGCAGTAGAAACTTTTGGTCCTTGGGGGGATGAAGCACTTAAATTCATTTCAGATTTGGCATGCTTAATTCCCTTAAAAAAGGCCAAAAGTTTCATTACGCAAAAAATTAGTCTGGCAATTTAGCGCGGTAACGACGTATCGATATTAGGGACACAAATATTTTATATATAACCCTAGTTTAGGTTGTATATATGGTTTGTTTTGGTTATTATTATTATTTAGTTATTTTGTTTAGTTTTACATAACTTTACATTTATTATTTAGCATTTAGTTATTGTAATATTTTAAAAATATTTTAATATATTTGGTTTATTCCAAACAAAAATAAATAAATAAAAAAGTGAGGTTAAAATGCAATCGCGGGTAGATTCGTGACGTCACCGCTACTCTACTCCGGATCGATCAGGGGGCTGATTCTTGAATTTCGTAGGAAAGATCTCACGGGAACGGTCCTCTGCCTGATATCGACCAATAATAAACTTTGAAGCGATCACGAGTTATACGAAACCTATCCGACCACGACCAAAGCTCGCCCGATTGCCGTGTATCGTAGGAAGTTTCCTACACTTTCATACACCTGCGCCCGAACGATACACGATTCACTGGTCACTGGTTGACTGGTCCTGACCCCTAGTGAATTTTTGTTTAATTAATCAGTCGCCCGTTCTGGTGAAACGTTGGTTTCATCTACAGTGACGCCACTGCAAGATCCTAAAGGTCACCAGCCGTGTAAGTTTGTCTCGATCTGGTGGGTCTGACCTCTGGTGGTGTTTGGTTAACTTAATCTGTTTAGGGAACTTTGCTTCCAGAAAAGATTTCTTCACTACGTCTGTCCGACATCGGAACAAGACCCAGAAACGTGGCAGCAGTGAGTTTTAACGGAATGCCAAAAATTCTAACCAGCTAAATTTGCTGCAATTTTTGCACATTTTCCAACTTCCTTTCATTTTTTTCTTTCGTTTTATGTTGCAACCATGTTTATATATAAGACGCTAAGTGATCAACCTAAGTGATACACAACACACAACGGTTTGTAATAAACTGCTTTAAGGACTAACTAAGGGCAGTTTAAAGTTGAGCTTCTAGATTCCTGTAGAACGTGGTAAAATATTTGAACTGGTTTTTCTTTGGCATTATTAGTTATAACACAAAAATGTACCGCATGCACGAAAATACAAAAAAATTTCACTAGTTGGGATTGATTTCCAAACCCTAACGTAGAAAATCCGTCAGGTGTAGGTCAAATATCATCACCACATACAGTAGGTACATTTGTCCCATCCCGGAAATGAAACGGACGTCGTAGTTTTTACTGATTGCAACCTTGGTAGCACAGACGTTGGACCGTCGTCAGAAAACTTTACTAACACAAGTACTACAAGTTCAGACATCGGGCTAACGTCTTACTCTGTACCACATCCCAACGTTCTCTTTGACGATGTCGAAGCGTTGTCGGGAATCTGCACTAGACAACTTACGTTCGTCTATACAAGCTAAGACGTTGTGACAACAAAAGATAAAGTATAATCCTTGACTTAAACCACAAAGTCGTCAACTTTCAACGTTAAATGCCGTACAAAACTAGCCAGAAGACAAAAAAATGCAATTTGGATTAAAGAAGAATGTTTTTAACACTTTGCGTTTGGTCGAGGCTCAGTTTTTTTATTGTGGGCTAAATATACAAAACACGAAAAGGCTAAAAAAGCAAGTTGCGCTACTGGTTTTTCTGAAAATCATAACTAAGTAAGATATAAATTTTAAAAATTCCCGCTTTTTGAAAATCAAAATATGGCAACCCTAGTATCAAAAATAGTGTCGGCTTAGTTTATGCCAATTTAATAATTCCCAAGAAAAATTCCCTGCAATGGATTTTGTCAAGGGTTGAGTTGCCGTCGAACTGCGTAAGCTGTATCGACGTTTTAATGCAAAAAGTGAATATGCTTCCCTCACAATTTATGAAATAAGCATATGCTTGCGGGTATACAGCCACGAAACGAGCTTTTCTTGCCAATAAAGTCCTTTTGGCTTATTTAAGGACTCAGGCAGCTCGCTGCTGTAATCCTGAGACTACCATCAAGATTTTATGGCGTCCTATTTTAAGCATAAATTTCGTGTCAGTCAGGATTGCCAAATTTTTGATATTGAAAAGTGAGACAGGGATTTTTGATTCATATTGCTCAGGCAGCTCGCTTCTGTAATCCTGAGACTACTCTGAACCAAAAGAGGCATCGTTTTTTAGCCAATGTATTTTGTATATGATTTTTGCTCCGATGTAAAGTTTTATTATCATAATCTAGTTTACATAAATTTTTTGTCCAAAACGAGTTATTGATTTTACTGCTGCAAGAAATAGTTGTTACAGTATAAAGAGTCTTTAAGAATGATTTTTATAAAGGCTTTTATGAAATCAAGGATTAAGAGACATGTTTTCATAGCTTTTAGTTACATCTAAGAATGAATTTACCTAGTAAAAGACTGTTACGTATATAAATTTCATAACCTTGTTTATGTATTTTGAATGCCGGGTTTATAATTTTCATAAACTTATCCACACATTCCATAACAACTTTTAAGCGACACTCAATGATCGCCCTTTATTAAATTTATTTAGGGCATTGATTAAAATCGTTAACATTTTTATTTATTTCATATGCTCTTTTATTATCCCCATAACGTGCACATACTATTAATAACAACTCTCTATAAACTATAAAGAAACATTTTTTATTGATTTCGTGACTTCCGTTTATTAATCTTATGACAATTTTTATAACTGTTCTCTGATTTTTGAAACAGTTACGTGTTGTTGATGTACAAATATCTATAAAAAAAAATTAATAAACGTCTGTTATAAATACTATGTACGATATTTTTTTCAGCATACCATATAGATTTTATGGCGTCTTATTTTAAGCGTAAATTTCGTGTAAGCCAGGGTGAGCAAATTTTTGATAATGAAAAGTGAGACAGGGATTTTTGGTTCATATTGCTTTTCTTGCCAATACAGTCCTTTTGGCTTATTTAAGGACTCAGGCAACGCTCTATTATAATCATGAGACTACCATCCAGTCTTATTTTAAACATAAATTTCGTGCAGTTACTTTGGCTTATTTAAGAAAAATGCGGCTTTAATCCTGAGAGTCCCATCAATATTTCATCTTATCGTCTCATTTTAAATACAAATTTCGTAAAACTTGGGTGTTGGAGCTAAGAAGCTCATTGTCTCCAGGGAAGGAGAAGGAAATTTCGTATAAAGCAGTGTTGTCAGATTTTTTAAATTAAAACTTGATCATGTTTAAAGGAAAACATTATCAGTTAGAAAAAAAATGAATTTGTTGCCGTGAAAAATAAATAAAAAGAAAGGTTCGTTTACGACCAGGCCTCCAAGATCTAATGAATAGTCCCGAAACCTACAGACCTGTTTCATCCTTGTTAGGAATCATCAGGGTAACATAGGACTGTACCTGGCGTATGAAGCATAACATAAACAACCACACCCAGCGAATTTAAATAACTTTCGTCGTCAAACAACGCGGGATGTTGGATGGCTATATGCAGCGCGCCGCCTATCGGAATAAAGCGAAAATAAGGACAAAAAAAATAAACCTGCGAAACAGTACCGGTTACTGAAAGAAGACCGTTCAAAATACAACGTTCGCAGCAACTCGACCACCAATTGGGGTTTATACTATGTCGCCTTATATTTAGGCTCAGCAACAATCACTCCGGAGAAGGCTTGTTGCGCAAGACAAAGCCAAGTAAAATTAAAAAAAAAATGAATTTGTTGCCCGTGAAACATAAATATAGGCGGCGCGCTGCATATAGCCATCCAACATCCCGTGTTGTTTGACGACGAAAGGTGTTTAAATTAGCTGGGTGTGGTTGTTTATATTATGCTTCATACGCCAGGTACAGTCCTATGTTAACCTGATGATTCCTAACAAGGATGAAACATGCCTGTACGTTTCTGGACTATCCATTAGATCTTGGAGGCCTGGTCGTAATGAATTGAAAAGCAAAATGCGTGTCCGATATGCCACGAATCTTTCTTTTTTATTATCAGTTAGCTTAGTAACGAAAATCAAGCAACAAATAGTAACTACGTGACATAAAATTATGTCTGGAGACACTACCCAAAAATAAGCCATAACATTATTTTTTTGATAAATGATTATTTTTAACAAAATATATTTTAAAAAACAACAAAGTGAAACTCGTGTCCGCAAATAAAAATTAAAATAACACTCGTGGCATATCGGACAAAGCGTTTTTGTTTCTCACTTTATTACGACCAGGACCGGTATTCTCGTAATACGTAACGTTTTGAAGTCGCTAAGCGAAACGAATAGCGAACAGCGCGCTCAGCGGCACGCTGACCGACGACTTTTCGTATTCTCTCTGCCGAACGCGCTGCCCTGCGAGCAGACAGAATCAAATTCGCTTAGCACATCTTGGCATCATCGAATTTTGCATTTTTATTTCTTGGTAGCCTTATCGCTCCTTTTCTTTTTCTATGTGTAAGAAAGAGGCCATTGTTTGATCGATTTCGAGCCGTATTTCAGAAAGGGTAAATCAAATGTGACTTGTACAAGTGTTGATCCTTTAAAAAATTACTTGATGGTTTGGTTTAGCTCAGTTAAACCCGCCCTTTGACACTGTGATATAAACTCGTAGCACGTTCCCGCCCAGTGTGCGGGAAAAAGTTTACCCCGAGACTTAACCGCACACTTACAAAAAAAATTCCGCACTCAGTGCGGAAAAGTTTAAATTTATTCCGGCACTCAGTCAGGGAAAGTGGTGTTTCCGGCACGGTCGTATATTGATATTGATACTTTATTATATAGTATTTATTGTTAAAATGGTTTCACAATAGTTACTTATATATCTAGTAAGTTATACCTTATAATTATAGTAAACATGCGTATTCTACATTTTAAGAAACAGAAAATAAAACTCTAAGGTATTTGTTATCCAAAAAATAACCTAACCAATTCAACAACAAACACAGAATTCATACATCCACAAGAGAAACCTCGCGCGTGGAAAAATTTATATTTTCATGGAAGTGTTGAATTAAAAAAATAAAATAATAATTTTTATTACATTTATGAATAAATAAAATGACAAAAGATAAAAAACATAAAAATAGTAATTAATGTGAAAAATGTGATATTTCAGAAAAGTAAAGAAAATACAGACGAAAACACAGAAATAAAGGTAGTTACCTATATTGTTTGATAATTATTTTTTATATCAATTAAGCTATTTATTTCATGTTTGCTAATTTCATATTTCATGAAAGCTTTTAGTTTATTTTTGAAAGAAAACAATTAATGTGGGCTGGAGCCTAACAAAACCAGATATTTTTTGGTACACATCCGATGAAAGATACAAAAAGCACCGCTGAACAATGGCTTTTTTTACCCTTGGTTTTACAGAATTTTGATTGCTTCTATTTCTAGTATTATACGGATGCTCAATTATTTCGATGTCGATTTTGATAAGAAAAGTTTTTGTTGCAATTTTTTGGAAAAAAAAGTTATCTTACATCGAGCATCAAATAGTAAGGTTGATGTGTACGTGTTTGTCACCCGTCCCCCGTTTCTAATTATTAATAAAAACGCAAACTGAAAAAACTACTATATTTTCTGCAGCACTCTACAAAGTATTGTAGAGTATGAAAATCGTACGCGCGGAGGGCAAAACAGCTGGCAAATGGTAGGTGTTTCTCAAACGGTCGCCACGCGCTGAGCACACTTCGTCGCTTTGCGTTCAATATAGTGAATACCATTTTTGTTACTTTGGTCACGTGGTATGCGAATATTACGTTATCATACGGTCAGCGAGTACGAAACGCCGAGCGTATTTAGTTACGAGAATACCGGTCCAGGCCTCCAATGTCTAATGAAGAATCCAGACACCTACAGACCTGTTTCATCCTTATTAGGAATCATCAGGGAGTCATAGGATTATACCTGGCAGTTAAATTATTTATTAGATATTAGACATTGGCGGCCTGGTCGTAATGAAGTGAGAAACTAAAACGCTTTATCCGTTATGCCACGAGTGTTATTTTAATTTTTATTTGCGGACACGAGTTTCTCTTTGTTATTTTTTAAAAATATTTTGGCTTTTTAGTTCTGCGCAACAAGCCTCCTCCAGAGCGATTACTTGCTGATGCCTTAAAATTAGGGCCACGTAGTATGAAGCTCCAATTGGGGGCGGTGCTGCTGCGAACATTACCTCTTTTTAAGAGTCATGTTACAGTGACCTTATACTTTTACAGGTTTCTTCTTTATAAGCTACTGAAAGGTACAGGATTCTGTATTTACGGTCTTCTGCACTTTTCAATTTTGTTGTTTTTGTTTCTCAGTTTATTCGACAGGTGGCGCACATAGGTACTACGTCTCCGCGGATTACAAACTTTTTGTTTTACATTCTAGACGTGTGCATGGTGCCTGTGTAGCTTCAACTGGCAGGATTCATTAGACATTGGAGGCCTGGTCGTAATGAAGTGAGAAACAAAAACTCTTTGTCCGATATGCCACGAATGTTATTTTAAAATATATTTTTACCGTCTACCAAAGTTAACGTCTGCTCAAATCTCGGTTTAGCCTTAGGACCACCATAACTGTTACCAAATAACTGTAATTGGCCTAAAAACTTTCACATAAAGTCTGTCCTAAACTGAAACACTTTGACAACGGCTCCAACTGAAGAATTGTGCCCGGAATCCAAAATTAGAGAAAACCTTTATACCGGCCGGCCAAGCAGTAGCTTTCTTGATCAGATTGGCGTGCTAAACTAGGTGCATTCAGTATGGTTATATAGCTATATAAGGTGTTATTTAATTTGATTTTTTTTATTTTTTTACGCCCAAACTGCGACCTTTTGACTGCAATATGATTCAATAACTCTTGCAGTCCTTGTAGCCGATTTCATGCACAATTGCTTCTGACAATCTCATCAGAGAATGCTCATATGCAATCTACCAGATTAAGTTGGCCTGTAGCCAAAATAATGCCTTTTTACTACTTTTGAAAATATTTCCCAGTCTCTTTATTAGTTGAAAGAACAGGATCAATCTCGGCGGCAGGGCCGGTGTCAGCTTTATTTTTAGTACCTATTTTGTCACTTTTGTATTTTAACACTTTATAATTTTTTGAGCTTTTTATTTCAACTTTTTTAACTGAATATTTTATCCTTTTTTTATTTCTACTTTTCAATAATAGGTAATATTGGAAGTAGGCTGCATGAATTAACCCGACAGCGTTGTAATCGCATTTCACACCTCTCTTATCGCGACAAAAAAAAACAAACAGCATAAACATTGGATACTGCATGAGGCATTTAGAGGTGTAATGAAGTAAAAGGAGCCATCCATAAATTTTATATTACACGTATTCTTTCGGCCATATTTTCCTCACCCTCCTCTTTTCACAAATCCGCTCAAAATTAGGTCACAAAATTAAAACACCCAACCCCCTCATTAAAAAGGAACGAAAAAAGTTTAAACCATTTTTTCTAGAGTGAGAAATAAATGTCCAAGAAAATGTGCTACCACCGATAGGCACCTACCTACTAACATTAGTTGATGTGATTTTTTTTTATTTTTGTATCTAAAAAACTAACACAACCAAAGTAGTGTGTCGGGTACGCAAGAACATTTTTCCAAATCATAAAATAATAGCCAATAATTATAATATAGGCAAACAAAATATTAACGTTTCATAAGAAATGAAATAATAAAATTATATTTAACTTAAAATCAAAGAAAGTAAAGAAAAGCAATATCATACAATTTTATTATATCTAGCGAAAAGAAACATACTTTGCTACTCTTAATTTTAAAATACTTTTAGTTTAAGAGAAAAAGCACTTTCTAAATTCATGATTTTTCACTGTCCGTTTTTGATGTCCCATGAGTTACCCATGTTTGGTTTGTTCAGATAAACCCTCTACACAATGGATTGAAATATTGTCAATCTGGTATATCTTAAGAGAGAGAAAAATGAGATCAAAAAATTTATTATATAAGATTTGTCCCATGAGTTATCATGGAATTTCCCAATACCAAAATTGGAGATCTTGAGATAGGTATATTTAGCAAGAATTTTATTTGTGGCAGGGGGGGGGGGAATAATTTATGGCTCTGAGTGCACTCCATAAATTAGAAACACAGTTTTTGCCAAATTTGGCCCCCCGCACCTTGTCATAAATCATTACGTTTCTGATGACTGTCTTCACTAAAGTGACGTCCCAAAATAAAATCTACGCTTCCTTATTTTTATTCCAATTTTGGCATGGTATCATAATTTTTTTTCGGTCTTTTATTTCTTGCGGCAAAGAAAAATGTGTCAATATTTTAACCGCTCTCTTGTCCACAATGATGTGACTTACTTTATGACTGGCCTCCTTACTTTATTTTACCTGACTCAGAACCAAACGTTAATTAAAATCTATTCACGTATCTTTATTGTTTACCTACTGTTTGTTTTTTTGGTGGTGATAAGAGGTGTGCATGTGAAATGTCATTGGTAATAAACCATGCAATGCATTCGTGTGGATTCAGGCAGTAGTCTTTTATATTCTTGTTGAAAAGTAGGAATAAATAAATTAATAAATAATCTTCCGTTAGTTTTTTTAATAAATGCAAGACTCGTAACATAAGCCAGTTTTATTTAAAAAGTTTAAAAAAATACAGACAGTGTTAAAATATACGTAGTGTAAGTGAAAAAAAATCTAAAAAAATATGAAACCGGCACTGCCAGAAGGGATTAGCCGCGTTCTATCGTGAATGTTTTCAATAGTTAAAAAAAAAAAGTAAAAATCATAAAAAATAAGTGGAAAAAGAGCTGTTGAGGACAAATTTAGATACCTAAGCGATAAAGGTAGGTGGAAAATGAGTGGAAATATTATGAAAGTAGTAAAAAAGTCATCCTTTTGGTACAGACCAACATGACCTTCTAGATTGCACACCTTCTACAAATCGGCTACCTTCTGGCACAGTAACTGGCCTATATTTATCCATACACTACCTACTCTTTTTTTATAAATCTTAAATTGATTAAATATACTAGGGGTTTTATCAATAAATTTATATTATTTGATCAAATGATACCTTTGGAATAACATAAAAAATTTCAAAATGTATGGTCTGCGGGTGGAGCAACCGTCAAGTTAGCCCTTCATATAAAAATTGCCACAGTAACTCGTAGGAGGGTGTGCAAAATTTAATTTTTGGTGTGCTAAATTGTGCAAGATATTGACATAATTTTTTTTATAATACGCTGCCTGGGGGATGGGCAAACCGACCCGACCTTATTCTCAGTTCTGGAGTGAATTTTCTGTTATTTTATTTTAGTTATTAGGGACTTATCGGTACATAAAGTCCTGACTTTAATAATCCTCACGAAGGTTAGAGGGTTTCTGATATTATTGTCATCTAAACATGCTCATATTGTTTCACCAATAAAGTTGACATAATTAAAGTTATTATCGTCCTTTACTAGGGACTTATCGGACATTATAGGCTGACTTTAATAAAGTCGGCACTATTTTTGACACACAAAGGTAAACAATTACTACATATTTTTAGGCACTTACACATCTGTTATAGGACGGCGCGGTGCGGCACTTTTCTTGGTTACTGGAGCTATCCAAAACCTACGTTTGGTTTGATCGCGGCAATGTCAAAATAATGTTTGCGCCTACCTTTAATAACGGATGACATTAACTATAAATTGTTAGCTTTTAACCTTGTTTGAAAGTTTGAGACAATGATGTGTTTAAGATGAACTCTGTGTTTCGGTCTTCCACACACACGACGTTTCAAACAGTATAATCTCTGATCGTCTTCAGGTGCAAACTAAAATCTATTCCTAAGGCTACTTACTTATATACTATGGGAAATAACTCAGCCGTGAAGTTGAAGAAGTTGGCTCCGCCCAAATAGGGGATTCCAAATATTTGGAACTTCAATACGTGGTTTACTGAAAATACCGTAATTCTGCCCAATAAAGGCAGCTTCATGGAATTTTAGTTTCTTCCAGTGTGACTCCTTGTGCAAAACCTTTGCTTCTGTCCACTTTATTCGCTGTTGTTTTGACCATGCATGTCTGGCGATTCCTTATTTCGTTGTTTCATCTCTTTGGGTATTCGTCTGATTATCCTTTAGCCCAACAGATAGTGGTCTTCGCCTATGGATGATTCACCACACTCACAAGGAAATTGGTAAATGCATTCCTTACTTCGTTTGTTCTCCGGATTTGTTTTATTAAGAAAGATTCGAATTGTATTATTAGATTTAAAAGCTGTTTTAATATTTAAGTTGTTCGCTATGCTTTGAATTTTCTCTGATACTCCTTTAATGTATAGAATTGTAAGGAATGCATTGACCTGGTTTTGGTATTGTAATCTCTGTCCTGTTTGCTGAAATTTAGAAATAGTATCTGTTATAAGTTTAAGGCTATAACCATTCTGCTACAGATCCTTCTTAATGTTTCTTATTTGGATATCCAATTCATGAGAATTGTTACAAATTTGAACGGCTCTGCTATACCATTTTCTTAATATGCCTCGTTTGGTTGTAACAGAATGATTTAAACCTTGATTTAAATATTATCCTGTGTGAGTGGGTTTACGATAGAGTATTATTCTGATGTCGCTTTCTACTTGTGTGAAAAGTATATCAAGAAAAGAAATTTGACAATTTTGCTCCAACTTCATTGTGAATTTAATGGTGGCTCTTATTTTATTTAGGTGGTAAAAAAAATTCTGAAAGTTGTTGGTCATTCCCGGTCCAGAGCTTAGGTTTATATGTTGAGGTATCAACCGCGTGTGATTCGAACCACTCCATGTAAATATTGGCCAGTACTGGCGAAAGCGATGAACCCATTGGCAGACCGTCTTTGTCTTATATTATCTAGCAATTTCTTTATCGTGACATTGGTGTACAGACTTTCGACATCAAAACTGAAAAATCTATCCTCGGGTCCTAAAACAAAAGATTTACATCTTCCAGGCTTTTCAATCATTCAAAAACACTTTTAAATACGAAAATGTGAAAAAAACAACACAGAATTTCGGAAACAGGCAGCATGTATATTTTTAGATCACCGTTTCGCTAGAGGAACGTTCAATAATTCTATAATTTGACCCTTTTAGGGACAGGCACAGTTTGAGGTAAGGTCGGTGCTAAGTAAGCACTATCCAGTACGGCCGTATTTCAATAATTCCCTAATAATTCCCTAATAAATCACAGCGGAGACAATAGACCTTGGCAAATACCTCTTCTTATTCGAACCAGTATGGACAGTTGCCATCAACTTTTTTTGTTATTTTTCTTAATCGTTTACCTCCTCTTTAGCAAAGGGAAAGCGTGTCGCAGCAAATTAGCACACTACTCGATCCAATGACGTTAAACGCGGGCGACTTTCCGACATGATCCGGAATTGTATCGGAAAAAGGGAGGCTAAACTAATTTTCTGGTCCTTTTAACTTAATTTTCTGGACATCTTAACATCGACGAATTCAATTGATCTCTAAGGGTTTCGCTGGCCTTCTGGCCCCCGAGACATGTCACGAATTTCACCAAGTTATAAGGTCAAGAATTTTTGTCAAGGATTTTGTTACTACGTTTACACGAGACTTGGATCGATTTCAGTTCGAACTTGGAACTAAAACTTGTTGTTTCTCGATTTTTTAACTAAATTTTCTAGACATTATCTGATCTGTCTCTAATGATTTCGCTGGGTTTTCTGGCCCCTGAGACATTACACGAATTTCCGCAAGGTATATAAGGCCAAAACGGTTTTTAATCAAGGATGTGGTCAAAAATTAAGGGTAAGATTTTCTGATCATCTTCACATCGACGAATTCAATTGATCTGTCTCTAAGGGTTTCGCTGGGCCTCTGCCCCCTGAGACATGTCACGAATTTCCGCAAGTTATAAGGTCAAGAATTTTGGTCAAGGATAGTGTTACTACGTTTACACGAGATTCGGATCGATATCAGTTCGAACTGTTGTTTCTCGACTATTAAACTAAATTTTCTGGACATCATCTGATCTATCTCTAATGATTTCGCTGGGTTTTCTGGCCCCTGAGACATTACACGAATTGATAGTATGTTTTCTTTCGGTTCGTCGTTCTGTAGAGGTTTGTCTTCTCGACGTTTCGCCGATTCCAATAATCGAAATCTTCAGGAGATATGTTGCGACAATTGCCTGAACGTGGATTGATGATTTGTTCTGCTCCGCAGCTCATATTTATGTGAACCTGAGATTTTGTGTATCTTATGAGACTGGTATCCACTTGCGGTTAATTTTTAGCGGTTCTTCTGATCTATTGAAATTTTCTTTGTGTTTATAGATTTCTGTGTTTATAGATGGCTTCAAGGTAAAGTCTGGTGTCGTAGCGTGCCTTTCGTACCAAAACTTGAGTTTCCTCAAACACGATTCGATGATTTTCATTGTTGAGCGTATGTCCTGCTACCACTGATTTTTCTGTATGTCGTGGTTTGCAGGGTGCCTTGTGTTGCTTTAGTCTGGTGTTTATAGACCTGTTAGTCCGTCATATGGAAACCTTCCCGCAAGAGCACGGTATTCTGTATATTCTTGAAAAGGATTGATCCTTGATGGAATCCTTTTTGTTCTTTGCTGATCGAAAGTAATCTTTTACTTTTCTAGTTGGTTTAGAAATGGTGTTGGCTTTGTATTTATTTAACATTCTACTAATTCAGTGATGCCAGGTTGGTATGCAGGGTGAAAATGCCTTGGATCTTATTTTTTTCTTGTCTTTTTCAAACCTAAAATAAGAGGCATACCTACAAAAAATATTTGTATTTGTGTAGATTTGAAAATTATAGTTCATAGGGTGTGCCAAAAAAATAAGACTTTTTCATTACCTATAATTTTGTATATTATTGGTAGTATATGGGCGGACCGTGTGCTTGGCAATTGGGCCTCTTCATGGTCCCTTTTTGCCATACCCCGTTCCTTACCCCTATGCCCCTACTTTCGCTACAACTCTCTCCGGGCCTTCCTGCCTTTTTTACGAAGTTCAGTATGTCGGCTCATTTGAGCGAGGTCAGCTTTTCTTCCTCTATCGTGGGAAATCCCCACTTCAGATGCCTTGATCTGGTATATGCATCGCACTCTGCTATAAAGTGCTGCGCCGAGCAAGCGTTTGTTCAGCCGATTGTGCCTAGTCAACATCTCTGTCAGCAGTCCAATATCCTTTTGGGTCATGCGTAAGAGCCATTTAGTTCTGGCTATATTCGGACCATCTACGAATAGCTTAGATTGTCTGCACTTTGACTCTTGTCTCCAGGACGTCTCCAGTTTATTGTTCGCCCATTTGTTGAGCTCACTCTGTACCTGTTTCGTTGTTATTACCAGAAGAGGTTCCGGTCCAATGTATTGTTGGATTTGGTCCTAGTCTGGCAAGTTCGTCCTCTTTCTCGTTCCCTGGTATAACCTGGGACCCACATCAGTGTTACCCTCATGTCTTGAGCCAGTTTTTGCAGTGCTTCAGTGCACGCCTCCAGCAGACTACTGACTAATTTTAAATATTACATGTATATAATATCTGAAAAGAATATACTTCATATTTTTCAGAAGTAGTATCAAAAATGACGTTTTGTAAAAATCCAAGATGATAGACAATTTTAAAAAGTTGCAATCTTTCACCCTCCGTCAAACATTTTTTCTGTGCGCCACTCGCTCTAAATCGAATTGTTTGTTCAAAACTTCGTCCAATACAAACATAAAAATTTGTCACTTATGAAAATCGGTGAAAAAAAAAATTCAAATCTCCTATCCTACCTTTACTAAAAAAAAAATTGAATGTACGCCATCTTGAAATTTCTAAAGAAATTAAATGTGACAATATATTGGTTTTTTTTTTAATTCTTAAGTTCATTAAAATCAATTAAGCCAAAGTAATTTTACTTCATTTAAAAGAACAAATAACGGTCATTATTAATTCTTTACCTATTTTGGCAAGTGATACATTTCTGTGTTCGTGTTTCAGAAAAAAAATACCTTTGAGTCAGTGGCGCACAGCAAAAGTTTCAGGGAGAATATATAAAAAAAATAAATATCAAATGGTATGAAAGTTATAGGAAATTGAAAAAGTCTAATTTTTTATGGCCCAACCTACATTAAATTTGTGTACGTCTTTTGAATCCCGCACGGATAACATGGGTTTATGGCCTACCGTTTTTTTGATATTTTGAAGATATTGTACTTTAGGTGAAAAAAATTAAATTCTATGAGGATCGTATGTCTGTGATAGGAGATATGAGCTGTGAAAGAACGTATGTCTACTAAACACCTACGGAGAATTTTTCATGTAACTGGAAAAGTACTTTGCAGATTGTCATGATTGGGGTGTCATTTGAAAGGTACTTAAATACTGCACAGAGGCGTAACCAGGATTATAATTTAATTAAAAAAAAATACGTAAATGAGACTAAAACATTTTTGTGTTTTATTTTTTCTGGTGGTTTTTTTAAGGGTTAGTCGTATTTAGAAGGTAATTTAAGGGCGTAGGTAGAATATAATTTGAGTGGGGGCATGGGCTTTAAAAAGTCAATAAATAAGAAAAATGTTAAAAACAAAAACCAACTCTATTTTTGAATTAATACTTTTTATCTCATATAATCAATAACGTCAGTACTCTTTAAAGGTATAGGCAGTGGCGTATGCAGGGGTGGGTTTAGGGTTTGTTTGCCCCCTAGATCTAATGAATATTGAATCCTAAAGATTACTTCAGTCGCCCCAGAAACCTCAAGACCCTCCCAGAAAATTTTTTTCTACATACGTTACTGATTATGGGCCAAGTTTTGGCATTAGGTTGGGCTTGGCGGCCATAAATCAGAAAAATGGAAAAAATCGGATTTAAAACATTATTTTAGTCGGTTTTCTTTAAATATTTTCGTGTTGATTGTTTTAATTTTTGTCATTTAAGATTCTTTATCAGAGAAAAACAGTAGCGTATATAGTAATTACTTATGTTATAAAAAACAAAAACTTAGTGAGTAATTTAATTTTCAAAGAAAACTTATGAACTGACTCTTCTTCAATATCATACTATGCATATTTATTTTTAATAAAACAAAGTTTTTTGCTTCCTCGATCTGCAGTAGCTTTCTAAAACAAAAAACAATTACATAGATATGTCAAAAAAGCATTATGACCTACTCCTAATTGTTTTTCAAAGCAAAGTCAAAGCCCACTTAGTTCAAACTTACCTAAACCTCTTGTAGAAATCTCAATCTATTCGCATAAGATGGATTTTATTACATTTTGTATTAATTTTTATGGACCTCTCCAGGTAACTATGACTTCGCTAAGATAGAATTTTAGATACACTCCTGTAGCGTATTTGATTACCATTAAAATGAGGCCAAACTTGCGGAAAACTACCAGCGAAAATAGGACAAAATAAAGTGTAACTCTGATTTTACCTTTTTTTTAGCCCTCATAAGCATGGCAACACAAAATCCTAAGTACGCCTCTGTAGACTAATTCATTTCCTTTTAAACGAGACTTTAAAAAAATCGTTCCCTCAAACGGGATTAAAATAAATTTTTACTTTTGATTTTTATGTTTTTTTTAACCCTCCCAGACAATAAAGCTTTCCTAAAATATAATCCTGGATACGCCCCTGTGCAGTATTCAAGTACCTTCCAAATGAAACCCCAATTGCAAAAATCTATAAAGCACTTTTCAAATTATGAGAAAAATTCTCCGTATGTGTTTAGCAGACATACGTTCTGTCACGGCTCATATCTCCTATCACAGACATACGATCCCCATAGAATTTCATTTTTTTCACCTTAAGTACAATATCTTCAAAATATGGTTAACTTTTACGGTAGGCTAAAAACCCATGTTATCCGTGCGGCATTCTTTGCGGCAAAACCGCTTCAATTTTAAAACTTTTCGCCAATTAAACCGAAAAAGTATGAATGCAAAATTTTTCGGGACACTTTAAGCGCATTAAATTCCGATTTAATTACGTTTTAATGTAACTGCAATAATTGTAAAACAAATGAAATTTAGTTGATTGTAAAAAGAGGATTTTAGTCGAGAGCTTTTTGAGCCCCGCGCCGCTCTAAAATTACAACGAATTTGTAATAAAACCGTTTCATAAAACACGCTCGATAACGATTTTGTTTTATACGATTTTAATGGCTAGGTATTTGGGGTAATTTTGTTTTAGCACCCCCCAAACGATAAAATGACAAATTTCGTTGAATACTTTCCAAAATTTAATGCTGCTGCTAAATTCATTCTTCAACCCCTGAGAAAGCTGACGCGATATTAGGAGTGTGCATTCATGGTTAGCAAAAGCTGCAGCTTTTGCTACATTTTCAAGAAAAAAATGAAGAGGATCTCAGACTACCCAAATAGCATTTTTCCGTCTTCCGGCTAGTTCTGTATGGCATCTAACGTCAGAGGGAATATAAAATATCGTCAGTTGACGACTTTAGTGGTTTAAGTCAAGTATTATACTTTATATTTCGTTGTTACGACGTCTTAGCTTGTATAGACGGACGTAAGCAGTAAGTCGTCGAGATAACGTTTGGAGCCGCTGTGTGTAGTCTAGTGCAGATTTCCGACAACGAACGCTTCGACGTCTTTAAGGAGAACGTTGGTATGTAGTACAGAGTAAGACGTTAGCCCGACGTCTGAACTTGTAGTACTTGTGTTAGTAAAGTTTTCTGACGACGATCCAACGTCTGTGCTGCCAACGTTGCAATCAGTAAAAACTACGACGTCCGTCCCACGTCCAGGATGCGACAAATGTACCCAATGTATGTGGTGATGATATTTGACCTACAACTGACGGTTTTTCAACGTTGGAGTTTGGAATCCGACCCAAAGTAGTGAAAATTAGACTTCTTTTTGGTATTTTCCTGCGTGCGCTACATGTTTGTGTTATAACTACTAATACCAAAGAAAAACCAATTCAAATATTCAATTCAAGAAACAGAATTATGACTAATTTGGGTAGAAGGTAAACTTTGAACTTCTCTTAAATAGACCTTAAAGTAGTTTGCCACAAACCGTTGCGTTGTGTCTTGTGTATCACTTATGTTGATCATTTAGCGTCTTATATAAACGTGGTTGCAAAACATAAAACTGAAGAACAAATGAAAGGCACTTGGAAAAGGTGCAAATATTATCAAAAAATTTTGCAGGTTAGAATTTTTGGCATTCCGTTAAGCCTCACTGCTGCCACCGTTTTGGGTCTTGTTCCGATGTTGGACAGACGTAGTGGAGGAATCTTTTTTGGAACCAAACAGATTAAGTTAACCATACATCACCAGAGGTCAGATCCAGCAGATTGAGTCAAACTTACATGGGTGGCGACCTCTAAGATCTTGCAGTGGCGTCACTGTAGATGAAAGCAACGTTTCGCCAGAACTGGCGACCGATTAAGTAAACAAAAATTCACTAGGAGTCAGGACCAGTCAGATTTGAAACATAAAACTGAAGTTTCAGTAGAAATCGGGCAAGTTTACTGGAATTCTCTGACGTAGCCATATTTTGCTTGCGGTAGTTGTGAATAAATAATAAAGCCGAACGAAAATTTTGTATTTTTGTGTGAAATATCATGAAATCTCATGAACTTTGCAATAAAATATTGTTGAAATGTCTAAATATATCATTGAGGCATATTTTAAAAAGAATGATGAAGTTTTTTTTTTAATAAAATATTATTTTTTATTGAAATAGTGAGAATATTCGTGGCGATCATGTATTTTCGGCCCTGCAGTGGTCATATGTCTCAGTAAATTGAAGTGCGTTGGTAATTTTTAGTGTTCAGCCTGGTTTCAAGCTCGCAAGTTACAATGTTCTCATGGGGTACGTAATAATTTTGACATAAAACACTGACGGCATCTTATTTATGCCTGTCAACGTTACAAGTAATGTATAAAAGTATAGGAATATTTTTTTGACCTTTAGTTGTTATTTCGAATCAAAGCATAGGGGTTTCCTAAATTTCGACAAAAATATTAACTAAGTTTGTTGTCCAGTCGTTGAGCTATTTTCACTAAGCACGACTTAGTTTGTATTACAAATTTTTATATTCCCTCTATGGAACCCACGTATTCCGACGTCGGTACAACCCGGATTTGTATTCCTCATTTTGGTATAAATTTGAGACGGTGCGCGGTCGATCTGGCGTAGCCTCCTGACTTCAGGTTATCTACGCCAACGTCGAAACGACGTCGAAATGCTAATTGAGTAATAACTAAAGAAGAGACGAAACATTTTCTTTGGAAATTCTCTAGTGTTTACAATCCAACATCCTTCTAGTCCAATACATGAGGAGAAAAGAGATAGACGAATAAAGCGGCAACACTGAAAGTCGCTTTTCCCATCACCAGTGACCAGCGGCGGCGACTTTTGCGTGCGTCACTTCACTTCATAAAATAAGTTTGTAGCCAAAATTAAAATAGTAGCCACCTACTTAAGGTTAGATTTATAGTGAGTGTCCAAGGCTTCCTTCGTTACTCACGGAAGAAGGAAGCCTTGCATGGACAGTACTACAAGGCCCTTAAATTATGACGAGTACTAACGGCGCTCCACTACAATGGTTTAAAATTCGTTTTCTTAAATAGTTCAGAATTCAACGTACCTGCTTAATTACCTACTCTAATTGGGATCTTCAGTTTACCAACGCATTCGCCAGAATTCTAATATAGGTGCTGGGGTTGTGATTTAAAACAATTTGATTTAAAACAGTTTAAAGTTCTGGACCTTAGATTAAAATATACGTTACAATTAACTTCTCTCCAATAACTGTTGAATACCTATGAAATAATTGAGAACAAGTGGGTTGTAGTATATTTAAAAAAAATAAAAAAAGGAAAAAAAACAAAACATTTTTTGGTGGGAATTGAACCCAAGACCTCCCGTTTTGAAGGCAAGCACACTACCCTCCACACCACAATGACATTAAAAAATAAGGTATAAATTGCGACTGTTGTAGTTCGACGAGACACCATGACCAATAGCTACGAATTTAAATTAATTCTTTAGATATTAGCTGAGTTCTTGGCAGCACAGTACAAAGTTGTTTTAAAATACACAAAGAAATTATAATTTTAGATTTAAAATATATATGCTACAAAAATATATAAGCTATAAAATTACGCCAGGCCGAAATATTCTTTTTTTGCATATCACGTCATTGTGCTTGTCCTTAAAAAGACTTTCTATAGTACTTTCTTACTAAATAATCAAAATAAGCGTCAAAAATCACAAAAAAACACCAACTCTCCTTAAAAACACGGCCGAGTCAGCTGTGAACGAGAAAGACTTGTCACAATTTAATCGACGCTTATCTTTGATCCAACGTTGCCGGTTTGAAGTTTTTTAAAGCATACTTTTTTGTCATTACAGTAATTATACTCATTTAAAATTTAATTATAGTAATCACGCAACTTAAAAAATTTAGTTATTAGTCTGAGGCTAATTACCTTGTATAAAAATGCGTAAAATATAAATATAATTAAAAAAGCGATTGAAAAACTGTATTTAGTTTTGTTCTTATCAAACTTAACAAATTGGCAACCGAGCATTTTATGGGAAAATTAATCTTATGTGTGGTTGATCGGGTTAATATTGTTTACTGTTATATCTATAGTCCAATTTTTTGATGAGCAAACTGACGTCATTTTTTGGATTTCTATTTGATACATTGTTTTAGACAACGACAATAAATATGTAAACAAAAGTGATGTATTTGATTGTTTCAACTGTTAATTCAAATTGACAACAACAAATTATTTGACATGCGACCTGTTGACAACAAAGTAATACGTTTTCAGAGGCAAAAAACAAAAGATATTGGTTTACGTCCGACCTTTTGCACAAGCGCGAAAAAAGACATGCTGTGTTTATGGCGAACATCAGATCACGAAAAAAAAGCGATAACATCTGAGGTAACGAGTGGAGAAAGTCCAGAGGTTAGTAGCTCTTTTTGTTTTGGAAATCTGCAGTTAAGATAACAGAGAGAAAAAGGGAGAGAAATAAGTGAGAAAGTAGAGGGACATGTTGCTTACAACTTCGTGCATGCTAAAAGCATTGGAAGGGCATATATTTAAGCTAATAGATATATGATCGGTACCCAAAGATAATTATTTTTTGAAGGTGGTAGACCATGTTGAAGTTGACAATTGTCTATTTCCCTGAGAAAATATTGACCAATAAAATAATTCTGTCTGGCAGATTTGAACCAATAGAAAACGAATCACACATTTCAAAGACAGTTCTAATATGCTATTGGTTGGTATTATTTGCCCCGCTAGATTTGTAAAATCCTTTAAATTGTTGAGATTTATGCATCACATTATAGTCACATTTTACTGTACGCTTTTGTGTTTTCTTTTTTAAAACTAAAATAATATGGGCAAAATTGTTTTTCCAATTTATTCGTAGTATCCACTTTAGGCGACGGCCATCGATGGAAATCAGCATTCAATAAACGACAGAAGACTGTAAAATTGCTTTCCTACTGGAAATTAAATTACTTTTTCAATAAAAACAGTTCTTCCTCTTGGAATACCGACGCACAATTTATGATTCCCAATATTGATAAAGAAAATTGGATTTTAAAACAGACTTTGGCTACGTATTCCCTTCCCTTTTCAGGTCGAAATTATTTCAAAAAAAGACAAAAAATCTGTACTACATATAATTGCTGTATATATTTAAGTATGAATATATGGGAGGTGAATATCTTACCTTTGAGGAGATAAGATTGGCTTTGAGAAATATATTTTTTGAGTGTAACAAGGAATAAAGGTGCCATATTTTTTATTATTATGAGAGAGTATTTTAGGCTCTTTAACCGCTCGCTACTTCTGCTTTGTGCATGGCTTTGCATTTTAGTTTGCTTTAAAGAATTGAAGGCTTCCTCCGAAGAAGCCTCTTTATTGGGAGTAGTTGAGTCACTTCCTGAGGTACTTGAACGTTTTGCAGAGTTGCGCAAAATCTACAGAAGTTGTGTTCTGCTCCTCCTAATTATATAACCTTTAGGTGATATTTTACTGGACAGTGTGCTGTGAGAATCAGCCGGATGCCTATTCTAACGTATTTTTCTGTTTCCATTGTTATTAGAGCCTATTCATTTCAACTGACCTGTTAGGTGTAACAGACAAACTTGGAAAAATAAATAACATAAATATTTTTTTCCATTTCTTCCTTTAAATAAATAGTGATTGTAAAACCTTTTTGTACTACATTGGGGTTTTCTTCATCATAGCTTTGGATTATGTCTAGTAAATCTTTAGTAGATAGACTTTAGGAATTACTCATCCTTTTATGACAGTTTTGGTGTCCATTTCCCTGTATATCTGTTGCTGTTTGACTGCCTTAAAAAAATATAGGTGGATCAATTTTGAATTCGCTTTCCTTAAAATACTTTTCATATACTTATACTTTATCGCCTGGTAGATTATGGCATAAAAAATTGGTTTTGTCCAGGAAGATTTAGGTCAGAGTTTTGAAACTAGGAAACAACTTTTGAGGCGGCTTCTGCACATCTAGCCTGAGTAATGTGTGTCAAACTTTTTATAGCAGTGTAGTGTAGGAAGACGGGAAGAGAGAGAGTTCTGTCTGATCATCAAAACCATAACCTAGCTTTATTTTTTTTTTAACAAAAAACGTTTTTTTACAAACTTTCCTATAAAGCACCATATCGTTTTCATATGATGCTCGCGATATATGTAGTTTCTATGACATTTTGCCCTCTAAAGCACTAAAATAGGTAAAAAAGGTTTTAAACAAATATGAAAATCCAGTTTAAAAAAAGCCTAAAATCAATCATCCTTACCTTATTCGAAAGTCAACTGCTGTGGGAAGGGGAATGTCGCGGTGAAAGTTAAATTGGATATGCTGCTCCGATTGAAGTCTTAAGAGTGCTAAATAAATGCGCGTAAGCATATAAATTGCATTTTAAAACTTTCCACTCAGATTCTAGGCGCTCTGTCGCTCTAGCCGCCTTTAATGGAATAAAAGGGAAAAGTCCATGCTAGGTCATGCATTAATTCCCCAACACCCTTACGATTCATTCACGTTCACTTACGAATCGATTTCGACTTAGACGATGTCCTACTAAACGGTATGTTTTCTTTAATAAATCTTCGTCTAACTTCTTATTGGACTACTGCATAATAGCCGGCATATTTTGCGATGTTACTTTGTTAGTATCTAAAAGAGATTATTATCGCATCCATGCCTTGCATGTTTATTTAAATTGTTTATTTTTTCTTTTCGAAACGAGAATAATGATACTTTTCAGATTGACCATAGAAAACCATCGTATTGCAGCGTCTTTTATACATAGTTGTGTAGTTGTAGGAAGACAGAGAGAGAGAGAGAATTAGGAGGGAGATGTTAACAAACCATGGAAATTGATTGTTTAAATCACTTGTTCCGTTCACGTAGAAAGTAAAGTTGAATAATTTGAACAAATATGAAAACCCAGTTATAAATGCAAGTCTAGAACCAATCGTCTTTAATCTTTTTTGAAATGAAAATAAATGAGCGTAAGGATAAAAATTGCATTTTAAAACTTTCCACTTAGACTCCAGCCAGTTTGTCGCTCTAGCCGCTCTTAATGAAATTCATCATGCATTAATTCCCCAACACCCTTAAGATTCATTCTCGTTCACTTAGGCTTCGACTTCGATTATCGCCTACTAAACGTTGTGTTTTTCTTAATTGGTATACGACACCTAAAATGGTATTAGGTGAGCAGAAATGTTTAAGTACACGACCATTTTACGAAAAATGGGAATGATATTTTTCAAACACAAACTGCACGCACAACATAGTTTTTTTTATAAAATGTAGAACTAAATTTTATCTTTATGAAGCATTTGCTTCCAATTTTTTTGATTTGATTTTACACAGCAATAACCTCAGTCCTTTGGCGTAGTCCCAAAAAACGTATTCTAATTTTTTTTAATACAATATCTTTTAAATCCTAATGCTAGGTCATTCATTTTTAGAGAAGCAGGCGACCCTTAATATCTTTATTTGCTTATTACAATGCCCAGTTTTTACATATAATGCCAACTTAAATTTGGTTTTAATTGTAGGATTTCAGTTATTATCCGTCAATGTAGCTATTTTTGAAATCAGGGAGAAAATAGTTATTTCGCAACGAACCTAATTTCAATTTAAAATGCCATCATAAGTCTCATTTGTAGGAAAATCAGCGACATCTACCAATAAGAACTGCGCATTTGTGGGGAATTATTTTCTTTTCCCCAATTTCAAGAGTAGCTGCACTGGTAAATAAATCATTGACATAATTTTTTGTTGATTCTTTTAAAATTGGAAATATCGAAACTTTGTTTACATGAATCTTAAGTTGAGTAGTCTAAAGAGACTTTGATGTTACTTACTTATTTCTGTGGAATATTTATAAACTAACCATCATATAATTCCCGAAATTCCGAAAGAGAACAGTGTGTCCATATGGCCCACTTTATAAGTCCACCATACCAATATGGTATGGGGGACTATTAAAATCGTGAAATTTTGAGTCTTATTAATTTTATCAAAAATGAGTTACTAAGGTTCCAAAACACCTTAATCGACGAAAAGTTGTCTGTCGGTATGTTATCTGTCTGTATACACGATAACTTAACAACGTCTTAATCGATTTCAACGAAATTTGGTAAAAGCCTCTATCGGCTGACTATGAACTGATTAACTTTTGAGTAGGGCGGTGGGGGGTTGAAGGGGGAAAAAGAGAGGTAAAATATTTTAAAAAATTATAACTTTCGAACAAAAGCAAGTAGCAATATACGGTTTTCAGATTTAAATTTCCATGAATATGGACTAAAAATTTTGTTATAAAGTACAAATTCGTCGGAGCTTTAGTTTCCAAGTTATTTGAAAAAAGTTTAAAATATATTAAAAAAAATCATAACTTTAGAAGTAAAGCAGCTATTGATATGTGGTTTTTAGATTTTGGTTTTCATAAATATTACCCAAAAATTGTGTTATAAGGTTCAAATCTTTCAAAGCTACAGTTTTCCAGATATTTTCATTTCCTTTCAACATAAAATAATTGATTGTAGGGTGGACTATCCGTACATTCTAGCACCAATTTTTTTTATAACCATCACATAGATTCTTACTTTTTTTTATAAATATTTAGAAGAGAAAACCCAACTTTATAACATAGAAATTAAAAAATAGGTGGTATCTGTCAAAATTAAAAACCTAGTTAATTGGATGTAAATGCCTCATTAAACTCGGTTACTCTTTTTAATAGCTTTGAACCCCTGGATATTCTATCACAGGCAAGGCGCCAACCTCGTATACTCTAAAGGTGGTTTAATTTGGGGGGGTGTTCGCTTTTAACACAAAGCAAAGAGGTTTAAAGTTCAAATTTTATAAGTTTAATTAGGAAAGTTGACATTCAAATTTGATTTCCCTTCTTTGTTAGGCTGTTAGACACACCCTGGATCAAGACAAGAGGGTATAATAGTATATTATATGTACCCCTAAAGAAATTAAAAAAACACTTGATATTTATGAGGTTTAATAGCTATTTTTCGCACGTGGACCTTTCTTCTTTAGCTATGTGTTATTTGGGTAGGTAGGCACTCTACTAAAAACAAAATGCGGAAATCGGTTATCATGGAGAACTCAAGTAAGACAGTTCCATCATTAATGTTAAAGCCTCCTCACTTCAAATTTCCTGAAAGTTATTACTAAAATTTAAAGACAACATGAGTTATTTAAGAGGAAACTAGAGTTTAGAAGTTCCATTGTCTTTATTTTTACTTTTTCACAACGCTTCGAATGCTTATGTATCTGCAATTGTCATCAGGTGAATACTGTATGCAGTATATAATATATATACTATATATATGTACAGGCCCTAAATTTAGTTCTATATTCTTATGGACCAAAAATATATATCAAAGACTATACAGATACGCCCTAAGCAAGCGTAAGTTCCATATAAACTTCAAGCGCCCCCCCTGCAAAACATTTTTCTGGGTGCGCCACTGTATAATGCACCGAAGTTTATAAGAAAAAAACGATTTATTTATTATACAAAATTTATCATTTTTTGAATAATACGTAACTATTGTAGGCTATCTTTAATCAGAGAGCATATAAATCTAAATAGAGAGGACATGTAATGTTAATATCCGACCAGCAAGCCAATGCGATTCACAGCGAGTTTTCGATTATTAGCTGAACGCGCCAGGATAAACCGCGGTAATATTTATTTAAAATTAAAACGGCAATAATCTCGAGCGTTGAATGAATATCGACTAATCACTGGTATACATACTTATATTTAATGCAATTTTAAATGAACTTGTTGCTAAGGGAGCTGACAGAAAGTATTGTATATATTTTTTTAAGCCTTTATTTCTTGTAATAATTTAGGAAAAGCAGAGAGCATATAATTTAGGATTTCTCCGGTAAAAAATAAATGTTTTTTATTTATTTAAGGTTACTTCAATTTTGCTATAAAAAAAAGAAACATTTGCAGCAAACCACCCAAACTATGCTTCTGTACCAAATTGTTTGAAAAATACATGATTAGGAGATCAGAATGGGAAGTCTTCGCCAAAAGAAAGAGACAAAGAATTTTTTTGAGAAACTTAACACCTGATTATAATTTATAATTTATCGATAAAAATAAGCAAGATCGAAAGCGAAATTGGTGCACCAAGTTTCGAAGCCAAAAACTAAAAAAAAACGATAGCTGCGCCACTTGGTTTTCAAGTCAGTAGAGCGGTGTCGCAAATTTACCATCAGGTGTCGTCTCAATTTAGATTTATATGCTCTCTGCTTTAATCCAAGATGATGCCGGAAGCAAGCAAGGGGTTGCCGGTATCTGTTTTTCTTCAATAAATTTATAATTTTTATAAGAGAGTCTCTAACTCGGCGCAGTCCCTACTGTGGAATAAGCGACTGTTTATTTCTAACATGTTCCTAACCGAGCCAACGAAGCGTTTGTCACAAATCAGTGGTCAATAATCCGCGTTCAAATCCCAGTTATAAAACAACTTTTAGATCCAGAAAGCCATTAGGAGCGGGCTCAGCGATTATCTAGATATTGATTTCACGTCCGCTGTTAATCTGGAGAGATTGGGGCTTCGGGTCCACCCAGGTTACTTTTAAGTGGAGAAATCGAGTGTAATTGAAGAATTGAGGCGCTTTTCAGGAAACAATTTTATTGCGTTTCACCGTATGTACAGGGTTCGACAGTTCTCGTCTAGGATGTCGAAACGCACGTGTCTGAGTAAGAACGCTATTCAAATCAGATGCACTGAAGAGAGATGCCGGCTAGACAACGTTGTCAAGCAAACAGTTTAGGAAAACTGCTGCGTTCTAGACAGGGTTGCCATATTTTTATTTTCAAAAAGCGGGAGTTTTGAAAAGGAGGACGCACACGATACATGGGAAATTTCTCATCAGTGAAAGTGCTTGAAATTTTTATATGTAGTAGAATTTGAAATTCCCAACAATGTTTAAATTACCCTAAATCTTGTAGGTCTTAAGGGTTTCGAGATATGATTTTTTAAAGTTACGGTATTATGGGAATATTTTTACTAAAAAATAAACCATACATAACTTATAAGAATACCAATACCACGCATTTTTGATATATTGGGTAGATGAAAGATTTCAATTTGACATGATTCTCTACCCTTTTGTCAACCTCAAAACTAAAAACTAAATAAATGAGATAAATAGAAGTTCAGCGTTGAGTATATGTTTAAGTGGTGAGGCTATACACAATGGCATATCATAAATACAACATGTTGAGGTGAATGAGTGCAGGACGATTGAGCACAAGACTATTGCGTTAAAACGAAACTTTTAGTTTGGTCGAGAGGGTTAACCGATCATGGATATAGATGTGCGAATAGGTCTGTGAAAAAGGAGGGGGGGCAAGAACGAATAAACCTATTTAACCGAAAATTCTGCCGGGGAAGAAACTTTTATAAATAATGTAACCTTGTTTGAAAATAGGGCTACAGGCACCGAAGAAGAAAAATGTGCGCTTTAGCGCAAGAATATCCAGGTAGGAATTATGGTAATGTAAAATCTTACAAAAAAGCGAAACGACAAAAAACACAGTGAAAAGGGTAAAATCAAATAATTTTTATGAAAAAACCATCACTTTCTCAATGTTGACGCCTATGGATAGTTCATATAAAAGCGAAACGGCTAGTGTCTGGATTAATCGCTTTCAGTTAATCTCTAACACAAATCGGTCAATAGGTTTTGGATATAAGTATAAGTTTATTTTTGGCTTTCTCAAAAACGAGATGGATATTTCAAACCTTGAATATTTTCTTTTTTATGATCATTTATGTGTCTTGTACAAAAAATGGTAAATAAAACAAAGATCCAGTTTTCAACTTTCTAAAAATGTTTATGTATTATATAATTCCCAAATTCTCATTTCGGATAACATACACTTAGTATCCCTACTAAAAAATGTGATGACGTAAGCCAAATGACGATGTCAATTTATCTAAATATGGTTTATTTAGTAGTAAAATTCCACGCAAAATCCGCAACTTTAAAAAATCATATCTCAAAAACCTTAAGACCTACAAGATTTAGGGTGATTTAAACATTGTTGGGAATTTCAATATCTACAACATATAAAAATTTCAAGCACTTTCACTGATGCGAAATTTCCCATGTAATGTGTGCGTCCTCTTTTATATCTTACTTAATTATGATTTTCAGAAGAACCAATAAGGCAACTTACTTTTTTTACACTTTTATACTTCGTGTTTTGCAGTTTTAACCCACAATAAAAAAAACTGAGGCCCGACCAAACGTAAAATCATTCTTCTATACCATATAAAAAAAATAAAATGTGAGATCTCGTTAAAATATCTTGCGCAGTCACTATTATTTAACGAAAAAATGTGAAGCATAGTATTTTACTTTTGATGCACCAGTGCACACTGACTATATCCCCATCCTTCATTTTGATACAAAATAGAAAAGGATAGAGGTACACTTAGTGCGCACCAGTGCAACAAAATAAATAAAAGATCAAATAAAGTTTAAAAGACTACGTTCCAAACTTAGAATGCAAGAAGGGGGTGTGTCTGGGTATTAAGAAGACTGTTCAAGAATGCTGGAAATGTTTAAAAATGGAAAATCATCTCGCATAATTTAAAAATCGGGAGATTTTTTGCATCAGGCGGGAGGCGGGAGGAAATTCAAAAAAGCGGGAGACTCGCACCTAAATCGGGAGGGTTGGCAACACTAGTTTTAGAGAAGCGACTAAAACCCACTTGCGTTAGGGCTTTTCAGTGGGATTTACTAAAAGGGTTTAGCTTATTTTAGACAGGTCCTAAGTTTAAGTAAAATTGTTGGTTTTAAGCATTTTATACCAACTTCCTTGAGTTTTCGACATAGTTTGATCTATAAGAATAATTTTAATTGTTTTTTTTAGTGAATAATCATCTTAACACAATCTTTTGTTGGATTTAAGAAGAAAATTTCTATTTTTTTTGAACCCCAGGGAGAGATCTAAATGGTAAACACTCTGTTGAGCAAATTAAAATTGACGTTATATGTTACTCTTATCAAAACTTACCCTTGTTTATTGATTTTCGCGATTAATACTCACTGTCACAAAACCATTTCGATATATAATCATAAAATAAGAATTAGATTAACTTTGTATTTATTTAAAAGGGTATGTTGGGAATTTGGAACCTTTGGTTGCACTAAAACAATCATAACTTTGTTTTATTTAAAAGGGGTTTTTATCAAAAGTATGAAGAAACTTTACAAACACAAACCCATTGCAATCGCAAACTACAAATAAAAATATTTCATCAAAGTAGGTCATGAAAAAAATGCGGCTAAAAACAGACATGCATCCAACTGATGCGTTCACAAAGGAGTCATGTCGGCTCAACAAACTGTTCGGTGCTGCAGAGTTAAGACCTTTCAGTGCGATTTTTCAGTGGAAAGCTTTGTTTGATGATTAAGCTTTTATATAAACTTAATGTTTTAATTTCAGTTCTGTTTGTAAATAAATGAATGGGTACAGTTGTTTTGGATTTTTTTTCCATTGGAGACAGTTTTCGTGCATAATCAGTGACCTTCGCTTCTGTTTGTTTTGCCTCGTAGTGCCCTCATAAATATGTTCTTTGTGATGAAAACGGGTTCAAAATATGGCTTTTTTCTGGACAAAATTGGAGGTGTTTTATTGATTAATGAACAACTTGGGATATTAAATAAGGAAAATTAATTCTTGTAAAAACGGTTGCTTAGGGAAATTATAAAGGAACTTATTACCAATTGCCACACAACAATCCTTTCTGGGAGCTATAAATTTAAACCAACCCCCAGAGGTGGTCTAAAAAATCATCAACTTTATAAACTCAAAAACAGATGATGAAGCTAATATATACCAAATTTTTAGCGTATTCACTATTTGCCATTTTGAAACCTGTCAAAAAAAATTAGTTTTTGGGCATTTTCTCCTAAAATATGGAATATTTTGAGAAAAAAAGCAGTTTTTCTGTGATATTTTGCAATAACTTTGTATATTTTCTCTAAGGGTAAGTTTTTTTTTAAAGTGGGTTTTAAAATTTAGTACCCCCCACAGGTGTAAATATTTAGACCTGTGGGGGGTACTATTTTAGATCTTAATAAATCCCACTGTAAGTGTCTAAATGTTTCTCATCGCCACCTTTTATTTTCAAACGCACCCCAACAGGATTTATGTGGTTGCGAAAAGGGTTAAGCTCTGGGTTGGGCCGGGTTGGTTTGTTGGGTAGGGTTGGTTTTGGTTGGGTTGGTTATTAGGTATTTGTTTTTTTTTAATTTGTAAGGAGAGAAAGTTTAATCAAAATATATCTATAAACTCACATTCATGTAACCTTGAGACGGCCAATGAAAACGTGGAAAGCAAAGTGGGTCTCTCGTCACTTTCGTCGGGCGTGAAGGAGATCGTAGACGTAATTGTTCTCAATTGATACTGAAATGATGCAACGAAAATACAACAAAATATTTTTTATGTAAGACGAGGATCAGGCGTCCCTTCGCAACCCTGTACATGTAAGGACGGGAAAGAAACCCCGTTCCCTCGGCAATTTTTGTAAAATAAAGGAGTCCACAAGAATCAGAATTTTATTAAAAAACACCACGCTGTTATTAAATTTAATAACAGCTTTAAATTCGTTTTAATGTTAAACAAGACGTGAACATGGTTATAAAAAGTGTTCTAAGTAGAAAGAATAAAGGGTTGCAGATTGCAAGACTGCGTTACGTTGTTTTATTTTCTTTTATTCTTTTAAAAATTATAATTTTGTTTGAAATTTATTTCAACAAGATATTTCGTGAGAACGTGAGACTGCTACGATAAATTGTCTCGTAGAGTCGGGACTTTAGCGTAACTGGTTACGGCAGGTCAGGCTCAGACTTTTCGCAGCTTTATTGAAGGAGCAACGTCAATCGGTAGTAAAATTTGTGCGGATTCTAATTTCAAAGTAAAGTAAGAAAATACTCATAATCACTGTTTTACGCCCTTTAAAGGCAACATATATTGTTAAATTTGCGATTTTACATGGGAATCTTTTAGTTAATTGTGGGTGACATCGGCAACAGCGTATCGGTTTCTCAAGTTTATCAAGAACTGTCCAACAGTGTATATATATATCGTCTATAACATGTTTATTTACGAAAAAAGGTAGAATTGTTACTGAAAATCAGAAATTACCATTTTTACTAAAAAGTTGACGTTTATTTATCAATTATTACACGAGTTTAAGAGCAACCCACACCTACTTCCAAATTTAATCGGACCAGTTTTCTGACACTGACAATGACAGTTCCATTTAGTTTCTATCAGAAACAACTTAATAACTAACGGAGACTAACAGAAAGATAGGGCCGCGCAGGAACTACGTTCCTGTAGCGCATAGCGCATTGCGGCGGTGAGTGAAAGTAATGCTTGTATTAAATAAACGCCTACCTTTCCCCATCCATCTCTTTCTATATGATTATGAAAGAAAGACAAAACATTTTTCAATGTCGAAATATATTTCACACAATTTTAATTTTGTACCTGCCGGTTTCTGTAACCGTTGGTCAAAGTCTGTCAAGCCTGGCAAGCGTTTCTTTTTTTAGATTTTCAAAAGTGATTTATTTTAATCAGTTTTGGTTGGAAATCGCGATAGTTTATGGGATTAGCTATATAGTGGATTCACACCTTATTTTAAAATCTAAAATGCCATTCAAATCAAGCTGGATCACTACTATCAAAGCTAGAGAGCGTAGGACTATTTTAAGAGTGCCAAAAATTGGGGTTCAGATTTTTACGAACCAAATCCCTGAAGAAAATATTGTGATTATTTATACAGAGTTAAGCAAGAAGATAATAGGTTAAAATACAACAAGAAAAAGAGATATAAGTTAAAACATTTATAAAATCTGTAAGACTTTTATACTGGGATTTTTTCCCAAGTAATAAAAGAAAATAACATAATAAAATGTTGTTACCTTTAATATTCCTTCTGTTTTAGATTTTTAGAGGGTCCAAAAAACTGTGTTTTTTAGCGGCATGAAACAGTACAAAGTTGGTTAAGGTTTGTAACATATATGTATGAGCTTAAATATACGCCCTTGCAATGCTTTCGGCGTGCACAACTTTGTAAGCAGGATGTCCTATATATACGCCTATACCTTTCACTTTTACTCTTTTATGACTCTTATTGCCTCTTTCTGGCATTAGCGGTTCTGCTCATGCGCGGCCATCGTCATCGGTTAACCAACCAAAATCCAGAAAGATAGCTGTGCACTTGTCAAAATTTTTCTATTTGTTTACGTTTTTAGAAAATCAGTATTTTCTATTTTTACATAAATAAATATATGAATAGAAATAAGTTTTGGGTATTTTCACTTTTTTTTCTTCAAATTTTAAGAAAAAATAGCTACCAACCTGTGGAACTTCACTTTTGTGGTTTGGCGGCATCCACAAACACATCACGTCTTTTTATGCGGCAACATCTTAAGCTCCAAGATATAAACAGTTTTTATTATAACTCCTAAAAGCTTTCGCGTAACCAAAGATTAAAAATATCACAATAAAAAAATTTGCATGAACGAAAACGTGGAAAACGGCTATGTGTGATCAAAACAAATCAACAAAAATGGCGTCTCGACCGAAGCGCGAAGACGAAGCTCGCGAAACCGGCCGCCTCGTAAAATTTTTGCGCCTGTGCATAGGCGCGGAGCTAAAACGGCTCCATGGTCTGCTAGATTTTAAATCTTGCTTACAAGTTTGGCCTGGGAAAGGTTCTTAATTGAAATAATACATTTTTAAAACCAAAAATGGATGTCTACGAAGTTGCCGAAAAAGTGCAGATGGTCAAATGGTCAAATCGTCATAACCCAACACACGTTCGATATTGGTCGAGGGAAAATTTGCATTTGTATTTTGACGTAAGAACACAGTATCCCCAAAAACTAAATGTTTGGGGTGGGGGGGTATTATAGGGGAACACGTAATTGGGCCATTTTTTATTAACGGCAATTGCAATTTGAATGGTCCTAGATACTTGGATCTACTGCAGCAGCACATTATTCCAACTGCTAGGCAGTTGTTAGGTGTAAGATTTGGTGTAAGCTCCTAATGACTTCTATCTGTTTTTAAAGAAGCTTTTCAAATTATCACGCCTAACATGCTTGGAAACGTTAGAAGGGGTTTTTATAGTAGGCTCGGATATTGTCTAGCCGAGCAAGGAGGACTTTTCGAACATTTGCTTTAATTTTTTTTTGACTGGGAAAATCTTTTTGGTTTTTAGAATGTATTATTTTATTTTGAGAACTTGCTTTTATTTTGTTTCTCCTTATTATTTTCATTGTAACACGTCGTCACTGATAAATCTGAGCAATTGACAATAAAACGCTCTTATTTATCAGTGACAAAAAATAAGAAAATTACGTTATAAAAATTTGCGTATTTATTGACCAAATTCCGGTTTCATTGACTACGCTCCACACAGCACCGTGGTTAGAGGCGTACTAAATACCAAAGGAAAGTCATGCAAGTGGTGATCGCAAGCCTGAGTATTGGTTGCTTCACTGATAGGCGTGCGGTGTCTCTGCATGTACGTACACTGGCAAATTAGACTTCTTCCGTCTTATGTTCGCAGTAGCTTGAAGCGGTCTGTATGGTTTGTACAGAGCTAAAACCTTTGGCGACTGCATTGCTTTTTTAACACTAAAAAGTATGGAAAAACTGCGCCTGTTCAGTTTTTTCATATCTTTTTATTATTAAATAAGTAAGTGTCCATAAAAAATTAACCAAAAGAATATATGAATTTTATTATGCGTCTGGCTGTACAAGTAGTTGCTTCCTGTAGCAACAAACAATGTTCCCCAAGTATAACACAGTATCGATCACTCTCGCGTAACTATTACTTTCTCTGTGGTTTCTATGTTTTAATGTCAGCCGCCATATTGAAATTGGAAATAATATATTTTTTTTTGCAAGCCAACTTAAATCTTTAGTTGGTATTTTTTCGTTACTTGTGTGTAGTTAAACCCAGAAAAAATATTTTTTTTATACCTTCATCAAAAACATGATTTTAGTAACTGTTTGCAGATAACTAAAGCATGGCTTTTTTGGTTACCGATACATAAAAACTTTTTTTTTTGATCACGGGTGCAAAAAAAAGATTTCTGTCCGTTTTTTACCCAAGAATAAAGAGAAATAGCGGAAAATAATATTGAAAAAATTTAATTATTCTTGCCTAAAAATTAAGCCATTTCCGCCAGTTTTTACCAAATATTTACCAAAAAATCTTTTAAGAACATCGTCAAAATATCAAACAGTCAAAGTTTAACATGTCGCAACAATGAACCTCACGGAGTTTATTCAGTTACCAGCCGCCTTGATTTATAGTGTAAAGATGATGTGTTGTGAGAAGTGCTTTTCGTTCGAGATTTTTAAAAGTATTTTCTTGTTTTTCTTGGATTTTTTGATAAAGGTAATAAAAAAAATAGTTTGAAATTAACTCTGTGTTTCGGACTTTTATTCTATATTTTATTTGTACCCGACGTTTCGATCAGTACAATCTCTGATCGTCTTCAGGTGCAAACTACTACTACAAACTTTCAAACAAAAAAATAGTGTTAACAACTCGCGGCTAAACTGTGCTTTTTTACAATGGTTAGATAGAGGTATTTCAAAAAAGCACTATTTTAGCCACTAGTTTTAAAAACTACTATTTTGTTTAGGAAACAAAAAAATGTTTTATTTCGTACAAATTACTTTTCCGAACATTTGTGGAAAAATACTTTCCAACACATGTGGAGAAAAGTAATGTTGACAGCTTGCAACTCTACTGTTAACCATACACTTTTCACAAATGTGCGGAAAGGTACTTTTCCTCACATGTGGTGAAATATTATATAATTATATTTTTATATGAGGTCGTAGGAAACACATTTTTCATGTAAGGAAATACAAAATATTCTAGATTCTGAAATTTCAAATGCGAAAAAATAATACCATAAATAAAGCCATGATGGTAATTTACGGCTTAAAATATTTTAGAATAATTTAAGGGGTAACGTTTTTGTCTAAGCCATTTTTACTGTGTATTTCCCATTTTTAAGCCTTGATTTTGCTTACATTTTAAGGCTTTCTTTCCAAACTATCGATTTCTAGAATAAAATACGCATATTTTTCAAATTTTCACTGTTTTTAACTGTTCAAAAAAAGGGCGGCCAAAAAAACATTTTTTTTCTGTTGAAATGAAAATTATTTAAGTTTGTTGAGGCGAGACAGCAGGCTATAAAAAAATATTTTAGAGAAAGATGTAAATAATTTAAGGTAATTTTTTAATAAAAATTTCTGTTTGTCATCTTTAGTAGTGTCGCACATATCTTTTCTGTAAATTTATTAGGGCGCTAAATTTTCCCTTCATTTTTATTTTGTCATTTTTGTCCAAAAAACTGCAAAAATTGTAATTGTTCAAAGCATAAAGTATGTAAGACATAAGGTGCTTTTAATTTCTTTCCATCAAAGTTTTTTATAGTGTTTAAATTTACCAAAAAAAACTTGTCCACTATACGTGTATTTTGGGACATCTAAAAATAATTTAACAGGTATTTAACTAAATTATTTAAGATTCATCATGGCCTTACCATTAGTTAAGGGGCATTGAAAAATAGCGCATGGGCCTGGCAAGTCGGCCGCGTCGAGTCTTTTCAGTCGTACATCCAACCCATACAGGGTTCCCAAGATTTTCCTTAGGGATAGGATTTCAATAAATCAAACAGAAATGGCATAGAAAGCTCTGCGCGCACAAAAGAAACAGGTATATTGAGCAATGGTGCCAGTTTGTTATTATCTCCGGACTGCTTTCATGAGAAAAAATTGTCGCCACTCTTTCATTGTGACCATAAATCATAGTTGCAATAATAACCGTTGACAAGATGTCTGCAAATTCCGCTAGATGGCGGCCAGACATCTAATCTAATTAAAAATTAGATGGTTTCCGGTCCAAACCACAGCGGTTTCTTGCTTAAAGGAGGCGGCAGGGTCCATTATTTACGATACTGAGCAATAAACTCGTGAGGTTGTTAACATTAGAAAGAAATATCGTCGCCTTTAATTAAATTTCTTTCCATTCTGTTCTACTAGTGACATCTATCCGGAAACGGCCAAACCATGCAGCTAGCACTAGCAGCCAAAGAAATCAATAAACGGCGCTGTTTTTCCTGCAGAGCTTTTTGCTTGCGATATTATTGATTTTAAATAAAGCTCGCCCTACACTACATTTGATATTTTCGAGGTGTTTTATGACATGATCTCGAAACATGTAGCGAACCAATTCTTCAAAACTAGCGGGAGGGTAAAAGCAAAAATAAGGGGCTGCCAATAATTGTAACACCCAAAAAGGGGTGAAAAGATATATTTTGCTCTGTTTCTTTACAAAAAACGTTTTTTTTTTTACGAAAAACTTGAGCTCTGCCACTTTTTTTACTTTTTTCTTCAACTTTCTCGAAATTTTCGTCATACCGTAGAAAAAAAATTATTTCCCCCATGGTCATACTCTACTGTTATTCGAAAAAATTTAAAAACAGAGACGGGATCAGTTTTTCTAAAACGGAGGATCTTGGTTTCGAGTGAGAAGATAAAGGGCGCCGCAGGCAAAAATTTTTCAATTAAATTAGCCGAACGCAAAAATGTTAGAAAAACAAAGCACGAAATAAAAATGGCGCCGCTTACAATTTTTTTTCAAAAATGACGTAATTTCGGGAACGCAAAGAAATAGGTCTAAAGAGTATAATTTTTAAGAAAAAAATATCAATTTTCTCGCCCTCTTCCACTGGGACTACAGGGGCCGTGCACAAATTACGTAATGGTCATAGGGGGGAGGGGGGTTTTCGACAGCGTTTGCATTTGTGTGAAACTAAGAAAATTTGGAATGAAAATAAGTGAAAAGTTTTTTTTTTGGGGGGGGGTAGTGGTCTTGAAATCGTTACGTAATATTAGGGGAGTGGCGTGCCAAACCGTTACAAAACATTACATAGGCAGGGGGTCAAAAATTGGTAAAATCACCGTTACGTAATTTGTGCACTGCCCCACATGACTGACTGTTCCTCCTTTTTGATTTCGAATCAAAGTACAAAACCCGGGTTGGACGTTCGAAGGCGTCAACCCGTCCTATTTGCTTGATAAAGTTTCTACGGAAATATCTCAGTCGATTTCTCCGGCCGTGTATGAACGCTTTAGGTTAGGCATTTGCATGTATCTCAGTCCCCAGCCTCTAAACAGTGCGTAAGGACAATGCTTACAAAATGAAAAGCCGAAAAATATTTTTTTACGATATCTTTCATCAGTTTGGTATTAAAGTCGAGCAAAAACAATTTTTATTCCAGTCCTAAAGGTATGAAAATGGAAAACATTAGAAAACAACAACCTGGAATGAATTTACTACGTGTAAGATGTAGTGACAACATCGCCCCATGCCCATCCTTTTCTGCCTAATGTGCTTTTTCGTTTGTCTGCGTCTTATACACGGCTGCTTGGCCCCCTAAGGATTTGCTTAGGAATCCTGTATAACTATCAGATACCTTTGAAAGGGATCATAAAAAATTAGCTGGCAAACTCTAGACTATAAAACTTTTTATATATTTTTCACAAATTTAAAGTCGAAAGAGTTTTTAAAATGTAAGGCCCAATAAATTCTTGGGCGCCCCTTTAAGCCGGCCAAAGCTTAAAAAGGCTTTCCGATAACCCCTGCTTGTTTCCAAGTTTGTTTTAAACGTTTGTTGCCCTCTCGCGCGGCTGGTGCCTTATCTCTGCCTCAGATGAGAAACTTCAAAAGCTTGCTTACTTATAATTTGGCCTTTGTGAATTAAAGGGTCGCTCCTGGACAGATTTTAACGACAAAGGGTAAAATGGCCAACGAAACGAACGATCTTTTTTTTTATACTTGGACCTTCCATCCATTATAGAATCAATGCTCAGTGTT
This sequence comes from Oxystoma pomonae, assembly GCA_963921995.1. Taxonomy (NCBI): domain Eukaryota; kingdom Metazoa; phylum Arthropoda; class Insecta; order Coleoptera; family Brentidae; genus Oxystoma; species Oxystoma pomonae. The sequence goes on from OY998169.1 coordinate 91,226,219, forward strand.
AGCCAAGTTTTGGCATGGTCGTGTAATAATATGCGAAATTTGGTATCTAGCCTGCGCCGCGCCGCACTGTGGATCGACCCCATGTAAAGCCCGGAAATTTCGGAATAAACAAAATATTGTAATCTTAAAACAAAAAATATTGAATAGTCTTCAGTCAAGTCCAATATATTTATTGGCATATAACTTTTAAAAATTTCCGACGATGCTGAAGATGCCTGGGTAATAGGCGAAAGAAATAGAAATAGATATTTTTCCACTCCACCCCATTTTTTCTCAAGATAGTGGAGATAGCCACACAAACCACATATAACTTTTATTTTATTTTTTTTATAGTTAAAATGGCTAACAAATGTGATTATGTAGAAATAGCAATTTTTTTACCGAAAAAAAAAACTTTTACTTTAAAAATATATATTTCTGTGAGTATTACCAGTGTTAAATTTTTTTCTCCCAATATCTAGACTGATTCCTATAAGCTTCTTTGAATTTTGGTCCAACAAGTAGCATAAATTTAGTGACCTTATTCTTTCTAATAGTCATTTTATTTCAAATAAGCATAAAGTAGGTTGGGTATTCGAAGGAAAAAAAGTCATGTATTAACATATTGCTTAGTTCATAGTGATTATGTCTAATGTAAAGCCCTGCCCCCCCCCCCCCCGCCTGCAGAGATAAAACGTCTTGCATGTATATATCTACTCATTTTTTGTAGGGTTCAACTAACGGATAGATGCGCAGATTATGCAACGACTTCTTATTACTTATAGTATAGCAATAAAACTAGACACGTTTATATCTTGTAACTCAATTTAGGAACGCATTAAGTTTTGTCCCTGAGTAGCGTATAATTTTATGTGGGTAACCAACTTTTTCAGAAATGAAGTGTTTATTGATTTTCTTAGAACTATTTCGATCTTGGTTACCTCCTACGCATGTAACGAAACTTCATATCCCCCTCAAAAATTACGTAATGCTAGCACCTTTGGTCAAGCAAAAATACAAATAAATACAGTATTTAAAAAAAAGTTTATTTTTTAATGAACTTTTCTAAAAAGAATCCAACTTTGTTTGGTTTAAAATTAGCCAGGCTTATTATTTGTTATATTTTATGCAGTCATCTTACTAAATTAAAAAATTCGTTGTTTATTAAAGTCGGTATATATTAAAAACTACTGAATCGATTTTGGTTATTAATAAACCAAAAACCAAAGAAGAACAAGGCTTTTTTCCAGTAATTATTTGATTGCGAAAATTTTGAAAAATTAAAGCAACAACCATGAAAGCTGGTTGGGTAGTTTTTGATTGTGTCCGCCATCTTGGATTTCATAATGGCGGGTTCAAAAATACATAAAGATAAAATCCTTATCGATTACCTACACAACGCAGTTTATTTTACTAAAATTGGTTTAGAACATATTTAAAGAATTATTTTGTACGGTATACCGATTGTCTTCATTTTAATTTTATTTTTTAATTATGAAAAGCATATTTAAGTACATTACAATTAAAATACCGATTCAAAAAATTGTAGTTAAGATTTATAAATATATATGCACTTTAATTAATTCTGGCCAGTAAGACATATTATTTAGCAAGGACTCGCCTTATAATTCAAAATATTAAATATTTGAATATTGCTTAAGCTTTTCAAAAAAGTATATAACATTAAAATCCGATAAAAAATTTCCATTACAGAAACCGAAACAAAATTGAACAGAAAATAAAACGTCCGAAGCGAAATATGAAAGAAAGTAAAACACCCAGAAAATAATGGATACGAATACAATTTGATAGAATTTTAATTTACTCGATTCTTAAAAGACACGAATATAATTTAACCGATTATAATTTTCCCGAACCTTAAAATATCTAAGTTACAAACAAAAGTATCGAAAATATATAATTTTCTAGAAACGAAAATCACCCGAACCACAAATTGATAGAAAATAATATTCCCCATCCTTGCTATTGGGCATGCGTCAAATTTAAATCTCTAGAGCGCCGTAGGCCCTGGAGGCGGCGTTGACAAGTTCCTCTATTTGGAAAATGACACGGGGATACGATTTTATTTTACTTCACAGTTTCTGGCTATCTAACTGTCTATCAAATCTTGCAATTCATTGTTGATTTAAGGAGGTGGTTGTAAAGGGGCTAAATTAATACAATATCATAACTAACTTCGACACCTCCGTTCATTTTGGGATAGTTGCTTTACGTCAGGCTGCACCCCTTATTTTGAATACAAGAAAAAAACAGGAAAGAGTGTGGTTCAAAATTTTTAAAAGTAGTTCAATATTGGTTCGAAATTATAAGCATATCAATTCTCAATTGGTCCCTTTCTACTCATTTTGAGCATATGGGAGAATCGGTGCTGATCCAACCATATCGAACAAAACAAAAGCAATTTTTACTTTAGCAAATTTTACAAAGCACGAGCTTTCCATAGTTTCAATGGCAGCTACAGTTTCTGCCTCAGAAAATATGGACGACTGTCAATGGCGTTGTCTTAAACTGCCTTAGGCGGCTTCCGTTATTAAAATATGTCACTTGGCGACCGAATTTCCCATAAACTTTTTGATCGAAAATTCTTGGCAAATATTTAAACAAAACAACCCATGAAGTAAACAGATTAACAGATTATTGAGAGGACTTTATACTATACAAAAAATAAAAGACATGTATAGGGTGTTCCATTTATTAATGTCACCCCCACTTTACTCCGTTATTATGCATGCTACATAAAAGTTTGACAACATTTTGCGACCTTTTAGAATATGTATACCAAAGTTGTCAAATGTCATTGGAAACGTCAAATGGTGACAGTAGCTTTCTTATTTTTAATACAAGATCCTTTGTTTTATTTCAATTTTAAATTCCTTTCCTTTTTTTCTTATTTTAAAAATATATAATATGCGCATGTTTTATATAGAAAAGTTCTATAACTTTTTGCGACCTTGCAGACTATGTATGCCGAAGTTGTCAAATGTCATTAAAACTACGGCAGATGAGATGAATGCTCACCTTTTTAGAGATAAAGAATAAAAACAACTTAATTTGAAAAAATGTGACCATAACAAGGCTTCTCGGGGGGGGGGAGTTAACCCCAAAACCCCCCTCTCGGTGCGCCAGTGCAATATTACATTTGTAATAACATTTGACAAATTTGACTTACTTACATATTATAAAATATCGAAAAAAGTCATATAACTTTTGTTTATTTACAATCGAAAACCGCACGGAAAGAAATAATGTCCTAGAATTCAGTAAATCATGTTATCACTTTTAGAATCTGTTAATTTACTAAAATTTAGTACAATATATTTGATTTTATCTTCTGTGTACTTGAATTTAGTATGGTCTATCTAAGATTAATCTTTGGACAGTATTTAACGCTAGTATACGCTTAACAGACTCTAATATTTGATTTAAACTTTTAAGCACTAAACTCTAGTACAGCTTCTACTAAATATAATTATAAGAATATATTGGTTTTAGTATTTACCATTGAACTAACGATAAGTACATAAGTACTGAATACTAGTACTTAAATGTAGCAATAGTTTTTATTTTTTACAAAAAAAGGTATTAGTAAATTATGTTACTACCACTCAGTGTATAAAGATAGATTCTAGTACAGGTGAATTAGAGATAAACAATAAAATGAATATTAATGCAGGTGTATTGATATTCAATATGCACGTAGTAAAGATAAATTAATTTGTACTAATTTTTAACGTTTTTTTTTTATTGAAAGGTTTTCTATCAGGATCATGTCAGTTATCCCAGAACTTTCACAGGTGCATGTTGTACGAGTTATTGTCTTACATGGCACCGTTTTCGCTTGCAAAACACGTGGTATTAGTTTTCAGTTTTGGTTAGGAAAAAACTTATTATTTTAAAGGTATGTTAAAAAATAAGTATTTTTTTTTTAAATAATTACGAATTTTATTACATATTTTTTAAAATTATTATCCATGTATTTTTTTCTTTTAGATTCAAGGAACGTTTTAATTGTCGAATTGTTTACAATGCAATATGTCCATCGATTTACTACGACGCCAAAAAAATTTAGACCTGCCGATGACCAGCTATAAAGGACTATCTATTTGATTTTACAGATCTGTAACTTGTATTATTTATTAATTCTATATTTTATAATTTTTTTCCGTTAACAATAAAATTTAATAATTGTTTTTAATGTCAGAAAACAATACTTATTGTATTAAAATTTAGTACGCTTATACTACATTTAAATCTACGATAAGCTTATATGTAGTGCACAAAGAACTGTAATTTAGTAAAAATAGTATTAAATATTAGTGATAAAAGCCATTTGTGGTACTAAAAGCTAGTACAATAAGTACTACGGTTTTAGTTTTAAAATAATAAATATTAGTACAAATGTATTAATATTTGCTCCAAGATGTTTGAGATTTAGTTCAGCAAATACTAAATACTATTATTAAAAATACTGACAAAGAGTTATTGCTAGTACAAATTTTCTTAATATTAATGCAATCTGTACTTTTTCAAAATAAATGTTAGTGAGGCTTTATACTAATATTTATTCTTAAAATACTGATTATAGTTTAAAATCAGCCAACCTCAATATCAGTTAACTTGTACTAATATTAAATACAAATGTTATTGAAGTTGTATTGATTCCAAGATTTACTAGTTTTTAGTGTCTAGTACTAATATTTAGGACATATTTCTTTCCGTGCTGTACTTAAATCAAAACTTAAATAATATTTCTTGCCCTCTACGTTTTTCTATAAAATGATGTATGTTTATACACGGATGGAAATGAAAGATTGAGTAGAAGACAGACAGAAGCAATAATAAGAAGTGCATCATCATCAAAACCTTCCCCAAAAGCCAAAAACTTCAAAAACGTCAAGACGGTGAGAGACGGAGCCATCTGCATTCGGGAGAGCTATTTACTTCCTATAAGCGCCTGTGGCGCGGACAGATAAAAACCAAAATTTGCATAAAAGGTGCCAAGGAGCGACTTCACAACTCTAATTTAGATTAAAACTTATTCCTCGGGGCAAAAACAAATAAAACGCGTCGCAATTAGTGGAGAAAATCATACTCGAATCGGATCACTGCAAAATGTAAGCCAAACTAAGCATTTTATACATAGAAATCCAAGGCGAATAGAACTATTTTTGAAATTCTCCTTTGATCGCCAAGTCAACCAACCAAACCTTTTCTGTGGTTCTGTTCCTGACTTTACTCACGTCCAGCATATGGCTGTCTAATAAACTGTCAAAGTCAGCCATTAATAACGTGGTGGCCATTTAAAAACGATGGCTGTAGGGTAAACAAAGCGATTTTCCATAAGACGTATTGCTAATAAAAATAAGAATTTTGGAAAAGCAGATTAAAGGATTATTCTATAAAAAAAATCACTTTGCTTAATTGAGTGAGTTTTGTCTACAAAAGCGAATCGATTTTTTTTTATTTTGCGTTTCTCTTTCATTTTATTGTTTTTTTTTTATTTTTTTTTACTTTATTTACAGTTAAACAAGTGCTGTATTTTATAGGCGTTTTTTATCCGATGTCTTGCTCCCTAAAGGGCTGCAAGATCGTACAAGACATAAGCTATTGGATGAAAGGATATTGTTTCAAACGTAACTATGAGATACTAAAAAAAAAAGCCGTACCGATAATAACTCTCTCAATCATGTTAGCGTCAAAATAATCCAGGCGGAGGGTCTACCGTCGGTAAAGGCACGTCGATTACGTCAGTAGTGAAAGCGGCTGACAACTGAAATTTATGTTGTGGTTAATATTTTTATCCAACACATGACAGTTATGACTGTCATTATTAATGTCAATTTAGACAAGTAAACTATCAAATACCACACTAGTGTGTTATAATCAATAACTCACTAGTGAGTTATGGATTATAACTCACGTTCATATTTATAGTAGTATTCTATTTATTTATTACTATTACTAACGATATATTCGAATTTTGAGTCATTGTAAAATTCGTTGGTTCATTGGAATCAGACGTTCCCATATCGGTACAGCTGCTGATAGTGCTGGAAGACGCCGACGAATTAGAGCCTTGTATTTTTTCTGCAATTTGTATTTTGTTATGCACCGATTCGTCTAGGTATCCTTTTGCTACGGTCGAGGACTTCCATCCTCCGTGACGCTTTAAAGTAGCCCCTGCATTGGCCAATAGAGTCGCCGAACAACTTCTCAGGCAGTGACCGGTGTAGAGCGCTGGTTCCTCCAATTTCAAAAATATTGCAATTCTTGAAAATATCTTCGACATAGTATTTATTCACACACACTGGCTGGTACACCTCCCATTTTTGTAAAAAACAAAAAAGCGGCTAGAACTATTTTTTACACAAATTGATCGGGTTGACTGAAAATCCTTCTTAAAGTATGGTGAAACATCTCGATTACTTGGTTTTAGTGTCTGGCAAAACTACGTGAAAATATTCCCCTTTGTCTTGGATATTTTCTATTTTGAAATTGACCAATTAATCGCATCTATAAGTACCGCTAATCCCCATTATTAAAGCCACCTTCATCAACAGGTACTCGTCGTCGGGAGCTTCGTTCAAAAACTTCTCTATTTCAGGTCGTTCTAATGTCTTGGACTTTTTTGGTTTCTATCCCTGTGATTTGCTTTTCAAAAAGCTCGTGATTTTGCCATATTTCGAAATGTCGATTTTTTTATAAAGGTGAATAGTCGAGCGAAGCATCGAGTATTTCGTCCATAGCGACGATGGGGCTAATTTTTTTTGCAAATGTAAAAAATAAGCTAATAGAACATTTTCATCGATACCTTTTATCTTCCGTGAGTTCATCCAAAACTCAAATATTTGGAATTCATTGTCGTAAGCATCTCGGGACTTTTCTGTCAACATCTGCATCGCTGCTTCTTCCGCTTCCGTAAGGATATCCTCAGGAACGTAATTCTCATCGGTTTCCTCCATTTTCTATATGCTTTTTTCTTCAAAATTTTTTGTCAAAATTTGTTTAAACATTTGCTAACAATGTATCAAGCCTGTGGCAACCAAACAAATAACCTACTTTAACCAAAATGTAAAAAAGTCACTGTCAAGTCATTGTGACATGAGACGCAAGTATCTTTTATTTAATCATAAAGCTTATTAATTATTGGATAAAACATTGTATGCCACTCGTGTGTTATGTTTCTTAAGTCACTTCAGAACTTATACCACTCGGTCTGACGGCCTCGTGGTATAAATTTTTCTATCGTGACTTATTTTCAACATAACACACTAGTACCATAAATAACTTTTGTTTGCTTTTGGAAAATCTATTAATATAGTGGACAATATCGTGTAGTGTTGCCCGTAATTTCATATCAATATAAAATTGGATTTCTCTAGATTTAAACATGGACAAAACAAGAATAGAAAACAGGATCTTTGAGGCTTAATTGGTGAGTATAATTATAGAGTTTAGGTCAAAACCTACTAGGAATTATTGGACTTTATTTTTCAAATTTTTGCATGCTCTTGCTCTTGTAGCAGGGTTGCCACAATCCTTGAAAAACGGGAAATCCGGGAAAAAGTCGGGAATTCGGTAGGGTCGGCAAATATCCGAGAAAATGTGGGGAAATTTGCTAAGAATATTTGCCTGCCGCACGGAAAGCTCCGGGTTCCAATCCCGGATAGGATGGATATTTTGTGGTTGTTTTTAACTCTGCAAAAATACTTTGCTAATTTTCGCCTGCGGCGCTACCCTTCTATTTATATATTAAAGAAAACATATTTTTATAAAATGTTTAAAATTTTAAGTGTTTTTTCAAAATTTTAAATATACGATATTTCACACTTTTTTTGTCAAATTTTACAATGCGTTATTTGTTTCGATAACAATATCAGTGGGCAATCGCCCCCTCCGCCCCCCTCTTTGCAGCTCACCACACCCAAAAAATTCAAAAAAATTTGCTTTTGGCGTTCGCTATAATGTCATTAAACAGCATTCAACAAATGTGAAAAATAACTTTTTTAGAATAACACATATAGAACTCAGACTAGATCCGCCCCAAGTCGTCGCCTCTCAACTCAAATTTAAAAAACATAATTATGAAAAACTTCCTGCTTATAGGTATTTACTGCTAAAATTTTTGTCTGCGGCACTATAACATCATTGATTTTTACAGTTTTAGTTTAATTTTAAGCATACTTATTATTTCGGCAAGATTTCGGCAACAAAACCAGATCCCACACCACCCAGCATTTTCTGCATTAAAAATGTTGCTTGGCCTGCGACATAGATATCGGGATTTTTTTTAAATAAGTCGGAAAGAACCGGGAAACAGTCGGGAATCTAATCTAGGGAATCTTGTGGCAACCCTGTTGTAGGCATTCTGTGCCCTGGACTTTGTAAGGGAAACATTTTGTGGGTTAAGGGCCAATTAATGCCTAGTTTATTTTAGGAGGGGAGGTCTAAGACTACAAATTACAGAAAATAACGGCGCAAAATTTTAAAACACGAAAACATCACAATAACATAAACAAAATGGCGAAACCGCAACTTGTCAAAAATGTAAACTTTTCGACGATGCCGCGTTGTGCAAAAATGTCCAGACGAAAAAATGTTGATATTGTTTTTGGGCATTTTTCTACTAGTTTCTTCATCCAATCGGATAAATTTAACTTTTAAACGACCCCAATGCGTTTAAAAATCTCTAAAAGAGAACTTATATTTTATTTAATTTTCTATTAATTTTTTATGGTACATCTTGCAACGTTGATATTTTTTGTATTATCTGGCATGGCTTTATCAGTGCATGCGCCACAGTAAGTCTAGAAAGGGGTTTTAAGAAAAAAAATATATAATGTTTAAACCATAAATTTTTGTTTCCGATACATTGCCAACTACCATTTACCCTAAAAAGTAAAATCTCCTATGTAGCCCTTTTCTGGGGGGCTATTTTTGGAAAACACTCTGAAAATCTTACATAAAAACTCCCTATTTTGACTTCATATTTGAATTCTCGCTGAAATTCTTTTTTACTTTACTTTGCTAATTTTCGAAATATTGGCTTTTAAAATGTCAAAAATTCAGTTTTCAAAGGCCCATATCTTAGAAACTAAGGAAAATATCCCTATTGTATTTAATTTCGATATTAAGGGTTTTTTAGGAGGAAATAAAAAATGACAACGGTTGGACAATTTGACCTTCTACTTCATATTTTTGAAATAATATCGTCAAAATCACTGAAAAGCAATAAACTGTAAATAGGAATATGCAAACGTCAAACTGTTGTCATTTTTTATTTGCTCTTAAAAAACCCTTAAAATCGATAATAAACACAATAGAGATATTTTCTTCACTTTCTAAGATATGGGCCTTTGAAAATTGATTTTTTGAGATCTTGAAAGCCAATATCTCGAGAATCAATAAATTAATTGGAAAGATAATTTCAGCTAGAATTCAAATATGAAGTCAAAATAGGGGGTTGCTATTTAAGGTTCTAAGAATATTTTCGGTAAATAGTAGTTGGCCATGTATCGAAAACAAAAATCTATGCTTTAAAGATATATTTTTTTCTTAAAACCCCTCTCTACACCAACTGTGGCGCCGAAGATTTTTTGCCTTTGGCCAAATGCAATTTTGAATTTTGTTCTTTGTTTTCCAAAGTTATTTTCGTTACACATTTTGCACCCCTTCCTTGGGTCATTACAGTATCTCTAAATAGAAGAAATTAAAAAAAAAAAAAAACGTTAAAGTCAACAGCTTTTTCCACTTAAAGAAAAAGTGAGGTTAGATTTGCCGATTGTGACGTAGCTACCACTAAAATGGTCGCCCATAAAATCTCAACATTCGCGCTGGTAGGCAGTGTTATCTATTCCCCTATTTTATATCTATGGCTTTATAACGGCATCTCATTTGCCTTGTGTTGGACGGAGACAGAAAATGACTCGGATGTTTGCTGTGTTTTTAACGATCTCACCTTTGATTATGTTATTTTAAAAGAGAGATTCATTTAAACAGAAATTAATTCTTCGTCTAGCGGTGTAACTCAAAACTCATTTGTACTTGCCTGTCTATCTTGGCGGTTGCAGCTTATTTTTAAGACTTTGTAAGTATTGTTGAAAGCAACTGCTAGAGAAACACGGCAGAGACTGCAATTTGAAAACTTACAATGGTTATATTATCTCAACTAAATGTAGGAAAAAAGAATAGCGGTTTAGGGAAAAATGTTTAAGCCATTTAAGATGTCTCATAAATTGCATTTCATCGAAAGTAGAATATTTAGATATAAAAAAAATGGGTCCTTATAAAAAATCCGAAACCAAAGGCAGAAATAATTTGGCAGAATATAAAAGAAAAGAAAATAATTGATCCGAAAAAAATTGACTCGAAAATGAAATAACGGGAAAATCAAATCGCTAGAAAATATATGTATAGAGTTAAGGGGCGGGGGGGGGGGGCGGAGTAGACAACAAAGATGCTGGTGGTAACCTTGAAGTCTTTGGAGAAAAAACGAGAAATTGTAGAACGTTCCTTTAAAGCAGGGTTGGAAAAAACATGGGTTTTTTGTATAAAACCCAACCCACTGGGCTTTTTTCTGTTTTATAAATGGGGTTTATTGGGGTTTTTATGGTTTTCTTTTTAAATTATTCACAGATTGTAGTTCTTCTTTAAAATTAGGACTTATTCTCGCGATCGTTTATCAACTATAAAATACGACATAAAAATACGGGGAATAGAGAAATCGACAGATTGTTTGTTTATTAATAAATCAAAGAAGTTTTAGTTTAGTTTGACCAGCGCTTTTTTTATATACCTAATATAAACAAACCTTAAAAAAAATTATTGTTGGAGTTTAACCTGCTTACTTAGTATGACGTGATATTATACGATTCAAGTTTTCGTTTTTTTCGAGGTTATTAACTCTAAACCATTTTTTTAAAAAGGAAAATGCCTAAGAGAAGTGCTAGAAAGAGTGCTTCAGAATGTACTGAGGTTTTAGAATCCAGTAATAAAAGTAGAGTCTGCAAATACTGAACCAGAATCGTTTTTTTTTATAATTTCCATTAATTCCCAGCTAGTGCAGCATCCATTGAAAGACATGTCTCAACTTATGGTCTTATTTGGAATAATAAAATAAGAAATTGTTTGGGATTAGAAAAAGATTTGCAACTGGTCAAAGTTTATCGAACCTTACGATCAGATTCAAACGACTGGTAATAATATGCCTTTATTTATTTTATTAATAATGAAAAAATCCACTTTTAAAAAAGCCCTACGTGTTTTTTTTGAAGTGGGATTTACTCCAAAAAAAGCTTTTTCGGTTATCCGCTTGGCAACCAAACTCTGCTTTAAAGACATTCTATAATAACAAAATGAATCTCGTGTCCGCAAATCAAAATTAAAGTAACACTCGTGGCATATCGGACAAAGCGTTTTTGTTTCTCACTTCATTACGACCAGGCCTCCAATGTCTAATGGAGAATCCAGACACCTACAGACCTGTTTCATCCTTATAGGATTGTACCTGGCAGTGGACAGTGACCATGCATACCTCTCTAATTTAAAACAAAAAGTTTGTAATCCGTGGGGACGTAGTAACTCTGTGCGCCACCTGTCGAATAAATCGATAAACTAAAACATCAAAATTGAATGTTACAGTGACCTTATACTTTTACAGGTTTCCACTTTATAAGCTGCTGAAAGGTACAGGATTCTGTATTTACGGTGTTCTGCACTTTTCAATTTTGATGTTTTTGTTTCTCGATTTATTCGACAGGTGGCGCACACAGTTACTACGTCCCACGGATTACAAACTTTTTGTTTTAAATTCGAGAGGTGTGCATGGTCACTGTGTAGCTTCAACTGCCATGTACAATCCTATGAATCCCTGATGATTCCTAATAAGGATGAAACAGATCTGTAGGTGTCTGGATTCTCCATTAGATATTGGAGGCCTGGTCGTAATGAAGTGAGAAGCAAAAACGCTTTGTCCGATATGCCACGAGTGTTACATTCTATAATCCCTCCACAGTATTTTGGGACAGTTTGACTTTCAATTCATCACACCAAGAATAAACAAACGCATGAAGTACTTATCGCGAAAACCACGATATTGGAAATACAGAACAGTATTATAGAGTTACTATGTAATTTATAAATAAGTTTTAGACAAAATCATTTCGGACACAAAAAAGTATTTTTGACCTGAACATATTCATACCAAGTTTTGTACAACGTGAAGCCAAAATTAACTAGTAGTTTCTAAATACGATAAACTGTTTGATTAATTCAAAACACAAATTTTTGAACTGTTATTGAAAGAAGTCAGTAGGTATTTGAAAACAGTATTGTTCAGAAGTCGACAAAAGATTAAATCAAAACATACCTGATAACATTTTCGAGGCAATGAACAAGTGTGGCGATATTTTCCCAAAGTAGTCAAGTGGTCAAAAGTGGCATATGTAGAGTCATTTTCTCAAAAATTTTCGCCTGCTGCGCTTTGAAACCATCGATATATTTACAATTTTAGTTTAATTTTAAATCAAAAAATGCATTTTTAGTGCAATTTTCTTAAAAAATTTCGCCTGCGGCGCTATGATACCGTTGATACTCACAATTTTAGTTTAATTTAACTCAAAAATTGCATTTTTGATGTAATTTTCTCAAAAATTTTCGCCTCATTTAAACATTTTTTAAAATAAAAAATGTATGAAATACACAATTTAAAATCCCCCCTCTAGACTTGTGGTCAAATCCGCGCTTGTAGTTACTAAATTTAGTTTGCATATTGATATGTTCCTCATAAAAGCTATGCTTTTATCCTAGTTTTTTTTCTAAATCGCCCCCCCCCCTTTTCACATGGCTGGGACCGCCACTAAGTTAGAGATCCAGAAACTGTGAAGTTAAATAAAATCGCTTAATAAAAAAAAACTCCCCGTGTCATCTTCAAAATAGAAAAACTTGTCCACACCGCAATCCAGGGCTTACAGCGCTCTAGAAATTTAAATTTGACGCATGCCCCGTAGCGATTCGGATGGATTGTGGTTCTGTTCATTAAGGATCGCACATATTATTTTCTATCAATATGTGGTTCGGGTGTTTCTCGTTTCTAGAAAATTATTTTCGATACTTTTGTAATTCTGATATTTTAAGGTTCGGGAAAATTAAAATTCTGTCAAATTATATTCATATCCATTATTTTCTGGGTGTTTTAATTTCGTTCATATTTCGTTTCGGACGTTTTTTTTCTGTTCAATTCTGTTTAGGTTTTTGTAAATTCGGCTTTTTTTTGGATTCTCGAAAAAATGTGTCAAATGATACATTATTTTGAAGAACTTTTAAATGCCTTTAGAAACATGTTCAAATTTTTAAAATCTATCGGTTACTTTTCGAGATAAAATAGGTTTAAATTGTATGGGAAAATTTACAACCCCCGTAAGGGTGTATCCTAGAAAAAAATTCAAAGATAAAATGTGCTATGGATGAAAATAACCGCCAGATTTTTAAAATTTTAAGATGTTTATAAAGGCATTTGAAATACTTTTAAAACAAGGCCTCCTTTTGCGATGCGATTATTTAATATCCTGATGCACACTTAAAACCTATATTTCATTTGATTTGCAAATTTTATACAGATGCAGGCAGCGTCATTCAACTCTTTTCTCCTGGAGGCAGTAGAGACACACCAACATCAAAGGTTATAATATAATAGAGAGTTACTGAAAGTGTGTTGTCTTCCAGTGACCTTACACTGTTGGATATTTGATTCTTTTACAATTTTTCAAAATTATTTTTTTTTGTGAATACTTGAGTTCATGACTTTATAACTTATCAGCAATAAAAATCTACAATAATTATATCAAAAATATTTCCTTAATAAAGAAAAATAAACAGTAGACTCTGAAGCAGTTAACTCACCGCTTGTTAGAGCTAAAAAAATGTCATATTTGTCACATTTGAGTTTTTTTTACCGTTTTACTGAAAATGATGCAACAACCAAATACCACAAAATATTTTTTATGTAAGACCTAAAGGGCAGGCGTCCCTTCACGTCTCTATACATCTGAGGAGGGGAGAAAAGCCCCGTTTCCTTGGCAATTTTTGTAAAATAAAGGAGTCTACAAGAATCAGAATTTAAAAAAACCCTCTGTTATTAAATTTAATAACAGCTTTAAATTCAAAATTAACCCTGTGTTTCGCACTTCCATTGTCTATATTTTATTTATACGCGACGTTTCGATCAGTACAATATCTGATCGTCTTCAGGTGCAAACAAGGCTTGCCAGTTTTGATATCGAAAGTCTATACACCAATGTCCCGATAAAGGAATCGCTAGATATTATTAGAAAGAGACTGGTTGATGATGAACGTAACAGGCTACCACTGTAGGGAGTGATGGAGTTGTTGGAGTGCTGTTTACATAACTTTTATTTTCAAATGAAAGATAGGTTTTATGCTCAGGATGACGGTCTGCCAATGGGTTCATCGCTTTCGCCAGTGGTGGCCAATATTTACATGGAATGGTTCGAATCACACGCGGTTGATACCGCAACATATAATACTTTTATTGTCTCGACGGGGAATGACCAACAAGTTTCAGAATTTCTTCACCACCTAAATGATATAAGATCCGCCAATAAATTCACAATGGAGTTGGAGCAAAATTGTCAAATTCTTTTTCTTGATGTACTTGTCAAACGAGTAGAAAGCGACATCACAACAACAGTCGTATCGTAAACCCACTCACACAGGACAATATTTAAATCAAGGTTCAAATCATTCTGCTACAACCAAACGAGGCATAATCAGAACTTTGTATAACAGAGCCGTTCAAATTTGTAACAATTCTCATGACTTGTAAATCAAAATAAGAAATATTAAGAAGAAACTGCAGCAGAATGGTTACAGTCTTAGAGATCACAAGACCAAAACCAGGCAAATGCATTCCTTACAGTTCCATACGTTAAAGGAGTATCAGAGAAAATTCGAAGAGTACCGAAAAACTTTAATATTAACACAGCTTTTAAATCTAGTAATACAATTCGAAGCCTTCTGAGTAAAACACAACCGGAGAACAAACAAAATAAGGAATGCATTTACCAAGTTCCTTGTGAGTGTGGTGAATCATACATAGGCGAAAACGAAAGCAAAGGTTTTGCACAAGAATTCACACTGGAAGAAACGAAAATTCCTTGAAGGTGCCTTTATTGGGCAGAATCAGGGTATTTTCAGTAAAGCAAGTGTTGAAATTCCAAATATTTGAAAGCCCTTCCTTGGGCGGAGCCAACTTCTTAAACTTCACGGGTGAGTGATTTCCCACAGTATATAAATATGTAGCCTTAGGAATTGATTGTAGTTTGCACCTGAAGACCATCAGAGATTGTACTGATCAAAACGTCGTCTATAAATAAAATATAGAATGGAGGTCCGAAACCCAGAGTTCATTTCAAACACATCATTGTCTCAAACGGTTACAAAAAGTGTTCTAAGTAGAAAGAGTAGCGAGTTGCAGATCGAAAGAATGGGCTACGTTGTTTGCTGTTTGTTGACTGCTACGATAAATTGTCTCGTAGAGTCGGGACTTTAGAGTAACTGGGTATGGGAGGTCAAGCTCAGACTTTTCGCAGCTTTATTGAAAGAGTAACGTCACTCGATAGTAAAAGTTTGTGGATAAATGGGAATTTTAATTAATTTAGCGGATTCTAATATCAAACTACAATAAGAAAATACTAATGATCACTGTTTTACGTCCTTTGAAGGCAACATTTATCGTTAAATTCTCTTTTAGTTAATTGTGGGTGACATCGACAACAGCGGATCGGTTGTCAAGTTTATTATCTCTTTCCCTCTAATTCTAAGAACTGTCCAACCCTTTATACGAGTTTTTTTCAGTCGCCTTAAACAATAACGCTTTTAAACTCAGTCGCCATCTTGAATTTTAAAATGGCGGTTGCTTTTTCATGCTCATGTAAAATGTAGCTATATAATTCAAAATCTGTCTAAGAATTAAAAAGTTATTCAAAACCGCATTGTGTGCTGTTTTTTGGTGCACCCGGTACAGTCATATCTCTTATAGGGTCATTTATGTCAATTCGAACATTTCGGTATTCTTACATTTTCCTTACATTTTTGTGTTCAAGTCTTCAACGGCTCCATTAGCCATTACTCATTCAATACCAACCAAACTGGCTTACCAACGCGCGTATATCAGCCTCTTCTGACTTTACTGAATATCTCCGAATTTTGTGTGCCAAACAATAATGACGATGACAGATATTTAGCTATCCACTGGGGAACTTCTTCTGTAATTGTCACGCTCTCTTCGAACGTTGGCTATCATCAGGACCAGTATTCTCGTAATACGTAACGTTTTGAAGTCGCTAAGCGAAACGAATAGCGAACAGCGCGCTCAGCGGCACGCTGACCGACGACTTTTCGTATTCTCTCTGCCGAACGCGCTGCCCTGCGAGCAGACAGAATCAAATTCGCTTAGCACATCTTGGCATCATCGAATTTTGCATTTTTATTTCTTGTTAGCCTTGTCGCTCCTTTTCTTTTTCTATGTGTAAGAAAGAGCCCATTGTGTGATCGATTTCGAGCCGTATTTCAGAAAGGGTAAATCAAATGTGACTGTACAAGTGTTGATCCTTTAAAAAATTACTTGATGGTTTGATTTAGCTCAGTTAAACCCGCCCTTTGACCCTGTGATATAAACTCGTAGCACGTTCCCGCCCAGTGTGCGGGAAAAAGTTTACCCCGAGACTTAACCGCACACTTACAAAAAAATTCCGCACTCAGTGCGGAAAAGTTTAAATTTATTCCGGCACTCAGTCAGGGAAAGTGGTGTTTCCGGCACGGTCGTATATTGATATTGATACTTTATTATATAGCATTTATTGTTAAAATGGTTTCACAATAGTTACTTATACAGACCGCTTCAAGCTACTGTGAACATAGGGGGAATCAAGTCCAATTTACTCTCCGTGCCGTACGACCGAGGTGGATTCGAAGCACGCTGCAGTGTTATCTTTTGGAAATTCATTTTGTTTTTATTATTTTGTTTTATTTCTGCCTTGCTCGAGAAACAGATGGGTAAGTTCTTAATTGAAATAATACATTTTTAAAACCAAAAATAGATGTCTACGAAGTTGCCGAAAAAGTGCAGATGGTCAAATGGTCAAATCGTCATAACCCAACACACGTTCGATATTGGTCGAGGGAAAATTTACATTTGTATTTTGACGTAAGAACACAGTATCCCCAAAAACTAAATGTTTGGGGGGGGGTATTATAGGGGAAGACGTAATTGGGCCATTTTTTATTAACGGCAATTGCAATTTGAATGGTCCTAGATACTTGGATCTACTGCAGCAGCACATTATTCCAAAAGGCGGCGAACGACGATCGGAAGCCTGAGTGTTGGTTGCTCCACTGATAGGCGTGCGGTGTCTCTGCATGTACGTACACTGGCAAATTAGACTTCTTCCGCCCTATGTTCGCAGTAGCTTGAAGTGGTCTGTATATCTAGTAAGTTATACCTTATAATTATAGTAAACATGCGTATTCTACATTTTAAGAAACAGAAAATAAAACTCTAAGGTATTTGTTACCCAAAAAATAACCTAACCAATTCAACAACAAACACAGAATTCATACATCCACAAGAGAAACCTCGCGCGTGGAAAAATTTATATTTTCATGGAAGTGTTGAATTAAAAAAAGAAAATAATAATTTTTAGTACATTTATGAATAAATAAAATGACAAAAGATAAAAAACATAAAAATGGTAATTAATATGAAAAATGTGATATTTCAGAAAAGTAAAGAAAATACAGACGAAAACACAGAAATATATTGTTTGCTAATTATTTTTTATATCAATTAAGCTATTTATTTCATGTTTGCTAATTTCATATTTCATGAAAGCTTTTAGTTTATTTTTGAAAGAAAACAATTAATGTGGGCAGGAGCCTAACAAAACCAGATATTTTTTGGTAGACATCCGATGAAAGATACAAAAAGCACCGCTGACCAATGGCTTTTTTTACCCTTGGTTTTACAGAATTTTGATTGCTTCTATTTCTAGTATTATACGGATGCTCAATTATTTCGATGTCGATTTTGATAAGAAAAGTTTTTGTTGCAATTTTTTGGAAAAAAAAGTTGTCTTACATCGAGCATCAAATAGTAAGGTTGATGTGTACGTGTTTGTCATCCGTCCCCAAGCTACTAATAAGAGATTTTTATTTTTCTAATTATTAATAAAAACGCAAACTGAAAAAACTACTATATTTTCTGCAGCACTCTACAAAGTATTGTAGGGTAGGAAAATCGTACGCGCGGAGGGCAAAACAGCTGGCAAATGGTAGGTGTTTCTCAAACGGTCGCCACGCGCTGAGCGCACTTCGTCGACGCCTTGCGTTCAATATACGTGAATACTATTTTTGTTACTTTGGTCACGTGGTATGCGAATATTACGTTATCATACGGTCAGCGAGTACGAAACGCCGAGCGTATTTAGTTACGAGAATACCGGTCCAGCGCTATTGCACCGTTTATACTGACCTGCATTGTCAAAAATTTTTAGATCATGATATTCGACCCGGAATAATTTTAAAAGTTTATATTTGCTGTTTCCCAAAAATATTATATTCTGTATATCCAAGATATCCTGAGAATTCCTGGAGTCCTATTTTCGAAACCATACGAAAACATCAGCACACGAGTACTTTTTTGTGATAAAAAGACAAACTGGTATGTGTTAACCGCACATTCGATTGGTTTTGAAAAATTTGATTCTAGTGGATGGAGGGCACTCGATCTGCTTCGCACGCATACCCAGTTATTAGACACTTACAGTGGGATTTACTAAGATCTAAAATAGTATACCCCCCATAGGTCTTAATCATACTTTCGATAGATAAAAACCCCTTTTAAATAAATACAAAGTTAATCTAATCCTTATTTTATGATTATCGCGTATTAATCGCGAAAATCAATAAACAATCAATTCTTCAAAAACCGTCAGAAATCACGGCCTTACAAAAAATCTGTCAATTTTTAAACACAAGTTTACACTTAATGCTTTTTTGTCAGGACTATTTGCTAATATTTCTTCTTATTCTTAGTACTGTTCGAGTAAATAAAGTTTTAATTTTTGTAGGCTGTTTTTCTGAAAACTCTTATTTAAAAATGTATGTTATTAAGCTTATTTTTATGTGTACACAAATCTTTAAAACTTTTAACATACAAAACCATAGAAAGTCATGGAATATTTCGGTGTCACTGTTCAGAAAAGTCACACAAATTCTGTCTTGCCTTTTACATGGTGAGAATTTTCGACACTTTTTGACGTTTATTGGTACGCGTAGTAACAATTTAGTTCCGCCATAAACTAGTCCTGCAGAATATCTTTAAAATATTAAATTTACAAAATGTTAATAAAAAAATGACGCAGTTTCTCTTACAACGTTAGGATAAATATAAAAGACGCTGCGTTTTTATTTTAAATGAGGCGATAATTAAAAATTGCCATTTTCCAGAATTCTGAGGGGTGAGATTTTCTGTCGCTTCTGAAGAATCGCGACCATAACGTCAATTTTAATTTTCTCAACAGAGCCATTTAGATTTGTGTTAAGATGATTCTTCACTAAAAAAAATAATTAAAATTATTCTTACAAATGTCCAAAACTCAAGGAAGTTGGTATAAAACGTAACGTAGCTCTGAAATTCACACTGAAAAAATTGGTGGGCTACGAGAACTCAAATATGTGTTCTCCTAGACCCAGCCGTGTTGCCAATAGAGGACAGCCCAGACCTCTGGGCTGTGAGAACCAAGGCCAAGGGATTGCAAACACGGTCGGTGTGTTGTAGTTGCCCAAAATATGCATAAACTCTGAATGTATTTTTTTGCCCATTTGAGCTGCCAGGACTCAACATCTAGGCTGTAGTGATTCATGATCTGGGCTGGGAGAACCCTACCTTTGGGCTACCAGAACTCAGAATCTGAATTGTAGTATAGTCAGTCGAGGTAACTTTGAGCCATTATGGGTAACTTTGAGCCACTTGCAAAATTCAGTTTAGACACACTGTACTAGTATTTTGAAAAAAAAAATAAAAGTTATTTTTTACGAAATAAATGCGAATGCAAAGAAAAAAATCTTAATTTTCATCTCCAGCACGAACGCTACTAGAGACAAAAAAAATACCGTCAACTAGGGAGCATTAAAAATGTGGGTGTTTTTCTGAAAAAAAAAAGATTTTGTGGTTTAAAAATAAAACAAATGCAACGAAACCTTGACTCTACTGACTGACTGTATAAAAAACATAATATAATGAATAAATAGCTAACTATACAGCGCTATCCATTATAAACAAGTATATATAATTTTTGACTCTTGACTCAATTTGATATTAGAATACTTAGGCTTTATTGTACATATTTTTTGTTACTTTAAATGAAACACCCTGTATTTTGTGTAATTTTTTTATAACTAAGCAGGCTTTACCCTTGCCAACAATGCTGAATAACTCAAAAACGAAACGAATTTTTTTTAAATTTCTCTTAAATTCAAGAAAGCACACAATAAACAAGGTGTTACGTTGAAAATAACAAAACATATCTATGCAATTTGTAAATTACAAATGTCAAATTTCAGATAAGATGATAAGGTTTATAATGGATAACCCTTTACATAAAAAAAAAACTAAAATATCGTGTTTGAAAATGTTTGACTGTGAAAAATATCAACAAAATCAAATATCTTAATATAAATATGGTGTGTTAAAAATGAAACCCAAAGGCTGAACTATAACGCTAAAGCCGTCCTTAAGTCTAATTTGTTCAGGAAAATTACAGAAATATATATAGTTATTTAGTTTAGTTAATTAGGCTTAGGAAAGTGCTAGCGGCGTTAGTAAATCTCACCCAAACTCTTTAAAATGTAAAAAAGACCCTATACATTTAGCACTCCACACTTTCATGTTATTTAGAAAATACAATATTTTTCACTCGTGAAACCAGCCAGGATACCTACACATATGACCTACACTAACTACATTAAAACTGGAAATGAAGCTAGCAACAGCAGGCGCCAGCCAAAGCAACCCGCAAGCCCGAATATGTGCAAAATTCGACATTCGGCAAGTACCGCCTATAATCGGATTCACATGTGTAAATCCCTGGGTTTTACTAGACGGCGGAAAAAATAAACCATGATCATAGGCGTTTTCTCGCGTTGAAATTATTGTGAAATATTATTTGAAACTATTTAGATGTGACGTCATCATTTAGAACCGAGAAAAAATGAGTAGTTCTGTGTAACCTCACTTTTTTTCGTTTTTCTGTTTATTTTTTTGGTGCTAAAAATTAAAATGGATCAACTACTGGTTTATCTAACAAAACCTTCGAGTGTACGGCCCGTTTTAGTAGCATGGATGGCAAGCAATGGAAGCTACATGGATAGTGAAGTTTTTTTATTTACTGTTCTTTTAAGCCCAGAAAATCATATAAGACTACAGGGATACCATGAAGAATGGCTAACAAGATATCTAGAATACGATTTTTCATACATTTTCACGCAAAAACAAAAAAAAATCAGTTAAAACAAGAATGTAGAATTTTGACGTATCTTATACGCAGGCGTCAGTTTTGAAACTAGAGTGGATTCCGTTTCAAAATATTTTTAACCCGTTTCGATGTGACGTCACCGTTGCAACGCGAGAAAACAAATGTTTCAAACTTTTTAAAAACATTTTAAACAATTTCAACGCGAGAAAACGCCTCATAAGTTAGAACAATTCAGGCCCTGAGTTATCGTAGCCCAGACCGTGAATTACCACAGACCCAAAAAGTTAATACATGAAACTGGGCTGGGGCAATCCCATGCCTAAATTGTGGTAGCCAACGACTTGCTAAGTTCTCCCAACTAAATTGAAATGGTTTGGGACAATCATACCATGTGCTATAGTAACGCACAGTGTGAGTTTTGGTAGCCTCAAATTTTCAACCCACGGTCGTGGGTTGGCTCCGTTTTCTCAGTGCCCCGCTCTCATTCTCTCTCACTCTCACCTCGATTAACGCGATTTCAGCTACCGGGTCAAGCGACGCGACGTGACCTAACGATATACCACCTAGTGCGCGCTAACGCGAAGGGAGTACTCCCGGGAATAAGAAACGCACCTGATTTTGGCAGTAATGGCATTAGTTGTGAGCAATTTGGCTCAACTGCCTTATACGAGGAGTGCAAAACTACTCACGAACAAAATCATCAGTGCCAAAACAGACAGAAAACTGAAATTTCGACCAATCAGGTGCGTTTTTGATTCCCGGGAGCATTACTTTCACCAAAATTGAAGAATACGGGCTCAGGAGAGCACCACATCTCGTCAGTTTCGAATTCGGAGAGTGGTTTGGTGTTAAACGTCGGCCCGGCCGACTGCCAAGGTTCTCAGTTATTGTCGCGATCGTCTTTTGGACGAGAAGTAGTGTGACTTTATCATTCTTCACCTCCGATAGTAGATATCCAGCATTGGAGGGCAAGGGAGATTCTTACGGAAAAGGCGCGCTAAGGGATTACCTATGTCACCCTGATTTATGCTCGCCTACTGTGATGGATTGCGGATGAAAAGTGCGTTTTTAGATTTCAGGGAAAGGTCTTTAGATAAAAAAAAAAAGTATGTAAAACAGGCATCAATAGGCGGTATTCAACCTGATCCTTTTGAGTAAAGAGGAGATTAACCTTGAGTTAAATAAAGTCGATCGAAAGACTATTCGCGAGAAAATTAGTTGCACCACTATTACAGATATGATTATCCCTATCACTTGCATTTTTTCGCGTTTGCTTTGCCTAAAAATACTTTCCTAAAAATGTAATTTTTCCAGGCGAGTAGATTTTCTTACTATACCTCTTGAATAAGTTGGTGTGTGTTTGTGGTTCAAAGGTGGTGAGGTTAGATTGTATATCGCATACATGGCAGTTGAACTAAGAATTATGGAACTGTGTTGGTGAAAACCATATACCTACACAAGAGCGTCGCCAGAGAAGGGCATGGGGGGATCAGCTGCCCCTCCTAGAGGTCCGAATCCGGCTAATTGAAAGTTAAAACAATCACGCTCACACGGCTCATTAACAATAACGCTTACTTTGGAGTTAAGTAAGTAGAGAACTTCCGGAAGCAGCGGAAACACTGCTTCGCGAAGCTCTATTCTTCCTCTCAATCAAGCTAAACCCCCCTTAACGAAACTCAATTTGCATATTGTAAGAAATATGTACTAATTTAGTCCCCTTTTAAAAAAATTTGTACTTAATCAACAACGGAGTTATTCGCACTTAAAAGGGGGGGGGGAGTGTGACTTGACGCTAAGCTGCACCGCCCATGCTTAGGAGATATATTTAATGAAAGTTGGTATGTCATAATTTTGTACTAATTATTATGTACTCTTAAATAAGGGTACTTTTAGTTTACAAAAACCACCGGTTCCTAAGATTTTTGTTTGTTTGTTATGGGGTGTGTAGCTTGATATCAAGGTACACCCCCCTCTGCTTAGGAAAGAGATATGACCAAAAGTGACTATACCAGAATTTGGAACTAATTATGTACTAATTTCGTCCCCTTCTCAAAAATTGCCTACTCTCAAAATAACTTGACCCTACAAAATAAAACTATCTATCTATCTATCTTGAGGGTAAGCAACTTTTTAGAAAAGGACGAGATTAGTAGTCACTTTTCGTCGAATCTCTTTCCTAAGCAATGATATCAAGCTACACAGCCCATAACAAACAAACAAAAATCTTAGGAACCTATGGTTTTTTAAACTAAAAATACCCTTCTTAAATCTATCTCCTAAGCATGGGGGGTGCAGCTTAGTGGCAATCCACACCCCTCCTTCGCCCCCGTTATTCATTAAGTACAAAATTTTTTAAAAGAGGACTAAATTAGCAAATAATTAGTACATCATTTTTACAATATCCAAATTGAGTTTCGTTGGGGGGGGGGTAGCTTGACTGAGCTTCTATTCTCTATGATTTGCACTTGGTAGTCTAAATCAGGTTTACTGGATATAAGCACAAGTTAATGGGTTGGGGGAATAACCCCTAGATTATTTTTTTATAAATAACAGAAAAAAAAAACAAAAACCTTAAAGACCTTAAAAAACATAAGGATAAGGTATTTTATATGAAAAATATTATTGGACAAATTATTTTTGTAAATCTTGATAATAATAAATACGTTTACGTCATAACTCGTTATTAAGCGATAAAGTCACCTAACAGGGATTTTTCATCAGAGGTGCAAAAGGTCTCTATTATAAGGTGACCAACCGTCCCGGTTTGGCCGGGACAGTCCCGAGTTTTAAACATTTGTCCCGGGGAAAAAATCCGTCCCGGATAGTCCCGGTTTTTCAGCAAAAGTTTTGCCCCTATAGGAGTTGGTCACCTTATCTATTATGAATCTTTAACACAAAGCGTTTGCTGACATATGTTTCTAGGGAAAAAAGTCTTATTTTTATTTCTCAAAAATGGGCCCTTTAAATCCTTATCCTAAATTTTGAATCACTCTGTATACAGTGTAATGATAATAATTTTTCGCATGGCCGCAGACGATCTGCTCAATTATTAACATCCAGTGAATATACCTCGGTGAATTCTGTGGTTTTCAAATTGCCGTCGTGAAAATTTTATAACTTGATTTCTAGCGTGAGCTGTGAATGTACAGGATGTAACACCAGCGTCAGAATTTAAAAGTCTCATCAACTTAACTTAATTTTTGTCTCACTTTTAACGATAGTCGTGATTAAATCTTTTATTTTTGTGCAATATTGGTGGCACCGGAAACAAAAAATTAAACAGTCCCACTTTACTTGCTGGACAGTACAGGGTGTCCCATTTTCGATGGGTCCTTATGGCAAACTCCGTTAATATTGAAGATATCAAGATGCCGTTTACACATTACCCACTTTTTCGAGAATTGAAAAATGGTGTTATCAGATTTTGGATGGTCCTTGTAGTTTCTGATCTACGGGGGGAAATCGAAAATTTTGCAATTTTAATAATTTGTTATATCTTTTTTAAAAAAACTTTCTTGTTGCAACTTTTAACCGGAAACAAAATGGTGCACTCAAAATTGTAATGCAACGTTTCGTTTTTAACCATTATCAGGCCCGAAAACTTAAATACGAACCTGATTTTTTTTTTCTAAATTTTGTCTAGTTTGTAGTGCTTTTTTAACTGGTTTAACTTTACGACGTTTCGACCCCAAAAGCCATCATCAGTGCTATATTTTAAGTTTTAGTAATAGGGACGGCCTTGGAAAATTGAATCTGTTTTGTATTTTAAACTTATTGTTTTGGATGCTTTAAACTCCATGTAAAAATTCAACTACCCACCACGGAGATATTTGTTTGTTTAGTTTTATTATTAATAAATACCTATAGAATAATTGAAATATGAAGAAACAGAAACAAACTTAACCTGTAAAACAATAAGTTTAAAATAAAAAACGGATTCGATTTTCCAGGGCCGCCCCTATTACTTAAACTCAAAATATAGCACTGATGATGGTTTTTGGGATCGAAAGGTCGTAAAATTGAAATATAAGTTAAACCAGTTAAAAAAGAACTACAAACTATACAAAATTACGCAAAAAAAATTTAAGGTCCGTATTTAAGTTTTGGATCCTGATGATTGTCAGTTAAAAACAAAACGTTGTATTAAAATTTTGATTGCACCATTTTGTTTCCGTTAAAAACTTGCCATGAAGGAGTTTTTACAGAATCAAAATATCATGCATATTAGGGAAGATATGGCAAATTATTAAAATGGCCAAATTTTCGATTTCCCCCCGTAGCTCAGAAACTACAAGGGCTATCCAAAATCTGATAACACTATTTTTCAAGTCTCGTAATGTGCAAACGGCATCTTGATATCTTCAATATTAACCGAGTTTTCCAAAGGACCCATCGAAAATGGGACACCCTGTACATCCGATTTGAAGAATTGTCAAAACCTATACTTTTAATCTTAAAAATATATTTGGTATTTCTATCTCTTTTAAGTGAATTAAAAGAAGGACGCGAATATCCCTTTCACTACTAGCAAACTTTTAAAAAAATTAAATTGATTTCAAAAAACTATTAGATAAAAGCACCCTGTACGTGGAGTATACATACATAATATTTAAATAGAGAGTCTGTAGCTCTGCTGGCTCATTCTCTGTAGTTAAATTTTTATGCACCCGGCCAACTTTTAATGTTTTTTTTTTAAGCAGAAAGAAAATAATCAGAACCAGGGTCAGAACGTAAAAAAAAATAGATTAAGGCTGTAGTTTCTCCCCAGATTTAAGTAAAAAAAGTGCAAATGGCAACGCCTTGTTCTTTAATTTTTTTAATCTTTTGCCAGTGTGCACAGGGAAAACTAAACATCAGAATTAGCTGAAATTTTGGAGGGGTGATCATTTTTAAATGCTTAACAAAAATATCTGAAGGATTTTTCAAAATTCTCAATTATTTTTTCTTCAAAATAAAAGCTCTGGTGCTGTCATCTATCTCAAAAGCCTCAAAATAATTGCGGTTTAGAACAATCCCGATTTACAAAAAAAAAATAGAGAAATATTCACCATTTCCTCTGGATTACATTTTTCCTTTTTATATTTCCTTGCTTTAGCGAAAATAAAAACTAAGTTCCTTTTTTTTAAAAGCCTGTGCACTCCGAAAAAAAACCGATCAATTAATCACACTTCATTGAATTTGGGAGACACACGCATTCCAAGTGTTGGCCGATAGATCGCAGAATTTATTTTTTTATGTTTTGTCAACAAACTTTAAATCGGGCTTTTCTGACAGAAAACCGTTCAAGGTTATGTTTATCTTTCAAAAATGTCTTTTCAAAAACATTGTTTAAAACAAATATGAAACCACTCCGCGTGTGCGGTCGCCAGCCGAAAAAGGCCTAGCGCTGCGCGGGCATTACCCCGACTCTATCAAAGAACCAAGAGAACTTTACTGGCTCGCTGGGATTACTAGGAATTCGCATAGAAACATTCGGCGCCCATAACCCCACATAATTTTGTTTTTATTTTGATTCAACCACTTTTTTTTAACTTAAATTATTGCGGCATAGATATGTGCAAGTGTACTAGTGATATCTAGGAGTGTAAAGGATAGATTTTAAAACCTCAGTTTAAAAAACACACGGATACTTGAGTACTAACAAAACAGGTCAGTAAAGCTCCATTTAGAGGTTGGAAAGACTCTTGCTAGTCGTTGACGCTCCTATTTAAAATAGAATACGATTATTTCGTCTAGTGCCAGTAGCCGATTTTTAAATCTGCATGCTTTTAAGTTAGCCTGTTGTCGGTATCAGCTGGCGGGAGTGTTTCCAATTGAATTTTAAATGCACCTGTAAATGCAACCTTAAACATTACACCCAGTTACTTTAATACGTAGTTTGGTAGCGTTTTTTGAGCAGGTAATTCTGCAGTAAATAGTTTTCTTTTATTTTAGTATTTTACTTGTTTTTTTAGCGGCGTAGAACGCGAAAAGTCAAAATAAGTAACCTAACCCCAAATTTTTGACCCGGTGCTAAAAAATCTCTGTTATCCCACTGTGGATAAATATAAATAAAAGCTCCGCGTTGCCATGGAAAATAAATTCAATGACGCAAAAAAATCAGGTCGACATAGTTAAATTGATTTCCCGTACAGTGTTGTTAAAAACAATTCCCCAGATTGTAACTACGACCTTAAAGGAAAAACGCCGTATGGAGCAGAGTATAGGCCGTGTTAGGGGTTTAGGTCTAAATCCCTCTAGAAAAAGAAAATTGCCTTCCTAGGGAGTGCTCAATACGGCTAGTGGGTAGGGGGGGGAGGCATTTAATCATTTCTCTTTTCGCTTTGGTCCTTTGTATGTTCCTTGTGGGATGATCATCCAGGTTTGAATTTTCGTTATTTCCACCTAAGATCTTTTGTTTTTAAACCTAACGTATTTATTTACCTATAACGCATTCAAAACATACCCGAAAGGCACTACATTTTTGACTTATTTACGCCATTTTTCGAACGAGGCTCGATTTTATGGTGAAGGCGATGAACGAACAGCTGACTGCAATCGATCCGTGAGTGGCTGTGGTCGCAACAATAATAGCTAAATGTCCCTACATGTCATGGCTAAATGTCGCAACAATAATAGCTAAATGTCCCTAATAGAGTCCGATTATTAAGTAAGTCGCTTGTTGTCTCTGTTTGAGGGAGGGCGGAACACTGTGACAGGGGCGTGCGTATCGTCACTGCCATTTAAAATAAATGAATAAGTTTAAGAAATATAAAATGATAATAAAATATTATTTGCAAGCCGTTATTTTGAATTTGGTTAGTTGATGTGTTATTGTTATTCAAATAATTTATTTACATACTATACATTTCAATACTATATTGGGTTAGTTTATATTTTATTGAGTTCTTAAATAAAATTATAATATTATGAATAATATTTAATTTTTGACCTTTCCTGCTTTTTGCAGAAAAATAATTGTAATTATTTAAGAGGATACGGTACAGGTGTAAAACGCGGAACAAAACTGAGCCGCTCCTATCAACTTAATCAAAAAATGCTTTAAATAAATTTTGTGGCGAATTACTTAACAATTAGTGGAGTCAATAGTTTTTTGACATTTTAAGTTTTAAGAAAAAATTTCGCTATTTCACATTTTTTGTAAAAATTATTTGAAAAAAAATGTCTCATTTTTCCTCAAAATTGTTTCTAGTTTTCAGCCTTCTGCCTATTCTTTCTATGCATTTTCCGTTCGCCACCTGTTGACTACGACTTCATCTTAACAAAATATTTTTTAAACAATGGAAACATAAATAAAATCAGATTACAGCATAATCAACAAATAATATGAAGATGATAATTAAGCACAACAAAAATATTACCTACTGTAATATAAATATTTTTTGAGCAGCAATAGATTGAAAGTTAGAAAACGCCGGACATGCCCCCCCTTTTCGAGCGTACCCTTCATGTATTAATATTTAAATTTACTTTTTTTTTAATGGTTGTTAGACTAACTATATGCGCATGCGCATTATTTATGTATAATGTTACTGTTAAAAATAATAATAAATTGACAAGCGGTGCTTTATATAAAAGAAAAATTTATTTATAAAATAATAAAATGCTTTGGAAAATTAAGTGCAACAAACAGATTAGAGCGTGTACGCCTATGACTCCATACAGCAAACCAATCGCGAGTTAATTGTGCGGACTTCAGACGAAAATGGGTTTCTACGCACATTCCTTAGCTGGCCAATTTACATCTTAACCGGACTCTACGTATCATGAAAATCATGACCATCTTAAACTGCCTATTACTTAATTTTTTTCCTATAAATTCCCTTAAAACGCAGCCTCTGCACATCGAGAAACAAAAGAAAGCCCTTTTCCAGTAAATTACCACAATCAAAAATAGTCGCACACCTCCGTAAATTTTCACACCGATCCATGCAGAATGTTCCACCTTTTTTTACTCGTTCACGCAACCATTCTTTTCCCAAAGAATCATCGATGCCAGTGACAGATTTTTGCTACCATACGTTAAGATTATAGGGAATAATAACCCCAACAGCACATGATATTCCTGTATTATTCTCTAAATTTGTTATTCGTAAAATATTCCGCAATGGTCCTCTGAATAACTTTAAGTTTCGCCTACAGATAGCAGATTCAGAAGATATGCTCAGAATATCCCAAATAGTATATTCAGCGAATATCCTAAGCAGAATATTTTTAAAATGTCTTAAAATATTCGCACATTGTCAGTACATTTAAAAAACATTCTGAGAATGTTCTAGATGGTATATTCTGCTAATATCCCGAATGGTATGTTGCGCGAATATTCTAAGCAGAACATTCAAGGCTGGAATATTGATTTACATTTTATTTTACAGTTTACTCGGCAGGTACCACGTTCCTTAAGTAGTTATTAGAAAAAATCTGTTTTACTATAACGTAACAGAATTTCCTGGTGAAATAGGCCTAGCTGTAGGTTTCTGCACACCCCAGTAGATCATGGATTCGAGGAATACCTTATCAATGTTGTAATATTTTTTAATAATATTAATATTTTGACCTCCTTATAAATGATTTTGATTTTTCTAAATTTTACAGGCAATCATTTTATCAAACTATTTGCTAAATTTTGCCTTTTGTTAGTTATTTTAAATTATTGTACTAATAATATTGTTAATATCTGTTTAAGTGTTTTTTGTAGGTTTTTACTAATATTAATATTTTGATTTCCTTTTAAATTATGTTGGGAATTTGGAACCTTTGGTTGCACTAAAACAAAATTATGATTGTTTTCCACAAACCAAAACTACACTTTTTTGCACTCGACGCGCGTTTCGCTAACAATGTTAGCATCATCAGGAGACGATAAACAACGTTGTTTATCGTCTAAAACAAAATTATGATTGTTTTCCACAAACCAAAACTACACTTTTTTGCACTCGACGCGCGTTTCGCTAACAATGTTAGCATCATCAGGAGACGATAAACAACGTTGTGTAGTGTATTTTTGGTTTGTGGAAAACAATCATAATTTTGTTTTCCTTTTAAATGTTTTTTTTTACTAAATTCTGTTTGAAAAATAACGGCCTTTTGTCGTATAGTTGAAGTGATTACTACCGATGATGGTTAGATAATGACTTTATTAAGATACATACAGTCTTTTATACTTAAGACGAGAAAAATAACAGCACCAGAGCTTTCTTATTGTGATCAAAATTAAATATTTGAAAAAATCATCCAGATATTGTTGTTAGGAATTTAAAAATTGCAGCTAATTAGCTTGTTTAAGTTTCTTTTCTTAAATTAATCTGCCGATTCTGAAATTTGACATATGGTTGTCTTTTACATGAATCCTGTGTCAGATTTTTTCATCGTCATTTCATCTCCTAATTCCTAGTAGCGTCCTGATGAGCACCACAAGTGCGAAATCCGGATCTACTCGCTATTTATTAATTTTGCAATTTATGCACCCTCGCTAAATCCCCTTTTTAAATTATTAACCCTTTAATAATCCTGGATAATCCTTTCTTTACTATAGCTACACTATAGCTCCCAAACAGAAATAAGCTTTAATTTTTGTTATTGAGAATCTGTCACTAGCATCGGTGCTCCCTCTACTCTTCACAATAGAATCCCCTGCCGGAAAACTCCAATAAATCACGGCTAATTGGTGCCTACACGTTTCACCATGCCGGCGTAAAAAACTTTTCAAAATTTTATTTTATATTTTTTCCAGCTTGTGCGCAGTAGGTAACCCAATTTCTCCCGAAACGCCACACGTTATGGCTAGTCGTAAAGCTAGGTCATTGTAAATTTTAAATTTTGTTAGCTGGGACCCATTGAGGGATTTTCAATGCTAAAATAGTCATTTGGCTTAGGTACCCGACTGTTTATGTGCGGAAAGCATGAAATTTGGCACACTTCTTTGGACAATTGTTTTAAATCGAATCAAAATCGATGATTGGCCAAGATACGAGTTTTTCAAAATGGCCGTCATTTTTTTTTTTAATCGTAGAAATGTATATTATTCGGATGAAAGGAATTGAAAAAAAAAATAGTTACATTGACATGACCCCTTTAATGACCTTGAAAAATGACAACTCTTTTTTTTAATTTTGTTATAATTTAGACAATGGAAACAGGTGTCGAAATATCTTTCCCAATTGACTTTTTGCTTACAGGATGATTAGTTTAGTTATATTTTGGGTCAGTCAAAGTAAGATTTGAAAAAACACAATATTGTCTGTGTATTTTTTATTTTTTAAGGTATAGAATTTTCAAATTTGGTACGATTATTACAATTATTAATTCAAATTTATCGACCAAAAAATTCTGGATAGGTAGCGCTGCCTATTTGACTTAAAGAAATTTATTTTGACTTAAAAATAAATATTCGTTTGGATCATGGGAAAAAAATTTTTATTGGGCTCAATTAAATCTTTTTTCTTTATATTTGGAACTTATGGTGGACAACTTAACATAGGTTATGTCAACTTTACTGGCATATAACGTAAAAACGGCCCGATAGATTTTTCAATTTTGAGCTTTAGTCGATTTGTTGGGGCTTTTTCACTTATAGGCCTGCCAAATCTTTATCTTAAGCTTCATTCAATATGCCTGTCAAATCTAAGCTATTCAAAAAATATAAACTTTTTCCATTTAAAATAGGAAATGTAACTATTTTTTAAAATTCCTACCTATCGAATTACATAAATTTTAATATAATCATATTTAACTGGCACCACGATAGAGGAAGAAGAGCTGCACTCGCTCAAATGCGCCGACATACTGAACTTCGTTAAGAAGACAGGAAGGGCCAGAGAGAGAGGGCCCATGAAGAAGCCTAATTGCCAGGCCCACGGGCCGCTCATATACTACTACTACTACTTCTACTACTACTAACAACTGGTAAACCTACGATTTCAAAAAATAGACGGCCATTTTGCACAAATCGCCGCCATCTTGGCTCCTATACATCCAATCATCCATTTCCGCTAGCAAAATTTTATAAAGTTGTCCAACCAAAGAATAAGTGTGGCAATTCCGGACGACTGAAAAACAATTAAATGAGGATACACCGTATATTTTTAGAATATTTTTTTTTGTAAGTTAAGGTATTTTTAAAATAAATAAAAATAAGTGAAAAACTTACCAGACAGGGGCATATGTTTGGCCCAAACTTGCTTGGGTTTCACCAGAGGGCAGGTGATATCGCAGCCGTCAAAGAATGGATCTCAACAAAATTAAATCGGAAGTAGCGCAACACAAGGAATGCTAGGCAAGCCAAAGAGCTAATCTAGGACTTCTGCGAATCAAAAAAAAAACTGTTTGCTGTGCAGGAAACACAGAGAGATAGGACCTCTGGTACTCATAACCCATAGTTCAATTATTTCGTGTCGTACAAAAATAGCTTTCTGCTAAAAAAAATTTCACTATATACCTATACCTGACTTATATACAGACAAATCACTCAACATGGCAAATACCTTCTCATTAGACAATATTACGCATCTCCCTTTGAGCAAAATCCTACATTAAATATTGTTTCGCCAAACTAATCGGCCCTCGTGGCATCACGTCTCAGAAAAACGAAACAAGGCGGAAAAAATAAGTTCTTGTATTTAAGTGGAACCAGAGACGACACCTAGTGGTAAATTTGCAACTCCGCTCAATTGACTTGAAAACCAAGTGGCGCAGCTATCGTTTTTTTTTGGTTCTTGACTTGGAAACTGGTGCGCCACTTTCACTTTTGCTCTTCCTTATTTTTATCGATCCAAAGCAGACAAGTTCCGCATTGGGAAGTATCCAAAATATCGATAGCCCGCATTGCGCAAATCCGTGCGGGTACAATCACAGGTGCCGAATACAGAGGCAGACAATCGACCCCCTCTCCGACGAAATTATGTACCAACTTCACCAAAAATGTTGCCCTGCGGCGCCAGTTTTTTTCTTTTATTTTAAATTAAACATTACTCTTTTCCTGATTTAAACAATCCAGAACAAATCAATGACTACTTTTTAAGTTCAGCGAAGGCACCAAATCCGCCAGATGCAAACCTATTGCAAACTTTTTCAAATCAATCTTTGGATCTAAATCGTCCTAAATTTAAATATTCGGTGGTTTCAGAAAACGATATCTTTAGAACAATCCTTTCCATAAAATCTAAGGCCGTGGGTATTGATGGAATAAGTTTACCATACTAAGGGTTTTAAAACATATTTTTGATTTTTGCGTTATTTTTAGTACTTTTCCTGATATTTGGAAAAAGTCGTATGTAATTCCTATTCCGAAAACAAGCTGTGCTGAAAAAATTGAGGATCTTAGACCCATTAGCATTTTGTGTACTCTTTCTAAAATAATTGAGAAGCTCTTAGAAGTGCAAATACGGGAATATATCGATGAAGCTAATCTCCTACCAGAACATCAGTCTGGATTTAGAAGGAGTTACAGTTGCACCACTGCTCTGGCCAAGGTTACAGATGACATATTAAAGGGTATTGATGATAATCAGATGACCATTTTGGCGCTCTTAGACTATTCAAAGGCATTTGACAGGCTGGACCACTCACTTTTACTAACGTTGCTGAATTACATGGGATTTTCGGGTGATGCGGTACAGCTGTCAAGTGATTATTTGGGTGGTCGAATGCAGGCGGTCAAACTTGGTCACGATAAACTGTCTAGCTTTAAATTGATTTCCTCTGGCGTTTCTCAGGGCTCAGTATTGGGTCCATTGCTTTTTACCATTTATACTTCGCAATTTTACAAAAGTTTAAAACACTGCAATGTACATTATTACTGTGACGATCAACAAATTTATTATATTTTTCCTGAGCAACAAGTTGATGATGCCTGCCGGAAAGTAAATGAAGATCTTAATACAATTAAACAAGTAATGGTGTTTGGACAAAAAGTAACCCGTGCCAGATGCCTACAAAATATTCAAGTTAAAATTGATGATGAAATCCTAAAAATATCCGACACTGCCAAAAATTTAGGACTTCTTATGGATACATCATTAAATTTTGATAAACATATATCTCTAGTCATTAAAAGAAGATTTAGTAATCTAAGGTTGATTTATAGCAACAGACATCTGCTAAATAAGTACACTAAGACTGTATTGTGTGACTCTTTGGTTCTTTCGCACCTAAACTACTGCGATGTTATATATGGCCAATGCATTCGGAAACTAGAACAGAGACGACTTCAACAACTTCAAAATTCTTGCGTAAGAATTATATCTGGACTAAAAAAACGGGACCATGTTTCAGGGGCACTTAAATCACTTGGGTGGCTTAACATGGAGCAGAGGCGTTTATTGCATACCTCTTTATTTTTTTTATAAAATAATTAAATATAAAAAACCATCTTATTTGTTTAAAAAAATTAAATTCAGGCATGACGCACACGGTTTAAATACAAGACAAAAAAACAAAATATGTATTCCTTGTTACAAAACAAGTGCGTATCGTGGGTCATTTAGTTATTATATCTCGAAGCTATATAATAAAATACCTGATAGGTACAAAAACTTAAAT
Organism: Oxystoma pomonae; assembly: GCA_963921995.1. Taxonomy (NCBI): domain Eukaryota; kingdom Metazoa; phylum Arthropoda; class Insecta; order Coleoptera; family Brentidae; genus Oxystoma; species Oxystoma pomonae. The sequence continues at coordinate 91,261,309 of OY998169.1, forward strand.
CCGTCAAGCTTTAGACGGCAATTAAAAAATCATTTAAAAAAATACAGCAGAGTGAGTGTTGGGTAAGTGGAGCCTAGTTTTTGTTTTTTTTTTTTTGAAACATACTTAAATTCATTTTTGAGGTTCAACTTTCTTCTTTTTCAACATTTTTCTTTAGGTTCTCTATTTTTAGTTAGGTTTAATATTCTTTCTAATTTAAGTACTTTAAAGGTTTTTCTTAATATTTTAGGTATTTTACAAAAGGTTGAGTGGAAGAGCACTGCTCCCTATTTCTTAATAGGAGAGTGTGAACTCTGCCTTTTGTCGCATCATTTATTTATGTCAGGTAGTGTCTAGAAACTTAATTGTATTTGTTTTTGTATTTCATTATTTTGCGACAATAAAAACAATACTAAACTAAACTAAACAAGGTTTCGTCTTCAGCCCTCAAATTTAAAAAATATTATAAAAACAATTTTGGGGGAAACTCCCCATGATGGGAATTGACACGGTTGCGTTACATCCGCCTCTTTTGGATTAGGAGAACAGAACGATTAAAGGAGTATCCAAGGAAATTTATCATATGAGACCATCAGTTTTCACATACCTTCTCACCCATTCTGATCTCCTAATCATGCATTTTTCAAACATTTGGAAATGACGGGGTTATTAAAATTTTAAGTAACCTTAGATAAAAAAATATTTAAAAAATAATTAAAAAACACTTATTTTTTACCGGAGAAAACCTAAATGATATATATGCTCTCTGCTTTTTTCTTAATTATTTATTACAAGAAATAAAGGCTTGAAAAATACGTACAATAAAAACTTTCTGCTAGCTCCCTTAGCCACAAGTTCATTTAAAATGGCATTAAATATACGTATGTAGGCCAGTGATAAATTGATATTCATTCAACGCGCGGGATTATTGCCGTTTTAATTTTAAATAAATATATTACCCTGGTTCATTCTGGTGCATTCAGCTAAATATCAAAAACTCGCTGTGAATCGCGTTGACGTGCTGGTCGGATATTACCATTACGTGTCCTCTCTATTTAGATTTATATGCTCTCTGGTGAAACGTTTCTTTAGTTTTCTTTCAACCAGTGCGCGACGCGACGGCTTACTTTCGAAATACAGGTACCTATCTGTTTAAAACTGCGTCTCTAGCCTAGCGCATTCACCATTTCCAGAAGCCTCTGCTTCCAACCGGTAATAATAGTAATAGGAAAAAGATATTCACGTCTAGCATCCTTAAAAATTCTGTGGGCATCATACTCTTAATGACTAATGCCCTTTAATGATCTGGGCCTGATGCGCATACTAATGATCCTCGACACCGTAAGCTCTTAATCATCTTACGATGGGTATACATATACGTAAATAATGCAAGCACATTAACGTCGAAATTTGCCTGGTTTTGTCAGATCTTGTCATGTCTCCTTGAGAGGTTTTGTATGTAGGCGAATAAAACCATATTAAAACAATGCGTCTAGTTTGGCGCCTCCACCATTTTCTAGTTCTCATGTTTATAGCAGGCCAATGGCCAATGGCTTAATAATTGGTATTAGTATTTCCTGCAATAATTCCTCGACTTTTCCTAATAATTCTGGAATCAAGGCTAGGATCAACTTCACTTCCAAGATAAACTTTGGTGTCCACCCTGTTTTATGAAAATCCCAAATCCGTACTTTAATAGCCACTTTAGTTTGCGAGTTTTTGAAGAAGTGATAAAACGACAAAAATTTATAAGTCTAACATCCCTTAAATTTCTCTGGGCATCATATCAGATCCGGCCTTAAACCTTTGACCGCCTGGAAGAACCGGTCATTGGAGGTACTATCTGTATCTACACGGGCGGTTCCAAAACTGAACACGGTTCTGGATGTGGAATATACTCAACATGACTAAAACTCAAAATTAAATGGGCTATGGGCAAACATGCCAGCGTAATTCAAACAGAATTGAATGATATCCAAATATTTCGAGAAAAAACATCTGCATTTACACAGATAGCAGACAAGCACTACTAGCCCTAAAACAATAGTACTAGAATACCATGAAACCTTGGTCAAAGTATCAGAAAACAACAACATGGTCACACTAAAATGGATCAAAGGTCATGGCAAATACAAAGGAAACCACATCGCAGATACGCTGGCCAGGAAGGCAGCGCGACAAACACTCTTTGAACCTGCCCCTTCTGCCAGTATAACAGCATTAATAGTGTGTGCGCTTTGTCATGGGCATTCTGACCGGCCACTGCCAACTAAATAATCACCTCAATAGAATGATGTTATCTGAAAGACCTCTATGTAGAGGTATTAAACAATTCTCTGTGACTTTCCAGCGCGGTCATATACCCGAAAGGCTATTTTCGACGAATTTTGTCCAACACCAGCCAACATACGGGAGGCCCCCTTGGCGATGCTATCAACTACGTTCGAAGCGTAGCATGGCTGACGAACTAGGGGGAAGCCCTATAGGAGGATGCACAACGGGTCTAATAAGGCCTAGGTGCTGTGAGGTTAAATCCCCACCCTCCCAAATTATCAGATCAGATCAGGTCAGCCTGGAAGACTGGAAAAATGCCGCTCCTCATCCATGGACATGGTTAAGATTTTTTTTTGAAGTGGGGCAAATTGTTATGGAAAGAAATCATCCCGCAAATTATATTATATTTCTGAAAGTAAATTTTATTTTATTTTTTTTATAATTAAATATTTTTTAATAATAATAAATATATAGCTAAAAAATTGTAAAAATTGGTTTAAAACTAAAAAAAAATCAAAATTAAAATTAATCCTAAAAAAAAACTATAAATAAAAAACTTCTTCCAATCCTTGTTCTTTGGGTAAAGTCCCCAGCACTAAGGCCGCATTCCCCCTTTGAATGGCGATACTGATCCGCTGAGTGATGAAACTTCTAGCATTTTTTGTTTCAATTTTTTTTGCTATTTCGGAAATTAATTTTTTAGCTTCATCACCCCACTAGGGTTTCCACTGCAAAAGTATAAAACAAAAATCCTCTGTCTTCTAGCTCTTTATATTTGTCCTTTTTTGTATTTCTCCTATCTTAGCCGCTTCCCCCGATTTAAGAGAAGTTTTACCAAGATAGGAGCTGCAAAGCGTGTCTCTGCAGGTGGCATCCCAAACTAAAGTTTTTCCCTTCTTCCAAGGAATCAAAGTGATCCCGTCTGCCCGTTTTCCGTCACTCCTACAAATACCGGACGGTTCTAGTTTCGCTGTTATAATGGAAGGAGGGAGGTAATGAGATTTCAAGTGGTTTATCTATACTTTAAACTTCTTGCTAAAAGATGTTTGAAATGCGCCGCGAAAATTATACTAAAAGTGCATTTTTTAAAACGTTTCGAATGGCACTGAAAAAATAAAATAAACCAGGAAATTCTTTAAAATTTTAAATTCTTTTAAATATTAATTTTAGGCTAGTTGGAGGGGGGGCTCGAACTACGGGCCTCTATTAATGTAAATTGAAAGGTGCATGGAAAATGATATTGAACGAAAACTTGGGATGTCGCGTGTGTAAAGTAATGTAAAAATATTTTAAACTTTTAGCCGACCGGATGCTCCATCGCCCCACTGATTGGTCCGACCTTGATCTTAATGATGAATAATGTCCTTTAATGATCTGGGGCTGATACACATGATCCTCGAAGTCGTAAAATAGTCAATGCGCTACATTTTTTTAAAATGGAAGCCACATTTTGTAAAAACTAAAGACACGGCTCGGAATACTTTTTTGATTGACGGTAAAACACCCATAACCGCGCGGTATGGTCCCACAGATAAACACAATATACAGGGTGCGTCTTTTAAAACTTACAATGGCCATATTTTCAAAAGTGAATGTATATCAAAAAAATTAAAAATACCGTTTTTAGATTGTGTCTCCACAGAGATACCTTATTTTGAAGAGGTCTGAATTTCCTGCACAGTCCTTGAGTTTTTTTCAAAATATATCGATTTGTTTCCGAGATATTCCCGTTTAAATTCACCATGGATTTCCCATCATTTCATTTTCAATCAATTGGTTAATTGGGTCCCAATAATAAACAAATATTGGTGACGATTTTGGAAAAGAGAAAGGTAGGAAAACGCTCGGAGGATCTCGAGGTAGAAAAATTGGCCAGAGTCAGGACAGTCAAAAATGGATCGAGAGAACGATCAGATTGGAAAAATCGGTCTTCTCGGAACCTAACTATGAACTTATTCCAATTTCTCCAGTCGAAGAGTTCCGATGAACGACGACGAGGTGTTTTTTTAAAAAAATTCTGATTCTTGTAAACTTCTTTTTACCTCTCCTCAGATGTACAGATTCGCGAAGGGATGCCTGCTCTTCAGTTCTTACATAAAAAATATTTTGTGCTATTGACACGTATGGCTAACGAACACTCTTATTCAGATTTTTACCATGTTTATTCTTGCGTTCAATAATGTTATTGTTATCCCAACAAACACAAGAGTGGCGGTAAACACTCGGCCACTACAAAAAACCGCCTTAAGTTGGCCGACAGCTGTGACTCCAAAAGAGAACAAAGCACCAGCCAAAGTGGATGGGCGGTAACTAATGCCTCCAAAAGAAGGCAACAAAGAACCAGCGGAAGTGGAACGGCGGATATGCCTCCTAAAGCGGTCGCAGACGTTAAAAACCGGTACAATGAGTAGAGTACTTGGCTCTCATCCGGGAGTCTCGAGTTCCATCCTCAGTGCGTCCACTACTTTTTTTTAAATTACCGGTGGAATACCCGCGGCTGACCCAGGTGTCGTCCGATACGAGCCCATTCGGACATCGGCGCGGCACATAGTAAACCGCGGCGCCCATAGCGCTCTAGCCACTAGGCTGGTAATGTCTTATTAATGCCACTGGCGGCTGGAGGGCGGGATGCGAGTGTTGATTTCCAGGCGGAAGTTGGACAAAATCATGGCGGACAAGGCACGCTTTGCAACTTCAGCTAATTAGGCGAGTATCAAGAAATCAACAATTATGGCTGCCAAGTAGGTGGGATTTAACAAATCGTAACAATAAGATTGACCGCCTCCTATTTTACATATGGCTACGGCGATAGGTAAAATAGGTGAAAATACGGGCGGCCCCTCTAAGATAATCAATTGGTTAATTGGGTCCCAATAATAAACAAATATTGGTGACGATTTTGGAAAAGAGAAAGGTAGGAAAACGCTCGGAGGATCTCGAGGTAGGAAAATTGGCAAGAGTCAGGACAGTCAAAAATGGATCGAGAGGACGATCAGATTGGAAAAATAGGTCTTCTCGGAACCTAACTATGAACTTATTCCAATTTCTCCAGTCGAAGAGTTCCGACGAGCGACGACCAGCCCAAAGAACATCAGACAGCACCCGGGTTGATTTCAGCGATCATTTAATGTAAGAACGTAGTTTTGGTGTATCATCTGCCATTTAAGAAAGTGAGGCTGTAGATTAATTCTGTATAATTTTTAAATAAAATTATTGTGTTCTCAAATCCGCTTAGAATCTTTCAGAACCAAAAACAGACCTTTATTAGGACAAGAAATAAACCCCTTCAAGAGTGTGGTGCGATCCGGCAAAGCCAAGCGAGTATATTCTATTAAAGTAGGGTAGAGCCCAACTGTGACAGTATTGTAGTTGCATTATTTCAGTGTCAAACAAATAAAAATATTCTTAAGATCTTCTAAGTGAATAATTGAGAAGAATTACGTCTACGATCTCCTTTACGCCCGCGTCTTCGAATAAAACAGACTAAAGTGCCGAAAGTTTTTCTAAAGTGTTTGCTTAACAACGTGGCCTAGCCCTCTCTTCAGTTCATCTGAATGTTTAGCACCCTTGACGAGCACGGTGGAACTCTGTATATTAAACAATCAATGAATGAAATTAAATAGATTTTTGTAAATTATGTATACACATCAAAATCGCTGTAAAATGAAAGAAAGCTTTCCCTTCTCCCTGCGGACCCACAAAAAACTAATCAGTCTTTTATTGTTACCTACGTAGCAAATCTGTTAAGACCGAAAGAGAAGTGATTTAATCAGAAGGGTTTGGTCCTTAAATTCTAACAATTTGGCTTTCGATTAAGATTTATCTTGTTTGCCGGATGGGTCAAGAACCCTTTAAAATAGTTTCGGCTGTCCCTCGTTTTGTCACAATAATCGCATTCCTTCTTGGGTTTATTTGAAACTAATAATATTTATTAATTGACCTGAACATTCTGGTATGTCAGTTTTAAGATTTAACACGTTGATTATTCCCATAAGCATTTTTTTTACCTACACGCCCGAGTGATTTTTTAATTGATCCATTTTGCTTAGTTAATCATTTTTGTTGGTCGATCATATTAGTAATTTTAATACCTTTATAAAAAAATCCAAGAAAAACAGGAAAATACTTTTTTTTAATACCTTCATCAAAAACATGATTTTAGTAACTGTCTGCGGATAACTAACGCATGACTTTTGGTTACCGATGCAAAAACACTTTTTGTTTGATCAAAAAAGATTTCGCTGTCCGTTTCTTACTCAAAGTTAAAGAGAAATGGCGGAAAATAGTAATATTGAAAAAATATAATTATTCTTACCTAAGAATTAGGCAATTTCCGCCAGTTTTCACCAAGTATTTACGAAAAAATAATTTAAAAATATCGTCAAAATATCAAATTGTCAAATATTAAAATGTCGCAACAATGAACATCACGAAACGATTGTTATTTCATTTCCTCTTCGTTCGAGATTTTTAAAAGTATTTTCCTATTTTTCGTGGATTTTTTAATAAAGGTATTGAAAAAAAATAGTGTTAACAACTTGAGGCTAAACTGTGCCTTTTTTTACTCGCCTTTTTAAATACCTTGCTGCACTCGTTATTTAAACCAACGCTTGTAAAAAAAGCACTATTTTAGCAACTAGTTGTTAAAACACTACTAACAAGGTGGCTGGTAAATAAAATAACAAGCGTTTCCATGTGTCTTTTTACTCGGTGAAGTTCATTGTTGCGACATTTTAATCTTTGACAATTTGATATTTTGACGATATTTTTAAATTATTTTTTTCGTAAATACTTGGTGAAAACTGGCGGAAATGGCTTAATTCTTAGGCAAGAATAATTAGATTTTTTCAATATTACTATTTTCCGCTATTTCTCTTTAACTTTGGGTAAAAAACGGACAGAAATCTTTTTTTGCACCCGTGATCAAAAAAAAAAGTTTTTTTGCATCGGTAATCAAAAAAGCCATGCTTTAGTTTTCTGCAGACAGTCACTAAAATCCTTGGAACATTGAACTACTAGAAGGAGCTTTCTTCAGACCTAGGGCAGGGTGTTTGAATTCAACATCTTCATCGCATTGTTGTCATGTTAACCTAATACGTTTTCCCCTGTGTTTAATATTATTTAAAATAACTTCAATAATTTTTAGTTCCGTTTAATTAAATGGTCTAGATATAGTAATAAAAATCTGTTTTTATAAAAAAAAAACTAAAAATGTATTCAAGTACATTCACACACTGAAATTAACGACAAGCCGGCAACACAGATTTCCTCCCTTTGTTGTAACGTATGTACCTGTGAAACGAAATATTGCGGTCTCTTGGCTTCTGTTTCAACTTGCATATAATAAACACTTCGGAACCATTTAGCGCCACAAACTTTTCACAAAAGTATCAAAAAAACACTATTGACAAGTGCTAAAACTTTCACTTTCTTCTTTCTTCTAGTAGTTCAATATTGTAAGCTAAAATCATGTTTTTGAAGGTATAAAAAAAAGGTATTTAAACGTTCTTCAATACAAAATATTACTCGACCCACTTTACTATTCAAAGTATAGGAGTATAGCTTACCCCTCGAAGGAGGTAAGTGCTACAAAAATGTCAAGATAATACAGGGTTCCTAAGATTTTCCTTAGGGATAGGATTTCAATAAATCAAACAGAAATGGCATAGAAAGTTCTGCGCGCACAAAAGAAACAGGTATATTGAGCAATGGTGCCAGTTTGTTATTATCTCCGGACTGCTTTCATGAGAAAAAATTGTCGCCACTCTTTCATTGTGAGCATAAATCATAGTTGCAATAATAACCGTTCACAAGATGTCTGCAAATTCCGCTAGATGGCGGCCACACCATGAGATGATCTAATTAAAAATTAGATGTTTTCAGGTCCAAACCACAGCTTTTCCTTGCGTAAAGGAGGCGGCAGCGTCCACTATTTACGATACTGAGTGATAAACTCGTGAGGTTGTTAACATTAGAAAGAAATATCTTCGCTTTTAATTAAATTTCTTTCTATTCTGTTCTACTAGTGACATCTATCCGGAAACGGCCAAACCATGCAGCTAGCACTAGCAGCCAAAGAAATCAATAAACGGCGCTGTTTTTCCTGCAGAGCTTTTTGCTTGCGATATTATTGATTTTAAGTAAAGCTGGCCCTACACTACATTTGATATTTTCGAGGTGTTTTATGACATGATCTCGAAACATGTAGCAAACCAATTCTTCAAAACTAGCGGGAGGGTAAAAGCGAAAAATAAGGGGCTGCCAATATTTGTAACACCCAAAAAGGGGTGAAAAGATTTATTTTGCTATGTTTCTTTACAAAAAACGTTTTTTTTACGAAAAACTTGAGCTCTGCCACTTTTTTTATTTTTTTCTTCAACTTTTTCGAAATTTTCGTCATACCGTAGAAAAAGATTATTTCCCCCATGGTCATACTCTACTTTTATTCGAAAAAATTTAGAAACAGAGACGAGATCAGTTTTCCTAAAACGAGGGATCTTGGTTTCGAGTGAGAAGATAAAGGGCGCCGCAGGCAAAAATTTTTCAATTAAATTAGCCGAACGCAAAAATGTTAGAAAAACAAAGCACGAAATAAAAATGGCGCCGCTTACAATTTTTTTTCAAAAATTACGTAATTTCGATACGCAAAGAAATAGGTCTAAAGAGTATAATTTTTAAGAAAAAAATATTAATTTTCTGGCCCTCCTCCGCTGGGACATAGAGGGGAGGGGGGTTACAAAACGTTACGTAGGGGGGAGGGAATGAAAATAAGTGAAAAGTTTTTTTTTTGGGGGGGGTAGTGGTCTTGAAATCGTTACGTAATATTAGGGGAATGGCGTGCCAAACCGTTACAAAACATTACATAGGGAGGGGGTCAAAAATTGGTAAAATCACTGACTGTTCCTCCTTTTTGATTTCGAATCAAAGTGCTTGCTTGATAAAGTTTCTACGGAAATATCTCAGTCGATTTCTCCGGCCGTGTATGAACGCTTTAGGTTAGGCATTTGCATGTATCTCAGTCCCCAGCCTGTAAACAGTACGTAAGGACAATGGTTACAAAATGAAAAGCCGAAAAATATTTTTTTTACGATATCTTTCATCAGTTTGGTATTAAAGTCGAGCAAAAACAATTTTTATTCCAGTCCTAAAGGTATGAAAATGGAAAACATTAGAAAACAACAACCTGGAATAAATTTACTACGTGTAAGATGTAGTGACAACATCGCCCCATGCCCATCCTTTTCTGCCTAATGTGCTTTTCCGTTTGTCTGCGTCTTATACACGGCTGCTTGGCCCCTAAGGATTTGCTTAGGAACCCTGTATAACGTATCCCCCTCGAATAAAAAATCAACGTGCCCGAGGATTTTTCTAAAATCAGACTATATAAATACATGAATCTTGGGTGGGAAATTTTAAAATGATCACCCTGTATATATAGGGTTCGACAATTCTTGTCTGGGATGCCGATATAGCGTGTATTGAAAAAGAAGCGCAATGGCTAGTAAATGAGTGCGAAAGAGATAATACTTGAAAAACCGATACGCTGTTGCCGACGTCGCCCACAATTAACTAAAAGATTTCCAAGTAAAATTCCGTTAATTAAACTGCCCATTTATCCAAAAACTTTTACTACCGATTAACGTTGCTCTTTTAATAAAGCTGCGAAAAGTCTGGGCCTGACCTCCCATACCAGTTATGCTAAAGTCCCGACTCTACGAGACAATTTATCGTAGCAGCCTTGCGTTCTCACGAAATATCTTGTTGAAATAAATTTAAAACAAAATTATAATTTTTAAGAGAATGAAAAAAATTAAAACAAAGTAGCGTCTTTCAATCTGCAACCCTCTAATCTTTCTACTCAGAAAACTTTTTATAACCGTGTTCACGTCTTGTTTAACTTTAAAACGGCTTTAAAGCTTTTATAAAATTTAATAACAGAGCGGTGTTTTTTTAAAAAAATTCTGATTCTTGTAGACTTCTTTATTTTACAAAAATTGCCGAGGAAACAGGGTTCCCCTGCTCTCCAGGTCTTACCTAAAAAATATTTGGTGGTATTTTAGTTGCATCATTTCAATATAACATTTTTTTGAAACTTATAATGGATTTTATTAACTTCTAAAACAAACCCTTAGGTTTATTTGCTCCCTATTAATATTTGTTTATAACAGAGAGTAGATCCAGATTGGTTTCCGTTTAAACAAACAACGAAACGCTTCGGGCAATATAAGCTACTTATTGTATGAATTGCCAAGTTATACAATAATATACCAAAACATGCAGAGACAAATATATTATGCAACCTCTGGCAAATAAACCGTATTGCAAAGTATCTTGTTAAGTGGCATCCACACAGACGGGCGTTCCTTTGACGTTCGAAATGCCGACAACATTTGCGCGGGCCTACCCAAGTAACAATTTTTAGTTGCCTTAGTTGTCATAACTAAGAAATGCACTAAAATGAACGTTGCATAAAATACAAAAACTAGTCATTTGTGCAACGGCGGCTACGATGGACGAGAAAACGACGCACACCGTTGTTATTAACTAGGGTAAATTTGGAAACCCTCTAACAACGTTTATTTTTACTTGAATATTGTGGGGTTTTCAACGACCGCAACGAAAAACGGATCGACGACACCAAAGCGTTGATAATTAACTAGAGTTAATTAATTTACGTTCTTTCAACGTTTCTCTTTACGAGACAATTGTGGCCAAATAATCAATGCAGTTGCGGCCAGTTTCAAAATATAACTGTATCTGACAACTTAACTACAGAGGGCACCTCCTTAGTAGTAAAACGGTTAGTAGTACCCAAAACCTGGCAATCGGTCCCTTTTTACCTTACCCCAGCACAGCTCCCTAATCCACCACCTGTACCGCTTGTACGGTAGTGGGCTCTCCGGGCCTTCCTGTTCTCTTCACGAAGTCCAGTACTTTGGACCACTTGAGAGCTTGTAGGTCCTCTGCATCCAGGTTCGGTTGTCCGACTACCTGATGCCTCATCTTTAGGTATGCATCGCACTCCGCAACGAGGTGCCGGGATGTCTCCTCCGCATTCCCGCAGGCGCGGTAGATGGAGTCATTCCCGATCCCGATGCGAGTCAGATCTCAAGCAGCATTTTCCTGACTTCCGACCTAATCTGACCAATGCGACGTCGTATTTAAGTTGAATTTGAGTTCCCTGGTGGAACACACCGCCTTAAATCATGATCCAACGACCGGTTTGACTAAAAATTAGGGTGCAGTTGCAAAAAATAATTGAATCAGACGTGAAGACGACGTCAGCTATTGTAATATAGTTTTAAGTACAGGTTCCATCGACCCATTGACGTCGGTCAGTAGCCCACCTTAGTCCAGTTCAAATATTAGTGCACGCCTAGTCGTTCGACGGACGTCCTTATGTCTAACATATTTTTAAGAAGTTCCGCCAACTACAAATAACGTCCGGTAGAGACCCTAATAGTTAAAAGTAAAATTAAGGCAAGATCCGTTGATGTCCAGGAATAATCATAGGTATATTGCCGACGATATATGCCGTTGGCTTGTACGACGTATTTTTTTGTATTTATTACGGACGTATAATAACGTCCGCTAGATTCCTACTGGTGTCTTCTGGTTGCCGAAGGAAAAATGCCTAACGATGGATGCACATCAATTTACGTCGGAATTAGGCCTACCGTCTAGCGTCAAGTGGATAGTTCAAAACATTAAATAAGGGTTCTTTTAAAGATGCCAAAGAAAAGGTCATTCAGACATACTCACTCATTGTTTTTTGCGATTTTGACGAAATTTGTTCACTGTTCACTGCTTTTGTATTGCAAGAAATATTTGAAAAAACGGTTAGGATTATTTCGACATAGTTGACATTTGCCGTTTAAGCACAGTTACTGGATTCCGAGCCGTCGTCGATCGGACGAATTCCACTTAGGTCGACGGGCCATTAGGGCATCGTCGTACCTACATGAAAGCCGCACCCTACGAATGAACGTCTGAAATCTTCCCTGTGTTAAGTAAAGACACGTACCAAAATCCAGAGTTGTCGGCGGGACGTTGAGCCATCGTCAAACCTACGTATAAGGTGTATACCATGTCCCGACGTCCAAAATGCATTCTAATAAATCAATTTATTACGGATCGAGTAAAGACCATCTACTAAACTTGGAGATCCGGTCCAAATTGTTAATTTTTTGGGCCTCAGCAGAAATCCGCCATACTTAGGAATTAGGTGTCTTCCGCCATTAGACAAACGCTGGTTAAATTTTCCAATTACGTTGATATTGACAATAAAAAATGGTCAATATTGCAACCAATATGTCTTTATAATATATAGCTTAAACTAAAAAATGTCAAATATGTTTGCAAATAAAAAAAAATATATGTATATTTTTTGATTTTAGTTTTTTTTCTATAAAATCTAAAAAATTTTGAGGCGCATGTATTTTTCTGAATTATCTTATCAATTTTTATCGATAAACTAATCTTCGTTGGTAATTTTACATCCCCATCGCGCGTTAAAGGCCTGTCTTGTTATCATTATTATAAACTGCTTCTAAAGGTATAATGAGATGACCTCTACCTACTCCACCTCGGCTAAAACTATATTTTACGTTGGCGACTACTCCAGTTAATGATGTCGATGCGTCCTGGACATATTGTAGAAAATTAGGTAATTCCGATGGCGGTCCAACGAACGTCGTACGATCGACCCGTGTATTACCGCCAGGTCAGTTTAAGTACATCGCTAGACCCTAATAAGTAAAGTGTTCGACGTCGACACGACTCGCATTTGAATGTACCATATAGGTGAAAATAGGAGCCGGTTCGAGGTTAAACGGACGTTGGAGACCGACGTCCGATTTTTAATGCGAACGAACGCACAACATCATATTACGTCAAATTGCTACTTGGGATGCTTACTGAGTCGGTTGTGGACGGTCAGTATCCCTGTCAGTAGTCCAATATCTTTTGGGAGGGAGCCATTTGAGTCTGGCCGCGTCCGGTCAGTCGATGAATTCTTTGGACTGTCTGCATCCTATTTCGTTCTCCCAGGAGTCTGCCAGTGCATCGTTAGTGCTGGCCCCGATCCGAGCGAGTTCATCCGCCTTTTCGTTGCCCGACACTCCCGTGTGTCCCGGTACCCACATCACTGTAACTCTTTTGTCTTGACTCAAGGCTTCCAGTGCTTCCACCACCACAGTATTGGCAATTTTTGGCGCACTGAGTGTCTTTAGGGCTGCTTGGCTGTCGGAGCATATGTACACATGCTCCTCCGGACCATTGCGAACCTCTTCTAGTGTTGGCGCAATTATAATGGCATATACCTCGGCTTAGAAGACCGTAGCTTGCTCTCCAAGCGGGTAGCTCATCCGAACTTCTTCTCGGTCTTGCACGTAGACCCCCGCCCCTGTTGTCTGCCTCTCCGATAGCTTGGAGGTATCGGTGTAGCATATCACAGCGTTCCTCTCGAACTGTTGGTGGAGTTTCTCCCTCTGCCAGAATTCCCCATCGGGAATTTCGACTTTGTACCTCTTATTGAATCTCCATGGAATTCAGGTTGCCTTGATCTCAAAGGACGCCGCAAAACGATTAAGTTTTCAGTAACCAAGAAATGATTATTTGCTCCGCTACGCCATTTGTGTAACATCTTGTTTTTTTTTTTGTTGCATTTTAATGATTTTTTAGTTAAATTTAGTCATTTTCAAGTATTCTGTTAGACTGGCTAGAGTTTAAGATAGGTTTCAGGAATTTTTAAAATATTCAGTATTTAAATAAAAAAATAATTTATCAAAAAAATAAGTTGAAGGCACGCTTATTTGTTAAAGCTAAATTATCCATTTTTGACCGAAAACTAAGGTTCGTAAATGTCTGTGGCAACCTTTTTAGCAAAACACAATGATCTTTTCGGAATTTAATCCGACGTTTCGTTTCGTAGATACCATCATCAGGATTAAACAGTTAAATACGGACCAAAATGTTTTACTTCACATTTTAATTTTTTTTTAAGTTTGTTTAATAATAAAATATTTTTTTTTTATTATGAAGTTTCGATCTCGAAAAAAATCATCTTTAGTGAATTATTTTTCTGGTACGGCTCTGTTCCATTTTATTTTATTTTTTTGAGACCATTTATATTTACCTACTATATAGTAGACCGGGTGAACCGAAAAAAACTGCACAAATTGTTTTTTGCTATAAATTTACCAATATCAATAAAAAAAGACTGTATTGATAAGACAAATAAGCGTTTTAAAATAAACATTCGCTTTGGCGCCATATTCTGGTACTTTACTAATATTTTAATTTGACCGCTGGCAACTGCTGGCACCGGAAATGATGAGCATTTTTTTTATTATTTTTATTTGACAGTTTACATATTTAAAAAAAGTGCCAAAAAAACAACATTTTAGTACTTTGTTTTTAATCAAGCAAGAAATAGCACTTTATTTTTAAAAAAATTTTAGTGCAGGCAGAATAAATGGCAATAAAACCTTCTTTAAGTATATCCAAACTGTTGTTGTATAAGCTAAAAATAAATAAACTTCCAGAAGTAAAAATAGATCACGTAAAAATTTGCACAAAAAAAAATCAAGCTTATTTTAATTATTAGTAGTGGCAAACTACAATAGAGGTTAAAATCACAGAGTATAGTACAAAACACTTTCATCTTGTTACAAAATAGTTAGCTTGCATTTTTTGCAAGTAGATATATTTGTTTAGACAGTGAGAACTGGAAATTTGAAAATTATTATCAAGAAGATTAGGAAATATGATTATGATGGTAATACATGATGGTAATATATCTAAGAATTATTATTATGCGGGTTGGAATTTGACCTAAATGGGACTGGGATATTTTGAACATCCCAAATGGATCATTTCGGGGATATCCCTGTAATGTACTGTGCTATTAGGGTGTGAGATTATGTTGTTCGTTTTATTTTTATTTAATTTTTATTTTATTTTTTTAACTACTTTCTACTTAGTACTTATCCGTTATGTTTTTACCATTATTAAAAAAATACAAAGAAAAAATTAAAGTAAAAGTACAACTTTTTTATACTAAATATATATCCAAATCAATGCTAACTAAAGAACTTTGCCGTTATTGGCAGCGCGGAAAGCAAGTACTTAAAAATTACTATTTTTTTAATTCATATTTGCTGGGTAAAATCACATTCGCACCTGTTTTTTTATTAAGGTAGATATGTTGCTTTTCGATTTACAAAACATAATATTTAGAAAAAAAAATGGCAACATATAACAAAAAGGGGTTTAGAAAAGGAATTTGATTTTCTCCGCCATCTTGGATTTAAATATGGCGGCAAAGCGAATGTTTTTTTTTTAGTGGGTTCACCCGGTATTTTCACATAATATATCTTGGTTGTCCAGGTAAAAAAGTGCACTGAAGATGATGTTTTTCGGGATGAAACTTCAAAAAAATAATATTTTATTGTAAAAAAAATTCAAAAAGAAACTAAATTTTTATGATCCTGATGATGGTATCTACGAAATAAAGACAGACATGTTTTTACAGAACTCAATTATCTCTTAAATTTAGGGAGATATCATCAGTTGGTTATTCCGACCATTTTTAAACTTTCCCCTGTAGCTCAAAAACTACAAGATACAGAAAAAATCTGTTAATACCATTTTTTAAAGCTCAAAAAAGTAAGACAGCAATGTGAAAACCGCATGTCTCTATCTTCAATAACAGCACGCACAAACACACCAGAACAGAAAATAAAGCGTCCGAAACGAAATATGAACGAAAGTAAAACACCCAGAAAATAATGGATACGAATATAATTTTATAGAATTTTAATTTACTCGATTCTTTAAAGACACGAATATAATTTAACCGATTATACTTTTTCCAGAACCTTAAAATATCAGAATTATAAAAATATCGAAAATAATTGTTTAGAAACGAAAAACACCCGAACCACAAATTGATAGAAAATAACATTCCCGATCCTTAAATGAGCAGAACCACAATCCAGCCGAATCGCTATTAAGCATGCGTCAAATTTGAATCTCTAGAGCGCCGTAAGCCCTGGATTGTGGCGTTGACAAGTTTCTACATTTGGAAGATGCTCATGTTGGTCATGTAGCTTTTTGGTCGTCAAGAATACATGCCCTGCTGATATTTGCTCTCATCTAGAGTATCAGTCCATCATATCAGCAGCAGTCAGTCTCCTTGAATCGTTACCCTGACTTTGCTCAGTTCATGGTTCTGTATTTATTGCTCGTAAAAATATTGATATTTTAGTTCTGCTGACGGCATTGGTTCCATATCAAGATAACATCTTCCTTCTCAAGCCAGGGAAAGGAAAAAGATCAGAGAAAATGTATTCACGAATTACCTTAAAGCAGAAAAATCTAGCAGAATTAATTTGCTTTTTGCACGCATTTATTGGATGTGGCACAACTTCGGCGATCTTTGATCAGGGAAAAACAAAATTTTTACCACTCTTGTGCTGATATTAAAGTTTTTAACAACGCAGATGCTAATCCTGACGAAGGATTTTTTTTTATTAAACGATTTTATTTTTGTAATGGAGGTCCGATGAAAGTACAATATTATGAAGAAATTTGGGTGGTTTAAGTATGTAAAGAGGGTAAATTAATACAATATCACAACTTACTTCGACTCTTCCCTGCCGTAAGCCTGGCAACGTAGCAATTCAATTCGTGGCTTTCGGTTCAAATCATTTTCGTCCTGATTGGGGTTCTTGAATTTTGTAGTTCGGCATTATTATGTTTCTCTCAAATTATTTTCGTTAAAAATATTTTCTAACATTTTTTGTTTCTATAAAAATATGTTTTGTTTAAATTTAATTACATGCCTATATTTTGTAGCGATTTGATTTTCCCGTCATTTCATTTTTGAGACAATTTTTTTTCGAACCAATTATTTTCTTTTCTTTAAATTCTGACAAATTATGTTTCTGCCAAATTTGGTTTCGGGTTTTTTATAAGGAAATTGGCGCAAAAGCGAGTTTGTAGAACGTTTATACGCCGGTTTCACGCAACGTTAAGTGGCAACGTTAAAACATTGACAAATTGTTCCTTGGGTGTGTGAACACATCGCAATTCCACCAAACAAAATAAATATTTTTAATGTGACGTTTTTCGACCCAATTTATGTTTACTGGTGTTGGTTCGTTGGAGAGGGGTCAATAAAACAAAAATCTAAATTTTTTCTATGCCGACGTTTCGGCCCTTTAATTAAATTCTAATTAATTTTTTCTCCTTCATGTTTTAAAATATATAAATAAATAAAAACGTACATAAAGTAAATAGTATATGGTATAATATATTGTTTGTGATATTTTATACTATTTACTTTATATATGTTTTTATTTATTTATATATTTTAAAACATGAAGGAAAAAAACTTAATTAGAATTTAATTTGAAACATATGAATATTTTCAACAAATTATACATTACTTAATTGTATTTTAGTGTCCTGAGGATGGCCCTATAAAGTTCCGAAACGTCGGCATAGCAAAAATTTAGATTTCTGTGTTTTATTTACCCCTCCAACTCTAACGCAACGTTGCGGCAAAAAACGCAACTTTCCGTACGGTTTTTATTCGATGTAGCTGTGTGTAGCTGTTGCGTTGCATGAATCTTTTATGCCGCGGCGTAATTCTAAAGCTTTTCCTTTGGGAGAGAAACTACACAATGTTCTTTGGGTTTTTGTTCCGGTCTACGTGTACGCCATGACAATTACGTTCTCGCTCTTTGTTCTCCCCGTTTTGATTTTGAGGGATTTTCCTTAAGCACTAAGCCAAATCAAACGGTGGAAAACAAGGAGTTGCTGTTCTTTAAAATTATAACTAGGTTTAGAAGTAATACTTACTGCCCTGCAATGAAAAAGCAACACATGCATGAAATAAAATAAATAAAGTTTTTAAGTAAAACGAATTTATTCAATTCCGCACTAAAAGGCACTGTGGATTAAGCCCATTCCATATCTGGTAATAAAATTTACCTGGTGGCGTTTTTAACGGACATACAGGGTAATTAATCAAAATATGCGAAATATGTTTAATTTAATATCTCAAAAACTATGCAACCAAAAATTATGAAATTTTGCTAATTACGCTCCTAAAATTCAATAAACCTGTTTTTAAAAATTTGGTATTTTCAGGTCCGGACTTTTTCTCCGGAGTTTTTTTCTCATTTTTAAATCTCACTTGAAAACAACACACTGTAATTTAAAATGAATAAATTTTTTTATTTTCTCCAAAAAGCCTAGGATTAGCACTTATTACTAAAGAAAAAAAAACAAACGCAGAACTTTTTGTTTTAGCTATAACAAAATTGTTTTTTAAAAAATGTGTAAATTTGCCGGTGCCTTTACATAACATAGATTTAACTGCACCTTTTTAAATGCAAATCATCAAATTGACACAAAAATTATAAAAAAGGGTTATTTTAATAAACTTTAAGTATTATTAATTAAGCAAATAAGATGCAGGCCCGGATTTACAATTTTATTTAATTATTATCTTTCGGTACATAATATTATATTATCACTTCAGACATACACACATCACATATTTTAGTAAAGTAAAGAGAGGATAAATCATTTTTAATTTTTTTAAATTTAAAAACAAAATAAATTAATTTTTTTTTAACTTAAAAAAAATTAAATATTTTTTGAAAATCTGTTACTTTTTAAATTGCCCTTACACTTCTTCAAGCATCCTAAGGAATGATCAGGTCAATGTATTCATCAATCTGTGGTGCAATCAGCAGATAATCTCCAGAGCATTCTTTTGGAATCGGCTCACTTTTTTTTTCTTTGTGCAAAAAGATACTTAAACTTTACAAAGATTAATCCTTTTTTATAATTTGCGGTACAATTTGGAGATGTATGTGTAAATGAAGCTGTAAAGTTATGTAGGTATCTATGTTGGGAATTTGGAAACTTTGGTTGCACTAAAACAAAGTTATGATTGTTTTCCACAAACCAAAACTACACTTTTTTGCACTCGACGCGCGTTTCGCTAACAACGTTAGCATCATCAGGAGGCGATAAACATAACTTTGTTTTATGTAGGTATCGAAAGATAGTTAATAAATAAAATCATAAATCCAGACCTGGATTTTTTTTTACTTTTTGTAAAAAAATACTTAAACTTTAATAAAATAGCCGCTTTTTTTTCGATTTTCAAAAAATAAGTGCAAGAAGTGCTAGAAAGCACGGATAGTCCACCATACAATCAATTATTATCAAAGGAAATTACAGAACCGGTCAACATAAAAAGAGATGCAAAATTTTCCTCCTGGGGTGGATTAAGGCGCAGTTTTTTCATAATAGTATATTGTCACCCGACCTAAATAATTATAGCAAGTTTTAATTAAATCAATAGTAGGGAAGATGGTGAAGGAGACATTTGCGTTGTATGAACAGCTTACATATAATGAGAGGAGTACTTGACCGACAGAAATATGTTTCGTCACAGTTTTCTCTAAAATACTGACCTATAGAGAAATTCAAACCTCCAAACTGCATGTTTCGTAACAGGGTTTAAAAGTTATGAATTTACAAATTATATTAATCCCCTCTCACGCAACCAACCCGCCCCCAAAAAAAACGTTAGACATACATACATGCATATTTGTAGCGACTTTGGATTCAAAGTTATGAATTTTCAAATATCATTCCCCCTCTCTTCCCCTAAACCGCCCTCACCAAATGAGTTTTTTTTTTAAATTAGGAAATAATAGGCATAGTCATAGCAGCTTTGGTTCAAAAGTTATACAGTTTGGAATTTTTAAGTGTATTATCCCCCGCGCACCCCTTTAAGCACCACACAAACATAATTTTTTTCAGAATATTTTATTAAAGTAACACTCCCACTTCATTACAACCATAGAGAAAGTAATTATGTTGTCTCTGATTATTACCAGGCTTCAATGTCTAATGGAGAATCCAGACACCTACAGAGCGGTTTCATCCTTATTAGGAATCATCAGGGAGTCATAAGATTGTATCGCGGCGACGTGATACCTGTGTGTGCCACCTGTCGAGCCGGAGGAGGCTTCTTGCGCAGAACTAAAAATCCAAACAAACTGTCAGGTACAACCTGATGATTCCTAATAAGGATGAAACAGGACTTTATGTGTCTGGATTCTTCATTAGACATTGAAAGCCTGGTCGTAATCAAGTGGGAAACAAAAACGCTTTGTCCGATATGCCACGAGTGTTTCTTTAATTTTTATTTGCGCGGACACGAGATTCACTTTGTTAGAATATTTTATTGTCACCGGAATTACATTAGTATGCGAAATTTCATTAAAATCGGTATATTGTATCACCACGCAGCTCAACTCTAAAACGTCGTTAGGGACATAAAGCACATCAACGCGTAAACGCTCTTTACCAGTTTTATTTTATTTATTTAATTATAAAATACTCTGTAGCTCTATAATATTAAACTTTTATTTTCATGTTCTTACTTTGTCGACAAGATTGTAAATTTTATTTTATACTCGTATGTGATAAATTCAATATATCTCTGCTTCTCCTAAATATACACATTCGTTTTAAAGGGATTTTGACCTCTCCTTGAAAAGGTGTATATTTATATAGGTCATCGTTTCATGAAAAGTAAATTCTTTTAGGACAGATTCCCTCCATTTCATTAATACTTATTTCAAAAAATATAAAAAATTGGCGTAAGTATAACCAAAATTTACCATTAAATTAAAAATAAGTCGAAATTTGTTTTAAACTGCTATGGCCTTAATACATAAATTAATACATAAATTAACAGCACCTGTTTATCCGAGGGTTCATAAGCATAGAGCATTAGGATATAAATTTTGACAATTGACATACCACATTCACATTTCTCAAAAAAAAGAAGAACAAACAAAAGGTCTTTTTACCTAACCTCAATATTTTTCTGCTGATTTGGGGAAGAACTATGAAAGAGGAAAAAAGAAAAATGAAGGCGCTATATATGTATTTAACATTATGATTATTAATAAAGCATAATTGACCAAAATGTACCGACGTTACGTCAAAATGCGTGCAGTGGCTTATAAGTAGTCCCTAGAGTCCCTCTAAACATTTGACAGCTCTTGTTTTACCAGAAATGGCAACTCATAATGCCCTCTCTATTTCCTATGCCTATTATTTGGGATCAGTTAACTATTTCTTACCCAAATTTATTTGGAATCAGTTAAGTATTTTTTAAAGGCACTAAAATGGATGGAAGTAAAAATAACTAAATTTAAAAGTAAAGGCTCAGCTGTTAGATTTGCCGTACCATAAAAAGTAAGCCGTTATACGCAAGAAAAATAAACTATGGGTTATATCAATGTTGATGTGGATGGGCAAGAGCCACGTTATTTCAAAATTTCAGGGGAATCTTTAATTTTGTTTACCTTTCCCACAGAGAAGAAAGACGTATATGGGTCGCATTACGGCTTTCTTTTGACGGTGCGGCGACTCTGACTGCACCCTAATAAAATACAAGATATACATCATAACGACAACCATTTTTTGTTTAGTATCTCTATAGGTGCTCAATTTATTCTTCCAAATTTTCTGAGACTCGCTCAATTTCGAGAAGACCTCCAAAATATCAAACTTAACTGCACTAGCAATAAGCTGTTGATCCACTATACAGACCGCTTCAAGCTACTGCGAACATAGGGCGGAATAAGTCTAATTTGCCAGTGTACGTACATGCAGAGACACCGCACGCCTATCAGTGAAACAACCAATACTCAGGCTTGCGATCACCACTTGCATGACTTTCCTTTGGTATTTAGTACGCCTCTAACCACGGTGCTGTGTGGAGTGTAGTCAATGAAACCGGAATTTGGTCAATAAATACGCAAAGTTTTATAACGTAATTTTCTTATTTTTGTCAGTGATAAATAAGAGCGTTTTATTGTCAACTGCTCAGATTTATCAGTGACGACGTGTTACAATGAAAATAATAAGGAGAAACAAAATAAAAGCAAGTTCTCAAAATAAAATAATACATTATAAAAACCAAAAAGATTCTCCCAGTCAAAAAAAAATTAAAGCAAATGTTCGAAAAGTCCTCCTTGCTCGGCTAGACAATATCCGAGCCTACTATAAAAACCCCTTCTAACGTTTCCAAGCATGTTAGGGGTGATAATTTGAAAAGCTTCTTCAAAAACAGATAGAAGTCATTAGGAGCAAGATCGGGAGATCGAGCTGGCCATAAAATAGTTCCCCGTGTACTTATAACCCGATTAGGAAATACATTATCAAGATATTCCCTAACAAGGCCAACATTGTGAGCGGAACAACCATCTTGTTGAAACCATGTTTCACCAAATCTTACACCTAACAACTGCCTAGCAGTTGGAATAATGTGCTGCTGCAGTAGATCCAAGTATCTAGGACCATTCAAATTGCAATTGCCGTTAATAAAAAATGGCCCAATTACGTGTTCCCCTATAATACCCCCCCCCCCAAACATTTAGTTTTTGGGGATACTGTGTTCTTACGTCAAAATACAAATGCCAATTTTCCCTCGACCAATATCGAACGTGTGTTGGGTTATGACGATTTGACCATTTGACCATCTGCACTTTTTCGGCAACTTCGTAGACATCCATTTTTGGTTTTAAAAATGTATTATTTCAATTAAGAACTTACCCATCTGTTTCTCGAGCAAGGCAGAAATAAAACAAAATAAAAAAAACAAAATGAATTTCCAAAAGATAACACTGCAGCGTGCTTCGAATCCACCTCGGTCGTACGGCACGGAGAGTAAATTGGACTTGATTCCCCCCATGTTCGCAGTAGCTTGAAGCGGTCTGTATAACTAATCCCATAAACTAGCGTGATTTCCAACCAAAACTGATTAAAATAACTCACTTTTGAAAATCTAAAAAATCCGCTTGCCAGGCTTGACAGACTTTGACAAGCGGTGGCAAAAACCGACAGGTATAAAATTAAAATTTTTTGAAATATATTTCGATATTGAAAAATGTTCTGTCTTTCTTTAATGATGTACGGGGCAAGGTAGGTGTTTACTTAATATAAGCATTACTTTCACTCTCCGCCGCAATGCGCCTGCGCGGCCCTCTGTTAGTCTCCGTAAGTGATTATGGGGTCAGTCCATATCAAGTCAACCAGGGTATTTTACCACACCATCTCCGATGTTGATGATTTTTAGTATACATGTTTTTCCTACCAAAAAACTGGAAAATCCAAAATTTCAGACTTTTTTGACCAGTTGTTTATTTTGAATTAATTTTTGAAAATCGAAAAAGTCACTTATTTGTCCTTAACATGTGCGCACAAAATTAGGAATATCCAAAGAACCACTTATAATAGAAAAGTAGGTGAAGGTTCATTTTAAAGCTCTTATAAAGACCTTTCATATGAGAATATTGCATAACATATATTGAAAAAAAAAATAAAAAAAAAAATTTTTGATTTTTTTTTTGAAAAATTTCAAAAAGGCCATTTTTAATTTTTTTCAAAAAATTATATTATTTTCTTTAAAGTGTTATTAAACTATTCACAAAATTTTGAGATGGACAAATCATGGGTTCAATGTGAAAAAATTTATTAAAAATGTCACATGCGGGTCATTCCATATCAAATCAACCAAAAAATCACAAAAATTTTACGCGACCAATTCCAATTTTGATGATTTTTGGTATATATTTTCTTCTTACCATAAAAGTTGAAAATGCAAACTTTTAGATTTTTTTGATTCGTAGTTTTTTTTTTTAATTTTTCAAAATAAAAAAGTCAGCATTTTGACCTTAACAAGAATGTACAAAACTAGCAATATCTCGAGAACCACTTACACTAGGAAAGTAATAAATGGCTCATTTTAAAGTCATTTTGAAGCTCTTTTTTATGAAATATCACAACATAATTTTAACAAAAAAAAAATGAAAATAAAAAATTGAAAAAAAAATTGAAAAATTCAAAAAGGCCATTTTTAATTTTTTTGAAAAAAATATATAATTTTGGTCAAAGTGTTACTTAATTATCCACAAAATTTTATGATGGAGAAATGATGGGTTCAATGTCAAAAAAAATATCAAAAATATTAAGTACATTAAAAATCATGCATTTAAAAAAATAAACATATTTTAGGAGCACCAATAGTGCACTGGATATTAAAATAAATAAATTTGTTGGATGGATACAGGTTTTAAAAATACCCAGAGGCTTTATCTACAAATTATTTTATTTTAAACTCGCAAAAGAAATAAACAAACTTTTCTACTTCGTTGATAAAAATTAGACAGAAAACACTAAGACTAACTATATACCTTAAATTTATTTTTTTAACTTTCTTTTAAGAATTTCTGATGAATCTGACATTTCTTTTTTGCTGACATTGTAAGTTCTGCCAGTAGCAGTGTTGGGTTCAACTTTTTTTATAAGACTTTCTGGTTTAATAATTAAAATATCTTGAGGTGTTGGGTAAAAAAATGATGAGGCAGGTCCTCGTGGATGAAGAAAGCTTACTTTCAGTTCTCCGCTCTCATTATTTTTCCCCAAGACACAAGCCAGCCACCAAGCACTGTCATATTCTACAGTGACAAACCCTGACTCGATATTTTGCAAAATAATGCTTCCACCTTTAAAAAGATTATGTGTTTCGACCTCTAAGCATGTAGAAAACTGTTTTGCCAAAAACGTGCTTTCTGTAAGAGGAATTACAGCATGAATTTTTTGTGTCCCCGGTATTGTAAAGACTTCCGCAAATCTTTTATTCAAAATTATTTCATGATTTGTATAATCTGCTTCTGTGCAATATTTAAAATCAATGCCAGATATGTTTTCTTCACACCAAGTAAACAATTGTAGAGGTGTCATTATTTGATTGTCATAGGGCCTCTGCAAACTGGCTTTGGCAGCAAGTCTTTTAACAGTTCCTCCCAAGCCATCGCAAAAAGTTGAACCCAACACTGCTACTGGCAGAACTTACAATGTCAGCAAAAAAGAAATGTCAGATTCATCAGAAATTCTTAAAAGAAAGTTAAAAAAATAAATTTAAAGTATATAGTTAGTCTTAGTGTTTTCTGTCTAATTTTTATCAACGAAGTAGAAAAGTTTGTTTATTTCTTTTGCGAGTTTAAAATAAAATAATTTGTAGATAAAGCCTCTGGGTATTTTTTAAAACCTGTATCCATCCAACAAATTTATTTATTTTAATATCCAGTGCACTATTGGTGCTCCTAAAATATGTTTATTTTTTTAAATGCATGAGTTTTAATGTACTTAATATTTTTGATATTTTTTTTGACATTGAACCCATCATTTCTCCATCATAAAATTTTGTGGATAATTAAGTAACACTTTGACCAAAATTATATATTTTTTTCAAAAAAATTAAAAATGGCCTTTTTGAATTTTTCAATTTTTTTTTTTCAATTTTTTATTTAAAATTTTTTTTTTGTTAAAATTATGTTGTGATATTTCATAAAAAAGAGCTTCAAAATGACTTTAAAATGAGCCATTTATTACTTTCCTAGTGTAAGTGGTTCTCGAGATATTGCTAGTTTTGTACATTCTTGTTAAGGTCAAAATGCTGACTTTTTTATTTTGAAAAATTAAAAAAAAAAACTACGAATCAAAAAAATCTAAAAATTTGCATTTTCAACTTTTATGGTAAGAAGAAAATATATACCAAAAATCATCAAAATTGGAATTGGTCGCGTAAAATTTTTGTGATTTTTTGGTTGATTTGATATGGAATGACCCTAGGGTCAGTCCATATCAACTCAACCAGGGTATTTTACCATACCATCTCCGATGTTGATGATTTTTAGTATACATGTTTTTCCTACCAAAAAACTGGAAAATCCAAAATTTCAGACTTTTTTGACCAGTTGTTTATTTTGAATTAATTTTTGAAAATCGAAAAAGTCACTTATTTGTCCTTAACATGTGCGCACAAAATTAGGAATATCCAAAGAACCACTTATAATAGAAAAGTAGGTGAAGGTTCATTTTAAAGCTCTTATAAAGACCTTTCATATGAGAATATTGCATAACATATATTGAAAAAAAAAATAAAAAAAAAATTTTTGATTTTTTTTTTGAAAAATTTCAAAAAGGCCATTTTTAATTTTTTTCAAAAAATTATATTATTTTCTTTAAAGTGTTATTAAACTATTCACAAAATTTTGAGATGGACAAATCATGGGTTCAATGTGAAAAAATTTATTAAAAATGTCACATGCATGAAAAATCGCCTATAAAATGTACTTAATATTTTTGATATTTTTTTTGACATTGAACCCATCATTTCTCCATCATAAAATTTTGTGGATAATTAAGTAACACTTTGACCAAAATTATATATTTTTTTCAAAAAAATTAAAAATGGCCTTTTTGAATTTTTCAATTTTTTTTTTTCAATTTTTTATTTCCAATTTTTTTTTTTGTTAAAATTATGTTGTGATATTTCATAAAAAAGAGCTTCAAAATGACTTTAAAATGAGCCATTTATTACTTTCCTAGTGTAAGTGGTTCTCGAGATATTGCTAGTTTTGTACATTCTTGTTAAGGTCAAAATGCTGACTTTTTTATTTTGAAAAATTAAAAAAAAAAAAAACTACGAATCAAAAAAATCTAAAAATTTGCATTTTCAACTTTTATGGTAAGAAGAAAATATATACCAAAAATCATCAAAATTGGAATTGGTCGCGTAAAATTTTTGTGATTTTTTGGTTGATTTGATATGGAATGACCCTAGGGTCAGTCCATATCAACTCAACCAGGGTATTTTACCATACCATCTCCGATGTTGATGATTTTTAGTATACATGTTTTTCCTACCAAAAAACTGGAAAATCCAAAATTTCAGACTTTTTTGACCAGTTGTTTATTTTGAATTAATTTTTGAAAATCGAAAAAGTCACTTATTTGTCCTTAACATGTGCGCACAAAATTAGGAATATCCAAAGAACCACTTATAATAGAAAAGTAGGTGAAGGTTCATTTTAAAGCTCTTATAAGGACCTTTCATATGAGAATATTGCATAACATATATTGAAAAAAAAAATAAAAAAAAAATTTTTGATTTTTTTTTTTGAAAAATTTCAAAAAGGCCATTTTTAATTTTTTTCAAAAAATTATATTATTTTCTTTAAAGTGTTATTAAACTATTCACAAAATTTTGAGATGGACAAATCATGGGTTCAATGTGAAAAAATTTATTAAAAATGTCACATGCATGAAAAATCGCCTATAAAATGTACTTAATATTTTTGATATTTTTTTTGACATTGAACCCATCATTTCTCCATCATAAAATTTTGTGGATAATTAAGTAACACTTTGACCAAAATTATATATTTTTTTCAAAAAAATTAAAAATGGCCTTTTTGAATTTTTCAATTTTTTTTTTCAATTTTTTATTTCCAATTTTTTTTTTTGTTAAAATTATGTTGTGATATTTCATAAAAAAGAGCTTCAAAATGACTTTAAAATGAGCCATTTATTACTTTCCTAGTGTAAGTGGTTCTCGAGATATTGCTAGTTTTGTACATTCTTGTTAAGGTCAAAATGCTGACTTTTTTATTTTGAAAAATTAAAAAAAAAAAAAACTACGAATCAAAAAAATCTAAAAATTTGCATTTTCAACTTTTATGGTAAGAAGAAAATATATACCAAAAATCATCAAAATTGGAATTGGTCGCGTAAAATTTTTGTGATTTTTTGGTTGATTTGATATGGAATGACCCGTAAGTGATTATGTTGTCTCTGGTAACTAAAACTTTAAAGTCGCTTAAGTTCGGTATTTTTTAAATTTAAACCAGTAATCGAGTACTCTCCGAAATTTGTGTGACCGTGCATGAGGTAAAGACACACAAAAGTGCACTACAATGAAGAGGAGAAGGATATTCTCTTTTCACACTTTCAAGAATCTCCGCATAGACAGAATTTGAGAATATCTCTTCCATTACGCGTGTGCAATGGAATGGCCGAGAAACAGTCCGTCTTTTGGTTTATCAAGATTACGTTGTCACTTGTAACAATCTAATCTGACACCCGTTATCGACTTCACCCTGGAAATGAGACTCAAGGGGTTGCGTAGGATTGATTGATACCGACTGGAATTCAATTTATTGGAGCCCTTTTTTTCGGTTACTTCCTTTGCGTTTGATGTTTCATGATAAGATTTGACATAGCTCTTGTTATAAGACGTCGGTGTCGTGACTTTCCCATTGGATTTTATAATGTTGAAAGAGCGATTCGATTATTATATACAGAGAAACACTTTGTTCACACGGTGTTCCAATTTCGAATATGGAATTAAATTGGGAAGTCGGTTAATATTGTTGTATATTGGAATTAGTAAAACAATTGATGGTTCTTTGACTATTGTGGAGATGATGAAAGGTGCCCCAGCAAACACGTTTCCCTCGGGCCTTCGTCGGCCCGATGTCGATTGCCGAATTTGCCATAATCGGCATGACGTCCATTTACGACATCGGACCAGCAGTATTTTTTGTCCGCTTTAGACCTTAGCCCGCAGTCGGATCAATGGTAAATTTTACTTTTTGCTGACATCGGCATACCGCCGCCGTAAGATTAAGGTCCGATATGGTTTAACCACATGGCACCGACCATCCGCCCAAATAACTGCTTAATTTGGTCGGTTCAACGTAGGCAAGCTGGTCTCGGCCCGACATCGGTAAACTATTCAAGTCCGACATTGGTTTCCTAAAGCGGTCCAACTTCGGCGATTGACGAAGGTCCGTCGGTGGTAGCTTAAAGCGGCCCGACAATGGCAAACCTCAAAGGTCCGATAATTGGTGGATAATAAGGCCACACATCGGCCTCTCAAAGCGGGCCGACGTCGGTGATTGACGAAGTTCCGTCGGTAGTTGCTTGACACGATCCGACATTGGCAAACTACAAAGTTTTGATAATGCGTCTGCTTAACCAGTCGGGGTGGTTTAAGTGGCGGAAGAGAAATTCTTGTAGAGAAGTACCACCATCTTGTCAAGTCCGCATTCTAGTTTTGAAATATCTTTGCTCATTATATATATAATATTATCTTCCACTGTACAGGGAACATAGTGACATTAGCGCCATCTCTCGGCATAAAGTCGACTATAGTAAATCGGGCCATCGTCAGTTGCCGATTTTCTACCGATTAAACAAAGTTCCAATCGGACCATCTTCAGTCCTAAAGTGGTGTCGGCATAAAGTCGACTGTAGTAGTGTGGACCTCCGTCAGTTGCCGATTATTTACCGAAAACTGAAAATCGCAATCGGTCCAACATCGGGCCAGCGTGTAGTCGCCAATGCCGACACACTGCCGACATTGTCGATATTGGCCCGATTCAATGCCGACGATTTGTATTTGCTGGGGCTCATCGTCTAGCATGATGTCATTCCTACGTCAATTACTTAGCCTCTTAGGAGAAAATGTAAACTATGCATTTTCATGGCTCATCTTACTCTGGAGAAGGAAGAAAATCCAAAAAAAGGGTTATAAATTCTTTGTACACGCCAAAATAAAGTGAACCTATCTACTATTTTTTAATTTTTACGCTTCAGTATCATTTAAAAAAAAAAGTAACCTTTCATTTTATTTTTAATTTCAGGAAGACACCTTTCAACAGATGGAAATTATTCCTTATCCTGGGAAAGTTTATTACGGCGTTACAACGTAAGTAAATTTTATTTCACTTTGTGAATTTTACTTTCAAATTGTTTTGACTTAAAGTAGTTAAAAATGAGTAAGCAGGATGATATTGGTTTATGGTTAAATTTGAATTTCTATGATTTATCAAACCAGGAATTCATCAGACCGTATTTAATAAAAATATTCATCATAAGAACGATTCAGCATAGAAACTGCAATTCATCAAACCAACTTTTTCTCCGAACCTTATTTCATCAAACTCATTCTATAACAAATTCGAAATTTATAAGACCCGTTTTTAATCAAAGTATTGTCCATAGAACTCATTCAATATCAAACCCGGATTCGTAAAACCCGTAGTTTTATCAGAAAATTTTTGTTAAATTGATTGCGCATTCGCCAATAACACATGAATGCAAGACGGGTGAATGCAAGTGACATCTATACACAAACTATTGAACCCAACCTGCGCGTAACAGCGACAAATGCATCAAAACTCCGCGCCGCCGCGCCACCTGCGTGTATGCCTCACAAACCTTATAACCAAAAAAATAGACTGATGATGTTGCTTTAAGAAATGACTGCTTCATGTATTTGACAGTTTGGTGCCAAAAGCAGTTGGCAATGCACCAAAATCCCTATAACTACCAACTGAGAAGCACAAATAACACTAGACGCGGCTAATTGTAAAAAAGGCTCTGGCATAATAAATTTGCAATTTTTTTAACGATAATCTTAAATAATAGCCCCCCCCCCTCCCTTAAAATATGACTTTTTTAAATGGGTAAAGTACATTTTATCTTTAGGAAAAAAAGTTCCCCTTCTTTAAGTATCTACACCAGTTTATGAATGACCCCTTAAAAAAAAAATCACCCTGTCTGTTCGGTACTCTTTATTTATGCAGGCAAATAAAAATAATAATTCAAATAAAAGTTGAGCTTATGGGAAATAGTGTAGGCGAAGATTGGCAACTTTTATTATTTGAAAAAAATTTGCGCATAACCTCACTCATTTTTTGGTTTGGTTTAGGCAGATACCTATTATTTAAGAAAACAGTATGATTGAGTTTAGTTTAATTATTTCAATTATTGAAGCTGTGTGCTGATTGGTTCAGTTATTTTTATTTTCTAGAAGGTGTATGTGTATGGGTCAAGGGATTTGGTTAATAAAACGTCCTTTTTTTGGAATGCCAACGTTTCGCAAAATTTATTTTTATATATTGAAATGCCGACGTTTTGCAAAATTTATTTTTATATAAATTTTGTGAAACATTGGCACTTCAAAAAGAGGACATTTCATTAACAAGATCCCTCAACCCATAAACATACATCTACAAGAAAATTAAAAATAGGATCGTTAAAAAATTTTGCCAAGTTATTTTTATTCAGCTGTATAAACCAAAATTATTTATTTTTATTTTAATTTTTGTTACTTTATTTTTTATTTGCTTGTATAAACCCAGCCTTAAATTTTATTTGTAGAAAATAATTATTTACAAAATACCATCAAAAAAGTTACAATACAAAAAATACTTAAAAGTAACTTATTTACAAACAGAAACTACTTATTTTTAATTAAAGATAATATATAAAACATGTTGTTTAAACAATACAAGTTTTGTTAAAACTTTTCGGACCTTTTCTCCAGATATACTTTCACTAATTTTATTTGCAGAGCTATGACTCCTCAAAGTGCTGTATGTTTTAATGATTGCTTCAACTAAAAGCTGGTCAAAACAGAGTCTTTGGTATTTAATAACAGTCTTAGAGTCTCTTCAAATGCTCAGTAACCACTTTCTACTAATAGCAGCATCTGGTGGAAACCTATTGAAAGAAATAGAAAAACAATAATTAGACTTTTTCATTATTACGATACTTAATAATACTGTCATCAGCTGATGAGCGATTCAACATGGTTGCCTTAGGAAAAATAAACCCTTTTTCATAAGGCATACTGCTAATACAGGGTGTCCTAATTAACATGGGACACTATTGCTATCTCAGTAATTATAAGAACTATAAGGTTAAATTATTAAGATTAAATAAGTTTTTAAGCTCATAGTTTTAAGTATTGCAATTTTTTGACAAATCTCTTTTAAAGAATTTATGTTTCTTTCTTTCTCCTGTCAACAATGTTGATTCCCCACACTGGTGAGCTGTAACCACCTCATGGGCCTTTCAGAATACAGGCAATGATCGCAGAAGTATTAAAGAAAATTGGCAAAAATAGGAATTATTTACCCTTACCTGTGATAGGAAAACGTATTTCCACTCGCAGAATTACTGTTGTTGCAGCCGACAACAAAGCACTTCATGATGCAAAAGGGCACAGAAAAAGTATATTAAAAACACAACACGTTAAGCAAAAACGTCTTCTTCTCGGTTACTATGGATTCGCGTCTTTACAGACGTCTATCCAAAGCAAAATCTTCGAAAACCAAGAAACGAAAATAAAGAAAATGGCGAATCTACTAACGTCAAGACCGTCAAACGCAGTGCTACCAACCAAAAACGTGGATAAAGAGAAAATAAGTTGTCACGTCATGACACTGTTTACACTGCCCCTTTGAAATCTAGTTAATTCGAACAGTTTTCTAAATAAATTTTTTTAAATACTCAAGAAACCGTGATTTTATATTTTTTCTTAAATTTCGTCAAGCAGTGCTTGTTATATATTCATCAAATACTAAAATATTGAGTTTGCAACCACAACAAATTTTACTCAAGTCGGTTTACTCTGGTTCCAATAACACCAAACTGTCACTTCCATGAGGCAGTCATTTATTGGGAGAAAACCCATAAGCATTAGCAGTCTATTTTTTTGGTTATAAGGTTTGTGGTATGCCTTCAGTTCATATGGTATTGGCGCATGCGCAATCAATTTAGCAAAAATGTTGTGATAAATTACGGTTTTACGAATTCCGGGTTTGATATTGAATGGGTTTGATGAACAATGGTTTAATTAAGAACGGGTCTTATTTGAAGAAATAAGGTTCGAATAAATAATTGGTTTAACGACTTGCTGTTTCTATAGTGAATGATTTTATAATTGAACTTTCTTTTATTCAACGGGTTTGATTTTGCACATTCTGTTAAATCGTGGGCGTCCTTAAATTTTATAATCTTTCCCTCCCAAAAAGAAACGAATTAAATCTTATAAATTTTTTATAATGTTTATAAGTATTTACGAGGTAAAATTTTAGGTTTATTAAAGTTTTTAATTTCGAACTTCCATTGTCTTTATTTTTTCCTTTTTCCACAACGTTTCGAATGCTTACTAAGCAAACACAAATCGTCGCCATTGAATCGGGCCAATGTCGACAACATCAGCACTGTGTCGGCGTTGGACAGATTGCGATTCTCAGTTTTCGGTCACTAATCGGCAACTAACGGAGGTCCACGTTACTACAGTCGACTTTATGCCGTCACCACTTTAGGACCGACAATGGTCCGATTGGAACTTTGTTTACTCGGTCGAAAATCGGCAATTGTCGATGCCCCGATTTACTATAGTCGACTTTATGCCGACGCCCACTTATTTGCTTTAGAGCCGACGACGGTCCGATTGGAACTTTGTTTAATCGGACAAGAATCGGCAACTGACGATTGCCCGATTTACTATAGTCGACTCTATG
Organism: Oxystoma pomonae; assembly: GCA_963921995.1. NCBI lineage: Eukaryota > Metazoa > Arthropoda > Insecta > Coleoptera > Brentidae > Oxystoma > Oxystoma pomonae. Next base: position 91,294,836 of record OY998169.1, read on the forward strand.
CCAACGCAAACCTTATCTGCTTTAGGGTCGATGATGGTCTGATTGGAACCTTGTTTAATCGGTCGAAAATCGGCAACTGACTATGGCCCGATTTACTATAGTTGACTTTATGCCGACGACTACTTTATCTGCTTTAGGGCCGACGATGGTCCGATTGGAACTTTGTTTGATTGTTCGAGAATCGGCAACTGACGATGGTCCAATTACGTCACCTTAAAATTTTTACACTGCTTAATAGTTTCTTCCTAATATGTAGAGATGGTGCTTATGTCACTATGTTCCCTGTACAGTGGAAGATAATATTATATATATAATGAGCAAAGATATTTCAAAACTAGAATGCGGACTTGACAAGATGGTGGTACTTCTCTACAAGAATCACCTCTTCTGCCACTTAAACCAGCCGAACTGGTTAAGCACCCTCATTATCAAAACTTTGTATTTTGCCAATCTCAGATCGTGTCAAGCAACCACCGACGGACCTTTGTCAATCACTGACGTTGGGCCGCTTTGAGAGGCTGATGTGAGGCCTTATTATCCACCACCCATTATCGGACCTTTGTGGTTTGCCATTGTCGGGCCGCTTTAAGCTACCACCGACGGACCTTCGTCAATCGCCGACGTTGGACCGCTTTAGAAAACCAATATCGGACTTGAATAGTTTACCGATGTCGGGACGAGACCACCTTGCCTACGTTAGACTGACCAAATTAAGCAGTTATGGGCGGATGGTCGGTACCATGTGGTTAAACCATATCAGACCTTAATCGTAGAGCGACGGTATGCCGATGTCAGCCAAAAATAAAATTTACCATTGGTCCGACGGCGGGCTACATTCTAACGTTGCGTCGGCAAACATACATTGGGTCTACATAGCAAAGCGGACAAAAAATATTGCTGGTCCGATGTCGTAAATCGACGTCGTGCCGATGACGGCAAATTCGGCAATCGACATCGGACCGACGAAGGCCCGAGGGAACCGTGTTTGCTGGGTATGTATCGGCAATCGTCATCAGATGAATATTTATGATTATCCTATAATCTTAAAGACTTATAAATATGTATAAAATTTTATAGTACAAACGTTTTATTTTGAAATATTTTATAGGTTTATGAAAGAACCGTTTTCTAAGAAATTTTATGATCAAACTGATTCATTAAACTTAATAGGTCTCTATGATTACACCCTTCTCTTTTTATGATGTATTATGGGTTTTTATAAGTCCATTTTTTCCGAGACTTTTTATGATCAGCCAGACTAATAAAATTTGAAAGGTTTCTACGAATATCTATTTTAGTTTGCTATGGGTTGCTAAAGACTAAAATTTTTATGACTCTTCCTATAGATTCTATAGACAGACAAACTTTTGTACGCTTTTTAAGGTATACGGAAAAAAATAATATTTAAATTCTGTCACAGTAGCAATAAATTGACACAGGATTTTGTATGAAGCCTTTAATCTCAAAACTAAGAGAACATTTACATCAAACTACACTAAAAACTTTTGTCGGTTAAGAAATTGTTCACAGATCATAAAACATTATAACTCTTGCCCAGATAGTATTCTAATGTTGACTTTAGCCACTTGCATTCACCTAGCTTTTACCAACCATATAAAAGAGACATAAAACCTATATAATGTCGGTAGGTACAATTTCATAAACCTTCCAACATATACGTATGTGTGCCACCTAAACGTTTCGCATAGAGGCATATAACTTGTATAAACATTGTTCCCATTTACATCCACTCGCAAACAAAAATTATATTTAAAAAGGAATTAAGGAGGGTGAATAAATAACAACAAACAACATTCATGTTATAGGAATATTCCCTTAAAGTGATTTTTCGAATATTCTATTGCGAATATGACAGGAATGTTGCAGACCTATTTTTTGTTGAATATTCTTTAAGAGTTTGTGATAGTTATATTTCTTTGTTAACAAGATAATAAAATGCCCATGATAACCTGATAATCAAGTTATTTTTATGAATATTCCCAAAAAGACTGTTTTTGTCAGGATTTTGGCATGTTATAATTATAATTTAGTTTAATGCTATCTATTGTAGGTAGATGGCACTGGAATCAATATATTCTCTATGTAGCAGGTAATATTATTATACATATAGCAAAAAGTTATTTAGGAAATATTTTGATAACTAATCTCAAGTAGTACATCTACATAATGGTGATACATAGGCTACTCTGTAATTGCAGTTTAGTGGATGACTAATGCATATTTGCATAATGCACTCCATATCTTAGAATATCCATCTCTGGACATGTTTTGAATCACAAAAGCATATCCATGCAATTATAGTCGGTGTCCGTCCAGGTATATTACTAGAATTCTTTAAAAAGAATGTTCTGGTACTATTATAGTCATGTTTCACGTCACGTTTCTATCCCATTTATATCACCTGTATGAGCTAGAACGTAACTTATTGCCGCCATATGTTAGTAATATTCTCGATGGTAAAATGTAACATTTCTATCACATTCTTTGTTCTCTAAGTATATGACTATTACATTACAGGAATGTTTAAGGTTTAGAGGGAGAGAGAAAAAAATGGCGCCCCAGGCAAAATTTATGTGGAAAGTAGCTAATACTACAGAAAAATTGTTATCTGAAGTTGAAAAAAATCCAAGGAGGCTGAGTTTTTGGTATGCTCTTTCGAGGGGTCTGAAAATAACCTCACAAGTTTGTGTTTTCCCCACTCCTCGGGAAAAATCTTTGTAACCGACTTCTCTCCATTTCTATTGGTCAGAGGCGAAAAAATCTAAGAACAAAAATATTTGGCAAAAAATTTGCAAGTGCTTAACTTTCTCTAGTTAGTTTCTAAAAAGATAGGGGGCGCCAAAGTTACAAAAATCAGTTTTAACGTATTTTGACCAACATAGTGATTTTTTTAAAAAACTTTAAATATCCTATAAAAATGGAACTACAGCGGCTGGAATTCGGTAACATTCTTTGAAAACCGTTTTCTGGACATGCATGACAAGTCGCGTGTTGTGGATTATATATTATTATTTATAATAACAGCACTACAAATGGGGTGACGTACGCTACACAAATGACCCAGTCTGTCGGCATGGAAATTGCCGAAAGTAGAGTCCTTTTGGGTAACGGGCCATCCAACGCTTACATAAACGCAACAAGATAGGGGTTGGAGAGGAGTAGGTAGAAGTATTATTAAGTGCTAAAAGGCAGAGGGAAGGGGTTGCATAAATGTTATAAAGTGTTGCAGGGGAGGGAGGGTTCAAAATTTGGAAAATGGTTTTACATAATTGCTGGTGGTAGAGTAACATTGTTATTTAAAGTCGAAATATATGTTCTTTGGGAGGTCTGCAAGTAAAATTCCCAAGTTTGTGTTTCCCCCGCTCCTCGGAAACTATCCGCCATTTTGAAAAAACTTTGGAACCGATTTTCTCCATTTCTGTTGGTCGGAGGGAAAACAGTGTAGAAACAATAATCTTTAGCATAAAATTTGCAATATTTTTTGTTACAGGTTCAACTCTCTGTAGTTAGTTTTTAAAGAGATAGACGGCGTTGAAGTTACGAAAAATCAGTTTAACGACTAAATGTCAGTCTGTCAGATACTTTCGGCAATTTTCATGCCGACAGACCGGGTCATTTGTGTAGCGTACCTCACAAGCTTTAATTTGATACCTCATTTGTACTGGTCTTACTATAAATAATAATATACAATTCACAACACGCGACTTGCCCAGAAAGCGGTTCTCAAAGAATTTTACCGACTTTCAGTCGCTTTAGCTTAGAGACTGCTGAATTAATTATAAACAATATACATATTTTTATAGGATTTTTCTGAGTACTACAAATTTTTCATTTAAAGTTTCAAAAAAATCACTTTTTGTTGGTCAAAATACGTTAAAACTGATTTCGGCGCCATCTAACTTTTTGGAAACTAACTACAGAAAGTTAAGCACTTGATTTGTGTCCACATGCCGAATATTTTTGTTCTCAGACTTTTTCGCCTCCGACCAATAGAAATGGAGAAAAGTAAATTACAAAGTTTTTTCAAAATGGCGGATGGTTCCCGAGGAGTGGGGTAAACACAAACTCCCCAACAACAGATAAAAATTTTAGCCTTCCCGGATTTTTCGAGGTACCCCTTTATTTATAACAATTTTACTGTACTATAATTAACGTATGGCTTTAGATATTTTACCAAGTTTATTTTTAACTTTTGGGGTATAACATATAATGAGTAGGTAGTGCCCTTCAGCATTTTTTGCTTAGATGTGAATTTTTCCGTCCTCGATTCGAAATGGACAGTCTTGCACAGCAAAATTGTGGCTAAGGACTCTGTACAAAATGTAACTCACTGGCGCACCCAGAAATTTACTTGGGGGGAGTAAGGATAAATAATTTCAAAAAAAAAACCTAATTTGAAGTTAAAATTTGGGGTTGACCCCAACTTCCCTCCTCTCGGTGCGCCACTGTTGTAACTGGTCACAAAATATTGTAACAACATTACATTTTATTGTATATTTCAGATACAAATGTGTAATAATAATTTTTCCTTACACAACTGAATTAAATAAATTACCCAGGTATTGTTTTCCGTGCACTCTTAAGGTGCCTTTTATTATCTTAACTTGGAAAAAAATATTATACCTACATAAAACCGGGTGTTAAAACATCAATAAAAATATTTCCAATGAGATGTGCATGCTCTCTCAAACTGGATGAAGAGTAAGTTCTAGCAATACTGGAGAGAATTGCCAGGACTTGCACGTTCCAATGAGTTCATTACAGAACCCTGCAGGAAGAGGGTCGGGAAACTCATGGAGCGCACCACGCAGGAGATCCGGACAACGGTTGATCTATATACCGGACACTGCAGGCTCAGTGGCGCTTCCTCCACACAGAATAAGGAAGTAATAATAAAATGTGATTCATATGATTCTTTGTCATGTATTTTTTGTATGTATTATCAGCACAAAATGCCCTTCCTTTTGAATATTGACCGCACATTGAAAATACGTTTTCTAGATATCCTGGATAGAACATTCAGCGAATATTCTATGCAGGATATTCTGTGAATTTTCTGCCAATTTCCGTAAAATGTCCTTTCCTTTTGGATATACACATCCTGAACAGTTCATTCACCGAATATTCTATGCAGGATATTCCACGAATGTTCTGGTAAGGTCCTAAAAATATCCAAACATTTGCACATTGATAGCACATTTGGGAGATATTCAGGGAATATCCTGGGTAATACATTCAGCGAATGTTCTAGTCAGGATAATCTACCAATGTTCTACCAAAGTCCTAAAAATATCAAACAATATTGTAACGTTTTTTATTCTAACAGCTGCGGTAAAGATTTTTTTTCGTGATTTTATTAGAGCTATTTTGGAACGCTTATTTGACACTTCGTGGTGGTTGTGGTAATTAAAGCGTCTGCGCAATAGCTAATTCCGTTATGGTAGTTAACCACTACCACTGCCGTAAGCTACGAATCCATTTCGTTGTGGTTGTCGTTATTTTTCTGGTTAATTTTAGAGAATTTTGGCTGAATTAATTTTAAAAATAATAAAATATTAGAAGGTTCCAACATATAAAACACTTATTTTGTAAAATTAAGCCAATTTTTTAATTTTTCCTCATCTTTAAATTTTTTTACAAGTGACAGTTTTTAATGTGTACCAAAAAATCAAAGAGTGTTAGTGGTAGTGGTTGTTAAACACTACCACAGCGGCTGTCAAAGTTGTCAAAATTTTAAGCGTTCCAAAATATCCCTATTTTGTTCAAAAAGCTTGTTGGGGTAGGCTAATATTTATTTCCAATAAAAAAATAATTATGAAAATCGGTTGAGCCGTTCGGGAGTTATCCTGCATAGAACAAATAACACTACCTTTTGGGAGGATTCGGGGAGGGGGGTAATATTTTTATCCAATAAAAAAAATAAAATCCGTTGAGCCGTTCGGGAGTTATCCTGCATTGAACAAATAACGTAATCCCCTTCCACTACCGCTTGGGAGGATTCGGGGAGGGAGGTAACATTTTTATCCCATAAAAAAAGAATTATGAAAATGCGTTGAGCCGTTCAGGAGTGATCCTGATTTTATGTAAAAAAAACAATTCCCGGTGCTCTTCTAACAGAAAACAATGTCCAAAAGGTTATACCCCGCTAATATATAATTTCCAAATATAAGCCAGAAGGTTGAGGGTTCGAATCCTATCGCTGTTTAAAAACTTTTTTTTTAAATTTTTTTAGGGGTGTTTTGTGAGAGAACATATTTTTTCAAGCTCATAAATGTATCAATACTGCGGTCACAGAACATTCCCTGAACATCCCTGGTATGCTTAGAGGATTTGAGGGAACATTCAAGGAATGTTCACAATATCCTAGCTGAACATTCAGCAAATATTCGGGGAATATTTCTGTCCTCTTAGGAAATAGAATCATCATCATCCTTCTACAAGTGAGCGTAAACCCCTGCATTAACATTATAGTTTTAGCACCGCGAGTAATAATTTCGGAAGATTGCACGCTCGTACATACAAGATACGTTGGCAAAGGAAGGTTCACGCAGACGTTATTATACGGTGCAACAATGCCAAAAGGAGCTATCGCGCCCTCGGGCTCACATTTCCAGCTATATAATGGAGCTGTAACGTCTTAGTTATTGCTGCAATACGATTTTCGGGAACAGCGTCTTGTGCTGTGTGCTTTATAATGCACTGACAAAATGTATTCTGTATTTAGGAATAACCCTAGACTTTTGGTACAAAAATATTATTCTTAAACATTATTTACGATACTGATAGAATCTTATCAAATACCCTAGAATCCGACGCCACAAGAACCCATAGAAACTTCTCCAAAATCATTGCTTATAGGAACTCCTAGAATCGCGATACTGATAAAATATTATCAAACATCCTAGAAACCAATCTTACAAGAAACCATAAAAAATATCCTAGAAACTTATCCTACAAGAACCCATAAATTTTTTTTTCCGAAATCATTGCGCTTATAAGATATTCTGAAATTACGAAACTGATGGAATATCATTAAATATTCTAGAAACCGATCCCATATAAAATCTCCTCCAAGCCCACGCTCTTATACAAACTGATGAAATGTCCTAGACTTCTGTCTTATAAAACATCCCTGATTCTCATAAAAGTAACTAGTCTTATACAATCTTATGAATAATTCTAAAACTAAAAGCTGAGAAAATATATATTTCCTATATAATCTTCTCTGCTTCTAGAAGATTATAAAATATTATAGAAAAAAATATCGGCCTTCTCATTGAATCTTATAGAATTTATAAAAACATGATAAAAACTTCTCCGGTCTGGATGAGATTTGAGGGAAGATTTCAGCAGGGTACTTATATAACTAACAACTTGGACTGTTTAATTCTTAACTTAGTTGCAAGAACATCTACATCTGACAACACTGCAGTGTCAGTTTTTTTATGATTTTCGGTTGCTATTGGCAATTTTCACGTGTGACATAAAACCAAATATTCTGTTATGCCAACCAGCGGTTTTATTAGGGACTTATCGGTATATAAAATCGGCATAGCCTGACTTTAATAACGTCGGCATTATTTTTGAGTTCCCCGCAAAGGTTAAACAACTACTACCAGTGGCGTAGTAAGAAAAATTTTCGGGGGGGGGGGGAGAATAGGTATAAAAGTATTCTAAACATTACAGCTTCAAAGTCAACAAACAGCAAACCCCCCCCCCCGTTACTACGCCATTTTCACTGCAAATTTTTAAGACTTTACACATTTGTTATAAAATAACTCCAATAATTTCTCGCATTTTTCAGGAGTTTCACGTTTAAGTGCTCTTAGCCAACTATAAAGAAGAAAACACAGTATAATTGCTAATTGCACCAACGTTAAGTCTGTGTTTCAGGTCTGAGAGGGAGAAAGAACTTTTAAGTCGGACTTAAAACACAGACTTAAAGTTGGTGCAACTAAAGAGATTACTTAATCAGCAATTGTTATATGGAGTCCCACACGCAATCCATACACTAACTATAAAAAAGACTTATTTGTATTAAAGAAATAGTGTCCTTTATTTGGCCAGATTGCCGGAACAATAATTGTTATACTTAATCCAACACTTAATTTTTGCTTAAACCAAGAATAAGAATTCCTTGAATCAACGAACCATATCTTTGATTCAAACAGATTGTACTCTTAAAACGAATAAATCAAACTGTAACCTAACCTATATAAACTATGACTACAACCTAAATTAAAAATAATTTAAGGATAAGTAAGTCGGAAGGATTTTGGGTTATTAGTAATTTAAGTTTATAAACTGCTAATTTAAAATCACTTATTCTTGAAATTTACGAATAAACAAATGCACATAAAAAAGCTTTAATTGAGCCAAATAAATATTCGTTTCTCATGCTCCAAACAAATATTTATCTGAACCAAAAAATATTTATTAAGGTCAAAATAAATTCCTTTAAGTCAAACAAATCTTGCTTGACAGAAATAAATATTTATTTGACTAAAATAAATACTTGTTTGGACAATGGAAAACCAAGATTTATTTGGCTCAATTAAACCTTTTTTTTGTATACTTGTTCGAAGTATATTAATTTTAGAGGATCCTATGAGCGTGGAGATTTTATCGGGTTTTGGGTAGATGAGATCCTTCTAAAATCAACATAAGGATAAGGGCTCCTCAAATCTTCTAGAAACCAATCCCTTAAGGACACCCATATAAACTTCTACAAAATCATAATCCCATAGATTTGATAAAATCTTCGAACGAAATCTGTTCCAAAAACAAGAATTCTATAAATTTTTTTTATAAGATTCGATGGGAAAATTTCACCAGGCTAGCAACTTAGTTAAGTCTCAAGTGATAAGGTGGCCTTTATCCTAATTTCGGTCAAATTGTATAAATTTTTAATCAAGCCTAAGAAAAAAAAACGATTTCTTAAAGATCCTTTTAAAAAAAATTATCTCTTTCTTTTAAACATAACGTTATAATGAAGCTTTTAAAGATAAAATCTGCTCTTAAAGATAAAACCCCTTCCCGAATTTTTTTGTTTTGTTTGCGCCGCTTTAGAGAGTAGAGGCGCTCTCAATTTTACGCCCCGCAGGCTCACGATAAGAAGCTCTTAATTAACCGATAAATAATTTAGTGTAAAACATCGTTTTAACCTTTGCTTATAGAGAGGAAAATATCTAGACAATCAAGACAACGGATCTCAATTATTATTTAAGCATCGCGTTATGGCCATTTGCACCAAAAGTTGACAGTACAGCAGCGCTTTCTTGATTATGCATGGGTTCTTGACTTAAAAGAGCGAATTTTAAAAACACAAAGTTTTTGCCGATACTTTTTCAAGAATACATATTTGTCCTTCTAGCTTTTTACTACTTTCCCCGTAATAGGTATTTACGTCACTAGACCGGAAAATTGGTCTTTACTGGTCGACGCAGGAAATTTACAGGGCGAGCCGCAGGAGAGTCCTGTAAACCTGCGGAAAAAACTCTCATATTGAAACACTAAACGTTAAGTTTTAAATATCTATACTTACAGAAAAAAAACGGGAGAGGAACCCATAGAAAAAAAACAATATATTTTAAACATCACACACAAGTTTTTAATTTAAAAAACCAAAAATGCAACATATATAATGCTTTAAATTTAAAATTTAAATTCGAACGGTTTTTCGTGAAAAATTATAGAAGAGAGTGAGAATGTCAAATGGTTGCAAAGAACCTAGGTAAATTATTTTGGTTGATTCAAATTATGAATAATGAGAAAAGGAGGAGATATTTATTTCACCTTTCACCTACTGACAAAAAGCGTTAGCAAACGAGGCATAGTAATAACTTTGTACAAACGACAAAGCCGTTCAAATTTGTAACAATTCTCATGACTTGGAAATTGAAATAAGAAACTTTAAAAAGGATCTGCAGCAGAATGGTTACAGCCTTAAACTTATAACAGACACTATTTATAAATTTCAGCAAACAGGACAAAGATTACAAGACCAAAACCAGGCAAATGCATTCCTTACAATTCCCTACATTAAAGGAGTATCAGAGAATATTTGAAAAGTAGCGAACAACTTTAATATTAAAACAGTTTTTAAATCTAATAACACAATTCGAAGCCTTCTGAGTAAAACAAAATCGGAGAACAAACAAAATAAGGAATGCATTTTCCAAGTTCGTTGTGAGTGTGGTGAATCATACATAGGCGAAACAAAAAGACTACTATCTGTTAAGCTTAAAGAACATCAGACGAATACCAAAAGAGGTAAAACAGCGAAATCAGGAATCGCCGAACATGCATGGTCAAAATAACACCGCATGAAGTGGACTGAAACAAAGGTTTTGCACAAGGAGTCACATAGGAAGAAGCGAAAATTCCTTGAAGCTGCCTTTATTGGGTAGAATCGGGGTATTTTCAGTAAACCAAATGTTGACGATTGAGTGATTTCCCGTAGTATATAAGTACGTAGTCTTAGGAATAGATTGTAGTTTGCACCTGAAGACTATCAGAGTTTGTTCAGAACGAAAAAGTACATATATAATCAGATGACTAAAATCTGACTCCAGCTGTCGACATCAAAATTAAACCTAACGAAGCAACTTTTATAAAGCAATAAACCCTCCCATTCTATTTTTAACAAAGCTCTTCTGTTTGGCGAAATTAAAGCTCATTTTAAAACGCCCATTAAAGTCATTTGTTTCTGTTTATTTTGGGCGACGATTTTCACACAAACACGCACTTTCGCGTCAAACGCACTTTTGGCCTCAGCTAATGTGGGTCTGACACAAAAAACCGCGCAAAAATTATTATTGTAATAGTTTAACAAATACGAAAAGCCAAATAAAATTTAAATTAATTAATAAAGAGGGGGGGAGGTCGCTGGTGGCACAAAGTCACACATTATAGTTGTTTCATTTTTAAAAGAAAGGCGTTATTTCTTAAGGTAAAATTCCTTTTAACGTTTGTTTTTAGAGAAAAAAATATCTCAGTCAGTTGCGGAGAACAAGCAGAACTAGAGTTACGAATGTTTGAGACAATGATGTGTTTGAAATTAACTCTGTGTTTCGGACTTCCATTGTCTATATTTTATTTATACACGACGTTTCGATCAGTACAATCTCTGATCGTCTTCAAGTGCAAACTACAATCAATTCCTAAGGCTACGTACTTATATACTGTGAGAAATCACTCAACCTTGAAGATTAAGAAGTTGACTCCGCCCAAGAGGGTCTTCCAAATATTTGGAATTTCAACACTTGGTTTACTGAAAATACCCTGATTCTGCCCAATAAAGGCAGCTTCAAGGAATTTTCGTTTATTCCAGTGTGACTCCTTGTGCAAAACCTTTGCTTCTGTCCACTTCATTCGGTGTTATTTTGACCATGCATGCATGTTAGAATAGAGTTTCGAACTTCCATTTTCTTATTTTCTAATTTTTTCCCAACGTTTCGAATGCTTTTGTTCCGGCAATAGTCATCAGGTGAATACTGGCGTCAAATCAAATTTATATTAAATTAAACATAGTTTTTATTGGTGTTTATCTATTAACATTTAAGATAATCCGCATCGCTCTATTTTGCAAGTTTTGAAACCTTGCCAACTTATTTTGATTCAACACATACAATATGGACGCACAGTATGTAAAATGGGGCAATACAATTTTTTAAAAAAAGAAAGAGACGTTAACGTTAACGTGTTTCGCGGAACTGAAAGTCTCTAATATATAATGTAATTTCTCTTAAGGCCTGTTTAGTCAACTTTAAATGCTCAATACGTAATTGATAAATGTAAAGATTAGTGAAAATCAATGAATAGCGAGATGACTAGTGTTTAATGTGTAATATTTAATGCCCAATTACATACATACAGTCGGCGTAGCCTGACTTTAATAAAGTCTGCACTATTTTTGACAGTTCCCCACGAAGGTCAAAAGGTTTCGAACATTTCTGTCATTCAAACATGTCATCTAAACATGCTCATATTGAGCCATACATAAATTTGACAAATTAAAGTAAATGCCGCCCAACCAGCATTTTTTTCTCTGTAAGAGCCGAAAGAACATTCTTACAGCAAAAACTGCAGGAATAAATGCCTGTGTAAGTTAAAACACCTACCCATAGTATAAGGTGGTTCTTCTGATAGAACCTGAACTCCAAGTAAGAGAAGAAATGTTTTTTAATGTGGGTTGAATAAATATTTAAATAACAAAATGGACACACAGTAGGTATTAATGGCGACACCAAAACTTGACAATCTTGACAATAAATAACGAAAACTTTACGTATTTTGAAACACGTACACCACAATTTTGTTAACGAACACCACTTTACTAATATCCTTATCATTTATTTAAGAAAATTTTCACGCGCCACTAAAATATCTTTATTTTTTATTTATACTGTCTGACTAAAAATAAAAAGGGACAAAATATATACAGAATACGTTTTTTTTAAGGAAATTATGCATTGTATTTTTATGAATTATACCTTCATGTTATTGAGGTTTTTTTTGCTTTTGGGATAGATTGTTAAATTCATAGAAAGACAGAACATTTTTAAGATGAACGTCTTGTTGTGAATATTTATAACATATACAGCAAGTATACAATAACCATACAGTAATTTTTAGTTGTAGGGATTCCTGTCCGCCTTGGTTTTCCATTATCCGTATCGTTTTCAATTTGAGTGGTCCATGTTTATATTTTCAGGTCCTTTCTTTAAGGCGGATTTATAAACTTAAACTTTCTGTTTACTGTTTGCTGTTTAAGGTTATGTGAGACTGAGAAATGACGTTTAATTTCAAATGGTCAGTTGGCCAATTATGAGGATAACATAAAAGCAAGGAAAAATTAGAGAAGTTAAATATTTTCATCCACCATCAACCACTTTTTGCATTTTTGTTTTATTAGAGAGATCTGATATGATGGTTATCACCTTTTTGCTCTTGTAATGTATCTTCATAAAGCAAAATTCCCAATTATAGAGCCTTTTTGATTTAAAATTGTTGTATTATTAGGCCTGAAACACTCTTAATTATACAATACTTTAAGAGCCTAAAGTAATTTGCGGCAATTCTGCTCTGTAGTAATACAGTATAAATGTTCTTACAGAAAGAAGCAGAGATTTTATAGAACATTCTTACAGAGAGCAAAATTACAAGTAAAACCTTATAGAACCCTTTTGATTTAAAACTGTTGTATTACTGGACCTGAAACACTCATATACCTTAAGAGGCTTAAGTACTTTGCGCCAATTTTGCTCTATAATAACACCGCATAAATGTTCTTACAGAAGAAGCAGAGCTTTTGTAGGATATTCCTGTAAACTGTTGCTGTAAGAACATTCTTACGACAATATAATCGTCGCTAAATTGCTTTTAACGCCTAGATGAGTTTTTCGAAACCGCAACACTTACATGCCAGAACTGCCCTGTAGTACATAAAAACTGTTAGTTGGGCGTCCTTTATTAAAATTAGACATAAACATTACGTTCGTCAACATTATTTTGGCGCCAATGTGTCTATTCTTGAATCGAGAGAAACTTTGTCCCAGGAAGTCAAATTCTCTCGTTACTATGCATCTCATTGGTCCAAATCTTCGGTTTAAATCGGTTTCTCTCACTTTTGCCCGATATTGATCGAAAGTAATTATATTGGTCTTGACTAAGAGAATTACTTTCGATCGATATCGGGCAAAAGTGAGAGAAACCGATTTAAACCGAAGATTTGGACCAATGAGATGCATAGTAGCGAGAGGAAATTGACTTCCTCGATTCAAGAATAGACCCCCAGGGCCGCGACGAATAAAACTCTGGTTGGATAGCCCAAACATAAGTTTTGGATAGCCGCAGCAACCAAGATGAGGGCCGCGTCGCCGTCCCATAACAGATGTGTAAGTGCCTAAAAATTTGTGTGGAACTGTCATAAAAAATAGTGCCGAATTCATTAAAGTCAGCCTATAATATCCGATAAGTCTCTATTAAATAAAGGTTCTTGAGTTTATTGCTGCACGAATACCTACTGATTTTGACTGTTTTCGACAAAATGTCCACTTTTATAATATGTTTAAGAATCAAAAATAGTTCCAATATTTATTAAAAAGAAAATGCATGGTCAATAAATACTAATAAAATCATCTCGATCAAACATAAAGTAAATTAAAAACCCAGAAGTACTCCCCGGCGCAAACATCATTTTAACGAGACGACACTTCGAGTGGCAAACTTTTTTAACATCAAAAGACCGAATAACAGCATCTTCAAGAGGCTGCCGGTAATCAAAGTGGGTAAATAAAATGTCAAGTATCGAGGATGCAATTAATTCCTTCAAAGAACGGGCTGCAATTCTACTTAAATCCGAATAATAAAATGTGGCGAATAAAGACTTGTTTACTCAACTTTTAATGCCAAATGGGTTATAATTGATAAACACAATGGACATTTAGGCTAAGTTACTTAGGAAAAATAAAAGAAAAAATTAGAACCCAAATTTTTTTATGATTATGAAAGCTCACCGTTTAACATACTAAAAGTCCCCATTTCTACCCCCTCGGGAACTGTCATTTCTAACCTCCGTTTTTCTTGGATAACTCCTAAACTTAATTCTCTATCAATAAGTACTACACACAAAAATTAAAAAAAACCTAAGGAAAATTGATGCCAATTTAAACAATTTCTTGCGTATTCCTTTTTATCATTTTCACCAAGATTTATCAACCTACGAGTACCAAACTCGGCAAGGTTGATCTAAAAGCAATGACCTACATTATATCAGAAAATAAATTTTTTCCAGTGGCGTAGTCTGATTTGAACTAGAAAATTTCAAAATGTACCAAAACTCTTTGATACGCCACTGTTACTGACCTATACAAAAAAAAGCACCGCTTTTCACTGGATCTTCTACTAGATATTGCGTTTTCAACGACACCGTCCGCTTGTATTTGCTGCTTCTAGTAATAAAATAAGAATTTTTTTAAGTCATAATTTTTTATATTTTTTTTCCATTACTTTGTTTATGACTTTCAAAAATTCTTATTTTATTACTAGAAGCAGCAAATACAAGCGGAAGAAGTCGTTGAAAATTTTATCTAGTATAAGATCCAGTGAAAAGCGGGGCCTTTTTTTCTATATGTCAGTAACAGTGGCGTATCAAAGAGCTTTGGTACATTTTGAAATTTCTTAGTTAAGAAAATCGGACTACGCCACTTGAAAAATTTTAATTTCTGATATAATTTAGGTCATTGCTCTTAGATCAATACTGCCAAGTTTGGTACTCGTAGGTTGAGAAATCTTGGTGAAAATGCTAAAAAGTAATATGCAAGAAATTGTTCAAATTGGCATCATTTTTGCTTGGATTTTTTCAATTTTTCGAGGAGTATATTTCGGCGATATGCTCGTTTCTCCTCACTTTCCCAAAATTTTCATGTTTATTAGTATTACGTCTTATGGAAAATCGCTTTGTTTACCGTACAGCCACCATTTTTAAAGGGCCATCACGTGACAGCCCTACTCGTTAAGTATTCGTTAAGATTGCCAAATTGTTCTCATGTATCGACCACTGACCTTTTCTCGCTTAAATGCACCATAATTAAAATGTCACATTTGCAATTTTAATGGCCCCCCAAAAACCAGGTGCATTTCGAATTTAGTACACAAACATATCGCACCCTCTGTTTTGCGGTTTGAAATGCAGTTGAAATGCAAAATTTATGTTTTCAAAATAATATAACAAAACTCATAAATTGGCAACTGTGCGAAGCATTTTCAAGAATTAAAAAAAAGCTTTTTTGTATACCTTCATCAAAAACATGATTTTTAGTAACTGTCTGCATATAACTAAAGCATGGCTTTTTTGGTTATCGATGCAAAAAAACTTTTTTTTTATTACGGGTGGAAAAAAGGGTATCTGTCCGTTTTTTACCCAAAATTACAGAGAAATAGCGGAAAATAGTAATTTTCCGCCAGTTTTCACCAAGTATTTACGAAAAAATCATTTAAAAACATCGTCAAAATATCAAAGTGTCAAAGGTTAAAATGTCGCAACAATGAATCGAGTAAAAAAGTATATCCCTATGGAAACCATTGTTATTTCATTTACCAGCCGCCTTGATTTATAGTGTAAAGATGGTGTGTTGCGAGAAGTGCTCTTCGTTCAAGATTTTTAAAAGTATTTTCCTGTTTTTCTTGGATTTTTTAATAAAGGTATTACAAAAATAGTGTTAAAATCTCGCGGCTAAACTGTGCTTTTTTACTCGCGTTTTTAAATACCTTGCTGCGCTCGTTATGTAAACCAACGCTTTTAAAAAAAAACACTATTTTAGCCACTACTTGTGAAAACTACTATACAGACCGCTTCAAGCTACTACGAACATAGGGGGAATCAAGTCCAATTTACTCTCCGTGCCGTACGACCGAGGTGGATTCGAAGCACGCTGCAGTGTTATCTTTTGGAAATTCATTTTGTTTTTATTATTTTGTTTTATTTCTGCCTCGCTCGAGAAACAGATGGGTAAGTTCTTAATTAAAATAATACATTTTTAAAACTAAAAATGGATGTTCGGTCTACGAAGTTGACGAAAAAGTGCAGATGGTCAAATGGTCAAATCGTCATAACCCAACACACGTTCGATATTGGTCGAGGGAAAATTTGCATTTGTATTTTGACGTAAGAACACAGTATCCCCAAAAACTAAATGTTTGGGGGGGGTATTGTAGGGGAACACGTAATTGGGCCATTTTTTATTAACGGCAATTGCAATTTGAATGGTCCTAGATACTTGGATCTACTGCAGCAGCACATTATTCCAACTGCTAGGCAGTTGTTAGGTGTAAGATTTGGTGAAACATGGTTTCAACAAGATGGTTGTTCCGCTCACAATGTTGGCCTTGTTAGGGAATATCTTGATAATGTATTTCCTAATCGGGTTATAAGTACACGGGGAACTATTTTATGGCCAGCTCGATCTCCCGATCTTGCTCCTAATGACTTCTATCTGTTTTTGAAGAAGCTTTTCAAATTATCACCCCTAACATGCTTGGAAACGTTAGAAGGGGTTTTTATAGTAGGCTCGGATATTGTCTAGCCGAGCAAGGAGGACTTTTCGAACATTTGCTTTAATTTTTTTTTGACTGGGAGAATCTTTTTGGTTTTCAGAATGTATTATTTTATTTTGAGAACTTGCTTTTATTTTGTTTCTCCTTATTATTTCCATTGTAACACGTCGTCACTGATAAATCTGAGCAGTTGACAATAAAACGCTCTTATTTAACAGTGACAAAAAATAAGAAAATTCCTTTATAAAAATTTGCGTATTTATTGACCAAATTCCGGTTTCATTGACTACGCTCCACACAGCACCGTGGTTAGAGGCGTACTAAATACAAGGCGAAAGGCGGCGAACGGCAGCGAATGGCGATCGGAAGCCTGAGTGTTGGTTGCTTCACTGATAGGCGTGCGGTGTCTCTGCATGTACGTACACTGGCAAATTAGACTTCTTCCGCCCTATGTTCGCAGTAGCTTGAAGCGGTCTGTATAACAACGCAAATTAAAATTTAGTTTAATTTTTCAAAATACCGTGATTCAGACGAAAAAACTCACGCTTAATAGTCAGCTTTTGTTTTCTCAAATCACGTGTTTTTGACGTGAAAACATGTGATTTAAAGAAAAAAATGTTATAAAGCTGACTATTATATTATTTTGCAAATGGTCAAGTTGTACTAAGTAGCGTAAGTTGTATTTAGTTGGAGCGACAAAAACAATAGCTAGTTTTCTTTCCAAAAAAACACGATACTGGTGTAGAGAAGGTGCAGCCATAAACCTCAACACTTTCTCTAAATACCGGTACTGTTAAAGATAATAGGGAGATTTTGGTCAGGCAAATTTCGTTACTCTTATGGTTACCGTGACCGTAAATAAACGTAACTTTAAGAGGTTAAAAACAGAGCTTTTGAACATAGTCAATCATTTGGCGGTAAATATAACCTTACTTTTTTATTGACTTTGTTGTTTTTTCTCAAGTCTTTTTTTTATTTGCTTTTCTAACCATATCATGGAGGAAAATATTAAATAGGACTGGGAGACGGGCACCCGAACATAAATTTAGTCAGGCAAATGATTTTGCAAGATATTTTTGGTCGAGTAATAGAAGAAATCGAGCCTCTGCAAACTTATTTGTACTTACTCACCTGTTTACCAAAAAAAAAACGGTAAAAAAGGCACTCCACTACTACTATAAACACGGTTAACAAAAAATAAAATCCAAATACAAACAATTTTTGTTAAGCAAAAGAACTTTTATAACCTAAAAATCTTGGCTTGGTTGGTTGTCTTTTTAACGGTAGTCGCTATTCGACGCTAATTAGCGCCAGTGGTTCTCTTTAATAAGGGTAACAGCCTGACAGAGCGCTACTGCGCCTGCCCAGAATAAAGGTAAGAGTAACAGACTGACAAAAAACCTGACCAAAATGTCCCTCATGAATCGAAAGAAGATTTTTTTAAGTTGTCGTTGCTAACACTGCTTGTAACTGAATCAGGGGCCTTATTGCCTTATTTAAAAAAAAAAACACTTTTTGAAAGGGTATTTTTTGGCTGATTCTTTTTAGTCAAAACAATCAAATCGGACTTTTTCGGACTTTTTGTCTATTGTGGACGGATCTTTCACTGTTTTCCCGTTAGCAACACTGATATGGAGATAAGAGCGGGGCTTTTTGTTAGGTATTTTGTTTATAAGCTTCAATGTACATTTTTGGTTATTTGTTTTTTGAACAAGCGACGAAATGAATCAACATTTCAAACACCAGTATTAGAAATCGCGTCTTTCCTTTTTACACATTAGTTGGGAAACATCCTGTATATATTAGGTAATGCTTTATTTAAAAATTTTCCCTTAACTTATATATATGCATATATTTGCCGGCTAACATTTTCACAGCCCACTTTGTAAAGTATTTAATAAGGTAAATTAATTAAAAACCATGTTTAATTACGCCTCCTTCGCAAACTTGGCTAAAATACTTCTCCTGATATATACATACCTACACAATAAACTTTCTCCTACAGTCAAAGTTTTTCCTATCCAGGCGCAGTAAAGACAACCGACAAAAGAACCAAAAAAAATTTGTAAGGGTGGGTGTAACGTACTTTTTTAATGGGGTATTTTTCCTAGACGTTATTTCCGGAAATTTTGACGAGCTCATGCATATTTTCAGTAGTAATATAACTAATGCATGACATGTACGCGTTATATTTTGATAGAGAATATACCGAATGAATCTGCATATTTCAATCAGAGGACAAATTTTATTAAAAAAACATTAGAAAATCTAATATAAAGATATAAGATGCGATTTTCGTGGAAATTTTTGACACATGTCATGCGCTTTCCAAATATTTCCACTTATTAATATGCACAAGGTATATTCTCGCTGTAATTTTCCAAAACCATACTTGTCTTATGGGACTCTTGTGAAGAGAGAGTGAATTTGAATCCTAAAAACATTTCGTTTAGTTAAACAGATAAACCACACATCAAAAATTAAGAAAATTTTGCACAGACCATTCGCGTGGTTTTTCAAAAAATATATATATATCTTGTTTTATTTAGTTTTTTAAAATAATCGACAATTTTTACCGTGAACTAAACATTTTTAGGATATGTACAATTATGTAAAAAAAAAACTTAAAAATATGCAAAATCACTTGAACAAAATTTGATAGAAATTTGATTAACAGTTTTTTAGATTAACTAATTGGAAGAAGCGCATTTTTTATTCAAATTCACCCTTAATTATATCGTTCGACTCGTTTTTTCTTGTGATTGTGAAAACGAATGACTTGACCCACATGTTATACGATTTTTTTTTCTTGGTTTGTCGTCCTCTATTACCCAGTAAAATATTTGCATCTATTATAGTTTGAGATGACAGTCCGTTGGAAAAATCTTTGGTTGATTTTCCAGAAAGTCCTTACTAAAGACTGACCTACATGTATATCAACCAAGGATTCATTTCCAGGTAAAACATCAGTCGGCTTTCAGTGCGGAATTTCCCCCATTTATTATCATAGCCTCGAAGGATTTACACACTCCCCGCATTCCATACACTTCCCGAGACAATGGCCCACCGCTACCCTGTCCCGCACCCGCTCTCTATTTAAGCCCAATGCAGACAACCAAATCTCGGGAGTACAAATTACAATAATGCGTAACATTAAGGCGGATTTACGCTGGCCAAGCAAGCAATTAAGCAAGCAGGAAATTGACATTTGGTACATGGGAAATTGTACTTCTGCTTGTCATATGACATTTGCGAGCGTAGACGATTGTGTGTCCTCCCATATGATGAACTTTTCCGACTTGCTAGCTTGCTTGCTTACAAGCGTAAATCCGCCTTAAAGACAGCAATAAGTTTTCCGAACGGAACTTTTTTTTGTGCGTCCTGCCACAGACTAGCAGTTTTTACAACTAGCGGCTAAAATGGCGAGTAATAAAAGCACACTTTGACTGCAAGTTGTAAACACTATTTTTTACACCATTATCAAAAAACCGAAAAATGACAGCTCGGCATTCTTATCCTATAAATCAAGGGAGGCGGATGGCAGGTTTTATACAACAATGGTTTTATACAATTGCCTTTTTTTTAATTTCTTGCAGTTTTGTTATTTTGTCGTATTTTCAAAATTATATTTTTTGTAGATGCTCGTTATTTTTAACATAACTCACTAGTACCATAAATAACTATAATCTGCGAAACGCTAATTCACCACCGAACATCTCGTACCAATTCTAATCGGTTAAAGGCTCAAAAGTCGACAGGAATTGAGAAGATTACAGCAGAAAATAAGTAGTAAGTATACATGCATTTTGGTAATGGACCACGATTAGAAATTCTAAACAAGGAAAATATGATGTGTTTAGATAGTGGAGCGACAGCGAAGATCTTGATGAATTTAACCAAGTAAAACTAAATTTAGGAAATAAGGCTTCAATTGAAATAGGAACGAAAAGACAAATTTTGCTACATTCAGATGTTGATGGAGATCAAAAACAGCTTAATCTCTCCAATGTTTTACACGTACCTGACCTACAAACTAACTTGCTATTAGTTGGAAAAATAGCCAAGAAAGGATATGAAATTTGATTTAAGAAAGAAAATGCATTGGTTTTAGATACAGTTGTATCTAAAACCAATGCATTTTCAAGTAAAAATGATTGCTAACAACGGAATTGGTGAATTTTACTATGTACATTTTATTCCTTTAAGTACCACAGAGGAAGAAAAGGAAGAAAATAAATTAGTTTACTTAAATTTTGACACTAAAGATGAAAATAGAAAAGAAGTGATTGATTATTAACAACAGCCTGAACAAAAGAAAATCTCGGAGAACAATATATTAAAGATTAAACAAGTGACGAACACAACATTTCCGATAATAACAATTTGGATCAATTTAAAGACACAAAACACATAAATTCAGAATTTCAACATGATCATGAAAATATGAAAGAAAACGACGCTGATATGATGCGAGGACCAGCACGTCCCAAGATTATTAGAACTTACAATAGGAAGACCTAAAAAAAGAGTACAACTTGGGTCCAAAGGAAGTGAAAATATGGAACGAAATTTACGCTGCTCAAGTTTGCAATAAGTATGGGACTTTTTTACTCACCCAAGAAAGATGATATTGCGATATTTTTTAAGAACCGCTGCTTTGTCGTTTCTCAAAGAAGTAGCAAAAGAAGCAGTTTATATTCACAATAACTTAAGTGCTTTGAAGTTATCAGAAAATCCATTGTTTCATGCACTACGATGTCAAATAACATTTTATACTAGAAGTTATAAAAAATGGACAATTGAATATGTTGCTACAAGTAATATGGCAGTAGATATTTTGACCAAAGGATTGGCAAGATTAAAGCATGACACTTGTACTGAAGTGATGGATTTAATATTTATTTAAAATTAGCAGTTTCAGTTCGAGGGCAAGTGTTGATAATACGGCGATACAATAATCTGATGCTCTCGTCTTTAGCTTAAGGTTATGAAGTCTGGCAAGACAATTTTCAATATACACAGAAACGTTTTTCATAGTAATTTATTAAAGGATGCGGAAATTATTGAAGATCATGTCGAAGATTTTGTACTATGGAAACCGCGGTTTCCTTATGGCAAAAAATCTAAGAATGATTTTCTGATTATTTCACCATCCAAAAATAAATTTTGAAGATTATTTACCACATTAAAAAACGAACAACACAACAAACCAAAATGTCAATGTTCGCTATTTATATATCATCAAACGACACATCGACAATAAAAACCTGTTGGTACAGACAAGTGATTTTGAGTTTTGAAAAAAGAAATTGTCAGTTTCGGGAAATTTTCGCTGAATAATCAGGTGAAAATCGACCTGCTTTTAAAACGTATGAGGTAAATAATCTTAATAATAGTATTTTGCGCTTTTTTCTTTAAATTTAAATAAAAAATAAATAGATTTTTTTTGCACCCATGATCACAAACCAAACCAAAGAAGCTATGGTTTATTTATTTGCAGACAGACAAAAAAATGTTTTTGTGCCAGTAACACACAGAATTTTTTTTTATAGGAGATGAAAAGCTTTCTTTTTCAAAAATCCGGTTCTCAGAAACAGCTTGACATATTAGGCTTTGCTCTTTTAACCTTTCTTAAAAATCGTTGCGTGCAAGGAGGTGGTCAACTTCTTTCTGTCTCTCCTATACCTCAAACTCCCCTAAAGTGCCCAACATGAACCGCATACGTATGCTAAATAATAGACAATTTTTACGTCTGTCTCGAATTGCTTATTTTTTTAGCACATGAAAGTACTTGTATGCGATACTTTTCGTGTAGCTTCGAAAATAAGATCCCCTGCATACATTTTGATAAAATATCCCAAACTGCTTGTCGGGGGCCTCCATACAGTCTCAAGCGAGACCGCATTATTTGCTATGGAATGCAAACAATGTAAAGGAGAGATACCTGTCTGAACTAACTCCCCGCAACGAGATTGATTAGCTTCCCGTCTACTTCTAATAATGGATTTCAAATCCCCTCAGATAGGCCATAAGTATGTATGTATGTAGCTGATTAAGTAAGACAGTGGGTTAAGCTCCAAATTGTTTTCAAAAATAAAATAATATGCCACGTTTTGAGAACGGAATTAAAAGTATAAAATATTTATATGTACTAACTAAAACCCGAAATCACAAATGAAATAAAAACGATAAAAGTACTTAACAATTACTTACCTATCTATTATTATTGTACACAACCTTAAATGAGTAAATTTTCTTTTTGAGCAAAAAACAAATAATATTTTCTACTTAATTCTGGGCCTATCCTTCTAGCAGTTGTTAAAGGCCCGGCGGCCCGTCTCACCTGAATGTCTTGCAATAGGCATTGCTTTTCTTTTTCAGTACTGCATAATCTGTAAGCCTAAAAATATTACACCTTTTACCAGCTTTTATTTAACTTTACACGCGTTTGTTTATTTGCTTGCTTGCTTGTATGTTTGGCACAAATCTTGCATGTCAACTCTATATTATGAAAAAACTACGTTGGTGGGGGGGGGTCGTTAAGGGGGGTAAAAATTTATAACTTTTGAAAAAAAACTACTACGAATATGCAAAACTGAACTGAAAACAACGTTGGTTTTT
Organism: Oxystoma pomonae; assembly: GCA_963921995.1. NCBI lineage: Eukaryota > Metazoa > Arthropoda > Insecta > Coleoptera > Brentidae > Oxystoma > Oxystoma pomonae. Next base: position 91,318,536 of record OY998169.1, read on the forward strand.
GGAGGGTGGCTATGGGGATGAGAGGGGTTATTATATTTTAAAATATATAACTTTCCAACCAAAGCTGCTACGAATATATTCAGTTTTGAGAATTGGAGGGAGAGGTGGTTCAGGTAGTGATAGTATGAAATTGAAAGTTCCCCCTCCCCTTCTAATCAATACTATTCCTCATCTTTACTTACACTATTCGCAGATGATACAACAATACTCACAAAACAACAGAAAAAGATACCTAGTATAAAAAACATAATAGAACAAACACAAGAAGAAGCTGAAACATGGTTTTCAACAAATAAACTATTTTTGACACAAATCAAGAGAATCATGTTAAATTTTTGGGAATCCAAATTGACTCAAAACTAATTTGGGACTCTCAAGTAGATTTCATAGCACCTAAACTCAGGAGCAGCTTATTTGTCATCAGAAGTTTAGTAGGTACAGTGTCTTAAAACTGCTTACTTTTCTCTTTTTCATTCTCCCATGTCATATGCAATTATAACATGTCAGCATAAAGCAATCAGAACTATCACTCGACTGCTATATAGGGAAGATTGTAAAGAAAAATTCATTGAACTTAAAATTCTTACACAACCATCCCAGTACATTCTTGAGTGCCTATTGCATTTTAAAACAAACATACAAACATATCAAAGACACAGTGACATACACAATTACAATGCAAGAAATAAAACAGACTACATAAAAAACTATATAAGACTTACAAGATGCTAGAAGAGCCCATGGTACCACTCAGTGAACATTTTCAATAAGCTACCAGCGGAAATAAAATTAATAGAGAGCGTAACATTCAAAAAAAAGGTAAAGGAATTACTATTAGGCAAAGCGTGTATAATACCAATGAGTTTGGATTTTTTTGTCTTTTGTTCTTTTTTTATAAACTTTTTCTAAACAGTATTCAAAATAAAAAAAAAATTAAGTGTAATTGTTATTGATTTTAAATGTATTTTTAATTATGTGTGCAATTGGATATTTAACAAATTTATAAGAGTGCTTAGCAAATGTTTAGTAATTTATACAGCACTGATTTTTATTAACTATTTTTCATACATTTTAACAAATTTTTAGATGTTATGTAACAAACTTATAAAAAATAATTTTGATGAGTGTAAATACTCCTTTCCTGGTAAAGATCCCAACATACTAACTCTAACTACTTGCCTCAATAAGGGACTTCAAAGTGGGATATACTTTCAAAATGGCCTCCGACGTTTCTAAAGAAGCTAATGGAAAAGATTTTAAAATTTGACTCCACAATCTAGATAAGCCATTGCCGTCTTTGTCCACTTTTACACAGTCTTTGTTATGTCCTTCGAAAAATTCATTGTATTTGTAATTTTTTTCCGCTTTTTCCGCCCTAAAAAAAAAATGTTTAATATAAAATAGTTTTTGACAATTTACCATGAAAAAATTACCTTGAACGAATACCGAAACAGTACTGCGATCTATATTACAACCCTGTATTTATGACATATTTCGATGAAAGAGAGACGCAACCACCCCATCAAAGTCAAGTTACCTTTTAGAAAAAATAAAACTTAAATTTACCGCACTTACTTTGAAACCTTCAAGAAAGATGACAGTACTAGACTTTTTAAATGAAAATTAAAAATAATAAAATATCCTTTACAAATTTTTGTTAAGAATTTGAAAATGAAAAACCTTGCAAAATTTCAGCTAAATTCTAATGTTTGGTTTTCCCCTGGCACCCATTTTTTAAAAAACTGGTGTAATAAGAAATGCAAAAACTAAAATAATTATTTATTCCTACTTGAAAAAGGTAGACTCACTTATAGGGCATCTGAGCTACAGCCTTTGAACACTCGCCAACAAAAACAGCCAGCTCCTCAAAACTGTCGACAAATTTTACATAACAATTTTTACAGAGGATCTGAAGCTCGGTCAAAGCCATATCTAGTTCGTACTTTTTCACAATAGGTAAATTTTCATATCCTTGTTTGTTTTTCACGTGTTTTTGATCTGTGTCTAACACAGCTGCTCGAAACTCTCGATTTTTTTCGTTTGCTAGATATTTATAATATTTTTCTACATTCAAGATGACTGTGGTTGCATGGCTGATGTTGGGAAGGCTTAAAATCGACTGGACATAGCCTGTAAACAGGTTGTTTGCAATCATTGAAATGAAGTCGGATAATACTAGCACTGACAAAAAGTACTTTTGCTCTTGGAAAATGTTTTTTAGCAACTAAAATCAATAACAACTTAATAATACCTTTACACCTAGTTCCCACCTATGCATGGCCACCCACCTTGATTCAAAAAAAGCACCACTTGACTCTGTATTAGGGTGTGCACACATAGGTGGGAATTGTACTAATTATTTTATATACACGAAATAGGTACTGAATGAATATATTTTTTGATGCTTCCCTTAACTAAATATAGTTTTTAAAAAAAGTGATAAAACACAAGTTCTCTGTAAATTATTTGAAAGAAAGATTTATACATATTTACCATGTTTTCTAATGTTGGCACTGCCCTGGTCCATGTAATACCAGTCTGAATACTTTGCTTCACAACTTTATGTTTATAACCTCCACTTTCTAGACCAGCCACTATTACCTTTCCAAAAGGTTTCATAAATAAATTTTCATCAATATTGACTGTAATATACTACAAATAAAAATTAAGGCACAGTTGGATAAAAAATGATTGATATAAAAAAATTTACCTGACTGCAATGATCTGGTTTAATACAATTTTCCATGACTTTCAGTGCATTTTTCATCTGTTTTTCATTTTCTTTCTGTTGTTTTTTAAACTCTCTTTCTTCAGCTTTCTCTTTCTTTTTCTGATCTTTTTCTAATTTTTCCAACTCTTGATTAACAGTCTTCTTCTGACGTTTTTTTGGCTGTGGCAAGTCAGGTTCTTTCTCTAAACTTTTATAGGATTCAATAGGCTTATCAAAAATTAAATCTACTGCTGTATTGGACACTAATTCCTTAATACTTGTCTTAAAACTTTCTTTGAAATTGAAATTAAACTTATTGCTTACACCCTCGCTTACACCTTCATCCTCAGAAGAACTATCTAGTTTGTACACATTTTTTGTTATACTACTCAAACCACTTGTTGAAGCCTGCTCCTTCACTAAGTATTTAAAGTTGTTTTTTTCTACATTTAACCGAGTTTCCAAGGGTTCAAAAATAAATTCATCATCTGACACATCCAGATCATACCCTTCTGTCTCATAGTTTGCTTAAATAAAGAAAAAAAACTTTACCAATTTTTTGCAGCAATCAAAATTCTGCATGTAAATAAGTTGGGCCAAAACTTACGTTTCTTTGCTTGGTCCTTACCGCAACTTTTTCCCAGGAAATCCTGCAGTTCTTCACTTACTTTGTAGTCCATAGTTTTACTTGAGTTTTAGGAATCACTCAGGATTTCAATACATTCATCCTAAGTACTCAGAAAACAACAAAAAAACTGATGATATAAATAAACAAATCTGACGATTTTGTGAGGTTATGTGAAACTTCTATAGGGGGAGTTTGTAATCTCAACGACTTGCTAATCGGTTGCATCTTGCATCAAACAAGTTTTTGAAATATTCTGATGCCATCAAACGCGTTCTTCTAAAGTTTCCGATGCAACCGACTGATGCCAACAATGGCCATCGACCCCCGGAGCCGATGAATGTTGATGGTTGGATTAAAACATAACTTTAATGCTTTAATTTTTATTTATTTAAAGGCGGCATTCATAGATGTTCCTCAAAGCTTCCTCCTTCCTTCGCCCATAAGAAGGAACAAGGGTGCCTTGGGAATGACTATGAATACGGCCCTAAAAAAAAAACGCTTAATAAATGGTGTGGTTTCCCAAATAGCCATAAATTTGTTGAGGGATGACGATTCATCCAGTTCAGGTTATGGACAACTGTTTTATATGCCCATTTGTTCTGCGATTTGCTTAACTAATGAGTAGTAAAGAAATCCATAATTTAGTATTCCCTAAATTTTATTCGTTTGCTCTGGCCAAAAAAAAGTTTTCCATAGCTAGGAATTAAATCTTGTTATAAGTTCAACCACTGGATGGCGCTGCTTGTCATAAAACCATTATTTGTTGTTATTACTTATTATTATTATTATAATTATTATTTATTATTAATTATTCTTTGCGTCAGTTTTTACATTAATTTGTTCAGCTTCAGTAAGGGTCTTTTAAACATATCCAGGGTGGATTCTTTAAACGGAACGGTGCTTCTAGCGGGTTAGAGTTTGGTTTTATAAAAAAATACAAAAACACGTCAACTGAGATTTTTAATTTTCTTTAATCGTGCTATCTTGTTTTTTTATGTCGTTTTGTTTACGAGGTATGGTAATTTTTTTTTTTTTTAAATAAGACACCCTGTATAGTTTCACATTTTTGAATTCTAAAAAAATTTATCCTTTTGACAATACCACACACTAATACTTGTGCTAATACTCTATCTCTTATCATTTCCAAGATAGCCCTGTTTTACAGGGGATATTTGAAGGAATATCGAAGTTTTCCATACAGATTTAGATAAAAATATCTTGATTAGCGTAAAAGATAGATCCTACTGTGTGGTATTGCTGTAGAGAGAATTGCTTGCAGATTTCAAAAATTGCAAAATATACAGGGTGTCCTATTTAACAAAAAAATGCCATACCTCGTAAAGGAAATTAAACATCTCAGTTGACGTGTTTTTGGATTTTTTTATTCAACCAAATTCTAACCCGCTAGAAGCACCGTTTTATTTAAAGAATCCACCCTGTATATTGGCCTTAAAATCCCCAATGCTAGAAAGATGCCCTCCAGTGCACATAATCGTAGGGTTCTCAGTATAATTGAAAAGTTGTATTGTTTCTAAAAAGTAAACAGTTATATTTATTTTAATTAAACTAATGAAACAACAAAAAAACTTGCATAAAAATATGTCACCATCAAAACTTGAGGCCATCATTCATTGGGGCATCATGGAAATTAAATTGAATGTGGGCTTGTCTCTGCATTGACTGGTCCTAATTTGTAAGTCATATAGTCTTACCCGAAACGTCTTCCATCTAACTCCAACTGTTCTTGTATGAGTGTCAAAATATTTCGAACTGTTGGTTTGGTTAGCCGGAAACGTTGAAAAAATCTAAATCTAAATCTGGACCCTTCTGGCAAAACCATTTTCAATTATATTCAGCACATCCAAATCGTCATTTAAAAATTCCATTTTTATTTTTTTACCGTTTTCGAATTGACAAAAAATTAGGTTAGAATTCTCTCCTAAGGATGATATAAGGCTCGATATCTGACATCTTAAATTTAGGTATTCCTTAGACTACAAAGAAAAACTGAGCAAACCAAATCAGCTACTTAGCACCGTTAAGAGATCCTTAGCGCAAAGGAATCCTTAGAAAAATCGCAGAGCAAATGGACATTAGCGTCGCAATCAGGTTCTTCGTTTTTCGATGGGGCCCGCCCAAATCACATGTTCAACTATTGTTGGAATTGGTGCAAATCCGTAGATGGATTTCAGATTAGATTAAAAACTCTCCCATACGCTAGCAAGCAAGCAACTCGGTCCGATTCTGCGAGCTTAACATAGTTACTATTGTTCTCTTTTTCTAAATACATTCGTCTGACAGAGATCCACCAGGGAAATACCGGCCTACCAGAGAAATAGAAAGCCTATACACTTTGCGACTCCGCTAGGAAATTTGGTCAAAAACGCATGCAACGGCTGTGAGTTTCGTCAAAACGCACCAGCATAGACAAACTACTTTCTGCCAGACAGACCGAACCCAATTTTTTTTCTATGCGCACCAGTGTGAACAGGAAGAGCGCCCACCCCGCCCCGCTTCAAACATAGGGCTTATAAAGCGGTCGAAGTAATTGGAAATTAATCCACCATTTTTTTTAAAACTATACTAGTTATTTTAAACAGTAGATTAAGCAAAAAGGTGCAATTGGACATTACAACACCATACCGCGGTGACGTAATGCATGTCCCTTTCAGCATAAATAAAAAGATAGAATTTATTTATTTTCTCATCAGTATAATGATGATTTAAAGTACACAAAGGTTGCATAAAATACCTATAACCTAATAAAGTTGGGGTGGATTTAATAAAGCAAAATATAACTTTTAATAGGTAGTACGTAAACTTTAGTTTTGAAAATATTTTCCCAGCTAAAGCCAATGAAAAAGTTTTCATAAGGATCCATGCCGTGCCGGTCTAATCCAATTTACCAAATTTAGTCTCCCTAGCAGTGTATATTAAAAAAGTCATTAAAGTGGTGACGCAGATTCTAAAGGCAAATATACCACGCAGTTATTGATAGAAAAGATACAAACGGTAAAATTTATACAGGGTTCCTAAGATTTTCCTTAGGGATAGGATTTCAATAAATCAAACAGAAATTGCATAGAAAGTTCTGCGCGCACAAAAGAAACAGGTATATTGAGCAATGGTGCCAGTTTGTTATTATCTCCGGACTGCTTTCATGAGAAAAAATTGTCGCCACTCTTTCATTGTGAGCATAAATCATAGTTGCAATAATAACCGTTCACAAGATGTCTGCAAATTCCGCTAGATGGCGGCCACACCATGAGATGATCTAATTAAAAATTAGATGTTTTCAGGTCCAAACCACAGCTTTTCCTTGCTTAAAGGAGGCGGCAGCGTCCACTATTTACGATACTGAGCGATAAACTCGTGAGGTTGTTAACATTAGAAAAAAATATCTTCGCTTTTAATTAAATTTCTTTCCATTCACTAGTGACATCTATCCGGAAACGGCCAAACCATGCAGCTAGCACTAGCAGCCAAAGAAATCAATAAACGGCGCTGTTTTTCCTGCAGAGCTTTTTGCTTGCGATATTATTGATTTTAAATAAAGCTGACCCTACACTACATTTGATATTTTCGAGGTGTTTTATGACATGATCTCGAAACATGTAGCCAACCAATTCTTTAAAATTAGCAGGAGGGTAAAAGCGATAAATAAGGGGCTGCCAATATTTGTAACACCCAAAAAGGGGTGAAAAGATTTATTTTACTCTGTTTCTTTACAAAAAACGTTTTTTTTACGAAAAACTTGAGCTCTGCCACTTTTTTAATTTTTTTCTTCAACTTTCTCGAAATTTTCGTCATACCGTAGAAAAAAATATTATTTCCCCCATGGTCATACTCTACTTTTATTCGAAACAATTCAGAAACAGAGACGGGATCAGTTTTCCTAAAACGGGGGATCTTGGTTTCGAGTGAGAAGATAAAGGGCGCCGCAGGCAAAAATTTTTCAATTAAATTAGCCGAACGCAAAAATGTTAGAAAAACAAAGCACGAAATAAAAATGGCGCCGCTTACAATTTTTTTTCAAAAACTACGTAATTTCGGAAACGCAAAGAAATAGGTCTAAAGAGTATAATTTTTAAGAAAAAAATATCAATTTTCTGGCTCTCCTCTACTTGGACTACAGGGGCCGTGCACAAATTACGTAATGGTCATAGGGGGGGGGGGTTACAAAACGTTACGTAGGGGGGAGGGGGTGTTTTTGACAGCGTTTACATTTCTGTGAAACTAAGAAAATTTTTTTTTTGGGGGGGGGGGTAGTGGTCTTGAAATCGTTACGTAATATTAGGGGAGTGGCGTGCCAAACCGTTACAAAACATTACATAGGGAGGGGGTCAAAAATTGGTAAAATCACCGTTACGTAATTTGTGCACGGCCTCACATCTGACTGTTCTTCCTTTTTGATTTCGAATCAAAGTGCAAAACCCGGGTTGGACGTTCGAAGGCGTCAACCCGTCCTATTTGCTTGATAAAGTTTCTACGGAAATATCTCAGATAATTGCATGTATCTCAGTCCCCAGCCTGTAAACAGTGCGTAAGGACAATGGTTACAAAATGAAAAGCCGAAAAATATTTTTTTTTACGATATCTTTCATCAGTTTGGTATTAAAGTCGAGCAAAAACATTTTTTATTCCAGTCCTAAAGGTATGAAAATGGAAAACATTAGAAAACAACAACCTGGAATGGATTTGCTACGTGTAAGATGTAGTGACAACATCCCCCCATGCCCATCCTTTTCTGCCTAATGTGCTTTTCCGTTTATCTGCGTCTTATACACGGCTGCTTGGCCCTCTAAGGATTTGTTTAGGAACCCATTAGTTATAAGTATATACAGGATTCGACAGTTCTTGTTTGGAGTGCCGAAATAGCTTGTATTGAGAAAGAAACGGAATGGCTAGTCGCGAGCGAAAGAGATAATAGACACTTTAAGTTAGTCATAGGACGTACACGCATACGTGAAATATAGCGCAATATATTGTCTTCCTTTTATCTGCACCAAAGAAAAGACTTCCGCTCGAATACAGATATCAAAGTCCAATCTCTGCGGTCTATAGTTGAGCTTTTTCATCAAGGTCACGTCATTTTCATGTATAACGTTCATGCATGACGCTATTAATTTACGTAGCATAGCGTTTGCGGCATTGGCGCACGTGAAGGCGTCATAAAATACGCAGCGAGTTTTTTAAATAGACGAGCGGCCGAACCAAAGAAAGCAAGATAGAAATACATGGTAATAAAATGTAAAAGACAGAAACATCCCAGCCGGAAAATTTCACGTATACCGCTGGGCAGCTCGTACGTGTCAAAAAAAATACTAGACCGTATTTATTCTAGAGACCGTGGTACTTTGTAAGCACAACTTTTTTTTTTAATGACGCTTTCACAAACAAACAACAAGGAATCATTGCCATTGCCAACTTGAGGTGTCTAATATATGGCATCCCTAACAACACAATTCCGTTCTAGGAACGTCCTTGCGATGTTCCGTCATAAGATACAGGACGTGTTTGGAAAGTCCTGTTTGGTCGTCGCAGTGTGTTGGGGGAACGTTCCAGGAACTAGCGATGTATCAAAAAAATCGTCCTAGTGCGACGCTCCCACAACGTATCGAAACGAACGCGCGAAATTCTATAGAAGGACCAAAAAGAAATAAGTTTTAGCGATTTTACCAAAAAAATGTCGGGGAGCGTCCCCAAGGGCGTTCCAGGAACGTTTTCGCAACGTATTTTAATTAGTTTATTATAGGATCCAGATACAAAAGATGGTTAAAATAAAAGTTTGTTTAATTTATTTTAATAAAAACGATACACTGCAGGTAGTACAAAAATTAAATATTCTTATATGAAACCGCTATATAAATTATGAACGGTCCCTTTCTATAAAATCAGGTTAATTAGAAAAGTATTCTTGCACTTTTATGAAAAAAAAAACGATGTACGAAAATTTTGCAGTTTTCTTTGGTCTCTGATTAACTCATAATATACAGTTCATAATCTCATATTTCTTATCCGATGTTAATTAGCGACACATTAGTACAATCGGGAAAGATAAAGATAAAGCTCTACACGCAAACGTTAAGATTCTTACCAGTGGCTCATATAGAAAAATTGCAAGGGGGTCAAATATACCTAATTTTTTTAAATGTCTTAAATTCTCAAAATGGTTAAAATTTTTAAATTTTACAAAGGTTTGTAAATAGTAGACCGTCAAAAAAGTCCCGTTTTTTGGATCACGCTATATCAGTGGCGCACCCAGGAATTGACTTCGGGGGAGGGTTCTTAAGGATAAATAATAAGAAAAACTTAATTTGAAGTAAAAATGTGACCATAACCAGACTATTTGGGTGGGGGGGGGGGGGTTAACCCCGAAACCTGTCGCCTCGGTGCGCCACTGGCTATATAATTTTATTTTTATATAAAAACGATGAATAAAACTTTACTTTTTGTGTATCCCAACTGCAAAGAATATAAAAAAAAATGGTTTGGGGCTGACGGACGGTAATTTTTTATGAAATATCCTGTCCGAAACGCCTGAACAAGACGTATTTGAGTCTAACAATAAAAATATTCACTTTTCTCTTCCGGTGAGTGGAATGAAAGAAAAAACACTAAATCATAGATTTAATAAAAGTGAGGAGGATGTTCAAATAAACGGTCACCGATTTTGAAATTTTCACTTTAAACCACCGGCGTGCGTACGAGGAGAACTTAAAGGATCAATTCCCCCCCCCCCCTCCCAGAGTCACTAGAAACCAGTTCCTCAAGGTTGCATTTTCCCCAAAAATCACCAAAAAATTGATAATCGGAGACTATTCCGTTACTCAATCTTCCCAGGAGCCTCAAGCCCCCACTTAAGGGTTTGATGAAGCTTTTAAAATGACATTTAAATAAACCAAAATTTCCTCTACGCGAAAAATTCAAAAACGAAAAATTTTTCAAGAATATTTTGCCGTTTTACCATAAATAAAAATAAAAGTTAATTTTGGTTAGTTGCGCTTGACAACGATTATTCACAGTAATGCGACGTTGCCAATTGCAATCATAACTAGCAAGGAAAGAAAATTTCAAAGATATATTTTAAAATTGCCAAATAATATGTTTAAGTCACTTTTGGACCTAAGTAGCAATAACTTAAAAGGGTCCAAGGTTTAAGTTTCGCTAAAAAGTGTATTGAATTTAATATTTATCCATTTTAGAGTTAAGAAATCTATGAATTTGCGAAAGGTAATTCTTCAAAATGCGAATACAATTCCCGACATCATGAATTACATGAAAAATGGCGGCAATATATTATTGTGTCAACGGATTTAGTTTCTTTTGGGGTTATTAGAATTTTCGGTCTAATAAATTAGTCCCGCCGACTTGAGAAATTACTGGCAACATGCAAAAATTAAATTTATATTAACTTTATATTGGTCTTTTTAATCGATCCGAGTCCAATTTACATACACTTTTGTTCATTTAGAATTGATTATTTTAAGTTAAAAGAAAAAGTATATTTACTAAAACTAAATTTAAACACAGACGAGAATTCTAATTTAAAAATAATTTTATTAAAGGATAAATGCTAATTGCATTGTTTAAATTTTATCGGCGTTTACCCAGTTTAAAACTAGGTTTAACCTAGTAATCGGTGCTATTAGATAGTTTTTGGTCGTGTCCAAAACGCTGTTGATTTTTGAACATCATATATGGTTAAACAGTGGCGTAGTCAGGGGGGTTTTGGGGGTTAACCCCCCCCCCTTCCACGCCCAGGAGGTCCAACCCAATCTACAACAAATTAATCATGATGAAGGGAACCACAGAGATATAGCTCCCCCACATTTTTTACTGTGGGGGAGCTATATCTCTGACGTGTGTTTGGTGTGATTTTCCTGCTTGTTTTAATTCTACTGAGGTTTTATCACAACCATTAAAAACCTGTAATAAATGGCATTCTTAGTATAATTTTTCTTAAAATTCTAACCCAATTTACTTTTTCAAAAATATTTTACGAAAAACCCATGAGATCAAAATTTCTAAAGAGATTTTTGTTTTTTTCTGTCAACATTTTCGCCTGCCAATGTTATATATTGTTACAATTTTGTTTAATTTTAAGAAATTTTTTTGTCAACAACACTTGAACGCGTAAAAAATAGCATTTTAGTGTAATTTTTTCAAAATTTTTCCCTGCGGCGCATTTAAGGGTTAATTTTGAAAAAAATCTGCAAATGAGACTAGATGAAACTTTCTTTTAACTAACACTAACTCAACACCTATAAAACCGCCCTTCTCCCCTTGCTTTAGTTCAAAAGCTCAAGCAATAGCCTAATTTTTAAAAATCAGTGGCGGTCCCAGCCTTTTGAAAAGGGGGCGGGGCGGTTTCGATATGAAAAAAAACTAGGATCAACCAGGATATAAGCTATATCGTCGTTGCTACGATAGAAGCATAGCTTTTATAAGGAATATATCAATATATGCTAACAAAACTTAGTAACTACAAACGCGGATTTGGCCTCAAATCTAGGGGGGAGGCTACTCAGATTTTAAATTGTTTATTTTATAAATTTTTTAATTTAAAAAATGTTTAAATGCGCCGAAAATTTTTGAGGAAATTACATTAAAAAGGCAATTTTTAAGTCAAATTAAACTAATATCGTGAATATCAATGGTATCATAGCAGGGCAATAAAAACTGCATTTTTTTATTTAAAATTAAACTAATTAAATAAAAATATATAAATGGTTTCAAAGCGCAGCAGTCGAATTTTTTTAAAGAAAATCACACTACAAATGCCACTTTTAACACAAAATTAAACTAATACCGTAAATATCGCCGCAATTTATGCCCTACTTTTGAAAAATATCGCCACACTTGTTCACTGCCTCGAAAATGTTATAAGTATGTTTTGATTTAAGCTTTTGCCTACTTCTGAACAATATTTTTTCCAAAGACTGACTTCTCCCAATAAAAGTTCAATAATTTGTGTTTTGGATTAATCAAAGAGTTCATATTATTTGGAAAACGACTTTAGTTAAATTTGCCTTGATTTTGGCTTCACGTTGTATAAAACTTGGTATGAATATGTTCAGGTCAAAAATACTTTTTTATGTGCGAAATGATTTTGTCTAAAACTTGTTTATAAATAGAAACTCTATAATACTGTTCTGTATTTCCAATATCGTGGTTTTCGCGGTAAGTACTTCATGCGTTTGTTTATTCTTGGTGTGACGAATTGAAGGTCAAACTGTCACAAAATACTATGGAGGGATTCTAGATAAAATGTCTTTAAAGCAGAGTTGGCTGCCAGGTGGATAACCGAAAAAATCCCACTGGGTACCCAGTTGAAATAACACGTATGGGTTTTTCAAAAGTGGATTTTTTCATTATTATAAAAATAAATGAACGCAAAAAAAGGTACATTATTACCAGTCGTTTGAATCTGATCGTAAGGTTCGATAAACTTGTGTTGTAAAGCTTTTTCTAATCCCAAACAATTTCTTATTTTATTATTCCAAATAAGACCGTAAGTTGAAATGTATTTCAATAGATGCTGCACTAGATGGGAAACAATAGAAATTATAAAAAAAAACGATTATGGTTCAGTATTTGCAATCTCTACTTTTATTACTGGATTCTAAAACCTCAGTCCATTATGAAGCACTCTTTTTACCGCTACTCTTAGGCATTTTTGTTGTTTGATTTGTTGATTTATTAACAAACAAACAAACTGTCGATTTCTGTATTCCACCTATTTATATATCGTATTTTATATAGTTGATAAGCGATCCCGAAAATAAGTCCTAATTTTAAAGAATAACTACAATCTGTACATAATATAAAAATAAAACCATAAAAAACCCAATAAAAGCCATTTATAAAACCCAAAAAAGCCCAGTGGGTTGGGATTTATATAAAAAAACCCGGGTTTTTTCAACCCTGCTTTAAAGGAACGTTCTGCTAATTCTCGTTTTTTTCTCCAAAGGCTTCAAGGTTACGACCAGCATCTTTGTTATCTACTTTTTTCTGGAGCAAAGGGGGGGGCGATCCCCCTCCCCCCGCCTCAACCCTGGGACCGCCACTGACTAAATTTATTTTGAAAATTTTTAAAAACAAAAACTAATTAATTATCCCAAACGTCCAATAACCGAAACGTCGACCTAAAACTCGTAAACTGTCAAATAGTGTTTAAGTTATCGTTGTCGGCGAAGTTAACAGGCTCTGTCAATTGTGCACGACCAAAAACTATCTATTATAGATTAAAATACGATTAAACTAGGACCGATACCACATCTGACAAGCTCTTAGTCTCTTGATTTTTCTCTGCAACATCAACAAAGCATACATCAAAGCTTCCGCAGTGGGAGGGCAACCTGGGACGTAAATATCAACCGGCACTATTCTGTCACACCTAAAAACAATTAGCAATTTTTTGTGAGCTGAACGTAGTAGATTCCGGTTAAGAAGTAAATGGGCCAGATAAGGAATGTGCGTAGAAACCTATTTTCGTCTGAAGCCCGCCCACTTCGCCCACGATTTGCCGTATGGAGTCATAGGCATAGGCGCTCTAATCTGTTTATTGCACTTAATTTTCCAAAGCATTTTATTGACTTTTTATAAATTAATATCTCTTTTACATAAAGCATGCACCCCTTGTCAAATTATTATTTTTTTAACAGTAATATTGTAACAAAATTATGATTGTTTTCCACAAACCAAAACTACACTTTTTTGCACTCGACGCGCGTTTCGCTAACAACGTTAGCATCATCAGGAGACGATAAATAATGAACTAAATTAATCTACGCTCTATTTTATATACAATCCTTTGGTGGGCGGAGATAAGACTAATAATTTGTGATTGATCACGATTTTTAATCCTATCTCCCCTCAACCAAAGAATAAAGTGTACTAAACGGGATGGGTCCTCTATCTTTATTTAAACCATTTCTGGATTTAATGATTTCATATGCATTCAAAAGTCTTTTGTTTGGTACACTTTTTAGAAGTTTTAGGTTATCTAATGTGACTCTATGATTGTTTTCAAAAGCATGCTCGGCCACACTTGACTTTTCTGTTCTTCCGTATTTTAAGTGTGCTAAGTGTTCTTTAAAACGTGTTTAAATAGAGCGTCTCGTTTGGCCAACATATTTTTTGTCACAATCCACGCAACTAATTTCGTAAATTCCACTTTTTCTAGAACTGTAGTTTTATCCTTGGGATTTCCTAGTAAGCTTCTTATTGTGTTACCGGATTGATATACTAATTTAAGACTGGTGTTATTAAATACGTTTTGTAATCCTTTCGTATAATTAGGATTATAAGGAATTGATACAAATTTTGAGTCGCAGGTATCTTTTTGTCTGAAAAAAGTAGAATTCCGAAAGGTCTTTTAAAAAGAATGTCTATTTATCAGCTTATTTATTAAGCCTTCGTCGTAACCGTTTTCGCCAGCTATATTCCTAATCCTATTCTTTTCTGCTTCCGCCCACTAAAGGATTGTATATAAGATAGAGCGTAGATTAATTTAGTGCATTGTTTATCGTCTCCTGATGATGCTAACGTTGTTAGCGAAACGCGCGTCGAGTGCAAAAAAGTGTAGTTTTGGTTTGTGGAAAACAATCATAATTTTGTTTTAGTGCAACCAAAGGTTCCAAATTCCCAACATAGTTGAGATGGCTTCACGGTCAACGGAACTAAATCTCTATCGTAAGTTTAGTACTAAGATTAGGCTAGTTGGTGCAGATATTTGGTTTCTAAAATCTTGCAAAAAATTCAAAGTTTTTCCAAACTTTGTTCAAGTAAAGTTGCCGAAATCTACAGTTTCTTCAAAAGTAGCCCTGTTTGCAAAACAGAAATGGTTAGATTTAGAAATCAAAAATTTGTACGCAAAACGAAGTATGTTTGAGCTTGAAGCATACCGACTGTTTAAAAAGTTCACATTTAGACTTAGTGATAAGAACTTTGAAGAATGGTGCGATTTCCAAAGACATATGTTTGTAGTAATTGAGAAAAAATTTACGAAGAAGATGTCTTCACTTAATATAAAGCTACAAAAGTTAAAACGTTCTCAACCAAAACCAAAAAAGTCGAAGGAAATCGCAAACATTGTAGAAAACCTATCCTCTTAAACTTTTAATAACAAAGAAATATCACTTTTAAACAAAGGTCCTAATTTTGCTCTGCCCCCACAAAAAGATAATTTAAGTGATATTATTGCAAATATTGAAAGTTCAATCTCTTATCTTTCAGAAGGCACAAAGGGCTATGTGCGAGATGCTTGCCGATATCAGATCTCTTAAAACATCATTCAAAACAATAAAAATAGTACATTAAATCACAATAAAACAATTAAAAGTTTGAGAGAAAAAGATGTTTTCTATCTAAAGGCTGACAAGGGTAATAAAGTTGTTATATTAGATAAAACAGATTATTTCGAAAGAGTAGATAACCTAATAAAAAATGGACCCTATAAACAAGTCCCAAACAACCCCTTACCAAAAATGATTAACGAAGTAAAAAACACAATTAAAAAATGTAACAGTATTATTACTGACAATATTAAATATAAACTGCAAGTAAGCAATCCCACTATGCCGAAACTGTATTGTCTTCCGAAAATCCACAAGCCTGGAAAATCGGTGAGACCTATAGTTTCTGCTGTAGGATCACCTACTTACAACATTTCGAAATGGCTAGCAAACGAGTTTGAAAATTTACCTATAAAGGAAAAAGGTTTTTCTGTTCAAAATTCCCTTGAATTTATCAACAAAGTTAAAGATATTTCACTCCAAGAAGGTGAAATTTTAATTTCGTTCGATGTTAGTTCGTTGTTCCCTAGTGTGCCGATCCCCAATACCTTACAATACCTGGAAGAACTACTAAGAAAAAACAATCTAGAAGACAAACAGACTTTAGCATACCTATCTTTAACAAAACTCTGCATGAATCAAAATTACTTTCAATATAAAAATAACTACTACCAGCAATTAGAAGGAACCACAATGGGTAATAGTTTATCACCTTTTATCGCAAACCTATTTATGAGCAAATTTGAATCAGATATAAGTAAAGAATTTGAGTATTTCCCCAGAGTATGGTTCAGGTATGTAGACGATGTGTTTGCAGTATTCAATACTAAAGTAGCTAGTGTTGAAAATTTTATGGAAAAAATAAATAACAACTTTCCCACTATTAAATTTACTTATGAAACAGAGAACAACGGTACACTGCCGTTTCTAGACACTTCAGTTATAAGAAATAAAAATAAATTTGACTTTGACCTATACAGAAAAGGAACGGCCACCAACAGGTATATTCCACTCTTTTCATTGCTTACAACATGCACTTTTTAACATAAAGATTAGTAAATTTCCCCTTAAACAAAGAAAGATTTGAAGCAGAAAAGAATAGGATTAGGAATATAGCTGGCGAAAACGGTTACGACGAAGGCTTAATAAATAAGCTGATAAATAGACATTCTTTTAAAAAGACCTTTCGGAATTCTACTTTTTTCAGACAAAAAGTGGAATTTACGAAATTAGTTGCATGGATTGTGACAAAAAATATATTGGCCAAACGAGACGCTCTATTGCAGAGACAGAAAAGTCAAGTGTGGCCGAGCATGCTTTTGAAAACAATCATAGATTCACATTAGATAACCTAAAACTTCCAAAAAGTGTACCAAACAAAAGACTTTTGAATGCATATGAATGGAAATCATTAAATCCAGAAATAGTTTAAATAAAGATAGAGGACCCGTCCCGTTTAGTACACTTTATTCTTTGGTTTAGGGGAGATAGGATTAAAAATCGTGATCAATCACAAATTATTAGTCTTATCTCCGCCCACTAAAGGATTGTATATAAGATAGAGCGTAGATTAATTTAGTTCATTGTTTATCGTCTTCTGATGATGCTAACGTTGTTAGCGAAACGCGCGTCGAGTGCAAAAAAGTGTAGTTTTCGTTTGTAGAAAACAATCATAATTTTGTTTTAGTGCAACCAAAGGTTCCAAATTCCCAACATAGTAATATTGTATATAAGGGTAGACTGGAAAAAGGGGGAATGTCCATTTTCAAGTTATTTGTGAAAAGGCGTTCTTTAACTTTCAATCTATTGCTGCTTAAAAAATATTTATACTACAGTAGGTAATAGTTTTTTTGTGTTTAATCATCATCATCATCATATTATCCGTTGATCATGCTGTAATCTAATTTTATTTATGTTTCCATTGTTTAAAAAATATTTTGTTAAAATGAAGTCGTAGTCAACAGGTGGCGAACGGAAAATGTATGGAAAGGATAGGAAGAAGGCTGAAAACTAGAAACAATTTTGAGAAAAAAATAGACATTTTTTTATAATACTTTTTAAATTCATTAAAATTAATTGAAAATTCCTGATTTTTACAAAAAAATGTGAAATAGGAAAATTTCTTTTTAAAACTTGAAATGTCAAAAAATTAATGATTCTTCAATAAATGTTAAGTAATTTTTCCACAAAATTTATTTGAAGCATTTTTTGATTAAGTTGATAGGAACGGCTCAGTGGGAGGGCAACCTGGGACGTAAATATCAACCGGCACTATTCTGTCACACCTAAAAACAATTAGCAATTTTTTGTGAGCTGAACGTAGTAGAGCCCGGTTAAGAAGTAAATGGGCCAGATAAGGAATGTGCGTAGAAACCTATTTTCGTCTGAAGCCCGCCCACTTCGCCCACGATTTGCCGTATGGAGTCATAGGCATAGGCGCTCTAATCTGTTTACTGCACTTAATTTTCCAAAGCATTTTATTGACTTTTTATAAATTAATATCTCTTTTACATAAAGCATGCACCCCATGTCAAATTATTATTTTTTTAACAGTAATATTGTAACAAAATTATGATTGTTTTCTAGAAACCAAAACTACACTTTTTTGCACTCGACGCGCGTTTCGCTAACAACGTTAGCATCATCAGGAGACGATAAATAATGAACTAAATTAATCTACATTCCCCCCTTTTCCAGTCTACCCTTATATACAATATTACTATGTTGGGAATTTGGAACCTTTGGTTGCACTAAAACAAAATTATTATTGTTTTCCACAAACCAAAACTACACTTTTTTGCACTCGACGCGCGTTTCGCTAACAACGTTAGCATCATCAGGAGACGATAAACAATGAACTAAATTAATCTACGCTCTATCTTATATACAATCCTTTAGTGGGTGGAGATAAGACTAATAAATTGTGATTGATCACGATTTTTAATCCTATCTCCCCTCAACCAAAGAATAAAGTGTACTAAACGGGATGGGTCCTCTATCTTTATTTAAACTATTTCTGGATTTAATGATTTCCATACTTTCATCTGCATTCAAAAGTCTTTTGTTTGGTACACTTTTTAGAAGTTTTAGGTTATCTAATGTGACTCTATGATTGTTTTCAAAAGCATGCTCGGCCACACTTGACTTTTCTGTTCTTCCGTATTTTAAGTGTGCTAAGTGTTCTTTAAAACGTGTTTGAATAGAGCGTCTCGTTTGGCCAACATATTTTTTGTCACAATCCATGAAACTAATTTCGTAAATTCCACTTTTTTCTAGAACTGTAGTTTTATCCTTGGGATTTCCTAGTAAGCTTCTTATTGTGTTACCGGATTGATATACTAATTTAAGACCGGTGTTATTAAATACTTTGTGTAATCCTTTCGTATAATTAGGATTATAAGGAATTGATACAAATTTTGAGTTGCAGGTATCTTTTTGTCTGAAAAAGGTAGAATTCCGAAAGGTCTTTTGAAAAGAATGTCTATTTATCAGCTTATTTATTAAGCCTTCGTCGTAACCTTTCGGAATTCTACCTTTTTCAGACAAAAAGATACCTGCGACTCAAAATTTGTATCAATTCCTTATAATCCTAATTATACGAAAGGATTACACAAAGTATTTAATAACACCGGTCTTAAATTGGTATATCAATCCGGTAACACAATAAGAAGCTTACTAGGAAATCCCAAGGATAAAAATACAGTTCTAGAAAAAAGTGGAATTTACGAAATTAGTTGCATGGATTGTGACAAAAAATATGTTGGCCAAACGAGACGCTCTATTCAAACACGTTTTAAAGAACACTTAGCACACTTAAAATACGGAAGAACAGAAAAGTCAAGTGTACCAAACAAAAGACTTTTGAATGCATATGAAAGTATGGAAATCATTAAATCCAGAAATAGTTTAAATAAAGATAGAGGACCTATCCCGTTTAGTACACTTTATTCTTTGGTTGAGGGGAGGTAGGATTAAAGATCGTGATCAATCACAATTTATTAGTCTTATCTCCGCCCACTAAAGGATTGTATGTAAGATAGAGCGTAGATTAATTTAGTTCATTGTTTATCGTCTCCTGATGATGCTAACGTTGTTAGCGAAACGCGCGTCGAGTGCAAAAAAGTGTAGTTTTGGTTTGTGGAAAACAATCATAATTTTGTTTTAGTGCAACCAAAGGTTCCAAATTCCCAACATAATCATAATTTTATTTTTGATTAAGTTGATAGGAACGGCTCAGTTTTGTTCCGAGTTTTAAACCTGTACGGTATCATCTTAAATAAGTACAATTATTTTTCTGCTAAAAGTAGGAAAGGTCAAAAATGAAACAAGTTATTCGTAATATTATCATTTTATTTGAGAAGTCAATAAAACATGAACCAACCCAATTTAGTTTTGAAATGTATAGTATGTAAATAAATTATTTGAAAACTCAACAACACATGAACTAACCAAATTCAAAATAACGGCTTGCAAATAATATTTTTTATAATTCCTTAACTCATTTATTTATTTTAAATGGCAGTGACGATACGTACGCCCCTGCCACAGTGTTCGGCCTGACTCAAAGAGAGATAAAAAGCGAACGCCGCGTATCGTCCGCGCTTGTCGTGGCCCATTTACTTAATAATCGGACTTCTAACTGCAGTCCGTTTCATTTTTATTTAGACAAAACCTAACCTTAATGATCCCCGGAACAAAACCAGATTTAAAAGTTGAGAGAAATCCAAGCGCCCTAGATTATTGTTGTTGTGATATTTTAAGTTTTTAGGTTAGGTTTTTTCTGACAGAAATTTTGGCGGACAGAGTATTTGTTTACATTTTGCCCACGTAAAAGTCGAATTCGTTTTGTTTTACATTTGTTTGCACTTTTTAACCACTGACATATGTATGTGTTATATAATGTGTTATATATATATATGTATGTGTATGTTATAACAAAATGTATCGATTCTTTATATCTTTAAAGAAAACAATGCGGCACTGACCCAACTGGGTCCAACTACCTTTGTAGGGAAAAACAAAAACCCCAATTAAATCTGTATGAACTTCGACTGGAAAATACTGTACTGTTCTCTTGTTTTAATTGCATCGATTTGAGAGAGATTAATGCGCGTATCCACCAACTCAAAAATTCCCCGATTAGGCTTTAATCGTGATTAGTTACTAATCAGAGTTTAGAATGTGGTATTTTACATTGCAAATTGGTTTACCAAAACTCATTCCCTACTCCGATTAATGTTAATCATGATTATAGCTTAATCGGAGAATTTTAACGTTGGTGGATATGGACATAAGCTTTCCAGAAAATGCATACGTAGAAAATACCCGTCTTTAAACCCTTCTACCCCGCACATCTGTCAGCCACAACTATCTTCTTGAGATAGTTCTAGCCATAAAGTAAATAATAACTTACTTTATGGTTCTACCTGACAGATTTGGACGTGTGGTGTTGTATGCTGGGAATCTCTCCGAGACGAATAAATTTAGAAAAAGACCACAATAGCGACTATGTTAGCGGTCCTTTAGAATAGCACAACACTTGACACCTGTCGTACTTGAGCTGACAGCTGTCAAATTTTTTATTTGGGTATTTTAGGTGTACAGACCATCACCCACCGAAAGTAAAGTCCTATTTACAGGGCATCTTCAAAATGAGAGCCTGTCCTCCCAAAAATTTGCGCTGGTCACCCATAAATTAACAAATAAAAAATTTGACACCTGTCAACGTAAGCTGCTGCGTGTTATTCTAAACGAGCCATTAAGCTCGCAGAACCGGGGCCAAGAATTTACTAACAGCGATTTTCTTTTGTTGCACCGTCGTTTTTAAACTAAGTTTATTGGTAAACAGAGTTTAATTTGACATTTATACTTGCGTCGAAAATATAAACGGCGCTTAAATGGTCTTAAGGTCGTACTCATAGTCCTCCCTTAAGAGCCTTGAGGTTCTCTTGAAGAAGGCGGTCTTCTAGGCGTTCGCGTTACGCTGACATGTGTCAAATTTTTTATTTTTTGGAGAACGGCATAATTTACGGATGAACCCCCCTTACTGCTTATGCATCACTTACCCTCTAACCACGGCATAAGAATAATGGTAGTACCCGCCCCCATTGGCACAACTTCCCATCGAGATGACCCATTTGGGTTCGGCCATTTGATCGTACACTTTTCTAAAAGCAGGCGCCATTTTGTTAGTCAGGGTTCCGGCTACGATGATAACGTCAGTTTGTCTGGGTGAGGCTCGGAATACTATTCCATATCTTCGAAAATAAGAAGAGCACCGCGTTCATATAAATTAGGGTTCGTGCCCAATTGCACCAACGCACATAAGAACTTCTTGGCGTTATGCAGAGGTTAAGTTAAAAATTTCATTTGCATCAACTTTAAAGAAACCTTAAGCACTTATTCTTTCCTTAACACAAAATAATTTTACCCTATGTTTATTGCGTTTATAGATGTCCCGAGGTAAAGTCCAGGGCATAGAAATCTGTAGTTTTTTGACGTTTTATACCAAATGAAGTACGTCGAAAGTATTTCTTGTCATTAACAATTAAATTCAAACAGCTGACATTTCGTGTGTTTTCATAAATTCCTTTTTTGACAAATTTTATGTTAATGTCGTTTGACATATGGTAAAAACAAAGATTATAAACTATAATTTCCGAAGAGAAAATACAAACGTCAAAACAACTACAGCTCCCTATGTCCTGGACTTTATCCATGGATTATCTAGATTATTTTGGGGGATGATCCGCTTTGGGATCGGAAACGATCCCGCCTGCTCGACCTGTTGGAGGGCGAAGGAGACATCCCGTCAGTCACCAGATACTAGGACGCCCGAATCTGGAATTTATGAAGAGATGGGAGATCTGCAGAGCCAGCCGCCGGACAAGTGGTGCAGATGTTGAGGGGGCCCCTTTCAGGGTAGGGCAATAAAGAGCTATATTCCCTGCCAAAAATGTGTCAAGCTATTTGCCAGACCTTCAGGCCGCCCCCTTTCTCTACGACTACTTGAGGGATGATCCCGACCGTGAGGGTGATATTGAATTGCTTGACGTTGAGTTTGGCATGCCGAGGAAAATATAACAGAATTAGGAGTTCTAAGTCGCTTAACATAGCCATGAGAAAAATAGTCTCCTATGGAGTAAAATTGGCACGTTTTTTTTTATTTATATTTATAAATTATAGTTTTCAAATTAAAAAAAAAACAAATTAAGTTATGGAAAAAAACACTCAACGTAAATTGATTGAGACATTCATTAGTGTTCCCAAAACAAATACCAGACAAACGAAAGTTACCAGATTTCTGCAATGCTGCTAGATTTCAGAGCGAACCACCAAAATCAGGTGGTTCAATGATTAAGAATTTTTATTTTAAAGTCCAATTTTGTGTTCCCAGAAAGATCCTTTATAATTCGTTCAATAGAGACTATTTTACTTGCCTATCCATATCGTATCTTGGCGCAGCAATGTGCATCATTTCTACTGCGCAACAAGCCAATCCGAATGTCATCGGCCACACGGATCTACTCCTCGACCAGTTCAGTAGATCGTCCGACCTTGCTAGAGCATATTCGAACCAATTTTTGGTCTTTCCAAAAGGGGACCACGGTCGCCATTCTCCCTTCTTATAAACTTTATTCATATGGGGGCCGGGTTTAATTTCATGCAGAGGTTTGGAGGAGTCGCCTGTTTCTTCTTTTTTGCTGCAACAGGTTCTTAAAATCAACTTGCAGGGGATTAGTTGGCTTCGTTGTTGGATGAAACACAAAAGGGATTTTCGCATTGTTAACATTTTTGTATTTCTTTAAGTTTTGGTAAACAGCGAGAGTGTCAAGTTTGTCAAATTGACACAACAAAATATATACCTAACGGGTTTAAAAGAAGATCTGGCCATTACGGCCCTGTTATAAGTTTTTTGTTACCTTTGGGCCTCTGGTGACTCGGTCCCGAAGCTTGTGGCGGCAGCGGGAAATTTATATCGGGTTAAATTTTTTAAATGATTTTACAAATAACTTAAATTTGAAAGAGGCAACCACGTCTTCCTTTACTAAATTTAATAGAGGAAGACTGTGATGGTTTCTTTCAATTTTCGTTATCCCTACAGAGAATGGAGTACTTTTTTCAATTTATATAAAGTTTATTAATTTATTTTTTAAATCCGTAGGCATATCCTTTGTGATTGACACTCTTTGTTACTTTTGATTTGACACAGCAGCGTTAAAAGCCTGAGACGTTTTCTTACATTGAACCCGTTTTGAAAAACTTTTTCAATAAATACGTCGTTGATTACGTCACAACTCTTAAATCTCGTGTTATTAGTGCTTAAAAACCATTTACAACCTAGAAAATTCTATATTTCTTCCCAATAATTTAGTAAAATCCACATAAAATCGAAAAGGTTTTGTTTTTTTTATTATTTATAGAATCAATTTAAATGTCAATTTTTCCCGTTCGTTATCAATGACGTCACTTTTCCACTTCAAAATCCAAAACACAAATTCTTGAACTTTTATTGGGAGAAGTCAGTATTTGGAAACAATATTGGTCAGAAGTAGGCAAAAGCTTAAAACATACCTGATAACGTTTTCGAGGCAATGAACAAGTGTGGCAATATTTTTCCGTTGATTAGAACATTCTTGTATGTTTGCCAGTAAGTAATGCCTCGTCAGAAAAAAGTTTCTCATGCCTCAGAAGATTGAAAACAAAATACTATGACGGAAATTCGTCTAACGGGCTTAGCGTTGCTACATATCAACAGACATATTGAAATTGACATTGAGCGAGTCATTGACCGGTTTGCTCAAAAAACTGGAAATGCGATATAAAAGGTAATGTTTCAACAAAAAGCTTTTTAGATCTCAAAAAAAAGTATTTAGCTATTAGGTTTTGTTTGTGGTTTGTTTGTTATCTATGTTTTTTATAACTGAAAAAATTATACGTAGTTACTCAAGCGCGGATTTCAGGAGGATAGAGGGGTAGTTAACCCCCCCCCCTTCCCTGGCTTTAAATTTTTTATGAACACATTAGAAAATTAAAAGTAAGGTATAAATTGCGGCGCTATAACACCTTTGATATTTACGGTATTAGTTTAATTTTAATAAAAATGGCATTTCTAGTGTAATTTTCTTAAAAATTTTCGCCTGCTGCGCTTTGAAAACATTGATATATTTACAATTTTAGTTTGATTTCAAATCAAAAAACGCATTTTTTAGAGCAATTTTCTTAAAAATTTTCGATTTTAGTTTATTTTGACTCAAAAATTACAGTTTTAATGTCATTTTCTCAAAAATTTTCTTAAACAATTTTTAAAGTAAAAAAATGTATGAAATAAACGACTTCAAATCTGTGTACCCCCCCTAGATTTGAGACCAATGTTCCTCATAAAGGCTATGCTTTTATTCTATTTTTTTTTCGTATCGAAACCGTCCCCCCCCTTTTCAAATGGCTGGGACCTCCACTGGCATGTCTATATCTGCATATAACGAATTATGAATATTTATTTTTCGAAAGTATCCTTGACTATGAGAACAGTTGACAGTTCACAAAACAAATGTGTCAAGCTTTTTTCGCAGTTACGTACTGCAAATAAACGGTTTGGGTATTGTTGTCATAGGCGTCGATTTTTTTGTTTAATTTTATTTATTTCTAAGTTTTCTGAAAATATCTCGCAAACTACTAACAAAAACCCAGACATGCGACATATTTTTGAATGGTTTCGAAACGAGCTTTTTGTTCGTTTCGAATTAGCGCATGCGTCTTTTGCCTAGACTCCACATTGAAATTTTGTGCCGCTGCCATCTATTGCTTCTCACTCTTTTCGACAAAGAGAGAAAGAGAAATCAATGGCAAGACGTTGGACTGTATAATGTGGCTAACTTCTCGTCAAATCACCGTCTTTATTTTTATTTTTCCACAAAGATTTTTTGTATAAATATATTTGTGAAAAGATTCCTTCTATATTTTTGATTTTTTTAAGATGTTGCCGATGAAAAATTAGTTTATTCGAGCCACAAGCACCTTGGCTTGACTATGACGTAGTATGTGACGTCATTGTTTTGAAACTTTTTTGAAATAGTTGCATATGAGAAAACGCCTCTGTGCCAACACCGTCTTAATGTGTCATGGCACCGATAATAGGCTAAATGATACTATTTAAAACGAAAATAGGGAAATTTTGGAACTCTTAAAATTTTGACAAATTTGACAGCTCTGTGGTAGTGTTTAACAACCACTACCACTACCACTCATCGATTTTACCAGTGTTTTTGGAACACATTAAAAACTGTCACTTGTAAAAGAATTTAGAGATTAGAAAAAATAAAAAATAAATTTTACAAAATATGTGTTTAATATTTTATTATTTTTAAAAGTAAATGCGCCAAAATTATCTAAAATTAACCAGAAAAATAACCACAACCACAACAAAATGGGGTGTCAAATAAGCGTTCCAAAAGATCCCCAATGAGTTAACTGGCTTTTTAGTTGAGAACGGTGTTGAGTGAGGTTATATTCCCACTGGCAGTTGGAAAAATAAGTAAAAGAAATATTTTATGATAATTTTTCAGCACTTTCCTAAAATCTAAATTAAAATATAATGCCATCTCTGCAGGGAGGATTCAATCCAAAATGCGGGGATAAACCTCGAAATCATTAAAATATTTAAATTTAGGTAGGTCGTTTCTCTAGCCATAGAAAATACAACTTATCAGAGGTAACTGGAGAGTTGCATTGATAAAAAAAAACTAGAAACCGTATGAAAATCCTGAAATTTAGGCGACTAAGCAGGGTTGCTGATTTTCCATAATTATACCGATTTTTTTCCTATAATTATGTATTATTCAACAATACGTTGTTCGAATGAAGTAGGTACAGTAGAGAAAAGTTTGTTTAACCTTCTAGAAACTATAATGAAAGTCATTATTAGGACCCTTTCTGCTTTTAATCTGCCAACCAGGCCAGAAAAGTTATTTACTTGTTATTTGCTTTTGTCGTCGCACGTTTTCCCATCTTAGATCCTGCCGATTCAATCTTAAAATAAAAAAAGACACCCGATATTTACGGAGACTTTTTTTATATAGGTTGGAATTTATAGTCGATCCTCAAGGCCTCCTTAAGGCTGAGTGGTCTTTAAGGTCGTAAATGCATTTTATAGTCGCTGAAGGAAGCCTTAAGTTTAAGTTTGAGTAAAGGCCAAGGTAGCTCGGAAGCTACCTTAAGGAGGCCTTGCCCAGGCAACCAAAAGACGTAAATTATACGTCGAATAGACGTCAAAATTTATCACTATGACTTCTATTTTGTCACTTGTTGTTAAGGTGAAAATTGACGTCATTTTGACGTTAAATTTTATGACGTCAATAAGACGTATTAAAACAGACGTTTTCTTAACGTCTCAATATTAATTAAATTAAATTAAAAACGTGTTAAGAAGCACCATTTTTTTTCCTAGTCACGTAACTATAAAAAAAGTCTTTTTGGTATTAAGATTAAAAATATTTTTGTGTTATTTAAAAAATATTGTTTATTTATCAACTAGTCCCTCAGTTAGCAACGTTAATTTTTATATATTGTCATACATATATATGTCATTTGATATACAGACCGCTTCAAGCTACTACGAACATAGGGGGAATCAAGTCCAATTTACTCTGCGTGCCGTACGACCGAGGTGGATTCGAAGCACGCTGCAGTGTTATCTTTTGGAAATTCATTTTGTTTTTATTATTTTGTTTTATTTCTGCCTTGCTCGAGAAACAGATGGGTAAGTTCTTAATTGAAATAATACATTTTTAAAATCAAAAATGGATGTCTACGAAGTTGCCGAAAAAGTGCAGATGGTCAAATGGTCAAATCGTCATAACCACACGTTCGATATTGGTCGAGGGAAAATTTGCATTTGTATTTTGACGTAAGAACACAGTATCCCCAAAAAATAAATGTTTGGGGGGGGGGTATTGTAGGGAACACGTAATTGGGCCATTTTTTATTAACGGCAATTGCAATTTGAATGGTCCTAGATACTTGGATCTACTGCAGCAGCACATTATTCCAACTGCTAGGCAGTTGTTAGGTGTAAGTTGTTCCGCTCACAATGTTGGCCCTGTTAGGGAATATCTTGATAATGTATTTCCTAATCGGGTTATAAGTACACGGGGAACTATTTTATGGCCAGCTCGATCTCCTGATCTTGCTCCTAATGACTTCTATCTGTTTTTGAAGAAGCTTTTCAAATTATCACCCCTAACATGCTTGGAAACGTTAGAAGGGGTTTTTATAGTAGGCTCGGATATTGTCTAGCCGAGCAAGGAGGACTTTTCGAACATTTGCTTTAATTTTTTTTTGACTGGGAGAATCTTTTTGGTTTTTAGAATGTATTATTTTATTTTGAGAACTTGCTTTTATTTTGTTTCTCCTTATTATTTTCAATGTAACACGTCGTCACTGATAAATCTGAGCAGTTGACAATAAAACTCTCTTATTTATCAGTGACAAAAAATAAGAAAATTACGTTATAAAAATTTGCGTATTTATTGACCAAATTCCGGTTTCATTGACTACGCTCCACACAGCACCGTGGTTAGAGGCGTACTAAATACAAGGCGAAAGGCGGCGAACGGCAGCGAATGGCGATCGGAAGCCTGAGTGTTGGTTGCTTCACTGATAGGCGTGCGGTGTCTCTGCATGTACGTACACTGACAAATTAGACTTCTTCCGCCCTATGTTCGCAGTAGCTTGAAGCGGTCTGTATAAGGCTAGAGGTATTTATATTCTTTGGTTTAAAAAATATTCAATGTACAGAAATTAGAGATTTACCAATAAATGTACCGATAAATTTTATAAAATTAATAGTTTAATATAAAAAAATGGGGGGGGAGGGGTTTACTGTATCACCACTGCGTATTGTAGGTAGGGGTAACATTAATATTATTAACATCGGTTGGTCAGGGGATGGGGACATAGGTAAATATAATACCTTCTTCATTTTATTTTATTGCAAAGATCGACTGTATGCTTTTCCAGGAAATCACTCCCATGCTTAACGTTGGTGTATTCATGCATTCTCTTTCATACGCACCCGAAAATATCTACCTATCTCTGTGAGATTTTTTCACTACAACCACCGTGCACCGCTGATAATACGGTACTATAACTTTTCTAAAGGTTATTACTAAAGAAATATATAAGATTAAGAAGGTAAATTATTTGATATAATTTGTCCATGCAAACGAAGTAATGCTAAAAGTAAGCGCTTTTTGTCATTTAGAAAAAAGGCTCTAATTTCTTCGCAATTATAATAAACCAGAATGATTAATCAGCGGATCAGATATAACTAGTATAGTACCTTGTTAATTTATCGCTAATACCACTGAACACACTATCGACTGTATGTATGTATGCAAATACAAAATTACCACATTTTTTTCTTCCCCAAGTTTTATTTTGTCCATCTTTGGTACCCAATCAACTCTAATTTTAAAACTAAAGCATTTTTGAACTTATATAAAGAAAAAACGGAACTTTCTCGGTTAATACAAAAGAAATATGTAAGGTGGATCTTTTAACATGTTCAAAAATTTTGCAAGAGGGTCTATTACCACAAATATTTATTTAAAACATTAAACAAGGTAAATTATATTAAAAAGTGTGTACCAAAAAATATTGTTAATTATTTATCTGTAAAATATCCTGTTCTGCATTATCTATGGAAAAAAATTCCCTACAGCTGCAACGACGACTACACTACCACAGTCTAACTGCATCTTTATGTATCTGTGTGTGAACGGAACAGTAAGTTCTATGGAGGTTTGCCTTTTCTGAGGATACTTCATGAGGTAAAATTTTTGGAGCAAAGTCAAAAAGGTAAGAAAGAAAAATAATACACAGCGCAAGATAATTTTTATTCATGACCAGGAGCAGATTAGCATTTTAAATGAATTTAAATGAAATACTCTAAGCGTCGACTTAGCGGAGTTTTATTATGCAAGATGGTGAGAGACTTCGAAACGTTTAGCAGCTTCCCTTACAAATATATAGAAAAATTCGATCTTATGCTGAACCGTCTAAAAAGTCGGCTCTCTTATATTTTTTTTCCGCTTTGGCACTTTTTTTAAGGCGCAATTTTACAAATCATAGTTAAACGGTAAACTCCAGTTTAAACCACGGATGTGTTTTTAGGTGCAGTTTGCCAACAAACTTCGGTTTAACCATTTCCGGCAGTTTGGTTGTTTGTTAAGCTTCAGTTTAATAGTTAGTCCAACCTCAAAAAAGTTATTAAAAATTTGTTTTTGGTAAAAAACTAGAAATCGCTATGATCAATGATAGAATTTATTTTTTGATCAGCTGGATGAAGATGATGATGAAATTATTGACGTTGTCGAAGCACCAAGAAGACCATAAATTATATTCGTCCTAGAACAAAATTGGAGGAGTACGGCGATTTAGATTTAAGAAGAGGTTTAGATTATATAAAGAGACATTGTGTACGAGGAAATTCGACAAGAGTTGGAACATCCCACACCACCGAGCTCACACGTATACAGAGCGCTTCAGGCTACTGCGAACATAGGCCGGAAGAAGTCCTATTTGCCAGTGTACGTACACGCAGGGACACCGCACACCTATCAGTGGAGCAACCAACACTCAGGCTTGCGATCACCGTCCGCGGCTTGCGTTTAGTATGCCTCTAACCACGGTGCTATGTGGAGCGTAGTCAATGAAACTGGAATTTGGTCAATAAATACGCAAATTTTTATAACGTAATTTTCTTGTTTTTTCTCACTGATAAATTAGAGCGTTTTATTTTCAACTGCTCAGATTTATCGCTAACAACGTGTTACAATGAAAATAATAAGGAGAAAGAAAATAAAAGCAAGTTCTCAAAATAAAATAATACATTCTAAAAATCAAAAAGATTCTCCCAGTCAAAAAAAAATTAGAGCAAATGTTCGAAAAGTACTTGCTCGCCTAGAAAATATTCCAGCATATTATAAAAACCCCTTCTAACGTTTTCAAGCATGTTAGGGGTGATAGTTTGAAAAGCTTCTTCAATTTTAATGTGCAGAACAGATAGAAGTCATTAGGAGCAAGATCGGGTAATCGAGCTGGCCATAAAATAGTTCCCCGTGTACTTATAACCCGATTAGGAAATACATTATCAAGATATTCCCTAACAAGGCAACATTGTTAGCGGGAAAACTATCTTGTTGAAACAACGTTTCACCAAATCTCACACCTAACAACTACCTAGCAGTTGGAATAATATGCTACTACAGTAGATCCAAGTATTTAGGACCACTCAAATTGACGTCAATAAAAAATGGCACAATTACGTGTTCCCCTACAATACGCCCCCCCCCCCCCAAATATTTATTTTTTGGGGATACTGTGTCTTACGTCAAAATACAAATGCAAATTTTCCCTCGACCCATATCGAACGTGTGTTGGGTTATGACAATTCAATAATGGAAAAGTGCTTTCATCTGTGAAAAGAATAGATCTCAGAAAGTTTTCATCACGATTAGCCCTTTCCATCATTGTTTCGCAAAATTCCATACGACGATAGTTGTCCTCCGGAAAAATTTGATGCGTTTTTGACGCTTTGCAAGAACTATTCTTTTTGAGAACACGTAAGACAGTGGCTGAAGACATATCAACTGCTTCGGCAATTTGGTGGCTAATTAACTTTCGATTTTCCTCCACTGTAGCGCAAATCATCACATCTCGTACTTCCTGCTCGTCATTCAAAACAGTGGGTTTTTTATGGTTTCTTGGCGCTACACGACCAAACTTTTCCAAGTTCTGCACAAACCTATGAATCGTTGATAAACTAGGTTCTGTTCGATTTACAAAATTCTCCAAAAAAAGTTCTTGAATAAGTCTCAATGGTCTGCCTTGATAGTATCATTTGACCATCTGCACTTTTTCGGCAACTTCGTAAACATCCATTTTTAGTTTTAAAAATGTATTATTTCACTTAAGAACTTACCAATCTGTTTCTCGAGTAAGGCAGATAACAATGCAGCGTGCTTCGAATCTACCTCGGTCGTACGGCACGGAGAGTAAATTGGACTTGATTCCTCCTATGTTCGCAGTAGCCTGAAGCTCATTGTATTGTACAATTTTTGTTTTGGCGTCTGGCTCTGCGTCTGGCTGTATGTCTGTCTGTATGTCTGTCTGTAACCAACGCTGATATCTGAAAAACTGCTTGACTGATTTTTATAAAATTTGGTGACTATGCTGGGTTTGACTCTAGTTGGTGCCATTTTAAATATATGGTTAAAATAATCAACCCTATATGCCAAGAAAATGTAGTCTTTTTAAACTATAGAAAAAAACTTGTTGTGCTCCTAATTCTACAGCTAATCCAATTTTTCTTCCTGGCCGTGGTTTGACTGCAACTTATAAAATTGAACTTGTTTACCAATGGTTGAATTCCAAGAATAAACTAAAGTTTAAACTATGGTTTAATCTGGAGCTTTACCTTTAGTTATAAAATTAGCCCTAAGACGAAAGGTCGCTTGTAAAACGAGTTCAGTGAGTCCAAACGGAGATATAAACTAGTCCAACTAGAGACATAAAACTTTGTACACTAATTGAAAATTATATAAAGAATGGCGGAATTTTATCCGTATTTATCAACTGTCAAATTTGATATTTTAATTTCTAAAATACCTAATAGATTTATACAAAAATCAAGCAAATTCCGCCATTCTTTTGCGAATTATAGTGCTATCATTTCAAAATTGGTGTCACTTTCCGTTAGGGCTTTATCACTGAATTCATTTTTCAACCATTTTGCAAAGCCAAATTGGTCTCAACAGTTGACCTTTCCTCTTTTCTGTCATTTTTCCTCGAGTAGGTCAATCGAAACTGACTAAAAGCCAATACATTGCGTAAACGCAGCTTACGTTACGACCCGTAATAGGAACGAGGAGTGCAATGGCGTATAGTCCCCATTAGCTTTTAATAGTGTTACGCGGACCTTCGAAACTTTGAGACAATACCGAGCCGACTCTACTGCTATGATAATAGTAACCAACTCTATTATATTATTGGCAGTAAAATCTGCATTGAAAACGGGGTCGTTTGTGTCCCGAAAGGTTAATAACTGTAAAGTTGAGAGAAGCCAATTCGTTAAATCCCTCGAGTTAGTAAGCAATTCGGGGACAAAACGACACAAATTTCATTCAAAACTGGAACAATGCTAATTTAGAGAGTGAAAAGTTACAAGAGAATAAGGTATATATTAATGATATGAGGACATATTGGAAAAAAGCATTATAAGAAAACACTTTCAGTTGTAATAAACACAAGTAACCGTTAACGGAAAATGTAGGGTTTAGTTCTGTTCTTTTCTATAAATACGAATTTTAGAATCCCGCCTATGCCGTCTTACGTAAACTTTTTCACTAGGTCCACGTTTCCGACGTCGTTCTGTAAAAGGCTTTGTCCATTTAAGAAGGCAGTGTCCACTCTCAAAAAGGTCAGCACTCAACCTTGGCCTTGCCTTACTAGATTTGACAAGTTTATGCCAGATCCAGAGATTTGCTTTTTGCTGCTCGATGCTATATCCCTCTTTCTCTAATCACTTTGTTTATATTTTTCGTTTGTCAGTTTTATTTATAAAATTGAGAAAGAGATGTCTTTGTTAATGTGGGGGAGGCGAAATAAAATCAAAAGAGACATTTTGCTATATTTACTTAGGCAGGAGGCAACAAAACAAATTAAAATAAAAAGGCGATTTTATGTGCACCCTCTGAATACTCCTGCCAAAAGAAGGGAGCAGGGAGATTTCGATAACCTATTATAAGAAATGCGTACACATGATGAGCTTAATCTTCACTCTTCTTTCATGCACGCGCAAAAACTGCTCGCTTTTTTACGCCAAACTGTGGACAATAGAAAAAGCCGTTAGGTTTTTTGCTTTTTTTAAAATAAAGCTACCTGCAAAAAGCAAATCTGTGCATCAGGAATTACGTCATAACTCTCGGGACGATTCGGGCTGACCTCGGAAAAATTCGATGCTTTTGGAGTGGACACTGCCTCCTTAAATAAAGAAAGCCTTTTTATCTCGTAACTGAAATAAAACACAATTTCCTAAAATAATTAACAAAATTCGAGCTAAGTAGTGGGCGCCCGTCTTGGATTAATCTTATTGCACAAGTTAATTGTGATATTAATTAATTTTATTTGGATTGATTATTTGTGCTGTGCTTTCAATATCGCATAGTAGGAATGTGGAGTTTCTGTCACTATAAAACTGGTTTTATAATTTCTAGGCAACATATATAGCTAACTAATATGTCTCCAGGCTAAGGCGCTGAAGTTAGCTGCAGAGCACAGTTTTGGAAAGTTAAGGGGATTGTAATACAATTTTCTGTTTATGCGCTGCGCCATTCCTAAAGTTTCAGGATGAGGCGGTTTTGTGCTTTGTCAAACGTTTAGCCTACATAGCTTTAAAGCATGAAAAGCCGCAAATTCGTATGGGCTGGACTTTTCTACTATGACTAACGTAATTTTATAATTAAGCCATGCTATAGGGAGTATTATGAATTCCAGCTAAGCGCTTGTCCTCTGGCGGAAGAAAAACTGATTTTAGTTACAATGGGGATTCTGCGGTTTTAAGGGCTAAAATTACAATTTATATTAAACTTGTTGCAAATGTTGTTGCTTAATTAATATAAAAATTGATTTTAAAATACTTCTGCGTTGGTCTAATGAACTGGACTTGTTCTAAGAATGTTTCAGCACAGAGGTAGTCTGTGGTTTCAGCGGGAACCCACAAAAAAGCCGAATTTACAAAAACCGAAACTCAATTGAACAGAAAATAAAACGAAAAATTTTATAGAATTTAAATTTACTCGATCCTTAAAAGGCACGAACATAATTTAACCGATATTAATTTTCCCGAACCTTAAAATATCAGAATTACAAAAGTATCGAAAATGATTGTCTAGAAACGAAAAAACCCTGACCCACAAATTGATAAAAAATAATATGCCCGATTCTTAAATGAGCAGAACCAAAATTCCGCCGCTATTGGGCATGCGTCAAATTTAAATCTCTAGAGCCCCGTAGACCTTGGATTGCGGTGTTTTCTCTATTTGGAAGATGACACGGGGATTTTTTTTTATTAAACGATTTTATTTAACTTCAAAGTTTCAAAGTTTTCTGGCAGTCTAACTGTCTATTTTGACACACTTCCCGTGAATTGATTTGTTCGATAAAAACAATAAACTGATAAAAAATAAGTTATTTATAAAACCGGAATCAAAGAAATTTTTTTTTGCTAATAAAAATGCTGCAACAATTTGGCTGCATCATTTGGATTTCTACTTCTTCTTCAAATGCCATATCCGCGACGGATGTCGGTAACCATCATAGCTATCCTGACTTTTGAGACAGCTGCTCTAAAGAGATGTTTTGAGCTGCATCCAAACTATTCTCTCAAATTTTTCAGCCACGAAATTCGTCTCCTTCCTACGGTTCTTTTGCCTTCTATTTTTCCCTGCATTAATAATCGTAAGACACTGTACTCTCGTATTATGTGCCCCAGATATTGCAACTTTCTCTCTTTGATGGTACGTTCAACTTCTTTTTCTTTACCGATTCTTCTTAGTACTTCGATGTTAGTGATACGATCCGTCCACGAAATTCTCAAAATTCTTCGATAGGTCCACATTTCGAAAGAGTTAAGACGTCTCATTGCATCTGCATTTAGCGTCCATGCTTCTACCCCATAATAAAGCACACTATGTACGTAGCATTTTGTCAATCGCAGTTTGAGAGGTAATGTCAGATCTTTGCTACATAGGACTTTTTTCATTCGTATAAAGTTGGAACGAGCTTTTTCGATTCTGGTTTTTATTTCTGAGGTATAGTCATTGCTTTCTGTAATAAGTGTTCCTAAGTAAGTGTATTTTTTACTCTTTCAATTTGTTGACCTCCAACCAATAAGATTTCATTTGTGTTATTGTTATTGTTATTGTTAAATTTTCATAAACTTGTTTTTTTTATATTAAGAGAAAGTCCGTACTTCCCGCTACACCTTGATATCTTGTTCATAACTCTATATATCGTGTATCGTCGGCATATCCGATGTTGTTAATCAAGACTCCATTCACCTTTATACCAGCGGTCTCATTTTCCAAGGCTTCTAGTATAATTTGCTCCGAGTACGCATTAAATAACAAGGGCGACGGTATGCAACCCTGCCTGACCCCTCTCTTTATTTCCATTTCTTCAGATCTTTCTTGTCCATTTTTTACCGTGGCCTGTTGGTTGTAATACAGATTTGAAATTAATCTTACATCTTGTTTGTCCAGGTTTTTGTTCTTAAGAAGGTCTATAAGTTGGTCGTGTTTTACCTTATCGAAAGCTTTATTATAATCTATAAAGCAGATATAGAGGTCACGATTAACGTCCAGGCATCTCTGAGTCAACACATTAAAAGAAAACAATGCCTCTCTTGTACCAACACCATTTCGGAAGCCAAATTGACTATCACTAATATCCAGATCTAGTTTGGAGTGTATTCTGGTATGTATAATTTTAAGGAGAATTTTTAACGTATGTGACATTAGGCTGATTGTTCGATAATCGCTGCATTATCTGGCATTCACTGTTTTTGGCAGACATATGAATGTTGATGTAAACATTTCTTGTGGGATAATTCCTGTATTGTAGATTGTGTTAAACAGATTTACCAAAATATCTAGGTTTTTGTCGTTAATTAATTTAAGCAACTCACTTGGTATCCCGTCCGGGCCTGCAGATTTCTTATTTTTCATGGATTTAAGTGCATGTTCAACCTCCGACTTAGTTATTTCAGGTCCTACGTCTCCACTTTGATATTCTGCAGTGGTGCTTTCAGTGCTTTCAGCCTCCATTATGATATTTCCTTCTTTGCCTAAAAGTATATTTGAAGTGTTTCTTTTATTATTTCCAGCCAATCCTTGACCTTTTTATGCAGATTAAAGTTGTCGTATTTCTTTTGTAACTCTTCTATCTCCTTACATTTATCAGAAAAGTATGTTTCTTTTGCTTCTCTTATTTTTCTCCTTATTTGGATTTGCAGCTGTTTGTATCGAGTGTTGTTATTTGACTTGTATTTTCTTCTCTCATCCATTAAAGATTTCGTCTGTCATACAATCTTCTTTCTTGTGTTTGCTCGTCGTGAGTTCTTTTTTACTTGGTTCTATAAGTGCTGTTTTAAGGAACTGCCACTGTTGTTCCGCGCTTTCCTTATTTGATGGTGGTTTTTTCTAAGTTTGCATTGATCTGTTGTTTAAGTTTTTCTCTGACTTTTTCTGATTTAAGTTTCTCTGTGTCTATTTTATCAATTTTGTGTTTGTTTCACATCTTTTTTAGTTGTAGCTGAAAGCTAGCAATAAGAGGATTATGATCAGAGGATACGTCCGCACCTGGGTAAGCTTTTACTGTTTTTATAGCGTTTCGATATCTGTGTTTTATTAAGATGTAATCGATCTGATTTCTGACAATGTTATTGTCTTTGTGTACAGGCGTCTTTTGGGAAGTTTGAAAAAAGTGTTAGTTACCACAAGATTATTCTCTTGACAGAATTCAACAAGACGATCTCCCCTCTCATTGCGTACACCAAGTCCGTACGATCCTACAGTGGAGGCACATCTTCCTTGGCCGATTTTAGCATTAAAGTCACCCATAACTACTGTTATATCTCTAGATGCAGTTAGTTGTAATGTCTTTTGAAGGTCATTATAAAAGTTTTCTAACTCCTCTTCATTTTTGTCAGCAGTAGGAGCATATATTTGTATCAGATTTTGTGTGTCACTTATCCCAACAATATCAATCTTTAGTCGCACCATCTCCAGCTCTATGTTTCTTAATTTTCTAGGCTCGTACATGCTTCTTACGTTCCATGTCGCGATTTTAAAAGTTGATTTGTATATTTTCAATAAACAGGGATTTCGCTGGCTGAGGACCTGGGAAGCCCTGTCGTTTATATCATCTCTTCCCCTGCCGAATCTTGGCATCCGAGAACCATGATTAGTAAACTGTTGACTGTTACTTCTTTGAGCCATGACAATTTCTAGGGAGTCTTAATGAGGTAGTTTCCCCTTGCTTTCCTCATCGCTGTGTAAGCTCCGCTTCCGTTGTTTCAACCACGCCGCTTAGTGTCTGATTCTCAACCAATATTAATCAACGGTGGATCTTTTGCTTGAGGTCAATGCTGCACAACCAGCTGCCGTTGTTCAGTGCTAGTTTTTGTCCGCCACGGGTATTTAATTTTCCCGGTACCACCCATATCTGGGAGGCGTTCCCCTATCCGCCACCTGGGGAGGCGCCCGAAGGAGGACTAACAAACCCCATTTCTGGGGAGGCTTTATTTCATCAAAATCGGTTCACGCTAACAAAAGTTAAGGCAAAAAAACGAGAAAAAAACTTCAGACAAAGCAGATGCTCGAGTAGATGGATTGATTTCATTGTTTTTTAAATGATTTTTTCATCAAATTTTGTAAAATGCTGATTAAAGGGTAAATAAAAACATCTGAGGGAGCAGAAATAATTCGGAAAATTGTGACGTTTTTTGAATGCTCAATAAGCGACTGCACATATATCAACGTCACGTGGTTATATAAGAACACGTACAATACAAATTGCGCGCGACATATCGTTACGCCGGCTAATGTTCGAAAAAACAAAACCCAAGATCAAAAGAGAGGGCGAGTTTGTAAATTCACCGATGAGCTCACCGATGAAAATAATAGAGTTTGTAAATTCATCTATGATTCTTGGTGATATTCATTCATCGGGTTCTTAAATTACCCGATTGATTCCACCAATTCACCAATTGATGGCATCGATGCTCACATAAATGTCATTAAAGTCATTTAATCAGTTGTTTTTTGTTGTTATTATTTTGATGTTTTTTTAATAAAGATTGTCGACTTGATAAGAAGTCGCGTTAACACTATTTGAAATACAGTTTTCGAATACTAATGGCGGATTTATACAGCAAAATAAAATAATATAATAATAAGAACACCCAATAAAAACATATTCACGTTTGACCAATCGCAGGGCTAATTCTTATTTCTTGTTTTATTTTATTTGCTGTATAAACCCTGCATAAGAAGATAAATAAATCTTTAATTTGGACTGGTTATAAGATGGACGTAAGTTTTTTTTTATTTATGTAATACATGGGATTTTTTCGAAAAAGCACAAATTTCTCAATTCGTAAAAAATCAAAAAAAAAATCTAGGCTATAGCTAAATTCTGATTGATTTTTATCGCGTTTTTTTAATTTTCGATGGCTCATCGATCTCAACGACATGGAATGTCGACCGATGACATTGGTGAAAAAAATCTGATGAATTTACAAACTTGCCCAGAGTTGTGCAGTTTCAACCAAATTTCGACTCATTTTTATTCCAAAGGTATGTTGCAATTAAAGTAACCCGACTTGTTTTAATATTTTTTTTTACCACTTCAAAACTCTTAAAAACTGATCAAGTCTTCATGAGATTTTAAGAGATTTTATTGGTTTGAAGAGACTTGACCTGGAAAAAATGTATGCCACATGAAAACTGACAAATTCTTATGATGTTTCATGATGTTACAGCAGACACAATTTTCAAATAATTTCTAACTATTGAAAACTCACAAGATTTCATTATGTTACACCAGACACATGAGATTTCATAAGGTTTAGCAAGAAGGGACGTTTTTAAAAGATTTTACCAGATTTCATGAGAAATAGGATAAAGGGCTGTGAAGATTTGACAAGATTATATAAGTATTAAAGTTAAGAATATCATCATAGGCAATCACTCGATACCGAGTATGATTTTCCTCTATTCTGTATCGTTCTCGAGCCGCACACCCTTCCACAGTCCTGGCACACCCAGGCTCCGGTAGCAGCCTGGTGTTGTTAGTCATCCATTCTTCCATTTTGTCGCTCCTTTCTACGTTCTCTCTTTTCCGTCTCTAGTCTACGTCGTTGATCTTCAAAAGTTTGTGCTCCCTCATGGACTGTTCGGCGTGGTCTCGAAGTTGTTTATATCGATGTGATTCTTCATTATATTGTCTTTGAGAACGTCCTTGTACCTTTTTTGTTGACCTCCTTGATTTCTCTTTCCCTACTTCAGTTGACCATAAAATATCTACTTTGGGAGACGTGTTTCGGGCATGCGGATGTGACCAGTCCAACGAAGCTGGTGCTTGAAGATTAGGCCTTCTATACTAGTTGTTCTGGCTTCTTCTAAAACACTTATGTTTGTTCGTCGGTCTTGCCATTTGATTCTCAGTATACGTCTTAAACAACTTTGATGATATTTTTCTAATCGTTTTATATGCCTTCTGTAGGTTGTCCACGTTTCGCATCCGTATGTTAGAGTTGGTATTATAATAGACACGAAGCTTGGTCTCCGCATTGATCTCGTGATTGTTGAATACTCTCTCAGAAAGCCGTCCGAACGCTGCCCTAGCACATTTTAGGCGATGCTGTGTTTCTGCGTCAATAGTTGCATTTGATGATAGGTGGCTCTCAAGGTATGGATAATGTTCCACGTTCTGCAGAGGATGGCCATTTATGGAAATGTTTGGAGCTTGGGGATTCGTACCTGGTTCTGGTTGGTGAAGAATTTGCGTTTTGGCAAGATTGACCTCTAGGCCAATGCTTTTGTAGGCTTGGTTAAATGCATTGATTACTAGCTTCATCTGTATCGGCCATAACGACGTTGTCATCGGCGTACTGCAGTTTGATTACCGTGGTCGTCGAGAACTAAGGTTTTGCTCGCAGTCTGCCTAGGTTAAGTAGGCCACCGTCAAATCTATATAGAATTTCCACTCCCGTCGGTAGATGTTCCTCAACAAGGTGAAGCATGGCACCTAAAAATATAGAGAATAGGGTGGGCGCAATAACACACCCTTGTTTAACGCCTTCGTAATCGGGAATGACTCTCTTGGTCCATCGTTGCTCAGGAGTGTTGCATTCATATTGTCGTGTACTAGTCTAAGAATTTGAATATATTTTTGAGGGCAGGGCAGCTTTTGCCAGTATTTTCCATAAAGCTTCTCTGTTTACCGAGTCAAATGCTTTGACTAGGTCTATGAAGGCCATGAAGAGAGGGCGATTTTGCTCTCTAGATTTCTCTTGCATTTGTCTGGCACTGAAGATCATGTCAGCTGTGCTTCGATTGGGCCTAAATCCACACTGTGTCTCTTGCAGATTTTGTTCAGCAATCGGAATTAATCGGTTTGATAGTATCCGTGCAAGTATCTTTCCAGCAACAGAAAGCAGAGATATACCTCTGTAATTTCCACGTTGGGCCTTGTCGCCTTTTTTGAAAATGGTAACTATAGAGGCGTCTCTGAGTTCGGCAGGAATGGTCTCAGTGGTCCATATTTTACTTATTAGAATGTGCATTTGGGAATTAAGTTCAGGACCCCCTAGTTTGTTGTTCAGCACAGATGCCTGCTGACTTGTTATTCTTTAGCTGTGTGATTGCCTTTTCGACCTCCTCTAATCTCGGAATCTCACTTAGGTGTTGTTGTGTAGTTTTCTCCGGAATTTTGTCGAAGATATCATTATTGACCTGGGACTCTCTGTTGAGTAGTTCTTGGAAGTGTTCTTTTCATCGTGAATTGATAGAGGATCTGTTTTTAAGCAACCTTGTTCCATCTTTGGATCGTAGGGGATTGATACCTTGTGTAGTGGGACCATATATATCATCTTAGTAGCTTGAAAAAAGGCTCTGTTGTTGTTTTTTAATCTACGTGTTTGCCTTTGTACTTCTGCTTTGGCTTCTTGATATTGCCTTTTCTTTTCGTTAGAGTTGGTTATGGGCTTTTCTCTTCCTCTCAATAAGCTCTTGAATTTCTTTGTCGTGCTCATCAAACCAGTCTTGATGTTTTTTTTTTGTGTAGCCGACCGTTTCTTCGGAGGCAGATGTTATTGCTGTCTTCAACATTCTCCAGTGATCGTCAATTATCTCCGGGTATTCTAAAGTACCCAACTTTTGATTCAGAGAGACTTTGAATTTTCTTCTGGTTCGATCATCTTTAAGGCGTTCTACATTGAATCTTCTTCTGATTTGCTTTAGAATATAGACATGCAAGTACAATAGATTTGACAAACAAGATGTGAATTTAAAAGATTTTATGAGTACCTATAAACATAAATTATTAAAAAGAATATATAATGAAAATTTAACTATCAAGATATTTTTAAGAGATTTCGTAAGTTTATATTAGAAACAGGAGATATCATGAGATTTAGCAAGCAGAATTTTGATGAGGTTTTAAAAGTACCAATGAAGGGATGTGTTTAAAAGATTTGACAAGATTTCATTTTGGATATCTTTTAAAATAAAATCTCTATGAAATAAAAGTGTCCAAGATATTTAATGCTTTGGTCCACGATTTGGCCTAAAAAGTGTCATCTGTTTCGTCCAACTTTTCTATATGTTAAATAATGATAAGATATAAATGTATGTTCCACAGGCTTATCAATCACTTTTAATATGGATTCGTTTAAAATCTGAAAATTGGCGAATCTGAATGTTATTTCTCTTAAAATCTGCTTAAAACATGTGAATTTTTCCATGTAAACTTGTGACATCTTATGGAGGCTGCGTCTTTTTATAACTGCTGAAAACGGCTGAGAATATGAGAAATCTCATGAAATCTTATTAACGTTATTTTATATTTCCATCAAAATCTGCTCAAAGTTGCTGAAAACGTGTAAACTTGTCAAAACCTTTGAAACCTTATAAACTTGTTTCTCTTAAAATCTGCTGAAAACTGCTAAAAACATGTGGATTTTCTCATGTAAACTTGTGAAATCTGATGAGAGGGTGGTGCTTTTAAAAACTGCTGAAAAGATGTGTATTCTCATAAAACCTTGTGAAATCTTATTCACTTTGATTTAACTTTTGTTTAAAATCTGCTCAAAACTTAACAAAACCAGTGGAAACATAGCCTTTAAAATACTAGTAAAATCTTATTAACTCCTATCATAAATTGTTTTAAAAACTTTTCAAAACTCCTAAAAATTCATGATGTTTGACGAGTTTTGAATCTTTCTCCAACATTGAAAGTTCATGAGATTTCACTCGAAAGTGGTGTTTCATAAACCGCATGAAGTACCGACCAGCACTCGTGAACTTTCACTAGTTCTTTTTTACGATTTTTGACTGCGGTATTTTTGGCAAGGATGTGCTTGATGTGTGTCTGTTAGTTCTCAATGTACCTGCAGTCTATAGTGTCTCTTTCACTAGTGAAATATAGAGGTATATGGTACTGTTAAAAATAAAAGGTAAAACAAGGTTTGGGAAAATTTGTTTGACTTGAAAAAATTACGAACTTACCTTCATTTTAAATGCAAAAAATCATAAAACTTTGAAAGCACGAAAACGGTCATTAGGTAAAAATCTCCATAAACAACTTCCGAAAAATATCTCCCGGCGGCAGGAGAATGATGGAGAAAAATTTCACTTCATTAGGAAACTTGGCGATAATTTTGAATTTTCAATTTAGCCCAGTGCACACCTTCTGTGCTGTGCTGCTCTGGGAAAAAGTTTCATTTGAAAAGTTTTTGCGCGGAAGTTGGGCCCTCCCAGAGAGATCAGAAGGAAGTAGAACGATGGCACAGGAAAGTCTGATCTGGTACGCAGACGGATCAAAAACTGACGAAGGCAGTGGGGCAGGAATATTCGGGGAAAGACCTAGGAAAGATCTGCATTTCTCACTGGGATTTTTTCCCGATAGTTTTCCTAGCAGAAATCTTTGCCAAGAGAGAATATTAAAATGGGATACTTCGGTCAAACCATATCTATATACTAAGATAGCCAGGCAGCCCTTAGGGCGCTTATGTGCCCGAAGTTCACCTCAATGCTAGTGTGGGAATGTCTTTCTGAACTAATGAAACTGGCAGAACATAATAAAATAAAACTAATATGGGTACCAGGCCATAGAGGTATCCAAGGCAATGAAAAAGCTGAC
This sequence comes from Oxystoma pomonae, assembly GCA_963921995.1. Classification (NCBI taxonomy): domain Eukaryota; kingdom Metazoa; phylum Arthropoda; class Insecta; order Coleoptera; family Brentidae; genus Oxystoma; species Oxystoma pomonae. The sequence continues at coordinate 91,362,157 of OY998169.1, forward strand.
GAACTTGCACGACAAGGATCGTCAAAAAAATATATTGGACCAGAGCCAGCCCTGGGGGTACCAAAATGTAAGGCTCCAAGTTAAACTCGGGATAATGGAAAAACATGAAAGGTACTGGGTAGAAAGACAAGGGCTAAGACACAGCAGAGCCTTGATCAAACGCCTGAATGCCAACCTCACGAAAGACCTGCTAAGTTATAGTAGGATGCAAGTGAGAACTACAATAAGAATCATGACCGGCCATATCAGTTAAAGTTCACCTAAACAATGACCGGCCATATGGTGGTTAAATTTCAACTAAACAACATGGGCCTGTATCACGGAGTCCTGAGCTGCAGACTATGCAATCAAGAACCGTAAACAGTAGAACATGTAATATGCCAATGAGAGGCACTGGATCGCAAAAGGCACCTAACATTTACGGAAGTAGAACTAGACTCAATATCGACTGGGCACTGGACAATCGGGGGATTTTAGTCGGTAGGAATCCGACACTACCCGGGCTCTCCTGTGGGGCTATTCCTGAATCTAGAGAAAACTTGTTCCCAGGGACTCAAATTCTCTCGGTACTCTGCATCTCATTGGTCCAAATCTTCGGTTTAAATGGGTTTCTCTCACTCTTGCCCGATATTGAAGGAAAGTAATTCTCTTAGTAAAGACCAAAACGTATCTGTGGTTCGTTTGCTGACTTCGCTCGAATCCATTACGTTACGTAGGGGTTCGCAATCGAAAATACGACGCCATATAAGATTTGCGTAAGAAATGTTCGCAAATTTGAACTTTTTACGGAGGTTTTTTTTTCAATCACATTAAACTTTTACCGAGACATTAGACACTTTAAGTTGATCATGACACGTACGAGGTGCCCAGCGGTATACGTTAAATTTTCCGGCTCTGATGTTTCTGTAAAGAACACAAGAATAAGATATTTAATCGCCAATTGCACCGCAGTGTTAAACCTGGTTTAAATTTAATTGATAATTAGAATGTGACACCTTCATATTTTAAGGTCATTGTTGAAGAACATCCTAATCACTAATTAAAATTAAACCAGGTTTAAAATTGCGGTTTGTTCTCTATTCCCCTCTCTCATATCTATGAGCCCTGTTTGGTGCTAAGCGACGTAATTTTCCTTTCGAAATGAAAAAATCCGATGTACCAAGTTCGGATGGACTCCAGAATAAATAAACGTTTAGAACTCTCACTGCCAACTTTACAAACCTTATTGACACCGTAACTTACAACGTATAACGCCAGAATCCAAGCAGCTGGCTAACGCCTGATCCATAGCTTCACTTCTAGCGGCTACTTCTATTTCTCTCTTTCTCTAAAGGACAAAGAAAGAAATAGAAGTGACCTCCATCGACGAGTTCGAAGAAGTGAAACTGAGGATCAGGCATTAAGCAAATTGCAAAAAAAATAGTGATCAAAAATTATGACAACTTTGACATACGTTACCGTTATTTTGAGTTGTCATTTAACGATATCCACAAAATCGTGCCAATCTTAAAAAAGCTTTTGGAATGTCTTAAAATAGTCACTTGGTGCGTGCAGAAAGTAGTACGTTATGGCACTACTAGTACAACCAATCATGATAACATGAATAGACGGATACTTCAATTTTTTTTTCTAATTTAGTGCAATAAAAAATGAAATATAAAAACACTTACTTGTGTTTATAGGATAATCTAAAGTCTATTTAGATGCAGGACACTTTCTGTCTTTTAGATTTTATTACCATGTATTTTTATCCTGCTTCCTTTGATTCGGCCGTTCGTATTAGTAGTAGTAGATAAGCGGCCGTAGGCCTGGCAATTAGGCCCCATAATGGACTCTTTACTGCCATACTCCCCATTAGGATGTAAGCTTTCTTTCTCTAAGAGGGCTTAATTTTTCCTGACACCACACATACAGTAGACCGATAACTTTGCAACCCCTCCAAAGGGTCCCAAGTAGCAATTTGACGTAATATGACGTTGTGCGTTCGTCCGCATTAATAATCGGACGTCGGTCCCCAACGTCCGTTTGACTTTGAACCGGCTCCTTTTTGCACCTATATGGCACATTCAAATGCGAGTCGGGTCGACGTCGAACGCTTTAATTATTAGGGTCTGTCGATGTACTTAAACTGACCTGGGGGTAATAGGTACACAGGTCGATCGTACGACTTTGGACCGCCATCGGAATTACCTAGGTTAGTAGTCGACAACGTAAAATATAGTTTTAGCCGAGGTGGAGTAGATAGAGGTAATCTCATTATACCTATTTGTATCTTATTAGTTCCATCGGGTAAACTTGTTTGTGAATACAATCTAACTATATGGAGAACAAAGAATATTATTATTTAGAAGCTGTTTATAATAATCATAACAAGACAGGCCTTTAACGCACGATGGGGATGTAAAATAACTAACGAAGATTAATTTACCGATAAACATTGATAAGATAATTCCGAAAAATACATGCGCCTCAAAATTTCTTAGATTTTATAGAGAAAAAAACTAAAAACAAAAAATATACATATATTTTTTTTTTAAATTTGCAAACATATTTGACATTTCTTAGTTTAAGCTATATTCTAAAGACATATTGGTTGCAATATTGACCATTTTTGATTGTCTATATCAACGTAATTGGAAAATTTAACCTGCGTTTGTCTAATGGCGGAAGACAGCTAATTCAATGCAATTCCTAAGTATGGCGGATTTCCGCTGAGGCCCAAAAAATAACCAATTCGGACCGGATCTCCAAGTTTAGTGGATGGTCTTTACTCGATCCGTGATAAATTGATTTATTCGAATGCATTTTGGACGTCGGGCCATGGTATAAACCTTATACGTAGGATTGACGATGGCTCATCGTCCCGCCGACAACTCTGGACCCGACGTCCAATCTTTTTCATTCGTAGGGTGCGGCTTTCATGTAGATACAATGATGGCCCAATGGCCCGTCGACCTAAGTGGAATTGGTCCGATCGTTGACGGCTCGGAATCCAGTAACTGTGCTTAAACGTCAAATGTCAACCATGTCGAAATAATCCCAACCGTTTTTTCAAATATTTCTTGCAATACAAAAGCAGTGGACGGTGAACAAATTTCGGCAAAATCGCAAAAAAAAATGAGTGAGTAATGTCTGAATGAACTTTTCTTTGGCATCTTTAAAAGAACCCTTGCTTACTGTTACTGAACTATCCACTTGACGCTAGACGGTAGGCCAAATGTCGACGTAAATCCATGTGTGCATCCATCGTTAGGTATTTTTCCTTCGGCAACCAGAAGACACCAGTAGGAATCTAGCGGACGTTATTATACGTACGTTTTAAATACGTCGTGCAGGCCAACGGTATATATCGTCGGCGATATACCTATGAGTATTGGCAAATCCACCTAAAACTACGTCGTATCTGTTGACGATGGGACATCGTCTGTATCTTGCCTTAATTTTACTTTTATCTATTAGGGACTCTACCGGACGTTATTTGTAGTTGGCAGAAATTCTTAAAAATATGTTAGACATAAGGACGTCCGTCCAACGACTAAGCGTGCACTAATATTTGAACTGGACTAAGGTGGGCTATTGACCGACGTCAATGGGTCGATGAAACCTATACTTAAAACTATATTACAATAGCTGACGTCGTCTCCACGTCTGGTTAAATTCTTTTTTGTAACTGCAACGTAGTTTGTAGTCAAACCGGACGTTGGATCATGATTTAAGGCGGTGTGTTCCACCAGGGAACCCAAATTCAACTTAAATACGATGTCGCATTGGTCAGATTAGGTCGTAAGTCAGAAAAATGCTGCTTGGGGTGGTCCTGCTACATGTTAAACTTGCATCTTTTTAAGATCGCTACCCTTAGAACTTAGTCTAGAAGGTAGATGAATTTCTTCCCAGTAGCAGCTCGAAGTCATATGTATTGACCCGGAAATCGAAGGCGATGCAATCCTGGTTTCGCTGTTGGAGGTTTACCCCACTGAGAATGGTCAAAGTTTAGCCAGTCCAGGGAATATAGGGAATGGATATCACAAAGAACACAGATGAAAGGAAGTTGAAGTTGATGAAGAATTCCACGTTTACGCCTACGTCCCATGACCAACTTAAACTGTCTAATACTGCATGCCGGCCGGCTTTGAGAAATCTCTAATATGCTCTCCATGGTTTTTGGTTAGAAATGCCTTTTCGTTTTCTTAATCGCTGTTGGAGACTTCGCGTTTGCATAAATCGATGGCAAATAAACTCGCGGTTAGGAGGAGCATTATACCACCGAAACTTTCCGGCCTTTGGGAAATTAAATAGCAACAAATTAAAGGATTAAACTTTGCACCGAAAGTTTCGTGTAGGATCTAACAAAACATCGCCGGGCCGCTGTAGCTATATATATATATACACAGTTTACCTTGATTTGGATTTATTTTCGACTAAAAAACTTATAATTTAATAGTTGGTACTTTACTAAAACTAGAAGCTTGGAGCTTTTTACAGCCGAGTACTTATTATGGCCGGGCACAATTTTGACACAGTAACTAAACTAAAAGCGAACAAGCTGAAATTTTTCATGGATGGGGGTAGGGTACCACTGGAATCTTGAATCAAAAGGTTAAATCAGTTTTTTGCTCATAACTTCTGTTAGTTTTGCACTAGAAAAAAAATAAAAAAAGCATTTTTTAGGGAAAAACAATACCTACAAAATGACACCTTTCAAAATTATACTAACTTTTTTGTTCATACTCAGAATTCCATTACTTAAACAAAATGAGCATAATAATATCAGTTGTTTCACGATTTCTAATTTCTTATTAATCTAATTGAATTTTTTTAACAAACATTGTAGAGCAGCAAATTCTGTACATTTTATGTTCGAACATTTTTTTTTCTTACTTATTATTTTTGTTGTACACTGCGCTAAATATTCAACAAACTTCAACAATTCTGCACTTGCCTAAAAAGAGAAAACCGTATATGAGCACATATACGGTTTTAGCTTTGTAGCTTTCAAAACACTGCTTTTTTCATCTTCAACATGCTGCTATTTTTATTCTTATGTATAAAAATTGAAGAAAGGAACGGTGCAGTTTTTATCACATTAGAGCTCACCGTTTTTAAGATATGGCGATTTTTGTAAAAATGCTTTTTTTTCAAAAAATTTTTGTTGTGTTTTGGATGTTTTGCTCTAAAACTTAAAAACGGTGTGTCCTAGAGTACTCAAAACTTATGTAGAAATTATTTTAAACCTTTTTAAAGAAAATAGCAGTTCAGGAACTGTCAAAAAAAGAAGGGATATTTTTGACGGTAAAAATTTTATATAATTTTCATCGAAAAAACCACTAACAGTCACTGAGCACACATACGGCGTTATGATTGTACAAAATTTGGTTTAAATCGATTGGCTACTTCTCAAGTAATGGTTTGAGATATTTTAGAAAACGGCAAAAATTCAGGCAAATTTGCATCTATTTTACTACATGTCGTAAAATGGGTACCTGCGGGCCTTTAGAAAAGTCACAAAGTGAAACACTTGTCTTTAGTCAACTTCTTGGACAGTTAGAGCAGAACAACGGAGGTACATCTTAAAAAGGCACAGTTTTGACACTTTGTCTCATTTCTACTGCACTTGCCGTTTTCCGATTTTTCTGAAAATCAATCTAGCGCTTAACAATTGTGCCAAGTTTTATCGCTCTAGCTTTTTTTGTAGATGGCGCTGACGTAGTTCACTTAATTTTGTCAAAACAGGCTAGAGTCATAAGAAAAAAAATTAAAGACATTTTGAAATATTTTTAAAAATACATATGTCATCATTATCACGTGAATGCAGGCTACATTCCACACATCAGTAAAGCTTTAAATGAGGTTCATGTAAACAAATGACAAAAAATGGCTATAAAAAGGTAGAGATGCCATAACGAATCCTCGTCCTCCAGCGATGGTTAAATCGTGCGCAGAGCGACTGCAGGATCGTTTCGGCGCGGTGTACAACAAAAAGAATTAGTTTAAGAAAAAAAATGTTGTAACATAAAATGTGGAGAATTTGCTGCTCTACAATGTTTGCTGAAAATTTTTTTCAGTCAGAGTAACAGGAAATTAAAACTAGCGAAAAAACTGGTATCATTATGATAATTTTGATAAAATTACGGAATTCTGAGTATGAACAAAAAAGTTACTATAATTTGAAAGACGCCATTTTGTAGGTATTGTTTTTCCCTACAAAATGCTTTTGTGATTTTGTTAAGGGTTGCAAATCTATAGTTAAGCTTCTCCAGTGGTACCCTACACCCATGCAAAATTTCAGCTTGCCCGCCTTTAGTTCCCAGAAAAGCATTGTGAAAAGTAGTTTGCCTGGACTATCAGGAAAAAGGGAAACTCGTTGAGGTTACCATGGCAAGAGATCCGGACAATGGTTGATCTATATCCCGGTCATTGCAAGCTGAAAGTACCATTGCACAGAATGGCTCAAAGCGACAACACCGAATGGCGAATGCAGACTGTATGAAAGATTGAAAGACGACAAGAGGACCAGACATGTACCTTCTGCGTAGTGTTGCCAGGAACATGATAATTATCAGAATCTATAATAAGTTTGGGTGAAACATGATAATTAATAATGACCTATTATCAAGCCCTAAATCTATGATAATTTAAGAATACCTCACATAAAACGCCATTTTTTCTTATAATGCGTCCAACGCACACAGTGAAGACTTTTGAAAAAATTGATATAAACTACATAATAATATAATAAAAGTAATCTGGTTACATCGTGCGCCTCGCCCACCCACTATTTTAAAACAGGCTGGTGCATTGTAGCCAGGCAGCCATCCTGTTTTTTATACTTGCATAGTATTACCCTGCTCGTGACTTTTTAACAACACCAACCAAAGATTTAAAAAAGAATGCTTTTTATTGTTAAAAAAATATTTTTTTTTTAAAAACAATACATTTTAAGCGCATGTTTGCAAAAATAAAAAATATTATATTTTTTCCCTAAACTTGATAACACTGTCCAACAAATTTTTTTTTTTGTTTCCTTCAACTTATGAGTTAATTCCTACCAACTTTGGGTTGCGAAAAACGAATATGATAAAGAAAATTTTTTATTAGCTCTAGTTTCTGTGATAAAAAATAATGAGTTTTTTTGAATTTAATAAGGATTATGAGGTAACAAAAAATATTAATTATGTATGCTAACAATATTAAAAGGTGTATTTTAATGACAAAAGAACACTCACCGGTGGTTGAATATATGAAGAATTAATTGGGGGCTTCATGAGATCGCTGTCTTTTGGGTTTCCTCTTGGAAGTAATTTCTGGAGCATCCCTATACATACACCGTAATCCTCGAGCATTGCTTCATTGCAGCGGCCCTGATATCTCTGTTTTATGAGAGAAATATCCTGGTGGAATCTTTCCCCATGATCGTCACTGACACCTCCATACAGTAACATATTACATCCGAGTTCATGGTACTTTTCTAGAAGTACTTTTACCAATTGAGTGTAATTTGCCTCCCTTCTGTTCCCTAAAAATCCATGCATAACTCCCTTAAGAGCTTCCCAAGCTTTTCTTTTCGTTTCAGAACTAGGTCGAAAGCAGGATCCTTTACGAGTTCACGTATTTGTGGCCTAACGAAGATGCCTTCATTGACTTTTGCATCACTTAGTTTGGGATATTTAAAAGCCTGATCATCTTGGTTTAAGCCTTTGACAAAATTCTTCATTAAACCGAGCTTGATATGTAGGGGTGGAAGAAGAACATCTTTTGGATTCACGAGAGGCTCGGCAACGATATTTTTCTCACTAGGTTTAAGATACCTTGCAGGCCAATCTACTTGGATATAGTGTGATTTCCCACATACACAAAAAGCTACAGTATTTAGTGTACCCTAATTGCAAAACACAAGATTATTCTCCTTCTCCGCTGACGCTGTTTGTACTTAGAGACCCCGACATCTGGTTGAAGAAGATTCCATTGCTGTAACCTTGATCCTAAAAGTTCTGACTTCTCCTGTGAAGTCAAGATCTCGAATGAGATCATTTAACACAGACTGGCTCAATCTGTGTGGCTGATCATCATTTTCTTCAAAATCAGGGTCGTGTGATATTGAAGGCATGTTTAATTCTTCATCTTCCACATTGTCTTCACTCTCTACTTCCAATTCAAAAATAACAGTCATCTATGTAGTTTGTAGGCTCTCACCAAACCATGGGCACCCCAGAAGCCATCGATCGCAAATACGCAATTATTTCGGAAAGGAGGGAGTCCCCGCTTATATATATCAAGAATAGTAGGGCTGTATTGCAAATATCGATAGCTAAATTAAAACTATCGATAGTTCTGTAGTTTTGTCCCTATCGATAATATCGATAGTCAATTTCGATGGTGGCGTACCACTATTTCTAACTCCCCACCCTATCCAGTGCTCTGCCCTTTCTATAATTTTCTCTTTCGATGCTTTTAGAGGATATAAAATGTAAAATATCACCTTATCTCCAAAACTAAAGCTAATCTCTAATTTTTATGGTGATTTTTGAATTTAGTGGATGAAAATACTTAAGAATTAGCTATTTTTGAGCCCGAAACATTTTCATTGTTGGACAGTGTAATTTTTTGAATTGCAAATGATACTTTTTTTCCAACAAACTGGCAACACTGCTTCTGCGTGCGAATGTCCCTATTTAGTCTTCGGAGCGATGCAGGCAACCTGGTTTCGATTCCCAGCCAGAGAAAAAAAAATATGATTGTTTTTGACAAGGCACGAACTTTTGTAACATTTCCATAAATCTCTAAGATGGATAGAAAAGTCCCAGTCATAGAGAAAGTAATAGCTACGAGAGAGTGACCGATAATGTGTTATACATGGGGAACATTGTTTGACGGCGCACAGTGGAACGACCTTAATCTGGAAAAGCTAGGAATTAGTTTTATACACAGTTATATTGTACAAAGAGCAACGTCTTAAATTAAAAAAAATAGTTACTTTACATGATTTAAACCATATACAGGGCAACCCAAAAATATAGTGCGTTTTACAAAAACCAATTTTTTTTTATATGTTAAGTTTGCTTAAATGTCACCTAAATTTTTCCTCTTGAATTTTTTGCGCTTTTTATAATGAACTACAAAAATGACGCTTTGCCCATACGCTCAAGTTCCATAGCCATCTTGGTAGCAGATCGTAGCAGATAAATGTTATATTTTCGTGAACGTAATACTCCAGCAATTATATTGAGATTACTGGTAAAGCGAATCCTGTCGAATATCAAATTTTGTAAATACAAAAACTTAGATGTTGATATATTTTTACCTAATTTGTTCATTTTATTATTATATTTCTGATAGAAAAGACGACTTATTTGTGTAAAAATTTCGAAAAACCATTAATCAGTATTAGGCAATCATATAACAAAAATATTTACTAAAGTCAACATTTTATACTATATTTTTATTTATATTTACTTTTCATTGGCATATCATTTAAATAGTAGTAAAATTTGTAATTAGACACACTTGTAGCCAAAGTTTAACGCCTAACAACGGCTAACAACATTTTATTATGTTATTTTTTTTATTAATTGGGAAAAAATCCCAGTAGAAAAGTCTTACAGATTTTATAAATGTTTTAACCTATATATATATATATATCTCTTTTTTTTTTGGTTGTATTTTAACCTATTATCTTCTTGTTTAAATCATCGCAATATTTTCTTCATGGACTTGGTTCGCAAAAATCTGAGCCCCAATTTTCGGAACTCTTCAAATAGTCCCATGCTCTCTGGCTCTAATGGTAGTGATCCAGCCTGATTTGAATGGCATTTTAGCCTTTACAATAAGTTGTTAATCCACTATATAGCTAATCCCATAAACTCGCGCGATTTCCAACCAAAACTGATTAAAATAACTTGCTTTTGAAAATCTAAAAAAACCGCTTGCCAGGCTTGACAGGCTTTGACAAGCGGTGGCAAAAACCAGCAGGTACAAAATTAAAATTGTGTGAAATATATTTCGACATTGAAAAATATTCATATAGAAAGATATGGGCGGGGCGAGTTAGGTGTTTACTTAATACAAGCATTAGTAGTTTCTTGCGCGGGCCTATCTTTCCGTTAGTCTCTGTGAGTTATTAGACACAGTTAATCTTCGGGTTTATCGGCATTCGTATCCTTATCTCTATTAAGTTGACCTATCGAGCAGGTGTACTTTTAAACTAATGGCGAATGCGGGACAGCTCCAGCTGATCAAATGCTCAAAACCTTAATTCGTATGCAGGTACGTTCGTAATGACTCCCTTACCGTACCTAACGAGGTTTTCGTGCATTTAATCAGCTGGAGCTGTCACGCATTCGCCATGATTTAAAAGTGCACCTGCTTGATCGGTCGATTCGATAGAAATAAAGATACGAATGCTGATAAAACTGAAAATTAACTTTAAGTGTCTATTATGTTGTCTCTGGTCCCAGTACAAAAAACTCACTCGTAGCTCATTTCAACTGTTCAATTAGCCCCTGTCAGTTTTTTGTTTAATGGACACTTCATGGTTGTTACGAAACCGGTTAAAAGTATTTTGCAGTGGAGGTGGCTAGAATCGAATTTATTTTTAAACGTTTAAAAGGGTTTTTGTGTTTTGTCCGATACACACCGCAGCTCGTCTCAATTAAAGAATGTTTTGCTAAATAAAAAAGAAGACGATTTTCTAAAAAATGGAATAGAGCAGATTTGTTTTAAACCTTGCTGGCGTTTTTTATATATTTAATATTGGTTTGTAACAATGGTATATACACTTTGCAGAAGATTAACCAAGAAGTGCTTTTAATAAAAGTATACGGTTCACAGAAAATTAATTGGTTAAATAAAATCTTAAGGAACAATAATTATTACAAACAAATATCACAAATATTTTTATCCAATGCCTTTAAAGGCTGAACAAATAGTGCTTTCTTTTACAGCGCGTTGGTTTAAATTACGAGCGCAGCGAGGTGTTTAACAACGCGAGTAAAAAAAGCACAGTTTAGCCGCGAGGTGTTAACACTATTTTTTTATATACCTTTATCAAAAAATCCATGAAAGGCAGGAAAATACTTTTAAAAATCTCGAACGAAGAGCACTTCTCGCAACACACCATCTTTACAATATAAATCAAGGCGGCTGGTAAATGAAACAACAATGGTTTCCATAGCGATGTGCCTTTTTACTCGGTGACGTTTATTGCTGCGACATTTTAATCTTTGACAGTTACTTGGTGAAAACTGGCGGAAATTGCTTAATATGTAGACAAGGATAATTAGATTTTTTCAATATTACTATATTCCGCTATTTCTCTTTAATTATGGGTAAAAAACGGACGGAAATCTTTTTTTGCACCCGTGATCAAAAAAAAAGTTTTTTTTATCTGTAGACAGTTACTAAAATCATGTTTTTGATGAAGGTATAAAAAAAATAATTTTTTGGGTTTTTTTATTTTTCCAATACAATGGAATTTATTATTAAATTCTGCACCTAAAATGAATCCATTAGATCACCACCACCAAATTGACGGAAAACCCCTATATGGTGCATAGTTACCAAAAAATAAGTCCTTAAGTGTCCTAAAATTTTGATTCTCAAATGGTCCCTAATTGTACGTCCATAGGACGTGCGCTTCGGACCCAGGACATTCGGACCTAAATCGGACGTCCTGAGGACATTTACGTCGTGCAAAGAATTTAAAATTAAAGTGTAATATAGCGCCATTAAATGACTTCATCGCTTAATGTTAACGTGTTGTAAACTAATTTTGCAAAAATAAACCAAAACCGTACACATAACCTCAACTACTTTTACTGACGCTTGCTCATAAGATTATTCGTCCCTGTGTTTTTGACAGACCAACTTGACTTGGGGGGTTATAATCAGTACGGCTTTTTTGTAAAAATAGAAGGGCAGATCCAATGCCTAACAACGTAGGTATATTAATTTAGGGGAAGGGGTATCCACAACTCCACAAAAATTAAAAACTTTAAACAAACATTTTCAAAGGAGATCTGAAAAGATGGAAAAAAAAGTTGTGAAGATTCCTAAATTAATATGCTGACCCACGACGGAAAATTCAAGATTTTATAACGTAGGTATATACAACTTTGCCCGCCCTTTTAGCCATAAGAACAAAAATAATTGCTATAATTGCAATAACTGGAACTTCTATAACTATTGTAAAGATAATCCCTATTATTACTTATCGTCGCATGTCCACTTGGGCCTTGACTGCTCGCAGCGGGAATATAACAATCTTGGCTGTTGGACCAACACAAATATTGGTTATTATAATAAGATTCATAGTTATATTGTTCTTCGTTTTTCTGTTGAGGTACTTGGTATCCTGTACTATCTTCAAGTGGCTTAGTAAAACTATTTACAGTCCCTCTTAGCACACTATTAAGCAAATTTGAGGTAGTTTGACAAAGATCACTGCTTAGTGTTTGTATGAAACGCGTCAGCTCCATGGGTTGTCCTTCTTGTAGAATTTGACTCATCGCATAAATGTAGTTCCTAGCCAGTCTTAGAGTTTCTATTTTGGATAGTTTCTGGGGGGTGGAGTTTAGATCTGAGTGGATAACTTGGATTGGCATACATCTAGGACAAAAAAAAACAGGCTTTTTAGATGCCATACTTCATTAAAATTAAGTATATTTTTATAGGCTTCAAGTTGTGCAACTTTCCTAATATAGTGTGCCTTTTTGATTTTTGATTTTTTTTACGCCGAACTGGACTGCATGGTTTTAACAACAGAAAACCCGTTTTTCTTTTCCCTATGTGATACGTTCTTTTTGTCTGTAATTATGCTTTTTCTGTTAAGAGTTTTTAACATAGGGGACCAATAACTTTCGAGCCCTGAAGATGGTCAAGGAAAGTGTCGAAACGTCGGTGAAGAATAAATTTGGTATTTTTATCTGACCATATCCCACTAAAACGCACCAAAAAATATACTTTTCGAGTCGCAAACTTTAACCAAAAAAATGGACTTTCTTGATTGCGCTTTTTATGTGCACACAAAAAGTAGACAATATTAGTTGGATGTCTCTCGTGGAAACGTAGAAAAGTAAAGATACCCCTAAATATCTCAAAAACCAAAAGAGGCAGAAAAGTCATATTTCAGAGTTTACAGAAAAGCATACCTTTTGAATGTTATTTTTTTTTAAATAAACACGCTATTTTCGCAAATTGAAATAGGACCTTTCCTTCTGGTTCCAAAAATACTTAATATATTACGTTAATTAACCTCCGCACCGAATACATGGCATTTTGGTTGATTGCAGAATTTGATTGAAATTTTGGTATGTTGTAGATCTCGACCTACACACTTTAACTGGACCATAATCAAATCGTATTAGTTTCAAAGATACAAGGGGATTTCTAAAGTAGTTACTAACAAGTGAAAAATTAGATAAGATTTTTGTGAGTTTTCTAACAAGATTCAGTTGAAAAACAAAAGATCAAAAGATCTTGGGTGGAAATAACGAAAATTCAAACTTGGATGAGCATCCCACAAGGAACACACAAAAGATCAAAGCGAAAAGAGAAATGATTAAACGATGTTTCGCCCTGGGTAACCAGCGTGGGCTCATCAGTAGTAAGTGTATGATGGTGTTTAATGATGTATAGTGGAGGGTGACCAGTGAAACTACTGATGAGCCCACGCTGGTTACCCAGGGCGAAACATCGTTTAATCATTTCTCTTTTCGCTTTGATCTTTTGTGTGTTCCTTGTGGGATGCTCATCCAAGTTTGAATTTTCGTTATTTTCACCCAAGATCTTTTGATCTTTTGTTTTTTAGTTTCTTTTCGGTTGGAGTAACTGATTTGGAGGTTTTTTAACTTCTTCTTTGTTTTAATTGCCTTAGGAGCATAATCCTACTGGAAATATTAACACGCCAGAACGAATTCGTATCAGGTAACTTGGATAAGTAAGTACCAGTGCGGAACGATGCCTATTTGTGAGTGGTTCAAGGTTGGAAATCAAAGTGTATGATGGTGTTTAATGATGTATAGTGGAGGGTGACCAGTGAAACTACTGATGAGCCCACGCTGGTTACCCAGGGCGAAACATCGTTTAATCATTTCTCTTTTCGCTTTGATCTTTTGTGTGTTCTTTGTGGGATGCTCATCCAAGTTTGAATTTTCGTTATTTCCACCCAAGATCTTTTGATCTTTTATTTTTTAGTTTCTTTTCGGTTGGAGTAACTGATTTGGAGGTTTTTAACTTCTTCTTTGTTTTAATTGCCTTAGGAGCATAATCCTACTGCCACTACACGCCAGGACGAATTCGTATCAGGTAACTTGGATAAGTAAGTACCAGTGCGGAACGATGCCTATTTGTGAGTGGTTCAAGGTTGGAAATCAAACTGTATGATGGTGTTTAATGATGTATAGTGGAGGGTGACCAGTGAAACTACTGATGAGCCCACGCTGGTTACCCAGGGCGAAACATCGTTTAATCATTTCTCTTTTCGCTTTGATCTTTTGTGTGTTCCTTGTGGGATGCTCATCCAAGTTTGAATTTTCGTTATTTCCACCCAAGATCTTTTGATCTTTTGTTTTTTAGTTTCTTTTCGGTTGGAGTAACTGATTTGGAGGTTTTTTAACTTCTTCTAAGATTCAGTTGAGTTTTGGCATCAGTATGTATGCGCAAAACCATTTTTAACGAGAGGTGATATTTTAGTGTACCGGGGTCATCACAAAAGTATTCAATTTAGAGAATTTATGTATATTTGTTATGTGCGTATTAAGTGATTACCGAAAGTACTAAACTACATTTAACAAATTAATATTTGGCGTTGCTAAGACTGACAGTGAGTCATGGCTTATTACAGCACAGTAACTATAAGCGGTATATTTACCTATTTATCGAGGTCATTGCTCTAAAATAATACCTATTTTTTAGCATTTTGATATCGATTACATTATTAGGTACATTTTTAAAAAGATAATTGACTAACTGATTGAGACTATAAATATCAATCACCAACCGGCTCCTTTATTCTTTTTATTTTAAAGACGTGTCAGGTAAAACAAGTAACAAGTTTAATTAGAATTCTAGAGCGTACTTACCTTCCACGCCAAATATTAATCTGCAAAATTTAGTTTAGTACTTTCGGTACTTCCCCTCTAAAATTACGAACAGAATGTTCTTGATAACCTGGCTGATGGTTAGGTTTAATCAGTTAATATGCACATAACATATATACATAAATTCTCTAAAGTAAATCCTTTTCTGATGACCCCGGTACACTAAAATATCTGCTCTCATTAAAAACGGTTGTGCGCATACATACTGGTGCCAACACTCAACTGAATCTTGTTAGCAAACTCACAAAAATCTTATTGATAAGACATGACAAATTTTTCACTTGTTACCCAGTAAACATGCTTGCTACGGGAAAAGTCCGGCCCAGTGAAGGACACTCTGGCGGATGGTTGGGCCACACTTTGCTAATAAAAGCCTTTTGGTTGCTACAAGGTGATACCCCGGCTCATTTTTTAAGTAAAGGCCCTATAATGATCCGCAGTCACTCCCCCGAACTTCGCTCGTTGAAAGCCTATTGTAAGATGGACATTTTTTTTGACCGGGTAGTAGACAAAAGGCCTGTAACCATTTTCTGACAGTTATTTATATAAAAACTTAAACACCAAGGGCATGTGCTGGCTCGCCCTCACTTTTCCAGCTGTTATTACTTTTTATTTAAAATTGCTGTTGGACAATCAAAAACTATAAGCATAACGCAACCCAAAATTATAGGCAACAACTAGACAGTCTCACGGATTGGGATATTGATGGTCTATGTCAGGCATGCCGGCAGAAAATGCCGGGGTCCCGGACCGGCATCTTTAATGGCTCGAGGGGACATTTCTAGCTTAATGCTGGGCTTGCATTAGGCTGTCACTTTTTTTAAAACGATGGCCTATTGTAGTGGCATTGACGGTCTCACGGATTGGGACATTGTTGATATATGTCAAGCATGCCGGCAGAAGAAAGGCCGGGGTCCATTTCCGTACTTTTTTTGGACCAAGATCCCATAAACATATTTTTAAAAGGCAATTACTATGACTGTCCATGATTCTGCAACAGGCCAACAGTGAGCCGTACTAAATTGTTTACTGGGTAGTAACTATTTAGAAAACTCCTTGTATCTTTGAAACTAATGATACGATTAGTAGTAGGTCGAGATCCACAACATATCAAAATTTCATTAAATTCTTTTGCCATTTTATTCAAATACAGTTAGAAAAAAAAAGGTGAAATATTAGATATTTTAATCGCTATCAGTGCGGGAGCTTCTAAAGCCCGCTTTATGCATCTACGGCGCGAGACTTAAAGTTAGGCAATAGCAGTTTAGGTTGAACCGCCAAAACGCGCAAACGCCGCCTATTTTTTCGGCCCGTGTAATCTCATCCACAGATTAGAAAACAAAACTTTATATTTCTTGAAAATTGAAATTCTAATATCTATCTCTTCCAACAATCTTCTTATGTTGCGACATTTCCAAACAGAAAAATCGTTGTTTTTAATTAAATGAAAAGAAGAACTTTTATGGCCACTTGCACCAACACAAACCTAAAGCACACCTGAATAGGTGCCCCCTAGTTCTAGGGAAATACTAACCCTTCACCTAAACTGAAATGGCTTGCTTGGCAAATTTTAAACGTACCCCTGGCTAGGTGAGCAAAACATTCGGCAACGTCGCAAATTCTGTCATAAAAACGTCATTCTTTGGGTTCCCTGCCATTTCTCTCTGCCTCCGTCGCCCAAATTTTTTAGCAAGTACTTAAACAGGTGAAAAATTGTTTCTTAAAGATATATGGCTGACATTGATTTTTCGCAATGTTGAATGTTACAGACAGGTTATGCATACAAGCAATATTTTTATGCCTGACTGAATATGTGTACATTTTTGCTATGAATTTACAATATGTTTTGTATGATAATGATATTCTTTCAACGAGGTGGTGCGGTATGTTAACAAAACCAATATCCTATTATCCCTGGATTTATAAACTTGATGGTATTGTTAAGGCTTATTTACTTAACTTTTAATGCATAGTGCTTAATTTTTTACCTCTGTCTTTTAGTATGCCGGAAACCGATAGAGATATAAAACAAATACACATTAAGCATTAAAAATTGAGTTAATGGGACTTTACTGTTCGACAGTGATGCAACCCTGACCCTTTTTTTTGCTAAGAGAAAAAGAGACATATTTATAGTGTAAGTATACAGACCGCTTCAAGCTACTACGAACATAGGCCGGAAGAAGTCCAATTTGCCAGTGTACGTACATGCAGGGACACCGCACACCTATCAGTGAAGCAACCAATACTCAGGCTTGCGATCACCACTTGCGTTTGGTATTTAGTACGCCTCTAACCACGGTGCTGTGTGGAGCGTAGTCAATGAAACCGGAATTTGGTCGATAAATACGCAAATTTTTATAACGTAATTTTCTTATTTTTTTTCACTGGTAAATAACAGCGTTTTATTGTCAACTGCTCAGATTTATCACTGACAACGGGTTACAATGAAAATAATAAGAAGAAACAAAATAAAAGCAAGTTCTCAAAATAAAATAATACATTCTAAAAACCAAAAAGATTCTCCCAGTCAAAAAAAAAAAAAATAGAGCAAATGTTCGAAAAGTCCTCCTTGCTCGGCTAGACAATATCCGAGCCTATTATAAAAACCCCTTCTAACATTTCTAAGCATGTTAGGGGTGATAGTTTGAAAAGTTTCTTCAATTTTAATCCGAAGTTCTTCCAAATTATTAGCCCTTTCATGCCCGTAAACTTTATTTTTGATATAACTCCACAGATAGAAGTCATAAGAAGCAAAATCGGGTGATCGAGATGGCCATAAAATAGTTAACCGTGTACTTATAACCCGAACAAGGCCAACATTGTGAACGGAACAACCATCTTATTGAAACTATGTTTCACCAAATCTTACACCTAACAACTGCCTAGCAGTTGGAATAATATGCTGCTGCAGTAGATCCAAGTATCTAAGACCATTCAAATTGCCGTTAATAAAAAATGATTTAATTACGTGTTGCCCTACAATACCCCCCCAAACATTTAGTTTTTGGGGATACTGTGTTCTTACGTCAAAATACAAATGTAAATTTTCCCTCGACCAATATCGAACGTGTGTTGGGTTATGACGATTCAATAATGGAAAACTGCTTTCATCTGTGAAAAGAATAGATCTAAGAAAGTGTTCATCACGATTAGCCCTTTCCATCATTGTTTCGCAAAATTCCATACGACGATAGTTGTCCTCGGGAAAAATTTGATGCGTTTTTGATGCTTTGTAAGAATGATAACCATTCTTTTTGAGAACACGTAAGACATTCGCTGAAGACATATCAACTGCTTCGGCAGTTTGTTGGCTAGTTAACTTTCGATTTTCCTCCACTGCAGCGCAAATCATCACACCTCGTACTTCTTGCTCGTCATTTAAAACAGTGGGTTTTTTATGGTTTCTTGGCGCTACACAACCAAACTTTTCAAAATTCTGCACAAACCTATAAATCATTGATAAACTAGGTTCTGGGCGATTTACAAAATTCTCCAAAAAAAGTTCTTGAATAAGTCTCAATGGTCTTGATAGTACCATTTGACCATCTGCACTTTTTCGGCAACTTCGTAGACATCCATTTTTAGTTTTAAAAATGTATTATTTCAATTAAGAACTTACCAATCTGTTTCTCGAGCAAGGCAGAAATAAAACAAAATAATAAAAACAAAATAAATTTCCAAAAGATAATACTGCAGCGTGCTTCGAATCCACCTCGGTCGTACGGCACAGAGAGTAAATTGGACTTGATTCCCTCTATGTTCGCAGTAGCCTGAAGCTCATTGTATAATCTTGACCGTTAAGTTTATAAATCCGCAGGGCTTAGCGGTCATGAGGATACTCCAGCTGATTTTCAATCTCCTCCAAAATTAACATCACGGTTGGTTTCGTTATCCTAAACCTTTTGAAAAAAGTCAGGTTGCCCATATCCTCAAAATGAATGGACGTCTTATAAACTTGACCTGGAAAGCCATTCTCAATTATTTCTAAGAGGTCCAGATCATCGTCCCTTGCCTCCATATCCAAAAAATCCATTTTAACAACACAGCCACAAAAAAAGATTGTGGTTAGTTGGATGTTGAGGTTATATTATCAGTAGGTAAGGGTAAGGTGGGAGCTAGGGACCCAAAATCGACTAACTAGATTTAGGGCTAACCTAACACATTTAGGACTCACCTAAACGCTTCAGCACGTGAAACTAAATTTAGGGAATACCTAGGGCTAGGTGTATCCTAAAAACGTTGGTGCAGATGGCGCCTGTACGATACCAAAAGATTGAATGCTAGTTTCAATGACTCTATTATCTTGTATGTTCATAGACTAACATTTATAGTTTTTATAGCTAGTTGCTAATTCTAATAGTTTTTTTAGGACCGTAACAACCCAAACAAAGCACTTGAGCTCCAGGTTTTAAACGTTTTCTTCTTTTTTTGGGTTGGGTGTAAAAAAAATTGCATCGGTGACCCAAAAAGTCATAGTTTTGTAATTTAGGTGAAGTTTAAAAAAAAAATATTCATACCTCCTCAACGCATCCAGAGCAGCATTCAATCCATGCATTCTGTTACGTTCTCTCGCATTGGCTTTATTTCTTCTTATCTTCACTTTGGTGAACACTTTGGCTTTGACATCTTTTTTGTAGATACATTTTTCCATCTCACCATTCAAAGCTTTCATATATCACGAACCAACCAAGGAAAAAAACTCTTTTGCCAATACTTATAAACAGAAAAAAGATTAAAAATACGTTTCGGATTTTTTTCGGGTGTTGAGTCGCCGTGTTTGCATCTCAATTAGGAAAAAAAGCATTTTTCAAATTCAAAAGCTCTTTATATAAACTCGGGTTTTGTATAGGCGGTGTTATCTCTCTGTGTTTGCTCTTCCACTTTACCATTAACCCGATTTAAGGGGTATCAAGTGCAATTAGGGGCCAGGGACGGATTTTGGATTTAATTTATGGCGTTTGCAATCACGCGCCCGATTTCATTTCTTTTTATATAATAAAGGGAAACGGACTGGTAGGGTGACTGGACCGGTTAGCCGACCTCTACCAGTTTTCATCCATTTTCACCTATTTTACCGTGAAATAAGAAAACAAACTATGTTGGACTCAATCTTTCTAGAGACAACTGGTGACTAAAATAGTGCGCGAGTAAAAAAAGCACAGTTGAGACGCGAGTTGTTACACTATTTTTTTTAATACCTTTATCAAAAAATTCAAGAAAAACTGGAAAATACATTTAAAAATCTCGAACGAAGAGCACTTCCTGCAACAAACCATCTTTACACTATAAATCAAGGCGGCTGGTTCCATAGCGATGTGCCTTTTTACTCGGTGTCGTTCATTGTTGCGACATTTTAATTTTTGATAGTTTTATGTTTTGACGATGTTTTTAAAGGTTGTTTTCGTAAATACTATTTTCCGCTATTTCTCTTTAATTTTGGGTAAAAAACGGACAGAAATCTTTTTTCGCACCCTTCATAAAAAAAAATGTTTTTGCATCGGTAACCAAAAACGCTTTTATCTGCAGACAATTACTAAAATCATGTTTTTGATGAAGGTACAAAAAAAAATATTTTTAGGTTAAAATTACCAACCAAAATTAATTTTTCGACCGGGTGGTGGTAAAAATAAGATAAGAAAAAATCAAGGAAACAGGTAAGGTTATGTTAACACCAAATATCATTTTTGGTTAAGTTTAAAAGCCCTATTTTCAACTTCTTGAAATTACCTTTATTTACGGTAAAAATAACCTTAACAGTAACGAAATTGGCCGATAAACTATTTTTTTTACAGCTTCATCAAAAACATGATTTTAGTAACCGTCTGCAGATAACTAAAGCAGGGTCTTTTTGGTTACCGATGCAAAAAACTTTTTTTTTGATCACGGGTGCAAAAAAAGATTTCTGTCCGTTTTTTACCCAAAGTTAAAGAGAAATAGCGGAAAATAGTAATATTGAAAAAATCTATATAGTAATATTTACGAAAAAATCATTTAAAAATATCGTGAAAATATCAAATTGTAAAAGATTAAATTGTCTTCGTTCGAGATTTTTAAAAGTATTTTCCTGAATTTTTGATCAAGGTATTAAAAAAAATAGTGTTGAAAACTCGCAGCTAAACTATGCTTTTTTTACTCGCGTTTTTAAATTCCTCGCAGCGCTCGTTATTTAAACGAACGATTGTAAAAAAAAGCATTATTTTAGCCACTAGTTGTTAAAACAACTATTTTTTCACACTTTCATAGCAAAAACAACCCTGCATGTCATATATTTTCTTTATTAATTGATCCCGATAAACCCGACATATTGATACTGTATTATTTTATCCGATCTCGTGCCATATGTTAGCGCAATATGGCACGCTTCAAATCGTGAGAAAAATTTAGATTACGTAGTTTATCCCTTTTTGTTTGCTCTAGATTATCAAAACGGTGGCCGCGTCGATAGGCATTTTTGTTTGTGAGAATAGAGACATAAAGCTATTTGTAACTCATCGCGGTATACGTATCCGCATCTAGCGAGAAATAAGCACATTGATTGGTCAGAAACTTGTAGCACGTTCGAAAAGAGCAGATATAAGGTGTTTCTGAACGCAATAGGTGCTGAGATACGATACGTGTGCCGTAATGATACGTGATACCTAACGCATCTCAACACCTATCGCGTTTAAGAACCCCTTAGATTAGCATATATCTGCTCTTTTCGAACGTGGTACAATTTTCTGACCAATTAACGTGCTTGGTTCTCGCTAGATACGGATGGGTATACGGCGATGAGTTAAAAATAGCTTTATGTCGCTAATATTTATTATTGAGGCGTACGATACGAACATTGCAAAAATAGTCCATATGATAGTTTTTAAATATCTACATTTCAAAAGATTCTCAAATTGATAAATATCCTGATGTCATACACTGTAATTTTATTTCGGGGGGGCTTTCTAACAAATTGTCAAAATCAGCCATTAATCACGTGATGACTCTTTAAAAATGATAGGTGTAATGCTAATAAAAATGAAAATTTTGGGAAAGTTGAAAAAGATGCTAATTAAAAAACGTGACTCTTTTATAGAGTAATCCTTTCTGAATCGGGGAGAAACGAGCATTTTTCCAACAAAACAAAAATAATATTGTCGATCCAATATGGTCGATCCAATATGGCCGGTGTAGGGTAAACTAACCATTTTTGCATAAGTCGTAATGCTAACTTAAATGAAAAGTTTGGCAAAGTGGAAAGAAAGAGACGCAGATTAAGCAAAGGGAATTTTTTATAGAGTAATCCTTTCTGAATGGCGGAAAATCAAGCATTTTGCCGAAATTTTAACAATAAACTCAAAATTCCTAATTAAACGTGGAAATGTCCCTCTATCTATCTCTGTCGCACCCGTGTAATTACAGATAACGTCATCTCCCTCGAATCAGATAGCGCAACTGTCTCTCTTCAAGCCGATCTGGCCCGATCTTCAGGCTGAACTAAGAGAGACAATGGGTCATTCCATATCAAATCAACCAAAAAATCACAAAAATTTTACGCGACCAATTCCAATTTTGATGATTTTTGGTATATATTTTCTTCTTACCATAAAAGTTGAAAATGCAAATTTTTAGATTTTTTTGATTCGTAGTTTTTTTTTTTTTATTTTTCAAAATAAAAAAGTCAGCATTTTGACCTTAACAAGAATGTACAAAACTAGCAATATCTCGAGAACCACTTACACTAGGAAAGTAATAAATGGCTCATTTTAAAGCCATTTTGAAGCTCTTTTTTATGAAATATCACAACATAATTTTAACAAAAAAAAAATTGGAAATAAAAAATTGAAAAAAAAAAATTGAAAAATTCAAAAAGGCCATTTTTAATTTTTTTGAAAAAAATATATAATTTTGGTCAAAGTGTTACTTAATCATCCACAAAATTTTATGATGGAGAAATGATGGGTTCAATGTCAAAAAAAATATCAAAAATATTAAGTACATTTTATAGGCGATTTTTCATGCATGTGACATTTTTAATAAATTTTTTCACATTGAACCCATGATTTGTCCATCTCAAAATTTTGTGAATAGTTTAATAACACTTTAAAGAAAATAATATATATTTTTGAAAAAAATTAAAAATGGCCTTTTTGAAATTTTTCAAAAAAAAAATCAAAAATTTTTTTTTTTATTTTTTTTTTCAATATATGTTATGCAATATTCTCATATGAAAGGTCTTTATAAGAGCTTTAAAATGAACCTTCACCTACTTTTCTATTATAAGTGGTTCTTTGGATATTCCTAATTTTGTGCGCACATGTTAAGGACAAATAAGTGACTTTTTCGATTTTCAAAAATTAATTCAAAATAAACAACTGGTCAAAAAAGTCTGAAATTTTGGATTTTCCAGTTTTTTGGTAGGAAAAACATGTATACTAAAAATCATCAACATCGGAGATGGTGTGGTAAAATACCCTGGTTGACTTGATATGGACTGACCCTAGGGTCATTCCATATCAAATCAACCAAAAAATCACAAAAATTTTACGCGACCAATTCCAATTTTGATGATTTTTGGTATATATTTTCTTCTTACCATAAAAGTTGAAAATGCAAATTTTTAGATTTTTTTGATTCGTAGTTTTTTTTTTAATTTTTCAAAATAAAAAAGTCAGCATTTTGACCTTAACAAGAATGTACAAAACTAGCAATATCTCGAGAACCACTTACACTAGGAAAGTAATAAATGGCTCATTTTAAAGTCATTTTGAAGCTCTTTTTTATGAAATATCACAACATAATTTTAACAAAAAAAAAATTGAAAATAAAAAATTGAAAAAAAAAATTGAGAAATTCAAAAAGGCCATTTTTAATTTTTTTGAAAAAAATATATAATTTTGGTCAAAGTGTTACTTAATTATCCACAAAATTTTATGATGGAGAAATGATGGGTTCAATGTCAAAAAAAATATCAAAAATATTAAGTACATTTTATAGGCGATTTTTCATGCATGTGACATTTTTAATAAATTTTTTCACATTGAACCCATGATTTGTCCATCTCAAAATTTTGTGAATAGTTTAAAGAAAATAATATAATTTTTTGAAAAAATTTAAAAATGGCCTTTTTGAAATTTAAAAAAAAAATCAAAAATTTTTTTTTTTATTTTTTTTTTCAATATATGTTATGCAATATTCTCATATGAAAGGTCTTTATAAGAGCTTTAAAATGAACCTTCACCTACTTTTCTATTATAAGTGGTTCTTTGGATATTCCTAATTTTGTGCGCACATGTTAAGGACAAATAAGTGACTTTTTCGATTTTCAAAAATTAATTCAAAATAAACAACTGGTCAAAAAAGTCTGAAATTTTGGATTTTCCAGTTTTTTGGTAGGAAAAACATGTATACTAAAAATCATCAACATCGGAGATGGTGTGGTAAAATACCCTGGTTGACTTGATATGGACTGACCCCAATGCCTATCCACCCGGTGCCAGTGCGAGAGATATAGTACATTAAATTCTTTCTTTAAACTGCGAATTTTGAGTTTATTCGTCTGAGAGAGACCCAGCATACCAGGAACATACCGCCTGTACACCCTTCGACTCCGCTGTCTAACTACCTTTTTGTGATGGTGTAGTATGCTGTAACTATGTTAAGCTCGCAGAAACGCGTTTTTCTGGCGTCTAGGCTGCCGGCCAACCAATTCGGCAGCGGTGTTGCCAGGTTTATGGGAAGTAGTAGGGCTTTAAATTGTTATCAACCAATTCGGCATCGGTGTTGCCAGGTTCATGGGAACTAGTATGGCTTTAAATTGTTATTTGATGTCTGAGCTTTATAGCAAAGGCATAGTTGAAAATTAAATTAAATTAAAAATGTACACCTAAAACTTTTCGATAAGAGCTTCTAAAAGCTCAAGATTTTTATTTAATAATGGTCAAACAAGATACATTTTGTGCGATAAAATTTTGATGGCGGCGTAACTTATGCTACACTTCAAAATATTTTGTTGAAACCAACTGTCCATTTCTTTAAAAAAAACTTCGCCAGCGGCAGCGCGGTGCAACTTTTGGTGCACTTTATATTAATTTTATTTTATATCATCCTTGCTTTTTAAAAAATTTTCAATTGCTCTGTCATTTTTTATCATAATTTTACATTAGTTTAAAAGAATTTAGCTATTTTTTTTAATTTTCTCCCCTTCTTGATGCCCCCCTACCTAGCTTCGCCCAAGCTCAAGCCCCCTCCAGAAACAATTTCTGCGTACGTCACTGATTTTAGTAGAAGTAGTTTACATTCTGTTAGTTGGCCCAACTATAAAAAGAATTTTCGTTTTACAATTGGTCCTAACCGATCCTTTCGTTTTAAAACAATAACGTCGCAGTTGCAACCCGGTTATGAAATTTTAGAACCAGCCTGGGAGGTTGGTTCGGTCCTTTGGTTCTATCTCAAGTTTAGAAAACAAACAGAACCCCTAAAATTTTGCAAAATTATAGATGATCTTTTTTGGAGTAAAATCAAAGATATCTTAATAATATTTTAAATGACGTCATTATTTTAGAACCGCTGTCAAAATTTATGTCAAAATAATGTCAACCAGAACCAGGACCAATTCTTAAATCGAAAATCCTTAAAATCAATACATTTTTTTATAAAACGCAAAACAATCGCAGCAAAAGTGTTTGTTCTTTTTGGACCGGCCAACAAAATGTGAACTTATACCCCGGACAATAAAATACCCCTCCCCCCCAGTTGCCTGGGCTGGATACGCCGCTGGCCTAAACCTAGTTTGCGTACCAAAATTACCAGTCTCCAGTACCAATCTCCAATATGAACAATGACGTTAGATTTAATATTTTTAAGTAGGTAAAAAGATGTTTACGTGCTGAATGAATTTAATCATTTCTTTATTCTGTAGCGGATCGTCCCCGAAATTTATATTTTTTAAACTACACCTCAAACTTATTTTTGTTTTATCTATGTTTATGCTTTAACATAAACGATTTGCGTTTCACCATTCTTTTATTTTCAAAAGATCTTGAGTTATATGATTTTTTAACGTATTTGTGTCCCTATGATGCCACAACACAGATGTGTCATCTGCGAACAATGTAAAATCTCCAAATATTTTTTGATTAACTATATAATTTATAAAATATAAATAAATAATAAAGGACCCAACACAGACCCTTGAGGCACACCGCACTGAATATTTCTGTTTGTTTTCTAAACTTGAGATAAGATTTAAACCAGGGCAGGACTGATCTGTATTCTGTGATTTACACAATCAAATGCCTTGGATAGATCACAGAACACTGCCGCCACAGCATCACCTCTGTTTATTTCAGTGTACACATTACTCAAAAAATCAAAAACAGCATCGTGGGTATCTTTGGACTTTTGAAATCCATATTGTTTAGGTGTAATTAATTTAAACTTAATTAGGAAACTCCACATACGTTTTTTAGCAGCTTTTTCAATGACTTTGGAAAGTGTTGGTAAGAGAGAAATTGGGCGAAAGTTTGAAGCAGCAACATTTGTAGCGCCACCGTTAAACAATGAAAGGACAACAGATGATTTTAAACAACTGGAAAAAACTTTCTGAAATGAATCATTTATTGCTACGAATAATGCTTCAATTGCACTAGAAGGTAGGTTTATTAACACTTCTGCATAGATGTCATCTTCTCCACTCGATTTTTTGTTTCTGATTCCACTAAGTGCCTCTGCAATTTCCCGAGGCTAAACTGGTGTGAACTGCAAAGAACTTGGCACATTGATATCCGTCATATAACTAAGTGGGTCAACATTTGAAGAAATATTTTTAGTTAAAGAACTGGCAACATTGCAATAGTGTTGATTTGATTCATCCGTATCAACATCAGCCTCTATGCATTGGGATTGTCAACTTCTGAAGTGATTAACCATATCCCAACATTCTTTTTGCTTATTTTTTTAATTGTGCAATTAGGTCTTTTTAGCTAGTTCAGTAAGCTTTTTGTGAGTTTTTCTATAATTCAACCAATTTTCCATAAAAAACTTTTTGAGATAATTTAGGGAAAACAAATTTAAAAACGATTTTTTAAGACCTGTAGTTAACCAATGTTTTGCTGTTTTCTTAGGTTTGTGTTTAATCCAGTAATAAGTCCAGTAATAAGTAAGTACTAGTAGTAGTGGAAAGGACGATAAAAATTATCCGACAAAACTGAATTAAACGCATTAAGAGGCTGTGGAGATCTACAGATTCCATCCCAATTTGCTTTAAGGCAAATACGGTAAAATCGATTAAAAGCATTTCTACTAAAAATTCTTTTAACCGATTGATAATTGAATATGCAACCTACTGTCTCATGATCTGACAAATTTGTGCCAATGACCGAACAACCGATTACGAGGCCCACTTCGCTGCGCGGCAAATTTCCCCGCTCCAAGAATCAAACTTAAATTGGTTCTTTATTTATTTTACGGCACTGCTTTCTCTGAAAGCATCAGACAATAAATCGTGAATATTTCTTGGCAAAATGGCATCGGAACGTGTTCAAATTAGCGATTCTCAGGTAGCGGATGCGTAACGGGAAATAGAAAGGGAAGCAGTTTGGGCGAAGTGAGGATGCTGCACAGCGCCTCGCAACGGAAAAGGGAGGAAACTTATGGGCGCCCTTCTCGCCTTATTTATACGCCCGCCGCCAACACGGCATGCAGACATTAATTTGCCTTAAGGTACGAATGTGTTACCCAATAATTTGTTCTATTCCTGCAGACGATCCTTTTTTAGATTCAGGAAGTGCTGACGTTACTCTCGAAAGTTTATAGATGATTCTTTTGAAGGAAAAGGGCACCACTAGCTACGCCACTGGTGCAATTCTTTTTATTCGGGCCAGTCCGTATAAACTCAGCACTTGAGCAAGCGCATTCTTGAAATATTCATCTAGGAGTATCTGATGCAATTTCCATCTGGCACCTATTTTTCAATTTATAGAAATTCTGCTCCCTGTGCGTCTATTCTTGAATCGAGAGAAAATTTGCTCCCAGAGAGTTAAATTCTCTCGCTACTATGCATCTCATTAGTCCAAATCTTCGGTTTAAATCGGTTTCTCTCACTTTTGCCCGATATTGATCGAAAGTAATTCTAGTGGTCTTGACTAAGAGAGTAACCTTCGATCAATATACAGGGTTCCTAAGCAAATCCTTAGGGGGCCAAGCAGCCATATATAAGACGCAAACAAACGGAAAAGCACATTAGGTAGAAAAGGATGGGCATGGGGCGATGTGGTCACTACATCTTACACGTAGTAAATCCATTCCAGGTTGTTGTTTTCTAATGTTTTCCATTTTCATACCTTTAGGACTGGAATAAAAATTGTTTTTGCTCGACTTTAATGCCAAACTGTTGAAAGATATCGTAAAAAAAAATATTTTGTAACCATTGTCCTTACGCACTGTTTACAGGCTGGGGACTGAGATACATGCAAATGCCTAACCTAAAGCGTTCATACACTTTATCAAGCAAATAGGACGGGTTGACGCCTTCGAACGTCCAACCCGGGTTTTGCACTTTGATTCGAAATCAAAAAGGAGTAACAGTCAGATGTGGGGCCGTGCACAAATTACGTAACGGTGATTTTACCAATTTTTGACCCCGTCCCTATGTAATGTTTTGTAACGGTTTGGCACGCCACTCCCCTATTATTACGTAACGATTTCAAGACCACTAACCCCCCCCCCCCCAAAAAAAAACTTTTCACTTATTTTCCTTCCAAATTTTCTTAGTTTCACACAAATGCAAATGCTCTCGAAAACCCCCCTCCCCCCTACGTAACGTTTTGTAACCCCCCTCCCCCCTATGACCATTACGTAATTTGTGCACGGCCCCTGTAGTCCCAGTGGAGGAGGGCGAGAAAATTGATATTTTTTTCTTAAAAATTATACTCTTTAGACCTATTTCTTTGCGTTCCCGAAATTAAGTAATTTGTGAAAAAAAATTGTAAGCGGCGCCATTTTTATTTCGTGTTTATTTTTGCGTTCGGCTAATTTAATTGAAAAATTTTTGCCTGCGGCGCCATTTATCTTCTTACTCGAAACCAAGATCCCCCGTTTTAGGAAAACTGATCCCGTCTCTGTTCCTAAATTTTTTCGAATAAAAGTAGAGTATGACCATGGAGGAAATAATTTTTTTCTACGGTATGACGAAATTTTCGAGAAAGTTGAAGAAAAAATAAAAAAAGTGGCAGAGCTCAAGTTTTTCGTAAAAAAAAACGTTTTTTGTAAAGAAACAGAGCAAAATAAATCTTTTCACCCCTTTTTGGGTGTTACAAATATTGGCAGCCCCTTATTTTTCGCTTTTATCCTCCCGCTAGTTTTGAAGAATTGGTTCGCTACATGTTTCGAGATCATGTCATAAAACACCTCGAAAATATCAAATGTAGTGTAGGGCCAGCTTTATTTAAAATCAATAATATCGCAAGCAAAAAGCTCTGCAGGAAAAACAGCGCCGTTTATTGATTTCTTTGGCTGCTAGTGCTAGCTGCATGGTTTGGCCGTTTCCGGATAGATGTCACAAGTAGAACAGAATGGAAAGAAATTTAATTAAAAGCGAAGATATTTCTTTCAAATGTTAACAACCTCACAAGTTTATCGCTCAGTATCGTAAATAATGCACCCTGCCGCCTCCTTTAAGCAAGAAAAAGCTGTGGTTTGGACCTGAAAAAATCTAATTTTTAATTAGATTACATGTTCAAATCTGTCCCCTTCTTGAGCCTCACAATATCCCAATCTATTGTAAAACTCTTGGCGCGTAGCAGCCAACATTTCAGGGGTGATAAAGTTGCCCGCCTCCAAAATTTTCGCCCTCAACTCCTGTATAGTCGTAGGCCGTAAGTGAGGGTGTTGGAAAATTTTGCCGTGCCAACAACCCCATAGGAAAAAGTAATTTGGCGCAAGATCTGGTGATCGAGGAGGCCATCGGATATTTGCATACGTGGAAATAATTCTATCACCAAATACCTGACGAACGTAATTTGTAGCCTGGCGTGAATTATGAGATGAACAGCCATCTTGCTGAAACCACAATTCGTCCAAATTTATGTTGAGTTCCCTCAGCCGTAGTAAAACCTGGTGTTGGAGAAGATCAACATATTTTTGGCTATTCAAATTCCCTTCTATGAAAAAGGGTCCAATAATGTGATCCCCGACAATACCGCTCCAAACATTTAATTTCTGAGGATGTTGCGTTCTAACACTTGCGTGCAGATGTTTATTTTCGCGGGACCAATAGCGCCTATTTTGTGGATTGTGAGAGCTATGAAGTTCAAATGTCTTCTCGTCACTAAACAAAACTTTTGATAGGAAATTTTCGTTCCTGTCACATTTATACCTCATAACCTCACAATATTCCAACCGGCGAAAATAATCACCTGGTGGCAATTCCTGTGACTTCCCAATCTTAAACGACTTTTAGCCGTATTTTTTTAGGATCCATTGGCAAGTACTGTTGGGAATATCCAGTGCCTCCGCAATCGGTTTCGTCGAACATGGTTCATGTGCCTCAACGTAAGCGCATACCATTTCGTCTCGTTCCACCCTGTGTGGAAGAACGGGATGCTCTGGTATTTCGCCGTCGTGGTAACACTTTCTACAACAATTTATGCACCCGTACCTTTCAAAACGATGATAAATGTTGTAGACAGTTTGAGCCACAGGAACCGGTCGATCTGGAAACGCAAAAACAAAAAGCCCAATGACCTCGTCCGCACTGTCACTTTTTATGTAGTTTTTAATAATAAAAATCTTTTCTTCTCGAGTATACGGCATTTTAAAAACACAAAATTTACGAAACTGAAGCGACTCGAAAGGAAATAAAAATGCAATGCTTGTGAATCCCAGTTTTTCCTCGATCATCTCATGGTGTGGCCACCATCTAGCGGAATTTGCAGACATCTTGTCAACGGTTATTATTGCAACTATGATTTATGCTCACAATGAAAGAGTGGCGACAATTTTTTCTCATTAAAGCAGTCCGGAGATAATAACAAACTGGCACCATTGCTCAATATACCTGTTTCTTTTGTGCGCGCAGAACTTTCTATGCCATTTCTGTTTGATTTATTGAAATCCTATCCCTAAGGAAAATCTTAGGAACCCTGTATAAGCATAGTAGCGAGAGAATTTGATTCCCTGTGAGCAGAATTTCTATCAGTTCGAGAATAAGGGCACAGTGCGTCTATTCTTGAATCGAGAGAAAATTTGCTCCCAGGGAATCAAATTCTCTCGCTAATATGCATCTCATCATTTCCCTCACTTTTGCCCGATATTGATCGAAAGTAATTCTTTTAGTTAAGACCAATAGAATTACTTTCTATCAATATCGGGCAAAAGTGAGAGAAACCGATTTAAACCGAAGATTTGGACCAATAAGATGCATAGTAGCGAGAGAATTTAACTCCCTGGGAGCAAATTTTCTCTCGATTGAAGAATAGACGCACAGATTTAGGAGACGATGCTGATCGCTCGATGTATTTAACAGAATCCCTCTTTATCAGCTGTTTGTGGTTTTTGAGACATTTCAATAACACCTATATTCGGTAAAATTTTCGAAAAAATCTAAAAAATCAAGTTTGTGAATACCTAGAAGAAAACAATCTTTTTTGTACTAGTCAGTTCGGTTTTAGAGCAAAATTATCAACATGCACTGCTATAAGCAGGTTGGTAGAGTTAATAAATAAAAATGTGAAAAATGTGAATATGTGAAAGCGTTTGATTGTGTTTCACATGATATATTGCTAGTGAAGCTTTCGTCTTACGGTTTTGATACAAAAAGCAATGAGTTACTTAGGTCCTACTTGACAGGACGAGAACAGTATGTGTCGATGGGGGAAGTGGAATCTGACAGGCTTTCAATTAATTATAGCGTCCCTCAAGGGTCTGTGTTGGGTCCCATTTTATTCTTGATATATGTTAATGACCTTAATCAGGCTTCACCTTTATCAGAATTAATCCAATATTGCGATGACACAACTGACCTCCAATCCCTTTTATGTGCCGATGAGCTTGACAGGATTGCTTGAACATCATTCACTTTATTAAAAGACTGGTTTCTGGCAAACAAATTGAGTTTAAATGAAAGTAAAACAGAACTCTTAAAAATTTAAACAAAAATGGTGACATTGATCCAAATAAATTTGTGAGATTCTTGGGAGTACAATTGGATTCAAAATTAACCTGGGAAGGGCACTTGAATACACTTACAGACAGACTCGCTAGGAACATATATCTATTAAGATCACTCTCAAGCATTGTGGGGCAAAACACGCTTTTGACATGTTATTATGGGCTAATTAATTCAATAATATCCTATGCAATTTTAGCTTGGGGTCATTCTCCACATGCTGAATTGGCTTTTAGAATGCAAAGAAGAGCAATCAGAATTTTGGCAGGGCTCTCTTATCGTGAGGATTGTGTGGATGCTTTCAAATCTCTTAAAATATTGACGCTGCCGTGCCAGTACATTTTAGTGTGTCTTTTATACATAAAAGAGAACATTTCAAAGTTTAAATTTCATAGTGACATCCATGCTGTTAATAC
Source organism: Oxystoma pomonae (assembly GCA_963921995.1). NCBI lineage: Eukaryota > Metazoa > Arthropoda > Insecta > Coleoptera > Brentidae > Oxystoma > Oxystoma pomonae. Next base: position 91,394,808 of record OY998169.1, read on the forward strand.
CCGAAGTAGAAATAACGTTGTGTTACCTTTGCAGCGTCTGACAAAGACTAGAAACGGCACTGACTACTATTGCATAAAGTTCTTTAATGCACTGCCAGGCAGGCAGGATAAGGGTTTTAGAATACAAACCATACAAAAAAATAATAAAACAATTTTTAACACAAAAAGCCTATTATGATATGGAACAATTTTTGACTGCTGATTTTTCTGCCATATAGAGCAAACGCCGGTTATGAGCGATTGGGTTAGTTTGTTTGATTAACGTCTACGCTGAAATATGTACCCTTTTGAATGGCTGTTTTCACCTTTATTTGTTATTTTTTATTTACTGTTTTTATATTTATATTTTTAGCATTTTTTGTGTTTTGGTTTTTCACAATTTGTTAGTGCCAATTTTTTGACTTTTTCTTTTAAATTTGTTTGTTGTATTTCATTTATTCAAAAGATAGGTGTTGAATTTTATTTTTATATTTTAGATGTTCTAGTTTTAACAATTTTTGATGAACTTTTTAAATTTATTATGTTTCTTTTATCTTTTATCATAATTATTATACTTATTGTTTTTTTTTTGTATTTACGACTTTTAAAATTTGTTTTTAGATTTGTTAATGATTTTTTTTAATGCTAAATATTGTTATTCATAAGACATTGTGACATTATTTTTGTAAAATTTTTGACTTGTGTAAGTGCGTAAGCATTATTAGCACCAATAAAGAATCTAAAGAATCTATCTATCATTTTATTAATAGTACATAGTGGTACATACCTGCAGCAATTTTTTTTACTTTTTTTGTCGCATATACAGTGTGGAGTAATGGATTTTTTCGGAGAACTATTAGAATAGGCAATTTAGATTTAAATTTCCTGGATAGAGGAAAAAATTAAAACCCAAATTTCTTTATATTAACAAAATTAGGAAGGTCCACCGTTGAACATACTAAAAATCCCTATTCCTACCCCCTCGGGAACTGTCATTTCTAACCTCCAAAAAAGCGTTTTTCTTGGATAACTCCTAAATGGTGACAGACTGTCAAAAGTGAAAAATGAGAAAACTTGCAAATTTAATTTTCTATCAATAAGTAAATAGTACTAGTGTACCTTAAACCACTCCTTCTACCAGAAAAATTGAAAAAAACCCAAGCAAAAATGAAGTCAATTTAAACAATTTCTTGCATTTGAAATTAACTCTGTGTTTTGGACTTCCGTTGTCTATATTTTAGTTATACACGACGTTTTAATCAGTACAATCTATTATCGAAACGTCGTGTATAAAAAAAATATAGACAATGAAAGTCCGGAACACAGAGTTAATTGCAAGTACATCCATTGTCTCAAACTTTCAATTTCTTGTATATTCCTTTTTAGCATTTTCATCAAGATTTCTCAACCTACAATGACCTAAATTTTAACAGAAAATAAGATTTTTCCAGTGGCTTAGTCCTATTTTCTTAACTAGAAAATATAAACTATTACTGACAAATGGAAAAACAGGCCCCGCTTTTCACTGGGCCTTATACTAGATAAAATTGCTAAGTCACAATTTTGTATATTTTTTTAAAGTAAATTTGTTAAGTGAAAGACTCATGGTCCTCTACTCTTCCAATACCAATTTATGACAAAAAAAAAAAAAGAAGTTAAAAAACCTCCAAATCAGTTACTTCAACCGAAAGGAAACTAAAAAACAAAATGATTTTGATTTGGAGGTTTTTTTAACTTCTTTTTTTGTTTTAATTACCTTTGGAGCATAGTCCTATTGGAAATATTAACACTCCAGGACGAATCCGTATCAGGTAACTTGGATAAGTACCAGTGCGGAACGATGCCTATTTGTGCGTGATTCAAGGTTGGAAATCAAAGTGTATGATGGTGTTTAATGATGTATGGAGAGGGTGACCAGTGAAACCACTGATGAGCCCATGCTGGTTACCCAGGGCGAAACATCGTTTACTCATTTCTCTTTTCGCTTTGATCCTTTGTGTGTTCCTTGTGGGATGCTCATCCATGTTTGAATTTTCGTTACTCCCACCCAAGATCTTTTGATTTTTAGTTTATTTTCGGTTGAAGTAACTGATTTGGAGGTTTTTTAACTTCTTTTTTTGTTTTAATTGCCTTAAAAGCATAATCCTATTGGAAATATTAACAAGCCAGGACGAATCCGTATCAGGTAACTTGGATAAGTACCAGTGGGGAACGATGTCTATTTGTGAGTGATTCAAGGTTGGAAATCAAAGTGTATGATGGTGTTTAATGATGTATGGGGATGGTGACCAGTGGAACCACTGACGAGCTCACGCTGGTTGCCCAAGGTAATTTCTCTTTTCGCTTTGGTCCTTTGTGTGGTCCTTGGGATGCTCATCCAATTTTGAATTTTCGTTATTTTCACCCAAGATCTTTTGATCTTTTGTTTTTTTACCAATTTATGACTTTAAAAAATTCTTATTTTATTACTAGAAGCAGCAAATACAAGCGGAAGGTGTCGTTGTAAATGCAATTTTATCTAGTACAAGATCCACTAAAAAGCGGGACCTTCTTTGTATAAGTCAGTAACAGTGGCGTATCAAAGTTTTGGTACATTTCGAAATTTTCTATTTAAGAAAATAGAACTACGCCACTGGAAAAAAAAACCTTGCCAAGTTTGGTACTCGTAGGTTAAAAAATCGTTATGATAATGCTAGAAAGGAATATGCAAGAAATTGTTCAAATTGGCATCATTTTTGCTTCGGTTTTTTCAATTTTTCTGTTAGAAGGAGTGGTTTAAGAGTCAATTTGAATCCTAAAAACAGTTCGTATACTTAAACCGATAAACCGCACATCTAAAATTAACAAAATTTTGCAGAGCGGAGGCTTCTGGTATCCCCCAAAAAAAAATATATATATATCTTGTTTTTATTTAGTTTTTTAAAATTGTCGATAATTTTTACCGTGAATTAAACATTTTTAGGATACGTAAAATTATGTAAAAAACTTAAAATTATGCAAAATCCGTGAAATGGTTCCGGGATAATGCTTTAGACTTTCACCGTACAAAATTTGATTAACAGTTTTTTAGTTTAAGTAATTGGAAGAAGCGCATTTTTTATTCAAATTCACCCTCAAGGTATTGATACAAAATAAAATTTTCAACATTTTCCCCGTTTCTCACTTTTGACAGTCTGTCACCGTGTAGGGGTTAAACGGTGGACCTTCTTAACCTTGTTTGGGTTCTAATTTTTTCCTCTATTCAGAAAATTTATATCTAAATTTCCTATCCTACAGAACAAAACTGACAAACCCAGTGTTCCTCTCACTGCACATTTTCCCGCACGGTCTATAAGAGCTTATCACCGGGAAAATTAATCGAAATTTTGTTTTTTGTTGGGTTTTTAAAAGTTTGAGACGCTAATCCGTTTAAGCTTTTATTTAAAACTCATTTTTTTTAATTTTCCGTCTCCGACACACATACACAACCCGAGCTTATCCAGTTGCATGATTAAAAGTCGTAAGCCATGTGGCATGTTTGCCGCCCGGCTTTGTGTATCTTATTAAAGCCCGTTTGACACTTTAATAACGGTCATTTAAGAATTTATCGTTTGACGTTGCTAACAGATTCGTCGTTGGCGGAACCGTCGTGTAGCAGACCCTGATTAAAATTGGTTCGTTTACTTAATAATAATTAAGTAACATAAACATTATTTGCGATTATGGAAGATTTTTAGTTATGAAAGGGCGAGTCTCGAAATTAATCGGTGAAAGTTCGATGACGTCTACCTAACCCAGCAGTAGTAGTAGTAATAAGGGGCGGCCCGCAGGCCTGGCAACCAGGCCTCTTCATGGGCCCTTTCTGCCATACCCCGTCTCGCACCCTCATCCTCCCACTCCCTCTATATTTCTCTCTCTCCGAGCCTTCCCGCCTTCCTTACGAAGGTCAGCACGTCAGCCCATCTTAGAGAGAGTAGCTCCTCCTATTGTGGGGGCACCCCATGTCTGATGCCTCAATCTGCCGTACCCGTCACACTCTCCTATCAGGTGCACCGGTGATTCCTCTGCCTACCCACATGCTGGGCAGACTCTGATGCATGTCAAGTGAGTGGTGGTAAGTGGCAGCCGATTATGCCCTGTCAGCATTCCTACTAATAATCCAATGTCCTTGCGAGTTTTTCCCAGGAGCCATTTAGTTCTGGCTGCGTCTGGTCCACTCACGAACAGTTTGGACTGTCTGCGTTCTCGCTCTTCCCTCCAGGACGATTTTAGTTGATCGCTCGCCCATTTATTGAGTTCGCTATGCACCTGTTTTCTTGTGATCCCCAAGAGAGGTTCCGGTCCAATATATTGGGTTTCGGCACCAGCTCTGGCAAGTTCGTTCGTGTCACATAAGTGTCACTCTCTTGTCTTCAGCCAATGTCTGTAGCGCGTTAACGCACTCTTCCACTAGGCTACTGACAATTTTTGGTGAACTAAGAGCCTTGAGGGCAGCTTGGCTGTCGGAACATATGCAAATGTCCCTCCTGCCATTTCTGACCTCTGGTAAGGTTGCCGCCATGATAATGGCGTATATCTCCGCCTGAAAGACCGTAGCGTGCTCGCCAAGCGGATAGCTTTCTTGAACCTCTAGGTCTTCCGCATACACTCCTGCGCCTGTTGTCTGCCTCGCTGACAGTTTTAATCTGTCAGTATAGTATAGCAGACCGTCGTGTCTCTGCTTAATTCGTTTCGGAATTCTTCTTTCTGCCACCAATCCCGTTCAGGTATTGTGACTTTGTACTTTTTGTCAAACCTCCATGGTTTCGAATGAGTCCCTACTGGCATCTTTAGAAGAGGCAACTCTTTTGTTACCAGTTCCTCAATTGCCAGATGACCCACTTTTTTCCCTCTGCCCTTCCATAGGCCCTTGTCTCTCAGTCGTAGGTGCGTCGCCATCGCTTCCTTCTTGATCCAAGTTGGAACCAGTATAGGTTCCTGGGGGTCATACCCCAGGTTCGACCGACCACTCGGCGCAACTGCCACATTGTTGCCTGGACTGTTTCAGTCATTTTGGCAACATGCTGCCTCCACGTGAGTCCCTTGTCCAGTATGACTCCCAGATACTTAAGCTCTGATACTAAAGTTATGGGTCTGCCGTACATTATGGGAGCTCTGAAATCCTTTAGTTTCCTTTTTCTGGTGAAGAGGACCATTTCAGTTTTTCCAGTTTAACTGATAGGCCGTTCTGTCAGTCTTCTATGATTCTGTACGCCTTTTGCATTGTTTCGCAGACAGTGGCGAGGAAGCGGCCAACCACCTTCACCACGCCGTCGTCTGCATATGCTTGCGCGTCGAATCCTTTCTGTGTCAGAAGACTTAGGAGGTCGTCCATTATAAGGCATCACAGATGAGGAGAAAGGCAGCTGCCTCGAGGGCAGCCCCCGGTCACATCCACCTTGACCCTGGACTCTCCCAATCATCATCAGACTTTACCCATTCGGTCAGACGTGCTTCAGCTCCTCTTTCTTGAAGGGCAGATGTTATCTGCGTTCTTGCCTTGTCGAAGGCTCCTTCCACGTCAAAGAATACCATGACCTAACCCAGCAAACAGATCGGTAAATAATCGGACCGATGTCGTCAATGTCAGTATTAAGCAGTGGCGGCTCCAGGGTAGGGGCGGTGGGGGCGATTGCCCCTCCTCCCATTCTTTTTCAGAGAATTTATTTTTAAAAAGTCGTCAGTCTTTCATAAAAATAGTTTAATTTTTAATGGTTTTTCAAAAATTTTCACCCTCGGCGCCCTATTGGGTGAAAAGTTACATTAATTTTTAATTTTAGAACTTTTGCATAAAACTTTTTCTTTGCTTTTACAAAATTTTGTCTTCACGCCCCTCCCTCCCTTTTGGAAAAGCTGCGACCGCCACTGCATTAGGTCGGTATCGGCAGTTACAATCAATGACATCTTATTTCAGCTTTTAGGAGAGCACTACTTTACTTCAAAGATTAAATACTATTAATATAAAAAATTTTAAGATAGGCCACTCCCAGAATACAGCTGACGCAATAGTTCGTGCACCGGTCGTCTGCGGCGCCAGTTGCGCCTCGCTGCGCGTTAAGTATTTTGGCGGGAAATTTAAAAGCAGGCTGTTAGAGGTTTCTTATATATTTTTTTAATTTAAAAAAAAAATAAGTTGAAGTTTTAAAGACAGCAAGAAATGCTGTCTTTAAAACAGTTCGAACGTTATTTTGTAAATAAAAGACAAATATGTTTTTAATATTTTATTAGTTGTTATAATTATCTACAGTATAATAATAAAGGATAATAACAAATACTAATCACAAAAAATTTTAAACCACTATTTTCTTAAGTGTTTTTTCTTTTACCAACACTGCACAGGGTAATCGGCTATAACTGTTCCCTGGCATTATTTTATTCATTATTTATCAAACAAAAGCTGGGCAAAAGGGCAATTTATAAAGACCTAAAAAGGGTCTTCCATAAGCCAAAAATAACTTGCTGGCATACATATAACATTTGAACTGATTAATTTTAATTGATAATTTTTAGGTTTTTATAAATTGCCTGTTTACTTAGTTTTTGTGTGATCCCTCTGCGGCTATGTCATGTTAGAAATATCCTTATACAAAGATTGTGCTTCTTGCACAACTTCCTTTTGATCCATAACCAACTCTTCGTGTGCCACAACCACCTCTTCATGCGCCACAACCAACTCTTCATGTGCCACAACCATATCTTCTTGTGTCACAACCACCTCATCTTCATGTGCCACAACCACCTCTTCATGTCACAACCACCTCTTTATGCACACCAACTGTCTTTTCCACTAAGTCCTTGCTAACAACTTGTGGATCAGCCACTCCGAGATGCAGAGTTGGGATTGCATCCACTCTTTTTCTGTCCTAGCCAAGACTGCCGCCCAATAGCAAGAAGCCATTCATGAGTACCCTAAAAAAGAAACAAAACTATTAACTTATATTATATACAAAATTATTTTTAAAATTTATGGAATTGTACACCCAATCCTGCCTTCCAAAAACAAGAACATCTACACATTTTTTGATTTAGGTAAAACCTAGGATAAATCTCATATTGTGTAAAAAATAATATTCTTAAAGTAACGAACAAACTACATTATTGATTTTGGAATTTAAAAAAATGGAATAATTTAATAAAACATTTAAAATAAATATTGAAATAAAAAATAGGGCAAATTGTGAAACCTTATGTTTGGACATATTTTTGAATAAAAAGTAAGAATTAATATTTGCTACAGATAACATACCTATGTTACCACACATATAATTTTAAGGTTTAGTTTTTTTATAATACATAGTTCTGCTTCAGGAAAGTGCAGCAGTTCTGTAAAGCAAGAAGTAAGATGACTGATGCGATTGTACTTAAATATCATATCATCTTAAAAATTATTTTAGAAATTGATTTTGAATGTTATTTTAAAAATGTATGAATTATTCTCTTTTTAAAAAATGTGTGACTGGATTCGACCTATTGATTGATTGATTGAATGTGTGACTTTTATTACACTTAAGTTATTTACTTATTATAAGCATGGCTTTGTGGATGTGTACCAAGTATTCAGACTACTTTTGATTTGATTTGATTTAGAAGAAAAAATAAATTATCATAGAAATATGCTGTTGTCTATGGTAGACAGTAAGAATTCAATAATTTATATTTCATAATTCTTACTTTACAGAACATGACTGGAACGTGAAGGCAGATTCAGAGTTCTGTAAGATAAGTGGTAAGAGTTATGCAGTAAGACACAAGGAAAATTATTATGCTTAAGCATGATAATGAGTTGGGTTAATCTTCCATAACCTAACCAAAAAATGTCAGTTTCAGTGCACGGCAAGTTTACCCAACTCATTTTAGTGCTAACCCACTAAGCAATGTCTGTTACATGATTTTCAATGTTGAAAAAATGTAAAATTGCTGTAACTTTGTATACGTTTAGAAGAAGGTTTAAAAAAAGTAAAATGTAAATGAAAGTATTGCTGATACACAAAAGAAGCACTAACTGTATGTTAGTTTATACAGCCAAATAAAAATAGGGAAGAAAAAAAATAACTTTGAACCAATCAGCACACAGCTTCTGCACATGCAAACAAAAGTGAATTGAATGAATTCAACTAGACCCCATTATACTGTTTTCTTAAATATCTGCCAAAAGCAAACCAAGAAATGTAAAAACCCGAAAAAACGCCCATTTAAATGGCAACAAGTGAGTGAGGTTATGTGCATCAATGCAGCAAGCAAAAATCCATTTTTAGATAAAAATAAAGTTGCTCATCTTTTTATTTCAATTTCTTACTTTTATTTCTGCTCTATAAACGCCTACACCTATTTCCCATAAGCTTATCTTTTATTTTTATTTGCGTCTATAAACCCAGCCTTAGGTACAGGGTCTCTAGGTTAGGTTAAGCAACTTGGGGAAATAACTTTGAAAGCCCACATCCTACAGTTTTTTACATGCAAGAATAGCTTATTGCTGAACAAATCATAATAAAGGTTTAAAATACGGGACACTTACTTGAGCATTCGTCGGAAATCTATGAAAGGGTCTTGAATTAACCTCACAACTAGGCACAAAACAACGCATTTTTACAACTTTCAAAAATCACTTCGTCAATAATGTTCTAACACCCTTGAAAGGTTTATAAAAGTCTTTTCTCGAAGAACTGGATTGTTCAAACAAAAAAAATCAAGAATAATTTGTACAAAACTTCAATGACGCGCAAAGAAAACGAAAGCGGGAAAAATCTCGAAAAAAAAAAACAATTTTTTTGACAGATAAAATGACCACTAGCGCTACCCACGAGCGGTGCAGGAACTACGAGTGCCCAGGCCGTGCTTTACTTACGCTACCGCATTAAATATCTGTTGTTGTCATCAAGTTCCTTAATTTAACGTATAGAAGAGCAGGGATTTGTCGTTTTACGTTATTGCTTGCATGCGGGTGGAGGCATGATTAGCTCCTGCATATATTAAGTTATTTTATGTGAAAAACAAATTTACAAAGAGGAAAGCAAATAATAATCTGCGCATGATACACTTAACACGGTATGACAATGCGCATCTCGGCGTGACGTGGCTGTCCTGTCTGATACCAACACATGTGCATGGAAAAGATATCAATTTTGCTTAACGTAATTTTGGGCCGCGCCGCGCGTTTAGTGTTTTTTGCTTGGTATGGGTTCACTTGCGTTTGTTTAAGTTAGGTTTGGTTGATTTGGTTTAAAAAATAAAAAAAATTGGCAGACACGGATTTGGGGTCTTACCCAGCAGACACAAATCGTCGGTATTGAATCGGGCCAATGTCGGCAACGTCGGCAGTGTGGCGGCATCGGCGACTACACGCTGGCCCGATGTTGGACAGATTGCGATTTTCAGTTTTCGGTCAATAATCGGCAACTGACGGAGGTTCACATTACTACAGTCGACTTTATGCCGACACCACTTTAGGACCGACGATGGTCCGATTGGAACTTTGTTTAATCGGTCGAAAATCGGCAACTGACGATGGCCCGATTTACTATAGTCGACTTTATGCCGACGGCCACTTTATCTGCTTTAGGGCCGACGACGGCCCGATTGGAACTTTGTTAATCGGACGGGAACCGGCAACTGACGATGGCCCGATTTACTATAGTCGACTTTATGCCGACGACCACTTTATCCGCTTTAGGGCCGACGATGGTCCGATTGGAACTTTGTTTGATTGGTCGAGAATCGGCAACTGACGATGGTCCGATTTACTATAGTCGACTTTATGCCAAAACGCACTCTATCTGCTTTAGGACCGACGATGGCCTGATCAGATTTTTGTTCGATTGGTCGATAACTGGCAACAGACGATGGTACGTCACATTAAAATTTTTAAACTGCTTAATAGTTTCTTCCTAGTATGTGGAGATGGCGCTAATGTCACTATGTTCCCTGTACAGTGGAAGATAATATTATATATATATATATAATGAGCAAAGATATTTCAAAACTAGAATGCAGACTTAACAAGATGGTGGTACTTCTCTACAAGAATCATCTAGCTCTCCCGCCACTTAAACCACCCCGACTGGTTATAGATGGGCGGATGGTCGGTACCATCTGTTTAACCCATATCGGACCTTAATCGTACGACGACGGTATGCCGATGTCAACAAAAAGTAAAATTTACCATTGGTCCGACGGCGGGCCACAGTCTAACGTTGCGTCGGCAAACATACATTGGGTCTACATCGCAAAGCGGACAAAAATACTGCTGGTCCGATATCGTAAATCGACGTCATGCCGATGACGGCAAATTCAGCAATCGATATCGGGCCGACGAAGGTCCGAGGGAACCGTGTTTGCTGAGTAGTAGTAGGTGCCTCCATAAAGAATTTTTCGTAAAAAATCAAAAATGGCAGAAAACCGTTCTAAATATATATAATTATATTAAAATGTGTTAAGCGTATTTTTTTATATACTGGGTCTTTTTAAGCCAAATACCGTGTTACAAATAAGCCACACTTTTTCGTTTAACGAGTGGCGTACCCAGGAATTGACTTCGGTGAGGAGGGGTTTAAGGATAAATAATAAAAAAAACTTAAATTAAAGTAAAAATGTGACCATTTTTTCTGGGCGGGGGGGGGGGTTAACCTTGGTGCACCACTGGTTTAACGCCGAGGTCTCATATATTAAAATATATAGTCGCAATCAAAATTTATCCCAAAAACAATGCATATTTTATTCAAAAATGGATAAATTTTCATTGTGACAAAATACTCTTAGATCGCCAGACTATTTCTTGAGCTGCACCTCCCATTTGACCGATTCGAAAAAAAAACCCTTTTCAGATTCACGTGCTCTTTATGTGCTAATGTTGTGCCCAAAAACAACATTTTTGTGCTCAATCAGAAAGATTTTTTTAAAACATTGAAAATGGGGGGCAAGCTCAACGACAAGCCACACCCCCCTCCCACCATAAATTAACACATGACATCACAATGGACCGCATGCGATTTTTGTGCTCTTTATCTGCTTTCGAAAGCCCCTAGTCAGGGGGGTGTAGCTCGACATGTGCGTATTTCAGAAAAAAGCTTGAAACTCAAAAGATATGTGTTAATTATGTGCTGCAAGTGAAATTTTCATACTTAATTGGATAGTACTTTTTTTAATTTTGAAAATTTATACAACGTGAAGCCAAAATCAAGGAAAAATTAACTAAAGTCGTCTCTAAATATAAACTGTTTGATTCATCCAAAACACAAATTCTTGAACTTTTATTGGGAGAAGTCACTATTTGAAAACAATTGGTCAGAAGTAGGCAAAAGCTTAAATCAAAACAAACCTGATAACGTTTTCGAGGCAATGAACAAGTATGGCGATATTTTTTCGTTGATAAAAACATTCTTGGATGTTTGCCAGTAAGTATTGCTTCGACAGAAAGAAGCACTATGACGGAAATTCATCTGACGGGCTTGGCGTTGCTGGATATGAACAGACATAGCGAGTCATTGATCGGTGACTGGCCCAAACAAACCGGAAATGATTTTCTTTTTGAGATAGGCATCTTATGTTTGAGATATGCAATACAAAAAGCAATGTTTCAACTTAAAAAGCTTTTTAGACCTCAAAAAAAAGTATTCAGCTATTAGGTTTTGTTTGTGGTTTGTTTGTTATCTATGTTTTTATAACTGAAAAAATTTTACGTAGTTACTCAAGCGCGGATTTCAGGGGGATAGGGGGGTCAAAAATTGCTCACAAAAATTTGCTATTTGTAACGCAGATTTTTAATAGGCGCAGTGGCGCACACCACTTATTGGCGGGGGGGGTCAAAAATACCTATTTTTTAAACGCGTCCGGCATCTTGTATTTTAACGAAATCCAAACTTTCAATTCAGGACGAGAAAGCTTGATGTCTTATTTTTCCAAAAAGCTAACAACCATAAAAATTGGACAAATTTTTTAATAGTTTGCAGATAAAAAAGTCGGGGCTTTTTTTAAACCACCGTATATATGTTATAACCTTTATAATACACGTAAATGTAATATCAATTCTGTCTAAAATTAGTTTTCATGCGGATAAATTACGCACCTGTAAACTGTGCGCCTACTACAATAGATTGGATCAAGCGCGCCCTCTAGCAGTGCTTTTCTTGAAAGGCAATTTGGCACTGCATTATTATGTATAAAATTATTATTGGTTTATGAACAATGCACGCAAACCGAATTTGCGAGTGTCGCATATAGGTATACCTATACTTTTTTCTTTTAAAACATGCCTTTTTAACTAAGACGTATCACCCATAAAATAATTATGGGCGACTCACAGTTTGGAAAGATTTTGAAACAAAGGAAGCGCATAATATAAGGATCATTTAGAACAGCATGCAGCAGCTTAAGCCAAAGCGCAATTACATAACAAGTGTCAAGTTTTTTATTTAAGCATTAAATCTCATAAAAAACACACCTGATTTTTATCAGTATTTATAAGGTTTATAAGCTTTTTTGAGGTAAAATTTTAGATTTATTAAAGTTTGTAATAATTTATAAGTTGTGTCTTTGATATTGACAAGATTTTGTGCGGTTTCATACTTATAACTGTTTTTTACATTTGTATAGTACAAATGTTTTATTTTCCAATATTTTAGATTTATAAAAGTTCCGTTTTCCTAGAAATTTTATAATCAAACTGATTCATTAAACTTAAAATGTTTCTATGATTACACCCTTGTTTTTTAAAACGTATTATGTGTTTTTATAAAACCATTTTTTATGAGACTTTTGAGTTATTCATAGTTTGCTATGGTTTGATAAAAACACAAGTTTTTGTAACTCTTCCTAATAGATTCTATAGCCAGACAAATATATACTATGGGTTTGAATTTATCCACAATTTTTATGCATTTTCCAGGGAATTATAAATTTACTATTCTTTTATAATCTTATGTATAAGTAATATAAGTAAGATTATAAAAGAATAGTAAATTTATAATTCCCTGGAAAGCGCATAAAAATTGTGGATAAACATAAGATTATAAAAGAATAGTAAATTTATAATTCCCTGGAAAACGCATACAAATTGTGGATAAATTCAAACCCATAGCAAATCTGAAAAAAACTCGGAATATTTCGACCATGTACTTGAAAACTAATTAAAAAAAGTTATACCTACTTAGTTTACTTGCTCACTTAGTTATATAATATAGTGTCGTCAATACCTCCACAAAATAAAAAATTTTTTGACTCATGATATCTTATAAAATATTATAAACAAACCCAGCAAACACAAATCATCGGCATTGAATCGGGCTAATATCGACAACGTCGGCAGTGTGTCGGCATCGGCGACTACACTCTGGCCCGATGTTGGTCAGATTGCGATTTTCAGTTTTCGGTCAATAATCGGCAACTGACGGAGGTCCACATTACTACAGTCGACTTTATGCCGATACCAATTTAGGACCGACGATGGTCCGATTGGAACTTTGTTTAATCGGTCGAAAATCGGCAGCTGACGATGGCCCAATTTACTATAGTCGACTTTATGCCGAAGTCCACTTTATTTGCTTTAGGGCCGACGACAGTCCGATTGAAACTTTGTTTAATCGGACGAGAATCGGCAACTAACGATGGCCCGATTTACTATAGTTGACATTATGCCAACGACCACTTTATCTGCTTTAGGGCCGACGATGATCCGATTGGAACTTTGTTTGATTGGTCGAGAATCGGCAACCGACGATGGTCCGATTACGTCACCTTAAAATTTTTAAGCTGCTTAATAGTTTCTTCCTAGTATTTAGAGATGGCGCTAATGTCACTATGTTCTTGGTACAGTGGAAGATAATATTATTTCAACGCAAACCTTTATGCCGAAGCTCACTTTATTTGTTTTAGGGCCGATGATGGTCCGATTGGAACTTTCTTTAATCGGTCGAGAATCGGCAACTGACGATGGCCCGATTTACTATAGTCGACTTTATGGTGACGACCACTTTATCTGCTTTAGGGCCGACGATGGTCCGATTGGAACTTTGTTTGATTGGTCGAGAATCGGCAACCGGCGATGGTCCGATTACATCACCTTAAAATTTTTGAACTGCTTAATAGTTTCTTCCTAGTATTTAGAGATGGCGCTAATGTCACTATGTTCCTTGTACAGTGAAAGATAATATTACATATATAATAAGCAAAGATATTTCAAAACTAGAATGCGGGCTTGAGAAGATGGTGGTACTTCCCTACAAGAATCACCTCTTCTGCCACTTAAACCAGCCCGACTGGTTAAGCACCCGCACTATCGAAACTTTGTAGTTTGCCAATGTCGGGCCGCTTTAAGCTATCACCGACGGACCTCCGTCAATCGCCGACGTTGAACCGCTTTAGGAAACCAATATAGTTTACCTTTGTCGGGCCGAGAGCAGCTTGCCTACGTTAGACCGACCCAATTAAGCAGTTATGGGCGGATGGTCGGTACCATGTAGTTAAACCATATCGGACCTTAATCGTACGGCGAGGGTATGCCGATGTCAGCAAAAAGTAAAGTTTACCATTGGTCCGACAACGCAAAGCGGACAAAAAATACTGCTGCCGATGACGACAAATTCGGCAATCGACATCGAACCGACGAAGGCCCGAGGGAACCGTGTTTGCTGGGAAATCTCATAGAAACTCATTAAAGTAATAAGATCTTACCTGCTCTAACCTATATGCCTTTTGAAACAAATGCTAAGTCGTGAAAAAAATTTTTCGCTCACCTGAACTTATAAAATCTTGTAAAAAACTATAATCACATCATTTGTCGTAAATATTTTTTGGCTTGGACGTCGCTCTCAACATAAAATCGGGCCTCTTGGCAGGGATCTTTGGCTTTGTTTTGAACGGGTTAAAAGTACCTAATAAAATATTCGTCCGAATATCTTTTTCCCTCTCTATATGGATTGATCTATATAATACTAAAAATTTGCATTTTCAATTTTCCTTCGAATTTCCTCGACATGACTGGAAAATATGATTTAGCAACTGCCCTCGGAGTTCGGACACCTTTCGGTGAACATACATCATTGAGTTAGCGGCTCTACTTGACATTTGTACTAAACATGTCAACACCGAAACAATCTTTCGCGCGTCCTTTTGCCACTATATTTTCTGGTGTCAGCCGACGGAGTTTTGTTTGATTTATTTCTGGAACATTTTAATATACTGTAAAATTAATTCCGAATTTATCAGAGCCGCGTTCGAGCTAGGGCAGTCAAGCTCTTTTTGAGCGAGGACACAATAACCCCCTCAAATAAAGTAGGCCTGAAATTAGAACATTGAAGAACTACTAGAAGGAGTCTGGTCTGTCTGGTTACACTGGTTGTTTGAGTGCAACATCAACAGTGGGGAAAGAGGAGAAAGAAATCTGTGTTGCCAATTTTAATAGCAAAATTATGCAACAAAAAACTTATTAAATTTGGATTCAGTTTTGACGCTTATTTATTAGTTAATTAATTAGGTTTAAGATATATGTTCAAAAAGCTAATATACACAATATATAATACTCTCAAACTTTTTAAAACCTTCGACGTTTTTGAAAATTTAACATGTGTTTTCCTTAAACATCTTCTTTTGTAGTCAACGTGGCAACATTGATTATTTGTTGAAAGTGAAAGTTCAGCACTTGTCAATAGTGATTTTTTAATATTTTTGTGAAAAGTTTGTGGCGAAAGATGGTTCCGAAGTGTATTATATGCAAGTTGAAACAGAAGCCGGGGGACCGCAGTATTTCGTTTCACAGGTACGTTAAATTAAAATATTAACTAAATATTAGGTTAGAATTCGTGATATTTGGCCATTCTTGGTAAACAAAGGCAGGAAATCTGTGTTGCCGGCTTGTCATTAATTTCAGTGTGAATAGGGACTTCCATAGCACCTTTTTCTTATTTTTATAGTTGTACATACTACAAGAATTCATTTTTAGGTTTTTTTTGTATAGAAACACCGATTTTTATTACTATATCTAGACCATTTAATTAAACGGAACTAAAAATTATTGAAGGTATTTTAAATAATATTAAAAACAAGGGAAAACGTATTAGGTTAACATGACAACAATGAGATGAAGATATTGAGATCAAACACCCTGCCCTAGGTCTGAAAAAAAGCTCTTTCTAGTAGTTCAATGTTTTAAGGGCCTGAACCATTTAAATAAACGTAATTTAAATAAAGAAATAACAGAAAAGTTTTGTGACCTAGAGGGCAAAGTAGAGGGAATAAATCTATCTATTCGGAAATCCTTTCATCCGATTCATTTGTTAGTAGTGGGGAGATGGTGCATTGCATCAATAACCTTCTCCAACTATTTTATGAACAAAATTTATGACAAATAATAAGAAAAACATTATTTTTTATTGCGTTCATAAACGCGCCGTCGTATGTCTGAGATGTATTTTAAAAATTTATTTGGGGATTTTAAAAGTCGAAAGGAATAATTGCTCTGACGGCGAAGATTATTATGTTTCCTGCAACTCCGTTCCTTCTGCTGAAAACATTTTAAACCATCGACGTAGTTTCAGGAAAAGTAAAAAAAATTGAAAGCAGTTTCCAAAAGAAAAACACAGGAAGAAAAGGGGAGCTTGCTACTTTATCCTTTTTATTTTATAACAACTGCCACTTTTAGAGAAATGTTTTTTTTTATAGAACCACAACAATAAGCCCCAAATAAAGCACTTAGTTGACTAGGACGGTTTATCAGAATGGGCAAAATCAAACCCGGTAAATAAAAGAAAATTCAATAATAGAATCATTCACTATAGAAAGTGCAATTCGTTAAACCAATTTTTTATCCGAACCTTATTTCTTCAAACTTATTCAATAACAAATCATTCAATATCAAACTCGTAATTTGTAAAACCCATTTTTAATAAAAACCGGAATTTGTCAACCCATTATTTTTCAAAACCGGAATTCGTAAAACCCGTTGTTTATCAGAAAATTTTTGCTAAACATAGACAAACTACTTGTAGTTTGTAGACCTTTTTCTCTTATTGAAAAGCCTAAGTATAATTATTTCGGGGTTATCCGAACCTTATTTCTTCAAACTCATTCAATAACAAATCAGTCAATATCAAACTCGTAATTTGTAAAACCCATTTTTAATAAAAACCGGAATTTGTCAACCCATTATTTTTCAAAACCGGAATTCGTAAAACCCGTTGTTTATCAGAAAATTTTTGATAAACATAGACAAACTACTTGTAGTTTGTAGACCTTTTTCTCTTATGGAAAAGCCTAAGTATAATTATTTCGGGGTTTAGTAATTTTTTTTTAATAGATGGCGATAGTAGTACAAAAATTCTAAATTTGTCGTATCTCTCCCTTAGCTGACGCCAGCGCGTAGAGGCGGATTTATTGATTTTTAGCCAACAACGACAATGGCGTTTCTTGAGGTTATTTTTGGTTTTTTGAGAAGACAGGAATTATTACAAGCCACAGGCTTTTATAGTGTACGATGAGTAAAATAAAGTGTAGTATGAGGTGTAGTACAATCGTATATCAAATTTAAGCTATGTTTTATAAAATATTAGAGACGACACCATGATGGGACAACCCAGAAAGAAAGGCAGGTAAGTTTTTTTTTAATTTTAGTAGATACCAAAACTGTTCACAATATAGCCCTGGTCAAAAAGTATTGAGAAGTTTTGTTTTACTCTGTAAAGAGGGACTAATCTTTTGTGTCTTTGCTCCTGCCTATACATTAAAGCGTTGTACATATGACAAGCTGATCATAAAGTGAGCTTATTTTATTTTATAAAATAAAAAAAAAGGAAATGTCTAAAGAGCCGGCAATAATTATTTATTATCTGTTTTTCATATTTTCGTTTTTTTTTAAATTTTTTTTAAGTAAATTAACCCAACCTAACCTAAACAGACTCAAACCAATTTATTAAAAGACAAAACAACCCAAAAAAACACACTCAGTGGAGAAAGCACGGTGACCACCAGTCATAAAATCATAAAAAATCCTAAATCTTTGAAAATTTGGTCACAAATTTATAAAAAAAAATTACACCCCAACTGGTTGTTGCCCTGAGAACGATCAACTTGTTTGATTTATTTACATTTTTACAAATTTATTGTATTTATAAATGTTATAATTGTAACTAATTAGCTAATGTTTGTTTTATTTCTTTTTACAGTTAAAAGAAGGCGCTCTTTAATTCCTAATGAAGTCAATGTCCCCAGACAGGCTAATCTCACGCCAAAAGCATGACATTTCTATAGGAAAGTTATTGATAGTAGTAAGCGATTGCATAAAATGATCAGTTATGTGCAATCATTCCAGAGAAAATTAGCACTCGCAGAAAATGCTTATTATGTGCCAGATTAGAGTACAGCAGCAGAAACCTAAAGCCAGAAGACTTACTTTAGAAGCAAAGATTCTCTCCCTCAGTATTTTTAAATCAATTGGTATGACGTACAGGCTATTGTCTAAGATTTTTGCTTTGCCACGTAAAAAACTGTTTGTGAAGTTTGCAGGAGTAAACTTAATTATAAGTCATGATAATGATGTTGACAATGAACTTATTGATGCCTTGCAGTATAAAAACAGTAAGTTGAAAAAAACAGGAACATCCTTTAATTTTTTATTTGGCAAGACACAAACATTATTATATTTTTTAATCCCTAAAGTGACCACAATAATAAAGTTAATTATTAGTTGTTTATTCTGGTGGTGTAAGCAAGTTAATAAGATTTGTAAGATTTTCTAAAGTTCTAAAAAGAGGAGATTATTGCGATAAATAAAAAAAATCAGCATTTCATAAAGCTAAACAAAAAAGATTTGGAAAAAAATGATGTTTTATTTCTTGAGGCTTTATATTGAACTTTGTGTACTAAATTATGACTAAAGGCAATTATCCTCACAATTATCTGTGGAATAATTTTAACAATAATTATTTCTAGGTAATTTATCTTCTTTTTAAATAATTTTTACCTCGATTTTTATTTTTCACCTCCTCTTTACTCTCTTAGCATTGGAGGGATAACAAATGTTAAACTTTGTAAAAAAAATAGAGGAATTCTTGTATTCAACACTCCAATAATGAGTTAATTAAGGCAGTGAAAAATATAATGAACCCTTGTTTTGTTTTGAAACCTGTATTTGGGAAATGTACTTCCATTTTTTTTTAATTATACATACTTATTTATCATCTGTCTTTATCTTTTTACCCAACCTTTTATAAGTTAAATTCTCAATGAAACTATACAATAAAGGGTTTTGTAAAAGGACTTCACCTATGAAATTAAAAGGCAAAATGATTTTTTCATAACATTTCATTTGAGTCAAAAGTACACATTTGTCTTTTAAGTTCGGTGCACCCAAAGACAAAAAAAGTTTAAAAAATTCACAAAAACATCAACTTTTGATTTCTCTTTTAAACTTTTTGTTTTTTGGTCATATTTGTGGTCCTTTTTGCTATGCCAAGAAAAATCAATATTACTTTACAAATGTAAATTTAAAAATCAATATTCTTTGGTAGTATTAATTTTTGTGGTTATCATGTGTGGTGCTCCATCTATTTGTGTTTCACTGAACTATTTCTATGTCGGGCGCCAAGGTCATAATTAGTTCCGTGGCACAGTACAGCCGATAACATTCTGGCCTGCTAGACAGACCGAACCCAATTTTTTTTCTATGTTGCTAAATTGATTGCGCGTTCGCCAATAATACATGAACCGGAGGAGTACAAGCAGTGTTAAGAACAATAGAGTGACATCTATACACAAAGTATGAACACTACCTGTGAATACTTTTAGCCACGTGTGCGCCACGGTCAAAATAAAGGTCGAATGATTATACCTATAAATAAAATGACCGCTACATGTACATTTGAGAGTCTAAATCAGTTGGTATTGACAAAATTCCCCTAACTCTGAGGCTAATAATAAAAAGGGTTATTGCACACCACTTATGAAAGGCAAAAAACTAGTCACTCGGTGGTATAACAGCACTGAACAAATCAAAACACTATTAGTGGGATCTACTAAGATCTAAAATAGTACCCCCCACAGGTCTAAATATTTACCCCTGTGAAGGGTACTAAATTTTAAAACCAATTTTCAAAAAATACTTACCCATACAGAAAAGACACAAAGTGATTGATTACTTTGTATTGTTATTGCCACAGACCTACACCATTAGACCCTGAATGCTATGCTAATGCCCTGGCTCCTACAATAACAATGTATCTCGCAAAACATATCGCCGGAATTAGGCGTTCTCTTTCTCTTTATATAAATTCAAAAAAATATTTGTAGTCATCCTAACTCGCACTTTATACAATATCTTTTCCTCAAAGAGCAGGAGAAAAAAAGATACAATGTGTCGGAGCCAGTATGCGATGTGAAAATGATTACATATATGTAGTATATAAGCTCATGTTCCCCAAATGATGAAAGCATAGTAGGATGAAGCCTTGTTGCCAACTTGCGGTTACTTTCTTGTTGGTTCTGAAATTTCATGAAAATCTTGGTGCTTTTTTACCACTATAAGCAGCTACATTCAAAAATATCATTATCAACTAATTACAAAACAAAAGATAAAAAATAAACTCATAAAAAATAAAAAGCCCATATTTTTCCAATACTCCCAACGATCCCTAAACAAGAACTGGCAAGTCGCAATAACTTGCCGTCTATTTCTGATTTCGAAACGTTTTGTGTAGTTTTTGTGTTTTTTATAAACTTGTGAAGTTAAAAACTACAGGATGGTGCGGGAGTGCATCGTGTGTAAACGATTGGAACACCCAAATCAAGGGATTTCGTTTCAAAGGTAAATGTCAAAATCAGCTGTAGTTTTGTTGTGATAATTACAGGTCAGTGTCGTCCTTTACCTATTTTCAATTATTGGTATTACTGTTTTTGGTAATTATGAAGTATACGGTTTTCTACCATTTTTGATTTTTTATGAAAAATTCTTTATAGAGGCACCTACTAGCGTCCTTAGGACCCCAAATCCACCGGCGCCGGTTTTTTTTTAAGAGAAAAAAGGGTGCCGGGGGGGGGGTTGTAATGTATTTTTTTTATTGTTTTGGGTTGGGTTAGGTTGAGTTGGATTTGGTTATTTTAGTCAAAAAAAAAATTAAAAAAAAAACAACCGGTGACGGCGGATTTGGGGTCCTAGGGACCCTCTAGTAGGTGCCCCCATAAAAATCAAAAATGGCAGAAAACCGTATACTGCATAATTACGCTGTTTTTTTTAATATGCTTTGTTGTTAGGACCCTCTGTGCAGGTGTGCTCAAACCTATAATTTCTTAAAAAAGGAAAAATAATATATAAAAATATTATTATGTTTTATTGTCTGTTTATTCTGGTATTTTGTTATTTTAGTCCTAAATTTAGAAAAGCAGGTACCTGACCACAGACCTAAGGGTTTCAAGTTTTGTGTACCTCGCCTATGTAAAATAACAATGTGTAAAACGATATTGTTAAGTATAGTAAAATATTTTAATTCTCAAAGCTTTAATTGAATTAATTTTAAAAAAAGAGTAGGTATTTTACTATATTTTTACTTTTATCTTAACATATTGTATATGAGATATTTTAAACTTATAATTATGCAAATAATTTAATAGATTTCATCAGGGGCTTAATTTAAACATCAAGTTTTGCCTTTTTCCTTCAGTTGATAGAAAAGACTATATTAAACAATTGTTGCCCTCAACCTTGTATTAAAGTTATCTTGTAATTTTTATATTTTTTTTTTTTTGGTATTGCACCAGCAAATTTTACAATAATTATTAAAATTATCACCTACCTTAATCGCTTTTACTCACCATTAGCACTTAAAAAAATATTTAACAACATAACACAATTAAATTGATGGCGGGTTTCTGAAAGGGTGACAAGAAAGGGGGTGGGTTTTTACAACTTCATCCAAAAGACGATTTTTGTAAGTGTCAGTAAATTTCAAAAGTATGGTTACCGATGCAAAAAAACTCGTTTTTTTAAATCACTCGCTGCGCTCGTTAATTTAAATCAACGCTCGTAAAAAAAACGCTCTTTTAATCGCTAATTGTGAAAACTACAAATTACTGCTTTTGTGCAATTAACACATTTTTTACATATTTATTAATTTTTCGCCGCTACTGGTAGAGTATGTAAAACAAATGGATGTATCTAGGACATACGTCTACAAACATACACATGTTTTACCTCAATGTTGCCGAGCAACGTTCTGAAAATCATTCTGTCCTTTTTTGGCACACAGGCTAGCTTGGGGGCAAAACAAATAAGAATTTATGAATGGGATTCAGGGTCTTTGGTTTTTAAGTCTGTGGTTATTGCAAAATATCACTGAAAAACTTCTTTTTTTCTCAAAATATACCATATTTTAGGAGAAAATGCCCTAAAACTAGATTTTTTGGACAGGTTTCAAAATTTGGCAAATAATAGCTTCATTATCTGTGTTTGAGGTTATAAAGTTGGTGATTTTTTAGACCACTTCTGGGGGGAGGTTTAAATTTACAGCCTCCAGAAAGGATTGTTTTGTGGCAATAAGTTCGTTTATAATTTTCCTAAGTAACCGTTTTTACAAGAATTAATATACCTTATTTAATATCCCAAGCTGTTCATTAATCAATAAAACACCTGCAATTCTGTCCAGAAAAACGCCATATTTTGAACCCGATTTCAGCACAAAAAATATATTTTTGAGGGCACTACGAGGCAAAATAAACACAAGTGAAGGTCACTGATTATGCCCGAAAACTGTTTCCAATGCAAAAAAATAAAAAAAAACTATACCTATTCATCTATTTACAAACTGAAATTAAAACATTGAGTTTATCTAAAAGCTTAATAACAAAAGATTGTGTTAAGATGATTATTCAATAAACAAATTTATTCATATTCTTCTTATAAATCAAACTATGTCTAAAATTCAAGGAGGGTTGGTTTAAAATGCTTAAAACCAAAAATTTCACTTAAACTTAGGACCGTTCTATAATAGAGTAAATCCCACCGTTCATGTCTAACTTTAACCATTTTACAATAGGGTCATTTCCAAATAAATAAAAATAAATTTTTCGTGTAAATCTTCGAAATTGAAAAAAATTAATAAAAAAAAAATAATAATGATTTTCTTTGAGCTAAAAATTTAAAAAAGTCCGCTGTTCGTTGTTTGCGAAATTTTTGCAGTTTGGTGTAAAATTAATAATTAATTAAAAATCAACTGAATTAAAATGTTCTCCAATGAAGATCGTAAAAACTCAAATCTTGCAGCTCAAATGTATCGCGACAAATTTCCCCAGCGTCTTAAGGCGCAATTACACAGACGAACATGCTCAAATAAAAGCTCGTGCAAAAGATCTGAAATTTTTTGCGCGAACATTTTTGTGAGCTTTTCTTTGAACATTTTGTTCGGGTAAATTTTTGAGCAAGTTATTGCTATCTATTTTGGAAACATATTTTTAAAGACGAGAATAAATATAATTTTAATTTTATTTTAAACTTTTGTAAAAAAAGGCGACAGCAAGCGAAACATTATTATTGGCTATCAGTTTTGTCATACGCAATGTTAAAATAGTTAATGATGGAGGTAATAACATTTAATTCTTTTCTCTAACTTTTTTGGTTTTTAAAAAACTGTTCTGGAGAGTAGTTAGTTGTTCCCTGGGGGGGGATAGGGAGGTTTAGACAGTCGGAACGCAGCGCTGTCAAACACTGCTGTAATTTTCTGTGTCAATGTTCATTTGACCAAAACCCCCTCTCACTAGTCTACGGTTTTTACCTTCTCCTAATCCAGCAACAGCAATAAATAAGTGCCAATTTTTATTTTTTTTCATTCTCGTTTTTCTTACAACCCCAAAAAAGTTACAAGTAAACTGGCATATCCCCTATAAAAATCAGATCAATCGAAGTTGCTTATGAGGTAAAACGTGAATTTCGACATCAAATCGTTTTTCCGTCGGAAAGCACATTAAAAATACCTTGTTTTAAAACTTAGTCTTTCTATTTTCAGTTAAGTTCAATGAATTCCCATAAAACTATAAAATTTAAATTTGTAAGAAATTTTTATAACCAACATTTCTTCAAACAAATTTTGCTCAACATTCTCTCCAAAATTTACGTGTGTTTTTTTGTACGCGATTTTGCTCGAACATTTCTTTGAACATTTTGCTCAAGAGGCTCGTGTAAATGTTTGTCGGCATTTCAACATCAAAGGAAAGTTTGTCTGTGTAAATGCGCCTTTAAAAGAAGTTTAGTGTTTTTTGCTTGTTAGTTTGACTGCTTTTCAAAATGAAAACAAGTTTTTACAAATTAAAAACAGTTTAACCACTGTGTGAGACAGGTGTTTTTAATTTAAACAAAAAGCGAGTGTGCCCTACAAGTGTACAAAAAAATTAATAAAAAAAGAGTTTTTACGAATTAAAAAGAGCTTTTAAAATTGTGAGACAGGTGCCGTACTTTTTTTTATAATAAAAGTGGACCTTCTTTGCATTGCTTTTCAAAGGAAAACTTTATTTCGATAACGAAAAGGAGTTTTAAATAAACTTTTACAACCAGACGAGGCGCTAAAACTAATTTTCGTTAAGTACAAATTGATTTTTTGCGTGCAGTATACCATTTTGCGCACTTGTTAGGTAAATAACTATTTCCTGTGTTATTTTAACCGAACGAAGAAAGGAAGAAATATTTTTTTAAGCAAACAGAGAGAGGTTCTAGTTTATATAGAGGTAGCGAGAGTAAAACTATTTTAGTTGAGTTTTACAACTCTATTTACTCTCTGGCAAAACTAATTTTTCCCAAGAAAAAGTTTGTTCTACATTCACCGTTTGTTTTCCGCGCTGCCCACTGTTAATCTCGCTCTCATGTTAGACTGCTATTAAAATGCGCTTTAAAAAAGTTACAACAGAGTAACTAGGGTTGGTATCCGGTATAATAATGTAACAGCAACAGCATGTAAATTAATCTTAATTTTTGTCGAATTATATAGTTATATAAGTTAAATTTTTAGTTAGGGTCCAATGCACTACCCTGCTATTTTATTGTGTATATACATTTAAGCACCGATTATTTTTAAACTTGGTTTAACATTGAGGTGCAATTGTCAATTATTAAGTAATCAAAGGTTTATCTTTACATCTTTCAAAAAAACGATTCTAACAGGCCCATCAGGCACCGACTTCTTAACTAAAGACATGTTTGATGAGCTCTAAAGGTCTCATTACCCAAGGAACAATAGAGACATAAAGCTATTTGTAACTCATCGGGTTATACGTATCCATATCTAGCGAGAACCAAGCATATTGATTGGTCAAAAACGTGTGCCGTAACGATACGTGATACCTAACGCATCTCAACACCTATCGCGTTAAAGAACACCTTAGATTAGCATATATCTGCTCTTTTCGAACGTGGTACAAGTTTCTGACCAATTAATGTGCTTGGTTCTCGCTAGATGCGGATACGTATACCGCGATGAGTTACAAATAGCTTTATATCTAATATGTCGACGTTTTGACGTTGCCAAAGGCGACTTAACGTTGCGTGAAAACAGCATACGTCAATGGGGGGGGGGCAGGGGAGGCAATTGCCCCCCCCCCCTGAGTATTTACACATAAAAATCAAAATTTGGCTTTTACAAATAAAAACACATTTCATCAAAAACATGATTTTAGTAACAGTCTGCAGATAACTAAAGCTTGGATTTTTTGGTTTTGATCACGGGTGCAAAAAAGATTTTTGTCCGTTTTTTACCCAAAGTTAAAGAAAAATAGCGGATAATAGTAATATTGAAAAAATCTAATTATTCTTGCCTAAGAATTAAGCTATTTCCGCCAGTTTTCACAAAGTATTTACGAAAATATCATTTAAAAATATCGCCAAAATATCAAATTGTCAAAGATTAACATGTCGCAACAATGAACGTCACCGAGTAAAAAGACACATCGCTATGGAAGCAATTGTTATTTCATTTACCAGCCGCCTTGATTTATAGTGTAAAGATGGTGTGTTGCGAGAAGTTGTCTTCGTTCGAGATTTTTAAAAGTATTTTCCTGTTTTTCTTGGATTTTTTGATAAAGGTATTTAAAAAAATAATGTTAACAACTCGCGGCTAAACTGTGCTTTTTTTACTCGCGTTTTTAAATACATCGCTGCGCTCGTTATTTAAACCAACGATTGAAAAAAAAGCACTATTTTAGCCACTAGTTGTTAAAACTACTATTAACTAATGTTTTGGTTTGGATCAGATTTTTGCAGCGTTGCATTTTCGCTTTTTCACTACATGGAAGTTTGTCTGAGATTGACCATCTACATAGGAATCATTAGCAGTGGCGGCGGGAAAAAAATATTGAATTAAATTTACATAGGTCGATATTTGTTAGGGACATAATAGAGGAAGTATAAAAATATACTTAATTTTTTTACAAAAGGGCGTGAAATTTATTATAAGGCGTTTTTCTTGAAGTAACTATAGGTAATCTGGTTACTTGTTTTAAACTTTCCAGCAAAGTTTACTGATTTTTCTAAAAAGAAAATTCTTTTCTAAACATTTAAAAAAATAAAAAAACATTGAATTGTATATAAATTTTATTGCACCAATAATTTTTTATTTTTTTAGCAGTGCAAATGTAACAATATAGCAAAATTAAAAATGACAATCTAATTTACCTGTGCGCCGTGCACCTTTATATTTGAAGTTTTAGTTTATTCATAAATTAATATTTGGTCTCTAAGAAGTAAACTAAATTATAATTCGTATTTTCTACAATATTTAATAATGTAATATTTAAAGTATTATGCATCAATGAAAGCTATTGATTTTATTTTAGCACTACACAACAAAGTTTACTCTATAATTACTTAAACAGTGAAAACTTGAAAAATTTGACTGTTTTATTCTAGAAATCGAAAGTTTGGAAAGAAAGCTTTAAAATGTCTAAAAATGTGAAAAACATAATAAAAATTGGTTAAACAAAAACGTTTCCCCTTAAATTATGCTAAAATATTTTAAGCCTAAATTAATTACCATGGCAATGGTTACAAAATCATTTTAGTGACCATTGATCATGGCTTGACCATTACGAACTAGGGATACGACACTGGAATTTATGTCACTTACCGATGAAATCACGTTTTCCAATCTTCCTCGTTCCGCTCAACACCGTTCTCAACTAAAAAGTCAGTTAACTCATTTCCGTTTTGGTATCCTTTGGCCTATGATCGGTGCCATATTGACAACAAACTGACAGAAAATCCATGTTTTACTTGTCAATTTGGTTATAAAAATGGCAGCCACTTTAGGCTAAAGGGCACTGAGACGGTAGGGGTTAACAGGCTTTTTAGTTAAGAACGGTGTGTGCTTATTCGGGTTTTTACACAAAAAACACTCGTGTACCATTATGTTGCCAATTTATAGTTTTCTTTTCGAAATAAAATTAAAATTTGTACAACTCACTGAAAAAAAAAACTCTAAAATACGCACAAACCGCATAAACCACATTGAACAACGCCGCCCAAATGAAAAACCACCAGTCAAATGTCAAGTTTAATTGAATTGGGGGAAGTTCTTTAATTCAGCAGCTTTCCAGCAGTGGTGTACCATCGGATTTTGACATATGACATATTACATCCCTCTGACATCTACCGGTTGTTTGATCGGTGGCCACAAAAAATAATTTGCAAACGCGGTGAAATCGACTGACAGTCATTTGTAACGTTTTTTGAAAAAAAAATAAAAAAAAAAGAAATGGATGAAAACCCTGATGAAGAGACATTTTTGGTTCAACTGCAAGTGTGTGTATCTTCGAAAAGGTTCAGGGCTAGTTGCCCCAACTGCAGCGGCGGCATCCATACTTCTTGCAAAAAACAACAAAAAAGTTTTTGGTAAAAAAACGAATATGACAGGAATGACATATGTCGAAATCTTAACCGAGGTCCTCCTTCGGTGGCGTCGGTGGACACCGATTGCTGGATTGCTGGAATCCACCGAATAATTTATGAACAGACTTGGTGCCACCAACATTCCACCAAATATATTAAGAACTCTCTTGGTGGAACCGGTGGATGACTTGCTAAATAAAAGAACTTACCCTTGCGTTCACTGTTATCACCATAGAAATATAATGGGTTGGGTTGTATATTTCTATGGTTGTAACAGATCAGCTTTTGTGGTGGAAGATCGCTGTGTTTACATTCACAATGCAAGCGTCTGAGAGAGATAGATACTACTCGAGATAATATGAGATCGCGGAATTATGAAAATAATTGAACAACTTTTTTGTCTCTTCCTATCTCACAAGGCTGCATTTTCCGGCTCTGTTTAGTTGTTTCAGAAAAATACGTGATAAAATTAAGTTTTGTATATCTGGTCAAATCTGATGGTCAGTTATTTTATTAGTAGTTCCTCCTCTAAGCCTCTGGCCTATGGAACCCAATGGCCGTTACCTACTAAACCATTGATTTAGTGTTTATGTAGGTCTAAGCTTTTTTGTTTTTTTAGTTGTTGTTCATTTGAGTTATTTTGGCTTCAATAAAGTGTTTTTTTTTCGTTCATTTTTTTTTTTAAAATTAGGTATGTCCCCCAAGAAAAATGTAAAATGACGCCTCTGTTCTAGCAACTCGCTTTGCCGTGGCTAGAGTCGCGTGCAACGTTTCCACATCGTCGCGGAAGCGACTACGACTGGAGTGCACTCTGGATAATATTTTTATTAATTTACAATTAATTTATAACATTAAAGTAGCTTTTTAAAGTTTCCGATTCACTAAATTTACCAACGATATTTTAGCTTTAAAAAATAAGCGGGCCTTCAATCCTTCTTCAATCTATAAGAATACTTAAAAATTACTAAAACTAACTAAAAAATCATCAAAATCCAGCAAAAAAACAAGATTTACACAAATGGCGTAGCGGCGCAAACCAGGAAAATAAAACAGTACGGCGGCAATAATAATTTCTTGGTTTACTGAAAACCTAACCGTTTGGCCACTAAAGAGGTGCCCTCCATAACTGTCAGATACATTTATATTTTGAAATTGAAACGTTGAAAGAACGTAAATTATTTAACTCTAGTTAGTTATTAACGTTTTGGCGACGTTCATACTCGGTAGTTGCGGTCGTTGAAAACCCCACAATATTCCAGTAAAAATAAAAGTTGTTAGACGGTTGCCATATTTACCCTGGTTATTAACAACGTCGTTTTCTCATCCATCATAACTGTCGTTGCACAAATGACTAGTTTTTGTATTTTATACAACGTTAATTTTAGTGTATTTCTTAGTTATGCCAACTAAGGCAGCTAAAAATTGTTAGTTGGATAATAGCAAGAGCAAAAAGGAGAACAATTCTAACTATTCTTATATAAATGTTATTAATAAGAATTTTAGTTAATTAACCCATAAAAAAATATCGCTGAAAACGGGGGTTAAAACTGCAGGTTAATTATCGATCGTAAAGGGAGCAAATTGCTCAAAACGCTAGAGTTTTTGCAAAGTTAAAGACAGCACAAAATATTCATGCACCTAGCCGGGATTCGAACCCGATACGCCACCCACTGTGCTACGGAGGCCGGCAAAATCAATAACAAACCAAATATACTGCTTATTGGTGCAAGTGGCTATAGAAAACCTCAACTTATCACATAAATATTCCATCCATTTAAATAGGATGTCAAAAGGAATGTAAAAATATAAACTTTCAATATTTTCTATGACCCTCGCTCTATTTTAAATATGTTTTATTCCAAACGCGTCGTTTCCTGTATGAACGTTTGCAGCGGGTAAACGTCAAGACATTTCAACAGCTACATTATATAGCTATACACAGCTACTCCGCCGGGGGAATGCCGAAAAAATTTAAGAGGATTTTTGCTTCGAGAGAGAAGTGTCGAAAAGCAATAAGCAAGGTTCAAATGAAACGTGACACAAGTAAAGTGGAAGAGGGTAGACTTATGCCGCTTACATATCTTAAACAATACTATAAAATGTTAAACGGTGGGGGGAAAGCAATGACAGACATAATGTCAAATTATTTGTATTGAGGATATAGTCGCAGTAGAATAATAAACTCACGGAAACTTTAACTGGTATTTATTTTTACTATAAAACTACTTAAAACGGCATTGGTTTTTTTACGTTATTAACAAGGGTATTCACACACGTAATCATTGTTGCCAACTATCAAAAATATTACTACCAAAAAGGATATACAACTAAACATACAAAGAAAGCTTTACCATTGCACTAATAGATGGCGTACTATGTATCTCTAACAATTTGCACTAAAAAAATAGCACCTTTGACTTGGATGGATGGAGTATAACTTTATTATAACCAAAAATATTATTTGCTGTCTTTACAACTGTATTGCTCCAATTTAGTTTTTATTGGTGTCAGAACTAATTTAAAAAAGCTACAAAGTTTGGCTTTAATGTATAGCCAACATTCTGCATATTTTTCTGCCCAAAGAATAGTATTTTTGCTTTTAATACCAGTAGGTATGGTCATCAAAATGGTTTGTGCTTACATTATGAAAGCAAAAAGTATTACAATAACTAAGCAAGGTAATTTGCAACCAAGAAGGTTGCTGACAAAACGTTTTCACAGCTTTACTTTGGTCATAAATTCTAATGTGTACAATGTGTGTTACTTGGGTACAGTTAATTTATAACATTAAAGTGGCTTTTTAAAGTTTCCTATCAACTAAATTTATCAACGAACCTTAGTTTCCCGTCAAAAATGGATATTTTAGCTTTAAAAAAGGCGAGCCTTCAATTCTTTCAATTTTTTGCTAAATTATTTTTTTATTTAAATAATGAAAATTTAAAAAGTGCTAAAAGAATACTTAAAAATTAATAAAACTAACCAAAAAATCATCAAAATCCAGTAAAAAACAAGATTTTTTGAACGATTCAAATCAGGAAAAGACAAAAGTATGGCGGTAATAAATCATTTCTTGGTTTACTGAAAATCTAACCGTTTTGCGTCTAAGGAGGTGCCCTCTATAGTTAGAGTTTTTCCAAATTTACCCTAGTTGATAACAACGGGTTAGTCCTTGGCGCGCCCGTCATCGGGCATCGAACGTCCCCGGGATGTCCGTTCGGTACCTATAGGACGTCTTGAGGTCCAATGTGACAAAATTAGGGGTCTTAATTACGACTTCAAAGTCATCCCCTACTTTGCGATTTTCCGAAATTTATCGTCAAATTTTTAAGATAAAAATTCGTTTTAGTTTTTTTTAATTACTTTCAACAATACCTACTCTTGGTGAGGTGTTCAGTTTTCTGTCGTGAGTACACACTTACGATATTCTAGCTCTCACCAAGCGTTTATGTGAAAAGTGATTGTTTTATACAGTAAATATTTACACATTTTCGCTCTACTATCGATAAAATGGACAAGGAAAATATTGTGAGTCTTTAAAAAGAATGTTAGAATTTAAAAAAAAATATTTTAATTTTTTTATCAAATATATTATTGCCAACCAAAATTGCCTTTTCCTATTTATGTTTACAGTCAACTTTTTCCGATTTAGTGTCCTTTTAACAAAAAACAGCCGCCATTTTTGACACTGTTGACAATTTACAGGACTTACTTGTCAAAATGGCCACCAATTTAGACCAACACCGTTCTCAACTAAAAAGCCAACTCATTTTCGATTTAGTTGTTTTTTTTTCAAGAATAGACACCACCCGAACTATTTCCGGCCTGTGATTTCATTTCTGGTATAGCTTTCATCATTGATGGCTTGTGTGTTAGCTTTCACTACACGCGGTTCATGATATCGCTTTTGTTTCACTAGGATAACGTCAACGTGACTTAAGCGTAACCTCACATTAAAAAAAAAAATCCTGAATTCCCATTTTATTTAAGATATATGATAATTTTAAGATGTCTATAGCCTGTAGAGCGCTTAAAGTGTTCAATGGTAACTTAGCAACCAGTGCTTTAGTTATACCCTGCCGGCATGGGCATCATTTGAGGGGCAAAGCTCCAGGCATTGCCAGGTCGTTGCAGCAGAGACTTGCAGGTAAAGGTCTATTTATAATTGCGTTACTAAGCTATAGGACGCCCCGTATAAAGCGGCGCACTTCGGTTTTTGTTGTTAATTAAAAAAAAAAAATTCTCATGATTTTTTTTTGGCTTCTTACCTCTTTTGTTTGTAGACGAAAACCAGAAAGATGAAACCTTACATTTTCGTGTAGACATAGGCCTGCCACCTCCTCAAACATCAAGATCAAAACAGCTTAAAGAAAGATTACAAGTTACTAAAGAACAGAAAAAGAATGCTGAACTTGAGATCCAGGCAAGAAATCATAAGCGTAAGTTAAGTTTTTTTAATTTCAAATGTCAAAAATAACTAACCTTAAATTTTTAGTATTTATAAACCTTGATCAAGCACATGAAACATGGCTAAAATCAAAAGGTCCTTATGACATAAAACAAATAGCAGAGCATTATGGTGTGTTCCAGCACCTATTTGGGGATGCCTATTTTTATCCAAGAGTGCCCTTAAAGATATTCTACAATAGAGACGATTTAAAACTGCCAGTGTGCTTTGGAAATTTACTAAAACCCCATGAAGCCTCAGAAAAACCTGAAGTTAGGTTTGATTCAGAAAGGGAGACATTTTGGAGCTTAGTTTTGACTAATCCTGATGGCCATTTTACTGAAAATGATAAAGAGTATTTGCATTGGTTTGTGTAAGTTTCTTTTATTTAAGAGAAGTGGGGGGGATTTAATTAGACAGCAGCATAAATCTTTTAATTTTTGTAGTGGAAACATTCCCGGAAACTCAATCGATAAAGGAGAAACCATTATTGAATATCTTCAACCATTCCCGCCCAAAGGAACGGGTTATCACAGGCATATTTTTATTTTATACAAGCAGAACAAGAGACTGGATTTTTCCTCTCTGAAAAAATCTGGGAGGTGTTTAAAATTGAGTGACAGGACATTTTCTACTTATGAGTTTTATAGCAAAAGACAAGATGATCTTACACCTGCTGGACTTGCATTTTTCCAATCGGACTGGAGCCCAACTTTAAAGAAATTTTATCATGATGTACTAGGTATGATTTTGAATTTCTTATATGTACTATGTTGGAAATTTGGACCTTTGGTTGCACTATAACAAAGTTATGATTGTTTTCCACAAACCAGAACTACACTTTTTTTGCTCGACGCGCGTTTCGCTAACAACGTTAGCATCATCAGGAGACGATAAACAATAAACTAAATTAACCTACACTCTATCTTATATACTATCTTTTAGTGGGCGGAGATAAGACTAATAATATGTAATTGGTCATGCATTATAATCCTATCTCCCCTCAACTAAAAAATAAAGTATACTAAATGAAATAGACTATTTCTGGATTTAATGATTTCCATACTTTCATATGCATTCAAAAGTCTTTTGTTTGGTACACTTTTTAGAAGTTTTAGGTTATCTAATGTGAATCTATGATTGTTTTCAAAAGCATGCTCGGTCACACTTGACTTTTCTGTTCTTCCTTATTTTAAGTGTGCTAAGTGTTCTTTGAATCGTGTTTTAATAGAGCGTCTCGTTTGACCAACATATTTTTTGTCACAATCCATGCAACTAATTTCGTAAATTCCACTTTTTTCTAGAACTATAGTTTATCCTTGAGATTACCTAGTAAACTTCTTATTGTGTTTCCGCATTGATATACTAATTTATGACCGGTGTTATTAAATACTTTTTGTAATCCTTTCGTATAATTAGGATTATAAGGAATTGATACAAATTTAGAGTCGGAGATATCTTTTCGTCTGAAAAAAGTGGAATTCCAAAGGTCTTTTGAAAAGAATGTCTATTTATCAGCTTATTTATTAAGCCTTCGTAGTAACCGTTTTTGCCTGCTTATTCCTAATCCTATTCTTTTCTGCTTTAAATATTTCTTTGTTTAAGGGGAAATTTACTGATCTATATATTAAAAAGTGCAAACTTGCAAGCTTATGTTGTAAGCAATGAAAAGAGTCATTTGGAATATACCTGTTGGTGGCTGTTCCTTTTCTGTATAGGTTAAATTCTAATTTATAATTATTTCTTATAACTAAAGTGTCTAGAAATGGCAGTGTACCGTTGTTCTCTGTTTCATAAGTAAATTTAATTGTGGGAAATTTTTTATTTATTTTTTCCATAAAAATTTGTTACAGATAGGTATTCTGAAGTCTGTTTGTCTTCTAGTTTTCTTAGTAGTTCCTCCAGGTATTGTAAGGTATTGGGGATCGGCACACTAGGGAACAACGAACTAACATCAAACGAGATTAAAATTTCACCTTGGAGTGGAGAATACCTATCTTTAACAAATCTGCATGAATCAAAATTACTTTCAATATAAAAATAACTACTACCAACAATTAGAAGGAACCACAATGGGTAATAGTTTATCACCTTTTATTGCAAACCTCTTTATGAGCAAATTTGAATCAGATATAAGAGTATTTCCCCAGAGTATGGTTCAGGTATGTAGACGATGTGTTTGTAGTATTCAACACTAAAGTAACAAATTTCCCACAATTAAATTTACTTATGAAACAGAGAACAACGGTACACTGCCATTTCTAGACACTTTAGTTATAAGAAATAAAAATAAATTAGAATTTGACAACATAAGCTTGCAAGTTTGCACTTTTTAACGTGTAGATTAGTAAATTTCCCCTTAAACAAAGAAAGATTTGAAGAATAGGATTAGGAATATAGCTGGCGAAAACGGTTACGACGAAGGCTTAATAAATAAGCTGATAAATAGACATTCTTTTCAAAAGACCTTTCGGAATTCCACTTTCTTCAGACGAAAAGATACCTCTGACTCTAAATTTTCATCAATTCCTTATAATCCTAATTATATGAAAGGATTGCAAAAAGTATTTAATAATACAGGTCTTAAATTAGTATATTAATCCGGAAACAATAAGAAGTTTACTAGGTAATCCCAAGGATAAAACTTAAAGTGCTTGAATTAGCTGTACTATACTTGTACTATTGTTTTTAGCTAAATAAACGATGATTACTATTATTATTATTATTATCTCCACCCACTAAAAGATAGTATATAAGATAGAATGTAGGTTAATTTAGTTTATTGTTTGTTGTCTCCTGATGATGCTAACGTTGTTAGCGAAACGCGCGTCGAGCAAAAAAAGTGTAGTTTTGGTTTGTGAAAAACAATCGTAACTTTGTTCTTAGTAGTTCGAAGCTGGTTCTAACTACAAAAAATAAATAGTACCTACATATTATGAAGGTAAAGCTAGATCATGTAGTTAAATTTTTAAAACTTGAACCATCAAGAAACTAATAAAAGAATATCTAAGATTTAATTACCTAATAAAGTGTAATTAAAAAGAAGTGAATTTTTTTCTAGATGTGAAGGAGCCAATTTATGAATATGATTTTCCTCCTCCATACATCAGAAAGCAGGAATGGTTTCCTCTTAAAAAACCATTTAACTTATATATGGATAAATACAGGGATCCTAAGCAGATTAATAAGGAATTCTTAGTTAGGTAAGTACATATCTACCTATTAGCTCAAACTGAATTCAAATGCAAATATTGCATACATGAATTAAAAAAAATATGTAGCACAGTAAAACCAACAAGGGGTCGCTTGACCAATTTTTTCCATATTCCAATTTTAGGGATAAAGTTCACCCATGGTACCCCCCCCCAAATTAGAAAAAAATTAAGAAAAAATTGATAAATTAGATATGCTGAAACATATGCAAATAATTCAAATGTTTCCTATTGCTAGAAACACCCTGGTTAGGAATGACTCTTTACCATAATAGGCTAAAAAACAACTTTGAAAATTAATCTCTTCTAAAAACGACACAATAAGTTTAGTTAAATTTGATTTGAATTTGATCTTTGAATTTTCCTCGATTAATATTTAAATTTTATTTTGTTTAGAAAACTTAAAGATGTCCACCCTTTTAAGCCTTCGCCCCCACCCCTGCCTTACCCTAATGCGCAGGTTTTGGAGGGTTACTACCCTTCCTGGTTAGAACTAGAGATCAGGAAGACATGGCTGAAATGGGGCAGGATCAATGATATAGAAAACAATTCTTAAAAGTAAATATTTAATTTAGGTTAACATGTGACAAATAAAAGTAATTTAAGTATATTAAAGTTAACACATATTTTCAGTTATTACATCAACCAAGAGGTGTATTATTGTGCACCACTGGGCAACAGTGTTGCCAAGGTAAGCGCGATCATGTAAGTGGGTGGACAGCACTGCAATAAAAAAGTTAGGGACTCCCTAATTTGCTGACCAGATGAGATTTTTCTAACCGGGTATTTCTATGCTGAAATTCTGCTGATTACTATATATACGATTATCCTGCGCTTAAATAGAATACCCCTGCGCAAATTTTACCCCCCACCCCCACGCCTGTGGAGATATTTAAAAAAAATAATATAAAAACTTGCTGACCGGGTATTTCAAGCAAGTCAGCAAGCTTTTATATTATTTGTGTGGATATCTTCACAGAGGTGGGGGGTAAAATTTGGGCAGGGGTATTATATTTGAGTCCAGGATGAACGTGTATACAGTGGTCAGCAGAATTTCAGCTTAGAAATACCCGGTCAGCAAAATCTCATCTGGTCAGCAAATTAGGGAGTCCCAAAAAGTTATGTTTTAGGTGTTTCCACCATTTCAAGGTCAACATATTTTTTTTAATAGGAACCAAATGCTTTGGTTTTGGAATCTTCAAAAAAATTTTTATCTTCAGTAATTCTTGATATTTAAGATTGAAATTAAAAAAAATTAGATGGTGATGAATTCATTTTGCATTGTCCTTTTTGAAGTTTGATAAAAATTTTTAAAAAATTACAACACGACCCGACGCAAAGACGCTTGCATAATATTAAGCCTGTTCGGTTTACAATTCTGCGTTTGAAGTTTGAAGTACATCTCCCTGTCTTTGCACAGTGGACAAAACTCCTTCCACACCAGAAACAACGGATCCTGGTAGTAGATGGAGCTCTCCCCTTTTCTCATCAGCTTCTTATTCTGATAGTGTCCATATCGGTGCAACAATGTTGCCGAGGTGAGCGCGATCATACCAAGTAACGGGGTAAAGATAATCATCGTTGGAATTAAAAACACCACTGCGATAATGAAGTTTGACGCTTGGGTTTTTTTGATTCCGGGCGTCCTTCTGGTGCCTTTAAGGTGTTTTCTGAATGTGCAATTTATTGCCTCTTTGGTTGAGTTTATGCGAAATGTTTCCGTTGATGAATTTATCTTCCTTTTTAGTCCTTTCTTTGATTTTTTGGGATATCTTTTCAGTTGGAATTTGATTGGTCCATTTTGAATAACGTATGTGTTAATTCTGAATGTTTTTTTTGCTTGGTTGTGTTCGTTTTCTCCAGTTTCTGTATTTAAGATGTTTGTGGGGGCGTTCTCCTCTCCGGTTTCAAAATCTTTATGAGAGATGTAAATTTCGCCTGTTTCTTGGTCCATTTTTGACTAGAACCAAAAAAAACTTTTTAGGCTTCCAATGTTTATAAATTTTGAATTTTTTTTTATTGAATAATTCCTTTTAAATTTATCTAAATACTTTTCTAAACAAAGGAGAATGCGCCTTGACATCAAGCTACACACCCCATATAAAAAAAATCCAGTTATCTTGGGAGTAGGAAATTTTTTAAAATTAGTACATAATTAGTAGCAAATTTTCCTAAGCACAGGGGAAAAAAGTACGAAATAAGTAGATGGGGGTGCACCTTGATATTAAGCCACACACCCCATACACAAACAAAGAAAAATCTTGAGAACCGATGCTTTTAAAAGTACAAATCTCTGATTTAATTATAAGCATACCAGAGAAGACACAGTATACTAGTAGTATAAAGACGATCAGAGATTGTACTGGTCGAAACGTCGCGTGTAAATAAAATATAGACAATAGAAGTCCGAAACACAGAGTTAATTTCAGGGATAACTATGTTATCCTTTAAGTGTAGCTCAATTGAGGTGAATATGTGAAAAAATGGAACGACCTCGGAAACGTCATTTCAAAAATTAAACAAAAAGTAGTACAATGGTTTTATTATAGAGACCTTCACTATCTCAGATCTCATATATTTTGTATATGAATATCTACTGCTTTCTCTCTCTTGCCGTCGCCCTCAGACAAAGAATTGTAGTAAAGTATGAATATTTGGTTGTATTTTTGTACCTACTGACAAAAGAAAACGTAAAAAAATTTTTTAGGTTCGGTTTTAAAAATGCCCTTCATTTTTCCTCCATTTTAACGGGTTATTTTTTTAATTTGCTACAAACCAAGATAAGCCAAAGGTTACTTGTTCCTCTTGATCACATCATCATCACATCACATCAATCACTTAAATTCCATTAGAAAAAAAGCTATCATCACACTTACCTGTGTTTCAAGATATCCGAATTCAAAATCACACCAGGACACACAAACGCATGTGAAATCAATCCTTTCTATATGGTAATCAAATGATAATCATTTCACTCAAATGTTTATTAGACGCAGTTTGATTGTTTTAAACCACGCCTATATCCGTGATAATTTTTTATATAATGTGTGATTTAATAACAAAATAAAGGTTTTTCTTAATAATTTATACTGGATTGGGATGTTCGACGTACACTCAAATATGTATTGGTGCTCGTTGACCCCCAGGCCAACAAGTTCAATCAACAAAAATTCAAATTTTGAAGAATAATTAATAAAATTAGTAAGGTAAAAATACCTGGAAATATTATTATTGTTGGCATAAAATTCACTTGTTTCACTAAAGGAAAGTGCTACAAAAAAAATAGATTTAAAATCGGAGAAGGGAAAATTTTTGTTTTAGAAAAATTATTAATATATATATATACTTTTCTTGCACTATGTTTCTGTCTTAAGAATTATTAAATTTAGGACTCTCGAATGGTGGTTTTTCGTTTTCTTTATCTATGATACAATGATTTTTGTCCAAAACAGGTTTTTGCCTGTTCCATAATCAGATGCTTATTCTTTCTTGTTAAATAATGGTACCTACACTGAATTATTTTCTCGTAAAATTATATTTGTATTTTTTTCTTTCAATTTAATCGAGTAAATTAATGTGCAATAAGGATCTATTGTGAGCTCTAAAAATAGCAATTTTACATAAATTTTATCGCCTTATTTTGAAGGAAATTTTGTGGTTTAATTGATTTTTAATTTGCTAATCCTCATATAGAAATTCAATACGTATTGTAATTTTGAATATACTAATGAATAATAATAATAATAATAATAAAATGAAATGTTTTTTTAAATATTTTATTTATTTAAGAGACATACCAATTATTGGAGATATTAAATATATCTTAATGAATCAAGATGTTTGGAAGAGTCTAAATTTTCTTCCAAGTGCAAACCTAAAAACTATTGATTTTGAATAATTTAGTGAATTGCTAGAAAAAATAATTGGTTTTTCGTTTTGGTTAATTTTGTGTTATAATTAATTGTTCTGTTTGAAAAATATCCCAATTTTGTATAGTATCTTCGCTTTCTTGAGATGATGATTTTTCGTTATTATTTTTATATTTGACACGTTTAATGACGATGGCATTATCTTTTTCTTTTTGGAATATTTTCTTGATATTTTTATGGCGAGGGCTTTGTTAAGTTCCATCAGCCAAATATTTCGATATTTTTGCTCTGCTGCGTTCCTTTTTACAATCTGGAGATAATCGACGAAATTTCTGTCGGTTCCCTTATTTCATCGCGAGCGTTTGTTTTTTTAAGGTTTGTTGTCTTGTTCTTGTTTTAAAGGCAATAAAAAATTAAGGTTATGTTTACCGCCAAACGATTGACTAAGTTCAAAAGCTCGATTTTTAACCTCTTGAATAAGTTACCTTTATTTACAGTAATGGTAACCATAAGAGTAACGAAATTTCACCATGTTTTTTATAGGTAATTGATAAGTCAAATCTTGTTAGTCAATTTTGACTAACTCCGATCAACTTGAAATTTGGTATGCGTTGAGTTCCGGTGATGATGCAATTTTCTGAAAAAAAAACTACATTAGTGAAAGGTGACTGAGGGGGTAAGGAGGGGATTTACTTATTTAAAAATCAAAACTCCTGCGGATATAATTGGTTTGGATGCATTCCCCATCAACACACAAAAAATTAGGTAAGGGCATAAACCCAAATTTTGTGTTGCAGCAGATGATTATTCAGACCTACTTTTTTTTTGGTACCACTATTATTAATTGCACATGCAGCTGCACCCCGCATTTTAAACTTTAAAAAACTCAGATAAGGACATGAGCCTAATTTTTTTTGCGGAAGATAATTAGCTCGTAATTAGGTTACATTAAAAATTTTGATTTTTCGAATGCGGGATGTAGGTGCATTTTGGTACTCTTATGGTTACCGTTACAGTAAATAAAGTTAACCTATTCAAGAGGTTAAAAATAGAGCTTTTGAACGTAGTCAATCGTTTGGCGGTCAACATAACCTTACTTTTTTATTGACTTTTGTTGTTTTTTCTCAAGTCTTTTTTTATTGGCTTTTCTAACTACATCATGGAGGAAAATATTAATTTAGTGATAGGACTGGGAGACAGACACCCCAACATAAATTTAGTCAGGCATTTGCAAAATATCTTTGGTGGAGTAATAGAAGAAATCGAGCCTCTGCAAACTTATTTGTACTTCACCTGTTTACCAAAAAAAAAACCGGTAAAAAGGGCACCCCACTACTACTATAAACACGGTTAACAAAAAATAAAATCCAAATACACAAAATTGTTGTAAAACAAAACAAACTTTTATAACCTAAAAATCTTTCAACACAGAATCACATCAAGTTTGGTTGGTTGTCTTTTTGACGGTGAAGGTAGCCGCTATTCGACGCTAAGATTTGGTTAAAGGAACTCAACAATTGTTGCCTTTTTCATACAAAAAAATTACATATATTCCATAATAGTTCCTCACATA
This sequence comes from Oxystoma pomonae, assembly GCA_963921995.1. Taxonomy (NCBI): domain Eukaryota; kingdom Metazoa; phylum Arthropoda; class Insecta; order Coleoptera; family Brentidae; genus Oxystoma; species Oxystoma pomonae. The sequence goes on from OY998169.1 coordinate 91,435,744, forward strand.
AAGGATCAGGGTAAAAAATACAAATTCGTATCTTTCAACAAGAGATAATAAGTATATTTTTCTTAAACCCATGTATGTATGTACACTATGTAAAAATAAACTTTTAATACACATTTATGCTTTTCATAAAACCAAATATTTAACATTCTTAAACTATTTTACACGTTATCATACTAAATGATATATCCGAATTATTATTAAGACATTTTATAAAAAAAAACATATTTACAAAGATAAAATAGTTGGTCTAGAAAAATTATAACCTAGAAAAACTTGGGTCTAAAAAAACTGTTTTGTTTTATACCTTCATCAAAAACTGTCCGCAAATAACAAAATCATGGCTTTTTTGGTAACCGATGCTAAAAAAAATTGTTCAGGGGTGCAAAATTGACAAAACATTATGTATGCATAATTAAAGTGTATGGTCCGAAATTTAAAAAAAAATTAGGCGGAGGAGAAGCAAAGTTTCTCTTCAAAACTGGTGGTTAGCTCTCTTTCTCTCTCTCTCTCTCCCTTTCTCTCTCTCTCTCTTACAAAAGCTAAACCATGCCATTCCGCCTCAAGTTGGCCTATTGTGCACAGGAATCTACTGAGAGCGTGAAGATTCGTAATTAAAACACATACGACCCGGGAAATTGAAATTCTTGTAGACTACAAAACAGTTTTTTTTATGTTTTATCGTTTTTTTGATGAAGGTATTAAAAAAAGATAGTGTTTACAACTCGGGGCTAAACGATGCTTTTTTTACTCGCGTTTTTAAGTCACTACGCTTGTAAAAATGCACCCTATTCCTAGTTGTAAAAACTACAATATTTTTAACCTAAAACATGATGTTTTGGTCACGGATATAAAAAATATGGGCGCAAAAAAATGGTTTAAAGTTAGCCACACACCCATTTACCATCTATCAGCCGTCCTCTATACTTTTGGTACATTAGTTCATTTTATCTGGATCGTAGTCAGTGGTTTTTGTGTTCCAGTTTTTGATAAGTGTTCCCCTTTTTTTATGAAGGTATTTAAAAAAATTGTGTATAAAACTCGTAACCAAACTGTGTTTTTTTAATCGCCTTTCTAAACCACTCGCTACGCTCGTTCTCTAAACCACCGCTTGTAAATGTGAAGCATTATTTTAGCCCCAAGTTGTAGAAACTACAGTTTTGTACGGTGTACGGGGACGCTTTTAAAAATAGTAGGTGGTAAGGTAAAGTTTATGACGTCATCAAGAATGATGTGATGTAGATACCTTCGATTTTTTAACGCAATCTTAGCGACAGTGGCTAAAAAGGCACGAAGAAAGTGACACAAAAAATAATACGTAATGGTAGAGCCATGATGAACCTTTAAATAATTTAGTTAAATACCTGTTAAATTATTTTTAGATGTGTTAAATACACGTTTTTTGGTAAATTTAAAGACTGTAAGGATCTTTGATTGAAAGAAATTAATACCACCTTATTTCTTACACACTTTATCCTTTGAACAATTACAATTTTTGCTGTTTTTTTTTTTGGATAAAAATGGCAAAATATTTAAATAATAAAATATTTTATTGCCTTAAATTATTTCCATCTTTCACTAAAATATTTTTTTATAGCCTGCTGTCTCTCTTCAACAATCTTAAATATTTTTCATTTTACCAGAGAATGTTTTTTTCAGTGCTTTCTTTGAAAGCTTAAAAAACAGTGCAAACTTGAAAAATGTGAGTGTTGTATTCTAGAAATCGAAAGTATGGAAAGAAAGCTTTAAAATGTGAGCAAACTCATAGCATAAAAATGTAAAAAACACAGTAAAACTTGCTTAAACAAAAATGTTACCCCTTAAATTATGCTAAAATATTTTAAGCCTTAAATTACCATCATGGCTTTACCATAAGCTTGAGTCACTGCCAATCTTATATCATATCTCATTCTTTGATTTGAACCACTACGAATGTAAAATTGTAAAATATATTCTTAATAAAACTAACCAGTTTTAATATTTTTTTTTGTAATAAGAACACTAAATAAGAATATCTTATTTTATATACGTTTTGGTGACCTTAAGTGTCGGGGGCTGAGTTTATTGTCCTGGGTTTCAGTGACCTTTTACAGTTTTTAAAAGCGCCCCTGGGGTAATAATAAGATACGACACTAAAAAACCACGCGTCCACTGTTAAAATATTGTATCCACAACCATTTATTAATACTAAAAAGGCGTTTGTAAAATTATTACACATCAGCTTCAAGGGCACTGATTGACCAAATTCACACGTTTTCTACTTGTCAACCAGATATTCTATTTTGTGAATGTCAGCTGTGAAATAAAAATGGGAATTCTTCAAAAATTGGTAAAGCCAGCTTGAAATGGAGCAATAAAACGAGAATTGCATGCAAGTCTTCTATTTCCATCTCTACTAAAAGATGAATGCAATTCTCGTTTTATTGCTCAATGTCAAGCGGGCTGTAACAATTTTTGATATATAGAAGACGGATTTTCCATAATTGTTTTTGTAATAAAACATTGGAAGATTGTGGTCGCGGATAAAAAAAGAGGACACAACTTGCATTTAATGGGCCGTTACCCTTTGGGATGAAACCTCAAGTGTAATGGCCTTCATGCTTTGTGTAATATATACTATAAAAACAGCAACAACAAGAGGTACAAAATCTAAAGCCGAATCCAGACTATGTAACAAAACATGTTACATTACCAAGAAGACACAAAATTATAGATTTAACTATTTTTTTAATTAAATACTTTCACAATAATATAATCTCTGTAAGATGACGACCAATAAGATCTTTGACTAAGATCGAGTAAAATGAAATATAATAAGGTTAGAAAATATAAAAATCCAAAGTTAAATATATAATTTCGTGTCTTCTTTGTTATGTAACATATTTTATTACGTAGTCGGGAACTGGCTAAACAGCTTCGTAAAAAATAATTAAAAAAAAAACAATCTTACAGTTGTCAGGACTTGGGGTATTCTTCAATGACTAGTTGGAATGGCGCGCGACACATCGGACATTCAGACAATTGGTTGACGCAGGTGGCACAGAACCCTCTGAAAATTTGATTAATCATTGATAATTAATTGACTATTGATAATAATTGATCATTAATACGGTCATTCCATATCAAATCAACCAAAAAATCACAAAAATTTTACGCGACCAATTCCAATTTTGATGATTTTTGGTATATATCTTCTTCTTACCATAAAAGTTGAAAATGCAAATTTTTAGATTTTTTTGATTCGTAGTTTTCTTTTTTTAATTTTTCAAAATAAAAAAGTCAGCATTTTGACCTTAACAAGAATGTACAAAACTAGCAATATCTCGAGAACCACTTACACTAGGAAAGTAATAAATGGCTCATTTTAAAGTCATTTTGAAGCTCTTTTTTATGAAATATCACAACATAATTTTAACAAAAAAAAAAAATTGGAAATAAAAAATTGAAAAAAAAAATTGAAAAATTCAAAAAGGCCATTTTTAATTTTTTTGAAAAAAATATATAATTTTGGTCAAAGTGTTACTTAATTATCCACAAAATTTTATGATGGAGAAATGATGGGTTCAATGTCAAAAAAAATATCAAAAATATTAAGTACATTTTATAGGCGATTTTTCATGCAGTGACATTTTTAATAAATTTTTTCACATTGAACCCATGATTTGTCCATCTCAAAATTTTGTGAATAGTTTAATAACACTTTAAAGAAAATAATATAATTTTTTGAAAAAAATTAAAAATGGCCTTTTTGAAATTTTTCAAAAAAAAAATCAAAAATTTTTTTTTTATTTTTTTTTTCAATATATGTTATGCAATATTCTCATATGAAAGGTCTTTATAAGAGCTTTAAAATGAACCTTCACCTACTTTTCTATTATAAGTGGTTCTTTGGATATCCCTAATTTTGTGCGCACATGTTAAGGACAAATAAGTGACTTTTTCGATTTTCAAAAATTAATTCAAAATAAACAACTGGTCAAAAAAGTCTGAAATTTTGGATTTTCCAGTTTTTTGGTAGGAAAAACATGTATACTAAAAATCATCAACATCGGAGATGGTGTGGTAAAATACCCTGGTTGACTTGATATGGACTGACCCTAGGGTCATTCCATATCAAATCAACCAAAAAATCACAAAAATTTTACGCGACCAATTCCAATTTTGATGATTTTTGGTATATATTTTCTTCTTACCATAAAAGTTGAAAATGCAAATTTTTAGATTTTTTTGATTCGTAGTTTTTTTTTTTAATTTTTCAAAATAAAAAAGTCAGCATTTTGACCTTAACAAGAATGTACAAAACTAGCAATATCTCGAGAACCACTTACACTAGGAAAGTAATAAGTGGCTCATTTTAAAGTCATTTTGAAGCTCTTTTTTATGAAATATCACAACATAATTTTAACAAAAAAAAAATTGGAAATAAAAAATTGAAAAATTCAAAAAGGCCACTTTTAATTTTTTTGAAAAAAATATATAATTTTGGTCAAAGTGTTACTTAATTATCCACAAAATTTTATGATGGAGAAATGATGGGTTCAATGTCAAAAAAAATATCAAAAATATTAAGTACATTTTATAGGCGATTTTTCATGCATGTGACATTTTTAATAAATTTTTTCACATTGAACCCATGATTTGTCCATCTCAAAATTTTGTGAATAGTTTAATAACACTTTAAAGAAAATAATATAATTTTTTGAAAAAAATTAAAAATGGCCTTTTTGAAATTTTTCAAAAAAAAAATCAAAAATTTTTTTTTTAATTTTTTTTTTCAATATATGTTATGCAATATTCTCATATGAAAGGTCTTTATAAGAGCTTTAAAATGAACCTTCACCTACTTTTCTATTATAAGTGGTTCTTTGGATATTCCTAATTTTGTGCGCACATGTTAAGGACAAATAAGTGACTTTTTCGATTTTCAAAAATTAATTCAAAATAAACAACTGGTCAAAAAAGTCTGAAATTTTGGATTTTCCAGTTTTTTGGTAGGAAAAACATGTATACTAAAAATCATCAACATCGGAGATGGTGTGGTAAAATACCCTGGTTGACTTGATATGGACTGACCCAATAATTATCGATTTTTAATTATATTGATGATTGACTATCGATACACAGGGTTCGACAATTCTTGTTTAGGGTGCCAAAATAGCGTGTATTGGAAAAGAAGCGCAATGGCTAGTAAATGAGAGCGAAAGAGATAATAAACTTGAGAAACCAATACGCTGTAGCCGATGTCACCCACAATTAACTAAAAGATTCCCAAGTAAGATCCCGTCAAATTTAACGATAAATGTTGCCTTCAAAGGGCGTAAAACAGCGAGTATTTTCTTATTTTAGTTTGAACTTAGAATCCGCTAAATTCATTAAAATGCCCATTTATCCAAAAACTTTTACTACCGATTGACGTTGCTCTTTTAATAAAGCTGCGAAAAGTCTGAGCCTGACCTCCCATAACCATTTACGCTAAAGTCCCGACTTTATCGTACACAGAAAAAGTTTTGATACAAATTTCGGAAACACCGCAAGCAAATTGTTAATAATATAATTAACGACTGAGAATGATTGATCATATTGATAATTTAGTGTTAATAATTGAATTTTGATAATTAATTTTTTACAATTGACGATTGATAATTATTAATTATTGACTATTTATGATTGACTATTGATAATTGACTGTTAATAATTGACTTGATTGATCATTAACAATATATGAGGATTGATAAATTGATGATTAAGCATAACCTAAAAGCGGAGGCGAGAATGGGAGCATATAGACTAAAATGCAATGACAACTGGTACAATAACCATTTGGGACATACCAAGATTGGGAGCATTGTCACCAACTCGCTGCTAGAGATGAGGAGTGACATCATGACTCCGAAAATCAACACGAACAAGCCGTTTAAGACCCAGCTATCCTGGGAAAACAAGACGGAGAAATCACTAGTCCAGTCAGGAAAATTGGTATGGTATACCGACGGATTTGAGATGGACAGTGGATCAGGAGCGGGAGTATATGGCCTAGCCCCAAGATCAAATTGGTTTGCATCTCTGGGGAAACATACCACAGTATTCCAAGCTGAAATACATGTCATAGGGACTTGTCTGCGGGAAAACCTGAGAAGAAGATATCTAAACAAAGATATAACAATCTTCTCAGACAGCCAAGCAGCTATTAAAGCTCTGGCATGCCAACAAATTCACTGAAAATTAGTGTGAAACTGCCTTCAAACCCTCCTAACCCTAGCGAAACACAATTAGAATCACCCTTGCGTGGGTGCCGGGGCACACATGGGTAGCAGGCAATGAACACGCGGATTCTCTAGCAAGAAGAGGATCAGAAAGACCATTTATAGGACCTGAACATGTATTTGGAATTCCAAAAACCTCGATACGTGGCTATATCAAGCGATGGGTGCACGAAGAACATCGAAACCACTGGCATTCAATATCGGAGCAAAACCACAGCAAAAGAAAAGAATTTAACACCACTCACCTGTGAAATCCTTAAACTGAATAGGAAAGAAATCAGACAAGTGACGGGGCTATTAACCGTTCACTGCGCACTGAGAGAATACCTGCATAGGATGGGAATCTATAGAGACGAATCAGCCGCTCACATCATATTTGAGTGACCAGCACTAACCTTTTGCAGAACACAAAACCTCCTGGAGGACGACCCCTCCAGAGCAGCTAACTGCCAGAAAAATCTAATAAAGAGGCTGCTGCTCCCCGCGAGGTCGTCAAACCTCTTAGATTAGGAAGGCACACAGCAAGAGATACAATAAGCTAAGAAGCTGCAGTGTCAGGAATTTCAATACCTAAACTTGCTGTTGAGACAAATCAAATCAAGCATAACCGACTCTATTATATACTGATGAACTCTGTTCGGTTCAATGTCCTGACTTTTAATGAAGGACGTAATAAACCCTCTGAGAAATCGTTTTTATTTAAAACCGTCTTTATATAAAAGCGCCTTTAGGTGCGTATAAACCGAGGGGGTAACCACTGTTGGCAATCATGTCACAAATCTTATCCGTTTGCAGCCCCTGCAACTACCTAAACCTCACCAATCCCTGGCTTGCAGACCCTAAGAGTCCCTAGAAGTCTTTAGAAATCTCTCGGCAGTCTCCTACAATCACTCACAATTCAACAAAATTGGCAATCATGTCACATTTTCTGAACTGGTGGTTACCCCCTCGGTATAAACGTACTAACTGAGAAGAGAACAAGAGCCTTTGTAAAACTGTCTATAACGAACTATAGAAGCATTTTGGACTCTGGGGAGTGTAAAATAGGTTAAATTATTGACTAAAAATCTGGTAATTTCTATTGACTTACGAATGATCACAGGGCACGAGCCGCACGGACGCTTTTTGATCGTAGCACAACGTGCAACTGTCTTCGCCGATTTTCTGCTGCCGCAACTGGTTTAGGTAGATGTGCCTGGGTAGGACTATTTTATCTTCGTTTCTGAAAGATCCAAAAAAATAAATTAAATAACTGATTTTTAACGTATTCCATTGAGGCAATCGGTGCGCCACTTGTGCGCAACCCTACCAGAGGTTAGAAATGGCAGGAGGGACATTTGCATATGTTCCAACAGCCAGGCTCTTAGTTCACCAAAAATTATCAGTAGCTTAGTGGAGGAGTCCGTTAACGCGCTACAGACATTAGCTGAAGACAAGAAGGTGACACTGATGTGGGTCCCAGGCCACGAGGGAACACCAAGGAACGAGAAGGCGGACGAATTTGCCAAAGCTGGGGCCAAAACCCAATATATTGGACCGGAGCCGCTCCTGGGAATAACAATAAAACAGGTGCAGAGCGAGCTCAACAAATGGGCGAGCGATCAACTGAAGTCGTCTTGGAGGGAAGAGCGAGAGTGCAGACAGTCCAAACTGTTCGTGAGTGGACCGGACGCAGCCAGAACTAAATGGCTCCTGAGAAAAACTCGCAAGGACATTGGACTGTTAGTAGGAATGCTGACAGGACGACTCCGCTTGCCCAGCATGTGGGTGGGCGGAGGAATCAGCGATGCACCTGATAGGAGAGTGTGACGGATACTCGAGATTGAGGCAGCAGACGTGGAGTGCCCCCACAATAGAAGAGCAGGAGCTACTCTCTGACGTGTTGACCTTCGTAAGGAAGACAGGAAGGTCCGGAGAGAGAAAGGCAGGACGAGCAGAGGGAGTGGGAGGATAAGGGTGCGAGACGGAGTATGGCAGAAAGGGCCTAATTGCCCGGCCTGCGGGCCGCCCCTTATTACTACTACTACTAAGTTTTGTGTTCTATTGACAGGCACTTTTTCAGTTTTCCTATTCCATTGGGGAACTGACTCCTTCAGTGTGGCACCGAGTGCCGTTTTTTCGACACCGGCTATGAGGGCTCGTGCCGCATCCAAAACTGTTTCCCGCCATTAAAAATTCCAATTGCGAACAGCGAAAATTGCAAGTGTGAGAGATTTTTGTACATTTTCTTCGCTGCTGAGTAGTAGCAGCGACGAAGACGACGAAGAACAATTTGGTGCCATAGATCATCGCACAGTGTCAGTGCGAAACTGGAAACAGGCGAGTGCGGAACTGGATTTTACAATGGAATATGCTATTTGTTTCAAGACTTCTTGCCAAAATAGACGTAAACACCATAGAAAAAGTAATAGCTACGCGAGACTGACCGATACTGTGTTATACTTGGTGAACATTGTTTGTCGGCAACACGAGCGCAGCCAGTGGCTACAGGAAGGAACTAATGTACAGCCAGGCGCGCAATAAAATACATTATTATTTTGGTTAATTTTGTACAGACACTTACTTATCTAATAATAAAAAGATATGAAAAAACTTAACAGGCGCAGTTTTTCCATACTTTTTAGTGTTAAAAAAGCAATGCATTCGCGAAAGGTTTTAGCTCTATAAAAACCTTAACCAACTTTGTACTGTTCCATGCAGGTAAAAAACTTTCTTTAGCTTACAAAAAGTTTTTTTGACAATTTAAAAATCTAAAATAGGAGGAGGGGGTTATAACTATGTTGAGGAATATTATCAAATATTAAAGGTAACAACATTTTATTATGTTATTTTCTTTTATTAATCGGGAAAAAATCCCAGTATAGAAGTCTTACGGATTTTATAAATGTTTTAACCTATATCTCTTTTTTTTTGGTTGTATTTTACCCTATTATCTTCTTGCTTAACTCTGTATAAATCCTCACAATATTTTCTTCAGGGATTTGGTTCGCAAAAATCTGAACCCCAATTTTCAGCACTCTTACAATAGTCCCATGCTCTCTAGCTTTAATGGTAGTAATCCAGCTTGATTTGAATGGCATTTTAGACATTACAATAAGTTGTTAATCCACTATATAGCTAATCCCATAAACTGGCGTGATTTCCAATCAAAACTGACTAAAATAACTCACTTTGGAAAATCTCAAAAAACCGCTTGCCAGGCTTGACAGACTTTGACAAGCGGTAGCAAAAACCGGCAGGTACAAAATTAAAATTGTGTGAAATATATTTCGACATTGAAAAATGTTCTGTCTTTCTTTCATGATCATATAGAAAGAGATGGACGGGGCAAGGTAGATGTTTACTTAACACAAGTATTAACGTAGTTCCTGTGCAGCCCTATCTTTCTGTTAGTCTCCGTAAGTTATTACGTTGTGGTGTGTCTCAGTATTCGTATACTAACAAAAAAGTCAAAGTTTGAGATACAGGGCGTTTTTTTTAAACAAGAGTACGTCACTTACTTAAGATTGCCGTATTCGTTGAACGTCGAAAAGTCGAGGGGGGGCGGATACTGAAATGCGTGCGCCCCAAAATTGAAACGGCACTGCTGGAATGACATGAAACTGGCGGCGGCGAAAAAACCAGACCTGAAATAAAATTATAGAATAGGAAAGATATACCTGCCATGTTAAATCAGTAGCTCCATTTTTGAAAACCTTTCTTAAATTCTATTATAAAAAAGGAAAAACTATAGACAAAAATGTTTACTTATGTTTTGATGATAAAAACTATCATAAAAGAACTAGCGAAAACGTATTATTAGAGCACTTATTATTTAAAAGTTTTTTTTAGCGATTCTTAATTTTCTTCTTTCTGATCTTTAAAAAATTAAACAATAAAAAAAATATACAAATTAAAAATTATCTCTAATCCAAATCTAAAAACCTAACATTTCTAATTTCCATCTGGTGCAAAATTCAGAGCATTTGACCAAAAATCTGGAATGCCATCTGGAAATTTTTTTAAAAAATATCAGAAAAAAGTTTTTATCAATGATTTGTTTTTATAAAATAATAAAAAAACTAAATCATCACAATCAATCACAGTGCGTTTTAAATAGTGGAATTTTCCACAAGTGGTCGTGGTGGATGTGATCCAAACATAAAATAATACGAAATTATTTTTTTTCTAAAAATGACAAGAAATAATGTGTTGCATACTTCGCCATGGTAAAAACGTGCACACTCGGCGGCAGACTGACCCCGTTCAAAGAAAAGACGATCTGTTGCCGTTCCAAGTCCAAAAGGCAGCCCAGAACGTCGCCCGATTTCCATCTGGGCAAAAATTGGAGATCCGACTTTGCGTTGTACCAAATGAGCTTGCGGCAACCGTCGTATGACAGTGAGTATCTGTCATCTCCAATGCCATACCCCTCCTAAAAACAATAATAGTATATTGTTTACCAAGGGAAAAAAGCATCGACGTACTAACTGTACATCGATGGAAAAAAGGCACTTTAATCACAAGGTAGTCTCTTCACCCTACTTCTCGTCTAAAACCGATCGCGAAAACAGCTGCAGGTTGTCCAACTTTCAAACCCAAACGATACCCCAATTAATATTTTAATTTAAAAAGAAACATTTTTCAGGTAAAGCCAAAACCGTTTGTTTACCAAACAAAATAATCTAAAAAGACTAGCCGATGTTACTATTTCTAATGTCGCGAACTGCCAGACTCAGCCTTACTTTGTCTTTATGAAGCCATTAATGTTTTAAAAATTGTCAAAATTATCCCCCTACACAAAGGTGATCTAAAAACACCTAAAAACTTTAGACCAATATCTTTACTTTCAACCCTCTCTAAAATAGTTGAAAGTATAGTGAAAAAGCAACTTTTCTCGTTTTTAAATAAACACAAACTTTTAAATAAAAATCAGCATGGTTTTCAGCCTGGAAAAAGTACATCAGATGCCTTATTTTCTTTTATGTCCAATCTCTTCCGAAATTTAAATAATAGGAAGGCTTTTGCAGCAGTATTTTGTGATTTGTCGAAAGCTTTTGACTGTGTGAATCACGAGGTACTGCTTCAGAAGCTCTACTATTATGGCATACGTGGCACTGCTTTGAATTGGTTTAGGTCTTATTAGTCTAAACGCGTACAAACAAACAAACAAATTATGTAAATAAAATTTTGTATGACAAGATGGAGGTAACTTGTGAAGTACCTCAAGGATCTGTTCTGGGCCCCATTCTTTTTATCATTTACCTTAACGATCTGCTAAACTTGGATATATCAGGAACATTTCACAGTTTTGCAGATGATTATACCATACATCTGAATTTTCTCACTGATGTCATAAGAAATGACATTACAAAAGTTAAAGAATGGTGCGACTCAAACAGTCTTTGTTTTAATATGTCCAAGACACACTTACTCAATTTTAAATGCAATATTGAACAGCTTGAAATTAACAATCAACATAAGTGGATATGAAACCTATTAGAATATTTTGAAAACTATACCATGGAAACTTTTCAAACAATCTATTCTAACATAAGTCCATGTAAACTATCTTTATGAAATACTTCCATATTTGCAGTGTTGCCATTTGCAGGAAAACTTGGCAACTTTCTTATTTTAAATTGAACACCCTGTAAATTTTTGCATTTTTGGATTCTGCAAAATATTTTAGGTACATTTCATGTATAACGTCCTATACTTATGTTCAACTGTTTTTAAAATATTGAAAGGTGAAAATTGATATTTTTTAACTTTGACAGCCCGTTACATCGAAACGGTTAAGGATAGAGCAAAATGGTTTTTACATTCCTATCTTGGTTTTTCACAAGATTTCGTTTTATATCTAAAACCCGGGTACCGGGACATATGGGAGTGCCGGATAACGAGATGGCCGACGAGCTCGCCAGGATCGAGGCAAGCACACAGTATGTAGGGCCGGAACCACTCCTAGGAACAACCAAGAGGCAATTGCAAAGTCGACTCAATAAATGGGCCAACGATGCCATGACGACCGCTTGGAGAGGAGGAACAGGATGCAGACAGACCAAGGACTTCGTGAAGGGCCCGGATGTAGCCAGACAAAAATGGCTTCTGGGGAGATCGCGAAGGGACGTTGGTCTGCTGACAGGTATCATAACAGGTCACAACCGACTAAGGAAGCACATGACTCGGATCGCGGTGGAGAAGGACTCGACCTACCAGGGCTGTGGAAGAGACATCTCGACACGTTATAGCGAAGTGCGAGGCATACCAGAGGACGAGATACCAGGTATTCGGTTTCCCGACTCTGGATGAGGAAGACCTGCACACGCTCAAATAGGACAAAATACTGGACTTTGCAAAAAGAATAGTGAAACCAGATGAGCAGACTGCCAGACCAGTGGTGCAGGTGGTGGATTAGGGGCAGGCTCGGGGTAGGGCAGAAAGGGCCCAGGGAGGCCTACTTGCCAGGCCTCGCGCCGCCCCTTCTCTACTACTACTACTACTACTACTACTAAAACCCAGGTTAAAATATCCCAAGGTTAGTTTAACCCAAGGTTTAAGCCTGAGTTAAAAATAGTATAAAACAATAGCTTGTGAAAAACTAAGATAGGAATGTAAAAACCGTTTTGCACTATCCTTAACCGTTTCGATGTTACAGGCTGTCAAAGTTAGAAAATGTCAATTTTCACCTATTGGTATTTTAAAAACAGTTGAACATAGCTATAGGACATTATACATAAAATGTACCTAAAATATTTTGTACAATTCAAAAATGCAAAAATATACATGGTGTTCAATTTAAAATAAGAAAGTTGTTGCCAAGTTTTTCTTGAAATGGCAACACTGCAAATATGAGACTCTTTCATAAAGATAGTTATGTTAGAATAGAAAGTTTAATAAGTTACTCACCTTGGGACACCCCATATAGCTACGTAGCCTTAGGAATAGATTGTAGTTTGCACCTGAAGACGATCAGAGATTGTACTGATCGAAACGTCGTGTATACATAAAATATAGACAATGGAAGTCCGAAATACAGAGTTAATTTCAAACACATCATTGTCTCAAACTTTCAAACAGAAATGTTTAAACTGAGCATGGACACTGATTTTACTTACATGGTTCAAAAAATTGCTGTTCTTGGTTGCCCATCCTATTTGCATCACCCCCGGAGTGATAATCAGCACTTCGTAATACCAAACGCCGCTGTCCGCCTGCGCGGTGCACCGGACACTTTCGAACGAATAGGCGTCGCACCGGGCCTCTAGGCCGTCCGGTGATATTTTCAGGTACTCGCTTACGTCCGCAGTGTTGAGCATTGCGTTGACTTTTTCCATATTTGTGGACAGGTAGGAGTAGACGCGATTTTCCATTACAACTAAAACAAATAGTTGTGTGAGGACCTCTTGTCAATTTTTAAATAAATACATGGATCGACTTTTGATAGCACTCAATCAAGTAGGTCGTAGCCAATGTTCGAAGAAAGAAGAGACTATTTTTACTTTAAACAGATGTCTATAAATACTGTTAATCGTTTTTGGATTACTAGTTTTTTATGACTGATGCATTTATTTTTCCCCTGTATCCTGGACAATATCTTTCAATTTACAGTTGTCAAGACAATAAGTATAAAAGTATTTCAATAAAAATAAATCAATGGAACTTCTTTTTAGTCAAAAATAACTTAATATCTTTTTTATTTTTTTTTTAATTTATTAACGGACCATTTCCAGAATTACAAATTGTATCCTTAATAGACTAACGCTATGGTAAAATCGTAATTTTAGCTCTCTATATAACTAAAAAGTAACATAACCATACAGCACATAACAAAATCATAATAATGGTAAAAAAAAAACATTTTTTATTATAAAAACAACAGTCTTCTAAAGCCCTGTTCTCACTATGCATCAAACACATGCAACTTTTTACATGCATCTTTTTCTTGATGCATGGAGCTGTGGGGGGTGTTCACACTATGCATCTTTTTTTTTAGAGGAAATGCCATTTTTAGCCAACATAACAAAATCACTAATTAAAAAAATCAAAAAAGCCCTAGATTTTTAACTGCTTTGTTTACTTTTTTCCTATACCCTTTTCTAGCAACCAGCAATATTTTCACGACTGAATATTTGGTGTTCTTGAAGAATTTTAGAAATAAAGAATTATTCCAGAAATAAAGAATTCTTCGAAAAAAGGAAAAGTCGAAAATTCTGGATTGTTCTAGGATAAGAAATATTAAATAAATAGGATTGATAGGCTTGGAGTGGGAAACAAGAATTTTAGAAAGTTTTAAGGTGATTAAAAAATATTGAAAATAAAACTCACAGCTGATCAGCAACTTGACAACATAAAAAAAACGGTTGGTAATCAAAAGGTAACTAGAAATTCCCCAGCATGCATACAACTTTCTGATAAAAAATAGAGCATGTTCTATTTTAGCGCATCTTGCAGCATGCGTCTTTTTTCGACGAATTTCATAGTGTGAACACACAAGATGCATGCATCTTTCTGAGAAGCATGAAAAAGTTGCATAGTGAGAACAGGGCTTAAGAGATATTTTAAATGTATTAAACAATAGATCTTTGGTATTTGTTATGAAGTCTAACCATATGTGATAGTGTTGTTTGAAGGTGGTAGTTAATGTTGAACTTGGAGTTCCAAATTTTCATTGTCTTTACTTTTTACTTTTACACAATGTTTCGAATACTTATATATGTGCAATCGTCATCGGGTGAATACGAATAAAATCTAAGACCACCGACGGATTTGTTGAAATGCTGTCTGCAGAATTCTTACACCCAGGAAAAGGACAGATATTTTCGAAAGGAAGATGCTCTTCCCATGAGATCTCCACTTTCGCCGGTAGTAACATCTTTATGGAATCCTTTGAAGAGACTCTACAAACATCATGGCAGAGACCCAAACTATGCCTAAGATACACGGACGATATATTCGTCATCTAGAAAAAGGAAAACAACCCAATAGAACAATTCTTCAATCACGTCAACAGTATAAGAATCTGCATCAAATGCACTCTGGAAAAAGCCGAAAGTTGTCAGCTTCCTTTTGTCAATATTCTAGTCACCAAAAATAATTCAACCACAATCACTTCTGTATATTGCAAACCAACTCATACCGGACAATATCTAAACTTCAAATCAAACCTCTCCACATCAACCAAACTGGAAATTGCAAAATCTCGCATAGATCAAAAATTCAATCTGTTCAATAAAACTCTCAGACCACATAACACAAAGGAAGACATGTAAATACTAAAAGAAAGAAGAATAGGCACCGATACCATCTGCAGACTGTCTTCAAAATGACCAAAACAATAAGAATTTCATTAACAAAAACTGCAATTCTACCAAGAACTGCATCTACCAGGTTTGAGGATATCTACATTGGAGAAACCAGCCGACCCATGAAACTTTGCCTTACAGAACACAAACACAAGACTCAACAAGGGGATACAACTAGATCGAAAATAGCTCAACATTGCTGGGAAAATCAACATGATATGGAATGGATTTTATTTATTTTTATTTCTATAATAACAGGGTTGCCACGAGATTCCCTAGATAAAATTCCCGACTTTTTCCCGGTTTTTTCCGAATTATTTTTTAACAAATCCCGATGTCGGCAATTTTTGCAGTTTAAGCAGAAAATGCTGGTTTGGTGTGGGATCTGGTCTCAGTTATAGATTTGTTGCCAAAATCCTGTCAAAGGTATGCTTAAAACTAAACTAAAATTGTATCAATCAATCAATGATGTTATAGTGCTGCAGACAAAATTTTTTCCAGTACCTACCCTACTGAGATTTTCCCCTCAAATCTCATCCAGACCGGAGAAGTTTTTATCATGTTTTTATAAGTTCTACAAGATTCAATGAGAAGGCCGATATTTTTTTTATAATATTTTATAATCTTCTAGAAGCAGAGAAGATTATATAAGAAATATATGATATTTTATCAGCTTGTAGTTTTATAATAATTTATAAGATTGGATAAGACTAGTTATTTTTATGAGAATCAGGGATGTTTTATAAGACAGAAGTCTAGGACATTTTATCAGTTTCTATAAGGATGTTGGCTTGGAGAAGATTTTATGAACGCACAAATACACATTTTTGAAGGAGATTTGATGGGACTGGGGTATTGAGGATGTTTGAGGAGGTTTGAGGAGGTTCTATCGAAACGTGATTATAGAAGATCCTATGAGGAATGATTTTGGAGAAGTTTCTATGGGTTCTTGTGGGATTGGTTTCTAGGATATTTGATAAGATTCCATCAGTATATCGCGATTCTAGGAGTTCCTTTAAGCAATGATTTTGGCGTAGTTTTTGTGGGTTCTTGTGGAATTGATTTTTAGGATATTTCATAATATTTTATCATTATCGTGATTCTAAAAGATCCTATGAGGAATGATTTTGGAAAAGTTTCTATAAATAGATTCTATGAGTATCACTTAATTTTGGGCCAAAAGACGATAACCAAAACAAAAGCAAGCTGGGTAAGTTGGCCGACTTTAAAAGCGCAATTTCGACAGGTCTAGCGAAAATCATACATCGATTCCAGTGTCCTAACTTTCACTAAAAACTACGCCAAATTAATACGATGCGGAAGCTAATGATTTCAAAACTATAGTTAAAGTAAGTTAATTAAAAAAAAAACAAATTTTTTAGACCTGATAAAATCTTCTAGGATCTAATCGAAATCTGTTCCGAAACCCGATAAAATCTCCTCGCTCACAGGAGCTTCTAAAATTATCATAACAATAAAAGCTCCTCAAATCTTCTAGAAACCAATCCCATAAGAACTCATATAATCTCCTCCAAAATCATAGACCCATAGACCTGATAAAATCTTCTAGGATTTCATCGAAATCTGTTCCAAAACCGATCCAAAACCCGATACAATCTCCTCCCCCATAGGATCTTCTAAAATCACCATAAGGTCAAAAGCTCCTCAAATATTCTAGAAACCAATCCCAAAAGAACTCATATAAACTTCTGCAAAATCATAGACTCATAGACCTGATAAAAAATCTTCTAGAAACCAATCCCATAAGAACTCATATAAACTTCTCCAAAATCATAGACCCATAGACCTAATAAAATATTCTAGGATCTCCTCGAAATCTGTTCCAAAACCGACCCAAAACCCGACAAAATCTCTCCCCCCCCCCCCGAAAAAGGAGCTTCTAAAACTATCATAACGATAAAAGCTCCTCAAATCTTCTAGAAACCAATCCCATAAGAACTCATATAATCTCCTCCAAAATCATAGACCGATAGACCTGACAAAATCTTCTAGGATCTCACGAAATCTGTTCCAAAACTGATCCAAAACCCGATACAATCTCCTCCCCCATAGGATCTTCTAAAATCACTATAAGGATAAAAGCTTCTCAAATCTTCTAGAAACCAATCCCAAAAGAACTCATATAAACCGACCCAAAACCGAATAAAATCTCCTCCTCGAAAAAGGATCTTCTAAAATAATCATAACAATGAAAGCTCCTCAAATCTTCTAGAAACCAATCCCATAAGAACTCATATAAAGTTCTCCAAAACCGACCCAAATCCTGATAAAAAATCATACCAGAATTCTATATAGTACAATATATTTCAGTATCCTAATAAAATTAATTTGTTAGTTTACATAATCCTAATATCAGTCAATATATATGAGTATTACAATTAATAGTAAAATATTATATTATTGTTTATTAATTAACTATTGCTAACTAAGTAAATAGAAATAAAGAAAAGAAAATCTGCAGAAGTCTTGCTGGACTTGTGCCCAGTAGTTTTCCTGTTTGGTAGAGGCAAAGATCGTTGTCAAGGAATAAAATCTATTCAAGCAGAAGTTCAAAGGAACAGCAACCAAGTGTAATTTTCATGGTTTACTGAATACAAGTTAGCTTTATTAGGTACCTAGTCTTGGATTTTAATAGTATTCACCTGATGGAAGTTCAAAACTCTAGTTTATTCATATGTGATAGTGGTTTAAAGTAATCATAATTAAACTGATAAAAAAGTGTATGAAAAAAGGGTGTAGGGAATTAGGCTTAGTTATTAGCATCCTTAGACCAGTGCAAAATTTAAAATGGTAGGGGGCTGTGAAAAAACCTGCAAGACAAATGCTCTTGTGTCATCCAATCAGTTGTCCAAAAGATGTTTGACTTCCATGTTTTTTTGCTTATTTTGACTTTCTCATTAAAAAATTTGCAGTTAGATCATTAAAATCCTATGTTGGGAATTTGGAACCTTTAGTTGCACTAAAACAAAGTTATGATTGTTTTCCACAAACCAAAACTACACTTTTTTGCACTCGACGCGCGATTCGCTAACAACATTAGCATCATCAGGAGATGATAAATGTGTTCTGATGATGCTAATGCTGTTAGGGAAACGCGCGTCGAGTGCAAAAAAAGTGTAGTTTTGGTTTGTGGAAAACAATCATAACTTTGTTTTTTTTTTTTCATTAAAATCCTGTATAAAAATATCTAAAAGCTATGTACTTACAAACATTATCCAAAATCCACTGCACACAAAACCCAACCTGTCTTTTCACATAGTGTGTCTCTTCTTTCCATTTTTCCAACATTATTATTGGACAAGGAGTAACTTTTTTGATTTCATTCAAAATTGTCACTTTATTCTGACTGGTCTGTGCAAACTTCTCTAAGGCTATTAAGGAGAATAGAGTGACATTGGGATCAGTTTCAGGCTCCTAAAAAAAATCCACTTAAATAAGTTTGCAAACTCAGAAAGACATTTGATTTCACTAAAAAATAAAATGGTAAAAATCTTCAGTTTGTTTTTTGATACTTACTAAATTAGTTAAAAGGTAATCTATAACATTTTGATTTAAAATTTCCATATTTCTAGGGCCTGCCAACTTTTCTGCCATACTGCCTAAAGCTACGCAAATATTTCTTTGCCTGGGTGGGTAATGCCTTCCCTCTAAAGCAGTCTCTCTTGAAAGGCAAAAGTTATTGACCACCTATTAAAAAAAACAATGACTTGAAGTTTTTATTTTGTGCGAGTAGATAAATAAGTATGGGGTCATTCCGTATCAAATCAACCAAAAAATCACAAAAATTTTACGCGACCAATTCCAATTTTGATGATTTTTGGTATATATTTTCTTCTTACCATAAAAGTTGAAAATGCAAATTTTTAGATTTTTTTGATTCGTAGTTTTTTTTTTTTTAATTTTTCAAAATAAAAAAGTCAGCATTTTGACCTTAACAAGAATGTACAAAACTAGCAATATCTCGAGAACCACTTACACTAGGAAAGTAATAAATGGCTCATTTTAAAGTCATTTTGAAGCTCTTTTTTATGAAATATCACAACATAATTTTAACAAAAAAAAAATTGGAAATAAAAAAATTGAAAAAAAAAAATTGAAAAATTCAAAAAGGCCATTTTTAATTTTTTTGAAAAAAATATATAATTTTGGTCAAAGTGTTACTTAATTATCCACAAAATTTTATGATGGAGAAATGATGGGTTCAATGTCAAAAAAAATATCAAAAATATTAAGTACATTTTATAGGCGATTTTTCATGCATGTGACATTTTTAATAAATTTTTTCACATTGAACCCATGATTTGTCCATCTTAAAATTTTGTGAATAGTTTAATAACACTTTAAAGAAAATAATATAATTTTTTGAAAAAAATTAAAAATGGCCTTTTTGAAATTTTTCAAAAAAAAAATCAAAAATTTTTTTTTTTTTTTTTTCAATATATGTTATGCAATATTCTCATATGAAAGGTCTTTATAAGAGCTTTAAAATGAACCTTCACCTACTTTTCTATTATAAGTGGTTCTTTGGATATTCCTAATTTTGTGCGCACATGTTAAGGACAAATAAGTGACTTTTTCGATTTTCAAAAATTAATTCAAAATAAACAACTGGTCAAAAAAGTCTGAAATTTTGGATTTTCCAGTTTTTTGGTAGGAAAAACATGTATACTAAAAATCATCAACATCGGAGATGGTGTGGTAAAATACCCTGGTTGACTTGATATGGACTGACCCTAGGGTCATTCCATATCAAATCAACCAAAAAATCACAAAAATTTTACGCGACCAATTCCAATTTTGATGATTTTTGGTATATATTTTCTTCTTACCATAAAAGTTGAAAATGCAAATTTTTAGATTTTTTTGATTCGTAGTTTTTTTTTTTAATTTTTCAAAATAAAAAAGTCAGCATTTTGACCTTAACAAGAATGTACAAAACTAGCAATATCTCGAGAACCACTTACACTAGGAAAGTAATAAATGGCTCATTTTAAAGTAATTTCAAGCTCTTTTTTACGAAATATCACAACATAATTTTAACAAAAAAAAAATTGGAAATAAAAAATTGAAAAAAAAAATTGAAAAATTCAAAAAGGCCATTTTTAATTTTTTTGAAAAAAATATATAATTTTGGTCAAAGTGTTACTTAATTATCCACAAAATTTTATGATGGAGAAATGATGGGTTCAATGTCAAAAAAAATATCAAAAATATTAAGTACATTTTATAGGCGATTTTTCATGCATGTGACATTTTTAATAAATTTTTTCACATTGAACCCATGATTTGTCCATCTCAAAATTTTGTGAATAGTTTAATAACACTTTAAAGAAAATAATATAATTTTTTGAAAAAAATTAAAAATGGCCTTTTTGAAATTTTTCAAAAAAAAAAATCAAAAATGTTTTTTTTTATTTTTTTTTTCAATATATGTTATGCAATATTCTCATATGAAAGGTCTTTATAAGAGCTTTAAAATGAACCTTCACCTACTTTTCTATTATAAGTGGTTCTTTGGATATTCCTAATTTTGTGCGCACATGTTAAGGACAAATAAGTGACTTTTTCGATTTTCAAAAATTAATTCAAAATAAACAACTGGTCAAAAAAGTCTGAAATTTTGGATTTTCCAGTTTTTTGGTAGGAGAAACATGTATACTAAAAATCATCAACATCGGAGATGGTGTGGTAAAATACCCTGGTTGACTTGATATGGACTGACCCTATGGTATTGCATCTTTTCTAACCTTAATAACTGATTCCTGCGATGGCAAAGGACAGTCATCCAACAACAGAGTGATAACTGAAGGGCCTAGAGGGTCATCTATAGGAATCACATTTACCATAGATGTCACTACCTGTATCCACCCCTCTTCATTATCGGCAATATTGTGCAGGAGAAGCATTGAGCTTGGAGGCTCTTGTTCACTATAAAAGATGTTTTTAAAATTTTCTGTACGTATTTACATTTTTTGACAAAAGGTTTACCATATATAGTCCAATTTTTTGATGAGCGGACTGACATCATTTTTTTGGATCTCTATTTGATACATTGTTTTAGAGAGTGACGATAAATATGTAAAAAAATGTTGACAACAAAGAAATACATTTTCAGAGGAAAAAATGATGTCAGTCCACTCCGAGGGGGTATTCACTAGTGTGAAATTTGTGACTCGATTTCATGTTCAACATATTTCTCCTATGATTTTGCACGATTTCGCAAAGACTTTTGCGAGATTTCATGTGATATCGCAAGGATTTCGCACAATTTTGCAGCCAAAATGTAATGCGATTTTGCAGAGTGGTTACCCCCTTGGTCCACTCATCAAAAAATTGGACTATACTTTCAATAGAAGATTACTTAAACTTACTTGTCAACAAGTGTTTCTATAACTCCCAGTGTTTCCAAAACTAAGCGATCCACTATGGCAGGATCAGAATTTTTTGTAATTTTAATAGTATTGGAGATACGTGGGGTGATTGGAAGCGTCAGAAGGGATTGATTGGGAGTCCTGGAATGCAAAGGAAAAATTAAATGCAAATTTAACCTATGCAACCAAATTTGTTTTCATTACCTTAAAATGTGGTTTGTATCTGGTTGGATAGTGGCAGTTATTTGGGAAACATAAGTGTCAGGCTCCTCATTTTTTTGTTTGCACCAGCACATACCCATTCCTGGTTGAGTTAAGGCATAGAGCTTTTGAATAGACAAATCTGAAATAGGTAAGGCAACAGAAAACAGTAAAATCTAGACTTGGCCAGTCTTGGTTTAGGCAGTAAAACCTGCTCACCTACTTTTTATGTAGGAGTTATCCTACTGGTAAATATCGACATAATGGGGACCTTTTGCTGCTTTATTCTGCGCTCCAAGGGATTCATCACCTCACAGACACCTTAATCAATGAATCAGCAATAATCGTAATAATTAATTGCGGATAATTATGCTAAAAACCTTGCAAAAATTACAAAAAATAACATTTTCGTTCCTTTGGAAATGAGGTGAAATGTCAAATTTGACACCGATCTCGTAGACGAACGATGAAAAGTTAGCATGAATATCCCTTTATTGAAAGCCACACTTATGCCCTAGCTATATCAAAATGTTAACAGGCCAGGGAGCTTATTCTTGAAAGTGAGACAAGGGAGCGTTCCCGGCGATCACACTAGGGAGTGACAAAAAAAAGTATTAAAATCAAAATTAATAACGAGTTTTAAAGGTTTATTCTACTCCCTAATTCGCTCCCCGGGAGAATTTTACTCCCTACACCTCCCCGACAGTCAAGGGTAAGCACCCAGTAATGATGAATATTTTTTTCTTTTATTATTCGTCTATCAAATCTGGTTTTAAATTATACCCGGGACCAGATTCTGCGTGCTACAGAATAACACTAGTCCCCTGGGTGCAGTGTGGTGGTTTTTAACCTTTAGAAATTGCACTTGGTCAGCTTGGATATTGGTTAACTGACATTTTGACGCCCTGAAGATCCCGGAAGGGTGAAACACATGTGTTTGCGTCTAGTCTTCAAATCGCCCCCGGTACGTATCCTTGTGGTACTCCGGGTGAGTTCTTTATAGTTGTTTTTGTTATCATCTTTACAAGCGCGACTGGTTTGTTATGGTTCCCTCTGGTTCCCAGCCAGTTCGTGGTTCAACATGTGGAGAGGCTTAGATTTGTGCGAAAGTTGCGATTTTTCATGACTCCACTATGGACGTTGGGAATGGATTTTTTCTATTCTTTCCTTTTAGTTTAAGTTAAGTTAAGTAAAACACTAGAGGAACAAATATTAAAGGAAGAGAAAGACATATAGGATCGTCATTACGAAGGTACAAAAGCGATCTGACGACAGGTGTGCACCTTTTGCATTTACACATTCCCTATAGCAAATAATTGGCTTTGCATGCTTAATTGCAAATTCGAATCCAGGAAAAAAATCTCTATTATCTTAAAACCAAAGTCTATGAACAAGGAAAAAAAAGATGAGCTGTAGCTTACTTAATTGGCTACAGAGTCTCAAAAAAATATAAAATTATCTTATCTACAGATAACCACACCTAATCATCCTTTTACATCCTTTTACAGGGGTAAATATTTCCTACTACAAACAATCCCCATCAATGTGATGGTGTCGTAAATATTAACTTTAGTAGTTCAAACTTATGTAGCTGCGCTGATGTTTGTTTAAAGATTTCCCACCTCCACCATCCTTCGGTAGCGCAATGAAGGAGTCTTCGATCTCCCACGTGCTATGGACACCTTTTTTCAGCAAAGCACGTCGTACCGACAGTTCAGACTTACTCAGTTCGACCCTATCTGCCGGCAGCAAAACTCTTCTTCCGAAGCTTCTTCTGATGAGGAACCGTTTGGACTGGCTGCTGGGGCTTGACAAAGCCCGTTTTTGTAGCTCGGCCGAGCTCTGATTGGCCAAAGAAGTTGTTCGGAACTTGACCAATGAGCGATGACCGGCTATGTTGACTTGCACAACAATGCAAAGTCCAGACGTGCTGAACTAAGTAGGCACAACGTTCATGGTAGCACTCTAATTGAACGGCTGACCGGAAGAATGCGATTTTACCAAAAAAGAGAAGAAAAAGAAGATTAAAATGCTCTCTTTATGTAACGATCGAGTGCGTTCGCGTAGAAATCTGATCGTACCAAGCGGGCGTAGTGACGTCATAGTCTGAACGACCGCGTTCTTCGGTTGATGTAAAAAAAATGAATCTTACATTTTTTAGTAAAAAAAAGTATACAGAGGGTTAAAACAAAATTATGATTGTTTTCCACAAACCAAAACTACACTTTTTTGCACTCGACGCGCGTTTCGCTAACAACGTTAGCATCATCAGAAGACGATAAACGATGTGGAAAACAATCATAATTTTGTTTTAGTGCAACCAAAGGTTCCAAATTCCCAACATAGTTGAGATGGCTTCACGGTCAACGGAACTAAATCTATATCGTAAGTTTAGTACTAAGATTAGGCTAGTTGGTGCAGATATTTGGTTTCTAAAATCTTGCAAAAAATTCAAAGTTTTTCCAAACTTTGTTGAAGTAAAGTTGCCGAAATCTACAGTTTCTTTAAAAGTAGCCCTGTTTGCAAAATAGAATTTTTTAACATTGTTTATCGTCTTCTGATGATGCTAACGTTGTTAGCGAAACGCGCGTCGAGTGCAAAAAAGTGTAGTTTTGGTTTGTGGAAAACAATCATAATTTTGTTTTAGTGCAATCAAAGGTTCCAAATTCCCAACATAGTTAATACAGAGGGTTAGATACAGGAGTTATATGGATACAGCTAGGGCTTTTCGCTGATATGGAGGAAGAGCAATGCAGAATTTGCTACGCCGTTGACCTTCTGTGAGAAATCGAAAAACAATTTAAGACCGAGCGTGTTGGCGATAATGTCGAACCTTCATTAAAATTAAAAATCGTCACACTGTTCTCCGTCTCCAAGCCCTATGAAACAAAGTGCGTCGCGAATGTCATCTCGAACGCAACAGGACGTTTATTCTTGAACGACCGTGAGGTGAGGTGAGCTTTTTTCACCACCTTTTTCCACGGGGAATTTTGGTCACCTCACCTCATGGTCGGTCAAGAATAAGCGTCCAGATCGTATCCCGAACGACAACTCAAACGTGAAAGTACACGTTCGAAACTGGCGGTTCTACACGAACGCACCCATTAAAATTCTCTCGTTAAAAAAGGTCTTAAAAAAGCTTTTACAAAATTATGTGAAAAATCGCGCTTTGGAAAAAGTAGGTTTAAGGCTAACTTCTCGACTTATTTGTCCAATTTTAGATTTGTTTGAGTGTCGTTGCCGACAATAGATAATTTTGGATTTGTTAACTGTTGGTCGCATAGCAAAATTAGTATCAAATTTCTTGAATTCAGGTCTATCCTTATTCTTTGGTCGATCGTTTAAAAAAAGTTGCGTTGGAAAGCCGGTTTTATATTTGAACAAAAACCTATACACGCAAATAAAATGGCTATGCTACTGCCGTTGGAGTCAAACCCAGATGTAAGTTTTCTATTTAAAGGCGGATTCAGAGTTCCGTAATGTAAGCGGTATGCAGTAGGAAAATAAACAATGCTGATGTTCTCTCTTTTTTAATGATTATTTCTTGTGACTTGCATTTTTTATTGGGTTCTTTGTTTAACATATTCCAAACTATTTTACTTTTGTGTTTTGACTTGAGAATCAAATATTTATTCAGATTTTTTTTGTTGATTGAATCTTAATCTACCTAAAATTTTAAAATATTCTTATAAAATATTTATTGCAGGTTATGAACAAGTTTCTACACATCCTAGGAGTGCCAGAAAAATGGAAGATTGTAGATGTGTATGGCTTGGATGGCGATGCTTTAGCTTGGGTGCCCAGGCCTGTATTGGCATTAATTCTACTATTTCCCTACAGTCAAAAAGTAAGTTGTCAGCCGTTCCACGAAAAATGAAACCAATTTTTTATGAAAAATTTAAATAAAGATTATTTTTATATTTTAAAAATGAGGTTAACATTCGGCTAAACCTATTTTATACAATTTTTCTCTTTTAGCATAAAATGCGATTTTTAAAACAAATTAGTTCAGGCAAAAATCTAGAAGGTTATTACCCAACCATTTATTTTAAACCTTCACTTTGTTAAAGAAAAAATATTTTTGTTGTTACCCCTTTAAAAGGGTTGACCTACTGCGGCACCATAACCTAGTAAAACAAAAAAAAAATGTTGATTCATGTCTTTATACAAGAGTTATGCCCAAACTTACATAAAAAAAAAATAAACAAAAAATAGGCACATGCAAACAAAAACCAGTTTAGGATAGAGATTTGGTTGCTAGGTTGGTTAATGTAATGCTTGATTAATGTAATAAGTATTTTCTGGTTTATTTTGCATATAATATTTAAAAGGCTCAAAGTAAAGGTACTTTAAACTTTTTATAATCATACGCATCTGTTAATACTATCTGAAATATTAAAAAATAAACTTGAGATTTCAAAGACATCATACCCAATGAGCATTTTCAGAAACCTCTGGTGACAAAAATTTATATAATTATTATAAAGAGGGTTCCATTAATGCCCTAGGGTATTTAGAGGTTTCCTACAGGAATTGAGTTTGTATATTTGTTTTATTAAAGGTTCTAAATTGATGGTACCCTAAGGTAACATAAAACTGGCGTTAACAATATTTCCACGGATATCTTTATAAAAATTAAAGTCATCGGTAACAAATGTTATATAAATTGGTGTTAACAATATTTCCACCAACATATTTATAAAAATATTAGTCATCAGTGACAAAAGTTATATAAATTGATTTTTGAAATCTTTCTGTTAACCCATCTATAAAACCGTAAGTAACTATCAATTAAAGATATATAGATTGGTTTTTAAAATGTTGCTATAAACTCTCTTATAAAAACTTAATTAACCAACAACAAAGAGACACTTATAAAAACTTGGGAACTCACACACAATAATTATATAAATTGGTGCCTGTAATATTCTTATGAACTTATTCATAAACCTTTTTTGCCCATTTTTTCTATAATGTTTTTATTAATTTCTTTGTATAGTGGTTATAATACCACTGTTTTTACAACAAAAAAAATAATTTTAATTTATAACAAAACAAACAAGATTTTTTAGGTTAATTTTGTGACATCAAAAGGCTCGTTTTTGCGACTTTAAAAGGTGCGTTTTTGCGGCATTAAAAGGCGCGTTTTTGCGAGGTAGCATACCATCATTATCTGGTTTTAATTACATCAATCTGAGAGAGATAAGGATCCAAATCTTCTTGAGATAGTTTTCGATGACAGATATCGGGATTGAATGCATTCTACACCCGATTCTGACCAGCGTTTCCCATGCGCGACTCAAAAAACTCATCACATGGATCGACATGAACTTGTATAGGCAAATCTTGCTTAGACTACATGATCCGTGTTTTGATTGGAGGAGCCCACGCATAAGAAACCCATAGATGGGAACCGGGTTTTAGAAAAAGAGAACAATATAGTAACCGTGTTAAGTTCACAAAAATGCATACTTCGAGTGCATACAGTGCGCACGGCTGGTCGGCGGCAATTGTGAACACATCACCTTACGACGCGACGGAATGCAGCCTCAAGGTCCATTTCTGAGAGTTTGCTATTATCCTCTTTTTCTAAATGAATTCGTCTGAGAGAGATTCAGCATACCAGGGAAATACCTGCCTGTACACCCTTCGACCCCGCAATTAAACTATCTTCTTGAGATAGTTACCTTTGACAGTTATGCGGGGTTGAAGGGTGTGCAGGCGGGTATTTTTCCTGGTATGTGTAGTACGCTGGATCTCTCTCAGACGAATACATTTAGGAAAAGAGAACAATGGTAACTATGTTAAGCTCGCAGAAACGGACCTTCAGTGTTCAACACTGCGCCATTTCCAGCCTTTTGTTCCAACTAGCATCATGTTTTAAAACGTTGATAAAATAGTGTTGAAAGAGGTAAACAGTGGTATAATTGTATTGTTTTTTTTATAGAATTGTCGTAAATTTTCGCCATTTTGGATTCCAACAATAGGTTTTTGACCAAAATAAAAACGTTATTTATTTTTAATTAATTATTAAATTCAATATTTCTCGCAGAAAGCAAAAAACATATGTGAAAAAAACAGTATTATTTAAATGAATATTTTTTTCCCGTTTTCTCAAGTATTTTTGGAGCCCATGAAAATTTTGTGAGCATATTCGAAGACTATACAGTACACATGGGAAAATTTATATTTCTAAATCAATAAAAACCTTTAATATGTTATGTAGTGTTGTTAGAACAGTTGTAAAACCTTTTTATAATAATATCTAGTCTTGAGGGTTCATAAGGAATTTTTATAAAATCTATATGTTGTTTTTCTATTACTATGTACCATAAATTTTTATAAGCTGGTGTTGGTCAGTTGTTTTTCAAGTCTTTTTTACTCATTTAAGAGATATATTAGAGTTATAAAATTATCACCAACACTACATAATATAACTTTTGGTTATTTTATGAAGGTTTTATATTATTTTCTGTAACTTCTATATAGACAAAAATGCTCATTGGGTATCTAAATATTAAGTCACAGTTATTATTTAAAATTTCCCAGATATTTGTACTTTTACCACAGAAGACAAATAAAATATGTGTACAAAGTCGCATCCAATTCTTTCTTGGAAGTCAGTATGCATGTAATATAAGTCACTTGGTAACTTACCTACCAAAACCATTTATAAGTAGGTCCAAGGGACTTGTTATTCAACTTTTTGGATGGTTTTAGTTCCATGACTTTGTCAAACAAGAGAGTGAGGAGATCAAACAAAAGGGCCAATCTCTGGATCCAGATTTATTTTACATGAAGCAATACATTTCAAATGCTTGTGGAACTGTTGCTCTTATGCATAGTGTTGCTAATAATGCAGATAGGTAATAGCTATTTATTTACATCACTAGACCAAAAAAGTAAACCTTCCTCTGGTTGTGTATAATTTTATTTTCAAACCAATGCATCAACATTAAACCAAACGTGAGTTATTAGGCATTTTGTAAAATTTCTTCTCAATTTAACTCGTTTATCAAATCTAAATATTTTTTTTTCAAATTTAAAAAGCAGATATATTATTTTTTTTGATACATCAAACTGTCAAAATTAACAAAATTTAAAAACACACTTTATGGCCAACTTGATTTGAAAGAAAAGT
This sequence comes from Oxystoma pomonae, assembly GCA_963921995.1. Lineage (NCBI taxonomy): Eukaryota > Metazoa > Arthropoda > Insecta > Coleoptera > Brentidae > Oxystoma > Oxystoma pomonae. The sequence goes on from OY998169.1 coordinate 91,465,025, forward strand.
GGAAATGCAACAATGCCCTGTAAAATCAAGAATCGCCCTTTTTGAATTGGTCTTGTAAAGTGAAACTTTCCACAAAAATGGACAGAAAGTGCCTATTTCTCATCTTTTCTTGTTATTATAGACTGAATTTAAAAGACGGAGACTTCAAAAACCTTATTAATAATTCTAAAGACCTAACTCCTGAGCAGCGAGGCGAGTTGTTTTCGAAAGCTAATGCCGGTACAGATGCCTATAAAGTGATAATGACCCACCAAGAGCTTTCAAAGGAGGGGCAGACTGAAGTAAGTAGAATTTAAAAAAAAAATCTGTTTTTTTTGGTTCCTGGAGATATTTACACATTTTTTAAAACGGTTTCAGACATTTGTTAAAAGAATTTGTATAATTTCTTTTTTTTTACCCGTTTTATAGTTTCTCTTTTTAGAAACCAACCTTAAGTAACTTTTTTCCTAAAGACTTTTGATTTTTTTTAGCAAATTTTTGACTTATTTCTTGAAGACATGGAGCAGTTTATGCGCTTTTTCTCCAATTTGTTCTACAAATTATGGAGAATAATTTTCCCCTGGGTAAAATATAATGTGCTTTTCTAATCTATTGAAAAAAGCATGCCTAATTTTTTTCTTGATTCTCATAGGCAAATCCTAATGAGCAAGTAAACCATCATTTTGTGGCGTTTATTGAAAAAGGAGGTAGTTTGTATGAACTAGATGGAAGAAAGGAATTTCCAATCAATCATGGACCAACTTCACCTGATACCCTTCTGGAGGTAAATACCTGGTATTTTTTAACATAATCTCTACCTCTTTTTTGGTAGAAAATTACTACCTATTAAGTGAGTACAGGGTTTTTAGTAGAATCCCTATTTCAGAATTTGGTTCCTTAGTCTCTTTTTCATGAAAGAAGAAGCTAATGTAAAACTTTTTGGCAAGTTAAATCAGAGCTTCTAAATGATAGATTTTGTGAATCAAGTGTCTTAAAAATCTCGTTATTATTAGTTAAAAAAATACTAGACTAATAAGTGATTTTTTATTCTGGGGTACCTGATGAGTTTTCACTTTCTCCTGTCAAATTGATGCATTTGAAAACAAAAGATGTTGGCTCTTAGCTTTGACGGAACTACAGTGAAAATAGCCAGAGATAATTTCAGATTGCAATCCAATATTGGTGAGCCAAAGGCACCCTCAAACTGTCTTTATTAAGACAAAGCTGAAGAATTGCACAAAAAATTATTGGAGCGATACAAAAGGCAGATATTTGAGAAATTTAGTAATGACCAGCTGAAGACCCCGCAGCTTCCACTGCGGTTTTATCCGTTTTTTCCCGTTTTTCGTGCTTTACATTATCATAAATTAGGTTCCCGTAATGTACGGAAATGGCCTGTCTAGAAATTTAAATATGTATAGTTTGGCCAATGAAGAATTGGCGATAGAACAAAAAACTGAAGAAGAGAGACAGAAAGCAGCAGAGAAGTTATTTAAAGTGAGAGGCAAACGAATAGCTCAAGTCTCAAAGTCTTAATGAAATCACTTTGGGTGAAAGTATGCTATACGGCGAAAGGATGAAAACCAAAAAAAAAAAATCGGAGGGAGGCATAAAAAAGTCCCTTTTCCCTCTTTTGCCTCTAAAACTCGCTAAAAACCCTGGAGTTGCATATAGTAAATAAAACTGATCTGACCTTTTAGGATGCGGCCAAAGTATGCAAAAAATTCATTGAAAGAGAATCTGACGATGTCAATTTCACCATAATGGCCTTAGCCGCAGACGATGCCTAAATACCGCAAGTATCCTAAAAACTATTTATTCTAAAATGCTTAAAAATATTTTAAGCTTGAACTATTATTTTTATATTTTGTTAATAAAATACGAAAAAAATATTCCCTGGATAGTAAACTGTTACCAAATAAATAGCAACATTACCACTACTGCTCCCTTTCCTTTTTTTACTATTTTATAATGTAATAAAAAATAAACGGCTTTGTTGCTTTAACATAAAATATTTTTAATTAAGACAAGATGATCAACTCAATGAACAATAAACATAATACGGTAAACATAATAACAGTAAAGTAGGTACCTATTTAATGCAGTATAATTTGCAGGTTCATACTATACCTGACATTTTTTACTTTACCACAATATACAGGGTTCGAAAGTTTTTGTCTAGGGCGCCGAAAGAACGCTATTCAATTCAGATGCACTGAAGAGAGATGCCGGCCAGGCAACATTGTCAAGCAAACAGTTTAGGAAAACTGTCAGCACAAAGTATAATTTTGTTTTAATTTAATCAGGGTGCCCACAACCTGGAAAGTCAGGGAAAAGTCAGAGAATTTGAAAATGGTCAGGGAAAGTAACGGAATTTTACCCAATGAGAGTAATTTAAGGGGATTTTTCACAGTGCTCTAGTGAATAGACTTGTAGCACTGTCTTTTTTATTTCAGGAAAAAAGCAAACATGAAAATATATCTTATTTTTACGTTTGCTTCCTACTTATTCAGAAGCAGTGTTTTTAGTTAGTTAGGGGTGGTGGAGGCTGATTTTCTTTCCTCTTTTTTAATAAATACGCATATGAGTTGTGAAAGTTTGACTAAAAAATTGTTCCCTTTTTTGAGACTGCTAAAAATATCAGTCAGGGAATTTTTTAATATGGTCAGGGAAAGTCAGGGAATTTTTTCTCGAAAAATCCGTGGACACCCTATTTATTTCAACAAGATATTTCGTGAAAATGCGAGGCTGCTACGATAAATTGTCTCATAGAGTGGGGACTTTAGCGTATGGTTATGGGAGGTCAGGCTCCGACTTTTCGCAGCTTCATTGAAAGAGCAACGTTAATCGGTAGTGAAAGTTTGTGGATAAATGGGCATTTTAATTAATTTAGCGGATTCTAAGTTCAAACTAAAACAAGAGAATACTCAAAATTACTGTTCTACGCCATTTGAGAATCTTTTAGTTAATTGTGGGTGACATCGGCAACAGCGTATCGGTTTATCAAGTTAATTATCTCTTTCGATCTTATTTACTAGCCATTGCGCTTCTTTTTCAATACACACTATTTCGGCACCCTAGACAAGAACTGTAGATGAAACTTTGTTTTTTGTACAGTGTGTTCCAAAAATAAGGTAAAACACAAACTTTTATTATTTTTAATCGGACGCGCTGTATATTTTTTTTAAATCTAGTTGGACCTTTTCTCTCTGTTTTCAAAAGTATGTAATTTAGTAAGTTTATCTTTCACGGTTCTACAGCAAAATAAAAAATAATTTTCCAGAAGTACAGTGTTGGTAGAATTAGAAGTCTAGGAGGTTCTTCTTCTAACACATTACTCTTGTAGCAACGTTTTTGTCAACAATTTGTGCAAAAGATAACATATATATACTAGGTATTTTTGGAATCAGAAAAAAAGATCCATTAAAATATCAAAGTATTCAGTATTAAAAAAAAAAAACAAAAAATAAAGCTTGTCTCCTATCTTAATTTTGTGGCACCATTTTTTTAACTATCTAATAGCCAATTGCACCAACGTACATAAGGCCTCCTTAGCGTTGTGCAGTTAAGAATTTTATTTGCAATAACTTTAAAAAATTCTTAACCTTGGGGCCTCAGTTAGGGCCTATTTTCCAGGCCGCCGCCTTTCTCTACGACTACTTGGGGGACGATCCTGACCTTATTGAGGGTGATATTGAATTGCTGGACCTCTCATTGAGTTTGGAATGCCAAGAAAAATATAACAGAAGTAATAGGAGCCCCTTTCAGAGTAGGGCAATAAAGAGCTATATTCCCTGGCAAAAAAGGACCGTTGGGGCCTCGGTTAGGACCTATTTTCCAGGCCGCCCCCTGTCTCTACGACTACTTGGGAGACGATCCTGACCTTATTGAGGGTGATATTGAATTGCTTGACCTCTCATTGAGTTTGGAATGCCAAGAAAAATATAACAGAAGTAATAGGAGCCCCTTTCAGAGTAGGGCAATAAAGAGCTATATTCCCTGGCAAAAAAGGACCGTTGGGGCCTCGGTTAGGACCTATTTTCCAGGCCGCCCCCTGTCTCTACGACTACTTGGGAGACGATCCTGACCTTATTGAGGGTGATATTGAATTGCTTGACCTCTCATTGAGTTTGGAATGCCAAGAAAAATATAACAGAAGTAATAGGAGCCCCTTTCAGAGTAGGGCAATAAAGAGCTATATTCCCTGGCAAAAAAGGACCGTTGGGGCCTCGGTTAGGACCTATTTTCCAGGCCTTTAGGCCGCCCCCTTTCTCTACGACTACTTGGGGGACGATCCTGACCTTATTGAGGGTGATATTGAATTGCTTGACCTCTCATTGAGTTTGGAATGCCAAGAAAAATATAACAGAAGTAATAGGAGCCCCTTTCAGAGTAGGGCAATAAAGAGCTATATTCCCTGGCAAAAAAGGACCGTTGGGGCCTCGGTTAGGACCTATTTTCCAGGCCTTTAGGCCGCCCCCTTTCTCTACGACTACTTGGGGGACGATCCTGACCTTATTGAGGGTGATATTGAATTGCTTGACCTCTCGTTGAGTTTGGGATGCCAAGAAAAATATAACAGAAGTAATAGGAGCCCCTTTCAGAGTAGGGCAATAAAGAGCTATATTCCCTGGCAAAAAAGGACCGTTGGGGCCTCGGTTAGGACCTATTTTCCAGGCCTTTAGGCCGCCCCCTTTCTCTACGACTACTTGGGGGACGATCCTGATTTTATTGAGGGTGATATTGAATTGCTTGACCTCTCATTGAGTTTGGAATGCCAAGAAAAATATAACAGAAGTAATAGGAGCCCCTTTCAGAGTAGGGCAATAAAGAGCTATATTCCCTGGCAAAAAAGGACCGTTGGGGCCTCGGTTAGGACCTATTTTCCAGGCCTTTAGGCCGCCCCCTTTCTCTACGACTACTTGGGGGACAATCCTGACCTTATTGAGGGTGATATTGAATTGCTTGACCTCTCGTTGAGTTTGGAATGCCGAGTAATAATTCTCAGCAGTCCTATTAATGCTCTTGCACTTGCTGAATTAAAGTCACTGGTTATCTGTTTCAGTCGTTTAACATAGCCATGAGTGATGGCATGCCTTTTTTTATTTATATTCATAAATTATCATTTTCAAATTCAAAATAAAACAAATTGAGTTACGGAAAAAACACACAACATAAATTGGGTGACACATTCACCAGTGTTCCCCAAACAACTGCCAGACAACGGAAAGTTACCAGATTTCTGCAACGCTGCCAGATTTCGGAGCGGTCCAGCTTAGCAAACCTCAGAAACGAATGGTGCAAACCAAAATCAGTTTTGAGGATTCCTTACATTTAGGTTCCTCAATTGTACTTTCCTTAAGTGAATGTTGGTGCAATTGACGATAAGGTGTTCTCAAGAAAAGCTATAGTTTTCCCAAAAAAATCGATTATTCACACTGTGCAAGATGGGTTAGGTATAAACTTATCTTCCACCAGTACAAAAAAGGGTTAGAAACTTAATACTACAATAATAATGAATATAGGTGTACATACACAGGGAATATATTGTAAAATATAACTTCATAAATATTGAGCATATACTTTTTGGTTTAATAATGATCTGGAATTTGTACGAATTAGTATTTTTGATTTTCTTTTCAGTCTAAAATTTAAAATGTAACAATTTTATTTTTTCTTTTTCTGCAAGGCTCGGGAAGATCATTACACGTGAGGTTGAACTTTCAAACGAGGTTTCGAACTTATAAATTTATCTGAGCGCGTAATGACTCATTCTATGCAATCTTTTTACTTTATTTTATGCACGACCACAGTAACTAAACCATTAAGTAAATATAGCCCTTATGTTTTTATATTAATTAATTATGGAAAGTCCGTGTTCTATAACAAAAATTGTTACATTTAGAATGTGACAAATAAAAAACGTGTTTATTTGAGTGACCTTGCTGAAATTGTGACGGTGACGGTGGTATTACTGTGGTCGTGGACACAATATTTTCTACTCTTTTTTTATTCAAAATTTAGAGAGCACCAATTGATTTTAAAAAGAGAGCTATCAAACACTACAAACGGATTAAAGAGACTTTTTTGAAAAAATATTCGATGGCACGTTATTGCGGAAATTTTTAAAACTTATGTTAAGTTACCTAATTTAAAAAAAATAGAGATGAAAAACATCACGGTTAAAAAATTATTACAAAATTTATAAATCACTTTATAAAATGTTTTCTAATGCGTAAAACTGGAAAGTTCAAGATTAACCAACGCTAATAGACACTTTCAATCGTCCAGAAACCAGAGACATTAACGTAAAATTTGTCGAATCGGTCGCCTCAATCTTTTATATTTAGTACCAGTATATCTATCTTGCTTTATTTGGTTCGGCACGTTCGTGTCACCGTTCTCGCGACGCTCCGGGCTTCCTTCGGCAAAACTCGCTGCGATAGCGGTTTAGTATGTAAGTTAGCATCGGGATTCTGATATTAGTTTTTGGTCGTTCCACAAACGCCCGACGACTAACGCTATTGGACACTGTTGACATTTGAACGTATATACATATGGTTAAGGGCTGTCGTGAAACGGCCGCATAACATAAGAATTTTTTTTTTAATAAACAACCAACACAAAATAACCTTTTCTGAAAATTTTAAATCATTTTTCTCGTAGTTTTTGGTCTTTTTGGATTGCTTACAGTTTACTTAAAAAATAAAAATGCCAAGAGAGAAAGTCGCATCGTGGGCATGAAAAAACAGTGTTAAGAGTTTGGAGAAGGTGGTGTCCGATGAGACTTACAGACGTCGTGCGGGTTCTGGACGCCCTAGATTATTACAAGGTGATGATTTACGGCATCTCAGACTTCTTACTCTCAGAAATCGACTGGATAGTATACACCAAGTAAGAGATATTCTAGTTGCAGCTACAGGACGAGTGTTTTCAAGGATGGCAGTTAATTGAAGATTGCTTGGTATGGGGCTGAGGGCTTACCGTCTGCTTTTGGTGCTACCTTTGACCCTCGCCGCTTGGAGTGGTGCCGAGCTCGGCAAAACTGGAATGACGAATGGAATATCATAAGCTTCAGCGACGAATCCAGGTTTTGTTTAGGCAGCCATGATGGACGCATGAGGGTTAGGCGATTTCGAGGTGAGAGACGAAATGTAGACTTTGCTATTGAACGTGATACAGCAAGACAGCAAAGTATCATGGTATATGTTTAGTAAGCAGATCACCTCCAATCCTCATCAACGGCAATCTGACTGCTTGGCGATATATCGATGAAGTGCTGCAGTCAGTCAAACTATCCCAAATGCGATCTTTCAACAAGATGATGCCAGATCGCATATTCCTCGTGAAACAATGGACTTCTTACATGAACTTAGCATAGAGATTTTGGATTTGGATTTGGAGCAAGATAGCCTGACTTGTCGCCTATCGGACATGTATGGGATATGATAGGGTGCAATCTTCGTCGATTACCACGTCCCGCTGGAAACTTAAGAAGGATTTGGATGAGTGTTCCTCAATATGATATAGACCCTCTTATTTTGTCAATGCCAAGTTGCGCAATAGAACAAACGAGTGCATAAATAACCATGGAGGAGCCACTCATTATTAATTTTTTGATGATTATCATGGAGGAATCTTCTTGGAAATATAATCAATTAATGTATTAATATATAAATAAATTACTTTAAAAATATTTGTCCTTTTTGGTGCTGCATTTTTTTTTGTTCTCCAATTATATTCGAGATTTAAACATTCATTTTAGAAACAAGAAACTAAACTCAATACCCTCCTTTGCGATGCGTAGTCGGGTACTCAGGTTATTTGTTTTAAATTAAGGCATTTTTTTGATTTAAAGGCCTATTTATTTTTGATTTTATCAATATAACATAACGTTTAATGCTGTCAGACATTACAAGCTGGTGGTGTGTTTGAGTATACACTAATAAAGAGTCAAAATGTGAGATGTAGGGAAAAATGCATATGAGTTTTTTTTAAAACAAGTCAAATAACCGAACCGTCAACGTAAAACCTGTACTAAAAAGGCTTTTTGAACTGTCATATAATAAAGTTATCGTTGTCGGCGAAGTTATCGGGCTTTAAATTAGCACGACCAAAAAATATCTATTCTTATTCGAGCGAAAGTCGGTATCTTTTTTATACATTTCACGTTAGCGAGCACAACTTGGTAGACATTAGACACTTAAAGTAAATATTTCAACGCAACAGTATCCGTATACCTAACGCGTTCGAAATAAAACCAAAATACACATATTTTTGTACGTTCGTGGGTCCGTTAGGATACGTACATCCTTCCGTACGCAACGAGATTCAAAGAAGCAGGCATCGTTCGAAACATGGCATGAACAAGTCAAAAATGTAGCGTATACTTTGTTTCGAACGCGTTAGGTATACCGATAAGTGTCTACTTTAAGTCGATCATAGGACGTATAGATAGAAGAATATATTTTGCCTTCCTTTTATCTGTACAAAAGCAAAGACTTCCGCTCGAATACAGATATAAAAGTCCAATTTCTGCGATCTATCGTTGAGCTTTTTCATTAAGGTCACGTCTTTAGCATGTATAACGTTCAGACATGACGCTAACCTACGTATTATAGAGTATGCGGCATGTTGCTAACGTGAAGATATAATATACGCAGCGAGTTTTGTCGACGGGAGTCAAAAAATCAATAGACGAGCGGCCGAACCAAAAGCAAGATAGAAATATATGGTAATAAAATGTAAAAGACAGAAACATCCGAACTGGAAAATTTCACGTATACCGCTGGGCACCTCGTACGTGTCATGACCAACTTAAAGTGTCTATTCTCTAGTTTGGCTTTAGTTAAACCAAGTCGCAGGTCATTTTCTGAAAACTCAAATTTCCAATTTTTTTATTTTAAGAGTTTTTGAATTTTTTTTAAATAACAGATATTTTTTGAATTGCACCCGGCTATAAGAAAGCACGTTGCCTGGATTTAATTCATCCCATTCGAAAAAGATATATCGTTCCATTTTTTTAAAATGATTTTGTAATTGAAATAAAAGATTTTCGAAAAAAAACATTCAAAATAAAAAAAATTTAATTTGTGTAAACCGCGACCCAGTTAATCCAAGCTTGGAGTCACAAACGCATGGTAAAAATTCTAAAAATGCCTAAAATCTAATTTTTTATGTACCTAATTTCTAGTAGTAGAGTTTTTTTCTCCTGTTTCGTTATTGCTGTTTACAGCCGCCATCTTTGTGTTTCTTTTTCTTTTTTTCCAAGGAAGCGGTTCGCCGTTGACCTTGAATTGGCATATAGGGAGGGGCGGGGCTATAGAATTTAACAAAAAAAACTTTTAAGGTCGTAGTTACACTGTACGGGAAATCAATCAATTTAACTATGTCCTGACCTGATTTTTTTGCAAAATTTTACGTCATTGAATTTGTTTTCCATGGCAACGCGGAGACTTTATTTATGTTTATCCACAGTGGGACAGGAGATTTTTTAGTACCGGGTCAAAAATTTGGGGTTAGGTTACTTATTTTGACTTTTCGCGTTCTGCGCCGCTAAAAAACCAAGTAAAATACTAAAATAAAAGAAAACCATTTATTGCAGAATTACCTGCTAAAAAACGCTACCCAACTACGTATTAAAGTAACTGGGTGTAATGTTTAAGGTTGCATTTACAGGTGTATTTATAATTGAATTGGAAACACTCCCGCTAGCTGATACCGAGAAGAGGTAAAGTTAAAAAAACTATTTTAAACAGGAGCGTCACCGACTAGCAATAGTCTTTCCAACCTCTAAATGGAGCTTTACTGGCCTGTTTTGTTAGTACTCAAGTATCCGTGTGTTTTTGAAACTGAGGTTCTAAAATCTATCCTTTACACTCCAAGATTTCACTAGTACACTTGCACATAACTATGCTGCAATAATTTAAATTAAAAAAAAAAATGGTTAAATCAAAATAAAAACAAAATTATGTGGGGTTATGGGCGCCGAATGTTTCTATGCGAATTTGTAAAGTTCTCTTGGTTCTTTGATAGACTCGGGGTAATGCCTGCGCAGCGCTAGGCCTTTTTCGGAGGGCGAACGCACACACGGAGTGGTTTCATATTTGTTTTAGAACAATGTTTTTGAAAACACATTTTTGAAAGATAAAGATAACCTCGAATGGTTTTCTGTCAGAAAACGTAAAAATACTCTTCTGTCCCACTGCGGCGCGATTTAAAGTTTGTTGACAAAACACCTGCAGTTACCATGGAATCGTATAAATTTTGCGATCTATCGGCCAACACTTGAAATGCGTGTGTCTCCCAAATTCAATGAAGTGTGATTGATTGGATCGGTTTTCTTTTCCGGAGTGCACAGACTTTTAGAAAAAAGGAAACTTAGTTTTTATATTCGCTAAAGCAAGGAAATATAAAACGGAAAAATGTAATCCAGAGGAATTTGTGAGTATTTCTCTATTTTTCTTGTAAATCGGGTTTGTTCTAAACCGCAATTATTTTGAGGCTTTTGGGTTAGATGATTTTGTTAAGCATTTAAAAATGATCACCCCTGCAAAATTTCAGCTAATTCTGGTGTTTAGTTTTCTCTGTGCACTCTGGCAACAGACTAAAAAATTCAAGAACAAGGCGTTGCCAGTTGTACTTTTTTTTACTTAAAATCTGGGGAGAAACTATAGCCTTAAGCATTACCCTCTCCACATAGGCCGATCAGCTCTTATCGTTTTAGTGTCCTTTTATCCACCTTCGCCGCCATTTTGACAGAAAACTAATGGATTATCTGTCACTTTTGAGTGAAAATGCCGGCGAAGGTGGATAAAAGGACACTAAATCGGTATGAGTTGATCGGCCTATCTGGAGAGGGTACTGCCTTAAGACTGACAAATAAAGTTAAAAATGATTTTAAGAAGATAAATATTAACAAAAACAATACAACTGTCAGCCTGCATAATCGACAGAAACACCTCTCTCGAAAACGATTGCATGGAAACCTATACTATTTTTAAAATGCTAATTTTCTGGAGAATTCAAAAGTGTTAAAGTATATAGAGTGTTCCATAAGAAAAAAAATAACTTTTTGACACACCCTGTATACTATTTGAACTGAATAATTTCTATTAATGATTTTGAGGTCCCTATAAAGTACACTTTCATCCAGTTTTTGTTTGGTTCTTCTGCGGCTGTTATCCCAGGGAACACTTATAACCTTAGATTAAAAAGAGACAAGATACCTGACACTTACGGAGACTTTGGTTATATTATTATATGGAACAATGTTTACCTTTCTGTTGTTTACAGTAAACACACCAGTGGCGTACCTAATTAAATATAAATTTACACATGAATTATATTATTAAAATTTTACTATAATATGAAGTCTGCAAAATAATTTAAAAAACATGCAAAAAATGATTCTGCCAATTTGAGCTTTGGAATGTTCCTAACAATAAATGTTTGTAGTATAATTTTATACAAAATAAATTTATTACAAAGTTTGTATATGATTTATAGCAATTTCAATTTTCAACATAATAAAATTATGCCAAACATTAAAACAAAGGAACACAGTTCATAGCACCTGGAACATCAAGAAAAAAATATAATATTACCTACTACCTAAAAATTATGTTATTGTGTTTGTTAATTTTGTTATTTTTTCTGGTCGTTAGCAGAAACTTACTTATACTACTGACTTCTTCAGTACACAATAAAGTCAATAATGCTTAGGGTATATAGAGACATCTAGGACAGACAAAAAGATTTAAATATCAATTCAAAGGGCGAGCGCAGATGGCAACGCCGGCAGTATAAATTAACCTTAATATTTTGATAAGAGGTAGGAATTATTTATTCTTACAAACCTGAACACCTGTGAATTAACGTTTATTGTTATTTGCAAGTTGTTTTAAGGACTTTACCTGCCTTTACTTTATAGTCTTAAAAAACCTTTGAAAATATCTTATTTGCACATTAACTACTTCATCAAAAGTATGCTTTATTTTATCGCCTTTATAAAAAAAAATCTCGAAAAAAACCTTTTAAAAACGTTCGAAAATACCTCATTTGACGCATTGGGAATTAACTACTTCATCAAAAAAAAAAAAAACGTGTTTTTTGATATTTTAATCTAAGGATCTACTAATTTAAGTATATTTCATAAACTGTGTACCTACCGGCATGTACCGCCTCTGACTGATTTCACTTGTTTTCAAAACATTGGACGATTTGTTCCACAATAACAATATCACTTTAAATGCACTGAAATATTCTCATACTTGTAAAAAAACACTATAAACGTTTTTTGACAAAATGTAGTTTTAAAACGACTTATAAACTGCTCTAAACATCCTGAAATTTTAAAATAAATAACACGAAAAAGCTTATTTCAATAAAAATAGCATCCGACCCTCTGCGTTCTGCCGACTTTCCCCACCCACAAGCCAATCACGACCTAAAGTAATTGAAACAGAATTCTCTGTCCCTATCGCTCTAACGTCGTTTAAAAGGATAGAAAAATAATCGATATTTCTCACCTTTGTTCCATTGTGATTTTATTTGTAAATAAACACTGGTTATTATTTGCCAAGGAGTTTTCGTTGGACCAGATATCTTGTCTGTTTTTAATCTAAGCTTATAACCCATCACCTTGTACAGGATGACTAATGTTTAAGTATGTTATCAAGTAAAGCTTTAATAGCGGAAGATATCATATTTATACAGGGACAGTCAAAAACTCAATATTAATAAAAATTAAACAAAAACAAATATCAAACAATTTTATAATAATATGAAGGCTAAGATGAAAAATGTTAAACTTTTACTTGCAATACAACCAGTTGGGGCGTCAAGAATTCTGGGTCACCCTGTACATATCGGAAGAACTATCCCGAACAAAAAATACCGTGGCACTTTCTGTATTTAAATTCTGATGGTGTAGCCTACTCTTTAGGAGTGTAATGTATAGTCAGAAACTTACTTTTCGTCGTCGAAATAATCATCAGCTTGTGGCGACATCATCACACCGGAACTGCTACTAGATGTAGACGTCGTTACTGTACTCGAAGTGGTGTCAAAGCTGCTGGAATTGGGTCTGTATCCTCCGTGGACGCCGCGGCGACTGAAGGTGGGGTCGATTGCCATTGCTGTGTGTCAACCATAATATACATTACTCATTCGATCTAGCAAAATCGATGTGTAATACTCCGTATGCATGTCGGTGGGCAAAAATACACCAACAACTTGCATTATTAATTCTTGACCGATTTTAGCAAGTGATTTATTTTTCTGTTTGGAAAAAATGCAGCTCTCAGAGAGAAAAAATTCTTTCCATTTGTGTATTTTTTTTTCAAATTGGACTATCGATTCTAAACTTCTAGGCAATTCAATAAGTTTCATTTTTGGTAGCCCATCGTTGGTGCCGAAATAGCGTGTATCGAAAAAGAAGTGCAATGGCTAGTAAATGAGATCGAAAGACATAATAAACTTGAGAAACCGATACGCTGTTGCGGATGTCACCCACCCAAATTTAACAGTTTAAAAGTTTCCAACCACTATCATGTTAAGTAAACTGATAATCTGGGTTTTATTTAGTTTTTGTTTAGGGTTGAAATGAAAGTAGACAAACCAAGTGAATTTGAAATAAGAAATTCGCTTAAAAATTGAAGTTTTTACATCTAGAAATTAAAATCAAAATTCAGTGTTTCAGATACCTTAAACAGTGGTTGCCATATTGTGCAAAATCGCAATTTTCGTTTTATGGAAATCATAGCCAAATGAAGAATACTAGAGAATTGAGATTTTGCATACAAGCCTAAAATTTCACTTCCAAATGCGCTACAGAGAGCTTTTTTTCAGCCCTTTTTGTTTGGCCAGGATTTCCAGAATACGATTTGCCCTGGGGGTCCTGGCTCTTAAGATCTTTTCGCGCGTCTTCGAATTAGACAAACTAAAGCGCTGTTTGCTTGACAACGTTGCCTACACATGCATTTCGGCACCCTAGACGAGATACTCCAAGTATCAATAGTAAACAAGTCAGCCTTTCCAAAACTCTTGACCCTATTTTTCGCGAGCCCTCAAGGCGATATTTTCTACGACAAAGTCTGCAATTATTGAGGCAATCTGGCCTACCTATATTCGAATGTTGTTGATTAGGAGACGTTTGATGTGCAGGTGAAGTTTGCGTGAAAGGCGAACCTCCTGTTGGTTGTTGCACTGGGGAAGCTTCATACATGCTACCGTTGCATTGATCGGGATCCGGATACCTCGGTTTGTTTATTTTTGTCAAAGGAGATCTGAAAAAATAATTTTTGCAATAATAAAAACGTGTCCTGTAAAAATATGATGTGCCATAAAAAGATGCAAAATACACCCACGTAGCACCACGTTTCTTATCAACCTTGAAACAATTTTACTTGACTTGCCCAACAACAGCAAAATACTGCTAGCCGGAGATTTTAATGTTGATTTTAGTAAAGTTGACTTAATTGCTACAATTAACTTAAAAAATCTATTGACATCGTATGGTCTAAAAATGTTTGTAACTTCTCCAACACGAATATCTTCTGGGTCATCTACTGTTATAGATTATTTTTGTAGTAACTTTAATCATAATGAGATTGATTGTCAAGTGATCTCTACCGATCTCTCAGATCATGAAGCCTTGTTGGCTGGCGTCTGCCTAAAGCAACCTACTAATAAACGGCCTGCTAAATATGGTCGCATTTTTTCAAGTAAAAATTTTTTTGACTTTAGGGAGAGTGTAAACAGTGCTGGATGGGATTCTGTTTTGACTGCAAATAACCCTATTGATTGTTTCCATTTTATTTTACATTCTGCTTTCAAGAGAAGCTTTCCATTGCGCAGGATGAGAGAGCGCAAGGTTAAAAAGATGTGGATAACATCTGGAATTAAGGTGTCATCAGAAAATTTAAGATCTTTAAGTAATATTGTTAAATATACTGACAGTCAATTTTTCCAAGATTATGTAAAAAATTACAGAAAATTGTATAAAAAAGTTGTGAAATTCGCAAAAAAACAGTTTTATAAGAATAGAATATCAGCAACAAGAAATAAAAGTAGGGAAGCCTGGTCTATTGTCAATGACCTTAGAGGCAAGAACGGATTTTCAAAGGTATCTGCGGACATTGATGCCAACACACTAAATAAATATTATTGCACTATTGGTAAAAAATTAACCTCAGATCTTGTGACACGATCGGATCCTCTGGAAAACGTTAATACTCGAGTTTATGTAGACGAAAATCTTGTTTTAACTGATACAAATGTGTTAGAGTTAAAAAATGTTATAGGAGGATTTGAAAACAAAAATTCAACAGGAACAGATGAAATGTCTATTAAAGTTTTTAAAAATTTAAATGATGTTGTTTTGGAAATGTTAGCGTACGTCATAAATGACTGTTTCTCAAAAGGGGAATTTCCTGATCTTTTAAAAACAGCCTTGGTGATTCCACTACACAAAGCTGGCTCTTTAAATGAACCTGCTAATTTCAGGCCAATCTCGCTTCTAAACACTCTGTCTAAAATAATTGAAAAATTAGTAAAAAATCGAATGTTAGATTTTTTAGAAAAACATAATATATTGAGTGCAAATCAATTTGGTTTTCAAAATTCAAAGGGCACAACCGACGCCATGTTTTCGTTTTTAGAACAATTATACTTAAAATTAAATGACAACGAATGTGCAGCTGCCATTTTTTGTGATTTTTCGAAAGCATTCGATTGTGTTAACCATGATTTGTTGCTTAAAAAACTGCAAATTTATGGATTTCGTGGAATATCAAACTTATTTTTTAAATCTTTTTTAACAGGTAGATTTCAAAAAGTAAAAAATGAAAATAAATTGTCTTCTTTATGTCCAATTGATACTGGCGTTCCACAGGGATCCGTTCTAGGACCTATTTTATTTCTTTTATACGTAAATGATCTTAGTTTTCTTGATATTCGGGGCCTTTTTACCATTTTTGCTGATGATACAACAATCCTCTGGCATCACAAAAATGAACAAATTCTTAAAAAAACAGTGGAAGATGACATCTTAAAAATAAAAGACTGGTGCGACTTAAACTTTTTATGTTTTAATTTCACAAAAACAAAAATTTTAAGTTTTAAATGTAACTTTGAAGACCTAATGGTGTCAGATAAAATAATTAACCAAAGTCAAAACACAAAGTTCCTTGGTCTACTTATTGATGACAGATTAAAATTTGATGCACATATCATGCAGTTGAATAAAAAAATTGCAACAGGTGGTTTTGCGGTAAAACAAACTGCTGCAAAATTAGGTTTGGATATGGCAAAAATCACTTATTTTGCTTTAATCGAGTCTCACTTACGCTATGGAATTGCTTTCTGGGGAAATTGCAGTCAATTCTTGTTTAGGTCTGTTTTCACTATCCAGAAACGATGCCTAAGATATATTTGTAAGGCAAAACTTAGAGATCATTGTAAACCTCTTTTTCAAAGGGAAAAGATTTTAACCTTAGTGTCTCTTTTCATTCTTGAGACAGTATGTCTCATTCATCAAAAATACAAAGAATCTATTAACCACCCACATCGAACAAGAAATGGCTATAACATACCTTTGCCTATCCCTAGATTCACATACACAAAAAACTCTATCATTTATCGTAGCATTAAAATTTTTAACAAGCTGCCAACAGAATTAAAAAATGCAGATATTTATAAAACTTTTAGAAGAAAAGTCAAGGAGTTGCTTGTAAATAAGGCTTATTATAATCTAAATGAGTATTTTAATGATAACTTTTAATATTTTATTTTTTCTATAACTTTCTTCTTGTATTTTTTTTTGTATTGTTTTGTTATGCTTTTTTTAAATTTTTTATTCTATATTAGAAATAGGCGGTTTTAATGATTGATTTTAATCTAAGTTTTTTATATGTGTCTGTGTGTATATGTCTATATATATTTATGTATATGTGTAAACTTTACCCATATTGACTGATATTTATAATTTAGCCATAATTTGTTTTTTTTTTAATACTAAGCTACATTTTAATTCTTTAGTTTGTTTTAGTTTTTTTTTAACTTGTTTGATTGTTTAATTCTAATATTAAAAAATAATAATAATAATGTTTACACTTTTACAGTTCTAATTATAAAAAAAAAAATATTTTGTAAAATCTGTTAAGGTCTTAACCAAAGTTGCGGGATACCATTAATTAGAATTAGGTAAAATTGCTTCTTTTATATTTATTAGGTTTGGCTTTGTCATTGAAATGTTTGCATTTTTAGACAATAAAGCACATTTCTATTCTATTCTATTAACAGTACTAACATCAAAACACGTGAAAAACAACATCTTTCTAACGCTTGCGGTGCCCTTGCGATCTGTTTTTGTACCTGGCCACCACACTATGGCCCCATACGTCACGATAGGTCTCACGACAGCCGCATAAATCCAGTGTAGATAGAACGGTTGAAGTCCCCACGTAGTACTAAAAGCCCTTTTGCATGCCCATAGGGCATTTGTGGCTTTCTTAATCTTATTGGCTACATGCTCTCGCCAATTTAGCTTGCAGTCTAGAATAATTCCAAGATGCTTGGCGGAACTTTTGTATGCAATGACTTGATCGAACAGTAGAAGTTCTGGTAAAGTGCGCAGAGCTCTTTTTCTTGTGAAAAGGACTACTTCGACTTTAAGACACTAGGCTTGGACCTTATCAATCGCTCGTTGCATGAGTCTTCCAATTTGTAAAACATTGTTGCCATCAATTGTAACAACAATGTCATCTGCGTAGGCATAAGCTTGCATCATTTAACTCTACGAGTAAGTTATCAAACATGAATCACCACAGTGTTGGTGATAGAAGTCCTCCCTGTGGACAACCTCGGGCTACCTTGATCTTAGCAGTCTTGAAAGCCATAGCAAGGAGCTCTTTTAGAACAAAAAAAGTTAAGTACTTTCGTAGAACAGGAAATCTTACCAGGTTGTTGTAGCACGACTGACAAAAAACTCTCTCATGGTGAAAAAACAGGAAAGAACAAACTCCAGTATGTCGGTGCACATCAAAATAATAGTTAGGTACCTTAATTCTAAATGTGTAGGCCTCAGGGCAGAATTACTGAACTGCGTCTCATTTTGCATCTTGACTGGACTCTGGTTGGCCGAACTAGTCGTACTTTTTGTCACCGTGTCCACCGGTAAGCTGTAGCTAACGTCTTCCTCCTCGGGGTTGGGGTAAGCGTACATGTCTGGAACTAACAAGGTACATTGCTTTCAGTTTTATTAAGAGTAAATAAAGGTTAGGTAGTCTATTTCTTAAAATAAAAAAATTAAATCGCGCTCGCAAGGCTTACTTTGACCCTAAATTTAGACGACAAACATTTTTTTTAATAATGGTGGAACTTTTTCAATTTTTAATTGCAAAATTTGGACGCAGTCAGAAAATCTCGCCTTTACAAAAAAATCTGACGATTTTTAAACACAAGTTTACACCAACTGCTTTTTTAGTTTCTTAATACTGTTACAGTAAATAAAAAAATATGTAATTTTTAAATTTTGTAGATAGTTTTTCTAAAAAGCCTTTTTTTATTTAAAAATGTATATTATTAAGCTTATTTTTTTGTGTAAATAAACCTATAAAACTTTTAACATACAAAACCACCTCAGATAAGTTGCGTTTTTTTCCGTTACGTTGGCGTTGGACAACACAACTCAACGGAAAAAATCATGTGTGAGACTGTGATAGAACCAATACTTTTATTTATTTTAATTGTTTTCGTATGTTAAATAGGGCAAATATTGTCAAATTTATCAGAATTTATTAAATTTTATGTAGAGGTATGTCCGAGAATTACGAAAATCGTCGTTGTTTTCATTCTGTCTCTTTATTGTCATGCTAATGGTAAAGCAAAGAAGCATTTCCCGACCAAATCTTTAAATTTTCGGACATACTCTAGCGTTGATTATTTCCACTTGGACTCAAAGTCGTTGGCGTAGCGGTGGCTAGTAAATTTTTTGGTTAGAATTTTTTGTTTTTAATTTTTTCAAGAGCACTGTCTTATGTGACCAATATGGTTTAAGACTTGTCGTCGTCTTGCTCTTTAGAAGATTTTTATAAGTCGAAAAAGGAACGAAGGAAAGGAAGTGAAGTTGTAGCTCACAAATGAGATTCCATTGTCTTTATTTTTAATTTTTGACAACGTTTCGAATGCTTATGCATCTGCAATCGTCATCAGGCGAATACTGTATCAGTAACAGGCACAAGAAAACTTTTCAGTAATTGGAAGGTTGTAAAAATGCAAAAAATAACAGATATTTTTTCTCACCTGCGGCGACGTGTCGGGGCACTAAGGAGGGAGGCTGAAGAATCAGATCGGCAGGGAGGGCGTAAGAGTCTTCCGGTAACAGTCGGCTGCTTGTGCCCACTTCCGATTGAGGCGGATTGGCGGTCTGCTGTTTCTTAACCAGGGCTTTTTGTTTAGCTCTTTCCCTAAATAATAAGCTTACATATTAAAAATATGTAATGAAGTAGAAAAGTTTTATCTAAAAGTTAATTGGGCTTGAATATGGATACTGAGTAAACAATAAGCAAAACAGCTGCGGTGTCAGAAAAACCATGGACCTTACTATAGAAAAAAATCAATGTTTAACAGGATATTTTAATTTCGAGTCAAAACATAATGGCCTTCTGTACATTTGAAGGTTGTTGTTTTACTGCCTCTGTTTATAATTTCCCCAGACAGCTTTTGACATATTCATTTTTTTTTTTGGTTATTAAAATATGTCAAGCAAACAAAAAATCCAGTTTGGTAGATGATACACGATAGATATTAAAAATGTTATTAATAGGTAAAATAAGAAAAAACAAGTTTTTTGTACTTCATTGCAAAAGGAACTTCTTGAATTTCGATTGATCACACAGAGGGTGGAACCTAGGAGGAAGCCGTTTCGTCCTTATTAGAGACTCATCAGCTAGGTGTACCACAACAAAAGAGAATTTCGGTCACGCTTATAGGCCAAAGATTACGGCTCAAGCGGAGATAATTTCTGTCGAGTACCGACCATGGCGCCCTCTGTGTGAACCTTTGACAACAAAGAATAGTACCCTTAGAAGATTTAACAACTAGAACGAGTCTGGTCTGTCTGGTTACACTGGTTGTTTGAGTGCAACATCTACAGTGGGGAAAGGGGAGAAAGAAATCTGTGTTGCCAATTTTAATAACAAAATTATGGAACAAAAAACCTATTAAATTTGGATTAAGTTTTGACGCTTATTTATTAATTAATTAACGACCTTTTAAGATATATGTTGAAAAAGCTAATATACACAATATATAATACTTACAACCTATTTAAAACTTTCGACGTTTTTTGAAAATTTAACATGTGTTTTTCTTAAATATCTTCTTTTGTAGTCAACGTGGCAACATTGATTGTTTGTTGCGGTTTCTCGATTTTTCCTGGAATGTCATTATTGTTTTGAAAGTGAAAGTTTTAGCACTTGTCAATAGTGTTTTTTTGAAATTTTTGTGAAAAGTTTGTGGCGAAAAATGGTTCCGAAGTGTATTATTGCAAGTTAAAATAGACGCCGGGGGACCGCAGTATTTCGTTTCACAGGTACGTTAAATTAAAATATTAACTAAATATTAGGTTAGAATTCGTCATATTTGGCCATTCTTGGTAAACAAAGGCAGGAACCTGTGTTGCCGGCTTGTCATTAATTTCAGTGTGGATAGGGATTTCGATAGCACCTTTTTCTTATTTTTATAGTTGTACATCCTACTTGAATACATTTTTAGGTTTTTTTTTATAGAAACATAGATTTTTATTACTATATCTAGACCATTTAATTAAACGGAACTAAAAATTATTGAAGGTATTTTAAACAATATTAATAACAGGGGAAAACGTATTAGGTTAACATGACAACAATGGGATGAAGATGTTGAACAACACCCTGCCCTAGGTCTGAAAAAAAGCTCCTTCTAGTAGTTCAATGTTCTAAGCGTAGGCGTAGCATCGATCCTCTTGTATTTTCGTTAGATTTAAAGTGCCACAGCCATCTTCCGTTTGTTTTTTAAAATATAAAGAATCTGATGGATCTACATTTTGGTTACTCTTTTGCCAATCCCTGTCAACACATAAAAAAAATTGTCAAGATTTCCCTAACAACTGCCAAGTCGAGTTGCTCACCTCTGGTAAATTATTAACTGTCGAAAATTACATTACGCAGATAATTAAACCTACCTGGCTCTTTTCGCTTTCGCCCTTTCTCTCTCTTGCAAAAGCTTAGCCAGTTCCTTGTCCTGGGCCTCGATTGCCAACAATCTGTCCCGGTTCATTAGGGTATCTTCTAAATTGCCTTCTTCGTCTTGCAACTTTT
The DNA here is from genome assembly GCA_963921995.1 of Oxystoma pomonae. Lineage (NCBI taxonomy): Eukaryota > Metazoa > Arthropoda > Insecta > Coleoptera > Brentidae > Oxystoma > Oxystoma pomonae. Next base: position 91,486,366 of record OY998169.1, read on the forward strand.
TCGCCAATAAAGCATCCTTGTATTCCTACAGGTAATAATTTCAATTTTTTTTTATAAAAAACTGCGAATAAAAATGAAAGTAACACTCGTGGCATATCGGACAAAGCGTTTTTGTTTCTCACTTCATTACGACCAGGCCTCCAATATCTAATGGGGAATCCAGACACCTACAGACCTGTTTCATCCTTATTAGGAATCACCAGGGAGTCATAGGATTGTACCTGGCAGTTGAAGCTACACAGTAACCATGCACACCTCTCGAATTTAGAACAAAAAGTTTGTAATCTGTGGGGACGTAGTAACTGTGTGCGCCACCTTCTGTAAATACAGAATCCTGTACCTTTCAGGTCACTGTAACATGACTCTTAAAAAGAGGTAATGTTCGCAGCAGCACCGCCCCCAATTGGAGCTTAATACTATGTGGCCCTAATTTTAGGGCTTTTACAGGTTTCTACTTTATAACCTGCTAAAAGGTACAAGATTCTGTATTTACGGTGTTCTGCACTTTTCAATTTTGATGTTTTTGTGTCTCGGTTTATTCGACAGGTGGCGCACACAGTTACTATGTCCCCACAGATTACAAACTTTTTGTTTTAAATTCGAGTGGTGTGCATGGTTACTGTGTAGCTTCAACTGCCAGGTCTATGACTCCCTGATGATTCCTAATAAGGATGAAACAGGTCTGTAGGTGTCTGGATTCTCCATTAGACATTGGAGGCCTGGTCGTAATGAAGTGAGAAACAAAAACGCTTTGTCCGATATGCCACGAGTGTCAAAAACAAGATTCGTAACTGTACACAAATAATCAAGTTGGTGCTACAAAATACGCAAAAAACTGATTTTAGTGAAAAATCCCTAAAATCTGAAACCTCCAATTTTCAACACCTATATATCTCTAAAACCGTGGGTCGGATCAAGAAGAGGTCTATTTAAACGTTGATCAGGGAGAACAGATCTACAACATATCAAACACCCAGCCCATTCCAACCGAAAGCCAGTGGCAATGCTAAGTAAGAAAAAAAGCGGTGAAATCGTGATTGTGTTTAATAAAAAATTAAGCCATTTCCTCAAGTATTCATATTTTAAAAACAAGAGAAAATAATGAACCAACAAATATTATAATGGAAATTATTTTAAATACATTTTTCTATAACAAGAAGTTCCATATTAGTTACATTAACAATAATCCTGTTTAACCTATACTTATAAAGCAGAAAAAATAATGATATACTTAAATATCTACAATTTTGTACAAAATATTAGAAAAATTAAAAACTTGCTTCCAAATTGAAGCAAACCAACCATTAAAGATAAAAAAATAAGAATTACCAAATCTGGTTTTGAAAGTATATATAAATAGTTATTCGCCAAACATTAAAAAATGCTAATAAGTGTGTAAGACAAAAATTTAGCATCGCATGAATCAACTATATTACATACCTGTATTTGTCTCTCAGATAAGTGGTCCACAGGAAATCCTATGTCAACATCATCCGTAGCAAGACCGCTGGCTATATGTATGTCATTAAATTGATCCGAAAGATTGCTAACAGGGTTGTAGGGTTCTGTGTAAAATTCTGAACTGTCTATTGGTTCTGTGAAGACACCTAAAAGAATTTAAAAAGATATTCAGTCACTTTGTCTTTTTCAGTGTTGCCAATGGTATGTTTTTAATTATGTTTTATTTTATCAGAAAATGAAACTTCTGGTAGTGCCATGATGAGCTTTAACATAATTTAGTTAAATACCTGTTAAATTATTTTTAGATGTGCTAAAATACACTTATAGATAGTTGGGCGCGTTTTTTGGTAAATTTAAAGACTGTAAAGAACTTTGATCGAAAGAATTTAATACCACCTTATGTCTTACACACTTTACCCTTTGAAAAATTACAATTTTGCTGTTGTTTGGAGTAAAGATGATAGCCACCGGCGTAACTAGGGGGGGGGGGGCATGGGGGCCCCCCCAGATCCTTCCAGGCCCCCCCAGAAAACTATAGCCTAGTAGTTGTCATTCATATGACGAGGCTAGTATAATATCTGGGACACATAAGGGCTTAAAAGGTTTAATAAGAGAAGAACATTCTTCGGCAATATACATTCATTGTTTAGTTGTTGACGCATGTACCAAAGTTGCACCCGCAGCTTCTTTCTTTAATTCATTAAAGGCATTGTATGTGCATTTTTCGCAACCAGAAAATCATGAAAAACCTGAGAAGGTTGCAGAGAGCTTCGGTATTAAATTTTTGGAATTATCTGTATTTTCTACTACTTGCTGGGCATGTCGATTTGAAAATTGTAAAGCAGATTTATTAAACTTTAATTGGGGGGAATAAAATGGCACTAAAAAGTGAAGTAACTGATAACCAGGATAGACATGCCCATGAAGTTGTTGGACTATTAGCATCTATTCAAAAAGCCGAGTTTTGCATTTGCCTGCACATTCCATACTTTGTGTTATGACGTATCAACGTTTTTAGTTAGTACTTTCAGGGTAAAGATGCTACTCTCGACAAAGCAAATTTAGTAATAGATGGTACGATACAGTCTCTAGAAGAAACTAGAAACAATTTTTAAAATATTTATTCTGAAATCCAAGACTTCGTCGATAAACATGATATTTCTTCAGAACCTATCAGCGTACCAAAACGGAAACGCCAAATTGCTGCACAAACTAAGATCATATAGTTGACAGTGCTCTTGGACAACGCGATAGAGTTGACATCAGATGTAAGTTGCTTAGAATACTGGAAAATAAACATGCACTACCTAATAATGGACAATTTGGCAGCTAATTCCCTGTATACCTGCGCTAGTGCGTTCATTAACCATGTGCGTCTGCATTTGCAAAGAAGGCAGAGTTTCTAAAGGCAACGGCATAGCCAGACCTTGTCTTTTGGGCAGGCTGGGAGGCAAGTTGGGTTGCATACTGGTAGCGGGTACATTGGGTTGGAAATTCGAAAAATTGGGTCGGTGAGGAGACATTTCCACAGGTTGGCTTCTTGAGGGTAGAGCGGGTGGATCGTACATGGCTGATGCTTGTGCTTGGGATGATCGATGCATTTCCGGTTTTTGGTCAGCCTAAATTAGTATATTAAGAGTATAGAGCAGCTTTCCTTCGCTTTCCAGGGTTTTTGATTGATTGAAAACATACTTTATTGTCAAAAAATAACCCAGATATGAAAATTCTTAATGACAAAGCATAAATTAAGCATAAGTACACATTATAAAAAAGTATAATACTGATTATACTATGAGAAAAGAACTTAATTACTAAATATCACAAAGGTCGCTATAAGTTATGCAAAACATTAAAAACAAATAAAATTCAAATTAAAAATTAGGAACAATAAAAATTTAAATATGAATGTTACACAAAACAACAAAACAAAGTTTTAAAAAAAAAATCAAGACCAACATAAAATTGCCAACATTAATATTATGTTTAAGTTAAAAATTATAAGGCATAATTTATTTGGGACAAACATAAAGTATCCGAATATTAAAAAAATGTCTCAAGAAAGATTCAGCCGAGTAAAATGCTAGGTCAAGAAGAGCAGTTCTACATTTTTGGCAAAAATGTATGGTAGAGGTAAAATTTTATTGTCAACAAAGAGTTGACACATTGATCGAATACAGTATAGTATAGTATTATCAGTAAATGTGATTCAATTAGCGCAAAATACACATTCCTGGCTATGGTTTTCCCAGCTCATTTGCCATGACCCTAACGCTACAGCAGCCCGAAGCTAATCTTCTATTTAGTGTTTTGATATAAATATTATATTTTAATTGGTAGTCAATGTCCAAACAAAGGAGTTTAGAGGAGTTAACACTTGTAATATACTGATTGTCAATATTCACTTTATTTACGAACGAAAATTAATAATATGTGTTTTAGAAAAGTTAGGGGTAAGTTTATTGGAACCACACCATTTTTAGTCAACCATACCAATATGTTATGGGGGACTATTTGACTTTTTAAATAAACAATGATTGTTTATCGTCTACTGATGCTAATGTTGTTAGCAAAATGCATGTTGAGTTCAAAAAAGTCTAGTTTTGGTTTGTGGAAAACAATCATAACTTTGTTATGACTTAAATAGGAAAATGAAAATTTAAACAAAAGATAAAATACTGGTTGTTAAAACATAAAAATTTTGTGATGTTGAGCTATGGGATTAGTTTTAACTTGTTTATTAATAAATCTCATTTATTGGCAAAATTGTAGGCCCAAAAAAAAAATAAGAGGCATATTGTTAAATCTAATTTGGACATAAGGTAGATTTCTTTACTTACAGAATAATTATACAAACCTTAAAAGTGGTAAATTTTTGGTGAATAAAAGAAACTTGAACTGTAAGACAAACCTTCAATCTTTCATTTTCCAAAAGTTGTCTGGCTATATTTTTGTCCCTTATTTCAAGGGCCCTTCTTTTAAATCTTTCCTCTCTTTCCAATTTGTCTGCCAACTCTTTTGCCACCTGCTGGTCCACTTGTTCTTGTTCTTCCAACATCCTGGGTAGGTGATAAAAAATGTTAAGATTTACAAAATAGGAAAAAAAAATAAAGAAAAAACAAAAAAAATAAAGAGAAATAGAAATAGAAGAAAACAAAAATATGAAAATATTAATAAATAAAAAATGGGTTTGTCAAAATTGGTTTTTGTCTTTCTCTTTAACATTTTAATAGAATGCTTGTCATTCAATGAAACATTCATCAAAAAGATCAAATCATTAAATTTAAGTTTGCCTGTTTTCTTTGGGCTATTCTGTATATAAAAATATTCAATTTTGAATTAATATAAAAATATTCAATTTTGAGTTAATGATAGCACTTGAAAAATGTCCATATTTTATGTTGGCAAAAGATCTAATGTTTGTTCACTTTTTTACTTATTCAAGTCGATTGATTTTTTATTCAAGATTTTAACCCCAATTATAACATTCAGTTTAAAAAAAATCTGTGTTTTAGAAAAATTTAACTAATTAATTTATAATTTTAGATTAAAAAAAAAATGTTTATGCAGCATTTTCCTCACAGTAGTAATCATTTTTAAACTCATTTAAATAATTTATGAAATAAAGTGTGGAAAAATGTACATTTTTTTATGAATCATAAAAGAACTTAATTGAATTCAATGGTGACAACAAATTTAAATGGCAAAATTAAATGTGGATTCACCTTTGGTAAATTTGTGCAGCCTGTTGAGCCAATTGTTGCTCCTTAAGTTGTTCATCTTTTGCCTTGGGAAAGTCCTCTCTAACTACTGCATTACGAAACCTAGAAAAAACATTTTGTCAAAAAAAAAAATATTATTATATTTAAGTGTTTCCAAAACCATACCTATTTCCAGAAAAGTGTTCACTAAACTCTTGATTCTGTAGGCGGTAAGCCAAGGCACCATCTTCACGCACCATCCATTCCTGGCAGACTTCATTAACCCTGCCTTTAGACAGGGGTTCGGGTGGCACTTTTGTGTTGGACATTTTTAATTTTCATAAATCCTAAAAGAAATATTTGTTTTGCATTATTTGCATACCTTAAATATCCTTGGGCAAAAATCATATCAAGAAGGAGTTTTCAATCTTGCTTTACCAATGTGTATATAGACATAACTGATGAGGACATAACACCCACACCTGGTGTTATTTGTGGGTATAGAACATTTCAGGGATTCTAGTGCTTATGCTTTTCTTAAGGTTATTCTATTTCCTGGATCAAAACTAAAGGCGGATTCAGAGTTCTGTAAAGTAGGCAGTATGAGGTATGCAGACACAAGGAAAATAAAAATAGCAAATGCATGCTGCTCTTATCGTTTACCGCTTGGGGCTTACGGAGCACTAGGAACAGCCGCATGTGTTTGCTATAGTTTACTTTCCTTGCGGAACTCTGAATCTTTCTTTAAACCTTTGTTGTGTGTTGCCATGATTCCCTAGATTTTAAAACAGCAGAAAATAAATTACCTTGAAATAAACTGAGCAAATTTTACACCAACAAAGACATTTATTTTAATAAGAAAAAGTAATTAAGCCAAACAAAAGAAAAAAAGGGTGAAAGTGAGTCGAGAGAAAAATATGTACTTCCCGTTATAAAAACAAAGCATGACGTTGACGGATGCTGCTGATTCTGACAGATAAATTGCGAACTTAGCAAACGCACTTTTCTGAAATCCCATCCTTCAAAAGCTTTTCCTTAGTGAAAGCATTCTTCAACCTAGTTTTGTGGATGCTACTTCTCGACGGGGATTGTCTGTTGTCATATGTCAAGTTCAAAAACATGTCGAAAACACATGCTTAAAAAGCCGCCAAATTTGGTAAATTTTTTTGGAAAATTAAAATAAATTCAAGTGTGTAAAGTGTATGTATGTGACTAGCGATCTATCTAGAAAAGAAATAACAAAATAGTTTGTGAAATCTTTGGAACTGTATAAAATAAACCAATATTGCACAACACACACCCAAAACAACTAATCTCTACCCCAAAAATTTTTTGTAGTTTATGAAAATTTTACACTTGAGAACCCTATTGAGGCCATTGTCTACGACTCTGGCCAAAACAACCCGACCCAAATTGGACAACACAATGGCCAAAATGGTATCAAACATTAGCCCAGTTAGCCCCTTTACAGTCATTGTAGAAGGCAACATTGGAAGCGGAAAGACTTCCTTTTTAAATCATTTTTCCAGTTTGGATAATGTACTAACATTGACTGAGCCAGTGGATTTGTGGAGGAACTGCAGTGGCAATAATCTTTTGGTAATTAAAGCATAATTAATAAGTCCTCAGGCATTATTACAGTAAAGCAAATTCCTCCTATTTAAGCAGATTTTTAAACCAATTTTATGTCTTTGCAGGGTCTAATGTATGAAGCCCCACAAAAATGGAGTTTTACCTTTCAATCCTACGTTCAACTAACCATGCTTCAAAACCACCAAAGACAAACAACTATGCCTGTTAAATTAATGGAAAGATCCATCTTTAGTGCCAGATATTGCTTTGTCGAGAAACTTTTTAGAGACAAAATCATTCCTGAACCTTCAGCGGCTGTAATTGACAGATGGTTTAATTGGCTTATCGAAAATGTTGACATGCCTGTTGATTTAATTGTCTACCTTAGAACTTCTCCAGCAGTCACCTATGATAGAATTTTAAAAAGAGCAAGACCAGAAGAAAAACCAATCAGCTTTGAGTTAGTTGAAGCAATGCATAACATCCATGAAGATTGGCTGTATCACAAAACATTATGGAAACGGCCAGCACCAGTTTTGGTTCTCAATGCTGATTTGGACAAAACTTCAATAGAGAGTGAATTTTCAAAGTGTGAGCCATACATTTTGAATAAACTTCCTATACCAGTCAGCCCTGCCCAAAGAGCTTTTTAGTTTTTGTAATAAGTATTATTTAAGAGGCATTGTCCCATGTGAAAGCATTTATTAAATGATTACAGAACCAAGGTGTGCTTGTAGGGTTTGCTGACTAGAATAAACAGTTAGGCTAACAACAAGATACAACTTCCAAAAGTATTTATTTTAGTTTGTTGTAATTTAATAGATAATTATCCAAAGTTTGCATTGTATTTGTAAGTAATAAAAAGTAATAAATTTTTATTTAATGTATTGGCTACTTATTCAACCCACAAGTTAAAACATAATTAAGTTGAGGTGCTATATCTTTATTATGTCAACTTTACTTCTAACCAAAGCAACAGAAGGCAAGTTAAATTGTCCACAATCACATTTTGTACCCTTTACAAAGTCAAAACGTCCAACATAAAATTCACAAAATGGACACACCATCTTTCCTTTTGTCCATTGCCCTTTTTCCACAGAATCAGTCGCCCAATTGGGCAAGTTTTCTTCATTTAGGAAAAGCAGGGGCTGGTCTTCTGCTGCCGACTCGCAAGTTGATGACTTATCTCCTATTTGTTTCTGGTGGGCGTTGACGACGATATTAGGCTTTTCTGGCGTTTCGGTACAGAGGATTTTTCTGCATTTCTTGCACTTTATTTCTATCACCATTATTTTAAATTAGAAAAATCAACAAAAATAAATGTATTTCAAATATATAGGTTATGTTTGCGCTTTCAAATAAGGAATAATTCAAATGCCAATTTTTGCGGCTCTTACCACACCTTACTGGTAATAGTCCGGAGGATGGGTACAAAAAATAGTTTTTTAGCTTTTCTCAAATTGGTTCACTTATAAAAAAAATTGTCATCATTTTATATCCTTCTTGACGTTTTTGTCGAGTTTTAAGCGATGGCAATTCTAATTTTGTTTGTTGTGTTGCGCCTGCAGATAAACCAACTTCAATTTTTTATTTGTAGCGTTGTATGAACAGCTTTTTGTAGTCATTTTAAAAACCCCATTGCCGGCATTTCTGTTAAATTGATATGACAACGGAAAAGTACAAAATATTTACCAAGTGACTTATTATTTATCATATTTATAACAAAGTTATGATTGCTTTGCTTTGCTAACATTGTTAGCGAAATGCGCGTCGAGTGCAAAAAAGTGTAGTTTTGGTTTGTGGAAAACAATCATAATTTTGTTATAGTGCAACCAAAGGTTCCAAATTCCCATATCAATCAATATCAACATTGCCCTATATCTTGTGTACTATCTACCTATCTATTCCATTCATATAGAAGAGAGAGAGAGGCCCAGGCACTTAGCCCTGTGTGACTTCATAGAAATAAAAAACTTCCATTTCTATGTGTGTCTCCAACAAATTTTGTCTTCTCTTGTCAATAAAACGATTTTTCTTTGGCAAATTTTAATCAAATTTTAAACTTAAATAAAAATACGCTTCTTTATAATCATTATCCATAAAAACAATAAAATTACCTATATATTTTTAAAACTCCATATTGCGCTAACGAAGTCTGATAATTTCCTTGGACGCAATTCTACATATTTCATGAAAATCTTCGTGCAGATGGCTTCTCCAGAATTTGCACTTGCCCCATATTACAGCTGGATAGTTTGGACTTTGAATGCCGTGAAAGATTCTTCCTATTGCCCTTCCTAAAATAAATATTTAAATGTGTTACAACTCGAATACCTGCAGCCAGAAAAAATTTTTACTTTTGAATTTTTTCAATGAGAAACTTATAGGCAATTTTTTGGTCCAGTTTGTTACTTTTTTCAGATATTTTTTTATACCTTCATCAAAAACGCAACAAGTTTGGCATAGATATTCTGAAACTTCGCAAAAAGTTAAACAACTTTTGTATTTAACGCCTTTTTATGCATCCATGAATAATAACGGAGATCACTGATTGGTACATTTATGGTAGAATACCCTGTACCCAACTAACCTGTAAACTGATTATCTCGATACATGGAAACCATCGCTCGTACGTCGTTTAACACACGTTCTTCGTCCATTTCTCGCGTGGGTTCCAAAGTTACCTCAGCCAGAGGATCCATAGACCCGAAATATTCTCTGATTCTAGTTTTCAGTTCGTTATTGCCCTCATTTTCGATCGATACGCATTCTTTGTATGATTTTTCCGCCACACTTGTCAAGGTCTTGTAAATGGCGGTAAGTTGTTTGAGGGCCTTTTCTTCTTGATTCACGACGATTTTATACAAACTGTCTAAAGCTTCGTCGAGCTGGTCTTCCGGTAAGTTGCCGGGTGCCAAAAATCTAATGCCCAAGTTTGAGAATCGTACGCTAAGGCACGATCTTTTGGGAACGTTGTTTTCTAAAAAAAACGATAATAAAAAATCTATTCAGGGTGTTCCATATTCGATGCGAGATACGAAAAGGTTTAAATTGAAGCAGAGTTGCGCAGTTTGATGCTTTGCTCAAAAGTAGAATCGTGTACATATTTTCTCTATAGGTGCCAATATGGCTTCCGGAAGTGAAGTGACACAGTATCTACCACGCTAGATCCAATTGGTGATATAAAAAAAAATAACAAGCAATAATGTACAGTAGTGTCGCTTGACCTCCGGAAGGCATTTGACACAGTGTACCAGGAAATTCTTGAATTAAAACTAAAAAACTTTGATTTGAAAATATTACTCAATACATTTCCAACTTCAGGACAGAAATAGCATTGACTTTTCTTCTCCACGGCATAAACGGTAAATTGGGGCGAAACTTAAACCTACCAGAGGTCCACTCTAAATTTTTGAGTTTGTGCTTGCATATTCCACTCTCCCAACCGATAGCCGAGGCCACATCAACAACGGGAAACTCCAAAATGTTATCCTTTTCGTCCTAGAAAAAAATAACCGATTTAAACAAGTATGCGCAATTTTGAACATAGGTTAGCAACGTATAATCTTCTTTTCAAATCTTTCTACCTACTCCGCGAATCCTGGTTATTGATGACGACCCCCTCCCCCCTGCTCCTCAGTAAATTTTTCATTCCACGCGTGACTTATAGGACATTTGCAGAATAACGCATTTTTTAAATGGAAACTGGGATGGGTATAATATGGTACGATATTACGATAAATTCATACCGCTCGCTTCCACAATCGTTAAAAAGTTTACTACAAAAAAATAAAAGATTTATATGGACCCGTCAATGTGAAACTGCCTTTATTAAAGCAAAACAATAAATAGCCAGTCACCAAGTTTTAATGCTATTTTCACCAGAATTACCGATGCCAGTCCATATCGTATTTCTGGCGTGCTTTCTCATAAACTTCCCAATGATCTAGAAAAACCAGTTACTTCTATTTCAAAAGCCGAAAAAAATTACAGTCAGTTAGATCGCGAAGCAACCGCAATTTACTGGGTTTTAAAAAAAATGTTTCATTATATTTATGGAAGACGTTTTACACTTGTTGATAACAAACCATTAATGACTATTTTAAACCCAACAAAACAACTTCCTGTACTATCAGCTACAAGAATGATTCGATACGCACAGTTTGTAGCCGGATTTGATTATACTATTGAATACAAAAAATTCTTACTTATCAAGAAATCCATTACCATTAAAAGAAGACGAAAGAAATATAGTCGATGATGAATTCTTTCAAAACATCCATACAGTTAATCAAATTTCTACAACAACCCCATATTTTAATATGTTGTTGTTGTAGAACAAGATCCAGAACTCCAGCAGTTAAAAGAGAAACTCCTTAATGGAAGTATATTTGACCCAGAATATTCCGTACAAGAAGGAATATTTTATAAAACATACAACTCATATAGGAATAGTACAAATAAAATCTCTACGCATTTTTTAAATGGAAACTGGGATGGGTATGATATGGTACGATATTACGATAAATTCATACCGCTCGCTTCCACAATCGTTAAATAGTTTACTACAAAAAAATAAAAGATTTATATGGATCCGTCAATGTGAAACTGCCTTTATTAAAGCAAAACAAGAAATAGCCAGTCACCAAGTTTTAATGCTATTTTCACCAGAATTACCGATGCCAGTCCATATCGTATTTCTGGCGTGCTTTCTCATAAACTTCCCAATGATCTAGAAAAACCAGTTACTTCTATTTCAAAAGCCGAAAAAAATTACAGTCAGTTAGATCGCGAAGCAACCGCAATTTACTGGGTTTTAAAAAAAATGTTTCATTATATTTATGGAAGACGTTTTACACTTGTTGATAACAAACCATTAATGACTATTTTAAACCCAACAAAACAACTTCCTGTACTATCAGCTACAAGAATGATTCGATACGCACAGTTTGTAGCCGGATTTGATTATACTATTGAATACAAAAAATTCTTACTTATCAAGAAATCCATTACCATTAAAAGAAGACGAAAGAAATATAGTCGAAGATGAATTCTTTCAAAACATCCATACAGTTAATCAAATTTCTACAACAACCCCATATTTTAATATGTTGTTGTTGTAGAACAAGATCCAGAACTCCAGCAGTTAAAAGAGAAACTCCTTAATGGAAGTATATTTGACCCAGAATATTCCGTACAAGAAGGAATATTTTATAAAACATACAACTCATATAGGAATAGTACAAATAAAATCTCTGGCTCGAAGATATTACTACTGGAAAGGTATTGGTAAAGATATAGAAGAATTGGTAAATAGCAAGAAAAACCCCAAAAGAGCACCACTTCACCAATGGGCCAAATCAACAAAAAATTGGTAACGGGTCCACATAGATTATGCAGGTCCATTTTTAAATCACTACTTCTTTATAGTTGTAGATGCAAAGAGCAAATGGCCAGAAATTGAAATGTCTAGAAATGCACGCACAACTTCTGGATGGATTACCAGAAATACTTGTAGAATCTTGTAAATCAATAGATTTCGTAGAATTTTGCAAACGAAATGGAATGGGACAAAGATTTATTGCTCCAGGACATCCTGCCACAAATGGACAAGCAGAAAGATATGTGGAGACATTTAAAGAAAAAATTAAAAAAATTATCGAAGAACCAGGAACTATACATGAAAAACTACATTCTTTCTTACTGAAATTTAGATCAACACCTCTTTCGATGGCTGAATTGCTTTTTGGACAAAACCTTCGAACAAAATTAGATCTCATCCGAGCTCAGAAACCAGACAAAAATAATGCAAGTCAACCAAATTTTAACATATACTATCTAATTGGAGCAAAAGTAGGTACAATCACGGAATTATCATCGAAAAATTGACTGGAAATATGGAACCGTTCAACAACGCCTGGGAAAATTACATTATATAATTGAATTAGATTATGGCTACATAATAAAAAGACATTTTAATCAACTCAGACCGTGCAATGTAAATAAACCAACCACTCTAACCAAGAAAGTAAAAGAATGTCCAATTGTGGAAACACGACCACTACAACCACATAATCGAGTAGAAGATTTACCACCACGCAGAAGACAATATCGAGTTTTTAACCGGAATCAAATTTCAAACGAAATTATACCCAACCCATCAGCTACAAATGTAAATCAAGAAAATGAAAATACATCATGTTTTGATATAAATGAACGACCAAATGAATTATGTTTTATGGTGTTTCACCTCTTCAAAATTTTGAGTATTAGAGCTTTGAGCCACAAAATACTTATAACGATCAAGATGACAATCAACTACCTCTACGACGATCTTCAAGAACCAGAAGACCACCTGACCGTTTGAATTTATGATTTACTCTTCAACTACAACCCGAAGAATGGTTATATATTATTTGAGTCACACTGTACTTTATTGTTTACATGTGTGACGCTTGTTAAGTTTGATTTGTTTTGTGTCACATTAGAAATAAAAACCGTCCTTATATAAAAGCGCTTTTAGGTGTGTAGTAATTGACAAGTAAAAATCTCCAAATATAAGATTAGTTAAAAACCTATTTCCAAATTCTTTGGAGTATGTATTTGAGCAGAAACTTAATTATTTATAAAAAAACGTTAGTATGGTTCTTGACAAATTGTTTACCTTACTGCGATACATTGCCAGGGCCATGGCGAGAGGGGGGCAGTCTTTGGCTGCCTTTTTTATGTGATTCGGCCCTCCGTAGGATATGACCTTGCAAGTTGTGTAGGCGGGACTTAGAAGCTCTGTAAAGAGAAATTCAAATTATAGTCTAAGAAGTTGTTAATATGAGACATCATGGCAATTAACAGGCCAGCCATGTGACAAGACGACTATCGCAGTTTTTTCTTAATCTTTTCAAAGCAAAAACAAGAAAATGGGACAACGGATTGCGTCGAAATTTTGCAGGGTTGTTTATTTAAATATTTTTAATAACGAATCAAAACGGTACATTTTACTAAGCAAATAAAGTATTCTCTTGTCGCTTTTATTATTACTTACCGAGGTATTTATTTTTGTGCAACTCCAAATAACACAACAGCGTGGTGATATTTTCCTCGGGTATGTCTAAAGTTCGGACGCTTTCCTCCGTCGAAAAGGCCACCTCGTGTTTGGGACACGTTCCCTTGCACGAGCACGGCACGAAAACCTTTTGGATCAGTTTTCTGATTACATGACGGTCGATCGAGTTGGCGTGAACGTGACGACGAAGTTCGCACTCATCTCTACCCTAGAAAACGAATTCAATATTACACACTTATTGCTAACTAGCCGAAGACCCGCAGTCTTGCCTGCGGTAATATAGTGTATATGAACTCACTTGACACACCGCGATATACAGGGGGCGTTCGCACTTTTAGTATGATGCTCTTCCAATGGGAAAAATACTTTACTTAGGACCAGTTTCCAAATAGCAGTTTACCAGAGAATTAAATTAACTCGGGCTATAAGTCCCAGTTTTTTGCTGTTTTAAGCCAATATTTTTTTTGGTTAACCTTGACATAAGGTAACTTACAATCACCTTGAAGCCCCGATTACCATGGAGTTAATCTTAACCCGCTAGTTATTTTGCTCGAGTTAACGCCAACTCGCTATTGAGAAGCCGGCCCTTAGCAGCAGATATCACTCGTATAACTCCACGTGGACTAAACCACGCCCATTCAAAGCAACAGCCTATCAGAAAGGCGCGCGAAGATTTTGATTGGTCAGCGTTTAGGTCGGCGGTCAAAGGGGAAATACAACCAGGCAGGAGTGTTGTTTTACAAAGCAAAGGCCGACAAGCGTTTTTATAATTATTTTTATGCTGCTCAAAGTGACTTTAGATAAACTATACCCGTTTTTTCCCGATTTTAATGTTTAACTGATCATAATTTTTGTTCCCGTAAATCGATTTTGATCAAATAAAGCCTATCGTGTCCAGTAATTTTTGCGTGATGCTGGAACAAACAGACAGAGAGGCAAACAAACAAACAGACATGGTATTGGTGGTGGTGTCACATTCTAAACGTCATTTAAATTTAAACTAGTTTTAACAGCAGAGAACCTCCAAAATATTCGCGTAAAATGTAGCCTTTAATTATATCCATAAATTGATAGAGAAGCACTTTAAAGATCCCCAGCCCCGACAAAGGGGATTAGGTCTAAATCCCTCTAGAAAAAGAAAACTGACTTCCTAGGAGGTGCTCATTAGACGTGGGACTAAATCTGGAGTTATGCAAAGAATTTTTGAGCATAAGCGCGTTCAGATCACTCACTAAAACGCTATGTGTCTGATGGGTGACTGCAAGTAATCCCTGCTTAATTCCGCTATGTATGCTAGAACTGGTAAATGCTTTACCAGTACACACTGTGTATATCCCCAGCCCAAGCCAGCTGGCTGTAATAATTGCCAACTGGTCCTCGTACAAGCCAGGCTTTTGAGTGAAATATGCGAAAAAGTTTTTTTACCTGTGCATCCAAAAAGACATGACAATAAGCCGGTAAACCATCCCTGCCGGCTCTTCCGACCTCTTGCACGTAACTTTCGAAACTGTTGGGCATATTAAAGTGGATCACAGCTCGGATGTCGGATTTGTTGATGCCCATGCCTGCATAGTAAAAGATTTTTTATAAATCTTCATCAAAAACTCTGATGTAGCGCCGTAGGTGGTGAAATTAAGAAAAACTAATTATTCATACTGCACAGATAACACAGACCTATGGCCCGCAGTAAAATCTAACCATATTTTAATATCTTGATTGAGGTATTGTACCAAAGATCAAAATAGTGATATTCTATGAGGGTCGTATGTCTGTGATAGGAGATATGAGCTGTCAAAGAACGCATGTCTGGCTACGAAGACTTTTTCTCCTAACTTGAAGAGTACTTTGTAGATTTTCATGATTTGTGTCTCATTTAAAAGGTACTCGAATACTGCACAGGGGCGTATTCAGGGTTTTACTTTACGGGAGCTTTAATGTCTGAGAGGGTTAATTTAAGAAAAAATACGTAAATGAAAGTAAAAAATTTTTGTGTATTATTTTCCCTGGTGGCGCATCTCTTACAATTTTTCGGAAGCCAGCTGGCGGCTCGTCAACTACGTTCAGAAATACAGGACGATTTTAACGGCCGCATTGCAAGTGCCTATACCTCCCGTCAGGTATCACTTAGCGGCCGACTGTTTACTGCCACGTCCAGGTATGATGGGAGGGGACTGATCATAAATTACGTAACGCGGTTAAGCGTTGACGGAAGTGGTATTATTTTTATTATAATATTGTGTTGTAAACTTATTGGCTTTAAAAAAAAACAAACAAAGAAGTAAAATTGGAAAAACCCAACCTCAAAATGCATCAGACAAATGTCAAAAACCCAAATCGGTTCATGAAACCCGAAAAGTGAATCGTATTGAAAACGTATTTAGTTCCACATGCAAACGTAGTATTTTTTAAAATCTTATACTCACCGAAAGCAACGGTTGCCACAACGATTCTCAAATCGCCCGACATAAACGCGTTCTGGACGGTTCTTCTACGCGACGCCGACATGCCCGCGTGGTACGGTTCGGCCTGAACATTAAATCTTTTTCTCTAAAAATTAAAGATGATTAAAGATTTATTTATTTGATTGTATAATTTACAACAGGTGGGAGGGACGGGGTTCAACCCCCCAATAGGGCTATCTAACATATGGTCAAAGTCAGCCGTTAATCACGTGATGGTTGTAGGGTAAACAAAGCGACTTTCCATAAGACGTAATGATAATAAACATTAAAATTTTGGGAAAGGGGAAAAAGATTCAGATTAAACAAAGTGACTATTTTAATCCTTTCTGAATTAAGATCGATTCTCCATAAGAAACTATCTGTATCTTGTAGATCCTTGGAAGAAACTTTTAAATAAAGCAAAACTTAGGCATAAAAAAATCGTTCACCAACCTGCCCCAAAAGAATTTTCAATACTCCACAAAACATAATAAAAGTTAAATAAACAGGAAATTAGATAACAAAAATAAATGTACTATGTACCTTATTTTTCTGTGCTTTGCTGGCAGTACTCTCGAAAACCTCATCCTTGAAGCTGGTTCTCAAAAAGGAAGCGATCCTTTCGCACTCGTCCCTCCTAGTGCAGTAAACTATGATACTTTTCAACTGTTTAAACTTGTCTGACAATAACAAATTGAGCAAAGCTCTGTCTCGGGCTGCGTCTTTTGACACTGTCAGGTGGAGGTTGTCCGGGAGGGGAATATCCTTAATTATGCCTGGAAAAAATGACAGCAGTTTGTTTTTTTTCATAAAAAAATGTTTTGGAACCCATGTTTCGATTAAAGAAAAAAGGTATGTAGCGCAGTGGGCAGCGTATCTGCCTGCGCACGGAAGGTCCCGGGTTCGAATCCCAGCTAGGTGCATGGATATTTTGTGTTTGTCCCAAAAAACTTTACACTTTGGCAACATTGATTATTTGATCCTAGAATGGATGGACAAGCCCCAGTATATAAAATTATATAAAAAAAAATAGTTTAATGAGTGATAGGCAGGACAAAACAAGATAAAAAAGTTATATAACATGAGGGTCGAAAGTCCTTTGTTTTCGAGATACAGGGTGTCAAATATCTTGTTTAAAAATTACAAAAAATTACCGAAATTTTGTAGAGTATTGCACATCATAATAAGCTTAATGAATGAACATAAAAATAATTAAAAAAAAAAATTGAAGTCAAAATTTTTTTGCAAAAATCAAATGAATAAAAAATGTTTACTCATTGCAAAGATTTTTTTGACATTCTTGATCTCACTCAAAATTAAAATAGAGAATAAGGGTCCTACCTTCTAATCCATCCGGTATTCCCAGCAAATCGATAATATTTTCACAGGTAGCCCTAGTCGCGGTGGCTGTCAGGCCCAAAATCGTTTTCACGCCCAAACTTTCTCTCAACACTCGGCTGACCATCAGATAGCTGGGCCTAAAATTGTGTGACCATTGGGAAATACAGTGGACCTCGTCTATGCACGCAAAGGCGATTGGGGGCAGTTTTCTGAAGAGGGATCTGAACCCTGCGAAAAAAGGTATAAATATCTTAAAAGTACAAAAAAACAAAATTAAATAATGTTAGGATTTAATAGTGACTATGTCAATATTAGAGAAATTACAGCAATTCAATTACAATAACCTAATTTTTACTGACATTTTTGAAAGCAAAGTAAAAAAAAATAATTTGAAAGTGTACATAACCATTTTTATTTATTTTTAACATTATTACCATACTATGTTGGGAATTTGGAACCTTTGGTTGCACTATAACAAAGTTATGATTGTTTTCCACAAACCAAAACTACACTTTTTTGCACTCGACGCGCGTTTCGCTCTATTTTATATACTATCTTTTAGTTGGCGGAGATAAGACTAATAATTTGTGATTGGTCACGCTTTGTAATACTATCTCCCCTCAACTAAAGAATAGAGTGTACTAAACGGAATTGGGCCTCTATCTTTATTTAAACTATTTCTGGATTTAATGATTTCCATACTTTTATATGCATTCAAAAGTCTTTTGTTTGGTACACTTTTTAGAAGTTTTAGGTTATCTATGATTGTTTTCTAAAGCATGCTCGGCCACACTTGACTTTTCTGTCCTTCCGTTTTCTTGAAATTCAAAACAAAATTATACTTTTAAAAGAAAAAAATTAAAACAACATAATGCAATCTTTCAATCTGCAACTCTTTCTACTTAGATCACTTTTTGTAACCGTGTTCACGTCTTGTTTAACTTTAAAACGAATTTAAAGATGTTGGTAAATTTAATAACAGAGGGGTGTTTTTTTTTAAATTCTGATTCTAGTAAACTCCTTTATTTTACAAAAATCCTTTTCAGATGTACAGAGTCGCGAAGGCTGCTCTTCAGGTCTTACATAAAAAATATTTAGTGGTATTTCAGTTGCATTTAAGTATCAAATAAATTAAGATCTTCTAAGTGATTAATTGAGAAAAATTACGTATACGATCTCCTTCACGCCCGCGTCTTCGAATAAAACAGACTACAGCCCTGAAAGTTTTCCTAAACTGTTTGCTTGGCAACGTTGCCTAGCCGGCATCTCTCTTCAGTGCATCTGAATTGAATAGCGTTCTTTCTCAGAGACATGCAATTCGGCACCCTAGACGAGAACTGTCGAGCCCTGTATATATTTGATTGTTTAGTGTCAAATTTTTACTTGTGTTACTTACAGTTGCAGTTTTAACACTAGTGTATTATGTGTTATACAATAGGTTACCATTTCAAAGGACAATAAAAATATTTGTGTGTAATAATTGTACATAAGTTTAAAAGGCTTACATGAAATAAAGAAATCTATTCTACTCTTAAAAAAACAACATACCAGTTTGTTTTTCCCCCGCCACTATTGCCTCGGGAGATATCAGTAGAACGTCAAGCTGATTAGCTTCAAGGGCTTCGATAATCTTCTGCCTATTCATTTCGGTCTGGTTGGTGTGCAAGCAGGCAGCTTTAAGAAATCTTGGGATACCTAAAGAATTAAAATTGAAAAACGATTGTATTATCAAAAAATTAGCAAAACAGTGAAAGGGCAACTCCATAGACACTTAAGTCACTTAAGTTTTTTAGACTTATTTTATTTTGATTTTGGAAGCATTTTTTTATTTCTTAAATTGTTCTTGGAAACAATGAGTTTGTCCCTATCTGCAATAGGAAAAAAATTTACTAATTTAGAAATGCTAAACTAGTTAGAAGTATAATATTTTAGGAGTGGTATGGCCTGAAAATGAGGAAATTAAAATTTTTAACAATTTACTTTATAAAAAGCCTAATACTATTAAAATAGGACAGTTTCTCGCTTAGTTATAATAAATTAAAACAGTGCATTTTTTTTGGCACACCCTATTTTAAACAATGATTGAATCTCTATTAGGAAAAGTGTCAAAACTTGCCTATAACTTGATCCTCCATCAAAGAAACCAGAGGCGAAATGACCAAAGTGATAGACGGCTCCCCTCTTTGGGCATACAAGTAGGCTGGGAGTTGGTAACACAAACTCTTCCCCGTGCCTGTGGCCAAAGTCACCAGGGTGGATTTCCCTTGTAGAATGCGCATGACGGCTTTTTCTTGTCCGTCGCGGAATGAGGTGTGGCCAAATTGTTGGAGAGCCTGGTAGATTTCTTTTGGTGTTTCTTAAAAAAAACAGGAAAAATTCAGTTTCGAATTTTTAAGGGCTTATTTTTTTTATAAACGCTTTTTTACAGATTAGTGAAGGGACATGTGTAAGTCCGTGGGATTTTTTATGAAGGAGTTTTGTGACTATGTGGGATTGATAGCTCCTTAGTCGCACAATCAAGTGTTAATGGGGTATTTTGTTCGCATTCGTGTAAAAAGGGTTGGACATCTTTTAAGATGGCGGCCAAAAATCATAAAAAATACAACTTTCGCAGCCGAGGCATGATTATACTCGATTCCATATAATTCGAGGACGAGGATTCCAAAAAAAATACTATCAAGGTCATCCGACCTTAAAAACCGCAAAACAAGATTTTTGCCATTTTCTCTTAAAAAAATCTTAATAATTCGACGTTTTGTCAGACCAACTTCAAATGTACCTCAAACTATTAGGCATGCATGCCAAATTCGATCCTTAGAGTTTGATGGAGTTTGAAGCTTCATGACCTTGAAAAATACACTAGTAAAATTAAGATATTGCAAAAATAACATACTAAAGGGCGCTATTCATCAACTATTAAAGCGAAGAGGACCAAATTTGGTTAAATTGGTTTAGCTATGACGCGTTTCAATATGGCGGCTGATATATGAAAATGGTGACTTATAACCACATTTTATTTTAGCCTATTTCGTAAAAAAGCAAAAATGACAAGATGGCCATTAATTCTTGTTGACTTATCGCCGCTTACTATGAAAAACAAAGTTTAGTTGATGCATGACCTTGATTGACCTTGAAAATACCATGAAAACCAGCTTTTTGTAGTGATCTCAATTTACGACTACACAAAAATTTTAAGTTCCGGAGATGAAATTAATATGTTAGCGTTAGATAAACACTTCATTTTATATCTCCCTACCATTTTTTTTTGAGTGGCGTTCCAGATGTTTATACTATCCTCCCTTAAAAATCACCTATTTTTTTTCGGAACTGTGAATTTTATGTTCTACTCACTTGTCTAGCCAACAAAGTCATTTAAATTACCTATAAGAGAGTTAGCAGAAGTCAGATATACCTTGCCATATTCTGGACCAGGTGTTTTAGATGCCATTTTCTAAAATGGCGGTCGAAAAATCATAAAAAATACAATTTTTGCAACCGGTGCATGATTATACTCGGTTTCATACAACTCGAGGACGAGAATTCCAAAAAAATCTCTTTCGAGGTCATCGGACCTCAAATGACCTTGAAAATCGCAAAAAACACAATTTTTGCCATTTTCTCTTTAAAAAAATCTCCATAATTTAACGTTTTTTTACACCAACATCTAGGCCGCCAGATCAAAAAAAAATGGTAGGGAGGTTTAAAACGAAGTGTTTATCTATGGCTAAGATGTTAATTTCATCTCCGGCACTTAAAGTTTTTGCGTAGTGGTAAATTGGAAAAAAAACACTACAAAAAGCTGGTTTTTCACTAGTACATGGTATTTTCAAGGTCAATAAAGGTCATGCATCAACTAAACTTTTTTTTTCATAGTAATTAAGCGCCGATAACTCAACAAGAATTAATGGCCTCCTTGTCATTTTTGCTTTTTTACGAAATTGCACAAAATAAAATGTGGTTATAGGTCACCATTTTGATATATCAGCCGCCATATTAAAACGCGTCATAGCTGAACCAAATTTTTTTAACAACATGACCTTCTTATCTCTCCTATCAAATTTGGTCGCTTTAATAGTTGATGAATAGCGCTCTTTAGTATGTTATTTTTGCAATATCTTAATTTCACTAGAGTATTTTTTAAGGTCATGAAGCTTCAAACTGCATCAAACTCTAAGGATCGAATTTGGCATACATGCCTAGTAGTTTGAGGTACATTTGAAGTTGGTCTGACAAAACGTTGAATTATTAAGATTTTTTTAAGAGAAAATGGCAAAAATCTTTTTTTTTTGCGATTTTCAAGGTCGGATGACTTTAAAAGTGATTTTTTTGGAATACTCGTCCTCGAATTATATGATATTGAGTATAATCATGCCCCGGTTGCGAAAGTTGTATTTTTTATGATTTTTGGCAGCCATCTTGAAAGATGTCGTCCTTCCCCTTCTACACGAATGCGAACAAAACACCCGGTTACACTTGATTGTGTAACTAAAAATCTATCAATCCCACATAGTCACAAAACTCCTTCATAAAAAATCCCACGGGTTAGAAATTATCGACATATGCCCCTACACTAGATCTACAGGGGCGTTAGGAGTAGAGATTCTTTTTTTCCTGTCAGTGACCTTGGCTCAGAAAATGTCAAGGTGACGTTCAACACAGCTCATGTGGTATCTGTACTTTTTGGAGTCAAATAAACATCACGATTGTCTGAACTTTGAATGGAAGGCGGATTTCGTAAAAACTAACACTTTTTTGATTTTTTGCTGAATAAGCTAAGATTTCTTTCTAAGGCCACCAATTCAAAATATTCAAATGTTTGAATTGGTGCCCTTAGAAATAAATTTTAGCTTACTTGGCAAAAAATCAAAGTTCAAGCCAATGCTGATGTTTATTTGACTCCAAAAAGTATGGATATCACATGACCTGTTTTGAACGTCACTGGGCAGTTCCTGTGCTTCTTTAACGGAAGCTTATTTTGACCTGAATAATACGCCCTTAAAATCTTGATACTGAGTTAAAGATTCTTCTGTAATGTGTAATACTTTTTTAGAACGCCTATGGTTTATCAAAGCAGAAATTTATCAGACCATATTTAATAAGAACCTTATTTTATCAAACCCATTCAATAACAAATTTGAAATTTAACAGACCCGTTTTTAATCGAACCATTGCTCATGAAACTCATTCAATATCAATTGAACCCAACCTGTAAGTATGCGCGCGTAACAGAAACAAATGCATCAAAACGCCGCGCCGCTGCGCCACCTGCGTGTACGCCTCGGGTTCATGTGGAATTGGCGAATGAGCAATTAATTTAGCAAAAATTTTCTGATAAATTACGGGTTTGATGTTGAATGAGTTTGATGAGCGATGGTTTGATTAAAAACGGGTCTTATAAATTTCGAATTTGTTATTGAATGGGTTTGAAGAAGTAAGGTTCAGATAAAAAATTTGTTCAATGAATTGCTGTTCCTATATTGAATGATTTTATAATTGAACTTTCTTTTATTTAACAGATTTGATTTTGCACATTCTGATAAACCGTGGGCGTTCGTTTTTTAGCAGTCCCTATTAATAGTTTAGTTTTGTTTTAATACTCTGTATAACTAATACACACACACACTCTCTAAAACTTGTGTACCACTTTGCTTGTCCTCTTTAAGTTCTAGTTATAGAGGTTTGACTGTGTAAGAAATTTTATTTTAGAAAAATTAATCAAAATATGCCTTTAGCTTACCAAAAAATTCATTATCCCCAGCAAAATAGGGAGGCACGATCTTCAAGTTATCGCAATATCCGTCCACATCCAACTTTTTAACATATTCTTCCAATTTTATAGCTTCTGCCAATAATACATCATCAATATCATCATCAAAAACATTTTCATCATCGCTATTTTCAGCATTTTCTCCATCATTTTCTTCACAACTTTCATCTTTCCCTTTCTCAATACTGTTGCCAACCAGCATCTTAGGTTTTCTTACACTTAAATTACTATTTAAAGCGATTTCTTGAGCTTCTTCCAAGGACATAATCTCACACTCCTCTTCCACGCCTATGGGTAGTAATTCATCGCCTTTTTTATTCGGACACCTTTGCGCAAAATGGCCTTCTTGATTACAATTAAAGCACATTAGTTTACCCCCGTCACAACCAGACATGTCCATATCAGGTCCATATAATGATTTTTTTTTGGCTTTCCAGTGGGCTTTTTTAAATTTACTGAAGTTAAATTTCGATTTTCCTTTGACAAACACCTTCTTTTTTAAATTTATTGTAACGAAATTTTCATTGAGCTGACCAGCAGCTATTTTCTTTTCTAGTTTTTCTCTGGCTTCAGATGTTTTATCATTTATTGTAACGGTGGATTTTTTAACTTCATCATTTTTGACTTTGGTTTTTGCAAGACCTTTCTTGTTTTGACATTTTTCAGTTAGGACTTTAACTATACTGGAATATCTGGGGGCTACTACTCTAGATTTCACAGAATATTCTAGTTCATATTTTTGGGAATTACTTGTATCTTCTTCTTCGATTTCCTGCCTATGACCTTTGAGTTTTCTTTTAGATTTTGCCCTGAGCTCAAAATTAACTCCACCCACTTTTCTACCCTTACCTGTGGATCTTTCTTGAAGCCTTTTTACTTTTTTCTTTACAGGAGTCTCTTCAACCTCCTTACTTTGGTCAACCGTTACAGACTCTTTGTCAATAGTGAATTCAGGATCTTTCTCATCATTATCTGAGGCGAATGGATCTTCCTCGCTAGAATTTAACTCTTCAAGACTAACTTTTACTTTGTTGTGTCTACTAGATCTTCGGGGAGACAATAAGGTATTATCTCCTTCAGACCCAGATTGCAATTTTCTCCTGGGAGTCTTCAATTTTTTGATATTTTTGGATGTTACTAACTCATTCTTTTGTTTAGGTTTCCTAACACACTTGTTTGGTGTTTCTGTTTTAGTAGTTTTAGTTTTGACACCAGATTTTTTAACAGATTTTGAAGCTTTACCATTGTCTTGAGCACTATTATTTGTAGTGTTCTCTTCATGTGTATCATTTAAACGTCCAAGCTCATTTACTGAATTTTGAACTGTTTGTTCCTGATTATGCTGTTGTGTTAAATTTGTATCATTATCATCAGTTTTTGTTGTGTTAGTCAATGTGCTGCTGAATTCTTCCAAAATACTAATGCTTTCATTTACTGGATTAGTTAAAATGGTACTATTTTGTACCTTTTCATCCAAAAATCCACTAGAATTGCTTTGAGATTTTTTAGCTAAGTTGTTTGAAGTTACCGACAATCTTAGTTTCTTAGCTACATGAAAGCCAGGAGGGGTTCTAATTTGTTCATCATCAGAACTTTCAACAATGTCACTATCACTACTATAATCTACCTTAGTTTTAACTACATTAATGGAACTAGTATCACAGTTAGATTTTACCTCTGGTGTGCCCAAATTAAGATCAACTCCAGTATTTTGAGCAACTCTTTGTAACCATCCTCTATCTACATTTCTTAAAGTACTACCTAACTTATTTTCTAGGTTATTTATTGGATTTATAGATAGGGATTGTGAAAAATTTCTTTGTGTTAGGGCTGCGAGTTCTGCAGACATTTTATTAATCGATAGATCAGATTGTTTTGGGGTTTCTTGCGACTGAAAATGATTTTCAGTTTCAGTGTTCATAATGGGTTGTGAAAAAAACTGAGGAGAATCAATAGCATTGTCACTTTTAGTTTTTTGTGCAAATGATAAGGATTTTCCCTCAGATTTTCCCAAATATTTTCTAGGGTTGCGTTTGTTAAACTTGGATCCAGAAAATAGCTTATTTGTGATGGAACTTATTGGGGTATTTTGTGACTTTCGGTCGTCCTTTTCTGTAGATTTCTTATTGTTTAAATGTGAGCCCCAAACTTCTGAGTTTTTTCCACCTGATTCTAGGTTAGGCTCTTCTGTATTACCATGTATTTCTTGTAATTTTCTTATTAACTCCGAATTATCATCTTGAGTTGAGTCATTTGTGGATTCATGTGTTGATTCTTGTGTGAAAGTACCCTCAGTACTATTTTGTGATGTTGAGTAAATAAAACCATGAAGTGAATCTTCAGACTCTAATGATTGAGACGTGGTGTTTTGCTCATTCTCAAATCCTTCAATATCCATAAAACTTTGTTCTAGAGCAGCCGTTTTTAATTGAAAGTATTTCCTGTAAGCATGACGAACTTCTGTGGGTGCTTCCCGGATGTCCAGCTGTAAGATATTAAAGTGAAAATACCTCTGAATTTTAACAAATAAAACCTTTTAGGGTCATTCCATATCAAATCAACCAAAAAATCACAAAAATTTTACGCGACCAATTCCAATTTTGATGATTTTTGGTATATATTTTCTTCTTACCATAAAAGTTGAAAATGCAAATTTTTAGATTTTTTTGATTTGTAGTTTTTTTTTTTTAATTTTTCAAAATAAAAAAGTCAGCATTTTGACCTTAACAAGAATGTACAAAACTAGCAATATCTCGAGAACCACTTACACTAGGAAAGTAATAAATGGCTCATTTTAAAGTCATTTTGAAGCTCTTTTTTATGAAATATCACAACATAATTTTAACAAAAAAAAAATTGAAAAAAAAAATTGAAAAATTCAAAAAGGCCATTTTTAATTTTTTTGAAAAAAATATATAATTTTGGTCAAAGTGTTACTTAATTATCCACAAAATTTTATGATGGAGAAATGATGGGTTCAATGTCAAAAAAAATATCAAAAATATTAAGTACATTAAAAATCATGCATTTAAAAAAATAAACATATTTTAGGAGAACCAATAGTGCACTGGATATTAAAATAAATAAATTTGTTGGATGGATACAGGTTTTAAAAAATACCCAGAGGCTTTATCTACAAATTATTTTATTTTAAACTCGCAAAAGAAATAAACAAACTTTTCTACTTCGTTGATAAAAATTAGACAGAAAACACTAAGACTAACTATATACCTTAAATTTATTTTTTTAACTTTCTTTTAAGAATTTCTGATGAATCTGACATTTCTTTTTTGCTGACATTGTAAGTTCTGCCAGTAGCAGTGTTGGGTTCAACTTTTTTTATAAGACTTTCTGGTTTAATAATTAAAATATCTTGAGGTGTTGGGTAAAAAAATGATGAGGCAGGTCCTCGTGGATGAAGAAAGCTTACTTTCAGTTCTCCGCTCTCATTATTTTTCCCCAAGACACAAGCCAGCCACCAAGCACTGTCATATTCTACAGTGACAAACCCTGACTCGATATTTTGCAAAATAATGCTTCCACCTTTAAAAAGATTATGTGTTTCGACCTCTAAGCATGTAGAAAACTGTTGCCAAAAACGTGCTTTCTGTAAGAGGAATTACAGCATGAATTTTTTGTTTCCCGGGTATTGTTAAGACTTCCGCAAATCTTTTATTCAAAATTATTTCATGATTTGTATAATCTGCTTCTGTGCAATATTTAAAATCAATGCCAGATATGTTTTCTTCACACCAAGTAAACAATTGTAGAGGTGTCATTATTTGATTGTCATAGGGCCTCTGCAAACTGGCTTTGGCAGCAAGTCTTTTAACAGTTCCTCCCAAGCCATCGCAGGCACTTTTGCCATGCGAGGTGGCAAAATAATGCCACTCTGCTTCAACACCAAAATCTTTTTTATGCAGGCATATATTCAGAAAATTCTTTTTGTTTTTGTACTGCGCAGCACATCCATCCGAAAAATAAAAAATTTTCTTAAGTCCTGGTATTTTGATTTTTAAATCAGGCATTAATTTTTTTAAAAATAAATGAAATGCAATTGTATTATGTGTCAAGCTTTCCGAAATAAACACATAATTCAGGTTGTGCAGTTTACCATCACTTAGAAAATAAATGGCAAAAGGGTGGAGGGTTGCCTGGCTGTTATTCCAATGATAAGACTGGACTTCATCTTGCATAACAAAGGAATAATTTTCCGCAAAGTCGCAAGTGATCAAAGACTCTCCAGGTTTAAGGTTAATTTTTATTTCATTGTATCTATCTTTTTGCATTTTTGCAATAAAAGAATGTGATTTAAGTTTTACAAGATCATCAGTAAATTCCTGGACAAAATCATCACTTTTCTTAACAACGGTTTCCATAGTACACCTATCTACTGAGACCCACTTTTTAAATGAGACCTCATCAATTAATTCTTCCTCAAATTTTTCTATTAACGTATTTTTAAACTGTTCTACTCCAGAACATTGCTTGCATCTATTGCATAAAAAACAGTCCACTGAAGGTGGATTACACATTAGTTTATAAAGGCAATCATGATAAGATATTGCAAGAGGCCTGTTATTTTCATCATATAGCTTATTTAATTTGGAGCCATTGAGCATTAGTTTTATATTTTGATGCATAGTACATACACATACAGTATGAGTCCCACTTTTTCCTGCCAGTATACAGTTTTTGGGTCGCAGTTCACAAAATTTTGAAAACCCAATTTTTTCATTGGGGTACTCAGTTTTAAACAATGCATAAATTTCTTTTAAATTAGCTAAGACTAATTTTTTTTGTACATATTCTTTTTCAGCTCCATATTTTCTGATAACAACATAATCTTTTTTACCTGGCATGGTCCTGCTAATGTCATCCCTTTGGTAAAAATCTACCACTATTTGGGCCACTCTATCACTAAGGGTCTTTCCCGGTTTGGGGTTAGGAGAACATAATATCCCATTGTCCTTAACTAACTGTTTTACAGCTCTGGCCAAATATTGAGAAACTCCAAATTCTTCTTCAATCTTCTTTCTACTCCAACTTTGAGGTAAACATGATAAAACTAGTATTTTCTCACTCCTCTTTTCGGTTTTTAAAAATTTGTCCTTTAACTGCTTAATCATTTCACTTTCGTCACTCTGGCATTCCTTTACTAGCGTTGAATCTGATTCCTTTGTAAATGCTTTCGCAATTGTATGCTGTACAATATCAATTTTTTCTTTGTATACATTTTTTCTTTTAATCGGCGACACACCAAGAAGCTCCAATGACTTGTTTAAAAGAGTAAATGATTCAGCAGGATCTTGAAAATCTGGATCATTTTCTGGAACTTGACTGGGTCTAAAAAAATTTTAAAAGTTAGTTTTTTATAAGAACTTAAAAAGGGGGTAACAGCTGACCCAAAATGTGTACATAATGCCAAGAAATTTGTACATAATGTCTGTATTCTCAAAATGCCATGCAAAATAATGCCATGCAAAATAATGCCATGAGATTTTTCCACTCCGTACTTGACGCAATTGGTTTAGTTTATTAATTTTATATTAAAAAATACTATTTGTTACTTACCCTGCCTCATCTTCTTCAGATGCCTTAAACTCCTTTGAAAGCTTTAGTCTACAACCATCACAGATTTTCATTCCCATTTTGACATTTTTGTAACTGCACATCCACTTGGTCACATTTCTTAATTTCCCAAAATGCTTGATTTTTAACTCTAGTGGATCACAGCACTTTACTTTATATTTAGTCCATCCACTTGCCTCACCCATAGTTGAAACTTTTAAAATTACACAGAGATGACTTCTGATAAACCTTCAGTCGAACTATTATGTATCGATTATTTGGAGCTGTATCAGGAAGATACTTGCCAAAAATTTTAAATCAATTTATGCAGGAATTTTCATGTCAGCAAATCCCCACAATGTACCTAAACAGACCAATAAAATGAAGGAGGTGTGTCCTTAATGTTAAACAGGAATAAACAGGCAGTATTTCACAAAAGTATTGGCAGGTTTATACAGGCATATTTTCCTAAGAATTGGAACATCCAATAGTACGTCTCCGGTGGAAAAGAGGTTTTGTAAGTAAATATTACAATGGGGGGCAATGTTAATCTGATTACTGATACAGAATGAAACGTAGGATATAATTTTTTATTAAATAAAATATTGTTAAATATTTTTATAATATCGCTTTAAACCCCATTATATTCTTCTAATTACCAAAATGCATTGTCTATTTATAGGCGATTTTTCATGCATGTGACATTTTTAATAAATTTTTTCACATTGAACCCATGATTTGTCCATCTCAAAATTTTGTGAATAGTTTAATAACACTTTAAAGAAAATAATATAATTTTTTGAAAAAAATTAAAAATGGCCTTTTTGAAATTTTTCAAAAAAAAAATCAAAAATTTTTTTTTTTATTTTTTTTTTCAATATATGTTATGCAATATTCTCATATGAAAGGTCTTTATAAGAGCTTTAAAATGAACCTTCACCTACTTTTCTATTATAAGTGGTTCTTTGGATATTCCTAATTTTGTGCGCACATGTTAAGGACAAATAAGTGACTTTTTCGATTTTCAAAAATTAATTCAAAATAAACAACTGGTCAAAAAAGTCTGAAATTTTGGATTTTCCAGTTTTTTGGTAGGAAAAACATGTATACTAAACATCATCAACATCAGAGATGGTGCGGTAAAATACCCTGGTTGACTTGATATGGACTGACCCTTTAGTTAAAGTAACAGATTGGGTCTGGGGAGTTGTTTTTAGCAACGCCGCGACCACATGATTGACTCTGCAAATATCAAAACTACTTCACTCTAATTTACACTACTTGTATTAAAACTATTCATCATCTATTATTTTTATTTATTTGTATGGTAATTTTTAAAATCCATGTTTTTTATTATTTTGCACGTTTTTTTTTTTATACTTAACAAATCAACAAATGCTGCCACAGAATTAGTTCAAAATCGCTTAATTGACCTTGTTACAATATACAGAAGTGGTGCCATCTATGATGTACTGCGTACACTACTCTTGTTACATGATAATGGATATATCAACCACACCCCCACAATGCATGATATAGATACCCTGTATGTATGACAAATATTACCAAAAAAATAGATTATTCATATGCTATATAGTGATACTAATTAAAGCAAGAACTTGGACTGAGGTGTATCAACTTATAAATTAACATGGCATTACTGGTAATATGTGTACAAATTACTTGGCGTTGTTATCCCCTTGAACATAACATTTATTTAAAATTGTAGCAAAATAATAGTCAGTTTCAAATATAATATACCTTGGTATGTACATAGTAAAAATCTTAAATATGATATGTACTCATATTGACTGCATAGTCAAGAAAATTAGAAAAACCATTTATAAGTTTTATTAGCTCCATGAATTTCTGTCAAAAAAACTATTGAGAATTATTTATGTCAATCAATCAATGATTGAATCTGCGATAAGTTATAGCTTGAAAATTTGGGGTAGTGCATGTAGCACTTTTTTAGAAAATTTAGTAATATTTCCTTAAAATAATATCTCTTTATCATCCCACTATGTTACTTTTTTTCAATGACTGTATCTTTGGCTTTATCTTTCACACAAAAATACACTTTAGAGATTGCTCGTTATCACAAAATAAGTATAAATATCCTACTACAAGCAAGGCTTTAAAACCTGGAGTTATCCATTGATATGGAAAATTTTATATTTACATATTTAGAAGAAAAACCCAAAAAGTTCTATAATAGCACAAATTATAGGTCCTATCTGGAAATAAGGGATGTCCAAGGCCATGGGCAAGTTCTTAAAGTCCACAGTAATCCACCAGTTTGTTCAATTTGACCAATAGGTGGAATGATGTCAGCCTCAGTGAATGTCAAATAATTCACCAAGAAAATAAAAGAATGTTGCTAAATGTTTTTGTTTTTTTGAATTTTTTAAATTTGAGCTGTTGAAAAGTGCCACTTGGATCTGAAATCTAAATAAAGGCTCTAGTTAGTCACCATTTCTTCTACATTTGTTGAGTCATCATCCGAACTTTTCCCAATTTTATTATGCTTTTCTTTATGAGTCAGTGAGCATCGATGGCACCAATCACAGATATCTGTGGGAACGATTGTTTCTCGAATTATTTCCACTGAAAAATTTGAAGAATGTTTTTGATGGAATTGAAAGTTTCAAGAATGCTTTGGTTCCACCGGTGGAGCTACCCATGACTTTTCAAACTCTTCCATTTTTGATTTTTTATGAAAAATTCTTTATGGGGGCACCTTCTAGGGTCCCTAGGACCCCAAATCTGCTTGCGCCCGATACCGAAAAAAGGGTGCCCAGGGGGGGGGGGTTGCAATGTGTTTTTTTGATTGTTTTGAGTTGGGTTGGATTGGGTTGTTTTAGTGAAAAAAAATAAAAAAAAACAAAAAAAAATAAAAAAAAACAACCGGCGCAGGCGGATTTGGGGTCCTAGGGACCCTAGTAGGTGCCCCCATAAAGAATTTTTCATAAAAAGTCAAAAATGGCAGAAAACCGTATACTACATAATTACCAATATTATAAATGTATTTTCCAAAATACTTATTAAATAAAAATAATTTAAGTAAGGTTTCAATTCAAATATATAGACGGCAGAGAACATCCGCTTTTTTTATTGTAGTGATTTTAAAGTTACAAAATACAGCGGTATCAAAACCGGTGCGAACCGGAACTTTTGCTGAAAAACCGGGACTATTGGACGGTTGGTCACCTTAATATACAGGGTCTTTAAAGCAATATTGTGGCTAAAACTACTCTTACCTTGGAAGGAACGCGCTTGTATTTCTTGATGAATTGATGCTCCCATATTTTTACAGTCAATTTGCATTTGTCGTACTTGGCCTTAATTTCCGGATCTTTCAGAAAATCCATTTTTCCTAAAAAAAAATAATTTAGGCGCCTTTTCTAACCTCCAAAGTGTCACACATTCAAAAACTTCGTGTACTGAAAGCTCCAATGGTAGTGGCAGCTGCCTTCATTGAAAGCCATTACTGACTTCTTGCCCGAAAGCTACTACAGCCATGCCCCCTCATCATCCATTAAATGCCAAAGCAAACGTCACTTGTCAATAACCCAACCAATTTGGAAAGGAATGCCACTTATCTGTCCTCCTCCATTTAAAAATAAAAAAAAATCTAGATTTTTTGCGTGTTTTTTTCATATTTTGTGACCGATTTTAAAGTGATTTTAAAACCCCATTTGTAAAGTAAATTGTCGCTTTTTTGCCCCATTCCATGGTCTAAGCAGGAAGAGAAAGAAAGTAGTGAAGGATGTCTGGCGGAAAGGAGCCTGTGGACCTTGGAAAGCGCAATCTCAAGCTGCACGGCTATCTGGACGAGCCCGATGAAGGTAACAAGTTTCTTTCGTCAAGTCTCTTTTTGGCTTATGAGAATCCAGATATCAAATAGGTCATCTGAAATCAAATATTCTTCCTTACATCCTTCTCATGTTGATTGTTTGCATTTTCTGCAAGGCTGCTTGCCCAAAGTAAAATTGCATTTGATATCCTAGAGGCATGTTATTGTGCCACTGGCAAATTTTTTAGAAATTTAATCCAGAAATTCTTCAAAAATCTCAATCTTTTATGTTTTTTTTTTACAAATGTGACCATCACTGTAATTGATAAAATGTTTTCAAAGTTACAATATGTTATAGAAAATTTAGGAGAAGGAGGTAATCAGATTTCATGTTATTTGTTTACCTAAAATTGGGCAAAAACATGTTTTAACCCTTTGTGGTTATAGTAATTAACAATAAGAATGACAACTGTCAATTTTAAAAGAATTTTTGGAATGTAAAAGAAGTTTTAAGTTAACCACAAAAGTCATTATTCTTAAGGTGGATTCTAACAGCATGTAACATAATTTAATTTAGTGTAACAGAATTTAACCTAACTTAAGGAAAATTAAGGGTGTTCATACAGCTTCTTTAAGTAGCTGCCAATTTTTGCTGTTTTTTGTCACAAATTTTGTCAGCTGGCCAATCACATTCTTCCTGTTCTTGTATTTGTTTACAAGTTGTGAAAAATCAGCATCCATCTTTGTTTGGGAATGCGCAATTTTGATTTTACTTAAGAAAATTTAAGAAAAGATAAAAGTTGGTCATCTCTTAAGTTAGATTACACCTGTATGAACACACGGCTATAAAAATACTCTAATGTCAAAAAGAGTATAAATTGTCAGACAAATAATGGATACTACATAAATTTAAGCAAACCTGTCTTTTTCTTTCTTACTATAAAATGGAGAGATAGGGAGAGCCAAAATGTATGCATTATTATTACTTTATTGGCTAAATCTTTCTTATAAGGCCCTAGTTGTTTGGCAACTACAGCTGATTCCAAGTCTAATTGACCATGATTTTGACAATGAAAACTTGTAAGTAAGTAAGTAGCACTATTTTATTGTTATTTTCATCCTGGTAAAACATACCTCCAGAAACAGAATAGTTTTGGATTAAGAGCATACAGTATTTAGGAATCTAAATAATAACTTTGGGTTCTTCAAAAACCTTTTGTTGGGCATTGTGATATGCAAGGGCTACTCACTCTCAAAAAATGTAGAAAATGTTGTCCACATCATTTATCATTACTCTTCATTATAGAAAATAGAATAAATATTTTGATTTATGGCACTTTCATTTACAAATATTTTAAAAAAAAATTAGATAACAATAACATAATAAAAAAAAACATTTAGTAACAGTAAAATAAATATTTTTTTAACTAAAACTAGAAAGAAAATCAATGCTCTTATTTTGCTTTGAATAATCTCAGATTGTTAGTTAACCAAATCAGTTTCATTTGTCAACTGATTTCCTAGTCTGCATATTGGTGTAATAGGATTGTGAAGACTATAGTTGGTTCTATGATTTCAAACAGATAATTCTTATAGCAATTTTTTGATGGAATGCAAATATCAATTGCCCCAACCAGTCCAGGACTGTCAACTTGATTAACAACTTGAACAAAAAGCATAGATCAAATTTTTTCCTTCTGGATTTCAGATATTCTAATCCCAGAAGTTTGTACAACTCATCATAGGCAATACCAATTCTATAACCCCCAGATGCACTGTAAAAATATTTAGATTAGTTTAGCTAATCCATGCTTCCTTATTGTTCATTTATATGAGATGAAGAGAGAAAAAGAATGGATTAGATAGCCAATCACGATTAAGTGCCTACAGTGCATTTACGGATTAGTCACTCTAGTGTCTCTGAATCTTTTCCAAGGAAGACTTCTCAACTTGGTAAAATGGTGACCATATGATTGAACCATATAAAGTGTACAACAGACATAAACACTTGTTTTAACAAATAAATATTTGAAAAACTTAGTGTTAAATAAAATTCCCAAATCTTTTATAATTTTAGTTTATTCCAGTTTTTGAGAATTTAGTGAATAGAGAAAAAATACCACACCAGTCTGTTACTATTTTATTACATATTCTTATATATTGTAATTTTTAATATACCTACTCTGGAAGTAAAAAATGACAACTGAACTAGAAAACAGTAAACTTGGAAATCAACTAAGAAATATGCATGTGTAATATCTGAAACAAATAAAATAAGATAAAAAACAGTGGCGTCAAATATTGACAAACAGGTAAGTACATAGATTAGAAAAAATATAAAATAATTCGGAATAATTTAAGAGAAAATTTTAATAGAAAAAACACCTGGTTGACCAAAATAGCTTATAAATCAAGTAAGAAATATGTATGTGTAATATCTAAAACAAATAAAATAAGATAAAAAACAGTTGCATCATATGTTGACAAACAGGTAAGTACATAGATTAGAATAAATATAAAATAATTCGGAATAATGTAAGAGAAAATTTGAATAGAAAAAACACTTGGTTGACCAAAATTTCTCTAAAAATCTTGCCTAAAACTTTTGAAAACCACCCTTTTCATACAAAATGTCATCCCAATTAGTTTAAAAGAAGTCCATTAATAAAGTTGACTGACATAAATTTCTCTAGAAATCACATCTAAAACTTTTAAAAACCCCTCCTTCCCTACCAAATCGGCAACGCCGCAGACGTTTTGAATCAATATAAAGGAGTGTGAGTGTGCGTCGGCTTGGCCCTAAGGAAAAGAACAAGCAAAAAAGGAAAGCATGGCAAAATGACGCGTCCTCGCACCCCCTGTGGGTAGTTTGAACAGCCTATCTGTCGCGAAACCTCGCACCTATTTAGCCAAAGGAACTGGAATTTTTACCTTTAATAGAGGGTGGATTATAACATTGTCTAATATGTAGGAAAGTTATGGACAGAACACAACACTTTTTTTCAAATCATTAAATATCTTGTAGAAAATGATGCACAATTTAATAATATATATTTTATTTTTGATTGGTTTAAGGATAAAATCTCTAAGAAATGAAAGGTGTTTGACTTATTTTGTTCAAGATATTTAATGGTTTGGAACCACCGAAGTAAAAATAGGTGGAATAATAATACCCCTTGGGAAATTTCACAAAAATTACCGCCTTATGGAGGTGACAGTTATGAGCCTAAAAGAACGTAGTCACATCAATCGAATCGACTTGACATTATTTTTTTTTCTGATGTGTCTTTTCCACAAACAGTAAATGGTATTTTTTACCATGAATTTTCATAATATTTAAAATTTTGTTTTTTTAAATTTTTGTTAAAAGTTGATGGGTTTCAAGTACCCCTGTAAACATGATATATATTTTTGTGCTTTTTTTATTAGCCACACGCTTGTTTGGACCAAACCAAAAGTTACTAGGATGTTAGTGCATTGGTTTTTTAGTCAGAATAAAGTGTTTTGGCTTTTTTGCGTGTTTTTGCTAAAAATATACTGTTTTGATTTGTACAGTGATGTTATACAAACGTAATTACTAGTTTCTTGCCTTTCATAAGTGCTGTGTGATAATCCTTTTTATTATTAGCCTCAGAGATTTTGTCAATACCAACTGATTTAGGCTCACAAATGTCACGTACAGGTAGCGGTCATTTTCTTTATAGGCTTTTATCATTCCACCTATTTTTACTTCTGCCTTTGGAACACGATTTTGCCCAAAAGGTGTAATTGTTTTGCCCATAAGGTTGTGTAAGTTCCCTATATATTAAACGATGAATATGACTAATATTGTATTGTGTGGGAACCAAAACGAACACCAAAACTTTAGTAATTTTACTATCATGCAATTTAACCGCTTTCAATTCTATTAATTGCGCTACTAATTTTACAAATTCCATAATTCCACAGACATTTTTCTCTTACAAATAATTCAAGGTTTAAAAATATGATAGATAAATTTCTTTTTTTAAGAGATTGTATATCTTTGGGCAAGGAACGTGATAAAAATTTAAATCGGGAAACTACGACCCTTGCCCCGAAACGCCTTTTTTTTGCAGTGACCACAATATATCCGATAAACCATGTAAAAATCGAGACTTTGCAAATATTAGGAACTTTTTAGGGAATTAGAAGTCCGTTAGGAGCCCCGTATAAATCGGGAACTTCTTGATAAAAAACACATTAGTACCTATCTAGGTAGTACTCGATTTAGTATTTCCTTTTTATTAAAGAAAGGGTTCTGCAAAAAACAAATTATACGTATTGTCCCAAAAAAATTTTTTTTTGATATTTAAAAAATTTTGTTTTTCAGCCGAAAAAAAATTAAATATTCGTCCAAATGAAAATCCCTTTGTTGACGAACAAGGTAATCCTAAACTATACATTATTTATATGTTTTTTTTTCTTTTTTTCACAGCTGAGGCGTTTCGGATATATCGCGGTCACCGCTTTGTAATCCCTTTAAATTAATTCCTAAAAAAATTAATAAATGCCTTAATTTTTTCAGCCCAAAGGGATCTTATAGCTCATTAAATATTTAAAAACAAAATTCCCGGTAAAATTATTACGGCGAAAGAAACCAAAAAACTTTTTCACTCTTTAAAAGTCTATTTTAATATATAGGAAGCTATGTGAAATTAAACTCGTTTAGTTCAAGTACATGGGTGGTATTACTCTCTAACTCCTAACCTTGGGTCGAATTATTACCTCTTCTAGTAACTCGTTTTTATCTCATTTTGCCACCCCCAATGCATTTTGAGGGCGACCGCGCGTTTGTTTAGGAACAAACTTTGGCAGTGGAGAGAGGACAAAAGTGAAAAATTGACAAAATTTATATATTCACATTTAAACAAGTCTGATATTTAGGGATGATATAAAAAAAAACCTTAAAATGATCTAGTTTGAATTTAAAAAAAAAGTACATGTCTTATTAACCGGTTTTTATTTATTTAATTTATTATTTTTGACGTTTTCTTAAATTGTACCCACCTATTTGAAACAATTCAGGAGTTACATAGCGTCAAAGGGACTTCAGTTTTTTTTATTGTTTTTATAACAATGCTTTGTCCCAAACACCGGCGTAACTACGGGGGAACCTTCCACATCCCCCCCCCCCCCAGAGAATTATAGCCTAGGAGTTGTCAGTCATATGACGGGGCCAGTGTATATAATGTCTGGGAAACGTAAGGGCTTACAATGTTTAATAAGAGAAGAACATCCTTCGGCAATATACGTTCCTTGTTTGGCACTTAGGCTGAATTTAGTTGTTGTTGACGCATTTACAAAAGTTGCACCAGCAGCTTCTTTCTTTAATACATTAGAGGCATTGTATGTGCATTTTTCGAAACCAGGAAATCATGAAAAACTCAAAAAGGTTGCAGAGAGCTTGAGTATTAAATTTTTGGAAGTATCTAACCTTTCTACTATTCGCTGGTCATGTCGATTTGAAAATTGTAAAATGGCACTAGAAAGTGAAGTAACTGATAACCAGGATAGACATGCCGTTGAAGCTGTTTTGAGTCAGTATTTTCGGGGTAAAGGTGCTACTCTCGGCAAAGAAAATTTAATAATAATATTTGGCACGCTACAATCTCTAGAAGAAACTGGAAACAGCTTTGAAAATATTTATTCTGAAATCCAAGACTTCGCCGATAAATATGTTATTTCTTTAGAACCTATCAGAGTATCAAAACACTTTTGGACATGACAGCGCGATAGATTAGAACACTGGAAAATAAAAATTCAATACCAAATAATGGATAATTTAGCAGCTAATTTTAGGGAGAGGTTTTTAAACTTGCCATTTGCCAAATTGGTAGATACTTTATTTAAGTTAAACAACAAAGAAAGTCAAGATTTTATTGAATATTACTCTACAATTGCAGGTGTGGATGTATCTATGCTTGAAGCTGAAATCTTGGTAGTAAAAAATTGGATTACTTGTAAAAATTTACAACCTCTACAAATTAATTTAGATTGCTATTTTTCTTCCTATTAGTACGGGTAGATCTGAACGAAGCTTTTTTGCGATGCGTAGAATAAAATATTGGACCAGAACTACAATGGGACAAACCCGATTTTACAGTGTCTCAATTATTAACGTCGACAAAGATTTAAGAAGAGATTACAGCAGACCACGTTTGGAAATATATTCACAAAAGACAAGGAAGTTGCAGTTAATTTATAGTAAACAGCCGAGTTGAGTTGAATAAAGTTACGCTTACTTTAAGTTAAGGTGTAATAATATATAATATTAAACGGTTTTGAGAAAAACATCACTGTCTTTTATTCCTGACTATCCTAGCTAGCCCCCCCCCCCCCCAGATCAGAGAGTTAGTTACGCCGGTGGTCCTAAAGAAAGCATCATTGTTGCTTTAGTGGCGAAGGACTCAAAAACAATAACAGGGGCTATCTACAATAGGAAAATTACAAATTTTTGGCCAAATAAACAAATTTGAGTAATACACTCGAGGCGAAGGGGATCATCACAAAAAGTATTTTTTCTTATAACATTTAACGTCATTGAACGGAAACCAAACTGCAGGCGTTTTCGAGTATTTGTAATACAGTTTCGAAATCAAGGGGGACACTTTTTGGCAATATTGGAGTTTTCGCGGGATAACCCCTTTCGAAGGATACATTCGAGGATACATTTGACCGCCATAGGGAAAGTGAACCACCTTGTTTTTCGCATTAATATACAGGGTATCCGAAAGGGAATGGTACGTCTCAATATCTCAAAAACTAAAAGAGGGTCAGTGCTTTTCTTTGAGTTAGACAAAAAATAACCGAATACTATTTTTATCTCCATTTTTCTTTGGTTTTGGTGGTTTTATGATGGTGATTTGGCCATTTCATTGGGGGCCGCCTCAGACTAATAACTAAAGAGAGACCAAACATTCCCTATTGAAATCCTGTAATGTTTACAATCCAACACCCTTCTGGACGATTATATGAACAGAAAAGAGATAGAGCAATAAAACGGCAACACTGTCAAAAATTGCTTTTCCCATTACCAGTGGCGGCGTTAATTTTAATTTAAATATATAAATGTGAAAACGAGATATAAGGTAGGGTTGGTCGGATTTTCTTATTCAAAAGAATTAACTGCCAGAACTTGCATAACCACAAAAAATAGATTTATTCAAGGATAAAGTTTAGTTTGAGGAATGTAGGTATTTACGAACAGATCAAAAGTTTACCAAAGAGCACTTGAAATAATTTTTAGGTAAATTATTCAAGATGGCTGTTATATATTTTTTTTAATTGTGCAGTATCCCACAAAACAAAAGTAAAAAAAAAAATTTTCATAGCAAAAAAAAACGGTTAATAACCCGTTTTATAACGTTTTTGTCCAAAAAAAAACACGCTAATAAACGGCTTATTAAGCGTTTTTTTCACTATGATAATAATGTCTCTT
This sequence comes from Oxystoma pomonae, assembly GCA_963921995.1. Classification (NCBI taxonomy): domain Eukaryota; kingdom Metazoa; phylum Arthropoda; class Insecta; order Coleoptera; family Brentidae; genus Oxystoma; species Oxystoma pomonae. The sequence continues at coordinate 91,526,535 of OY998169.1, forward strand.
TTAGTTTTCTTTAGTGGAATATAAACTTTATTTATCAAATTAAGAGAACTTTTTGTGATGTTAATTATGAAAATTTTAAGCCCAACAAGTTTTATTCTTTACACATTGGCTGCATGTTCATTTCTGAATACAGAACACAAGGAAAATTTAAGGAAGAGGTAAAAAATTACTTGTAGTTTTTCAGGAAACAGGAGTCAAAAGGCAAAAAAATAAATAATAAATATTAATGAAAATAAAAATAAGATTGGCTCAGAGTAAATATCTCCAAAACGGTTTTATTCACATTATAGAAAGTACCCAGGTACCCATTAAAATACAAAAAATACCTGCCCCAGTACCTGACTGTCAGCACTTGGTCTTATTGTCTTCTCTTGTTATGTATAAATTATAATAAATAAATATTTTACATGCTGCAAAAGGAGCAAAATTATCTGGTACTTTTGTTTCTTAAAAACGATTAGTATTAGTCTTAGATCATAAGCTTTTTACGCAGTTTTTTACCTCATACTACGCCCATGACTAACGTAAAATGACAGGATCTTTCTTACCTCCGAAATATTAGTTCTGGGCTGGAATATCCGCTTTTATTGCATACCAGGCAATGGTAAACCATTTTGTTGGTCCTCAAAATAGCTTGGTACAGTTCTTTTTTCACAAATAGTCACAATAAAATTCAAAAATCACCGAACAACACAAACCCCCGTTAACAACAACGCCGTCAGCTGCAACCAAACATGTCGGCATTTATTCGCGGCTCGTCGAAAAAACGTTGCCGGCTTGTGTTCTTTTTTATAAATCTCGAAATTCTACTTATTAAAAATTAAAAAAAGTTAATAAAATTGAGACTAAAAATTAGGACTAAGAATTAAGTTATTAGCATAAGAAAAATTATCCTATATAAAAATATGTCAAATAATCAATAATATTATCAAAAGAGCTTCAAGAAGTTTATGAATTGTTTTGTTTCTAGGGAAATCCCGCGGTAAATTGGCAACCATGTATTTTTTGGGAAATAAACATTGTGGCTGGTTGATCGGGGTAATATTGTTTACTGTTATATCTCATTTTTTTTATTAATCTGAGGGGGCCGCCATAAACTAGTGAACAGCGTCTTAACCTGCAAAACAATATCGCAGAATCGGATCTCGGCAAGTGCACATTGCTTCACACAACACCGAATGCGACTCGAGACGACGGGCGGCCCCCACTTCTCAGCAGCTCTGCAGTCGACGTTGTGCATAGAATAACAACAGACGAGGTAGAAGTAGGCGGCACGGTTGACACTGCACCGAAAACTTTGCGGGACTCAGGTGGATGGCCGAGGACCCCACCAAACTGAGTAGAGGAGACTAGCCGGTGACCCAAAAAAAGGAGACCTGGACCTCTCCGAGATCGGGACTCCATGGGACGCGGCTGGACTCCGACAGATTTGGTAGCGGGAGTCGACAGAGGGTGACTTGAAAAAGGCGGTAGCACTTTCGGGTAGCAGGACCACTCCAAGGAATGCGTCTGAAGACTCCGACGGCGACCTCGACCAGCGAAACCGGGACTAAACCTCGATTTTCGAGTCAACCTATATGACGGCGGGCTGCTGGAGAAAAGCCGCCTACCGTCAACCAAGTTCTGCTGGGACGGTAGCGATTTTAGATAGATGCAAGTCGTAAAATATAGCAGGACCACCCTTCGGAGGGGGTGTAAAGCCGGCGGTCCACTGTGTATACTTGCTACGCAGTCCAAAGATCCCTGCCGTCGACAAAGAGCTGTCAGGCAAAAATTAAGTCCTCTTAGAGAAAGAAAACTTGCATCCTAAAAACCGTGAGACAAAAGGGCCATATTAGGTATTTTTGGAATCAGAAAAAATTGTTAAAATATACAGGGTGTAAAAAAATGTACAATCACCGTCCTAGGTCAACGTCCGCCTCCTTAATGAATCGAAAAAGATGCTTTTTTTAAAATCATCCAAGCATGTGAATTATGACCTTTTGGTGCAAAATATTCTGAAAAAACACTTGCTTTATTCTGTTCGGTAAAAAATCATGAGTTAAGTAGTCAAATATCCTTTTGGCTCTTTTGCCTTCACTCACGCGACTCCATCCGCCCATTCGTCACCGCGTTCTTCGACACGGTGGCGCCCCCGCGTCGATCGGCGGCGGCGCACCGAACCAATTTAGGGTCTCCGCCCGGCTTTTCCGAGGGTGAGACGTCGGCGTCGTTAGTGTCGGTGGCGGTTCGTTTCTCACCCTCCGATTGAGGGAAATTTTGGTTTAAGTCGGTATGATTTGCTTGAGCTTGTGCCACGGATTTGCCACAATAGCATTTGGTCGAATGTTGATGGACAAAGTCAAATTTTGAGGCATGTTTTGACCGGAGACCGGGGTGTGACATGCGATCGGATAAGGTCTGTTTTTCTGAAAATTTTCTTTTTTTTAAATTTATTTTGTTAATATGTTTATGATCCTTTAATTAATACGCTTTTTCCTATAGCAGTGGCGCACCCAGGAATTGACTTCAGGGGGGTTTTAAGGATAAATATTTAAAAAATAATTTCAAGTAAAAATGTGACCATAACCAGGCGTCTTGGGGTGAGGGGGGGGGGTGTTTAACTCCAAAATCCCCACTTCCCCTTCGGTGCGCTACTGCCTATAGTGTATATCTTACAGTTGGACCTCTTCAACTCGAACCTCTGTAACTGCAACCTGCTTGGAATTTCTTAGCAGGGACTTTTTTTGTGCTTTCCGACCCCTCATAAGTCATCTTTTTTGAGAGCTGTCCCTCGAAGTTCAAGTTTGATATAGAGGTTGGACCGTAATTTTTTCCAAGCATTTTTTTTAATTTGATTTTTTTTTGTGAATTTTATCGAAATTTTGATTAATTTCGACGACCGGCCACACACCTCTAAAATATAATATTGATTCTCGCGGATTTTCCGCTCTCTCCCAAGTTCGTTTTCCGCGTCCCTCTTTGCTCCTCTCCCTGCGGCGATGGGGTCCATGCACGGAAGTAAAAATAGGTGGAATGATAATACCCTTTGAGAAATTTCACAAAAATGACCGCCTTATGTAGGTGACGGTTATAAGCCTAGAAGAACGTAGTCGCATCAATCGAATCGACTTATTTTTTTTTCTGATGTGTCTTTTCCACAATCAGTAAATAAATTTTGTTTTTAAAATAAAGTTTTATATCATTTTTAGATAGGTTTCAAGTCCCCCTGTAAACATATACAGGGTGTGTCATTGTAACAATACTTTGGGAACTTCAATAAGAGGCGAAATGAAAAAAATCTAGAGGAGCGGTAATGCCGTCCCTTTTTTTGGGGCGGCCTGGGGGCGCCATACTAAAAAAGTTAAATGAAAACACATATCGAGTTGCACCACATTTTAATGGTCTCGTAAAATGCTTTATCCTAACGTTAATATTATTGACATCTGTCACTCCTGTCAAAAGTTATTGGGATCAACTAATGGTACTTACCTTGTCAATTTTTATTACATTTCTGGTAAAGCCATGATGGTAATTTAATCCTTAAAATATTTTAGCATAATTTAAGGGGTAACGTTTTTGTTTAAGCATTTTTTTACTATGTTTTTCACATTTTTATGCCATGATTTTGCTCACATTTAAAGCATTCTTTCCAAACTTTCGATTTCTAGAACAAAACACTCATTTTTTTCAAGTTTTCTCTGTTAAAATGCAAAATATTTAGAGAGGGAGGGCAGAATTTTAGAGGTAGATGGAGAAATAATTTAGTGAAATTCATAAATATTTAAGGTTGTTGCGGAGAGACAGCAGGGTATAAAAAAGTATTTTAGAGAAAGGTAAAAATAATTTAAGGCAATTGTTTAATAAAAATTTCTGTTGTATCATCTGTCTGTGATCTTGAGTGGTGTCGTGTATTTGATTTTTATTTTGCCATTTTTATACAAAAAAACCGCAAAAATTATAATTTTTCAAATCATGAAGTGCCAAATCCTCTCCCTGCGGCGATGGGGTCCATGCACGGAAGTAAAAATAGGTGGAATGATAATACCCTCTGAGAAATTTCACAAAAATGACCGCCTTATGTAGGTGACGGTTATAAGCCTAGAAGAACGTAGTCGCATCAATCGAATCGACTTATTTTTTTTTCTGATGTGTCTTTTCCACAATCAGTAAATAAATTTTGCTTTTTAAAATTTTTGTTAATAGAAAAAATAAAGTTTTATATCATTTTTAGATAGGTTTCAAGTCCCCCTGTAAACATATACAGGGTGTGTCATTGTAACAATACTTTGGGAACTTCAATAAGAGGCGAACTGAAAAAAATCTAGAGGAGCGGTAATGCCGTCCCTTTTTTTGGGGCGGCCTGGGGGCGCCATACTAAAAAAGTTAAATGAAAACACATATCGAGTTGCACCACATTTTAATGGTCTCGTAAAATGCTTTATCCTAACGTTAATATTATTGACATCTGTTACTGCTGTCAAAAGTTATTGGGATCAACTAATGGTACTTACCTTGTCAATTTTTATTACATTTCTGGTAAAGCCATGATGGTAATTTAAGCCTTAAAATATTTTAGCATAATTTAAGGGGTAACGTTTTTGTTTAAGCATTTTTTTACTATGTTTTTCACATTTTTATGCCATGATTTTGCTCACATTTAAAGCATTCTTTCCAAGCTTTCGATTTCTAGAACAAAACACTCAGTTTTTTCAAGTTTTCTCTGTTAAAATGCAAAATATTTAGAGAGAGAGGGCAGAATTTTAGAGGTAGATGGAGAAATAATTTAGTGAAATTCATAAATATTTAAGGTTGTTGCGGAGAGACAGCAGGGTATAAAAAAGTATTTTAGAGAAAGGTAAAAATAATTTAAGGCAATTGTTTAATAAAAATTTCTGTTGTATCATCTGTCTGTCATCTTGAGTGGTGTCGTGTATTTGATTTTTATTTTGCCATTTTTATACAAAAAAACCGCAAAAATTATAATTTTTCAAATCATGAAGTGCCAAATCGCCTCTGGTAAAACAATATTATAACTATCAAAAATTGTATACAGGGCCTCTAGGTAGGTCGATTCTTTTTTTTAATTTAACTGGTACTTTCCATCCATCTCAATGCCCAGTGTTAGCCAAGTTTATGCAAAGTGAAAGACAAACACAAAATATCCATGCACCTAGCCAGGATTCGAACCGGGAACCTTCCGTGCGGCAGGCAAATACGCTGCCCACTGCTCTACGACAGATTCAATGTAATTTTGACCTGGGAAGTCTTGGGATTTTTTCACAAAAAAATGGGAATTTTTGGCGAACCTAGTTTGCAACGCTGCGTTGAGACATAAAGCAACATCATAAACGTATACGTATCGAAAGTGGCAGAAGAAGAGAAAAGTGTCAAGTCATCATATTTTTTTTTCGCCGCCGTCATTTTTTGGCATTTGAAATGTCAAAAACCAGAATATTTTATCTTCAAACCAAACGGCATTTACCTGAAACAGTGGTTGCCATATTAGGCCTAAAATGCGCTACAGAGAGCTTTTTTAGAAAAAAACTATTAACAAAAAAAAAGTTCCAAAATTAAGATTTGGCACAATGGGCTCTATAGCGCCATTGGGAGTCACCTAATTAGTATGTGTGCAAAATTTTAGCCCTCTAGCACTTTTTGTTTGGCCAGGATTTCCAGAATACGATTTCCCTGGGGGTCTTGTCTCTCAAGTCCAGATCATTGGACTAAGTATGTTTTTCGACTTAATGGTCGTGATTCTTCAGAAACGACAGAAAATCTCGCCCCTCACAAATCCGGAAAGTGCCGATTTTTTTGCCATATTTAAAATAAACACACTGCCGTCTTGACAGAATGACAGAATTTGTGTGACAATTTAATTAATTTATTTTGTATTTTAATGGTATTGATACATAGGATATACATGTCAATATACTTTTAAATATTACAAAACTTACGTTGCTAGCTAACACAATGAGATTTTTGAAATTCAAAAGTCACAACACGATAATAAACTAAAACTAAAATATACCTTACATTTAAATAATGATAAAATCTTACATTACAAACAAAAATTAAAATTGGAAAGAACAACACGATAAATAAACAAGTAAATAAACATATTTTACGTAACATTTAAATAACGAAAAAATCTTACATTATCAAGCTAAAATACATTAATAAAAAATAACAATTAAAAAAAATATTTGTAGAATGCCTTGCAGAAATTTAATTTTAAAACGCTTTCTCTATTAAATATCTTTTTAAAGTCTTACAAAAGATGCTTTGGTTTTTAATAATTTTTATTCAATAGGCGACGCATTGTAAAATTTTATTGCCCTAAAAAGCATTGTGATGTTTTAGTAAGCGCAAAATATCGCCATTACGGGTGTTATATGGATTGGACTGTGAAATTTTAGGAAAATTATTTATGTGTAATTTAGCATGTTTTATAACCTTGTAGATATAGATACTGGAGATTGTTAATATGTTATTTTTAATAAAGTAGCGTTTGCAGGACGTAAATAGTAAATTGTTAGTAAATCTTTTGTTGCTACAAATTGTTTCAGTTGTCTTAAAGCATATTATGCGCTTACAAGTTTTCTACAGACATATTCATTTTGAGTTTCTCAGGAAAGCCTTTCATCCATATGAGTACCCAGGAATTTCACAGATTTTGCAAAGTTCATGTCTTGTGGTAAGTGTAGATTTGGACATTCTCGCCTTTTTGAGAAATACATTATTTCTGTTTTGCCGGCATTTAAAATTATCGTGTTTTTAAAGCACCCATCTATAAAACCTGACACAATTTGATTTATCGATCGTTCAAGTTCAGTTAGGGAGGCAGCTGAAATAAGCAATTTTGTGTCATCAGCGAAAATCGTGCAGTAACCCAGCTTGTTATGAAATTAACTCTGTGTTTCGGACTTCCATTGTCTATATTTTATTTATACACGACGTTTCGATCAGTACAATCTCTGATCGTCTTCAGGTGCAAACTACAATCAATTCCTAAGGCTACGTACTTATATACTGTGAGAAATCACTCAACCTTGAAGTTTAAGAAGTTGGCTCCGCCCAAGGAGGGGCTTCCAAATATTTGGGAATTCAACACTTGGTTTACTGAAAATACCCTGATTTTGCTCAATAAAGGCAGCTTCAAGGAATTTTCGTTTCTTCCAGTGTGATTCCTTGTGCAAAACCTTTGCTTCTGCCCACTTCATTCGGTGTTGTTTTGACCATGCATGTTCGGCGATTCCTGATTTCGTGGTTTCACCTTTTTGGGTATTCGTCTGATGTTCCTTAAGCCTAACGGATAGTGGTCTTTTAGTTTCGCCTATGTATGATTCACCACACTCGTAAGGAACTTGGTAAATGCATTCCTTATTTTGTTTATTCTCCGGTTTTGTTTTACTAAGAAGGCTTCGAATTGTATTACTAGATTTAAAAGCTGTTTTAATATTAAAGTTTTTCGCTACTCTTCGAATTTTCTCTGATACTCCTTTAACGTATGGGATTGTAAGGAATGCATTTGCCTGGTTTTGGTCTTGTAATCTCTGCCCTGTTTGTTGAAATTTAGAAATAGTATCTGTTATAAGTTTCAGGCTGTAACCATTCTGCTGCAGATCCTTCTTAATGTTTCTTATTTCGATTTCCAAGTCATGAGAATTGTTACAAATTTGAACGGCTGTGTTATACAAAGTTTTGATTATGCCTCGTTTGGTTGTAGCAGAATGATTTGAACCTTGATCCCCATAAGGTGAAACCACGAAATCAGGAATCGCCGAACATGCATGGTCAAAACAATACCGAATGAAGTGGGCAGAAGCAAAGGTTTTGCACAAGGAGTCACACTGGAAGAAACGAAAATTCCTTGAAGCTGCCTTTATTGGGCAGAATCAGGGTATTTTCAGTAAACCAAGTGTTGAAACCCAAATATTTGGAAGCCCCTCCTTGGGCGGAGCCAACTTCTTAAACTTCAAGGTTGAGTGATTTCTCACAGTATATAAGTACGTAGCCTTAGGAATTGATTGTAGTTTGCACCTGAAGACGATCAGAGATTGTACTGATCGAAACGTCATGTATAAATAAAATATAGACAATGGAAGTCCGAAACACGAGAGTTAATTTCAAACACATCATTGTCTCAAACTTTCAAACCAGCTTGTTATGTTGGACAACATCATTGGTGTACAACAAAAAAAGAAGAGGGCCTAGAACCGATCCCTGCGGAACTCCTGTGTCACTTTTATATTCAGTTAAAAATTTTTCACCTAGTTTTACTGTCAGATGTCTATCTTTTAGGAATGTACCTATGAACTACAACACTTTCCCCCTAATACCCAAATTATAGAGTTTATTTTATAAAAAGTCAATATTTACAGTGTCAAAAGGCCTACTTAAATCAAAAAATATGCCAGCAACATGTTTTCCCTTGTCCAGTTCCGTTAAAAAAAATCATTTGTTTCAGTTTCTGTTGATTTATTTTTCCTAAAACCGTGCTGATTTGGAACAATAATATTGAATTTATCTAGAAAGCTATATAGCCGTTTGTAATAATTTTTTCAAAAACTGTTGAAAATGAAAATTTGAAATTTCGCGTTGGCAGTCTTTATTTTTATAGATTGGAGTAATCGTTGCAACCTTAAAGGAACTCGGAAATACACACTTGTCTATGCATAGATTTATTAGAAAATGTAATGGCTGAGTTAAGAGCTTAGCAATTCTTTTGATAACAAACATAGGGATACCGCCCTTACAACACAATACAATTTAGATTTTTTGCATGAACCCACGTAGTGAACTCACACTTCCTTCGCATCGTTTCCTCGATAGTTCTGTCCCTCTCTCGTTCGTTTCGTCTATTCTTGTTCAACTCTCTCTATACTCTACTGATTGGGTTTTAGGCAGAAGGGTATATCTTCATTTTGAATTTTGAAACCATGATTTATTGTGTTTGAACGAAAGCTTCTTTAGGCAAAGAAATACCTAAATCAAGGTTATTTTAAAGTTAAACTTTATACTAAAATAAACAGTGGCGCATCCAGGAGTTCGTTCGGGGGAGGATAGATTAGGAGTAAAAGTTTAAGTGAAATTTTTCAATTGTACAATTTTTCTGGGGGGTTAACCACAAAAACCCTCCCTCGGTGGGGGGTAAGGGTTAATAATTTTATTTAAACGATAAACGGACTACAAAGTATCAAGTAGTATGTGTCTTGATGTCTTTGTAAAAAGAGTATGTAAAAATTTGAAAAATTGTGGATGGCTCTTGCCCTGAAACGCCTTTTTTTAAGTGACTGTATGATAGATCGCGATTCAATAAAATAAATTTTCATTTAAAAAAAATAAAATACAAGCTTCTATTAAATGCACTGAAAAGTAGAAAATATAATTTTTTATCTTTCTTATACTATAATAAAAGCGGTGGGCGCAAATTAAAAAATTTATTTTTAGATATCGTATATCGGTCAAATCGACGATTCACCTTTTTTAATTTGCGCCCATCGCTTTTATTATGGTATGATAAAGATAAAAAATTATTTTCTACTTTTGAGTGCATTTAATAAAAGCTTGTTCTTTAAAGTTTTTTTTAATAAAAATTTATTTTTTAATTTTTAGATTTGTACTAAATAAATCAAACAAACTAAGTCTTTTCCCCCCTGCACTTCCCTAGTTAGAGGGAATTGTGTACCTGATAATAACATATTATTGTATTGTCGCCGGAACTATAAACGCACACCAAATTTGAACACACAACATTAATTTTTAGATTTGTACCATTAATCCGCCATTTTAAACCCGCACTATTGAAATTTTCAAATCTGATCAAAAATTCATAATCCCCCTCCTTAAAAACCCCTGTATGCCAGTTTTGATTGAAATCGAACTAAATCTTTTTCCCCCTCCACTTCCCTCGTTAGATGGAGGTGGGTACCTGAGAATACCATAATATTGTATATTCACCGGAACCACAAACACATACCAAATTTGAACACAATCGGATGTGGATAAGTCAGTTAAAATTGGTTAGCAAAACATGACCGAAAATCCGAATCTTGAATCCGCCATATCGAATTTTCAAAATCTGATCAAAAATTCGTATTCCTTGTCCCCAAAAGCCCCCGTATACCAATTTTGGTTGAAATCGGACAAAATTAGGTGTTTTCCCCCCTCCACTCCCCTCGGAGGGGGTGGGATGCCTAATAATGACATGTTATTGTATTGTCACCGGAACTATAAATGCACGCCAAATTTGAAGGCAATCGGATGTGTATAAGTTAGTTAAAATTGGTTAGCAAATGACGACCAAAAATTTCCATCTTGAATCCGCCATATTGAATTTTAAAAATCTGATTAGAAATTCGTTATCTCCATCCCCGAGTGCCTCAACACACCAAATTTTAACGAAATCGGGCGTACTTCACTTTATTTGTTACCGTAATATATTATGTTCATTTTAGTTAAGTAATTTAGATCATTTGTATTTATATTTTTACTATTTATGTTGTATTCTTGTATATTTTACAATTAATGTTCGACAAACATCACTAATTAGATAGTGGATATAAAATGTAGGTTAAAAACGTCAGACAATATTCAATATACAGATTTATTTCAATAACTTTATTATTGTTGTAATAATTAGATGAAAGCTAAATAAAGAAATTTATTACTATTGTTCTTCAACTGTACCCCTCCACCCCCTTCGAGTAGGGGGGAGCTGTCAGTTTTATCACACTATATTCTTGTGTCACCGCAACTGTATAAGCATGCCAAATTTGAAACCGATCGGATCTCGAGAATATGGTCAGAATTAAGTTTCAAGATTCCACCCGAACACAAGTTAAATAAAGCTTGTAAAAAATATAAAATTTGAACTATATATTTTTGAGATATATCTACCCCTGTAGCTTTAATTATATAGAAGAATTAAAATCTTTGACGTAGTTATTTTTCTGGGAGGGGGGATATTTTGGGTCAATTCTATTTTTTTTGTGCGATCTGCTGTGTTTGATACCAAATTTGAAATTCTTATAAAATTTTCTCACAAACCAAATAAAATACTTTATGATGTTGGGCGTTATTTTAAAGGATTTTTTTAAGGAGAATTAACAAAATTACGAAAAATGGATCAATTGCATTTGCAAATTTGTAATCGCCCAAAGGCTACCATTTCCACCATAGGTTATCTGATTTAGTTTGTGAGATAATCGCTTTCAAAAATTAAAAGCTTAAGGCTTTGATTGCAAATATCTCGAAAACTGGGGTATCTTTAAACATCAAATTTCATAAGGATTTCAAATTTGATATCACAACCAGGAGATCGCACAAAAAAAATTAGGATTGCACCCAAAAATGCCCCCCCCCCAAAAAAAAATAGCTACGTGAAAAATTTTAATTTTTTTATTTAATAATTAAAGCTAGGAGTATGTCTCTCTTAAAAATATATATAGTTCTAAGTTTATATATTTTTTATTGAATATGAACTTAGGCTAACTGTGCCATTACTGAAGAAAAATAACTTCTTTTTTCCAGCCGATAGGTTTACAAGCCTTTAATAAGTAAGAAACGCAGTTAGAACTTTTTAGGGGGTTGTATGGAATGTGCATAAACTTGGTTAAAGGCGTTTTTTTTCAATGTCGTTCGTACCTTTTTATATGAAAATATTGTTTTTCTCCCTTAATATAATTGTCTAGTGGTCTCTTATTTTCTGTTTTTCTTTAGGATTTGAGCAAGGGGACTGTTCCAGCTCAAGCCCTCAGGATGACGCCTCGCTTTCCCCCTTGCTGCGGGTCCAAAAGTGCGCGCAATCTACGGATATTTTTGATCGGTGAGTTTTTATTTAATGCATGCGATATTTTTCTATCACAGTTATAATACAGGGTAGCCTAAAAAGCGGGGATTTTTTGACTGTATTAGATAAACAGTTTTATAGTGCGATTTCCGAAATTTTAACCATTTTGAAAAGCCAAGACTTCAAAATTTACGAATTTGATTCCAAAATTGATATTTTAAAAAAAATTTATTCCCCTGGCAAATTTTTTACGTGCACTACTGATCTATTACTTAATTTTTAGGTATAGAGTTTTATCTTTCCCGAGTTTACTGATGTATCGCTTGTTAGTATCAGGTAAGAAATAAGAAAATAATGGATTTTTTAAATGAGTTCGTTTGATAAAGTAAATTCAAGTCAGAACAAAAAAAATCTTGAATTAAAATATAAAATGTTTTTTTTTTGTCTGACTTAATTTGGTTTACCAAACGCACTCATTTGAACAATCGATTAGTTTTTTATTTTTTACCTGATACTAACAAGTGATACATCAGTAAATTCGTAAAAGATAAAACTCTCTACGGAAAAATTAAGTAATAGATCAGTGGCGCACGTAAAAAATTTGCAGGCAAGGTAAAAAATGCCGATTTTTTTAAAATGTCCGCCATCTTGTATTTTTTGTCTTTTAAAATTTTTAAAATCGTCCGAAGCTTTTTAAGTAATTAACGGTCAAAAAAGTTTCGTTTTTTTTGTTCCACGCGGTATACAGGGTGATTCACGACGAATGTGACATAGTCAAACGACAGGCAATTTTACCTGGTGGCATTTTTAACAGATATACAGGGTGATTTATCAAAATATGCGAAAACTGTTCATTTTAATATCTTAAAAAGTAAGCAACCAAAAGTTATGAAATTTTGCATGCTAATTACACTCCCAAGGATCAATAAACATGTTTTCAAAAATTTGGAGTTTTCAGGACCGCATTTAGTTTTTTTCTCATTTTTAAATTTCACTTAAAAACAACACCCTGTAACTTACAATAAATAAATTTTCTCATTTTCTCCAAAAAGGCTAGGATTAGTACTAATTACTAAAGAAAAAAAATTAACGCGCTACTTTTTGTTTTTGTTAATAAAAAAATTGGTTTTTAAAAAACGTGTAAATTTGGCCGGTGCCTTTCTATAACATAGATTTACCAGAATCATTTTAAATACAAATCTTAAAAAAAAAACAGGGTTATTTGAATAAAGTTTAAGTATTTTTTTTACAAAAAAAAATAAAAATCTAGGTCCGGATTTATGATTTTGTTTATTTATTATCTTTCGATATCTACATAACTTTACAGCTTCATTTACACACACATCTCCATATTGTACCCCAAATTATGAAGAAGAAATAATCCTTGTAAAGTTTAAGTATCTTTTTGCACAAAGAAAAAAAAAGGGAGCCGATTCCAAAAGAATGCTCTGGAGATTATCTGCTGAGTCCACCCCAGATTGATGAATACAATGACCTGATCATTCATTAGGATGCCTGAAGAAGTGTAAGGGCAATTTAAAAAGTAACAGATTTAAAAAAAAATGAAATTTTAATTTTTTTTAAGTTAAAAAAAAAATAATTTATTTTGTTTTTAAATTTTTAAAATTTTTAATTTTTTTGTAAACTAAAAAAAAATAAAAAATATTTCTCGTCTCTTTCCTTTACTAAAATATGTGAGTGTGTATGTCTGAAGTGGTGCTGTAATATTATGTACCGAAAGATAATAATTAAATAAAATTATAAATCCGGACCTGCATCTTATTTGCTTTTTGTAAAAAAATCCTTAAACTTTATTAAAATAACCCCTTTTTATAATTTTTGTATTAATTTAATACGCTAAAATTATGCTGTTAAATCTGTGTTATGTAAAAGCACCGGGAAAATTAATAAGTACTAATCCTAGGACGGATCCAAAATGCCTTCAGGCGTTAGATCCGGACCTTATTGCAGCCGAGAAAGTATCAGGATTATACATAGTCTTGGACGAATGGCTACCATGCGGAACTCTTCGCCATTGAAATGAGCGCACGTTGGATGATAGATCATAACTGGCGCAACAGATCAATAAAGATACTCTCCGACAGTCAAGCGGCCCTTAAGGCTCTTGAATCCTATAGGTGCTCATCGAGAACCATTAGGAGCTGCCAGGGGACACTGAACACCCTAGAGCGAATAAATACTGCGTCGCTGGTATGGATTCCGGGACATACTGGGCATCGGGGAAATGAGACTGCCGACCAGCTGGCGCGTGAAGCGGCCTCTGCCGTCTTTATTCGCCCCAAACCAGCCCTTGGAATATCATACAACACAATCAAAACTGCTCTCTCAGGCTGGATGGAGAACAAGTTTCACCAATGCTGGAGAGAATTGCCGGGACTGGCACATTCCAAAGAGTTACAGAACCCTGCAGGAAGAGGGCCGGGAAACTCCTTGAGCTCACCAGGCAGGACATCCGGACAATGGTTGATCTATATACAGAATGGGTCTAAGTGAGGACACCGAATCTTTGGTAAACCACAGATCGACGGACTGGATCTAAATGATGCTTCACCAAAGCAAGTTGCGATCCTCTTTGAGGTATAGCAACAAAAAATGTTAAAAGTGAGCCACAATAGACCCAATAGTGGTCGCAGTGGACAGTGCCATACTGGCACACTCACAAACGAATCAATTAAAAAGCTAATCCTAGGCTTTTTGGAGAAAATGAAAAAAATTATTCATTGTTAGTTACAGCGTGTTGTTTTGAAGTGAGATTTAAAAATGAGGAAAAAGTCCGGACCTGAAAATTCCAAATTTTTAAAAACACGTTTATTGGACTTCGAGAGTGTAATTAGCATGCAAAATTTCATAATTTTTGGTTGCATAGTTTTTGAGATATTAAATTGAACACTTTTCGCATATTTTGATAAATCACCCTGTATATCCGTTAAAAACGCCACCAGATAAATTTTATTACCAGATATGGAATGGGCTTAGTCCACAGTACCTATAGTTTCACTATATCCCATTCGTCGGAATCACCCTGTATACAGGGTCCGACAGTTCTGGTCCTGGGTGCCGAAATAGGGTGTATTGAAAAAGAAGCGCAATGGCTAGTAAATGAGGGCGAAAGAGATAATAAACTTGAGAAACCGATACGCTGTTGCGGATGTTAACCACAATTTACTAAAAGATTCCTAAGTAAGATCCCGTCAAATTTAACGATAAATGTTGCCTTCAAAGGGCGTAAAACAGTGATTATGATTATTTTCTTATTTTACTTTGAAATTATAATCTGCTAAATTATTTTAAAACAAAATTATACTACTCTTTCAATCTGCAACCCTCTACTATTTTTACTTAAAACACTTTTTGTAACCGTGTTCACCTCTTGTTTAACTTTAAAACGAATTTAAAGTTGTTATTAAATTTAATGACAGAGTGTCGTTTAAAAATATTACAATACGTTTATTATTGCCACTTATAGAGTGGGCGAACGCGTATGGTTTAACAAACCAGGAATTTAAGAAATATTCACCATAGAAACTGCAATTCGTCAAACCAATTTTTTATCCGAACCTTATTTCATCAAACCCATTCAATAACAAATTCGAAATTTAACAGACCCGTTTTAAATCGAACCATTGTTCGTCAAACTCATTCAATATCAAACCCGGAATTCGTAAAACCCGTAATTTATTAGAAAATTTTTGCTAAATTAATTGCGCATTCGCCAATATCACATGAACCGCAAGCGTACACGCAGGTGGCGCAGCGGCGCGGCTTTTTGATGCATTTGTCGTTGTTACGCGCGCATACTTACAGGTTGGGTTCAGTAGTTTGTGTATAGATGTCACTTGCATTCACCTGTCTTGCATTCATGTGTATTGGCGAATGCGCAATCAATTTAGCAAAAATTTTCTGATAAATTACGGGTTTTACGAATTCCGGGTTTGATATTGAATGAGTTTGACGAACAATGGTTCGATTTAAAACGGGTCTGTTAAATTTCGAATTTGTTATTGAATGGGTTTGATGAAATAAGGTTCGGATAAAAAATTGGTTTGACGAATTGCAGTTTCTATGGTGAATCGTTCTTAAATTCCTGGTTTGTTAAACCATACGCGTGCGCCCACTTTATAAGTGGCAATAATAAACGTATTGTAACATTTTTAAACACGCCTTTTGGTTAATCATAAAAGCTGTTATTTGAACTGTTCCAAAACGTCCGCAGCAATGATAACATGTATTATCGAGTCACAATGACGTCGAGACGGCGAAATGCCCCCATATCCCGAATTTATGATTTTATATGGGCCATAGGCCGATGACCGGGGCGTCCGTCGCTGGCATCGCGGCCAAAGTCGGTCTGACGCATAGATATGGGAGAACCGAATAGACAAAGTATTCCCTCATCCTTTGACCTCTACGCCACAAATATTTTCTGTTTATTTTTACTGTTTTTATAAGTTTTATGGAGTTTGTGTTTTATCAGTTTTTAAAAGTGTTTATTGTGGGTTTGTTCTTAATGCAGTGTAACGGACTTATACTCACCGCGATATATTTTATTGATTTTTATGTCCCTAAAACCTTAGATATAGTTAATCTTATGTGGACATCCTGAAAAGGGCCTTGGAGAGAGGTGAAGAGGTACACTCAATTTACACCGACTTCTCCAAGACGTTTGACAGAGTGAACCATGTAGTTTTAATTAAAAAACTGGAGATCTTGGGCGTTTCAGGTTCACCTTAACAACTTTACATCTTCTCAAATCTCAGTATCATCAGGCGTTCCCCAGGGTTCGCACCTGGGCCCGCTATTATTCGACATCTTTATCTGTTGCACATTTCATCTTGTTTCCAGCACAGCCTTTTTCTTCTATTTGGTGACGATTTAAATCTGTTTTTAAAAATAACCACTACAGAAGACTCTTTAGCACTTTAAGATCTAAACAGAATGTCACAATGGTGCCATGCCAAGGACATGAAACTCAATGTTCTGAAATGCAAGGTTTTATAACTTTGTCTATCACATTGATGATAGTCCATTGGGCTGTGTTGATCGAATCGAATGGGTGTGCTATTAACCTCAAATCTAGATGTTTCAGCAAATATTGACAACGCAATCAACAAGGCTTTACGCATGCTTGTCTTTGTGAAGTGCAGCAAAAGGGGCTTCTCAACTATTAATGCCATTAGAACTTTGTACTACTCTTATGTCAGATCACATTTAGAGTATGCTGCGTCAGTTTGGAGTCCTAGTTCTGCATGCCATATCCATCGAATTGAAACTGTTCAGAGAAAATTCTGCAGATACATTAACTATGTACATCATTACACTTAGCAACTCTCTCCTGTAGAAGAAAGCAGAGAGACCTAATGCTGATTCAAACACTCATTAACTCTAGTATAGATTGTCCCTATTTAAATTCCAGAATTGGATTACATGTTCCATCCCGGAACACTCGTACTACAAAAACTTTTCACCAACACTTTCACAAAACTAATTATGCTTCACTCAACCTGAAAGGGTAAAAAATGTAAATTTTTAAAATACGTGAAAGTCAAAAATATTGTGAGTTTGGTTTGGGGGGGGGGGTCTAGCTTGAGTTGGGTTGGGTTTGGGTTAGTTATAATAATTTTTTTTTGGGTCTTTTCCAGGTTTTTTTTTCCTAGATTTAGAAAACGGTTCCACAAAGGGAAAATTCACAACTCCGACTCAAAGTCTATAAACCCCTAACTAAAAATAAGGTAAAAAAAGGCAAGGAAAACGAAACAAACAAACAATAACAATAACGGTCGCTTTTGTAAGCAAAATCAGCAAAAATGATCGCGAGTGAAGTGAAGTAGTTGATGGCGATCCAAGGAAAAATCCTTCTATTCCCTTCCGATTTCTATGGTCGTACGTCGTTTAAGCGTCGCGGCGCATCTCTAGACTCGCACTCAAAAGACTCGCTTTCTTAAACGATAAAAATATCTGGAAATTAGATTATTTTATATGATTTACACTTCTCAAATTAATGTCCAGGGCCTTTCACTTTATTTCTCCATTTCATCAGTAATTTCCTTTTCCTTTTGGCGTCGTCAGCATATCTTAGGTTGTTGATTTTTTATGCTGCTCTTCGCAATTGTGAACAGTGCCTGGCGCCATCTTGAAAGTTAAAATTGACAATATACAGGGTGTTCCTAATTCGCTAGAAGATACGAAACGATTTAAATTAGGGCAAAATTGCACAAGTTGATGCTTTGCTCAAAACTAAAAAGTTTACAAAATCCTAGTAGTTCCGGACATAGGCGAAAAAAAACAAATTTTCTTTTTTAGTTTTTATTTTTTTGCGCCTTTATTTTTAAAGCTATCTAAAAACGCTTTAAACTTTTTAAAGGCACTTTTTCAAGATCTACCTAATGACATGACGTCAGTTTTTAAAATAATATTTGGCAAACTTATTTTGACAAGTCACCTGACGTTTTGGGTTAATTGACCATCATCAACCCAAACTCAATTTTCGCTTCTAACTTCAAGATATATACATTTTTTGACATTTTAAAAATGCAGTTTTTTTTTAAGTTTTGTTTTAACAAAATCGTGCTGCCTAATTGAATGATTTTTAACAATATTTTTAGATTTTAGATATTATGAAGGAGGGCAAAATTGGTAAATTTAAAATAAAAAAGGCGATATTTAGAGGACTTTTAAACACAGTTTTATTTAGCTTGACTTCGTATATTTGTTTGTTTGTTTGTTCCAAGTCTTGCGACAGCTTTTTCAACTACTTCCCGTTGACCGATTTTAATGAAATTTGGCATACTTTATGTTGGTCCGGTGACAATACACTATTATGTTTGACATACTCGAAAACGCTCCTGTTTCGTTGGTTTACCCTGTGTCAAAATTTCAATGTGCGAATTTTTTTTTGTTGCAGATCTCTCTTATCTTCGTATTATAGGCTCCATTAATTATTATAGGTGAAAACTATTACAAAAAGTTCCTTCCCACCTTTGCACACGTCTTCCCTATTTCTTTCCGGTGTCATTGATCCCTGCCTAAAGGGGCATTTACACAGACGAGCTTTCCTTCGATGTTCGAAATGCCGAAAAACATTTACGCGAGCCTATGCGGCAAAATGTTCGCGAGAATTTGTTTGAAGAAAAGTTGTATAGAAATTTAGAAAAACTAAAATTAAATTTTAGGTTTTAAAACAAGGAAAAACGATTTGATGCCGAAATTTACTTTTTACCTCATAAGTAAATCCGATTAATCCGATTTTTATAGGGGATATGTCAGTTTACTACTAACTTTTCTGGGGTTGTCAAAAAAAAACAAGATAGATAGAGTAAAGAAAATAATTAATAATTAATAAACAAAAGTCAACGCAGTTTTTTTTTTATCAAAGTTTTAAAACAAAGCTTTTCGTAAAGTGCTCTTCGACGCAAAACAAAAAAAAAATATGCCAGATTACGCTTTAATTTGTTTATTTTGTTTTATTTTATAAAAATTATAAAAAAATATGACCCACCTTTTCACTCCCGCATCGCTGAGCTTTATAACACATTTTTTTAACGCCATCAACGACGTTATATAGCACCCAAACGAAACTAATAAGTATACCGAACCCAGTGGCGCACCGCAGGAGGGGTTTTAGCCCCCCCCCCCCCGAGAAGCCTGGTTATGGTCACATTTTTACTTCAAATTATTTTTTTATTATTTATCCTTACCATCCCCCTGAAGTCAATTCCTGGGTGTGCCACTGCCGAACCCAACCCAATCCAACAAAATATACCCAGCCAACACCGTTGCGTAAATATTACGTAAAAGTTACAACACATGATTACTTTGTTACATAAATTCTAAGTAAACTGAAAGTCACAACAAGGATTTTGAAAATTCAAAATCATCACCCCTCCCGCCTACGAGAGGAGTGGAAGGGGGAAAAACACCATGTCATGTCATTATTAGTCACCTCTCCCCCCTTCGAGGGGTGTGGAGGGGGGAAAACACCTAAGTTTGTCCGATTTCAACCAAAATTGGTATACGGTGGCTTTTGGGGATAAGGAATACGAATTTTTCATCAGATTTTGAAAATTCAATGTGACGGATTCAATATGGACGATTTGTGGTCATGTTTTGCTAACTAATTTTAACTTATCCACATCCGATTGTGTTCAAATTTGGTATGCGTTTATAGTTCCGGTGAAAATACAATAATATGGTATCATTAGGTACACACTTCCCTCTAACGAGGGAAGTGGAGAGGGGAAAAGATTTAGTTTGTTCGATTTAAATCAAAATTGGCAAACAGGGGTTTTTCGGGAAGGGGATATGAATTTTTCATCAGATTTCAAAATTTCGATATGGCGGATTCAAAATGAACGATAAAAGCGATGGGCGCAAATTAAAAATTTTAACTTTACGGTGATAAAAAGAGAACTACAAAAGAAGAACTAAATTCTTAGGTTTAGAGTAATACAACTGTTTCTTAGGTGAATCGTCGATGTGACCGATATACCATCTCTAAAGTTAAAATTTTTATTTGCGCCCATCGCTTTTATTATGGTATAAGAAAGATAAGAAATTATTTTCTAGTTTTAAGTACATTTAATAAAAGCTTGTTCTTTAAAAGTTTTTTTTTATAAAAATTTTTACGAGCCTGTTCGTTCTGTGTGGATTCTGCTTAAGAAAGCTACGTATACACGGGATGAATTGATGAAATATCGACCCGAAATTAGAGTACAACATCGAAAGGGGACTAATCTCGCGTCTATTCTTGGTTTATCCCGGTGATCGGTATGTGTCAGGGGATTTGCTCGGGCCTAAGATGGCGCGCATCTGCCTCCGGAAGAAAGGTCCGTGACATCTAACACTTTAAAGCAGATAGATGCAGAAAAATAGTAGTGCCCTGTCAATTTCGGTCGGTTTGTAAATTCAGGTCACTCTACAAACAATGCACAAAATACAGGGTGAATCAACCCTAGAAAGAATATCTTTAATCTAAGAAAAGTTACTTGATTATTTTGTTTACATTTCATATTTTTTTCTCTGAATATAGGAGTAAAATTTTCCGTATTTTTTTGAGAATCGTCGTTAATAGTGGTTTACATAACAAGCATGTTATGATGGTCATTAAACGCGAAGATGAAGTTTATCTGAGCGTGTAATGACCATAACATGCGAGTTAGTGTAGTATAATGAAAATGTCATCGTAAATATCAGAAATTATTAAAAATATCAAACGCGAACACTGTTAAAACGTCAAACAAATAAGGTTACTAAGGGTCAGTCCATATCAAGTCAACCAGGGTATTTTACCACACCATCTCCGATGTTGATGATTTTTAGTATACATGTTTTTCCTACCAAAAAACTGGAAAATCCAAAATTTCAGACTTTTTTGACCAGTTGTTTATTTTGAATTAATTTTTGAAAATCGAAAAAGTCACTTATTTGTCCTTAACATGTGCGCACAAAATTAGGAATATCCAAAGAACCACTTATAATAGAACAGTAGGTGAAGGTTCATTTTAAAGCTCTTATAAAGACCTTTCATATGAGAATATTGCATAACATATATGGAAAAAAAAAATAAAAAAAAAAATTTTTGATTTTTTTTTTTTGAAAAATTTCAAAAAGGCCATTTTTAATTTTTTTCAAAAAATTATATTATTTTCTTTAAAGTGTTATTAAACTATTCACAAAATTTTGAGATGGACAAATCATGGGTTCAATGTGAAAAAATTTATTAAAAATGTCACATGCATGAAAAATCGCCTATAAAATGTACTTAATATTTTTGATATTTTTTTTGACATTGAACCCATCATTTCTCCATCATAAAATTTTGTGGATAATTAAGTAACACTTTGACCAAAATTATATATTTTTTTCAAAAAAATTAAAAATGGCCTTTTTGAATTTTTCAATTTTTTTTTTTCAATTTTTTATTTCCAATTTTTTTTTTGTTAAAATTATGTTGTGATATTTCATAAAAAAGAGCTTCAAAATGACTTTAAAATGAGCCATTTATTACTTTCCTAGTGTAAGTGGTTCTCGAGATATTGCTAGTTTTGTACATTCTTGTTAAGGTCAAAATGCTGACTTTTTTATTTTGAAAAATTAAAAAAACAAAAACTACGAATCAAAAAAATCTAAAAATTTGCATTTTCAACTTTTATGGTAAGAAGAAAATATATACCAAAAATCATCAAAATTGGAATTGGTCGCGTAAAATTTTTGTCATTTTTTGGTTGATTTGATATGGAATGACCCTAGGGTCAGTCCATATCAAGTCAACCAGGGTATTTTACCACACCATCTCCGATGTTGATGATTTTTAGTATACATGTTTTTCCTACCAAAAAACTGGAAAATCCAAAATTTCAGACTTTTTTGACCAGTTGTTTATTTTGAATTAATTTTTGAAAATCGAAAAAGTCACTTATTTGTCCTTAACATGTGCGCACAAAATTAGGAATATCCAA
Organism: Oxystoma pomonae; assembly: GCA_963921995.1. Taxonomy (NCBI): domain Eukaryota; kingdom Metazoa; phylum Arthropoda; class Insecta; order Coleoptera; family Brentidae; genus Oxystoma; species Oxystoma pomonae. The sequence continues at coordinate 91,548,783 of OY998169.1, forward strand.
AGAACCACTTATAATAGAAAAGTAGGTGAAGGTTCATTTTAAAGCTCTTATAAAGACCTTTCATATGAGAATATTGCATAACATATATGGAAAAAAAAAATAAAAAAAAAAATTTTGATTTTTTTTTTGAAAAATTTCAAAAAGGCCATTTTTAATTTTTTTCAAAAAATTATATTATTTTCTTTAAAGTGTTATTAAACTATTCACAAAATTTTGAGATGGACAAATCATGGGTTCAATGTGAAAAAATTTATTAAAAATGTCACATGCATGAAAAATCGCCTATAAAATATACTTAATATTTTTGATATTTTTTTTGACATTGAACCCATCATTTCTCCATCATAAAATTTTGTGGATAATTAAGTAACACTTTGACCATAATTATATATTTTTTTCAAAAAAATTAAAAATGGCCTTTTTGAATTTTTCAATTTTTTTTTTCAATTTTTTATTTCCAATTTTTTTTTTTGTTAAAATTATGTTGTGATATTTCATAAAAAAGAGCTTCAAAATGACTTTAAAATGAGCCATTTATTACTTTCCTAGTGTAAGTGGTTCTCGAGATATTGCTAGTTTTGTACATTCTTGTTAAGGTCAAAATGCTGACTTTTTTATTTGGAAAAATTAAAAAAAAAAACTACGAATCAAAAAAATCTAAAAATTTGCATTTTCAACTTTTATGGTAAGAAGAAAATATATACCAAAAATCATCAAAATTGGAATTGGTCGCGTAAAATTTTTGTGATTTTTTGGTTGATTTGATATGGAATGACCTATATCTTTTTAAAAAGAAGGTTTTTTTTCCTAAAAATGCGTAATATGTCAATTTAACTGGAATTATTTGTGGTTAGGTACTAAAATTATATTGGATTTATTTACGTTTAATAAATTCTTATTGTCCTAAAAATATAGAAAAATAATTCACATTTTTGCGTCAATTAGTGCTCTTATAAAATAAAGTTTCTTCGCTTGTCATGCAATCTTGTGGTTTACGTCTAAAGCTCCATTATTATCCCAGGAGCGTAAATGGTCCATTACAGTCGTGTTGGGACGCTCATTAAATTAGTATTATGGGTTGGTCGTAAATAAAATAATTTACCAAGCAAGTCGACGTGTGCTGATAATGACAAGTTTTTGTCAAGCTTTTTAAAGTTGTCAAAGTTTTGTTTTCAAAAATTGATGTTTCTACCATGTAGTAAAGGGTGCTTCTCACAAAATATTAACAATTTTTAAATGCAAATATCTCCGAAACGAAAGAGTTTACAAAAATATGTTTTACTAATTCTTGTTCGGAACAACAAATTCTACCTACAGTTAAAGTTTCTCTAGGGAATTTTGAATCACCCTGTATATATTTATGTCTGCATGTCTGCAAATAAAAAACAAATATGGCTTGTTTGTGTACCAATGCAAAATTGTTCAAAATGGTAATGTTCGCAAAAAAATAATTTTTTCAAAACGGGTCATGTGATATCCATACTTTTTGGAGACTCAATCAAGCTACACCCCCCCTCAACGAAAATCAACTTGGATATTGTAAAAATTATGTTGTAATTATGTCCCCTTTTAAAAAATTTTGTACTAAAAGAATAACGGAGTTATTCGCACTCAAAAGCGTGGGGGGGGGGGTGTGACTTGGCGCTAAGCTGCACCCCCCATGCTTAGGAGACAGATTTAATGAAAGATAATAGTCATAATTTTGTACTAATTATGTACTCTTAAAGAAGGGTACTTTTACAAAAACCGTGAGTTCCTAAGATTTTTGTGTGTTTGTTATGGGGTGTGTAACTTGATATCAAGGTACACCCCCCTCTGCTTAGAAAAGAGATTCGACCAAAAGTGACTATACCAGAATTTGGTACTAATTATGTACTAATTTCGACTCCTTCTAGAAAATTGCCCACTCTCAAGATAACTTCATTTTTTTTGTTTTTATAAGGTGTGTAGCTTGATATCTTGTAGCTGCCTACGAAAGAGATTTGGAAGAAAATAATTATGCCATAATTTGCCACTAATTATGTACTAATTTCGTCCCCTTCTAAAAAATTGCCTACTGTCAAGATAACTGGATTTTTTTTTATTTTGTGTGAGAGTAGGCAATTTTCTAGAAGGGGAGAAAATTAGTATATAATTAGTAGCAAATTATGGCATACTTGCTTTTTTGAAATTTCTTTCCTAGACAGGGGGGGTGTGCCTTGATATCAAGCTACACACCCCATAAAAACAAAAAAAATCTAGTTATCTTTAGAGTAGGCAATTTTCTAGAAAAGACGAAATTATTACATAATTAATATCAAATTCTGGCATAGTCACTTTTGGTCGAATCTCTTTTTTAAGCAGAGGGGGATGTACCTTGATATCAAACTACACACCCCATAACAAACAAACAAAAATCTTAGGAACCGATGGCTGTCTCCTAAGCATGGGAAGGTGCAGCTCAGGGCCAAGCCACCCCCCCCCTTTTTAGGTGCAAATAATTCATTAAGTACCAAATTTTTTAAGAGGGGACTAAATTAGTACATAATTAATACATAATTTTTACAATATCCAAATTGAGTTTCGCTGAAGGGGGGGGGTGTAGCTTGATTGAGCCTTTTTTGGAGTCAAATAAACATCAGAATTGGCTGAACGTTGAATGGAAGACACATTTTGTAAAAACTAAGACACGGCTCGGAGCACTTTTTTGATTTTAGCTAAAAAAAATGTAAAAAAATACAACGGCCGACAGTGTAAGGTCACTACTGAAAAAAAGGCGATTACTAAATCCCCTCCCCGTCCTCCACGACAATATTTTTTCGTTTAAATTCGTCAAGATTATAAATAAAGTATTCTGATGGTTGGGGAAACTCACCACTCGAAAGGATAATTCCAATATCAGTAAACAGACAAACCCTGTTCACTGCCAATATAGCCAAAAAGTGTCCTCATTTTGGCTTTTTAAGGTTATAAAATCTTTAAGTCTGATACTACCTATACTCGGGGACACATCTGTCGCGGACAGGTGCCATGGCATCAAGCTTCTTGATTTCCATTTTACCTTTTTAAAACACAGTTATACAGTGCGTCCGAAAAGTTTCGAATAATGACTTTTTTTGAGGGAACTAAAATAAACATGCATGCGTTCATTTTAGGTAAAAAAGTCGGGTTTTAAAATTGTTTATTTTTTTATATAGGATGTCCCAAAAATCAGATATGACACTTACTTAAAGTTACTTACTTTTGAAAAATAAACTTTTCTAAAAAACGAAATGTCGCTTTTTTCTTTTCCAAGATATTTAAGTTTTAATTTTTGTAGAAGAGATATATAGGAATAAATAGTAAGTTTGTGTCATATCTTATTTTTGGGATACCCTGTGTATAAAAGGATATACATTTTTTAAAAACCGCGTTTTGTACCTATAATGATCCTATATAAGTTTTTTCCAAATCTTTACAAAAAATCCATCATTCCAGACTTTTTGGATATACTGTATTCCTTTGCATTATGTCTCGCGGACCCAAAAAAAAGTCGTTCATCCCTTCTCTGCACATGTTTGCCTTTCATCGCTTGCAATATAGTCTGTTAGAAAATTAAGAAGTAATAAAAAGGTTTTTTATAATGTAGAGGTCCAAACTCCTTGGTTTCCACGATATAGTGTATTTTTAAATATAACAATTTTACTCACTGAAGTGTGATAGTTGTAACTTATTTTCTTCTCTGGTATGATTCTGAATCTTATTTTATTACTGGAAGCAGCAAATACAAGGGGAAGGTGTCGTTGGAAATGCAAGTTTATCTAGTATAAGATCCAGTGAAAAGCGGAGACTTTTTTTTCTATATGTCAGTAACAGTGGCGTATCAAAGAGTTTTGGTACATTTTGAAATTTTCTAGTTAAAAAAATCAAACTACGCCACTGGAAAAATTTAAGTTTTTGATATAATTTTGGTGATTGACCTAAGATCAACCCTGCCAAGTTTGATACTTGGCTTAGAAATCTTGATGAAAATGCTAAAAAGGAATGTGCCAGAAATTGTTCAAATTGGCATCATTTTCGCTTTGGTTTCTTCAGTTTCTGTGGTAGAAGGAGTGGTTTAAGCTATACACTATCACTATTTACCTATTGATAAAGAATGCAACATTTTTCCCATTTGACACTTTTGACAGTCTGTTACTGTTTAGGAGTTATCCAAGAAAAACGCTTTTTTGGAGTTTTCGGAGGTTAGATATGACAGTTCCGGAGGAGGTAGGAATGGGGTTAGTATGTTAGTTAGTATGTTAAAAGGTGCTTGTTAATGAAAAAACACTTTGGGATCTAATTTTTTCTATGTAGCTGAGCCTATAGTATACTAAACTTGGAATTTAGATAGTAAAATTTTGAAATTGGCTGTAATTAAATCGGTTAAGATTTAAAAAAGTTATTCCTCATTTTTATAAGTCACCCGGTAATATCCATTGTCAATATGGATAAAGGGTGCCGGAATAATTTCCATATTATTAGATTCCCACATTTTTATAAGACTTCCTTTTTCCACGTTTTCCTTTTTATTCGTTTTATGTTCTTCAGAATAAATGATGTTTGAGCTTTCGATGAAATTTCAGCTTCATTCCATTTTTTTTTTAACAATGAGTATTTTATACTGCAATACAATAGTATTTAGTTTTTACAAGTAGCAGGTAAAATTGTTTTTTTGGTTAGTATTTGTTATAGTTCTTTGATACGTTTCTTCCCAGGTTCTCTCCCATAGTTGCGTTGACCCAACGTCTTATGTCCATATCCACCAACGTGAAAATTCACCGACTAAGCTTTATTCATTATTAGCATTAATCGGAGTTTGGAATGAGTCTTGCCAAACAAAGTTTTAATGTGAAACACCTTATTCTAAACACCGATTAGTTAGTATTACCATTATCCTTTTTCTTCTGTGATCTCAGGTTTTAAAATATTTATACTAGGTATTTATGATTTAACTTTAGAGATATGTTGACAGAAAACTGATCACTCTTTTTTGATAATAACAATTTTTTAATTTAGTTAACGTTTTTAAGTTTTTGCTCTGGCACAAGTATTTTACCTATATACTTAATTAGGTTTTTTTACTTAACTTGTTTGTATTTTTTGCATCATTTTTTTACCTGATATCCATATATTTATTTAGATTTTACTTAACTTGTTTGTTCTATTTGCATTATGTTTTTTACAATGTTACTGTTACCAACTTATCTGTTTCTTTTTTTACCTTTTGTTCGAGCCTGCCTTTGCCAGGTAGGTAATTTTATTTTATTATTGTATTTCTTTTTTAAAGTCAGAGTCTCCTTAAAAGTGCATGCATCCCTACAGCAGCTCTCGCTGGAAAATACCTATGTTGTTTGGAGTTTTGTTGGATTCATAATAAATTGTTGGTTACTTTCTTCTATGGTCCTTTGATAAATATCTTCCCATCTGATTTTGTGGTTGTTCTCTCCCATTGTGGGGACGATCCCATCAGGGATTGTTCAGAAAAAAGCCTATGTCATGGTCAAGACTCCCTGGAATCCATCAGTAGTGAAACTCCCATCATAATCTCGTTCAGTAGTTTTTGCGTGATGCTGATAAAACAAACAGACAGTGGTTTGGTTAGAAGCCAAAAACCAATTTTTTTTTTCATGTTCGATGTACAGAAAGGGTGTATCTAGAGATTTATTATATATGTATGGATTTCGTGATTGTTTTATAAAGAATATCCCAAATAACAGACGGTTTTAGATTTTCCTTGACTGTTTTTTTGCACGGGATAACCAATTTCCTGATTTCCTGGCTTTTCAGTTCCGTACGAACCCTGGGTCCTTTTCTTGGTACCTTGGCAGCTTTTTCGGGGTTGTTACCCTGTCGATGAAAGCCTTCAGTTCCCCTAAAAACGCATTGTTATAAGTCGAATTAAATCGCCCAGACCGGGTGTTATTTTTTCTCTGTATAGTAGACGTCGGGCACGGACCAAAGTTAGCAGCTGTCCCGTCTTGGGTAATTCTTAAGACCAGGGGGGCAGGTGGTGTATTATGTATGTGTACCTTTCTTGCACCGCATTTGCACTCTGTGCGTGGAAGAAATCATTGCATATCCAGGGGGGAGCAGGTGAAGTCTTACCTTGGCGATGTTTCGAAATCTTGATCTTTAATTAATGTACCGGTGGCAGTTTCTTTTGTAGTTGTTGGTGGATTTTATCATTTTTAATTGTCATTGCCACCAAAAATGGGTTAAAGCGTAGTAATATTTCCTAAAAAAAAAACTATAGGAAAAATGTCATTATAGTCACTTAGTATGGTCACTATTACGTTTAAGAAATTACCAGTGTCGTAAAAATATAAAGTTATACGCGAACGTAATACATTTTACTTTATAACTTCATAGTTGTCACATTAATGTCTTTAATATTACTTTTCCGAGGTAACGACTCTACTGATATTAATTAGATTGCAATTCAGTAGCCCCTACTCAATACAAAACTACAAAGTTATGGAGTCTACACGGTCGCGCGGTCGTCTATCTACCACGAAGTAAGAAATAAGTGTGCATATAGTGGAAAAACGTTGCCTACGAGTTATTTATTGACATTGTAAGTCAATGCACTGTCAACTGGATGCGCGACGCCGCCATGTTATTTCTTCTTCTTCAAGTGCCATGCTCTCTTCGAACGTTGGCTGTCATCAGCGCGATCTGTACACCACCACCACCATTTACTTCTAACATGCCCCGGATGTTCTTTTCCTTGAATATGACCATCCATTTTGTTTTTCCAACAATTTGATTCAACTACTCTTGCAGGCTTTCCAGCGTGTCTGCTATTATGACAGTGTCGTCAGCATATTGTATTTTGTTAATTTTATGCCGTTTATGGTCAGACCCTCTTCGCAGTTATGAAGTGCAGTATCTATTATTTTGTTACTATAGATATTAAACAACAGCGGAGATCATATACAACCTTGGTGCACTCCTCTTCTTATTTGGACCTCTTCGGACAGTTGGCCATCAATTATTATTTGAGCAGTCTGATTTCAATATAGATTAGCGATTATCTTTAGATCTCGGTCATCCAGACCAACTTCTTTTAGCGATTCTATGAGTTTTTCGTGTGGGACTCGATCAAATGCTTTCTCATAATCTATGAAACAGGCATATACTGGCACCGACACATCCCTAGACCGCTGAACTAAGACTTGAATGCCAAACAAGGCCTCTCTTCTCCCGAACCCACCACGAAATCCAAACTGCGTGTTATTTACTTCTATTAAACATGATTAGTAGTTGTATGTGCCAATAAAAGTAAAAATATTAATATTTAGTTAATAAAACGTATTAAAGGAAAGACATTTAATTTGGAATTCCTAACCTCAAATAATTCCGATTATTAATCAACATTTTAGATAAAATTAGGTCAAAACTGGGGGCGCGCGTTTTGTTTCAAAAAATCAGCATTTTTAATCAGTAAGGTGTTATGCGTTTATAAATTTAAGATGTTGTGACATCAGAAAAGTGGTTAAGGTATAGGTTATGATGTAGTTAATATTTTTGGTTTCTGTCATGTCTTAACATATTTTATGGTGTGTTTCCTGATATAGTTTGGAAAAAGATCAACATATTTTCAATGAACAATGTGGGAAAGAGAAAACCTATAAAAACTCTATAAAGTCAGAAATACTACTTTATGTGGTAAACAGGACGTCGGGATATCGTGCCCGTTTACTATACCCGCGACGACATAACTCCTATATGAAGAGTAATCGTTACCGTCGAGATGTAGTTGTATAACCGTCCCAATGCATTCCCAAAAGCGGTGAATACCTCGAGGTATAGTAGTAGTAAAACCGTCGCCGTGAAAGACGCCACCACGTCGCGACTGATTGATAATTATTCATGAAAGAACGCTCAAACAGAAAAACACGCTTGGGCGTATCTTGGGTATAGTTAGCGCAACGCCACCCTGTCGTAAATGGGCGCGGAATTTAATAATAGCTCGCCACAAGACAAATCGGCATGTCCTTCGTACGTCAAAATTCTTTGCGGTTTTAAATAAAATCGCTATGGGCGAGTGTGTAAATTCACCGATGAGCTCACCGATTCCGATTGTAAATTCATCTATGGTTCTTGGTGATATTCGGGTTCTTAAATTGCCGGATTGATTGAATTGATGGCGTCATCGACTCTGGGGGGCGGTGAGCCTTCCCGATCTATGTCATTGACGTCATTTAATCAGCTGTTTTTTGTTGTTATTTTGTTTTCAAATTTTTTGATGTTTTTTGATAAAAATTGCCGACTTGATAAGAATCGCGTTAAAACTATTTGAAAGGCAGAGTTTGAGGACTAATGATGGGTTTATACAACAAAATAAAATAATATAATAATAAGAACACCCAATAAAAAAACCATATTTGTGATCCCATGATCACGTTTGACCAATCGCAGGGCTAATTCTTATTTTTTGTTTTATTTTATTCGCTGTATAGAGAGATAAATAAATCTTCATTTTGGGTTGGTATAAGATAACCGCTTTCTTAAATCGCTTTAAAATAAAATCGATTTAGTGCTTGAAACGGTTTTAGTGATGTTTATACGACAAAATTTTCAAACCGTCCTTGTATAAAAGCGCTTTAAGAAGCCAGTATAAACAAAGTAATTGTCTAAATTATTTAGTGCGTTTTTATGATGGGATTTACTCCAGCAGTATTCCATACGGATTCTGATTATCAGTATTTTTCTTTCTGAAATTGTCGCCACAGAAAAGCGTAATTATCGTATGGCTCGTCTCCAGAACATCCAGAAAGCGGCCATAAATCTTTCGCGGCTTATTATTTAAATCCCGAAGGAAAGAAGCATCAGTCCGACTTCCTCTCTTGCATCTTATGTAGACTAAAAATAGATGATACTAGTAGAAGGAATGTTCGCAGGGGAGCTCTATACGAATTTAGAGAGACCAAAAATAGGACGGACGACTTCAAAGACAAGCGGCTTAAAAAATGCATTAAATTTTCGAACGAAAACTTGTAAAGGTATATAAATAAACAAGCTCCCCTTTGCCCTCAAACGCTTCCATCCAGTCGAATACTATCTTTATCCGCTGTTTTTTCCCTTTTTTTTACTTTAAATAGTTTCCGTAAACCGATTTTGATAAAATATAGCCTATAATCTGCCCAGAAATCTAAAGAATTTAGTCGGTATCAAAATCCGTTTAGGTGCCAAGATATCACGTTTGTCTTTCCACAGGAGGGTCACACAGGGTCTTCCTACACACCCATGCTTGTCCGGGTACTATGCTTGCAAGCAGTCTGCGACTTCTCCCTAGTAGTCTGGTTCGGTCACGAATTCCTTGGGCTGTCTACACTTTCGCTGTTCTTGGCTCCATGACTACCTCAGTCAAGCTACACCCCCCTCAACGAAAGTCAATTTGGATATTGTAAAAATTATGTATTAATTTAGTCTGATTTTAAAAATTTTTGTACTTAATGAATAACGGAATTATTCGTACTTAAAAGGGGGGGGGCGGCTTGGCGCTAAGCTGCACCCCCCCCCCCCAATGTTTGGGAGATAGATTTAATGAAAGTTGAAGCATGACTGTGCGAATGACTCCGTTATTCATTGAGTATATTTTTATAATATCCAATGAAGGGGGCTCTAGCTTGACTGAGCTTCCATGACCTTGTAAGGGTCTCATTTAGTCTACTCTGTACTTGTCGCGTCGCCTCGTCATTTTTTGTGCCGGTTCAGGTCCTACCTCACGGTTTTTGGGAATGCATTGGGACGGTTATACAACTACATCGCGACGGTAATGATTACTTTTGATATAGAGGTTATGTCGTCGCGGACAGTAAACGGGCACTTTATCCCGACGTCCTGTTTGTTAATTGAAAATGTGTTGATTTTTTCTAAACTCAGTGTGCAGGACACACACCATAAAATATTTGAAGACATAATAATAATTACCATTTTATTAACCACTTTTCTGAAGTCACTTTTCTGATTAAAAGTGCTGATTTTTTATAAAAAAAAACGCGCGCACCCCCAGTTTTTACCCATTTTTATCTATAATGTTGATAAAAAATCGGAATTATTTGAGGTTAGGATATCCAAATTAAATGTCTTTCCAGTTTTAATATGTTTTATTAACCAGATATTAATATTTTTACTTTTATTGGTACATACAACTACTATTCAGTGATTTAATGAGGTATTTTTAAATTTTGATCTGAATTCTATATTTAATAGAAGTAAATAACAATGGCGTCGCGCATTCAGTTGACGATGCATTGATTTACAATGCCAGTAAAGTAGTGATAAATCATAGGCAACGTTTTTCCACTATATGCACATTTATTTCTTACTGCGTTGTAGATAGGCGACCCTGTAGACTCCATAACTTTGTAGTTTTATATGGAGTAAGGGCTAATTAATTGCAACCAAATTAATATCAGTAGAGTCTTTACCTCGTAAAAGTAATATTAAAGGAAATAAATGTGACAACTATGAAGTAAGCCTTGGACTGTAAAGTTTTTTCGTGCTTCTAGTAATGGAATATATTATTTTCGCGTATACAGTTATATTTTTACGACACTGTTAATTTTTTAACCATAATAGTGACACTGAGTGACAATAATGACATTTTTCCTAGAAATAGTTTTTTTGTAGGAAATATTACTAAGCTTTAACCCATTTTTGGTGGCAATGACAATGGCACCAGTGAAGTTGTCTATAATTTTTGCTTTGGTTTCGACTGATATTATTGTTAAGAATTTGAAACCCGGCAAAATTGAAACTAATTGTAACGTTGCCAGTAGGAGTTTTTTTCCTTTAATATTTGGGGAAAATCTATATGTTAAGCTTTCCGATAATTTCGTAACGAGTTGATTTTTGAATATTTTATTGCTCGCGACGCTGATCGCCGGCATCGTTGTCGTCGCGTCTTTTAAATTGACGAGGCGTCGGGACGCGTGGGTGGGGCCTCGGACCGGTGCGGCGTCTATTTTTACCGGTGTTATGACTGCCGTGTGGCCCCCTGCGAACAGCCCCCTCTGTCTCGACTCTGTGCTATATTTAACACGCACATCTACATACGCGATATGAATCGAATGTCATTGATACCGCATTCCGGACCGTGCCAGACTTGAAAGTTTTTTGAAATGTTCTAAATATTCGGTATAGATGTATTTTTTCCGTTCTTGCTGTGTAGATATTCTTAAAATAAGGGAGAGAACAATTGTTTCCCTGAAACGCACATATCCTATTGTTCAACGCTGACAATTTCCCGGAAAATGACACTAATTAACCCCCCCCCCCCCGACTAGCGTGGTTATCGTCACATTTTACTTCAAATTAAGTTTTTTTTATTATTTATCCATACCCCTCCCCCGAAGTTAATTCCTGGGTGCGCTACTGCTAATAACATGTCTTGACAATTGGTTTCGACTGTTCTTTAGTGAGATAAATAAAAGGCACTAGTTTTTATTTAAAATACTGTCGAAATACATCGACCAATAAGAACGTCGCATTTGTGTGGAATTAACTTACAGGGTCGCCATTTTCTGGAAAACCGGGAAAAGTCAGGGAACTTCGACGGTCAGGGAAAAATTATTATTATTGTTGATTGATTATTATTAAATTGAGACTAAATTCGACCCCAACCCAGTCCTTGGCAGGTAACCCAACCCACTTTTTTTTAAATATTTGATAATAAATGTAAAGAAGGTCAATCTTTTCTTAATTTTCCGCTTAACATGCAAATAAATGTTGTCTACGGATCATTGATTAGCTAAATTTTAAGGATTATTTTTTCAGCAACAGTTTAGTAAAATTTTCTTTAAATTTTCGCCTGCGGCGCAGTCATGGCATGATTTTCAAAACATATCTGGAACTGAGACTAGATTCTTACCCAACTCATTCCCTCATGACAGGTAACCTACTTTTGTTAAAAGAAATATCCTGAAGTTCAAAATTTTTAGCTTTAACTGCAAAACTGTTAAATTCTTTCCTTCAACATTTAAAACATGTTAAAAAATGTTCTAAATATTCGGTATAGATGTATTTTTTCCGTTCTTGTTGTGTAGATATTCTTAAAATCAGGGAGAGAACAATTATTTCCCTGAAACGCACATATCCTATTGTTCAACGCTGACATTTTACTTCAAATTAAGTTTTTTTTTATTATTTATCCATACCCTTCCCCCGAGGTCAATTGGTTTCGACTGTTCTTTAGTGAGATAAATAAAAGGCACTAGTTTTTATTTAAAATACTGTCGAAATACATCGACCAATAAGAACGTCGCATTTGTGTGGAATTAACTTACAGGGTCGCCATTTTCTGGAAAACCGGGAAAAGTCAGGGAACTTCGACGGTCAGAGAAAAATTATTATTATTGTTGATTGACTATTATTAAATTGAGACTAAATTCGACCCCAACCCAGTCCTTGGCAGGTAACCCAACCCACTTTTATTTAAATATTTGATAATAAATGTAAAAAAGGTCAATTTTTTTCTTAATTTTCCGCTTAACATGCAAATAAATTTTGTCTACGGATCATTGATTGTTATAATTTTAGCTAAATTTTAAGGATTATTTTTTCAGCAACAGTTTAGTAAAATTTTCTTTAAATTTTCGCCTTCGGCGCAGTCATGGCATGATTTTCAAAACATATCTGGAACTGAGACTTGATTCTTACCCCACTCATTCCCTCATGACAGGTAACCTACTTTTGTTAAAAGAAATATCCTGAAGTTCAAAATTTTTAGCTTAAACTGCAAAACTGTTAAATTCTTTCCTTCAACATTTAAAACATGTTAAAAATGGCATTTTTAGTATAATTTTCTTAAACTTTTCGCCTGCGGCGCTTTTAAGATATGCATGATTTTGGTAACAAATCTATAATTGTGACACTAGATTCGGCTAAGAATTTGTGTCCTTGCTTTTAAATATAAATCAGTATTTATTTTTTCGAACACACCCCACACCTACTAAACCGGGGAGGGGGGAAGGGGTCAGGGAATTTGGTATTACAAAAAAAGTGCCCACCCTGTCTTATTTTCCCTGATCTCAAGAATACATGTATTTGAGATGGTTTTGTATGTATTTTTTTCAGTTTGCCGTACTTCTGGAATTCGTTTGTTGTTGATGGTTTTTGTATGCCCTTCCCCGGATTCGTTAGTTTCATACAAATAGGTGGAACACAATTTTGTACATAGAACTGCCTTAATTATCCTCTCTTCTATTAAGTAATCATTGTTCATCCTCAGCATAAATTATTAGGGTTTCTTATTGCAGATTTATCTTTTCATAAAATGATGTTTTTCTGGATGTTTTCTCTCCCAGTATGTGATGTGTTCATTTTGAGTCAAAAAATGAACACATCACATACTGGGAGAGAAAACATCCAGAAAAACATCATTTTATGAAAAGATAAATCTGCAATAAGAAACCCTAATAATTTATGCTGAGGATGAACAATGATTACTTAATAGAAGAGAGGATAATTAAGGCAGTTCTATGTACAAAATTGTGTTCCACCTATTTGTATGAAACTAACGAATCCCGGGAAGGGCATACAAAAACCATCAACAACAAACGAATTCCAGAAGTACCTGATTGTAAATAATGAATGTATAATAATAGTCCTTGTAGTGCGAAAAAGTCCAAAAGTTTAAGAATTAGTCAGCGCGATCAAGAATTGCCATCAACGAGTAAAATTAATGTATAAACCACTTTTCCAAGCAAGAAGTTGTGAGGACATTATTTGTAGGAAGAGTTTAAAGACGGCATATTACAACATTTAATACTATCCGTAATGCCATATACATAAACTTTTGTTCTCTAATAGTAAAATGACGTATATGTCATATGGGTGTTTTTTGTTCTTTGGTATATTAACACGGTAATCATTTATAAAATTTCCCTTGGGAAAAGTTTGTTGCTATTAGACTTAGAAGAAGATAATTTAAAAAGCAATTAATATTCCTACATTTTAAGTCACCGCTGTCAAATTTGCCATTTATATATTATATATTTTTAAAATGGAAACACCCTCTAAATTTTTAGACTTTCAAGAGGTTCTTACTAAACCTTCTTTGCAAAAAATAATTTCCTAGATTTTTAGTTTTTTTATGATCGAACATCGACTTTACTATTAGTGAAGAAAAAATGAAATTTGTCAGGTGCGGTCCTGTCTTTTTAATGCAGAAATCGTTGGATTTTGACAAAACATTTATGGTTTTGACATCTTATGACGGCGTTGGCAAAAATACGATAACCAACGTACTTTAGTGCAGTTAAATAATCGTAAAATTTGTCCGATTATAAAAAGGTAAATATTTTAAAGACTATTGAAGATAAAGCAGCGTTAAAGATATTTTTAAAAAGGATTTACTCAGAACCTTTCAAAGATATAAAAATATACAGGATGTTTAATTTAAAAAGAAAAGATAATAAGGGGAAAATTTAGCGCCCTAATAAATTTACAGAAAAGATTTGTGGCAAAGAGGGCAAAGGAGAGGTCCCGGGTTGAAATCCTGGTTGAGGAAAAACTTTTTTCCGTTTTATTCTTTTCAGAAAAGATAATTTTCGTATATTTCGTAAAATGTAAATGAATTTGACAGCAATGATTGCTTTTTAAATTATCCCATAGCAAAAAATCTTTCCCAAATTCGCAAAAAGTTTGCAAAATTTCACACTCATAGCCACGTTAAATATTTTGATGCTAAGTCCACGGAATAAGGTGCAGAAAGCAGCGTCATGGCTGGTATTGTATAAAACTTAGCGTTTTTCATCTACAGTGCAAATCTTATTTGTTTATCTTTTAATTTATATTAAAACGGACTAACAATTACTTTGTTTATACGGGCCTCTTAAAGCGCTTTTATATAAGGACAGATTGAAAAATGTTGTCGTATAAACACCACTGAAACCGATTTAAGCACTAAATCGATTTTATTTTAAGGCGATTTAAGACAGCGTTTTATCGCTAAAAACCCATTTTGGAGTCGTTATAAACACTTAAAAAACGCTTAAGCGCATTTCTTATTCCACCTTAAAGTCTGTTCATAAAGAAGAGAGAGTAATAAAAATGCAAATTTGATACATTTTGTACTGAGTGAAAAATTTTGTAATGTACCTCAGGTAAAAATCCTTTATTTTTATATACCTCAACCTGTTCGACCGGAGAATACAATAGAACCCAAAACCGAGAACAATAGAAGGCAAGCGATAAACTATTCTCATAGGCGCCGCAATTGGGGGAAACTTACATTTTAAGTACCGTGGTATATAGGTATTAGGGAAGAACATAGTAAGTATGTGAAAAGTTCTATGAAATTTAATAAAGAGAGGAGAAGAAATTTATAAATTAAATAATAAAAATACATTTTAGGAATAAATTAATATTATAATATATATACAAAACAGATTAGCGTTTTAACTATAATTAAAAAGCACACCTAAAAATTAAATTAAGGCTAAACAAATGGTTGGTACATAAAAAAATGTTACGGTTGTCAATTATTATAACTACAAAAATAATTAAAATGAAATGGAGGTAGATACGTTTCTTTAAAACCATTCAAAAATAAAATAGGAATAAATTACTCAGATTCAGAAGAACAGTAAATGCTCTCATCATCACTCTCATTTTCTTCCAAATAAATAATTAACGGTTCCCCAGTTTCTTCGATTAAACAATCAAGTTTCCACATTTTTTCTTCTACTTTTAAAACATGTTGTACACATTTATGCCAATTATCTGGAGTCATGTTACAGTGACCTTATACTTTTACAGGTTTCTACTTTATAATCTGCTGAACGGTACAGGATGCAGTATTTACGGTGTCTTGCACTTTTCAATTTTTATTTTATTCGACAGGTGGCGCACACAGTTACTACGTCCCCAAGGATTACAAACTTTTTGTTTTAAATTCTAAAGGTGTGCATGGTCACTGTGTAGCTTCAACTGCCAGGTATAATCCTATGACTCCCTGATGATTCCTAATAAGGATGAAACAGGTTTGTAGGTGTCTGGATTCTCCATTAGACATTGGAGACCTGGTCGTAATGAAGTGAGAAACAAAAACGCTTTGTCCGATATACCACGAGTTTTACTTTCATTTTTATTTGCGGACACGAGATTCATTTTGTTATTTTTTTAACTGATTCTTTCATTTGAGCCCATATTAATTCTATTGGATGGAAGTTCACAATGGTAAGACGGCAGTCTTAATACTCTAATGTTTCGTTTTTCAGCCATATCATCGACAACTTTCTTATTGAATTTTTCTTTGTGGCTGTTTACCAATGAAAATTTATGTTTTTTCTGTAAGCCACACACACAAATATCAGCTTTTCTCCATGCTGTGGTTTGTACTTTTTCAAGGTTTCTGGAATGGTAACTGGCGTTGTATTATAGTGCAAAAACAGAACACGCATAATAAACAATTTCTCTATCAGGTTGAAATATAATATATATTTTTAACTGCTGTCTTTTTTCTATTTTTTTTAAATTTAAATGTTGGCAAAACACCTACGCTAATGGTACGCCCCCAGAAAATGGTTTTTAAATCGTTTTATTACTCTCTCTTCTTTATGAATGGACTTTTATAAAGAAATACTCAATCCTGGTTTTCTGAAAAATCTGTTGTTAACTAAGTTGTTTTATTTGTTTTTTCTTTAAAATGACATATTTATTGACATTTAGTGAAGGATGTATAAACCCTTTGGAGAAAGCGATTTTATTTAAAACCGTCCTTTTGTAAAAGCGCTTTTAGGTGTGTACAAACGTAGTAAGTCTCGAAAATCTAATCTTGTGTATTAATTGCAATTTCTCGAAATCTTATTTTATGTCTTGATTGTCCTTTTTTTCATTGAGTATTAAGTAGTCCTTTGTCACCCTCAACACAAATTATTGCGGTTCCTTGCAGATTTTTTTTTGGCATTGATCTTGTCACAAATTGGCGTTTGTGTGTACGGGGCTGCAACACGGGCTTTAGAAATTGCAGAGCAAGCGGGGGCGCCAGATGTGCAGCGAAGTCTCGCGTCAGCTGCTCCGCTCGCGAACGGGGCACGAGCCCCTTTCAGCTGTCGCAAAGGCGATTACCCGGGTTTTTATTTTTTTTTTTTCGTTTGAGTTTATTTTTACACGTACTGGCCCCTCCCGATATCTTCGCTTCCTTTCTTCGACTTGGTAGATGGTTTACACAGGACGGTTAAAATTATTAGTTAATAACCCCCGATGCTATCAGTTTTCTTTGTAACAATACTTATAAATGCTAAAAGTTTATTAACGGACAGTTAATAGTAGCTTTCACAACTAGTGGCTAAAATAGTGCTTTTTTTCAAGCGTTGGTTTAAATAACGAGCGTAAAAAAAGCACAGTTTATTCGCGAGTTGTTAACACTATTTTTTTTAATACGTTTATCAAAAAATCTAAGAAAAACAGAAAAATACTTTTAAAAATCTCGAACTAAGTGCACTTCTCGCAACACACCATATTAACACTATAAATCAAGGCGGCTGGTAAATCAAATAACAATGGTTTCCATAGCGATGTGCCTTTTTACTCGGGGACGTTCATTGTTGCGCCATTTTAATCTTTGACAGTGTGATATTTTGACGATGATTTTAAATGATTTTTAAATAAAAAAATCCTTGGTGAAAACTTGGCAAGAATAATAGAATTTTGGGTAAAAACGGACAGAAATCTTGTTTTGCACCCGTGATAAAAAAAAAGTTTGTTTGCATCGGTAACCAAAAAGTTAGTTATCTGCAGACTAAAATCATGTTTTTGATGAAGGTATAAAAAAGTTTTTTTTTACTTTTTGGACTTGGTGATTGTATGAATGAATGATTGTGAAATGCGGGCGGGACAATTCCCATGTACGTAGGCCACCTTGGTGGGCCAGTTGCACGCCCACTATCCATTATTTAGCCCTGGAAGCCTGCCTCTTTCGTAAAAGAACAGATTTTTCTGGGCTGAAACTTTCTTACATCGCCTGGGACAAACAAATAGTTCCCAAGGTGCTACTCTCTTGACCTGGCCAGAGCCGGACACTCCAGCAGGACACGCAAGGAGGATTCTTCGTACTCCATGCACCATCGACTCTCTGAGTCTCCGGCGATTTCCAGCGTACCTGTTGAGGCAACAGTGTCCTGTTAGGAGCCTTGTTGCTGGTCTCGCATCCTTTCTGCCTTGGTGGAGCAAGGACTTCGAGCAGGTGCTCTTCAGTCAGCTCTGTTTCGGTTGAACCGTCCACGCTGACCACGATTTTGACCTGGAGCTTCCTGAGCTCCTTGGCCAATCGGTTTACCACAGCAGCGTAAGTAAAGTAAATATTGTGTCTAATAGACACTTAAAGTAAATAGTTCAACGCATCGGTATCGGTATACGTATCGCGTAAAGGCAAAATACACTACATTTTTGTTTATGCGATATTTCGAACGATGCGTGCGTTGGGATGGATGTAACGTACGATTGCTGTCAGCTTTTGTGTCATCGCACCCGTCAAGCGGGCATCGTTCGAAACATGGCATAAGCAAGTCAAAAATGTAGTGTATTTTGGCTTTATTTCGAACGCGACACGTATGTCTGTCTAATAAAAGAAAGGTATGATACGTAGCGGTTCAAAATTGGTCTATGATCCGCGCCTGACGTCACCTGGTGGGATTTTTGTGACGCGAACAGGGAACTACCTACGCACAGCTGATACCAGTTCACCTACAAACGTGAAAATTTGAGGATAGTTTGGGTTGATAACGGAGGAGCTCACCAAGAAAAGATTTTTTATTATTTTGAGGTAAAAATAGGGGTTGAAATTTTAAAAGGATTTTCTGTATCTCAAAAACGAAAAGCATCATAAGTTTGAAAATTGGTTTGTAGACTAATAAAATAAATAAACACGTGCTTCGGCATTTTTTAAAATTCAGACAGGGGGTTGAAAGTAACAATTTAGGGTGGGGTAGGTGCAGATAGGGATGTCTTTCCGTCAAAAAGTACTGCAAGGTTTTAAATTAAACGAAATTCAGTCTGGAAAATAACGAAGGTGTGGGGGACATATATATAGTGTCTAGTTCGTTACTGTTTTAATTTTTACCATATACTAACCATAATGTAGCCTTAACCTAGTAAATTTTTTTTTGACTAAAAGTTTTAATACCATTGCAATAATTTTATACTTTGTAGCTTTCTAGATTTAATGACAGTTAAGTTTATATTATATATTGTTACATTATACTTAAGTATGCTTTGTCAATGAGAAACTTCTTGAGACAATGAAGCCATTTTGAAATTGAAACGGAAATAGTGGCTCATGTCAATTAGAACACCCTGTATATATGTGAGGTAAAGTTACTTGTTATGGGAATTGATTTAGTAGTAAAAGAAAGTAGCCAAGCAACTAGTATTTAAGGTTTCGTTTATATTATCACTAAAATGTTTTGAGCTTTTGGAAATCTGAAAAACCTAATGTCACGCGAAAAACCTTTTATCTGATTGTCAACACCACATCCGTGTACATAGGACCTCATTTTCTTCATTTTTTCCACTGGAAAATTATTAAAACCAATTGTAAATAAACGACCACCTCGTAATAAAAATGGCAACTGAATACTGTCTTTTAAGTTCACGTTTCTCACCAGGTGACGTTAGTTAGCCACGCCTACTCCAGTGCGATATCATATCTGTTTTACGGCAACACCGTTCTTAACTAAAAAGCCTGTTAACTCCTATCGCCTCAGTGTCCTTTAGTCTACTCTGGCTGCCATTTTTATAACCAAATTGACAAGTAAAACATGAGTTTTTCTGTCAGTTTGGTGTCAATGTCGATCATGGGCCAAAGGATGCTAAAACGAAAATGAGTTAACTGGCTTTTTAGTTGAGAACGGTGTTGACTACGGTTGGCCACACTACAATGAAGTAGTCTTGTTACATATAAATTAATTTAGTTCAAATTAAACAAAGAATATCTTCCATTTTCTTATGTGCATTGCACCATTTTTTACTATTTTATAAACAAAATTTACGACAAATAATAAGAAAAAATCTATGTCTGAGACATGCAGTAGTATCTTTGATTGCGCGCGCGAAACTTAAAATCTTTGGAGTTTTATAAGACCGGTAACGACCAGATCGCAAATATTCGGTCTTTTTCGTGTAGCCTTTTCTATAAAGCTCAGACCCCCCGTCACACTCAGTGTCCTGCCGCTCATGTTGCTATCTCTTTTTTGCATGGCAAGTCACTAAAGCCTTATCACAATTTTACAAGGTTGCAGTTTCGGCTCAGGTAGGAGCCTTTATCTCTGTCCCTCTCCTATATCTATGCTCGCGTCGAGGGGCGGTGGCGCTAAACGGGGTTCAAATATAAAGCTACTCTACAATGTAGGAAGGGCAGTGTCCTAGTGTCTGCCATTGACCCACACCGGATGCGCTAGAAGGCAGCGGCAAGAAGAAAACAGGGGCGCACCGCGAGGCACCTCATCGCTATTTACTTTGTTACGGCTGTTTTACACGGAAAATTAATCCATCGATTTCTTCATTAATTTATTTAAGGCCATTTTAATGATGCTGCAGTAATTCAACTCTGTTTAAACCAAAAAAAAAAAAACATACAACTTCCCCTTCACAACAATTGAAAGTGGTTATTTGACGTTAATTTCTTTAAACTCTTTGACAATGAAAACAGGCTAGGAACACACATGCAACTTTTTCCTGCGTCAGTTAATGTAAAAGTTGCATGCATATGCTTGTAATTTTGGTGGCAACACTGTCAAACAAAATAAAAAGTGACTCATAGAACACGAAATTAGAATATTATTATTAATTTGAACACCCTGTATATTTTTGGATTCTACAATTCTACATTTTATGTATAATATGTCCTATACCTATGTTCAACTGTTTTTAAAACATTGACAGGTGAAAATTGACATTTTTTAACTTTGACAGCCCGTAACATCGAAACGGTTAAGGATAGAGCAAAACATTTGCATTCCTATCTTGGTTTTTCACAAGCTATCGTTTTATATCCAAACCCAGGGTTAAAATATCCCAACTTTAGTTTAACCCTGGGTAAAAACCGTTTTGCTCTATCCTTAACCGTTTCGATGTTATGGGCCAATTTTCACCAGTCAATATTTTCGAAACAGTTGAACATAGGTATAGGATGTTATACATGTACCTAAAACATTTTGTAGAATCCAAAAATGCAAAAATATACAGGGTGTTCAATTTAAACTAAAAAAAATTGTTGCCAAGTTTTGGACATATTCTAAAATAGAAGGTTTGAAAAGTTTCCATTGTATAGTTTCCAAAATATTCCAATAGATTACTCACCTTGAGACATCCGGTATATATAGTGTAAAAATCTTTATGCTTCGAATCAAAAAGGGCATGGAAAAAGTTGCACCGGTCTGTGTCACATAACCCACAAAAAACAATTCATGGCTATCGACGAATAAAATTTTAACAGTTAGTTAATTTGATATGTGTCCTACACTTTATTGCAAATTCATTAGGACCACTTTTTTGACATTGACATAAAATTGGTCCGAAGAATTTGGAAAAATGTCTTGTTTCTCCGAAAAAACCTAAAACTAATATTAACAACGCGGGGGCGAAAAACACGAAAACTTTGTCCATCTCTTTCTTACCTTGATAAAAAAAAAGTCGGTGCAAACGCGGGCATTAGTATGATGAAAAAAACTAAGAATATTTTGCTGTTAGAGCTTAGGCCTGCTTGGAGGTTTCTACTTTTTTAAACCAATCCATTGGTATTTCTTGTAAATTAAAAAAAGGGAACTTTCCTTCATAATAAATTCGAGATTAATCATCTGAAAACTAATCTCCTGTGCTGTGCTCTCGAGAGATGGTAAACAACCCAATACGAGAGCATGTTCATGAGCACCATGGAGGTTCAACCGCAGATTAAATAGATATACAGATATTTTACTCGTGCACCTGAGGTCTGTAAGGTGGGTGGCGTCACCTTTATAAATTTATAACCAAAGGCGACTTGTTTCATAAAAACGGCGTTTAAACGTTCTAGCAACTCGCTTTTGCGTAGATTTTTTGAGTTGTGTTGACGTTGCCTGCTACTAGAGTCGCGTGCAACGTTTCCACAACGTCGCCAAAGCTGTTACGGTTGGAGTATCCTCTAGATAATATTTTTATTAATATAATTGATGCAAATGGAATTTTCCAAATACCATTAATAATTATATAGCATTAAATATAACAGCTTTTTAAAGTTTCCCATCCACTAAATTTATCAACGCACCTTAGTTTTTCGTCAAAAATGGATATTTTAGCTTTAAAAAATAAGCGGGCCTTCAATCCTTCTAATTTGCTAAATTATGTTTTATTTAAATATTGAAGATTTTAAAAATGCTTTAAACCTATTTTAAACTGTAGCCAGTCTAAATACTTAAAAATTACCTACCTTATTATCAGGAAGATCAGAAAGAAATACTAGATACACGGTGTTATACAGGCTGCGTTCAAAAAAAGTATGGTCTTTTGTCTAGCGTGTTTCTGTAATTTTTTAAAAGCAACAAACCGATAAAAATATGTGGTTTTTAGCCTATTCGCCAATTATTATTATTTTTTGCAAATCCTAAAACTGATAGGAGAATGTGGTTTTTGGATTATTATAAAAAAGCCTTAGCTGCGTTCAAAAAAATTATGGCCTTTTGTCTAGCGTGTTTCTGTAATTTTTTAGAAGCAAAAAACCGATAAAAATATGTGGTTTTTAGCCTATTCACTAATTATTATTATTTTCTGCAAATCCCAAAACTGATAGAAAAATCTGGTTTTTAGATTGTTATTAGAAAACGTTGTCTGCGTTCAAAAAAAGTATCGCCTTTTGTCTAGCGTGTTTCTGTAATTTTTTAGAAGCAAAAAACCGATAAAAATATGTGGTTTTTAGCCTATTCACTAATTATTATTATTTTTTGCAAATCCCAAAACTGATAGAAGAATCTGGTTTTTAGATTATTATTAGAAAACGTTGTCTGCGTTCAAAAAAAGTATCGCCTTTTGTCTAGCGTGTTTCTGTAATTTTTTAGAAGCAAAATACCGATAAAAATATCTGGTTTTTATTTTTTGCAAATCCCAAAACCGATAGAAGAATCTTGTTTTTAGATTATTATTAGAAAGCGTTAGCTGCGTTTAAAAAAAAGTATCGCTTTTGGTTTAGCGTGTTTCTGTAATTTTTTAAAGGCAAAAAACCGATAGAAATATGTAGTTTTTAGCCTATTCACTAATTATTATTATGTTTTGCAAATCCTAAAACTGATAGGAGAATGTGGTTTTTGGATTATTATAAAAAAGCCTTAGCTGCGTTCAAAAAAATTATGGCCTTTTGTCTAGCGTGTTTCTGTAATTTTTTAGAAGCAAAAAACCGATAAAAATATGTGGTTTTTAGTCTATTTACTAATTATTATTATTTTTTGCAAATCCCAAAACTGATAGAAGAATCTGGTTTTTAGATTATTATTAGAAAACGTTGTCTGCGTTCAAAAAAAGTATTGCCTTTTGTCTAGCGTGTTTCTGTAATTTTTTAGAAGCAAAACACCGATAAAAATATGTGGTTTTTAGCCTATTCACTAATTATTATTATTTTCTGCAAATCCCAAAACTGATAGAAGAATATGGTTTTTAAAACCGATAAAAATATGTGGTTTTTAGCCTATTCACTAATTATTATTATTTTTTGCAAATCCCAAAACTTATAGAAGAATGTGGTTCTTAGATTATTATCAAAAAACGTTAGCTGCGTTCAAAAAAAGTATCGCCTTTTGTCTAGCGTTTCTGTAATTTTTTAGAAGCAAAAAACCGACAAAAACATGTGGTTTTTAGCCTATTCGCGAATTATTATTATTTTTTGCAAATCCAAAAACTGATAGAAAATTTGGTTTTTAGATTATTATTAGAAAACAAAGAAGTACTATTTACAGGGTGTTATAAAAATACAAGGTAGAAGTAATATTCAGGGTGTTTTCAAAAATTTATATCTGTCAGTTGTCAGATTTACAGATGACAGGTGACAGACGACACAGATGACACGCTGACAGATATAAACTTTTGAACACACCCTGTATTAGTTATTACTGTTACCCTGTATTGTAAAAGTTTTCGTTCCAGCTACTGCTAATAAGAGGCTTATTTAAACCACATTCACAGTGAGAGTGGAACGTCTGTACACTTTTCTAATCTTTGGCGGTACCTTTTTTCAAGGGCGATAACTGCGCTGTTGGCGGGCACCGACCGACAAACAACCCGACTGTTGGACTGGGGGGGGGGCGGGGAACGAATTCCTGGAAGGACTACGGCGCACATGCATGTCCCGCTGCTAAAGGGCGCACAGTGCTCCCAAGAATGGAATGGGGTTCTTGTCAAAAAAAAATCCGTCTTTTTTTCTTTTATATGTTTTTCTCATTGGCCGCCTGTGCGCGCTGACTAACCAATATTTTTTCTATGGTCGACTGTCAGACGCATCTGTTTTTTTAACAGTAGTTTTGGCGTTTTGTTAAGCAATAAGCCTACTTGCTGTATAAACTCAGCATCAATAATTACAAGTCACTAAACATACTTCTCGACCTACTATAAAAGAATCTCCGGTAAAAACATGTGTTTTTGGAGTTCAAGAGCACCCTAAAGAAAGGTAATATTTTTAGTTACCTACCTATTTTACACGTGTGTGAAGTTAGCAACGAAAACTCAGCAACGAATTGGGGACATTGCCATTTGCACCAATACATATTACAATACAAAAATTGAAAAGCCTCAAATTTAAACTTCTAAGGACTCATTCATACCTCAAAGCGTTTTTCGAATAAATCTGTAAATCAAAAAAAAAATTAGAACAAAAAAAAATATCTACCTTTTTCATACCACAAAATACACCTCTTTTAGATACAGAATATCATAATGATAATGTGTAAAAAATTTAAACAACGAAAAAGATTATTCAAAAATGATGTAACAAAATAAAATTCATACAGTAGATTTCTCCATCGATGTAGAATCATCCCTTGAAACCCTAATTCCTTCCACCCCGTCAAACAAAAATGCATTTACTAGTTCCAGAATGTAAAAAATGCAAAAAACGAAAAAGATTATTCAAAAAATGATGTAACAAAAAAAATTCATACAGTAGATTCCTCCATCGATGGAGAATCATCCCTCGAAACCCTAATTCCTTCCACCCCGTCAAAGGTACCAAAAATGCATTTCCTAGTTCCAGAATGTAAAAAATTCAAACAACGGAAAAGATTATTGAAAGATGATATCTTTTTCGTTGTTTGAATTTATTTCATTTTGGAATTAGGAAATGCGTTTTTTGTACCTTTGACGGGGCGGGAGGAATTAGGGTTTCGAGGGATGATTCTCCATCGATGGAGGAATCTACTGTATGAATTTTATTTTGTTACATCATTTTTGAATAATCTTTTTCGTTGTTTGAATTTTTTACATTCTGGAACTAGGAAATGCGTTTTTGGTACCTTTGATGGGGGGGGGAGGGATTAGGGTTTCGAGGGATGATGCTACATCGATGGAGAAGTCTACTGTATGAATTTTATTTTGTTACATCATTTTTGAATAATCTTTTTCGTTGTTTAAATTTTTTACATTCTGGAACTAGGAAATGCGTTTTTGGTACCTTCTACGGGGCGGGAGGAATTGAGGTTTTGAGGGATGATTCTCCATCGAGAGAGGAACCTACTGTTTGAGTATTACTTTGTTACATTATTTTTAAGGTAGATACTTTTTTTTTTGTTCCAAACTTTTTTTTTCATTTACAGATGTATTCGAAAAACGCTTTGAGGCATGAATGAGTCCTGGGAAGTTTAAATTTGAGGCTTTTCAATTTTTGAAAATATGTATGGGTGCAAATCTCAATGTCCCCAATTCGTTTTCGTTGCTAACTTCACACACGTCTATTTTACCACTTAATCGAGCACCGAATATACATCAAACTTAGTCTAGGTAGTACAGTAAAAGATCACTAAAATAATTATAATCAAAATAAGCCATATTTATTCGAAAAAAAAACACGCCAACGCGCAGATAAGTGCAAACGTGGCATTGGCGTGTCAAACACAGAGCTTATCTTTCGATTTCACAATTTTTCAAAAAGATCCATTTTAAACGCGATTTTCTCCAGTAAAAAAAAAAATACAGGTCAATTATTTTTTTACCTAGCTTCGAAATATGCGGTTACTGAAAAATGTACAAGAACATACAGGTTTTCTAATTAGTTGACAAATTTCGCTGTTATTTGTCAATAAATTTCGTCACCTAACTCCCTATTTTAGAGAATTATCCCTAATAATAATTAACAGTCTTACTTCGTCTGTACAGGGTGTTTTAAATTCGATGCTCACTGTGAGGATCTCTTAAACGGTAGGAGATACGAAAAGGTTTAAATTAGTGCAAAGTTGCCCAATTTGATGCTTTGATTGATTTGATTGAGATAGGCGGAAAAAACCGAAATCTTCATTTTTAGTTTTTATTTTTCTGGGACCTTATTCTCAAAGCTGTCAAAACACGCTTAAAACTTTGTGCAGGCACTTTTTTAAGATCTACCTAGTAAGAGGTCCGTTTTTGAGACTTGAAATTCCATTGTGACAGGAGCACTGTCAAGTTCATTTTTTCTATGAACACATCCTTTTTTCTCTTGCCGTTTGATTCATAAAGGATGACAGATAACATATCAGCCCAAATTTAATTTTTGCTTCTGACTTACTCAAGATATTTTGGAAACCCGATTGCAGTTATTTTTTCACATTTTAAAAAAGACAGTTTTTTTCCGTTCCATAAAATTCATAAATAATTTTTTTCGTGTGTTCAATATATTTTTGCCATTCTAAATGCCTCCTTCCATAACTTTATAACGCTAGGATCACCGGTATTTTACAGTCATGTTTGTAGTAATAATTTTTGATAATACCCCATACCTATTTAATTGCGTTGTAACGGCAATGGTAGGGCGTTAATCGCATAATATGGTGACATATTTAAGAAAAAAATAAAGAATAAACCTAAAGCAACATCTTGGCTTTGCTGAAAGGAAACAAAGACACCAACCATGCCACTGTGCGTCGTCATTTGAGCACCATAACGAAAGAATAGAGGCTCTTTTATGATGTTGTGGTTGAAGGTTCACGTGGGCCGCTTCGGTATGCATGCACCAACCAACGTCGTAGTAAACAAAGTTTTGGCGGGAAACGATGATTTGTCATTTCTCCATCACCACGGGCTAAAACAGTTGATAACATCTGCATAAGTATTGCTTTTAAAAACGGGGATTAATTACCTCGTTTTGTACTCGATTTGGATTCAGTTGAAAACATAATTCGTTTTTTGGCGTGAGAAGATTTCGAAACCATTTCGAAATCATGCAGGAAATGTCATTTTGGCGTTGAACTGGTGACTTTGAATCATACCAAAAGTTTGTCAAAATTTAATCACCGGAAATGGTTTGTTTCCTTTCGATGGCGTTCAAAAACTATTGGTTATTTTCGTGTGTACCTTAGATTAAAAAGAGACAAGATACCTGACACTTACGGAGACTTTGGTTATATTATTATATGGAACAATGTTTGCCTTTCTGTTGTTTACAGTAAACACACCAGTGGCGTACCTACTTAAATAGAAATTTACACATTAAAAAAGGTTCCTAACAATAAATGTTTGTAGTATAATTTTATACAAAAGAAATTTATTACAAAGTTTGTATATGATTTATAGCATTTTCAATTTTCAACATAATAAAATTATGCCAAACATTAAAACAAAGAAACACAGTTCTGGAACATCAAGAAAAATAAATAATATTACCCACTTGCTAAACATTTTGTTATTTCTTCTGGTCATTACCGTCTTTATAAAAAAAACCTCGAAAAAAACCTTATAAAAACGTTCGAAAATATCTCATTTGACGCATTGGAAATTAACTAATTCATAAAAAATACGTGTTTGTTGATATTTTAATCTATGGATTTAAGTATATTTCATAAACTCTTTTTTATTTTCTGTGTACCTACCGGCATGTACCGCCACTGACTGATTTCACTTGCCCTCTCTTTGTTTTCAAAACATTGGACACACTATAAACGTTTTTTGACAAAATGTGGTTTTAAAACGACTTATAAACTGCTTAAAACATCCTGAAATTTTAAAATAAATAACACGAAAAAGCTTATGTCAATAAAAATATCATCCGACCGTCTGCACTCTGCCGACTTTCCCCACCCACAAGCCATTCACGACCTAAAGTGGTTGAGACAGAATTCTCTGTCCCTATCGTTCTAACTTTATTTAAAAGGATACAAAAATAATCGATATTTTTCACCTTTGTTTTGTTGTGATTTTATTTGTAAATAAACAGTGGCTATTATTTGCCAAGGAGTTTTCGTTGGACCAGATATCTTGTCTCTTTTTAATCTAAGGTGTGTACCAAAAATAGGTAGTATCGTTTTGCCACCAGGTGATCAGACAACTTGCAGCCCCAAATCTTTAAAAAAATAAATTTGTTTTTTTTTTGCGTCAAAATCCTGAACTATTAAAATTATTATGTGAATCAAAGCATTTTCGAGATATTTGCAAATATCGGTCAAACACCAACCTTATTTTTAGTTTTAGGGCTTTAGGACTGAATTTGAATCCTAAAAACAGTTCGTTTAGTTAAACAGATAAAACGCACATTTTATTTACTTTTTTAAAATAATCGATAATTTTTACCGTGAATTAAACATTTTTAGGATACGTAAAATTATGTAAAAAACTTAAAGTTAGGCTAAATCACTTGAATGGTTCCGGGATAATGCTTTAAACTTTCACCGTACAAAATTTGATACAAATTTGATTAACAGTTTTTTAAAATTAACTAATTGGAAAAAGCACATTTTTTATTCAAATTCACCCTTAACTCCTGAACTAATAAAAATTTCAACATGCCTGTTAAGGCAAGCATTTTACAGAATTAAATAACCAACATGATTAAGTAAATTTTTGTTTTATAAGTCAGACAGTTTTTAAAAAATCTAATGGTAAAGGTTTAAAATAGTTTAGCATTTTAAGGGGTAAAGTTTTTGATTAAGCAATTTTTACTATGTATGTGACATTTTTATGCCAAGATTTTGCTCACATTTTAAAGCTTTCTTTCCAAACTTTCGATTTCTAGAATAAAACACAATTTTTCAAGTTTTCACTGTTTTTTTTAGCATTCAAAAAAAGTACTGCGAAAAACATTTTTTCTCTGTTAATATGAAAAATATTTAGAGGGAGAGAGCAGAATTTTAGTGGTAGATGGAGAGATATTTTAGTGGAGTGCGAAAATATTTAAGGTTGTTGAAGAGAGGCAGCAGGCTATACAAAAGTATTTTAGAGAAAGATGAAAATAATTTAGGGCAATTGTTTAATAAAAATTTCTGTTATGTCACCTGTCTGTCATATTGAGTGGTGTCGTTTTATACAAAAAAAAAAAAAATTGTAATTTTTCAAAGCATAAAGTGTGTGAGACATAAGGTGGTATTTATTTCTTTCAAACAAAGTTCTTTGCAGTCTTTAAATTTACCAAAAAACGTGTCCTCCTATAAGTATATTTAAGCACAACTAAATTATTTAGATTAAAAAAGAGACAAGATATCTGGTCCAACGAAAACTCCTTGGCAAATAATAACCACTGTTTATTTACAAATAAAATCACAACAAAACAAAGGTGAGAAATATCGAGTCAAATGAGATATTTTCGAACGTTTTTATAAGGTTTTTTTCTTTTTGTCTGTTCTATTATTATTGTGTACTGAAGAAGTTAGTATAAGT
Source organism: Oxystoma pomonae (assembly GCA_963921995.1). Classification (NCBI taxonomy): domain Eukaryota; kingdom Metazoa; phylum Arthropoda; class Insecta; order Coleoptera; family Brentidae; genus Oxystoma; species Oxystoma pomonae. Next base: position 91,578,585 of record OY998169.1, read on the forward strand.
AAATTTCTGCTAATGACCAGAAAAAATAACAAAATTAACAAACACAATAACATAATTTTGTAGTGGGTAATATTTTTTTTTATGTTCCTGGTGCTATGAACTGTGTTTCTTTGTTTTAATGTTTGGCATAATCTTATTGTATTGAAAATGCTATTAATCATATACAAACTTTGTAATAAATTTCTTTTGTATAAAATTATACTACAGACATTTATTGTTAGGAAGCTTCCAAAGCTCAAATTGGCAGAATTATTTTTTGCATGTTTTTTAAATTATTTTGCAGATTTCATATTATAGTAAAATTTTAGTTATATAATCCATGTGTAAATTTCTATTTAAGTAGGTACGCCACTGGTGTGTTCACTGTAAACAACAGAAAGGTAAACATTGTTCCATATAATAATATAACCAACTTCTCCGTAAGTGTCAGGTATCTTGTCTCTTTTTAATCTAAGCTAAATTATTTTAAAGGTCATCATGGCTTTACCATAAAAAAGATCTTAACAGGCAACTTTGAATTTTTTATTTAATGTGAATCAAACCGGTTTGTAGATATTTGCAAGTACATCGTAAAATTCAACCTAATTTTTTGTTTTTCTCTCCCGACTTACACTGTTTTCATAACCAACTACAGTCGTCTAAAAATTTAAAGGGAATTTTATCACTTGTCAGTATTCGATATCTAGACGATTTTCGTGCATTCCGAATTGTTTTTGGCGCGAAACTGCTACAAATATTGATGATCACTCTGAACGATATGAACTATAATGAACATAAACCATTTTGATTGACACATTTCATGTATGAACTCCATTAAAACACGGCCAAAACAAAAATATCAAAACATACCGCGATCTTATCCACTCAAATCTCGACTAAGCCATTTGGCGGATTGCAAAATGAAAACAAAAAATGAAAAATTAAAAGGCCGGAACGTTAAATGGATTAAAATGTTTCGTTGGGGGACCGTGAGACATGCAATGTTGGGATTATCACTCGTACTAGATCGGCAATATGTGATTAATCGACGTAAGGAGAAATCAGAAAATATCCACAACGTAGCTCCGAAACCAGTTAGTTATATTTATTTAAACCGAACAAATATTTATTTCATTCAAAAATACTTGTTTGGACCATGGGAAACAAATATTTATTTGGCTCAATTAAACCTTGTTTCTGTGTAGTGGAGTAGGCCAAAAAGTTTCCCTTTTGTTAAAATTCTCTCTCACACTCGGAAACGTTCGAATATTTGGAAAGTAATTTAACAAAAAAGCAGGCGCCAAAAATGCAGACAAAAGTGAAACATGGCATGCCAATAATGTGTAACACAACACCTTTAAAACGGTTTTTTCGCGCACCAAAAATTCTTGGAATGGAATAAATGACATTTGAACAAATAATGCAATACCAAGAATAGGTTAGTACCACTACAGTTCAGTAGAAAATAATAAATGATTAAAACGCTATATGAACAAGTACTAAAATTGTTTATTAAAAATTCATCTGATCTTAAACATGCCCAGACGTATAACGAGAGTGCATAGGTTGGTAGTTGAGAAAGGTAAAACTTTCAATTGAAATCTGTTAGTAGTAGTAGTAAGGGGTGACCCGCAGGCCTGGCAATTAGGCCCCGTCACGGGCCCTTTCTGCCATACCCCGTCTCGCACCCTTATCCTTCCACTCCCTCTACTCGTCCTGCCTCTCTTTCTCTCTCTCTCTCTCTCTCTCTCTCTCTCTCTCTCTCGGGGTCTTCCTGCTTTCCTTACGAAGCACGTCAGTCCATCTTAGAGAGTCTAGCTCCTCCTCTTCTATCCGTCACACTCTCCTATCAGGTGCACCGCTGATTCCTCCGCCCACCCACATGCTGGGCAGGCGGAGTCGTCCAACACTCTGATGCATGTCAAGTGCTTACGCAGCCGATTATGCCCTGTCAGCGTTCCTACTAACAGTCCAATATCCTTGCGAGTTTTTCCCCGGAGCCATTTAGTTCTGGCTGTGTTTGGTCCACTCATGAACAGTTTGGACTGTCTGCACTCTCGCTCTTCCCTCCAGGACGACTCTGCTCGCTCTGCACCTGTTTTCTTGTGATGCCCAGAAGCGGTTCCGGTCCAAGATATTGGGTTTCGGCCCCAGCTCTGGCAAGTTCTTCCGCCTTCTCGTTCCCTGGTATTCCCTCGTGGCCTGGGACCAACATCAGTGTCACCCTCTTGTCTTCAGTTCACTAGGCTACTCACAACTTTTGGTAAACTAAGAGCCTTGAGGGCAGCCTGGCTGTCGGAACATATGCAAATGTACCTCCTGCGATTTCTGACCTCTGGTAGGGTTGCCGCCATGATAATGGCGTATACCTCCGCCTGAAAGACCGTAGCGTGCTCGCCAAGCAGGTAGCTTTCTTGAAATTCTAGGTCTTCCACATACACTCCTGCGCATGTTGTCTGCCTGGCTGACAGTTTTGATCCGTCAGTGTAGCAGAGGGTCGCATCTCTGCTTAATTCGTTTCGGAATTCTTCTTTCTCTCTACCATCCATCCCGTTCAGGTATTGTGACTTTGTACTTTTTGTCAGATCTCCATGGTTTCGAAGCAGTCCCTACTGGCATCTTTAGAAGAGGCAACTTTTTTGCTACCAGTTCCTCGATTGCCAGATCACCCACTTTTTCCCCTCTGCCCTTCTTGAAATCTGTTAACCTGCATGTTCTCGATCTTGTATTTTTTTGGCGAGTAATGTAGCCATAGTTGACAGCTCATTAGGAATTGGAACAACGTGCAGTACTCCTTGCACGAATTGACACACATCAAAAGACGAAAACTTCAATATTTTGTCTCATTTTAAGGAATGACAAATATTAAAAAATTTGGACCGTTGTATGGTGTTAGTACTATTCAGAAAAGCAGTAGAAAGATGATAGCCACCGTTCGAAGAAAGCACGCCCACTTAAAGATAAGGAAACTCCAGAACTCCAAGGGCCGATTTCTCAATACTCGAGCAACGTAACCTCATCAAAATATTTTAAATCCTGTTAAAAAACGACCTAATTCTAGGGTAACCATGGCTTTGAGGGGAGGGTGAGTTATCTTTTCCCAGCTTGTGGCGCACCCAGAAATTGACTTTGGGGGGGGGAGGGGTTAAAGATAAATAACACTGTGCAACTCCAAAAAATCTCAGGGAACTTTTCTTCAAATTTGGTATTAGTATAGCCTCCAAAACTTAACGGAGTAAGGATTTTGGAAAGTTAGCTCGTGAAAGTAAGATATGATTTTTTTTATTTTATGAATTTCAAGGGGCTAAAATTATGTTTTTTCCGATAACTCCAAAAACTAGTCTCTTTTCACAAATTTTTCAACAACTTTTTCATAGAAAATAAAATTTTGCATTATATGAGATATCAATTTTAAAATTCGGTTAAGAAATAAAAAAGTTATGATAGGATGACAAAAATTTAACTGTTTGGCTAGAAATCGATTAATCTAAATGGTAGATCATACTAAATACTTCTCAAAAATGGTATATTAATTGGTAAATTCTGTAGAACATGTATTTTCAGTGAAAAGTTACTCAAAAATGGTATATTAATTGCTAAATTCTGTAGAACATGTATTTTCAGTGAAAAGTTACTGAAAAATTTTCAAATGACATTGAATTTGCTCAAAAAATAGTTTAATTTGGTGTCATATCCAAAAGACTAGACGCAGACACGTGTTTCACCCATGTTAGGGATCATCAGAAAAGAGTTTTGCCGAGTATTTGTCCATGACTTATTGATTTGATCGTTTTTATTATTCGACCATAAAAACTTATGTTGCACTGATGATGCCTAACAAGGATGAAACACGTGTCTGCGTCTAGTGTCCAAGTCGCATCCGGTATGTATTGTATGTGGTACTCCGGTGTATTTTGTAAAGTTCTTTTTTTTGCTATCGATTCGTCATAGTAAAAAGTTCGACTGGTGGATGGACTGTGTCTGAAACCAGTCAGTGGCAGAACTGGTGGAGGAGGCCAAAAATCCAATGGTTTTGTTGTTGGTAAAACTCTTTTTTATTTATATTTTACTCCACTATGGACATTGTGAATTTATTGCTCATTATTTTATCTAATGTTTTGTTGATTTGATCGTTCATATTATTCGACTATAAAAACTTATGTCGCACTGATGATCCCTAACAAAGGTGAAACACGTGTCTGCGTCTAGTCTCCAAGTCGCACCCGTTATTGGGGTATTCCGGTGTATTTTGTAAAGTTTGTTTTTTGCTATCGATTCGTCATAGTAAAAAGCCCGACTGACTGGTGGATGGACTGTTTTTGGAACCAGTCAGTGGTAGAACTGGTGGAGAAGACCAAAAATCCACTAGTTTTCTCTTGGTAATTTTTTTTTATTTAAGTTTAAAGCAAGCAATTTAGAGTATGAAATTTGAATTTGACAACTTGTATCTTAGTAGGCACAAAAATAGAATTTTAAGAATATTTACTGTTACGTTTAAACATATTACTTTAGAGTTCTTGAATCAATTTCAAAAATACATTATAACGTGCCATTTTGACTAAATGAATAATTGAAAATTGTCATTTCCTATCTTGGGGATGTTTTTCTTCAACGAAATTCAATTAAACTTGTTAAGAACGATTTTCTTTTATTCATAACTTTCTTATTTCTTGGTCGAATTTAATAAATCATCTATCGTTCTAGGCAAAAAATAATAAATTTAAAAAATATTATCTAATAATATATTCATAGGCTCATGTTTGTTGAGATATATATTAAAAATAAAATATTTAACCCCTAACCTAACTTTTTTATCATACAAAATTTTTACGAGGTATCTTTTAAAAACTGCGTTTTGCAGTAGCTTTTGGGACCAAATAGCTTTGCGATAACATGTTGGTAAAATTTTGTTGCACAGTGTAATTAAAAAATAATTTGAAATAAAAATTTGACCCATAATTGATTAATATGATGATTGATAATTGATACAAGGCAACAGGTGCTTACAAACGCGAACCTGGGCTCACATGTAGAGGGGGGGTGTTAACCAAATTTAAAATTGTTTATTTACTCAAAATTTGATGTCGAAATCATGGTCCAGGCAAAATTTTTTAGGAAAATTACACTTAAATAGCAATTTTTGACTTAAAATTAATCTAAAATCGTAAATATTGATGGGATTTTGGGAATTTGAGTGGTTTATTTATGCTATTTTTGAAGCCAAGTCGCAAAAAAATACATTAAAAAGTCTATTTGATACGAAAAATGATTTTTCAAAGATTTTTGTTAAAAATTAAAGTGGCTCTTGTATTTTATTTCCTATATATTAGGGAAATTTTGGAACGCTTAAAATTTTGACAACTTTGACAGCGCCTGTGGTAGTGTTTAACAACCACTACCACGCATCGATTTAACCAGAGTTTTTGGAACACTTTAAAAACTGTCACTTGTAAAAAAATTTAGAATGAGAAAAAACAAAAAATTGGGTTTAATTTTACAAAATAAGTGTTTTATATATTGGAACCTGGTAATATTTTATAATTTTTAATATTAATTGCGCCAAAATTCTCTAAAATTAACTAGAAAAATAACCACAACGAAAGGGATTAGAAACTTACGGCAGTGGTAGTGGTTAATTACCACAACCACTGCGAAGTGTCAAATAATCGTTCCAAAATATCCCTATTTTATTTCTGCTGTTATTTGATTGTGCCAATTGTAACGGCTTCTCGGGGGGGGGGGGGGTCACTGGAACAGCTAATCTTTTCTCAAGCTCCACGTGCTTCGCTCCTTATTAAGGGTAAAAACGAACGCCTTATTTATGTTCCAAGCTACTATCATACTATATTTTGTCATTAATACCAGCTTGTTTGTTTACCTCTCCATCGTGACATGTTTATTTAACTATTCATTATTATGACAAGATACAATAAAAAAACCTGCATTTTTCATGCGCTGTTGCTGCGGTTTGTGTGTTTGAATGAACGTTTATCGGTAAAAAAAACAACTACGTTTTCAAAACCATTTCGTGAATGAAACGCGTTCACCTGGTAGAGAAAGAGGGAGGGAAAAGTTCGTTATCGGCAACTATCAAATCGCTAACAAATATTTAAATATAAGCCGGGCTCGCTCTTGTAAACAGATAAAAATTCTGGCTTTACACACGAAAGTAAAAACAAAAGTGGAATGATAATCCCCTGAGAAATTTCACAAAAATGACCGCCTTATGCAGGTGACAGTTATGAGCCTAAAAGAACGTAGTCACATCAATCGAATCGATTTGACATTCTTTTTTGTTTTTGGTGTGTCTTTTCCACAATCAGTAATTGGTATTTTTTACCATGATTTTTCATAATATATTAAAATTTTGTTTTTTAAAATTTTTGTTAATAGAAAAAGTAAAGTTATATCATTTTTAGATGGGTTTCAAGTCCCCCTGTAAACATGATATATATTTGCCTGCTTTTTTTATTAGCCACACACTTGTTTGAACCAAAACAAAAGTTACTAGGATGTTGCTCCGTTGTTTTTTTAGTCAAAATAAAGTGTTTTCGTTTTTTTGCCTGTTTTTGCTAAAAATATAGTGTTTTGATTTGTTCAGTGCTGTTATACAACCGGAATGACTAGTTTTTTGCCTTCCATAAGTGATGTGCGATAACCCTTTTTATTATTAGCCTCAGAGTTAGGGGAATTTTGTCAATACCAACTTATTTAGGCTCACAAATGTCAAGTACATGTAGCGGTCATTTTATTTACAGGATATTATCATTCCACTTTTGTTTTTACTTTCGTGGCTTTACATCACAATTCTCGAAACGTAGATATATACATATGGCAAGTTAGCTTTATTTGTCTTGTATAAACGTTTTAAAAGGCTACACCGAAGGTATTTTTTGAATTATTTTGGTGGGCTTGTTTAAATAGGGTTGCCATCCGTCCGGATTTCGCCGGACATGTTGGAGTTTTGGAGGCGTCCGGGGAGTTCCGGGCGGGTTTTTGAAAATTGTCCGGTATTACTGCGACAGGCAGCACGGCAATTTTTGTGTCTTTAAAAATAATTTTGAAACCACAAAATATATGATTGTTTAGCAAATTTAACTATAAACACACAATTTTTTGCTGCCGGAACAGTCGGAACTGTTAAAATTCAATCAAAAACAAAATTGTAGACTGAATTTTTTAGGTTGCAGCATTTCTTTAAGCACAAAAAAACGAAAGATTTTTGAAGAATTGAGACTGGCTCCCACTCCAACCCACTTTTTTTTTCAATATGTAAACTTTCGTGTTCTGCTTATATTGCAGAAAAATTGCAAAGTATTTATAGGTTCACAAGCTTTTCTTTAAAACATTTTCAGGACGTAAAAATTTAAATAAAAATGATTTGTTTTATGTACTTTTTGGAGCTTGTAAAATAACCTGGATTTTTTAATTTTGGTCAGGGAAAACCTGGCAAAGTCTGTAACCTGGAAAACCCTGGCATTTTTAATGCATTCAAGGAGAAATGACATTTTTTATAGATACAGCGGCGCATTTATGACGTGATTTTGGCGACAAATCGATAATTGAAACTTTATGTAACCCAACCCACTCATTAATAAATATTTTACAGAAAATTTAAATTTTCTAGAACTACATAATTGTTTAAATTATAATATCATATTAGTTTAATTTCGTAACCCAGTGTTAAATCAGTGGTTGAATTTGGTGGATTTTGGGTTAAATAAAACTACCAATTTTTTGGGCAATCTATTGACAAACACCAATTAACATAAACACCTCCTTGAAAATGTCTATAAATTTGACGAAACGTCGAAGAGTTTTACAAAAAAAATTGGTAGTTTTATTTAACCCAAAATACACCAAATTCAACCACTGATATAATATCAATGCTTGTTAAACATTTTTTGTCAAAAACATTTAAGTAAAGTTCATAATTGGAATAATTATTGCAATAGTCGTATTTTTTTTTGATGGTCTAGGTTTATGGGTTGAGGGATCTTGTTAATGAAACGTCCTTTTTTTAAAATGCCAACGTTTCGCAAAATTTATTTGCTTCTTCAGGGCTCTAAAATTCAATGTGTTACTATTACAGCAAAAGTTTAAAAAGTAAAACGTTAAAATTTTTTATTTTTTAGTATAAGTTTGAGACAACAATAACCGCAATCCAATGTAAAAAATGTGAGACAAAAAAAAAATCCATGTCGATTTTATTGCCAATAGACGTCATCCTTGGGTAAAGAGACATTAATTTGGCAGAAGTGCCGTAAAATTTTGATTAAAACTTTAAAAAAAAACATAAACAAACACATTAAAATAATATTACTAACATTCCTTACATACCACACTTTTCAGAGAACATAAGAAGTACCCTCCAAAACACCACAAAAGTAGCGTTTAAATCAGAAAATACCATAGGTAAAAAAATCTACAGCAAACTTAAGGACCCTACACCAAAAGAACAAAATGAACGGCCGTCTTGAATGTTTTCTACTTTTTGTGTTCGTTTTTTTTGTCTCACATTTTTTACATTGGATTGCGGTTATTGTTATGTTTATTTTTGTCATCTCAAACTTATACTAAAAAATACTAAAAAAAAATAACGTTTTACTTATTAAGCTTTTGCTGGTTGTTTTTTTTTAACAAAAATTCTTTTAAATCCACACTGTTTTTATTGTGCATTCAATTTTTAGAGCCCTGAAGAAGCAAATAAATTTTGCGAAACGTTGGCATTTCAAAAAAAGGACGTTTGATTAACAAGATCCCTCAACCCATAAACCTAGACCTTCGAAAAAAAATTACAACTGTTGCACTGTTGCAATGACTGTAAAATATTACATTTTTAGTGTAATTTTCTTAAAATTTTCGCCTGCGGCGGATTTAAAACATGATCTGATTGAACCATTAAGTTTGTTACCTTAAAAAGTGCTAAATAAATTTTTGCAGCAATGTCCGGATTTTTAAGTGTTCGTCTTAGTTTTACCATTTTAGAGATTGCAACCCTAGTTTAAAAGGTAAATTAAAACAAATTACTTTCCAATCATCAATTTCCAAAACTTAAGGCCACAAAAACGGCATAGATTTGACAACTGCTTTGCTGTTTTTGGGCCAATCTTTACCGGGCAGAATATCGGAAACGAGAAAACGGAATCTGTTGAAATTTGGCAGGAATGTTTATTTTTGAATTCCTCACAACAAAATTTTCGAAATAAAATAAACACGGCTAACAATAGTCAAAAATCTTACCTGGCTTTTTCTTTAGCCTCGTCGATAATACAGAAATCTGAAACAGCAATTTTTGGATTTTTTTATTTTTTGAAAAAAATACACCAAATTGTGAAAAATCCTTTGGACACGTTTGTAGATTTTTATAAAACCTATTATCTGATAACAAAAAAGTTATGGTTTTTTCTTTATAAGCAATATTCTGCCGGAATTCTGAAACGCCAAGGTCACGTAATTTAGTAGGTCCAAGGAAACTGAAGTGAGTTCGATTGATGTATTGGAATTTAGATCCCGCATAGCCACCGGCCACTTGTCTAATGGAACATTCGGGCAATAAATTGATACATGTCAAGTGGTATAAATATTACGGAAATTTGTTATTTTTTTGATATTGATATTGCAATCCATGAAGCATGAAGCCGAGCATTAAAACCTTTTAAAGAAGCAGTAAATGGTTACGTTCCTAATAAGTTATACTTTTCCTCACATATTGTGTTCGCACCGTGTTCTGAACACTGCACGATCTCACTCGAAATGGTATTAGCGATGCCACCTATTGTTGATCTTTCAAAAAAAGCAGTGTTGTCTTAAAAAGAAAGAAAGAAACTAGACCAAAAGACCCAACAATGGGCGTAAGTATAATAATTACTTTGTACAGTCTAAACTTTACACTTAAACTTTACATCCTTCGTAAGATACTTGGAGTTCGAACTTTTGCGCATATGTTGCAAAATTACGAAACTTCTGAAACTTTAAAACCGCGAAGTAAACTTGTAAAATCTGTAAAGCGTCGCTTCGTTTGGAGTAATACACCACCGCCGAAACAATTTCATGATGGTTTTAGGGCTTGATTCGTGTTTATTACTGCGAGTGCGAATTAATATGTACAGGGTGGTCCAAATTCGAGGGGCCTTTATAGCTTTGGGCTTTTGCAGCATAGTTAGCCCAAAACTAATATACATGTGACGGGCTCGATTTTCAAGAGAAGTCGAAAACTAAAAACCGCATTGCGATATGTCAAAGCGTTTCTGAGCTACAGGGTGATTCTCAAAAATGTGCGATTTTAAAGGCCTTCTACAACTTTTTTATTTGTAAAGATAGAGATTTTCATTAAAATCATTTTTTGAAGATTTTTTAAAAACAAATTACCTGTTTCACCGATTTTCTCTTAAAGCATTTAGTTCCCGAGATATCACACAAAGTTATATTTCTTTAAATGGGATACCCCCAATTTTTCTAAAAAATCAGTTTTCTAAATGTGTAATGTGTAAATTTTTTTTCTCATATAAAATCAAGTTGGCTGCGACACAGCAACTTCGAACTTTATCTTCTAGTTTACTATAATTACCAACCCTAAAATAATAAACAAACATAAAATTAATAAAAGTTTTTATTGTGGCCCAATAATTTGTCCTCTGTAGATGCCTACCCATACCTTAAAACTGAACCTTCCCTGATTCGCTTATTCCACCATAATATGGGGATTTTGCTGTTTCCAGTAATAGCATTTATATCTGGTGAATATTCCATCACTAGAAATCGTTGCCTCATCCGTCCAAATAACTTTTCTGGCAAAATCGGGGTCTTCTTGGCTTTTATTTAGGTACCACCTGCAAAATGCACCTCTTGGAGCAAAATCTCGTTGCCGTAATTGGTGCACCCGTCGGAGTCGATGGGGCCTAAACTTGTGTTTTTTAAGCACCCGAACGGCATTACTGCGTGGAAAGTTTTCAAACATTTTTATATCTTGACGAAGACGCCACTTTTGACACTTGGGCTCGTTTATCATGGCAATTGTTTTTATTTAATCATAGCTACCTAGATAGATACCTTAAAACTGCATAGGTCAGAGTTAAACACAGCCTACTATGGTAATTATTAAAAATTGCAGATATCTGTTTAACTACTTAATAAAAATAGGTGTATGACACATCGTTTAACAGGAAATTTTATTACAAAACTATTTTTTTTTTTTAATTGGGCTTTTCCATTTTAAAAAATGTAACTTTGGGTTATATCTCACGAACTAAAGGCTTTTAGACAGAATCGATGACACAGGTAGATTTGTCCTTAAAAAATGTTTTTAATGAAAATGTCTATCTTTACAAATAAAAAAGTTGTAGAGGGTTTTTAGAAACGCACATTTTTGAGAATCACCCTGTAGCTCAGAAACGCTTTGACATATCGCAATGCGGTTTTTAGTTTTCGACTTCTCTTGAAAATCGACCCCGTAACATGTATATTAGTTTTGGGCTAACTATGCTGCAAAAGCCCAAAGCTATAGAGGCCTCTCGAATTTGGACCACCCTGTACAGTTTCGGGTACTTTTAGAGGCAGTGGCGTAACCAGAAATCGACTCTGGGGGGGGGTTCATCATTTAATAAAAATCAAGTACCTACCTATGGCAAATTTTTAAAAATTAGGCAGGTGCAGCTTGAGCTCTTGAACTGAATGGAGGGGAGATTACCGATTGATGGAATTTAGGCTTAATTATAAGCAATTTTTTTGCCAACAAATTTACCCAAAATTTTCTCCTGAGGCGCATGTAAGACAAAAAACTTTTATTTTTATTTTTGGACACGAGATTCACTTTTTTGTTAAATATAATGTTTGGTAGTATAGAGAACGCACACCTCATTACAAATTCATTAGAATCAATTTTTTGACATTCACCAATCGAGAAGAAGATTGCCTATCTATCTCCTCGTATGAAACTCTCTGCAAAACCAAAATGTCAAACCAATCGGCTGAGAACGAGAAAAGAACAGTTTTAATGGGCTACTTTTCTTTCACACTCGCACCAATCTGGTTCTGGGAAAAATCAGGAAAATCCAAATCCAAAAAATTGAAACAAGTCATTATACTTTGCTAATTTTGTTGAATAACCACCACTGTTTTACCTTTGAATGTCGAAATAGTCCTGACCATAGAGAAAACAATATGGCAACAAGTTTGGCTCGATGCTGGCGCCTCCATTGAGAGCGTAGAGAAGCAAAAGTCGTTTTTATAGTGGGCTTTTTATAATTTTGTTTTAGAGCCACTGCATCACGAAAACTGCGAAAGGAGACGCAGGTTTCGTGATGCACTATTTTGTTTTAAGAAACAATGTCCTCCTTAAACCAAACTAAAACTATCAAAATAAAGATATACAATTTAGCAGATGAAATTGTTTTATTTTAAAAGCTGCTTTTGTGCTCTTTATTTATAGTTTAGTTTGGGCATTGGGCATTGTTTTTAAAGTACTATCACAATGAATACCCAGTCTTTGTTTGGTACAAAAAATCTTTATATTTATTCTATAAGTAACAAAATAGCTCCACAGCGAAAACTTAATAAAAAGTGAAAGAATCTATGACGTTTTGTTGATTTATATTTTTTGTTCTATAAATAATAATAATAATAATCATAATAATAATAATAATAATAATAATAATAAAAATAATAATATAAATTTATTTATCCAATATTTTTACAGACCTTAAACAGTAATAACTACATGATAAATAAACTTTTTGAAAACTGTTGCTTGTCAATATAGTTTAAGGAGCTACAGTAGATACGACAGTTACGTGTTAAACGGTTCGGAACTATTTGGAGTTTGACGAGTCTGCGCAGATATGCACGCGACCAATAACCATACTTTTATATTGATTTTTCTTTTTTAATTTGTAATACGACCACTAGATGACTCACGGATAAATTCGCGATAACCGTACTATCGATTTTTTGTTAGTTTGTAATATGACCACTAGATGGTGCTCGCTTAAATTTTCGCTTTTTTTTTAAGGACCCTGCACAAATTACATTGAAAATGGCTGTCGGCTAAATGTCATAATTTTTTTATATTTTGTAGTACTCGATCAACAAAGCACAAAAATAAAAAAAACGAGATAGGGAGCAGGATTACTTTCTGAGATATATAGCTTTAAAGTTGTCGTGTTTTTAGGCTCTATTTTTGGATATGGTACAAGTTTTTTTTTCACAACTTTGTTGATTACCGCTGGTTGGTTGGTGGTACCAAAGGACCCATATAAGAACATTTTTACTTGGATGGAAAGGGTATTTTATTCAGGACAAATACAGAAACGAATTATTTTATTTTGGCGGTAATCAACAAAGTTGTGAAAAAAAAATTAGAACATGTCCAAAGATATAGCCTTAAAACACGTCAACTTTAAAGCTCCATATCTCAGAAAGCTGCTCCGTATCTCGGTTTTTTATTTTTGTGCTTTGTTTATTGAGTACTACAACATATAAAAAAATTATGACATTTAGCCAAGAGCCATTTCCAATGTAATTTGTGTAGGGTTCTTTCTTTGCAAGCAATTTGTGTTTAGTTTTTAACAATATGCTTTTTTACTAGACACAAAACAAAATTGTTACTTATGTTAAGTTAAAATAAAAAAGCATATTTTTAAGAAATAAATACAAATTACCCATAATAATGCACTTGTAGTACAAAACCTCTGGTAGTTTTATTATAAAAGATTATGGCATATTTCGAAACATGTTAGTTTATATTTTTCCCAATAAAGAAAGTATTACAATATGATCTTGTCTGTGCTTTTTTAAATATTAAATAATTTTCTTTAAAATGTTTATATCTTGTTTTTAGTACATAAAAAACAATAAATGCCACTCTTTTGTATTCCAAACTAAATTTGTGAAACAGAAAAAAATAATTTTAATCTAAAAAAATTTTACCGTATATGTGGGGCAATTTATGGTAAACCCACACCTTAGAAAAAGTCTTGGTGTAAATAATATTAATACCCCTGGTTTGGAATACACAAGTGTCGCATTTTCTAACTTATTATTGATATCCACAAAAATTAGCCATACTAAACTTGATGAAATAAGGAAAGGGTGTTTTAACACTATATATAAATAGTTAAATGGAGTCCAAATACAAGTGTGGGACATCACTCTCTAAGACCTCTGCGTCCAGTCTGCAAAATGTCATCTGGAGCAAAATATTTATCACACACGTAAAATCTGTTATATATTTCATTAGGACTTAATTTATTCGCGTTTAACGGCTTCACTATACTTCTGAAAAATTACAGGATTGCCTTTGGGGAAACGATGTCTCCCCGTTTTTTTATTGGGATCATGGCACGGTCTCCGCAGCTTTGAATACAACACACTCTAACTCTTTGTTTCTCAGCCATTGTAATCGACGGATAAAATCACAATTTTTTGAACAGGAATAATCACAAAAACTTTTTAAAAACCTTGGCAAACCTCAGTTTTCAAAATGGAACTCATAAGTTATGAGTCATAACCGACATTCTGTCACTTTTGTCATAATGTGCCCTCTGACGGAGAACCCTAGAAGGGGTAAGAGGAGGAGCTGCAGATTTCTAGAAAGAATATTGCCAACCTAAATATTATTATGTTGGCAGTTCCTTTGCACGCGGAAACATAACCGCACTTTTCGCGAAAAATAATTATTGGCGGGAAGGGTGAAGTGACGGATCTATAGTTCCTTAATCTATGCTCCAGCGCCTCCATGCGTTACATATCGACTCCGTAAGACACTGCGCGTGGTTATCTATACTTTAAACTATCTCTTTATTTTTCTTTTATCTCTGGTCCTGACAATGACTGACACGCATCACGCGACGTCATCGTGCTTCTTCTATGTTCAGAAAATGCGTACACATAAAGATCAATCCTCATCCAGTTTACCCTTGCTGTTGTACCACCTTGGACAGAAAAAGGGTCTCTTGTTGCGCCCCTGTCTTTGGTTCTTTGATTAACACCATCTGAGATGTAGATTTCGATCTCTAAATTGAGTTCTGGGCGCCATCTACAGATAAAGCAGAGCCCGGCCGCTCTTAAAACGACGTAAATTATTGGCTTCTCAACTGCGGGGGATTGATTCGTTCTGGGAATTTTTAAAATTCTTTGTGACTCTCTTTTACAGGTTCCATGGGAATTTAAAAGGTGTTTTTAGAAATGGTTTTTAAAATATTTTTTTTTATCGTGTTTGAAGCCATAATTAATACATTAGCTTTGCTTAATTATTCATCTTATTTTGGATTTCTCATGAACAGATTCTGATAGAATACAACGTTCATTTAAATGATTTATCCATCATTCTAAACTCAAAATATTAATTAGGCTTCTTCTGGTTGCCTTTTGAATATTTGAATACTTTTCAAATTTTTGATATTTCTTGGCAACCTTTTATAAAATTTAACATGTTAAATAGTGGGAAATTATAAGGGATCCAAGGAAAAACATCATGGATCAAAGAAATCGTGCAGTTTTGTGAACATTCCGGCTTTAAACTCGCCTGAACTCGCCGTTTTCTCAACCTACCAATTGTCATTTTCCTTCGTCCTTCAAATTTTGCCGCCTTTGATATAGAATATATTCCCTTAGATTAAAAAGAGACAAGATACCTGAGACTTACGGAGACTTTGGTTATATTATTATATGGAACAATGTTTACCTTTCTGGTGTTTACAGTAAACACACCAGTGGCGTACCTACCTACTTAAGATTATATTATTAAAATTTTACTATAATATGAAATCTGCAAAATAATTAAAAAAACATGCAAAAAATAATTCTGCCCATTTGAGCTTTGGAAGCTTCCTAACAATAAATTTTTGTAGTATAATTTTATACAAAAGAAATTTATTACAAAGTTGTTATAGGATTTATAGCAAATTCAATTTTCAACACAATAAAATTATACCAAACATTAAAACAAAGAAACACAGTTCATAGCACCTGGAACATCAAGAAAAAAAATAATATTACCCACTAGCTAAAAATTATGTTATTGTGTTTGTTAATTTTGTTATTTTTTCTGGTCATTAGCAGAAACATACTTATACTGACTTCTTCAGTACACAATAGAGTCAATAATGTTTAGGGTACATAGAAAAATCTAGGACAGAGAAAAATATTTAAATATCAGATGGCAACGGCGGCAGTATAAATCAACCTTAATATCCTGTTAAGAGGTAGGAATTCAATATTCTTACAAACCTGAACACATGTGAATTAACTTTTATTGTTGTTTGCAAGTTGGTTTAAGGACTTTTACCTACCTTTATTTTATAGTCTTTATAAAAAAAAAACCGTCGAAAATATCTTATTTGCGCATTAACTACTTCATCAAAAGTAGCTTTATTTTATCGTCTTTATAAAAAAAACTACTTCATAAAAAAACGTGTTTGTTGATATTTTAATCTAACTACTAATTTATGTATATTTCATAAACTTTTTATTTTCTGTGTACCTACCGGCATGTACCGCCACTGACTGATTTCACTTGCTCTCCCTTTGTTTTCAGAACATTGGACGATTTTTTCCAAAATATCACTTTAAATGCACTGAAATATTCTCCTACTGTTAAAAAAACACACTATAAACGTTTTTTGACAAAATGTGGTTTTAAAACTACTTATAAACTGCTTAAAACATCCTGAAATTTTAAAATAAATAACTCGAAAAAGCTTATGTCAATAAAAATATCATCCGACCGTCTGCGCTCTGCCGACTTTTCCCACCCACAAGCCAATCTCTGTCCCTATCTTTCTAACGTCGTTTAAAAGAATAGAAAAATTATCGATATATCTCACCTTTGTTTTGATGTGATTTTATTTGTAAATAAACAGTGGTTATTATTTGCCAAGGAGTTTTTGTTGTTCGGCCAGATATCTTGTCTCTTTTTAATCTAAGATCATTTCCTTTACTCATATTATTAAAGAGACAAATATGCCTTTCAGGCTAATTTCGTTATCGATAACGTCAGTTACATTGGCGGGGGTGTCTTGTACCTTTCTTTATCTAATATCATTAAAAAGATCCAACAATACTCTCATTTGCCTTCTGCTTTGTTATCCGAAAACCACTTGCAAAATGCCAGTAGTAGGTTTATATTTTAATTTGAATACAAATCGATTAATATTGCTGGAATATTTTTACTGTATTTTTCCAAAACAAGATTAAAATAAACATTTTTTCGAGGGATACTTGTAAAATTTATGATGAAATAGCAATCCAATATTTACATAATAAGGAATTAATTTGATATTAAGTTTACTTCAAGTAGAACTGTAAACCTAAAAAGAAAAAATTGGTGCTAGAAAGCACGGATAGTCCAGCATACAATCAATTATTTTATGTTGAAAGGAAATTAAAATATCTGGAAAACTGTAGCTTTGAAAGATTTGAAGCTTATTACAAAATTTTTGGGTAATATTTACCAAAATCTGAAAACCGCATATCCGTAGCTGCTTTACTTCTAAAGTTATGTTTTTTTTTATATATTTTAACGTTTTTTTTCCAATAACTCGGAAACTAAAGCTCCAACGAATTTCGACTTTATAACAATATTTGTAGTCCATATTCATGGAAACTTAAATCTGAAAACCGTATATCGCTACTTGCTTTTGTTCCAAATTTACAATTTTTTAAAATATTTTATTCCCCTTTTGCCCCCACCACCCTACCCAAAAGTGAATCAGTTCATGGTCAGAAAAATCGAATTTTGAGGCATAAGAATCTGTAAAAATACTCGCGCCTACGATTTTGTATTGTTTCATTGTTAATAGAAAAAGAAACGCAAGTTGACAACAAAGAAATACGTTTTCAGAGGCAAAAATGACGTCAGTTTGACATATTTTACTAACCAAAAAAGGCATCATCATAACTGTCTGGGGAAATTATAAAAAGAGACAAAAACATCAGTCCATTTCACACTGGCGCGTAGTGAGCTCACGGGTCGTATTTTTGGCCAAAACTAATTGAGGCATATCTGACAAGCTCTCATAGAAATGGTTCAAAAATTATTTAAGCATAAAGTTTATTCTGCCAACTGCCAACTACGTGGCGCACCGAGGGGGGTTTTTTGGAGTTAACCCCCCCCCCCCCGAGAAAGTTTTTTTAATTATTTATTCTCAACCCCTCCCCCCCCCCCCCGAAGTCAATTTCGGAGTGCACCAGTGCATTTCATGAAATCGGTTTTACATGCAAATATGAAAAAAACTAGAAAGAGGGGGCAATATAAGTTATTACAGCAACTGTCAAATGTATAGAGGACCTCTAGCATAGACCAATGTAATAAGAGTTCAGTGTTTCTAGATCCGGTTCGAAGAATACATAGTAGATGTTGTTGTTGTTGTTGTGGTTCAACGTTCTTATGCATATCCACGCACTCTTTATTCTGCGTAAGAAAAGCAAGCCTTGCTGATGGTCGACATTCTGCGGCGGGGTCGAAGCGACAGGCGGGCGGATTGTTTGTGTCCATGGGTGAGCCTGGGGGGCATTCCTCAATGGCCGATGGAATGTCCGACCCCGCCGTCCGATGCACCAACTATATACAAGGACACGCTTGGCAGGTTCAAGGAGATACGCGCAGCATCCTCTTCTCCGATTTTCCACCTTTCGTCGTCGAGCTGTATTCTTGACGGTTAAATTATCAGAATCAATAATGGGGAACTCTTCGGAACGTTCTTTAAGTCGACTAAGGTCACGTAACGTTATTTTTGATAATTTTTCCCTCTGTTGTCATCATTCAAATTGAAAAAAATTGAGGTCAGACGATAAGTTTTACTTTTCTACTACAATGGGGTTCTTATCTATCTTTTCTTATGAAAAAAGTAACTATAAGCCATGAAAAACGCGTTCAAAGTTGAACATCTTGAAAAACTGCCAATTCGGCCATCATGCTTTGAAGTTAGCCCGTCGATGACCTTGCTTGCGCTTAGCCGCTAAATTATTGTTGACATTTCTCACTTTGACATTCGCGTTTATATTGTTGCTGTGATCGATTACAAAATTGTTTAAATTTTTGTGATTGCTTAACTTTTCGATACTTATTGAACAACTAGAGTTTGATTTGTATGCAGTGTAAAAGATAAGTGCTGGGGCAACTGCTAAAATTCATAATATAGGGGTAAAGTTTACACCTCAAAGGGGATTCTATAAAAATTTCAAGAAGTCTCCCCCTTATAAACAAAATCGACGTGTTTCAGCATTTTCTCCAATTTACAGTTTTTGAAAAAATCCAGGTGAACCCTTTTAAATCGCCAACCCTGTGTAATAAATCTCCAAATTCTATCTCTCTCCAATTGTTTGTATGTTTGCTTGTGATGCTGGCATAGACTTTATTTCATTAAAATAGGTTTATAGAAACAATAATTTATGACAAAAGTCAAAACAGAAGGTGAAATAAAAGGGGCGTAAGACGAAGGGGAATGGGGAAAGTTACGATTTTAAACACGTGAACGAAGTCGCGGGCAACTAGCTAGCTTTTATCTGTGGAAACCTCAAAAACAATACGTAATAGAAACAAAAGATATCCACTGCCCACTTGCTATTAATAATAATAATAATGGTAACTTTATTCAATACGCAATAATTACATATTAAAAAGGCAAGAGTGTAACCACGGGCGTAACTACGGGGGCCTGGGGGGGGCGGGCCCCCCTGGACCTTTCCAGACCCCCCTGGACCTTTCCAGACCCCCCCCAGAAATATATAGCTTAGTAGTTGTCAGTGATATGACGGGACTAGTAGAGAAGAACATCCTTCGGCAATATCCATTTATTGTTTGGCACATAAACTGAAAGTTGTTGACCCACGTACAAAAGATGCACCAGCAGCTTCTTTATTTAATACATAGAGGCATTGTATGTGCATTTTTCGCAACCAGGAAATCATGAAAAATTTAAAAAGGTTGCAGATAACCTTTCTACTACTCGCTGAGCATGTCTATTTAAAAATTGCAAAGCACTTTTAGGCGATTAAAATGGCACTAGAATGTGAAGTAACTGATAACTAGGATAGACATACCGTTGAAACTGTTGGACTATTAGCATGTATTCAAAAAGCCGACTTTGGCATTTGTCTGCACATTCTATACACTGTTTTATTACGTATCAACGTTTTGAGTCAGTAATTTCGGGGTAAAGATGCTACTCTCGGCAATGTAAATTTAATAATAGATGGCACGCTACAATCTATAGAAGAAACTAGAAACAGCTTTGAAAATATTTATTCTGTAATCCAAGACTTCGCCGGTAAAGTTGATATTTCTTTAGAACCTATCAAAGTATCAAAACGGAAACGGCAGATTACTGCACAAACTAAGGATTATATAGTGGAAAGCACTCTTGGACATGACAGCGTGATAGAATTTCCATCAGATGTAAGTTGCTTAGAACACTGGAAAATAAACATTCACTACCAAATAATGGATAAATTAGCAGCTAATTTTAGCGAGAGGTTTTCAAACTTGCTGTTGGCCAAATCGGTAGATACTTTATTTAATTGAAGAATCTTCAAAAGGACAAATCAGTTAAAATCTTACCTGCAGACAAGGGCAATGCAACAGTGATTTTGGACACGGAAACCTATGACCAGAAAGTTGAAGAGGCACTTGCTAAAGGAAACTATCCGACGCAATCAATCGAAAGTAAGGTTTATAGAATTTTGAAAAAGTATTCCAGATATATTCCGGATAATACAAGGTCTCAACTTACACCACATTATAGCAAGCCTCCTCATCTATACGGACTTACGGCCAATTACAAGTTCCAGAAATTCTCCAACAAGCAATTTGTCTAAATTCCTTTTGAAAATTATTCAACCTCTTACAGGCAAGACCGCTTCATTTGTAGAAAATTCCAACCATTTTGTTAATATTCTTAAATCTTTTGTTTTAGGAACCGATAAAGGAATCGCTAGATATTATTAGGAAGAGACTGGTTGATGACGAATCCCTTTATGAACGTACCAGCTTACCGCTGGAGGTAGTGATGGAGTTGTTGGAGTCCTGCCTACATAACTCTTATTTTCAAGTGAAAGATAGATTTTATGCTCAGGATGACGGTCTGCCAATGGGTTCATCGCTTTCGCCAGTGGTGACTAATATTTACATGGAGTGGTTCGAATCACACGCGGTTGATACCGCAACATATAAACCTAAGCTCTGGCTGAGATATGTTGATGATACTTTTATTGTCTGGACCAGGAATGACCAACAACTTTCAGAATTTCTTCACCACCTAAATAACATAAGACCCACCATTAAATTCACATTGAAGTTGGAGCAAAATTGTCAAATTCCTTTTCTTGATGTACTTGTCACACGAGTAGAAAGCGACATCAGAACAACAGTCTATCGTAAACCCACTCACACAGGACAATATTTAAATCAAGGTTCAAATCATTCTGCTACAACCCAACGAGGCATAATCAAAACTTTGTATAACAGAGCCGTTCAAATTTGTAACAATTCTCATGACTTGGAAATCGAAATAAGAAACATTAAGAAGGATCTGCAGCAGAATGGTTACAGCCTTAAACTTATAACAGATACTATTTCTAAATTTCAACAAACAGGACAGAGATTACAAGACCAAAACCAGGCAAATGCATTCCTTACAATCCCATACGTTAAAGGAGTATTAGAGAAAATTCGAAGAGTAGCGAAAAACTTTAATATTAAAACAGTTTTTAAATCTAGGAATACAATTAGAAGCCTTCTTAGTAAAACAAAACCAGAGAACAAACTAAAAGACCACTATCTGTTAGGCTTAAGGAACATCAGACGAATACCCAAAAAGGTGAAACCACGAAATCAGGAATCGCCGAACATGCATGGTCAAAACAACACCGAATGAAGTGTGCAGAAGCAAAGGTTTTGCACAAGGAGTCACACTGGAAGAAACGAAAATTTATTGGGCAGAATCAGGGTATTTTCAGTAAACCAAGTGTTGAAATCCCAAATATTTGGAAGCTCCTCCTTGGGCGGAGCCAACTTCTTAAACTTCAAGGTTTAGTGATTTCTCACAGTATATAAGCACGTAGCCTTAGGAATTGATTGTAGTTTGCACCTGAAGACGATCAGAGATTTTACTGATCGAAACTGTCGTGTATAAATAAAATATAGACAATGGAAGTCCGAAACACAGAGTTAATTTCATACACTTTTATATTTAAGTTAAATGTCAAAGGAAGTCAAAATTTTATGAAAATTACTCCGGTAGTAAAAAATATGATTACTCGTAAATCTATCAAAGAGTATATTAGACAAGACCTTTGTCCGAACCTCTACAAATTAATTCAGATTGCTATTAATTGCTAATTAGTTGTGCTAGTTGTAAACGAAGCTTTTCTGAAATGCGTGGAATGAAAAACTGGACCTGAACTACAATGCGACAATTATGAACATCGATAATGATTTAATTAAAGAAGAGATTACAGCAGATCACGGTTTGGAAATATTTTCACAAAACACAAGGAAGTTGCAGTTAATTTAAGTTAATTTATATTAAACTGCTGAGTTCAGTTATATCGAGTTACGGTTCAAAGTTGTTCACACAACGAGTTAGGTAATAATGCATAATATTAAACAGTTTTGAGAAAATCATCATTGTCTTTTATTCCTCACTATGAAGCATTATCAGCTAGGCCCTCCCATAGGCCCCTCCAAGGTCAGAGAGCTAGTTACGCCGGTGAGTGTAACTAAACATACCTTTACAGGTTACGTAAAGCTGATTTTACACTGATCCTAACTATCGAAAAATATAATAGCGACATAAAGCTATTTGTAACTCATCGCCGTATACATATCCGCATCTAGCGAGAACCAAGCACATTAATTGGTCAGAAACTTGTACCACGTTCGAAAAGAGCAGATATATGCTAATCTAAGGTGTTCTTGAACGCGATAGGTGTTGAGATGCGTTAGGTATCACGTATCGTATCTCAGCACCTATTGCGTTCAGAAACACCTTAAATTAGCATATACCCGCTCTTTTCGAACGTGGTACAAGTTTCTGACCAATCAATGTGCTTGGTTCTCGCTAGATGCGGATACGTATACCGCGATGAGTTACAAATAGCTTTATGTCTCTAATAGCAATCAATTTTTTTCCAATCGTGTGACACAATGTTAAAAAAGCTGAACTGGCATATGTGACTGGCATAAGTAAAGCTAAAAATGTTAAAAAAAGAGATGGTGGACCAGTTATTGTAATTTACCATGTCACCTATTAATAAATAATATAAAAAACCTAAAGCAAAACATTTTTAGTCCACCATATCAATATGGTATGGGGGACTATTAAAATCGTGAACTTTTGACTTTGACAAAACACCTTAATTGACGAAAAAAAAAAAAGTTGTCTGTTGTCTGTCTGTATACACGATAATTCAAGAACGAAAGTTGGTTCACAAATCCTCTATCGGCTGATCATGAACTGATTAACTTTTGGGTAGGGGGTGGGGGGATGAAGGGGGGGCCAAAATATTTGAAAAAAATTTAACTTTGGAACAAAAGCAAGTAACGATATACGGTTTTCAGATTTAAGTTTCCATGAATATGGACTACAATTTCGTGGGATCTTTAGTTTCCGAGTTATTTGAAAAAACGTTGAAATATATTAAAAAAAACTTTAGAAGTAAAGCAAATCTTTCAAAGCTACAGTTTTCGAGATATATTCATTTCCTTTCAACATAAATAATTGATTGTATGGTGGACTCTCCGTGCTTTCTAGCACCATTTTTTTTTAAAGAGGGGTTGTGGTTGCGTGCACTTAAATTTGATTAATCGGGATGAATGAAACAAGATTGTTTCTTTGTATAAGTGCAAGTTTGATTTTAGTTGATTAGCCGCTTTCGGCCCTTGGATAGGCCATCATCAGACCAACTTGTTTTTCAAGGATTGTGAAGTGTATAGTTTCTATTCAGGCTTTTTGGGAGTGGTTATGTGCATAAGATAAAGTAAGGTTTTGTTACGATAGTATCTTCTAAATATCTCGATCCAACCCTAAAGATTTTTAGGGTCTGATGTAGATTGGTATCGTTTTGAATACTGGAAAAATGGGCGTTTTCACGGACGGAATCTGATTGAACTCGTTTTCAAAACGAACTCAACTCCCATGTAAACGTAGCACTTAAGTCGGTCAAATACAATATCAAAATTTAAAATAACGTATTCTTTTGAATTAATTAATCGAATCCGCAAATAAATATTAGCATTAAATACAAATTATCAAAAGCTATTGACATTATAACATTTGCGTCAGGCATCAGTTGCGTTGACCCGCGGTCGAAAAAGCCAACCTTTCTACACTGATATCGATAGAACGACACACACAACGCGAGAGAGCCAAGTTCATTCATAAAAAGTATATCACAGGCTCCGGCTACTTCGTCATCTTTCCATTCACAATTTTCACCACTATCTTTACATGTGTGTTTATGTAGACTTTTTAAAGCCTTTCTGAAAATGTGCATTCATGCTTTCGTCAAAACCTTTACGTTATTAACTCGACGACGTTCGCCTGGTTGAAAAACGACATTACTAATAATAAACGTGGCTTACAATTTAATGCGTATTTATTATGTTAAATCAACAATAACAAATACCCATGCATTGTTGTGTAAAGTTGCGCAATGCAGTTGGTGTTTTCCTGTTGTTTCTTAAGGCGCATTTACACAGACAAACTTTCCTTTGATGTTGAAATGCCGACAAACATTTACACGAGCCTCTTGAGCAAAATGTTCAAAGAAATGTTCGAGCAAAATCTCGTACAAAAAAACACACGTAAATTTTGGAGAGAATGTTGAGCAAAATTTGTTTGAAGAAATGTTGGTAATAAAAATTTCTTACAAATTTAAATTTTATAGTTTTATGGGAATTCATTGAACTTAATTGAAAATAGAAAGACTAAGTTTTAAAACAAGGTATTTTTAATTAAGTGCTTTCCGACGGAAAAACGATTTGATGTCGAAATTCACGTTTTACCTTATAAGCAACTTCGATTGATCTGATTTTTATAGGGGATATGAGGGACTTTTTTGGGGTTGTAAAAAAAAACGAGAATCAAAAAAAAATAAAAATTGGCACTTATTTATTGCTGTTGCTGGGTTAGGAGAAGGTAAAAACCGTAGACTAGTGAGAGGGAGTTTTGGTCAAATGAAAATTGACACACAAAATTACAACAGTGTTTGACAGCGCTGCGTTCCGACTGTCTAAACCTCCCTATCCCCCCCAGGGAACAACTAACTACTCTCCAGAACAGTTCTTTAAAAATATCCACCTGCATTTTAAAAAGTAATTACTTCGAAGACATTTCCGTTTTCTTTTTATAATGAAAGAAAACCAAAAAATTTAAAGAAAAGAATTAAATGTTATTACCTCCATCATTAACTATTTTAACATTGCATATGACAAAACTGATAGCCAATAATAATGTTTCGCTTGCCGTCGCCTTTTTTTCACAAAAGTTTAAAATAAAAGTTGGTGTTCCATTTTTTTAAAGAATTGAGATCACTGATCAATGATGTAAAATTATATTTATTCTCATCTTTAAAAATATTTTTCCAAAATAGATAGCAATAACTTGCTCAAAAATTTACCCGAACAAAATGTTCAAAGAAAAGCTCACAAAAATGTTCGCGCTAAAAATTTCAGATCTTTTGCACGAGCTTTTATTTGAGCATGTTCGTCTGTGTAATTGCGCCTTTAAGGCGCATTTACACAGACAAACTTTCCTTTGATGTTGAAATGCCGACAAACATTTACACGAGCCTCTTGAGCAAAATGTTCAAAATAAAGTTCGAGCAAAATCTCGTACAAAAAGACTCACGGAAATTTTGGAGAGAATGTTAAGCAAAATTTGTTTGAAGAAATGTTGGTATAGAAATTTCTTACAAATTTAAATTTTATAGTTTTATGGGAATTCATTGAACTTAACTGAAAATAGAAAGACTAAGTTTTAAAACAAGTTATTTTTAATTAAGTGCTTTCCGACGGAAAAACGATTTGATGTCGAAATTCACATTTTACCTCATAAGCAAATTTGATTGACCTGATTTTTATAGGGGATATGCCAGTATACTTGTAACTTTTTTGGGGTTGTAAAAAACGAGATAAAAAAATAATAATTGGCACTTATTTATTGCTGTTGCCTGTAAAATGTAATGATAAAAATTTACGTCTAAAAGAATATCTCTTTATTTTACTTCCTAGTTTAAAACACAATACAATAATAATTAAGTCAAAAACCTATACAGACCGCTTCAAGCTACTGCGAACATAGGGCGGAGGAAGTCTAATTTGCCAGTGTACGTACATGCAGAGACACCGCACGCCTATCAGTGAAGCAACCAACACTCGGGCTTCCGATGGCCGTTCGCCGCCATTCGCCTTGTATTTAGTACGCCTCTAACCACGGTGCTGTGTGGAGCGTAGTCAATGAAACCGGAATTTGGTCAATAAATACGCAAATTTTTATAACGTAATTTTCTTATTTTTTGTCACTGATAAATAAGAGCGTTTTATTGTCAACTGCTCAGATTTATCAGTGACGACGTGTTACAATGAAAATAATAAGGAGAAACAAAATAAAAGCAAGTTCTCAAAATAAAATAATACATTCTAAAAACCAAAAAGATTCTCCCAGTCAAAAAAAAATTAAAGCAAATGTCCGAAAAGTCCTCCTTGCTCGGCTAGACAATATCCGAGCCTACTATAAAAACCTCTTCTAATGTTTCCAAGCATGTTAGGGGTGATAATTTGTAGACATCCATTTTTGGTTTTAAAAATGTATTATTTCAATTAAGAACTTACCCATCTGTTTCTCGAGCAAGGCAGAAATAAAACAAAATAATAAAAACAAAATGAATTTCCAAAAGATAACACTGCAGCGTGCTTCGAATCCACTTCGGTCGTACGGCACGGAGAGTAAATTGGACTTGATTCCCCCTATGTTCGCAGTAGCTTGAAGCGGTCTGTATACATTTTATTAAATCTCAAATATATGAACAAAAGCACGTTCGGTCTAAATAATACCCGTTTATTACCCACTTTTACAACCCTACGATCCCGACCCTTGTCTAAAAAAATATAATTTAGCAGTAATAGACTAGACTTCTGATTCGGAATTTTGCTCCTTTGCATATTGTTTGTTCAGTGTCAGTAATCGACCTTGATTATTACATTAAATTGACAGTAAATATCTATCTTCAGCATTCTCATGAACCTTTTGCTTTTTTAAGCAACCGTTGGGGTCTTAAACTAACTAGGTAAATCTGGTGTGAGGCTGAAAAAAAACCAATCAAAGCTAAGGGTAAAGTAAAGTTACAAAAATATGTTTTAAAAAAAATCCTTTCCCCACCACTCCTCATAGTCGTGAGGCGCGGATTACCGCTTAAAAGTGCAACTTTTCAGTTTTTTGCAGATATTTGAAATCAAAATTTTTTTGGGTTATTTTTTGAATTTAGGAAAAACCCTTGGAAATAAAAAAAACTCGCAAGAAAATCCCAAAAAAACCCTCGGGCAAAAAAATCCGGGAAAAACCGTAAGAAAAAAATATTATAAGTAACCCTAATCCATGTCACAAAACTGATAGCCAAGAATAATGTTTCGCTTGCCGTCGGCTTTTTTTCACAAAAATTTAAAATAAAAGTTGGGGTTCTATTTTTTTAAAGAATTGAGATCACTGATCACTGATGTGAAATTTTATTTATTCTCATCTTTAAAAATATGTTTCCAAAACAGATAGCAATAATTTGCTCAAAAATTTACCGGAACAAAATGTTCAAAGAAAAGCTCACAAAAAAGTTCACGCAAAAAATTTTAGATCTTTTGCACGAGCTTTTATTTGAGCATGTTCGTCTGTGTAATTGCGCCTTTACATTCTTATAATCCTGGTGAGGTCATAAGGCTGGTTCAGGCTTAAATTCCTTTGCCTTTTCTGTAACTTTTTGATGTGGGTGTTCATCCCAAGCAACAAAGTCAGTCATATCACGGCGACGGTTTTACTACTACTATTATACCATTCATACCTCTAGGTATTCACCGCTTTTGGGGATGCACTGGGACGGTTATACAACTACATCGCGAGTATCCCGACGTTCTGTTTACCACATAAAGTAGTATTTCTTTCTTTATACGGTTTTTATAGGTTTTCTCTTTCCCACATTATTAATTGAAAAAAGGACACACACCATAAAATATGTAAAGACATGACAGAAAACAAAAATATTATCTATATCATAACCTATAGCTAATAATTACCATTTTATTAACCACTTTTAATGACTGACACAGAAGTCACATCATATTAAATTTATAAATGCATAGCACTTTACTGAAAAACGCGCGCCCCCCAGTTTTGACCTGTTGATAAAAAATAGGAATTATTTGAGGTTAGGATTTTCAAATTAAATCAGGTTTGAAGCTAGTCAGGGAAACCTGGAGAAGTCAGGGAATTTAAAATAATTAATAATAATAAAAGTGACCTGGAAAAGTCAGGGAATGGGTCTCAAGTCATGGAAATCAGGTAATTTTTACAGTATGGTTTTTATCTTTTATGCTTTCCTCCGACTCTGTTCCTCATAGAATGCCAAAAACACAGTATTTTTTTTTTGTTCTTCAATTTTTATTTTTGTTTTTCTAGAATTTGCAAAAAAACGTAATAAATATCAAAACTTTCTTAAATTGCAAAAGTTTTTGCCTGCGGCTCGATAACGTCATTAGTTTAATTCAACAACCATTCAAGTTCGTCACATTTATGACGACATGATTTTAGCAACACGAAAGAAGCTGCGACCGCCCCTGAATAATTTTTCGCAAAAATGTGAAAAATATCAAAAATTTTGCCTACGGCGCGATAACATAACACAAAAAATCCTGAATTAACACTTGGATCCCACCCCAATCCACTTTTATTCAATATGTAAATTTATTACCTTTTCTTTAAAACGTTTTCAGGAAGGAAACATTTAAATAGAAATAATTGTTTAATGTGCTTATTGGAACTTGTAAAATAACCTGGATTTTTTTTATTTTTGGTCAGGGAAAACCTGGAGTCAGGGAATCAAACAAATTGAAAATCAGTTTTAACCCTGTAAATGTCTTTCCAGGTTTAATATGTTTTATTAACTAAATATTAATATCCATCCAGTTGACGGTGCATTTACAATGTCAGTAAAGTAGCGATAACTCGTAGGCAACGTTTTTCCACTATATGCAAAGTTATTTTTTACTTCGTGACGACCGTGTGGATTCCATAACTTTGTAGTTTTGTATTGAGTAGGGGCTACTGAATTGCAACCAAATTAATACCAGTAGAGTCGTTACCTCGTAAAAGTAATATGAAAAAATTTAAATCTGACAACTATGAAGTAAGCATCGGACTGTAAATTTTTTTGTGCTTCTAGTAATGGTATATAGTTCTATAGCGGAATATATTACTTTCGCTCATGACTTTTTATTATACTTTATATACACTGAGTGACAATAATGACATTTTTCCTATAAATAGTTTTGTTGTAGGAAATATTACTTAACCCATGGTTGGGATGCTTGTTCCTTTTCCATATGATCTTTTTCCTTAAGCCTCGAAGAATGTCCTTGCTAGTTACCTTAACGGAAAAATCGTGTTGCGCAAGTGCGGTTAGCAAAATATTTGTTAACTTTTTTTAACCTCAAAATTTATTGTTTTTTTTTAATATTTCAAACAAATTCTTACAGAAATGGATGGATCATTTAATAGATTTTGTGAAAGAGTTTCCACATTTGTGCAAGTGCTTTTAAGATATTTCCTTCTTAAATTGCAAAAATTTTTGCCTGCGGCTCGATAACATCATTAGTTTAATTTATGACGACATTTTTTTAGCATCACGAAATAAGCTGCGACCGCCCCTGAATAATATTTTTGCAAAAATGTGAAAAATATCAACATTTTTGAAAAATTTACTGCTATATTTCAATCAAAATTGATTGTTTTTTTTTTAAATATTTCAAGCAAGTTATTACAGAAATGGATGGAACATTTAATAGATTTATTGAAAGTGTTTCCACATTTTCACCATGAAGCAGCCTATAGTTTCTTTTTCTATAATCCCAGGAAAACTAAACAACAGAATTTGCTGAAATTTTAAGGGGTTGTTTATTTTCAAATTCTCAACCAAAATATCTCGAAGGATTTTTCAAAATCAATTTTTTTATTTTTATAAAAAGAAAGTTCTGATAGTAATTTCTCAAGGGTTTCAACCTAGGTGCGGTTTAGAACAAAACCAATTTTTTTTAAAATTGGATAATTATCAACAATTCCCTTTAGATTACATTATTTTGTTTTATATTTT
The DNA here is from genome assembly GCA_963921995.1 of Oxystoma pomonae. Lineage (NCBI taxonomy): Eukaryota > Metazoa > Arthropoda > Insecta > Coleoptera > Brentidae > Oxystoma > Oxystoma pomonae. The sequence continues at coordinate 91,608,915 of OY998169.1, forward strand.
CCTAGTTTAACGGGAAAAAAACTCTTTTAAAAGCTTGGGACCCTGGAAAAGAAAATCAAGGATCAATGATTGTTGTTTTCTATTTTATTGAATTTGAAAGAGAAATGAGATGTTCGGTTGAGGTCATTTGGCGGGTTTATCGGCGTTGCTAAAATTTTCCCTACGACCTTAAAGAATATGTCCACCTAATATTGATAATGTGGTGTTCTCACGCCCACCCACCTCGCCTTCTTGCTGTGCCGGGCTAATTTACGACAATATCGTTCGTTGTATTGTAGCAATTGACGAAGGCGGAAACCGGCAGAGACATAAAACATGTATCCCACAATTGACATCATCCACTTTCTTTACAACCTGCTTCCTCGTCGAGAATAACGCTGTTATTGACACCCACGACCGACGCCGGCGTTTACACTTTCTTATAGCGTTTTCGATCTGCTCGAACGCTTAAAAATCGTTTCAGGTTGGAGCACATCTCAAATTGTTCCAGATCCGGAACGAGTTTTTTATATTTGATATCAGAGTGGGTTGGCCCTGGCCATATAACTGAGATACTATAACGACCCTAACGCCCTTGCATTTCTCGAGAAAAAGGCGTACCAATAATAACTCTCCCAATCAAACGGAAATAATCCAGAGGCGAAGAGTCTCCCAAGCAGGCACGTCAACTGCGTCAGTAGTGAAAGCAACTGACGACAATCAAACAAATTTATATTATTTTTCATAGCGTATTCGATTGTAAAATCCAGTTCCGCACTCGCCTGTTTCCAGTATCGCACTGACACTGGCCCGGTGCTATACATTTTTGTATAGCACCGGGCCTGGTGCCTGGTGCCTGGCACTGGTGCTGTTTCAATGGAATACGACTAGCACTGGTGCAGTTTCAATGGAACACGACTGGCACAAAATTTTTTAAGATGGCGACTAGTGTCAAATTCATAGTTTTGAGGCGTTTCGGGTATTTCCAGAGGTATAAATGACTTTGCGATATAACACAAGTTTTTCCTGTGAAATGACCCTTTTTATATTTGATTTTTTAAATCAGCTTTAAATCATTGTTAAAATGATGTGTTACATTGTTTGTTTTATTTTTTTATCTTTTTATAATTTTTTATTTCTTTATTAGCTACTTTTAATATTTTTATATTTTTTAATTTTTAATTTTTTATTATTGTAAAAAGTAAATGAAAAAAGTAAATTAGATATTAATAGAAAAAATAAATAAGAAATAAAAAAATATAAAAAATACATACATCATGTTAAAGGGAATTTTAGGCTGATTAAAAATCAAATAAAAAAGGGTCATTTTAGTGTGTTTGATTAACTAGACTGTGTTAAGAGTTAAGTAGGAAAATGGTACTACTTATTATTATACATAGAAAATAGCCAATATTTTTTGTCGGCCATCTTGAAAAAAATACCATTTCCGGTGGTCAAATTTTGTTATGTTATACCAAGTGGTCCAACAAAACGTTTAAAAAAACCTTTTGTTTCAACTTTTTTGTGGTCAAGCCTTATTTGCAGTCGTGTACAATATCTTTTGTGATCTACTTCTAAACTAATGCTCTCGATTTCTGCGATCATCGAGCGCATAGCCGAAATCTGAAGAAGGTTTCAATGAACCTGGCCGATGATTTTATTGCTCCCGCGGCGTGGCGAACAGAGGCGGCCGAAGGAACGCGCCGCAGAGGCAGAATGAATAGAATATGCAATGCTGCCGCCGCGTCCCGTTCCGAGGAATGCGGCCGGTTCAGTTCGTCGGGATCTAAATATGCGATTTTTTCCAAGAAATGACCACTGCCCAAGCGGCAGCCATTACCTCAGACTTCTTAAGCGATAGGTCCGATCTTAAATGAGATACCCGAAGCCTACGGAGATTTTGGTTTTGTGTGCATTTGCTTTTGATGGGACCCAATTTTTGAAGCCGGGAGAAGGAAAACACGAGCGCCTATGGTTTGTCAAACCAGGAATTTCTCATACCGTATTTAATAAAAATATTCATCATAAGAACGATTCACCATAAAAACTGCAATTTGTTAAACCAATTTTTTATTCGAACCTTATTTTTTCAAACCCACTCAACAACAAATTCGATATGACCCATTTTTAATCACACTAGGAATTTCTCAAACCATTATTTTTCAAAACCGGAATTAATAAGACCAGTTGTTTATCAGAAATTTGTTCCTTACTGGAACTCAAGTGATATCTAAGTTAGCAGAAATTTCTGATAAACAACGGGTCTTACGAATTCCGGTTTTGAAAAATAATGGTTTGACAAATTCCGGATTTTATTAAAAATGGGTTTTACAAATTACGAGTTTGATGTTGAACGAGTTTGATAAACAATGGTTCGATTAAAAACGGGTCTTATAAATTTCGAATTTGTTACTGAATGGGTTTGAAGAAATAAGGTCCGGATGAAAAATTGGGTTAACGAATTGCAGTTTCTATAGTGAATGATTTTAGGATTGAACTTTCTTTTATTTAATGGGTTTGATTTTGCACATTCTGATAAACCGTGGGCGTTCGAAAACACTTGAGATCCGTCCGCGCGAGGGGATCACACAGATGTCTTCGTCCCTTTCGCACTCTAAAATTTAGAATGGATCTCATACAAGCTTATTGCTATGGTTTTGTCGGGTGTGCGCAAAGTTTGTAAGTAAGAGAAGAAGTATTGTAATCGGAAATAGAAATATCCGTTAAATCAGGCCGGAACAGTCGGCGCAGAAAATTATTAACTATTTTCTAATCAGCTGAATACCAGTCTCGCGCTTTACCAAACGTGCATTTTTTAATTTCTCTGAAATTGTTAACTCAGAATTTTTCCACACACAAAGGATCTGAGAAAAGATAAGAAGAATAGGCATCCAATACCATCTTCGGACTGTTTTCTAGACGACTACAACAATAAGAAGTCAGTTAACAAAAATTAAGCCATATCGCCACATCACGAAGAACTGTATCTACCAGGTACCAGCCGACCCAAGGCAGTTCGCCTTCATGCATTCATACAGAGGAACCAGAATGTATTTTCTTTTCGGAGGTAACAGATTTGAACTGTGGCAGGTCGGAACCATCCAAGTCTAAACTTCATGGTTCACTGAAAACAGGTTTTTATTTATATATTAATACATTGGGATGCTCTTAGTAATTGATTACATTTCCAAGAAGATTCTTCCATGATAATCATCAAAAAATTAATAACGAGTAGCTCCTCCATGGATATTTATGCACTCGTTTGTACTATTGGGCATTGACAAAATAAGATGGTCTATATCATATTGATAAACACTCCTCCAAATCCTCCTTACGGCATGCCAGAGTTCATCTAAGTTTCCAGGGGGACGTGCTAATCGACTAGCATTGCGCCCTTCATATCACATACGTGTTCGATAGGCAACAAGTCAGGCGATCTTGCTGGCCATTCCAAAGTCTCTATGCCAAGTTCATGTAAGAAGTCCATTGTTTCACGAGCAATATGCGGTCTGGCATTATCTTGTTGAAAGATCGCATTTGGGATAGTTTGTAGGTAGGTAAAACTGGCTGCAGCACTTCATCGATATATCGCCGAGCAGTCAGATTGCCGTTGATGAGGACCAGAGGTGATCTGCTTCCTAAACATATAGCACCCCATACCATGTTACTTTGCTGTCTTGCTGTATCACGTTCAACAGCAAAGTCTATATCATGGCCGCCTAAACAAAAGCTGGATTCGTCGCTGAAGCTTATGTTATTCCATTCGTCATTCCAGTTTTGCCGAGCTCTGCACCACTCCAAGCGGCGAGCTTTATGTTGTGGAGTCAAACGTAGCACCAAAAGCGGACGGTAAGCCCTCAGCCCCATACCAAGCAATCTTCGATTAATTGTCATCCTTGAAAACAATCGTACTGTAGCTGCAACTAGAACATCTCTTACTTGACGCAAGAAGTCTGAGATGACGTCTATAAGTCTAATCATTAGACCACCTTCTCCAAACTCTTAACACTTGATGGATTTATTGCAATTTCCCGTAAACCAAAACCAGCCTCTTTCATGCCCACGATGCGTCCTTTCTCGAAGTCATTTAAATGATGAAATTGTTGGCAACGCCGAACTCTTGGCATTTTTATTTTTTAAGTAAACTGTAAGCAATCCAAAGAGACCAGAAACTACGAGAAAAATGATTTAAAATTTTCACAAAAGACCTTTTGTGAAAAAAGAAAAGATTAGAAGACACAAATTTTATCAAATGTTCTGTGCACACAGACAGTTATCATTCTGTCACCCAGAACTCAGCTGCCGATGTACTGTCTGCAATTTAATAGTGCTACTTTATTTCTTCTTTGTGATTAAGAAATCCACGACCAATGCCATGTCGATTGCTGGCCACCACACCGCGTGTCGTCGGACTTTGGTATATTTATGTTCCCTGGCCAATGAGCTGAGGTTACCTATAGCTTCTCAGCAATTCTTAGTACACGTACGGCGTCGGTTTAATGCTCCTTAGGCATGAGTTTCTAGAAACTTCTCGTCAAGTAATGTTAAAAATGCGTCTTGTCACTTTATTACTTCCATAAAAACGACTTTATAATGAGAATATTTCAGCAACTCAGGTTCGGTTTAATTCAGGGTTGAATGTTCTAATACCACTAGCGGATCTGTTGTGGCTAATTTTTGAGTTTTTCCTTCACCTAGTATTATGAGGTCCTGCAACTTGATTTTAGGTGAGGCATCATTCAAAACTTACGGAGTACGTGGCCGCCTTGTCTGCAATTAGAACCAATGTCCGGATCTCTTTCCTGGCAAGCTCTATGAGATTCCCGTCCGTCTTCTTGAAAAGTTGCAATGGCCTTTAGGGCAACGTAACAGTAGGAGATTATATTTATTGATTGTTACGCCAATGGTGATATGTCGTCCATCTCGCGCTTATTTCAATTGCAAAAAGTTCTGTCTCAATATTGCTAAGGCGCAATATTACAACTCATAGTTAAACGGCAAACCTCAGTTTAAGCCACGGATGTAGACTTTTTTTACGTTTTTTTAGATGCAGTTTACCAACAAACTTCGGTTTAACCGAAAGATAAAAAAAAAATATGTATTTAGTGAAATCGCTATGATTGATGACTTAGAATTTATTTTTGATCAACTGGATGATAATGATGGCGAAATTATTGAAACTGTCGAAGCACCGAGAAGACCAAAAATTATTCGTCCTAGGACAAATGCTTTGGAGGAGTACGACGATTTAGATTTTAAAAAGAGATTTAGATTATCTAAAGAGACATGCGAAATTGTGCACGAGGAAATGCGTCTTTTTTGACTCGACGCAATCCTTATTTTGCTTTACTAGCCTCAAATTAGAAGCTCGTTTATTCATTTACAAAAAAAAGTAAGGTTATCACCAGCTCTTCTGTTCTTCCTGGCCGTGGTTTAACTTATAAAATTGAGCAACTTGTTTACCAATGGTTTAATCCAAGGAATAAACTGAAGTTTAAACTATGTTTTAATCTGGAGTTTTACCTTTGGTTGTAAAATTAGCACTTGGAGGAAGCAACACTATATGGAATGGGAAGAACCAAAGATCGTCGTAAGCGTCATTATCAAAGGTATACTGTACACATGTTAAAATACTTACTACTAACGACGCGACGCCGATCTGAATAATCTTAACATTTTTGCTGTTCGAAACGAGCAGCGATCACTGTTTAGTTTTCCAAAATACATCAAGGCTTTTGGTAAAAAAGACAACTTTAAAAAGAACGCCAACTGTACATAGGTAGTATCCTTATCCTTTGATGCTCTTTCATTGTGCAAAATTGCAATTTCGAAGCCACTGCCTCGAACGTGATAAATGCCAATAATAATAAAGGCGCTCGCATTGTGCGAGGCCCCATTTTTCAAAACGATCGTCAGATAGATTGTAATGATAGAGCGGTCGGGCTGCTCTGAGCCTTCTTGTTGATTATTGAAACATGCCGAGAAATTGAGGCGCTTACAATTTGAACACGATACGCAAATTTTAAAATAATAAGGACCCGAAACTCTTGTCGTATATCGGATTTGTTCACTTTTTCAGCAAATTACACTAAGGACCATGGGCTGATTACATAGGAAAAATAGAGGAAAAAATAGGAGGGTCCACCGTTTAACATACTGAAAGTCCCCATTCCTACCCCCTCGGGAACTGATATTTATAACCTCCAAAAAACTGCAAAAAAAGCGTTGACGGTGAAATAATTTTAAAAGTGACAAATAGGAAAAATTTTGCAAATTTAATTGTCTTTCAATAAGTAAATAGTGATAGTGTATGCAATTTTATCTAGTATAAGATCCAGTGAAAAGCAGGGCCTTTTTTTCTATATGTCAGTAACAGTGGCGTATCAAAGAGTTTTGGTACATTTTGAATCGGTAGAAAATCGGACTGCGCCACTAGAAAAATTTAATTTTCTGGTATAATTTAGGTCATTGCTCTTGGATCGACCCTGCCAAGATTGGTACTAGTAGGATAAAAAAATCTTGGTGAAAATGCCCGTAATATCGAAACTGTTAAGGATACAGCAAAACAATTTTTACGTTCATATCTTGGTTTTTCACGAGCTATCGTTTTATATCTAAACCCAGGGTTAACATATCCCAAGATTACTTTAAACCTTGGTGAAAAATAGTATAAAACTCTATCCTTAACAGTTGAACATAGGTATAGGACATTATACATAAAATGAACCTAAAAAATTTTGTAGAATCCAAAAATGCAAAAATATATAGGGTGTTCAATTTAAAATAATAAAGTTGTTGGCAAGTTTTCCTACAAATAGCAACACTGCAAATATGAAAGTATTTCATAAAGATGGTTTACATGAACTTATGTTAGAATAGAAAGTTTGTTTCCATTATAATTGTACAGTTTTTAAATTTTTAATTTAACTCTAAAATCAATTAAAATTCCTTGGTGCGCTACTGATTCAATAGCACACTTTTATTATTCAATCTAGAGTTCAGACACTCATTATTTTATTTTATTTACAGCCACTCAACAGGATTTAACCCAATTACGGAGTAGGAAAAAAATCATAAGTTTACTTAAAACAAAAGAACTTAAAATTAAAAAAAAAAACAATTAATCTTTACAAAAAGAGAAATCGAAAAAAAAAACGAAGAACAGAGATAACATACTTAGGAAAGGCGTAGCTTTTTAATCGTTTTCAGACTACTATTAAACAGGTCATATCACAGTTCCATTTTCCTTGATACTTTGTTTCCATATTTAAAATATCTTGGAGGAATCTCTCACCGTGCTCGCCACTTACAACACCACATTTTTCTGGAAAGTATTCCAGATGAGAATCCAAGATTTTGCTAACACAAAAGAAGTTTGGCAAACAGGTCTTTATAGTTTTCCTTAAAAACAACAGATCAAAAGATCTTGGGTGGAAATAACGAAAATTCAAACCTGGATGAGCTCTCACAAGGAACACACAAAGAAGCAAAGCGAAAAGAGAAATGATTAAACGATGTTTCGCCTTGGGCAACCAGCGTAGGCTCGTCAGTGGTTCCACTGGTCACCCTCCCCATACATCATTAAACACCATCATACACTTTGATTTCCAACTTTGATGTAACTGATTTGGAATTTTTTTAACTTCTTTTTTGTTTTTAATTGCCTTAGGAGCATAATCTTATTAGAAATATTAACACGGCAGGACGAATCCGTGTCAGGTAACTTGGATAAGTACCAGTGCGGAACGATGTATGGGGAGGGTGACCAGAGGAACCACTGACGAGCCTACGCTGGTTGCCCAAGGCAGTTTAATCATTTCTCTTTTCGCTTTTGCTGTGTTCCTTGTGGGATGCTCATCCAGGTTTGAATTTTCGTTATTTCCACCCAAGATCTTAACTTCTTTTTTGTTTTTAATTGCCTTAGGAGTATAATCTTATTGGAAATATTAACGCGCCGGGACGAATCCGTATCAGGTAACTTGGATAAGTACAAGTGCGGAACGATGCCTATTTGTGAGTGATTCAAAGTTAGAAATCAAAGCGTATGATGGTGTTTAATGATGTGTGGGGAGGGTGACCAGTGGAACCACTGACGAACCTACGCTGGTTGTCCAAGGCGAAACATCGTTTAATCATTTCTCTTTTCGCTTTGGTCCTTTTCGGTTTATGTAACTGATTTGTAGGTTTTTAACTATTTTTTTATCTTTTTCCTTGCAGCAGCTTGAATTGAACTGCGCATCTCCGAAAAGTTTCTTAATCTGGGGAAGCACAAATATTCCTTCTTTAATTTTAGGGTAACTGATTTTTGGAAACTTTTTTAAAAAATAACTAAAAGCATGGCCTTGACAAAATTTTTCATAAGTTCTAATTTTATATGAAGTGGTGGTCTGGGGGAACTATTGGCGGGCTGGTTACATTTCTTTTTCTCCCTGGCAAAATACTCTTGGTGGCCAAATTTTCTTTTTATAGTTATCGGATCGTGCTCGACTGTCCCATTCGCAGAAAAAGGAACAGTATTTACTACCCAAAAAATTATTCGAAATTCTGTAACATCACCCATATTTTAGAATGTTTCTATGTCATATTGAGTACGGTTCGCTTATTGAATATTCCGCTAGCAATAGTAATAATTATTTAATATTTTACTCACGGGACAGGTATGTTGGTATTTAGTGAATGGACATTTTTATCTAAAGCTTTTATCAAGGCTAAACAATACACGCTGTTGCCTGCGACCTATCACAGACTACGTGCCTAATTATTGGTTGTAGATATAATTGAATAATACGCATTCCAAAATAATGATCGTTCGTGTCGCGACTTCAACCAGACTGAATCACTGAAGATTTAAATATTATATTAGCTAATTGTTTTACTAATGATTTTTTTCAAGGATGAACTATTGCTATGCATATACAGACCGCTTCAAGCTACTGCGAACATAGGGCGGAAGAAGTCTAATTTGCCAGTGTACGTACATGCAGAGACACCGCACGCCTATCAGTGAAGCAACCAACACTCAGGCCTCCGATCGCCATTCGCTGCCGTTTTCCGCCTTTCGCCTTGTATTTAGTACGCCTCTAACCACGGTGCTGTGTGGAGCGTAGTCAATGAAACCGGAATTTGGTCAATAAATACGCAAATTTTTATAACGTAATTTTCTTATTTTTTGTCACTGATAAATAAGAGCGTTTAATTTTAATATTTTAATTTAATTAATAAGGAGAAACAAAATAAAAGCAAGTTCTCAAAATAAAATAATACATTCTAAAAACCAAAAAGATTCTCCCAGTCAAAAAAAAATTAAAGCAAATGTTCGAAAAGTCCTCCTTGCTCGGCTAGACAATATGCGAGCCTACTATAAAAACCCCTTCTAACGTTTCCAAGCATGTTAGGGGTGATAATTTGAAAAGCTTCTTCAAAAACAGATAGAAGTCATTAGGAGCAAGATCGGGAGATCGAGCTGGCCATAAAATAGTTCCGCGTGTACTTATAACCCGATTAGGAAATACATTATCAAGATATTCCCTAACAAGGCCAACATTGTGAGCGGAACAACCATCTTGTTGAAACCATGTTTCACCAAATCTTACACCTAACAACTGCCTAGCAGTTGGAATAATGTGCTGCTGCAGTAGATCCAAGTATCTAGGACCATTCAAATTGCAATTGCCGTTAATAAAAAATGGCCCAATTACGTGTTCCCCTATAATACCCCCCCCCCAAACATTTAGTTTTTGGGGATACTGTGTTCTTACGTCAAAATACAAATGCAAATTTTCCCTCGACCAATATCGAACGTGTGTTGGGTTATGACGATTTGACCATTTGACCATCTGCACTTTTTCGGCAACTTCGTAGACATCCATTTTTGGTTTTAAAAATGTATTATTTCAATTAAGAACTTACCCATCTGTTTCTCGAGCAAGGCAGAAATAAAACAAAATAATAAAAACAAAATGAATTTCCAAAAGATAACACAGCAGCGTGCTTCGAATCCACCTCGGTCGTACGGCACGGAGAGTAAATTGGACTTGATTCCCCCTATGTTCGCAGTAGCTTGAAGCAGTCTGTATTATCCACGGGTAAGAACACTTCTTTACCCCATACCTTTGAATACAGGTCAGTCAGACTGCCCATTTAGTATCCTTCTCGGCCAATGCCGCCATTGAAACTTGGATCGATAAGGGCCGTATTCATAATCATTCTGAAGACTCCCTTTTCCCTGGGTAATGTAAATTTTTATAGCCAATGATGAGAAATGACTATGCATCCGGCTCTAAAAGGCCTTTAATATTGGAATATTGGAGGTGTTATTGGTTTAACATACACAACAGAGCAATCGAGTGTGACCTGGACATTTTTAAGGCTTTTAGTACCAACCATCTCTTCCCCCCCCCTCCTCCCCGGTCCACTAAATCAATGAAAATTATCCACATTTAGTAGTCTCTTTACACCTTTTGAGAATTTAACAGTAGCATAAGAAATAAATAGTAATTTTAAGTGATTGGGAAAAATTCTTCCTGCCATCTTTTTTAAAACTATTTTTCTTGTCGAAACTACTTTTTTTGATTTTTTTTTAAGTAGTAGTAGTAAAAGAACTACACTGAGCGTCAATGCTATTCTGGAACTTTTCATATAATGCATGCAAAAACCACATATTTTCACTGGGAAAGTGATGTTTTTCGGAAGGATTTTGGAATGGCAATGGGCTCTCCACTTTCTTCTCTTATGAGTATGGAAGATTTTGAAAATAAAATTTTATAAACGGTAAAGAACCAACAATAAAATTTACTTTAGAAGTAGAAAACGATAACAAAATTTAATTTTTAGACGTTTTAATAAACAAACAAAATACATTACAAATCTCAGTTTATAGAAAACCAACACATACAAATAGGCATCCAAATTTTAACTCAAATCATTCCTCATCGGTTAAAAAAGCAGTAATAAAAAGTCTATACGATAGAGCTAAAATAATTTGTTCGGACAATAACACATTTTTACAAGAAAACCAAACAATAAAAGAGGTCTTAATTAAAAATTCGTATCCATATAAATTCATCGAAAATTCTTTTAGGCAAATCGAATTTCCAAGACAGCGCGAATGTATACATAATAATGAACAACCAACAAATTTAATAATTCCTTTTATACCATTATTTCGGAAAAAATTTGACGAATCGCTAATAATCGCTAATATTAGAACAATTTAAAAAAAATAAAATACTCTTGGATCAATTCTAACCAAAACAAAACCATTAAATGCTGAGCAAAAGTCAAAAAATGTCGTTTATAAAATTCCTTGCCAGTGTGGTAAATTTTATATTGGAGAAACTTCAAGGCCTCTTGAAGTTAGAATAAATAACCATAAGGGGTACCTCAGAAGGGGAGACTGGGAGAGGTCTAAAATTTGCCAACATTCTTTTGAAAATGATCATGGAGTAATGTGGGGAGAAACCAGTGTATTACAAAAAGAACCAGACAAAATCAAACGAAAAATCAAAGAAGCAGCTAGCATATCAGTTAATATAAATACAACTATGTTGGGAATTTGGAACCTTTGGTTGCACTAAAACAAAATTATGATTGTTTTCCACAAACCAAAACTACACTTTTTTGCACTCGACGCGCGTTTCGCTAACAACGTTAGCATCATCAGGAGACGATAAACAATTGTTTATCGTCTCCTGATGATGCTAACGTTGTTAGCGAAACGCGCGTCGAGTGCAAAAAAGTGTAGTTTTGGTTTGTGGAAAACAATCATAATTTTGTTTTAATATAAATACAGTTTGGCTTCCAATTTTAAAACAAGATTCAAAAAGGTTTATTTAATATAAATTAAAAAATAGCATTGATATTTTTTGGGTTTCTAATGTATTTTTTGTAAGTCAGTCAAAAGATATACTTGATATTTTAAAATAAAAAACAAAATATTAAACTTTATTTTTAATTTCACTTTAAATTTTGTATTTTTTTTAAATTTAATATAAAATCTAAAACACGCAAACAAATGTAATTTTGATTTAAAATTTTACTAAATTCGCCCAATACCTTGTTGGCTGCTATCGACGCACCAAACTGTCAAGTTAATATTTGAAATATACATCAGTTAGAGTCAGTCAGTTGTATAACAACAGACAGATATTTTAAAAAAATAATCGAAAAAAATTTTGAAAAGAATAATCTCCTTTGATAACGGCAGTAGAATTTCTGCCGAAACGTCAGATAAATACTTAAATTCTAGTTAGAATTATTTAGAAACCTCTGACAAACGAACAAATTTTTTTCTTTAGAAATTTATGCAGTGGGTTTTAACATATTTTTGAAAAAAATTCCCTAACTTAGTGGCGAAAAACCCAAAAAAAGTAGTTTCGACATTATGAATCCGCCACAAACATATAGATTTTATTTACTATTTCTCTTATCTACAACTAGAACAATTTCTGAACCAAAATCGTTTTCTAAACATACAAAAATGAAGTCATTCACAGCGTCTCGTTTAAGTCAAAATTGTAAATACTCTTTTGGTTCTTATCTTATCTAAACTGGAACGGAAATAGTTTAAATTTCGGTATTGTTTATCTTTCGAGCTGTTTAAAACCGAGTGATGTTTGATGTTGCGACACTGTGTAAACATCACATTTAATTGGTCAAGTAGGAACGGAACCGCACAGAAGAAAACCAAATAAATGAACTTCTTGCATCATCAATCATATTTTGAGGAATCCAGTTACTGAAAGGTTTTTTTACAACAAAAACAAGTTTTAAACTTCTCCTGCAGATGGCGAAACACCTTTAGAGAGTGAAAAGTATAGTTTTGGTGACATGGTAAAACGTTGTGGTGTTATTTATTCGTCTTGGGTTGTTCAATGGCACTTTAAAGCCACTTTACTGTTTGAACCTGGTTAAAAAAAATGGCGTGTTGTTCAATCTTGGTTCAGAGTTTGAGCCTGATTCTTCTAAACTCTCATTTTTTTAGAGTTGAAACGGACGTTCAGTCTAATAAAGTAAATATGTTAATAGTAGGATTCTGAAAAATATACCACCTTACTGTTTTTTAATTTTTTTTTTTTTTTTAAATAGATTGTCCACGTTTTTAAAGTTCATCCTCTCCTGTTTGTCTCTTGAAAAAGCTCCCAAAAAGAGCGAAACGTTGAGTAACAAATTTAAACATTAATTTTTTTTTTAAAAAAACAGTAAGGTTGTAAATTTTTTGGAATCCTACTATTAAAATATCACACAACCTGGAATCTTTCATTCATTAACTAAAGTAAATTCAAATAAATTTTATTGATCACAAGAGTCGTATGAAAATAAACAAGTACGTATCTTTAGTGTGACCTGGCTGGAACTGCGGAGAATTCTAAACCCTAAACGATCACCCAAAACCAGAGTCAAAGTAAAGTTGAACTGTGATTTAACAACCTGGTCTTAGTGCTTTCTCTACTTGACTTTTTTTCGTATAGGCAGGCAAGATGAGTTTTCTGAAGTAAGCGACAATGATAACCTTAATGCCAAATAATCTTAGCGGTTAATTAGGCTGTTTCATTGAAATCACGAACGTCAACAGCATCACCATCAAGGAATTTGTGATCTCAAATGTTCGTAATTACGAAATAATTCTAAAACTGAGTGGGACACCCAACACAGAATTAAAAAAAAAAACAGGTGAAGATCAAGATAAGATGCTTTCTAATTTTCTACTATGTCATTTTAAGTAGATTCCGAACATGCTAATATTGAAAAATATGCATCTTTGCAGTTAAGGAGGGAGATATATAATTCGTTTGCTTATTTTTTTTTTGAACTTCAAAAACCTGTCTTCGGCAATTTTGAATTAAATATCCTGAAGAGTCTGACCCTGCGGATCTGATATGTAAGATTGTTGTTTTTAAAATCATTAAAGGATGCTGAATCTTTTATTTTTGGTTCGGCAAAGATCGTTTGAAAAATTCGCCGACATACCACCGAAGTCGAATTCTTTTTGTGAAAAAGAGAGAGAAAGATCCTTACCCTTGGCCGAATTTAGGCAGACCATTGATATAGGAGAAGGAAATAGATATATAACTCGTCCTATCAGCGCGTACGTCGAGATTTGTTGGACGACCTTTTTGATGGTAGCGACGTGAAAACCTCACTTTTTTACCAGCTGTTGACGTCAATGTTTGCCTTTCTTTTTATTTCTCTGACATATGGATCGACATTGTTAGTTTTAATTTCCGCCCATCGCTTTTATTATTATGATACCAGGATGCTTAAAATTATTTTCCACTTTTTAGTGCACTTTACATAAAATTATTTTTTAATTTTTTGATTTGTACCCTAAATCGTCAAAAAATCCTAAATCTGCTCAAAAATTCATAATCCCCTTCTCTAAAAACCCCTGTATTCCAATTATGATTGAAATCGAACAAACTAAATCTTTTTCTCCCTATACTTCCCAACGCATATCAAAATTGATGCGTATAAGTCAGTTAAAATTGGTTAGCAAAACATGAACAAAAATCTTCCATCTTGAATCCTTGAATTTGAATTTTCAAAATCTGATCAAAAATTCGTATTCCTTGTCGTAGTGAAGGGGCATGTGTAAGTCCGTGGGATTTTTAATGAAAGAGTTTTGTGACTATGTGGGATTGATAGCTTTTTAGTCACACAATCGAGTGTTACCGGGTGTTTTGTTCGCATCCGTGTAGAAGGGGTTGATATGACATCATCTTTCAAGGGGCTAAAAATCATTAAAAAAAAATAGAACTTTCGCAACCGGGGCATGATTATACTCGATTCCATATAATTTGAGAACGAGGATTCCAAAAAATTTACCTTCAAGGTCATCCGACTTAAAAACAATGACCTTGAAAATAGAAAAAAAACAAGATTTTTGCCTTTTTCTATTCAAAAAATCTTAATAATTCGAGGTTTTGTCAGTCCAACGTCAAATCTACCTTAAACTATTAGGCATATATGCCAAATTCGACCCTTAGAGATTAATGCAGTTTGAAGCTTCATGACCTTGAAAAATACCCCAGTAAAATTAACATATTGCAAAAATAACATACTAAACGGCTCTATTCATCAGCTAATAAAACGAAGAGGACCAAATTTGGTAAGAAAGATAAAAAAGTCAAGTCCAACAATGTTGTTAAAAAAAATTTGGTTCAGCTATGACGCGTTTCCATATGGCGGTTGATATATCAAATTGGCGCCTTATCACCACATTTTATTTTATCCAACTTCGTAAAAACGACAAGGTGGCCATTAATTCTTTTGACTTGTCTCCGCTTACTATGAAAAAAAGTTTAGTTGACCTTGATTGACCTTGAAAATATCATGTACAAGTGGAAAACCAGCTTTTTGTGATGTTTCTTTCCAATTTACCACTACGCAAATTTACATCTTTGCCATAAATAAACACTTCATTTTTTTTTATATGCCTGTCGTTTTCATTAAGTTTCGGAACTGTGAATTTTATGTTCTACTCACTTGTCTAGCCAACAAAATCATTTAAATAACCTATAACAGTTAGCAGAAGTTAGATATATATTACCATATACTGGACCAGTGGTTTTAGATGCCATTTTTCAAAATGGCGGTCTAAAAAGCATAAAAAATTCTAGTTATGCTCGTAGGGCATGACTACACTTGTTTATTACCATTAATAATAAAATTCAAGGATGAGAATTTAACAGCTATTTAGTCACACATTTATGTGCCACCGCATCCCTGTAGAAGTTCAGAAATTTAATAAAAACGACAGGTATATAGGTAATTTTTACCGGGGTATAGCATAAACATCTGGGACGCCATATTAAAAAAAATGGTAGGGAGGTTTAAAACGAAGTGTTTGTTTATGGCTAAGATAATAAATTTAATCTCCGGCGCTTAAAGTTTTTGCGTAGTGGTAAATTTGAAAAAACTAAACTTTTTTTTCATAGTAAGCGGTGACAATTCAACAAGAATTGATGGCCACCTTATCATTTTTGCTTTTCTACGAAATTGGATAAAATAAAATGAGGTTATAGGTCGCCATTTTGATATATCAGCCGCCATATTGACATGCGTCATAGCTGAACCAAATTTTTTTTCAAGAACTTGCCCTTCTTTTCTGCCTTGCCAAATTTCGTCCTTTTCGCTTTCATAGTTGATGAATAGCGCCCTTTAGTATTTTATTTTTACAATGTGTTAATTTTACTGGGTTATTTTTCAAAATCAAAGCTTCAAACTGCATCAAACTCTCAATCGAATTTCGCATATTAAGATTTTTTTGAAGAGAAAATGGTAAAAATCTTGTTTTTTGAGATTTACAAGGTCTTTTAAGGTCGGGTGACCTTGAAAGTGAGTTTTTTGGAATCCCCGTTTTCGAATTATACAGAATCGTGTATACTAATGCCCCGGTTGCGAAAGTTGTATCTTTTATGATTTTTGGCCGCCATCTTGAAAGACGACGTCAGAACAACAGATGCGAACAAAACACCCGGTAACACTTGATTGTGTGACTAAAGAGCTATCAATCCCACATAGTCACAAAACTCCCTCATTAAAAATCCCACGGGATAGAAATTATCGACATATGCCCCTACACTATCCCCCAAAACCCCCGTATACCAATTTTGGTTGATATCGGAAAAACATAGGCTTTTTCCCCCTTCATTCCTCTTTAGGGATATTATTGTATTGTCACCGGAACAATAAACTATAAGTCAGTTAAAATTGGTTAGCAAAACAAAAATTCGTATTGCCCCCGTATGCCAATTTTGGTTGACATCGGAGAAACTTAGGCGTTTTCCCCCATCAACTCCCCTCGTAGGAGTTGGTCAAAATTGAGTTACAAGATTTGACTCGAACATACAAACATATATACATAGAGGTGAAGTTAGATAAAAGCTTGTAAAATCGGTAAGAGGCAAAGAAAAACACAAAGCAATCAAACAAATTACGGGAAAGCTATCATCAAAATGGCGGCACTCATGGTGTTTGCTAAAATTTGGATGTGCACTCGTCAAAAATTGTTCTATTCCCCTCTGATTTCTATGAGGCAGACACTTTTTTGTGATTCGTTAAGAGGTCTCGGTTCCAAGAATGGACCGAATAAAAGGGCATTGTGCCTTTGGTAACGTGCTCGCTTTTTCTCTAAGCAAAAACCCAAATCAGGTAATTTTTTTGGCGGCCCCCAAAGGCAAAGGTGCGACTTGATCAGGTTATCTAAGACATCTTCTGGTGATTTTCTCAGAAATTCGGCTGGTTAATGGCCCTGAAGGCTGTATGCAGTTTGCTGAATGCTTAGAAAAAAAACTCGTATTTTATGTTGGTTGTTACGAGAGGTGCGCCTGCCAGCATCTTTGTTTAAATTATGTTGTTGAAGGTTGCGCGATCTCTCCCCTTAATATTCACTTTCATTTGTTTATCACAGAAATTTAAAAATCTTGTGAACTATCGTGAGTGGTTTATATGGATAGCATGTTGATGCCTTCCACTTGCGTGCTCAGACCACACAGTAGGCCCTGCGAGGGGTTTTACAAATCCAGCAGGCTTGTAAAGCCCAGTATCCTGTTTGGAATACTTACATGGCCTTATGCACATATCTTTGTCTTTCGAGGCAAGACAGTCTCAGTTTCTTCGTCCTCAATCTGTAGATTGAGTACTCAACAATGCTCGCTCTGTCGAGAGGGTTGTTTAGCCTCTAAGAATTTTATTTAGGATTCTCGCCTTGGTATCCTTCCGTAGAAAACTATTTAGATTTTCATTTTTCAGAAGTCTTCCTCCGAATGTGTTTTCGTGCTGTGTTTTTATGCACTGGTAGGATTGGTTCAGGACCTATGGGTTTTTGCCCTGCTGGGTTCTTGGCTAGGGTATCTGCACTCTCGTCTTTCATGTCACCATTTTCTTGGAAATAGTTAATCTGTGTAGAGATACGTGATTGGGTGTCTAAGTGGAGTAAAACAAGGTTTTAAGTTATATGAAAATGTCTTGGAAATTAAATTAAGAATTCGAAAAAGTCATAGAATCCTCATGGATTTTTTGTATTGAAGTTGTTAAAGATGTGTTTTATTGTCTTAACTGTTATTGTTGGAATCTAGTTTAATTTGATTAAATACTAATTTGTAGTAGTAGAGAAGAGGCGAAATTAACCTCGCAAGTGGGCTTCAAAGTTTTGGTTTGTCTTAAATCACGGAACCTTATGATGGTGAAACTTCTTTTGATTCTATTTTAGATTAACTTTTAAGGCACTTTTCGCCAAAAAATAATATTTTGTTCAAAAATTGTTGTATTTGTCTTGTCATCGCTTTTGTATAAAAAAGTTATAAGTTCAATAATTTGTCAAAAACGCTCTTATTTTGAACCTGCAAAGGTCATAGAGACTTTAAACCCCGTAAAAGGAAGGAAACATAACTATTGAACCCTATAGAATTATATTTCTTCTCATACCCTAAATTAAAAGACTTTCCTTGAAGACCAAACCGTATTATTGATTTCTCTTATTGCCACAATAACTGACGTTTTTGGGATGCCATAAAAAGGACTTAATAATATTAGTAATAGCCTGTAAAAAATCCATCAAACCGACACCGAAAAATCTTCCAATTAGAGGATTTAAAAGTTCTCAGGGGCATCGTAATATAAAAGAACGATTCCTTATTGGGAGCGAGAGGGCTTAGGATGGCGTTAAGGTCCAAAGAAGCGCGGCGGCGGCGGCGTCTGCTCCAACGCCATAAATATGCGTAGCAGCCGAGTCACAGTGTAATAAATATACAGTGGCATCAGAGTATTCTGAATAAGATGTACGTGTGGAAATACGTGGGCGATATTCCAAAGAATGCTTCTGGGAGTATCAAAAAAAGTGGCAATTTCCCAACCGTCCTACTGTTTTTAAGACAATGATTTACCAAAACAAAGAACATTCAGATCGGAAAGAAATCGTTAATTCCTTTGCCAATTATTTTAACAGCGTTTTTATAACGTCCTTTGAAGCCGACGAACACATATCTTAAGAGTATGAAACCAACTTTTTTGGTGATAGCATCAATATAATATGTAGTATCTCCAAAGACCTTTAACTAATTCCAACGACCAGATTTTGAAGGCTTCTAAACACCTTAAACACAAATTGACATCCGGTCCTGACGGTATCCCATCCTTTCTAGTTAAAGATACTATTGCGGTCTTAGCCGAACCACTTATTTTTAACCTGGCACTGAAATCAAAAACGTTCCCAAACGAGTGGAAACAGGTCAAAGTTGTCCCGGTTTTTAAGTCTGGTCGAACTTTTCAAAACTACTTGAGTGTATTATTTATGACCACATCTATCGGGCTGTTGAGCATCTACTACCTTCACGGCAACATGGTTTTATAAGTAGACGTTCGACTCTTACAAATTTAGCAGTTTTTTCTCAGAAACTAACAGAAAATGTTGATTTAGGTAATCAGGTGGATGTGATCTACACAGATTTTTCTAAAACTTTTGACAGGATATTGGTTTCTTGCTCGACCTGAAATCACTGTCAATTTTACCTAACTTCTGTTCCTCAAGGGTCCAATCGGGAACCACTCTTCTTCGGACTTTTTTTAAAAGATTTAGATGGCATAATATCAGTTGAAAGGGAATATTATGCCGATGATTTTAAGTGTCATGCAGTCATAAATTCTTTGGAGGACTGTGAGATTATTCAAAACAACATCAATAATCTCCAAATTTGGTGCGACCGTAATAAACTTGCGCTTTTCTCGTAAAATGAAAAAAATTACTTTTAATTATACTCTCAATAACAGTCAACTTACAAGATGTGATACTATATCAGACTTGGGTGTTAGTTTTGACTCAGCTTTAACTTTTATTGGTCACATTAATACTGTATGTGCTGAAGCTTCCAGAATCGTCAGGAACTGTCGCAATTTCAACAACCTTAATGCGCTTAAATTACTATTTTTTGCTTTTCTCCGCTCTAAACTTGGGTACTGTTCGCTTATCTGGTCTCCAATTTATGACATTCACAAGACCACGGTGAAAAAGGTGCAAAGACGGTTTTTAAAGTACTTAGCATGGAAAGAGGATGTACAGTATCCTGAAAGAGGAATAGACTATAGTATTTTGTTGGCAAGGTATAGAATGGATAGTTTATTACTTAGACGTACATTATTTGCCATGACTTTCCCCCACAAGATTTCACATTCAAAAGTTGATTGTGTTGGCCTACTTTCAAGACTCAATTTGTTTCTTCCTTACAACTTTGGTAGACACAACCCAACATTTCGCGTGGAGAGAGCCAGGACAAACCTTTTTGCCAGATCCCCAATTTATCTCATGTGTAATAACTTTAACTTGATTTGGTCACATTAATACTGTATGTGCTGAAGCTTCCAGAATGTACGGATTTATCGTCAGGAACTGTCGCAATTTCAACAACTTTAATGCGCTTAAATTACTATTTTTTGCTTTTCTCCGCTCTAAACTTGGGTACTGTTATCTGGTCTCCAATTTCACAAGACCACGGTGAAAAAGGTGCAAAGACGGTTTTTAAAGTACTTAGCATGGAAAGAGGATGTACAGTATCCTGAAAGAGGAATAGACTATAGTATTTTGTTGGCAAGGTATAGAATGGATAGTTTATTACTTAGACGTACATTATTTGCCCTGACTTTCCCCCACAAGATTTTACATTCAAAAGTTGATTGTGTTGGCCTACTTTCAAGACTCAATTTGTTTCTTCCCTACAACTTTCGTAGACACAACCCAACATTTCGCGTGGAGAGAGCCAGGACAAACCTTTTTGCCAGATCCCCAATTTATCTCATGTGTAATAACTAACTTGATCAGCCATCAATGTGGTATTTTTTACTCAACTATTTTTTCTCTATTTCCTAGAAATACAAGTAGAATATAATTTATTTGTGTGTTTTTTCAATTAAGTATTTTTTGTTTAAGAATATTATGTGGCCATCCAAGCTGCTGATCAGATTTGAATGACCAAAACAGCGAACTTTTTTTTTGAATAGATTCTAGCGAACTTGAATATGTGTGTTTTGATTTCCCACTATGCAGAGCAAGAATTTATTGCGAATCAGCAATTTCAGAACCTTTCTGGCTAGATTTTTTGGTAAATAAAGCTCTTTGTGTTTTGTCTCTTTTAAATTTGTAATAGATCCTCGTTTCATTTTGCTAGTGAAGGGTCTGGGGTGTGTTCTCTTCCGTTTTTGTGTTATTTTTGTCTTGTTGTTAATAGTCACATTCGTCAGATCTTGTCTGTTCGGTGTTGTACTGCTGTTACTAAGCTTCGTTTTTTAATATAGCTTTTCTCCATCTGTGATTGCTGCTTCAACGGACAAGCGTTCTACTTCATCCAAAATGCTATCCCTATACGCAGGAAAAGGAGCGTTTAAATGAACACTCTTTGGCATGATGTTGTTGTCATTTGATATCAACATTTTTCTAGTCATTTTATCGGTTGTTCGTCTCGTATAGCATCGAAAAAGACTGGTTTGCAAAATTAGTTTTGAAAGTGGACGATAGTGATTTTTTAGTTTTAAAACATTCTAGGAAAAGAATAATTAAATTCTTGCGTCTTGATTTGCCCTTGTATTCAAATTTGAACTTGTTTTCTGGCAGCGTCAGATAAGACCACACGAATATATAGAGACCCGCTACTTCTAAATAATACATTTTCTAGGACTGTGTCTGCGTTTTAACCGCTAATGTTCCAGCGTATGGCGATGCCAACGACCGCGAACGAATCCCGACATTGTTGCCGCCTCAACTAGTCTCTAGCCTCAGATTGTTATTTCCTACTGCGTAGTTTTATAAGCTTGGAAAATATCGAAATGTGTTCATACTCTTTCAGCATTTTGATGGAATGGTGGAGAGTTTATTAATGCCCGGTTGCAATCTATGCGATTCTCATAGATTGCCTATCCACGTGATGCGTTTTTTGAGTCATGGTGGTCACACGATCTCTAAGGTTTATCAAATTCTAACTTATTGTGTTTGTAGTCATCAGTATTGAGGTTGGTTTCAACTAGATTTGGGTCGCCGTCAAATACGTAACTGTCATTGAAAATATCGTTCTGCTTCTTTATCGTCGGTCGCGCAGCGTTGAGACTTCCGGACAATGTTGTTTAAAACGCGTCCAAAATCGAGTTCGATATATGGGCAATGTGCTCTAAGGCCACTGACTCGAAAATTTAAATTTGGCACATACAACACAATCAACACTGCTCTCTCAAGCAGGATGGAGAATAAGTTCCACCAATACTGGAGAGATCTGCCGAGACTGGCTCATTCCAAAGAGTTCATTACAGAACCCCGCAGAAAGAGGGCCGGGAAACTCATTGAGCTCAGCAGGCAGGAGATACAGAGAATGGTTGATCTATATACCGGCCACTGCAGGCTGAAAGTACCATTACACAGAATGGGTCTAAGTGAGGACACCGAATCTAGGCTCTGTATGGAGGACGACGAAAAGGCCAGACATGTGCTGTGGAACGTCCGACCATTGCACGAAAGCAAGTTGCAAGCCTCTTTAAGGGACTGAATATTCTGTAGCAACGCTAGTGGTCGCAGTCAACAGTGCCAGATTGGCACTGTCACAAATGAATCATCATCAAAATCATCATCATCAAGCCTCCATCTGTCACTTGGATGTGCTTGTTGAATTATAGACAAGGGAGATTCTGGTGTTAAAAATATTTGCAGTATCATTGAACTACGTAACTAGCATAATCAGTGCTTCGTTGTATATTTCAAGCATTTTATAGTATGGACACTGACTAATGGAATGTGCAAAATCTTGGAGGCATTCGAGATGTGGTGCTATCGTAAAATGTTCCGCTCGGATTAGATGAGAATTTTGAAGTTTGATTTACCATCAAATGGTATCGTTAGGATTTGAAACTTCTTGAAGAAGCCCCTAGATACTTTAAACCCAGCATTGATTGTTACAAACTCAGAATATAATAGGCAACACGTGCTACTTATTCAACCTCATCTAAAAACCTAGATCCTTTGCAATAATATTAAAGGTCCCAACATGGAGCCTTGCAGTACACCTTTTTTATTTTTACACTCTGTGCTTTGCGTTTTATTATATTTATCTTTTTGATATCTTTCGTAATTCGACATCTAGGGGATTTTTGAGCATTGCCAACTACTGTTAACACACCATCCATTGTAAGACCGTACTATTTGAGGAGAAACTTTTCTTTCAGTGGCCTTACGGACTAGTCCACAATATGTTCTTGTCAGTCGTCGGCCCTCCCCCTCCCCCCAGCAACTACGGTCGCTTCCCATTCGACGGACGCGCCCTCTCGTGTCTTTTCGCTCGGGTTCGTGAGGCTTCTCAGTCGGCGCGCCACTACGTGGGAAAGTCGAGACTGTCGTAAACGCGCGCAACTCACCACGATCGAATGTCTTCCGAATAGCCGCTAAAACTGATGGTTGAAATTGTTTCGAAAAAAAAAACTGCTTTTGAGGATATTTCGCGTAATGTGAAGTGATTTTTCGAAACCGGTGAAACTGTATCCAGTAAAAAAGTGAAACGATTGGAATAACTAGTGATAAAGGATGCGTGGGCTAGACTTTTTCGTAACGATGTCGAACACGTGTGCCGAGCAGGCACAGGATGGAGGATTCCGAATGCTTCCGGTTCGTTTGCGGGATACTGACTTAAAGGTAAGGATTTTTATGGCCTTTCCTAGAGAAATATTAACGTTGTTTGTAATAAGTTTGATTTTTGGCGGGTTTTTGAAACGTAAGTTTTTTGTCGGTAGTTTCATTTCCGTTCCCTATGGCATTTCCTATTGATGTCAAAAAGGCCAGATTATTTTTGGCAAAAAATTATGTTGATGAATTAAATCTCAATTATTATCTTTCTGATAAGTCAATTGATGGATAGTCAGTTCTGACGATGGAATTTTCAGCGACGCAGTTTGTTTTACTTCGGTGACCGTTAATTTAGCTGTTAAAAGGCCGTGAGAGACTTGGGCGCTGCGGAATGTGTATATCCCGTTATGAATGCGCGATGCGATGAAGCAAACAAAACAATCTGCCCCCCTCTGCCCGCGCCGCGGCTTCGGCTCGTTGCCCCCTTTAATTGCGCATTACTAGCATATTTTCTTTTCTCTCGTCGTCGGGTCGTCCTTCTTGTAATCGAAAAAAACCTGCTGCGTTGCTTTTTTTAATTTTAAATTTGTTTAAGGTTGGCAGTCTCTTAATTCTTTTGGTGTAGGATCTGTTGTGTTTTCTGCCTTGTTTAATCTTTCGAAATTTTTTTAAAGCTAAACCACTATCAGCTTTAGAATGTCTTGTAATTTTTTGAAATTCAACTAAAACTTAAATAATGAAATATATAATTTCTTATGATGCCTTGTGTTCCTCCCTTATTTAGCTTTAAACTGAACAATGAGCTTCATATGCCTGAAAAATTGCATCATCTTTATAGAATGTCTCCGGAATACAGTGGAATACCAGCCAAGCACCAATGTCATGAATCTATTTTATATGCAGATATAAAATGTTTCTAGAAGACTGGTAGAAAGATGACTCAGTTAACATCGCCTTTACCATTGAGAAAAGCTAACTTTATATTATCTATAGCTTGTGATTTCTTGCCATCGAAAAAAAGCTGATGCTTTTTTCTTTCAGCCTTTAAAGGTTGGAATTTCTAGAATGTTGTGTTTTCTGGTTTATTTGGCTTTTAAGCTTTTGCACTTTTTTAAACCTATGCCTTTTTTATATACAGATGACCTAGACCGATTTAAAATCTAAACGTATTATAAAGATGATGATAAATTGCATCAAATTCAACTTGATAGCTTGTTATTTCTTACAATCGAAAGATCTGTTTGATATGCAGATTATCTAGTGGGATATAAAATTTATTTAGAAGGCGGATAGAGAGATGGCCCAATTGTCATTGGTCTGGCCACACATTTTGTGCATGTTTTTTTCGTAAAATATTTTTTCCCCTGACCTTAATTTTTAATTATCTCTAACGTCACTCATTTTAAATGGTTTGTCTTATCGTTTTAGACTGACGAAATTTTCTAGGAAAGGTATGACTTGTAACTTTTATAGGCGCCACTTTAAATGCTATTTATTTCGGTATCTTAGATTGTGACCTTGTTATATCGTTGTTCCACAGCTAACCTAATTTTGTTGATATTATTGATTTGATCGGAAAATTCCTGTTACCAATGTTAGTGTAGGCATTCTGACATAAAAAAGGTTAAAAAAACGGGTGGATTCACAAGATCTTTTGACCCTCCAAGATATTTCTATCTTAAAGTAATTGTATTTTTTATAGCCATTCATATATAGTATGGAGGCTAACAGTTTTTTTATTTCCGCTAAAAATAAGTTGTTTGTCATGGTGTATGTCTGTCTGTAACACGATTACTCAAAAAAAGCTAAACTTATCAAATGTGGCACAAAAATTCTTCGTCACCAGGCGCAGAGCTGAGTAGTTTTTGATGGTGGTAGGGGGTTGGAAAAAGGGTAGGAGGGGTGATTAAACTTTTAAGAAATTAAAAAGTTTGTAACCCACGAGTCATAGCAGCTAGCGACACGCGGTTTTCACATTAAGATTAATTGCATTTTCAACCAAAAAAAATTAAAATATCGCGCTTTTCTTCGTTTTCAATTTTTACGCAAGCGATATTAAAGTAATTTACGTTTTAAATATGTTTTTGTTTGTACATACTATTGGGGAAATCGTTCGACGTTATCACAATAATAAACAATACGTATAGGTAAATATATCATAGTACATGCGGCGTACAGGGTGATCAAAATTGGGCACGCCATCCCAAAAAAAGTTTTAACTTTTTTTAAGGGCAAACAGCTGTTGACGAATGGTTTTTTTTTAAATTGTTTTTCTGCATTTTAGTAACAAAAATAGCACAACTTAAGCTGCTTTTATAAAGCAAAAAAAAAATGGATGCGAGTGAATGTTGTACCGTCAAAATTGCTATACAATTTCTTATTTCTATGGGCGGCTGCTTTGCTGTGTTTTTAAAAGATCAACAATAGGTGGCACCACTAATGCCATTCTGAGTGGGATCGTGCAGTGTTCAGAACAGTAACTAAAATATATTGCTTATGCCTGATGAATCTTGATCCAGAATTTCTTTACAGACCCTCCCATCTAGCTTGACAGGTCTTAATTTCAGGTTCTAAGACTGGAACCCAGCGGCGGCCTCAAAAAACGCAAATAAATTTACCCGTTTTTCTTATCACAATCGCTACTTGACTCACCAGCCAGTGTGGTTCATTCAAATATTCAACATCAAAAAAATAATAACAAATTTCCGTATTTTTATCACTTGACATGTGTCAATTTATTGACCGAATCTTCCATTAGACACCGGTGGGTATGCGGAAGCTGAATTCCAATACTCCAATCGAACTCACTCATTTTCTCTGGGCCTACCAAATTACGTGACTTTGGCGTTTCAGAATTCCGGCAAAATCTCGCTTATAAAGAAAAAAACCATAACTTTTTTGTTACCAGATAATAGGATTTATAAAAATCTACAACCGTATCCAAAGGATTTTTCAAAAGTTGGTGTACTTTTTTCAGAAAATAAAAGATCAAAAAATTGTTGTTACAGATTTCTGTATTATCGACGAGGTTAAATAAAAAGCCAGGTAACGTTTTTGACTATTATTAGCCGTGTTTCTTTTATTTCGAGAATGAGAGAGTCTGGATACGGTTATGGGAAATCTAAATTCCGTTTTCTCATTTCCGACATTCTGCCCGGTAAAGATTGGCCCAAAAACAGCAAAGCAGTGTTGTCAAACTTATGCCGTTTTTGTGGCCTTAAACGCCTCAAAAGTGTCCATTTTAAATCGCCCTGTACATATGAATACGAAACTAGAGTATGTCGCAGTTATGAATGAAAAATCATTTGGCGCGCGAGTGTATAAAGAGGTCGCGTTTCCGGCCTGCGCGGCGCGGCGTCGGTGGGTCGTTGATCACAGCCTGCTAGTTTTTAATGTCGTCGTAGTGCGCGTCCTTGAACGCAGACTATTAGAGATCTTGTTAATTAAAACCTATCTACCATCAACAATGGAATAACCTGCTCGCGATTGATGTCTGCAGAGAATTACGTCGAACATTTTTCGGTTGTTTTCTAGGAGGTAACGATAAACGGTTTCCGGTCTTGTAGAAGATTAGATAGTTTGGAAATGCGTTGTAAAGCAATTGATCATGTCAATGACCTTGAAGATTAGTTTCACTCACTTTTCATCAAGGTCAAATCGAGGGTCGAATTTAAAAACAAGGGTCAAAATAAGAAATGGCCTCTATTAGACTATCCTCTTGTGATATCGATAAAAACGGTATTTTTGAAAAGTAAGCATTTTTTAAATTTTTTTATGCAGAAGTTTAATTGAAGATTTCATAAAATTGGTTCAGCGAACATTGTTAATTAAAACCTAACATTTAATAACCTGCTCGCGATTGATGTCTGCGGAGAATTACGTCGAACATATTTCGGTTGCCTTCTACGAGATAACGATAAAGAGTTTCCGGCCTGGTAAAGATTAGAGAGTTTGTAAATGCGTTGTAAAGGAATTGATCATGTCAATGTACTTGAAGATTAGTCTCATTCAATTATCATCAAGGTCAAATTTAAGGTTGGCTTTTAACAAAAACTATTAAAGATCTTGTTAATTAAAACACATCTCCCATTAACAATTGAATAACCTGCTCGCAATTGATGTCTGCAAGGAATTAGTCGAACATTTTTTGGTTGCTTTCTACGATGTAACGAATAACAGTTTCCGGCCTGGTAGAAGATTAGAGAGTTTGGCAATGCGTTGTAAAGCAATTGATCATGTCAATGACCTTGAAGATTAGTCTCATTCAATTTTCACCAAGGTCAAATTTAAAACATCCGTCAAAATAAAAAAGACGGTATTTTTGAAAAGTATTGAAGCATCTTTTGTATTTTTTAATCAGAAGTTTAATTGAAGATTTCATAAAATTGGTTTAGTTGGCTTTTAACACAAACTACTAAACATCTTTTTAATTAAAACCTATTATATACCTATATAAAAGATTAGTCTCATTCGATTTTCATCAAGGTCAAA
The DNA here is from genome assembly GCA_963921995.1 of Oxystoma pomonae. NCBI lineage: Eukaryota > Metazoa > Arthropoda > Insecta > Coleoptera > Brentidae > Oxystoma > Oxystoma pomonae. Next base: position 91,636,975 of record OY998169.1, read on the forward strand.
TCGAGGGTCAAATTTAAAAACAAGGGTCAAAATAATAAATGGCCTCTATTAGATCATCCCCTTGTGATATTGATAAAAGACGGTATTTTTAAAGATTAAGCATTTTTTTTATGCAGAAGTTTAAGTGAAGATATCATAAAATTGGTTTAGCGAACATGCCTGCATTAGGTTGGCTTTTAACACAAACTATTAAAGATCTTGTTAATTAAAATTCATCTCCCATTAACAATAATGTCTGCAGAGAATTATGTCGAACATTTTTTGGTTGCTTTCTACGAAGTAACGATTAACAGTTTCCGGCCTGGTAGAAGATTAGAGAGTTTGGCAATGCGTTGTAAAGCAATTGATCATTTCAATGACCTTGAAGATTAGTCTCATTCAATTTTCACCAAGGTCAAATTTAAAATATCCGTCAAAATAATAAATGGCCTCTGTTAGATCATCCCTTTGTGATATCGAGAAAAGACGGTATTTTTGAAAAGTATTGAAGCATTTTTTGTATCTTTTAATCAGAAGTTTAATTGAAGATTTCGTAAAATTGGTTTAGCGCAAATTCCAGTATTAGGTTGGCTTTTAACACAAACTATTAAAGATCCTGTTAATTAAAACCCGTCTTCCATTAACAATGGAATAACCTGATCGCGATTGATATCTGCAGAGAATTACGTTGAATAACCGTGACCTTGTACGGTCATAATTAAAAACTGCAGAGTGGTTTGGCGATCCTTTTTTCAATTTATTGAAAGGGTTGAAGGATCTTAAAAATGTATTTGCTCCTTTAGGCTTAAGAGCCGCCTTGAATAGCCCTGAAGAAGCACATAAATTTTGCCCTCAATAATTAAAAACCTGTTAAATTAATAAGGATGCTACTAAGGTCACTTTTTTTTCATCTTTTTAGGAGGCCAAGGTAAAATCAGATGTTGAAAGTTTTTCTCTTTTATTCAGACAGAAATACAAAATCTTACAAATGTAATTTGACAGTTTCGATAAGAAAGATTAAGAAAACAATCTCACAATTTTTTATCCCCATCCAACGTCAAGTTTTTTGTCAGGGCATCCTGAAAAAGGATAATTAGGACCTTTACTGATCTATCTTCTATTGTACTTCCACACATAAACTTTCGAACCCATACTTGTACCTCGGTCTCGCTTGAACGAAAAAAATCTCTAAAATTCTTTTGATCTCCATGTGCATTGATTTATTTATTTATAGATTTATAATAAGAAATGTTCTAGACTCGATCGACGGCCTTGAAACGGTTAAATGGTGAGTCGCAAACAATTTGAAGAATTTCTAACGGTTGTCTAACTATTCAGCTCTCAGTTTAATTTGAATTCGAATTATTTTTCACCCAACGACACGGTAGATAGTGATATATTTTGCATAACTTGAAGTACGTACTAAATTCTTGGTTTACCTATCTTTCATCGTCGCCATCACTAATAGACACTAATAGCACAAATAGAGAAGGCTTCATCGTTTTCGTATACTTAGAACATTGAACTACTAGAAAGAGCTTTTTTTTCAGACCTAATACGTTTCCCCTGTTGTTAATATTATTTAAAATACCTTCAATAATGTTTAGTTCCGTTTAATTAAATAGTAATAAAAATCCGTTTCTATAAAAAAAAACCTAAAAATGTATTCAAGTAGGATGTACAACTATAAAAATAAGAAAAAGGTGCTATGGAAATCCCTATTTACACTGAAATTAATGACAAGGCGGCAACACAGATTTCCTACCTTTGTTTACCAAGAATGGCCAAATATGACGAATTCTAACCTAATATTTAGTTAATATTTTAATTTAACGTACCTGTGAAACGAAATACTGCGGTCCCCCGGCTTCTGTTTCAACTTGCATATAATAATACACTTCGGAACCATTTTTCGCCACAAACTTTTCACAAAAATATCAAAAAAACACTATTGACAAGTGCTGAAACTTTCACTTTTAAAACAATAATGACATTCCAGGAAAAATCGAGAAACTGCAATAAACAATGTTGCCACGTTGACTACAAAAGATGTTTAAGGAAAACACATGTTAAGTTTTCGAAAAACGTCGAAAGTTTTAAATAGGTTTTGAGTATTATATATTGTGTATATTAGCTTTTTCAACATATATCTTAAACCTCTATTATTAATTAATAAATAAACGTCAAAACTTAATCCAAATTTAATAAGTTTTTTGTTGCATGATTCTGTTATTAAAATTGGCAACACAAATTTCTTTCTCCCCTTTCCCCACTGTAGATATTGCACTTAAACAACCAGTGTAACCAGACAGACCAGACTCCTTCTAGTAGTTCAATGTTCTAAGATCGTATCTCAGTGCGCATGCTCAGAACGGATACGTCGTACAACAACGACTACGTCTCACCTATTTCTATGACCACCCTTGCAGTATTCGTACGCAGCTAGCGTATCCTAACCATTTTGTTATCTGTGTTTCACTTCTTCTGTTTACGATTCTATTGCCCTCTCACTTTTTTCGACAAGGAAGAAAAAAGAAGCGAGCGGCATGAAGTAAAACTGTGCATCAAGCACTGAACAAGAATTGGTTTGGTTACGTCGTACGTTGTCAGCACAACTTCAACTCTTTTTTAAGGATTTTACAACCGCATCAAAGATTCGCTAACAACAAGGAATCAAAAATAACTTGCCAACTTTAAGTGTCTAATAACTACGTCCCTGAAGCTAGCAGAGCAAGGTGAGTAGAACAATTTTTTTATAGTGCATAATTAGGTGCTAATTAAGTGCCCCAATTAAAAATTTAGTGCTCTTTTTTCTTAAATGCAGCATGTTTTGCTAGCTTCAGATGAATTCAGCAGAGCAATACATCAAAAATCATCGGAATCAAAATTATCATAGTGCATAATAAAGTGTGAATTAAGTGCCTCTTTTAAAAATTTAGTGCTCCTTTTTTTTAAATTACAGCTTGTTCTGCTAGCTTCAGATGAATTCAGAGCAATACATTAAAAATCATCGGAATCAAAAGTATCATAGTGGATAACTCGGTGCTTAATAAGTTGCTAATTACGTAAATTTAGTGCTGCTTTTAAATTAAGCATGTTCTGCTAGCTTCACCTGAAGCTAGCAGAACATGCTAACTAAATTTTTAAATTAATACGGACTTTAGTATCCACCATAATAGTTTTTGTTTTAACGATTTCATCTGAAGCCAGCAGAACATGCTATATTTTAAAAAAAAGAGGCACTAAATTTTTAAATGGAGCACTTAATTGGCACTTAATTAGCTTTTTATCATGCACCACGACATTTTTTATTTCGGCGGTTTTTATTGCATTGCTCTGCTGAGTTCATCTGAAGCTAGCACAAGATTCTATTTTACAAAAGCAGAGTTTTAAATTTTTAAATGGGGCAATTAATTAGCAGCTAATTATGCACTATAAAAAAATTGTTCTGCTCACCTTGCTCTGCTAGCTTCAGGGACGTCTAATAACTGATGTTTTTCATACATAGTTTTGCCGTCCTGTATCAATATTATATTCTTTCCCTTCAGATAATAGGTTGCTAACTAAAAGTGCAGTTTTCGTATCAAAAAGGTTCTCGGTTCGTCTACCTGTATATCTGCCAAAAATTCCAACTAAAAGATTTTTCTCGGAAATTTCTATCCAAATTCCTAATGGTCTGTAATTTTTGCGTTTTAAGGCCGCTCTTCAATGTATATACAAGGGTCCTTAATCACGTTTGGGCCGCTCACCCCCCCAAGTTCTCGGAAGAATCGATTTTTGGTCAAACAAAGATGCTGTTTTTTGCTAGGTATAAAAGTTGAGAAATATAGGACGAGTCTGTAAGGTCCGCTATAATTCATGGATTTTGTTCGACAGGATTAATTAGCTGGTAAATTGACCTCATGTATGAAAGATAAAAGGACACAATTAGTGATCTTGTTTTCTATTTTAGTACCTTAAAATTACTAAAAAGTTCTTTAAAACGTTTAGCTCCTAGCTCTCGACCTTATACTGAATTCCAATACAATGCAACCACAACAGGTAGATCTTTAAAATGTAAATTTAGAAAACGAATTTTTAAAACTGCAGTAATAAGTAAAATCTATATGTTTGTAGCGGATTCATCATACAAATACAAAAAACCTCATATTTTCAATAGGGAAGTAATTTTTTTCAACAGGATTTTGGAAGGGCAATGGGCTCTCCACTTTCTCCTCTACTGAGTAATATTTTTATGGAAGATTTTGAAAATAACTAAAATTTTATTTTCTTTTATTTTATAAACGGTAAAGAACCAACCATTCCCCATCCGTTAAAAAATCAGTGATAAAAAGTCTATACCATATAGCTAAAATAATTTGTTCGGACAATAACACATTTTTACAAGAAAAAGAAACAATAAAAGAGGCCTTAATTAAAAATTTATATCCAAATAACTTCATCGAAAATTCTTTTAGACAAATCGAATTTCCAAGACACCGCGAACGTAGCATAATAATGTACAACCAACAAATTTAATAATTCCTTTTATACCAGGTATTTCAGGTAATATTAGAACAATTTTTAAAAAAATTAAATACTCTTAGATCAATTCTAACAAAAACAAAACCATTAAATGCTGAACAAAACTCAAAAAATATTGTTTATAAAATTCCTTGCGAGTGTGGTAAATTTTATATTCGAGAAACTTACCTCAGGAGAGGAGATTAAGAGAGATCTAAAATTTGCCAACATTTTTTTGAAAATGATCATAGAGTAATGTGGGGAGAAACCAGTTTATTAAAAAAAGAACCAGACAAAATTAAACGAAAAATCAAAGAAGCAGCTTGCATCTATCTAAATGAAGATGAATGCAGCTAGCATATCAGTTGATATAAATACAGTTTGGCTTCCAATTTTAAAACAAGATTTTCAAAAAGTATTTTTTCTTAAACTCAGACAAAAGATAAAATCTTTACACTTGATATATTAAAATGAAAAACAAAATATGAAACTTTATTTTTGATTTCACTTTAAATTTTGTATTTTTAAAATGTAATCTAAAATCGAAAACACTCAAACAAACATAATTTTAATTTTAAATTTTATATTAAACTCACTCAATACATTGTTGGCTAATATCGACACACCAAACGGTCGTTAATATTTGAAATATGCATCATCCAAAGTCAGTCAGTTGTATGACAACAGACAGATATTTAAAAAAAAAAATAATGAAAAAAGTTTTGAAAAGAATAATTTTTTGAAAACGGCAGTAGAGTTCTGCCGAAACGTCAGATAAGTACTTTATTCTAGTTTAGGAATTTACGCAGTGGGTTTTAACATATTTTTGAAAAAAAAATCCTTAGCTTAGTGGCGAAAAACCCAAAAAAAGTAGTTTCGACATAAAAGATGAGGAATTCCAAGCTGATTCTAAAACTGAAACAAATGCGTTTTTATTAGTGCGGTAGTGTGGAAGAAATAAAGAAAAGCACTTCTGTCCACGTTCGTACTGTTAATGCCCCTCAACAAACTTCTCAGTCTCAAAACTGGGTTCAGATTAAGAACAAGGATATTCTGTAGTTCCTTTTCTTCTGGTGCGTACATGTGTGTGTATGTGTATAAAACCGGTGAAGGAATGCGGGTCTCAGACAGAATCACAACAACATAGAATAGGCAGTCAACAACCTCTTTTTACGTTAATAAATACAACGCGACCACATTTTGTACGTTGTTGGTCAGTGGCGGCGCGTTCTCTGATTAAAATCCTAAAAATACCTTTTTAACCGTCATTCACGCGCAACATAGTTGATTCAATATATCCTTTTTCAATACAGCAATATAACATTTGACTCTAAACTAAATTTCTGAATTTTTATAAGCAAAATGGTATATTTTTGAACAAATCTTTATTATTAATGAAAAACAAATATTTTATACAATAAACTACTAAAAATTACTTATAAATATTCACATTAATTGTGCACTTGGAATTATTTGAAATTACATGAGCAGCAGCCGAGCAATCTTTTTCGGGGTTACCTTTTCGCGAGGGAGAGTAACTTTGGGTTTGGTGTTGTTGGTGTAGAACTTGAACAAAGTTTTCTCCTCCCTGGATCATTCTAGCTACTTTTGTTTTTGTCTCTAAAGACTCCTCGACATATTTTTCGGCCACAGAGATGCTCTTCCAGCCGCCGTGACGTTTTAGCACATTAACATCTGCTCCCGCGTTTGCTAATAGTGTGGCAGACGTTCTGTGGAAGCAGTGTCCCGTGTACCTTTCGGCATTGGACAAATTCAAATATTCCGCAATTTTTCGAGGCGCTTCCCCAATTGTATGGCTGCCCACTCTTTGGCTAATACATTTTCCTTTTCTGTAGCCGACCAAAAACGCTTTTTCGGGAATGTTGGTGGGTCGCAGATGACGATAACTACGGAATATGCTTAAAAATGATTCTTCAATTACTGTAAAGACTCTTTTGATGTAAGTTTTTGTTTGGTTTATGCTTACAATCAACTGTGTCCCTGTATCTTGAATATCATCGTCATTTAGGTTGTAGAGCTCCTCCCTTCGACACCCTCCGGAAATACCTAGTACCGCCACAACCTGTAACAATACAAAAAATAATAATTTAAAAAAGGCAGAAAAGTATAAATACTAAATCCCCCTGTGTAAATTGCCTCTTGCGTAAATTCAGTTAAAAAAATATATTTTTATTTAATGGAAACCAAAAAACTTACCTTAATTAACAAAAATTCTTGGTTGGAGCTGTTTTCATGAATGACTCCACTTCCTCTCTGGTCAAAATTTTTGATTGGGTCGGTTAGTGGCCTACAGATTATTTCTTTAAAAATGCTATCAGTTTGGGAAATCTGGATATATCCACGTACTCATTTACTACCAACATAGATTTCACCATCGAATATTTTGCCCATAGGGTTGAACTGCTGGATTTTTGTGACTGAAAAAGTAAGGAAATTAAAAAATTACGAAAATACGATATATAAGATTTGGATCGAATCAGTTTTTCTGTTGCGGTTGAACCTTTTTTATATACTAAAAATGCCATGTTGATGACAAGTTTAACCCAAAAATTATTTAAAGATTTTTATCTCTTTCACGTTTTTTGTGAAATTCATGGTTCATGTGGGGCGATTTGTATTTATTCCCCCCCTCTTATCCGTACGCCACTGTTCTCTAAACTCCAAGCCGCCTCCCGTCAATTTTTTTCTATATCTATGGTCTTGTGATACAATGGCATGAAAAGTATCGATCGCCCTGTAGCCAGACACCGTTGTGATTCGATCATCAGACACGGTATTATCCAAGGTCCTAGTTGTTGTCCCAGGTCGGGGGTTGATAATAATAATATTTTGGGATATTTTATCGTCTGTGCCGGGGCGAGCAACCCTTCCCCTTCGAAGGCCAATGCCCCAGTTAATTCTCTCGCATTTGTGTCTGATGCCCAACTACTCGCGTGATTCGATATCGCCATGCCTGAACGGGCGTATACAGTGTGATTCAAAATTCCCTGGAAAGACTTTAACTGTAGGTAGAATTTGTTGTTTTGAACAAGAATTAGTAAAACTTATTTTTGTAAACCGTCTTGTCTTGGAGATATTTGCATTTAAAAATTGTTAATATTTTCTGAGAACCACCCTTTACTACGCAAAACAACTTTCACGACTTCAAAATGCTTGACAAAAACCCTAAAACATGTCATTGTGAGCACAGGTGGACTTGCTTGGTAAATTATTTTAAAGGGGATTCCCAAAAAATACGAACATTTTACTTTAATAAATTTATAGAAAAAAAATAATTTTTCTTAGATTAATGATATCTAACGCTGTTCAAATCTTTCTAGAGAATTTGGAATCACCCTGTATATGGTGTGAAGGGAACGCAGGGTTGTACTGTACAGGTGGACGTTTTTTTTATTACTTTTTGTATTTTATTTTTCCAGTATTTTATATTTAAAACGCCAGGAATTATTGAAAAGTTTTTATGAAAACATTTTTCATACTTCATTAAAAAGACGATTTTAGTAAATGACCGCAAAGAACCAAACCATGAGTTTTTTTGAACGCGTTGAAAAAAAAAATGGATCAGGAGGAAAGAGCAAAGAACGCGTCGAAAAAAAATTTTTTTTCATTATTATTATTAATTATTAAAAATAATAATAAAAAATGTCAATGTCCTTCCTCCTTATTAGGAATCATCAGGGAGTCATAGGATTGTACCTGGCAGTTGAAAAGCCAAAATTTTGCCTTTATAGTTCCGCGCAACAAGTCTTCTCCGGAGCGATTGCTTGCTGAGGCCTTAAAATTAGGGCCACGTAGTATGAAGTTCCAATTGGGGGCGGTGCTGGTGCGAACGTTACCTCTTTTACAGGTTTCTTCTTTATAACCTGCTGAAAGGTACAGGATTCTGTATTCACGGTCTTCTGCACTTTGCAATTTAAAGTTAATATGGATTTTTCATGCAAACAACGTAACATCGTTACTGTCGTTAAAAATTATTATTGAGTTCTGCGTGAGTAGACCTTGTGTGGGATCCAGATGAAGTCGCTGAGAGATGCAAAAATTCCTCGATTTTATAAACCTGACCTTTAACAACAAAATTTGTCTTATTATAGTTCGGCCCAGACGATGTTGTTGTTTTATGTTTTTGCGGTTTAGACCTTGGCAAGCAGGTAGGAAATGTAATCCCATTTTTGTTTTCAAAAAAGTGGTTCAAAACAAGTGATTTATGAAAAGGCTGTTGTTAACGCTTTTGTTGTTTTGCCCATTTATGATGTCTGGAGCAGGTTATGAAATTTTAACACGGGATTTATAAACGCAGTTGGCGTTCACAGTTCACGTTTGGAGTTCATAAGTAGAAGTTCCCTTACTGGAATGTCTATTGCAGCATTTTAATCACCTAACACTCTTCAACTGAAATTTCAACTGGTAAGTTGACGAACGTAAAACGTAAAACTCAACAACGAACTTCAACTGCGTTTACAAATCAAGCTTTATCTCTCTATAATTTTCTGCGAAATTCACGAATTACGAACGTAAAACTCAACAACGAACTTCAACTTCGTTTACAAATCAAGTCTTATCGGCTCTAATTTTCTGTTCACATTTCACACTTCAAAACAACGAACTTCAACTGCGTTTACAAATCAAGCTTTATACTCTCTATAATTTTCTGTTCACATTTTACATTATAAAACTCCCAACTGCGAAATTGACGAATTACGAACGTAAAACTCAGCAACGAACTTCAAACTTTATGGTTCTGTAATTTTTCGGGAGAACCAGATACCTTTATTCCAAACCTGTTTTGAGTAAATCGATGATGGCATCCCTTTTTCAAATTTTCTGTTAGAAAGTTCATTGGCCTTTTTCAAGAATTGTTTACTGATTTCAATCATAGGTCATGATAATTTTAAACTTGATCAACATTTTTTATTAGGTACTTTTGAACGTAAAGACACAGTGTAATAAAGTGTCGTTTCGATAAATTTGTTTATTTTTCTCACCGATAAAAATTATACGAAAATAATGTCGAAGTATTCGAATTCGATAACCCTCGCGACCTGTCTTCCTGTGTGAACTTGGTGTATATATACTGCGTTAAAACTTTTTTTTATGAGGTTATTTTCCTTGTTTTTTTTTTTTTTACAAAAATCCTAAATAAATTTCTTTAAAAGCTTTGGACGCCTTAGCTATAATACGAATAAAAAGTCCATCAAACAAATCCTTTTATGTGCGATTTTCTGTGAAAAGTTTTGACGTATCTCTCAATTACCTTCTGTTGGCCTCATTCTAATGAATAAATAAAATTCTCAAACCGCCTTGGATGATTTATTAATGTTTGTGCAACTTTTTAAATGTAACAACTTTTGATCAAAATAAATTGAATCTTTTTGTTGTTTTTTTTTTAAATAGATATAGGACCTGTGTCTGCTTTTTAGATCATACCTATATCTAACCGCGTGGAAACACCAGCGAAATATTTGGATACCCAAATAACAATAATATAGAGTGGGCCAAAAAATCTTGCACACTTTTGCTATAACTTTTGATCGAAATTCGTTTAACTTTTTTGAAAGACAAGACATGAGACTTTTCCGATCCGGTTCAAACTTTTGATCAAATCCAAGATGGCGGATCTTTTTGAATATCGGGTAATTTTCACCCCCCCCTGCAAAAAAAAATACGTGCTGCACTGTATGTATGCTTTCTATACCAGGGCATTACTTAATTAAATCGGTTGAGAGATAAGAAAACTATAAACCTCTGAATTAAGTGGTTTTGGACTCGGCATTTTCATTTGCAAAAAAAATCGCAGTTTTTGCATTTGCTTTAACTTTTGATCGGATTACTTGATTTTAAACATTTTTACATTTTTTTTGTATATTAATTTAGATTTTGTTCAGTATAGGTACCAAATATAATTTTTTTTTCGGGGCACAGAATGGGGGGGAGGGGTGAAAATTACCCAGTATTTAAAAATTTCCACCATTATGGATTTTTGAGAATTGTTAAATTTTGAACCACAACTTAAAAGCCTTAAGTTTTGTACTTCTATCTAAAGTTACGCCAAACAGCTCCACTCAATATAAAAACCCATATTTTTTTTATTTCTTAATCGATTTAATTAAGTAATGCCTTGGTATAGACAGAATACAGCATAAGGCTTTTGTCACAATGAGATTTTCCCCAGTGCCGCACATATTTTTTTTGCAGGGGGGTGAAAATTTCCCGATATTTAAAACGGTCCGCGATCTTGGATTTTTAGGAAATGTGGACCGGATCGGAAAAGTCTCATGTCTTGTCTTTCCAAAAAGTCAAAACATTTTAAAATCGACCGATTCGATCAAAAGTTACAGTAAATTCAAAAGTGTGCAAGATTTTTTGGCCCACCCTTTATATTTGTCAGTTTAAGACAAAATTAGAAAAAATCAAGTCGACCTAAATCAGTTTTAAGCCGAGTTTCCATAGAAAACAGCCTTTATAATGGAGGACATTGTTACTATGTTAATTAAGAGAAGTAAATATAAGTAGAATATTCTTTATTTACCTTTTCTTTATTATTTTTGGAAACTCCCAATATATGACCTTCCTCAAGAGAACACTGGCCGAAGTTGAAACAACTGCCGCAAAACAAAAGCCGGCACTTATACATGGTTCACTGAGCTAAGCGGCTTTGTGACAGGTGTACTTGTAATTTTATATATTTATTGCTACTTAGGAACATGAGCAGGAAGGTGCAAATAAAAACAGGAAGCCTATTTTTTTTATATTGAATAAATGTTCTTTTCCACTTACTGGGTGGTGCCTTTTTTCCTTGTATGTTTATATACAGGGTGGATTCTTGAAACGGAACGGTGCTTCTAGCGGGTTAGAATTTGGATTTATAAAAAAAGCCAAAAACACGTTGTTTTGTTTTCGAGGTATGGCAAAAAAATATATATTTTTAAATAGGACAACCTGTATAGTTCTAAAAAAATTATCTTTTTGACAATACCACACACTAAGACTCTATCTCTTATGGTTTCCAAGATAGAGGCATTTAAACTTGCATGGAATTGTTGTCTATGCCTTGTTTTTACGGGGGATATTTGATAAAAATATCTTGATTATCGTAAAAGATAGATCCTACTGGGTGGTATTGCTGAATATACAGGATGTCCTATGGGTAATTCCATTTTAACGGGTGTTACGTTTTATGTTTTTGACATCCAATTTTATGTTTGATGTTGATAAGTTATTACAACAAAACTCGAATTAACTCATGTGGTCTTGACAGATGAAAATCTTTATGCAAAAAAAACTCACTAGGAATCACCAGAACAATGTATTTTAGGGAATACAATACATGTAACGGGTGTTGTTTTGTTTTTTACGTTTTTTCGACATTGATATGGTTAGGTTTAGTTTTCATAAAAGTTAGCATAGCAACTAATATATTTTTTGATCTTAGTGTAAGCAGAAAAGGCCACCAAAGAGGTTTAATATATTTTGAGTTTTATTAATTTTTACTTCTTTTATTTTCTTTATCCTCAATTTGTAACGGTTGTTATGATTGAGTTTAACGGGTGTTATATAGTAAATTCGTTTTTAGATTGGATTTTTTTTAAAGGCTTTTTCAGCCAAGAATGGTAAAAATCAATTGCAGTTGAGGACGTATGCTCTATATAATACACCAAAATTACTTTTATACATTGTTATGTATGTAGTAAAAAAAATAAATAACACATGGAAGGAGTAACATATTAATTTTAGTTTTAATTAACGAGAAAAAAAAGTAAGTACTAACATAGTACTAAAAAATGGTTACAATACTTTAATTTGGGTCCTTTGAAGTTCAGATTTGTAGGTGACTGCTGACAAGATAACATTGAGCCCATCATTTTCAAAATAATGCTTAGATTATATGTTATCTATGACTCTGAGACCTTGCCATCTCGTTTCTAAAACGGGGGTGATTTCTTTTATTTGGCTCTCTGGTATATAGAATACCAAAAGTCCCCCAGCATTCACTGAGAGGAACTCAAAGCACTATTTACGGGTATTTTAGAAAATTATTTACTTACTCAAGCAATTGTTTTATATTATGTCAAATACTGAATATACACAGCCTGCTATGACTGCTTTATTTTTGCAAGCAGTTTTATTTTTTTTTAAATTTACCTGTAACGAGTGCGACAGTATTTAAATACTGTATTTTTTCAAATTTCCTTGTGGTGACTAACATTTTTTTTTGATACTGTCGAAGCGTATTTCATACTTGTTGTAATGATATAGTTTCGTATAATTTTTGTATTTGCGTGTTAGTTAGAAACACTTTTTGTATTTTTTTGTAACGGGTGTGACATATAAATAATGATGAGTTCTTACAGTTACAGATCCTAAATGACGTCTTGCATGAATGAAATTTTATATTTATATTTTAGGCACTAACCACTAGTTCCTTTCAATAAATAATTCAATATGATATATCTTAACGTGTAAGCTAGAACTCATTGTAAACAAAATTTTTTAAAAGATTAAAGTAGAATGCTGAAAGAAAGTACATAAATATAGGCAAAGTTTTGGTTGAACCTATCATTATAAGTCTTTCTCTCTTTATTGGGGTGGATTTTATAAAGACACGACACAATTGAGTTTTGTGAAAATAAGTTACATTTCTGTGGAAATACCCATATTTAAAAAATAAATAAAAAAATCCAAGATAGCACGATTAAAGGAAATTAAAAATCTCAGTTGACGTGTTTTTCGATTTTTTTATTCAACCAAATTCTAACCCGCTAGAAGCACCGTTCCGTTTAAGAAATCCATCCTGTATTTTTCTCTCTTTCTTGCAAAAAAAAAATATTTTTCTTCATACAACAGAAATCAAATCCTTTCAAAAAATTGAAAAATAGAAGATAGGATCAATTGATGTGGACGTGTAAAAAAAGATCATCAATTAAATATATGCTGTAAAACAATTTGCTTATGAACATAAATCTAGGATTGCATTATACTTTGTTAATAATATTTGATATGTTGCCAATACAAGAAGAATTAAAAACTAGTTAAGATATTCATTCGTACAACCCTACGAATCATGCAAATAATGATTTTTATATATATTATAGGCTTCATGATGCTTTAATACCTGATACAATTTGCAAAAAGGGTATGATATTATGTAAGATACGAGAAATAAAAAAATAAACAAATATTTCATAACTTAAAAATTGAAGGCAAAACAGATGTAATATTTCAATACTGGCTCAGAAACCAATTATTTTATTAGGTGTTGTTGTATTTTTGAAGAGCAATTTTTTAGCAATAAATAGGTCTTTGTAAATAATGTAGGACAAATGCATCATAAAAATATGAACACAAAATCCCCCCGAAAAAAACCCAACACAATTATTATAACTAATCCAAAGCCAACCCAACTCAAGATAGACCCACCCGACCCAACCCAAAATAATATTTTTTTTTCGTGTACCGCTAGTTCAAGGCCTGGCCCAGAGCCTTTGTTTATCAGTTTTCTAAAAATATTTTAAATTTACGATAAGCTTATATCTCAGAGTCAAAGAGTGTAATAATAACGAATTCCGAGAGACCACTTTACAGGAAAAGATATAAAATAGCGCCCATCTGATAGACAAGATAGACATTATCATCTCATGCAAGTCAAACAATGAGCCGGGCGACAAATATGGGGACAAACAAGGCATTATTCCGATTTTAAATTCTCTTCCGAAAGCAGAGATACATATAGGATAAGAAGCTTTTGATGGATGTTGAATTGCAATTTTAAGATGGACATTCTAGAAAGCATTCGGTACACATAATCCAATAATTGAACATGTTTTTAAAATCTGGGAAAAAAGAAGATAAACTTGTGTTTTTGATATGGTGTTTGTTAATGTTAGTCTGGATTGCCAAGTGGCTTTTGCTTCATAAAATTTTATTTATTTAATAAAAGATGTTGATTTGGCCCTATCCGTTGCTTTTTCTGGTGGTATTGTATTGGTATCTATTTTTGTTCTAATTATTAAAGATCTTACACTGAACTAAAAAAAGGCATCGTTTTAAAAAAAAAATACATTGAGCCAATGTATTTTGTACATGATTTTTTTTGTCAATATCATAATCAATTTTACATAAATTTTAGAGCCAAAACGAGTTATTGATTTGACTGCTGCAAGAAAAAGTTTTAGAAAAAAGTTGTTATAATATAAAGAGTCTTTAACAATGATTTTTATGAAGGATGTTATGAAATCAAGGAATAAGAGAAATGTTTTCATAGCTTTTAGTTACATCTAAGAATGCATTTAGTAAAAGACTGTGAAGTACATAAATTTTATAACCTTGTTTATGTATTTTGTATGCCCTGTTAATAATTTTCATAAACTTGTCCATAGATTCCATAACAACTTTTATCGCCATTTATACAATTTATTAAGGGCATTGATTAAAATCGTTAACATGTTTTATTTATTTCATATGCTCTTTTATTATCTCGATAACCTGTACATACTATTAATAACAACCCTCTATAAAATGTCAAGAAACATTTTTCATTGATTTCCTAACTTCCATTTATTAATTTCATTACTGTGTATGACAGTTTTTATAACTTTCCTCCGATTTCTGTAACAGTTATTGATGTACAAATATCTATAAAAAATTAATAAACGCCTGTTATAAATTATTTCAGTGTATATTTAATCAAACTCAACTTGTTTCGTTAAACCTGCATTTAAGTTCTATTTAAAGGCGGGTTTACCCAACTTTTCATATTGATAATTCATAACTTTAATTCATAGTGTATAAGCACAATTTGAGTGGTAATAAATAATTTAACAGCACCTGTTTATCCAAAAGTTTATAAGCATAGTGCATTAGGATAAATTTTGAAAATTGACATACCAAATTCACAAAAAAAGAAGAACAAAAAAAATGTTTTTCTTCACCTAACCTCAACAGGTGAGGTATTCTTCCTTCTTGCTAAATTTCTGTTTTCTAATATCAGCTAAAATCAATCACTCCCATTTTTAAATCAACCAACCAAAAGCTTTTTTCATATTGATAGTGCATAAAGTTAAAATTAACCAACTTTTAAATTATTCACTATGAAAACTTGGGTAAACACTTCTATTAAGAATAATGTATTTAACATTATGACTATAAATAAAATTGTGCTTACGTTATAAATTATCAATTTGAAAAGTTGGGTAAACCCCCCTTAAATAGGAGGAAGTTAATGCCAGGATTTTTTCAGCTTAAGGTTAACAACCTAAGGATTCTTTTGTTACGGATTTTTGTTGGATTTTCTTGTTCTATTTTGTGAGTGTTTTCATTTGCTAATTTATAAATAAAATTAAGAAGAAAACGACGCGAATTTGTGTTTTTAGTGTTTTGATTTTTAAGGATTTAGTCTTGAGGGCCAAGTAAATCCTTCTCCATTAAATTTTAAATAGCTAAAGATTTAGAGCTATAGCACAATTTTATTCATGATCATAATGTTAAATAAATTATTGTTAATAGAAGTGTTTACCCAAGTTTTCATTTTTATTTCAAGTATAGATATATTTAACAAAAAAAGTTAGGTTATATTTAACGTCAACTACAAAGGTTCATCTGATGACCAAAAACTCTTTCTGCGAACATTCCGTTATCGTTATTAAAAATAAAAAGCAAATAGCGATAACTTCGCCGTTAAATGTTGTACTAACCAAAAATACCCTAATATGAAAAACTATCAAATGTCAATGTCAAAAATGTTGGTTGGATATCAGCTGATATTAGAAAACAAAAATTAAGGAAGAATAGCTAACCTTACTTTCACCGTTTTTTGGTAACATTAGTATTGAGGAAGGGTTTTTTTATGGGACAATACAAAACTTCCCATGTACAGACGTTCAGTGGTCTTTGAGAATGCATGGGAGAGAGTTGATATGTCAATTGTCATTTATCCTAATACACTATGCTTATGAACCCTTAGATAAACAGATGCTGTTAAATTATGTATTAACACTAAAATAATTTATGTATTAACACTAAAACACAAAACCTAAGTTAAAAAACTTTACTGCATAAAATTCATAACATTTAATTAATTTAATAACAGATTTATTTGGAGATATCGTTGCTCTTTCATCATTATTGGGATATATTTTTGTCTTGTATGTTAATGCCAGGATGCCTTCAAGTTATAAGGCCCTACATCAAAAACCCCTTCTTTTAATTTTGATTTATCTGGACATTTGTTCTAAATTATCAGGATATTTGATTTAAAATCGGGACATTTTCAAAAACGCTTAGAAAAGAAATAGAACAATAAATATTGATGGTTTTTTAATTTTAATTAACAAGAAAAGAAAGTGACAAATTTCACCCGAGTGTGAATATTGTGAACGAGGAGTTAGCCGAGTAAAACAACACGCGAGTGTAAGAAAGTTACTTTCTATCGAGTTGTGTACGCTGCTTTTCCTACGAACACTGTTGAATTGCACTAATTTTTGTAAAAAATGGTCTTTAATTTCGCACAAATCAAATGAAACTGCTTTTCCGCAAATGTGCGCAAAAAATTTCTGCCAACGGGTTTCTAAGGATGCAAATCGTGTGAAATCCATTATTTTCATATGTGGTCATAGGAAAAAATACATAAACTACCCAAAAACCTGTGGCCCAGATGGTTTACCAGTAATTTTCATAAAAAACTGTAATTTTTTTTGTCCAGTATTTTGGCTAAAATTTTTATTAGATCATTTTCTACAGAAGATTTTCCGACAGCTTGGAAGCTAAGTTATGTTATTCCAATATTCAAAAGCGGAGATAAGTCGAAACATTAAACACTACAGAGGTATTTCAAAAATTTCTTGATTTCCTCCATTGTTTGAATCAATAGTCACATATAAAATTGCACCATATTTTCAAAACATAATTATAAACCAACAACACGGGTTTTCAAAAGGTAAATCATCAATTACTAATCTCTTGATATATAAAGAAACTTTGTTGGAAGCCTTGGAGAGTGGGTATTAGGTAGATGTCATCTATACCGATTTCCCCAAGGCTTTCGACAGGGTCGATCATAACCTAATAATTGATAAACTTTAAGTCATGGGTATCCATGACTCAGCTTTCGTTTTGTCAGGTGTTCCCCAGCATTTATGAATGATTCCGCTTTAGAAAACTAACTTTGTACTTCTTGCTGATGATCTAAAATTATTTAGAACTATAAGAAGTTTGGAGGATTGCCATATTTTGCAACAAGAGTTGAATGGGTTTTTAGCATGGTGTGAATATAACAATTTATCCCTGTTGACATATTTTTATAGAAAATTAAACCATACAGATTTTACTTATCAGTTGGATAACTCTCCAATTTGGAAAAACCTTGCAATTATCATGCGTGACTTGGGTGTCTTTTTTGATAGAAAACTCAGTTTTGTTGAACACATATAGATATTAGAGAGATATTGGGGGTTCAATAGCGCCAGGCACTAATAATTCCCGGCCGTATTTGACATCTGGGCATGCGCAGTAAAACAAAAAGAAGGCCAGGAATTAATAAAGTTAGTGCCTGCCACTATTAGTAGACGCTTTACGCCGCGGCACAGCCAGACTTTTTTTTGTGAAATTTAGCATTTACAGCCCATCTTCAAAGAAGAATTGATCAATAACCTTACTTTTGTTTGTTTATTTTATTTAACAACTCACTATAAACGAGAATACGCCTCCTATCTAAAGGCCTTAAAACAATTCTAAGTTGGGACCCACTTTCTTCGCAACACAAACAATTTTTTGTAGGTTATGAAAAATCGCGGATTTTGTTTAGGTTAGGGATAAATCGGTGCAAGAACACGCGTACAATTAGAACGGATTTAATAATTGGCCAATAGATATGGGATTCTGATTTTAATTGGAAACTTTTAGTGCCGATTTCACTGAAAACTTTTCATCGGGACATTTGGCGTACTGACAAGGGTCTTGTCAGTACGCAGGACATTTCCGGCGGGACGGGTTGGTAACCCTGGTAAGAAGACTGGAACCTTTGATGTAAATGATTAATTAAAAAATATCTTCTCCTGACGATGCTAAATTAGTGAAACAAGTGAGGAGAGTGAAAAATATTAAGTTTTTCTAAAGCAGCAAAACGTTTTTAAATGAACCCTTCTTTCTTGTAAATAAATTTGTGGTTTTTCTTATTTTATTTTGATTTGGTCAAGTGTGTTCATTTCCGAATGTATAAATCAAATCAATTATGTTAAGGGTTTCGATAACTGCGAACTCTCCTTGAAAGGTTTGAGTGACCAAAGAAACGGTTTTATATTTTACATGCAACTAGTCAAGAGATTCTTGAGAAAACCTCAAAAAAAAAATACAAAAACAATAAAAAATTTAAGGAACATCAAATAAAAAATGAGTTGGTTATTCGTCTTTTGCACCTTAAGCTAAGGTTAACCGTAGATAAGATGTAGTTTTAGCTTTTTTATGAACCTTTGATTATCTCATTCTACTATTTAATGCCAAGCCAAATACAAGCAAATAGCCCCTAATGACGTCATTCCGGTTATATCGCAAGAAACCTACGCAACTATATTCATGTCGTATGGTGTATAAATTAATAAAAACAACGGCGTAGTATGCGAGGTTGCCGATACCAAATCGTAATAAGAATTAAAAGATAATAATAATGTTAATCGCCATAATATTACGGAAAATCTGAATAAAAATATGACTTGTAAACTTATCGAGTACCAGATTAAATATCTGTGAAGGACATTTACGACAATAAAAGAGGAGTTCGAATGATAAAGGTTCTCAAGAGCAAAAAAAAACGTGTGATAATAAATAATCGATCCGGCAACATCGGAGTAGTCCACCGCCGACTTAGTTATAAGCAAGCATGAGATTTCGCGAATTTTATCGCGGTATACGCTCCGATTGGTCGGTACTTTTTGACTCCTCCCCTCGACTACACTGTCATGGCCGACCGCGTTTCATGATTTTTAGCACCAACTTTACGTTATTCGCCTCGAGAGTTGAAGAAAATTGATTTAATTGGGTTGGGAAGAAGGTTAAAACCCTTCTTTTATCTTTAATATTTTTTAAATCTAACTATGATTGGATTTTTACATGTTCTAATGTTTGGGTCTTTATATACAGGTATTGAAAGTTATTTTAGTTCTTCTTCTTCTTCATCAAAATGTATCTTACTTTGTAATTTTCTTTATGTTCTGTGACGTTGCTTTATTGCTGGAATCTTATTATACATATTCGATTTTCCATTTAAATATTTATTTTCAATGGTTCTTTCCAAAAATATAAAGACTCTTTTTCCCTTCAAATTTATTTCCTCATCGTTTTCATAATGTATTACTCCTTTTACTGAATCTCTTACATCTAGGTTTCTACTACTGTTAAAAAAAAAACGCTCAAAAAGTATATATTTTTTTAAAAATTTACTTTCAAAAAATAGTCTAATGTGTGTTAGACAGTTTTAATGAATGTAGGGATGAAATCAACTCTTTGCTCTAACCTTATTTTCTTCGCCATTGAATTATTTTTCTCGAATGTTTCTTTTAAAAGACATTTTATTAGTTATTACTTATATTTTTTAACTCTATACGCGTGTTTCGCTAAATTCAGTAGTTTTAATCTTCAACACAGGGATTTTATGCATTGAACATACATGCAAACAAAACTTAGTAACTACAAGCGCTGATTTGACCTCAAATCTACGGGGGGTACTCAGATTGTAATTTGTTTATTTCATACATGTTTTATTTTTTTTTAAATGTTTAAATGCGCCGAAAATTTGAGAAAATTTCATTAAAAATTTTTTAAGAAAATTACACTGATAAAATGTATTTTTTTTTATTTTAAATTCAAATAAAATTGTAAATATATCAATGGCTTCTTAAGAAAGTGACACTACAAATGCCATTGTTAACACAAAATTAAACTAATACCGTAAATATCCAAGGTGTTACAGCGCCGCAATTTATGCCCTACTTTTGATTTTCTAAATATTTTCGTCAAAAATTTAAATCCAGGGTAGGAGGGGTTAATTACCCCCCTACCCCCTGAAATCCGCGCTTGAGTGACTACAATTTGCATATCTCAAAAAAAAAGTTCGTTTCCCGTTTTTTTGGCCAAACCGGTCAATGAGTCGCTCAATGTCAGTTTCAATGTCTGTTGATATGCAGCAACGCTAAGCCCGTTAGACGAATTTGCGTCATAGTGTTTTTAAGTACTTATATTTTCAATCTTCTGAGGCAGGAGAAAAATATCGTCACACTTGTTCATTGCCTCGAAAACGTTATCATATGTGTTTTGATTTAAGCTTTTGCCTACTTCTGTCCAATATGGTTTGCAAATACTGACTTCTCCCAATAAAAGTTCAATAAGAATTTGTGTTTTGTATTAATCAAACATTTTATAATATTTGGAAACGACATTAGTTAATTTTGCCCTGATTTTGGCTTCACGTTGTATAAAACTTGGTATGAATATATTCAGGTCAAAAATACTAGAGGCTCGTTATTGAACCTTGATTTTATGTCTGAAATGATTTTGCCTGAAACTTGTTTATAAATTGAAACTCTATAATACTGTTCTGTATTTCTAATATCTTATTTTTCGTCTGTTTCAAACTGTCCCAAAATACTGTGGAGGGATTTTGGAATATCTTTAAAGGAACGTTTTGCAATTTCTCGTTTTTTCTCCAAAGACTTCAGGATTACCACCAGTATCTTCAGCACCTACGCTTTGATGCTGATTAGATACCTACTAATCGGTGTTTAGAATGTGGTGTTTGATGTTGAAACTGATTAAAGCTTAATCGGAGAATTTTAACGTCGGTGAATATGGACATTAATGGAGAACACTGATAGTGTGAGATTCTGTCAATTTTTTACTGTCATGAAAAAAGAATGTGGCAGAACATTTTGTCGCTGCGTTTCTGGATCAGCTATAATCCCACGAGCTTCAAATGATTAAAAAATTAGCAGAAAATCACACTGAAGAAAGTTTTTTAAAAAGTTAGTACAGGAAAAAATACAGTATATGTTGCGGGTGTAAACGCATATCCCGCTATATTTGGCATAATTTAATTAATGAATGTTACAAGAAGGCTTTCCTCAATTGCGTTATTATTTTGTAACAAACCAGATTCAGTTCGGACTTCTTAATTAATAGAAAATTAAATTCGTAGGTATAGGTATAGTTTTCCAACTTTTTGATTACAAAACTTTTCAGCTCGGAAAGGATCGTGCTAAACTTGAAATAATGAAATTACTTACATTTTAGCAGTGGATATTTTTCTTTTAATACGGTTTCAAGGTTTGCTTTTTGTTACTACCTACGTTTAACTTTTTATCAAGAACTGCATGTACATACAGAGGGAAAATCAATTTATTATCGAGACCTATTATAAGACGCACTTTAGGGATTTCCAATTGCAAAGCGATTAAAGAGAATTTCCCTCTATATACCGGGTGAAGTGTTTGGCTTTGCATCATTGATGGCATTAAGATTTTATTTTTTTTACTTTAAATGTTGTTCCTAATACCTACATAGAGATTAAGGAGATAAAAACCTTAAAATCCCCAATAAGAGTGCGATTAGCGTCATCGAATTCATGCTTTTCAACGAGGAAATATGGCCTCTATAGTCAGGACTCTTCCATCAGCGGAAAAGAATGTTGTTTGAAGGAATCTCCAAACCTCGATGAAAGAGATAGAGTACAAGCAGAGGAATTTAGATGGGAGGTCAGAACAATTTTGCGCAACAAACCAAAATTGGAGAACAACCTAACACCGCAATAAGAATCAGCCCTTAAAGACCTTAAATTAGACCAATCGATATAAATTCTTCCTGTAGATAAAGGAAGTGCAACTGTAGTAATAGACACCATCATCTACGACCAGAAAATTGAAGAGGCCCTACAAAAAGGAAATTATGGTGAAATAAGTCAAGACCCAACCAAACTCTACCAACACCGCACATAAAAAATTAACAAAATTAACAAAATTTTGTTTTTATTTAATTTTTTAAAATAATCGATTTTACCGTGAACTAAACATTTTTAGAATACGTAAAATTATGTAAAAACCTTAAAATTATGCAAAATCCGTAAAATGGTTCCGGGATAATGCTTTAAACTTTCACCGTACAAAATTTGATACAAATTTGATTAGCAGTTTTTTAGATTAAGTGTTTGACCATTGTATTATATTATATATTCATGCTTTTCAACGAGGAAATATGGCCTCTATAGTCAGGACTCTTCCATCAGCGGAAAAGAATGTTGTTTGAAGGAATCTCCAAACATCGATGAAAGAGATAGAGTACAAGCAGAGGAATTTAGATGGGAGGTCAGAACAATTTTGCCCAACAAACCAAAATTGGAGAACAACCTAACACCGCAAGAAGAATCAGCCCTTAAAGACCTTAAATTAGACCAATCGATATAAATTCTTCCTGTAGATAAAGGAAGTGCAACTGTAGTAATAGACACCATCATCTACGACCAGAAAACTGAAGAGGCCCTACAAAAAGGAAATTATGGTGAAATAAGTCAAGACCCAACCAAACTCTACCAACACCGCACATAAAAAATTAACAAAATTAACAAAATTTTGTTTTTATTTAATTTTTTAAAATAATCGATAATTTTTACCGTGAACTAAACATTTTTAGAATACGTAAAATTATGTAAAAACCTTAAAATTATGCAAAATCCGTGAAATGGTTCCGGGATAATGCTTTAAACTTTCACCGTACAAAATTTGATACAAATTTGATTAGCAGTTTTTTAGATTAAGTGTTTGACCATTGTATTATATTATATAAAGAGTGCGATTAGCGTCATCGAATTCATGCTTTTCAACGAGGAAATATGGCCTCTATAGTCAGGACTCTTCCATCAGCGGAAAAGAATGTTGTTTGAAAGAATCTCCAAACCTCGATGAAAGAGATAGAGTACAAGCAGAGGAATTTAGATGGGAGGTCAGAACAATTTTGCGCAACAAACCAAAATTGGAGAACAACCTAACACCGCAAGAAGAATCAGCCCTTAAAGACCTTAAATTAGACCAATCGATATAAATTCTTCCTGTAGATAAAGGAAGTGCAACTGTAGTAATAGACACCATCATCTACGACCAGAAAATTGAAGAGGCCCTACAAAAAGGAAATTATGGTGAAATAAGTCAAGACCCAACCAAACTCTATCAACACCGCACATAAAAAATTAACAAAATTAACAAAATTTTGTTTTTATTTAATTTTTTAAAATAATCGATAATTTTTACCGTGAACTAAACATTTTTAGAATATGTAAAATTATGTAAAAACCTTAAAATTATGCAAAATCCGTGAAATGGTTCCGGGATAATGCTTTAAACTTTCACCGTACAAAATTTGATACAAATTTGATTAGCAGTTTTTTAGATTAAGTGTTTGACCATTGTATTATATTATATAAAGAGTGCGATTAGCGTCATCGAATTCATGCTTTTCAACGAGGAAATATGGCCTCTATAGTCAGGACTCTTCCATCAGCGGAAAAGAATGTTGTTTGAAGGAATCTCCAAACCTCGATGAAAGAGATAGAGTACAAGCAGAGGAATTTAGATGGGAGGTCAGAACAATTTTGCGCAACAAACCAAAATTGGAGAACAACCTAACACCGCAAGAAGAATCAGCCCTTAAAGACCTTAAATTAGACCAATCGATATAAATTCTTCCTGTAGATAAAGGAAGTGCAACTGTAGTAATAGACACCATCATCTACGACCAGAAAATTGAAGAGGCCCTACAAAAAGGAAATTATGGTGAAATAAGTCAAGACCCAACCAAACTCTACCAACACCGCACATAAAAAATTAACAAAATTTTGCACAGCGGAGGCTTCTGGTATCCCCCACAGACCATTCGCGTGGTTTTTGAAAAAAAAAAAAATATATATATCTTGTTTTTGTTTAATTTTTTAAAATAATCGATAATTTTTACCGTGAACTAAACATTTTTAGAATACGTAAAATTATGTAAAATCCTTAAAATTATGCAAAATCCGTGAAATGGTTCCGGGATAATGCTTTTCACCGTACAAAATTTGATACAAATTTGATTAGCAGTTTTTTAGATTAAGTGTTTGACCATTGTATTATATTATATGAAGAGTGCGATTAGCGTCATCGAATTCATGCTTTTCAACGAGGAAATATGGCCTCTATAGTCAGGACTCTTCCATCAGCGGAAAAGAATGTTGTTTGAAGGAATCTCCAAACATCGATGAAAGAGATAGAGTACAAGCAGAGGAATTTAGATGGGAGGTCAGAACAATTTTGGAGAATAACCTTACACCGCAAGAAGAATCAGCCCTCAAAGACCTTAAATCAGACCAATCGATATAAATTCTTCCTGCAGATAAAGCAAATGCAACTGTAGTAATGGACACCATCACCTACGACCAGAAAATTGAAGAGGCTTTACAAAAAGAAAATTATAGGGAAATAAGTCAAGACCCCACCAAACTCTTTACCAACACAGAAGATACTTCAACGAAATTGAAAGGAGCAAACTCACACCGCACTACAGCAAAGCACCGCATATGCATGGACTGCCGATAATTCATAAGGAAAAGATGCCTCTCCGACCGATAACCAGTTCTCGTAGTTCTCCGACTTATAATCTTGTTAAATATCTTTTACTAATCATCCAGCCTCTTCAAGGAAAGTCACCAACATTCGTCAAAAATTCAAAACACTTCGTGAACCTGACGACCAGTTTGACGTCGAAAGTTTGTACACGAACGTATCCCTGGAAGAATCACTCCAAATCATTGAACAGAAGCTACTCAACGACAGCGTCCTCTCTGAGGGAACTAGTAGAATGGTCCTAGGGGAGTCGGAGAGCAGATATGTCTCTCTGAACCAAAATTTGTTAAGTTGTTTCGCCTGACGAAAAATTTAACGGAATGTGTAATAAATATGGTAACACCCTATGTGGCAGCTCCAACAAAAAAGACAGGGGACTAATTGCTAATAATTTGTGGCGCTTTTTGTAGGCGCTCAGCTTTTGGATCGAAAATTGCGACAAAAAGTGAGTCACACGTTTGGTTAGTTGCCGCTGTCAAAATTCTCCGCTTTTTCGTTGGCCATAAAACCGGCAACCTTGCTGCTGGGGAGCGCTTCCCATCCTCCGATCCTCGGGTTTCAAGTATACCAATATAAATGCCCAGTGATCAGGGAGAAGGGAACAGTCCCTCAAAGCTCCTCGGGAGTGCTCCCTACTCCCTGATTCAAGAATCGACACCCTGTTCTCTTCACGAAGTCCAGTACTTTGGCCCACTTGAGAGCTCGTAGGTCCTCTGCATCCAGGTTCGGTTGTCCGAGTACCTGATGCCTCATTGTTAGGTATGCATCGCACTCCGCAACGAGGTGCCGGGATGTCTCCTCCGCCCTCCCGCAGGCTTGGCAGATAGAGTTATTCCCGATCCCGATGCGAGTCAGATGCTTACTTTTCTTTTCGTGTCCTTCCGAGGAGCCATTTGAGTCTGGCCGCGACCGGTCCGTCGATGAATTCTTTGGACTGTCTGCATCCTATTTCGAGCTCCCAGAAGTCTGCCAGTGCTTCGTTAGCTTATTACTACAGACGTAAATTGTTGGTCGCTTGTCTGGTGTGTTCGATGTGTTCCCCAGCCCTCTTCCCGCAGGGACCTGTGATGACCTAGAGATATGTGATTCGTGAACGATGATGTTTGCTCGATATGATTCAATCAGTCAAATGACCGGCGAAAACATAGGTCGGTCGTTTCGTTCATTCGTTCCTTTGATTCGAATTCCTGCGCGCAGGGTAAACTGTATGAAAATCATGGATTATCACTGATGCCTGATTTTAAAATCAGGAATCGGGGCTGTTGAAAAATACAAAAACCGTGATTACCGTTTCGTTTTTTTGGGTATAGCTATTACGTTAAGATTCCTTTTATACAATAAAAAATGCTCTGTTTTTTTCACATCCTAATAGATTTTTTGGTCAGCAGAGGCGGCATGCCGCAGGCGGCGGCAAACCGAAGATTTAAAATTTGCTGGAGAACCCCCAGGTGACCCAACTGCCTTTACGGCTGCCCAGGCCCAGTAAAAATAGTGATATCAATAGCGATGACAGCCTGAAAGATAAAGACTTTTGTGTTTAATCCACTTCGTTATTATTTTTTTGCCAAAGTTTATTATCAAAAGAATGTTTTAGTTAAGTTTTCTATTTTTAAGTGTTAAGTGTTCAGTTAGTTTGATATCTTGTCTGTCAAAATAATTAGTACTCTATTTTTGTATTAAATGTTCATTTAGTTTCAAATCTTGTAAATTACTAAAAATTTATTAATTAAAACTACATGTTTTTGGTGCCAAAATAGGCTTATTAACGCGTTTAGAATAACATTAAAGCGATTTTTACGAGATGCCAAAGTAACCCCAAAACGCTGTTTACTTTGGCACCTTATAAACAATTTTTTTTTGGTATACCCCGTTGATGAAAGTTAGCCATATTTGCGTGATTTACTCCTAAAGGATCACAAGGCAAAAACTTCACATTTTTAATTAGTTTTCGAGATATAGTAGGATCACGTCTGTTCGGTACTCTGTGGTAGGGTAAACCTAGAAAAGGGTCAAAATCTGCCAAAGTAACCCCGTTTTATGGTATTTCGTATTTAGCTGCATCCTGAATAGACCTTTTTTTTGGTCACCATTTTCTTTAATTTAATTTCAAATGATTGATTTAATGATCGATCGAAAAGATTCGATCATTTTAGAAACGGATTCTCTCCAGTAATGGCGGGGACGTATTGTACATCCACTGTGTTGGTTGGGATTAGCTGATGTAATATTATATTTATAATTTAATTATGCAGTAAATATAATGTTACATTTCCCTTTTAAATCGCTTTCCCCACTCTGTTTCTGTGCGGCCCGAATTTTTAAGGCTTTTTACGGTGTATTTTAAGTTTCTCGTAAGATCAACAGGTTGCAACGTTTTTAATAAGCTGTATAATGGCTTTTTGACATTTTCAAACGATGCAATTTGCGTAATTTTCTTTGCTCGCGAGCTGACGGTGCTTCAGTGCAGGCCGTTGTATAAAATTGACGTCGCTTGTAGCAGTTTTTTTTTTGAATTGCCAATTTAAATTTTAAAAAAGAAATTTAAGTGAAAAAATACAGTCACACGTAGTCTCTTTAATTCGATTTTAGAAAAATTTTCTTTTTTTTATTTAATAATTAACATAGATTAATAAAATATGTAAAGCCGTGGTTTCTAAATATTTAGAATCGGAATTGAAATCATTTCACCTACCTACTTTAAAATATCCCTGAAATAGAGTCTCACAATTTTAAATAAAAAAAAAACAAAATATTCAAAGTTTTCCCATATTAAGACTAGACCCATAAAACTCAAAAATTTTGATTAGAAATAATATGTTCAATAAATTTATATTTCAAGAAACATTTTACTGGAAAAAAAATGAATTATAATGGTGAGTTTTCTTGTAAAGATCGAGCGAAAATTGTCTCGATGCAACCCTGGCCATCAAGCGTTCCCACCATTACATCCATTGTTGTTCGAAAGAGGCTTTTCCTAGAATTCTTCGGCAGTGTGTAGAGCCATATACAACGTGGTAGGTATCCCCCTCTCTTCGCCATCGCATTCCTTTCACAAGCACCACCTTGTTGTAATACCAACACCAATCGATTAGCTCCTTTTGGGTTAGCTCTTATTGGATATCTTTTTCTCTTTCATCGGTTTGATTTTGCCTTTATGGACCAGTTTTATAGAGGTTGTCTTTTTCTGTAGCGTCACTTGACTTTGGTTCAATCTTGATCTATTTATCCCGATTCTTTCTTTCTAGATCAACAGTTTTTTGGAAAAAGGGTTCGTTAGTATCAACAAAAATAGACGTCAATCAATCAAACTAAGAATAAGAATTCCTTGAATCAAAGATCCTATCTTTTATTGTACTCTTACACTAACAAATCGAACTAAACTATAACATAAAGTAAACTATGACTTTTGAAAATTTTGCACAGCGGAGGCTTCTGGTATCCCCCACAGACCATTCGAGTGGTTTTTCAAAAAAATAGATTTATCTTGTTGTTATTTTTTTTTTTTTTAATAATCGATAATTTTTTACCGTAAATTAAACATTTTTAGAATAAGTAAAATTATGTAAAAAACTTAAAATGCAAAATCCGTGAAATGGTTCCGGGATAATGCTTTAAACTTTTACCGTACAAAATTTGATACAAATTTGATTAACAGTTTTTTAGATTAAGTGTTTGGAAGAAGCGCATTTTTTATTTCTATTGGCGATTTGATTCCTTGACCATTGTATTATGTTATAAATTTACCACAAAAAAATGCATTAGACACTTTCTTGAAAAGCTAACACTACTGGAGGTAATTTACGTATAAAGAATTATAATTTACACTGAATTAAATGAAATACTGTGTTTTCTTGAAAGAAGAAATACTTTTTTTAGGAATCGAATATCTACTAACCTATACTAGAAGCTAACCACAAAAACTTTTTTTAACCGATTGTCTTTGGTGGTTTGTGTTGGTACAGTACCATTGCAACCCCCAGCAGTAATCTGCCATCACGTGAATATCCCATCGACCTTGATAGCGCTCTTCCATTGTTTTAATGTCTTGGTGAAATCGCTCTCCTTGTTCTTTACTATAATTACCAAGATTATCTGGAAATCTGCATTTTTTTTTCTTAAAAATTTCAATTTTAAACCCGAATATCTTTTTAACTGATAAAACTATCTTTCTATGAAAAAAATATTTATCTACAAGACTTTAATATGTACTGTATTTAGAAATACAACTGTATACAGAGGGACTTTTTTGTTTGTGTAAAAGCCTATACATTTATATGCTAAAACAAAATTATGATTGTTTTCCACAAACCAAAACTACACTTTTTTGCACTCGACGCGCGTTTCGCTAACAATGTTAGCATCATCAGGAGACGATAAACAATGGTCACTAAGTCTAAATGTCAACTTTTTAAACAGTCGGTATGCTTCAAGCTCAAACATACTTCGTTTTGCGTACAAATTTTTGATTTCTAAATCTAACCATTTCTGTTTTGCAAACAGGGCTACTTTTGAAGAAACTGTAGATTTCGGCAACTTTACTTGAACAAAGTTTGGAAAAACTTTGAATTTTTTGCAAGATTTTAGAAACCAAATATCTGCACCAACTAGCCTAATCTTAGTATTAAACTTACGATATAGATTTAGTTCCGTTGACCGTGAAGCCATCTCAACTATGTTGGGAATTTGGAACCTTTGGTTGCACTAAAACAAAATTATGATTGTTTTCCACAAACCAAAACTACACTTTTTTGCACTCGACACGCGTTTCGCTAACAATGTTAGTTTTTCACGAACGACAGAAACAATTGTTTATCGTCTCCTGATGATGCTAACATTGTTAGCGAAACGCGCGTCGAGTGCAAAAAAGTGTAGTTTTGGTTTGTGGAAAACAATCATAATTTTGTTTTAGTGCAACCAAAGGTTCCAAATTCCCAACATAATTTATATGCTAATATTTCCGTTCATAAAAATACTCCTATGCCTTCTTTATAAAGTTGTTAAATTTTGCTAATTTAGTACCAAACGTTTCAAAGTTACACCAAAGTTGCTTTAGAAAAACATGGTTAAAATTGAAAAAAGTTTTTTATTTTTTTTTAGTTAAAACTGAGCCATACCCAAAAAAAATATGTATTGCTTTTTTTTGA
The DNA here is from genome assembly GCA_963921995.1 of Oxystoma pomonae. NCBI lineage: Eukaryota > Metazoa > Arthropoda > Insecta > Coleoptera > Brentidae > Oxystoma > Oxystoma pomonae. Next base: position 91,667,246 of record OY998169.1, read on the forward strand.
AACATAACGTTTTTATTATTTTGTAGAGCTGTGTAGTTAATGCGACTTTTTTATGGCTGGAATGCTAAAACTTATTTTGATAATAATTAAGCTAAATTTAAGACCATAGAGTCGTTGTTGCAAACCCTAAAAATTCCTTCCTATTGTTTTTATAGGGCAGGTTGGTTTTCTTAAATCGAATTTTGTATTATTATTGATTTAAGTTGAATTTTAAGAATAAGAAGTTCGAAGAATATAATAATGTTTACAGAAGAATAATATTCTCGCTTTAAGTATATTTTTTAAGTATAGGGCCATTCCTAAATACAAAATACCATTTTTTTCACTGTGGATCCCACTGTAGCCGTCTTTTTGATGTTTTGTTGCCTCAGTGTTTGAATCCTGGGGTCCTTCTCTAGTTCACCATTTCTAATATTCTTAAGTAATTCTTCTCTAATTCCAAGTCCTTCATAGACTTCTCGCCTTCCCGCCAAAATATCTTTTATACCGTCGTAAATCGCTCTTTTTCTTTGGTTTGTTATTTTATACTTATATTATTATTATATTATATATATTCTTATATTGCTTCTGCAAGATAAGTTGTTATATACATGATGGCACATCATCATTCTTGTAAAAAGTTTTTAGAGAAGCTTTATAATGTAAAGGTCAGTGATTCCGTTGGTTTTTACGTCCCTCTCTTTCTAATGTTTTAAAGTAAGTCTTCTTCCTAATTGGATGAATGCAAATCTGCAAATCTTTAAGAGCTTCTTGAGTTCCCCCCAAAAATGTCTATTGCGCCTTGGTAAGTCGATTTTTTTCTTTCTGTTCTTCTTTTATATTTAGTAAAACGATAACATTCTTCCTTCTGCAAGAGAAGTTGATATACATGATGGCATCATTCTTTTTGTAGAGGGTCAGTCCATATCAAGTCAACCAGGGTATTTTACCACACCATCTCCGATGTTGATGATTTTTAGTATACATGTTTTTCCTACCAAAAAACTGGAAAATCCAAAATTTCAGACTTTTTTGACCAGTTGTTTATTTTGAATTAATTTTTGAAAATCGAAAAAGTCACTTATTTGTCCTTAACATGTGCGCACAAAATTAGGAATATCCAAAGAACCACTTATAATAGAAAAGTAGGTGAAGGTTCATTTTAAAGCTCTTATAAAGACCTTTCATATGAGAATATTGCATAACATATATTGAAAAAAAAAAATAAAAAAAAAAATTTTTGATTTTTTTTTTTGAAAAATTTCAAAAAGGCCATTTTTAATTTTTTTCAAAAAATTATATTATTTTCTTTAAAGTGTTATTAAACTATTCACAAAATTTTGAGATGGACAAATCATGGGTTCAATGTGAAAAAATTTATTAAAAATGTCACATGCATGAAAAATCGCCTATAAAATGTACTTAATATTTTTGATATTTTTTTTGACATTGAACCCATCATTTCTCCATCATAAAATTTTGTGGATAATTAAGTAACACTTTGACCAAAATTATATATTTTTTTCAAAAAAATTAAAAATGGCCTTTTTGAATTTTTCAATTTTTTTTTTCAATTTTTTATTTCCAATTTTTTTTTTTGTTAAAATTATGTTGTGATATTTCATAAAAAAGAGCTTTAAAATGACTTTAAAATGAGCCATTTATTACTTTCCTAGTGTAAGAGGTTCTCGAGATATTGCTAGTTTTGTACATTCTTGTTAAGGTCAAAATGCTGACTTTTTTATTTTGAAAAATTAAAAAAAAAAAACTACGAATCAAAAAAATCTAAAAATTTGCATTTTCAACTTTTATGGTAAGAAGAAAATATATACCAAAAATCATCAAAATTGGAATTGGTCGCGTAAAATTTTTGTGATTTTTTGGTTGATTTGATATGGAATGACCCTAGAGTAAAAAGAACAGCGCAAAAGAAGTAAACAAACCAGGGGTCACTGTCCTACGGTATGCGAGGAAGTTCACCCAGCATGTTTAGTAATGTGTGTTTTACAAAGTCAGCTTTCGGTCGGGTATATTATACCCATAAAATTATAACCGCTACACAATCTGGTTTTAATACAAAATGGGAAATAAAGATGTCATCTTGTAGGGTAAACTCGACGCAGGAAATTTACCGTACGTAAAGGCGCAATTACACAGACGAACATGCTCAAACAAAAGCTCGTGCAAAAGATCTAAAATTTTTTGCGTGAACATTTTTGTGAGCTTTTCTTTGAACATTTTGTTCGGGTAAATTTTTGAGCAAATTATTGCTATCCGTTTTGGAAACATTTTTTTAAAGATGAGAATAAATAAAATTTTACATCAGTGATCAGTGATCTCAATTCTTTAAAAAAATGGAACACCAACTTTTATTTTAAATTTTTGTGAAAAAAAGCCGACGGCAAGCGAAACATTATTCTTGACTATCAGTTTTGTCACATGGATTAGGGTTACTTATAATATTTTTTTTCTTAGGGTTTTTCCCGGATTTTTTTGCCCGGGGGTTTTTTTGGGATATTCTTGGGAGTTTTTTTTTTATTTCCAAGGGTTTTTTCTTAAATTCAAAAAACAACCCAGGAAAATTTTTCTTTTCCAAAAAAATTTTGAGTTTTTCAAATATCGCCAAAAAACTCAAAAATTGCACTTTTAAGCGGTAATCCGCGCCTCACGATTATGAAGAGTGGTGGGGATGGGATTTTTTTTTAAACATATTTTTGTAACTTTACTTTACCCTTAGCTTCGATTGATTTTTTTTCATTCCTCACACCAGATTTACCTAGTTAGTTTAAGGCCCCAACGGTTGCTTAAAAAAGCAAAAGGTTCATGAAAATGCTGAAGATAGATATTTACTGTCAATTTAATGTAATAATCAAGGTCGATTACTGACACTGAACAAACAATATGCAAAGGAGCAACATTCTGATTCAGAAATCTAGTCTATTACTGCTAAATTATATTTTTTTAGACAAGGGTCGGGATCGTAGGGTTGTAAAAGTGGGTAATAAACGGGTATTATTTAGACCGAACGTGCTTTTGTTCATATATTTGAGATTTAATAAAATGTATATAGGTTTTTGAATTTGACTTAATTATTATTGTATTGTGTTTTAAACTAGGAAGTAAAATAAAGAGATATTCTTTTAAACGTAAATTTTTATCATTACATTTTGCAGGCAACAGCAATAAATAATTGCCAAATAATATTTTTTTTATTGTAGTTTTTTTTACAACCCCAAAAAAGTTACAACTATACTGGGATATCCCCTATAAAAATCAGATCAATCGAAGTTGCTTATGAGGTAAAACGTGAATTTCGACATCATATCGTTTTTCCGTCGGAAACCACTTAATTAAAATACCTTGTTTTAAAACTTAGTCTTTCTATTTTCAGTTAAGTTCAATGAATTCCCATAAAAATATAAAATTTAAATTTGTAAAGAAATTTTTATACCCCCAATTCTTCAAACAAATTTTGCTCAACATTCTCTCCAAAATTCACGTGTGTTTTTTTGTACGAGATTTTGCTCGAACATTTCTTTGAACATTTTGCTCAAGAGGCTTGTGTAAATGTTTGTCGGCATTTCAACATCAAAGGAAAGTTTGTCTGTGTAAATGCGCCTTAAAACAAAATAATTTGCAGGACATACTACTACTGTTCATTCCAAATTATCTGGACATTTAACCAGAGAAATGGTAGAGCCATGGTGAACCTTAAAATAATTTAGTTAAATACCTGTTGAATTATTTGTAGTTATGCTAAAATACACTTATAGTAGGACACGTTTTTTTGGTAAATTTAAAGACTGTAAAGAACTTTGATTGAAAGAAATTAATAACACCTTATGTCTTACACACTTTAAGGCGCAATTACACAGACGAACATGCTCAAATAAAAGCTCGTGCAAAAGATCTAAAGGCGCATTTACACAGACAAACTTTCCTTTGATGTTGAAATGCCGACAAACATTTACACGAGCCTCTTGAGCAAAATGTTCAAAGAAATGTTTGAGCAAAATCGCGTAGAAAAAAACACACGTAAATTTTGGAGAGAATGTTGAGCAAAATTTGTCTGAAGAATTGGGGTTATAAAAATTTCTTTACAAATTCAAAATATATATTGTTATCGGAATTCATTGAACTTAACTGAAAATAGAAAAACAAAGTTTTAAAAGGTATTTTTAATTAAGTGCTTTCCGACGGAAAAACGATTTGATGTCGAAATTCACATTTTACCTCATAAGCAACTTCGGTTGACCTGATTTTTATAGGGGATATGCCAGTATACTTGTAACTTTTTTGGGGTTGTAAAAAACGAGATTAAAAAAGTAATAATTGGCACTTATTTATTGCTGTTGCCTATAAAACGTAATGATAAAAATTTACGTTTAAAAGAATATCTCTTTATTTTACTTCCTAGTTTAGTCTTTTACAAAAATAAAAAAATAATAAAAAGTCAAATTAAAAAATCTATATACATTTTATTAAATCTCAAATATATGAACAAAAGCACGTTCATTTTAAATAATACCCGTTTATAACCCTACGATCCCGACCCTTATCTAAAAAATATAATTTAGCAGTAATAGACGAGACTTTTGAATCGGAATGTTGCCCTTTGCATATTGTTTGTTTAGTGTCAGTAATCGACCTTGATTATTACATTAAATTGACAGTAAATATCTAGCTAACTCGGTAAATCTAGTGTGAGGAATTAAAAAACACACAATCAAAGCTAAGTAAAGTTACAAAAATATTTTTTAAAAAAAATCCCCTTCCCACCACTCCTCATAGTCGCGAGGCGCGGATTAACGCTTAAAAGTGCAATTTTTAAGTTTTTTGCCGATATTTGAAAAACTCCCAATTTTCCTGGGTTGTTTTTTGAATTTAGGAAAAAAAATTTTGGAAATTAAAAAAAACTTGCAAGAAAATCCCAAAATAACCAACGGGAAAAAAAATCCGGGAAAAACAATAAGAAAAAAATATTATAAGTAACGCTAATCCATGTTACCAAACTGATAGCCAATAACAATGTTTCACTTGCCGTCGGCTTTTTTTCACAAAAATTTAAAATAAAAGTTGGTGTTCCATTTTTTTAAAGAATTGAGATCAATGATTACTGTTGTGAAATTTTATTTATTCTCATCTTACCAATACCAATAATTTGCTCAAAAATTTACCCGAACAAAATGTTCAAAGAAATGCTCACAAAAATGTTCACGCAAAAAATTTTAGATCTTTTGCACGAGCTTTTGTTTGAGCATGTTCGTCTGTGTAATTGCGCCTTTATGTCTTACACACTTTAAGGCGCAATTACACAGACGAACATGCTCAAACAAAAGCTCGTGCAAAAGATCTAAAATTTTTTCCGTGAACATTTTTGTGAGCTTTTCTTTGAACATTTTGTTCGGGTAAATTTTTGAGCAAATTATTGCTATCCGTTTTGGAAACATTTTTTTAAAGATGAGAATAAATAAAATTTTACATCAGTGATCAGTGATCTCAATTCTTTAAAAAAATGGAACACCAACTTTTATTTTAAATTTTTGTGAAAAAAAGCCGACGGCAAGCGAAACATTATTCTTGACTATCAGTTTTGTCACATGGATTATTGTTACTTATAATATTTTTTTTCTTAGGGTTTTTCCCGGATTTTTTTGCCCGGGGGTTTTTTTGGGATATTCTTGGGAGTTTTTTTTTTATTTCCAAGGGTTTTTTCCTAAATTCAAAAAACAACCCAGGAAAATTTTTCTTTTCCAAAAAAATTTTGAGTTTTTCAAATATCGCCAAAAAACTCAAAAATTGCACTTTTAAGCGGTAATCCGCGCCTCACGATTATGAAGAGTGGTGGAGATGGGATTTTTTTTTAAACATATTTTTGTAACTTTACTTTACCCTTAGCTTCGATTGATTTTTTTTCATTCCTCACACCAGATTTACCTAGTTAGTTTAAGGCCCCAACGGTTGCTTAAAAAAGCAAAAGGTTCATGAAAATGCTGAAGATAGATATTTACTGTCAATTTAATGTAATAATCAAGGTCGATTACTGACACTGAACAAACAATATGCAAAGGAGCAACATTCTGATTCAGAAATCTAGTCTATTACTGCTAAATTATATTTTTTTAGACAAGGGTCGGGATCGTAGGGTTGTAAAAGTGGGTAATAAACGGGTATTATTTAGACCGAACGTGCTTTTGTTCATATATTTGAGATTTAATAAAATGTATATAGGTTTTTGAATTTGACTTAATTATTATTGTATTGTGTTTTAAACTAGGAAGTAAAATAAAGAGATATTCTTTTAAACGTAAATTTTTATCATTACATTTTACAGGCAACAGCAATAAATAATTGCCAAATAATATTTTTTTTATTGTAGTTTTTTTTACAACCCCAAAAAAGTTACAACTATACTGGGATATCCCCTATAAAAATCAGATCAATCGAAGTTGCTTATGACGTAAAACGTGAATTTCGACATCATATCGTTTTTCCGTCGGAAACCACTTAATTAAAATACCTTGTTTTAAAACTTAATCTTTCTATTTTCAGTTAAGTTCAATGAATTCCCATAAAAATATAAAATTTAAATTTGTAAAGAAATTTTTATACCCCCAATTCTTCAAACAAATTTTGCTCAACATTCTCTCCAAAATTCACGTGTGTTTTTTTGTACGAGATTTTGCTCGAACATTTCTTTGAACATTTTGCTCAAGAGGCTCGTGTAAATGTTTGTCGGCATTTCAACATCAAAGGAAAGTTTGTCTGTGTAAATGCGCCTTAAAATTATAACCGCTACACAATCTGGTTTTAATACAAAATGGGAAATAAAGATGTCATCTTGTAGGGTAAACTCGACGCAGGAAATTTACCGTACGCAAAACAAAATAATTTGCAGGACATACTACTACTGTTCATTCCAAATTATCTGGACATTTAACCAGAGAAATGGTAGAGCCATGGTGAACCTTAAAATAATTTAGTTAAATACCTGTTGAATTATTTGTAGTTATGCTAAAATACACTTATAGTAGGACACGTTTTTTTGGTAAATTTAAAGACTGTAAAGAACTTTGATTGAAAGAAATTAATAACACCTTATGTCTTACACACTTTAAAGCGCAATTACACAGACGAACATGCTCAAATAAAAGCTCGTGCAAAAGATCTAAAGGCGCATTTACACAGACAAACTTTCCTTTGATGTTGAAATGCCGACAAACATTTACACGAGCCTCTTGAGCAAAATGTTCAAAGAAATGTTCGAGCAAAATCGCGTACAAAAAAACACACGTAAATTTTGGAGAGAATGTTGAGCAAAATTTGTTTGAAGAAATGTTGGTAATAAAAATTTCTTACAAATTTAAATTTTATAGTTTTATGGGAATTCATTGAACTTAACTGAAAATAGAAAGACTAAGTTTTAAAACAAGGTATTTTTAATTAAGTGCTTTCCGACGGAAAAACGATTTGATGTCGAAATTCACGTTTTACCTCATAAGCAACTTCGATTGATCTGATTTTTATAGGGGATATGCCAGTATACTTGTAACTTTTTTGGGGTTGTAAAAAAACGAGAATAAAAAAAAATAAAAATTGGCACTTATTTATTGCTGTTGCTGGGTTAGGAGAAGGTAAAAACCGTAGACTAGTGAGAGGAAGTTTTGGTCAAATGAACATTGACACACAAAATTACAGCAGTGTTTGACAGCGCTGCGTTCCGACTGTCTAAACCTCCCTATCCCCCCCCCCCAGGGAACAACTAACTACTCTCCAGAACAGTTAAAAAGTAATTACTTCGAAGACATTTCCGTTTTCTTTTTATAATGAAAGAAAACCAAAAAAGTTAAAGAAAAGAATTAAATGTTATTACCTCCATCATTAACTATTTTAACATTGCATATGACAAAACTGATAGCCAATAATAATGTTTCGCTTGCCGTCGCCTTTTTTTCACAAAAGTTTAAAATAAAAGTTGGTGTTCCATTTTTTTAAAGAATTGAGATCACTGATCAATGATGTAAAATTATATTTATTCTCATCTTTAAAAATATTTTTCCAAAATAGATAGCAATAACTTGCTCAAAAATTTACCCGAACAAAATGTTCAAAGAAAAGCTCACAAAAATGTTCGCGCAAAAAATTTCAGATCTTTTGCAGGAGCTTTTATTTGAGCATGTTCGTCTGTGTAATTGCGCCTTAAAATTTTTTGCTTGAACATTTGTGTGAGCTTTTCTTTGAACATTTTGTTCGGGTAAATTTTTGAGCAAATTATTGCTATCTATTTTGAAAACATATTTTTAAAGATGAGAATAAATAAAATTTCACATCAGTGATCAGTGATCTCAATTCTTTAAAAAAATGGAACACCAACTTTTATTTAAAATTTTTGTGGAAAAAGCCGACGGCAAGCGAAACATTATTATTGGCTCTACTATCAGTTTTGTCACATGGATTAGGGTTACTTATAATATTTTTTTCTTAGGGTTTTTCCAGGATTTTTTGCCCGGGCTTTTTTTTGGGATTTTCTTGCGAGTTTTTTTTATTTCCAAGGGTTTTTTCCTAAAGTCAAAAAAAAAACCAGGAAAACTTTTCTTTTCCAAAAAAATTTTGAGGTTTTCAAATATTGGCAAAAAACTCAAAAATTGCACTTTTAAGCCGTAATCCGCGCCTCACGACTATGAGGAGTGGTGGGGAGGGGTTTTTTTTTAAACATATTTTTGTAACTTTACTTTACCTTTAGCTTTTATTGTTGTTTTTTAATTCCTCACACCAGATTTACCTAGTTAGTTTAAGGTCCCAAGGATTGCTTAAAAAAGCAAAAGGTTCATGAAAATGCTGAAGATATAGATATTTACTGTCAATTTATTGTAATAATCAAGGTCGATTACTGACACTGAACCAACAATATGCAAAGGGCAACATTGCGATTCAAAAGGGTGGCCGGCCTACTACCTGCGAAATCTAAAACGCGGGATGATATATCGGCGACACAGTCTACTAAATTAGTGCTAAATTATATTTTTTAGACAACGGGTTCGTAGGGTTGTAAAAGTGGGTAATAAACGGGTATTATTTAAACCGAACGTGCTTTTGTTCATATATTTGAGATCTAATAAAATGTATATAGGTTTTTTAATTTGAATAGATTATTATTGTAAAAGAATAAACTAGGAAGTAAAATAAAGGGATATTCTTTTAAACGTAAATTTTTATCATTATATTTTACAGGCAACTACAATAAATAAGTGCCAATTATTATTATTTTTATTCTCGTTGTTTTTACAACCCCAAAAAAGTTACAAGTATACTGGCATATCCCCTATAAAAATCAGATCAATCGAAGTTGCTTATGAGGTAAACTGTGCATTTCGGCATCAAATCCGTCGGAAAGCACTTGATTAAAAATACCTTATTTCAAAACTTTGTTTTTCTATTTTCAGTTAAGTTCAATGAATTCCGATAACAATATATATTTAGAATTTGTAAAGAAATTTTTATACCCCCAATTCTTCAAACAAATTTTGCTCAACATTCTCTCCAAAATTTACGTGTGTTTTTTTGTACGAGATTTTGCTCGAACATTTCTTTGAGCATTTTGCTCAAGAGGCTCGTGTAAATGTTTGTCGGCATTTCCACATCAAAGGAAAGTTTGTCTGTGTAAATGCGCCTTAACGCTTTGAGCAATTACAATTTTTTTGTAACAGATGACAAAGCAGAAATTTTTATTAAATAATTGCCTTAAATTATTTCCATCGTTTTCTAAAATACTTTTTTAAAGTCTGCTGCTCTCTTCAACAACCTTAAATATTTTTCATTTCATCAGAGAAATAGTACATTATAAACCTAGGGACTAAAGTGCTACTTTTAATCCCGCGGCGAAAGGTTTATATAATATTTTATCCACTTTAGGAGAAGATTGTTGTTAAAAATCACGTTATTTCTACGCCAAATGGTTCGTCGACTACAAGAAAGGGTGCTAAGAATGAAATCTTTATCTATAGCACTGTTTGGTTTGACTTGCGATAAATTTAATTCTAATTTTCCCTTAGGGATTAAAAGTGCCACTTTAGTCACTAAAAAGGGATTAATTAATTATCTATTTAATCCCTAAAGTGCATAAAAATGTTTTTTCGCAGTACTTTTTTTGAACGCTTAAAAAACAGTGAAAACTTGAAAAATGTGATTGTTTTATTCTAGAAATATGTGAAAAACATAGTAAAAATTGCTTAAACAAAAAAGTTACCCCTTAAATTATACTAAAATATTTTTAAGCCTTAAATTACTATCATGGCTTTACCAATGAAGTGCACCCGAAAGTAGCTCAGCTTTTTTTATTTTTTTTTTAGGAATTGTGAACTCGTTTTTTAAATCTAAATCCATTTTTGTATTTAAAAAGCAGCCATATTACTTTTTTGGGAATGCTAAGACTTAAACTTGGGTAGTTTAATGCTGTCAACACAAGTTCCGAAATGAAAAAATTAAATTAACATAATAAGTTAGTCCTCTCAGACTTTTTGGGGCACTTTCACCGGTGATCCCATGGGGGGGAGCCTCCACCCCCCAATGTTGCTTTTAGTTGCTTGCAGTTGGGAAATATGAAGGTTCAGTTGGGAAATTTAAGAACTTTTACAAAACATTTTGTATTTCTAATTTCTTCAAACAACAATCAAAAAATCTAAGTTTCAGGTAACGTATAATATTAGCTGGGAAAATGGCATTTATCAGGGCCCCCCCTCCCAATCAAATGCCTTCGGATTGCCGGTGGACACGTCTATAAACATGTACTACACCATACTATATCTAATTAATTTCTGATAATGAGGTTGTGCAATATATGTTACCTTATATTAAACAGCAGTTAATTTTGATTATGAGGTTCCTTAAGATAATTTGAATAAATTGAATGACGTCGTCATTGGCGACATTTTGATCTCATGATTTTATTATCTACTTACGTGTTTATAGTGTTTAGGGAGGTGATGTGAGGGAATTTAGAAGAATGTTGTATCGTCATTTTATTAGGTATAGATAAGCCCGTTTTGTTTGTGGCTCTGTATTTTTTTAAATACCTATATGACATCTTAGCAGTCGCAGCAACAAAATGATATGTTAGTTGGAAGATTCTTTGAAGGTGATTACTTAGTTAGCCGAAAATAAGTGTAGCGAGAAGTTTGGTGTGGTAACACGTTTTAGAGGTAACAATTCACACCGAAAGTGTCAGTTCCCTTAGTGACTGATAGATTGGCTAAATGGGTACCCTGATAAAAAGACTCAATCTCAATCATAAATACAATTTTACAAATGATACAAAGCTTGTTCAAAATGCAAAAAAAAGAGCTGGAAGACAAAGAATTAATCAATTGTTTAGTTTGACAAATATATATAATATAAAAATAATTGCACTTAAATATAAATATAGATGGTATTCCCCCAAAAAAGATATGAATGGTAACCGCAGGCACGAGTTTCGCACTAGTGGTGCTCATCAGCACTGTGCTACGTGATGGAAATAGGTCATGAAGTGATGATAAAAAATTTAAAGAAGGAATCATGAACGATAAGTGTTGCCTTCAAAGGGTATAAAACAGTAATTATGAGTATTTTCTTATATTAGTATAAAATTAGAATCCGCTAAATTAATTAAAATGCCCATTTATCCACATTGACGTTGCTCTTTCAATAAAGCTGCGTAAAGTCTGAGTCTGACCTCCCATAACCAGTTACGCTAAAGTCCCGACTCTACGAGACAATTTATCGTAGGAGTCTCGCATGCTCACGAAATATCTTGTTAATTAATAATCATGAACGATAAGTGTTGCCTTTAAAGGGCATAAAACAGTAATTATGAGTATTTTCTTATATTAGTATAAAATTAGAATCCGCTAAATTAATTAAAATGCCCATTTATCCACATTGACGTTGCTCTTTCAATAAAGCTGCGTAAAGTCTGAGTCTGACCTCCCATAACCAGTTACGCTAAAGTCCCGACTCTACGAGACAATTTATCGTAGGAGTCTCGCATGCTCACGAAATATCTTGTTAATTAATAATCATGAACGATAAGTGTTGCCTTTAAAGGGCATAAAACAGTAATTATGAGTATTTTCTTATGTTAGTTTAAAATTAGAATCCGCTAAATTAATTAAAATGCTCATTTATCCACATTGACGTTGCTCTTTCAATAAAGCTGCGTAAAATCTGAGTCTGACCTCCCATAACCAGTTACGCTAAAGTCCCGACTCTACGAGACAATTTATCGTAGGAGTCTCGCATGCTCACGAAATATCTTGTTAATTAATAGACTTAAAACAAAATTATACTTTTTTAAAAGAATAATATAAATTAAAACAACGCAGCGCAATCTTTCAATCTGCAACCCTCTACTCTTTCTACTTAGAACACTGTTAAGCTGTTATTAAATTTTAGACTCCTTTATTTTACAAAAATTGCTTCTCTCCCCTCCTCAGAGTCGTTAAGGGACGCCTGCTCTTCAGGTCTTACATAGAAAATATTTTGTGGTAAGTGATTAATTGAGAAAAATTACTTCTACGATCTCTTTCACTCCCGCGTCTTCGTATAAAACAGACCAAAGAATAAGTGCAACAGTTCTTCTAAACTGTTTTCTTGACAACGTTGCCTAGCGGGCATCTCTCTCCAGTGCATCTGAATTGAATAGCGTTCTTACTGTATACCCACTTCACAGTGAAGGTTTTTTCTGCTTTCTTTTTTTTTCATTTCCACGTTTCATGATTCCTTTTTGTAGATTATTCGTCACATCATCTTCTATTTTCATGCACCAGGTAGCACCGCGCGTACTGATGAACACTACTAGTGCGAAATACTCGCTTTTCTATTGTTTTTGTGTAGAAAATAGTAGTTTTTTTTTATACCTTCATCAAAAACATGATTTTAGTAACTGTCTGCAGATAACTAAAGCATGGCTTTTTTGTTTATTGATACAAAAAAACTTTTTTTTTTGATCACATGTGCAAAAAAAGATTTCTGACCGTTTTTTACCCAAAATTGAAGAGAAATAGCGCAAAATGGTAATATTGAAGAAATCTTTTTCCGCCAGTTTTCACCAAGTATATCAAATTATCAAAGATTAATATGTCGCAATAATGAACGTCACCGAGTAAAAGGACACATCGCTATGGAAACCATTGTTATTTCATTTACCAGCCGCCTTGATTTATAGTTTAAAGATGGTGTTCTCTTCGTTCGAGATTTTTAAAACGTGTTAACAACTAGCTGCGCTCGATTTTTAAACCAACCATAAATAGTAGTTTTAACAACTAGTGGCTAAAATAGTGCTCTTTTACAAGCGTTGGTTTAAATATCGAGCGCAGCGAGGTATTTAAAAACGCGAGTAAAAAAAAGCACAGTTTAGCCGCGAGTTGTTAACACTATTTTTTTGAATGCCTTTATCAAAAAATCCAAGAAAACCAGGTAAATATACTTTTAAAAATCTCGAACGAAGAGAACTTCTCGGAACACACCATCTATAAATCAATCAATCAATGATTTTTTCGTAAATAATGGTGAAAACTGGCGGAAATGGCTTAATTCTTAGGCAAGAATAATTAGATTTTTTCAATATTACTATTTTCCACTATTTCTCTTTAACTTTGGATAAGAAACGGACAGAAATCTTTTTTTGCACCCGTGATCAAAAAAAAGCAGACAGTTACTAAAATCATGTTTTTGATGAAGGTATAAAAAAAAGTTTTTCTTGCATAGTTTTTGACCGATTTTCTTTTACTTTTAGACATCTGGTTCCAAGAGTGGTGCAAGACTTGTTTCGCAATGCGCCGCCAGACCAACTGACCAGAGATTTGCCAGAAATCATGAAAGTCCTGACCAAAATTGGCGAAGGTAAATATGAAATAATCGTAGGCTTAATTACCTAATTTATACGAACCAGTTAAAACGTTTAAGTTATAATCAGGTTTTCTAAAAACTTATATGTGTATAAACACTATACAAACCCTTTTAAGATGAGTATAAACCGTTTTTAAATCAATACTACCAACTCAATAACACCAAACAAAAAAGATTATAAAAAATCCGAATTTTTCAGGGTTTCTTTGATGGGATATCAGAAACCAGAAGTAATCAATGTATATAAGAAACACAAAACGCCAAAAAACATCTGAATAAGTTCATAAATATAGAGGTTATATAGATCCTTTTTTTGGTCTAAACAATGTTGGCAAGACTGGAGATTTACACTGATCAGTTGATCCGAAAGTGTTTTTAATTTGAAGGTTGAAACGGTGGGTGAAATGTGCATTGGCTGAAATTTGCATTAAACTAAAAACGGTTTGCAGGCCGTATAAACTAGGTAAATGTTAATGTTGTCTTGTTTGGCGCCGTTTCGATGGTTATCGAGAGCAGTAACAGATGAATTATTGCTCACAGGATTGTGTACAGTTGAAATATAATATCAGGGGTGGGGGGGTTATTCTAGCCGTTTGTGTACTTCGTCTGATTCTACTTTAAATATCTACAGGGTGTCCAACATTCGATGGTTTTGGGGTGTACTTCAAGAGGAGAAAATTTGACCCCTCTTTGCGAGGCTCGAATTTCAAGACAAGATTTTTGGTAAAAACCGCATTTCGATATGTCACCCTGTCTTCGAGCTTTACGGGGGCTTTTTGAAATGTCTGCATTTTAGGATAGGCCCTAGAACTTAGTTTCTGAGATTTAACAATATTTTTATTATGGAACACCCTATTTTTTTTCTATTTCTTTCTCTTCGGAAAATCGGAGAATTAGTTGTCGAGTTATTAAATATTTTCCATAAATCATATAGTAGGCTGTGAAAAAGGCGGCTTTATCTCCGGTTAATTACACGCCACATTATTAAAAAAATCTAGATTGCCTTGGTTGACAATCTGAGCACAAAATATAGGTATAATAATTTCTTAGACATAGTCGTTCAGTTAATTTAAGCCACAGTGTGGTATGCCGCCTTTATCACAGCCTACTATATGACTCATGGAAAATATTTAATAACTCGACACCTATTTATCCGATTTTACCAACTTTGTGTTGCATCTCAAAAACTAAAAGTAAAGTTATGGGGTAGTTCTTTTGTGGCGACAGCTCGCGCTTTATATAGTCTGACGGAATAGTTCCGCCATAGCCATGTATAACTTACACTAAAACCTAGATACATACAAGTACAACACTTAAAAGTAAATAAACTGGTACCTAAATAAATAAATAACTTGCACCAAAAAAGCACTTATAACAATAAATAGCCCAGTATCAAATTAAAGGTATAGCTCGTAACAATATTAACATTATTTCTCTTTTCCGATAATAACTATTAGTTTGGATTCAGCAACAAACGTTCAACTCCAATTTATTATTAAATTGTTTATATCGTGATTCACTTTGTGCTTTTTAACACGGTTTAGAGAACGTCGGCGTCTGCACTCGCGTCTACGGTCTAGACAAATTTCACTATTACTTTTTGATGGACGATCGCGATAATGGCGCTTTCTGAGAACCTCTGCATGGCGTGAGGTTTGGGCCTCTCTTTATCCCCGGTTAATTACCGATGGACTATTGATAAGTTTTTCTATTGTTTATGCCTCGGTTTATGCACTCGTTCTTAAGGTGATAGTTACCGTTTAGGAAAATATTTTTTAACAACACGGCATGCATGTGGAGAATTGTCAGTAAATCCGTCAAATGACCTCAAATGAACACCGCAGCCACAATGACGGTTCCTTATAGAACATTTAACTACTAAAAGGAGCTTAACCTAATACTTTTTCCCCTGTTTTTAATATTATTTAAAATACCTTCAATAATTTTTAGTTCCGTTTAATTAAATTGTTTAGATATAGTAATAAAAATCTATGTTTCTATTAAAAAAAAAACTAAAAATGTATTCAAGTAGGATGTACAACTATAAAAATAAGAAAAAGGTGCTATGGGAATCCCTCCCAATGAGCATTTTTGTCTATATAAAAGTTACAGCAAATAATACAAAACCTTCATAAAATAACCAAAAGTTATATTATTTAGTGTTGGTGATAATTTTATAACTCTAATATATCTCTTAAATGAGTAAAAAAGACTTGAAAAATAACTGTTCAACACCAGCTTATAAAAATTTATGGTACATAGTAATGGATAGAAAAACAACATATAGATTTTATAAAACTTCCTTATGAGCCCTCAAGTATAGAGATTATTATAAAAAGGTTTTACAACTGTTCTAACAACACTACATAACAATTTAAAGGTTTTTATGGATTTAGAAATATAGATTTTCCATCTTTCTTCCCTTTGCTGGTTATGTATTATTCTTTTTCTTTTTACAATAAAAAAATTTATAAAATGGTGTTTAGCAATCTTCTAAAATAAATAAAAACGAAAGTGAGATAAGCTGAAGCAGAAATATGAATATTTATATACTATAGTCAAATAAAAGCTGTTTTTCAAGTCATCCTACTCTGAAAATCAGCTGCGGTCCCGTGTGTACTGTATAGTTTTCAAATACACTCACGTAAATTTCATGTGCTCCAAAAATACTTGAGAAAACGCGAAATAAAATATTCATTTAACTATCAGTTTTTTTTTCATACGCGTTTTTTTCTTTCTGGGACAAATATTAAATTTCGTATGTTGTTCTTAACCCTAACAAGCAATATTTCGATTGAAACACATGTTGAAACCCCATAAATAACGTTTTTATTTAGGCCAAAAACCTATTTTTGTAATCCAAAATGGCGAAAATTTCCGACAATTCTATAAAAAAAACAATACAACTATACCACTGTTTACCTCGTCAACACTATTTTATAACCCTTTTAAAAAATGATGCTACTTGGAACAAAGGGCTACAGATGGTGCAGTGTTGAACACTCATGGTCTGTTTCTGCGAGCTTAACATAGTTACCATTGTTCTCTTTTCCTAAATGCATTCCTCCAGCATACTACACATACCAGGAAAAATACACGCCTCCACACACTTCAAGCCCGCATAACTATCACAAGAATATAGTTAGATTGCGGGGTCGAAGGGTGTACAGGCGAGTATTTTCCGGGTGTTCACATTTGCCGCCGACCAGCAGTATCACACGGTTACTATATTGTTCTCTTTTTCTAAAACACGGTTCCCATCTATGCGTTTCTCATTCGTTGGTCCCCCGAATCAAAACACGTATCACGTGGTCTAAGCGAGATTTGCCTATACAAGTTCATGTCGGACCACGTGATGAGTTTTTTTGAGTCAGGGTGACTGCGCATCGGAAACGCTGGTGGGAATCGGGTGTACAATGCATTCGATCCCGATATCTGTCATCGGCAACTATCTCAAGAAGATTTTGATCTCTTATCTCTCTCAGATTGATGTAATTAAAACAAGATAATAATGGTATGGTATCTCGCAAAAACGCGCCTTTTGATGTCGCAAAAACGCTCCTTTTGATTTCGCAAAAACGCGCCTTTTGATGTCACAAAATTAACCTTAAAAAATCTTGTTTGTTTTGTTATTATAATTGCCAAAATAAATTAAAATTGTTTTTTTTGTTCTAAAAACAGTTATATTATAATCACTGTATAAAGAAATTAATAACAACATTATAGAAAAAACCTTATGGGCAAAAAAGGTTTATGAATGAGTTCATAGGAATATTACAGACACCAATTTATATAACTATTGTGTGTGAGTTCCTAAGTTTTTATAAGTGTCTCTCGAAATATTTTCAATCTTATCTTATATAAATTTGTTGTTGGTTAATTAAGTTTTATAAGTGGGTTTATAGCAACATTTTAAAAACCAATCTATTATATATCTTTAATTGATAGTTACTTACGGTTTTATAGGTGGGTTGACAGAAAGATTTCAAACACCAATTTATATAACTTTTGTCACTGATGACTTATATTTTTATAAATATGTTGGTGGAAACATTGTTAACACCAATTTATATAACATTTGAACCGATGACTTTAATTTTTATAAAGATGTTCGTGGAAATATTGTTAACGCCAGTTTTATGTTACTTTAGGGTACCATCAATTTAGAGCCTTTAATAAAACAAATATACAAACTCAATTCTTGTAGGAAACTTCTAAATACCCTAGGGTATCAATGGAACCCTCTTTATAATAATTATATAAATATCTGTCACCAGAAGTTTCTGAAAATGCTCATTGGGCTATTTACACTGAAATTAAGGACAAGCCGGCAACACAGATTTCCTGCCTTTGTTTACCAAGAATGGCCAAATATGACGAATTGTAACCTAATATTTAGTTAATATTTTAATTTAACGTACCTGTCAAACGAAATACTGCGGTCCCCCGGGTTCTGTTTCAACATGCAAATAATAATGCACTTCGGAACCAGTGCTGAAACTTTCACTTTCAAAACAATAGTGACATTCCAGGAAAAATCGAGAGGCCGCAATAAACAATCAATGTTGCCACGTTGACTACAAAAGAAGATGTTTAAGGAAAATACATGTTAAATTTTCAAAAAACGTCGAAAGTTTTAAATAGGTTGTGAGTATTATATTTTTCAATTTCAATAATTCAATTAGCATTATTGAAATTGAAATTGAAAATAAGTTTTTTGTTGCATAATTCTGTTATTAAAATTGGCAACACAGATTTTTTTCTCCCCTTTCCCCACTGTAGATGTTGCACTCAAACAACCAGTGTAACCAGACAGATCAGACTCCTTCTAGTAGTTCAATGTTCTAAGGACGGTACATACTACGGAACAATCAATTAACAGCAGAAAGAAAATATATAGGGAATAAAATACATGAGCCTGGACTTCGATTTTTAACAAAAACCTTTAAAAAATCGGTCCGGTCCCCCGGGTTCTGTTTCAACTTGCAAATAATAATACACTTCGGAACCATTTTTCGCTACAAACTTTTCACAAAAATATCAAAAAAACACTATTGACAAGTGCTGAAACTTTCACTTTCAAAACAATAATGACATTCCAGGAAAAATCGAGAGGCCGCAATAAACAATTAATGTTGCCACGTTGACTACAAAAGAAGATGTTTAAGGAAAATACATGTTAAATTTTCAAAAAACGTCGAAAGTTTTAAATAGGTTGTGAGTATTATATTTTTCAATTTCAATAATTCAATTAGGATTATTGAAATTGAAATTGAAAATAAGTTTTTTGTTGCATAATTCTGTTATTAAAATTGGCAACAGAGATTTTTTTCTCCCCTTTCCCCACTGTAGATGTTGCACTCAAACAACCAGTGTAACCAGACAGATCAGACTCCTTCTAGTAGTTCAATGTTCTAAGGACGGTACATACTACGGAACAATCAATTAACAGCAGAAAGAAAATATATAGGGAATAAAATACATGAGCCTGGACTTCGATTTTTAACAAAAACCTTTAAAAAATCATAAATTGCAAAAATTTTTGGAGTTTTCAATTTGGATCACCATCTGGTCTTTCTAATGTAATTTTATCAAAACATTTTTTGACAATTATTATTTTTTTTATTATTTATCCCCCCCCCCCCGAAGCCAATTCCTGGGTACGCCACTGTACTACGTCATAGTTTGACAAGGCGCTTGGGGCTCCAATAAACTAATGTTTCATCGGCTTCATGTCCAAAAACCAAAAATATAGAAGGAACCTTTTCACAAATATATTTATCTAAAAAATCTTTGTGGAAAAGGTGAAAAAACAAAAATAAAGACGGTAAGAGTTGACGAGAAGTTAGCCACATATTTGACGTAACTAATGCATAGTCACAGTGGCGTAGCCAGAAATCGACTCTGGGGGGGGGGTTTCATCATTTAATAAAAACCAACTACCTACCTATGGCAAATTTTTAAAAATTAGACAGGTGCAGCTTGAGCTCTTGAACTGAAGGGGAGAGGGGCGGTTTAATGGGTGTTGAGTTAGTGTATACAAAACAAAAATACTTATTTTTAAAAGCAGCAATTAAGCAATTAACCCTTAAATGGGCCGCAGGAAAAATTTTCTAAAAGTTACACGAAAAAAAATTGCTTAAAATTAAACAAAATTATAGTAACAATATTTAAATTTGGTATAGCGCCGCAGGTGAAAACTTTGAAAAAACCAAAAAATTCTTAAAAAATTTTGATCTATCAGGTTTTTTGTAAAATATTTTAAAAAAAAGTAGATTGGGTTATGTGCCAATAAGGGGTGGGTTGCGGTGGGCTGCAGATGAAAATTTTAAGAAAAATTATACCAAAAATTTATTACACGTTTTGATTTCTGGTGATAAAAATTCCTTAGAATTAAACTAAAATTGTAACAATTAATGACGTCATGGCAAAAGAATTGCAAAAAACACTTTAATATTTTTCATATTCGCACTCGCACAAAATAGTAATTATACATACATAAAAATTTAAAAGAAAACTGAACCACAAAACAACAAACAATTTTGAACACCCCACCTAACCACAATAAAAAACAAAACTAAGGCATCACCCCTCTCCAGACCTTTTCTGTCTCACCTGAAAACGCACAGAAAACCAAAACAAAACAAATTATATTTGCGTACCCCACATACCAGTCCCACAGGAAATAACAAAGCAGCACCTCTAGACCTATTATGACTCACCTGAAATACTGAAAATTTGACAAAACTAAGCTCCAGTTTGACAAAATGACAAAATTGACAAAACCATATACCATTCGCTCTGATGATGGCTTTATAGCCGAAAACGCTCAGCTGTAATAAAAAATAAAAATTTTGCACTAAATACAAAAATTGCCCTTTTCAAAATTTTTAAAATTTAAGACATCACACCAAACACACGTCACAAACCGAAGTAAAGGGTCAAAAAAGTGGGGGAGGTATAGGTCTCCCTGGGCTCCTTGATCATGATTAATTTATTGTAGATTACTAAACATATCTTGGATCGACAGTCGACTTGGAATAAATAAGATCTTGAAGTTTTATTTACCATCAAAAAACGAAAACTTGAATATTTTGGCCATATTTTGAGAAATGACAAATATAAACTTTTAAAATTGATAATAGAAGGCAAAATTGAAGAACCAGAACCAATAGAAGGCAGCGGCAAAAAGTTTCAATGTGAAGTCTAGGCGAAAGACGCATGCGCTAGTTCGAAACGAACAAAAAGCTCGTTTCAAATTGGTGGAAAAGTGATGTCATTGATACCAAGCAGGCAAAATTCAGATTTATAAACTAATTCTATAAATAATTAAAAAAAAAACTTTATGCGGATTTTACTAAATTGTTGGAAAGAAATACAGAATTTATTGGGTTGTAAATGGTTTTTGAGCATTAATAACACGAGATTTCAGAGTTGTGACGTCACTAATCAATAACGTCATTATTGAAAAAGTTTTTCAAAACTGGTTCAATGTGAGAAAACGTCTCAGAACAGTTAACTACTGCGATCTATATTACTTATAATTAAAGAGAAAAAAAAGAAAAAAACCCAGAAAAAAAACCTCGAAAAAACCCCCAGGAAAAAATATAACTAATGAAAAACCAACCTCTCTCAAGCTAAACCAACGCAAAATAATATAGTTTTTGATTTTTACGTATTTCAGGGCTTCCACTGTAGTCACTTTGTCACTTTTTTTGGCTCAAGTCACTTTTTTGAGGAAATTAGTCACTGTTTGTCATGTTTTTTTTTATTTTTCGGAAAAACATATAAACAAACAAAAATTTTAAAGAACTTTAAATTCTTGAAGAAATTTCGGTCTAAATTAAAAAAAATTGCCTGTGAATCTATTGTTACAACTTTAGCTTCTTTCTTAATAACTTTTATTAACAATGACATTTTCAATATATTTTTTTTCCTGCGGTAACAAATCTAGAATCAACAATCATCTCAGACCAACCCCTCCCCCCCACTTTTAATATGTGATCCCCTCGAACAAGCCGAGCTACAAAATGTCGTGTTTATTTTGAACTTTCGAGCTTTAGCAGAACTGAAGTTATGGGCAACAACTGTTAAGCTAGGGTGGTCGCGTTTTCTCGAAAACGGCTACCGCAACCAAATTAATTTAACCGTACCAGAATAGCTACAAAAACGCTACAATATGTAGCATTGAAAATATAAACCGACGTAAAATTTTCACTTTTAGTAATATAATGTCAATAATAATAACTGCAGCATTTCTAACCGATTTTTTGGTCGCTATATAATAAGGTTCATTGCAACTCCATCAAAGCAAAAATTTTGGCATAATACCTGGCATTTTTTTATCTATTTCGGTTGGCCGAAACTAGGTTAACGTCCATGAAATATATATGTTAGGACGGATAAGTTATAAAAATAGTTGACTCCAAGTAACAGAGTTTAAAAATATTATGTCTGGTCCATAGATATAAGAGAGGATCGTAGATAACTGCTCCTACCTGCGCGAGATTTGCATTTTTATGGTAGCTACGTCGCAATCGGCAACTTTAGTTACATAAAAATAACAAGTAAATCTTCTCAGAGCACGGCAGGGGCCTCAAAGGCACAATTCACAACACAAACTCAAAGTTTATGACCCACAATTCGTGTTCAACTACAAATAAAGTTTATCAGTGAGATTTTCTAAGATCTAAAATAGTACCCCGCCAGGTCTAAATATTTACACCTGTGGGGGGTGCTAAATTTTAAAACCAATTTAAAAAAATAAATAATAAAATCAATGAATAGCGAGCTTGCCCTCAAAAAAGGTAATGGTAACCGTAGATCCGGATTTCGCACTTGTGGTGCTCATCAGTACGGTGTTAGGAATTAGGAGATGAAATGATGATGAAAAAATCTGACACTCAGAGATTCATGTAAAAGACAATCATCTGTCAAATTGCAGAATCGGCAGATGTACCTTCAATTTGAAGGAAAATTAAGCGTCTCTATGGAGACCGATATACAATGAGCTTCAGGCTACTGCGAACATAGGGGGAATCAAGTCCAATTTATTCTCCGTGTCGTACGACCGAGGTGGATTCGAAGCACGCTGCAGTGTTATCTTTTGGAAATTTATTTTGTTTTATTTCTGCCTTGCTCGAGAAACAGATTGGTAAGTTCTTAATTGAAATAATACATTTTTAAAACTAAAAATGGATGTCTACGAAGTTGCCGAAAAAGTGCAGATGGTCAAATGGTACCATCAAGGCAGACCATTGAGACTTATTCAAGAACTTTTTTTGGAGAATTTTGTAAATCGCCCAGAACCTAGTTTTTCAACGATTTATAGGTTTGTGCAGAATTTTGAAAAGTTTGGTTGTGTAGCGCCAAGAAACCATAAAAAACCCACTGTTTTGAATGACGAGCAGGAAATACGAAATGTGATAATTTGCGCTGCAGTGGAGGAAAATCGAAAGTTAAGTAGCCACCAAATTGCCGAAGCAGTTGATACGTCTGCAGCCACTGTCTTACGTGTTCTCAAAAAGAATGGTTATCATTCTTACAAAGCGTCAAAAACGCATCAAATTTTTCCGGAGGACAACTATCGTCGTATGGAATTTTGCGAAACCGATGGAAAGGGCTAATCGTGATGAAAACTTTCTGAGATCTATTCTTTTCACAGATGAAAGCACTTTTCCATTATTGAATTGTCATAACCCAAAAATTTGTAATTTGACGTAAGAACACAGTATCCCCAAAAACTAAAGGTTTGGGGGGGGGGGTATTGTAGGGGAACACGTAATTGGGACATTTTTTATTACCGGCAATTTGAATGGTCCTAGATACTTGGATCTACTGCAGCAGCATATTATTCCAACTGCTAGGCAGTTGTTAGGTGTGAGATTTGGTGAAACATGGTTTCAACAAGATGGTTGTCCTTGTTAGGGAATATCTTGATAATGTATTTCTTAATCGGGTTATAAGTACACGGGGAACTATTTTATGGGCAGCTCGATCACCCGATCTTGCTCCTAATGACTTCTATCTGTGGAGTTATATCAAAAATAAAGTTTACGGGCATGAAAGGGCTAATAATTTGGAAGAACTTCGGATTAAAATTGAAAAAGCTTTTCAAACTATCACCCCTAACATGCTTGGAAACGTTAGAAGGGGTTTTTATAATAGGCTCAGATATTGTCTAGCCGAGCAAGGAGGACTTTTCGAACATTTGCTCTAATTTTTTTTTGACTGGGTGAATCTTTTTGGTTTTTAGAATGTATTATTTTATTTTGAGAACTTGCTTTTATTTTGTTTCTCCTTATTATTTTCATTGTAACACGTTTTCAGTGATAAATCTGAGCAGTTGACAATAAAACGCCCTTATTTATCAGTGGCAAAAAATAAGAAAATTACGTTATAAAAATTTGCGTATTTACTGACCAAATTCCGGTTTCATTGACTACGCTCCACACAGCACCGTGGTTAGAGGCGTACTAAATACTAAACGCAAGTGGTGATCGCAAGCCTGAGTATTGGTTGCTTCACTGATAGGTGTGCGGTGTCCCTGCATATACGTACACTGGCAAATTGGACTTCTTCCGGCCTATGTTCGCAGTAGCTTGAAGCGGTCTGTATAGGGTGGGCCACAAAATTCCGCACTTTTTGGATTGGCTATAACTTTTGACTTGATTACTCGATTTGGAAATATATTGTCTTTTTGGAAAGGTAAAACGTGAGAGTTTTTCGATTTGGTTAAAACTTTAAAACTTATAAAAAGTTCAAGATGGCGGACAGTTTTAAAAAATTTGTAATTTTCACCCCACCTGAAAAAAATTTATGTGCGACACTGAACAAACTCTGAAGCTTTCACTACAAACGCTCATTGTTTCTGTGTATATTGAAGTATCATTTAATTAAATCAGTTGTGAAATAAACAAGTTATAACTTTTTTTACTATGTGTGTTTTACATACATTTTCCATTTGCTATATCTTTTAACCTAATTATTTAATTAAGAAAACACATCTAAATACCCATTACTTTTTTATTTCTTATCCGATTTAATTAGGTGATACTTCGATATACGAAGAAAAAATGGAGATTTGGAAATACTAATTTATATTTTGCCCAGTGTCTTACTTTAAAAAAAAATAAGGCGAGTAAAACCTAACTCTTTTTAAAACTATCCGCTATCCTGAATATTTTTTTTTATCAACTTTTGAACAAACGGACGTAACTCTCTTGTTTTGTCTCCTTAAACAATATTTTTTTTAATTAAGTAATCAGGCTAAAAGTTATAGCAAATTGAAAAAATAAATAATTTTGTGATTTTTTCCAATGTTAAGCCGAAACACTCATAATCTAAATAACTTTTTTATTTCTCAACCGATTTGATTAAATGGTACGTCAATATACACATAAACAATGAGCGTTTTTAGTAAAAGCTTTAGAGTTAGTTTATTTTCGCACATAAATTTTTTTCAGGTGGTGTGAAAATTACACATTTTTTAATTTTGGATTTTTGAGAAATTTTAAATTTTCAACTGAATCGAAAAAGTATCACGTTTTATCTTTCTAAAAACCCAACATCTTTAAAAATCGAGGACTTATGTCAAAAGTTATAGTCAATCCAAAAAGTGCGGGATTTTGTGGCCCACCCTATAATTATCTTTACAGATATCCTAAGCTCTGGAGCTCTGGAGCAATTTGACAGATGGTTGTCTTTCACATAATCCTGTGTCAGAGTTTTCATCATCATTTCATCTCCTAATTCCTAGCAGCGTACTGATGAGCACCACAAGTGCGAAATCCGGATCTACGGTTACCATTACCTTTTTTGAGGGAAAGCTCGCTATTCATTGATTTTGTTTTTGGCCAAAACCAGAAGTAGAAGCAGGTGAAACGAGACGACGTTTGTGGCGCGAAGGGCTTAACGCGCTTCCAATGCTACAGGCGAATAAGGACTCCATTGCACCTTGCTTTGTTTTTCACAAGCCCTACAAAATACGCATATCCAACACAGCAGAAGAACCGGTGATGGGAGGTACTATCTGTATCTACACGGACGGTTCCAAAACTGAACACGGTTCTGGATGTGGAATATACTCAAAATTAAATGGGCTATGGGCAAACACGCCAGCGTAGTTCAAACAGAACAGCAAAATAAATATCCACAAAAAATATTTCGGGAAAAAACATCTGCATTTACACAGATAGCAGACAAGCACGACTAGCCCTACAACAATAGTACTAGAATGCCATGAAACCTTGGTCAAAGTATCAGAAAACAACAACCTGGTCACACTAAAATGGATCAAAGGTCATGGCAAATACAAAGGAAACCACATTGCAGATACGCTGGCCAGGAAGGCAGCGGGACAAACACTCTTTGAACATGCCCCTTCTGCCCGTATAACAGCATTAACAGTGTCGAACCAAATACGAGAACACTCCCAAAAAGACTTTAGAAAAAGATGGGATGAAACTAGAAACTGGAACCTTGCCAGGAAATTACTACGTTACCCTGACCAAGCAGCAGTAAAAAAATTCCTATCAATGACCAGACAGAACCTGCGCCTTGTCACGGGCATTCTGCCCGGCCACTGTCAACTAAATAAAAACCTGAAACACCCCTATGTCGAGGTTGTAAACAAGAAGATGAAACCATGGGACACATTCTCTAAGCTAAGACTGTCTAGCGCTGTCATCTACCCGAAAAGCTATTTTCAACGAGTTTTGGCCAACATACGGGAGGCTCCCCTTGGCGACGTTATCAACTACGTTCGAAGCGTAGGATGGCTGGCACAACGGGTCTAATGAGGCGTAGGTGCTGTGAGGTACCGAACCATATAGATAAAGGTTTGTTGGTTTAGTTGCTGTCATCAAAATGGCGACACTCATGGTGTTTGCTAAAAATTGTATGCGCACTCGTCAAAAATCGTTCTTTTCCTTCAAGATTTCTCTAGTCTGACCCCTTCAAAAGCTGTATTGTTGTATTCTTTTGTTCCATGATTTTCAACTCTGTCCGTGAGTCATTTTGGCGATATTTTGCCAGACAATCTTGATTTTTTTTTAGATATTATGCGAGCGAGGGTCAAGAAAAAATTCGTTGTGTCAACTTGCCAAAAATGTGTTGGGTACAGCGCGCCACTAGATACCGATCCTCGAAAGATAATAGGCAGTTTGTAGGAATTTTTTCGATTTAGAATTTGTTTCTGGTTGACATTATTTTGACAGCGGCAGGGTATTGTTTAAAACATCATAATTTGCTTATTTATCCGATTTTTCTCAACATTTTAATCTAACATAATAGTAAATAATATAATTTAAAGATGCAAATTTCTTCGCTCGTGCTTCGTTTGTCTAACTGCTTTAGTGTGCGGGAAAACGCAACTTTGCGCACTGTTACAATAAATTTAACCCATGAAGATGCTAACTTAGTTAGCGAAAACAGCTTTAGAGAGTGAAGAATATAAAGTTTTGGTGAAGTGGTAAAAAGTTTTAGAATCATGGTAAGGTTCTTACATAAGAAGATTTTTTTTTACCAGAATACAAATAACATCTATAATAAAATGTAGCTTATTCCCACAAATTTCAAATGTTTTTTTTACAAAAACTATCAACTCTTATAGGGCGTAAAATTGCCTTTAATTCGCTGTATCTCTCGACCACATAGGGATCTGTTTGCTGTTTTTATGGGACCCCAAAAAAACATAGACCTCAACCAAATTACCTTTTGAATGTTTAATTTTTTCAACATAATTCTTTAATAGACAAAAGTGTTAAAATGACCAAAATAATACTAAGAATACGTAGAATGACTCAACACTATATTGCAGGAAAAGATATTTGGTCACTTTTATCGCATAATTTGAAATTCAACTCGACCCATACAAGGTCTATTTCCGGGCTTCCACTATGATTAATGTTTACGTTATTTCCGATGTGTTTCGTCGTAATTTTATTGCACTTATTTATTCGGTGTATCAAGTCGCGCTAAATTATTCTAAACGTCATAAAATTTTAAATGAGGAACTGTGATCACTTACTGGACGCGTATTTTTGAATATCCGTTGCATGAAGTGAGGAAAACTTCCCGAAAAATTGAAAAAATCATATTTAAAAAATATACAATCACACAATCAATTATTTTATGAAAACTGTAGCTTTGAAAGAATTGAACGTTATAACAAAATTTTTGGGTAATATTTACGAAAACCAAAATCTGAAAACCGCATATCAATAGCTGCTTTACTTCTAAAGAATGATTTTTTTTATATATTTTAACGTTTTTTCAAATAACTCCGAAACTAAAGCTCCCACGAGTTTGGACTTTATAAAAAAATTTGTAGTCCATATTCATGAAAACTAAAATCTAAAAACCGTATATCGCCACTTGCTTTTGTTCCCAAGTTGCCATTTTTTAAAATATTTTATTCTCCTTTTCCCCCCTTCATCCCCTCAACACCCTACCCAAAAGTTAATTAGTTCATGGTGAGCCGATAGAGGATTTTTGTACCAAATTTCCGCGTTCTTGAGTTATCGGGTAAACAGACAGACAACAGACCCACAGGCCGACAGACAACTTTTTTTTCGTCGATTAAGGTGTTTTGGAACCTTTGTAACTCATTTTTGATAAAAATAAGAAAAGTCAAAATTTCACGAATTTAAAAGTAACTAATGAGAAGTTCACGGTGAGAAACAGCTTCCAGTTCTCCACCACTTGACAAGAGGAAAATGAGCTTCCGGTGAACTTTTTGATTTTGTAATTGTCAAGTTTTTTCCGGATTTATTTATTTTTTTTATTATTAAATTCCCATTCCAAATGGTCTATCTATTAGATTTATTCTATGTATGAAAATTGAGAATTAAGACCGCCCTGTAACCGCCCCTGGATGACTGGTCAGACTATTTTGTTTTTCAAATTGCTTTTATTACAAGGGCTCAGACTCTAGTATGCAGGCACACTTAAATCTAATTTGCTATTCACTAGGGTTACCTCTATTATAATTCAACTCAGTGTAAATCACCCTGTACATTCCCAAGTTCTGTGGGGATCCACTTTTTTCAGGGAAATTTTGCCTACCAGGAACGTTCTTTTTCTTTGAAAAAGCCTTTACTAATCATGCATTTATGGGAATGGATTGTAAAAATCAAATCCCGGTAGAAATGGGTTTCTTAGAAAATTTGTTCACCTGTTATTTTATTATCTCAACCTTTCATTTCACCACTATCAAGAGTAAGGTAGGTAGGTACTAGGAAAACTAAAACCTATTGGAAATGAAGTGATTCACAAAATGAATTAATTATTACTTTATTCGTAATAGGTATTTTTTATTACGAATTTCCTACTTATTTTCTTTTTTCGAAGGTTTATTTTCTCCAGTTTTGGCGTGAAATTAATTCGAATACTTCCTGTTCTTATCCACTAACAATTAAAAAGTTTGAGCTTAATTTCAGCAATGTAATACGTCAATTTATTCCGGCAATCATATAACACGCTCTAATTTTGGCAAAATTTGAAGACAAATTTTCACAGAATACAAAAACGAGTGTCGTTTCATTTTCCATGGTTTTTCTGCGAGGGTAACTTTGAAGGTGTGATTGTTGTTGTTTTTTTGTTTACACATGACTGTATTACCATAGATTGGTATAGCTAATGGGGACCAGGGAGTGCCCGGTGCCTGATTTTTTAATCCAACATACACGTGGGGCCACGGCCCCCCTGAAAACAGAAGGTAGCTGCGCCGATGTGTATTAATCGGCAGCGGCATGAAAATGGCAACCCACAAAAAAACCGAATTTACAAAAACCGAAACACAATTGAACCGAAAATAAAACGTCCGAAACGAAATATGAACGTGTGTTTTACACCCAGAAAATAAAGGATACGAATATAATTTTATAGAATTTTAATTTACTCGATCCTTAAAAGACACGAACATAATTTAACCTATTATAATTTTCCAGAACCTTAAAATATCAGAATTGCAAAAGTATCGAAAATAATTTTCTAGAAACGAAAAACACCGGAACCACAAATTGATAGAAAATAATATGCCCGCTTCTTAAATGAGCAGAACCACAATTCATCCGAATCGCTTTTGCCTGCATCAAATTTAAATCTCTAGAGCGCCGTAGGCCCTGGATTGCGGCGTTGACAAGTTTCTCTATTTGGAAGATGACACGGGGATTTTTTTTTATTAAACGACTTTATTTACCTTCACAGTTTCTGGCTGTCGTAACTGTCTATCAAATCTTCCGATTAATTTTCGGTCAGATTGGGGTTCTTGAATTTTGTGGTTCGGCATTATTATCTTTCTATTAAATTAAATAATTTCTGACATTTTGGTTTTTCTATAAAAATATGTTTCGTTAAATTTAATTATATGCATATTTTTTTCATTTTCGAGACAATTTTTTTCGGATCAATTATTTGATGTTCTCTTAAATTCTGACAAATTGTGTTTCTGCCAAATTTGCTTTCCGGTTTTTTATATGGACCCATGAAAAATAAAAAAATTCATGGATTAATTGTCAGTGAGGGGGGAGGATACATGGTTATCCATGTTATTGCTCCCTATAGGAACAATTTCTGCAGACGCCACTCTTATATTACACCAACCTATTTTTAACCCTAAACGCTACAGATTTACACCTCGTCGCAGGGGGGCAGAAAAAGGCCTCAAAAAAGCATCAAAATCTCGTTTTCTTATGAAGACGAAGATCTCCACGTGTCCCGACTTCCTGCGCCTCTCGCGAGCGGAAATGCCACCGCGCGGAAAGTCGAGTTCAACGCCTGATGAAAGCTCCAAAAATAAATAAATAAGAACGAGATAGGTACGGGGTGAAGATACAAATAGGCTTAATACCTATTAGGGTTAAACCCCGCCATTTTTAAACGATTTTATTTGGCTTCACTGAATCTGCCTATCTGTCTTATCAAATCTTGTGATGCATTTTTCACCACCCGTTAACTGATTCCAATGAAAGTTGGCATACTTTTGTTAGTCCGGTTACAATATAATGTTCTGAAAAAATTACGCTGGTGTGGGTTGGTTAAGAGGGTGCGCGAAATAGTAGTTTTCACAACTAGTGGCTAAAATGGTGCTTTTTTTACAAGCGTTGGTTTAAATAACGAGCGCAGCGAGGTATTTAAAAACGCGAGTAAAAAAAAGCACAGTTTAGCCGCGAGTTGTTAACACTATATTTTTTAATATCTTTATCAAAAAATCGAAGAAAAACAGGAGAATACTTTAAAAAATCTCGAATGAAGAGCACTTCTCGCAACACACCATCTTTACACTATAAATCAAGGCAGCTGGTAAATAAAATAACAATTGTTTCCATAGCGATGTGCCTTTTTTACTCGGTGACGTTCATTGTTGCGACATTTTAATCTTTGACAGTTTGATATTTTGACTATGATTTTAAATTATTTTTTCGTAAATACTTGGTGAAAATTGGCGGAAATGGCTTATTTTTAGGCAGGAATAATTAGATTTTTTCAATATTACTATTTTCCGCTATTTCTCTAATTTTGAGTAAAAAGCCGACAGAAATAATTTTTTTGCACCCGTGATCAAAAAAAGAAGTTTTTTTTTTGCATCGGTAACCAAAAAAGCCATGCTTTAGTAGTTATCTGCAGACAGTTACTAAAATCATCTTTTTGATGAAGGTATAAAAAAAATTTTATTACTTTTGAACCCAAGCTGCTACGGATATGCAGTTTTCGGCATTGCATTTTGCTTAATGTTTCCTAATTTAAAAAAAAAAACTAATTTGCTGGGGGGTTGTTAAGGGGGTGAGAGGAGGTAATGACATTTAAAAATACATAACTTTGAATGTAAAATTAATATTTTTAATTTTATAGAATAAAGGGAGAAAGGAAAAGAGGTTAATACATTTGAAAATCGTAATTTTTTAAGGATTTAAATTTCACTTAATGTTTACTAATTTTAGAATTAAACAAATTTATTTTGGGGGGGCGGCAGGGGATATATTTACGGCGGGTTTACCTATTTTCATATTATTAATAATTCATAACTTTAATTCATAGTGGATTAGCACAATTTTAGATTTATTACATAATTTAACAGCACCTGTTTACTTAGGGGTTCCATAAGCATATAGTGCATTAGGATAAATTTTGACAACTGTTATACAAGAAGAACAAAAAAAATTTTTCTTAACCAACCTCAATAGTTTAGGTATTCTTCCTTCTTCCTAAATTTCTGTTTTCGAATATCAGCTGAAATCAATCACTCCTATTTTGAGATCAACCCACCAAAATTTTTTCTTTGTTTTTCACATGGATTTATTCATATTGATAGTGCATAAAGTTAAAGTTAACCAAAGTACCACAACAACAAAGGCACTGTGCTTATGAATTGTGACTTTTAACTATGAAAACTGGGGTAAACATTTCTATTAACAATAATTTATTTAACTCTGAGTAATCACTGATCGTCTTCAGGTACAAACTTAACAGTCGAGTGATAGAATATAAGTACGTAGCCTTAGAAATAGATTGTAGTTAGTTAGTTAAGTTCAATAATGTATTTAACATTATGATTATGAATAAAATTGTGCTTAGGTTATGAATTATCAATATGAAAAGTTAGGTCAATTTTTTAGGTTCGGTGGAAGTTTGAATCGTCTTTGCTGGAAGACCTGGTGGTAAAAAATTAATTAAAATATTTTTAAGAAATATGACGCGCTCATAACCACAATTTTTTTCAAGACTTCATTTCGTATTAAGGATGGAAAACGATCATCACAGCAAAAAAAGGATTACCTGTTCATCATAATTGATACCATGAACGCTTGCTCTGTTAAGGCGCAATTACACAGACGAACATGCTCAAATAAAAGCTCGTGCAAGAGATTTAAAATTTTTTGCGCGAACATTTTTGTGAGCTTTTCTTTGAACATTTTGTTCGGGTAAATTTTTGAGCAAATTTTAGTTTTGGAAACATATTTTTAAAGATGAGAATAAATAAAATTTCACATCAGTGATCAGTGATCTCAATTCTTTAAAAAAATGGAACACCAAGTTTTATTTTAAATTTTTGTGAAAAAAAGCCGACGGCAAGCGAAATATTATTCTTGGCTATCAGTTTTGTCACATGGATTAGGGTTACTTATAATATTTTTTTCTTGGGGTTTTTCCCGGATTTTTTTGCCCGGGGGTTTTTTTGGGATTTTCTTGCGAGTTTTTTTTTATGTCCAAGGATTTTTTTCCTGAATTCAAAAAATAACCCAGGAAAATTTTTCTTTTCCAAAAAAATTTAGAGTTTTTCAAATATCGGCAAAAAACTCAGAAGTTGCACTTTTAAGCGGTAATCCGCGACTCACGACTATGAGGAGTGGTGGGGAGGGGATTTTTTTTTTTAAACATATTTTTGTAACTTTACTTTACCCTTAGCTTTGATTGTTTTTTTTTTTCATTCCTCACACCAGATTTACCTAGTTAGTTTAAGGCCCCAACGGTTGCTTAAAAAAGCAAAAGGTTTATGAAAATGCTGAAGATAGATATTTACTGTCAATTTAATGTAATAATCCGATTCAGAAATCTAGTCTATTACTACTAAATTATATTTTTTTAGACAAGGGTCTGGGATCGTAGGGTTGTAAAAGTGGGTAATAAACGGGTATTATTTAGACCGAACGTGCTTTTGTTCATATATTTGAGATTTAATAAAATGTATATAGGTTTTTTAATTTGACTTAATTATTATTGTATTGTGTTTTAAACTAGAAAGTAAAATAAAGAGATATTCTTTTAAACGTAAATTTTTATCATTACATTTTACAGGCAACAGCAATAAATAAGTGCCAATTAATATTTTTTTATTATCGTTTTTTTACAACCCCAAAAAAGTTAGAAGTATACTGGCATATCCCCTATAAAAATCAGGTCAATCGAAGTTGCTTATGAGATAAAATGTCAATTTCGACATCAAATTGTTTTTCCGTCAGAAAGCACTTAATTAAAAATACCTTTTAAAACTTAGTCTTTCTATTTTCAGTTAAGTTCAATGAATTCCCATAAAACTATAAAATTTAAATTTGTAAGAAATTAGTCTTTTTGTACGAGATTTTGATCAAACTTTTTTTTGAACATTTTGCTCAAGAGGCTCGTGTAAATGTTTGTCGGCATTTCAACATCAAAGGAAAGTTTGTCTGTGTAAATGCGCCTTTAGACATGTGAAACTTTTATTAGTTCTCTATAATCTCAGAACTTTATCCCAAAACAATAAAGGCGCTAAAAGTCGCCGTGTACCTATCCCAAGCCAATCATCCGGGCCAGACGAGTAGGGCGGTGCTGCGCAAAGTTGAATGAATCGCTGCTAGTACTACGAGAACGCGTTCAACGTTCGTTCAACGATCTCATGCTTGATCTCGGCTTGCCGGCAATGCCGGTCTTAACGCACAGTGATCAAATCCTTTACACGTCTAGTCAAAAATTCTCAAACCAGTCCTAATGATGCCTCTGTTTTACATTCTTTTCTGATCAAGTTTAAAGTCAAATTTTCACAATTTAAAAACTACTGTCAATAATAGAAGTACCAAACCGTGTCATTTTCTGTGGTTAACTCTGAAGGTTAGGTGTGTAGTTTCGTTTTTTTTTTTGTTTAAGAGTGAATTTGAGTCCTAAAAACAGTTCGTTTAGATAAGCAGATAAAGCGCACAGCAAAAATGAACAAAATTTAGCACAGCGGAGGCTTCTGGTATCCCCCGCAGACCGTTCGCGTGGTTTTTATTTAGTTTTTAAAAATAATCGATAATTTTTATCGGGATTAAACATTTTTAAGATACGTAAAATTATCTAAAAAAAATCAAATTATTAAGGGATAATGCTTTAATCTTTCACCGTACAAAATTTGATACAAATTTGATTAACGGTTTTTTAGATTCATTAATGGTTAAGAGCCATAATATATAATATATTAAAATAATTTAGTTAAATACCTGTTAAATTATTTTTAGATCTGCTAAAATACACTTTAGTAGGACATGTTTTTTGGTAAATTTAAAGACTGTAAAGAACTTTGATTGAAACCACCTTATGTCTTACACACTTCAAGCTTTGAACAATTTTACAATTTTTGCTTTTCTGGATAAAAATGGCAAAATAGAAATCATATGCACGACACCACTAAACATGACAGACAGATGACAAAACAGAAATTTTTAATAAACAATTTCCTTAAATTATTTCCATCTCTCTCTAAAATATTTTTTTATAGCCTGCTGTCTCTCTTCAACAACCTTAAATATTTTTTTGGCAGTACTTTTTTTGAACGCTTAAAAGACAGTGAGAACTTGAAAAATGTGGGTGTTTTATTCTAGAAATCGAAAGTTTGGAAAGAAAGCTTTAGAATGCGAGCAAAATCATGACATAAAAATAGTAAAAATTGCTTAAACACAAACGTTACCCCTTAAATTATGCTAAAATATTTTAAGCCTTAAATTGCCATTATGGATTTACCATAATTGGAAGATGCTCGATTTAGGGTTTAGAAATATGTTTCCAAAAGAAACAAATAGCACACTGATTTTGACCACTGAGCGTTTAGTGGCAGACAGCGCCGCCAAGTGGCAATGCAATCAAGTAGGCGTTTGGAAAGCAGCATGGCCGCGGCAGTAACGCTTCGTCGTTTCCGCTCCTTTTTGAGCTTTTTTGGCGGTGAAAAAGTGCGCGAAAATCGGGAAAATTACGAAAAACGCAAGTACCAGTGTCGAATAGTTGTTTACGTATGGGGTTTGAGGGAGGCGCCGGCATGTGTTGCGTAATAACTGCGGAAGCGTGTCCGGCTAACCTGCAACCAAGGAAGCCATCAAAATGGTGGCGCAAATACCGCGTGCTACACGATGCCTCCACGGCCGCGGCCGCCCGCCGCTTCACAAGGTTTGGAAATAATGCGTAGTTTCATGTTTGGATTTTTTTATTTACCCATAAATTGTCTTATAGTCGACGTAACGTAAGGTTGTGTTTTATGAGTTCCCTCCTTTTATATTTATGCGCAGTAGCGCATCCTTGGAAAAACACCCCAAAATGTTCAATGCACAGTGCCCATTGCGGGCCCATCATTTACTACGTTTTCATGTGGAGCTGGATACGTTTTCAATACTATTCACGTTTCGGTTTTCAAGAAAGGATTTGAAGGCGTTTTGAAAACCATTTGAATTCTTGACATGTTTTTTTTTTGTATTTTAGGTACCCTTTAAATGTTTGGTTATCTCACCCAAGGAATAAACTGAAATCCAGTTTTAACTTGCCAGTTAATATTAAATTAAAATATAATATATGTTTTTTTTTTAATTAGATACCCTATAAGCCATTGTTTCTAGCACAATGTATTTTTCTTTACCCTATCGCCCTTTTCTGTGTCCCTGTCCTTTTTTTAAATGGGTCTTTTCCTAAGCCTAAATAGCCCAAATAATATGTTAATATTGAATTTGTTGGTTATTATTTTTTAACTAGTAGTTTGTTTCAAAAATATATATCTTTTGAGATCCACCTGTGGGTGGAGGATCTTGACAGCATTTTTACTAAAAATTTTATGTGTTGCTACTTGTAAAATAATCCAAAATCTATTATTTTTCTGACCTGGCTACATATATAAAGCATAAAATAAATGTTTTTCTTATCAGATTTTTTTTTTCAGAGTCCATGCTGCGGGCAGATCTTTTGGAACACATACCCAACATTGCTGTGCAAGCTGTAGAAAATTCCACTAGAGTCACTGCCTTGAAAGATGTTATCAGCAATTACTTGATTCCTTTAGTTGTGAGAAATTTGGGATGCACTGACACAGCTGTTGACAAGGCTGCACAGGCCACCTTGATTTATCTTGTTGAGAAAGGCTATGTGTCAAAGTTGCAGGCTGAGATCAAAGTATGTCCTGCCATCTTGGCACTTTCCAAGATGGAAAGTCACTTAGATGTAAATTTTGGAGCAGTGACGGTAAGATTTCTTAAGATCTATTTTATTTTGTTTAAATATGACATGACAAATAACTTTTGGTGAGGAGTTTTTGAAGGATCCTTGTGATCAGGAAAAAGTCAGATCTGCTTCTTGAAAGACATGGGTAGTGAGATGTTCATAATATTTGTCTCACTACCTTGTCTTTCATGCAGCTACTGATATCTCTCCCAATTTTAGTGTATTCTTATATGGTTTATTTTTAAAGTACACCTCTGAAAGAACAACAGAAATAGAGATTTGCCATTACTCGTCAATGTTGGCAGTCTTAGATATCTTAATTCTATCACAGCCAGCTTTGATGAGCAATGTTGAGTTTAAATCTACACAAATATATCAAGATTTTTGTGCTGGGAGAAGAATTCAGATATCTGTGCCCTATGATTGTCAATTTGGCTGTGAATTCTTGATTTTAAAGAAGATATCACAGCCACTTTGATGAGCTAGGTTGCAGAATTACAACATCACATTTATTTTATAAGGAGCAAAGATGGGATCCAACTGTAACTGTAGGTAGGTGAAGTTCTATTAGAAAAACAGTGGAAGATGTGAAGAAAAACCTTGACAATGCCAAATCCTGTCAATCTGGCTGTGTACCTTAATTTTAAATTGGTATCACAGCCATTTTGACGAGTTTTGTTGTTGGATCAGTCAAGTGGTGGTACAGTGACCTAGGAATATTTCCCAATGATGGGGTAGACATCTTTATGATGCCTGTGCCGCTCATCAGGTGGTTGTGAAATGTTGTTTTTCAAGTCATATCACAGCCAGCTTTGATGAGCGATGCAACATTAATTTATCATCAATTCTGAAGAAACAACAATGATATGTATTATTTAGTTTCTAGTGGTTAGGTCCAGACTTTATTTTAAAGGAAATGGCCAAAATTTCATATAAAGTGCATATTTCTCCATAAGAGGGTAAATGAGCACCCTAAAAGTTTTTTTCTACTTCTAGTCTAACAAATCTTCTATTTCTTTGCATGCTATACAACTAAGAAAGGATGCGAGAGTTATTTAAGCCAGCCTTCGTCCCATATTTGCCTGCTGCACAGAAGGGCATGGATATTTTGTGTTTGTCCTAAACCCACTTTGGCAACACAGGGCATTGATCCTACAATCCCTTTATAAAAAAAAATCCTGAGTAATTTCTTTATTTTCTCTTTGTTTTCTATAGGTAAACAAAGAGACATCAGTTCAAAAAAGCAATATTCATAAGAGGGACATATCAAAAGACTGATAGGTATGTAAGTGGCATTCAAAAGAGCTATATATATATATATATTTTTTTTAGTCAATATGCAAGATTGAAAAGGTTTAAACCTAATTTTTATTATTAATATGTTAAGTATTTTAATAATATTTTTATTCAATATTTAATTCTCTTTTATTAAGTCTGGGTTATTTGTTATTAGACAATATTTGCTCAATTATATGTAAAAGTTTATGCAAATAAAAATATACTCTACTCTGCTCTATTACTAACTTATTTGGGTTAGCAAGGTAATGATTGCTCCATTTTTTTGTTGAAGTGATTATTTTCCATTTTGTGCATTGCTCTTTTGAATATCATTCTTTTGAACTGAAGCCAAACAAAGATTAAACTATCCTTGCTTTTTTTCCTGTTTGGCAGCTTTACTTATTGTTTTTAATATGGTGGTTTTGCTGGTGTTTTGGCTACTCTCTTACTTTATACTTATTTGGGGTTAGGGAATTTGACAAAAACAGGGCAGCCAGTCAGGAAAATCAGGACCACCATCTGGAAAAAATTAGAAACCAGAAAAAACTTACTGATTTTTTTCAAAAGTTGTTAATTTGCAGTTTATATGGAACTAGAAAACCAAAAAAAAACAGGGAATTTGTTATCCCACGCATCAGTAAGGGAATTTGACAAAAAAAGTTAGGAGTGCCATCTGGAAAAAATATTTTTTTTGTGTTATAAAAAATTATTTTGAATTTTTCACATCTAGTCAGAAAAAACTGTTGAAGTGTTTGCTCTCGCTTGTCAACTGGTGTGAAGTGACACTTTTAAAACATATCACAGCCAGCTTTGATGAGCGTGAGCGGGCGTTTTACTCTACGAGGGATTTTAACACTTAACTTGGTAGGTACATTTGTTACTACAGATATTTTCTATTAGTCTCATCTAAAACAGGTAGAACTACATTTAAAAAATACCAAAAGATTGATATATTTTTTCCTTCAAATATCTCATCATTGTTTGTGATATTTAAGAAAAGTAGTCTGATGATGAGTTTTTAAATGTTAGTTTGACTGTCTCCAAGTAACAATCAAGTTTTGCGATGTTTTTCTCCTCTCTTTCAGCTCATGAGCAAATTGGCACCTTTGCTGGGGAGAGACATAACGGAAAGGATATTTCTGAAAAGGTTTTCAGAACTATGTGAGAGTAACATGTTTTACGTACGGAAGATATCTGCCTCTCTCCTTGGAAGTTTTTGTGCCGTTGTTGGAGAGGAAGCTTTTAAAAATTCTGTGGTTGGTATTTTGTTTTTGTTATAACTTATATTTAGTTCAAAGTATAGGGTAGAAACATATTCCATTAAGACCAGCTCATTACAAACATAGGAATACTCACAGTTTTAGTTATTTCTTGAAAACTACTGGTGGGGATTCCTCATCTTTTAATATATATATATATTTTTTCTTAAATCAAATAGTTTTTGAGAAAAATATAATAGATATTGCCTGTGTTTTGTAAGAATGGACTATCCACTTACTAGAGGCCCTATATACAATTTTTTACAGTTATTGTTTTACTAGAGGGAAGCAGCTCGATTTGGCAGTTGTTAGGGAAATGTTCTAATTTTTTTGTGTGTTGGCAACCATTGGAAATAAATAATTTTGTCAATGTCACATTTTTGATTAATAAACGTAAGTAGATCAAATTTTAAAAATCTATTATTGGAGTTTAAGAAACTGTAAAAATACTCGTGCCTACAACTTTCTATTTTTCCATTGTTCAATGGAAAAAGAAATCTAATATTGAAGTATAAGAAACTGTAGAAATACACGCGCCTACAACTTTGTATTGTTTCATTGTTCAAGGGAAAAAGAAATGCAAGAAAAATGGAGAGAGACATGCATTTGCCAAATTGGAAAATTAATAAAAAATAATTAAATTTGCGAGGTAAGTAAGATTAGTTAAAAATTGAAATAATATTATATATTATTATTACTTTGAGATCAATAATATTTTTTTCTATTTTAAATATTTAAATTTTTAAATCTGTGAACCTTACTGTTTTTTTGTCAAAGCTTGACATATTTTACCAAAAAAATCATTCAAAAACTGTTTGCGGAAATTATAAAAAGAGAAAAAAAAAAGAGCCCGTTACATAAAATTGGTTTTACATGCAAAAATTTAAAAAATTAGAGAGGGGACAATATGACCTCTGGTAAAACAACAACTGTCAAATGTATAGAGGGCTTCTAGCACTTGCATTTAGTCTCAAAATTACTTGTCTACATTAAAAGTTACGCCTCGCTAACTTTAAAAATTAATAACAAAAAATAAAACTCAAACTTCAAAAGAAGTTCAGATAGCCCCTTCATTCAAAACAGACGTAAAGAATAAAGGATAAACAGTGAAACCATGCTATTAAGGGAACACAAATTATTTAGGGAATTTGCTAGATTGATGTCCCTGAAGTTAGCAGAGCAAGGTGAGCAGAACAATTTTTTTTATAGTGCATAATTAGGTGCTAATTAAGTGCCACATTTAAAAATTTACTGCTCTTTTTTTTAAATACAGCATGTTCTGCTAGTTTCAGATGAACTCGGCAGAGCAACGCAATAAAAATCATTGAAACAAAAACTATTATTGTGGATGCTAAGATCTGTTTTAAGTGCTATTTAAACGACCCTTTTAAAAATTTAGTGCTGCTTTTTTTTAATACAGCATGTTCGGCTAGCTTCAGATGATGATAAAAAGGAACACTAAATTTTTAAACGGGGCACTTAATTAGCACTTTATTATTCACCGAGTTATGCACTATGATAATTTTGATTCCGATGATTTTTAATGTATTGCTCTGCTGAGTTCATCCGAAGCTAGCTGTATTTTTTTTTTAAAAAAAAAGGAGCACTAAATTTTTAAATGAGGCACTTAATTAGCACTTTATTATGCACTATGATAATTTTGATTCTGATGATTTTTAATGTATTGCTCTGCTGAGTTCATCTAAAGCTTGCAGAACATGCTGTATTTTTAAAAAAAAAGGAGCACTAAATTTTTAAGTGGGGCACTTGGCACCTAATTCTGCACTACAAAGAAATTATTCTGCTCACCTGGCTCTTCTAGTTCTGCTAGTTTGGCCATCCTACTAATATTATAAATGTGAAAGTGTGTGATTGTTTGTGGCTGAACTAATTTGGATGAAGTTTGGTAAGAAGATAGGGTTTACCTGGATTAAAACATGGGTTGTCAAATGACATTATTTTTGCAAATTGCAGATCATCTCTGTATTTAAAAAATAATTTTTCTACCATAATATATCGGAGATAATTTTAAAAAATGTATTCAGTTATAAATGGGAGTTCAATAAACTGTTTTGTAAAATTTCAACCTATTTCAAAATCCCGTTTTTTCAAAACATGCAGAAAATGAGTTGCCTAACAAAAGGACTTACCACTACTGAAATGTAAGGTTTAAAAAAAAAACCAATAGAATCTAATCTAATGACAAAACACCTACAAGGGAATTTTTTTAGCTTCCATGCTACACAAAACTATGCAATGACGATATATGGGGAGTGAGAAAGTCCTGCGCAGAAGTTATAATGTTTGTGTCTTCGGTGTGTCCAACAGACTTGCGAGAATCCACTTTAGCTCCGATTTTTTGCAAGTTGTTGCAAGACGATTGCCGATGGGTTAGGATGTCCGCTTTTCAAACATTGGGACCGTTTATTTCCACCTTTGCCAACCCACCTCTAACCAGTCTAGGCTATAATCAAAACGGAGAGGTGGTTTTGGTTAACGGATCTGGCAGTGAGTTTGTGTAAGTTTCTTTGTTGTTTAAAATTTGATTTTTATTGCTGTGTCCATTATGGTTTTTAATACTTGCAGCTTTAAGAAAAATCATATTAAAAGGCCCGTTAGTGTAATGCCTGTCACAAAAATTAAAAAAAGTGTTCTAAAGCATGTATTACAAATTTTAAGGTATGCCTTCCAAAAGGACTTCTCAAAAATAACTTGTTTTTAATTTTGTTTGTGTAGAGAGTAGAGATTTGTGAAAAATTGATCAATCAGGCAATATTTTTTCATAACACCTGCCACACAAAAATGTTATACTTTTGCTCAGTACTAAATTAGTTATTTAATTTGGATATATTTAATAAATATCCAAATACAAGATTGTAAAACACTATAAAACAGAACGCCTGTCACCATGAAATGGCTGAAATGCTTTGTATGATGCTCTAGATTCTAACTACACTGTGCTAGAGTTGAATAAAATAAATGAAGTATGAGGTGAAGTACAATTCCTTGGTTGTTGTAAGAAGTAGTTAATGTAAAAAAATGTAAAGTTAAATCTATAAGTTTGTGTCTTCCTTGTTTTGTACTATGTTTTTTTACATAGTCTAGACCCGGCTAAAGAGAGTTATGGGGACGGGAGTGGAAAACATGTTAAATCAGCCTGTACCTATTTTAGTCAACCAACATGCTCAGATTACTTTTCGCACGCCTCCATTACCGCTGAAGGAGAAGTTTTATACAACGAGTTGTTGTGGCCTGACGATGATGACCTAAATAAACACGATTCCACAGATTTAGACAGTGCAGATACTGGTCAGAATCAGTTTGACACAATTCCTACAGGTAATTTTTTTTTCAAGATGCATGATTTTTATTTATGGGCAAGTACGTGAAAAGTGTCCCTTTTACCAAAATGTTTTTAATATAAATTAAACAAGTGGCAATTTTTTTGTCACTTGTCTTGATGCTGATAAACAGGTCATTCTAATTTTTATTTGAAAACAGTACTTTTATAGAAAACTTCCCATCGAAATGAGTGTTTTTGCTGAATTCAACATGCAACTCTTGAAGCTTCTTACTGAAGCTGATTCGGTATTAGACATGTGTGATTTGTGAACGATTCGTTCACTATGATCGAATCATGTTTGCTCGAAATGATTCAATCAGTTAAATGAGTCAAATGACTGACAAAGACCGAATGAATCAAACGAGTGAATCAACTGACCCACTGTGGCGATACACTAATCAGTTGGAAATAGGTCGATCGTTTCATTCCTTTGATTCGAATTCCTGCGCGTGGGGTAAACTGTATAAAAATTATGGATTATCACTGATACCTATTTTAAAATCAGGAATCGGGACTGTCGAAAATTACAAAAACCGTGATTATCGTTTCGTTTTTTTGGGTATAGGTATTACGTTAAGATTCCTTTATACAATAAAAAATGCTCTGCATTTTTTCATACTCTAATAGATTTTTTAATCACCAGAGTATTTCGTATTTAGCTGCATCCTGAGTAGACCTTTTTTTTTTGGTCGCCATTTTCTTTAATTTATTTTCAAATGATTGATTCAATGATCAATCGAAAAGATTCGATCATTCTAGAAACGAATCACTAATCGATTTGTTCAGTACAAAATGATCGATTTACCCATCTCTATTCGGTATTTGATTCGTAGCATGTGTACCACGTGGTGTCACTTCATTAATCAGATACGTGATCCAAAATCCGTCTGATCTGCGATGCAAATGTCGAACTAAGCTTGATTTTGATGAAGCAAACCACAGGTTTCTTTTTGTACGGACATCACAGAATGTATAACCACAGGAAAGAGTGATTTTTCAGGGATAATAAGATATTTAATACATTTCTTAACTTCATTCAATTGGCACGAACATTAGCAAAATTTAGCACCTCCTGTGTTCTATTTTTATCTAAAGTTTATTTTATGCACATGTAGCACTGTATAATTTTTATACAGACCGCTTCAAGCTACTACGAACATAGGGGGAATCAAGTCCAATTTACTCTCCGTGCTGTACCACCGAGGTGGATTCGAAGCACGCTGCAGTGTTATCTTTTGGAAATTCATTTTGTTTTTATTATTTTGTTTTATTTCTGCCTTGCTCGAGAAACAGATGGGTAAGTTCTTAATTGAAATAATACATTTTTAAAACTAAAAATGGATGTCTACGAAGTTGCCGAAAAAGTGCAGATGGTCAAATGGTCATAACCCAACACACATTCGATATTGGTCGAGGGAAAATTTGCATTTATATTTTGACGTAAGAACACAGTATCCCCAAAAACTAAATGTTTGGGGGGGGGGGTATTATAGGGGAACACGTAATTGGGCCATTTTTTATTAACTGCAATTTGAATGGTCCTAGATACTTGGATCTACTGCAGCAGCACATTATTCCAACTGCTAGGCAGTTGTTAGGTGTAAGATTTGGTGAAACATGGTTTCAACAAGATGGTTGATCCGCTCACAATGTTGGCCTTGTTAGGGAATATCTTGATAATGTATTTCCTAATCGGGTTATAAGTACACGGGGAACTATTTTATGGTCAGCTCGATCTCCCGATCTTGCTCCTAATGACTTCTATCTGTTTTTGAAGAAGCTTTTCAAATTATCACCCCTAACATGCTTGGAAACGTTAGAAGGGGTTTTTATAGTAGGCTCGGATATTGTCTAGCCGAGCAAGGAGGACTTTTCGAACATTTGCTTTAATTTTTTTTTGACTGGGAGAATCTTTTTGGTTTTTAGAATGTATTATTTTATTTTGAGAACTTGCTTTTAT
The DNA here is from genome assembly GCA_963921995.1 of Oxystoma pomonae. NCBI lineage: Eukaryota > Metazoa > Arthropoda > Insecta > Coleoptera > Brentidae > Oxystoma > Oxystoma pomonae. The sequence continues at coordinate 91,711,881 of OY998169.1, forward strand.
TTTGTTTCTCTTTATTATTTTCATTGTAACACGTCGTCACTGATAAATCTGAGCAGTTGACAATAAAACGCTCTTATTTATCAGTGACAAAAAATAAGAAAATTATGTTATAAAAATTTGCGTATTTATTGACCAAATTCCGGTTTCATTGACTACGCTCCACACAGCACCGTGGTTAGAGGCGTACTAAATACAAGGCGAAAGGCGGCGAACGGCAGCGAATGGCGATCGGAAGTCTGAGTGTTGGTTGCTTCACTGATAGGCGTGCGGTATCTGCATGTACGTACACTGGCAAATTAGACTTCTTCAGCCCTATGTTCGCAGTAGCTTGAAGCGGTCTGTATGTAGAGCTGATTAGGCTGTGTTTATTGATTTTAAATTATTTGTTGATATAAAAAAATTAAACCAAATACACCAAAAACCGCTGGCGACATCCACTAAAATGGGCCGAGTTTGTAAATTCTTCTTGGTGATGTTTATCAGGTTCTTAATTACCCGATTGATTCCACCAATTCACCAACTGATGGCATCGATGCTCACCGACTCTGGGATCTGGTGAGCCTTCCCGATGAATGTCATTAACTTCATTTAATCAGCTGGTTTTTGTTGTTATTATTTTGTTTTAAAATTTTTTGATGTTTTTTTAATAAAGATTCCCAACTTGATAAGAAGTCGCGTTTCAGTTTTCGAGGACTAATCCTAATTCTTTTATTGTTTTTAGTTAAAGCTAATTAACATAACAATGGAAGTTAGGTATTTAAGAACTATTATTAATGTATACTACACACTAATTTGTATTAACTTAAGTAAATTTTAAGATCCAAGAAAAAAGAAAAAAATTTACCCCACCTCAAGAAAATCAAAATTTAGTCACACCATAATTATGTGCTAATTTCGTCTCCAATCAAAAAATTTTGTGCTCCTCTGGTTTCTGAGAAAATCGAAAAAGAAAATGGGGTAGCTAGGTTAGTATTAACTTAGCAACCCCACAAGAAAATATGGCGCCAAACTAAAAATTTTTGGTTTTAAAATTATGTGCTCCACGGATATATAAGAAAAAAATCAAATTTTTTATTTTAAATTATGTTTTTTTTTAAAAAAAAGGTGGGGTAGCTAGGTTAATATTAACTTAGCGACCCCACATGTTTAGGTATCACGGAATTTAAAAATTTCAAAAACCAGTATTATGTATATTATGTGCTAATTTTGTCCATGATCAGAAAATTTTGTACTCATCTGGTTTCCGAAAAAATCGAAAAAGAAAGTGGGTTAGCTAGGTTAATGTTAAGCTAACTACCCCACTAAAAAACTGCACTAAACAAAAAATTCGAATTTTTCTTGTACATATTCATGAAGCACATAATTTTGTAATAATATATTTTGGAATCGGACTTCAGATTGCGAATGCTAGGATATTACAAATGATGTAATGTAACATTGTTTTTATTGATTTTCTCGGAAACCAGAGGAGCACAAAATTTTCTGATAATGGACAAAATAAGCACATAATTTGCAGATAATACTGGTTTTTGAAATTCCTGAATTCGGTGATACCTAAACATGTGGGGTCGCTAAGTTAATATTAAACTAGCTACCCAACCCTTTTTTTTCAAAAAAAAAAAAAAATAATTTAAATTGAAAAATTCGATTTTTTTCTTATATTCGTAGAGCACATAATTTTAAAACCAAACATTTTTTGTTTGGCACTGATGGGGTTGCTAAGTTAATATTAATCTAGCTACCCCATTTTCTTTTTCGATTTTCTCAGAAACCAGAGGAGCACAAAATTTTTTGATTGGGGAAGAAATTAGCACATAATTATGGCTAACTAAATTTTGATTTTCTTGGGGTGGGGTCGCTAGGTTATTGGATGTAAAATCTATGCTATAGCTAAATTCTGACTGATTTTTATCGCGTTTTTTGAATTTTCGATGGCTCATCGAACTCAATGACATGGAATGCCAGATTAACGTCATTTGTCAAAAAACCGATGACATCGGTGAAAAAAATCACTCGCCTATAATAAACTTGGTTATTGTTTAAAATTTTTCTGAAAACTACTCGAAGCCAAAACGTCTCAGAATAACACTTTCCAAATAATACCTATACAGAAAATATGTTTCTTTTTACTACTGTTATTTCAGAGAAAGTGACAACTCCGTCATTTCAAAAGGGATACTTTTCACTGACTCACCCTTACATATAGGGTGTGCCATAGAAAACAGCTCTTTTTTAAATGATTATAACTAAGCGAGAAAGGCATGAACATTTAAATATCCAATGTTAAATTTGACATTTCCTAAAAATTTTAAAACTCCCTAGATATTTTTTTCTGTGTGACATATTAATCTGGAACATAGGTTACAATGCCACATTCTTTTCAAGCACATAAATAGACCAGAGTTTGTCTGTAGAATCAGGCCTATTAAGAAAAAATCTACTTGTTTGAATAGCAATAACTGGCAAAAATTGACTATTTTTAAAGCGCAGATTTCAAAATTTTTAGATTTAGTGTTAAAACTGCGATTTACTTAAAATCCAAGAAGGCGAGCATGTTTAAAAATTAGGCATTTTAACCTCCCCAGAAAAAACATTATGTGCCACGCTCTATTCAATCTCAAACAGTAGTTAAAAAGTCACATCCCTTCCAAGTATTTACTCAAAGGTTGTGTGCTAAATAATTGCCTCCCAAAAAAAAACTTTCTTATTTCCACAAAGAGTGTGTCTTTGTAACCGATGTTTGAGATTTAAAACAGTGTCTGACAAAAAAATAATCTAGCGGCATCAAAAATACCTATTTTTAAATTGCGTCCGCCATATTGGATTTTTAGAATATATCAGATTTGACATCAGTGCGGGAATTATTGAAAGTTTGAGAAGGGAGTACACGCCAAGGGAGTATCCATGTCCACTTCTTACTTGTTTACTTTTGTATATCTCCAACTTGCTCTTCTTAAATTTTGGAGAGTACTCGCTGGTTTGGATTTCAACAATCGCCGCGCAGATCTATAAATAAAAAGTTTAATATTGTTAAAATCTGACAGTTACTCGCTTTGTAATAATCATTTAAAAAGATAAAGTTTTTTGTCACACAAGTTAAACGTTTTTTTCTCTGGCCACATTTCTACGTTTTTCCGCCTGAACTTTTAGATGAAAATAAAGAAAATGAAGTAAAATCCGGCACGGTCGAAAAAAGTGTCCTAATAGCAAAAGAACGGCAAATATTGTTGAAAGAGTCGAAAATTGTACATACTAACAACGGTAGTAATCAAGTAACGGAAAAAAGGGATGTTGAGCAGGTAAATAGCCCGAACAGTGATTGTTGTGCCGGAATGCCGCCAAAAGATAATTTGCTTTCATTTAATGAATATAACTATTGGTACATTAGTCCGGGGAATGTTGAGACGCTTGATGTTGAGCTTGTTGGAAATTATGGCGAACTCGCTACTAGTCAGGAAAGGAATGACATCAAGGTAGGTACTTGTTGAAAGAAATGCTACGTTTTAAACTTCTTTTGTTCTAGAAAGCAAATAACTTGTCCTCTTTTGTATATGAAATTATTTGGTATTATAAATCTATTTAGAATAGAATGGAATTTCAGTAAAAAATGTGTAGTAAACAAAACTTTACAAAGTAAAAATTATTTTTTATGCATTAAAAAAAGATTGAAACGACTCAATTAAACTAAATAAAAACGAGAAAAATAAACCATTTGTAAAACTAAAGGAAAAGGTATTTAAGGGTATAAGCGCAAATAAAGCTTTTATAAATTATAACACTTGTTTCAAAATAGGAATCATTGCTGACTATGATTTTTTTTTTATTGCATAGTAAAAGCCCATGTATATTTTTGACATCAGTTAATGTTCCCAGGTTAGTAAATTTTTTTTTGCTGACATGACATTTTGATGTAAATACTGGCAAAAAATGTAAGTACTATGGCCTCTTCATTGCGCTTATTATGTGCTTTTTTTATTTTTTTAAGTCACTAATTTATCATATATTGCACTGAAAATTTTGCCTTATTTTTCGTGTTACTTTTAAATAATCTATACATTTTGTTTATCATTAAGCGCTTGTAAATTAACCAATTTAATAAAGTTTATACTTATAATGGTCCATTTTTCATAGTTACCCCTTAATACTATTATTGGAAAAAAACTGATGTTTTTCGTACTTAGTGCGCTTGTGTGCCGAAAAATACAGCAAAGCGGTGAGAATTCCTGTCGAGTACCGAACATGGCGCCCTCTGTATGAAGCTCCGACAATCAAGAATAGTACCTACTGCTTGGTAGTAGCAAAACAACCAAGGTTGCTTTTGCTTGTAGACGAAACCTGCATACAGATGGCATTGCAATGTCTCTGGCAGGATCGATGCTACGTTATCTACTGCTCATGCACTAGGTACTATTCTTGGTTGCTGGAGCTTCACACAGAGGGCGCCATGGTCGGTTCTCCGCTTTGCCGTATTTTTCGACACGTAAGCTTGAGCGGGTTTGCCTGTCATGGTGGTGCACCTAGCTGATGATTTATTTATAAGGATGAAACGGCGTCCTACTAGGTTCTACCCTATGTTTCAAAATTCGAAGATCTAAGTACAAAAACTCCTGAGTGCCTGCAGCTACATCCCATTTGACTTCTATTGGAGCTAGAAAGTTCTCAGTTTAAATACAAAAGTTTGATAGTTTTTTTTTTGTAAACACACTTTTTGGTTGGTCCTTTAACTGTTATCCCTATTGTCAAATTTTAATGTTAAGTATCTTATTTGAAATGTAACACCCTCTATATTTTTTAATATTCTGATAGAATCTGTTATTTATTATTCCTTTATGTTACCTTCATCTTTGACTGCTTTGGAAAAATTTGATAAAAATCTTCTCATAAGAAATAGCAATCTGTTAAATAATTGACCAAAATTTGACATTTGTAATGGCAAATTCTAATTTTGGAGTGTGGAGGAAGAGTTAAAAAATATGGAACTTATGTGTATAAAACTCTTTTCTAGCTCCAATAATAAGGGGGAAAATATGGTGAAGCAACCTGTACCGTTAATATTTTATTTTAGACAAGAGATCTGGAAGACTTATATTCGGCAATTAGTTTAGTTGATTCGGAAACTGAAAAATCCAACATGGAACCAAAAAATAATGTTAAATGTGATAGTAATAATGCCAATTGTAAGTAACTTTATTTTTTCTCTCCATAAAGTAATATTACGGTCATTCAAAATTTTTGCCCTTAATTTTTGAGATATTTAAAAACTAGAAACTAGTGAAGATGCTTTTGTATTTTTTCTTCAAATTATTTTAATTTTTTTGTCTCTAGGGTTCTAATTGTATTTTTAGCAGCAAGTTCCAATACGCAATTAAACGACCAAAAATGTGATAATAATGGAAATAGTAATGAAAATTTAGCTAATAGTGAAGTTATCAATGTAGAATCCAGTGAACAAAGTGAAGTTATCAATATAGAATCCAGTGAACAAAGTGGTAGGTTTCTGCAAACAGTTTTGAATTTTTCTTGTTTCATATACAAACATGAATTTTTGTTTCATAAACAAACATGATTTTTGTTTTACATTTCCCGTTCATATACATTTCTTATATAATATACAAACATGATTTCTTGTTTCATGCACAAACATGATTATAGCATATACAATACGAATTTTTTGATGAAGACAAATTTGTATGAGGCAGACTATGATTTTAAGTTAAACCTACAACAGTTTTGCGTCATATTATTTTTTTTGTAATTGTTAACTTTATTTTTAGCAGATATTTCAAGCCAAAAAAGCGATACTAATGGAAATAGTAATGAAACAAGTTTAGTTACTTGTAAAGCCAATATAGAATCAAGTGTAGAAATTGGTAGGTTTTTGCCAGCAAAGTAATTTTTTGTTATAGTGTAGAAAACATGATTATATCATATACAATACGAATTTTTGATGAAGACATATTTGTATAAGGCAGACTATGACAAATATATTGATTAAAATCTAAGTATTCCAAAATGAAAACGAAACTTTACAAACACACGTCTTGTTTTCAGAACCTAGTAGAGAGGCAAAAGAAAGCATTGCTCAAGACTCTGCAGCAGTGGGGACACCACAGACGGTCGTTCCTCAAGAACTTGTCAATTTTTTCGTGTCGATGACCGAACCGAAAATGGCCTTAAACATCGACAGCGACATGACCTACCATTGTGCCTATTCGCTGCCGGCAGTCGTTTTAACCTTAGGTACGTTTTCTATCTGTCTATTATGTCAGGGCATCAGAGTCATAATTTATAATAATTTTAAATTTTAAAATTGTCATGAAAATCATACATTTTTGAGATTTGTCATAAATTTTGGAGGTTTGTCATAAATTTTTGAGATTTGTCATACATATTTGAGATTTGTCATACATATTTGAGATTTGTCATAATTTTTTGAGATTTGTCATACATTTTTGAAATTTTTCATAATTTCATCATTTATATGAAGGGTAATGAATTTTTGGAAAACTAGGAAAAGTTATGGAATTGTAATGTAACAATCTAGTGTAAATCGAGAATGACACCCTATAAATTTATTGACGGAATTGGTAAGTTTTGAATCATATAACGTTTCATTTAGGTAAAGAAAATTGGCCCATACTAAAGAGAACGGTCGATTTGTTGGCTGGAGACATGCAGTACAAAGTGAGGAGGACGGTGGCCAGTAGCTTGCACGAGTTGGCTTTTATTTTGGGACCACAAGTCGCCTCGGAGGACCTCACGCCTCTTTTCGACGGCTTCATAAAGGACTTGGACGAGGTAGGCCACACAGCAAATTTAGTATTTTTTCTTCCTTAAAGAGGCAGTTCATCAAACTGGCTTAGTAAATGTCAAAAAAGTACGATAAATGTTGATATTTGTTTTTTTGTACAGGGTCAGTCCATATCAAGTCAACCAGGGTATTTTACCACACCATCTCCGATGTTGATGATTTTTAGTATACATGTTTTTCCTACCAAAAAACTGGAAAATCCAAAATTTCAGACTTTTTTGACCAGTTGTTTATTTTGAATTAATTTTTGAAAATCGAAAAAGTCACTTATTTGTCCTTAACATGTGCGCACAAAATTAGGAATATCCAAAGAACCACTTATAATAGAAAAGTAGGTGAAGGTTCATTTTAAAGCTCTTATAAAGACCTTTCATATGAGAATATTGCATAACATATATTGAAAAAAAAAAAATAAAAAAAAAAATTTTTGATTTTTTTTTTTGAAAAATTTCAAAAAGGCCATTTTTAATTTTTTTCAAAAAATTATATTATTTTCTTTAAAGTGTTATTAAACTATTCACAAAATTTTGAGATGGACAAATCATGGGTTCAATGTGAAAAAATTTATTAAAAATGTCACATGCATGAAAAATCGCCTATAAAATGTACTTAATATTTTTGATATTTTTTTTGACATTGAACCCATCATTTCTCCATCATAAAATTTTGTGGATAATTAAGTAACACTTTGACCAAAATTATATATTTTTTTCAAAAAAATTAAAAATGGCCTTTTTGAATTTTTCAATTTTTTTTCAATTTTTTTTTTTTGGTAAAATTATGTTGTGATATTTCATAAAAAAGAGCTTCAAAATGACTTTAAAATGAGCCATTTATTACTTTCCTAGTGTAAGTGGTTCTCGAGATATTGCTAGTTTTGTACATTCTTGTTAAGGTCAAAATGCTGACTTTTTTATTTTGAAAAATTAAAAAAAAAAACTACGAATCAAAAAAATCTAAAAATTTGCATTTTCAACTTTTATGGTAAGAAGAAAATATATACCAAAAATCATCAAAATTGGAATTGGTCGCGTAAAATTTTTGTGATTTTTTGGTTGATTTGATATGGAATGACCCTACAAATCCTCGCTAATAGTGTCTTTACCACCCTTGCCGGCTTGACGCCCTGGCCCTGAGAAGAAAGATAGAGATATTGCCAACTCGGAGCAAACAAAGCGATTTTCGTTCAGAAAGGATTGATTACTCTCAAAATATTCATTATGTTCAGTTTCCACATAGTGCTAACTTACAAAAATTTTGTAAGTTAGCACTATGTCTTATCGAAAATCGCTTTGTTAGCCCTCCACGCATTGTCAACCCTATGATCATGACAGTTCATTGTACTCCCCTCTATGATTTCCATATGGTCTTCCGGTTAGATGTATAGAGAGCGCTGCAAGAATAAATTTAATTTTCTGCTTTTTTGCGTTCAGGTGAGGATAGGAATCCTGACCAACCTTGCCACCTTCTTGGGCCTGATAAGCATGGAAAAACGGTACTATTTCCTTCCGAAACTGGGCGAGTTCTTGCGCGTCGACAACGTGTGCAACTGGCGGTTCAGGGAGACCCTGGCCAGGCAGCTGGAACTCTCGGTTCGTCTGTTTAAGCCGGCCGAAGTCGTTAAACACATCGGGCTTTTTGCGCAGGCGCTGATGTTGGACAAGGTGTCGGCTGTCAAGGAGGCCGCGTTGTATTTGGTAAGCTTTTTTTTAAATTCTGCTTATGGTATATTTGGGGTCACATAACTCGGGAAGTACAACATAAAATACGATAGCAGATTCGTACATAGCCAAATTCGTAAAGTTCATCATTAAGTAAGTATTTCGGCAGACCAGAAAAGGTCAAATCATACAACGTATTACTGGTTGATTCAACACCGTCTTGAGAACGGTGTTGGTCGGTTACAGTTTATCTATGGCCAGTGCTCCAGTGGACATAGAAGAAGAAAGAAGCTAGAATAGGTTTTGGCAGCCTGTTTGGTAAGTGGCTCGCTTGTGCATAGTGTGCAAAGGCACCACCTTCTAAAATGTGAAAAGCCTGTCAATAGAGAGGTCCGATTTTTCAATAGCGGTTTAAACTCGGTTTGGAGACTTAAACTTGGTTTAAGCTTTTGTTATTATGTGCCCTCTAAAATTTGGAACTTGGGGCGCATGGAGTTGCCTAATTGCCAGGCCTACGGGCCGCCCCTCTACTACTGCTACTACTTTACTATTGTGTAAAATGTCCTGCAATTGTTCTGGAAAAAATTATGCAAACAATACGGGTTTATTTTTTTCTAGATTCTAATAATCATCTATGTTGGGAATTTGGAACCTTTGGTTGCACTATAATAAAGTTATGATTGTTTTCCACAAACCAAAACTACACTTTTTTGCACTCAATTCCCTATGATCCTAATTATACGAAAGGATTACAGAAAGTATTTAGTAACACTGGTCTTGAATTAGTATATCAATCCGGAAACACAATAAGAAGTTTACTAGGAAATCCTAAGGATAAAATAAAACTACAGTAAGAAGTTTACTAGGAAATCCCAAGGATAAAACTACAGTTCTAAAAAAAGTGGAATTTACGAAATTAGTTGCATGGATTGTGACAAAAAATATGTTGGGCAAATGAGACGCTCTATTCAAACACAATTCAAAGAACACTTAGCACACTTAAAATACAGAAGAACAGAAAAGTCAAGTGTGGCCGAGCATGCTTTTGAAAACAATCATAGATTCACATTAGATAACCTAAAACTTCTAAAAAGTGTGCCAAACAAAAGACTTGAATGCATATGAAAGTATGGAAATCATTAAATCCAGAAATAGTTTAAATAACGATAGAGGCCCCATTCTGTTTAGTACACTTTATTCTATGGTTGAGGGGAGATAGGATTATAAAGCGTGACCAATAACAAATTATTAGTCCGATCTCCGCCCACTAAGATAGAGTGTAGGTTAATTTAGTTTATTGTTTATCGCCTCCTGATGATGCTAAAGTTGTTAGAGAAACGCGCGTCGAGTGCAAAAAAGTGTGGTTTGGTTTGGTTTGTGGAAAACAATCGTAACTTTGTTCTAAAAATCATATTTTCACAAAATATTGAAAAAGTCCATTGTTCACGATGATGATATATGACGACGGTCTTCTGAAAACTATCTGAAGATAACTCTCTGTCTGGCTGATTACCGAATAAACGCGAATTAATCGAAACATTTTTTCTGTTTTGAAATAACTAAAAAAATATGTTATCTTTACAGGTGACTGAGACCATAAAAAATATCTCGATGGAGCACCGACTGTCATCGGTATATTTGGCTGTGATAGCGGAGCGTTTTGCCCATTCCAAAAAGTGGAAGCCCCGTCAAACTTTTGCCCTATTGTGTTCGCTGCTGCTCAAACGCAACGCTGTGCCATTGTGTGAGTTCGCGGACAAGGTGTTGCCGCATTTGCTGGATCTATCCTGGGATCCCGTGTCCAACGTCAGGCTGGTGGTGGCCAATTGTCTGGCGAACCAGATTTTAGAAACTGGTGAGTTTTTGTTCTTGTTTAGACGACATTAACCTCAAAAATTAAAATAAAGTAGTTGATAGACCAAGCAGCATTTATCTGGCTTCCAACTTGTTAATCTGGCTCAAAATTCAAAATTTTACCCCCCTGCGAAAAATTTGTGTGCGTCCCTGGACTTGATTTTTGTCAATGAGGCAAAAGTATTAATTATCGAAATTGGTTATGAGATAAAAAAGTTATGAAAAATTCTAAAAAAAAATGTAAACAGTGCACCTTCCTACAGACATTACAATTTTTGGTCTAAATAAATAAAATTAAAATTGTATAACTTTTTTATCTTACAACCAATTTAGATAAGTGATACCTCGATAGGCGAAGCAAGTATGGGGCTTTTACCCCATTGAAAAAAATCAAGTAACAGGGGCGCACACAAATTTTTTGCAGGGGGGGTGAAATTTACCCATTTATTAAAGCTCTCCGCCATCTTGGATTTTTGTCTATAAAAATAGCCAAAAATTTCGAAAATTGGCCGATTAGGTGACAAACTTTTTAGCCCACTTATATTTTCGTAAAATAATGTAAGGATGTTTTCTTTTCAGATTACTTCCTAGATGCAGAAAATTATCAGCAGCAAGCTCTAGAAAATGTACTGAGGAGACTGCAAGCTGATAAAGACAGCGAAGTTCGAAAAACTGTCGATCAGTTTACAACTTACACCTTTGGAATTTGCAAAAAAGATGCGCCCAAAGAATAGCGGCTTTGGCCCAAAAAAATGTTATAAAAGCTAGGTTGGTATGTTGACTATTAGACACACAGACTAAATATTATAGACCCCCCCATGCAATTGTATAATATGCGGAAGACAAAAAGAGAGCTTTGAATATGTGCAGAACCAGGGGCCTTTTTGATTTTACTGTTTCTAAAGGACATTTTAGTGATCTTGGTCAATCAAAAAAAGTAAAATCGAAAATGCCCCCTCAAAGCAAGCTACAAGTGCACAGGGTGTTCTATTATGAATGTCACACCCACTTTTCTCTATTATTATACATGCTAAAAAAGTCTTGAATACAAAAGTTGTACAACTTTTTGCGACCTTATAGAAAATGTATGCCAAAGTTGTAAAATTTTGACAGCAGCGTATTTTATTACATTTTTGTATTTCTCTTCTTTTATTTTAAAAATATGGTTCATGCTATGATAAATATTTTTTAAGATATAGCACATTAAAATTTGATCGCTATCTTGGCTATGATCTCATCTATTATAATTTTTGTTGTTGTTGTGTATACTACAAAAATGTTTTATTGACAAAAGTTGTATTACTAACAAAAAAGCTGATGAAATTAACTCTTTCAACTTCGATTGTCTATATTTTATTTATACACATGTTTCGATCAGAAGAATCTCTGATCGAAACATCGTGTATAAATAAAAAAAAGTCCGAAACACAGATTTAATTTCAACCACATCATTGTCTCAAACTTTCAAAGAAAGCTCATATTTGACATTTGTAATAACACTTGACAAGTCCGCCATACATAGCCTGAAAGATCGTAAAAAGTTACTACTCTTGCAGCATGTTTAATAATGGAGAAAAGTGGGGGTGAGATTTATAACTAGGTCTGTAACATTTAATCTGATATATATTTTATAAACTGAGATTCAAATCACATTTTATGATAAAAAAACAGTCAGTGTACCAAACTATCTAAAATATTTTGGGATATTGTTGAAGATTTCTTTACCAAAATATTAACTTTTTGAACCAAGTGTTTTCTATCCTGTACTACCTTTATAAATATTATTTATGTTTTTGTTGATAAATTTTTGAGTATAATTTACATATTGTAACTGAATAAAAACGTTTTATTTCTAAAAATTGTTTTGCTTCATCTTTGCCTACCATCATAAAAAAAGTTATTTTGGTTCTTGTTAACATTTATTCTAATAGTATATTATAAAATGATCATTTTGAAAATTTACAGTTTTTGCTACAGAATTACCAAAGAGTTTTCGACAAACCATATTGTCAATATATTTATTCTAAATTGAACTTATCTTTAATATTCATTTTTTAACTTACAAACAAGTCGAGTGGTATAAAAGCCTACAATTTTGCTTCTACTCTCGCGATATCAGATTTTTTCAAGAAAACAAAATTTGTAGATATTTTCATTATCTTTTTTAAGTGGAGCACAAGTCTGACTGACCAAATAAATGATTTATTTATCTCGTTTTTATTAATTCTAAATTGAGTTAATGGCAGGGATTACCTACATAATAATTGAGTAATTTTTTGAAAATAAGTAAGCTACCTACAAAGAAAAATAAGAAATTATCTCTATATTGAAAGACGATAGTGTGCCAGCAGCACCTAGAGGATACATTTTTCTATGAGAAAATTTTCTCCTCTGGGTGGTGCTGAGTGTGCTCTTGATGATTCGAGAAAAATTCAAAAACTAGACTTTGTTCTGGTTTCTTACACAACTCCTGAACTTTTTTTAAAGCAAGTTAACATATTTTCTTTCCCATAAGAAAAATCTGGTGCAAAACAACTTATTGTCCAAAATATCATGTATAAGTAGATTTATGTGTCCTCTGCCTCCTCAATTCTTGTAGAACGACTGCATCATAAGAAGGCCTTGCACAAGAAACATTTAAAATAAGTGGAACACGAAGAGTTCCAAATTCTCTTATTAATTAAACTCTTCTTCAATTCATATAAAATTGGATATTTTTGTGCCAATACGGACATTTTCAATTGGTGAATGATAAAACTGTAAAAATGTCCAACAACGGTATAATATAAGACGAGCGAACGTAAGCGAAAATTCCTTGGCATATAATAACAAACAAGCTGTTGTTGAAACGTGTTCTTGTAGCTGAGTAGTTGGTGCGTAAGGAGGCCCCGATAGGACCTCGTCCTCATGGCTTTGGATCCATAAGGAAGAATCCCTGAAAAAGAAGCAAATAAAGTACAGGAAAGTAAGTTTTTTTATCTTATAAAATTCCATGCGCTCAAAGTTCAAAAATTCGGCCCAGGTAAAGAAGAATAATTTGTGATTAATTCAGATGTATCGAAGGAGCTGAATTCAACAAAAAATGCTAAATGTGGTTCTAATCTAACAACGGTATTTATTATAAAAGTACCTTGATCATTCAAGCTCGTGGCCTTCCTGAAAATGTTGCCTAACTTCCAAATGAGCTGCCAGATCCAAAATTAAGTGCTGCAGTGATGGATGCTCCAAAAGCTCAGCTTCTGGTAGTGGCGGCTGACACCTATTGATTTTAAATGTATACGTTACAATAAGGGGGCGAGCTATGGATTGACCATCAAGTTATTTTATACAAGGTAGAGGTTTAGTATACCTCTATATCAGTGTTTTGTGTTGCATTATTGTTTGATGTTTAAAAGGCAGGTTTACCCAACTCATAATTATGCTTAAGGCTATAGTTTCTCCCCAGATTTTAAGTAAGAAAAAGTACAAGTGGCAACGCCTTGTTCTTTAATTTTTGAATCTTTTGCCAGAGTGCACAGGGAAAACTAAACATCAGAATTAGCTGAAATTTTGCAAAGGTGATCATTTTTAAATGCTTAACAAAAATATCTGAAGGATTTTTCAAAATTCTCAATTATTTTTTCTTTAAAATAAAAGCTCTGGTGCTGTCATCTATCCCAAAAGCCTCAAAATAATTGCGGTTTAGAACAAACCCGATTTACTAAAGATAGAGAAATACTCACAATTTCCTCTGGAGGTCCATTCTTGAATCGAGAGAAAATTTGCTCCCAGGAAGTTAAATTCTCTGGCTACTAGGCATTTCATTGGTCCAACTCTTTGGTTTAAATCGGTTTCTCTCTTTTGCCCGATATTGATCGAAAGTAGTTCTATTGTTCTTGACTAAGAGAATTACTTTCCAACAATATCGGGCAAAAGTGAGAGAAATCGATTTAAACCGAAGATTTGGACCAATGAGATGCATAGTAGCGAGAGAACTTGACTCCCTGGGAGCGAATTTTCTCTCGATTCAAGAATAGACTTGCACAGTTCGAGAATAAGGGCACAGGAGAGATATTATTTCTGAAGGATTGACTTTTTTTTATTGCTTTAAATTGAAAAGCGCATTTTTACCTAGGCGTTTTTTAAGACCTGTATATTTAATGTGGTTTTAAAATACTTGCCTAGGACGGTATTGTCTTCCCCTAAACGACTTGTGCAAGTGAAGTACTACATCGCAGAAGACGTACCGCAACAGTAGCAATCGTAAAAAATCGTCGCCGAAAAATGACAGATAAGACACATCTAAAAGAAATTATTAAATTTATCCAGTGTTACAGTCATTTTGGGAGAAGAATGCCGTTCTAGAAACATCGCGCTCAATCTAACCCATACCAATCAAATATTTTAAAAACAGTTGAAGATATAGGAATAGGACATTATACTTAAAATGTATCACTAGAATTTTTTGTAGAATCCAAAAATGCCAAAATATACGGGTTGTTTTATTTAAAATAAAAAAGTTGTTCTCACGATTTCCTGTAAATTGCAGCACTGTAAATACGAAATGTTTATGCCTTTTCTCTAAAATAAATTTAAATTCTAAAACTTGGACTGATGTTTTTGGTTTAAATAATAGGCTAAATATGTACAATGACTGAAGAATTAGGGTAAATTATTCTGACGGCGACCCTACAATAAACAGTAAATTAACTTGTCTGCATATGACCAAACCACCTTGCCAAAAACACTACATCAAATTTCTTGGAGAAATTTGACAAGATTTTCCCAGATTTAATATGGTTTTTATGTGGTTTATGAAACATCCCTCATAGGATCTCTTAAAATCTTGTCAATTCTCGAGAGCGAAAAATTATTTCTCGTGAAATATGGTAAAAGCTGATCAGTTTAAGGTTTTCACGAGGCAAATAATCTGAAGACTTGAACAGATTTTAAGAGTTCTGATGCGGTTTTTTGGAAAGGCACGGCTTTTTTGGTTACCAATACTTGATTGATCATGGGTGCAAAAAAAACTCCATCCATTATTTACCCAAATTTGAAGAAAAATTGCGTAAAATAGTAATATTATCCTTGCCTAAAAATTATGCAGTTTTTTCTGTATTCACAAAAAAAATAATTTAGAAAATTCGAAAGTTAAAATGGACAACAATGTAAGGTGAACCGAGGTAGGTATGAACATTTCCATGAAGGAACAGTAGCAGTTTTAACTTTTTTATGATATAGGAACCCGGCTGTCCCAAGGAAACTGACTGTCTAATTGAAAGCATGTAAAAACTGCTGAAAGTGACTTTCTACACTGTTTAAAGCTTATTGGAGCCTCTAATTAGCCTGATATTACATGGTGCAGCAATCGAAAAATGTTTTTTTGGAAAATAAAACAGATTTTTTAAAATTTGAACAGACACCCAGATAGCACAAAGTAGTCTTAGTCTGCTTTTTATGAGGTCTGTAAGATGTCTGTCGACAGCTGATAGACGTCTTACAGACGTCTGTAAGAGGGCTGATGTTCCAAATCTCGTGTTCTTAAAGACGTCTTAGAAATGTCTAATAAGACGTCTTAATGATGTCTAATGAGACCTCGTTCAGACCTATAAAAAGACATCTTCAAGATGTCTTCTTTAAAACATTACACTTACTCTAAACAATTTTGGAAAATAAGCTAATTAGCATTATTGCCGACCGGTATTTTATTTTTTGGTAGGATTGGTTATGGGGTGAACTTTTAAACGATGTTTTTAGGCACTTCATTTATGCTAACAAAAATTAAAAAAAAAATATGGGAAAATACAGTTGTCACTGATAATATATAATTTATTGAAAGACAGATAAGTCAAAATATCAAAATTTGTTTACCAAATGATATTTTGACTTATCTGACATTTTCGAGAGGCAAAAATAATTAGTGACAGTGGTAGGTACCTACAATATTCTGAGCTTGATACATACATACATAAAACAATTAATTTTGTTACCACTTAATATGATATGTAAAATAAGGAGATATCCATAAGACCTCTTTAAGACGATAAGTTAAAATAAGTCGTATTTCAGACATCATGTACTATCTGACATTAATGTACGGAAAAGTGCAGTTACTTCAAATGTATTTAAAACTCAATTTTGAGAATAATGTCAGCTATACTTGGGACAGCCGAATTAATACTAGAAATAGACAAAAGATAAGCACTAGGATGAGTGTATCAACAATACCCTTAAAACTTACCAACTCTTGACCTAGTAAATAACCTAGAAGCTTCGGTAACGAACCGGTCGACGAAACTTTGACACCGTTCCCAATGATGGATCGCTAGACTAGTGATGTTACAGCAGTAACAGAAGGCAGTTAGAGGGGAGTGCAGAAACAAGGTGAACAGGGAGCCGTTGTGTTGTTGCTCTGCAAAAATTCATAAAAACATTTTATGTAAAAATATGGCAAAACGTACTATTTACAGGGCATATTCCAGTTTCGATTGAAATACAAAAAAAGCATTAGCGAATAAATAATATATAATTCCGTGGTAAAGAAACATATTTCCAAGTTACATCAAAAATTACACATTTTACTGTCTGTTATTATAAAAAATATAACGGCATTTTCATTTAGTTTCTATGCAACAAGTTTCTGCTATAACTTTCTGACGGAAAATGACGATAGCGTCGACAGCAACCAAAATTTCCTTTAAATTTTGCTGCCGATGCCATCGGCACTAATATTAGTCTCTTGAGGTGCACAAATGGGCTGCTGGTGGTTGTCTAGCAAACTGGTAAGCTTGAAGGACTTTTGGGCAACGAACAGACCGACAGACAGATAGAGCGAAGGCGCGTCTGGAAAAGTGCTTATCTGGATTTGGAACCCCGAAATTCATGAAGATTCATCAAAAACTCGAAATTTTTAGATGATTACATTACTTCCCTTAAGTAAAAAAGGGAAACGCTTACCATGAAAAGCAGGTGGCGTGTCCTGCGGCGACATAAGTGTGACCAAAGGCTGCCCGAAATACCGAGGCACGTGCTGAAATACGAAGCTGTTGTCCGAATCGACCACGATAAACAGGGGTCGTCTAGTGAACGGATACAAGTCGCCGGGATAGAGGCAGTGAATTTCTTTGCTTTTCTTGTGTTCGCCATCTCGTTTGCTACTTGTCAAGACGCCGCCCAAGTCGTAGCCCACTGAAAAATCACAAAAATCACAAGCGAAGAACCCAGCAAACAGATCTGTTAAGGCGCAATTACACAGACGAACATGCTCAAATAAAAGCTCGTGCAAAAGAACTGAAATTTTTCGCGCGAACATTTTTGTGAGCTTTTCTTTGAACATTTTGTTCGGGTAAATTTTTGAGCAAGTTATTGCTATCTATTTTGGAAACATATTTTTAAAGATGAGAATAAATATAATTTTACATCAGTGATCAGTGATCTCAATTCTTTAAAAAAATGGAACACCAACTTTTATTTTAAACTTTTGTGAAAAAAAGGCGACGGCAAGCGAAACATTATTATTGGCTATCAGTTTTGTCATATGCAATGTTAAAATAGTTAATTATGGAGGTAATAACATTTAATTCTTTTCTTTAACTTTTTTGGTTTTCTTTCATTACAAAAAGAAAACGGAAATGTCTTCGAAGTAATTACTTTTTAAAATGCAGGTGGATATTTTTAGAGAACTGTTCTGGAGAGTAGTTAGTTGTTCCCTGGGGGGGGGGGGGGTTAGGGAGGTTTAGACAGTCGGAACGCAGCGCTGTCAAACACTGCTGTAATTTTGTGTGTCAATGTTCATTTGACCAAAACCCCCTCTCACTAGTCTACGGTTTTACCTTCTCCTAACGCAGCAACAGCAATAAATAAGTGCCAATTTTTATTTTAAATTAAAAAGTTACAAGTATACTGGCATATCCCCTATAAAAATCAGATAAATCGAAGGTGCTTATGAGGTAAAACGTGAATTTCAACATCAAATCGTTTTTCCGTCTGAAAGCACTTAATTAAAAATACCTTGTTTTAAAACTTAGTCTTTCTATTTTCAGTTAAGTTCATTGAATTCCCATAAAACTATAAAATTTAAATTTGTAAGAAATTTTTATTACCAACATTTCTTCAAACAAATTTTGCTCAACATTCTCTCCAAAACTTACGTGTGTTTTTTTGTACGCGATTTTGCTCGAACATTTCTTTGAACATTTTGCTCAAGAGGCTCGTGTAAATGTTTGTCGGCATTTCAACATCAAAGGAAAGTTGGTCTGTGTAAATGCGCCTTTAGAGAATGGCCACTATTCAGTCGTCTGTTCAGTTGATCAGTTTCACATAAAAAGGTTTTCATAAAATTTACGTAATATTGATATAACATAACTTATGTTTCTTTAATTACATTACATTTATATAAAGAGTACGATATTTAAGTGACGTCAAGTTTACCTTTATGCTACTTGTAAGAGATTTAAATATTATGTAAAAAAATTAACATTTTTTGTTGCTACAGAATATTCAGCCCCTTAAAGAGGCTCGTAACTTCCCAAGCAGCATTTTTCTGACTTAAGACTAATTACAACCTAACATGACGTCGGTTTTGGCGCAAATTTAGGTCGGCAGTTGGTTTGTCCATCAAACATCGTATTTTTTACAAAGACCTGACGTCGCCAACAACTACCTAGTGCATCAGTTGTGACGTCGATACTTACCAAAACTGACGTAGCCAAATGTTGGTGATACTCGCTACTTATCAGCGACGTAAATTAACGTTAATTTCGGCGACGTAGTTTTTAGAATAAAATTTAAGATCAGGCCAAAGTGAAAACGGACGTCAATAAATTTAGTTGTTGCCAAGATTTTCTCTAAATGGCAACACTGCAAATACGAAAGTATTTTATAAATATACTTTACATGGATTTATGTTAAAATATAAAGTTTAAAAGTTTCTATTGTATAGTTTACAAAATAATCTTATAGGCCAGCCACCTCGGGACACCCGGTATAACGTCCAATTCATGAGACGTTATATTTAGTATGAGTTTTAAAGTAGAATTGTAATAAAATTGACGTTGCCAAACTTTTATTTATTAAATGTAACTATTCCGAGGTCCACCGACGTGGGTGCGTGACCTACAATTATACTACAATATTCTAGGTCGGGTCGTTCTACAAGGCGACGTCGCAGGAGGTGTTCTTGTCCGAATAGGTAAATAATCATTAGAAATTTGGTCGGCGCCCGAAACGCCATTTTAAATGTTTAGCATCGATGCGCCATTACAACAGTACATTTTATTTTTTAATTTTAAAGGCATGTAAATTAACTCATTTTTGGCAACTAAAATGCCTTTTTTAAATGCCTATAATGATTTACTATAAGAAACGGGCTTCCTTATAAAGATTTTATTTTTAGGTTAATTTTTTTCTAAATTAATTTCTTAATATTTTTGAATTATTTTTTTGGGTTTCTGTTTTTTTAATGTCTATTTTAATTATATTTATCAGTAAACTGACCTTCGTTGGAAGATTTGCATCCATAGAATGTGAAAAACTAACTTTTTTCAGTTACCTACAATAACTAAGATAATAATTATTGTCATCCACAGTTCATTGGGATGTGTTTGTTTAGACATATAGAAGTTTTTACCTAATAAGTTTAAACTTGTTGTGCACAGTAAAACTTTGGGTCGTGGGTCTACGTAATTTGACGTAATATTTGACCAAAGCATTGTGCAGCACCCGACGTCGAAACGACTCGAATTTTGATTCCCCACTTAGGTGCTAAATTAAGTCCTCAGGAAGACTGATAGACGTCGGAGCCGACGTCAGGTATTTCTTGCCCTACGTAACCATAACGTAATATAACGTCCAAATGCTTGCTGGGTTGCTTTGGTGAAACCGAAGATATGTTGACGCTGACGTGCAATGGCCGGACACTCACACAGCACATGTCTGGTCGTCTCATCATACTCCATAAGAGCCTACATTGGCCGTCTCATCATACTTCATAAGAGCCTACACTTAGTGCTCACTTACACCCATTCTGTGTAATGGTACTTTCAGCCTGCAGTGTCCGCGTATAGATCAACCATTGTCCGGATGTCCTGCCTGGTGAGCTCAATGAGTTTCCCGGCCCTTCTCCTGCAGGGTTCTGTAATGAACTCTTTGGAATATGCCAATCCGGGCAATTCTCTCAAGTATTGGTGGAACTTGTCCTCCATCCAGCCTGAGAGAGCAGTGTTGATTGTGTTGTATGCTATTCCAAGGGCTGGTTCGGGGCCAATAAAGACGGTAGAGGCCGCTTCACGTGCCAGGTGGTCGGCAGTCTCATTTCACCGATTCCCAGAATCGACCGGAATTCATACCAGCGACACAGTGTTCATTCGCCCTAGGGTGATCAGTGGGTCCTGGCAGCTCCCAAGGGTTCTTGATGAGCACCTATAGGATTCAAGAGCCTTAAGGGCCGCTTGACTGTGTGCGCCAGTTATGATCTATCATCCAACGTGCGCTCATTTCAATGGCGAAGAGTTCCGCCTGGAAAATTGTAGCCATTCGTTCAAGACTATGTACAATCCTGATATTTTTCCGGCTGCAATAAGCTCCGGATCCAACGCCTAAAGGCGTTTTGGATCCGTCAGTGTACCAGCAGCTATCTTCACTTGAGAAACTTATTCTGTTTGTCGTCCAGTCCTCCCTATCTGGGAGAATGGTGTTGTATAGCTTTTTGCTGTTTACTGTTGCGGGCATTAGATCCGGTAGCAGCCCTAGAATGCAGTGGCTCTCAATTGCCCGCGTTAAAGGGTTTGGTACTACTTGACTTGCCCTGCCACCCCATTGCTTGGCTATGATTCTGTAGGTTGCCTTCACAGCCTCTTTCTCCAAGACAAGGTGTAGAGGAGGAAGGTTTAGGAGGCATTCAAGCGCTGCTGATGGTGTGGTGCTCATAGCACTACATATCACCATACTTACTTGACGTTGGATGCTTGTTAGTTTGGCACGAGTCAGCGTTTGCCTGCCCTTCGTGTACCAAACTATTGCCCCGTATGTAATCATGGATCTAACTATCGTGATATACAGCCAGTACATTTGTTTGGGGCTAACGCCCCAAGACTTACCGCATATTCATTTGCACGTCCATAGAGACAGTGCTGCCTTTTGCTTTACTTTTTCCAAATGCGCATTCCATGTAAGTGTTTTATCGAGGGTCACCCCGAGATATTTTACTACAGATGCGAATGAGATTGTTTCACCGTTTAGTACCGGAAGAACAAGGAACGGTATAATGATTGTTGTTTAGTTACTAGTTAATCGATATCTGCCGTTTCCCAATTTTTTGTTGCCATGTATTATTGACGTTATTTTAATTACATATTATTTACGTAAAAAGTAGAGAACTTTGTGCATGGCATTATGCAGAACATGGAAGTTACTTTTTACATTGTTGTGACTTCCAGTTTACCTAGAATTTATGTAACAAATTAATCATGTATTGTAACTTTTACGTAATATTTACGTAACGGTGTTGGCAGAGTTCCAATTGAAAATCGTGCAAAGAATCTAACGAGAAGAAAATAAAACAAAGAAATGGCACACACTTACTGTCTTCAGGATGCTTCGTAGTGGAAAAACTCCCATCGGCCGATAAATACAGGAGCAGAGCGCCGTTCACTGGCAGTTCCTTGAAGCCGCTCGCCAGAAATACTAAAACTTGACTAAGGGTGGGTTTGTAGAGCAAATATTTGTGAGGGTTCTCTCTTCGCGGCGGCTTGTCCCCGTTTTCTACGTATCTGCACAGAAATAAATATAGGTAGCGTTTACTTTAGAAACAAAAAATATACCCAGCAAACACAAATCGTCGGCATTGAATCGGGCCAATGTCGACAACGTCGGCAGTGTGTCGGCATCGGCGACTACACCCTGGCCCGATGTTGGTCAGATTGCGATTTTCAGTTTTCGGTCAATAATCGGCAACTGACGGAGGTCCACATTACTACAGTCGACGATGGTCCGATTGGAACTTTGTTTAATCGGTCGAAAATCGGCAACTGACGATGGCCCGATTTACTATAGTCCACTTTATTCCGGAGCCCACTTTATTTGCTTTAGGGCCGACGACGGTCCGATTGTAACTTTGTTTAATTGGACGAGAATCGACAACTGACGATGGCCTGATTTACTATAGCCGACATTATGCCAACGCAAACCTTATCTGCGTTAGGGCCGATGATGATCCGATAGGAACTTTCGAACGAGAATCGGCAACTGACGATGGCCCGATTTACTATAGTCGACTTTATGCCGACGCCTACTTTATCTGCTTTAGGGCCGACCCGACGGTTCGATTGGAACTTTGTTTAATAATATAGTCGACATTATGCCAACGCAAACCTTATCTGCTTTAGGGCCGATAATGTTCCGATTGGAACTTTGTTTAATCGGTCGAAAATCGGCAATTGGCGATGGCCCGATTTACTATAGTCCACTTTATGCCGGAGCTCACTTTATTTGCTTTAGGGCCGACGACGGTCCGATTGGAATTTTGTTTAATTGGACGAGAATCGACAACTGACGATGGCCTGATTTACTATAGCCGACATTATGCCAACGCAAACCTTATCTGCTTTAGAGCCGATGATGGTCCGATTGGAACTTTCTTTAATCGGTCGAGAATCGGCAACTGACGATGGCCCGATTTACTATAGTCGACTTTATGCCAACGATCACTTTATCTGCTTTAGGGCCGACGATGGTCCGATTACGTCACCTTAAAATTTTTAAACTGCTTAATAGTTTCTTGCTAGTATGTAGAGATGGCGCTGATGTCACTATGTTCCCTGTACAGTGGAAGATAATATTATATATATATAATGAGCAAAGATATTTCAAAACTAGAATGCGGACTTGACAAGATGGTGGTACTTCTCTACAAGAATCACCTCTTCTGCCACTTAAACCAGCCCGACTGGTTAAGCACCCGCATTATCGAAACTTTGTAGTTTGACAATGTCGGGCCGCTTTAAGCTACCACCGACGCGACGGACCTCCGTCAATCGCCGACGTTGGACCGCTTTAGGAAACCAATGTCGGACTTGAATAGTTTACCGATGTCGGGCCGGGCAGGTATGGGCGGATGGTCGGTACTATGTGGTTAAACCATATCGGAACTTAATCGTACGGCGACGGTATGCCGATGTCAGCAAAAAGTAAAATTTACCATTGGTCCGACGACGGACCACATTCTAACGCTACATCGGCAAACATACATTGGGCCTACATCGCAAAGCGGACAAAAAATACTGGTGGTCCGATGTCGTGCCGATGACGACAAGGCCCGAGGGAACCGTGTTTGCTGGGTAGGGACTAAAAGCCAAACCACTGCCTAAACGTAACGTATCATTGGTCAGATCCGACAGTTGTTAATCGCACGTCGAGCGAGACCAGTGACGTAGCCAGAAATCGACTCTGGAGGGGGTGGTTTCATCATTTAATAAAAATCAGCTATGTATATACACCTATGTTAAATTTTTAAAAATTAGGTAGCCTATTGCTTGAGCTCTTGAACTGAAAGGAGGGGAGGGGGCGGTTTAATAAAAGTTACGCTAAAATGCTATTTTTTACGCATTTCAAATGTTGTTGAGAAAAAAAATTGGTTATAAAGTTGAACAAAATTGTAAAAATATTTAATATTGACATAGCGCCGCAGGCGAAAACTTTGACAAAAAAAACCAAAACATTCTCTAAAAATATTGTTCTCTTAGGTCTTTTGTAAAATATTTTTGAAAAAGTAGAGTGGGTTAGATGCAAAGAAGGGGAGGATTGCGATGGTATATATAGATAGGCGTCATAGTACCGCAGTCGAAATTTTTAAAAATTTTTAGTCCCAGTGAAAAAAGTACCATTTTATTCCCTGTAATGAAGGACTAAAATATGTTTTTATGCCCTAAAGTGCAAAAAATGATTTGTTTAAGGGTCACACCGTTTGAGACGCATATTAGCAGAAAGAAGTAAATGTCATCAAAATGAAATCATCAGTGTTGAAATCTTAATAGCACTCTTCGAATTTGTGTGTTTCGTGGTTAGCATTTTATATTCAATTCAATTCAATTCAAAAATAGCTTTATTGTCTGAAGAAAGAATATCTCATTGACAAAGCAGTCCTAAATCTAATAAAATGATATAACAAAAATATTTTACAGAAAATGAAGTTAGCTAACAGTCGAAGTAGTTAATAAACAGTAAACACACGGCGTAGAGGCATAGACACTGACTGATTCATTGTGGAAAAAGTTGGAAGTATTCGAGTCTATTCTAAGTTACATAGTTATATGCAATCACATTTTAATTATTTGTCTTCTCGTGTTTAGAACATAAGCACAACATGCATAAACTTACCCTTTTTGACCGGGAACACCATAAGGCAACCTACCAGGAGCAGGAGACGCATCATAGATATGGTTAAAATCTTCCTGGGGCTCCCTTTCCAAAGTTTGAATCATCCTAAAACATAATAGAGAAGAAGTGGAATGAGGTGCAATTTTTGGTAAAGTTATGAAAACAAATGTACTATGAAATCACTCTGGAATCTGTTGGGAATATTTAATCTTTTATATTCCTTACCTAGTCTGCTTAACCCAACACTTTTTGAGAGAAATAGATAGATGGCACAAATGGGTGAAAAACAGATGCGCAGCTAACTTACATAAACCAATTTTTTCGAGCCCGTTTAAAGAAATTTTTAGAACTAACGGCTAAAATAGTGTTTTTTTTTTCGCAAGCGTTGGTTTAAAAACCGATCGCAGCGAGTCGTTTAAAAACTCGACTAAAAAAAGCACAGTTTAGCCGCGAGTTTTAAACAGTATTTTTTTGTATGCCGTTATCAAAAAAACAAGAAAATATTTATCAACAATGGTAAGCGCCTACTCTATCTTTATATTTTGCAAAATTACCGATAATTTTTTACGATTGCGTGTGATTTAGATATAATTTTACGACACCGCAGGAGAAACAAGCATGAGTGAAAAATTATTTGGTTAATTTTGAAGCTCGAGTGGTATTTAGGGGGAATATATCACGGATAAAAACATAAAAAAAATTAAATGAATACCAATTCAATAGAAACCCGGTTGTCAATGGCAACATCAGTTTTTGGTACAATAAAGTACCACCTTTGACAAATGCAAACCGTTTGTTTGTAAAAAGAATGTAATTCTTATCACTTGACGTAATGGTCAAGCCATGATGACCCTTAAAATAATTTTTTTAAATACCTGTTAAATTATTTTTAGATGTGCTAAAATACACTTTAGTAGGACACGTTTTTTGGCAAATTTGAAGACTGTAAGAAATTAATACCACCTTATGTTTTACACAGTTTACACTTATTACTGGTTTTTGGAGAAAAATTGCAAAATAAAAATCATATGCACGACACCACTCAAGATGACAGACAAATGACATAACAGAAATTTTTAGTAAAAATTTGCCTTAAATTATGTCCCTTTCTCTAAAATACTTATTTATAGCCTGCTGTCTCTCTTCAACAACCTTAAATATTTTTGCACGACACTAAATTATCTCTCCATACCTCTAAAATTCTGCCCTCTCCCTCTAAATATTTTTTTTTGAACGCCTAAAAAACAGTGAAAACTTGAAAAATTTCAGTGTTTTATTCTAGATTGGAAAGAAAGCTTTAAAATGTGAGTAATATCATGGCATAAAAATGTGAAAAACGTAGTAAAAAATTGCTTCATCAAAAATGTTACCCCTTATATTATGCTAAAATATTTTAAGCCTTAAATTACCATCATGGCTTGACCATAAGCCTTTTCCAAAATCACACTTGACTCATGTTATATAAGTACGTAGCCCTAGAAATAGATTGTAGTTTGCACCTGAAGACGATCAGAGATTGTATTGATCGAAACGTCGTGTATAAATAAAATATAGACAATGGAAGTCCGGAACACAGAGTTAATTTCAAATACATCATTGTCTCCAACATTCAAACAAATGACTACTTGAAGAATGCTTAGAAAAATCGTTTTTTTTTCCAATCAAAGTCAATTATTTTTTTGATAATGGAATAAAAAAATCGTGTTTTTGACAAAGATATAAAAACGGCCATAACCTACCTAAACATATCCATAGTGAGCTCAGAAAACTTGACTTGCTCAGAGGCACTTCCGACTATAAGTATTTCTTGGAGAGTTAAGTTCATCACTTGAGATTTTTCTACGGGCGGGGTGGTCAATGGACTTAATCTAACAAAAATCAAAAAAATAAGTTCGTGTTGTAAATAAGCATTATAATATCGCTTTTTTCCTGTATAATATTTTTAGTACAACCCACCAAATTTTTCTTTTGCTTTAGACTTGGGGCCCTGGAAAAAACTTAATTTATTGTATTGTGACATTACACTGTCCATGGGTATTTTTCGAGGTAAGCTACTGTTGTTAAAACGCATAAAATATTAACTTTACCTGTGAGAAAGCACTATTGGATTGGTGTCGGCATGCAGCACAGTGACCAGGGAATCAGACGCGATGAACCTAAAATTAAAAATTATTTAATTAAGGCAGTATAGTTAAACAAAATTTCACCAGGATCTGCTCAAATGTTTTAATTTCTTAGTAAACCATACGTTGTGTAAAACATAAACAGAAATATTTAATTCAGTAAAAAAATAGTTGTTTTTACAACTAATGGCTAAAATAGTCCTTTTCTTACAAGTGTGGTTTTAAATAACCAGCGCAACGAGTGATTTAAAAACGCGAGCAAACAAAGCACAGTTTAGCCACAAGTTGTAAACATTATTTTTTTTTAATGACATCAAAAAATCGCCAGCGGTGTTTTCAAATTTCACACCATATCTTTCTAATGACCATTTAATTTTTTGACATTATTTGTGGCCAAACAAATAAGAAATATTTTTTTATACCTTCATCAAGAACATCATTTTAGTCACTGTCTACAGATAACTAAAGCATGGCTTTTTTGGTTAAAGAGAAATGGCGGAAATAATTTGAAAAAATCTAAATATTCCTGCCTAAAAGTTAAGCCATTTCCGCCAGTTTTCACGAAGAATTCACGAAAAAATTAAAATATCGCAACAATGAATGTCACCGAGTAAAAAGGCACATCGCTATGGAAACCATTGTTATTTCATATACCAGCCGCTTTGATTTATAGTGTAAAGATCGTGTGTTGCAAAAAGTGCTCTTCGTTCGAGATTTTGAAAAGTATTTTCCTGTTTTTCTTGGATTTTTTGATAAAGGTATTAAAAAAAATAGTGTTAACAACTCGCGGCTAAACTGCTTTTCTTTACTCGCGTTTTTAAATACCTCGTTAGTTCGTTATTTAATCCAACACATCCAACACTTGTCAAAAAGCACTATTTTAGCCACTAGTTGTAAAAACTACTATTTTATAACTATGGCTGTCTAAAACTAGAACACAAATAGTAGTTTTCACAACTAGTGGCTAAAATAGTGTTTTTTTTACAAGCGTTGGATGAAATACCGAGCGCATCGAGGTATTTAAAAACGCGAGTAAAAAACTATTTGAACACTATTTTTTTTAATACCTTTATTAAAAAAATCCTAGAAAAACAGGAAAATAGTTTTAAAAATCTCGAACGAAGAGCACTTCTTGCAAAACACACCATCTTTACACTATAAATCAAGGCGGCTGGTAAATGAAATAACAATGGTTGCCATAGCGATGTGACTTTTTACTTGGTGACGTTCATTGCTGCGACATTTTAATCTTTGACAGTTTGATATTTTTCCGATGTTTTTAAATGATTTTTTTCGTGAATACTTGGTGAAAACTGGGGGAAATGGCTTAATTTTTAGGCAAGAATAATTAGATTTTTTCTATTTTACTATTTTCCGTTATTTCTCTTTAATTTTGGATAAAAAACGGACAAAAATCTTTTTTTGCACCCGTGATCAAAAAATTTTTTTGTTTGCATCGGTAACCAAAAAAAACCATGCTTTAGTTATCTGCAGAGAGTTACTAAAATCATGTTTTTGATGAAGGTATAAAAAAAGGTTTTTGTTAACTGAAATTACATCTAAGATCAAGGTTTAAGGATAAATAATAAAAAAACTTAATTTGAAATAAAAATTATACAAAAGGAAACAGTTG
The DNA here is from genome assembly GCA_963921995.1 of Oxystoma pomonae. Classification (NCBI taxonomy): domain Eukaryota; kingdom Metazoa; phylum Arthropoda; class Insecta; order Coleoptera; family Brentidae; genus Oxystoma; species Oxystoma pomonae. The sequence continues at coordinate 91,740,315 of OY998169.1, forward strand.
CTTACAAGCGCGGACCTGGGCTCAAATGTTGATGGCTTGAGGGGGGGGGGGGTGTTAACCAAATTTAAAATTGTTTAAAATTTACGCCCATCGCTTTTGTTATTGTATCAGAAAGATAAAAAGTGATTTTCTACTTTTTAGTGCATTTAATAAAAGCTTCTTTTTTTAATAAAAATTTATTACCTATTTGTCAGTTTTGGGAGCCAAAATCTACGAAAATAATTACCTGTTGATTTCGTCCAAAACCAGACTCCACTCGATCTGATCGTCCGGTTCGTAAGTGCTGGTATAATCTACGATATGTCTATCTAACTCGACAATTAATTCCCTAACTAGCTTCATGCGGCGCAGCAACAAACACACCACAATAAATCGGGCGTAGTAACGCAGTTTTTTCACCATCAACTCCGATCTAAAAGAAAAAACATAATATTGACTCCTATGGACCGAGCTATCCTTAAATTGTGCAACGAAAAAAATCTGGAACTTATCTAACTTCCTTCCGCCCCCTGCAACCCTTCCTTTCACTGATAAAACAAAACATTTGGGTAAAAAAATGGATTTGAGCCAAACAAATATGGGTTTCAATCAACATCCACAATTGTTTCGATAAAATCCCAAAATCTCATTTAGATTAAATGTACGTTTCTCTATAGAGCCCTCTTTATAGAGCCCCCTTTGTAATTTAGCAATACTCCATTGACATTTATCACACTGCCTAAAAATATTTAGCAAAGCACGCCCTTTTTTATCTGCATGTTTCAATGTAGAAAAATGAAACTTCCCAGCAAACACAAATCGTCGGCATTGAATCGGGCCAATGTCAACAATTTCAGCAGTGTGTCGGCGTCGGCGACTACACGCTGGCCCGATGTTGGACAGATTGCGATTTTCAGTTTTCGGTCAATAATCGGCAACTGACGGAGGTCCACATTACTACAGTCGACTTTATGCCGACACCACTTTAGGACCGACGACGGTCCGATTGGAACTTTGTTTAATCGGTCGAAAATCGGCAACTGACGATGGCCCGATCTACTATAGTCGACATTATGCCGACGCCCACTTTATCTGCTTTAGGGCCGACGACGGTCCGATTGGAAGTTTGTTTAATCGAACGAGAACCGGCAACTGACGATGGTCCAATTTATTATAGTCGACATTATGCCAACGCAAACCTTATCTGCTTTAGAGCCGATGATGGTCCGATTGGAACTTTGTTTAATCGGTCGAGAATCGGCAACTGTTGATGGCCCGATTTACTATAGTCGACTTTATGCCGAAACGCACTCTATCTAGGACCGACGATGGCCTGATCAGATTTTTGTTCGATTGGTCGATAATCGGCAACAGACGATGGTACGTCGCATTAAAATTTTTAAACTGCTTAATAGTTTCTTCCTAATGTCACTATGTTCTCTGTACAGTGGAAGATAATATTATATATATAATGAGCAAAGATATTTCAAAACTCGAATGCGGACTTGACAAGATTGTACTTCTCTACAAGAATCACCTCTTTCGCCACTTAAACCACCCCGACTGGTTAAGCACCCGCATTATCGAAACTTTGTAGTTTGCCAATGTCGGATCGAGTCAAGCAACCACCGACGGACCTTCGTCAATTACCGACGCCGGCCCGCTTTGAGAGGACGATGTGGGGCCTTCTTATCCACCCATTATCGGACCTTTGTGGTTTGCCATTTTCGGGTTGCCTTAAGCTAGCACCGACGGATCTTCGTCAATCGCCGACGTTGGACCGCTTTAGGAAACCAATGTCGGACTTGAATAGTTTACCGATGTCGAGCCGAGACCAGCTTGCCTACGTTAGACCGACCAAATTAAGCAGCTATATGGGCGGATGGTCGGTACCATTTGGCTAAACCATATCGGATCTTAATCGTACGGCGACGGTATGCCGATGTCAGCAAAAAGTAAAATTTACCATTGGTCCGACGCAAAGCGGTCAAACAAATACTGCTGGTTCGATGTCGTAAATCGACGTCATGCCGATGACGATAAATTCGGCAATGGACATCGGGCCGACGAAGGCCCGAGGGAACCGTGTTTGCTGGGTTGGTGGTATCATATAATGCAAAATTTAACGTTTTTGACAAGTCACGTGACTTTGGGTGACTTCCGGCGTAACTTTCAATTTTTAAGCAAGACACAATGATATTTTTACATTTTGGATTCCTGAGAACATTCTGCGTCCGACGGTGCCCCATATGTAAAATTTTAACAGCTTTTAAAAAAATAAAATTTAAGTTCTTTTTTCATTCTAGGTGGGCCATGATGGGCCAAAAATTAATATTTTAATCTCAATTAATTGGATTGATAGATTACGTAACATATGTTCTAGTTAGCTTTGATAAGAATTTTACGTTATTGTTCACCATCAAAAGAAGTAAACTTGTAAAGAAGAAGTTAAAAAACCTCCAAATCAGTTACTTCAACCGAAAAGAAACAAAAGATCAAAAGATCAAAAGATCTTGGGCGGGAATAACGAAAATTCAAACTTGGATGAGCATCCCACAAGGAACACACAAAAGATCAAAGAAATGATTAAACGATGTTTCGCCCTGGGTAACCACGTGGGCTCATCAGTAGTTTCACTGGTCACAGGGCGAAACATCGTTTAATCATTTCTCTTTTTGCTTTGATCTTTTGTGCTCATCCAAGTTAGAATTTTCGTTATTTCCACCGAAGATCTTTTGATCTTTTGTTTTTTAGTTTCTTTTCAGTTAAAGTAACTGATTTGGGGGTTTTTTAACTTCTTCTTTGTTTTAATTGCCTTAGGAGCATAATCCTACTGGAAATATTAACACGCCAGGACGAATTCGTATCAGGTAACTTGGATAAGTAAGTACCAGTGCGGAACGATGCCTATTTGTGAGTGGTTCAAGGTTGGAAATCAAAGTGTATGATGCTGTTTAATGATGTATAGTGGAGGGTGACAAGTGAAACTACTGATGAGCCCACGCTGGTTACCCAGGGCGAGACATCGTTTAATCATTTATTTTTTCGCTTTGATCTTTTGTGTGTTCCTTGTGGGATGCTCATCCAAGTTTGAATTTTCGTTATTTCCACCGAAGATCTTTTGATCTTTTGTTTTTTAGTTTCTTTTCAGTTAAAGTAACTGATTTGGAGGTTTTTTAACTTCTTCTTTGTTTTAATTGCCTTAGGAGCATAATCCTACTGGAAATATTAACACGCCAGGAAGGAATTCGTATCAGGTAACTTGGATAAGTAAGTACCAGTGCGGAACGATGCCTATTTGTGAGTGGTTCAAGGTTGGAAATCAAAGTGTATGATGCTGTTTAATGATGTATACTGGAGGGTGACAAGTGAAACTACTGATGAGCCCACGCTGGTTACCCAGGGCGAGACATCCTTTAATCATTTCTCTTTTCGCTTTGATCTTTTGTGTGTTCCTTGTGGGATGCTCATCCAAGTTTGAATTTTCGTTATTCCCGCCCAAGATCTTTTGATCTTTTGTTTTTAAGTAAACTTGTGTTCTTACCTTTCCTCTTTGACAGCCCTTGAATAGTAAGCCCTGCCTCTGATCGCTGCGTAAAACGAGTTGGCTTCATTTAGGTAATTAGTTTCGCTAGTTCTTAAACTAAAACAGAAATTATATTAGAGAGTAAAAGCCACGCCACTCTACTTGAACGTATCGTACGCCGACTTACAGCAACCTCATTGGTCAGATCCGACAGAAGTTGTCAATCGCACGTCGAGCGAGACTGCTTTGTATCTGTATCCTTATGTCGCGTCGCCTGACCCGGTAGCTTAAATCGCGTTACTCGAAGCGGAAACGCCCACCTCTACCGGTTTTCACCAATGAGAGCCCTTAATTTCAGAGCTGCATTATATACGTTTATGCAATTTGCCAACTTTAAGTGTCTATTAATATATAAACGATATTATAGTGCTCTGTCATCGCATCTACCATAAAAGAGAGCCTCGTTCAAAACATATCTTTTACTTCAAATTAATTTTCTTTGATTAATTATTTATCCTTAACCCCCCCCCTCCCCCTAAATCAATTCCTGGGTACGCTACTGCATGTCATAACCCAGGTAAAAAACCCGCATAGTTTCTTATGAAAGTTGGTGAGTTTTTAAGCGTTTTATGGGGTTTTATAAGATTCTGGACATCCAATTGACAAAGGTTTTTCCTGATACAGTGGATGACAAAAAAAATGAGTCCAAAGGACTTCCAATTTTGATTCCTAAAGAACTGCTTTCTTTCAGTTAGTTTATGGATGACGATTTTGGACCAAAAATAAACTATATCCGTCGGACGTTCATTTTGTATCCAGCAATAGTGATGTACTTTATACATTGACTTAACATTGAATATTTATCAAAAAATCTATGTCAATTGGGCTTGGCCTAGTTGGCACATTAATAAATATAGTCAATTACCTATCCGAACTGTTTTGGATATCCAATGGATCATGTTTTTCTTCAAAAAAGAAGTTAAAAAACTCAAAAAAATCTAAAAACAAAAGATCAAAAGATCTTGGGTGGAAATAACGAAAATTCAAACCTGGATAAGCATCCCACAAGGAACACACAAAAAACCAAAGCGAAAAAAATGGAACCACTGGAACCACTGACGAGCTCACGCTGGTTACCCAGAGCGAAACATCGTTTAATCATTTCTCTTTTCGCTTTGGTTCTTTGTGTGTTCCTTGTGGGATGCTTATCCAGGTTTGAATTTTCGTTATTTCCACCCCAAGATCTTTTGATCTTTTGTATGTTTTTTTTTATTCATTACCAATAATAACTTAATTTAAGTAAGTATGTTTCATTATTTTGAACTAATTGGTATTTTGGTATTTTAATACCCATCCTTTGCTAGGAACTCCATCCGCAGGGATCGACAATCAGACTTATGATGTTAGAGTGGTTCAAATATAGGTACCTATATATTTAAATATTGAAAATATCGCCGCTTTTGACAAAACTGTCCACTGGATATCTATTGGAACAAATAAGTATATCCAAAATTAGAACCATAAAGATACTTTTTTCATAGCCAATGGATAACTTTTGGACAGAATTTCATTCCACTGGATAACCAATGGATTTAGTATAGTGGTACAATAATCAAAATATTGAAACTTTTGGACTTTTTTGGGATGTCCAAGAGCCGTCCAAAGTTTTGACAATTGTATTATCCGATGGATATGCCTTGGATAAAATTTCCTACAGATTTAGTTGTCCAATGGACTGCTGCAATGTCCAGAAAACTCTCTCCACTAGACATCCTTGTTGTGCTGTCTGGGAGACTATCTTTCTTGTAAAAACTGATAAAGAAAATCTGTATTTTAGGAGATTTGTCTTGATTTTTACAAGTTTGTTTCACATACTAGAAAACATATAAAACCTGATAAAACCTAATACAATCTCGTCAAACTTTTGTAAAATATTTGACGCGGTTTTTTTGGCATCAACTCAAAGTCTATTTTAGCTTTGTTTAGAACGCGTTTGAATAAAATGCTTTTTCTGCCTAGTATGTAGCGTCTATTAAAGAAACTAACTGCCTAATGGTTAATCTAGGAAATCCATATAGATTCAAAAATAGACCGTTTATTTAATTGGAAGATGCAACTGGAATCACTAAACTGGATTCACATCTGGGTCATATTTCAATTTAGTTTTTAATTGCTGAATCTCGTGTGCTTTTATATTAAGTATGTATTAATAGGCCTCTATACTCTGATGGTTTAAAGAAATCCTAGAAATCTTGGAAATGTCACGAATATTGAAAAGAATTCCCAAACTGCCAAAAGTCTAAAAATTATTAAGAAAAGTAGATTTCTTGTCCGTGGAAAATAAATAAAAATAAAAATTCGTAGTCCAGAAACCTACAGGCCTGTTTCATCCTTGTTAGAAATCATCAGGATAACATAGGACTGTACCTGGCGTATGAAGCATGACATAATCAACCTCACCCAGCGAATTTAAACAACTTTCGTCGTCAAACAACGCGGGATGTTGGTCTGGTTTTGTTTGACGACGAAAGTTATTTAAATTCACAGGATGTGACGCCAGGTATAATCCTATGCAACAGTCTTGAGCAACGATGGACCAGGAGAGTCATTCCAGATTACGACAGGCGTTAAACGAGGGTGTATTATTGCGCCCACCCTATTCTCTATATTTTTAGGTGCCATGATTCACCTTGTTGAGGAACATCTACCGCCGGGAGTAGAAATTATATATAGATTTGACGTTGGCCTACTTAACCTAGGCAGAATGGGAGCAAAAACTAAGATCTTGACGACCTCGGTAATCGAACTGCAGTACGTCGATGACAACGTCATTATGGTCGATACAGAGGAAGGTCTACAGCTTACAAAAGCATTGGCCTAGAGGTCAACCTTGCCAAAACGCAAATTCTTCACCAACCAGAACCAGGTACGAATCACCAAGCTCCAAACACTTCCATCAATGGCCATCCTCTGCAGAACGTGGAACATTACCAGCTACAAGCAGTAGGTACAAACATACGCATTTAGTTTGTACTTCGTTAATAAATAACACATTATGTTTTCATATTTTATTGTCAGAAAAAGAGTAACAAAAATATAGATCATAGGAGTCTTTATATTTTACTTTATTTTTACTTTTTATATATTATATTATTTACATTTTTAATATATACCGTGTGTATTCACTGTTTGTTTTTGTTTTTTTTTTGTCAAAGCTTAACCAAAAAAAAATCAATCTTTCAAAAACTGTCTGGGGAAATTATAAGAAGAGACAACAAAACACCAGACCATTTCATAAAATCCGTTTTACATGCAAATATGAATAAAATAGAAAGAGAGGGCAATATGAGTTGCCCACCTCTGGTAAAACAATAACTATCAAATTCATAGGGAGCCTCTAGGCCACCCCATGTAGCCAAATCATGTTCTTGGGACGTTTACGGCGTCTGTACCGACCCAAATGAGTTATGTAACAGGCGAATGACTGTGAATTTTATAGCTACTACGAAGATAATGGATAAACACCAATATTTGTAGTTGTCTCCCATCCCTTTTCCAAGATGGCGGAGGAAGTAAGCGTCCCTCGGAGTGAAACTTTTTTTTACAAACTACTATAAGGTCAAACTAACATCTGTCCAAAATTTAGCGGAAAATTCCCCTACAGCTTCTTATAAAAGCTACTGAATGCTCTTGTGCTATAAGGGGTCGTGGGTAAAAGCGTTGGCTTACTAGTAATGATAGTAAAGTTGTCCAATCTTAGAGGCAATCTCTCCGATCTGCCACCGTTTCAGGCCATATTTGGTGTCCAAGATGGCGCGGTGCTGCTGCTGGAACTTCCACAGTTTGGTGTAAATGTCAAAGGTGCGGCCGAAGTACGCTTGCCATTGTTTGTGGCCGTATTGGGGCAGATCCCTAAAAACAAATTTCCATTTCAATTTATTCAATATATAGGTTGGGTAACCATTCGCTTTTGAGTACCATTTCCCGCTTTGGCAAACGTTCGGCGAAATGTCAAGAAAAAACCTCCTTTTGAGTCCGCACTGCTTTAAGGGCATAGTCTTCGATAGTAGCTTTTCTTGTCCATGCAAAATTTCGCTTGCGAAGGTATTTTACCATTATTTAACTTTGTGTACTGTACGGTATAAAAAAGAGCTGTTCTTTTTATAAAAAATACACGATATAAAGCATTATAAGTTTTCATGATCTATGCTCACATAAATTCGAGCATAACTTTCTGATATTTTATAATTTTTGACTAGTGAAAGTGAAACACAAATCCTGCATAGAATTTCATCATACACGGAAAAAAATGCATTGTATTTTTTAATAAATTGTGTTTTAAAGAAAATATATTTGTTTTAAATATAATTTTATTAACTTTAAAAACGTGAGAGTATTTCTTTCAAATATATTTTTATATTAGACTTAGAATACTTCCCAGATATTCGAATCTAAAATTAGATTTATTACAATTTTACAATTTTATCATGTGTTTTAAAAATAAATGTACATATTTTACAAAATATTTTAAAAATATGAATGTTTTAAAATTTAATACCAACTTTTATCAAACTTTAGAAAACAATATATTAAAGTCTTTTTAATAAAATATATTTTTAAAAATAATAGTAAAATTTGAAATTTTAAAAAAGTGTCATTCGATATTCAATTGTGGGACGAAACATATGTTTCTTATCCGACAAAGGCCGAAACAGTAGTTTAGATTAAGTGCGTAGAAAAAAACTAACAGTTTGAGAAGTTATGAATTATTTGCAAAAATCTCTTAGAAGATTCGCAAATGTTAGAAGATCGACGCACAAATAGATTTTTTTCTTTTTTTTTGCTTTTTAGAAAAAATTCTTTATACCTACTGTTTAAAATTAACCGCAGTCGTACCGTTCGACTACATCAACAGTGGGGGGTTAAAATGTGTGTTTTTTTTTCATAATGCAAGTACAACATGATCTAAATTAAATGGAACTAAAATACCTAAACAAACTATCTCTTTTAAATAACTATATATACATATAATAATAAATAATAAATTTAAAGATATTTTACATAGGTAACACTCATTTTAAAAGACAACTAAAATAATTCTATGTAGAGGAATTATATTATTCTATCAAAGTATTTTGTGTGTGTGTGTGTATTTACATTTTTTTTAACGTTAGCTTGTAAATTTTTTTGTAAAGTTTTAAAATAATTAGATTTTTTATGAATTAATCGCCAGTTTATGTGTATTTCTTGTACTAAATTTGGTATTCTTTTCAAGGAAAGAAGAAGGGGAATATTGGGCTAAAAAAATACAGGGAAATGCTCAAACCCAAAGAAAGAAAAACTTCAAAGTAGGCAAAACTAAAATAAGAGATGTTAGAAAGGGATTGGACAGAATAAAGAAAGAGAGAAAAGCCGCCTTCGTAAAATTGTTATCTCTATATAATATCTAGTTTTAGTGTAATTGTATATTACTCTTCAAAATATTGGACTTTTGTAACATATATTAATAAATAATAAATTAATTTTAAATATATTTATATTAATTCCATGTAAAACAAAATATTTTAAATTTGAAAATATAAAATTTAATGAATTAATTTATTAAATCTTAATAAAACATATATTTAATCTTAAAATAAGAGATATTTAATGGTAGTACATGATTTTTTTTTAAATTAAATAAAATGACTTTAATTTTTAATAAATTACATTTTCAACCTTAAAATACTTTTTAAAATCTTGGATTTTTGTAACATATATTAATAAATAATTGATTAGATTTTATTATATTTATATCTATTTTTAAAATACTTTTTTTCCGTGTATTTGTTTAGACAGTTTGTTTATAAAGTTTACAATATTTTATGATTTTTAATTAGACAATTCCTCATAAAGGTTTAAAAAATTCAATAAGATCTACCTGCAGCATTCTAAAATAAAAAATGACGCAAAACTCTAGCAGTGGTAGTAGTAGTAGTAGTAATAGCAGCAGAAGCATTAATACCGGCACACCAAACTATAACCTAACCTAAACTATAAACTACGACGACCTAACCACTATATTAAAATATAATAACACATCTTGGGCTCGCACAAGATTTACAATATCTAACACAAAATTGTTCTCGTATAAGTACTTATTTGTCATCAGATGCTGGAGGGGAGATGTTACTTGGATAAGTTTCTATGAGATTGTTTGAGGCATTGTTCTTAAAAGCTTACAAGATTTCATAAGCCAAACATTTGTTTTTGTAAAAGTACCTATATACGACAGATGATGTGACTATATTTTTTTTAGTATTTATATGAGCGAAATTTTTTCACGAAATATCCGTTTTAAAGGACATATAGATTAAGGATGTAAAATCTTACCAAATTTAAAGACATATTCCATAAATTATTACAAACTGTAATTAACCTAAAATTTTACCTCACAAAAGCTTATAAACCTTATAAAAAGTGATACAAATCAGGTGTGTTTTTATGAGATTTAATTCGGTTTTTTTGACAAGGAAATTCTTATCCACGTTCTTCCTTTCTCATAAAATTATTAGACGGGTTTGTTGATTAACTCATTGTTTATATAAATTAAACTATTTTCATTTGTTTCGAGTAAAATATTATAGTAATATGTAGGCAAGAACATTCCTGTTTTTTTTGTTTTAAAATTGAAAACTTGAAAAGTTACTAAACACACAAACATTTTGAGAAATCAGGACTAAAATTTTCCATTCCTATTTACTTTTCGTAAATCAGAACATAAAATTTACCAACTCATTGTTTAAGCTGCTAACTGTGTGTAAGAAAGAGGCTGTTCTTTTGCTCGATAGAGAAATAGAGAGTACAATATACTGACCTTAACCCATTAAACAATTGCTTGGATTTTTCCAAAAGATGGACAAACTCGGCCACTATCTTCCTTTCGTGCTCTTCCACATCCATGTTGCGTCCGACCATTGCGTTTCCATGTCACCAACGCATTTTTTTCCGTCGATTTTCTAATGGAAAGGGTTTTCTCTATTATATACTAAAAATTGGGACGTCGCGACGGACCGCGTCGGGTAATCGAACGACAGACGTCGCGTATTTTGTGCCCCGCTGCCAGATTTCGTTTTAATAAGTCATGAAAAGTGCTCTAACCAATTTTTGTTCCTTGCACAGTTTATGAAATTATATCATGAACTGATGATTAATACTATAGTTTTAATACAAAAACAGTCCATCCTAAATACCAATTAGTTCTATAAAAATGGCTTTTGATCAAAAAAACCGTACCAAATTTGGCACTGTGGAAGTTTGAAACATTATTCTGGTTTTAGATAATTTTGAGATATTCACGTGTTCCTAATAATTTTAGAAGGGGCCCTTTTAAAAACCAATTAACTCCAAGAAACATTGTGAAACCATGGGAATGGTTGCTAGCGCGGGTTTTGAAATTCTTTCGTAAATGGATGTGGAAATTGCAATGCAGATATTTTTTTATAGCTGCTTGAAAACACTATTTTAGTCCTTAAATAAGCAGAATAGCAGTATCTGCCAAATTGCAGAATCTGAGTCTTTTACATGAATCCTGTGTCAGATTTTTGCTTCATCATTTCATCTCCTAATTCCTAGCACCGTACTGATGAGCACCACAAGTGCGAAATCCGGATATACGGTTATCATTCATCCTCGCTAAATCCTTTTTTAAATCTAAAATTTTACCTCAAAAAAGCTTATAGATCTTATAAAAATCAGGTGTGCCTTTATGGGATTTAATGTGGTTTTTTTGGTATCACCGACTGAAAAGAAAGTCAGTCAGTCAGATGATGTTGTGTTCGGGTTTTTTAGGATAGGAACCGCTGTAGTTGTAAAAACTCATAATTACTGAAAGTTTTTCGGTGTTTTTAGCCCCCAAGTTAAAATAATATTTACAGGGTACAGGATAGGGAGTCAAAAAATGTACAAAATCTGGCAACTCAGTATGTATGACGGCGCTGCAGTCGAACGCGTGTGTGTAGGGGTTTGCCGTAACATATTGGGGTTGAAATTTCCCAAAAGGGGGTGAATACAAATTTTGCCCACCTATTCACGCAAGCTTCTACAAAGTTAGTGCTGCCATCTATGCGATCGACATTGCTTCCATCCTTTAGTATTATTTCGGGAAGACCCTACGAAAATCAATACTTGTGGAGGGGACTGCGAGGTAGAGGGGAAAGTTCACTAGGAAGAGGGTAGATTTCTGTCGAATTTTGCTGACGGGGACTAAAATACGAGAGCTGTACGAAAAATATCATAGGGTGATTGTTAATTTTGATTTAATTCAGATTGTTATGTTAATTACAGGTGTACCAATTAAAATGTGCCAAACCGGCCCAACCCAGAACAAGATAATAAACACTTAAAGTAAATATTTCAACGAATCGGTATCGGTACACTTAACACGTTTAAAAATAAGCCAAAAACACTACATTTTTAACTTGTTTATACCATGTTTTGAACGAGGCCCGCTTTTATGGTGGATGCGCGCCCTGAACAGCTGATTGCAATCGTTGCGTACGGTGGTGGGTTTCTAACCCCAAGTAAAAATTTTTACAGGGGCGTGTCAAACGCGCCCGCCGCAGCGCCTTGCGGGTCCCACGGCATATTGGGGGGCTCTTCTTAACCGCCTTGCCTTACAAAAAAAAAAAGAATATAATATTATATATAAAAACAAATACGCACACAAATACCTTTAGGCTCCTTTAAAATTGAACACATTTTGATTACTAATATACAGAGCATACACTCCCGTACAAAAATTCTCGTACTCGTAAAATGTGTCAGTTGGTTTTTTTTTAATCTTAGAAAGCTGACCTAATTAAGTACAGTAATTTGGCTTTATTTCGTTAAGGTTACTTTTTTAAAATAAAACAAGCTTTAGAAAAATCGCGGCTTTTATTATAAAACAAAGAAAAATATATTTAACTTATCACTACATATATAAAACAATTTAACTTGAAAAAAGCTTACAATTTAAAGTAATATTTTATTATAAATATCTGCCTGCCGCACGGAAGGTCCCGGGTTCGAAGCCCGGTGTTTGTCTTTCACTTTGCAAAAAACTTCGCTAACAATGGGCATTGATCCTGTAACTGATGGAAAGTCCCAGTATAAAAAAATACAAAAATTAAAAAAAAATTAAAAAAAAAGTATTTGGCAGTACTGGCAGTATGTAGAAATCCTGACAATAAATCTCTATGATTTTCGCAGTAGGTATACATATTTTGACAGGGTGGATAACTAAATGTTCGCATTAATGTATTAACTTTCTTGTTGTCGAGAAAAAAATATAGAGTCGAACAGGGGGGCACCCTACAAAATTTTGCGGGGGGCCATCAGAAAAATCTGACACGCTTTTAAATTTTTAGTTGCCTTAGTTGCCATAACTAAGAAATACACTAAAATTAACGTTGCATAAAGTACAAAAACTAGTAATTTGTGCAACAGCCGCTATGATGAACAAGAAAACGACGTCACACCGTTGTTATTAACTATGGTAAATTTGGCAACCCTCGAACAACGTTTATTTTTACTGAAATATTGTGGGATTTTCAAAACGACCGCAACGAACGACGAATCAATAATATCACAATTAACTAACTAACTAACGTTCTTTCAACGTTTCGCTTTACGAGACAATTGAGGCCATATATAGGGTTCCTAAGCAAATCCTTAGGGGGCCAAGCAGCCGTGTATAAGACGCAGACAAACGGAAAAGCACATTAGGCAGAAAAGGATGGGCATGGGGCGATGTTGTCACTACATCTTACACGTAGTAAATCCATTCCAGGTTGTTGTTTTCTAATGTTTTCCATTTTCATACCTTTAGGACTGGAATAAAAATTGTTTTTGCTCGACTTTAATACCAAACTGCTGAAAGATATCGTAAAAAAAATATTTTTCAGCTTTTCATTTTGTAACCATTGTCCTTACGCACTGTTTACAGGCTGGGGACTGAGATACATGCAAATGCCTAACCTAAAGCGTTAATACACGGCCCCAGAAATCGACTGAGATATTTCTGTAGAAACTTTATCAAGCAAATAGGACGGGTTGATGCCTTCGAACGTCCAACCCGGGTTTTGCACTTTGATTCGAAATCAAAAAGGAGGAACAGTCAGATGTGGGGCCGTGCACAAATTACGTAACGGTGATTTTACCAATTTTTGACCCTCTCCCTATTTAATGTTTTGTAACGGTTTGGCACGCCACTCCCCTAATATTACGTAACGATTTCACAACTACCCCCCCCCCCCCAAAAAACAAAAAACTTTTCACTTATTTTCATTCCAAATTTTCTTAGTTTCACACAAATGCAAACGCTGTCGAAAACCCCCCTCCCCCCTACGTAACGTTTTGTAACCCCCCTCCCCGAGAAAATTGATATTTTTTTCTTAAAAATTATACTCTTTAGACCTATTTCTTTGCGTTCCCGAAATTACGTAATTTTTGAAAAAAAATTGTAAGCGGCGCCATTTTTATTTCGTGCTTTGTTTTTCTAACATTTTTGCGTTCGGCTAATTTAATTGAAAAATTTTTGCCTGCGGCGCCCTTTATCTTCTCACTCGAAACCAAGATCCCCCGTTTTAGGAAAACTGATCCCGTCTCTGTTTCTAAATTTTTTCGAATAAAAGTAGAGTATGACCATGGGGGAAATAATTTTTTTCTATGGTATGACGAAAATTTCGAGAAAGTTAAAGAAAAAAATAAAATAAGTGGCAAAGCTCAAGTTTTTCGTAAAAAAAAACGTTTTTTGTAAAGAAACAGAGCAAAATAAATCTTTTCACCCCTTTTTTGGTGTTACAAATATTGGCAGCCCCTTATTTTTCGCTTTTACCCTCCCGCTAGTTTTGAAGAATTAGTTCGCTACATGTTTCGAGATCATGTCATAAAACACCTCGAAAATATCAAATGTAGTGTAGGACCAGCTTTATTTAAAATCAATAATATCGCAAGCAAAAAGCTCTGCAGGAAAAACAGTGCCGTTTATTGATTTCTTTGGCTGCTAGTGCTAGCTGCATGGTTTTGCCGTTTCCGGATAGATGTCACTAGTAGAACAGAATGGAAAGAAATTTAATTAAAAGCGAAGATATTTCTTTCTAATGTTAACAACCTCACGAGTTTATCGCTCAGTATCGTAAATAATGGACCCTGCCGCCTCCTTTAAGCAAGAAAAAGCTGTGGTTTGGACCTGAAAACATCTAATTTGGTGATTGTGGATAGTGTGGCCGCCATCTAGCGGAATTTGCAGACATCTTGTCAACGGTTATTATTGCAACTATGATTTATGCTCACAATGAAAGAGTGGCGACAATTTTTTCTCATGAAAGCAGTCCGGAGATAATAACAAACTGGCACCATTGCTCAATATACCTGTTTCTTTTGTGCGCGCAGAACTATCTATGCCATTTCTGTTTGATTTATTGAAATCCTATCCCTAAGGAAAATCTTAGGAACCCTGTATAATCAATGCAGTTGCGGCCAGTTTCAAAATATAACTATATCTGGCAACTATAGAGGGCACCACCTTAGTCGCAAAACGGTTAGGGTTTCAGTAAACCAATTAAGAAAAGTCTTAATTTCAAATCAATTATATTAATAAAAATACCATCCTAAGTCGTAGTCGCAGAAGAATAGACCTGTATTCTTGAAATATCTGTTTTATTGTGAAAAAGGTCGTGTTGATTTTTGTCAGATTTTTTTTATTTGTGATTAAATTTTATACGCCGGCGTTGAACATAAGCGGCCATTACAGGCCCATGCGTTCTTTATCCGAACCGGTAATTCGTATGTAAAAAAGCAGGGGGCAGATGGTTACCCAACGCTGTCGGCACTCGGCCGGACATAACCCGGACAACCACTGTTTGCTGGGTAACTATAAATGACTAAACTCGTCTACTTCTTATACTGTATAGGCATATTCAAAAATATCGTTCAATTACTCGTTTTAATTAGCACTTGCTTTAATAGTAGGGAAGATAAAAGACATGAGCCTGTTCTTTTAAAGCAAAAAAATTGTCAAAGGAGCTGAACACAGTCATTATCCTCTTGGCGTTTTCACGGTCTTCTGAGCATGATGTGCACGCCGGGGTGAGTCCGCAGAAAGAAGTTTCTGTGGGCTTGACAAAATTACAAAGTGGAAGCGAACAATTACTTTGTTTATACGGGATTCTTAAAGCGCTTTTATATAAGGACGGTTTGAAAATTTTGTTGTATAAACACCACTAAATCGATTTTATTTTAAAGCGATTTAAAAAAGCGGTTTATCGCTTTTTTTTGTTTCTTTTCGGTTGAAGTAACTGATTTGGAGGTTTTTTAACTTTTTTTTTTATTTTAATGACCTTAGGAGCATAATCCTATTGGAAATATTAACACGCCAGGACGAATCCGCATCAGGTAACTTGAATAATATTTGTGAGTGATTCAAGGTTGGAAATCAAAGTGTATGATGGTGTTTAATGATGTATGGGCAGGGTAACCAGTGAAACCACTGATGAGCTCACGCTGGTTACCCAGAGAGAAACATCGTTTGATCATTTCTCTTTTCGCTTTGGTCCTTTGTGTGTTCCTTGTGGGATGCTCATCCAAGTTTGAATTTTCGTTATTTCCTCCCAAGATCTTTTGATCTTTTGTTTTCTGGTTTCTTTTCGGTTGAAGTAACTGATTTGGAGGTTTTTTAACTTCTTTTTTTGTACTGGGAAAGTGTTAATTACAAGAACTCGATTTTGAAAAATTTACGAAAAATCTAACTGTCCAAACAAAATAAAACAAACTTCCCCATAACCCATCGTCGTCATAGCAGTTAGTTCCGCACCCTTCAAATGAATCAAAGACGAGAATCGTAACAAATTAAGGCGTATCGCGCTATGAATAAAGTGTATTCAGCATTTCGGATTACATCGAAAACGACACGCGCTCCGTGATCGATAGAAATCAGAGGGGACTAGAAGGAGTTTCGATGAGTGCGCATCATGAGTGCCGCCATTTTGATGGTAGGTTCCCATAAAATTCTTCTTCGATCGTCATCTTATTGTAGAAAAACTGATGATTCTATTTTTTTTTATTGTATATATGTTGTTTTATTTTACTTTATTACCTTGTGGCATGCATGTAAGGTGGAATTTCAGAAAAAAACTTAAACTGTAATAGAAATCTACATAATTTCATAAGCATAGCTTTTATGAGGAACATATCAATATATGCAAACAAAATGTAATAACTACAAGCGGGGATTTGGTCTCAAATCTAGGGGGGGGGGGTACTTAGATTTTAAGTCGTTTATTCTATACATTTTTTATTTTAAAAAATGTTTAAATGCACCCAAAATTTTTGAGAAAAAATTACATTAAAAATGAAAATTTTTAAGAAAATTGCACTAAAAAATGCATTTTTTTATATAAAATTAAACTAAAATTGTAAATATATTAATGGTTTCAAAGCGCAATAGGAGAAAATTTTTAAGAAAATGACACTACAAATGCCATTTTTAACACAAAATTAAACTAATACCGTAAATATCAAAAGTGCTACAGCGCCGGCTTCTTTTGATTTTCTAAATGTTTTCATAAAAAATTTTAAGCCAGGGTAGGGGGATTAACTACCCGCCTATCTCCCTGAAATCTGCGCTTGAGCAACTAGGTATAATTTCTTCAGTTATAAATAACATGGATAACAAACAAACCACAAACAAAACCTAATAGCTAAATATTTTTTTTTGAGGTCTAAAACGCTTTTTAAGTTGAAACATTATCTATTATATTGCATATCTCAAACATAAGATGACTATCTCTATCTCTAAATTCGTTTCCGGTTTTTTTAGGCAAACCGGTCAATGACTCGCTAAATGTCAATTTCAATATGTCTGTTGATATGCAGCAACGCTAAGGACGTCAGACGAATTTCCGTCATACTGTTTTTAAGTACTTGTGTTTTCAATCTTCTGAGGCATGAGAAGCTTCTTTCTGATGAAGCATTACTTACTGGCAAACACCCAAGAATGTTTTTATTCACTGCAAAATATCGCCACACTTGTTCATTGCCTCGAAAACGTTATCAGGTACCTATGTTTTGATTTAAGCTTTTGCCTACTTCTGACCAATATTAGAGATATTTTTGAACGCTTTTGACAACTACTCATCGATTTTACCAGAGTTTTTGGAACACATTAAAAACTGTCACTTGTAAAAAAATTTAGAGATGAGAAAAAATAAAAAATTTGGCTTAATTTTACAAAATAAGCGTTTTATATATTATTTTTAAAATTCGCTACGCCAAAATTCTCTAAAACTAACCAGAAAAGTAACCACAACCACAACGAAATGGATTCGTAGCTTACGGCAGTGGTAATGGTTAATTACCACTACGGTCAAATAGGCGTTCCAAAATATCCCTATTGTTTCCAAATACGTACTGACTTCTCTCAATAAAAGTTCAAGAATTTGTGTTTTGGATTAATCAAACAGTTTATACTATTTAGAAACGACTAGTTAATTTTACCTTGATTTGGGCTTCACGTTGTATAAAACTTGATATGAATATGTTCAGGTTAGTTTTTTCTTTAAAGACTTCAGGGTTACCACCAGCATCTTTGGTGTCTACTTTTTTCTGGATCAAAGGGGGGAGTGATAGCCCCCCTCCTGGGACCGCCACTGGGTAATTCCTACGTTTGTTTGTTGAAAGTTTGAGACAATGATGTGTTTGAAATTAACTCTGTGTTTCGGACTTCCATTGTCTACATTTTATTTATACACGACGTTTCGATCAGTACAATCTCTAACCGTCTTCAGGTGCAAACTACAATCTATTCCTAAGGCTACGTACCTACTTGTATAATATGGGAAATCACTCAACCGTGAAGATTAAGAAGTTGGTTCCGCCCAAGGAGGGGCTTCCAAATATTTGAAATTTCAACACTTGGTTTACTGAAAACATCCTGATTCTGTCCAATAAAGGCAGCTTCAAGGAATTTTCGTTTCTTCCAGTGTGACTTCTTGTGCAAAACCTTTGCTTCTGTCCACTTCATTCGGTGTTGTTGTTTTGACCATGTATGTTCGGCGATTCCTGATTTCGTTGTTTCACATCTTTGGGTATTCGTCTAATGTTCCTTAAGCCTAACAGATAGTGGTCTTTTTGTTTGACCTATATATGATTCACCACACTCACAAGGAACTTGGTAAATGCATTCCTTATTTTGTTTGTTCTCCGGTTTTGTTTTACTAAAAAGGCTTCGAACTGTGTTATTAGATTTAAAAGCTGTTTTGATATTAAAGTTATTCACTACTCTTCGAATTTTCTCTGATACTCCTTTAATGTATGGAATTGTAAGGAATGCATTTGCCTGGTTTTGGTCTTGTAATCTCTGTCCTGTTTGCTGAAATTTAGAAATAGTGTCTGTTATAAGCTGTAACCATCCTGCTGCAGATCCTTCCTAATGTTTCTTATTTCGATTTCCAAGTCATGAGAATTGTTATAAATTTGAACCGCTCTGTTATACAAAGTTCTTTTTATGCCTCGTTTGGTTGTAGCAGAATGATTTGAACCTTGATTTAAATATTGTCCTGTGTGAGTACATCAAGAAAAGGAATTTGACAATTTTGCTCCAACTCCATTAAGAATTTAATGGTGAGTCTTATGTTATTTAGGTGGTGAAGAAATTCTGAAAGTTGTTGGTCATTTCCTGTCCAGACAATAACAGTATCATAAACATATCTTAGCGAGAGCTTATGTTTATATGTTGCGGTATCAACCGCGTGTGATTCGAACCACTCCATGTAAATATTGGCCACTCTTGGCGAAAGCGATGAACCCATTGGCAGACCGTCATCCTGAGCGTAAAACCTATCTTTCACCTGAAAATAAAAGTTATGTAGACAGCACTCCAACAACTCCATCACTCCCTCCAGCGGCAGGCTGGTACGTTCATAAAGGGATTCGTAGATTCCCATTTACAATGAAGAGTAATTTTTTAATACTTTATTTTGCACCTTCAACTCAACGACCGTTTTCTGTCAAATTTAAAAATATTAAGGAAAAAATCAACGACAATATTTTGGTTAGTTTGAAATTAGTTCAGTCGCTCAAAAAGCAAACTGGCAGCACTGGACGTGTTTCGGCTACATTCAAAAATACGAACAGCGGCTGGCTGCCAGCGACGGGGATGGGATCGTCCCCTGGGAGTGTTCACATCGTCCAAGGGAGCATCCACCAACCGAACGTCCGTCTAAAATTCAAGAATCGACACCCAGGTAGAAAAGCGCTATCTAATCCCCTCTCCTATATCTAGGATATGGCTCGATAGACTCCCTGCAGAGGCACAATTGAATACTTATGGATGGGGTGTGTTCGGATTCGCGATGGTTAGCAAGCGTAACGAAATGAGATCTTTTCGCCCTGCTCTGACGTGCACGGATGGAGTCCATTATTTGAGTCGTGTGACCAACGGAGTGCTGGTCGAAGTTGGAAAATAAATAAGCAAGAGCTTTGATAGTTTTTAAGAGTAGGTTTTTAAAAATAGGGACATTTTGGGCCATATAAAATAACAGCAAAAATAACTGCTTTCCTTGTTATAATAATTAACGATAAGGATAACAACCTTACTTTTGTGAGGTCAATGTGGTGTGAATTTTGTTTATTTTTTCTTTTTACTTGTTACAGATATACAAGGTGTTCCAAATTCGATGCTCACCATGGGGATCTTCTAACCGGTACGAGATACGAAAATGTTTAAATTAGGGCAAAGTTGCGCAATTTGACGCTTTGCTCAAAACCAAAAAAAAAGTTTACAAATTCCGGGTAGTTCCGGAGATCGGCGAAAAAAACCGAAATCTTTATTTTAGTTTTTATATTTCTGCGCCCTTATTCTTAAAGCTGTCAAAAAACGCTTAAAACTTTTTACAGGCACTTTTTTAAGATCTACCTAATGAGAGATCCGTTTTCGAGATTTGACATTTCAGTGTGACAGCAGCACTGTCAAGTTCATTTTTCTTATAAACACATGCTTTTTTCTCCTGCCGTTTGATTAATAAAGAATGACAGATATTTTACAAACTCATTTTAACAAGTACCTGACGTTTTGAGTGAATTGACCATCATCAGCCCAAATTCTAAGATTAAAAAACAAAGAAAAAAAACGAGAAAAAAACGTATTAAAAAAAACTGTCATTTTAAAACTTTTAGGAAAAGTGCTGCAATCGGGTTTCCAAAATATCTTGAATTAAAAGTAGTTAAAAGCACAAAATAGAAATTTGGCCTGATGATGGTCAAAAAACCCAAAACTTCAGGTGACTTGTCAAAATAAGGTTGTAAAATGTTATCTGTCATCCTTTTTGAACCAAACGACAGGACAAAAAAAGGATGTGTCCATAAGAAAAAATGATCTTGACAGTGCTCCTGTCACACTGAAATGTCAGGTCTTAGAAACGGACCTCTCACTAGGTAGATCTTAAAAAAGTGCCTCTAGAAAGTTTTAAGCGTTTTTTGATAGCTTTAAGAATAAGGGCGCAGAAAAATAAAAACTAAAAATGAAGATTTCGGTTTATTCCGCCCCGGAACTCTCAGGAATTTGCAAACTTTTTTTTTAGTTTGGAACAAAGCATCAAATTGCGCAACTTTGCCCTAATTTAAACCTTTTCGTATCTCCTACCGTTTAGGAGATCCCCATGGTGAGCATCGAATTTGAAACACCCTGTATACAGGATCGATTATGAAACTGAGCTTCCAGCGACTTTAGAAATGAGGTTTTAAAAAAAGCTAAAAGTAAATCTCTAATGATTTACGTACTTTGCGACCATGATAAAAAAAATTTGGGGCCCCCAACTGGAGGCTCAGGGCCTACCAATTCTTTTCTTTTAAATGAAAAGTTTCCACTTGTGGCACCTTTTTAGAAAGCTTGTTAAAAAAGTAATTTATCGCATTAGTTTTTTTTTTGACATCTGTCAACCAATGTGTCAAACATTTAAAACAACTTATTTTACACCACACAAGATTATTATTGGCGGCCCATTTGGGGGCCCTCACTGAAAGCCCGGGGCCAATCAAAATTTTTTTTATGAGGAGGTACTATTTGTGACCTTTTTGGAAAGCTTGTTAAAAGAGAAATTCGATTAAATAATTTTTTTTGACATCTGTCAATCCACGTATTAAAAATTTTACGACAATAATATCCTTGTGTGTTAGCTTCTTTATTCCACTTAGTAAATAAAGAAATATGCATATGTAGTTTATTTTGAAGCTAAAACAATTGACAAAAAATAGTTTTTTTTAAATTTTTGACACATGGGTTGACAGATGTAAAAAAAATGATTTATTCAAAATTCTTTTTTAACAAGCTTTCAAAAAAGGTGCCATAAGTGGTACCTCCTCATGAAAAACATGTGTTTAGGCCCTGAGCCTTCAGTGAGGGCCCCCAATAATGTCACACTTGGTATTTTCTTTATTCCGCTTAGTCAATAGAGAAATATGTAGTTTATTTTGAAGCTGAAAAAATTGACAATAAAATAAAATTTTTTAAACTTTTGATACATTGGTTGACAGATGTCAAAAAATAAGTGCGTTGGGTTTCTTTTTTAACAATCTTTCCAAAAAGGTGGCACAAGTGGTACCATCTCGTTTAAAAAAAATACTTGGTAGGCCCTGGGCCTCCAGTTGTTGGCCCCAATTCTTTTTTTATCATGAGCAGAAAGTCGGTAAAAAAATCATTAAAGATTCGCTTTTAGCTTTGTTTAAAACCTCTTCCCTAAATTACAAAATGATCACTTTTAATAGCACTTAGGGCCGGTTTCTCAAAAGCGGGTTACCGGAAAGTTAAATTATTTTATTAATTTGCTTTTTTAAAGTCTTGGTTACCCTGGAGTTAATTTTAGCCCGCTTTTGCTCGAGTTAACGGTTTTCTCGAGTTAACGCTAACTCGAGCAAACTCAAGTAGGTGGAGACGCACAAGGTGACAAACGCGAGTAAAGCCGATCACACACAAACGCTGCACTGCATGCACTGCGGTACGTGGCATAGAGGTTTCAACCAATTAGCGCTCGATCTCAGGACGCCATGTTGAAAATTCTCGAGCACCGATTGGTTGAAACTTCTATGCCACCGCAGTGCAACGTCTGTGTGTGATCGGCTTAAGGGACAACACTGCAAAAGATAAAATAAAATTGGGCTACGTATGCGCCAAGAAAAAACTTTTAATAATCCACTGTTTTCACTAATCCGTCGAATTTGGTCGATTAAATAAACATTTGATTTGATTTGATTTGATTTGATTTGATTTGTCTCAACAGCAAGTTTAGGTCTTGAAATCCCTGACACTGCAGCTTCTTAGCTTATTGTATCTCTTGCTGTGTGCCTTCCTAATCTAAGAGGTTTGACGACCTCGCGAGGAGCAGCAGCCCCTTTATTAGGTTTCTCTGGCAGTTAGCTTCTCTGGAGGGGTGGTCCTGCAGAAAGTTAGTGCTCACACATCACATAGTCTGCAGGTGGGTTCGTCATAGATTCCCATCCTATGCAGGTATTCTCTCAGTGCGCAGTGACCGGTTAATAGCCCCGTCACTTGCCTGATTTCTTTCCTATCCAGTTTAAGGATTTCACAGGTGAGTGCTGTTGAAGGCCAGTGGTTTCGATGTTCTTCGTGCACCAATCGCTTGATATAGCCACGTATCGAGGTATTTTGAATTCCAAATACAGGTTCAGATCTTCCTGCTCCTCTTGCTAGAGAATCCGCGTGTTCATTGCCTGCTACCCCTGTGTGCCCCGGCACCCACGCAAGGGTGGCTCTATTGTGTTTCGCTAAGGTTAGGAGGCTTTGAAGGCAGTTCCACACTAATTTTGAGTGAATTTGTTGCCATGCCAGAGCTTTAATAACTGCTTGGCTGTCTGAGAAGATTGTTATATCTTTGTTGAGATATCTTTTTCTCAGGTTTTTCCGCAGACAAGTTTCTAAGGCATGTATTTCAGCTTGGAATACTGTGGTATGTTACCCCAGAGATGCAAACCAATTTGATCTTGGGGCTAGGCCATATACTCCCGCTCCTAATCCACTTTTCCTGACCGGACTAGTGATTTCTCCGTCTTGTTTTTCAGGATAGCTGATGGGTCTTAAACGGCTTGTTCGTGTTGATTTTCGGAGTCATGATGTCACTCCTCATCTCTAGCAGCGAGCAGTTGTTAATGGCGTAGGTAATATGCGCGTTCCAGGTTAGTTTTGCATCCAGGATAACCCCGAGTGGTACCTCCTGGGCATATTGTATCTGTTTTTCAAAGAACGTGGGAGTTGCTACTCCTTCCAGCTTCCTTTTTCTCGTGAAGGGTATTATCGCTGTTTTCTCGGGATTTACCTTGAGGTCTACCCGTTTGCACCAGTCGTCTCAGGGCTTGTTGCATTTGCTTTGATATTTTGTAAAGGTTTTTCCTCATGATTAGTATGACGATATCGTCGGTATACCCTTGGATATAGACGCCTTTATTATTAAGTTCGTTTAGGAGTTCGTCTACAACCAGGTCCCACAATAAGGGTGATAGGACCCCTCCTTGTGGGCATCCTTTCTTCCACGAAGCTAAATAAATATAATTGATGATTAACTTAACAAGTGAGCTTATTATACTAACGAACGAAAATATTAACCGTGGAGCACGTCCAAAACATATTGCCGTCTTTGTTTGCCTTTGCTGATAGGAAGTGACAGAAATATCACCCGACGACGTCCGGTGTGTGGTCTGAATGTAACCGAGGAACAGGCTGATTTTGACAGCAAAGCAAAAAGTCACCAGAAAACCCTAGATCTAGAACGTTGCCATTCCTTTCTTTCTTTTTAAGTTTCTTTTTTTCAGCCTCGTTCAATTAACTAATTTTTGCTAAAAATATTTTAATTTGATTAACTAGCTAATTAGCAACTAGCTAATTATAAAAAAAAACGTGTTGGTGCATATAGCCATTAACCGTACTTATATGTAAAGGATTTTTTAATTTTTTTTTGCAAAAATTGAGTAAAAAAATGCTCTACAGTACAGTTGACAATGTCATACAAGGCCACAGATCTTTTTGAAGCGCCTTTTAGCCATGATTTATTATATTTTTGGAAAGAGGTTCGGAAAAAATAGGACCAAATTGTGATAGCATGGTTGTCGGGTTGTCTCATTGGTATTTAAAAAACGGGCAATTAATGTAGTGATTCGTCGCCATTGTGGAATTTTTTCTTTTGACAAATGTGTCTAAATATTGTTTGAAAATTTACCAATTTCAATATGGCGGCTAATAATTTAACACAAAAGCTGAATGGAACTGGCATTGTCAGGTTCAAAAAAAGGTTTGCAGCAATTTGGAACGGAGTGTACCTAGGGAAACTTATTTATATTTTCCAGTCAAAATTTAAAACCATTCTTGTTACATTTATTGATAAAATATCCAAATTTTTGATTTTAATATTTCAAAAAATGTGTACCTTAGGATCAGTATATTTGGATAATTTTTTTCCCCAGTAGCTTAAAAAATAATATTAATGGCTTTAGGATAGTAAAACAACGAATTTTAGCTGTATGGCTGTAGTAAAATATGGGCGGTATTAAATATGTGCATATGCAACAACAATGGCCATAAAGATTTATCAAACCTGATAACGTATGAATTATTAATGATCAAAATTCAAATATCGCCGTTTTAATTAATCTAGATGCGGAGAGGCCGTGCAGACCACCCCAGAATTACTGCCCATAATTCACCTACTGACGTTTAAATATCCAAAAACACAAATGATTGCCAATGGGGGAAAGTTGTTTGTTCTGATTTGATTTTTTTACAACTGAAATTTATACCTATATATGTTTTTTTTTCATTTTTATATGACCGTTAAAAAACTTTAAATGATAATTAAAAATCCTGTATTTTAACAACAATGCAATGAGGTCGTTCTTGCACATCTTTTCATAACATGATATTTAGAAACTTCTGAAAAAAAAATGAAACCTTTTTTTTTTCTTTTTGGCAAAAAGATTACACTCCGTTTAAAATTTTAAATTTCTGCCTCGGCGGAGTTGCAGATTGCAGTGGTGCATCCAGGAATTGACTTCAGTGGGGAGGGGGGGTTTAACCCCAAACTGCCCCCCAACTCGGTGCGCCACTGGCAGGTTGAACTGACTATTAATTATATTTAGACCTATTATAGGGCCCTTTAGCTGTTATCCGTATGTACTTATGCAAACAAAGCCAAAATGCACTACGTTTTTGGCTTGTTCACGCCATGTTTTGAACGTGGCCCGATTTTATGGTGGATGAGATAGTGGAACAGCTGACTGCACTCGTTGCGTACGTCGGGATGGACCTAACCTTGCGACCACAGCAATCGCCCCCCCCCCTTTACCCCAGAAAAAAAGTAGACAACAAAGATGCTGGTGGTAACCCTGAGGTCTTTGGAGAAAAAACGAGAAATTGCAGAACATTCCTTTAAAGACATTCTAGAATCCCTCCACAGTATTTTGGGACAGTTTGAAACAGACGAAAACCACGATATTAGAAATACAGAACAGTATTATAGTTTTAATTTATAAACAAGTTTTAGACAAAATCATTTCGAACATAAAATCAAGGTTCAATAACGAGACTCTTTGACCTGAACGTATTCATACCATACCATAAGTTTTATACAACATGGTAACCACAGACCTAAAAACCATAGACCCTGAATCCCATTCATAAATTCTTATTTGTTTTGCCCCCAAGCTAGCCTGTGTGCCAAAAAAGGACAGAATGATTTTCAGAACGTTGCTCGGCAACACTGCGGTAAAACATGTACATGTATCATCCATTTGTTTTACATACTCTACCAGTAGCGGCGAAAAATTAATAAATATGTAAGAAAATGGATTAATTGCACAAAAGCAGTAATTTGCAGTTTTGACAACTAGCGGTTAAAAGAGCGTTCTTTTTATGAGCGTTGATTTAAATTAACGAGCGCAGCGAGTGAATTAAAAAAACGAGTTTTTTTGCATCGGTAACCATGCTTTTGTAATTTACTGACACAAAAATCGTCTTTTGGATGAAGGTATAAAAACCCACCCCTTGTCACCCTTTCAGAAACCCGCCACCAATTTAATTGTGTTATGTTGTTAATTCTTTATGGGGGCACCTACTAGAGGGTCCCTAGGACCCCAAATCCGCCGGCGCCGGTTGTTTTTTTTTTAAATTTTTTTCACTAAAATAACCCAATCCAACACAGCCCAACTCAACCTAACGCAACCCAACAAAACAATAAAAAAAAACATTACAACCCCCCCGGCACCCTTTTTTCTCTTAAAAAAAAAACCGGCGCCGGCGGATTTGGGGTCCTAGGGACCCTAGTAGGTGCCTCTATAAAGAATTTTTCATAAAAAATCAAAAATGGTAGAAAACCGTATACTGCATAATTAACAAAAACAGTAATACCAATAATTGAAAATAGGTAAAGGACGACACTGACCGGTAATTATCACAACAAACCTACAGCTAATTTTGACATTTACCTTTGAAAGGAAATCCCTTGATTTGGGTGTTCCAATCGTTTACACACGATGCACTCCCGCACCATCCTATAGTTTTTAACTTCACAAGTTTATAAAAAACACAAAAACCACACAAAACGTTTCGAAATCAGAAATATTTGGACACGGTCGGTATGCAACGCTGCAAAACATATATAATGAATGCAAACCACCAGGTAGTGCGCAGAAGACGGCAAGGTATTGCGACTTGCCAGTTCTTGTTTAGGGATCGTTGAGAGTATTGAAAAAAATATGGGCTTTTTATTTTTTATGAGTTTATTTTTTATCTTTTGTTTTGTAATTATAGTTTTTAAATAAATAAACATTGTTTTCATGATATTTTTGAATGTAGCTGCTTATAGTGGTAAAAAAGCACCAAGATTTTCATGAAATTTCAGAACCAACAAGAAAGTAACCTCAAGTTGGCAACAAAGCTTCATCCTACTATGTATTTATCAATTGGGGAACACGAGCTTATATACTACATATATGTAATCATTTTCACATCGCATACTTGCTCAGACACATTGTATCTTTTTTACTCCTGCTCTTTGAGGAAAAGTGCGAGTTAGGATGACTACAAATATTTTTTTAAATTTATATAAAGAGAAAGAGAACGCCTAATTCCGGCGATACGTTTTGCCAGATACATTGTTATTGTAGGATCCAGGGCATTAGCATAGCATTCAGGGTCTAATGGTGTAGGTCTGTGGTGGTAACTAATGGTGTTTCCAAATATTAAAAACTGTTTGATTAATACAAAACACAAATTCTTGAACTTTTATTGAGAGACGTCAGTATTTGGAAACAATATTGGTCAGAAGTAGGCAAAAGCTTAAATCAAAACATATATATGATAACGTTTCCGAGGAAATGAACAAGTGTGGCGATATTTTTCCGTTGATAAAAACATTCTTGGTAGTACCTAGTAAATAACCGAGTCAGATAGACTAGGGCGCTATAAATAAATATTGAATAATTATTTACATGAATTAACTAATATGTATAAATAAACTATTAGGTATTTAAATTAGACTATTTTAATTACATCGAAAGTAAAAAAACTCTTTAATGGTATATGGTTCAATTTGGCAAATATGGGCAAAAAATGCTTTTTTAAATGGGTCTAAATTTTGAATTGTTTTTATCTTGTTTGGTAGGTGATTATAAAATTTTAACGCAAAATATAGAAAGGAGCCTTCTCTGTACAAACAAGCCTATGCTTAGGGAAGTTGTAGTTGTTTTCCTGGTGTTTAGTAGGATATTTATAGTTTGGCTCAGGGTACTCAAACCTTCCTGAATTTTTTAAAAAGTATTACGGTTAATAAGTTATTTAGGCAAAATAGACCTAGGCTACAACTATCTCGACTTTTAAGTGAGAATATAACACGGAAAACCCTTTTCTGCTGGACAAACGCGCTATCTATATGACCACTGCTACCCCAAAGCACTTTTATTGCGTAAGTTGATTTGCTGCAAAGTACCTTAATGTGTCCGTGACAAATTATAAATAAGAAATGCATTAAATAAGAATTTTACTAAAAGAGAAATCTTTTGGATATTTGGCCTCCTTCACTAGTTCTATCACTAACTAGTTTCAGACACAGTCCATCAACCAGTCGCGACTTTTACTAGTGAATCCGGCCTGGGTACCGGCGTCGATAGTAAAAAACAAACTATATAATATACACCAAATTACCATAAGAATACATACCGGGTGAGACTTGGATACTAGACTCAGACACGTGTTTCACCCTTGTTGGGGCTCATCAGTGCGCAAGTTTTTATAGACGAAGACGAACGATCACTAAAGGACGATCAACTCGTTTTTTCATTTTCACAGCGATATTGACAAAAAATTCAATACAGTTTTGCTGACAAAATGAACACTGAAACGGTAGGCGTGGATCATCCTTCAGCAGAGTCGGACAAATAAATGTTCCTGTCGGATCTGAAAATTTACATTAATCTCGTTTACATTCGTTGATACCTAAATGAAATCGAAATCAATAAATCCACGTGTTTGTGGGGGAGTTTCAAACTCTGTTAATTAATTTAACCTTTTGCAGCCGCCCGACACGATATCAAAGTCTGGTTAGTAAGCGAGCGAACAAAGCTGTTAACGAAAGTTAAATAAAGTGAAACTTACACCTGTTTTTCAGTTCGCAACCTCCAAGGGGTGCGTTCTAAGTAGGCATAGAACTTTTTCATTTGATTTAATTTTAAAAACCTTTTTTTATACCTTTATTAAAAACACAATTTTACTCACTGTCTGCAAATAACAAAACCATGTCTTTTTTGGTTACCGATGTCAATTTTTTTTTGTTCGGGGATAATACCAATGACGTCCAAAAATTTGGGGGTAAGGTGTAAGTTAATACAATAGAGACATAAAGCTATTTGTAACTTATCGCGGTATACGTATCCGCATCTAGCGAGAACCAAGCACATTGATTGGTCAAAAACTTGTAGCACGTTCGAAAAGAGCAGATATATGCTAATTTAAGATGTTTCTGAACGCAATAGGTGCTGATATACGATACGTGTGCCATAACGATACGTGATACCTAACGCATCTCAACACCTATCGCGTTCAAGAACACCTTAGATTAGCATATATCTGTTCTTTTCGAACGTGGTACAAGTTTCTGACCAATTAATGTGCTTGGTTCTCGCTAGATGCGGATACGTATACCGCGATAAGTTACAAATAGCTTTATGTCGCTATTATCACAACTTACTCTCACTCTTCCCTGCCGTAAGCATGGCAACGTAGCAATTGAATTCGTGGCTATCGATTCAACTCATTTTCGGACAGATTGGGGTTCTTGAATTTTGTGGTTCGAAATTATGTTTCTATTAAATTATTTTCTTTAAAAATATTTTCTGACATTTTGTGTTTCTATAAAAATATGTTTCGTTTAAATTTAATTCTATGCATATATTTTCTAGCGATTGGATTGGACCAATTATTTTATTTTCTTTTAAATTTTGACAAATTATGTTTCTGCAACATTTGGTTTCGGGTTTTTTATAGGGGGCGAGTTTGTAAATTCACCGATGAGCTCACCGATGAAAACAAATCCATATTTGTCATCACATGATCACTTTGGACCAATCGCAGGGCTAACCCACATAGCAAAAAAAATAACACGTATAAAGTATATTCTAAAAGAATATATGAAGTATGTACATGTATGTTAAATGGAAGTTCTAATCGTGTGAAAACGACCCCCCCCCCCTTTTTCATATACAAGCCATATGCAAAATGGTATATACCACTAGTATATTTATAAAAATAGGCAAAAATATATATACATGAATTATGAAAATGAAATGGTATGTGTATTCCTGGTACATATCTTTCAAAATATTTCTTTGTTGTAAGAAATGAATATACATGGTATCTACAAGTTAGAATATTCCAAGCAAATACTTTTTGCATATTATATTAATGTGCAGAGGAAATAAAGCAGGTATAAGTGCAACACATTCCAAAAAAATATTTTGGGAAATCACTGAGCAGAGCACTCTTCTGAGAAGGAGGAAGTAAGTCTTGCAGAGAAGTGTTTATACATCTCCATAATAAATATCTTCATTGCTTATATGTATAATATTATTAGGCAAGACCGAGGAAAAATATTGAAACGAGTGCCATCTATGGCATTAAGTTGCAAACCATTAGTATTAAGCGGTAGATGTACATAGGTACATACATATAATATACCATTTACGTCCTCTATGGTATATTCCAAGAATATCTGATCAGAAAATGGGATATATCACAGTACTGGATAAAAAATCATATCAAAATCAAAAAGAATATTCAGATATAAAATACCCCATACGTATGGTAAATATGAAAAGGTTATTGACTATTAATTTATTTTATTAAAGCTTTTAACAAAAAACATGTGGTGCTAAAAACACAAATTTTGCATTGCATTGCATTATTTTAAAAAAAGCCCAGAGTGTCAATTACTAGAACAGTGTCAATTACTGCTTCGTTTACCCTAGTGCGGATATGTAAGAAAATTTTCAAAAAGCATACAGAACAAATATTCTGGTTTAAGTATACCATATATCAAGGGAATATTCTGACTTAAATAAACTTCTAATGTTGGGTAAATGCCTAAAGGTTATATTCTTTATTGATTATTTTAGTATATATCAAAGGAATAGACAATGTATATGCATAGAATATTCTGAAAAGCTTAACAAACTCGAAATAGATTATTTAAATCCAAATATGTCCCTTCGGTATCGCTGATATTCCAATATTCCAAAGTAATATTCTAATAGTTCATTCCAGAATATATAAAGTGAACATTTATCGTATATTTAGCTAATATTCTTAGTTGACTATTTATAGCATATACCTGGTATATGAATGTACCATGCTTGCTATGTGAGAATTCTATTTCTTGTTTTATTTTATGCGCTGTATAAACCCAGCATAAGGAGATAAATAATTTTTTTTTAAACTGAAACGACATGTGCTACACTTAAGTAGTATTACCTAACCCAAAAATGAAAATTTTGTAAAGCTTTAATAGTTGTAGTTTTTTAGGTAAATTTTTGATGAGTTCTACTCAAAGAAAAGAGTTAGTAGGGCTTTGATTCTACCAAAAATCCTTTATATAGGTATTGTTTTATGTATAGGGTGGCCCATAAAAACACATACATTGTTTTAGGGTATAAATTCGTTACCACTTGTCCGATTTCAAAAATTTTTATTTTACGGGAAATATAGAGCTGTATACTATAAGATCCTGTCAGCAAGATTGATATTACGCTAAAATTCAAGATGGCGGATGCTTTTGCAAAATACCAATTTTTCGCCCCCCTGCCAACTTTTTATTTGCGCCACTGTCTTTCCTGTCTGACGTCAGTTAAAAAGCAACACCTTTGACGTCTTCAAAAAGGTATTACTTGTTAAAATTAGTCATGATATACGAAAGATGTAATAAAATTAACAGGGTGAGTTTTTGGCCTCTAGAAAATGAATTTTATACGGTTCTACTATACTTTGGAAAAATTAACAGATATGTTTGTAAATCAGTAGATACCTGTCGCGCCAATAGTAAAGGGAGTAGTTTTTTGGTTTTGCTAAAACGTGGATTTGACTCTATTGACAATGTAATGTCCAAAATCACGGTAACTTTTAAGAAGAGGCCAAAAACTCTGTTAATTTTATTCAATCATTTGTATTTCATGAACAGGTTTAACAAATGATACCTCTTTGAACACGTCAAGAATGTGGCTTTTTAACTAACGTTAGTCAGGAAAGACAGTGACGCACATAAAAAATTGGCAGGGGGGGCGAAAAATTGGCATTTTTCAAAAGCGTCCGCCATCTTGAATTTTAGCGAAATATCAATCTTGGTGACAGGATCCTATAGCTTAAAGCTTTAGCTTTCCAATAAAACAAATATTTTTGAAATCGAACAAGTGGGCACGAATTTATACCAAAAAAAAAGTGGCGTCACGGCGTCTTAAAGTTAAAGACTGACAATAATCTAGTTTTGGTCAAATATCTCAAAAACAAAAATAAGTAGGAAAATTTTGTTTTAGGCAGCTAGTATATATCCCTTTTTAGAAATGCATCACAATCTTAATCAAAATGTTAAGGTTTTTTTGCGAATTGTAGAAACTAGGATTTTGCTCAAATATAAAAGAGAGAAAATTATTAAAATTTGGATTATTTTGCTCCCCATAAAACATTTTACGGGTGATTTTGAGTTCTTATGAAAATTATAATTTTACTACCATAGTATATTAAAATTACTATTATATTTTTACATGGAAATCGCATTTTTAACAAAATACAACAAAAATGTAAGTTATAATAAAATAATTTTTTTTAACTCATTAATTTAAACGCAAGAAATGTTATGTAAAAAAACGGATTTTTTCTTTTGCGAATTTGAGACTTCTGTATTTTTTGAGGGATTCTGATACCCCACTAGAATTGAGTATATTAGTAAACAAGCTTTCAAAAAATGTACCGTTTTAAAAAATATATGTTGCTGTTTTTACGCTAGCTACAAAATTATCGTAAAAATCATTATAAAAATGTTATTTTACTAGCACCTAAATTTATAGATTATCTAAGGGCACTAAGGGCGCCCAAGATCAACAACACCCTGGTGAAGGAATGTGCGGATGCACTAGAATCCTTGGGAGAGGGAAAACAAGTGACACTTATGTGGATACCGGGACATATGGG
Organism: Oxystoma pomonae; assembly: GCA_963921995.1. Classification (NCBI taxonomy): domain Eukaryota; kingdom Metazoa; phylum Arthropoda; class Insecta; order Coleoptera; family Brentidae; genus Oxystoma; species Oxystoma pomonae. The sequence goes on from OY998169.1 coordinate 91,773,572, forward strand.
GGTGCCGGGGAACGAGAAGGCCGACGAGCTCGCCAGGATCGGGGCAAGCACCCAGTATGTAGGGCCGGAACCACTCCTAGGAACAACCAAGAGGCAATTGCAAAGTCGACTCAATAAATGGGCCAACGATGCCGTGGCGAACGCTTGGAGAGGAGGAACATGATGCAGACAGACCAAGGACTTCGTGAAGGGCCCGGATGTAGCCAGACAAAAATGGCTTCTGGGGAGATCACGAAGGGACGCGGGTCTGCTGACAGGAATCATAACAGGTCACAACCGACTAAGGAAGCACATGACCCGGATCGCGGTGGAAAATGACTCGACCTGCCGGGCCTGCGGGCGGGCAAAAGAGACATCTCGACATGTTATAGCGAACTGCGAGGCATACCAGAGGACGGGATACCAGGTATTCGGTTCCCAGACCCTGGCTGAGGAGGACCTGCACACGCTCAAATGGAATAAAATACTGGACTTTGCAAAAAGAACAGTAAAACCAGAAGAGCAGACTACCAGACCTGTGGTGCAGACGGCGGATTAGGGGCAGGCTCGGGGTAAGGCAGAAAGGGCCCAGGAAGGCCTACTTGCCAGGCTTTGCGCCGCCTCTTCTCTACTACTAGCACTACTACTATAGATTATCTTTATTATACAGGTTGTCCTCAAAATCCGAGTCCACCCTAATATCTCCAGAACCAAAACAGACAGAGAAGCAAAATTTCCCATAATATGATAGTTTACAAAATAGTATCTTTTTGGATGCTAATTGTACCGCCATTCATTAGGGGGGGAGAGCTAGGGCTAGGATTAGAGCTTTTCATTATCTTTCCAAGAATACCTAATATGTTACCTTTTTCTCTAACGGTTTTTAAATAAAATGACAAAAAGTTTTAAATAAGGGCAAAGATTTAGACAAAGAATCACCGAATATCTGTTTTCTTGTTTAACTCATTGGTCTTATGAAAAAAAAGTTACAAATTAGGTGTTTTTGGAAACAGGAGGAAAAGCTCTGTTTAAATTTTCCAAGATATACAGAGTATATAATTTAAAAAAGTATCTTCGCGCCCTAGCTCTGCCTCCTTAGTGCGATGATTAGGATCCAAAAAGATACTTTTTTGTAAACCATCTAATGTTACTTTTCTGCCTCTTTTGGTTTTAAAGATATTAGGGTGGATTGGAACTTTTGGGAGACCCTGTATGTTTCTTTTGACCAAATATAATTTTCTGTGACCACTTTTTATTTTTCTGACTGACACTGCGTTTTACTAATAATCATCAAAGGCCGGTTGCATGATCTAGCACAAAGCAGCAATGTAAGGCGATTTGTATATTATGCAAATAAATAATGCCACTATTGTAACTAGCACTGGGCATGATTTGTGGCCGGCAATGCGTCCATATAGTTGTCGCACGTCTTGAGTGGGGAAAGAAAGGGGTTGATGCATGGTTTCCCGGCCGTCGCGCTTGCCGGACACACCATACAACAACTGTCCGCTGTCCCCCTGGAGGAAATTACATAAAGACGCATGTTGCTTATTTACGTGAAATTGCGATGATGTACGTAGGCACCTACGAACATTACTGATCTCAACTGCACTAAGTGGTCACGGATAAAAGTACATAATATAATGTTATCACGCGTTTGCAGTTTTGAATATAAAATAGGAGTTTATTTTAAATACTTTTTAAAAGCATGGCTTTTTTAGTTACCGATGCAAAAGAACTTTTTGTTTGATCACGGGTGCAAAAAAAGATTTCGGTCCGTTTTTTACCCAAAACTAAAGAGAAATAGCGGAAAATAGTAATACAGTACACTCGCGATATAGTGAATATCCTATATAGTGAACTACTCCAAATAGTGAACAGAAATTTTTTTGTTCATGTATTCTGTAGAGTGAACAAACTCCCTCTCGAAATAGTAAGCACAACTGCTTTTTAACTAAAACAAACATGTTAAAACTGTTTGTTTCTTCTTCCGTGCAATTAGATCAATTAGTTTCCTGCAGTAATTGCTTACATCAGGTCACGTCACGTGTGTTTTGAGCAATTAGGAAAAAAATAGGAAACATTTGAGTTTAAGGGACAAAGCCAAGATATTCGAGAACTTAAAAGAGTGACTCTCCTATCTCGAGAATATGGTGTTGCGAAGGTTATACAGGGTTCCTAAGCAAATCCTTAGGGGGCCAAGCAGCCGTGTATAAGACGCAGACAAACGGAAAAGCACATTAGGCAGAAAAGGATGGGCATGGGGCGATGTTGTCACTACATCTTACACGTAATAAATCCATTCCAGGTTGTTGTTTTCTAATGTTTTCCATTTTCATACCTTTAGGACTGGAATAAAAATTGTTTTTGCTCGACTTTAATACCAAACTGATGAAAGATATCGTAAAAAAAATATTTTTCGGCTTTTCATTTTGTAACCATTTTCCTTACGCACTGTTTACAGGCTGGGGACTGAGATACATGCAAATGCCTAACCTAAAGCGTTCATACACGGCCGGAGAAATCGACTGAGATATTTCCGTAGAAACTTTATCAAGCAAATAGGACGGGTTGACGCCTTCGAACGTCCAACCCGGGTTTTGCACTTTGATTCGAAATCAAAAAGGAGGAACAGTCAGATGTGGGGCCGTGCACAAATTACGTAACGGTGATTTTACCAATTTTTGACCCCCTCCCTATGTAATGTTTTGTAACGGTTTGGCACGCCACTCCCCTAATATTACGTAACGATTTCAAGACCACTACCCCCCCCCCAAAAAAAAAAATAACTTATTTTCATTCCAAATTTTCTTAGTTTCACACAAATGCAAACGCTGTCGAAAACCCCCCTCCCCCTACGTAACGTTTTGTAACCCCCCTCCCCCTATGACCATTACGTAATTTGTGCACGGCCCCTGTAGTCCCAGTGGAAGAGGGCGAGAAAATTGATATTTTCTTCTTAAAAATTATACTCTTTAGACCTATTTCTTTGCGTTCCCGAAATTACGTAATTTTTGAAAAAAAAATTATAAGCGGCGTCATTTTTATTTCGTGCTTTGTTTTTCTAACATTTTTGCGTTCGGCTAATTTAATCTTCTCACTCGAAACCAAGATCCCCCGTTTTAGGAAAACTGATCCCGTCTCTGTTTCTAAATTTTTTCGAATAAAAGTAGAGTATGACCATGGCGGAAATAATTTTTTTCTACGGTATGACGAAAATTTCGAGAAAGTTGAAAAAAAAAATAAAAAAAGTGGCAGAGCTCAAGTTTTTCGTAAAAAAACGGTTTTTGTAAAGAAATACAGCAAAATAAATCTTTTCACCCCTTTTTGGGTGTTACAAATATTGGCAGCCCCTTATTTTTCGCTTTTACCCCCCCCCTAGTTTTGAAGAATTGGTTCGCTACATGTTTCGAGATCATGTCATAAAACACCTCGAAAATATCAAATGTAGTGTAGCTTTATTTAAAATCAATAATATCGCAAGCAAAAAGCTCTGCAGGAAAAACAGCGCCGTTTATTGATTTCTTTGGCTGCTAGTGCTAGCTGCATGGTTTGGCCGTTTCCGGATAGATGTCACTAGTAGAACAGAATGGAAAGAAATTTAATTGAAATCGAAGATATTTCTTTCTAATGTTAACAACCTCACGAGTTTATCGCTCAGTATCGTAAATAATGGATCCTGCCGCCTCCTTTAAGCAAGAAAAAGCTGTGGTTTGGACCTGAAAACCTCTAATTTTTTCCTCGTTCATCTCATGGTGTGGCCGCCATCTAGCGGAATTTGCAGACATCTTGTCAACGGTTATTATTGCAACTATGATTTATGCTCACAATGAAAGAGTGGCGACAATTTTTTCTCATGAAAGCAGTCCGGAGATAATAACAAACTGGCACCATTGCTCAATATAGCTGTTTCTTTTGTGGGCGCAGAACTATCTATGCCATTTCTGTTTGATTGATTGAAATCCTATCCCTAAGGAAAATCTTAGGAACCCTGTATATATATGCGCCATTCGCAGCAAAAGGCTAAAAATTTTAAAAAGGGTCAACAAAACTTTTGCTGGACTAGACTGGAAAATTAAAACCTTGAGAAACTCAGAGTGTCCTCGAATGAAAAAGGGTCTATATAAGTGGTTTCTGAAGCAAAGAGAGAAAAATCTTCCTGTGATCCAAGAGAATGCTAATTTGCTTCTTTTAACACAAGTAGCGGTTGGTTACAAAAATATAAAAAGCGCTTTGGTATTCGCTACTTGAAGATCTCAGGTAAAAAGTTTCCCCATAATTCTCATACCAGAACTTTTGCCAATCCCTTCAAGAAAACACTCATATTTTTTGAGAAAAAACACTAAAATACTTTTTTTTATACCTTCATCAAAAACATGATTTTAGTAACTGTCTGCAGATAACTAAAGCATGGCTTTTTGGGTTACCGATGCAAAAAAACTTTTTTTTTGATCACGGGTGCAAAAAAGATTTTCGTTCGTTTTTTACCCATAATTAGAGAGAAATAGCGAAATACAGTGATATTGAAAAAATTTAATTATTAAAAACTCACTCAAAAAAAAAAAATCATTTAAAAACATTTTCAAAATATCAAACTGTCAAAGATTAAAATGTCGCAGCAATGAACGTCATCGAGTAAAAAGGCACCATCGCTATGGAAACTATAGCTTGTAAAAAAAGCAATATTTTGCCCACTAGTTGTTGAAACTACTATTTACCATCCTCATAATTCCAAATTGATTAAAATTAAAACTTTTTGAAAAAGCTCGAGTTTTATATTAGCACATAATCAAGCAGGCCGTGACTCGACTCCATTATGACAATGGTCTTAATTTTGAGAGTTTCCCCAAGATATTCCAACACTTTTTTTCCAGGAAAATTTCACGATATATCATAAAACTCTTGAATTTGACCGACAAAGACAACACATAGGTACACCATATTTGTACAAGGTAAAGTTTCCTACCCCACCTATCGCAAAACAAAGTAAGAACTCCGGTTTAACTTCGCGAACAATCGTATAAAATAACAGTTTTTACTTAGTAAGGGATTAAAAAAAAAGTACAGTTTAGCCTTGAGTTGTAAATGCAAAATCCGCAAAGAGGGGAAAATATCCAAAAAACTAGAACACAAAAACCATTGACAGGGGTCACCATTTTTATACTATAAATCATGGATGCTTATGGCGCCACCGCCCACTCAGTTTTCAAATTTTACAAAATTTTGCACCTCTGACTCAACTAGCATTGAGTTTTTGGTGGATGATTTTTGGATGAGGTCCACGATGCGATCGCAACTAGTCGGGAATCTGTTAAAATGTTAGTTAAGTGGGTTTTGGAGCGCAATTATTGGTTCAAAAATTATAATTCCCTACGATCAGCGAATAATACGAATTTTACGACAATATCAACACGATTTTAATGGCTCATTTACGGTCCTAGGATAATAATAAAGCTTAGACGTAAACAACAAGATGGCGTGACAAGCGATGAAACTTTATTTTATAAGAGCACTAATTGACGCAAAAATGTGAATTATTTTTCTATATTTTTAAGACAATAAATATTTGTTAAACGTTAATAAATCCAATATAATTTTAGTACTTAACCAAAAATAAGTCCCGTTAAATTGACACGCATTTTTAAGAAAAAAACTTTGTTTTTAAAAAAATATATGAAACAGTGGCGGTCCCAGGGAGGGCGATCGCCCACCCCCTGAAGTCGTTGGAGAAAAAACGAGAAATTGCAGAAAGTTCCTTTAAAGACTAGAATCCCTTCACAGTATTTTGGCATGAACACAACAAACGCATGACGTACTTACCGCAAAAACCACGATATTAAAAATACAGAAGTGAAGAACAGTATTATAGAGTTTCTATTTATAAACAAGTTTTAGAGAAAATCATGTCGGACATAAAATCAAGGTTCAATAACGAGACTCTAAGTATTTTTGACCTGAACATATTCATACCAAGTTTTATACAATATGAAGTCAAAATCAAGGCAAAATTAACTGATGTCGTTTCCAAATACTATAAACTGTTTGATTAATTTAAAACACAAATTGTTGAACTTTTAATGGGAGAAGTCACTATTTGGAAACAATATTGGTTAGAGGTAGGCAAAAGCTTATATCAAAATATATTTGATAATTACCCCCCACCCTGGATTTAAATTTTTTACGAAAACATTTACAAATTCAAAAGTAGGGTCTAAATTGCGACCCAATAACACTTTTGATATTTACGGTATAATGGTATTTGTAGTGTCATTTTCTTAAAAATGTTCGTCTGTTGTGCTTGGAAACCATTGATATATTTACAATTTTACTTTAATTTTAAATAAACAAATGCATTTTTCAGTGCAATTTTCCTAAAAATTTTCGCCTGCGGCGCTATGATATCATTTATATTTTAGATTTTAGTTTAATTTAACTTAAAAATTGCATTTTTAATATAATTTTCTCAAAAATTTTTTCGGCGTATTTAAACATTTTTTTAAATAAACAACTTAAAATCTGAGTAACCCCCTCCCCCGTCCTAGATTTGAGGCCAAATTCGCGCTTGTAATTACTAAGATTTGGTTGCATATATTGATATGTTCCTCATTAAAGCCCTGCTTTTATTCTAGTTTTTTTTTTCGTATCAAAACCGCCCCCCCCCTTTTCAAATGGCTGGGGCCGCCACTGGTGGTACAACATCGTTCTCTGAGACGGTGTTGGGTGGTATATACAATTTTAATTTTAACAACTTGCACAACTAAAAATTGCTACTTTGTTGTTTAAAAACAAAATATTGGTTTAAATAAATTTATCCGGGAAAGATCGAGGAAAACATCAAATTCACCTGAGATCCGCCATCGAATCACTTTATAACATCCCCTTCTCTGTGCTGCCCATGTGAAACAATCCCGTTTTACGCACGTCCCTTCCTGGGATTAGCGGGATTCCTCTATCAACTTCTTAACCTAAATACTCCACAGTAAGCTCTATCTCTATTCGATATAAGAATATTGACAGATAAGGATGAGTTGAATGAGTTAACTATATGCGAATCGAATGGGGTAGTAAGTGAAACTCACCTCACCCTCTGCCCGTCTTTGTTTAATGCAGCGAATTAGAAAGAAACTACAGGTTGCCCAAGGTAGAAAGTTGGAATTTAGGATGGCAAATGGAACAGGGGTGAAAACGGGCCCGTGTCACTGGGGGTGAAAATGATGAGCAACCCTCCTGCTGCGGTGGAGTGGGGGGGTGTTTGGCCCGCCCCTCGGAGGAACCACCACTTGCAGAATTGTTTCCTGCCATTGCTGATCCTGATTTCTCCGCAGGAATAAGTACATTTCCTGAGATTTTCCTGCCGATGATCTGTCAAAACGAATTGTTAACCGGTCGGGAACAGTGACTTTTTTGATTAGAAAACAATTCGATTGTGAGTGAGTGCAGCAATTACTGCGAAGTGAAGAGTATATTTTCTAAATTTGGTCCCTGTTAAATATTTTATTTTTTTAACTACTGGAATATTTAAAATGCGTTTAAATGGTGATAAAAAACTGTTGGTGATTTTAAAATTTTAGTTTAACTCTTTTAACGGTAAGTTTATTATTTTCATTGTAGAAAAATTTTTTTATTTACTTTTTGGCATTAACTTTTTGCTTTTTTATTTTCTGGACCTAACTAAAGTAAAAAAATATAAAAAAAATAGTTACAGGAGGTAATCTCAGTTGTTTCTTAAACTTCTGCAGCAGGTTTTGATTAAAAAATTATAATTAATGCATGGAAAATCCAACTTAAATATTAGGTCGAGGTTGATCTTTTATAACCATAAAGGCGAAAGTTTGAAAAACATTATAACTTTTAGTAAAATGTTGCCAAAGGCGAAAATTTATAGAAAAGTAAATGATTAATAACAAGAATGACTAAAAATACAAGGGAATTTTTCTAAAAATGTATGTTGTGATTTTAGAAATTTGGCCAAACTTATATGAAAATTTAGAGATTTTTTGGAGGAGCCTTAAAAAAAAGGCGTCCTAACATTTGATTTGAATATTAAAAAGATTTAATGTTTTATTTAGCAGGTAAATTTTAACATTTTCCATTTTACGAAGAAATTATGGTTTTATAAGATGAGCCAAAAAATAATAATCATAAAAATCATTATTTAAGATTCAAGAATTTTTGAATCAACATGCATGTATACACGAGAGGTAAAAAAAGTTTATATTTGTATTTATACTTATATAAATCCGCTGAGAGAAATTGTGTGTTTAAAATAACCCTATAAAAAAGGTATGACGGATTTCTTATGGTGGTTCGTTGGTTGGATGACTGAATGACTTTTGAGTGACTGTAAGGATTTTCGATTTACAATTGGTCCTGGTTCTGGTTGAACCAAAACCGGTCCTTTTGATATAAAAAAATGACGTCACGGTTGCAACTCGGTTATGAAATTTTAGAACCAGCCTGGGACGTTGGTTCGGCCCTTTGGTTGCAAACATAATCCCTAATATTTTGCAAAATTATAGGCGGTCTTTTTTTTGGGTAAAATCAAAGATATCTTATGTTGGAAATTTGGAACCTTTGGTTGCACTAAAACAAAATTATGATTGTTTTCCACAAACCAAAACTACACTTTTTTGCACTCGACGCGCGTTTCGCTAACAATGTTAGCATCATCAGGAGACGATAAACAATGAACTAAATTAATCTACGCTCTATCTTATATACAATCCTTTAGTGGGCGGAGATAAGACTAATAACTTGTGATTGATCACGATTTTTAATCCTATCTCCCCTCAACCAAAGAATAAAGTGTACTAAACGGGATGGGTCCTCTATCTTTATTTAAACTATTTCTGGATTTAATGATTTCCATACTTTCATATGCATTCAAAAGTCTTTTGTTTGGTACACTTTTTAGAAGTTTTAGGTTATCTAATGTGAATCTATGATTGTTTTCAAAAGCATGCTCGGCCACACTTGACTTTTTTTTTGACAAAGAAAGATTTGAAGCAGAAAAGAATAGGATTAGGAATATAGCTCGCGAAAACGGTTACGACGAAGGCTTAATAAATAAGCTGATAAATAGACATTCTTTTCAAAAGACCTTTCGGAATTCTACCTTTTTCAGACAAAAAGATACCTGCGACTCAAAATTTGTATCAATTCCTTATAATCCTAATTATACGAAAGGATTACACAAAGTATTTAATAACACCGGTCTTAAATTAGTATATCAATCCGGTAACACAATAAGAAGCTTACTAGGAAATCCCAAGGATAAAACTACAGTTCTAGAAAAAAGTGGAATTTACGAAATTAGTTGCATGGATTGTGACAAAAAATATGTTGGCCAAACGAGACGCTCTATTCAAACACGTTTTAAAGAACACTTAGCACACTTAAAATACGGAAGAACAGAAAAGTCAAGTATGGCCGAGCATGCTTTTGAAAACAATCATAGATTCACATTAGATAACCTAAAACTTCTAAAAAGTGTACCAAACAAAGGACTTTTGAATGCATATGAAAGTATGGAAATCATTAAATCCAGAAATAGTTTAAATAAAGATAGAGGACCCATCCCGTTTAGTACACTTTATTCTTTGGTTGAGGGGAGGATTAAAAATCGTGATCAATCACAAGTTATTAGTCTTATCTCCGCCCACTAAAGGATTGTATATAAGATAGAGCGTAGATTAATTTAGTTCATTGTTTATCGTCTCCTGATGATGCTAACATTGTTAGCGAAACGCGCGTCGAGTGCAAAAAAGTGTAGTTTTGGTTTGTGGAAAACAATCATAATTTTGTCAAAGATATCTTCACAATATTATCAATGACGTCATTATTTTAGAACCGCTGTCAAAAAAATGTCAACGTTTAAGTGACTTACGGACAAGTATTCCCAATCTAGACAAAAAGTTACCGGCTAGACATTGGCTACCTTCAGTGGCCCATTGAACGAAAATGCAAATTTATATTGGGCCAATTTGTTATCCGTCACAAATTGTTCATAGAAAAACAACCACTTTTTGCCTCAATCGAATGTGTAATACTTCTGTCAAGCGCGAATTTAAAGGAGGGCGCGGGGGCAAGGGGTAATTAGGTAGGTACTATCCCAAATGAACATAAAAAGGTTTTTCGATTTAAGAATTGGTCCTGGTTCTGGTTGACATTATTTTGATATAAATTTTGACAGCGGTCATTTAAAATATTATTAAGATATCTTTGATTTTACTCAAAAAAAGACTATCTATAATTTTGCAAAATTTTAGGGGTTATGTTTACAAGCAAAGGGCCGAACCAACCTCCCAGGCTGGTTCTAAAATTTCATAACCGGGTTGCAACTGTGACGTCATTGTTTTAAAACGAAAAGACCGGTTGCGGTTCTGGTTCAACCAGAACCAGGACCAATTGTAAAACGAAAATCCTTAAAAAGGTATTTTCATGTGAAACAGTCTTTATCAGCAGTATTCAAATTTTCTCAAGGTTTTCGCATGCGGCGGCGCTTTTAAAAAAGTTGGATTCTGTGATGTTTTTCTCCATTATATAAAAGATTCCTGTTTTTGCGAATGCAAAAAAAAATGTCTCATTCGTCACAATTTGTCAAGATAAGCTGTTTCCCGCTATTTTGCGGCGTCTTTCTCGACCATTATCATCTAAAAATAAAATTTGTAAAACAGTGCATTATAATGAGAGATGAGGGAGCTCTTCCTGTTCAGGTCCTAATTGAAACGGAAGCAAGCAATCGTTCTATATGTTGGATAGTCGCGTGGTAGGTGTCCGGTCCTCAAGTTTTTTTTTATCCGCGACAAAAAGGCGATATTTGTCAATAAAAGGACGCTCAGCAGTTTCTAAATTATAATTTTTGTGTTTCCGTGATCGTTCTGTTAAAAACTTTATTTTTTGTATAAGAAACCTCGTGCAAGTTCCCTTGCTAGTTGGTGTTTAGGTAAAAGTGTAGTGTTATTACTGTTTTGAGATATTTCAAAATCGTGTCTATATTGAAAAAAATGAGGTGAGATACTGTACTGTTAGGTATCGTCTTCCGTTAATAAAATAAACAAATCAAGTATTCAACAAAAATACAGGGTGCAAAAGGCGTGACTGCAAATATTTTAGTGGGTGATAGAAAAGCCAAACTGATTGGTTTCCAAAGATATTTGCTTTTTAATGTTTAATATCGTCAACCATTTTTTCATTTTTATTCTTTTCATTTAACCGACAGGTTAAGCATATTCAGGCTGCCAAAAAACTTCTGTAATGGGTAAAAAATACTGGTTCACTAATTTAATTTATAGAAGAGAAAAACTTTAACATTTTATTATTTATTTATTTACACTTCCCAACAGGTGATACCCAATTACAGGGTAGGAAACTAACAGAATAAACTTAATAATAAATTTAACAAAGATTAACAATGTAAATTTCATAATGTAATACTTTATAGGAAAATATTAGAGAATAAAATTAAAACAAGAACAAAAAAATATTAAAAAAAAACAAAGAAAAAATATATTCAAAGCAGGAAACAAAAAAAAACTACGCGAGTGGCAATGCATTGAGTCAGTCCTTTCTCTCATTGTGTGTTGATTTCTTTCAGAAAAAAGTGTAAGCTGCGCCGGAAAATGTACGAGAGCTCGTGCTCGTACCAAGGCGCCCTAGAGCTGAAACGTAGCGCCTCCACCGCCACCTGTCCCTTAGGCATCAAAACGGAAGAATTTGGCAGCGCGGCAACGGACTGGCCCGCGTACAGGTTCTGCAACCCGAGCACATTCGAACAGCTCAAACAGAGCGTGGAGAAGGCGAAAGCAGCCTTGCAGGTGGGCATGGGACAAGGTTGATATTAGGGAAATTTTGGAAAGATTAAAATTTGGATAACTTTGACAACCGCTGTGGTAGTGTTTAACAACCACTACCACTCTCACGCATCGATTTTACCAGAGTTTTTGGAACACATTAACAACTGTCACTTGTAAAAAAATTTAGAGATGAGAAAAAACACAAAATTGGGCTTAATTTTACAAAATAAATGTTTTGTATGTTGGAAACTGGTAATATTTTATTATTTTTAAAATTAATTGCGCCAAAATTCTTTCTAGCCAAAAAAATAACCACAACCACTACGAACTGTCAAATAAACGTTCTAAAATATCCCTATTTATACTACACAGGTTGACATACAGATCTGGAAGCCGATTTTGGTTCTTGTAGGATATGTTTTAACCGAGGTTTCAATCAATACAGGGTTCCTAAGCAAATCCTTAGGGGGCCAAGCAGCCGTGTATAAGACGCAGACAAACGGAAAAGCACATTAGGCAGAAAAGGATGGGCATGGGGCGATGTTGTCACTACATCTTACACGTAGTAAATCCATTCCAGGTTGTTGTTTTCTAATGTTTTCCATTTTCATACCTTTAGGACTGGAATTAAAATTGTTTTTGCTCGACTTTAATACCAAACTGATGAAAGATTTTCATTTTGTAACCATTGTCCTTACGCACTGTTTACAGGCTGGGGACTGAGATACATGCAAATGCCTAACCTAAAGCGTTCATACACGGCCGGAGAAATCGACTGAGATATTTCCGTAGAAACTTTATCAAGCAAATAGGACGGGTTGACGCCTTCGAAAGTCCAACCCGGGTTTTGCACTTTGATTCGAAATCAAAAAGGAGGAATAGTCAGATGTGGTGCCGTGCACAAATTACGTAACGGTGATTTTACCAATTTTTGACCCCCTCCCTATGTAATGTTTTGTAACGGTTTGGCACGCCACTCCCCTAATATTACGTAACGATTTCAAGACCACTACCCCCCCCCCAAAAAAAAAAACTTTTCACTTATTTTCATTTCAAATTTTCTTAGTTTCACACAAATGCAAACGCTGTCGAAAACCCCCCTCCCCCCTACGTAACGTTTTGTAACCCCCCTCCCCCCCTATGACCATTACGTAATTTGTGCACGGCCCCTGTAGTCCCAGTGGAGGAGGGCGAGAAAATTGATATTTTTTTCTTAAAAATTATACTCTTTAGACTTATTTCTTTGTGTTGTAAGCGGCGCCATTTTTATTTCGTGCTTTGTTTTTCTAACATTTTTGCGTTCGGCTAATTTAATTGAAAAATTTTTGCCTACGGCGCCCTTTATCTTCTCACTCGAAACCAAGATCCCCCGTTTTAGGAAAACTGATCCCCTCTCGGTTACTAAATTTTTTCGAATAAAAGTAGAGTATGACCATGGGGGAAACAATTTTTTTCTACAGTATGACGAAAATTTCGACTAAGTTGAAGAAAAAAATAAAAAAAGTGGCAGAGCTCAAGTTTTTCGTAAAAAAAAACGTTTTTTGTAAAGAAACAGAGCAAAATAAATCTTTTCACCCCTTTTTGGGTGTTACAAATATTGGCAGGCCCTTATTTTTCGCTTTTACCCTCCCGCTAGTTTTCAAGAATTGGTTCGCTACATGTTTCGAGATCATGTCATAAAACACCTCGAAAATATCAAATGTAGTGTAGGGCCAGCTTTATTTAAAATCAATAATATCGCAAGCAAAAAGCTCTGCAGGAAAAACAGCGCCGTTTATTGATTTCTGTGGCTGCTAGTGCTAGCTGCATGGTTTGGCCGTTTCCGGATAGATGTCACTAGTAGAACAGAATGGAAAGAAATTTAATTAAAAGCGAAGATATTTCTTTCTAATGTTAACAACCTCACGAGATTATCGCTCAGTATCGTAAATAATGGACCCTCCTCCTTTAACCAAGAAAAAGCTGTGGTTTGGACCTGAAAACATCTAATTTTTAATTTCATGGTGTGGCCGCCATCTAGCGGAATTTGCAGACATCTTGTCAACGGTTATTATTGCAACTATGATTTATGCTCACAATGAAAGAGTGGCGACAATTTTTTATCATGAAAGCAGTCCGGAGATAATAACAAACTGGCACCATTGCTCAATATACCTGTTTCTTTTGTGCGCGCAGAACTTTCTATGCCATTTCTGTTTGATTTATTGAAATCCTATCCCTAAGGAAAATCTTAGGAACCCTGTATACGCATTAACATTATTTTGGTGCTGTCAAAAAATTACCTTCAATGGAATACAATTGGTGCACTTCCCAAATGAATACGCAGGTCTCTATAAAAAACCCGAAACCAAATTTGGCAGAAACATAATTTGTCAGAATTTAAAACAAAAGAAAATAATTGGTCCGAAAAAAATTGTCTCGAAAATGAAATGACGGGAAAATCAAATCGCTAGAAAAATATGTGAATAGAATTAAATTTAAACGAGACATGTTTTTATAGAAACACAAAATGTCATAAAATATTTCTAACGGAAATAATTTAACAGAAAAATATTCAAGAATCCCAATCTGTCCGAAAATGATTTGAACCGATAGCCACGAATTCAATTGCTACGTTGCCAGGCTTACGGCAGGGAAGAGTCGAAGTAAGTAATTTACCCCCTTTACATCCCTCAACCACCCACTACCTCCAAATTTTTTCATAATATTAAAATCGGTTCACGGGAACTGTGTCAAAAATTAATTTGACAGCCAGAAACTGTAAAATTAAACAAAATCGTTTAATAAAAAAAATCCCCGTGTCATCTTCCAAATAGAGAAACTTGTCAACGCCGCAATACAGGGCCTACGGCGCTCTAGAGATTTAAATTTGACGCATGCCCAATAGCGATGCGGGCATATTATTTTCTATCAATTTGTGGTTCAGGAGTTTTTCGTTTCTAGAAAATTATTTACGATACTTTTGTAATTCTGATATTTTCATGTTCGGGAAAATTATAATCGGTTAAATTATATTCGTGCCTTTTAAGAATCCAATAAATTAAAATTCTATAAAATTATATTCGTATCCATTATTTTCTGGGTTTTTTATTTTCGTTCATATTTCGTTTCGGACGTTTTATTTTCTGTTTAATTGTGTTTCGGTTTTTGTAAATTCGGCTTTTTTGTGGGTTCCCGAATAACGCAATAAAAAATATCACTCACATATATATTAAAATCGTAAATATCTACTGAACTACTTTACCGATTGCGACGAGGGGCAATTTAAAGCCGTGAAAATATATAGGGTGAACCATTAAAAAAATAAAATTTTCTGTGATTACTCAAAAACTGAAGGAGTTACAAAAAGTCTGTTTTGACAGGTAAAGTCTAGACTAAAAACCTATGAAAAAAGCTTTTTGCACCAACATCCTATTTTGACACACAAAAAAGTTATGTCGACTTTTTGAAAATGCGAATTTTTCGAAAACACACTGTAGCTCACAGACGGCTTGAGATATTAAGATAGGTTTTCAAAATTGAATTTGTCTGTAAAATCGAGCCCCGAACATGTATACCAGATTTTGACTATCTCTACTAGAAACAATAGTAGTCATGGAGGCCCATCGAATTTGGCCCACCCTGTACACCGTTCGACCCCGCAATCTAACTATCTTCTTGAGATAGTTACCTCTGACAGTTATGCGGGGTTGAAGGTCTCTCTCAGACGAATAAATTTAGAAAAAGAGAACAATAGTAACTACGTTAAGCTCGTAGAAACGGACCTTTTCTCTTGCCCGTTACCAAGGAACTTGTAGAAAAGTTAGTTTGATAAACGTCACTCGGACTGTGAGAGCATGATATTGGACGAAACCACTTTTATTTTCTTAATCGATTGATCACATCCTACGAAAACCAGAATCACTAAATGGAGAGAGAGGAATAAGTAGTTAAAAAAAAATTCTCATTTTTACGGTAAGGATACTAAAATTTTTACAAATCCTTTTTTTTTTGGCACTTTTACTTTTTAAAATGGTTTTTACCTTTTAACTGTCCTAGTGTATTAATATTAAATTTTCTATATCCAGGGTTCCTAAGATTTTCCTTAGGGATAGGATTTCAATAAATCAAACAGAAATGGCATAGAAAGTTCTGCGCGCACAAAAGAAACAGGTATATTCAGCAATGGTGCCAGTTTGTTATTATCTCCGGACTGCTTTCATGAGAAAAAATTGTCGCCACTCTTTCATTGTCACCATAAATCATAGTTGCAATAATAACCGTTGACAAGATGTCTCCAAATTCCGCTAGATGGCGGCCACACCATGAGATGATCGAGGAAAAACTAATTAAAAATTAGATGTTCTCAGGTCCAAACCACACCAAAACCTCCTTTAAGCAAGAAAAACTTGCTTAAAGGAGGCGGCAGGGTCCATTATTTACGATACTGAGCGATAAACTCGTGAGGTTGTTAACATTAGAAAGAAATATCTTCGCTTTTAATTAAATTTCTTTCCATTCTGTTCTACTAGTGACATCTATCCGGAAACGGCCAAACCATGCAGCTAGCACTAGCAGCCAAAGAAATCAATAAACGGCGCTGATTTTCCTGCAGAGCTTTTTGCTTGCGATATTATTGATTTTAAATAAAGCTGGCCCTACACTACATTTGATATTTTCGAGGTGTTTTCTGACATGATCTTGAAACATGTAGCGAACCAATTCTTCAAAACTAGCCGGAGGGTAAAAGCAAAAAATAAGGGGCTGCCAATATTTGTAACACCCAAAAAGGGGTGAAAAGATTTATTTTGCTCTGTTTCTTTACAAAAAACGTTTTTTTTACGAAAAACTTGAGCTCTGCCACTTTTTTTATTTTTTTCTTCAACTTTCTCGAAATTTTCGTCATACCGTAGAAAAAAATTATTTCCGTCATGGTCATACTCTACTTTTATTCGAAAAAATTACGTAATTTCGGGAACGCAAAGAAATAGGTCTAAAGAGTATAATTTTTAAGAAAAAAATATCAATTTTCTCGCCCTCCTCCACTGGGACTACAGGGGCCGTGCACAAATTACGTAATGGTCATGGGGGAGGAGGGTTACAAAACGTTACGTAGGGGGGAAGGGGGTTTTTGACAGCGTTTGCATTTGTGTGAAACTAAGAAAATTTGGAATGAAAATAAGTGAAAAGTTTTTTTTTGGGAGGGGTAGTGGTCTTGAAATCGTTACGTAATATTAGGGGAGTGGCGTGCCAAACCGTTACAAAACATTACATAGGGAGGGGGTCAAAAATTGGTAAAATCACCGTTACGTAATTTGTGCACGGCCCCACATCTGACTGTTCCTTCTTTTTGATTTCGAATCAAAGTGCAAAACCCGGGTTGGATGTTCGAAGGCGTTAACCCATCCTATTTGCTTGATAAAGTTTCTACGGAAATATCTCAGTCGATTTCTCCGGCCGTGTATGAACGCTTTAGGTTAGGCATTTGCATGTATCTCAGTCCCCAGCCTGTAAACAGTGCGTAAGGACAATGGTTACAAAATGAGAAGCCGAAAAATATTTTTTTTTACGATATCTTTCATCAGTTTGGTATTAAACTCGAGCAAAAACAATTTTTATTCCAGTCCTAAAGGTATGAAAATGGAAAACATTAGAAAACAACAACCTGGAATGGATTTACTACGTGTAAGATGTAGTGACAACATCGCTCCATGCCCATCCTTTTCTGCCTAATGTGCTTTTCCGTTTGTCTGCGTCTTATACACGGCTGCTTGGCCCCCTAAGGATTTGCTTAGGAACCCTGTATTACCAGGTTTATAAGTGTTGAAATCAATATAAACGATATAACTGTGGAGATATCGAGGTCGAAAACTAATAGTTTTTATCTTTTGCAATGTTGTGACCTCCCTGTAATTCTGATTCTTACTGATTGGGTAGGACAGGAGTTCCTTTTTTGGAAATGGCAGTGCATTCAGCGACTTGTATAACGTCACCACAACTGGTAGAACTCAGGATAATCTTCAAGAGAGCCATTTAAGCAGTCGGCTAAGGGATAGCAACGAAATTGATATTAAACGAACTACAACAGGTGAGTGATTATGGCAAATGGTGCAAATAACGAGACCTAACGTTAACTTTTTAATTTTGTTTATAATTTTACGCTTTTAGATCAAATTTAGTCAATTATCATAATGTGCTATACACGAAAGAAATTCTGCGAACTATTTCCTGAAGAAAATATTGTATGATGCTTATCATATTCTATATAAATTTCTAAACTTGCGTTTCAGTGAGCTCTTTTGTTCAGTCACCATAAAGAATAGTCTACAAGGGTGTCGATTCTTGAAAATGAGAAAAGGGAGAACTCCCAGGGACCATACTAGGGAGTGACAAAAAAAGTACTAAAATCAAAATTAATAACGAGTTTTAAAGGTTTATTCTACTCTCTGGCTGAGTTCTATTACATTGAACAAGGAGAACGCAGCAAAATATGTCTTAAAATGGACTTTTTATGGAAGGTGATAATTTGCACTAGTACTTTGATAATATTCTGAAAATAATAATTCTGAAAAAACGTGTTTTTTGAAAACTGCATTTATGCAAATTATGTTTTCCGCTGCGTCAGAGCAGAAATTGCCCGACTTCGCAGGAGGAGGGCAATTTTTTGATATAACGGAAAAAATAACCGAGTGCGGTTTTCAACAAAACACGTTTTTTCACAGTGGCGTAGCCAGAAATCGACTCTGGGGGGGTTTCATCATTTAGTAAAAATCAACTGGCAAATATTTAAAAATTAGGTAGGTGCTTATTGCTTGAGCTCTTGAACTGAAGGGAGGGGCAGTTTAATAGGCGTTGAGTTATTGTATATAGAACAAAAATACAGCAAAATCAAGTCTCATCTACCCTCATTTCCGGATTTTTTTAAAAATTAACCCTTAAATGCGCCGCAGGCCAAATTTTTATAAAAATTACAATAAAATTCTATTTTTAGGCGTTTCAAATGTTTACAAAAAGATTGATTATAATTAAACAAAAATGTAACAATGTGTATAATATTGGTGTAGCGCCGCAGGCGAAAATTTTGACAAAAAGAAAACAAAAAAATTCTTTAAAAATTTTGATCTCTTAGGTTTTTTGCGTTGGTGATAAAAATTCCTTAAAATTAAACTAAAATTGTAACAATTAATGACGTGATAGCACCGCAGGAATTTTTTTTTAAATTTAAGACATCACACCAAACACGCGTCACGAACCGGAGTAAAGGGTCAAAAAAGTGGGAGAGCTATAGCTCTCCCTGGGTCCCTTGACCATGATTAATTTATTATAGATTGGGTTAGACCTTCTGGGTTTAACCCCCAACCCCCCCTGGCTACGCCACTGTTTTTCAGAATTAATTCTCAAAACACGAATGGTATTCGGTAGAAAATTTTAAGAATATAGTAATTAGATTATTTATTGTAATTAATAAAACAGTGGAATTATCACCTACTCGGGAATTATCACTTATTAATTCATCGATAATTCCACACCTCTTATGGACAGTTTTACATATGAGGGAAATCAAGTTTAAAAACAGCCCCACAGAAATAGTTTAATATTTCTTTGATTCTAATTTAATTTACTCTAGATTCAAATTATTTTAGAAATGACAGGAGTTGGTGGTTAAATTTTATCCTAATTTAGGATGTTATCCTATTCTTTTCGGCGACCATATAATGTCCAACAATAGTTTTTTTTGTAGCTCCAAGCCAAAAAAAGTAGTGGGACACAAATTGTTATAGTGTTCAAAAAATACAGGTAGTAGCTACGTAACAAGAAAAACCGATATATTTTTTATGCCAGGACCCCACTGTATGTCTGTAAAGTTTAGCTACATTAAATCAGACTAGCTCGTTGCTGAATATAAAAACTAATAATTTTCTTAAAATTGTTTTAAGTCGTCATAAATAAAACCGAAAATCCCGTATCGCATCCGATATTTTGATAGATTAAGTCGCGAACTGCGGAAGTCGAGCTCTGTATATAAAGAAGGGTATGCCGCAGGGGGGGCAGGAAAGGGGCAAATAATAATCGTCATACGTATCCCCTGAAATCCCGCTACAGTGCGGGAAAGCTAAGATGGCAATCCGCCGGGGGAGCATTTTGGTTTCCTCCCGATGTTTCCATGGAAACCCCTATAAGCTGTGTCTTATTGGACCGCGCGCTAGTCCCTCTTGCTCTTAATCGCACGGTCCCCCTTGCTCAGGGTTGCAAATATTGCATTTTTTATATTGGAACTGGTTTATTTCATATAGCTATCATGAAGCTCCTTTTTCATCGCGATTATAACATACACACACAAAGAAAGCAAGCCACAATTAAAATTTTACCGGCAAATAAAGGTTCAAATTTGAAATCTCTTAGTAGGAAATATTCACTTTTTAGAAAAATTATCCGTGGTCAATTTTAATAACAATCACTTGATGGTGAGTTTTGATGTGGTAAGCCTTTTCACAAATGTACCTGTAGATAAAAGCCTTTCTATAGTAAGACATCGATTAGAAAATGATCAAAACTTAGGCGAAAGAACTACACTGAGCTTCAATGCTATTCTAGAGCTTCTCACATTATGCATAAAAACCACATATTTTCAGTGGGAAAGTGATTTTTTTCAACAGGATTTTGGAATGGCAATGGGCTCTCCACTTTCTCCTCTAATGAGTAATATTTTTATGAAAGATTTTGAAAATAAAATTTTAGAAGAATTTAATTTTAAACCGGTCATTTGGTTTCGCTATATAGATGATATTTTTAGTATTTGGTCACACGATTCAAATAAACTTAATGATTTTCTTAATTTTATAAACGGTAAAGAACCAACAATAAACTTTACTTAAGAAATAGAAAACGATAACAAAATTTCATTCAATACAAACCTCAGTTTATAGAAAACCAACACATACAAATAAATATCTAAATTAAAAAGTCTATACGATAGAGCTAAAGTAATTTGTTCGGTCAATAACACATTTTTACGAGAAAAACGAACAATAAAAGATGTCTTAATTAAAAATTCGTATCCAAATAACTTCAAGGAAAATTCTTTTAGACAAATCGAATTTCCAAGACAGCGCGAATGTAGAGCAATTTTTACTATATTTTTCACATTTTTATGCCATGATTTTGATGACATTTTAAAGCTTTATTTCCAAACTTTCGATTTCTAGAATAAAACACTCATATTTTTCAAGTTTACGCTGTTTTTAAGCGTTCAAAAAAAGTACTGTCAAAAACATTTTTTCTCTGTTAAAATGAAAATTATTTAAGAATGTTGAATAGAGACAGCAGGCTATAAAAAAGTATTAGAGAAAGATGGAAATAGTTTAAGGCAATTGTTTAATAAAAATTTCTGTTTTGTCATCTGTCTATCATCATTTTTATTCAAGAAACAGTAAAAATTGTAATTGTTTAAAGCGTAAAGTGTGTAAGACATAAGGTGGTATTAATTTCTTCTAATCAAAGTTCTTTAGAGTCTTTAAATTTATCAAAAAACTTGTCCTACCGTAAGTGTATTTTAGCACATCTAAAAATAATTTAACAGGTATTTAACTAAATTATTTTAAGGTTCATCATGGCTCTAAAAATTGTCGTTTTTTCGGTTTTTAATATCCTGTCCAAAACTGAAAACCAATACCACGTGTTCTGCGAGCCAAAACGTGAAATTTCTGGCATAACTGACATGATCCTGATACAAAAACTTTCAATAAAAAAACCCGTTAAAAATTAGTACAAATAAATTTATCTTTAGTACATGCATATTGAATATTAATACAGAGTGGGGAAAAGTGGCACTTTCCGCACTTGTTAGGTAAAATACTAATCTAACTTTTTAAAAAAAATTCGAAATTGTTCGTTTTCTTTTATTCTCTTGATTTCTTTGTCTCTTCGCCTTTTCTTTGGCTTTTTTTTCATTGTCTGTATTTCTACTAAAAGGACGAGCTTTTATTCGTTTGGAAGTCTTTGTTAATACGCTGGGTCTTAATAGATGAACTTTTCTCGAGTTTTTACATTGTATTTTTTGCCGATTTTAATTAGGAGGGTCGCGTGGGGACCCAAGAGAGTTTTTTTGTCGCCATTAGCTTCTTATTTCCGGTAAATTTTTTAATTGCTTCGTTTTTGTTTTGTTAATGGTTCAATTATTATTTGTGTTTCTGCGTTGGTTTTTTGTCTCGCTTTGCTTTGTTCGGTCAAGCCTCAAGCCCAGCAAACAAAATCATCGGCACTGAATCGGGCCAATGTCGACAACGTCGGCAGTGTGTCGGCATCGGCGACTACACTCTGGCCCGATGTTGTTCAGATTGCGATTTTCAGTTTTCGGTCAATAATCGACTGACGGAGGTCCACATTACTACAGGCGACTTTATGCCGACACCACTTTAGGACCGCCGATGGTCCGATTGGAACTTTGTTTAATCGGTCGAAAATCGGCAACTGACGATGGCCCGATTTACTATAGTCGACTTTATACCGACGCCTACTTTATCTGCTTTAGGGCCGACGATGGTCCGATTGGAACTTTGTTTGATTGGTCGAGAATCGGCAATCGACGATGGTCCGATTACGTCACCTTAAAATTTTTAAACTGACTGATAGTTTCTTCATAGTATGTAGAGATGCCGTTAATGTCACTATGTTCCCTGTACAGTGGAAGATACTATTATATATATAATGAGCAAAGATATTTCAAAACTAGAATGCGGATTTGACAAGATGGTGGTATTTCTCTACAAGAATCACCTCTTCTGCCACTTAAACCAGCCCGACTGGTTAAGCACCCGCATTATGAAACTTTGTAGTTTGCCAATGTCGGGCCGCTTTGAGCTATCACCGACGGACCTCCGTCAATCTCCGACGTTGGACCGCTTTAGGAAACTAATGTCGAACTTGAATAGCTTATCGATGTCGGGCCGAGACCAGCTTGTCTACGTTAGACCGACCAAATTAGGCAGTTATGGGCGGATGGTCCGACGAAGGCCCGAGGAAACCGTGTTGGCTGGGGGGGCGCGTTAGTTAGGTCCAAGATTTGACTTATACAATACAGGGTTAGACAGTTTTTGTCTAGCGTGCCGAAATGACGTGTATTGAAAAAGAAGCGCAATGGCTAGTAAATGAGAGCGAGAGAGATAATAAACTTGAGAAACCGATACGCTGTTGCCGATGTCACCCACAGTTAACTAAAAGATTTCCAAGTAAGATCGCGTTAAATTTAACGATAAATGTTACCTTCAAAGGGCGTAAAACAGCGATTATGAGTATTGTCTTTTTTTAGTTTGAAATAAGAATCCGCGGAATTAATTAAAATGCCCATTTATCCACAAACTTTTATTACCGATTGACGTTGCTCTTTCAATAAAGCTGTGAAGAGTGTGAGACTTATCTCCCATAACCAGTAACGCTAAAGTCCCGAATCTACGAGACAATTTAACTTAGCAGTCTCACGTTGTCACGAAATATGCTGTTGAAATAAATTTAAAACAAAAATTATACTTTTTTAAAATAATAAACTTATACTCCAATAGAATAGTAAAAAAATCGCGATTTATCTACAAAACAGACTTAACAGCCAAATTTTTTACAGAAAGTAGAAGGTCATATGAGACTTTTTAAACCACATAATTCGGGTTAACTCGGTTTTACTCCGACATCTCATTAACCATTCGTCCGATATAAAAACAAATTATATGTGGTTTTTCTAAGATATTTGATCTAATATTTTTTTTGCTATATGTCTTGGATTAAAAGTTAATTCACATCTACCGCCGAAAATAATGATTAATCAAGGTAGCATATATATATATTGACCTATAATTTGTTACCATTAAACTTTAAAAAAAAATGTTCCTATAAGAAACTTAGTGGGTTAAATTTTCTTTAAATTTTGGTATTAAAAAATAACAGTTACGTTAAAAATAACGGAAATAGGGGGCGCCTCAAATGTTCTAAAACATTTTTGAGAAAAAATGCCGGTTATTTAATAAGAATCTTATTCAGATTTGAGTAGCACTGGGTAACCACAACCTCCCCTCTCCCCCTGTATATTCGGCAAAACTCGAAGTTGCCGAAAATCACGTGATCTGCTATAGAAACGTCAAAAACCTAGAAAAATCAAGTCTCGTTTTATTTCTATCTTAAATACTGTAGAAAAGAGGAAGTAAGGCTACTTTTTGGATCACTTTGTAAAAAAGTGTCAAACATACTTATAACATTTCCAAAAAGCGCCGCAGGTAAAAATTTTCTCAATGAGACTTTTTAGTTCTAGTAAATAAGTACTTAATTCCAGATATCAGTATTTGCTCACCTTTCTTTTTCACGACTTGATTTTAATTCTCGCATAATGTTTGTTGCAAAGAAAATAATTAATTTCCTCGTTTTCCTCGCAGTATATAAGGACGAATATCGAACTATACTCAAAAAATTTAAATTTTAAAAGGAGCTACGCAGAATATTATCTAATATTCCAATATTCCAGAATGGAAAAACACTCACTAACGACAGTTGTCAATAATAGGTGAGTAGGCACTTTTGTTTTGTCTTGGCGGACGCCCAAGGTTTATCAGAATGTTCAAAATCAAACCCGTTAAATAAAAGAGAGAGTCCAATTATAAAATCATTCACTATAGAAACTGCAATTCGGTAAACCAATTTTTTATCAGAATCTTATTTCTTGAAACCCATTCAATAACAAATTCGAAATTTATAAGAACCGTTTTTAATCGAATCATTGTTTACCAAACTCATTTAATATCATTTAATAATATCGTCAAACTATTATTTTTTAAAAACGTAATTCGTAAGAATCGTTGTTTATTAGAAATTTCTGCTAAATTGATTGGGCATTCGCCAATATTACATGAACGGGAGGCGTACAATTCAATTCAATACGTGTATTCAGTATTTTTACAAAGTTCCAGTAAAAACTAGTTACAAAGATTCTATTATAGTCTCCTGAATAATTCTTATACTAAAATCTTATAAAGTTAAACTTACGTCTAGAAAATTATTGTAGGGTTGTTTAATACTTAAGTTTTTAATTTTTGACAGGAAAATATTATTTAAAAAAAACCTGCTTAAGGTAATTTGAACTTAACCTAATATATACACTATTTACAATTACTATTTACAACGATAAACGGCGCTACAATGTAGTCGATCTACAGTGGTATATTTTTTCTATGTATCTAGAGTTGAACCGGCATGGGGGCTGCCGGAACCTGGAAAATGTCCAGATGTTCATATATATATTTGTGCCTTCTCCCCCTGGCTTTGTTGTTAAATCTTGTTTTTGTGATGTATGAAATCCTAGGATGAAAGGGCACGTGTTGTTCGTAAAATTTGTTTGCAAGTTTAATTATTTGTTCTTTAATTGGTGGTATTTTGCAAATTTCTTGTAAATCAGAGATTCTGAATCGTCTTTGATAGTTGTTGGAAATAAGGCGCAAATATTTGTTTTGCAGGACTTCTAGTTTTTTATACCTAGTTTTGTCTATGTACGACCAAACTGGTGCGGCGTAAGTAAGGGCTGGCCTAATTATGGTCAGATATGTCTGTCTTTTGTTGTCATAGTTTAGGTATGATTTTAAATATGGATATAGTTTTTTTGCCGTTGTAAGTAGATGAAATTTTGTTTAATACATGTGTTTTAAACGTCAGTTTTTTGTCTAGTGTAAGTCCTAAGTATTTAATTTTGTCAGTCGGTCGTATTAGTTGGTTTTTAATTTTTTGTTTTGTAAATTTGTTCACATTTTTTACTATTGATTGCTATCTTCCACTTATCATAGTAGTCGACTAGCTTGTTAATGTGGTTTTGGGTTCGCCTGTTGGCCATTTCAGCGTTTTTATGTGGTACAAGTACCCCAAAATCGTCTGCATATACGAAATTCTGTATTCCCTGCTGTTTTGGTATATCACGAGTGTAGAAGTTGAACAGTGTAGGTCCAAGGACCGACCCCTGCGGGACGCCCGCAGGGACAGTCCTCAAACCCGCAATGCTGTCCTCCACTCTGCATCTGAATCCCCTACCTTTTATATAACTGGAGGTAAGTT
The DNA here is from genome assembly GCA_963921995.1 of Oxystoma pomonae. Classification (NCBI taxonomy): domain Eukaryota; kingdom Metazoa; phylum Arthropoda; class Insecta; order Coleoptera; family Brentidae; genus Oxystoma; species Oxystoma pomonae. The sequence continues at coordinate 91,799,407 of OY998169.1, forward strand.
TAATTAAAGCTGGTTCTATCGGGGTAAGTATCATTTTGTAAAGCAGTTCGTCTAGCCAGACCTTGTCAAAGGCCTTCTCCAGGTCAATGAACGTAGCGACGACGTTCTGACGCTTGGAAAAGGCCTCAACCGTCTCATGGACTAGGCGGGCCGCTTGTTGTGTAGTACTATGCCCTTTTCTAAAGCCAAATTGATCAGGGTCGTTCAGTTCATGTAAATCTATGTTTTCGACTAACAAATTATTAACTATGCGCTCAGTTACTTTGCTGAGTGTTGGAAGCAGGCTTATTGGCCTATAGTTTATAGGTTTAAGTTTGTCCTTGCCAGGTTTAGGTACTGGAATGACTATGGCCTGCTTCCAACAATCAGGCCAGTGCTGTAATTTTAATACTGAATTTATTAAGTAAGGAAACTGAACGACCCCTTTTTTAGTCAAGTTTTTAAGAATTTTGTAGTCTATGGTATCCTGCCCAGGCGCCTTGTTATTAGGAAGTTTATTAAGAATTTTTCTGAGGTGCACTGGGGTAATAAAGTAATCACGTGGTGTTATTTGTTCATTAGCCAAGAATCGCTCCACTTCAAATTGTATTCTTTGTTCTCTTTGCCATTCACGGGGCTTATTCCTGGAGACCAAAGTGTGAGCCTTCAGAAACTGATCCGCGAACAGCTCAGCTTTGTCTAGTGGCGCAGCGTTTCGATGCATTTGTCGCTGCTACGCGCGCATACTTGTACAAGTAGCGTTCAATGTTCAATAGTTTGTGCATATATGTCACTTGCATTCCAGTTAAGAACAAATTTCTAATAAACAACGGGTCTTACGAATTCCGGTTTTGAAAAATAATTGTTTGAAAAATACCGGGTTTGAATAAAAGTGGTTTTTACAAATTACGAGTTTGATATTGAATGAGTTTGATGAACAATGGTTCGATTAAAAACGGGTCTTATAAATTTCGAGTTTGTTATTGAGTGGGTTTGAAGAAATGAGGTTCGGATAAAAAATTGGTTTAACAAATTACAGGTGTTATGGTGAATCGTTCTTACGATGAAAATTTTTATTAAATACGGTCTAATAAATTTCTGGTTTGTGAGTTAAATCTTACCTCAAGAATTTGTAATATAACTTTGCAGCACTTTATCTCATCTATTTTTTATTATACAGAAAAAGTGTTTAAAAAAAATTATAGGGAATTTTGATATCTACAATTTATACAGGGTTCCTAAGATTTTCTTTAGGGATAGGATTTCAATAAATCAAAGAGAAATGGCATAGAAAGTTCTGCGCGCACAAAAGAAACAGGTATATTGAGCAATGGTGCCAGTTTGTTATTATCTCCGGACTGCTTTCATGAGAAAAAATTGTCGCCACTCTTTCATTGTGAGCATAAATAATAGTTGCAATAATAACCGTTGACAAGATGTGACACCATGAGATGATCGAGGAAAAACTGGGATTCACAGGCATTGCATTTTTATTTCCTTTCGAGTCGCTTCAGTTTCGTAAATTTTGTGTTTTTAAAATGCCGTATACTCGAGAAGAAAAAATTTTTATTATTAAAAACTACATAAAAAGTGACAGTGCGGACGAGGTCATTGGGCTTTTTGTTTTTGCGTTTCCAGATCGGCCGGTTCCTGTGGCTCAAACTGTCTACAACATTTATCATCGTTTTGAAAGGTACGGGTGCATAAATGGTTGTAGAAAGTGTTACCACGACGGCGAAATACCAGAGCATCCCGTTCTTCCACACAGGGTGGAACGAGACGAAATGGTATGCGCTTACGTTGCGGCACATGAACCATGTTCGAAGAAACCGATTGCGGAGGCACTTGATATTCCCAACAGTACTTGCCAATGAATCCTAAAAAAATACGCTACAAGTCGTTTAAGATTGGGAAGTCGCAGGAATTGCAACCAGGTGATTATTTTCGGCGGTTAGAATATTGTGAGGTTATGAGGGATAAATGTGACAGGAACGAAAATTTCCTATCAAAAGTTTTGTTTAGTGACGAGAAGACATTCGAACTTCATACCTCTCACAATCCACAAAATAGCCGTTATTGGGCCCACGAAAATAAACATCTGCACGCAAGTGTTAGAAGGCAACATCCTCAAAAATTAAATGTTTGGAGCGGTATTGTCGAGGACCACATTATTGGACCATTTTTCATTGAAGGGAATTTGAATAGCCAAAAATATGTTGATCTTCTCCAACACCAGGTTTTACTACGGTTGAGGGAACTCTGGACGAATTGTGGTTTCAGCAAGATGGCTGTTTATCCCACAATTCACGCCAGGCTACAAATTACCTTCGTCAGGTATTTGGTGATAGAATTATTTCCACGTATGAAAATATCCGATGGCCTCCTCGATCACCAGATCTTGCGCCAAAAGACTTTTTCCTATGGAGTTGTTGGCACGATAAAATTTTCCAACACCCTCACTTACGGCCTACCACTATACAGGAGTTGAGGGTGAAAATTTTGGAGGCGGGCAACTCTATCACCCCTGAAATGTTGGCTGCTACGCGCCAAGAGTTTTACAATAGATTGGGATATTGTGAGGCTCAAGAAGGGGACAGATTTGAACATCTAATCTAATTAAAAATTAGATGTTTTCAGGTCCAAACCACAGCTTTTTCTTGCTTAAAGGAGGCGGCAGGGTCCATTATTTACGATACTGAGCGATAAACTCGTGAGGTTGTTAACATTAGAAAGAAATATCTTCGCTTTTAATTAAATTTCTTTCCATTCTGTTCTACTAGTGACATCTATCCGGAAACGGCCAAACCATGCAGCTAGCACTAGCAGCCAAAGAAATCAATAAACGGCGCTGTTTTTCCTGCAAGCTTTTTGCTTGCGATATTTTTGATTTTAAATAAAGCTGGCCCTACACTACATTTGATATTTTCGAGGTGTTTCATGACATGATCTCGAAACATGTATTGAACCAATTCTTCAAAACTAGCGGGAGAGTAAAAGCGAAAAATAAGGGGCTGCCAATATTTGTAACACCCAAAAAGGGATTATTTTGCTCTGTTTCTTTATAAAAAACGTTTTTTTTTTTACAAAAAACTTGCTCTGCCACTTTTTTTATTTTTTTCTTTAACTTTCTCGAAATTTTCGTCATACCGTAGAAAAAAATTATTTCCCCCATGGTCATACTCTACTTTTATTCGAAAAAATTTAGAAACAGAGACGGGATCAGTTTTCTTAAAACGGGGGATCTTGGTTTCGAGTGAGAAGATAAAGGGCGCCGCAGGCAAAAATTTTTCAATTAAATTAGCCGAACGCAAAAATGTTAGAAAAACATAGCACGAAATAAAAATGGCGCCGCTTACAATTTTTTTTCAAAAATTACGTAATTTCGAGAACGCAAAGAAATAGGTCTAAAGAGTATAATTTTTAAGAAAAAAATATCAATTTTCTCGCCCTCCTCCACTGGGACTACAGGGGCCGTGCACAAATTACGTAATGGTCATAGGGGGGAGGGGGGTTACAAAACGTTACGTAGGGGGGAGGGGGGTTTTCGACAGCGTTTGCATTTGTGTGAAACTAAGAAAATTTGGAATGAAAATAAGTGAAGTTTTTTTTTTGGGGGGGGGGTAGTGGTCTTGAAATCGTTACGTAATATTAGGGGAGTCGCGTGCCAAACCGTTACAAAACATTACTTAGGGAGGGGGTCAAAAATTGGTAAAATCACCGTTACGTAATTTGTGCACGGCCCCACATCTGACTGTTCCTCCTTTTTAATTTCGAATCAAAGTGCAAAACCCGGGTTGGACATTTGAAGGCGTCAACCCGTCCTATTTGCTTGATAAAGTTTCTACGGAAATATCTCAGTCGATTTCTCCGGCCGTGTATGAACGCTTTAGGTTAGGCATTTGCATGTATCTCAGTCCCCAGCCTGTAAACAGTGCGTAAGGACAATGGTTACAAAATGAAAAGCCGAAAAATATTTTTTTTTACGATATCTTTCATCAGTTTGGTATTAAAGTCGAGCAAAAACAATTTTTATTCCAGTCCTAAAGGTATGAAAATGGAAAACATTAGAAAACAACAACCTGGAATGGATTTACTACGTGTAAGATGTAGTCGCCCCATGCCCATACTTTTCTGCCTAATGTGCTTTTCCGTTTGTCTGCGTCTTATACACGGCTGCTTGGCCCCCTAAGGATTTGCTTAGGAACCCTGTATTTGAACACTTTTCTTCTCAAAGTCTACACAAAGTAATCACATGTCACCATTTTCGGGAGTCTTCTAGGCATAACTTTTTTTTATGACACATAAAAAAGATTTTCGAACAAAAGTTTTAAAAAATAATTTTGTTTAACCAACAAAAAAAACCGTTTTAAAATCGGACAAATGTTAACCGAAATACTAAGTCCAAAATTTTGTTGGAAAAATGTGGTTTTAGGTTTCTGGCATGATCCCCTACTAGCCCTGAAAAGTGTCGCTGTGTAGTCAGTTTTGCCATTTTAAAGTACTATTCTATTGGGCTATTAGAACGCTTTTTGTAACCGTGTTCACGGCTTCTTTAACTTTAAAACCAATTAAAAGCTGTTAGTTATTTCAGTTAATCAGACTGCTCCAATAAAGGTTGATGGCCAACTGCCCGAAGAGGTACAAATAAGAAGAGGAGTTTTCCATGGTTTAATATTGTATAAGGAATTATTGAAACGCAGTAAGGGCCCTGCACTAATAAGGCCAGGCACTATTTTGACGCTGTTGACAGATACGCATGCGCAAGAACGACCATATTTAGTGCCGACACTAATAAGGTTAGGACCTGCCCTTATTTGTGGAGGAATTATACTGGGCCGCATCTTGGCTGTGTTTAGCCGTATTTGACGTTTTTGACAACTATTCGCCATTTTTTTACCTTAACCCTACTTTCGGGAATTTTTTGTGTTGTGACGGCCAAAAAAGAAAAAATTGGCTCAAAATAGTTATATTTTTATGAAATCGGATGACATAGCACAAGAAAATTTAAAAAAGCAAGGCTCAAATACATCGTTTTACCGATGAAGACAATATTTGTTTGCTACGAGACGTAGTTCAACAAAATCCCTTCAGAACTCTAAATGGTCCTTCTCTCCACCCTCCACAAAGACCTCTGCTTCCAACACATCACCCATGCTTTTGATTACTAAAATATAAAACAAAACAACACAGAATTTTGAAAACAGGCAGCATATATTTGTAGGTTAGAAATAAAGTCGTATCGCCACCGTTTTGCTAGAGGCGCGTTCAATAATTCTATAATTTGCACCTTTTAGAGCCAGGCACAGCCCGTGTTAAGGTCGGCGCTAAGTAGGCACTATCCAGTGCGGCCGTATTTCAATAATTCCCTATTGTCTCCACTGTTGTTTAATATCTCTAATAATAATAATAGAGAATAAACTTCAAAACTGCGAAGAGGGTCTGACCATAAACGACATAAAAATCAACAAAATATGATATGCAGAAGACACTGTCATAATAGCAGACACGCTGGAGGGCCTGTAAGAGTTATTGAATCCCGGGCTTAACTTAAATGTTGGAAAAACAAAATGGATGGTCATATCCAAAGAAAAGAACATCCGAGGCATGTTAGAAGTCGAACGCGTGGATTCATACAAATACTTGGGTTTTAATTCGTGTGCTCGGTGTTATGTTTTTAGCATCTTATACAGGGTTCCTAAGCAAATCCTTAGGGGGCCAAGCAGCCGTGTATAAGACGCAGACAAACGGAAAAGCACATTAGGCAGAAAAGGATGGGCATGGGGCGATGTTGTCACTACATCTTACACGTAGTAAGACTACACTTACAAAAACTGATGAATGGCTAGAAAAAAACCAACTAGTACTAAACGCGGAAAAAACAAAGTTAATGCTGTTTTCAAATATTAATATTAATAAACTCGACACACTTTCCTTTAAGGACGACAAAATTAAGTTTGTAGAAACTGCAAAAATACTGGGTATAACACTAGATACTAACCTAACATATAACGCTCATATCGAAACCTTATGTAAAAAACTAAGTCGAATGTGCTACGCTTTTAGAGTGTTGGTAAAGACATTTGGAAGCACTAATTCTATGAGATCAATATATTACGGAATGTTTTATTCAAACATAAGGTACGGCGTCACACTATGGGGTAGTAGCAGTCATCTGGAAGATGTTTTTAAGGTTCAAAAGAGATTAATTAGAATAATGTTTAAAATGGGAGTATCAGAAAGCTGTCGTGGTATTTTTAAAATAAACAAATATTTAACTGTTGTCGGCGTCTACATATTCGAGTGCCTTCTTTTCTTAAAAAGAAATCCCGATATGTTCAAACAATACCTCTCTAACCACACATACAACACAAGAAATCAAAATGAACTATACATCTACCCACATCATAGATTACAAACAACAGAAAAAGGCCCCATCTACACCTCGTTAAAGTTGTACAATCATTTGCCAAAAAAGTTTCAAAACATTTTAAATGTCAAACCGTTTAAAAAACATTGTTTTGAGTACATCTATGAGATTGAACCGTACTCCATTGAAGAGTTTTTAAACAAGAAAACCAGGTAAAACTCTAATTTGAGTTCTGTTTTTTCTTTCATACATAAACGTGTCTATGTCCATTTTGTCGTTCTGTATAAACGAATTGTTTTATTTACATTTTGATGTTTTATGTTGATTTATTTTAGGAAAATCGCTTGTACAGATATTTTGTTCCTTTTTATACCTATTTTAATCTATGTTGTTTTCATCAGGTAACAATGTTGTTCCTATCTTATTTTAATCCTGTGTGTCAAAATATAAAATAATTTTTTTGTACACTTAAATGTTAGTACGTTGTCTATTGCAAAAAAAAAAAAAATCTGCTTGTACAATTTAATTATAACTTATACGCTTAATTTTCTGTTTTGTTCAAAAAGAAATCCACAATACCATGACAATTTCCAATGGATGTTTATATTTATATTAATATGTTACCTATTTATTTTATTAATCTATAACTTTATAATATTCAATTAGGCTGACGATACCTGTATATATATGTATTTTATATGTATAAATAACATGGCAATAAAGAACTATGAACTATGAACATTCCAGGTTGTTGTTTTCTAATGTTTTACATTTTCATACCTTTAGGACTGGAATAAAAATTGTTTTTGCTCGACTTTAATACCAAACTGATGTAAGATATCGTAAAAAAAATATTTTCCGGCTATTCATTTTGTAACCATTGTCCTTACGCACTGTTTACAGGCTGGGGACTGAGATACATGCAAATGCCTAACCTAAAGCGTTCATACACGGCCGGAGAAATCGACTGAGATATTTCCGTAGAAACTTTATCAAGCAAATAGGACGGGTTGACGCCGATTGGAACTTTGTTTAAAAGATATTTCAAAACTAGAATTCGGACTTGACAAGATGGTGGGTAGTACTTCTCTACAAGATTCCGAGCCCGACTGGTTTTTAAACACCCGTCAATGTCGGATCGTGTCAAGCAACCACCGACGGACCTTCGTTAATCACCGACGTCGGGCCGCTTTAGGAAACCAATGTCGGACTTGAATAGTTGACCGATGTCGGGCCGAGACCAGCTTGCCTACGTTAAACCGACCAAATTAAGCAACTTTATAGGCGGACCTTAATCGTATGCCGATGTCAGCAAAAAGTAAAATTTAGCATTGGTCCGACGACGGGCTACAGTTTAACATTGCGTCGGTAAATATACATGCCGATGACTGCAAATTCGGCAATCGTCATCGGGCCGGCGAAGGCCCGAGAGAACCGTATTTGCTGGGACGTCTACGATCTCCTTTACGCCCGCGTCTTCGAATAAAACCGACTAAAGTGCAGCAGTTTTCCTACACTGTTTGCTTGACAACGTTGTCTAGCCGGCATCTCTCTTGAGTGCATCTGAATTGAAAGCCTCAAAAATTCCGCACAGTTTATGGCAAAGTACAACTTTCCGCACCAAAATGAGTGCAGTAAAATGCCCTTTACCGCCCGCGCGTAGTTAAAAACACAAATACAGGTGACTAATGTTCAAGCATATTGTTTGCTTATTTAATTATGATCCCACGTCTCTTATCAAACGTTTAGAATGCGCGAGTTATTTGAGGGAAATTTTTCAAACCACGATATAAGGAAGACCGTGATATAGACTGCATCATAATTCCCTAATTATGCACAAATAAAGTCGTTTGAGCCCTTAAGTTTATGTTGACAAGCTCAATAGCCCACCATCAAATAGAGCAACTGAAGCAAACGGCAATTGAATATAGAACAGGCACAATATAGAGCCAGATCATTATTATAATCCTGCCAGGATTACAATGACAGATACGCGATGACGTCTAAATCGGGGAACGTCTGATACAAAGCACATGTTTCAGGCCATTTAGCGAATTAGGGCATGATCCGTACACAACATTAATGTTGTATCTTTGACTTCGGGGGTGATCGGTGATTCGAGAGCGACCATGCACCCTCTCGGCAATTTAGTAAGGGAGATGTTTGTTAAATACTACAGTTTGTTACTTTGTCGTGTTTTGCACATCTCCCAGAAAAATTCAGTATGGTTCTCGAGTAATCAGGCTAGCCCCCCCCCCAAACGACATATTTTTTGAAAATTTGCATGGTGTATGTAATATTATCATTTTGCGCTATTTTTCTTCAAATTTGGGTAATTCTTTTTGTTGGCCATTTTAACATCTAACAGTTTGTTAATTTGTCGTATTTACAAAAGTTATTTTTGTGAATACTTGAAGAAAACTTGAGGCCTAGCTTTTCTGGTTACACTGACAAAATATTTCAGCAAAATTCCTCCACTGGGCGCTATAGGTAGAGAGTAATTTGCTAGGACAGCTCTCGACCTAAAGCGCCGGCGAAGGCTCGTTTACGCAATTTTTTAAAAATTTGGCTGAAAAATGCATGATATTTTTTGTTTCTTCTGACAGCTTGTTATTTTGTCGTATTAATTAAATATAATATAATTTATTAATATTAATATGTTATTTCAAACTGTATTGTAATATACTCCATTACGTTATCGGTTTCAATCCGGGAAATTATACATTACATCACTAGTCCGGTAAAGTAACCAAAAAAAAAATAAGAATAAAATAATTAATTTTCCACTTACAGTATGACGGTATGTACACGGTGTAGAAATTCCGGACTCGGCTCCTTCGTCGCCTTGTCCGTAAACATCTAGACTTGTATTTTAATAGAGCATTTCCCGGCCTTGTAACGTAAATTGCTATTATGCGATTTTTTTTCAAATTTGGGTAAAAAGTAGATAAGCAAATGTTTTGCACACAATAGGTATTTATCGGTACATAAAGTTGTCATAGCCTGACTACTACATATTTTTCGGCACTTTACCGAACTGTTATCAAATGACTAGAACAAATCCTCGTATATTATCATTTTAATTATTTCGATGTGTACTGTCTAATTAAAATGATGAATTATGTACTACAATGTGCTACATTTTCTGAAAATTTTGTTGGAAATAAATAAGCCATAATTTTTGAAAAACTACGCCTTGTTATTTTCATCATTCTTTATTCTTTGAAAACTGTGGAGTTAGGACGTCAACCTACGTTTTGTTTTACATTTAAAAATGGTCTACCTAGAAGAGTGGGAATCCAAGTCACGTTATGCCTAGTTCACGTACCGAAAAGTCCTTAATTTTTTTTTGTAACTATAATCGTGTTTTTGATGAAGGCATTAAAAAAAACGAGTATGTGGTGATCGTCTCCCGAACTAAAGTCATCGAATCCTTAAAAATCCGAGGGGCAAATCGCCCCCCGCGATAATTCCCACGGGCGCGCCCCATGCGTGCCAACGACCACTAACCAAACAAACAACCGAACATCGTGGGCAATTAAACTTTATTGTTAGCTAAAGTGAGCAACGATGTAACCTTCAATGCGATGATGGGTGGCTGATGGGGCAATAAAAAGTGTGGGACTTCTTCAAAACACCCAAAAACAAATAATTGTTCATATTTCAATAGACCAATGTTTGGAAATATATACCTATTAGCTTAAATATACGCCTTACCCAGGTCTAACTTGTAAGCAACATCTATGAGCCAGCCAGCCATGGAAATCCAAAACAAAAGACGTTGGCCTAGCTCCGCGGCCTACCTCATACGTATTAAATCGAGGCGACGCCATTTTTGTTGTTTAACTATTTTGATTCATGATTTCATTTGTGCTGGGCGTTTTCTTGTTGCTAAAAATAAAAAAAAGTATGTTAAAAGATTCAGCCATGTAAAAAAAACATGCTGTGTTTATGGAGAACATCAGACAACGAAAGAGAAGCGATAAAATCGGAGATATCAAGTGGGGAAAGTCCAGAGGTTAGTAGCTGTTTTGGAAATCTGCAGTTAAGCAACAACAACGAGATTATGTGTCTTTCTCAGTGGGAAACATTTATTTTTTTTCGAGAAAAATACAAAAATCCAGGATTTTTGAAAAAAGTAGACAAATAAATAACAAATGTCAAACTCTTTCTGTCAAACAAAAATTATCGGCTGCCTTCGTGAGTTCGGGTCTTAGCCGATGACGCTGGCGCGCCGCATGTGCAGAACAGTTACTAACACAAACGAGATAACAGAGAGAAAAAGAGAGATAAAACCCGTATTTTTTTTGGGGCCAACATTTTAAAATTAGGCCGGTTTCTTAACAGCGAGTTAGCGTTAATACAGGTTAAAATGAACTCCAGGGTAACCATGGTTTTAAGGTGAGGGTAAGTTATTTTACCTCAAAAATATATAGCTAAAAACAGCAAAAACTAAGCTAGTCACCCACTATTGAGCGTGACAAAGGGGGGAGGGGACTATTGGTAGCGTGATGCAAAAAATTTGAATTTATGATACATAGGAAAAACTGTTTTTTTTTGTAGGTAGGTAGGTATTTTTTGTGTGGTTAACATTGTTTATTACATTTACAGTCACTGTCAATTAATGAAACGGACAAAATTGGATATTTATTAAAAAAATCTAATATAAATTGGTGGCTGCCTTTTCATCCTACTTCCTACTAATATTATAAATGAGAAAGTTTGCAAGATTTTACTTACCCCAAATAGATATTTCACTTTAATACGAGTCAAAAGATCTATCTGTTAACTTAGAGCCAAAAGAAATCACTAAGTGCTAATAAGTTCAAGCCAAATTGGGGTAATCCTACGGCATACAAGATGTAACGACCGTTACACTTATTTACAGTGAATTTGTGTGTCGTAATGTTATTTACAACTTTAAGTTCACACATGTTAAACTAAACAAATATTCAACTTTCATTATTAGTTACTACTTCGTGGACAATATTTTTAACCTATGAGTAGCTGGCATTGAAATTTATAAAACCATAGTTCCAGTGTAACGACCGTTACCGTAGCATTCCCCAAAGGTAGATCTGCTTATGGTAGATAAGTTGTGTTTAGGATATTCATTTACTAATCACACTTTTTTAAAAATGATTATAACTTGGCGGGAAATTGTCTGATTTTAATAATATTTAGCTTTTTAGAAAGCTTCAAAATGTATAGGAACAATGTCAAACTGGACATTTCCTGAAGATCCAAAATGGAGGAATTATTTAAAAAATTGCCATTTTTAACCCCCTAGATATTTTTTTCAGTGTGACACTGTAATAAGTCTGAAACATCGGTTACTAAGAAACATTCTTTCGAAACACATCGATATATCATTTTAAAAATTCAGACAAGAAATAAGGAAGTTTGCAATTTTTAAATAGACCAGAGTTTACCTGCAAAAGCAAGCTTATTAAGGAAAAATCTACTTGTTTAAATAGCAATAGCTTTCTCAATAATTGATCGATTGTAATAAGTTTAAAATTTTTAAAAGGCACAAGCTTCAAAATTTATAGGACTAAGGATAAAACTGACATTTAATAAAAATCCAAGATGCCGGACCCTAGAAAAAACTTTTTCTGCGACACTGTATTCAATCTCAAACATCGGTTACAAAGCTACATCCTTTGCAAGCACATCAATGTAACATTTTGTCTGAATTTTTTAAAATATTTCATTGGTGTGCTTGGCAAGGATGTGGCTTTGTAACCGATGTTTGAGATGAATACAGTGTTGGAGAAAAAGTTTTCTCTAGTGGGGTCGAAAATGCCTGTTTTTAAATAAGTCCGCCATCTTGATTTTTTAACAAATGTCATTTTTGACACAAGTTCTATAAATTTTGAGGTCTGCGCCTTTTAAAAAGTTTAAACTTATTAAAATCAATCAATTTTTGAAAAAGTTATTGCTATTTAAACAAGTAGATTTTTCCTTAATAAGGTTGATTTCTTGTCTGAATTTTTAAAATGATATATCGATGTGCTGGAATGTGACTTCGTAACCTTTGTTTCAGATTTATTACAGTTTCGCCCTCACAAAAATATCTAGGGGGGTTAAAAATGCCTATTTTTTAAATAGGTCCGCCATCTTGGATTTTTAGGAAATGTCAAGTCCAGTAAATTTTGAAGCTTTGGCGGTTTTTTTTGGCACACCCTATGTAAGGACGGTTTTAAATAAAATAGGTTTCTTCGAGTGTCTATAATATAAAATGGCATTAAATATGTCAGTTGACAGTATCTCTTGCTAAAGATACGTTGATCTCTCGTTTACAGACTTTTCTGGCAAATATGTCAAATTTTATAGTTTTGCAAAAAAATCAAATCCATATTAATCAAGGCATATCGAGAATCAAAGCGCGTTTGTATACTGGCTCAAATTGATAGTGACGTGTTTCCGGATGGTAATTGACGTGTGCCACGTGATTGATGCCCGCCTTCCGGCGGCCATGTTGGATATCGGAGAGTTTAATTGTGCCGCTCCGTTATCGCGGCCGGCCCGATTGTTTTCGCCTGATCTACTCTCGTTCGCTCACTGATATATAAACCGAACAATAAATCGCTTGCTGATTTGATTTAGATCTGGCAACGTCATCCTCCCATGAAACGATCTCTGCGGTGCATGAATAAAGAAAGATTTTAATATAGACAATGTTTTAATTAACTTTATGAAGAAGCCCCTCTCCAGTGGCGGTCCCAGTGGGGGCGGGGAGGGGGGCGATCGCCTCCCCCTTTGCTCCAGAAAAAAGTAGACAACAAAGATGCTGATGGTAACCCTAAAGTCTTTGGAGAAAAAAGGAGAATTTGCAGGACGTTCCTTTATAGACATTCTAGAATCCTTCCACAGTATTTTGGGACAGTTTGAAAACCACGATATTAGAAATACAGAATAGCATTATAGAGTTTCAATTTATAAACAAGTTTTAGATAAATAATTTCCGACATAAAATCAAGGTTCAATAACGAGTATTTTTGACCTGAAAATATTCATACCAAGCAAGTTTTATACAACGTGAGGCCAAAATCACAAATACAAAACACAAATTCTTGAACTTTTATTGAGAGTCAGTATTTGGAAATAATATTGATCAGAAGTAGGCAAAAGCTTAAATCAAAACATATATGATAACGTTTTCGAGGCAAATTGGCGATATTTTTCCGTTGATAAAATCATTCTTGGATGTTTGTCAGTAAGTAATGCTTCGTCAGAAAGAAACTTCTCCTGCCTCAGAAGATTGAAAATATCAGTACTTAAAAACACTATGACGGAAATTGGTCTGAAGGGCTTAGCGTTGCTGCATATCAACAGACATAATGAAATTGACACTGAGCAAGTCATTGACCGGTTTGCCCAAAAAAACTGGAAACGAACGTTTTTTGAGATAGGTATCTTATATTTGAGATATTCAATACAAGAGGTAGGTTTCAACTTAAAAAGCTTTTATTTTATACGTTATTTATAGATAACTGAAGCATTGCTTTTTTGGTTACCGATGCAAAAAAAACTTTTTTTTAATCACGGGTGCAAAAAAAGATTTACGTTCGTTTTTTACCCAAAATTAAAGAGAACTAGCGAAAAAATCTAATTATTCTTGCCTAAGAATTAAGTCATTTCCTCCAGTTTTCACCAAATATTTACGAAAAAATTATTTAAAAATATCGTCAAACGATGAACGTCACTGAGTAAAAAGACACATCGCTATGGAAACGATTGTTATTTCATTTACCAGAAGCCTTCATTTATATTGTAAAGATGAGAAGTTCTCTTCGTTCGAGATTTTTAAAAGTATTTTCCTGTTTTTCTTGGATTTTTTGATAAAGGTATTAAAAAAAATAGTGCTAACAACTCGCGGCTAAACTGTGCTTTTTTTTACTCGCGTTAGCAATATTTTAGCCACTAGTTGTTAAAACTACTATTTATAGAGTAGTAGTAGTAGAGAAGGGGCGGCGCGAAGCCTGGCAAGTAGGCCTCCCTGGGCCCTTTCTGCCCTACCCCGAGCCTGCCCCTAATCCACCGCCTGCACCACTGGTCTGGCAGTTTGCTCATTTGGTCTCACTGTTCATTTTGCAAAGTCCAGTATCTTGTCCCATTTGAGCGTGTGCAGGTCCTCTTCATCCAGGGTCGGGAAACCGAACACCTGATATCTCGTCCTCTGGTATGCCTCGCAATTCGCTATAACGTGTCGAGATGTCTCTTCTGCCCGCCCGCAGACCCGGCAGGTCGAGTCATTCTCCACCGCGATCCGGGTCATGTGCTTCCTTAGTCGGTTGTGACCTGTTATGATACCTGTCAGTAGACCAGCGTCCCTTCGCGATCTCCCCAGGAGCCATTTTTGTCTGGCTACATCCGGGCCCTTCACGAAGTCCTTGGTCTGTCTGCATCCTGTTCCTGCTCTCCAAGCGGTCGTCATGGCATCGTTGGCCCATTTGTTGAGTCGACTTTGCAATTGCCTCTTGGTTGTTCCTAGGAGTGGTTCCGGCCCTACATACTGGGTGCTTGCCCCGATCCTGGCGAGTTCGTCGGCCATCTCGTTACCCGGCACCCCCATATGTCCCGGTACCCACATAAGTGTCACTTGTTTGCCCTCTCCCAAGGATTCCAGTGCATCCGCACATTCCTCCACCAGGGTGTTGGTGATCTTGGGCGCCCTTAGTGCCTTTAGGGCTGATTGGCTGTCGGAGCATATATAAACATGCTCCTCCCTACCGTTCTTTATTTCTTTCATGCTTGCAGCCATTATTATGGCATACACTTCTGCCTGAAAGGCCGTGGCTTGCTCTCCGAGCGGGTAGCTCTTTCAAACCTCCTGGTCTTCCACATAAACTCCCGATCCTGTGGTTTGCCTCTCCGACAGTTTTGACCCGTCGGTGTAGCAAATCACGGCGTTCTCCTCGAACTGTTCGCGGAGGTTTTCACTCTGCCATAGTTCCCTGTCTGGGATGACTACTTTGTACCTATTTTTGAATCTCCAGGGGTTTTTTGGTCTTTGTGTTTTAATCGCTGCCATGGGGATTTCTCTCTCGGCGATTTGGGCAATCCTAAGATACCCCGCAGCTTCCCCTCTTCCTCTCCATTGACCTGTATCTCTCGGCCGGAGGTGGGTCGCCATCGCTTCTTTTCTGATCCAGATCGGAAGCGGCGGCAGTCCCAGAATGGTCTCCAGTGCCTGTATAGGTGCCGTCCTCATAGCGCCGGTTATCCCTCTGCATATGGTTCCCTGTAGGCTCCTAAGCTTGAGGGTAGTAGTGACCTTCTCCACTGCTGGCCAGACTATGGATCCGTACTGGATCCTTGGTCTTAGTACTGCCGATTTTTTTTAAGCTAATTTTATTTCGTTTGAATCAGAGTGCACTTTTAGCCAAACCATCAACCACTTGCATTTTTGATGTATTTGTTACAGAAAAAATATATCCTGCAACGACTTGATTTTTTTACGTGTTTTTTGCTTTTTATAGAGTAACTGTCGATTCTGTAAATAACTCACACATTAAAAAGTTATATCCATAGTGGGAGTTATGCTTAAAAATATCCAAAGTTTATATAAAGTAAATAAACCAGAATTTGAATGCCTATACTCATAGAGAAACTACTTGTAGTCGCCAGACCGAACCCAAGGTTTTTTTTTCTATGGCTATAGTCGGATGTTTGGATGTGTGACTTTTGGCACTGGTTCTAAAGCCTGAGATTTTTAATTTATTATAAAATTTAAGTTATAGCCATTGAAACAAGTATATTTTTGCAGGGAAATTCTGGTGTTTTTAAATATACACAACTACTTAATTCCCTAACTAAATTTTTTAAGTCTTACATTAAAATACTTGGAAGGAATGTAATTTGGTGTAACTGATGTTTTTTACAAATTGTCAAATATGACAACGGATCTTTAAATTTTGATTCCTTGTCCGCGATTCTAATGGCTCATTTAGAGCCGTGGATAATATAATAAAGCTTAGACGTAAACCACAAGATGGCGTCACAAGCCATGAAACTTTATTTTATAAGATCACTAATTGACGCAATAATGTGAATTATTTTTCTATACTTTTAACACAATCAATATTTATTAAACGGAAATAAATCCAATATAATTTTGGTACCTAGGCATTTTTAATAAAAAAACCTTTTTTTTAAAAAGATATACGAAAAGTCCTTAGTGACCTTATTGAAGGTTGTTGACTTAAGAGTGTTTCCGTTTGATATTTTTAATAATTGGGAGCGTTGTAGGTAAAGTATAGTACACAAACTCGCATGTTATGGTCATTACTCTCTCAGATAAATTAAGACACTCGCCTGCGGGTCGCGTCTTAAACTTCATTATATTATTTTTTGTGTATGTTTCTTAGTTATATTTATTTTAAAAAGTGTTTTTTTTCGGCACTCCCTAAATGAGAGATGGTTTTTATTTTTTTTTACGAAACCTGAACACTTTAATCAGAAAAATGGATTGGTGGGTTTTTGTGGAGCATGACATTTTCTCACTATCGGTATGTTTTTCAGTCTCCTAGAGACTTCCATAACTTACAAAAAATCCTCGGAAACACATAGGTGCAAAATCGCGTTTTGGCCGTATGTAAACCGCCATAGTTTTTATTTCTGCCTGTTTATTGGAAAATCAAAAAAGCGCCCTCTAACATAAAGCCCCCAACTATCCTAAGGCCCCCGATACCATGGCAACTGCAGGTGTTTTGTCAACAAGGGCCACAGTGGGGCAGAAGAGTATTTTTACGTTTTCTGACAGAAAAACATTCGAGATTATGTTTATTTTTCAAAAATATGTTTTCAAAAACATTGTTCTAAAACGAATATGAAACCACTCCGCGTGTGCGGTCGCCCGCCAAAAATGGCCTAGCGCTGCGCGGGCATTATCCCGAGTTTATCAAAGAACCAAGAGAATTTTACTGGCTCGCTGGAATTACTAATTTATATGCAAGGTCTTAACATTAAGTTATGGGCTTTGGGACTTAGTTTGTATGGTACCTAATTCCACTTATGTTAATGGTAGTCAACCCTTCAAAAAGGAAATACATACTTATAGGTATCTACATAAAATGCTTGTTTTGCAGAGGAATAAAGGTGGATTCAGAGTTCTGTAAGGTAAGTGGTATGAGGTAAGATGCAAGGAAAATAAACAATAACACACGCATGCTGCTCTTACCACATACCGCTTGTGGCTTACGGAACACTGTGAACAGCAGCATACGTTTGCTATAGCTACCTATCTCTGAAACCACCTTAAAAGGATCTAAAAGGAAAAGACATTTTCTTAAACGAAGAATGCGTACCTAACCAGGTTACCTGGTTACTTGTCGTGATTTCAAGGAAAAACCCTTATAAAGGCTTCAATACTTATTCAAAAAATGCATAGTCTTTGCTTTCTTTTATTTTTTCTTGATGTTCTTCGAATAGGTATATTGATATAGGTAAGTACATTTCATATTTTCGGAGTCTTAAGGCGCAAACACAATAGAAAAACTTATTCAAAATTATGATTGTTTTCCACAAACCAAAACTACACTTTTTTGCACTCGACGCGCGTTTCGCTAACAATGTTAGCATCATCAGGAGACGATAAACAATGAACTAAATTAATCTACGCTCTATCTTATATACAATCCTTTAGTGGGCGGAGATAAGACTAATAACTTGTGATTGATCACGATTTTTAATCCTATCTCCCCTCAACCAAAGAATAAAGTGTACTAAACGGGATGGGTCCTCTATCTTTATTTAAACTATTTCTGGATTTAATGATTTCCATACTTTCATATGCATTCAAAAGTCTTTTGTTTGGTACACTTTTTAGAAGTTTTAGGTTATCTAATGTGAATCTATGATTGTTTTCAAAAGCATGCTCGGCCACACTTGACTTTTCTGTTCTTCCGTATTTTAAGTGTGCTAAGTGTTCTTTAAAACGTGTTTGAATAGAGCGTCTCGTTTGGCCAACATATTTTTTGTCACAATCCATGCAACTAATTTCGTAAATTCCACTTTTTTCTAGAACTGTAGTTTTATCCTTGGGATTTCCTAGTAAGCTTCTTATTGTGTTACCGGATTGATATACTAATTTAAGACCGGTGTTATTAAATACTTTGCGTAATCCTTTCGTATAATTAGGATTATAAGGAATTGATACAAATTTTGAGTCGCAGGTATCTTTTTGTCTGAAAAAGGTAGAATTCCGAAAGGTCTTTTGAAAAGAATGTCTATTTATCAGCTTATTTATTAAGCCTTCGTCGTAACCGTTTTCGCCAGCTATATTCCTAATCCTATTCTTTTCTGCTTCAAATCTTTCTTTGTTTAAGGGGAAATTTACTAATCTATATGTTAAAAAGTGCAAACTTGCAAGCTTATGTTGTAAGCAATGAAAAGAGTCATTTGGAATATACCTGTTGGTGGCCGTGCCTTTTCTGTATAGGTCAAAGTCCAATTTATTTTTATTTCTTATAACTAACTAAAGTGTCTAGAAATGGCAGTGTACCGTTGTTCTCTGTTTCATAAGTAAATTTAATAGTGGGAAATTTGTTATTTATTTTTTCCATAAAATTTTCAACACTAGTTACTTTAGTGTTGAATACTGCAAACACATCGTCTACATACCTGAACCATACTCTGGGGAAATACTCAAATTCTTTACTTATATCTGATTCAAATTTGCTCATAAATAGGTTTGCGATAAAAGGTGATAAACTATTACCCATTGTGGTTCCTTCTAATTGCTGGTAGTAGTTATTTTTATATTGAAAGTAATTTTGATTCATGCAGAGTTTTGTTAAAGATAGGTATTCTAAAGTCTGTTTGTCTTCTAGATTGTTTTTTCTTAGTAGTTCCTCCAGGTATTGTAAGGTATTGGGGATCGGCACACTAGGGAACAACGAACTAACATCAAACGAGATTAAAATTTCACCTTCTTGGAGTGAAATATCTTTAACTTTTTTGATAAATTCAAAAATAAATAAGCTGATAAATAGACATTCTTTTCAAAAGACCTTTCGGAATTCTACCTTTTTCAGACAAAAAGATACCTGCGACTCAAAATTTGTATCAATTCCTTATAATCCTAATTATACGAAAGGATTACGCAAAGGATTTAATAACACCGGTCTTAAATTAGTATATCAATCCGGTAACACAATAAGAAGCTTACTAGGAAATCCCAAGGATAAAACTACAGTTCTAGAAAAAAGTGGAATTTACGAAATTAGTTGCATGGATTGTGACAAAAAATATGTTGGCCAAACGAGACGCTCTATTCAAACACGTTTTAAAGAACACTTAGGACACTTAAAATACGGAAGAACAGAAAAGTCAAGTGTGGCCGAGCATGCTTTTGAAAACAATCATAGATTCACATTAGATAACCTAAAACTTCTAAAAAGTGTACCAAACAAAAGACTTTTGAATGCATATGAAAGTATGGAAATCATTAAATCCAGAAATAGTTTAAATAAAGATAGAGGACCCATCCTGTTTAGTACACTTTATTCTTTGGTTGAGGGGAGATAGGATTAAAAATCGTGATCAATCACAAGTTATTAGTCTTATCTCCGCCCACTAAAGGATTGTATATAAGATAGAGCGTAGATTAATTTAGTTCATTGTTTATCGTCTCCTGATGATGCTAACATTGTTAGCGAAACGCGCGTCGAGTGCAAAAAAGTGTAGTTTTGGTTTGTGGAAAACAATCATAATTTTGTTTTAGTGCAACCAAAGGTTCCAAATTTCCAACATAGAAAAACTTATTGTTTTTATCTGAAAAATCAAAATAAACACGCGGTCACATGGACCTAGAGAGTTATTTGCGCCGTGGTACGGTACAATGGCGGTAACGAGGATAAGGTAAGTTCGGGCTACAGCAACGCAGTGACTTACACAGACGCGTGCCAGACCGCACACACTTTACAAAAAAAGCGGAAGAGAAAAAAAAACGTATGTGCTTTAGCGGCGCGGAATGCGAAGTCAAAATAATTAACGTAACCCCAAATTTTTGACCCGGTGCTAAAAAATCTCTGGTGTCCCACTGCGGACAAACATAAATAAACTCTTTGCGTTGCCATGGAAAACAAATGCAATGACGTAAAATTTTGCAAAAAAATCAGGTCGCCACAGTTAAATTGATTTCCCAATAAACACGATTTTTGCGAAGATTTCCTGTTAACACCAGGACATAACTAAACAAGTAACTATGGCAAAATGTGGGGTTTCGCTTAGTATCTTGTTTCTAAATTAAAAAATATGTTAAAAAAATTCAATCGCGTGAAAATAAACATACGTCTCTTGTTTATATCAGAGAGTTGAAGAGGGACATGCACGATGTTTTTATTTATAAGCGCAGGGGGGAGTGATATAACGATGATAATAAATAACAGAGAGTATCATCAGTTCACTTATGACTCCTCTCCCCACGGGCAGCCTTTTAGAGTCCTTTTTATCGACACCCCGGCCGTCGCTTATCGCGCCACCTACCGCGGGGCTGTAATCTGCAATGACTGGCAATATTTTTGACGTTTGTGCCTCGTAAAAACGACGGCCTATTATTATAATATCGCTCATGTATATTCAGACGTTGCCGGTATTTGTCCTTTCTATATTTCGGTATTACTAGGCAATTTCAACTCTTAAGGCGCAATTACACAGACGAACATGCTCAAACAAAAGCTCGTGCAAAAGATTTAAAATTTTTTGCGCGAACATTTTTGTGAGCTTTTCTTTGAACATTTTGTTCGGGTAAATTCTTGAGCAAATTATTGCTATCTGTTTTGGAAACATATTTTTAAAGACGAGAATAAATAAAATTTCACATCAGTGATCAGTGATCTCAATTCTTTAAAAAAATGGAACACCAACTTTTATTTTAAACTTTTGTGAAAAAAAGCCGACGGCAAGCGAAACATTATTATTGGCTATCAGTTTTGTCACATGGATTAGAGTTACTTATAATATTTTTTTCTTAGGGTTTTTCCCGGATTTTTTTGCCCGGGGGTTTTTTTGGGACTTTCTTGCGAGTTTTTTTATTTCCAAGGGTTTTTTTCCTAAATTCGAAAAACAACCCAGGAAAATTTTTCTTTTCCAAGAAATTTTTGAATTTTTGAAATATCGGCAAAAAACTCAAAAAATGCACTTTTAAGCGGTAATCCGCGCCTCACGACTATGAGGAGTGGGGGGAGGGGATTTTTTTTAAAACACATTTTTGTAACTTTACTTTAACCTTAGCTTTGATTGTTTTTTCTTTAATTCCTCACACCAGATTTACCTACTTAGTTTAAGGCCCCAAGGGTTGCTTAAAAACGCAAAAGGTTTATGAAAATGCTGAATATAGATATTTACTGTCAATTTAATGTAATAATCAAGGTCGATTACTGACACTGAAAAAAACAATATGCAAAGGGGCTGTTTAGCATAAAAACGTGACTTATTTTTCTGCTAACCGGGAGTTAATGATTGCCTGAAAACTTGGCCATTTTTTCCCTTTCTTGCCTTGATGAGCTGGTTTTCTTTGGGTGAGTGGACTGTAGATTTAAACACGATGAACTCTTCTTGACTTTTTCTTTATTTCTTACACTTACAAGAACATTGTAAGGCTCGGGAGTAATTTACTTATTTTTTACTTTCTGACACGCAAGGGTATCAATGCAACGCCTTGCACTCTAGCTTGGACCTCGAAGTTAGCTGTCCGCGAGCTTCTACAGTAATGAACCTGTCGAAACGCGCGCTTTTTCTTTTTATACCGACCGCCAGTTTTCTAACGAAAAAAGATGGCGGACCAACTCTTAATTTTGATTGGTGCACCTTGCAATGCTATTTTAAGGGGTTTATAATTTTAAATTTAGATTTGAAAATATAAAACCTTAACATGCTCCCGGCCTGAAAGTTTGATACTAACCTAGCTTAACCTAAATACATGGGCACTAGGCCTCTCATTTACATTGAGCCTTAAACTAAACTTAAGAGTCATCTATAGGTAATGGACACACGTTATGAACGGCGCGTTTTAAAATTCCAGTCGTGGTTTTCACTGACACTACTCTTACCACTTTATCTGAGCCTGGGTGCAATTGCACAATTCGACCTAAGCGCCACTTATATGGAGGTAAATTGTCATCTCGTATTAACACCAGAGAACCAACTGATACAGTAGATTTGTTAATTTTCCACTTTGTTCTCTCTTGCAATTGGTTCAAGTACTCCTTTGACCAACGGTGCCAAAAGTGTTGTTTAAGCAGTTCGAGATGCTCATAATGACTTAAACGATTTTCAGGAATACCTTGGACATCAGGATAAGGAAGCGAATTCAAGGATCTACCGATCAAAAAATGAGCAGGAGTGAGTGCTTCCAAGTCATTGGGATCTGGGGATAAGGGAGTTAACGGTCTTGAGTTTAATATCCCTTCAATCTGAATTATGACAGTTGATAGACTCTCATAAGTTAAAGTAGTATTTGCTATGACCTTTAAAAGATGGTGCTTTGATGACTTCACACCAGCCTCCCAAATGCCACCTTGATGGGGGGAATATGCAGGAATGAATGACCATTTTATGTCATGGTCAGTTGCTACTTTTTCTTCGATACTGGCTTTATTTTCTCGTAAAAAAGAACCTAGCTCATGAAGCCTGTTATTTGTCCCAATAAAATTCCCACCGTTATCAGAGTATATGTGAAATGGCTTTCCACGGCGTGCAATGAAACGTTGCAAGGCTTCTAGAAAGGCTAACGTACTCAGCTCTGTAACTAGCTCCAAATGTATGGATTTAGTTGTTAAACAAATAAACAATGCTAAATAACACTTATGAGTTTTGCAGCCTCTACCTTTCCGGTCCTTGTACGAAAATGGACCTGCATAGTCTACACCTGTGTCCGAGAATGGCAACCTTGGAGAGACACGCGGCTCAGGCAGATTTCCCATTAAAGGAGTCTGAAACCTTGGTTTGAACTTAAAACACGTTATGCATTCCCTGACAATGCGCTTGGCAAGATTTTTTCCTGATATAGGCCAAAACTTTTCCCTAACTGATGCCAGCAACATTTGAGGGCCACAATGAATTTGTCTCAAATGTTCTTCTCTAAAAATAAGAACTGTTAAATAATTTTTTGGAGACAAGATTATAGGGTGTTTCTTTTCAAAAGAATAAGGGGAATTTTTTAATCTACCTCCAACAAGGATTAAACTGTTTTTCATAAATGGATTTAAGCTGAGAAGCTTGCTTTGACTGCTCAAAGTTTTTCCTTTAGATAAGTCATGGTATTCTTGAGGAAAAGACTCTCTTTGAGCCATTTGACATAGTTTGGTTAAAGATAATCGTAGCTCTGTGACAGTTAAATACCGCCCTGAAATTTTTGGTTTATCTTCTCTGAACTTTTTAAAATTATTTATAAATCGCAATATATAAGCAAAAATACGCTTAAGTTTAGTCAATGAATGATAATTTTGAAAAGGAAAGGGCTCTTGATTAACCTGGATAAAACTTTTAGTATCTTGACAAATTTCAGGGAGTTCACCAAATGAAACTGATTTGGAAATGTCTTCTGGCCATTGGTTTTCGCAATTTTTTAGCCACGAGGGACCGTTAAACCACATAGTCGATGTTAATAGCATTTTTGGTGACATTCCTCTTGAAAGAATGTCAGCAGGATTCGAGCTAGTTGGCACATAGCGCCAATGGTCAACTTTAGTCAAAATTTGAATTTGTGAGACTCGGTTACCAACAAATGTCTGTAGCAAGTGTGGAGATGTGCGAATCCAAGCAAGTGCTACAGTAGAATCTGACCAAAGGTAATAACTCTCAAAACTTATAGTTAAACAGCTAGTTACTTTCTCAAAAAGTTGTGCTAAAAGCAAGGAAGCACAAAGTTCCAGCCTTGGAATTGTGACTGTTTGAATTGGAGCTACTCTAGTTTTGGAACTAATAAGATTTACAAAAACTTCCTGGTTGTCTTGCTGAACACGTAGATACAAAGCTGCACCATAAGCTTTTTGAGAACTATCAGCAAAGCCATGGATTTGTACGCTAACAGGACATGGACAAGAAACCAATCTAGGAATTTTTAACTCATTAAGTATGGATAATTCAGTTCTAAATTGTTTCCATTGAGAGGAAAGCTCTGTTGGAACTTCTTGGTCCCATGAAAGTTTTAACTTCCATAAGGCTTGGAGAAATATTTTAGCCAAAATAATGACAGGGCTTATCAAACCTAATGGATCGAAAGTTTTTGCAGTATCTGACAAAATAATTCTTTTAGTTATGCACTTGACTTCAGGTAACTGCTCTATTTTAAAGGAAAAAACATCCTCTGTAGAAGACCACAATAGGCCTAAAGTTTTGCTTGATTCACTTGTGGCAAAATAGAATGGTTCTGAGGAAAAACTTTCACTCTTTAGGTTTTCAAGGAGCTGTGCATTGTTCGACTTCCATTTTCTTAACTCAAAACCGCCTGACTGTAAAATGGAAGAGATTTGTTGACACAATAATGTGATATTTTCTACAGAATCTGATCCACACAATAAATCGTCAACATAGATGTTTTTTTTGATAACTTGAGAGGCTTCTGGATAAGTATTTTCATGATCATATGCAAGCTGGAGCAAGCATCGAGTAGCTAGAAAAGGGGCACTCGCAGTGCCATATGTGACAGTGTTTAAAGAAAAAATCTGAAGCTCATCTTGTGGATTTTCACGCCAGTAGATTAATTGGAGTGGTTTAAATTCCTCAGCTACTTTAATTTGTCTGTACATTTTGCTGACATCTGCTGAAGCAACATAGATATGCTGTCTGAATGTAACTAAAATTGAGAAAAGATCTTCTTGAACAGTAGGTCCCACCATCTGGATAGAGTTGTAAGAGTGACCTGAAGTAGATTCAGCAGAACAGTTAAAAACTACTCGTAACTTGGTTGTAACACTATCTTCTCGTAGGACAGCATGATGCGGTGCAAAGTACATGATTTGGTCTTGTGATAAAGGTTTAAAAATAGACATATGAGAAAAATGCTTGTATTCATTCATAAAATTACAGTACATTTCCTTTAACTTTTGTTTTTTAGCCAGTTTTTGCTCAAGATGTAAAAACTGAGACTTGGCACGGTCTTGAGAATTACCCAATATTGTGATAGGCTCCTTTAGAGGAATTGAAACAATAAACCTACCCTCAAGGCTTCTCTTATAGGTATCACGGAAGTGTTCTTCAGCTAATTGTTCTTCCAATGAACAAATTTGCTTGCAAGATAATTCCTCTATTTCCCAAAACTTCTGAAGTTGCAATTGAACATCAACATTTCTAGAAATAGAAAGATTACAAGCTGTTACAGTGCTCTTTGAAAAGCCTAGGGGACCTGTAACTATCCAGCCTAGCTTGCTTTCTTGTAAAATTGGTTTATTTTTTCCAAGACGTATACTACTACTTGACATTAGAGACCAGAAAGTATCTGCGCCAATTAATAAATCAATTTTACTTGCCTTGAAAAATGATGGATCAGATAACTTGACATGAGAGGGAATTTCAAGAATATTGGGGTTAAATGAGTAGTTTGGAAGTCTGATAGTTATTTCTGGGATTACTAGACAGTGTAGATTTGATTTGAACTCAGAATGCAATGATTTGAATTGTATGTCACATGATGAACTGATTTTCGCTTGATTTTGACCAATGCCAACCACAGATAAATTTATAGGCTGCTGGGATATCTTAAGTTTTTCAGCAAAGTCCTTTGAAATAAAGTTTGACATGGAAGCATTGTCAAGTAAGGCCTTGCAGGTGTGCTCTTGACCAGACTGGTCAACAACCCTTACTTGAGCTGTTGCTAAAAGAACTTGACTTTGACTTAGAATGGAACTTGAACAAGATGTTGTTTTTGAAGAAATCTCACTATTATTGCTTTTTTCTGATGTCTGTGATTCACTGGGATTAAGCACTACAGCAGCAGTTTGTGAATGACTCTGATGCAATAGTGAATTATGCTTTTTTGAACAAAATTTGCAGCTGCCTCTCTCACACGAAGCCGCTTGGTGCTGACTGCTAAAACAGTTTGTGCAGAGTTTCAGCTGAACAGTTTTATCAAATTTTTCTTTAGCAGATAATGCCAAAAATTCAGGACATTTAAAAATTGAATGCTGCTGATGGCAGTAATAGCAAGAAAACTGTTTTAAACTAGGATTTTCATTTGTATTTACAAATGTTTTCGGCTTAAAATTTGAATTTTGATCTTTTTGTTTAAAACCAGAATCTTTTTGTTTATGCATGTTTACTTTGTCTAAAAATCTGCTCGGTTTGTTAAAAAAGTTTTTAACTCATCAAGTGTAGGGAGATCCCCTGAAATCTTATATTGCTCCCAATCACGCAATGTTACCATGTCTAGCTTATTGGTCACAAAAAAGATCACTAGAGGGTCCCAATTGTCTGTACTGACATTCATGTTTTCAAGACACTTTAAGTTATTAGTGATTGTGTCAACCAATAATCTGTATGAGGAGGGATTTTCAGATTTTATTTCCATCAGGTTAAAAATACCTTTAAGATGTTTGTGAACAATTAATTTTTTATTGTCAAACCTTTTACATAATGTATCCCAGGCTTCGGTATAATTGTTTTCCGTGATGGACAAAGATTTTATGCACTGAGCTGCAGATCCCTCCAGCGCTCCATGTAACATGTGAAACTTGGCAATTGTTGTAATATCTTGACAGTTGTGTACAAGTGACAGGTAGAGGTCTTTCCATTCCAGCCATTTCTCATACACCCCTGAAAACTTGGGTACCTTAATATCAGCAAATCTGACACCTACTTGCTTATGACTAGGGCTTGTACTGCCTCCTGTGATGATTTGCCCTTGCTGAGCACCAGGGGAAGGCATTTGAAAGACTGGTTGTGAGGGTGGCGGGTTTTTTGACTCAAGAAAATATTTAATTTCTGCTACAAGTGAAAAATAAGATTTTTCAAAATTCTCAGTCTCGGTTTCATCAAAATTGTCTGGATCGATTTCTTCTAACTCTGATTGAAGGGAAATAAAACTCGAAAGCAATTCTATTTCTGCCCTATTTAATCTAGTTTCAAGATTGCATAAATCCACCGGTGATAAGGTGGTGACAGCTGCCTGAATTTTTAAGGAGTTAAAAAAGTTAGTCAACCGAGTTAAATTTGATTTAAGCCCCCCTCGTTTACGAATTAACCTTAACTTATCTTTTTCTTCACTCATGATTTCTATTTATAATCTAACTTTTCATGCAAAAAATAGCTTAAAATAACCTTAAATTTTAGTTTCGCAACACATTAACCTAACCTAAGGAAAGGGAATGAAGGATAGACCCTTGAACTTGAACTGTTTTTTCTTTTGCTTACTACTTATTTCCTTTAAAAGCCCTGGTGGCTTTGTTTACATGCTATACTACCTACTAGAATGTGCTACTTTACACACCAATTTCCATCTAAATAGACTCTGCAACACACTTTTTCTAATCTAGGTTACCTGGATACCAACGTCAACACAGTCGGTTTTTACCACATCCCTGGATTGCCTTGAAACTTTAACGACAAACTTCAAACCAACTGCAAACAGCTGTTTTTCTGCTTGTCGAAACCTTCGCTGACCAGCTGATCGAGCATGACCTTGAACTTGAATTTCTTGTCCCAATCGTGGGCACACTTCAATATGACGCGATCGAGAATTTCGCTACTAGAGTGCCTACAAGTTGATTTGCACAGCACGACTTCTGGAAACTCGACTCGTTCCTTCAAAGGTTTTTTCTTACTGTCTTCTTGTTTTCACTCGCTTTTATTAACTTGTTTTCCACATGAACATGAAAATGGACGATCTGTATTCTAACCACTTGAAACTTGTGCCAGAAAAATGTGGATCCGTGTCTGATGACCACAATTTTCTTTTTCTTGAAGCTTGAACTTGTTGACTGCGTCTGTTCTTTATCGGGTCGATTGGACCAAAAATGTTTAGCATAAAAACGTGACTTATTTTTCTGCTAACCGGGAGTTAATGATTGCCTGAAAACTTGGCCATTTTTTCCCTTTCTTGCCTTGATGAGCTGGTTTTCTTTGGGTGAGTGGACTGTAGATTTAAACACGATGAACTCTTCTTGACTTTTTCTTTATTTCTTACACTTACAAGAACATTGTAAGGCTCGGGAGTAATTTACTTATTTTTTACTTTCTGACACGCAAGGGTATCAATGCAACGCCTTGCACTCTAGCTTGGACCTCGAAGTTAGCTGTCCGCGAGCTTCTACAGTAATGAACCTGTCGAAACGCGCGCTTTTTCTTTTTATACCGACCGCCAGTTTTCTAACGAAAAAAGATGGCGGACCAACTCTTAATTTTGATTGGTGCACCTTGCAATGCTATTTTAAGGGGTTTATAATTTTAAATTTAGATTTGAAAATATAAAACCTTAACAGGGGCAACATTCCGATTCAAAAGTCTAGTCTATTACTACTAAATTATATTTTTTAGACAAGGGTCGGGATCGTAGTGTTGTAAAAGTGGGTAATAAACGGGTATTATTTAAATCGAACGTGCTTTTGTTCATATATTTGAGATTTAATAATTAGGTTTTTTCATTTGACTTTATTATTATTGTAAAAGACTAAACTAGGAAGTAATAAAAGAGATATGAGTGGTAAGGCGTTTATAACTAACGTATCAAAAAGACAATAAATACCATGAGTACAAAAAATACTCTCACCACAACTACGACGTGTAAATATAAAGAATTCTTTATCTGGTATTGTAAGTTCAATTTTTTGTGAAGTAAATCCAACCCAACTCGATCCAAACTACTCTACGTTTCTCTGATATATGGATGGACATTTTTAGTTTTAGTTTGCGTCCGTCGCTTTTATCATTATGATATGAGAATGCTAAAATTTATTTTCTACTTTTTAGTGCACTTTATATTTTATAAAAGCTTCTTTTTATTTAAAATAATTTTTAAATTTTTAGACTATCATAAATCCATCCTTTCGATAATTCTCTTCCCTAAAAACCCCTGTATGCCAATTTTGATTGAAATCGAACAAAATAAATCTTTTTCTTCCTCCACTTCCCTCATTAGCGGGAGGGGGTGCCTAATAATACCATATTATTGTATTGTCGCCGCAACTATAAATACACACCGAAAACTGAAATTGAATACCAAATTTGAGTTGCAAGATTTGAGCCGAACATACAAACATACATAAATAAAAGCTTGTAAAAATCGCCAAAAATTTCAATATTTAAAAAATCGGAAACGCAAATTCTACGCGTCAATAAAATAAAACGAATTTCTTTGTTTTGCGTCGGAGAGCCCTTTCTTTATGGAAAGATTTGTTCTAAAACTTTCATAAAAAAACTGCGTTGACCCTTGTTTGTTGTCATGTAATTTTGTGTGTCAATGTTCATTTAACCAAAACCCCCTCTCACTAGTCTACGGTTTTTACCTTCTCCTAACCCAGCATCAGCAACAAATAAGTGCCAATTATGGTATACTGGCATATCCCCTATAAAAATCAAGTCAATCGAAGTTGCTTATGAGGTAAAAACGTGAATTTTGACATCATATCGTTTTTCCGTCGGAGAGCACTTAATTAAAATACCTTGTTTTAAAACTTAGTCTTTCTATTTTCAGTTAAGTTCAATGAATTCCCATAAAACTATAAAATTTAAATTTGTAAAGAAATTTTTATACCCCCAATTCTTCAAATAGATTTTGGTCAACATTCTCTCCAAAATTTACGTGTGTTTTTTTGTACGTGATTTTGCTCGAACATTTCTTTGAACATTTTGCTCAAGAGGCTCGTGTAAATGTTTGTCGGCATTTCAACATCAAAGGAAAGTTTGTCTGTGTAAATGCGCCTTTACATGCATGTGTTTGGTGACTGTACAAAATTTGGTTATTTTTTGTATAAAATATATTCTGAAATTCTTTGGTCGACCCCACCAGTGAAAGTTGTCAAGATTTTAGTCAAGTCAAAAGCCCCGTAACGATTTTCTACGTTTATATGGGTATTTAGTTCGTTTTCAATATATTTTAGAAATATATTTTGCATGGGTCTTCACAAAAGTTTTTTAGAAATAATGAAAATTAGCCAAATTAGCCAATCCAGCGAAACTAAAAGACCACTATCTGTTAGGCTTAAGGAACATCAGGCGAATACCCAAAAAAGGTGAAACAACGAAATCAGGAATCGCCGAAATGCATGGTCAAAACAACACCGAATGAAGTGGGCAGAAGCAAAGGTTTTGCACAAGGAGTCACACTGGAAGAAACGAAAATTCCTTGAAGCTGCCTTTATTGGGCAGAATCAGGGTATTTTCAGTAAACCAAGTGTTGAAATCCCAAATATTTGGAAGCCCCTCCTTGGGCGGAGCCAACTTCTTAAACTTCAAGGTTGACTGATTTCTCACAGTATATAAGTACGTAGCCTTAGGAATTGATTGTAGTTTGCACCTGAAGACGATCAGAGATTGTACTGATCGAAACGTCGTGTATAAATAAAATATAGACAATGGAAGTCCGAAACACAGAGTTAGTTTCAAAATATTGCATACTTGCAACAATCCCCTTTCGTTAAAATATCAGAGCGACAAAACTAGGGGGTTGGGCTGTTAACAGCGGGAATAACATAAAAGCGTCGTTATCAGATTATATGACCCCATCGGCAGCAGGTTAAACTTACGAACTACTAAATGGCTGGATGGTAGTCTATTAATCAGAAGCTTTCTGGCGCTATATACTTGGCAACTAACAAATTTACAAGTCTCGTAACTGTACAGTACATGGAACAATAGGGTAACAAGCAAAATTATAGTGCTGGTTAAAAATGATTCCAGTAAAATTTGGCTTTTTATGTTTACAACCATTTAAAAAAATATGAACGAAGTAGAGCGTCGTGTTAACATGTATATATAGTGCCGGAATGCATGTGTCTGAGTAAGAACGCTATTCAGTTCAGATGCACTAAAGAGAGATGCCGGCTAGGCAACGTTGTCAAGCCAACAGTTTAGGAAAACTCCTTGGCCGATATTTACTAAGATGGGTTAGGGTTTAGGACTATGGGACGTATGTGGTTTTTAATCTAATTTTGTGGGTTTTTCTTTAAATTGAAATAAAACTTACTGTAATCATATAAATGATTTCGCAAGGAAAAAACAAAGGTTTTCCAAAAATTTCGTGAAAAAAATGGAAAAAAAGCAAATTGACGGTGGGTTTAACCCCGTATAGTAGGCTTTTTAACTAAAAATACTCTGTGAAATGGGTTACTTACTTATATTTTTTTATAGCTTTTTATCCCTAAATTTGCAGAAGTCCATATGAAAAGATATATTCTTACAGAACACTTCTTTAATTCATGTATTTTGATCGATTGAAAACTGTCAAAACACTTAACTGACGTTTCGCTCGCTGACGTTTTGCTCGTTTTGAACGAGAACCGTACCTTCTGAAATAAAAGAAAGCCTTCTACATCTATAAACACGTGAACCACCAATTTTGACAAATTTTATTTTCTCCATCTTTATAAAATTTTCTATACCTTTCTTCAGGTAACAAATATTTTTAATATTGAAGTATTTAGTTATTTCATTATTTTATGTATCATTTTCAGTTAAAAATGGTAACGAAAAGCAGTTACGAATTCTCCCCTCCCCCTTATTATCTACTCCCCCGCGCCATTACTTAATTTATAGATGCCACCAAGAGGTTGCAATTTGAAGTTTAGGCGTAAGGCAAGGTCTGGGAGAAATGCAGGGCAATTGCTCTCCTTCTTTCATGCTTCTGCAAAAAATCTCCGAATTTTCATAAAAATTTAGAAAAATTGCTAAAATCACACGTTCCCCTTAGCCCTAACGCGCAAGAATTTACCGCTGAAGACTTTTACCGGCGCGTAATATGGCATCACCGCACAAATCACGAAACCGCGCAAAACCATCAAAACAATAAAAAAAATAAGCAAATCCCCAACAACCCAAAAAAGCCGCGGAACTTTTATTATTAGTATTTTTTACATTCTTTAATTTTACACTATAATTGCTTGCTTGAAAAATAACAGCGCACAGCGGTTATAGCGCAAGATTTGTACCGTGAAAAATTGCTTTTTAAGATTCTGCGCGCTATCAGTTACCACAAAAATTTAAACTTCCTAATTTTTTTTAACCAGATGAGTGTATGTAAGAAATCTTTATTGTCATTTAATTATATGTATAAGGCTTTTTTCTTGATTTAAGAGAGCAGTGATCTTCCTGAATCAACTTAAAGTGAGATACCATACGTCCCTATACATTGTCTTAAAAAACGCGCTGGAATACCCAATTGAAGCAAAAAAAGTCTGAAATTTGGTTCTTTAGTAATTAAAATAATTCAAAATATTTATTTTGAACAAAAAAATCAACCAAATCGTTATTGTTTTAAAATTTAAAGCAGATAAACCACCCGCGCATTTCTCAGATTTCTTGTTTACCCATATTTTATTAATATTTACGGATTATTTGGACTGTTTTAAGAAAAAATGGTCCTATCCGGGTAAAATTATCTTATAAATTGTGGTTTGGTTCGGCTTAAACTAAATTTTTCTATACCCATGTAAATGTCAGCCTTTAGAACAAACTTTGGATAAACTATAGTCCTTAGTAAATATTCCCTTAAGTCTGTTTTATTCGAAGACGCGGGCATAAAGGAGTTCGTAGACGTAATTTTTCTCAATTAATCACTTAGAAGATCTTAACTTGATACTGTAATCATGCAACTAAAATACCACAAAATATGTTTTATGTAAGACCTGAAGAGCAGGCATCCCTTCGCGAGACTGTACATCTGAGGTGGGGAGAGGAGCTCCGTTTCCTCGACAATTTTTGGAAAATAAAGGACCCCTCTGTTATTCAATTTAATAACCCAAGCAGCATTTTTTCGATCTCCGACTGTTTCTGACTCGGTTCGACGTCAGATCAAGTGAAAATTTTAATAATCTGTTAACTTATAACTAGTAGTTTAGTTGACGACGTACTCTTTATTAGAAAAGTGTCGTCGATTGCCAACGGTAAAATAAAATGACTATGTAAGGACGTCGGCGACAGAGACGTTAGTTTTCTCTGTTATACCATACTGCACCGCGGTCGGGTCATGTAGCCTAGTTGTCTAGCATGATAGTATTAACTACGAAATAACTGAACGTTGGTGGATGAACCAGTCAGTCAGAAAGAAGACTTGACGCCATAACCTTTTTGTTTTTGAAAATTTGCAATGAAAGTATGCCTAAAAGAAGAATAAAAAAAGAAAAGGCCTTTTAGGCATACTAACACGTTTTACAGGAGGCAAGCTAAACAAATAAAGTATTTAAAATGTAGGAGAGATGACCCCCCCAGGAGCAACCAGTAGATACAATAAATCAGGTAAAAATAAACTTGGACAAGTAGTAGTCGTAGAGAAGGGGCGGCGCGAAGCCTGGCAAGTAGGCCTCCCTGGGCCCTTTCTGCCCTACCCCGAGCCTGCCCCTAATCCACCGCCTGCACCACTAGTCTGGCAGTTTGCTCATTTGGTTTCATTGTTCTTTTTGCAAAGTCCAGTATTTTGTCCCATTTGAGCATGTGAAGGTCCTCCTCATCCAGGGTCAGGAAACCGAATACCTGATATCTCGTCCTCTGGTATTCCTCGCAGTTCGCTATAACGTGCCGAGATGTCTCTTCTGCCCGTCCGCAGGCCCGGCAGGTCGAGTCATTCTCCACCGCGATCCGGGTCATGTGCTTCCTTAGTCGGTTGTGACCTGTTATGATACCTGTCAGCAGACCAGCGTACCTTCGCCGTCTCCCCAGAAGCCATTTTTGTCTGGCTACATCCGGGCCCTTCACGAAGTCCTTGGTCTGTCTGCATCCTGTTCCTGCTCTCCAAGCGGTCGTCATGGCATCGTTGGCCCATTTATTGAGTCGACTTTGCAATTGCCTCTTGGTTGTTCCTAGGAATGGTTCCGGCCTTACATACTGGGTGCTTGCCCCGATCCTGGCGAGCTCGTCGGCCATCTCCCATATGTCCGGGTACCCACATAAGTGTCACTTGTTTGCCCTCTCCCAAGGATTCCAGTGCATCCGCACATTCCTCCACCAGGGTGTTGTTGATCTTGGGCGCCCTTAGTGCCTTTAGGGCTGATTGGCTGTCGGAGCATATATAAACATGCTCCTCCCTACCATTCTTTATTTCTTCCATGCTTGCAGCCATTATTATGGCATACACCTCTGCCTGAAAGACCGTGGCTTGCTCTCCGAGCGGGTAGCTCTTTCGAACCTCCTAGTCTTCCACATAAACCCCCGATCCTGTGGTTTGCCTCTCCGACAGTTTCGACCCGTCGGTGTAGCAAATCACGGCGTTCTCCTCGAACTGTTCGCAGAGGTTTTCACTCTGCCATAGTTCCCTGTCTGGGATGACTACTTGGACAAGATTAAAGTTGGCTTTATATAGGAAATAACATACGATAAGAAATAAGAATAAGCTATTGGCCACATGTCATCACCTGGCTAGAACTGCGGTTTCTTTAAACATTTTTTAGAGTTTTTTGTCGGGATTATGATAATGACAAATGACAGGTAAACTTCAGTGGTGTTCTGTACGGAACACGACTTATACCCATTTACACAGCTGACTTAGACAAAGGTTAGTGAATACATAGTGAACGTACTGACTTAAAGTGCAAAGTTGGGCGGATTAGGTGTAACAATTATGGAGATATTGTCAGAATTAGTCTGATCTGGTTCAATTTTGGTATTTCGTCAGAAACGTCATGACATTAAAGCAGAAAGGGGCTCGTCATTGTGAAGGAATTTTTGATTTTTTTCTTTATTAAACAATTGAACGCTCTGCGTCCACCCACACTCAATCAAAATTGCTCAAACTCACCCTGTTTCCTTTTCGTAGCAGCCTACCTCATGAACTCGTTCTAGAAAGGATTTCTGGCGCCTTACTCTCCCATGGTGCATAGATAACAGGCAGGTGCAATGTCAAATTGCACCGAAGAAAACTGTGACCTTGAGCATCACATGATTGAAGTTGGGAAAAAATGGAACCCTATTCTTAAATTTTCAGAGGTTTAATTTTATTAGAGCTCTATTCCTAACAGCAATCAAAACAAGCTTTGTAAAAATTTTTAGTAAAATTTGGCTTAGATGATGCGGTTGATCCTTTTTTTGTGAAAAATCTACAAATTTAATAAAAATATTTATTTTTTTTTCGTATTTTCAAATAATTTTAAGGGCGGGTTTATTTTCTTCAACGAGTTTTGTTCATGTTTATCAGTAAAGTGGCCTTGGTCGAAGAATTTCGCAGTGGCCGGAAAATTCTAGGTGTAGAAAACATATTACATTTTTACGGGCGCTACTACGAGAGTCGCCTACTGCCGTCGGAACGATCAAAATTTTAATTCTCTATTTCAGTGCAAATTCCGGTTTTAAGGTCGTCGTCATAAAGTCAGTTTACAACGTTGGGTTGTGAATGCCGCCGTCAGAGAACCGAAATACGACGTCCAAATAATGCTTGGGAACTGCTCTAAATTCGTTTTAAAGTTAAAACAAGACGTGAGCACGGTTGCAAAAAGTGTCCTAAGTAGAAAGAGTAGAGGATTGCAGATTGAAAGACTGCGCTACATTGTTTTAATTTTTTTTATTCTTTTAAAAAAGTATCATTTTGTTTTAAATTTATTTCAACAACATATTTTGTGACAACGCGAGACTTCTACGATAAATTGTCTCGTAGAGTGCAGACTTTAGCGTAACTGGTTATGGCAGGTTAGGCTCAGACTCTTCGCAGCTTTATTGAAAGAGCAACGTCAATCGGCAGTAAAATTTTGCGGATAAATGGTCATTTTAATTAATTTAGCGGATTCTTATTTCAAACTAAAATAAGAAAATACTCATAATCACTGTTTTACGCCCTTTTAAGGCAACATTTATCGTTAAATTTGACGCGATCTTACTTGGGAATCTTTTAGTTAATTGTGGGTGACATCGGCAACAGTGTATCGGTTTCTCAAGTTTACTAACTCTTTCGCTCTCATTTACTAGCCATTGCGCTTCTTTTTCAATACACGCTATTTTGGCACCCTACACAAGAAGTCTCGAAGTCTGTATAGGTATTTATTTAGATACCACGTCTTTTTTTTTACGTAAGACATTGGTTTAAAAATTAATATTGGTTTAATTCTAATTACATTGTTTTCATTGGCTTTGCGTGGAATTTGAGAAATTTATTTTCTTTTATAACTTTAAAAACCCAAAAATTAAAAAATAAGTTTTATAAAAGAAATGGGGCAAACAATTTAAAGAATCAAAAATATTGATATGAAATCCAGCAATATTGTGAAATTTTCTCAGGTATACATACATAAATTAATAAAAATTTCTTGTTTTTACCTTACTCCTGTAGTTTAAAAAAACTGAATGGACATTTTTGGATCGTAATAAATTGAAAAATTATTATTAGGCGCTATCATTTTTTAACATTTTTTGGAATGTTAATTTTTCCCCTCTCCTCGACCTTGAAAAACGAAATATTTTGGAAACGAAGCAGTTTAGACCCCTAAAACTTTTTTTTCCTATTTTTAATTTCCTCTCGCGCCCAGTAAAATATTTGTACGCATACCAACTGTTGTGATTATATTCTTGTTCTGCAACCCCCCCATATACATATCTATCAGCATTTCGGCACCATAAACTGAGGGGGGGTGACGCTTGATTGCAGTCAGAGGAGACGGCAAGCTAGTCGCACGCCAGCCCCCACAACTATACGTTTACATGTGGAGCTGAAAACGTTTTCAATACAATTCTCTTTTCTGTTTTCCTGAAACGCGTTTTAAAAACCTTTCCAACTTTTGACATTCGCCTTGGGAATTTTTTTGTTTTTTAGTTCCCCCCCGCTAAGGGAAGTAATGTAATAATCTAAATATCGCACTCGAGATTTGTTTGTATCCAAACCAGGAAAAATCTGGATAAACCCCGGAAAAGTCTGGAAACACTTTAAAAAAGTTTGAATACACCTCGGAAGGAAAAATAAAAAACATCCCAAAAAAGTCTGGATACACCCAATAAAAGTCTGTATACAGCCTAGAAAAGCTTAGATAAACCCTGAAAAATCTCATATACACTCCGGCGAAATCTACACACATCATAGAAAAGGCTAGATGCAGTCCAAAAAAGCCTGGATAAACTCGGGAAAAGCCCGAATACACTCTAGAAAAGTCTAGATACACCCCGGAATAGTCTGGATACACCCCCGAAAAGTCTGGATTCATCCTGGAAGTCTGAATACACTATAAAAAAGACTAGATACAACATAGAAAAGTCTGGGTATACCGTGTAAAAATGTAGATACATTCTGGAAAAATCTAGATACACCCTGAAGAAGTCTGGACACACCCTAAAAGTTTTTAAATACCCTAGAAAAGTCTGGATACAGCCAGTAAAAGTATGAATACATCCTAGAAAAGCTTAGATACACCCTGAAAAAGCCAGGATACACCATGGAAAAGTCTGGATAGACCCCAGAAGTCTGGATACACCCAGAAAAAGTCTGGATATAGCATTGAAACTTCTGTATTCTCTTGAGCGGGGGAAGTTTTGGAGTAAATATTTATTCCATTTAATTTTTATAGCTAATAAGTTTACAATAAATGATAATACATTGAAAGGGTTAATAGTTTGTACCTGTTTTCATGCAGTATGACCCAGAAACGGTATTTAATAGTATGTTTTCATATCGTACTCAATACGTATCGTTTCTTTCATATATGTCGCTCTTTGTCAGAACAGAGAACAGGCTCTATGAAAGAAAAAGAAGACACTCTTTTCATACGTATTGAGTACGATGTGGAAACATACTAAACGTTGGGGGGGGCCAACCAAAAAAAGGTCGATTCGCCGCGTTTTCATGAAAGGTTTGCAATGTGAATCGTATTGAAAAAGTATTCAGTTCTATACTTATATAAGAACGTAGAAAATGTAAATTCGGGTTATGTTATATAGTGCCCAACGACCTAATCTGACTGTACGATTATAACCATAAATTCAATTAAATGCTACAAGATCCTAAACAAGGATAAAATAAATCATTCGTGCGTAGAGATTTGTTCAAATATACAGAGAGGGAAATTTAAAAATAAGAAAAGGTTTTAAAATTTGGGGAGTGGGGAAACATGACATTCCAATATCCTAAAAATGTAACAAACTGATAGTGTTGGCAAATGATTTTTCAATTAATTACGAATTATTCTATTCAATTATGAACACGACAGGTTAAGGAGATAAAAAGGGCATTTTTATTAATTTAGTTTTTAGAAAAAAACAGGATATATTGCACGCTTCGTGACAAAGTGACAAAACTCAAAATTTTCATATTTTTACTTTTGAACAGACAGAAAATGGTGTAATATATCGGTGGATGACGTTTGGTTAGATTAAAATCGCCGACGCACTTTGGTCTAAACAGTTATTAAATTGGCCAAAAATGCATATGATCGAAGTTATAATAAAAATATCCAATAACGTAATTTTGGTCACAAATATGGATTGCTTTATAAACATCCACCATTGGTTCGAGCAAAATCAAAGTAGTCATGGAAATACTCCAGTTCAAAGTTGGCTGTGCCAGACAGGTAAACTGTTTCATGACCTGCTAAATTTTGTGTTAATAGTGAAGGAGCATGTGTAAGTCCGTGGGATTTTTAATGAAGGAGTTTTGTGACTATGTGGGAATGATAGCTCTTTAGTCACACAATCAAGTGTTACCGGGTGTTTTGTTCGCATCCGTGTAGAAGGGGTTGATATGACGTCATCTTTCAAGATGCCGGCCAAAAATCATAAAAAATACAACTTTCGCAACCAGGCCATGATTATACTCGATTCAATATAATTCGAGGACGACGATTCCAAAAAATTTACTTTTAAGGTCATCCGACATTGAATGACCTTGAAAATCGCAAAAAACAAGAGTTTTTCCATTTTCTCTTCAAAAAATCTTAATTATTCGACGTTTTCTCAGACCAACTTCAAATGTGCCTCAAACTATTAGGCATGTATGCCAAATTCGATCCTTAGAGTTTGATGGAGTTTAAAGCTTAACATACTAAAGGGCGCTATTCATCAACTATTCAAGCGAAAAGAACTAAATTTGTCCAACAATTTTGCTAAAAAAATTTTGTTTAGCTATGACGTGTTTCAATAAGGCTCATATATCAAAATGGCGACATTGTGTAATGTGACATGTAAAAAAGTAAAAATTACAAGGTGGCCATCAATTCTTGTTGACTTATCTCCGCTTACTATGAAAAAAAAAAGTTTAGTTGATGCATAACCCCGATTGATTTTGAAAATACCATGTAAAATTGAAAAACCCACTTTTTGTAGTGTTTTTACGAATTTACCACTACGCAAAAACTTTAAGTGCCGGAGATGAAATTAACATCTTAGCCATAAAAAAACACTTAATTTTAAACCTCCCTACCATTTTTTTTTTGATGTGGCGTTACAGATATTGGTGTAACAAAACGTTAAATTATGGAGATTTTTTTAAAGAAAAAACGGGAAAAATCGTGTTTTTTGCGATTTTCAAGGTGATTTGAGGTAGGATAACCTCGAAAGTGATTTTTTTGGAATTTTCGTCCTCGAGTTATATGAAATCGAGTATAATCACGCACCGGTTGCAAAAAATGTATTTTTTATGATTTTTCGACTGCCATTTTGGAAAATGGCATCTAAAACACCTGGTCCAGAATATGGTAATGTATATCTAACTTCTGCTAACTCTTTTATAGGTAATTTAAATGACTTTTTTGGCTAGACATGTCAGTATAACAAAAAATACACAGTTCCGAAACTAAAAACAACAGGCATATAGGTCATTTTTACCGGGGTATAGCATAAATATCTGGGACGCCAGATCAAAAAAAAATGGTAGAGAGGATTTAAAATTAAGTGTTTATTTATGGGTAAGATGTTAATTTCATCTCTGGCACTTAAAGTTTTTGCGTAGTTGTAAATTGTAAAAAAAACACTACAAAAAGCTGGTTTTGCAATTTTACATGGTATTTTCAAGGTCAATCAAGGTCATGCATCAACAAAAATTTTTTATATTAAGCAGAGATAAGTTAACAAGAATTGATGGCTAGATGTCTCTATCTTAAGATATTGAAACGTGTCATCGCTGAACAAAATTTTTGGACTTGACCTTTACTATATTATTTTTGCAATTTGTTAATTTTGCTGGGGTATTTTTGAAGGTCATGAAGCTTCAAACTGCATCAAACTCCAAGCACCCAATTTGGCATACATGCCTAATAGTTTGAGGTACATTTGAAGTAGGTCTGGCAAAGCGTCGAATTATTAAGATTTTTTGAAGAGAAAATGGCAAAAATCTTGTTTTTTGCGATTTTCATATTCATTTAAGGTCTGATGACCTTAAAAGTAAATTTTTTGGAATCCTCGTCATCGAATTATATGGAATCGAGTATAATCATTCCCCGGTTCCGAAAGTTGTATTTTTTATAATTTTTGGTCGCCATCTTGAAAGATGTGTTCATATCAACCCCTTCTACACGGATGCGAACAAAACACCCGGTAACACTTGATTTTGTGACTAAAGAGCTATCAATCCCACATAGACACAAAACTCCTTTATAAAAAATCCCACAGGATAGAAATGATCGACATATGCCTCTACACTATAAGTTCTAATATTGGAGAGTGGGTGATTTTTTATAATGAGCATTTTAAGTAATGGTATATAGGATAGGATATATTTTAACAAAAGAAAATGTTTTGTAATTCGTAAATCTAATAATTTTCGCATTTTTTCTAAATTGGGGTAAGAAATATTTAAAGTTATGTAATTACACTATAGAGAGGGTTATTTTAAACGGATTTGGTCCTACCTGCCCCTTATTTTATTCTAAGTCTATTAATCATAACCGGTCTGAATTTCTTATGTAATAACTCTTGAACTAGGCAACCAATTTTCTTTAAATAAACACAGTTTTGTAGCTTATAAGTTGAGCTATTCACATTATCATACAGTATGTCCGCTATTTTAAAATCCAAGATGGTGATCGGTTTTAAAATATCAAATTGTTAGTAATGTTAGTAATAATGGTTTATTCGTCATCGAATCGGATTTTAACAAGTTTTTGTAAAACTGCTATAGAATTACAAAAAAACATCCCAACTGTAAATCTTGAACCCCATTAACAAAATGCAAACTCTAAATATATTAGGGGAGTGATAGATGGGTTAAAAACAAATCCAGTAACTACAATATAAATATTGCCATTAAAAATATGTTACTAATAATACCTTCAATCAAACTAAAAAATATGTGCAAAAAAAAAGAAAATACGTTTCCACATTACCTCAAATTGCCAGAGTTGCACCAATATATAAAAAGGGGACGCTAATCACCCTGAGACTTACCGACCTTTTGTCCATTTTATCTAAAATCATAGACAAATGCCTTGATAGAATTGGGTGCTAACCAGTTTGGATTTAAAGGACGGAAAAATACTATACCTTGGCAATCTTGGGATTGGTAGAGGGCTTAATGGATAAGGTAAATAATCCCTAAAAGCCCAGTTTCGTCAAAAAATTGTTTTTTGGCAAGGACCTATAAGCAATCAATATACTAGCAGAGATAGCATCTATATTCGGTCGAGGTGGAGGTTTCGAGTCGAGCGAGGGGGCGCGACCCGACCCCAAGATATGATGCGTCCGCTGACACGCCCTGCCCGGTTAGCGGCTGCCACTAATTGATATATTGACCGACAGAGAATTCTCAGTATTTCAATTTTTAAAACATTTAAAATTGTTTACACTTTTCTCGCCGTATCTTCACAGAACCACACCTATGTTCTGTGATCTTGACAAAAGAAACAAGTTAAACCTATGGAATATCTCAAGATACCTATATTCTTGCCATTTTTAGATAGCTTAAAACATAGATTTTGAAAACACAGAAATATTTGACAAGGTTGTTTCGAAAGCTAATTTCCTTGGCCATCAGTACCGTTCGATACACAATTGAAATATTTTTCTGGATACCCATTATTTTTATAATCAAAAATGGTTATATCGAAAACCTCAGCAACGAAACTATTTTGAAAGTAGAAGTTGAACTTTGGAATAAAAAAAATAAAATTACAATATTAAACAAGATATTTTATAAAGTTATATCCATTTTAATATTCACATATTTCCAAATATCAAAAAACGGTTTCAAATATTCATAACTTTGCCAATAATCACCTTATTATCAGAAAAATTATATTCAAATCTAAAATATCTTAAAAATTAAGAGATACTATTGAAAATACCTGGCTTAACGGTTTGGCACCTGTTTCAAGACATTGACATATTTTCTGAAATTAGAAACCTTTTTTTATAATAATATAATATCTACCTATAGGCTTTAAATTTAGTATGGTATTTTTATAGACTAAATATACAGGATTCGATAGTTCTTGTCTAGGGAGCCCAAATAGCGTGTATTGAAAAAGATGCGCAAGAGATAATAAGCCTGAGAAACCGATCTTGCGTGCCGATGTCACCCACAATTAACTAAAAGATTCCCAAGTAAGATCCCATCAAATTTAACGATAAATGTTACCTTCAAAGGGCGTAAAACAGCGATTATGAGTATTGTCTTTTTTTTAGTTTGAATAGAATCCGCTAAATTAATTAAAATGCCCATTTATCCAGAAATTTTTACTACCGATTGACGTTGCTCTTTCAATAAAGCAAACAAATCTGTGAATGACCTTCCATAACCAGTTATGCTAAAGTCCCGACCCTACGAGACAGTCTCGCGTTCTCTCAAAATGATACTTTTTTAAAAGAAAAAAAAAAAGAAAACCATGTAGCGCAGTCTTTCAATCTGCAACCCTCTACTCTTTCTATTTAGAATACCTTTTATAACCATGTTTACTTCTTGTTTAATTCTTCTTCCATAAAAAATATTTTGTGGTATTTTAGTAGCATCATTTCGGTATCAAATAAATAAAAATAATCTTTAGATCTTCTAAGTGATTAATTGAGAAAAATTACTTCTACGATCCCCTTCACGTCCGCGTCGAATAACACAGACTAAAGCACTGAAAGTTTTCCTAAACTGTTTGCTTGGCAACGTTGCCTAGCCGGCATCTCTCTTGAGTACATCGAATTAAATAGCGTTGTTACTCAGATGAGAACTGTAGAACACTGTATATCAACGGTTGTCGAAATATGACCTAACCAAGCCTAAGTACCTACCTAGGTAGCTATCCCCCCCAAAAAAAACTTTTTTTTAGGTGCGCCACTACAAATTGCTTACAATTATTATCAAGGTATGTAGGATTTAAGATATAGGCGAATT
Source organism: Oxystoma pomonae (assembly GCA_963921995.1). Classification (NCBI taxonomy): domain Eukaryota; kingdom Metazoa; phylum Arthropoda; class Insecta; order Coleoptera; family Brentidae; genus Oxystoma; species Oxystoma pomonae. The sequence continues at coordinate 91,843,128 of OY998169.1, forward strand.
AAGAATTATTAGCGAATCCCGGCTAGGTGCATAACACTGGGCATTGATCCTATAATGAATGGAAAGTCCCAGTATTAAAAATTAAATGTGGAAACAGTAGAGAATGAGAATCTGCTGACCGTGAGTTGATCCAAGTCATGCCATAAAGTGCGTGTGCCTCAGACTAATAACTAAAGAGAGACCAAACATTCCCTATTGAAATCCTCTAATGTTTACAATCCAACACCCTTCTGGACGATTATATGAACAGAAAAGAGATAGAGCAATAAATCGGCAACACTGTCAAAAATTGCTTTTCCCATTACCAGTGGCGGCGTTAATTTTAATTTAAATATATAAATGTGAAAACGAGATATAAGGTAGGGTTGGTCGGATTTTCTTATTCAAAAGAATTAACTGCCAGAACTTGCATAACCACAAAAAATAGATTTATTCAAGGATAAAGTTTAGTTTGAGGAATGTAGGTATTTACGAACAGATCAAAAGTTTACCAAAGAGCACTTGAAATGATTTTTAGGTCAATTATTCAAGATGGCTGTTATATATTTTTTTTAATTGTGCAGTATCCCACAAAACAAAAGTAAAAAAAAATATTTTCATAGCAAAAAAAAAACTGTTAATAACCCGTTTTTATAACGTTTTTGTCCAAAAAAAAACAGGCTAATAAACGGCTTATTAAGCGTTTTTTTCACTATGATAATAATGTCTCTTTTAGTTTTCTTTAGTGGAATATAAACTTTATTTATCTAATTAAGAGAACTTTTTGTGATGATAATTATGAAAATTTTAAGGCCAACAAATTTTATTCTTTACACATTGGCTGCATGTTCATTTCTGAATACAGAACACAAGAAAAATTTAAGGAAGAGGTAAAAAATTAATTACTAGTAGTTTTTCAGGAAACAGGAGTCAAAAGGCAAAAAAATAAATAATAAATATTAATGAAAATAAAAATAAGATTGGCTCAGAGTAAATATCTCCAAATCGGTTTTATTCACATTATAGAAAGTACCCAGGTACCCATTATCTGACTATCAGCACTTGGTGTTATTGTCTTCTCTTGTTATGTATAAATTATAATAAATAAATATTTTACATGCTGCAAAAGGAGCAAAATTATCTGGTACTTTTGTTTCTTAAAAAAGATTAGTATTAGTCTTAGATTTTTGATGTATTAATAGCATAATCATAAGCTTTTTACGCAGTTTTTTACCTCATACTACGTCCATGACTAACGTAAAATGACAGGATCTTTCTTACCTCCGAAATATTAGTTCTGGGCTCGAATATCCGCTTTTATTGCATACCAGGCAATGTTAAACCATTTTGTTGGTCCTCAAAATAGCTTGATACAGTTCTTTTTTCACAAATAGTCACAATAAAATTCAAAAATCACCGAACAACACAAACCCCCGTTAACAACAACGCCGTCAGCTGCAACCAAACATGTCGGCATTTATTCGCGGCTCGTCGAAAAAACGTTGCCGGCTTGTGTTCTTTTTTATAAATCTCGAAATTCTACTTATTAAAAATTAAAAAAAGTTAATTATTGAGACTAAAAATTAGGACTAAGAATTAAGTTATTAGCATAAGAAAAATTATCCTATATAAAAATATGTCAAATAATCAATAATATTATCAAAAGAGCTTCAAGAAGTTTATGAATTGTTTTGTTTCTAGGGAAACCCCGCAGTAAATTGGCAACCATGTATTTTTTGGGAAATAAACATTGTGGCTGGTTGATCGAGGTAATATTGTTTACTGTTATATCTCATTTTTTTTATTAATCTGAGGCGTGTGCTGACTGAATGACCGGTCAGCTACATTCGACGCTTGACTCTTTTCACCTCGGCGATCTCGGCGCCCATTCTCTGTTCGTGAGAAAATGGATTTCCATCGGATGTCCCATGATTTATCGCGAGACATTATTATTTATCTGGTGGCGATGGCTGCTCTCTTGCTCTCTCTACAACGTCCCTATAGATAGAAGTGCGAAAATGTTATATGATTGGAAAAATAAGTGCTAATTAAATGCCATATTCCAATATGTTGTAATCTTGTAGTTTTCGAGATGCCAGCTAGCAGTGCATTACGAAGGAATGGTCTAGGAAAGTAAACAAAGGGGCAAAATAATCAATGGTATAATAATTCATTTTGTATATGGTAGCATTATTTAAGATTTTTTACTTTTTGTCCATTCCAAACGTGATTATTTTTTTAACCCCCATACAACTTATATTTTTTTTATTATACACTGTGTCCCAAAAGTTTCTAATAATATATTTTTTGGAAGAACTACAGGTTTTAAAAAAAACTTATATAGGATCATAGACATTTTAGTAAAACTGTATGTTGTTAATTGTTTTCTCTTTCTTTCAGGATTAGAAAAAACGTCACATAATCACTTAACATCGACCAAAGCGTACAATAGTTTATCGGAATCAATAAGCAGAACCAAATGTGGTAAGTTTTATTCATATACATTTCTCTTTCACCTTCAATCTTAAGCGCCCCAAGAATGGTAAACGGGAAAAGATCTGGTATGAAATTCACTGCAAAACCAAATGGCACTCCATTCAGCTGGGAAGAGACTAATAACCTAAAAGATGTACGGCGTTTGCTCGATTCAACAAAAAATATTAAATCATACTCACTATCTGACTCTTTTTTTTTGTTTTTTTATGTCATATTCAAAATTTTTGGTGCTAACATTACTTAACTACATCAGAATGTATGTACAAGGACTTGGACTACCACACATAATTTTAACCAATTCACGATTTTGTGCTCAGTAAATATTATTTGCGTATATCTGAATCTTGGCTTAATCCAAGCATAAGAACAGGAATTATTCGATTTGAGTAAATTTGTGGTATAAGTACTTTTGAGAGTTGTAGATAATCAGTGGCGGTCGCAGCTTTCCCAAAAGAGGGGGGTGTGAAATCAAAATTTTGTAAAAGCAAAGAAAAAGTTTTATGCAAAACTTCTAAAATTAATGTAACTCTCGATCTAATAGAGCGCCGCAGGCGACAATTTTTTATTGTTTTTATGAAAAACTGGCGATTTCTTAAATAAATTGTCAAAAAAAGGGGGTGTGGAGGGCGATCGACCCCACCGCCCCTTCCCCTGCGACCGCCACTGAGATAATTTGGGGTCCTCCAGTGTAGTTATATTTTGCTCGTTTTCAGCACCCGAAACAAAAAATAAAAAGGTACCTACCACTAGAGAACCCTAGTTCCAAACTTCGCCTTTCAAATAAAACAATATTTTAAAAAAAAAATTCGTCTAAGGGTCAATATAACGCTTGCAAGCGCAATGTTATGTCATGTCATGCACAGAAAAAATGAAAGGACAGATGGCCAAAATCTGTGCTTTGGAACGCCAGATTCTCCGCACATTCAGTTTTAAGAATTTGCAAAGATTATACCCTCAACAAATAACATAAACAAACGTCTGCCAGACAGACCGAACCCAATTTTTTTTCTATGACAAATAATGCACCCTATTAAAATGTTTAGTTTGTTACTCTATAAAACCCCGTATACAACAGAAACGGTGACCTCTCGTGTGCATTATTTGAACCACTATTGATTCCTCTTTCGTTTAGAAAAGGGGGCGCTCCGTGCAGTTATGAAAATCAATACCGCCTTTTATTCAACCCCTCCCGCATTTACCGCTCTATATCCATAAGCTCTTAGTATATACAAAAACAAGGGCAAATAATGATAGATGGCGTGATCTTTCAAATTCTTTATGTTTTGCATTCACTATTGATAAAGCCTTTTGAAAACCGTCAACCGATTGTAACCGTTTGGAAGAGAAATATGGGACGTTAAAGCGGTTTTGGTTCTTTTTGGTTTAGGGTAAAACACGAATAAGGGTCTCACTCATTTCCACCGGAATTTACCTAGGTCAAAAGCTGTTTGCCCCACTACCATATAAATTATTGCCATATTTTTTAACAGTACGTGTTTTACTGTTTGTTTTTGTGTAAAGAATCTATCGTCTATGAAGCGAAGGTAGTAAATTAGACACTTAGAGTAGGCAAGCTATTTTTGATTCCTTGTTTTTAGCGTATCTTTGATGCGTTTGTGTAACCAAACCAATTCTTGTTCAGTGCTTGATACACAGTTTTATTTCATGCCGCTTCCTTGTCGAAAAAAGTGGGAGGGCAATAGAATGGAAAATAGAACGAGTGAAACTGTGGATCAGGCATTTATACAACCCCACAGTTAACAAAATGGTTAGGATATGCTAGGTGCGTACGAATACTGCAAGGGTGGTCGTAGAGATGGGTTCTGAGCATGTGCACTGAAATACGATCACGATTAAGCACCCTCTATTTGTGCAAGCTGTCTATTATGTTTTGAAACACTCTCTTCAGACAGCACAACTCTGTCCCAATGCATTGGACAACCAAATCTGTAGGAAATTTTGTCCAAGGCATATCCATCGGATAACACAATTGTCAAAACGTTGGACGGCTCTTGGACATCCCAAAAAAGTCCAAAAGTTTCAATATTTTGACTATTGTACAACTATAGTAAATCCATTGGTTATCCTATGGGATAATTGAAGTTGCAAACAAATTGCTTTCATTTTATTTAGATCATAGGCAAAAATGTATCACTGCTACAGATCAGGGTCACGCACTGAGGTCTAACATAGGAATTATGGGTAAGGGAGTCCCTCAGGGTTCAATATTGGGCCCTTTATTATATATTATTTATGCCAATAATATTGGCCAGCTGCAGGACACTGACTTAGCAGCTTTTGCTGACGATATCACAACACTCTGCAGTGGTGACACGGGAGAGAGTTGTCTGAAGGAGTCGGTCAAAACATTGACGAATTTGGAAAACTCGTTGACTAACAACAATCTAAAATTAAATGTAGATAAAACCCAGGCATTGATGTTTCGTTCAAACGAAGATGTTACAATTAATTATTCTAATAAGCAAATCAAAATGTTGGAAAGTGTGTCATTTTTGGGTGTTCAAGGAGATAAAGTTGTAGGGAAATGTTCCGTCAAAATAAAATAATGACAGTTTACAGTTTATATATTTTTGAATGCGTTTGTTTTAAATAAGAGAACCCAGAACTGTTTGTTAATCATATGCAACAGAATCCTTGCAATACTAGGCACAAACAAAACTTAAAAACAGAAGAAGCTAATACAAAATACATTCAAATCTGGAACAGAATACCATTAGAAATCAGAAATTTTGCAAAACAAAAATTTAAAAGTTTACTTAGAGTGTTTTTATTGAACAAGGCATATTACGATCTGAATGACTTTTTCAATGAACCATTAAATATTCAATTTTAACAAAAAACTTGGCAGTCAGTATATCAACATACATCTATGAAATTTATTTCCTTTTTTAATTGTTTATTGTTCTTTATGTAGAATGTGACAAAATTTCGTTAAGAAAACTGTAATAAATGTTTTAATGTATGTATTTTAATTTTACTTGTCCTTATTTAAATATCTTGTGATTTAATATTTATTAAGCTTTATACTTTGTATTTATTTTATTTATTTATTTATTTATTTATGTTTACTTTTAATTGTAATTTCAAATTTGAAATGATCAACATCCAACTGGGTATAACGGATCTAATAAAATTAATCTAATCTAATCTAATCTATCCAGTGCAACGAAATTGTGTCCAAAAGTTATCCATTGTCTATCCAAATCCAATTAATCCAAAATAATGAAATGAATACTTACTTAAATGATTCGGCTAGATATGAGAGAAATGATATTGTTGGTAATGAATTAAGAAAAAACATGATCCATTAATGCCAAGCCCAATTGACATAGATTTTTTGATAAATATTCAATGTTGAGTCAATGTATATATGTATATAAAGTACATCACTTTTGCTGGACACAAAGTGAACGTCCGCCGGACAGAGTTTATTTTTGGTCCGATGGACCAAGAAAAATCGTTATCCATTGGATATTCAAAAACTAACTGAAAAAAGCAGTTCTTTATGGATCAAAATTGGAAGTCCTATGGACTCAGTTTTTTGTCCAATCTTATCATCATAAATGGTCCATGGACAATGCGGGCGGTTTGGGACAAAAAATGGCTGTCCGATGGACAATTTGTGATGTCTGGGTCGTTTAAGCGGTAAAGTTCGGTTTTAATTGGTTTTGTGATTCAGCTGATTTCTACGTCGACCAAGACACAAAAATAGTACGCGATATGGACCTGGAAAAGTATTAAACTAAATAGTAGCCTTTTAACTTAAAGCCAGAGTTTGTCCCCAAATATTTAAGAAAAAAATTTAGAACTGGCAACGTTTTTTTCCATAACTTTACCAAGGTGCCCAGGGAATCATCAGAATCCTGCCAAAAAAACCGCATTATTACGAGTTCCTTTGAACAAAAATTGTAACATTATAAAAAAGTTAAGGAGAAAAAAATTAAAAAGATCATTACGGAGTGTTATTGGAAAGAGTGGGAGAAGGAAGAAAAAAAAAGGAAGTTATGTGCTATAGAAACATATGGTTTCAAGTGTTACTGCTGCATCCAACAGAATGTGTAGACTGTGGACAAAATCATATTTTTAAGATGACAAAACTCTTATAACCACTTAATTGCCTTGATAAAGATCCCAATAAAGGGTCGAAACGTTGGCCGTTAAAAAAGAATAAGAGTTTCTTTTTCTCCTGTCCTATTACCCGCTAATTTCAAGATCATTAGTACATTCCAAGGACGCTAAACACAGCCAAAATATAGGCTATAAAAAAACCCGAAACCAAATTTGGCAAAAACATAATTTGTTATAATTTAAAATAATTGGTCCGAAAAAAATTGTCTCGAAAATGAAATGACTGGAAAAGCCAACCGCGGCAGCACAGTGGGCAGCGTATCTGCCTGCCGCACGGAAGGTCCCGGGTTCGAATCCCGGCTAGGTGCATGGATATTTGGTGTTTGTCTTTCACTGTATATATATATATATATACTGTATATATATAAAAAAAAAATGACTGGAAAATCAAATCGCTAGAAAATATATGCATCGAATTGAAGTTAAACGAAACATATTTTTATAGATAAACACAATAATGCTGAACCATAAAATGCAAGAACCCCAACCTATTGCTATGTTGCCAGGCTTACGGCAGCGAAGAAACGATATTGTAATAATTTACTCCCTTTACATCCCTCAACCACCGCCTACCCCCAAATTTTTTCATAATATTGTATTCTCATCGGACCTACATTACTGTTCCAACTTCCACGGGAAGTGTGCCAAAAATTAATCGCAAGATTTGATAGACAGGACCTAAAAACTGTGAAGTCAACAAAAAATCCGTGTGTCATCTTCCAAATAGAAAAACTTGTCAACGCGGCAATCCAGGCCCTAAGGCGCTCTAGAGATTTAAATTTAATGATCGGGCATATTATTTTCCATCAATTTGTGGCTCGGGTGTTTTTCATTTCTAGAAAATTATTTTCGATAACTTTGTAATCCTGATATTTTATGGGTCGGGAAAATTATAATCGGTCAAATTATGTTCGTGTCTTTTAATGATCGAATTAATTAAAATTCTATAAAATTATATTCGTATCCATTATTTTCTGGGTGTTTGTTTTACTTTCGTTCATATTTCGTTTCGGAGGTTTTATTTTCTGTTCAATTTTAAGGTTTCGGTTTTTGTAAATTCGGCTTTTTTGTGGGTTCCCGGCGTGACCGAGCGCTACTGCAATAAAGATAAGGGGAACAGACCCGCCAAAAACCCGGTCATAATCACCCTAATATGCAAGAGTTAATTCTTCTAATAAGATTTTAAAAACAGAAAACTAAGTATGAAAACGAATATCGCGCCTCGTCCCAGCGATTTCCTTTTCAGCTTTTACTAATAGGCTCTTGCCTTTTGGCAGTCTCCCCGTGTTACCCCCCCCCCACCCGGCCCTCCGGCCTTCTAAAGCTCATTTCCGGCATTCGCCGCCTGTGCTATATTAATTTTAAATTAAACCCGGATAACAGCTTCCACAGCTTTGCTGTGCTGTAGTCAGAAAAACCTGGTAACTCTCCATTTTAATCTTTCTGATCGGTCCTCTAAAAACTCAGCGTTTCGTTTTTTATTATAAAAAGTAGTAATAAACTCGTAAAAACTTGAAACTTACACATTTTCAAGTCCTCAAAGCTTTCATTTAAATTTCATTTCAATCCTTCTGAACGGTCCCCCAAATATAGAATGTTGCAAGAATTTAAACAAAGGCACAGGTGGAGATTTATTTATTTATTTACCCCCTCAACAGAGAACTCCAATTACAGAGTGGGAACAAAAAGTATGCACAATTTTAACAATAAGAAATAATATTAAAAAAAGCAAGATCTAACAATAGTTATAAAAGAGAGATAAATAATTGAAATTATTAAAAAATTTAATACAATTTTTTGGCAATACAGTTAAATATATCACATTGGTTTAGAACACTATTATATGCGATACACAGCCTGTTTATAGGTGAAAATTTAGCTATGTTTGTTCTAGCCCTTTTAGGATGGAATGTTGATACTTCTCTTGCCGAGAGCAGCTCAGGAGAATCAATCTCATTATTAAACAATTTAAAGATGCACACTTCAGCTTTTTTACGTCGCTGCTCTAGAGTTTGCATAGAGTAGAACTCTTTTAACAGCTCGTCGTTCGAAAATCCAGTCTCCGATGATGAAGCTTGTTCAGGTTGAGAAGAGATATTTTTTATGATTGTTTTCAATCTTGAGTCAAGTTTCCGCTACATCAACTCCTGACAGCATGAGATACTATAAGGCACATTTACACAGAGCGAATAGGTTCGTCCAAAAATTCTGACCAAATCTGGCGAACCTTTTTCGACAAAAGTTTGACCGAACACTCGGAACATTTGCAACGAACATTTGTAGCGAACATTTGGGCAAATTTTCGCAAGATTTTGTGGAAATAATTTTTGAAAGAGGGAATAGATAATATTTTTGGTCTCACATCACTGACCTCAATTCTTGAAATTAAATTGGAACACCAAAAATATTTTATTTTTCGATTAAATAGGCAAGCGAAAAATTGTTATTTGCTGGGTGGTAGGTTGTGAGGTTGGTAGATATCTACTAAATAACTTTGTACCTAATTGTTGCTATGCTTTATCACTTTTTTGATTTTCCTTAATTAAGTGTAAACTCATCACACCCCACCACCAAAACCGATTATTATTTTTTATCAAGTGCGTCAAATCGTTTTTCCGTCGGAAAGGTTTTAAAATTTAATTTTTATATTACAATTCAGTTCAATGATTTACGGTAAATAATTTTCCTAATTTTTATTGTATTCCAAATATTTCTTTCAGCAAATTTTGTCCGAACACCACGAAACTTTTTACCCAAACCCGAACCTTTTGTGCGAATCTTTAAATAAATAATTCGCGCGAATGTTTGTCGGCATTTCGAAGATCAAAGCAATATTCGCCTGTGTAAATGCTACGATAAATGCTCAAGGATTGCAAAATATGTAACAAAGAAAATAATGAAAAAAATCAGGGTTGGCGCCCCTCAAGGCTGAAGGCGAAAAAAACTATTGCGCATGTCTGAAGCAGTCTGCTTGCGCGCAGAAGAGTTTTTGGCTCTGCATTTTTTCCAGACTAACTTGATTAGGAGAGATATTATCGCTACGGGTTTTTTTTTCGAAAATGCATATGTTAGTGCTTCATAAAATGCATCTTATGAGTTTACGTTATCAAAAAAATGTAATAATATAAGAGTTACCGGTCTTTATAAAAGTTGTCGAGTTTTCGCAGCTCTTGCTGCCGCTATCTGATAAATTCTATATCTGGGAAACTGTTCTTCGAAGGAATTCAGCTACGACAGGAAATAAGTCGGTCTTGAGGTAGATTGCCTCCGTGATGTCGTCGCTATTTGCGGGGAAATTCAAAACAGGGCCTAAGTGAATTTTACTTTAATTTTCTTCCAATATTTTCTTTTTATTCTGTTATGCAATGGCCTCTCATAAACCAACTTGTTAAATACATGCTATAAATCAATTTTCTATTGATTTACTCTCATCCTGTAGGGAGTTATTGGAGATTTCTTTTTAGCCAGTCAACATTATGACCGTTACGAAATTCGGCAGAAATTACATACTAAATCTATAACAATTTTTTCTACGCCCGTGCGAGAAACACCACTTTCCCGCGCGCATTTTAGTTTGGAAAGTGTCACAGAACGCTCTGCTTACACTGCAAAAAAATTGAATTTTACTCTAATTTGAAGCAGTTTTTGTCAGGGATATTTTAAATGTCTAATTGCACTTTTAGTATATTTTTTTTATCTAAATCCAGAATTGAAACCAGATCTCAACCCAGCTTTTTTTTAATATATCATGAAAAACGCAAAAAGATCAACATTTTTAAAGAATTTTGCCTAAATTACAGCAAAAAATGTTGCCTGCAGCGTTATAATACCACGACCGATAATATTTTCGTTTGTGATAATATTATTGATCGTCTATGTTGGGAATCAAAATTACTTTCAATATAAAAATAACTACTACCAGCAATTAGAAGGAACCGCAATGGGTAATAGTTTATCACCTTTTATCGCAAACCTATTTATGAGCAAATTTGAATCAGATATAAGTAAAGAATTTGAGTATTTCCCCAGAGTATGGTTCAGGTATGTTGACGATGTGTTTGCAGTATTCAACACTAAAGTAACTAGTGTTGAAAATTTTATGGAAAAAATAAATAACAAATTTCCCACTATTAAATATACTTATGAAACAGAGAACAACGGTACTAGACACTTTAGTTATAAGAAATAAAAATAAATTGGACTTTGACCTATACAGAAAAGGCACGGCCACCAACAGGTATATTCCAAATGACTCTTTTCATTGCTTACAATATAAGCTTGCAAGTTTGCACTTTTTAACATATAGATTAGTAAATTTCCCCTTAAACAAAGAAAGATTTGAAGCAGAAAAGAATAGGATTAGGAATATAGCTGGCGTAAACGGTTACGACGAAGGCTTAATAAATAAGCTGATAAATAGACATTCTTTTCAAAAGACCTTTCGGAATTCTACCTTTTTCAGACAAAAAGATACCTGCGACTCAAAATTTGTATCAATTCCTTATAATCCTAATTGTACGAAAGGATTACACAAAGTATTTAATAACACCGGTCTTAAATTAGTATATCAATCCGGTAACACAATAAGAAGCTTACTAGGAAATCCCAAGGATAAAACTACAGTTCTAGAAAAAAGTGGAATTTACGAAATTAGTTGCATGGATTGTGACAAAAAATATGTTGGCCAAACGAGACGCTCTATTCAAACACGTTTTAAAGAACACTTAGCACCCTTAAAATACGGAAGAACAGAAAAGTCAAGTGTGGCCGAGCATGCTTTTGAAAACAATCATAGATTCACATTAGATAACCTAAAACTTCTAAAAAGTGTACCAAACAAAAGACTTTTGAATGCATATGAAAGTATGGAAATCATTAAATCCAGAAATAGTTTAAATAAAGATAGAGGACCCATCCCGTTTAGTACACTTTATTCTTTGGTTGAGGGGAGATAGGATTAAAAATCGTGATCAATCACAATTTATTGGTCTTATCTCCGCCCACTAAAGGATTGTATATAAAATAGAGCGTAGATTAATTTAGTTCATTGTTTATCGTCTCCTGATGATGCTAACATTGTTAGCGAAACGCGCGTCGAGTGCAAAAAAGTGTAGTTTTGGTTTGTGGAAAACAATCATAATTTTGTATTATTGATCGTGACAACTTCATTTTGATTCTTGACAAATTTTTTTGTCAGCAACATTTGAAACGTGTAAAACATGGTCATTTTCGAATAATTTTTTCAAAATTTTCGACGGTAATTTTTTTTATTAGTTTTTTTTTCGTATACACTGATCGAACCCAACACCTGCCATAAACCGCCCCCGCCCCTTTTGAAATGGGGTGTATCCGCCCCTGCTAGGAGTCCCGAGAGCGCTATAGGCTATATTTTATTTGAAAAAAAGCAATATGGCGGAATTTTGCTATGCTTTTGGAGGCATAACTTTGACCCCCTCCCCACCAAGGGGATGGGGTTAAAGCTTCATAATTATAAAACATTTTTCAATTCTGGACTAAACCCTATGTAGTACTGGCGGTCGTGTAGCTTTTTTATTTAAAACATTTTTTTAGAACATGTTTTTTTTTTGTTACACGGACCCGCAACTACTATTTTTAATTGTTGTTTGAAAGTTGTAGACAATGATGAACTTGAGAGTAAGTGAGAGTTTTCAACTTCCATTGTCTTAATTTCAATTTCACGTCAACAGCACAAGAAACTGCATTACATTAACTCTAGACAAAGAAGAAAATTGTCAGCTCTCTTTTCTCGGCGTTCTAATCACCAAGAAGAATTCAACCATAACCACTTCCGTATATCGCAAAACAACTCATACTGGACAATATCTAAACTTCAAATCAAAACATTCCACGTCGACCAAACTGGGAATTGCAAAATATCTCACAGATCGAGCCACCTACATCTGCAATACGCAAGAAGCTTTAAATAAAGAAAAGGCAAAAATTCGATCCGATCTCCGAAGGAACGGTTTCTCCAACTACACGATCAACAAAATCCAAAGAATAATAGGCAACCAAATGGTCACAACAATAAGAAATCAATTAACGAAAAGAACTGCATCTACCAGATACCATGGAAGTTCATCTTACAGAACCCAAACGCAAAACTCGACAAGGGGACACAACTGGAAGGATAAAAAAAAACAAAAGGTTAAAAGATCTTGGGTGGAAATAACGAAAATTCAAACTTGGATGAGCATCCCACAAGTAAAACACAAAAGATCAAAGAGAAATGATTAAACGATGTTTCGCCCTGGGTAACCAGCGTGGACTCATCAGTAGTTTCACTGGTCACCCTCCACTATACATCATTAAACACCATCAAACACTTTGATTTCCAACCTTGAACCACTCACAAATAGGCATCGTTCCGCACTGGTACTTATCCAAGTTACCTGATACGAATTCGTCCTGGAGTGTTAATATTTCCAGGAGGATTATGCTCCTAAGGCAATTAAAATAAAAAAAGAAGTTAAAAACCTCCAAATCAGTTACTTCAACCGAAAAGAAACTAAAAAACAAAAGATCAAAAGATCTTGGGCGGAAATAACGAAAATTCAAACTTGGATGAGCATCCCACAAGGAACACACAAAAGATCAAAGCGAAAAGAGAAATGATTAAACGATGTTTCGCCCTGGGTAACCAGCGTGGGGCTCATCAGTAGTTTCACTGGTCACCCTCCACTATACATCATTAAACACCATCACACACTTTGATAAGTACCAGTGCGGAACGATGCCTATTTGTGAATGGTTCAAGGTTGGAAATCAAAGTGTGTGATGGTGTTTAATGATGTATAGTGGAGGGTGACCAGTGAAACTACTGATGAGCCCCACGCGAAACATCGTTTAATCATTTCTCTTTTCGCTTTGATCTTTTGTGGGTTCCTTGTGGGATGCTCATCCAAGTTTGAATTTTCGTTATTTTCACCCAAGATCTTTTGATCTTTTGTTTTTTTATCTTTCTTCCAGTTGTGTCCCCTTGTCGAGTTTTGCGTTTGGGTTCTGTAAGGCGAATTTCCATGGTATCTGGTAGATGCAGTTCTTGGTGTCTTGGCATTGTGATTTAGTTTTCGTTAATTGATTTTTTATTGTTGTGGCCACTTAGAAGATGATCGTATTGGTTGCCTATTATTCTTATCTTTTCTTTCCTTTCAGTATTTTCGTCTGTCGTCCTTTGTGTTGGTGTGGTCTGAAGAGTTTTGTTGATCGTGTAATTGGAGAAACCGTTCCTTCGGAGATCGGATCGAATTTTTGCCTTTTCTTTATTTAAAGCTTCTTCCGTATTGTAGACGTAGGTGGCTCGATCTATGGGATATTTTGCAATTCCCAGTTTGGTCGACGTGGAATGTTTTGATTTGAAGTTTAGATATTGTCCAGTATGAGTTGGTTTGCGATATACGGAAGTGGTTATGGTTGAATTTTTTTTTGGTGATTAGAACGTCGAGAAAAGAGAGCTGACAATTTTCTTCTTTGTCCAGAGTTAATGTGATGCAGTTTCTTGTGTTGTTGACGTGATGGAAGAATTGGTCTAGTGTATTGTTGTCCTTTTTCCAGATGATAAATATGTCGCCCATGTATCTGAGCCATTGTTCGGGTCTCTGCCAAGATGTTCGCAGAGCTTCTTCTTCAAAAGATTCCATAAATATACTATACTATTTTTAGGACGAGAACCCACAAAAAATCTGAATTTGTAAAAACCGAAACACAATTGAACAGAAAATAAAACATCCGAAATGAAATATGAAGGAAAGTAAAACACTCAGAAAATAATGGATACGAATATAATCTTATAGAATTTTAATTTACTCGATCCTTAAAGACACGAGTATAATTTAGTCGACTATAATTTTCCCGAAAACTAAAGAATTACAAAAGTATAGAAAATAATTTTATAGAAACGAAAAACACCCGAACGATAAATTGATAGAAAATAATATGCCCGATCCTTAAATCGCTAGAGCGTCGTAGGCCCTATATTGCGGCGTTGACAAGTTACTCATTTGGAAGAAGACACGGGGATTTTTTTTTTATTAAATTCAAATTTTGCGATTCATTTTTAACCGATTTTAATACAATGAAAAATTTGTGAGGAGAGGGTGGTTGAGAGATGTAAAGAGGGTAAATTAATAGAATATCACAGCTTACTTCGACTGGCAACGTAGCAATTGAATTCGTGGCTATCGTTTCAAATAATTTCCGGACAGATTGGGGTTCTTGAATTTTGTGGTTCGTTTCGTTAAAAATATTTTTCTGTTTCTATTAAAATGGGTTTCGTTTAAATTTAGTTCTATGCATATATTTTCTAGCGATTTGATTTTCCCGTCATTTCATTTTCGAGACAATTTTTTTCGGACCAATTATTTTCTTTTTTTTTAATTCTGACAAATTATGTTTCTGCCAAATTAGGAGCTATTTTGATTAAAATTGTGATTCGTGGGTCTTAAGGCTGTTCAAAAACTTTCTGGCAACATAATTAATAGTCAATCCACGCTTCTAGCTCTCTAAGCGCCACTTAACACACAAGTGACTAATGAATAGAACTTGATTGGCGTTGTTTTATCTACGTCAGGCGTTTACTCCACAACAGGGACTCCGATTTTCCTTACAAAGTAGTATCTTTTGTATTCCAACGAGAGACTACAATATACGAAAAAGGCCGTAGACTGAAACGAAAAAAATTTATAAAAAAAAAGTTTTAAAGGACAAGCTTTTATTAAATGCATTCAAAAGTAGAAAATAATTCTGTATCTTTCTTATACCATAATAAAAGCGATGGGCGCAAATTAAAAATTTTAACTTTAGGTATTTAAGGACATTTTCAAATGCTTGGCAAGCACGGCAATCTCACCCGTTCTCAGCTTCTTTAGATGAAAGCATTATGTTAGAAGAAAAATTTAGTTCTTCTTTTGTAGTTCTCTCTTTATCACCGTTAAGTTAAAATTTATAATTCGTGCCCATCGCTTTTATTATGGTATAAGAAAGATAAAACATTATTTTCTACTTTTGAGTGCATTTAATCAAAGCTTGTTCTTTAAAAGATTTTTTTTAATAATTTTTTTTTAAATTTTTAGATTTGTACCATAAATCGTCCATTTTGAATCCGCCATATTGAAATTTTTAAATCTGATCAAAAATTCATATCCCCTTCCCGAAAAACCCCTGTATGCCAATTTTGATTTAAATCGAACAAACTAAATCTTTTCCTTCCTCCACTTCCTTCGTTAGGGGGAAGTGTGTACCTAATAATACCATATTATTTGAACACACCCCCTTAATTTTTAGATTAATACACTTAATCGTCCATTTTGAATCCGCCATATTGAAATTTTCAAATCTGATCAAAAATTAATAATTCCCCTCCTTAAAAACCCCTTTATGTCAATTTTGATTGAAATCGAACAAACTAAATCTTTTTCCCTTTCTACTTCCCTCGTTAGAAGGAGGTGGGTACCTGAGAATACGATATTATTATATTTTCACCGGAACTATAAACGCATACCAAATTTGAACGCAATCGGATGTGGTTGGTTACCGAAATCGTCCATCTTGAATTTTCCATATTGAATTTTTAAAATCTGATCAAAACTTCGTATTCCTTATCCCCAAAAGCCCCCTATACCAATTTGACGTATACAATGACAATAATGTCAGAAACCTTTTAAAGAACCACGCACAATTTAAATTTTAACGTCAAGGATGTTATTATGTAAAAGAGGGGCTGGAAAGTCATGATCTTGACCTAACACGGCTCTCAGTGGAAACAGTCTGCGAGGTGGCTGGGATCTATATTACGTCTATTAACACACAAATAATCACAGTTTATAGATCTCCTAATGCAGAGATGGATGAATATTTTAATATCTTATCCAGAGTCCTCGATAAAATAAATATTTCTGCACATACTGTCATTGCAGGTGATTTTAATGTTCATTTTCATGACTCAAAAGCCAAGGATGTAAATCACTTGAACTTCTTTTTAAATTCATATGATCTTTACCAATTAGTTAATTTTCCAACTAGAGGCAAGGCGTGCCTGGATAATATTTATGTTAATTTTCACTGTGATAAAACTAACCTTATGCCTTATTGTCTGGAGGGTATTTCGGACCACCATGGCATAACTTTTGTCACACCAATACAGCAAACACCCTGCCGTAGCACACGACTGAGTTTTAGACCTATTACGGAACAGGGCCTTTCAGATCTATTTAATAATCTTAAAGTCTATGACTTTGGCCAAATTTTAAATACAAATCATCACATTGAAACCAAGTTTAAAACTTTTTTTAATGTTATAACCTCTGCAATGGACATATGTTTACCGCTTAAGACTAAAATGGTAAAAAAAGGCTTTAATGGGCCTAAAATTCATTGGTTTGGCAGTGAATTGCGGGACATGAGGGACAGGCTTCAGACTTTAAGCATCTTAAATAAGCAAAATCCGGTTTTAGTACCCAAAAAAACTGTAAACGACTACAGGTGCCGTTATAGGACTGAAATATCCAAATCCAAGAAAGCTGCCTACGATAATTTTATTAATAATGCACCAAACAAGTCTCAGGCCATGTGGAGTGTTGTTAAATCCCATTCCAACTCAACAGCAGTCTCAGAAACAAGTAACCTTAATGCTCAGGTATTTAATGATTATTTTGTTAACATAGCGCAAGAAATTGTTGATAATCTGCCAACAACGCACACATCCTTTACTGACTGCTTGACAGGTGACTATTCCAAGAGTTTATTTAAATTTAATAAGGTATCAAATAACACTGTCCTTGAAAAAATTTCTAATTTAAAAAATAGTAGTAGTAAAGACTGCTTTGAAATTAATGCCAAAATCATTAAATATCTGAAGCTTATTCTGAGCAAACCATTGACTGACCTATTTAATTTGTGTATACAACACAGTTATTTTCCAAACATTTTAAAAATAGCAAAGGTAATACCAGTTTTTAAAAACAAAGGAAGCTCGGAAGACAAGAACAACTATAGGCCTATCTCACTCTTGCCTATTGTGTCTAAAATTTTTGAATCCATTTTAAAAGACCAGATAAATAATTATTTTGAGTTCAACAATATTTTTACGCAAAGTCAATATGGTTTCAGAAACAAAAAGTCTACTACATTGGCCATCAATAGACTAACTGAATTTGTTGCTCATGGTTTTGAAGAAAAGCTTGACACTTTTGCCACTTTCTTAGACCTCACAAAAGCTTTTGATTGTATATCTTATGAAGTCTTGTTTAGGAAACTTTGTTACTACAATTTTGACCAAAGTAGTGTAGCCCTTGTTAGGTCTTACTTAGACAGTAGAGAACAATATGTTTTTTTCGAGCATATGAGCTCTGAACGGAGGGGATTACGGCACGGAGTTCCCCAGGGCTCTGTGTTGGGTCCTCTTCTGTTTCTTATATATGTTAATGACCTTCCGGGTTTTTGTGATATTGTTGGCTTATTACTAATATTATTTGCTGACGACACAACAACACTTCAGCACCATCATCCATCAGATTCCATCCAACAAATTATTGCTGACAATCAAGAAAAAATTGAAAATTGGTTTCTTGCCAATAGGCTTAGTCTCAATATTAGTAAAACTCAAACTTTAAATTTTACCCTTAGAACTTCTCAGTCAGATCTGCAGGTGGCTGAATCAGTCAAGTTTCTTGGTGTTCACATAGATCCTGGTTTAACATGGGAGGCGCATGTCAACAAACTTAGCTCTAGGTTATCAAAAATAACTTATCTTATTAGAAACCTTGCAAAAAATGTATCCACTTCCACTCTTCTCACAGCCTACCATGGATACTTTGGCTCAGTCATGTCCTACGCAATTCTTAACTGGGGACATGCCCCCAAAGCATCACAGATATTTAAACTGCAGCGTCGCTGTACTCGTGTAATTGCAGGACTAAAATATAGGGATTGTTGCATAGGCAGTTTTAAACAACTCAAAATTTTACCTTTTCCATGTGTTTTTATTTTAAACTGTCTTATCTATGTCAAACAAAATCAAACTCTTTTTAAAACCCACAGTGATATTCATTCCTGCCTAACTAGATATAGAGATAATATAGTTCCCAGCTTCCATAGATTGGAAAGAACAAAAAGAGGTTCAGACCATTATGGAGTCAAATTTTTTAATGTACTTCCCTTACATATTAAAAACCTTGATGAGTGCCAATTTAAACTTAAGGTTAAGGAGTATCTTATTAAGCATGCATTTTACTCTTTCAATGATTACCTCAAAAGTAACTTTGTTTTTGATTAGGTGATGTTATTTTAGTGTTGCTGTGATGTAAAAATTGTAAAAATTATATTTCTTTAGCATTTTTTAAAACTATTTTAACTTAAAATTTCGTTTTATATATACATTAAATGTTTAGGTATAAATAATATTTTTTGTCCAGTTCTTATAATTCTTTTAATGATATTCTTGTACTAGGTATTTTATTTTTTGTATTTTGACTTGTAAAAACACTATGTGTAATAATTACCAATAAATAAACTAAACTAAACTAAACTATTAGGACAGTCCCAGTCCCAGCATTTTATCTCATTGACACAGGTGCCGATATCTACAGGGTGAGCCAAAAATAGCTGCCAAAGTTTGGGATGAGCTTATTATTATCATGCTTATGATGACCGATATCGGAAAAAAAAGCATCAATTCCCACTAAAATGACAACGCTGAATTTAAATAATGACGTTTATTTTCACACCTGTCAAACCATGTCAAAATGGCGGAAAAATAATCAATAAAATTGAAGTTTTTGGAAAAGCGAATACCTTCTTTTTACTCTGCTGAAAAAATTAAATCCGAAACCGTAAAAAAAAGTGACAGTTGTCTTAACTGTCATTTACTGTTATGGGGAAACGAGTGGGGAGTCGAACTGCACTGAATTGAGGTTCAGAACCTGTCAAAATGGCGAATAAAATAATAATAACAATATAATATAATATATAATAATACAATAAAAATTTGTGATTTTGTGCTTTTAAATACAGCATATATGTACTTTATTTTCTCTTAAAAAAATACTACTAATAACTACCAGTGAAGTAAAACATGTTTCTACGAATGTTGAAACAAACAAAAATATGTATAAAGAATATAATTAAAAAATCAAACAAAATCTCTTGAATGTTATCGATAAAAAAATTTAATTTAATTTAATAAATAAAGATAAAAGGAAGAAAAAGAGCGATATTTTTAACTCCTTATTTCTTTATTTATTTAAAGTACCTACCTACCAAGATTTTTTTTTGCTTTTAACAGATTTTACATAACGTAGGTAATTTTATATTCTACCTGAACGATAAGTGGCTATTATGTCACTAATTTTGGCATATTTGCTCTGGTCTAACTTATTAACGCACTAGTTGAAGTAATAAACGCAATAATGCGATAATAAATTTATTCTCGTTCAGGACGTAGATAAAATATTACTCGTTTTGTATAAATTTCATTACAATAATAAGTTCATTGATTATTTTTCCGCCATTTTGACAGGGTTTAGGTGACCGCAATTTAGTCTAGTTCGAGTTCTCACTCGTAAATGTGTCATATGTAAATATGTCATCGCACCAGTGGTTTTTCCCATAATATTAAATGACATTTAGGAGAACTGTCACTTTTTTTAACGGTTTTCGATTTAATGTCTTCAGCAGAGTAAAAAGAAGGTATTTGCTTTTCCAAAAACTTCAAATTTATTAATTATTTTTCCGCCATTTTGACAGGTGTCAAAATAAATATCATTTTTATATTCAGCGTTGTCATTTTATTGGGAATTGATGCTTTTTTGCCGATATCGGTCATCATAAGCATGATATTATTGGCTCACCCTGTAGATTTCCGCACCTGTGCCTATCAGAGAAAATGCTCTCAGGGACTGTCCCAATAACATAATGAAACGGCGTTGAAATCCCACTGAGATCTAGTTTCCATTTAAATTGTGCGTGGTTCTTTCGTTCCGAACTGTCAAAAATAGCGCCGACATTATTTAAACTCAGGCAATGCCACTATGTTGGAAATTTGGAACCTTTGGTTGCACTAAAACAAAATTATGATTGTTTTCCACAAACCAAAACTACACTTTTTTGCACTCGACGCGCGTTTCGCTAACAACGTTAGCATCATCAGGAGACGATAAACAATGAACTAAATTAATCTACGCTCTATCTTATATACAATCCTTTAGTGGGCGGAGATAAGACTAATAATTTGTGATTGATCACGATTTTTAATCCTATCTCCCCTCAACCAAAGAATAAAGTGTACTAAACGGGATGGGTCCTCTATCTTTATTTAAACTATTTCTGGATTTAATGATTTCCATACTTTCATATGCATTCAAAAGTCTTTTGTTTGGTACACTTTTTAGAAGTTTTAGGTTATCTAATGTGAATCTATGATTGTTTTCAAAAGCATGCTCGGCCACACTTGACTTTTCTGTTCTTCCGTATTTTAAGTGTGCTAAGTGTTCTTTAAAACGTGTTTGAATAGAGCGTCTCGTTTGGCCAACATATTTTTTGTCACAATCCATGCAACTAATTTCGTAAATTCCACTTTTTTCTAGAACTGTAGTTTTATCCTTGGGATTTCCTAGTAAGCTTCTTATTGTGTTACCGGATTGATATACTAATTTAAGACCGGTGTTATTAAATACTTTGTGTAATCCTTTCGTATAATTAGGACTATAAGGAATTGATACAAATTTTGAGTCGCAGGTATCTTTTTGTCTGAAAAAGGTATAATTTCGAAAGGTCTTTTGAAAAGAATCTCTATTTATCAGCTTATTTATTAAGCCTTCGTCGTAACCGTTTTCGCCAGCTATATTCCTAATCCTATTCTTTTCTGCTTCAAATCTTTCTTTGTTTAAGGGGAAATTTACTAATCTATATGTTAAAAAGTGCAAACTTGCAAGCTTATGTTGTAAGCAATGAAAAGAGTCATTTGGAATATACCTGTTGGTGGCGAACTAACATCAAACGAGATTAAAATTTCACCTTCTTGGAGTGAAATATCTTTAACTTTGTTGATAAATTCAAGGGAATTTTGAACAGAAAAACCTTTTTCCTTTATCGGTAAATTTTCAAACTCGTTTGCTAGCCATTTCGAAATGTTGTAAGTAGGTGATCCTACAGCAGAAACTATAGGTCTAACCGATTTTCCAGGCTTGTGGATTTTCGGAAGACAATACAGTTTCGGCATAGTGGGATTGCTTACTTGTAGTTTATATTTAATATTGTCAGTAATAATATTGTTACAACACAATTAAAAAATGTACCTAATTTGAATCAGATATAAGTAAAGAATTTGAGTATTTCTCCAGAGTATGGTTCAGGTATGTAGACGATGTGTTTGCAGTATTCAATACTAAAGTAACTAGTGTTGAAAATTTTATGGAAAAAATAAATAACAAATTTCCCACTATTAAATTTACTTATGAAACAGAGAACAACGGTACACTGCCATTTCTAGACACTTTAGTTATAAGAAATAAAAATAAATTGGACTTTGACCTATACAGAAAAGGCACGGCCACCAACAGGTATATTCCAAATGACTCTTTTCATTGCTTACAACATAAGCTTACAAGTTTGCACTTTTTAACATATAGATTAGTAAATTTCCCCTTAAACAAAGAAAGATTTGAAGCAGAAAAGAATAGGATTAGGAATATAGCTGGCGAAAACGGTTACGACGAAGGCTTAATAAATAAGCTGATAAATAGACATTCTTTTCAAAAGACCTTTCGAAATTCTACCTTTTTCAGACAAAAAGATACCTGCGACTCAAAATTTGTATCAATTCCTTATAGTCCTAATTATACGAAAGGATTACACAAAGTATTTAATAACACCGGTCTTAAATTAGTATATCAATCCGGTAACACAATAAGAAGCTTACTAGGAAATCCCAAGGATAAAACTACAGTTCTAGAAAAAAGTGGAATTTACGAAATTAGTTGCATGGATTGTGACAAAAAATATGTTGGCCAAACGAGACGCTCTATTCAAACACGTTTTAAAGAACACTTAGCACACTTAAAATACGGAAGAACAGAAAAGTCAAGTGTGGCCGAGCATGCTTTTGAAAACAATCATAGAATCACATTAGATAACCTAAAACTTCTAAAAAGTGTACCAAACAAAAGACTTTTGAATGCATATGAAAGTATGGAAATCATTAAATCCAGAAATAGTTTAAATAAAGATAGGGGACCCATCCCGTTTAGTACACTTTATTCTTTGGTTGTGGGGAGATAGGATTAAAAATCGTGATCAATCACAAATTATTAGTCTTATCTCCGCCCACTAAAGGATTGTATATAAGATAGAGCGTAGATTAATTTAGTTCATTGTTTATCGTCTCCTGATGATGCTAACGTTGTTAGCGAAACGCGCGTCGAGTGCAAAAAAGTGTAGTTTTGGTTTGTGGAAAACAATCATAATTTTGTTTCAGGCAATGCCGACTTTATGTGCCGATAAAGACCCTTCTTAAACTTTCCATTCGTTCTTTGTTAACATAGTAGGAAATTGAAACTAACTTTATTCTCCATACTCTACAGTCGACGGTTTCCATTATATCATGGAGAAAGCGTTCCTCCTGGTAATATTATTCAGAAACGTGGGTGCTAGAAATTGGCGTGTTCTGGATTTAACTTCGCCAGCAGCGATAATGATAGTAATTTTGCACCGCGCCGGAGAATCACTGGCAAAGAGTCTCTAAGCTTGTTTAGATCCACTGACCTGCGCCCAATCGCAAAGAAAGTAATGTATTTTCCCAGCGGCGTCAATTGGGAGGGGGGCAATTGCCCCCCCCCCTGAGTATCCGCAAACAGAAATCAAAAGTTTGCTTTTACAAATAAAAACACATTTTAAAAACACCTTTTAACTTAAGTCATCATCATAGGCAATCACTCGATAACGAGTATGATTTTGCTCTATTCTGTATCGTCGCTATCTGTTTTGCGTTTTTTGATGACTATGTAGGCCAATTCTCGAGCCGCACACCCTTCCACAGTCCTGGCACACCCAATCTTCGGCAGCAGCCGGGTGTTGTTGGTCATCCATTCTTTCATTTTGTCGCTCCTTCCTACGTTCTCTCTTTTCCGTCTCTAGTCTACGTCGTTGCTCTTCAAAAGTTTGTGCTCCCTCATGGACTGTTCGGCGCCATGAAGCCTTATCGTTTGCCATGATCTCGAAGTTGTTTATATCAATGTGACCCTTCATCATATTGCCTTTGAGAACGTCCTTGTACCTTTTTTGTTGACCTCCTTGATTTCTCTTTCCCTCCTTCAGTTGTCCATAAAATATCTGCTTTGGGAGACGTGTTTCGGGCATGCGGATAACGTGACCAGTCCAACGAAGCTGGTGGTTTAAGATAAGCACTTCCATACTAGTTGTTCTGGCTTTTTCTAAAACACGTTTCGCATCCGTATGTTAGAGTTGGTACTATAACTGTGTTGTAGACACGAAGCTTGGTCTCCGCATTGATGTCGTGATTGTTGAAGACTCTCTCCGAAAGCCGTCCGAACGCTGCGCTAGCACATTTTAGGCGATGCTGTATTTCTGCGCCAATAGTTGCATTTGATGATAGGTGGCTCCCAAGGTATGGGTAATATGCCAAGTTCTGCAGAGGATGGCCATTTATGGAAGTGTTTGAAACTTGGGGATTCGTACCTGGTTCTGGTTGGTGAAGAATTTGCGTTTTGGCAAGATTGACCTCAAGGCCAATGCTTTTGTAGGCTTGGTTAAATGCGTTGATTACCAGCTGTAGACCTTCCTCTGTATCGGTCATAACGACGTTGTCATCGGCGTACTGCAGTTCGATTACCGAGGTCGTAGTTTTTGCTCGCAGTCTGCCTAGATTTAGTAGGCCACCGTCAAATCTATACAGAATTTCCACTCCCGGCGGTAGATGTTCCTCAACAAGGTGAAGCATGGCACCTAAAAATACAGATAATAGGGTGGGCGCAATAACGCACCCTTGTTCAACGCCTGTCGTAATCTGGAATGAATCTTCTGGTCCATCGTTGCTCAGCTTTTGCCAGTATTTTCCAAAGAGCTTCTCTGTTGACCGAGTCAAATGCTTGGACTAGGTCTATGAAGGCCATGAAGAGAGGGCGATTTTGTTCTCTAGATTTCTCTTGCATTTGTCTGGCACTGAAGATCATGTCAGTTTTGCTTCGATTGGGCCTAAATCCACACTGTGTCTCTGGCAGATTTTGTTCAGCAATCGGATTTAATCGGTTTGATAGTATCCGTGCAAGTATCTTTCCAGCAACAGAAAGCAGAGATATTCCTCTGTAGTTTCCACATTGCGCCTTATCGCCTTTTTTGAAAATGGTACCTATAGAGGCTGAGTTCGGCAGGAATGGTCTCAGTGGTCCATATTTTACTTATTAGAATGTGCATTTGGGAATTAAGTGCAGGACCCCCTTGTGTGATTGCCTTTTCCACCTCCTCTAATCTCGGAATCTCACTTAGGTGTTGTTGTGCAGTTTTCTCCGAAATTTTGTCGAAGATGTCATTATCGACCTGAGACTCTCTGTTGAGTAGTTCTTGGAAGTGTTCTTTCCATCGTGAATTGATAGAGGATCTGTCTTTAAGCAGTCTTGTTCCATCTTTGGATCGTAGGGGATTGATACCTTGTGTAGTGGGACCATATATCATCTTAGTAGCTTGAAAGAAGGCTTTGCTGTTGTTGGACTCAGCTAGATGTTGCATTTCATGTGATTTTGTTGTCCACCATTGGTTTTTTAATCTACGTGTTTGCCTTTGGCTTCTTGATATTGCCTTTTCTTTTCGTTACAGTTAGGGTGGCTTTTCCAAGCATTATGTGCTTTTCTCTTCCTCTCAATAAGGTCTTGAATTTCTTTGTCGTGCTCATCAAACCAGTCTTGATGTTTTCTTTGTGTGTAGCCGATCGTTTCTTCGGAGGCAGATGTTATTGCTGTCTTCAACATTCTCCAGTGATCGTCAATATTCTCTGGGTATTCTAAAGTACCCAACTTTTGATTCAGAGAAACTTGGAATTTTGTTCTGGTTTGATCATCTTTAAGTCGTTCTACATTGAATCTTCTTGTGATTTGCTTTTTTTGACGGCTACTTCTTGGTGGAATGTGCAAGTTCATTTTGGCTCGTATCAGGCGATGGTCTGTCTAGCAGTCGTCTGCACTCATTATTGCTCTTGTAATGTTTACGTCTTTTTGATCTCTGGAACGTACAGTAATGTAATCAATTAGATGCCAGTGTTTTGACCTCGGATGTTGCCAGGAGGTCTTGAATTTGTCTTTTTGTCGAAAAATTGTATTTGAGATTATGAGGTGATATTCCAAACATAACGTTAATAGGCGCAGTCCGTTTGAGTTCATGTTTCCAAAACCTTCCTTGCGAATGACGCCCTTCCATAGGTTTGAATTCGTACCAACTCGAGCATTGAAATCACCTAGGACGATAAGTTTATCAGATTTAGGCTTCACTAACTTGAGAATAAAATTCATCTTTTTGGTTTTGATCAGCTGCAAGAGTTGGAGCGTAGGCGCTGATTATAGTAGCGTGTTGGTGGTTGCTAAGGTTTAGGCGCAATGTCATCAATCTTTCGCTTATTCTGGATGGAAATTCGGTTAGGTGCTCCACACCATTTTTTATAGCCAAACTCACTCCGTGAATACGTGGTTCATCTTCTTCTTTTCCTTTCCAGAAAAATGTGTAGCCTCCTCCGTGTTCTTTAAGTTGGCCTTCGCCTGCTCTTCTAGTTTCACTGAGAGCAGCGATATCGATGTTACATTTCCTTAGTTCACGTGCCACTATTGCCGTTCTTCTTTGTGGTCTTGTGGTTGTGTCTGTATCCATAACTGTACGGATATTCCATGTGGCAAAGTTCATTGAATTTCTTTTTCTTTTGTTTTGACCGCATGTGGTGTACCCTCTGGATGCGGTTGTCCAGTCGGGCAGTTGTTGGCTGGCTATGTTTAGGGCACCTTTTATAGCCCCTTCCCTTTCAGGGTGAGCAGAGTGGGTCCTAAATAGGGCGGCTCAGTCACGGATGCAGCACACGAGTTGCTCCACAGCTAATCCTTGAGCAAAACGGCGATCACGCTTCCGGCGCTTTCGTGCCGGTTTGTCACTAAGAGCTTCCAGAGATTAAGCCAGCTGATTTCACGATTGAGCACTAGACTCGAATCGTGGGCGGGGGGTCGCTACATCCCACCGCCTACAGGCTACAGGCAGTATGGTTCGCCCAACTTCCCATAGCGGACAGATTCATGCCACAGTGGTCTGATCTGTCCGACCTGACAAAACATAAAGAGTACGTTATTTACGTGACGTCAAGTCTACCTTAATGTTACTTGTCAGAGATATAAATATTATGTAAAAAAATTTACCCCTATTTTACCTTTCAATTCACTTTCTAGTGACTAGTTAATCGATATATCCTGTTTCCCAATTTTTTGTTGCCATGTATTATTTACGTTATTTTAATTACATATTAGTTACGTAAAAAGTAGGGAACTTTGAGCATGGCGTAATGCAGAACATGGAAGTTACTTTTAGAATTTATGTAACCAAGTAGTAATGTGTTGTAACTTTTACGTAATATTTACGTAACTGTGTTGGCTGGGGTGTGTTTTGCTTTCAATGTATTACGTTCATTTGAAAGTCGACGTAAATCTCAGGCAAACTGTGGATGGAAAACGCAAATTACACCTGGACGAGCGTGCATTTTTAAACTAAGTAGGCACATATCTTTCTTGCGAATCATCACACTTTTTGATGATGCCTCTTTTTATGTATGAAACATAATGACGCGTTATTTGCGTCAGTTCAGTATTTCAAATAAGTGGTTTAGAGAGGACTTCCCATTAGCTCTTATATCGAATGAATTATTAAGTATATTACTTAGTATATTACACAATACGCATGTAATGGAGATTATTACACCTCAGGATAAAGTTTTAAACTGTTTTAATCTGTCAGTGGCCTTACCTTAGGAAATGTCAAAGTGTGTTCAAAACCATTTGATATTCATACTTTTTGGAGTGAAATAAACATCAGAATTGGCGGAACTTTGAACGAACGGTCCATTTTGTAAAAACTAAAGACGTCTTTTCGCGACCGACCGATGATTTCGAAACCGCTTTGAAAACATGCGTAAAATGTTATTTTGGCTACGAAACGGTGACGTCACGGTTTAAAACATTTCAAAGGATTTCGAAAGCGCCTCGGCCGCCGTTTCGAACACGTTTCAATATGGCGGTACTTGCCAATTTTTTTCAATAATGAAAATAGGCCAAGGTTATCTGGCGGCGACAAAAAAAAGGCTCACTTGTGGATCTAGGACATCCATTTCGAAAAATCACAAAAAAAAACTTCCAAATCCAAAAAACGAGAAGCCACACACACACAGCTGATTAATGTCATTCAATAGTTTTCTTTTTGGCGAGCAGTGGCGATGGTTCGAAACGGTGACGTGGCATGTGCTTTCGAAATCATCGGTCGCGAAAAGACGTCTTTAAACACGGCTCGGAGCTTTTTTCTATTTTTTGCATTAAAATGTATGAATATTTCGAATTGGTGACCTTATGTAATTTTCTAATAACAGGCTAAAAGAAGACACAATCAGATTGTGTCTTCTTTTAACCTGTTTGCATAGTGAGAAAAGGGCTTTAGAAAGAAATTTTTGCTTTTTCGGTCAAAAATCAAAACAGTGTTAAGTAAAAATTATTGCAACGATGACTCGGTTTTCAAAAAGCGACGTATATCCAACATAACAAAAATAAAACGTCCAAAATACATTGCAGCTGGGTTCATACAGAAATAAAAATAAGATAAGATAGCATAAGATAAGAGAAAATAAAAAATAAAATAAAAAATAAGAGTTCACCTTATGGGACTGCTTGATGGCGTTCATACAGACAGAAAAATAAGATAAGATAACAACAACAAAAAGATTAGAAACTTTTATCATTTTATTTTATTATATCTGAAAATACGTTCCACGCATGACCGTGACGTCATCGCGACGAACGAATGACAGGAGACAATAATAGTGACAGTAAAATTCAAAGTCGTATGCGCAAATATGCGCGTTTTGATTGGCTGGAACTGATCTCTTATTTTGTTCACCTTATGGGACTACTTGATGGCGTTCATACAGACAGAAAAATAAGATAAGATAACAACAACAAAAAGATTAGAAACTTTTATCATTTTATTTTATTATATCTGAAAATGCGTTCCACGCATGACCGTGACGTCATCGCGACGAACGAATGACAGGAGACAATAATAGTGACAGTAAAATTCAAATTCGTATGCGCAAATATGCGCGTTTTGATTGGCTGGAACTGATCTCTTATTTTGTGTTATTTTTCTGTGTGAACGAACAATTTTTTGTATTTTATTTTATCTTATCTTATTTTTACCTTATTTCATCTTATTTTATCTTATCTTATTTTATTTCTGTATGAACCCAGCTTTGTACGGGTTTTTATAATTCTTTTTCAAGTGCCATGCTCTCTTCGAACGCTGTCTATCATCAGCGCGATCTGTACCACTGCTTTTCGGAAAAGTTTCGTAGTACCAACACCATACCATTGCCTGAGATTCAATTTAATGTTGCTATCAATTTTAAAAGTTTATATTTGCCATTTCTCAAAATATGGCCAAAATATTCAAGTTTTCGTTTTTTTATGGTAAACAAAACTTCAAGATCTTTATTTATTCTAAGCAAAACATCCACATTAGTTACTCTGTCCATCCAAGATATACTTAGAATTCTAACTTTTTGCACATGGCCTCAGTCAGTGTCCATGCTTCCATGCCATAATATAAGATGCTAAAAACATAACACCGAATCACACGAATTCGGAGAGTGGTATTCATACCGGTCAGTCCAAATTCTTCGAACCAATTATAGTATCGGCTGACACTCACCAAATAGAGTATACTTGTCAGAGTTGACAAATAAAAAAATCTTGATCTTACCAAAAGAAATCGATATTTTCATTACGTTGTCGATAATCTGCTGCGTAATATTTTTCCATACGAGTTTGCCTATAGTACTCTAAGAAAATAATTAAATAGTAACACTTAAACTACGTCAAGTAGTTGAGATTTTATGGACTTCAAAAACAAACAATCCATGCTCTCTATTTACTGCACACAAACACACTAGACAGCTGAAATCCCTGAAAATTCGGGTCTCATAAACTGCAAGCTTTACGATGTGCATGGTACATTTGCAGTTTGGCACTCGTCAGTTTGCTGGGGAAGGATTCTCATTTGATTCTCTTTTATACAAAGACGAGTTAGATGAAACTAGAGGCCCTGTATACGATTTTTGCCAGTTATTTTTTTTACCAGAGGTGAGCAAGTGGATTTGATAGTTGGTAACCCCTGACAATAAATAACTTTGTCACTGTCAGATTTTTGATTAAGAAACGTCAGGTTTCAAAATGGAATTTTGCTGTATCAAAAACTGTAAAAATACGCGCCTCGACGAATTTGTATTGTTCCGTTGTTCAACGGAGAAAGAAACTCAGGAAAAGCTGGAAAATTAATAAAAATAGCCGAATTTGCGAGGTAACTACAAGCAGTAGTTACAAACCACAGACCTACACCATTAGACTCTGAATGCTATGCTAATGCCCTGGCTCCTACAATAACAATGTATCTCGCAAAACGTATCGCCGGAATGAGGTGTTCTCTTTCTCTTTATATAAATTCAAAAAAATATTTGTAGTCATCCTAACTCGCACTTTATACAATATCTTTTCCTCAAAGAGCAGGAGAAAAAAAGATACAATGTGTCTGAGCCAGTATGCCATGTAAAATTGATTACATTTATGTAGTATATAAGCTCGTGTTCCCCAAATGATGAAAGAATAGTAGGATGAAGCCTTGTTGCCAACTTGAGGTTACTTTCTTGTTGGTTCGGAAATTTCATGAAAATCTTGGTGCTTTTTTACCATTATAAGCAGCTACATTCAAAAATATCATGAAAACAATGTTTATTTATTTAAAAACTATAATCACAAAACAAAAGATAAAAAATAAAATCATAAAAAATAAAAAGCCCATATTTTTTTCAATACTCCCAACGATCCCCAAACAAGAGCTGGCAAGTAGCAATACCTTGCCGTCTTCTGCGCACTATCTGGTGGTTTGCATTCATTATATATGTTTTGCAGCGTTGCATACCGACCGTGTCCAAATATTTCTGATTTCGAAACGTTTTGTGGGGTTTTTGTGTTTTTTATAAACTTGTGAAGTTAAAAACTATAGGATGGGGTGGAAGTGCATCCAGTTTAAACGATTAGAACACCCAAATCAAGGGATTTCGTTTCAATTTTACGTTCGTTTCAATAATTACCGGTTAGTGTAGTCCTTTACCTATTTTCAATTATTGGTATTACTGTTTTTGGCAATTATGAAGTATACGGTTTTCTACCATTTTTGATTTTTTATGAAAAATTATTTATAGAGGCACCTACTAGGGTCCCCAGAACCCTAAATCCGCCGACGCCGTTTTTTTTTTTAAGAAAAAAGGGTGCCGGGGGAGGGTTGTAATGTATTTTTTTGATTATTTTGGGTTGGGTTAGGTTGAGTTGGATTGGGTTATTTTAGTGAAAAAAAAATAAATAAAAAAACAAAAAACATTATAAAAACAACCGGCGCCGGCGGATTTGGGGTCCTAGGGACCATCTAGTAGGTGCCCTCATAAAGAATTTTTCATAAAAAATCAAAAATGGCAGAAAACCGTATACTGCATAATTACGCTGGTTTTTTTTTAATATGCAGCACCCTGTTTACCCTCTGTTCAGGTGTGCTCAATGCTATAATTTCTTAAAAAAGGCAAAAATAATATATATCAAAATATTATTATGTTTTATTATCTGTTTATTCTGGTATTTTGGTCCTAAATTTAGAAAAGCAGGTACCTGACCACAGACCTAAGGGTTTCCAGTTCTGTGTACCTCACCTATGTAAAATAAAAATGGGTAAAACGAAATTTTTATTGTTTAATATTAGTTTTAAAAAAAGAGTAGGTATTTTACTATATTTTTACATACATACAACATATTTTATACGACATATTTTAAACTTATATTTATGCAAGTGATTTAGTAGATTTCATCAGTGGTTTAATTTAAACATCAGGTTTTGCCTTTTTCCTTCAGTTGATAGATAATACTATATTAAACAACTGTTGTCCTCAACCTTGTATTAAAGTTATTTTCTAATATTAATTTTTTTTTGCTATTGCACCAGCAAATTTTACAATAATTATTAAAATTATCACCTACCTTAATAGCTTTTACTCACCATTAGCATTTAAAAAAATATTTAACAACATAACACAATTAAATTGGTGGCGGGTTTCTGAAAGGGTGACAAGAAAGGAGGTGGGTTTTTATAACTTTATCCAAAAGACGAGTTTAGTAAGTGTCAGTAAATTACAAAAGCATGGTGCAAAAAAACTCGTTTTTTTAAATCACTCGCTGCGCTCGTTAATTTAAATCAACGCTCGTAAAAAAACGCTCTTTAAACCGCTAGTTGTGAAAACTACAAATTACATTTTTTACATATTTATTAATTTTTCGCCGCTACTGGTAGAGTATGTAAAACAAATGGATGTATCTAGGACATACGTCTACAAACATACACATGTTTTACCTCAGTGTTGCCGAGCAACGTTCTGAAAATCATTCTGTCCTTTTTTGGCACACAGGCTAGCCTGGGGGCAAAACAAATAAGAATTTATGAATGGGATTCAGGGTCTATGGTTTTTAGGTCTGTGTTATAAACATACGCATTTAGCAGGTACTTCTTTAATAAATAACACAATAGACACTTAAAGTTAATTTTCAGTTTCATCAGCATTCGTATCCTTATCTCTATCGAGTTGAGTAATCAAGCAGGTGCACTTTTAAAATCATGGCGAATGCGTGACAGCTCCAGCTGACTAAATGCACAAAAACCTCGTTAGGTACGATAAGGAGTCGTTACGGGACGACCGTCCGTGCGTTCTAAACGATGTTTTGACGCATTTGATCAGCTGGAGCTGTCACGCATTCGCCATTAGTTTAAAAGTACACCTGCTCGATAGGTCGACTCGATAAACATAAGGATACGAATGCCGATAAACCCGAAAATTAACTTTAAGTGTCTATTATATTTCCATGTTTTATTGTAAGAAAAAGAGTATTATATTATACCTATTATTTACCCAGTAAACATGCTTGCTACGGGAAAAGTCCGGCTCAGTGAAGGACACTCCGGGGGATGGTTGGGTCACACTTTGCTAGTAAAAGACTTTTGGTTGATACCCGGTGATACACTGGCACATTTTTTTAAGCAAAGGCCGTAATGACCGGCAGTTACTCCCCCGAAATTTGTAGAAAGCCTATTGTAGGACCACTGAGTAAGATTTGGACATTTTTTTTGACCGGGCAGTAGACAAAAGGCCTGTAACCATTTTCTGTCAGATAACTTAAAGACGAAGGGCCTATGCTCGCTCGACGTTAGTTTTCCAGTTGTTATTACTTTTTATTTAAAATTGCTATTGGACAATCAAAACTATAGGTAACAATTGTTGACCTCTTAAAAGAGGTAAAATCGACGTGGTTGTTGCCGTACTTTTATTTTTAGAAAGGAATCTGTTTTTAAAAGGACTACTTTTTAAAAGGACACTTTTAGTTTTCATGTTCCATTGAAAAACTGCCACACTTAAGCCGGACATACACACGCATGCTTGTTGCACGATGTACAGTGTTAACTCATCATACAAGATCGAGTGTGTGTGGCATCAAATCGCCCGTCTTAGTACTGTGTACCATCAATTCTTTGGCATGAATAGACGGTCTCAGGGATTGGGATATTGATGGTCTATGTCAGGCATGCTGGCAGAAAATGCCGGGGTCCCGGACCGGCGTAGTTTTTTTGGATCGAGGTCCCTTATACATATTGTCAAAAGGCCTTTTTTAGCCTAATGCTGGGCTTGCATTAGGTTGTCACTTTGTTTTATAACGATGACCTAATATAGTTGCACTGACGGCCTCACGGATTGGGAAAATGATAGTCTATGTCAAACATGCCGGTAGAAAATGCCGGGGTTCCGGACCGGCATCTTTATTGACCCTAGGGGACATTTCCGATTTTTTTTTGGAC
This sequence comes from Oxystoma pomonae, assembly GCA_963921995.1. Classification (NCBI taxonomy): domain Eukaryota; kingdom Metazoa; phylum Arthropoda; class Insecta; order Coleoptera; family Brentidae; genus Oxystoma; species Oxystoma pomonae. The sequence continues at coordinate 91,876,956 of OY998169.1, forward strand.
GGAAGTCCCATATACATATTGTCAAAAGGCCATTTCTAGCCTAATGCTGTGCTTGCGTTAGGCTGTAACTTTTTTTATAACGATGGACTATTATAGTTTCATTGATAGTCTCACGGATTGGGATATTGATTGGGAAGCCTGCATGGTCGTGGATAAAATGCAGTTCTTCATTACGTGTAATTACCTCTTTTACATACCTGTTGTGTAAAATACTAGATATATTTAAACTAGACTAGACAGCTCCCTGCAGTTTACAAAAAAAAGAAAATACTGTTGACTCATCGTATCTTTCATACATAACATTCAACACCAAACTCCATTCAATTGGTTTATATTTTACAAAAAAAAGCATTCAGATATCAGTGCCAGATTGGATGTTTTTCATCAGGCATGAAATTCTAACGTTTCCAGGTATCTTCATCTTAGGGAATGCTAAGGGATAACAACTGACCTTTACCCATACTTAATTTGCCAAATGGTATTAAGAATATTGATGAATACTTTGCTTTTCGTAAAAATAAAAAAAAAAAATTCCAACGCAATTTACAGCTTGCAAGAATTTTATTCTTCGTCAATTACATAGTAAATAATCATCTCCTGCAATTTTAACTGCATACCATTAGTACTAATATTTATCTTTGCTTCATGTTAAGTTGCATTGTCATTTTAGGTATTTTAGGTAAACATTTTTATTAGTTCACTGGTTTTATTGCTATTCTAGGTTGATTGGTAAAGGTAGATGTCAATAATTTTATATCTCTTTTTAAGTTTTGTTGTCATTTTTACCACCATACCAATATGGTATGGGGGACTATTTAAATTAAATTTTTAAATTTTGACTTTTGGTGGGGGGTTGAAGGAGGGAAAAGGGGGATAAAATATTTCAAATAACTCGGAAACTAAAGCTCCCATGAATTTAAACTTTACAACAAAATTTGTTAGTTACAACAAGTTACAATTTTTTTAAATATTTTATCCCCCTTTTCGGTTTTCAGATTTTGTTTTTCGTAAATATTGCCAAAAAAATTTGTTATATGGTTAAAATATTTAAAATCTACGGTTTTCGAGATATTTTCATTTCCTTTCAACATAAAATAATTGATTGTATAGTGGATTATCCGTGGTTTCTGGCACCAATTTTTTTACTGTGTTACAGTTTTACTGGGTTATTCTGACAAAGGTATATAAATATTTTATTTTTTTAAAGTAACTATTGTAGGTAAATTAGTTTTATTAGTTAATTGGTTTTATTCAGATTCTTAGTTGTTTGACAAAAATATTTATCTGTTTATAATTAAGTCAATAATTTCGACAATAAAGCTTTTTGTGATTAGATTTTAACAAAAAATACACAAAATTATAGATTTAACTTTTAATTGTTCACATTAAATACTTTAACAATAATACCTTTCAAAGTCTTGGCCCAACATGTTTCTTAATTTTTGCCGTGCTTATACAGATAAAATGAAATATATTTTTGCAAGAAAGTAGGTATAACTCTGCATCTTCTTTGTTATGCAACATGTTTTGTTACAAAGTCCGGCTTTCAAGTTCGGAATCCGATGTCCACGGTCGATAGCGGGGCACAGCGGCGCGGGTTCCGGAGTGCGGAAAACGCTCGCTCCGGGTGAAATTGGCCGGAGGAAGTGTCCCGGAGACAGCGCGGTATCCGCCGGCGGCCCGCTTCCGAATACGCGCCGCCCCGGCCACTTTGCGTCTGAATTTATTTTATTTTCAACATGCTGACCTCACACAATTATTATGTCCGTGAACACTACAATAATATAATTATCCCTATATATCGCTACGTATACGAAAGGATTGGTATTAGACACTTGCGGTGGGATTTACTAAAAGGGTTTAGTCTATTTTAGAACGGTCCTAGGTTTAAGTGAAATTTATGATTTTAAGCATTTTACACCAACCCTCCTTGAGTTTTAGACACAGGTTGATTTATAAGAAGAATTTGAATAAATTTCTTTATTGAGTAATCATCTTAACAAAATCCTTTGTTGGATTTAAGAAGAAAGTATCAATTTAGAAGAAAAGAAAATTAAAAAATTTAAACCCACGCCGGGTTTAAATAGTAACACTCTGTGGAACAAATTAAAATTGGGGTTATATGTCACTCTAATTAAAACTTACCCTTGTTAATCAATTTTTACAATTAATACTTAACGTCACACAACGATTTAGATGGGTAATAATAAAATAAGGAGTAGTTTAATTTCGTATTTTTTTAAAAGGTGTTTTTATCTATGAAATGTATTAAAAAACTTAAATGCAAAGCTTTGAAATGAGTGGGCTTTGAGTAAGAAGTTTTCTTGACTGAGCTTTTAGATAACCTCAATGTGACAACTGAAATTAAATCAGTTTGTTGTTTTGGGTTTTTTCTTTGGTATATTTTTCGTGCATAATCAGTGACCTTCACTTATGTTCGTTTTGCCTCGCAGTGCCCTCATAAATATATTTTTTGTGCTGAAAACGGGTTCAAAATATGGCGTTTTTCTGGACAAAATTGGAGGTAAAGAAGAAGTTAAAAAAAACCTCCAAATCAGTTACTTCAACCGAAAAGAAACTAAAAAACAAAAGATCAAAAGATCTTGGGTGGAAATAACGAAAATTTAAGCTTGGATGAGTATTCCACAAGGAACACACAAAAGATCAAAGCGAAAAGAGAAATGAATAAACGATGTTTCGCCCTGGGTAACCAGCGTGGGCTCATCAGTAGTTTCAATGGTCACCCTCCACTATACATCATTAAACACCATCATACACTTAGATTTCCAACCTTGAACCACTCACAAATAGGCATCGTTCCGCACTGGTACTTACTTATCCAAGTTACCTAATACGAATTCGTCTTTCGCTTTGATCTTTTGTGTGTTCCTTGTGGAATACTCATCCAAGTTTGAATTTTCGTTATTTCCACCCAAGATCTTTTGATCTTTTGTTTTTTAGTTTCTTTTCGGTTGAAGTAACTGATTTGGAGGTTTTTTAACTTCTTCTTTGTTTTAATTGCCTTAGGAACATAATCCTACTGGAAATATTAACACGCCAAGACGAATTCGTATTAGGTAACTTGTTTTTTGAATTTAGGAAAAAACTTTTGGAAATAAAAAAAAAACTCGCAAGAAAATCCCAAAAAAACCACCGGGAGAAAAAATCCGGGAAAATCAATAAGAAAAAAATATTATAAGTAACCCTAATCCATGTGACAAAACTAATAGCCAATAACAATGTTTCGCTTGCCGTCGGCTTTTTTTCACAAAAATTTAAAATAAAAGTTGGTGTTCCATTTTTTTTAAGAATTGAGACTGCTGTGAAATTTTATTTATTCTCATCTTTAAAAATATGTTTCCAAAACAGATACCAATAATTTGCTCAAAAATTTACCCGAATAAAATTTTCAAAGAAATGCTCACAAAAATGTTCACGGAAAAAATTTTAGATTTTTTGCACGAGCTTTTGTTTGAGCATGTTCGTCTGTGTAATTGCGCCTTAACGCTTCCGAAATAAAGCCACAATAAACTACATTTTTTACTTGTTCATGCCAAGTTTCAAACGATGCCGCTTTTTGACGGGTGCGGTGATAGAACAGTTGATTCCACTCGTTGCGTACGGAGAGATATACGTAACGTTACGGACTCACGAACGTACGCAACGATTTCAATCATGAGTTCTGTCATCGCACTCTTCAAAAAAGCGGGCATCGTTCGAAACAAAGTCAAAAATTTAGGTTATTTTATTATTTTCCAAATTTTCAAACACCATTTATTATTAATTCTAAAATAAGTAGCTAGTTTTTCCATCCACAAAATTTACCAACACACCTTAGTTTTTTGTCAAAAATGTATATTTTTGCTTTAAAAAATAAGCGGGCCTTTAATCCTTCTAATTTTTTGGCTAATAATTTTTTTATTCAAATATGGAAATACGGAAAATTTTAAAAATACTTTAAACCTATTTTAAACTGTAGACAGTCTAAAAGAATACTTAAAAATTAAAAAAACAAAATTTTTTTAACGATTTACACAAATGGCGTAGCGGCGCAAATCAGGAAAAGAAAACAGTATGGCGGCAATAATCGTTTCTTCATTTACTGAAAACCTAACTCTTTTGCCACTAAGGAGGTACCCTCTATAGTTGTCAGATACAGTCATATTTTGAAATTGGCCGCAGCTGTATTGATTATTTGGCTACAAATGATTCGTAAACAGAAACGTTGAAGGAACGTAAATTAAATAACTAGTTAATTATCAATGTTTTGGCGTCGTTGACCCGTCGTTCGTTGCAGTAGTTGAAAACCCCCCAATATTCCATTACAAATAAACGTTGTTAGAGGGTTGCCAAACTTACCCTAGTTAATAACAATGGTGTGGCGTCGTTTTCTTGCCCATCGTAGTGGCCGTTGCATAAATGACTAGTTTTTTTTACTTTATGCAACGTTAATTTTAGTGTATTTCTTAGTTATGGCAACTAAGGCAACTAAAAGTTGTTACTTGCGTTCGTTCTGTATCATATCATCTAAAATCTTCCAACTAGAAAATCATTACCCTCGTGGCAAAGCCAGTCGGGTAAAAATAAACACCGCCATTTTGAAAGATGTGGTTCTCGACAAAGAAAATTGAAGAATTATTTTTGCTTTTGGTTTTATTGAATTGAAATGAAAAGACAAAACAGCCCAAATCACTAATTACCCTGACTGCTCGTTTGTGGAGGCAGGGAGTGGGTTCAGGGAAAAAGAAAAAGATATCAAATACCTTAAACAAATCTATTTTGTGGGCGCCACACCTTTCGGTGAATTCAGAAGAGAGATTGTTTTATATTAAAGCCAAAAAAGTTAATGAGAGCCGTACTTTTGAACTGTAAAATCTTAAATGGGAAAAACACTGAGAATATACTAGGTAAACTCAAATAAGATAAGGTGACCAACTCCTAAAAAGGCAAAACCGGGACACTCCGGCCATTCAATGTATTGTATATGATGTATTTTTTCTTATATGCACCCGTAATAATATTAAGATGTATTTTCCAAAATACTTATTAAAGAAAAATAATTTAGGCAAGGTTTCAATTCAAATTTATAGATGGCAGAGAACATCCGCTTTTTTAATTGCAGTGATTTTAAAGTTACAAAATACAGTGGTATCAAAACCGGGGCGAACCGGAACTTTTGCTGAAAAATCGGGACTATCCGGGACGGATTTTTTTCCCGGGACAAATGGCTAAAAATCGGTACTGTCCCGGCCAAACCGGCACGGTTGGTCAACTTAAATAAGACAACCTGTGAATGAATAGGTTTAAAATTTATTTACAATAGTAGGTTTTAAATTTTAACGGTAGCATAAAAGAATAACTGACCAGCTGTTGGCTAAATCTTGTTATACAAAGAAAATTTGCCTAGCTTTACAAAATATTTTTTGCAGTTTTTTTTTATAAAGTTTATAAATTATTTGAGATCAAAAAAGTATTACCCCACGCCCATTTACCTGTAAACAAAGGTGGGAACCAACCGATGTTTTGTATATGCAAAAGAGACATTGGTAAAGGCGAGGGTCTCGAAATTTATAGAAAATAGAGAGGCTCCTCTCTTGGTGGAGGAGGGAAACCTCCGCGGCGCTGCGATTCGCCGGAAACGCTGCCATGGCAACGCATCGATTGCCACGGCCGACGACGGCGACGACGTTGTCTGTGTAGGGCACCAGCAAAAGTTAAATTATACGCCAAAAGTCATTTTCGTTTCACACCTACAAATCTTATTTCTTGCAAACTGTCTAAATAGTTTAAGTTTTTCAACAACGGCCATCACGCACCAGGTGACATAGACAGTGACATTCACAAATTTTTGAGTATTCTATCCATCACACAGTGGCGTACCGAGGGGGGGGGGTTAAACCCCACCATCACCGAAAAGCCTGGTTATAGTCACATTTTTACTTCAAATTAAGTTATTTTTATTATTTATCCTTACCCCCCTCCCCAAGTCAATTCCTGGAAGCGGCACTGTATCACACCTACTTACGAATCTTATCACGGTTAGGATATATTGCCAAATTAGGCTAAATTATATATTATAGTTTTTACATTTAGCATTTATTAAAATAAAAAAAAAACATTTACATTTTATTATATATTAATATGCATATATATATATATATATATATATATGTATATATACAGAGTGGATTCTTTAAATGGAACGGTGCTTCTAGCGACTTTAGGAAAGGGGTTTTAAAAAAAGCGAATCTTTAATGATTTTTTATGGACTTTCTGCCCATGGGAAAAAAAAAATTTGGGGGCCCCAACTGGAGGCTCAGGGCCTACCAAGTATTTTTTTTTAATGGGAAGGTACCACTTGTGGCACCTTTTGGAAAGCTTGTTAAAAAAGAAACCTAACGCACTAGTTTTTTTTTGACATCTGTTTTCTCAATTGTTTTAGCTTCAAAATAACCTAAATTTCTCTATTTACTAAGCGGAATAAAGAAAATGCCACACTAGAACATTATTGGCAGCCCATTTGGGGGCCCTCACTGAAGGCCCGGGCCTAACAACATGTTTTTCATGAGGAGGTACCATTTGTGGCACCTTTTTGGACAGCTTGTTAAAAAGGAAAATCGATTAAATAATTTTTTTTGACATGTGTCAACCCATGTGTTAAAAATTTTACGCCAATATTATTCGTCTAGTTTCTTTATTCCACTTAGTAAATAAAAAAATATGTAGTGTCTTTTGAAGCTAAAAGAATTGACAAAAAATTGTTTTTTTTTTAAATTTTTGACATATGGGTTGACAGACGTCAAAAAAATTTCGAATTTCTTTTTAACAAGATTTCCAAAACGGTGCCACAAGTGGTACCTCCTCATAAAAACAATTTTGATAGGCCCTGGGCCTTTAGTGAGGGCCCCCAAATGAGCCGCCAATAATGTCCTTGTGTGGTATTTTCTTTATTGCGCTTAATAAACACAAAAATACATAGTTTATATTTAAATTAAACTATATATTTTTCTTTTATATTTCGAAGGGGGGTAAATTTCACCCCCCCTTGCGAAAAATTTGTGTGCGACCCTTGATTGAAGCCCCATACCTTCTTCGCCTACTGAGATATCACTTATCTAAATTGGTTATGAGATAGAAAAGTTATTTCTATTTAGGAGTATTTAGACCAAAAAAATTGTATTGTTTTCACAAAAACTTTTGACCAAGTCGCCCCATTTTTGAAATATGTGAAATTTTGAACAGAATTAGGGAAGATTTATGTCTCGTATTACCAAAGAGCTTAAAATTCTGAAAATCGGACGACTAGGTCGCAAATGCTAGCCTTAAACATTGCACCTTGGTACAGACATTACAATGTTGGGTCTAAATACTCCCGATTTAAAAGGTTTATAGCTTTTTTATTTCATGACCAATTTAGATAATTAATACCTCAGTAGGCGAAGAATGTATGGGGCTTGTGCCTCATTGACAAAAATCAAGTACAGGGTCGTACACAAATTTTTCGCAAAGGGGTGAAATTTACGCATTTTTGAAAGCTCTCCGCCATCTTGGATTTTTGACATATGTCATATTTTGAGCCAGATTAGCAAGAAGTCTTAGTTGTCTTATCAACAAGCCTAAAATTTTTTAAATCGGACAACTAAGTCGCAAGTTATGCTAGCTCGTAAACAGTGCACCTTCCTACAGATATTACAATTTTTTGTCTAAATACTCCTGATTTAAAATTTATATAACTTTTTTTTTATCTTATAACCAATTTAGATAAGTGATACCTCGGTAGGCGAAGAAAGCATGGGGCTTTTGCTTTATTGACATAAATCAAGCCCAGGGTCGCACAGAAATTTTTCGCATTTTTTAAAGCTTTCCGCCATCTTGGATTTTTGACGTCCGTCAAATTTTGGGGAGCTTCAGTAAAGTTTCAACTTTTTTCTATAAAAACAGCTAAAACTTTCGAAAATCGCCTGATTTGGCCCAAAGTTATAGCGCGTTCAAAAAGTGACAAATTTCTTGGCCCACCCTATATATATTATTTTATAATATATATTATTATATATAGTAGTATTATTTCGTAGATCTCAATAGATCATTCAGTTAATGATCATTTTGTCCAAACATTTTAAACCCGATTCTTCCAGTCGGTATACCATGCAAAGATTCAAAATAACAACAAACCATTAAGGTCATTACGATAATCACAACACTAAACGATTCTTTTCGTGATGTGCCGTGCCGCACCAATATTCGGGGTCGGCCGAGTGAAATAAGTGCAAAATATTAATATGAAACGCTCTCAGCGTTGCGCTCGAGTGGCTCCGGCCACGTGGCCCGTGCCGGCGCCCCTTCGAGTCACGTGCCAAAGGGCGAGACCCCAGCCATGGGTGGCTGGCTTGCACCCCCCTGCGATACCATACTGGTGCCGTATTTTCAGGCACTGATTTTTGCCTGTAAGATTTCGATCGTGTATCTCTTTTTATTTTTCAATTACTAAGTTTATACATGGACGATATATTCATCATCTGGGGAAAGTACAACAACACACTAGAACAATTCTTCAATCATGTCAATAGCATAAGAAACTGATACATGATATCACAAAATATTGCAAGTTTATTAAATGTCATGTTTAAAACAAATTTGGTTCTTTATTGTGACATGACAAAATACAATATTGCAAGTTAATAAACATCAAAGTTGAAAGAAGTTTAGTCTTTTAATGATCACATGAAAGCAGCAGTATTCTGAGCTCAATAAATGTCAACTTTAAAACAATTACGTGGTTGCTTATTGGGAAATGACTAAATACAATTGTAAGTTTTATGCAAAAATTCCAAAACTAATGAAACTTTTAAGCCAAATGTGGCGAAAATTTTTGAAAAAGTAAGGAATGATATGAAAAATTTTACTGTTTTTATGAAAATCCTGCGATTTTTTTGATAAATTCCCACAAAAGGGAAAATATATAAGTATAAATTTATATGTATTCTCAGTAATTAACGCACGATCATTTTAGGATTTGATTTTTTTACGGTTTGAAAAAATTATTAAATATTGCAGTTTTTTTTTTTATTTCGCCACATTATGATTCAATTAATTGAGATTCAATATTTGTACATAATTTTTTTTAATTGCAACTTACTAATTAAAAACAATTAATTAAATTAATAATAAAAAAACAACTCCGTATTTTCTGTAAAAATCGAACCAATAACATCACAGCATTAATATACCGTGAATTGATGACAGTTCTCAATAAAACCGAAATGACAAAAGATCAAAAGATCTTGGGTGGAAATAACGAAAATTCAAACTTGGATGAGCATCCCACAAGGAACACACAAAAGATCGAAGCGAAAAGAGAAATGATTAAACGATGTTTCGCCCTGGGTAACCAGCGTGGGCTCATCAGTAGTTTCACTGGTCACCCTCCACGATACATCACTAAACACCATTTTATTGATTGATTCCTTGCATTTTCCGAAAAAAAAATGTGTACGGATAATCACTTCTAATCAAGTTAGTCTGGAAAACATGCAGAGACATAATTTATAACATTTTTATACAGAGCGGCAACTCTGCCGTGTTAACTGCGCTTGCGTATCTGTCATTAGTGTCAAAAATAGTGCCGATTTAGCTTATGCCAAAGCGCCATAGGCATTTCGATATTTCTTTATTATTTGTTTGGGTCCCTATAGAAAACCCGAAACCAAATTTGGCAGAAACATCATTTATCATAATTTAAAAAAAAAAGAAAATAATTGGTCCCAAAAAATTGTCCCGAAGAGGAAATGACGGGAAAATCAAATCGCTAGAAAATGCATGCATAGAAATAAATTTAAACGAAACATATTTTTATAGAAACCCAAAATGTAAGAAAATATTTTTAACGAAAATAATTTAATAGAAACATAATAATGCCGAATCACAAAATTCAAGAACCCTAATCTGTCCGAAAATGATTTGAGCCGATAGCCATGAATTCAATTGCTACGTTGCCAGGCTTACGGCAGGGAAGAGTCAAAGTAAGTTGTGATATTGTATTAATTTACTCCCTTTACATCCCTCAATCACCCCCTACCCACAAATTTTTTCAAAAATGAATCGAAATATTTGATAAACAGTAATGCCCATGTGCACCACTTCCCCTTACTTCTTCCACTTGTTCAAGTGCCGCTTGAACTGAGGGTGACCCTTGAGATTTACTTGGTTTGCAAAAGTTCCGAATATGTTCCACTTGGAAAAAGTAAGGAAATTATTCGCAACGTGGTAGTTATATGCACTTTTTTGTGTGGTGATCATGATTATTACCTGTCAGCTGTCAAAAAACCATGTAAAATTTGAGGTTGTTTAAAAAAAACAATTTTTTTTGATGATTTATGATTATATGGAGGAAAAGGCAAATAAAACTACTAAAATTTTATGTATGTTTTTACATCGTAATCAATACGTATTGAAAAGATAGTATTCTTTTTCTTTCATAGAGCATGTTCTCTGTTCCGACAAAGAGCGTGACATATGAAGAATAAGATGCTTGATTTTCGATACGTATTGAATACGATGTGAAAACATACTAATTATTACACCACCAGACCAAACCAACCCATTTTTCTGATCCTTTACAACGAATTTGCAAAAAAAGGTGAATTAATTCGCTTAGCGAAAAAAACATGATTTTTTTTTGAACATTCTAAACCTTTTGTAAAGGGTATCTTCGTCTCATTCTTTGAAAAATCCTTCTTGGTAGGTATTCCATTAATTACAAAGTCTAATTCTTCATCTTCTTTGTCATCCCAAAGAAGTTCCATTTTAAGCACAGACCAATATTATAATCACAGAAATATTTTAAGGCAACAGAACAGTTTTATAATCTGATTAAGTTAATGGCTTTTCTTTAAAAACATAACTAAAAAATACTTCACATAACCTCAAAATGCACTTAAGCCGAAGGAATTCTACGGCTTATTTTAACTACAGCTTAAGTGCCACTTACATGATATTCTACACCTTTGCAAACCAAAACTAAGGCTTAAGCTCGGCTTACATGTCAAGCCGAACCCGTGCACACGGGCATTAGACAGCCAGAAACTGTGAAGAAAAATCCCCGTGTCATCTTCCAAATAGAGAAACTTGTCAACGCCCCAATCCAGGGCCTACGGCCCTCTAGAGATTTAAATTTGACGCATGCCCAATAGCGATTCGGATGGATTGTAGTTCTACTCATATTATTTTCTAAATTAACACTCGTGGCATATCGGACAAAGCGTTTTTGTTTCTCACTTCATTACGACCAGGCCTCCAATGTCTAATGGAGAATCGAGACACCTACAGACCTGTTTCATCCTTATTAGGAATCATCAGGGAGTCATAGGATTGTACCTGGCAGTTAAAGCTACACAGGCACCATGCACACCTCTCGAATTTAAAACAAAAAGTTTGTAATCTGCGGAGACGTAGTACCTGTGTAGTAGTACGTAGTACCGTAGTACTTTAGGTTTCTTCTTTATAACCTGCTGAAAGGTACATGATTCTGTATTTACGGTCTTCTGCACTTTTCAATTTTGATGTTTTTGTTTCTCGGTTTAATCGATAGGTGGCGCACACAGGTACCATGTCTCCGCGGATTACAAACTTTTTGTTTTAAATTCGAGAGGTGTGTATGGTGCCTGTGTAGCATCAACTGCCAGGTACAATCCTATGACTCCCTGATGATTCCTAATAAGGATGAAACATGTCTGTAGGTGTCTGGATTTTCCATTAGACATTAAAGGCCTGGTCGTAATGAAGTGAGAAACAAAAACGCTTTGTCCGATATGCCACGAGTGTTACTTTAATTATTGTTTTTTTTTTTAATATTATTTTCTATTAATTTGTGGTTAGGGTGTTTTTGGTCTCTAGAAAATTATTTTCGATAATTTTGTAATTCTGATATTGGAAAATTATAATCGGTGAAATTATATTCGTGTCTTTTAAGGATCGAGTAAATTAAAATTCTATAAAATTATATTCGTATCCATTATTTTCTGGGTGTTTTACTTTCATTACTGTTTCGTTTCGGACGTTTTATTTTCTTTTCAATTGTATTTTGATTTTTATAAATTCGGCTTTTTTGTGGCTTCCCATTTGTTTTTTGGCATACATTAGAATAAGTATTGTTAAATAAGTAGCAATCTATTATACACCCACTTGACAATGATACATTTTTCCAGACCCCTCTCGAAATAAGTGCTTATAAGTTTCCCGACACAATTATCGCACAATAAATAAAATATCGGCCCCGACGCACAAACACTCAATTAAGACGATCCCACCTCAGGAATCAAAACATTCGACGATCGTTCCCACAGGAGCCGCTGCGGCCACCCGTTACGCCGCGTTGCCGAAGCAACGTATGTCAATTGTCATCCCTAAATAAACCCTATTGTGTCTGCTGCCGGGATGAAAAAGAAGTGAGCATCGGTCGGCTGTGTGTCGGAGGGTGGCCCGGCGGCATCATCAACACCGTGTCAGAACCGATTGAGCTCATTATGGCTGTAGCCCGAGAGGTAACAGGGAATTATTGAAATGCTGCATCCCAACTAGCAATTTTTAGTTGTGCAAGTTGTAAAAATTAGAGTTGCACTAATTTTAAACGTTGTTTTACGGATAAAGAATAGTTATCATGGCGACCGTCGACAACTTCGACTATTATACGACGCCTAAACGTTTATCACAACTTCAGTCACCATCACAACTATTTATGACCGTCTATTTTACTAACAGTAATTCCTTAGTTGTGAAGGCGCCAACTGCAAATTGGTGTGTGCTAAACCGAAAATTGATCAATTTGCCCCACGTTTTCTGGCCCGTTTGTTGGAGACGCGGGCACGCCTGTTTTCATCTAACCAAGTTTTCTGTTACGTTTGCAACAAACCAATTTTGGAGCACTGCTGTCTGTCATACAAACGTCAAAAGTGTTTTGTAGAGTTTCTATTAGTTTTGTTTCAACATTTTGCGCTATGAAAAGGAACAAATTGTATAAATATTCTTCGATATTTTATCGTCGCAGAAGGCTTTAGCCTAGCATTTAGCTGATATACTGGATCAAAATGTGTCATCTTCTGTGTGGCGGAAAAGAAAAAGGAAGGTCCTGTGTAAACAACAAGGACGGAAATTAAGTGAGCAGCAGAAAGCCAAACTGTGGAGCAATTTCGATTGGGTAAAAGTTGAGGCGTCTTCGCGTCTTTTAAGTTAGGGGATCAGTTCAAAACAAAGTTAAGTAGTTACAGCGGTCGAGATACGGGACTCCTTTGGTTGTCATAGAAACTAATAAGTGCCGCCATGATTGATTGTAAAAACCACTGTATGCTAATATGTAAACAAACATAATTTTTTTTTTACCTTTCTCTACAATAAACTACGATCTTTTTGCATGTGAAAATTCGTATTTTGTTCTTAGGAATCCTAAGCAACACCTTCAGAGGTTTTTCGAAGCGACTTTTAAGTCATGATTTTTTTTTAGTTCCATAAAATCATCTTAATCGAGGGCGCGCTTGTTTTTTAAAGCTACGACCTGCACATTTGACAGTAAACTACCGTCTGTTTATATTATTTGGCATTGGTTCGCATGTTTTGATGATGCAAAACATGATATATGACATAGAATATCATTTTATTTTAATAATATTATGGTGTTAGAAATAGTTTAATTTGTAGTCGAATAGTTTTATTATCATTTTACGTAATGAACAATATTTTGAACAAATAATTGTACTCCAAAACCCATTGAACTATTACTTCAACTGTAGTCGCGATCGGGACGTTGACTCAACCAAAAAATCATCCACCAAATTGGTGCAAAAGTGGGTGGTGTTTGAGTAAAAGTAAACGTTGCGACGCAACGTTGGCACGCGGTGCACAACGCTGAGTCGTCGACAAATTGCTAGTTGGGATTGGATAGTGCATATTTAGCGCCGACCAAGCAAAAATTGCCGAAAGTAGGGGTTAAGGTAAATAAATATTAATTAAAAAAAGCTTTTAAAGAACAAGCTTTCATTAAATGCACTCAAAAGTAGAAAATAATTTTTTATCTCTCTTATACCATAATAAAAGCGATGGGCGCAAATTAAAAATTTTAACTTTACGGAGACAAAGACGGAATTACAAAAGAAGAACTACATTCTTCTTCTATTCGAATGATAAACATAGTGCTTTCATCGTGCTTTAAAATTTTTAATTTGCGCTCATCGCTTTTATTATGTTATAAAAGAGATACAAAATTATTTTCTACTTTTGAGTGCATTTAATAAAAAGTTGTTCTCTAAAAGTTTTTATTTCATAAATATTTATTTTTTAATTTTTAGACTAGACGAATATGATCAAAAATTCATATCCCCTTCCCAAAAAAACCCCTCTATGCCAATTTTGATTGAAATTGAACAAACTAAATCTTTACCCCCCTCCACTTCCCTCGTTAAAGGGAAGTTGTGTACCTATTAATTCCATATTATTGTAGTGTCGCCGGACCTATAAACGCATACCAAATTTGAACACGCACCCTTAATTTTTAGATTTTTAACCTTAATCGTCCATTTTGAATCCACCATATTGAAATTTTCAAATCTGATAAAAAATCGAATAAGCTACATCTTTTTCTCCCTCCACTTCCTTCGTTAGAGGGAGGTAGGTACCTGAGAAAACCATATTACTGTATTTTCACCGGAACTATAAACGCATACCAAAGTTGAACGCAATCGGATGTGGATAAGTCAGTTAAAATTGGTTTGCAAAACATGACCGAAAATCGTCCATCTTGAATCCGCCAAAAAATTTCCCAAAAGCCCCCGTATACCAATTTTGGTTGAAATCGGACAAACTTAGGTGTTTTTCCCCCTCCACTGCCCTCGTAGGAGGTAGAGGTGCCTAATAATGACATTTTATTGTATTGTCACTGGAACTATAAATGCATGCCGAATTTGAAGGCAATCGGATTTGTATAAGTTAGTTAAAATTGCTTAGCAAAATATGACCAAAAGTCGTCCATCTTGAATCCGCCATATTGAATTTTCAAAATCTGATTAGAAATTAGTTATCGTTATAAGTGCCCCAACAGACCAAATTTCAATCGGTCGTACTTCAACTGTACCCCCCTCTACCACCTTCGATTTTATTGTCAATTTTATCACACTATATTCTTGTATTGTCACCGCAACTATATAAGCATGCCAAATTTGAAGCCGATCGGATGTCGGGAAGTTGCAAGATTGCGTGTGTGCGCACTAATTTTTATATTCAAAATCGAGGAAACTGTGCGCTCTATTTTGGGTTCGTTTATTTTTCGAACGAGCAAACTGAGCAGCTACACTCTTTTCACTCGAAGCTTGTTGGGCGCCCTGCCAAAAACACCACATTAATCAAACAGACTCTTTAAACTTAATAGGTTTCTATGATTACACCCTTGTTTCTTATAATGTATTATGGCTTTCAAAAAGCCAATTTTTTATGAGCCTTATGATCACCCACACTAATAAAATTTTAAAGGTTGAACATCTTGTCTTATTAATAGTTACTATGGGTTGGTAAAAACACAAAGTCTTCCTCTAGGTTCTCTAGTCAAAGTCACAAAATTTTATTTGCTTTATGTGTCCATCTTTAAAAAAATATATACTGTGGGTTTGAATATATCCACAATTTTTATGGGTTATCCAGGACATTTTATAATCTAACAGGCTCATTATATTTTATAGGTTTCTAAAATAAATTTACTATTCTTTTATAATCGTACTCACTACATGGCTAATAATGGCTTTGAAAAAGACATATCTCATAAAAACTCCGTTTTTTTCGACAAAAAACCTATACTGAGTATACTTACTTAGTTATATGCCTATATACACCTACTGTCGTAAATAATTTCAGAAAAATATATTTTATTTTACATTTTTGTGTGTAAAATTATTTTGCCGAATCTCCCTCACACTTGTACTAAACAAATATCTGAACATCAACAACAAAATACAATTTACGTAAATTATTCGCTTATCTCTGGGACTATCGGTCGATCTCTGATAACACTGTCTGATAATAGCAGGACTCTAGGGGGTGGCTCTTGACTTTTTGTGATGCTGTTGCGTGTTAATCGACTTAATTATCTCATTCAAGGACCCTGCATGATATTAAAATTTATATACTTCGTTATTTTATTCCCATAAGTGATAAAAAGTATATAAGGTATCTCTTGTAGGGTAATTCTTTGTATCTAATGTTTTTTATTAATTTAATTATTAAATTAGTATACTTTATTACCAATAAATGCTATATATAATAATAAAAATAATAATATTAATAATAATAATAAATAATAATGAAAAAAAATTATACCTTAGTCAAAAGCACGATATTATCCACTGTCAGACGTACACTTTTTTGCACACAAATGTCAAAAAAAAAATGAATTTTATGTGGTGGATGGTCCGAAAGTTTTGAAAAGGGAGTAGGCAATTTTCTCTTCAGCAATCCACACAGTAGGATCTATCTTTTACGATAATCAAGATATTTTTATCTAAATCTGTATGGAAAACTTTGATATTCATTCAAATATAACCCGTAAAACAGCCTCTATCTTGGAAACCATAAGAGATAGAGTAGTGTGTGGTATTGTCAAAAAGATAAAGGTTTTTAGAATTCAAAAATGTTAAACTATACAGGGTGTCCTATTTTTAAAAAAATATTTTTTTGCCATACCTCGCAAACAAAATGACATAAATCCAAGATAGCACGATTAAATAATAAATAAAGAATCCACCCTGTATAGGTAATATTACTGTCAATAGTTTTTGTGTTCTACATTTTTATATATTTTTTTAACCACTATTTGAGTCTCTGGTTGTAAAAACTACTACTGAAACTAATTCTTTTTAGTTCAGTAACACTTTTTAGTATGGAGGACTATTCAAATATAAAAATTTTGACATTTCTTGATTTTATCAAAAATGAGTTACTAAGGTTCCAAAACACCTTAATTGACGAAAAAAAAAGTTGTCTGTCGGTCTGTTATCTGTCTGTATACACGATAACTCAAGAGCGCCTTGATCGATTTTAACGAAATTTGGTACAAAAATCCTCTTGTCGCCTGACTGATTAACTGTTGGATAGGCTGGTGGGGGGTTGAAGGGCGGAAAAGCAAGTAGCAATATATGGTGAATATGGACTACAAATTTTGTTATAAAGTCCAAATTCGAGGGAGCTTTAGTTTCCGAGTTATTTGAAAAAACATTAAAATATATTTAAAAAAATTGGTGCTATAAAGCACGGATAGTCCAACGTACAAACAACTATTTTATGTTGAAAGGAAATGAAAATATCTCGAAAACTGTAGCTTTGAAAGACTTGAACCTTATAACAAAATTTTTGGGTAATATTTACGAAAACCAAAATCTGAAAACCGCATATCAATAGCTGCTTTACTTCTAAAGTTATGATTTTTGGTCCACCATGGGGGACTAGCTATTAAAATCGTGAAATTTTGACTTTTCTTAATTTTACCAAAAATTAGTTAGTAAGGTTCCAAAACACCTTAATCGACGAAAAAAAAGTTTTCTGTCGGTCTGTTGTCTGTCTGTATACACGATAACTCAAGAACGCCTTTTTCCATTTTTGTTTTACTTCATTATTTTGTATTATTAAAGATTGAAGAATATATTATGTTAGAACTTCTAGTTACATAATTTAAAATATTTTTAAAAAACAAGTCATTATTTTCTGTGATCAAAATTCTACAATTCTTATGAATATTTAAGTTTGTCAATCTAGATTCTCTTTTAAGCCCACAACTATAATGCATTGCCAGAAAGAAACTCCCCCCTTGACAGTAAACGTGCCGCAACCTAAAATGAACTAAAGAAAAAAAATTGCATCCATTAAAAAATTATTTATTTATTATGTATGACCTCAAAACATCCTTTGTAAAATTTATTAAATAAAAACGTTTATTACGTGTATTTCAATCAAGGTTCAATCAAAGAAACAAGCTAATGTGGAAAATCAGCCCTTGACGTGGATCAGCCTGACGCGAAGATTCACCCCCCACCCCCTGTGACGTCGTTCCACAGGGGCTATTTGGGAAGGGCTTTATATACGAACACTCTTTCCGATTGGCTGCCTTTCAACCCCTGGCCCCTCCCCTTTCAGACTTCGACCCTCAAAAAGATAGCGAAAATGAAAAAGTTTCAGTACATCATAAACGCGGTCAAGTCGAGTGACAGATTGAAGTTGAACTCAGGACGTTAAAATTAACTTGTGACAGGCGGTGGCTGACTTTACGCGACTCCGGTGATTTATTAACCTGTGCAAAATTTGAAATATTTGTCTTTTCAATCGCTATATACGCATGGTTTCAATTATCCTCTTTTTTCAAATCGAACTGTCAAAATGAATGGTTAAAAGGGTGCTTGACAAAATCAGTTTGATCATGTTGGATATTAAGCCTTCTGCAGACTACTTGAGCAGAAGTTCCACTGCGTTTGGGCAGTTTTCTATGTTATTTGGTGAGTTTTTTCATAAATTATGTTCAGTTTTTGAAAATAATTTGCTTGGACGGCAGTTTTTCATTTTAGAAGCTTATTTTAAGTTCAATTCACAGCTCTGGCTCAACCAGTCATGACACTCCATATATTTTGTCATTTCTAAGATCTAAACAATTACCTTTTTAACAATACCATCTACTTTTGATCTGTCATTGATAGTTTTCAAGATATTTATTGCATTACAAATTAAACTTAAAAATGAACAATTAAGCAATATCCATTGTGTTTATCAATTACCCCTTTTAACATAAGCTCAAACCTAGGAAAAACTGCCAAAAAATTATTTAATAAAAAATGGACTATGGTCTAACAATTAATTCAGTTTTTGTTTTATCTTTCTACAACAAATGGTAAGAAAGTTATAAAAAATCAACCTGTACCAAATTTTGCACAGATGAAGATATAGAATAGAACGAATATCCTAGTAGCGTACATTCTCTCAAAAAATGCTAGAAAGGTGGATAGGAATTATAATCTTAAAAATGTTAACCTCTCTTTGGGTATATTATAAGAGATTTATTAGTAGAGGCGAACCTACATAAATTATAGTACCACGCAAAACTCAAAAAAATAATAGTTTTACACTTCTCGCTTAATTTACTGAAATACTATTAAGCAGTAGCGTGGCCTGGGGAAGGGGAGGGTTGGGGTTAACCCTTCCCCCCAGAGGGTCCACCTCAGTCTACAAAAAGTTAATCATGAAAGCTATATAGCTCCCCCACTGACTGACTGACGTGTGATTTGGCGTGATGTCTTAAATTTCAAAAATTTTGCATGCGGCGCTTTGGCGACATTAATTGTTACAACAACACGCAACACAATTTACTTCTTCAAAAATATTTTACAAAAGGATGGTATGAAATCTAAATTTTTAAAGAATTTCTTGTTTTTTTCCGAAATTTTCGCCTACGGCGCTATAGAATTATTCATTTTTGCATTTTTTTTTATTTTAAGCAATTTTTTGGCAAAAACATTTTAAACGCGTAAAAAATAGCATTTTAGTTTAATTTACTCAACATTTTTGCAACCTTCAAAGTTTAAATTCGGAAAGTGGGTCATATATTGTATTTCGGTTTGAAGACGATTAAAAAGGTACATAATTTAAATCCCTCTTTTCAAGGATTAAAGTGTCACTTTAAATCCCTGAGAATTTAAAAATGGTATACAAATCGATATACTAACCAGTATGTCGATGGGTATACCTTAGGGATTTAACATTATTTCGCTTCGGTCAGGCTACAAACTTTTCGCCTCGGGATAAAAAGTGTAATTTTAGTCCCTAGATTTATAATATACTATTAAACACCTCTACAGTAATATTAAAATGTTAATCTTGTCCAAAGTAAAACTCAGGGCCGCTTGCTCAATAGTTGGTTTAAAACAGCAAAAATCTGGGATTTATAGCCCGAGTTAATTTAACTCTCTGGTAACCCGCCATTGAGAAACCGGCCCTTAATAGGTAGGTTTATTGCTAATTGCACCAACGCTAAGTCTGTGTTTTAAGTCTGACTTAAAGTTGGTGCAACTGGCGATAAATCTTCTCCTGGGTATGCTAACTAACTAAAAATGAAGCATTATGCTAACTTGGTTAGCGAAACACTTTTTTAAATTAATATACCTAATTATTTCGAAAACGATTTATATTGTTTTATTTTTTATTTTCAGATACAACTTATAAAGGATCATGGAGTTCGCACCCAACGTCACAACCACAAGGTAGGATTTTTATTTAATTAATCATTTTTTATTATTGAAAAATATTCGTTTATAAAAATGTGTTTTACAAGAACTTTTCACATCTAGTTAGCGTTAGTGCGTAAAATAAGCCTTATTTTAAATTAAAAATTTGTGATATGGTGCCCTTAATTTTTACATAATTATAATTTCATCATATATTTCATTGTTTTTCTATATAGGCATCTAAAATATCCCACAAGTTAATAGCTATACTTAATAATAAATAATTTAATCAAAAATCAAAAGTACCTACTACTACTATACTATTGACTAAAAAATTTAAGGTTGACAATAAAACAATACTTGATTGAAATTGAACAACGATATAGTTATTTTTAAAGTTTTTAAATTAATGTATAAGTTTATATATTTTTATAATAAATGAAGTGATATGTATAAGCATGAGGCTTTAATCATAAACAGTTTAATTAATTAAATCTAATTAATTAAGTATAATTACCCTTGTAATAAAATAATTGAATACAAAAAATTTAAGGATAAAAATAAACAGTAACTGACTAATATTGAAGAACCATACACTTGTTCACTTCACAATTTTATCAAAAGTTCCTGAATATTACCGTTTTATATAACAATGTTGTTCTTTGTGGTGAAAGTTCCGTAGGTATCTTCTGTGGTAAAGTAATGGGCACTACTACAGTAATGGATACCCCTAACTAAAAACCCTGCATAGCTTTTTGAACCTATAAATAGTAGATTTAAGCCTATTAACCAAAAAAGTATATTTTGATTACGATATAACATGACAAATATAACATGACAAATAAAAATAAATTTTGAAAAGCATTCTAATTGAAAAACTAGTCCAAAAGAGTATGTGACTTTTCTAGTTTTTTTATTAGAAAAACTTTTTTTTATACCTTCATCAAAAACATGATTTTAGTAACTGTCTGCAGATAACTAAAGCATGGCTTTTTTAGTTACCGATGCAAAAAAAACTTTTTTTTGATCATGGGTGCAAAAAAATATTTTTTTCCGTTTTTTACCCAAAATTAAAAAGAAATAGCGGAATATAGTAATATTGAAAAAATCTAGTTATTCTTGCCAAAAAATTAAGTAATTTCCGCTGGTTTTCACCAGGTATTTACGAAAAAATCATTTAAAAAAATTGTAAAAATTTCAAACTGTCAAAGATTATAGTGTCGCAACAATGAACGCCATCGAGTAAAAAGGGACATCGCTATGGAAACCGCATTGTTATTTTATTTACCAGTTGCCTTGATTTATAGTGTAAAGATGGTGTGTTGCGAGAAGTGCTATTCGTTCGAGATTTTTAAAAGTATTTTCCTGTTTTTCTTAGATTTTTTCATAAAGGCATTAAAAAAAATAGTGTTAACAATTCGTGGCTAAACTGTGCTTTTTTTATTCGCGTTTTTAAATACCTCGCTGCGCTCGTTATTTAAACCAACGCTTGTTGAAAAGCACTATTTTAGCCACTAGTTGTTAAAACTACTATTTCCTTGGCTGCATTAATATCGTAGGCCTGATTTCTTTGCGAACGTATCTAAATACAGCATAATACGAAAACCTTATAACGAACTTTCGATATCTGGCCCATTAGCTCAGTTGGTTAGAGCGTCGTGCTAATAACGCGAAGGTCGCGGGTTCGATCCCCTCATGGGCCATTAATTTTTTTTTTGGTCTCACCATTAACGTGACTTCCATTAATAAAATCTTTTGGATATTTACATGAAAAAAGTTGAATTTTTTGGTAATCATGCAGTATACGGTTTTCTGCCATTTTTGATTTTTTATGAAAAATTCTTTATGGAGGCACCTACTAGGGTCCCTAGGACCCCAAATCCGCCTGCGCCCGTTGCTTTTTTTTATTTTTCTTGTTTTTTAATTTTTTTTCACCAAAGCAGCCCAATCCAACACAGTCCAACACCCAACCTAATCCAACCCAACCCAAAAAAATCAAAAAAACACATTACAGCACCCCCCCCCCGGGCACCCTTTTTTCTCTTAAAAAAAAAAATCGGGCGCAGGCGGATTTGGGGTCCTGAGGACCCTAGTAGGTGCCCCCATAAAGAATTTTTCATAAAAAATCAAAAATGGCAGAAAGTAGTAGTGGCAGTAGTTTAATTAACAGAAAAATAAGTGCCAGGAGAAACAGACCTAGAGAAAAAGGCAAAAATATATTGCTTGGGAAAAAGCCAGCGCCAACAATTATTTTAAAAAAAATTCAATGTACAGAAATGGTCTGTCTATAGGTTTATCATGTTTGTATCTATAGATCGATATGCTACAATTAATCATTTTATAAAATTTAACAAAAAAAAAGTTACTGGGCTCGTCCGGGATTTGAACCCGGGACCTCCCGCACCCTAAGCGGAAATCATACCCCTAGACCAACGAGCCGCATATTGAAAAGTCTCGGCTGAGACATCTCGCGCAATGCAGAATTATTATAAT
The DNA here is from genome assembly GCA_963921995.1 of Oxystoma pomonae. Taxonomy (NCBI): domain Eukaryota; kingdom Metazoa; phylum Arthropoda; class Insecta; order Coleoptera; family Brentidae; genus Oxystoma; species Oxystoma pomonae. Next base: position 91,899,686 of record OY998169.1, read on the forward strand.
CACGTTCGACTGACATGACTGGACCTACTATATTGCAATATAATGGTGGTGTGAAGTATAAAAATAGCAATTTTGGAGCGGGTATGGTGTATGATTTACGAAACCGGAGTTTTTACAACTGTCGGATAAAATAGTATTTTTTAGTAAAAAATCAAATCAGCAGGCATGTATAGAAATTCAAAAAAATATTTATTTTTTTAAATATTTTTTCATTTTTTTTTTTGGTTGAATCTGCAATTATCTATCTTAATGCAAAAACCGCGTCTAACTAGCTGTTACGGTTCCTGAGTTACAATTTTTTTAAAAGTTTAATCTCCCCTCTTACCCTCTTGCCATCCCCACACCCCCATCAAAAACTAATCAGCTCTGCGTCTGGTGACAAAGAATTTTTGTGCCAAATTTGATAAGAACCGCTTTAGCGGTTTTTGAGTAATCGGGTTACAGACAGACAGACATCATCCCAAAATTTTATATTTAGCTCTTTTTTGATCCATTTTTAGTGAAAATAAAAAAAGATTTTCTTATGTACTACCATTTTGCGCTATTTTTGATTTGATTAGAAATTGAAGAGAAATATGTTTTTTTATACCTTCCTCAAATACATTGTTTTAGTAACTGTCTGCAGATAACTAAAGCATGGCTTTCTTGGTTACCGATGCAAAAAAACTTTTTTTTTTGATCACGGGTGCAAAAAAAGATTTCTGTCCGTTTTTTACCCAAAATTAAAGAAAAATAGCGGAAAATAGTAATATTAAAAAAATCTAATTACTCTTGCCTAAAAATCAAGCCATTTCAACGAGTTTCCACCAAACACAAAATATCAAACTGTCAAAGATTAAAATGTCGCAGCAATGAACGTCACAGAGTAAAAAGGCACATCGCTATGGCGCCTTGATTTATAGTGTAAAGATGGTGTGTTGCGAGAAGTGCTCTTCGTTCCAGATGTTTAAAAGTATTTTCCTGTTTTTCTTGGATTTTTTGATAAAGGTAGGTGTTAAAAAAAATAGTGTTAACAACTTGTGGCTAAACTGGGCTTTTTTTACTCGCGTATTTAAATTCCCGAGGCGTCAGCCAAGGGAAATTTTCTTATAAAAATTCGCAACAGAGAAAAAATTTACGGAGATTAATTCAATCTTGCGGAAGATTCGGTACGAAAATTTGATACCAAAAATTATTTAAAAAAAATACAAACTTTGACAATTTGGCAGATTCTGCGTTGAGGTTTGATGTTTTAATATAGGTGGCTATTTAATTACTTTTTTGACACTTTGAATGTCTGTGTTACCTATATTGTGGCTATGTACTTATTCATCGATTATTTTTACAATTCCCTGGTACTCTAGTAAAATAAGGTTTGCATCTTTGTTTTTGTTTTGTTTATTAATTATTATTCGTCATATTAAATTTTGTTGTCGCAAAGAAAATATCATAAAATTAATAGAAAATTGTATCTATGCCTCTGTTGTTATTCTGACATCTGCACGTGACAGCTGTGAAGCCAGGGAAATTATCACTTATTAATTTTTCACGTGACCGAAAAAATTTACGAAAAATTCATGTTGTTTCCATAGCAACCTGTCAAAAACAAAGCATTTGATTGGCTTAAAACAACTGGTATAAAATTTTCATATAAATTTAAACAACAATAGGTTTACTCAAATATCAGTAATCAGTAGAAAACCTTTTTCTGTTTCTCGTCTAAAGTTTCTTTAATACTACTTCAAGATTCTGATCTGACCTCTCTCCCGAGACAGGGTCCTTGGCACCTTTTATTCCTTTCCAACACACTTTGTTATCAATTATTCTTGTAATGTCTGATTGGGCTCCCGGAACAGGAAAGAGTCCTTTCTTCCCGGACTCCCGACCCGAATGTCCCTTTTCCGATTTTCTCTCCCGCCGCTCCTCTCGCCTATTTCTGGACTTGCGATAAAATTTCGCCCGCTTTCGACGTTTTCCGATCGAATCCGTTTTGAACGAGAATTATTGTATAAAAATTCCTGCTTTTGACTTTACCGTGATTTCATTGTTACGTACCCTAAATTTTTATTTTTTAATATTATTTGCCGGATTTCTGAAATAACTGTGCCATTGCTCTCTTATTCGAACATTGGCTATGGAAAGAAATCTGTCGTAACTATTAACAGTAGTTTACATAAAAACCCTGTTATGATGGTCATTAAACGTGACGATGAAGTTTGTAATAACCATAACATGCGAGTTAGTAACAAAAAAGAAGTTAAAAAACCTCCAAATCAGTCATATATCAACCGAAAAGAATCTAAAAACCAAAGATCAAAAGATCTTGGGTGGAAATAACGAAAATTCAAACCTGGATGAGCATCCCACAAGGAACACACAAAAGACCAAAGCGAAAAGAGAAATAATTTAACGATGTTTCGCCTTGGGCAACCAGCGTAGGCTCGTCAGTGGTTCCACTGGTCACCCTCCCCATACATAATTAAACACCATCATACACTTTGATTTCCAACTTTGAATCACTCACAAATAGGCATCGTTCCGCACTGGTACTTATCCAAGTTACCTGATACGTATTCGTCCTGACGTGTTAATATTTCCAATAGGATTATGCTCCTAAGGCAATTAAAAACAAAAAAAAAGTAAAAAAATCTCCAAATCAGTTACATCAACCGAGAAGAATCTAAAAACAAAAGATCAAAGGATCTTGGGTGGAAATAACGAAAATTCAAACCTGGATGAGCATCCCACAAGGAACGCACAAAGGACCAAAGCGAAAAGATGCCGCCGATGATTCCTTGGTCGCAGGTTAGTAAATCTTGGGATCAATATAGCGTCAATCACATTTGTATTTGCCAAACCATATTTTTTCAAAACCGAAATTTTTAAAACCCGTTGTTTGTCAAGTATTTTAAACAAGTTTTTATTAAAAAATTCAAGATTTTTGATGCCCGACGAACAGTTCTCGGAAATAACTATTGATAATAATTATTATAATCTCGAAACAAAATGAGACTCAGATTACGAAAAAATCCTTGTTGTGCGAATTTCCAATCTATCGGTTAGAAAAAACGCGAACAATCAATTGAAAATTCCATTAGCGGACCCGGTAATGACGGAAGAACCGTTCGAAAGGGGAAATGAAAAATCCCGGCCGCCGACGGAAGAAAATGTAAAAAATCGCAGACTGACGGAAAATCAACGCATAAAAAGGCGACCAGATAAAATCACAAGACAAATTAAGTATCTAGAAGAAGATAATTTACACTTAAAGTAAAAGCAACGCGTTTAAAACAAAGCCAAATACAAACTACATTTTTTAGTTTTTCTTAGATGAACTACTTAAAGATACCCGATGCTTACGGAGACTTTGATTATATTATTATCTGAGAAATCTTGGGGCCTACATTTCGAAGCCGCGAGAGGAATCGATCAATCAAAAGCCTAAGCACATCAATTGCACCTGTTGCTCGCTCTGCCATTTTCATTCAGGCTTGTTTCCGCGACTGCGTCACACCCTAAATATCTCCATCACTTTCCCTCTCCAACTCATTATTTTGGTTTTGTCGGGTGTTGCCAATTTTGTAAGCCTGTTTTAAAGTCATTACAATCATTCAAAGATGATCAAGATGTACTAAGATTATAGTCCATTCATAAAGAAGAGAGAGTAATAAAACGACTTAAAACCCATTTTCTCGAGCGTACCATTAGCGTACGTGTTTGCCAACATTTAAATTAAAATAGAAAAAAGAGAAATTGTTTATTACGCGTGTTCTGTTTTTGCACTATAATACGTAGGTATGCAGATAATGCCATAATTTTTTCAGGTGGATAATTAGAGGATTAAGTTTAATTGAGGGTTGGTTAAATATCAATGTAATAATATAATTTTATGATTTTTAGCAATTACCAACTATTTGTTTAGCCTTAATTTAATTTTTAGGTGTGCTTATTTTTTGTATATATATTATATTATTTTTATTCCTACGTATTTTTATTATTTACTTTATAAGTATTTTGTTTTATTAAATTTCATAGAACTTTTCACATATTTACTATTTTCTTCACTAATACCTATACAGACCGCTTCAAGCTACTGCGAACATAGGGGGAATCAAGTCCAATTTACTCTCCGTGCCGTACGACCGAGGTGGATTCGAAGCACGCTGCAGTGTTATCTTTTGGAAATTCATTTTGTTTTTATTATTTTGTTTTATTTCTGCCTTGCTCGAGAAACAGATGGGTAAGTTCTTAATTGAAATAATACATTTTTAAAACCAAAAATGGATGTCTACGAAGTTGCCGAAAAAGTGCAGATGGTCAAATGGTCAAATCGTCATAACCCAACACACGTTCGATATTGGTCGAGGGAAAATTTGCATTTGTATTTTGACGTAAGAACACAGTATCCCCAAAAACTAAATGTTTGGGGGGGGGGGTATTATAGGGGAACACGTAATTGGGCCATTTTTTATTAACGGCAATTGCAATTTGAATGGTCCTAGATACTTGGATCTACTGCAGCAGCACATTATTCCAACTGCTAGGCAGTTGTTAGGTGTAAGATTTGGTGAAACATGGTTTCAACAAGATGGTTGTTCCGCTCACAATGTTGGCCTTGTTAGGGAATATCTTGATAATGTATTTCCTAATCGGGTTATAAGTACACGGGGAACTATTTTATGGCTAGCTCGATCTCCCGATCTTGCTCCTAATGACTTCTATCTGTTTTTGAAGAAGCTTTTCAAATTATCACCCCTAACATGCTTGGAAACGTTAGAAGGGGTTTTTATAGTAGGCTCGGATATTGTCTAGCCGAGCAAGGAGGACTTTTCGAACATTTGCTTTAATTTTTTTTTGACTGGGAGAATCTTTTTGGTTTTTAGAATGTATTATTTTATTTTGAGAACTTGCTTTTATTTTGTTTCTCCTTATTATTTTCATTGTAACACGTCGTCACTGAAATCTGAGCAGTTGACAATAAAACGCTCTTATTTATCAGTGACAAAAAATAAGAAAATTACGTTATAAAACTTTGCGTATTTATTGACCAAATTCCGGTTTCATTGACTACGCTCCACACAGCACCGTGGTTAGAGGCGTACTAAATACCAAAGGAAAGTCATGCAAGTGGTGATCGCAAGCCTGAGTATTGGTTGCTTCACTGATAGGCGTGCGTTGTCTCTGCATGTACGTACACTGGCAAATTAGATTTCTTCCGCCCTATGTTCGCAGTAGCTTGAAGCGGTCTGTATACCACGGTACTTAAAATGTAAGTTTCAACCAGTTGCGGCACCTATGAGAATAGTTTATCGCTTGCCTTCTATTGTTTTCAGTTTTGGGTTCTATTGTATTCTCCGGTCGAACAGGGTGAGGTATATTAAATAAAGTATTTTTACCTGAGGTACATTAGAACATTTTTAAAAGAGAAGAAAAGGTGATTAATCACTCAGTACAAAATTTATCCAAATTTGCATTTCTATTACTCTCTCTTCTTTGTGAACTTTAAATACGAAAATCATTGAGCGAGATGATTTTCAAGATTTTAGATACCTGATGATATTGCTATCTAATCATCCTGTAGTAACTAGGATGATTAATCACTATCATGAACGAAACTGTCACATTGGTACACAGGCTCTGCTTACCATGTTGCGAGAAAGATTTTGGATAGTACGAGGAAGAAAAACAGTCAAATCTGTGATTTCTAAATGTGTGATATACAGAAGATATGAAGCCAAACAGTTTAAGACACCCCTTCTACCTTAACCAAAAAATCGAATTGCAGATTCAGCAATATTTGAAGTAACAGGTGTTGATCTTGCTGGTCCACTCTACATACGAAGTAATTAAAAGGTATGGATTTGTATTTGTATGTGCTTTATACCGAGCTGTCCATTTAGAGTAAATTTCTAGTTTATCCACTGAGGGTCGACCAAGAGTTGTCTACAGTGATAACGGAACTAATTTTCTGGGTAGTGATAATGCATTTAAAAGCATTGATTGAGACAAAATTCAAGAATTTAACAATATCGAATCAATCCTCCTACAGGAGCATGGTGGAGAGGATGGTGGGTGCGTCTCATACGTCTTCTTAAATAACTTTTAAAGAAAATGCTAGGACATCTTTAAATTATGAAGAATTGTAAACTATTTTAGGTGAATGTGAAACTTTAATGAATTCAAGACCTTTAACATATGTTTCTGAAGGAAAAGAAGATTTGATTTGATATTCAAAAAATCAATACCAAAGATGTTGATACTGTTGATTACCATTCTCTCATCTTTAACTAAAAGATTTCGATCTGAATATTTAGGACAGCTAGTAATGAAAAAGAAGTCAAAAGATACGACACCAATAAAAGTTGGTGGCGTTGTATTAATTGGAACCGAAGCTAAAAAAGTTCATTTGGTTATAGAGACATACCCCGGAAAAGACGGAAAAGTCAGAATGGTAAAACTTAAAACTGAAAATGGTACTCTGGTTAGACCCGTCCAGCGACTTTATAGCTTAGAAATTTCTTCAACAGAAACAGAAGCCTAGAATAAAAAAGCTGATTCAAAAGGTATCAGAACATTACAGAAAAAAGATGTTAAGAATTTTCTGAAACCTAATGAGAAGGAAGAGGAAGGAATTTCAAGAAGCGAAAGAAAAGTTCAGCCACCAAAAAGATTTGGTGACGAAATTTGATGTTTTGATGGGTGTAAATTTGCTACGTATATTTCTGACTGTGTCACAGTAATTTTATTATTTTGATAAATTTTGTCAATTTGAAAGTTTTGGACTCAGTTGAAAAAATAACTTACAATAATAAAAACTATTTGCAATATTCAGAATCTGCTTGTATTTCTTCCATATTCAACCTACATAGATAAGATAATAGAAGCTACATAACCCTCATTTCTCTTAAAATGTTTCCTAGACCAAAATCGCAAAATCATACTTATTTTATTATACTAAGTAAGAATCTGTCTTGCAAAAGTCTCAGTAAGCTCCGGTTTTTATAGATCCATGAAAATTATGATAATTACCTATCTGCCCTTAAGGTATGGAAACATTCTACCATTGAATGGGAAATACCTGGATTTATTATACAATTGTACTTTATAAGGTGTTTAAACATTTATAACATAATTCCTAAATTGCTAGTTACATATCTATACACGTTTCGACAGTTCTCGTCTAGGTTGCCGAAATGCATGTGTCTGAGTAAGAACGCTATTCAATTCAGATGCACTGAAGAGAGATGCCTGCTAGGCAACGTTGTCAAGCAAACAGTTTAAATATTCGAAGACGTGGGCGGGAAGGAGATCGCAGACATAATTTTCCTCAATTAAGATCTTAAGATTATTTTTGATTGATACTGAAATGACGCAACTAAATACCACAAAATATATTTTATGTAAGACCTGAACAGCAGGCGTCGCTTGGCGACTCTGTACATCTGAGGCGGGGAGAGAAGCCCCGTTTCCTCTGTAATTTTTGCAAAATGAAGGAGTCTAAAAAAATCAGATTTAAAAAAAAACACCCCTCTATTATTAAATTTAATAACAGCTTTGAAAGACTTCGCTATGTTGTTTTCATTTTTTTTTATTCTTCAACAAGATATTTCGTGTGAACGCGAGACTGCTGCGATAGATTGTCTCGTAGAGTCCGGACTTTAGCGTAACTGGTTATGGGACTTTTCGCAGCTTTTTTGAAAGAGCAACGTCAATCGATAGTAAAAGTTTGTAGATAAATGGGCGTATTCTAATTTCAAAATAAAATAAGAAAATACTTATAATCACTGTTTTACGTCCTTTGAAGGCAACATTTGTCGTTAAATTTGACGGGACCTTATTTGGGAATATTTTAGTTAATTGTGCGTGACATCGGCAACAGCGTATCGGTTTCTCAAGTTTCAAAGTTTTTTGTGTGTTGGCAACCATTGGAAATATATAATTTTGTCAGTATCACATTTTTGATTAATAAACGTATGTGTACATCAAATTTTAAATTAGATTATTTACATGCGGTTTAAAAATCGAATATTGCGGTATAAGAAACCGTAAAAATACTCGCGGCTACGACTTTCTATTGTTCGATTGTAAAAATAGTCGAATTTGCGAGGTAAATAAGATTAGTTATATTTAAATAATATTATATATTATTGTTATTTTAAGAAAATGAGTAACAAAAAGATAGATAGATCATAGATTTTTTTATTTTACTCAGTACTAACATCTACCTCATGTTTTTTTGTGAAAGTTTGACATATTTTTCTAACCAAAAAAGTCATCTTCATTCAAAAACTGTCTGGGGAAATTATAAAAAGAGACAACAAAACATCAGTCCATTTCATCAAATATACCATTTATAAGCCATTGAAAGGAGGGGATTTGACCGGAGTTATTCTTTTGGTCATTGATTTTGAGGTTAGGCTATCACGTAGTTCACAATAAACGTACGGGACCGTTCGCTTGGTTGGAACGCTCAAACTGACTAAAATTTGACTAATAGCTCCAAAGGCAAGAATTTTCGGCTTAGGTCCCACCTAACTTCTTAATTTTAATGGTAACACAGTCTAGTCTATAAATGGGGCGCAGCCCTATAATCCCGGAATTGTTTGTCTAGATATTTTTCCACAAAAAATCTTGAATCACCTGTAAATCTGATATCCAAAGACATAACTCACCTTCAGATCAAGATTCTCATCGAAGTTCGTGCATGAGGCAAAGCACTAAAATAAATTTAAAAATCGCTATTTGAAGAAAATATACCTAACCTCTCCAAAACTCATGATCGGAATCATAAATCACCTCCCGAGCACGGTCATCTTTGGTCAAGACCAAAAATAAAACAGCTGATCAATGACGTCACAATTTCCCCTATTTTGGTTAAAACCGGTGTTGCTTAGATGCATTAGTTTTAACCAAATATGACCGGTAATTATTGGTCAATAGCTTATAAATCACTTATGAGTTGCCCACCTCTGGTAAAACAACAATGGTCAAATGTATAGAGGGCCTCTAGTGTAGTCCATCCTCTGTATAGTAAAAAAAATATGATACACGCATTTTAATTAGTTCTCGTAGCAGCGCGTAATTTTAAACACTTGCCGAGTGCCGTTGGGCACTCGTAGAATGTGTTGGTGTAAAGCGATCATCCGGAAGGCCGCCTGATCCACAGATGACATTTGCCAACGCTTTGACTGCCATTATTAAGTTTGCCTTGCAAAGCAAGCGCTCGCAGGCATTTCGCCGCTCCTATATTATGTTTAAGGCCACTGAATGAGTAAGTGCAGTATTCTAAAGTGCTCGTTATGTTAAAAGGACGACGCCTTATCCAGGTCATCTATAATAAAGTTAATTTTTTCCCCTATTTCACTTTTCTTGCTTCAAATTTGAGAGTTGAAAACTGGGCTTTTGTTGGTCATTTACTTCCAATATGCTTCGAATATTTTTCTGTGGCTATAACTATGCTCATTGTGTTTTGCCAACGTTCAATTCAAGCCAAAATGGCTTTTCACTGCAAATTTATTTAGTGACCTTCCAGAGAGTATGCAAAGCTTCGAAAATATAGACTTTAGAGCCAAGTCAATGCTGCAAAAATGATAGTGCAGCTCTCCTTTTGCTTTAAAATAGCTATCTTCGTTTAAAGTGTAATTTTGACTGTTAAAATCGTTTGACTACTAAATTTACATTCAAAATAAGTTCTATAGTTATATAGTTTCATTAAAGGCAAAACATGTGCAAAAATGCTGTATTTTCAGCTGCCATAGACGTTTTCACAGGCAAAAAATATTCCTCAAAATAGCTGTGATAAACTTTTCATGACGTTTTCAAAACGTTGTGGCAGAAGACAGCAGTAGTAGTAGTAGTAAAAGGGCGGCCCGTGGGCCTGACAATTAGGCCTCTTCAAGGGCCCTTTCTGGCATCCCCCGCTCCTACTACCGCTGCAACTCTCTTACCTAAGAGCCATTTAGTTCTGACTAACTGACTCTTGCCTCCAGGACGTCTTCAGTTCATTGTTGGCCCATTTGTTGAGCTCACCCTGTATCTGTTTCCTTTTATTCCCAGAAGAGGTTCCAGTTCAATGTTATTGGGTTTCGGCCCCTAGTCTGGCAAGTTCGTCCGCTCTCTCGTTCCCTGGTATTTCCTCATGACCTGGGAGCCACATCAGTGTCACCCTCTTGAGCCAGTGTTTGCAGTGCTTCAGCGCACTCATCGACACAGAAGACAGCAAAAGAATTATGGTTCTTGTCTTTGCTCCGGCAACGTAATCCCAGCTTATTTACAGCACGATGTTTCACTTGAGGCATTATGTTTAGGCCTCGATCCTACTGACCAATGCAGTTTATTTTAAATAGCGTTTTCGATTATTGCTCGAAACTTGATCTAGAGCGCTCCCGAATCAATCGGAAAAAGATTTGCGTGTTCGATTTGGCAACTGATATTGCTCTCTGCCAGATTTGCGTATTCGATTATTGATCGCTGCTCCCAGCGGAATTGCCGAACGTGATCTGAGAAATTCTACAGATTAAGCCCGAGCATGAAAATTCCGCGTAATATTGACATAATCTAATTCAAATTGTGTTTTGCTTTGGGTTTGTTGTTTTGCTGGAAAATGAGTATAATAACTACGATTATATACAAATAACATAGTATTATATACGATTTGGACAAGAATGTGGTTTTTCTGGTCAATGCACGGATTGCTCAGCTCATCAAAAATTTGTATTGTAGTTAAAGAGCCTTAAAATTGATCTGTGACGTGATTGCTCTGATCCCAACAATCTCCGAGCGATTTGCGAGGACAATCGAAAACGCTAAAAAATTCTATGAACTTTTCATTTTGGACTCGATTAGAGGCTGATCTATGAAACAGGTATTAACGGACCCATCCCTCTACGTCTACGAAATCCAAAACTCATGACTAGAAAACCATGAAAAAAGCTTTGTGAGGGATTTTTTCCACCCAAGTGACCTTATATCGTGGACTATATTATTATCTGTTTGGCAATATTGCGTATGACAGTTTGGTTATTATAAAGTTTGCCGGGATGAAAAGCGTCGCGTCGGTCGGTGTGTATGTTATCTGGCGGTGTTTATTAAGGGGGATTTCGATGTTATTGTTCGCAGTCGAGTGACAGTATCGCTGATAGCGCCCTTCGCGTCCCAGCGGCCACAATGGACCCTGCACAGATTCGAATCTCTGCTCAGTCAGATTTTTGTGTCAGTCGACAAACAAATGCATAAATCCGAAACACTTAACGCGACTGATGCTTTCCCCGGAAGCGAGAAAAGCAAACATTGTTATATTTCGAGGAAATTCTGCTATACAGGGTGTCCCAAATTCGATGCTCACCATGGGGATCTTCTAAACGGTTGGAGATACGAAAAGGTTTAAATTAGGGCAAAGTTGCGCAATTCGACGTGTTGCTCAAAACCAAAAAAAAAGTTTACAAATTCCGGGTAGTTCCGGAGATAGGCGGAAAAAATCGAAATCTTTATTTTTAGTTTTTATATATCTGCGCCCTTATTCTTAAAGCTGTCAAAAAACGCTTAAAACCTTCTACAGGCACTTTTTTAAGATCTACCTAATGAGAGATCCGTTTTTGAGATTTGACATTTCATTGTGTGACAGCAGCACTGTCAAGTTCATTTTTTCTTATGCTCGACACATGCTTTTTTTCTCCTGCCGTTTGGTTAATAAATGATGACAGATATTTTACAAACTCATTTTGACAAGTACCTGACGTTTTGAGTTAATTGACCATCATCAGCCCAAATTAAAAGATTAAATAACAAAAAAAACGTATTTTTAAAATGTTAAAAAAAGAACTGCAATCGGGTTTCCAAAATATCTTAAGTAAGTTAAAAGCACAAAAAATTAATTTGGTCTGATGATGGTCAATATACCCAAAACGTCAGGTGACTTGTCAAAATAAGGTTGGAAAATGTTATCTGTCATCGTTTATGAACCAAACGACAGGAGAAAAAAAGGATGTGTCCATAAGAAAAAATGAACTTGACAGTGCTTCTGTCACACTGAAATGTCAAGTCAAAAAACCGACATCTCACTAGGTAAGTCTTAAAAAAGTGCCTGTAGAAAGTTTTAAGCGTTTTTTGACAGTTTTAAGAATAAGGGCGCAGAAAAATAAAAACTAAAAACGCAGATTTCGGTTTTTTCCGCTTATCTCCGGAACTATCCGGAATTTCTAAACTTTTTTTTAGTTTTGAGCAAAGCATCAAATTGCGCAACTTTTCTCTAATTTAAACCTTTTCGTATCCCCTACAGTTAAGGAAATACCAATGCTGAGCATCGAATTTGAAACACCCTGTATGCTCCCAGTAAACACATCTGTTACATTAACATAGTATTTACGTAAGTCCAAAGTCAAAAAATTTACATAAAAAAGTTTTCATAAAATTTACATAACAATAACATATGTTTCTTTAATTACATTATATTTACGTAATAAGAAGGGAACTTTGTGCATGGAATTATGCAGAACATGGAAGTTACTTTATATCTTGTTGTGACTTCCAGTTCACCTAGAATTTATGTATCAAAGTAATCATGTGTTGTAACTTTTACGTAATATTTACGTAACGCTGTTGGATGGGCTGATTATTACAGGTTGGTTTATGGCAGAAAAATCACGGATCACCTACCATTTAACTATTTTTTCATGGTCTTTCTTATCAGGTATTTGTTCATATTTGTAGAATATTCAACGCTTTCTTGTATTTTTAAGAAAAAATAAACAAAAAAGCTACAAAAAATATCTGTTTACTGTTGGGTGGCCAAAAAATCAATACAGCTTTGATCTGTAGATTTCGTATCTTTTTTTTAGCACCGCAATTTGGGTTATTCCATCTCTTTTTAGCGGCTAATCCCCCTCAAAGTTGTACTTGGCTGGCACTGAAATGTAGACATTTCGTTAGTTGAGTTTAACCAAATTTTCATCAATGGTGTCTGCTCATGGCTGGGCCCATTGCGTCGCACGAAAATTGCTAAAGCTCAGTCAAGCTACACCCCCCCTCCCCCGTCAACGAAACTCAATTTGGATATTGTAAAAATTATGTAATAATTATGTATAAATTTAGTGCCCTTTTAAAACATTTTGTACTTAATGAATAACTTAACTTAACTTATTCGCACTTAAAAGGGGGGGGGGTGGCTTGGCACTAAGCTGCACTCCCCTATGCTTAGGAGATAGATTTAATGAAAGTTGATATGTCATAATTTAGTATCAATTATGTACTCTTAAAGAAGGGTACTTTTAGTTTACAAAAACCATCGGTTCCTAAGATTTTTCTTTGTTTTTTATGAGGTGTGTAGCTTGATATCAAGGTACACGCCCCTCTGCTTGGGAAAGATATTCGACCAAAAGTGAGTGTGCCAGAATTTGGTACTAATTATGTACTAATTTCGACTCCTTCCAAAAAATTGCCTACTATCAAGATAACTTATTTTTTTTTTGTTTTTATGGGGTGCGTAGCTTGATATCAAGCTACATACCCCCCTTTTAAGTGCGAATAACTCCGTTATTCATTAAGTATAAAAATTTTTTAAAGGGGACTAACTTAGAATATAATTAGTACATAATTTGTCCAATATCCAAATTGAGTTTCGTTGAGGGTGGTCGGTGTAGCTTGACCGAGCTGCCTTCTTATTTGTTTATGATTCAAGGGCCATATACATACGTTAAAAGTGGTAAAAAAGAATGGTTCAAAAATACCCTAAAACCCACAGGCACAATATTCAAGGCTAGGTTAAGGGTAGACTCTAAACATAATACGTCATTAAAAATTAAAACTTTCCTTTTAAACGTTAACAATGACGTTCCAGAGCTGTAAGTAAGTCTCTCCAGTCGAGTTTTGCGAAACAGTCGAATATAACGCGACGCTCGAATGGCTTTTGTTTCAGGTGGAGCTCACTTCGATTGTGTTTGGATGAGGCAAGTCGCCTGGAAACCGACACGGGAATCCTTTCCGCAGACCCCACTGATTTAAGTAAGGGTATTTGAGTTTACAGAGAAAGGAAAGAAATAATACGTTGCAGTTTAGTTTGCTGTGTGAAAAAAACGATGTTTTTCGCGCGTTCGTGAGTTCATATTATATACACTTGAAACGACCGGAAAATAGATAAACTACCGGAAATTTCCTTTTTTTTGCAGACTAGAAAATATGTACGTTTCGTAGAATATCTGGTACCTACTGAAACTTCACCTCGGAGGACAGATTCAATAAAGAACTTTTTTACTTTCTGAGGCATGAACATTTCCAAAAAAGTAACGTGGCTGCTTTTTGAATAAACAAAAAATTATTTAATCTTTTATTGACAAAAATTAACTCAGATTTCATCCAGTGGAATCCAGAAGAAATTTTAAAAAATCTTTACCTACCACTAACGAATAATACTAATTTTACGACCATTTAAACACGCTTTTAATGGCTCATTTACGTTCCTAGGATAATAATAAAGCTTAGACGTAAACCACAAGATGGCGTCACAAGTGATGAAAGTTTATTTTTTTTTTTAAATTTTTTATTAAAAATGTGAATTATTTTTCTATATTTTTAAGACAATAAATATTTATTAAACGTAAATAAATCCAATTCAATTTTAGCACCTATAGTCCATTCATAAAGAAGAGAGAGTAATAAAACGATTTAAAACCTCTCCAGCGTACCATTGGCGTAGGTGTTTTGCCAACATTTAAATTTAAAAAAAAATAGAAAAAAGACGGCAGTTAAAAATATATATTATATTTTAACCTGATTAACCTTATGTGTATTCTGTTTTTGCACTATAATACGTAGGTATGCAAATAATGCCATAATTGTTTCAGGCACATAATTAGAGGATTATTTTTAAGTAATAATATAATTTTATGATTTTAAGAATTTTAGATTATTAGCAATTTTTGTTTCTTCCTGGTATTATAAGTAGTTATGAGTTGATTCTAAATATTATTTTTATTAGCTAATTAAGAGTAATTCTCTCTGAAATATTAAAGTTGACTACAAATCTGCTTTGCTTTTTATTATAGTTTTTAACTTTTAAAGTGTGTACAGTTTCTGTATCTAGAAAGTAAAAAAATATGGCTTCACTCCGAGTACAAATAAAAGTCGTGCGCATTTAACGCTTAGAGAAAAACAAACACTTCTTAGTGTGTTCGATAATCTGCAAAAACACTATAAAAGTGAATAAGTTGCTAACGAAGTATTCTAATTTTACCCAATTTGAAAAATCAATATTTGTAAGTGGCTTACAGAAAAAAACATAAATTTTTGAGGCAGATATGGTAAAAAAAGAACCACTATCATTGGTAAATAGCCACAAAGAAAAATTCAACAAGAAAGTTGTCGATAATATGGCTGGAAAACGAAACATAACAGTATTAAGAATGCCGCCTTATCATTGTGAACTTAATCCAATAGAATTAATACTACCTATAAATTAAAGGATGTGGAGGTGCTTTTTCAAGAATCAGTTAAAAAAATAACTTCAGATAATTGGCATAAATGTGTACAACATATTTTAAAAGTAGAAGAAAAAATGTGGAATTTACTGTTCTTCTGAATCTGAGTAATTTATTTTATTTTTGACTGGTTTTAAAGAAACGAATCTACCTCCATTTCATTTTAATTATTTTTGTAGTTATAATAATTGACAACCGTAACATTTTTTTATGTACCAACCATTTGTTTAGCCCTAATTTAATTTTTAGGTGTGCTTATTAATTATAGTTAAAACGCCAAACCGTTTTCGTATATATATTATAATATTATTTTTATTCCTAAAATGTATTTCTATTATTTAATTTATAAATTTTTTCTAATACAGTAATTTGTTTTATTAAATTTTATAGATCTTTTCACATATTTACTATTTTCTTCACTAATACCTATGTTCCACGCTACTTAAAATTATCGCTTACCTTCTATTGTTCTCGGTTTTGGGTTCTATTGTATTCTCCGGTCGAACAGGGTGAGGAATATAAAAATAAAGGATTTTTACCTGAGAAGAAAAAGTGATTGATCACTCAGTACAAAATTTATCCAAATGTGCATTTTTATTACTCTCTCTTCTTTATGAACAGACCTTAATGAAAAATATTTTTCCTTAAATTGACATATTACGCATTTTTTAGAAAAAAAACCTTGTTTAAAAAGATATATGAAAAGTCCCTTAGTAACCTTATTTGTTTTGACGTTTTAGATATACTTATGACATTTTCATTGGTCGTAGGTAAAGTAAAGTATACTAACTAGCATGTTATGGTCATTACACACTCAGATAAATTGAGACGCGAGCCGCAGGCGGTAAAAACTTCATTTTCATAATGACTACTATTACGAGTCACAATTTGATTTACGATCTCAGGTTGACATATTTGCATGCCAATTTTAAATTTGCGAACTTCTACTTAACATTTTCCCTCTACCGAAACTCTTTTTGAGGAGACTCTACACGATGTTTTGCTTTATTGCCTCCCGTTTGACAGTAAACAAATTGTCGACGTGTAAATGCTTGTGTTTTCGCAAGAGCGGTGCTAAGCCAATTTAGTCGGTCGGCCGTTAACAAAGCCTTTGTGTCCCTCTGACTGACAATGGAACATCAAAGCGAAATCAAGCGTGCCCCGGGCACCAGCCAGAGCATCCTTTGATCGAAATCGCGTTACAAATCACGGCTACGAACGGAATAACAAACGCTCCCCGAGCGAAAACAAAGCGTCGCGTCGCTTTCACGCGTTCGCGGGGCTCCGCCGTTTTGAAAACTCCAAAAAGGGATTTTTCATGTAGGGCGAGTTTGTAAATTCAACAACATTCGGTTGACAGATGGGTTTGACATCCATCTGACATCTAGCAGTGAGTGATGAATTGTCGTTGTTCCATCGAATACAAGAAAAACGCGTTGCGGTGTAAACACCTGGACCGGTATTCTTGTAACTAAATACGCTCGGCGTTTCGTACTCGCTGACCGTATGATAACGTAATATTCGCATACCACGTGACCAAAGTAACAAAAATGGTATTCACGTATATTGAACGCAAGGCGTCGACGAAGTGCGCTCAGCGCGTGGCGACCGTTTGAGAAACACCTACCATTTGCCAGCTGTTTTGCCCTCCGCGCGTACGATTTTCCTACCCTACAATACTTTGTAGAGTGCTGCAGAAAATATAGTAGTTTTTTCAGTTTGCGTTTTTATTAATAATTAGAAAAATAAAAATCTCTTATTAATAGCTTGGGGACGGGTGACAAACACGTACACATCAACCTTACTATTTGATGCTCGATGTAAGACAACTTTTTTTTCCAAAAAATTGCAACAAAAACTTTTATTATCAAAATCGACATCGAAATAATTGAGCATCCGTATAATACTAGAAATAGAAGCAACCAAAATTCTGTAAAACCAAGGGTAAAAAAAGCCATTGGTCAGCGGTGCTTTTTGTATCTTTCATCGGATGTGTACCAAAAAATAAATAGCTTAATTGATATAAAAAATAATTAGCAAACAATATAGGTAACTACCTTTATTTCTGTGTTTTCGTCTGTATTTTCTTTACTTTTGTGAAATATCACATTTTTCACATTAATTACCATTTCTATGTTTTTTACCTTTTGTCATTTTATTTATTCATAAATGTACTAAAAATTATTATTTTCTTTTTTTAATTCAACACTTCCAATGAAAATATAAATTTTTCCACGCGCGAGGTATCTCTTGTGGATGTAGGAATTCTGTGTTTGTTGTTGAATGGTTAGGTTATTTTTTGGGTAACAAATACCTTAGAGTTTTATTTTCTGTTTCTTAAAATGTAGAATACGCATGTTTACTATAATTATAAGGTATAACTTACTAGATATATAAGTAACTATTGTGAAACCATTTTAACAATAAATGCTATATAATAAAGTATCAATATCAATATACGACCGTGCCGGAAACACCACTTTCCCTGACAGAGTGCCGGAATAAATTTAAACTTTCCCGCACTCATGAGTGCGGAATTTTTTTGTAAGTGTGCGGTTAAGTCTCGGGGTAAACTTTTTCCCGCACACTGGGCGGGAACGTGCTACGAGTTTATATCACAGGGTCAAAGGGCGGGTTTAACTGAGCTAAACCAAACCATCAAGTAATTTTTGAAAGGATCAACACTTATACAAGTCACATTTGATTTACCCTTTCTGAAATACGGCTCGAAATCGATCACACAATGGCCTCTTTCTTACACATAGAAAAAGAAAAGGAGCGACAAGGCTAACAAGAAATAAAAATGCAAAATTCGATGATGCCAAGATGTGCTAAGCGAATTTGATTCTTCGGATCGCAGGGCAGCGCGTTCGGCAGAGAGAATACGAAAAGTCGTCGGTCAGCGTGCCGCTGAGCGCGCTGTTCGCTATTCGTTTCGCTTAGCGACTTCAAAACGTTACGTATTACGAGAATACCGGTCCTGAATGCCTATAACCACACTTAAAATAATAAATTCATACCCCAATTCGGGTCGAGAAAATCGGAAATGTGACATAAGGGCCGTATTCATAGTCGTTCCCAAGGCTCCCTTCTTCCTTGGGATCTCCATCCAACGTCAAGCAAGCATGGTGATATGTAGTGCTATGAGCACCACATCATCAGCAGCGCTTGAATGCCTCCTAAACCATTCTCCTCTACACCTTGTCTTGGAGAAAGAGGCTATGAAGGCAACCTACAGAATCATAGCCAACCAATGGGGTGGCAGGGCAAGTCAAGTAGTACCAAACCCTTTAACGCGGGCAATTGAGAGCCACTGCATTCCAGAGCTGCTACCGGATCTAATGCCCGCAACAGTAACTGGACGACAAACAGAATAAGTTTCTGAAGTGAAGATAGCTGCTGGTACACTGACGGATCCAAAATGCTTTCAGGCGTTGGATCCGGAGCTTATTGCAGCCGGGAAAATATCAGGATTATACAGTCTTGGACGAATGGCTACAATTTTCCAGGCGGAACTCTTGGCCATTGAAATGAGCGCACGTTGGATGATAGATCATAACTGGTGCAACAGATCAATAAAGATACTCTCCGACAATCAAGAATCGTTAGTAGCTGCCAGGACACACTTAACACCCTAGATTCCGGGACATTCTGGGCATCGGGGAAATGAGACTGCCGACCAGCTGGCGCGTGAAGCGGCCTCTGTCGTCTTTATTGGCCCCGAACCAGCGCTTGGAATAGCATACAACACAATCAACACTGCTCTCTCAGGCTGGATGGAAAACAATTTCCACCAATACTGAAAAGAATTGCCGGGACTGGCACATTCCAAAGAGTTCATTATAGAACCCTGCAGGAACAGGGCCGGGAAACTCATTGAGCCCACCAGGCAGTACATCCGGACAATGGTTGATCTATACACCGGACAGTGCAGGCTGAAAGTACCATTACACAGAATGGGTCTAAGTGAGGACACCGAAGGTAGGCTCTGTATGGAGTATGATGAGACGGCCAGACATGTGCTGTGTGAGCCTCTTTAAGGGGTTGAATATTCTGTAGCAACAAAAAATGTTAAAAGTGAGTCACAATACACCCAATAGTGGTCGCAGTGGACAGTGCCATACTGGCCCACTCACAAACGAATCAGTCAATTAATCAACCAAAATGCATAAAAAATGTCTTGGTTTGAACAAGTTATAAAAAAAAACTGAAAAATATAACTAACCATAAAGTAGGGTTATGTTTAATCCAACGACGATTTTCCACCGACTCCCGAAGCCGGTGGCGATCGGTGCCAACATTTGTTGGATTGGTGAAAGCCGTCGAAAAATTTAGGAACTCTATTGTTGGACGGCTGAAATCCATCTAAAATTTATGAACTCTTTTGTTGGCACCGTTGGATCCCACGGTGGACTTACAAACTTGCCCATAACTATGAGATACTATACTACACAGGGTGTAAAGTTCATATAATATGAGTGTCAAAACTTAAGTGGTTTCGGAGACGACTTTTAGGTTAAACACAGTTTGGCAACAATGTGCTTTTAGGTGCGAGAAAATTAAAGTATATGATAGAGACGCGGCGCGGCGGTCTGCAGCGTAAACATCAACATATCACCTTAAACATGTTTTTTTCACATCTTACAAATTATTAATTATTTAAGAATAGTAAAAAAAAATGTGTACTTATCGAAAATTGGTTTTAGCGCCTCGTCTGGTTGTAAAAGTTTATTTAACAATCCTTTTCGGTAAACACTCAAATTGATTGAAAAAAATTAATACCACTTTATGTCTTATACACTTAAGTTTTGAACAATTACAATTTTTGCTGTTTTTTGGATAAAAATGGCAAAATAAAAATCATACGTACGACTCCACTAAAGATGACAGACAGATGACAAAACAAAAATTTTTATTAAACAATTGCCTTATTTCCATCTTTCTTTATCGGATGACTATGAAATGCATAGTGGCGAGAAAATTTGACTCCCTGGGAGCAGAATTTCTATAATTTGAAGAATAGGGGCCCTAGAATGATTCTTAAAATTGGAATTTACCAATGCATACGACGTCCAAGTGATTTTTCACTTAGTAAATCATTTCTGTTTGTCATATTGGACACTTTTACATTTTTACCAAGGCAAAATAATTATTTATTAAACCTTTACAACGACATCTACTAAATATGAAAAACCAAGCATGCCACGCTCAAAAATTACGTTCATTTGTAAGCATATACAAATGCATCATATATATTTCAAGGAGGCCTGAGGAAGAGTTGTCAACGTGTTAAAATAATATTTGTTTGTAATTTTCGTAACTGGCAATAAGAGTAGATTTTTTTTTCTGTCAGTGACCTTAGCTCAGGAAATGTCGAAGTGATGTTCAAAACGGGTCATGTATTTGTTATCCATAATTTTTGGAGTCAAATAAACATGAGAATTGAACATTTTCCGAATTTGACAAACTGAGTAGCAAATAGGTTTGCCACCAAACTAAAAGAAAATGACCAACAAACAAAATAAAAAGTTGACAGGTAAATTTTGGTGGGAACCCTGATTTTGGACATAAACAAACTTTTTTGTTTTTAATTTGCGAAAATAAACAAACGAGCACTTCAGTGAATTTAAGTTAAAATTTAAATCAAAGCTATGATTGTTTTCCACAAACCAAAACTACACTTTTTTGCACTCGACGCGCGTTTCGCTAACAACGTTAGCATCATCAGGAGACAATAAACAATAAACTAAATTAACCTACGCTCTATCTTATATACAATCTTTAAGTGGGCGGAGATAAGACTAATAAGTTGTTATTGATGACGATTTTATAATCCTATCTCCCCTCAACTAAAGAATAAAGTGTACTAAACGGGATGGGTCCTCTATCTTTATTTAAACTAAAACCAAGGATAAAACTGCAGTTCTAGAAAAAAGTGGAATTTACGAAATTAGTTGTATAAATTGTGTCAAAAAATGTGTTGGCCAAACGAGACGCTCTATTCAAACACTTTTTAAAGAACACTTAGCACACTTAAAATACGGAAGAACGGAAAAGTCAAATGTGCCCGAGCATGCTTTTGAAAACAATCATAGATTCACATTAGATAACCTAAAACTTCTAAAAAGTGTACAAACAATAGTTTAAATAAAGATAGAGGACCCAACCCGTTTAGTACACTTTATTCTTTAGTTGAGGGGAGATAGGATTATAAATCGTGATCAATCACAAATTATTAGTCTTATCTCCGCCCACTTAACGATTGTATATAAGATAGAGCGTAGGTTAATTTAGTTTATTGTTTATCATCTCCTGATGATGCTAACGTTGTTAGCGAAACGCGCGTCGAGTGCAAAAAAGTGTAGTTCTGGTTTGTGGAAAACAATCATAGCTTTGTTTTAGTGCAACCAAAGGTTCCAAATTCCCAACAGTTAAAATTTAAATATAAAAACTAAAGGGTCATTTAGAATAGCACAAAAATTGATATATGTCAGATAACTTAAGCTGACAGGTGTCAAATTTTTTATTTGGATAATTTAAGTGTACAGCCCATCACCGTAAAGTGGTATTTACAACCAAGCATCTTCAAAATCAGAGCCAGTCCTCCAAAAAATTTGCACAGTTCACCATAAATTAACAAATAAAAAATTTGACATCTGTCAGCGTAACCTACTGCGTGCTATTCTAAATGAGCTTTAAAGGTAAAGTGCAATAAAATCCCCGCAGGGTTACTTCTTACTTTACGGAACTCTGACTGCAACTTTTAGCTTAAATGAGCATACCAACATTGGAAAGAGAATTTCCACACATTGAACTGCTGTAAGAGAGTAGTAAAAATCTATATTCTATCCACTTCTAAGTACTTATAAGTGTTTATAGAAGCCAAATCTTTACAACTCATTTCTGAACATGTTTTGGAGCATGAGCTGATCTTTAAACCAGCTTTTTATGGTTCTCACCTCAGATTAATTAGTCTGAAGTTCTCACTCTACAACAGGAACCCCGCAGGATCTTTATTACACTGTACCTTTAGTTTTTATGTACATTTTTCGCAAATTAAATACAAAAATATACCTGTCAGTTTTTTATTTTTTTCTGTTGGTAATTTTGTTTTAGTTTGGTTCAAGTACCTTTTTTTCGCCGAATAAGCTAAAATATCTTTCTAAAGACACCAATTCGAAATATTCAAACATTTAAATTAAGTTTTCTAAGGTATGTTTTTTGTTACGCAGGTTACAGTTCCAACACGTTATCAAGCATGACCAAAGCCTCCTTAGACCCCCACAGTCATCTAAGACAACCAGGCAAGTAGTCATTAGACACCCTACGGTCATTTTTAGCAACAATGCATGTCCGTAATTTACTTTTTAAAGTAGGGAAATATAAAAAGGATTAATGTGATCCGGAGGAAATTATTGATTAATTTCCCAGTTTTTTAAATTTTTTAAAAAGACGGCAGCACCAGAGCATTTTTTTATCGAAAAAAAAACTGATTGTTTACAAAAATTCCTCAGATATTTTTGTTACGAATTTGAAATTGAACAACCAAGCAAAGTTAATAGTCTTTCCTGTGGGTCTATTCTTGAATCGAGAGAAAATTTGCTCCCAGGGAGCAAATTCTCTCGCTACTATGCATTGGTCCAAATCTTCGGTTTAAATCGGTTTCTCTCACTTTTGCTCGATATTGATCGAAAGTAATTCTCTTAGTCAAGACCAATAGAATTATTTTCGATCAATATCGGGCAAAAGTGAGAGAACCCGATTTAAATCGAAGATTTGGACTAATGAGATGCATACTAGCGAAATAATTTAACTTCCTGGGAGCAAATCTTTTCTCGATTCAAGAATAGACCCTCTGGGTACCCCGGCAAAGAATTTAAATAATGTAGAAAAAGGTGTTGCCAGTTAAACTGTATAGTAACTTCCTCTGACTCGTACTGGCCCCGTTTATGTTGGGCATAAATCTTTGTAGTTCAGCGAGTCTTTTAGTTGTCTTTTTAGTGGTTTCTTCTACAGGGTTCCTAAGATTTTCCTTAGGGATAGGATTTCAATAAATCAAACAGAAATGGCATAGAAAGTTCTGCGCGCACAAAAGAAACAGGTATATTGAGCAATGGTGCCAGTTTGTTATTATCTCCGGACTGCTTTCATGAGAAAAAATTGTCGCCACTCTTTCATTGTGAGCATAAATCATAGTTGCAATAATAACCGTTGACAAGATGTCTGCAAATTCCGCTAGATGGCGGCCACACCATGAGATGAAATTAAAAATTAGTTGTTTTCAGGTCTAAACCACAGCTTTTTCTTGCTTAAAGGAAGCGGCAGGGTCCATTATTTACGATACTGAGCGATAACATTAGAAAGAAATATTTTCGCTTTTAATTAAATTTCTTTCCATTCTGTTCTACTAGTGACATCTATCCGGAAACGGCCAAACCATGCAGCTAGCACTAGCAGCCAAAGAAATCAATAAACGGCGCTGTTTTTCCTGCAGAGCTTTTTGCTTGCGATATTATTGATTTTAAATAAAGCTGGCCCTACACTACATTTGATATCTTCGAGGTGTTTTATGACATGATCTCGAAACATGTAGCGAACCACTTTCTTTCTCTCTCTTTCTCTTTCTCGAAATTTTCGTCATAACGTAGAAAAAAATTATTTCCCCCATGGTCATACTCTACTTTTATTCGAAAAAATTTAGAAACAGAGACCGGATCAGTTTTCCTAAAACGGGGGATCTTGGTTTCGAGTGAGAAGATAAAGGGCGCCGCAGGCAAAAATTTTTCAATTAAATTAGCCGAACGCAAAAATGTTAGAAAAACAAAGCACGAAATAAAAATGGCGCCGCTTACAATTTTTTTTCAAAAATTACGTAATTTCGGGAACGCAAAGAAATAGGTCTAAAGAGAATAATTTTTAAGAATCAATCAATCAATTTTCTCGCCCTCCTCCACTGGGACTACAGGGGCCGTGCACAAATTACGTAATGGTCATAGGAGGGAGGGGGTTACAAAACGTTACGTAGGGGGGAGGGGGGTTTTCGACAGCGTTTGCATTTGTGTGAAACTAAGAAAATTTGGAATGAAAATAAGTGAAAAGTATTTTTTTTTTGGGGGGTAGTGCTCTTGAAATCGTTACGTAATATTAGGGGATTGGCGTGCCAAACCGTTACAAAACATTACATAGGGAGGGGGTCAAAAATTGGTAAAATCACTGTTACGTAATTTGTGGACGGCCCCACATCTGACTGTTTCTCCTTTTTGATTTCGAATCAAAGTGCAAAACCCGGGTTGGACGTTCGAAGGCGTCAACCCGTCCTATTTGCTTGATAAAGTTTCTACGGAAATATCTCAGTCGATTTCTACGGCCGTGTATGAACGCTTAAGGTTAGGCATTTGCATGTATCTCAGTCCCCAGCCTGTAAACAGTGCGTAAGAACAATGATTACAAAATGTAAAGCCGAAAAATATTTTTTTTACGATATCTTTCATCAGTTTGGTATTAAATTCGAGCAAAAACAATTTTTATTCCAGTCCTAAAGGTATGAAAATGGAAAACATTAGAAAACAACAACCTGGAATGGATTTACTACGTGTAAGATGTAGTGACAACATCGCCCCATGCCCATCCTTTTCTGCCTAATGCGCTTTTCCGTTTGTCTGCGTCTTATACACGGCTGCTTGGCCCCCTAAGGATTTGCTTAGGAACCCTGTATATGCTTTCCGAATTTTTTACGACCTAAAGTCACAGAGTACCGAACAGCAACGTTGATACGTGCTATAGTCATCCTAGCGGTGCTTATTTTGGTAGTGTACTTTTTTATCCCAAAAGTAAATATTTCCGGACTATTTGCACATACCTGCTACAATGAAATGACCACAAAAATAACTTTGCAATTATTCAAAGCGAAAGCACGTAATAGGTATTTACGTCACTAGACCGGAAAATTGGTCTTTACAGGTCGACCAGTTTTGGCCGACCATGGCGAACTTATCAAGGAAAATAATGATAAAACAACTCATGAAAGACAGATTTATTTACCTATATTTATAGTATACTCACTTTGAACATTAAAAATGAGTGGGCGATTTTTCCGAAAAACATGCATCTTCATTAATTTTTTTAACGTTTTTTAATTCGCCCCATTTTATAAATGCATCAAAGATCCGCTGATAGCGATCTTTAGATTTTTTCGAAAGAAAATGCCTTGTAATGTAGAACTCTCCGTAAGAAATTGGTTATTTTCCGGTCGTTTGAAAAAAAAAGAATAAGCGTCCAGGTAGAAATCATGATCTATTCCCTTTTCCTATATCTGTGATGAACTCAGCAAGGGGTCAAAGGAGCAAACACAATAAAAGTGTGATTGTTCCTTCTGGGCAAAACACAAGGGAGCGACATTGGGGGATAATGCGACAATTATTGGATCTGTACATCATAATCAGATAATTATCGGATCGGGGCTTTGATGTGCCATAAGGGACCATCAAATTGGGACACGGCCCACTTGTAATATAATAATGAAATTGTTATAGACCGAGTATTAAATATTAAAATATAAGGAGCTAACAATCGAAAGAAACCTTCATTAAGGCGGTGCGGGCGACAGAAACTGTGTTGACACCGCTTGATGCCTTTTTTAATTTACTTATCTAAGAAGAAGCACATTTTTATTCAAATGTGTTAATATTGTTAATAAAAAGACTATAAAAACATCGATTGAGCGATAAAGAGTAAAAATACTGATTATGTTTCTGAAATCCGAACACCAAAGGAGAGAGTTTGATATAGAAGGTCAATCAATGTAATCGAACCCCAGTCGGTCTTTCGGCAAATCAACGGCGACTCTAAAGATGGTGTTTGCCAAACAAAATCGTGCATTACGCCAAGTAGTCCTAGACAAACAGAGCAAGATGTGCGAGCAAATAAAGGAGCAATTTAGTCATATGTGTATGTGTGTGTGTGTGAACACCGACTGCCCTCGCCTATGTATGCCGATTTATTAAGAAATATACCGAAGGAATCGTTATAAACCTTGGAGTTTCAAAATGTGGAAAAGTCAAAAATTAGTATAGTAACCGTCGAAAAAATTATCGGGGTTAATTGCACAAGTGCATCAAAATTATCGATAATTTTTGCATTAAACGTGTTTTTGTTTAATAATTGCAAGAGTTTGTTTTCATATTTTCGCGAAATAGTAGTTTTAACAACTAGAGGCTCAAATAGTGTTTTTTTTACAAGCGTTGATTTAAATAACGAGCGCATCGAGGTATTTAAAAACGCGAGTAAAAAAAAGCAAAGTTTAGCCGCGAGTTGTTAAAACTATTGTTTTTAATATCCTTATTAAAAAATCCAAGAAAAACAGGAAAATACTTTAAAATATCTCGAACGAAGAGAACTTCACCCAACACACCATCTTTACCATCGAGGTAGTTAGTACGTCGGTGATCTTTACACTATAAAGCAAGGCGGCTGGTAAATGAAATAACAATCGTTTCCATAGCGATGTGTCTTTTTACTCGGTGACGTTCATTTTAATCTTTGACAATTTCATATTTTCTCGATTTTTAAATGATTTTTTCGTAAATACTTGGTGAAAACTGGCAGAAATGGCTTAATTCTCAGGCAAGAATAATTAGATTTTTTCAATATTACTATTTTCCGCTATTTCTCTTTAACTTTGGGTAAAAAAACGGACAGAAATATTTTTTTGCACGCGTGATCAAGTTTTTTTGCATCGGTAACCAAAAAAGCCATGCTTTAGTTATCTGCAGACAGTTACTAAAATCATGTTTTTGATGAAGGTATTAAAAAAAGTCTTTCTTCACAGGAAGAGAATATTTTTTTAAAATATAAGAAGAAACGAATGCAATTTTTAATAAAAACACGTTGAATACAAACATTATCTAGTTCATTTTGATCAGGAACAGTCGGGATATCAAAAAAATTATCGACTTTTAACACATGAGTGGAATAATCAAGTAAATTAATATCAATGTTAGCTTTGCCTGCGTTTTTTTTTGCAAGCTTCAAATTATATCGGTCATGTTCATGGTTTCTATAAACCGATTTTGATAAAATAAAGCATATGGACTGGCCAGGAATCCAAGGAATTCAGTAGTAGTTGCGTGATGCTAGAATAAGCAAATGGAGTGGTTTAAAGTTTTTCAATGTACAGAAATTACCTATCTAAAGATTTATTTTATGTATTGATTGGTCAATCTAAAATTCTCAAAGGGATGAACAAGTTAATGGAGACAGGGAGGAGCGTCTTATGCAAGTAGATAAAAAGCTGAAAGCTGGAATTGTGACACATATCTAAGATTGGAATAGTGTTTTTTGTAAATAAAAGATGGCGGCAGGAAAAAATACAGCACACATATCGAAGAACTCAAATACCTTGGGCCCGATAATCAAATAATGCTAATTGGTAAGCTGACTTCTTAGTCACCGCATTCAACTTTTTCCCATCAAAACGGATCCCTTTCTCGAAGATGAATGTTAACCCATTAAGAAACATTTATTATTTTTTAATAAAATTATTCTATTTATTTTTTAATGGTAAAGTAATGGTATAGCCTAAAACTCTTTGCTTTAGGTGCAAATTATTTTTTAACATACCCTGTGTTGTCCACCATACTTTTTCTACATGGTTTCAAAGAATATAGAAACAATAAAAAGTAAACAATAACAGCACAATGAAATATATTTTGTTCGAAATAATTATAAAAAGATGAGAGAACACACTCAATGATGGCGGGTTTGTTTCCCATAAAAAAATATAAGAAATCCAGAAAAGCTCAGAGTTACGTGAAACCGGATATGATATAGCATTAAGTTTAAAAGTTTTGCCGATCCCTCCGACATAAATTCGGCGGTGCGATCACAAGAACAGATATTTTTGATGAAGTGGGAATGATCCGCATGAACGGGCGGTAAGGCGCCACCGCGTATCTCCCCAAGGGGATCAAAGCAACCCCTTAAGACATATGCAGCATATCAAGTTTCATGTTCCAAGCCAACAATAAAATCTTTTTATATCTGGGACCAAAGATTTTCCATGAAATGAAAAGTTTCATTACAACAGAGAGTTACGCTAAACTGCAAATTCTCCAATAAACTTACTAACGAGTTGGGAGTCCTTCAGGGTAGTGTTTTTGGTCCTCTTCTGTTCGTACTCTATATTAATGATATTGTTGATGTAGTTGATGATAATGCTAGTGACTTATATTTACACTTGCTAGCTGATGACACCTTGCTACATGGGTCCTTAGAGGATCATGACATGTTAGTCGAAAACATAAATAGAACATTGGGTAAAATTGATTTGTACTGCAAAAAGAACCATCTTAAAATTAACAAAGATAAAACTAAATTCATGTTGATTGCAAAGGACAATTTGAAGCAAGTGTTTTTATTTCGTCAATATAATATCATGATAGGAGGTGATGCTATCGAACAAGTACAAAAGATTAAGTAATTGCGGATCACAATAGATCATAAAATGGGATTAATCATCTCTGTCGGTGTGCTTACAAGTTATCTACCTGGTCAAAAAAATTATTGTGCTTATTTGCTACAATTCTATATTTGCTTTAAAAAAATGAGTTGAGCCGCTTACAAAAAATGCAAAACAGGGCAATGAGAATTATATTATCATGTGACAGGTACACTTCCATTCGGCAAATGTTGCATCAGCTGCAGTGGCTACCGGTTGTTGGGTTTTTTAGGTTTAATGTGTTTGTATTCATTTTTAAACAACACGATACAACAAAATAATATCCATATACCAGGGAGAAATAAGAAAGTTGCCGCTAATTCTGTATTTTTTAGAGGCTTGAATGACTTTAAGAATCTGCCAAATGAAGTAAAAAAGTGCTAAACTTTTAAAAAGACATTAAAAGTATATTTACTGGAAAAGTGTTATATCTAGATCTAAGAAAATATTCTGTATAAATATTTGTGATGTTTTTGATATTTTTACTTGTATTTCTTTTAATTACCAACAATGTTTGTTTTTTCTTTTTATTAAATTGTTATTTTGTTTGTTGTTTAGTCCTAGAAATTTGTAATTTTATCTTTGACAGTCCTATTTATTTTTTTCTTAACAATTTTTATTAGTGGATTTATTTTAGTTATTGTTTATATTTATTTATTATTATTTGTTATTCCAGTTTTTATGTAATTGAAATTTATAAACTTTTAAATTAGCGTGAGCTAAATAAAGGATTGAAGAACAAAATATACCCTACTGCACTCTTTTTGATGCTTTAAACTTGAGGTCAGTGTAACAGACCAAGTCGGGGAGAGCTCTTCCCCAGAAACTTTTGTCCTTTTGACCAAAGTGTAAAATAATCTCACTATGTTCTGGGTTCAGCTCTGGTGTCACCTTGTCCAATAAATAGGTAATAATGTCAAGAAATTCGAGTTGACAATTTGTTAATTAAACCAACGTGCTTGACTCCCTTTTACATGAAAAGTTTTTGATATGATATCAGTCATTTTTTCAAGGAACTGAATACTTACAAGACCAGGGTCGATAATTTTTGAAACCAAAAAAAATAATAGTAGGATGAAAACCTTTGAAAAAGAAAGAGAATCTAACAAAAATGAAAGGAAAAATAAATTACGGGCGATCTGAGGTCGGGAAGTAGAAGGGGGTGAGTTTTTTAGGGTCAAAACCGGTTTATCTCGATTTCCTGCAAAACAACAAGTCTTATGAAAAAAAGTTAAATAGCAAAGTTGTAGGTAATAAAAAGATCTACAACTTTTGTGTTTAAACTTTTTTCACATAACCTCAAAATTTATGTGAGAAATTCAAATAACCAAGTTTTGGTCTTTTGTTTTTATCTTTTACAAAAAAACTCTTTTTTTCGCGAAATTTGATGAAAACTTAACTTTTTATGTCCCAAACACACTGTAATTTTTTTGATCTAGAATATTAATTTTTTTATTTTAACTTAATATCGAAAAAGCAATCGAATATTCTTTTTTAAAAAGTCGGTGGGCTTTTTGTTTGTTGAAATTTCTAGTTTCTGATGGTTTAAAAAAATATTTCTTACTCTGGTAAATGTTCTCAGAAAATGCAAAGAAACGAAAAAAAATACTGGACTCCGAATTTTGTTTCTTAAATCGTTATGTACAATTTTGAGCTATTTATTAAAATTTACACTTTAATTACTCGAAAAACGTAAGATTCCGTGTTACATTGATAAAAAAAAAAAAATTGATGATACACCCGCAATACGTTATTAATTTTTTGCAACCAACCAGATTTATTTCTGTGCATAAGATGCAGCTGGTAGGTGATAATTCGTTTTTTTGTTTAGTTAGGTTTTTTAATTTTTTTTGTGAAAGTGAATTTGCAAAAACAGATTTTGTTGTTTTCTTCATCATCATGATGTTTTTGTTCCTCAGTTTATTCGACAGGTGGCGCACACAGGTACCACGTCACGGATTAGGAACTTTTTGTTTGTTTGTTGCTAAATTCGAAAGGTGTAAAGAATGAAACAGGTCCGTAGGTGTCTAGATTCTCCATTAGACATTGGAGGCCTGGTCGTAATGAAGTGAGACACAAAAACGCTAACTTCCAAGCAACTCAACAAGATTACAATAATTTTTTTTTAAAGTTTTTATTTTATGCAGCAAGTTGCACAAATGACTCTATCGAATTGTTTTTTTTTAAGTACAGATTAAAAACTCCCTAATCGCTTGACTTTCTGAATAGAAGTTGTGAATCACAGCAAACGTTTCACATTAGATTTCCCCACGTAGATAAAAGCCGTAAATTACCTGGTCGGAGTCGGACAATCTCTCCCTTATTTGTGAAGGGGTGGCATGCGATATTATTTGACCCTCACATAAATTTGTACGTGGTTTTACGCGTAATTATTCTGCCTTTATTTATCACTAACACTATAACCCTTCCTGTTAATTAAAGCGTCACCTGTCTGTTAAGTTTCGACGGCGGAAATAAAAATCCAATTTTGTAGGTATTCCTTAAATTACATAATGCTAAAAAACAAATTTTAACCTTCCGTTTGTAGCACTGCTTTAGCCACACTGCTTTTTCTTGTAATACAGGGTTCCTAAGATTTTCCTTAGGGATAGGATTTCAATAAATCAAACAGAAATGGCATAGAAAGTTCTGCGCGCACAAAAGAAACAGGTATATTGAGCAATGATGCCAGTTTGTTATTATCTCCGGACTGCTTTTATGAGAAAAAATTGTCGCCAATCTTTCATTGTGAGCATAAATCATAGTTGCAATAATAACCGTTGACAAGATGTTTGCAAATTCCGCTAGATGGCGGCCACACCATGAGATGATCTAATTAAAAATGAGATGTTTTCAGATCCAAACCACAGCATTTTCTTTCTTAAAGGAGGCGGCAGGGTCCATTTACGATACTGAGCGATAAACTCGTGAAGTTGTTAACATTAGAAAGAAATGTCTTCGCTTTTAATTAAATTTCTTTCCATTCTGTTCTACTAGTGACATCTATCCGAAAACGGCCAAACCATGCAGCTAGCACTAGCAGCCAAAGAAATCAATAAACGGCGCTGTTTTTCCTGCAGAGCTTTTTGCTTGCGATATTATTGATTTTAAATAGAGCTGGCCCTACACTACATTTGATATTTTCGAGGTGTTTTATGACACGATCTCGAAACATGTAGCGAACCAATTCTTCAAAACTAGCGGGAGGGTAAAAGCGAAAAATAAGGGGCTGCCAATATTTGTAACGCCCAAAAAGGGGTGAAAAGATTTATTTTGCTCTGTTTCTTTACAAAAAACGTTTTTTTTTACGAAAAACTTGAGCTCTGCCACTTTTTTTATTTTTTTCTTCAACTTTCTAGAAATTTTCGTCATACCGTAGAAAAAAATTATTTCCCCCATGGTCATACTCTACTTTTATTCGAAAAAATTTAGAAACAGAGACGGGATCAGTTTTCCTAAAACGGAGGATCTTGGTTTCGAGTGAGAAGATAAAGGGCGGCGCAGGCAAAAATTTTTCAATTAAATTAACCTAACGCAAAAATGTTAGAAAAACAAAGCACGAAATAAAAATGGCGCCGCTTACAATTTTTTTTCAAAAATTACGTAATTTGGGGAACGCAAAGAAATAGGTCTAAAGAGTATAATTTTTAAGAAACAAATATCAATTTTCTCGCCCTCCTCCACTGGGACTACAGGGGCCGTGCACAAATTACATAGTGGTCATAGGGGGGAGGGGGGTTACAAAACGTTACGTAGGGGGGTTTTCGACAGCGTTTGCATTTGTGTGAAACTAAGAAAATTTGGAATGAAAATAAGTGAAAAGTTTTTTTTTTTTGGGGGGGGGTAGTGGTCTTGAAATCGTTACGTAATATTAGCAGAGTGGCGCGCCATACCGTTACAAAACATTACATAGGGAGGGGGTCAAAAATTGGTAAAATCACCGTTACGTAATTTGTGCACGGCCCCACATCTGACTGTTCCTCCTTTTTGATTTCGAATCAAAGTGCAAAACCCGGGTTGGACGTTCGAAGGCGTCAACCCGTCCTATTTGCTTGATGAAGTTTCTACGGAAATATCTCAGTCGATTTCTCCGGCTGTGTATGAACGCTTTAGGTTAGGCATTTGCATGTATCTCAGTCCCCAGCCTGTAAAAGGTGCGTAAGGACAATGGTTACAAAATGAAAAGCCGAAAAATATTTTTTGTTTGGTATTAAAGTCGAGCAAAAACAATTTTTATTCCAGTCCTAAAGGTATGAAAATGGAAAACATTAGAAAACAACAACCTGGAATGGATTTACTACCTGTAAGATGTAGTGACAACATCACCCCATGCCCATCCTTTTCTGCCTAATGTGCTTTTCCGTTTGTCTGCGTCTTATACACGGCTGCTTGGCCCCCTAAGGATTTGCTTAGGAACCCTGTATAATTAATTGCAGCCTTCTCTACTTTATAATAAAATCTCCAGACGGTTTTTTTTTAATTGAGTTCCAAGATTGTTTAGAACTTCGTCTACAGAAACTGAAATCTCTGAATGAATAAACATTAAAGCCCATCTTTTAGCCTATCTTCTGACGTTGAGTTTGTAAGGTAGTTTTTCACACACTTTAATGAGGAAAAAGACCTTTTTCAAGTATGAGTGGTAACCGGCAATGTGGCCATAATTGATAAAATTTCATTGATACAAGGTAACAAACTTAATTCCTTTATTATTTTTTGTTTTTTTTTTAAAATAATTTAAGGCTACTGCACACTTACCCAAATCATAAACATGCAGGACGCAGACCATTAATGATTTGGTTTGCAAATTTTCGAAAAGAACTTTTTTGTTACTAGAGAATCTCCTTTTGAGGCAACCATCTTCTTATTCTCCTAGCTTTTTCATTCAAAAACCAATTTCGAATTTGGAGCACTCTATATATTTTTATGATAAATTAGTTCTTTTCTTTGCGTGTCTTGCACAAAATAATTGGATGGCTAATATAAAATTGTACTTACCAAAATAAAGAAAAACATTCCTTCCACAGTAAACACGAATTTTCCTTACTGGAAACGATTTTTGGCTTTGATTTAACATTTGAATGGCTGTTGCGAATTTCTGGGTTTCTATTTCTGGAATAAAATAATTTCTCCATTTATGTACATGCAAGCAATCCAAGTAACGATCGCAAGAAGCGTCGAAAAATGTGGCGGTATTATTTTACTCAAGAGTTTCCAGTTGTGCTTGTACCATAGAAATCGGACGGGACTCCCGACGAGACGAGAATTTTAGCAAACACCATGAGTGCCAATCGATCGCTAATTTCCTAATCACTGGCGCATCGAGAGGGGGTTAAAACCCCTCCCCCGAGAAGCCTGGTTATGGTCGCATTTTTACTTTAAATTAAGTTTTTTATTATTTATCATTACCCCCCCCCAAGTCAATTCCTGGGTGCGCCACTGTCCTACTAAACCAATCAACATTTTTCAGTGGTTCTGTTGCTGACTTCATCCACGTCCGATTTGGCTACAAAAGCGACTCGTATTTTTTTGTTTAACTGTTTTGCGTTTTTGTTGCCTTTCCAACTATAGGGCGATACCAAGATGAAACTTTACTGACGCGACTCAAAATTTGACATATTGGTCGCGATTCTTCAGAAACGACAGCAAATCTCATCCGTCGGCGATTTTTACTTATCGCCTCATTTAAAATAAAAAAACAGCGTCCTTCATATTTATCCTAACGTTGTAAGAGAAACTGCGTCATTTTTTTAATAACATTTTGTAAATTTAATATTTTAAAGATATTCTGCAGGACTAGTTTATGGCGGAGCTAAATTGTTAATACGCATACGCGTACCAATAAACGTCAAAAAGTGTCGAAAATTCTCACCATGTAAAAGAAAAGACAGAATTTCTGTGAGTTTTCTAAACAGTGACAGCGAAATATTCCATGGCTATCTATGATTTTGTATGTTAAAAGTTTTAAAGGTTTGTTTACACATAAAAATAAGCTTAATAACATAAATTTTTAAATAAAAAAAGGAATTTTCACAAAAACTGCCTACAAAAATTTAATTTTTTACTGGAATAGGATTAAGAAACTAAATTTTTATATAAAAAAGTTAATGTTTAAAAATCGTCAGATTTTTTGTAAGTGCGAGATTTTCTGACGGTGTTTGAAGAATCGCGACCATTTTGCCAAAAATCCAAGATGGCGGAGAGCCTTAAAAAATGAATAAATTTCATCCCCCTTGCGAAAAATTTGTGTGCGACCCTGGACTTGATTTTTGTGAATGATGCAAAAGACCCAAACTTTCTTAGCCCACAGAGGTATCACTTATTTAAATTGGTCATAAGATAAAAAAATTATACAAATTTTAAATCAGGAGTATTTAGACCAAAAATTGCAATGTCTGGAAGAAGATTTTTTTGGTGTATATACTCCTGAATTAAAATGGTTATAACTTTTTTTATCTCATAACCAATTTAGATAATTAATACGTCGGTAGGCGAAGAAAGTATATTTTG
Source organism: Oxystoma pomonae (assembly GCA_963921995.1). Classification (NCBI taxonomy): domain Eukaryota; kingdom Metazoa; phylum Arthropoda; class Insecta; order Coleoptera; family Brentidae; genus Oxystoma; species Oxystoma pomonae. The sequence goes on from OY998169.1 coordinate 91,935,137, forward strand.
ACATGTGTCAAATTTTAAGTCGCGTTAGTAAAGTTTCAACTTGTGTCTATAAAAACAGCCAAACATTTCGGAAATCGGCTAATGCGGTCCAAAGTTATGGCGCGTTCAAAAGGTGACAAATTTTTTGGTCCACCATATAATCCCTAATAAAAAATATTAAAAAAATATATAGTCGTGTTATTGTTATTGTTAAAGGTTTAGTTTATACATCTACCTTTTGAAATCTCTATATTACTTGATAATTTTTACTAGTTTGACGAATGTTCTTATTACCCCAAATCTGCAAAACCGAGGTGTAATAAGAACTTTGAATTTTTGAAAATAAAAACTCCACAATTTGCTGTTATTACCATCATAACTATTAATGTAGACCTTTACGTAGAATTCTATTTTACCACATAAAAACTTATAGTTTACGCCAAATAGAAAACACTATCAATTCCCCTCTCCTCTATGGTTAGGACTGGCAATACTTTCCTCTCCCTCCACCAAAAAATAAAATCAAGACAAATGCTAAGCGAAAACGCAAATGGCCAATTTGAGTCAATTTTCTCGAAAAAAGTTTTTATGATATATTTTCCTTCTACTTTCAGATCCATATCAAATGTTCGGGCCTACCAGCAGCCGTTTAGCGAGTTCAGGTAAGGCTTAATCTAAATTAAATTGCATGTGTTAATGACACGCCTCCTACACACACCAATTTATCCATATTCGAAAGTAACGTTTGGAAAAACTATGAAATCAAAAGAAACAAACGGCCATTAAACGCTTTGTCAAACTAAAATTGAGCAATGGATAGGTGGTATCTGTCAAAATTGAAAAATGAATGTTCCGTGGGTTACGGGCTACTTTTTCAATTTTGAGAGATATCACCTAACAACCAATTCATTTAAATTTAAAGTTTTCAAGCCGCTTTTTATCCTTAAGTCCATCAGCTAGTTACAAAAAAAATAAGTTATATTATTGGGGTTGAGAAAAATTACACAAACTTGCGGGTTAAGTTACGTATATGTCTATATTTATTCCAAAAAATTTTTCTGTGTTGTATATTGTGAAAGTAGATTAACCAAAGTTTTGCAGACTCGTATAAAAAACTATACAAAATGTGCTCTCCAATTTTTTGATATGCTATTATGAAAGTCTTAGGCTTTATGCTAATTTAAATTTCAATTTGACGAATTGTCGGAAACATTGTAAAATTATTTTTTTTTAATATTACTTACGTATAAATGTTTTGGGAAAAATCTCAAATTACAAGTATTTTTTTAACTATGAGTAATATTTACCTTTTCCTTGGAAAAACAATATATATTTTATTAAAAAAACACAAACTAAGCCCAGACGACTGTGTAACAACTACTCCTCTGGCTAATGCCTTGACAGGTATTGAATTACAAACAGTACATGAATTTCGAAATGCTGTAAGGGGGCGAGGAGTAAGTAAAAATGTTACAAGGCAGGGAGGGAGGTTTAGCATCTACGTTACGTAATATTTACATCCCAACAAAATAAATAAAATATAATAAAAATTAGGAGATGTTTTATATTATTAAGTGTATCGTAAATTTCTGGTTGTGTTGCAAGGGGAAAGGGGGACCAAATTAAGTAAAAATGGTATAACGTAATTTATGGACGGTCACAAAATTATTTTATGCACTTTAGGGATTAAAAGTGCAATTTTAATCCCTCAGTTTTAGGGATAAAAGGGACACTTTTAATCCCTCAGGAATTAAAAATTCTTTTAATCCCTGGGGGACTTAAAGTAAATTTTTCCAAATTAAACAATAATTTTATTGAAATTTTATTTATTTGTTAAAAATGCCGTGAGTTTACTATATTTGGTGATATCGACGTTTGCTTCAGATATTATCGTGGCTTTGATCATGGAATATTTGCTCCATACAGAAGATGCCTTGAGATTCTTAGACTTCTGTAGGAAGTATGCCAGGAGCACCTTTTCATCCGTAAAATTCTCGGCATGCTGTTCAGCGCACCATTTTCGGTAATCACGAAACTGTTTCTTGTAAACCTCGGGAGATTTTTGTGGAAGAAGGCTAGCGATGGCCTCTTCCGCGGCCTCTTCAATGTTCATTTAAAAAAAAACTGCTGTACGATTTTTCTGGACTCACCGTATGGTGACGCCGTTTGATAACAACAACTGTATGACATTTGTTTTGTGCCATAACAACACTTCTATGGCACAATAAATTTTGAATGAATCCACCATGCCAACAATAATCAATGACAACTATCAGTAATACGAGCTGTCAATCTTGAAACTAGAGTACCGTTAAGTGGTCTACTGTTAGTTTTGTGATTTTTTGTTTTTAGTTTCTCGCATTCTAAAGTGCATAAAATAGTATATAAACCTCGTCACTAAAATGTATTTTAATCCCTTGGCGCGAGATTAAAAGAGGCACTTTGGTCCCTAGGTTTATAATGTACTATTAAGGTATATATTTTTCGTATATTTGTTATGTTACCACTTTTTTTTTTGTCCATTAGTTTATCAACACAGTAATAAAAAACGTATTCTTCAAAATAATTTAAACATTCTGGTCTGGAATTAAAATATATCCAACTGACAGCGTAGAAATAGTTTTGACGCCGTAAAGATATCAAATCGATGCCACCGAAAGTCACTGTGTCTGGTACTTTTTTTTACCCTATTAAATGTAGAATAGAGTGCCGAAATAGCGTGTGTTGAAAAAGAAGCGCAATGGCTAGTAAGAGCGAAAGAGATAATAAACTTGGTAAACCGATACGCTGTTGCCGATGAGATCCTGTCAAATTTAACAATAAATGTTGCCTTAAAATTTTCTTATTTTAGTTTGAAAGGAGAATCCGCTAAATAAATTAAAATGTTCATTCATCCACAAACTTTTACCACGTTGACGTTGCTCTTACAATAAAGCTGCGATAAGTCTGAGCTTGACCTCCCATAACCAGTTATGCTAAAGTCCCAACTCTACGAGACAATTTATCGTAGTAGTCTCGCGTTGTGAAATAAATTATTTATAACAAAATTATACTTTTTTAAAAGAATAAAAAAAATAAAACGACGTAGCGCAGTCTTTCAATCTGCAACCCTCTACCATTTATACTTAGAACACTTTTTGTGACCGTGTTCAGATCTTGTTTCAAACAAAACCCGCGAAAAATTTTTGAGTCCGTCGGTAAAACAATAAGAGGCGCACATAATGCGTGTGTACGGCTAGCTTTAAGCAAAAACAGTGGGGCGGTAATTAGGGGCAATTTCGTACATAAAACTGGATTAAGTAATTCGGGAAGTAGGAAAAGTTTCCGAGGAGGTCGAAAAGTGTTTTATGACCTGAAAACCGCCAGCTGCAAATTAGCAACCGCGAATTAGCTGCAACCACTAATAGTAAGAATCAGCCTGCTGTTGCTATATTTTGAAATCAGAATAAATCTTTAACCGTTGGTTAAGACAGTAGTGTAAACTCATTTTAAGCCCAATTTCAGTTTGACAGGCTGGGTATAGCAAAAAGAGTCGCCACTAACTAAAACAAAATTCTCAACAAAAAAGCACATAAAAAGAAAGGTTAGTATTATGTCGGACACACATTTTGCTTATCAATTCATTAGGGCCAGGCCTCCAAGATCCAATGGATAGTCTAGAAACCTACCGGCCTGTTTCATCTTTGTTAGGGATCATCATCTTTTTATTTATATTTTACGGACAAGAAATCTACTTTTCTTAATGCAATTTATTTCTCAAATGTTTTGACGTTGCTTTTTTGTAAGATATCACATTTCTATGTTCATACAGTGGCGGTCCCAGGGGAGGGCGATCGCCCCCGCTTTGCTCCAGAAAAAAGTAGAAAACAACAACAAAGATGCTGGTGGTAATAACCCTGAAGAAGAAAAAAACCAGAAATTGCAGAAAGTTCCTTTAAATACATTCTAGAATCCCTCCACAATATTTTGGGACAGTTTGACTATCAATCCGTCAGACCAAGAATATAAAAACGTATGACGAACTTACCGCGAAAACCATTGAAAATACAGAACATTATTATAGTTTCTATTTATAAACAAGTTTTAGACAAAATCAATTCGGACATAAAAAAGTATTTTTGACCTGAACATATTCATACCAAGTTTAATATGAAGCCAAAAATTTTTGACCTGAACATATTCATACCAAGTTTAACATGAAGCCAAAATCAAGACAAAGTTAACTAAAGTCGTTTCTAAATACTATATACTGTTTTAGTAATCCAAAACACAAATTCTTGAACTTTTATTGGGAGAAGTCAGTATTTGAAAACAATATTGGTCAGAAGTAGGCAAAAGCTTAAATCAAAAAATACCTGATAACCTTTTCGAGGCAATGAACAAGTGTGGCAATATTTTTCCGATGATTAGAACATTCGGATGTTTGCCAGTAAGTAATGCCTCGTCAGAAAGAAGCTTCTCATGGCTCGGAAGATTGAAAACATAAGTACTTAAAAACACTATGACCGAAATTCGTCTGACGGGCTTAGCGTTGATGCATATCAACAGACATATTGAAATTGACATTGAGCGGTTTGCCCAAAAAACTGGAAATGATTTTTTTTTTGAGATGGGCATCTTATATTTGAGATATATGCGTTATAAAAGGTAATGTTTCATCAAAAACCTTTTTAGACCTCAAAAAAAAAAATATTTAGCTGTTAGGTTTTGTTTGTGGTTTGTTTGTTATCTATGTTTTTTATAACTGAAAAAATTATACGTAGTTACTCAAGCGCGGATTTAAATTTTTTATGAAAACATTTAGAAAATCAAAAGTAGGGCATAAATTGCGACGCTATAACACCTTTGATATTTACGGTTTATGTGTTAAAAATGGCATTTGTAGTGTCATTTTCTTAAAAATTTTAGTTTAATTTTAAATCAAAAACGCTTTTTTAAAGCTATTTTCTTAAAAGTTTTAATGTAGTTTTCTCAAAAATATTCTTAAAATAAAAAATGTATGAAATAAACGACTTCAAATCCTCGCTTGTAGTTACCAAGTGTTGTTTGCATATGTTGATATGTTTCTCAGAAAAGCTATACTTTTATTCTATTTTTTTTCGTATCGAAACCGCCCCCCCTTTTCAAATGGCTGGGACCGTTCATATCTTATAATCTTGTTTGCATTAAAGATATTATGTATTTATTTATTTACTATATACAATTTCAAAACCATTCATGTCGGAATATGTTGATTGATTGACAAACGATTAAATAATAAATAATAATAGTAATAGAGTACCACTTTTGACAAAACTATTTGTAGCAATGACAATAGCAACCAAGAAACTGAGAGGAAAATTATTAGTCTAATTTTCAAAAATAAGAAGTAAAATATTTAGGGGCAATTTCACAAGTTCATCAAAATTACCGATCATTTTTGCATGTGCAAATGAATCCAATTTGTAATAAAAACACGTTGAATACACAAATTATCTGGTGCATGCGAATATGTGCTATGTTTTCATGGGTATTGAGTTCGTTTTCAAAACTCATTCTATCTTTTTCTTTTATATAGCGTGTTCTTGGTCTTGATAAAGAACACGCTATATAAAAGAAAAAGATACAATGAGTTTTGCAAACGAACTCAATACCCATGAAAACATAGCAATGGATTGTGTAGAAAATTTTTTATCTACTGTCATCTGATTAAAAATAAATCAAAATTGTAGGTTTTCGAAAATTGCACACCTCTTATGGAAGTTTTAACACATGAAGGAAATATTCGAAAAGCTTTGAAGTCGGTACTAGGAAGATTATAAGTGAAAATTATTAAATGCTTTATAGTTAAATACTACTAAACCTATTTCAATTAATTGGAATTAACGTTAAAAACAACTAGTAAACTTATTTAAATTTACACATGGCTACATCCCCTCCCTGCATTTATTTCGACGTGGTCACTCAAAAAACCTAAAATGAAATTATCTCTCTTTTAGCAACAAATTTCTCACGATTACTTTCTACATATATTCGTGTCACCTTAAGTTTCATGATACTATACATACACAGTCAATTAAATGGGAAGACACGTGGCACCTTACTTGTTTTAGGGCAACAAAATCAAAATTCAGGGCGCTGGGTAATTTAAGAAGGGGGTCAAAGTGTGCTCTAAAATTGTTTGCCGACGCACCCAACCGTGAAACAAAGTCCCAAACCCCATCATTAACGGCAGAATTTTTTACTTTTCCAAACCATAAATCTGGAGAGCGCACGCCTTCCCCGAAAATAGTCAGATTTTCTGTTGACCCCAGCTAATGATATTTAAATGGCATAATTGCCTCTTTCTTTGTGGATAATGTTGGTAACGGATTCGATAATAACGGTAGGGTGGGAATATTTTCACATGAAATAAAAAAAGTAGTTATGCCTAATTATGACGAATGTTTATTTTAAAAATCAGTCTTTTGGTTGATGCCTACGCTTTAACCGGTAGATACTGAAATAACAATTTTTAGTTGACTTAGTACGGTACATTTGGCAAACCTCTAACACCGTTTGTTTTTACTAAAATATTGTGGGGTTTTCAACAACAACGAATAAGGGATCAACGACGCCAAAACGTTGATAATTAACTAGAGTAAATTAATTTACGTTCTTTCCACGTTTCCCTTTACGAGACAATTGTGGCCAAATAATCCATGAGGGTGCGACCAATTACAATATAACTGTATCTGCCAATTATAGAGGGCACCTCTATAGTTAGAAAATTGTTAGGTTTTCAGTAAACCAAGAAATGATTATTTCCGCGATACTGTTTTCTTTTCCTGATTTGCACCGCTACGCCATTTGTGTAAATCGTTAAAAAAATCTTGCTTTTTTTTGCTGAATTTTGATGATTTTAATTTCTTAGTTATATGGCAACTAAGGCACATATCAAGAAGAGGTGTTGGGCTGGATTTTGAACAAGGTTGCATACTGTATCCGCTATTGTTCAGTATCTACATTAATAAAATGAGAGCATAAACATTAACATATATGCAATTAACGTATATATGCGAGAATTTTTGAATCAAGTTTCAGTTTGCAATTGACTCAATGAGAACTGGGACAACATGCAAAAAGTCCATACAAGGCCAGATCATATTTTATCCTTAAAGGACGCTTTGAAAAGGCAATAGAAAATGAGTTGACATTATTTTTTTACTTTGTTGTGAAAAATATGTGCCCTTTTCGCGTGCCTGGACTCCATTCCTTACCTATTATAATAACAATCGTGCCGCTAATGCCGTTTCGCATTTATCAGGGACACCTTATTCTAGAATAATGCCACGTCAATTTTCGATAATTTCACTAACAAAACAAAATGTCGGTTCGCGGTCATTTTTCTTGATACACCGTGAACCAACCACTATTTCAAAGTGTCCCCTACAAAATTAATTTTTTTTTCCTCCAGTGCCGTTTTCTTTTTGTCGCGGTTACGGTTAACCTTGGTCCTAAAATTTCCCAGAAGTATAAGCAAACGAAGGAGACCTCGATTGTGTAATATCTTTGAATATTGTTTAAATTTACAGATAATTGTTATGTTTACATGTGTATATAATCAAGTTTTTAATTTTTATAAATTTCCGGATTATACTTAAATTTTCATATCAAAAATGCTATGACGTCATGTATTAGCTGACATGAACAGAAAAAATCGATGCAGACAGCGCATCCTGTCATGTTCGATGCCTTGAGAATCGGAACCAGCCTATTTTGCCGGTTCAGAAAGGTTGCGGTTCTCAAGGTATGGATCTTCACAGGGTGTGCTATCTACGTCCATTTGTTCTGTTCATGTCAGCTAGTAGATGACGTCATAGCATTTTTGATGTGAAAATTTAAGTATAATTCGGAAATTCATAAAAATTAAAAACTTTTGATTATATACACATGTAAGCATAAGCAATTATCTGTTAATTTAAACAATATTCGAAGAAATTACACAATCGAGGTCTCCTTATTTTGCTTATACTTCTGGGAAATTTTAGGACCAAGGTTAACCGTAACCGCTACAAAAAGAAAACAGCTCTTGAGAGCCTTTGTTTTTGATTTGATAAAAAGGAGTAAGTACTCTCTCGCAGATTTACCCCGATCGCAAGGCTAGAAGATGTCACGATTCGCACGAAAGTAAATGTGTTTTAGGGTGTTCTTAGCTGAATTTCAAAGAACTCGAAACTCGAACTCGGAACAGCGAAATAATACTTCTTACTATCGAATTTGATGGGTGTCGTTCTTTTATATCTTTTATCAGAATCCAACAAAGCCTCGTAGTCTGTTTGTAGAATATCTTCCGTGTATACTACTGCACCCATTCTAGTATTTATCATGTGCCATGTACTTGTTTCTATAGGTTCTTTACAGATTGTGTGCTGTGATCCACGGAGTTGTGTGTTTTTCTTCTGTAGTCCACAGAACACCTCGCAGTTTTTTAATTTGTAATACTCTTTCTGTTTGACTTGCAACTTGGAATTGTAAAATACCATTATTGGCAATTAAACTTAAATTTTGAAAATCATAATATGAAAATGAGATTGGTTACTTGAATTTTCTCAAAATAAATTTAAAATTTGGAACCATAATTTCATTCAAGAACACACAACCAACAATAGATCTTGATATTTATGTATTGATCTCTTGTAAAATAATGTTTTTGAACAATGGTACCAACTTACGAAGATGAGAAACGGAGGTAAGAGCACTCTTGGATGAGGTTGAAAAATGAAAGTATCGGAAGAGATGGCGACAAAAATAATAAAATTTAATTGTAATACTGCAGCAGGACATGGGAAGAAGCTGGGAAAGGCTGATAAGATCCATTAATAAAGAAATACGAAAGATGTCCTAAATGGAAAACATCACAACAAGAAGTTGCTTAAACTTTACTAAATACAAGAGCCGTTACTTATGTCTCAGTATACCCAGATGTACCTCAAAGTATGTACATAACCCGTTACTGCAAATGAGTTTTGGAAAAGACTTGTTAAAGAGTATTTGCCAGAAATTAATCGAAATGGTTCGACAGCGCCAATAAGCCAATGGCCACTGGCCATAGTTACTCACACGTTTCCTGGCAAAGATGGCTTAGTAAAAGTTATATAGAAGTAAAAACATTTATTGATACATTAATCTCTATTTAAATTGTAAAAATAGCTGGATTTTCAATAATGTACAAATACTATTATTGTTAAAAAATGTGTAATACTTTTTCTGTTTGACTTGAAACTTGGAATTGTAAAATTCCATTATTAAAAATTAAATTTAAATTTTGAAATTTGGAATCATAATTTGATTTGAAAACCCAACCAACAATAGATATTGATGTCTTTGTATTAATCTAAGGTAACCCTACAAAATAATGTTTTTGGACAATGGAACCAACTTCCGAAGATCAGAAACGGAGTTAAGAACACTCTTGGATCAAGTTGACGAAACGGAAGTATCAGAAGAGGTGGCGACCAAAAGAACTAAATTTAATTGTTATACTGCAGCAGAATATGGGATGAAGCTGGGAAAGGCTGATAATACCCATTTATAAAGAATTAAGAAAGATGTCCAATACAGAAAAACATCACAAGTCGAAGCTTCTACAACTCTACTCGAAATAGAGCATATTTTAAATAATAGAGCTCTTACATATGTCTCATTAGACCCAGATGCACCTGAAAGTATGCACATACCCAATCATTTTCTTGTTGACATAATAATTAGGTTACGCGGAAATATAGAAAAAGATTATGACTTCAGAAAACGCTAACAAATAACTCAAATTTTTGCAAACGCGTTTTGGAAAAAATTTGTTAAAGAATATTTGCCAGAAATTAATCGAAATAGTTCGACAGTGCCAATAAGCCAAGGGCCACTGGCCATAGTTACTCATGGACATGTTTCCTGGCAAGGATGGCTAAGTAAGAGTTATAGAAGTAAAGACATTTATTGGTAGGTACACACATAGAAATAGCTGGATTTTCAATAATGTCCTTATACTATTATTGTTAAAAGCCCGTTTTTCTTAGATTTCCGCTGCCTGTTCCCACAGTAGTCTGGATTTGATTCTGTCTATTTGATACTCAAAATTTTCTTTACTCCTCCTTATTAAAATTGATAAAAACAGAAACTTAAAACATATTAGTGTAAAGTACGGAATGCAAACATTAAAAGAATCGCACAATATCGTTCGAAAACCAATTGTTTGAAAACATTAGTGTGAAAATAGTTGGTTCAAACGGGAATTAGTTTGAAATATATTGGTTCAAATGGTAATTAGCTTGAAAAACATTGATTCGAACTATCAATAGTTTGAAAAACATTGGTTCGAATGAAAATTCGTTCGAAAGACATTGGCCCCAAGTTACAACATAAATTAGTTCGAAAGATATTAGTTCAAACTGCAATTAGTTCGAAAAACATGCTTTTTCTTCAAACCGTTTTAGCATGAATTCGCTTAATTTGTTAAGGTTTAATAAAATAACATTTTTGGTGGAGTAAAAGTTATAAACCTGCTTTCTTTCTAAAGGAATTACCATTCGAATGAACTGGTTACCGTTAGAACCAATGTTTTTCAAATAAAATTCCGCGACTCATTTCTAGACATGGTTTACGAATAACACCTCTATAGTTTATATAACCGTTTCGCGTGGGTGTTTTTTTGTGTCACCTGGTATTATGAATAATTTGTTTTTTCGTCGCGACTCGGGGGTCGGTCGAGGTGGAAATGGGGCGGACGGGCGGCCGGTCATTAGAAATTCAAATTTTGTGTCGTTCGGGTTGTAAATGCGCCGGCGGCGGAAGGAAACCGACGCATGTTACGTTCCGGCGACGGTGATTTAGACACACCTACTTTGCATATCTGACCCTCCGCGCCATTACAGCTACAATACAGCGCTGAACTTGCAGGGAAAAGAGGTTAATTAAGGAAATTTCTATTTAAAGCGCTACTTAAATAAAATTCGCTTTTAATAGGCAGTTTAAGTTGGTTATCCAAATGAAAAATGAGGTCCCTGAAAAAGGTTTTTCTTTTCATTTTCAGGTTCGGGTCAAATTCAGCTGTGGCAGTTCTTGCTGGAACTGCTCAGCGACTCGTCGAACGCCGCGTGCATCACGTGGGAGGGCACCAACGGCGAATTTAAACTTACCGACCCCGACGAAGTGGCGCGCAGGTGGGGCGAGAGGAAGTCCAAACCCAACATGAATTATGACAAGTTGTCCAGGGCGTTAAGGTAAGGACTAACTATCTATTCATCAGTTCAGTTTTAGTGTAAATTAATTTTTTAAGGTATCTAAATTATATCATCATTAAAGGAAATGAAGGAAATATATGAAAGCGGGAGTAGAAAATAATACTCGATAGAAAGGAGCACTTTTTTGCAGATTTTTACCAACCGCAAAGCTAGACGAGACTAGAGAGACACGAGTTGCGCGAAAGTCAATAAACACGCCTTGACTAACCACATTTTGATTGAACCATCTCTACTAGTACAAAAGCAGTTAAGTGATCCCGATAGAACGATAAATTATGTAGGGTCGTGTTTGATTGGCTTTCAGAAAACTCGTGACAGAGCTTTTACGATTGCAAGAGAGTACTCCTTTGTATCGAATTTTCTATCAAATCAGAAATATGCCCTCGTAAGATTTACTTGCATTACATTACCATCTAGTTTAAATTATAGGCCCTGTATACAATTTTTTGAAGTTATTGTTTTACCAGAGGTAAGCAACTCGATTTGGCAGTTTTTAGGGAAATGTTGATAATTTTTTTGTGTGTTGGCAACCATTGGAAATAAATAATTTTGTTAAGGTCACATTTTTTATTAATAAACGTAGGTACATAAAATTTTTAATTTGATTAGACACTTACAGTGAGATTAACTAAGATCTAAAATAGTACCCCCCAGAGGTCTTTCAAAAAACATTTTCCCATACAGAAAAGACACATACTACATATTTTAGAAGAAAATGCCCTAAAACTAATTTTTTTTGACAGGTTTCAAAATGGCAAATGGTGAATACGCCAAAAATTTGGCAGATAATAGCTTCATTATTTGTGTTTGAGGTTATAAAGTTGGTTATTTTTTAGACCACCTCAAGGGGGTGTTTTGTGGCATTTGGTAATAAGTTCGTTTATAATTTTACAAGGATTAATTTATCTTATTTAATATACCAGGTTTTTCATTACCCAATAAAACACCTTCTATTTTGTCCGGAAAAACGCCATATTTTGAACCCGTTTTCAGCACAAAAAATATATTTATAAGGGCACAACGAGGCAAAACAAACATAAAAAAACTTGCATTTAAGTTTTTTAATACATTTCATAAATAAAAACACCTTTTAAATAAATAAAAAATTAATCTACTCCTTATTTTATTATTACTCATCTAAATTGGTGTGTGACATCAAGTATTAATTGGAAAAATTAAGTAACAAGGGCGAGTTTTAATTAGAGTGACATATATTAATTTATTCTACAGAGTGTTTACTATTTAAACCCCGCGTGGGTTTAAATTTTTTACTTTTCTTTTCTTCTAAATTGGAAATTTCCTCTTAAATCTAACAAAAGATTGTTTTAAGATGAGTATTCAATAAACAAATTTATTAAAATTTTTCTTATAAATCGAACTATGTCCGGAACTCAAGGAGGGTTGGTTTAAAATGCTAAAAACCAAAAATTTCACTTAAAATTAGGACCGTTTTAAAATAGACTAAACCCTTTTAGTAAATCCCACCGTAAGTGTCTACTATCTATATGCGGCGATATAAGAAACTGTAAAAATACTCGCGCTTACGACCTGTATTGTTTCATTGTTCAATGGAAAAAGAAACGCATGAAAAATGGAAAGAGATTATGCATTTGCCAAACTGGAAAATTAATAAAAATAGTCGAATTTGCGAGCGCGAGGTAAGTAAGATTAAATTTAAAGAATATTATATATTATTATTTTAAGAAAAAGAAGAATAAAAAGATAGATCAATAATATTTTTTTCACTTTTACCTACTATTAACATTTTTAAATGTTTTTTTTCAAAGCTTGACATATTTTACTAAGCAAAAAAGTCATCATTCAAAAACTGTTTGAGGAAATTATAAAAAGAGAAATCAAAACATCAGTCCATTTCATAAAATCAGTTTTACATGCCAATATGAAAAAAACTAGAAAGAGAGGGCAATATGAGTTGCCCACCTCTGCTAAAAAATCAACTGTCAAATGTATAGAGGGCCTCTAGTGTAAATAACTATAATCCTCCTAACATTTCAACATACTCGACGTTACATCACTGACAAATCAATATTCTGCTCGGAACGTATTTCTATTTTTCGTTTGTGGCAATATGCCGTTCGTGGGGCATTTATATTTTTGTAACTCTATTAAAATCCAATCTGCCGACGCTCTTTTTCTATCAATAAAAGAGCGGACCTCCAATTAACGAGGGAGCAGCAGGGAGGTAGGGCCGAACACAATCGCAATAATAATTTCCCATTATTGGACAATCACGTTTCAAAAACAAGGGAAAAATCGACAAAAATGGAACAGAAATTACATTAACTCAAATATTGGCCTCTAAATAGTCGTAAACTGATGTGATAGTGGACAGTTTAAGTTTTGCACAACACGTTAACATTGAATGTAGCGTTTAATTCTTGTCATCTTTTCTTTTTTATTGTATTATTATTATTTTATAATATATTCATTTTGCTACTTGGGGAATGGCGACGCAAATCACAAATTTTACGTTAACGTCTCCTGCATGACTTAAAGTGTCTATTTTGCCGTTTCAGATACTACTACGATAAAAACATAATGACAAAAGTGCACGGGAAAAGGTACGCCTACAAATTCGATTTTCAAGGACTGGCGGCAGCTACACAGCCAGCTACCAGCGACCCGAGCAGCTACAAGTACCAGAGCGACTTTTTCATGAGCTCCTACCACCACAGCGCCAAGCTGGGAGGATTCATGAGTCCGCACGCCACCATACCCAGCTCAGCAGGTACGTCAATAGTTATTATATATTGTTCTCTTCTTGCCCTGGTACCTGAAAATTTTTAACAGCTGTCACCCTAATAACACACTTTGTTCCCGGGACGTTCCCTGTAGGTCCCGTAGGTCGGTAACGTCACCGACTCAAATAGTAAGTGCTAGGAACGTTCCCAGCAACGGCCTGAGCTTTAAAATGTACGTCTTCTGAACGTTCCCGCCAGCGGTTCAAGGAACGTCATACCATAAGTGTGTTATCTCCGGGACGTTTAGTAAACGGCCATTAGGACGATTCTAAAAGGTCCGGTAAGAGTCCTCACCAAACCGGGGGGGAGGTCGTAAAAAACGGTCCCTGCAACAAAGTTTTTAAAAACATCGCTAGTTCCCCGAACTTTCCCGGAACGTACGGCGACTAAAAAGGTCGTTTCTGGAACGTACTGTAAGTTATGGTAGGACGTCCCAGTCGCAGGTCCCGAAATGAACTGGTGTAGTCACAATATAAAAGTTACAGCCAGAAATATATGTTTTTAACCAAGGATGTTGCAAGGACCAGTTCAAAATTATTTACTTGTATTGACTGTTTTTCCTAATATATATTATATTTGTTACACTGTCTGAAGATTGGTTTTGATTTGAAGACCTCCTAAACTGCATAACGTTGGCCTTACCGGAAAAGTGTCCTTTTATTTTCATTCAAATTTTTTTTGCGTAAAGTAAATTTTTAAAAGATTCAGTTTTTCATGTGTAAGCGATTAATTAAAACTTCGTTTTTAAAGATGGTTGAAAACATTTCGAAATTGCTGAAAAAACGCTGTCCAAACCAAAACATTAAACTGACACTTGCATGGCATACAGTTTGATCGATCAGCTATTAAAAATGGATCGCAGTCAAATAGCGTATTGAGGCAATCGTTCGGTTTCGTTCCATAGACAGGCTCTCTTTCAGTTTTCCTGTTCCATTGGGAAACTGACACGTGGTATCGAGTGCCGCTTTAGAAATTCCAATTGCAAATGGCAAGTGTGAGAAGACGACGAAGAACAATTTTGTGCCATACATCATTGCACAGAAACCCCAAAAATAAAAACATCAAAATATGGTTTTAGAAATTCCAATTGCAAATGGCAAGTGTGAGAAGACGACGAAGAACAATTTTGTGCCATACATCATCGCACAGAAACCCCAAAAATAAAAACATCAAAATATGGTTTTAGAAATTCCAATTGCAAATGGCAAGTGTGAGAAGACGACGAAGAACAATTTTGTGCCATACATCATCGCACAGAAACCCCAAAAATAAAAACATCGAAATATGGTTTATAGGTACTTCATTAATGGTTATGAAGTTGAAAACACTCCGTCTGTGCCAGTCGTGTTCCACTGAACAGGGTTCCTACTGACCTATAATTTGTCTTTCCTAACCTATTTTTTAAACCACCTTTGTAAAAAATATGTGAGTTCTTCTCTGCTCACCTCATACAGCATATTGTAAGCTTTGTTTAAAGAATATTGAATTGAGTAATATGGGGCGTCAGGCCATCTTGAGCCATTTTAAGAGCAGTGGTCATGTACAGAAAGAAGAGGCTGAAAAAAATTAAAGGAAATTGCCTTTGTTAATCAAGAAAACTGATCAGTCTTCACTACCAACTGGAAGTGAAGGAATCTCCACAGCAACTTCCTACACTGCCAAAAACGGTTCTGCTCCTTTTTTGTAATCTTTTCTTATTAAGAAATCAGTTACGGATGCAGAAATATTGTCTTTAAGATTAATCCTACTGTTGCCAATTAAGTCCACATCATCTGCGAAGGCCAATAGTAGATTGGATCCTTCCTGGTGGAATAGAGCCGTTGGTGTTTCAATCTTGGCTTTCCTGCATATTATAATGCTATTTTGAAGAGTTGGGATGAAAGAGAGTCACCCTGCTTAAGCCCATTGTTGATACCAAAGAAATCAAAGTAGCTCTATCCCACCCTTATCTTGCACCTTGTATTCTCCGTACACATTTTTAACAGGGATATCAGCTTTTTTGGAAAGCCCAGTTCCTGCATTGCTTCCCACAACTTTGCTCTTCATAATCTGTCAAATGCCTGTCTGTCTATAGTGGACCTTTTAGGTCTAAAACCGCACTGGTATTCTCCTCCTTATATGGTTCAATTCTTTCTCACAGGATACTGGAGAGGATCTTATAGCTTGTATTTAGCAGATTTATTCCACTATAATTTGAGCATCTCCTTTTTATGAATGGGGACTATCACGCCTTCCTTCCATGGATCCGGTAGCATTTCGGTGTTCCAAATGTTTTCGATGAGCTTATGGATGACCCTATGCAGTGTTTCTCTACCATATTTTAGACATTCGGCAGGTATGCGGTCACTACCAGCAGCTTTGTTGTTTTTTAGCTTTTTTATGGGTTCAACTGTTTCTTCATATGATGGGGCTGGTATTTCTATTTAAGCTGTCAATATGCTTGTGGGGTATCGGTATTTACCTCTTCGTTGAGTAGTTTGCAAAAGTAAGTAGTTCCATGTGGTGAGGATATCTGTTTTGTTAGTTATCAGGTATCCGTTGTTTGTTGAGAGGAAGTTTCTGGTTCTGGGTTGGTATCCTGTTTTGTGCTTTGTTATGTTAGTATTCTTTTATTCTGTTGTTTTGTCCGTTTTCCTCCATTTCTCCTATTATATTTAGATGGTGGTCTCTCTTTTTTCTTTATATCATTCTGCGTGCGTCAGATCTTTGTTGTTTATACTCTTCTAAATTAGATGCTGTTAGATGTTGAAGCATTTTTTCCTTGCCATATTTCAAATTACTTCCTTCTTTGTTTTCTCTTTTTGTCGAGCACTTGACTACTAACCACTCTAGTTACTGTTTCTTGGATGTTCTTCCAGATCTCGTTTGCATTGTAGCCCTATTGCGGTTCTTTTATTTCTTGAGTAATGGGTTTCTGATATATTGCCTCTGTCTTGAGTTTTTGTGTATTCAAGCTTATGATCTTCTTTTTCGTATACATGTGCAGATATATTAATACTTCGAGCAATTTAGTTTGATAACTTGCTAGATGAACCAAAAAAACGTAGTTACTCTAGTAAAAAACCGCATAGAATCTCATGAAAGTTCGTGAGTTTTTATGCCGTTTCATAGGGATGTATGAGATTCTACGAGCCAGGCTGTCTTACTCGTAAAAACTAATAGACAGAATCTGTACTTCATGAGATTTGTCTTGGTTTTTACAAGTTTGTTACAGAGTACCACTAGGCAAGTTAGTCTTTTAATATTTTTAATGCTGTTAAGTACCTGATTTATTTTTAGGATTTAACGAATTCGATTCCGGTGATTTTTGTCTTCAAATAAAGTTTCGAATAAAGAACAAAGTCTTATTTATCTTGATAATATCTACATTTACTTGATATCCACGTAGACCAGCAATTTATATCCAAAAAATACCTGGAATTAAAAAAAAATAGTCAGGGAAAACCTGTAAAAGTCAGAGAATTTGGAAATCAGAATTTGGTGGGAACCCTATTGAAACAGCACCAGTGCCATTTTTTTTACAGTACCGGGCCAGTGTCAGTGCGAAACTGGAAACAGGCGAGTGCGGCACTGGATTTTACAATGGAATATTCTATATAAGTCAGTCAAACTTGAGCGCCGCTAGTACAAGAAAAAAATTTCCGTTCTAGGTGACGCTCGCTGGTTGAGTTTAGTGCTTATTTGACGCATGAGCGTATCGAATGTCAAATTTCCAATAAAGTAGGAAAACAAAGGAAACGGTCTCCGCGATAAATTGGTCGGATGGGATAATAAAGAGTCCCTCGGGAGGGAAATCGCGACGTCCAGCGTACCAAATATCCATTAGTACGTGATTTCGAGGGTCGTTTGTAACAATATCGGGAGGGGCGCCCGGCGGTTAAATGACGGGTAATGATCGCTGCCGACGCAGGGGGCGAAACAATGCCCGCAATCAACGCATTACGTCATTAGGCAGACGCAAGGACGTGTTAACTAAAGACCGAGGATCTTCAGATTCTATGCGGGGCCCGTTTAAAAACGTTATAATTATTTTTTAACGCGAAGTGGATATTGTGTTTGAGTGAATGGGCGCAAAAAAGAGCGCCGGAACAAATGCAAATCGGGATATAAAGTTTTGCACGACGCACGCATAATAGACTGTAATTATTCGAGGGTCGCGTTTTTTACGCTGCCTGCTTGTTATCCTTTGCTTATTATGGCGGTTAATAAATTTAAATAATGTCAAATATATTGCCGTAACTACCTTGCCTGGTCTGGTCGTACTACTTTTTGTCGAAAAGGCGATCGCGAAAATTATCGCTGGCCTTTGCAAGTGCGCCAACTATCAAAACCACACGGTACTGCAATTTTGACAGGTCTGTAGCAAAAATTTTGATTTTCTGAAATAAGAATTTTTTTAAAACAAAAGATTTTGGGTGCAAATAATGAAAATTCAAACTTGGATGAGCATCCCACAAGGAACACACAAAGGACCAAAGCGAAAAGAGAAATGATTAAACGATGTTTCGCTCTGGGTAACCAGCGTGAGCTCATCAGTGGTTTCACTGGTCACCCTCCCCATACATCATTAAACACCGTCATACACTTTGATTTCCAACCTTGAATCACTCACAAATAGGCATCGTTCCGCACTGGTACTAATCCAAGTTACCTGATACGGATTCGTCCTGGCGTGCTAATGTTTCCTACAGGATTATGCTCCTATGGCAATTAAAAATCAAAAAAGAAGTTAAAAAACCTCCAAATCAATTATCAATTCAAACCTGGATGAGCATCCCACAAGGAACACAAAAAGAACCAAAGCGAAAAGGGAAATGATTAAACGTTTTAATAGTTATTAGTCTGAGTTTTAAATTATAAGCATATCAAATCTCAACTATGTTGGGAATTTGGAACCTTTGGTTGCACTAAAACAAAATTATGATTGTTTTCCACAAAACCAAAACTACACTTTTTTGCACTCGACGCGCGTTTCGCTAACAACGGTAGCATCATCAGGAGACGATAAACAATGAACTAAATTAATCTACGCTCTATCTTATATACAATCCTTTAGTGGGCGGAGATAAGACTAATAATTTGTGATTGATCACGATTTTTAATCCTATCTCCCCTCAACCAAAGAATAAAGTGTACTAAACGGGATGGGTCCTCTATCTTTATTTAAACTATTTCTGGATTTAATGATTTCCATACTTTCATATGCATTTAAAAGTTTTGTTTGGTACACTTTTTAGAAGTTTTAGGTTATCTAATGTGAATCTATGATTGTTTTCAAAAGCATGCTCGGCCACACTTGACTTTTCTGTTCTTCCGTATTTTAAGTGTGCTAAGTGTTCTTTAAAACGTGTTTGAATAGAGCGTCTCGTTTGGCCAACATATTTTTTGTCACAATCCATGCAACTAATTTCGTAAATTCCACTTTTTTCTAGAACTGTAGTTTTATCCTTGGGATTTCCTAGTAAGCTTCTTATTGTGTTACCGGATTGATATATTAATTTAAGACCGGTGTTATCAAATACTTTGTGTAATCCTTTCGTATAATTAGGATTATAAGGAATTGATACAAATCTTGAGTCGCAGGTATCTTTTTGTCTGAAAAAGGTAGAATTCCGAAAGGTCTTTTGAAAAGAATGTCTATTTATCAGCCTATTTATTAAGCCTTCGTCGTAACCGTTTTCGCCAGCTATATTCCTAATCCTATTCTTTTCTGCTTCAAATCTTTCTTTGTTTAAGGGGAAATTTACTAATCTATATGTTAAAAAGTGCAAACTTGCAAGCTTATGTTGTAAGCAATGAAAAGAGTCATTTGGAATATACCTGTTGGTGGCCGTGGCTTTTCTGTATAGGTCAAAGTCCAATTTATTTTTATTTCTTATAACTAAACAGTCTAGAAATGGCAGTGTACCGTTGTTTTCTGTTTCATAAGTAAATTTAATAGTGGGAAATTTGTTATTTATTTTTTCCATAAAATTTCCAACACTAGTTACTTTAGTGTTGAATACTGCAAACACATCGTCTACATACCTGAACTGTATTCTAATATTTTAGAATACCTATCTTTAACAAAACTCTGCATGAATCAAAATTACTTTCAATATAAAAATAACTACTACCAGCAATTAGAAGGAACCACAATGGGTAATAGTTTATCACCTTTTATCGCAAACCTATTTATGAGCAAATTTGAATCAGATATAAGTAAAGAATTTCAGTATTTCCCCAGAGTATGGTTCAGGTATGTAGACGATGTGTTTGCAGTATTCAACACTAAAGTAACTAGTGTTGGAAATTTTATGGAAAAAATAAATAACAAATTTCCCACTATTAAATTTACTTATAAAACAGAGAACAACGGTACACTGCCATTTCTAGACACTTTAGTTATAAGAAATAAAAATAAATTGGACTTTGACCTATACAGAAAAGCCACGGCCACCAACAGGTATATTCCAAATGACTCTTTTCATTGCTTACTTTTAACATATAGATTAGTAAATTTCGCCTTAAACAAAGAAAGATTTGAAGCAGAAAAGAATAGGATTAGGAATATAGCTGGCGAAAACGGTTACGACGAAGGCTTAATAAATAAGCTGATAAATAGACATTCTTTTCAAAAGACCTTTCCGAATTCTACCTTTTTCAGACAAAAAGATAGCTGCGACTCAAAATTTGTATCAATTCCTTATAATCCTAATTATACGAAAGGATTACACAAAGTATTTAATAACACCGGTCTTAAATTAGTATATCAATCCGGTAACACAATAAGAAGCTTACTAGGAAATCCCAAGGATAAAACTACAGTTCTAGAAAAAAGTGGAATTTACGAAATTAGTTGCATGGATTGTGACAAAAAATATGTTGGCCAAACGAGACGCTCTATTCAAACACGTTTTAAAGAACACTTAGCACACTTAAAATACGGAAGAACAGAAAAGTCAAGTGTGGCCGAGCATGCTTTTGAAAACAATCATAGATTCACATTAGATAACCTAAAACTTCTAAAAAGTGTACCAAACAAAAGACTTTTGAATGCATATGAAAGTATGGAAATCATTAAATCCAGAAATAGTTTAAATAAAGATAGAGGACCCATCCCGTTTAGTACACTTTATTCTTTGGTTGAGGGGAGATAGGATTAAAAATCGTGATCAATCACAAATTATTAGTCTTATCTCCGCCCACTAAAGGATTGTATATAAGATAGAGCGTAGATTAATTTAGTTCATTGTTTATCGTCTCCTGATGATGCTAACGTTGTTAGCGAAACGCGCGTCGAGTGCAAAAAAGTGTAGTTTTGGTTTTGTGGAAAACAATCATAATTTTGTTTTATATCAAATCTCGAATATCTTTCGGGGGGCGGGGGCTTGATGTCAACCTGCACCGCCCACCATATTTTTTTTACAAAAACCAGGGTTACTAGTGGATTTTTCGAAATTCTTTTTGGTAATATTAGGAATTCGAAATTAGTTCTTAATTTTGGGATAGTTGCTTTTCATTTTTCTCTACGCTCTAAATGAGGGGGGTGTAGCTTAACGTCTGGCTGCACCCCCCATTTTGAATATTTAAAAAAACCAGGAAGGAGTGTGGTTGAAAATTTTTAAGAGTGGTTCAAAATTAGTTTGAAATTGGTTCGAAATTATAAGCATATCAAAACTCGAATATCTTTGGGAGGAGGGAGTGTGGCTTGACTGAGCTTACCAACACACGTGGAGAATATATTAAGGAGAAAATTTTTAATTTGGTCACCTTCACCTTCTGCAGCTCAAACCCTTCGATCCAGTCGAATACACCCAGGAAAAGTCCGGATACGCCCTGGGAAAGTCTGGAAACACCCAGGAAAAGTCAGGATACACTCCGAAAAAGTTTAGTAAGACCCTGGAAAAGTCTGGATACACCCTGGAAAGTCTGGATATACCCTGGAAGTCTGGAAAGTCGGGAAAAGTCTGGATACACTCAGGAAATATCTGGAAAGACTCTGGAAAAGTCTGGAAACACCCTGGAAAAGTCTGGATACACTCTGGAAAAGTCTGGAAAGACCTCGGAAAATTTTGGATACACTCTGGAAAAGTCTGGAAAGACCATGGAAAAGTCTGGATACACTCTGGAAAAGTCTGGAAAGACCCTGGAAAAGTCTGGATACACTCTGGAAAAGTTTGGAAAGACGCTGGAAAAGTGTGGATACACTCTGGAAAAGCCTGGAAAGACCCTGGAAGTCTGGATACACTCTGGAAAAGTCTGGAAAGACCCTGGAAAAGTCTGAATATACTCTGGAAAAGTCTGGAAAAACCATGAAAAAGTCTGGATACACTTTGTAAAAGTCTGGAAAGACCCTGGAAAAGTCTGGATACACTCTGTAAAAGTCTGGAAAGACCCTGGAAAAGTCTGAATACACTCTGGAAAAGTTTGGAAAGACGCTGGGAAAGTGTGGATACATTCTGGAAAGATCCTGGAAAAGTCTGGATATACCCTGGAAAAGTCTGACCGACACAATCTAACCCATGTGTATATGAGTAGTGGAATTTTATATTGGGGTTTTATAGGGCTGCAAGAGAGAAGTGATTTAATCAAATCTGACGATTTGCCAAGAAAACCATACTTTTCAAGTTTTCGCAGCAAGATTTCGTGATCCACGCAGTCGAAAGCTTTCGAGAAATCACAAAATACTCCTGCTACCGACTCTGTCCCTGAATTAAGGCACACTTCCTCCAAAATATTAAACATTACATTGCTTATGTTTTTGCCCTTTTGGAAACCAAAACCAAACCAAAAAGACAAGCATTCTTGTTTTCATGAGCTTTTCCATGACTTCTGAGAGTTATGACAAACGTGAAATCGGCCTATAATTCGAAGGATCGCTGGTATCGCCACCTTTGTGTAGAAGAATGATGAGTGCCATCTTGAAACAATCCAGGAAATAAGCCAGAAAGAATTAATTGGTTTATTAGTTCTGCAAGAATCTACAGTGCGTAGTCAAGAAGATTTAACAATACTTTAAATATAGAAAAGAGGGTATTTTTTAATTCCTTTAAATCTGTTCTTCTTCTTCTTCTTCTTCTGGGGTAGCACTACAACCCTTGGTGGGTCTTGGCTGCGTTAACGATTTGCCTCCATCGGTCCCGGTCCATCATGGCCTCCTCCCAGTCATATACCTGCATAGTCTGGAGATCTTTTAAAATGTTGTCTCTCCATCTGAGTCTCGGCCGCCCCAGTGGTCTCTTTCTTGCTGGGTTTCCTTCCCATACTATCTTGATCAGTCGGTCGTCAGGTGCTCTTTGGACATGTCCAGCCCATCTCAGACGCTGGGATTTTATTGATTTGACTATGTCCGGCTTTTGGTATAGGTCCTGGAGTTCTGCATTCGTCCTTATGCGATATTGCTCCGTGTTTGGATCCTTGACGGGGCCAAATATTCTTCTAAGGATCTTCCTTTCAGCCCGCTTTAGTAGAAGCTCATTGTGTTTCGTAAGGGTTCAGGTCTCACAGCCATAACAGATGATCGGTTTGATTACAGCCTGGTACAGCCTCAGCTTTGACACTCTCGACACCGTTTTGGATTGCATGAGGGTTCGCATGGCAAACAAACACCTATTGCCACTGTGTATTCGTGCTTTAATCTCTTCGTTGCTGTCATTGTCTGAGCATATCGTGGCTCCAAGGTACTTAAACTGTCTGACGCATTCGAAGTTATATGTGTCCATCGTTATATTCTGACCGATTCTGTCCCTGGTTGGTTGTCGGGTAATGTGCATGTATTTGGTTTTCTCCTCGTTGATGTTGAGGCCCATTTTCTTACATTCCTTCTCGATTTTCAGGAAGTTTTCCTTGACTCTGACAGTACTTCCTCCTACCGCGTCAATGTCGTCCGCGAAGGCCAGGATCATCTGTGGCCCCTGGTTTGTAAATACTTCCGTGGTGATGTTCGTCTTCTTGATAGCCATATCTAGGACTATGTTAAAGAGTAGGGGCGACAGTCCATCTCCCTGTCTCAATCCACTCATGACCGAAAATTCCTCTGTTATATGGTTTCCTACTTTAACGCGACACCTGGTATTGTTTATGCATAACTTCGTGAGAGTGATGATTTTCTGTGGTATACCTATACTTGCCATGGCTATCCAGACACTGTCGCGTATAATGGTGTCGTAAGCTTGTCTGAAGTCCATGAACAGCTGGTGCACGTCTTTATTGAATTCCCAGTGTTTCTCCAGTATTTGTCTGATTGTGAATATCTGGTCCACTGTTGACCTCTTTGGTCTGAATCCACACTGGTAGTCGCCAATTTGTTCCTCCGCATACGGTGATATGCGGCTCAATAGCACATTGGAGAGTATCTTGTATGCAGCGTTCAGTAGCGATATTCCCCTGTAGTTGACACATTTCATGCGGTCTCCCTTCTTATGGATGGGGATGATAGTACCTTCGTTCCATTCGTCTGGCAAGGCTTCCTTAAATCTGTTGGGCTGACGTAAAAAGTTCCTTGAATGTTGACATGAGAAAGGAAATTTAAAGGATCGGTGTCAGCTTTTAGATAATGCCTTAACTTTTCCGTTATACTACACTAAAACTCGTTAAGCGAATCTGGCTCCATGTCAATTCGCATCTATGTTAGGAGATTACGCAAGAAGATACTTTCTAACAGAATTTTTTTTTTTTTGTATGCAATATAATCATTTTACCATATCTTTGCAAATGTATAAATAAGAAGTTTAGATGGCAGTTTTATTCGAATTACATTGATAATGAAATAAAACTTTGGGTATACTTGGAGGTTTAGTTTTTAATTATTTTCGTACCTAAAATATAGTACCTGATAGAAAAATAGGACTTATGGGTTATTTAGTGATGAATATGAATAAATAAATAGGGAATTAAAGTGGGTACTTAATTTTTTTTTAATTTGTAAGGCAGTTTAATTAGCAGCATTTTAAGCTACAGTAACTTTTGCGCTAATAGATTTCCCTCCCATTTTTTTGCAAAATAATGTCCAACCTTTCATAATAAATATAAGGAAATCTTAGCCCCAATATTTTATGGATGCCATTTTTTAAAAAAATGCTTAACTTTTGATATATATATATATATATATATATATTGTAAACAAAACTTTTTTTCTGTTTTTTTGAGGATAAGACCTTATTTTACTCCAAATAAGATTTTAGCCCAAAAAAAATGGAACAAATGTTTGTTCTAAAGCAATAAATAAAGATCGATGTATATTTCAGCTCCCTGTATAAAAGCCTTTGTCTTTCCTCATTTTGCTAATTAATTATACGCAATTAATTTTTATTGAATCGATATTATGACAAGGGGACGAGCTAGAACGCAATAATAATAAAATTCTCATTGACTTGGTATAGAGAGAAGAGGAGACGATAGGCACGATTTATATGACAGTGGGGTCCAATGTCAAAATGCGTTTCGCATCGCCAACGTGAATTGGGGTCGATTCGGCGCCCGTTTGGGGCTGATTTATGGGGTGTTCCGTTTAATGCACCGTTACTTTTACTCAAACGCGAAACACCGTTTTTCCAAAGTTGTAAACTTTTTACGATTTGGGGAGTGTGCATGGGAGGATTTTTTCTCCTTTATTCAATTTAGGTATCTACCTCCTGGAGAGGTGGTGGCACTTGAGATGTATAATTTCATCGTCAATAAAACACATGTCAAAGTCTGGTCTACAACCATAAGGGTCCCACAAAGAGTTTTAAAGCTTCCCTGTAGAAAAAGCCCCCATCCGTGTGACATAATTTTTGTCATTATCTTTGTTGGGCCCTTAAATGAATCTAACTCATACATACGCGATGGAATGACTTCATATAGTCATATTTTCTTACAAGATGGTTATGGTTTCCCTGTAAAAAAAATTTCCCCCCTCCTAGGCGGGTGCTACAGGTTTCTTTGTTATCTTTGTGTGTTTCTTAAAATAATCTCACTGATAAAAACGCGATAAAATTACTTCATATAGGCATTGTTTGAAGACAATTCTTCAAAAAATGGAATTGTCTTTGTCTTCAGATTATTTGCAAGTATTTTCCTGTATTTTTGTATACAGAGTGTTTTACGACTTATGTATAAAGATGGATGACGTGTTTCCTAATACTGGCCGGTGTTTAAAATAACGTTTCATTTCGCCTAAATTTGTTCAAAACTTTTCCCAAAAAAATAACCAAAAATGTGCGAACATCCACTGAGAGCTTATCATGATGAGGTTTATTTGTATAATAGCGTCTCATTTCAGTCGGTGACCTTACATATGCTATGTTTTCATGGATATTGAATTCGTTTTCAATATGTTTCAATCGATTTTGAATCGATTTGAAAACGGTTTTCAAATTTTGATATTTGACAGCTGACCTGTGTCATCCTTGTCAAATATTCATTTTTGAGTTTTGGTACTTTTTTTTAAAAAACGTATTTTATTCAAAAGATGATGTTGGCCCTTGCCACACATTTTTTTAAAATTTTATTTACTACTCTGTTTGCAAGTGGAAGTGAAGAAAGAAATGCTGGACTGGCATATATGCATAGCACATACACTTTCGAGCCAAATATTTCTTTTATTTTCCATAATTAATTTTTTTAAAGCCTTTAAAAAAACAAATCTTTAGTTATTTAAGTAAGGTTATGTTATTAATCTTCTTTTTTCTATATACTCCACCAAATTTTAGAATGCCGGTTCCACAGTTTCACTTCTATTTCTCTCTCTCTCTCTCAAAAAGAGTGAGAGCAATAAATAATAATTTGGCGGCTGTCTGGTAATCCGACGCAATACGCATGTGTAAACTCAATCCCGGTTTTCATGGAAAATCGGTATTTCGATCTCAATACGATCTTGATCGTTCAGAACGAACTCAATTCCCATGAAAACGTAGCAATTGTTGGCCATTTTAATTTCAGACAGTTTGTTACAGTTGGTTACTTTAAGAAAATGACTTAATTTTTAGTTAAAAATATCAATAATTAGATTTTGTTTTACTATTTTGCGCTATTTTTCTTTAAATTTGGGCAAAAAAAGGACTACAAAATTGCATCGGTATAACAAAAATATCCCTGATTTGATCATTTGCACACATTTACTAAAATCTTGTGTTTGATGAAGGTGTAAAAAACGTTTTTTGTTACAGGTTCGATATTCCCTTCTCCCGGGTCGTACTGGAACAGTCCCAGCGCAAATCTGTATAGCAATATCGCTGCGTCCACTCACTCCATCGGGCACCACGCGGGGCCCCACTTGGGGGCACCGCCCCTTGGTTCGTATCCGCACTACGCATGACCAAGCACCAGCGCTTCTCCAGGAACGGACTGGAGCAGGAAGTTCACCATGCTATCCGCCGCAGGAACGCAAGATTGTTAAAAAGTTATTTTTTTGTACAGTTCTTTTCTCGAATCGCTTTCGATTTATCACGGATCTGGTTGAACCTGGTCCTAAAATTTGCCATAAGTATAAGCAAAAGATGGAGCCCTTGATTATTGTGTATTTGTTTATATTAAAATATGTATTTAATCAAAAATCTTTTGTTTTTATGAACAGAAAAAGTTGAAAAATCACAAAAAAGGCTGCCCTCAATTTAAGCACTATTTACATCCATTTCTATTGGTCAATATTAGTCTAAAAATTTACGTTGAGAACAAACTGATCCCGAAATTCATAAAAATAAAAGATTTTTAATTACATACATATTTAAATATCAACAATTATTTATCGGTAAATTTAAACAATACCTACTCAAAATTATTACACTATCCAGGACTCCTTCTTGTTTTCATGTTTCCGAGAAATTTTACGACCAAGGTCAACCAGAACCATGATAAATCGAAAACGACTTCGGCAAAAAAGTTATCTGTTATTGACATTTTTTTTCGAACGCGATTTCGAAACATACATTGATAGAGGGCTGAGTTATTAGGAGACACTTAAAACTAATCACAATCAGTGGTATCGGTATCGGTATCCGCATCCATATCCCTATCAAATCGCACAATCAACCAGAGATTACCCAGCAAACACAAATCATCGGCATTGAATCGTGACAATGTCGACAACGTCGGCAGTGTGTCGGCATCGGCGGCTACACTCTGGCCCGATGTTGGTCAGATTGCGATTTTCAGTTTTCGGTCAATAATCGGCAACTGACAGAGGTCCACATTACTACAGTCGGCTTTATGCCGATACCATTTTAGGACCGAAGATGGTCCGATTGGAACTTTGTTTAATCGGTCGAAAATCGGCAACTGACGATGGCCCGATTTACTATAGTTGACTTTATACCGAAGCCCTCTTTATTTGCTTTAGGGCCGACAAAGGTACGAATGGAACTTGTTTAATCGGACGAGAATCGGCAACTGACGATGGCCCGATTTACTATACTCGACATTACGCCAACGAAAACCTTATCTGCTTTAGGGCCGATGATGGTCCGATTGGAACTTTCTTTAATCGGTCGAGATTCGGCAACTGACGATGGCCCTATTTACTATAGTCGACTTTATGCCGACGACCACTTTATCTGCTTTAGGGCCGACGATGGTCCGATTGGAACTTTGTTTAATCGGACGAGAATCGGCAACTGACGATGGCCCGATTTACTATAGTCGACATTACGCCAACGCAAACCTTATCTGCTTTAGGGACGATGATGGTCCGATTGGAACTTTCTTTAATCGGTCGAGAATCGGCAACTGACGATGGCCCGATTTACTATACTCGACATTACGCCAACGAAAACCTTATCTGCTTTAGGGACGATGATGGTCCGATTGGAACTTTCTTTAATCGGTCGAGAATCGGCAACTGACGATGGCCCGATTTACTATAGTCGACTTTATGCCGACGACCACTTTATCTGCTTTAGGGCCGACGATGGTCCGATTGGAACTTTGTTTAATCGGACGAGAATCGGCAACTGACGATGGCCCGATTTACTATAGTCGACATTACGCCAACGCAAACCTTATCTGCTTTAGGGACGATGATGGTCCGATTGGAACTTTCTTTAATCGGTCGAGAATCGGCAACTGACGATGGCCCGATTTACTATAGTCGACTTTATGCCGACGACCACTTTATCTGCTTTAGGGCCGACGATGGTCCGATTGGAACTTTGTTTAATCGGACGAGAATCGGCAACTGACGATGGCCCGATTTACTATAGTCGACATTACGCCAACGCAAACCTTATCTGCTTTAGGGCCGATGATGGTCCGATTGGAACTTTCTTTAATCGGTCGAGAATCGGCAACTGACGATGGCCCGATTTACTATAGTCGACATTACGCCAACGCAAACCTTATCTGCTTTAGGGCCGACGATGGTCCGATTGGAACTTTGTTTGATTGGTCGAGAATCGGCAACCGACGATGGTCCGATTAGGTCACCTTAAAATTTTTAAACTGCTTAATAGTTTCTTCCTAGTATGTACAGATGGCGTTAATGTCACTATGTTCTTTGTACTTTCAAAACTAGTATGCGGACTTGACAAGATAGTAGTACTTCTCTACAAGAATCACCTCTTCTGCCACTTAAACCAGCCCGACTGGTTAAGCACCCGCATTATCGAAACTTTGTAGTTGGCCAATGCCGTGCCGCTTTAAGCTACCACCGAAGGACCTCCGTCAATCGCCGACGTTGGACCGCTTTAGGAAACCAATGTCGGACTTGAGTTTACCAATGTCGGGCGGAGACCAGCTTGCCTACGTTAGACCGACCAAATTAAGCAGTTATGGGAGGATGGTCGGTACCATGTGGTTAAACCATATCGGACCTTAATCGTACGGCGACGGTATGACGATGTCAGCAAAAAGTAAAATTTACCATTGATCCGACGACGGGCCACAGTCTAACGCTGCATCGGCAAACATACATTGGGCCCGCATCGCAAAGCGGACAAAAAATACTGATGGTCCGATGGCTTAAATCGACGTCGTGCCGATGACGACAAATTCGGCAATCGAGATCGGACCGACGAAGGCCCGAGGGAACCGTGTTTGCTGAGTATTTATTACATTTAGTTAATAAGGACTTTTGACATTTCGTAGTGGTTGTAGTAATTATGGCTAAACGTTATGCCATTGTGGTAACTAACCACTACCACTACGAATCATTTCGTTATTTTTTTTTGGTTAATTTAGACATTTTTTACAAGTTTTTAAAACTCTGGTAAAGTCGGCGGTAGTGGTTGTTAAACACTACAGAACGGCTGTCAAAGTTTTGGGTCATGCTATTTTCGAATATTGGCATTGATTATCGTCATTCGCACTTTATATATGCTGCCTTTTTAAAAAGTGTCTTGTACAGGATGATTCGCTGTACCCCCCTCTTACCTCCCTTATTATGAGAGCTGGAAAAAAGGTTTACATATAAAAGTTGCATAATTTTTTGTAAACTTTCAAATGTCATTTTAAAAATTAGCAGCAACTGTGAAATTTTGACATTAACTAGTAATTAAATAGAATACCCTGTATATTTTTTCAAATTTAGAATGTCCTCTTTTTCATGACTCCAAAAATATATAAAATATGTTGTTGGTCGACTCAATATACAGGGTTCCACAGTTCTTGACTAGGTTTCCGTAATAGCGTGTATTGAAAAAGAAGCGCAATGGCTAGTAAATGAGTGCGAAAGAGATAATACATGAAAAACCGATTCGCTGTTGCCGATGTCACCCACAATTAAGTAAAAAATTCCCAAGTAAGACCCCGTCAAATTTAACGATAAATGTTGCCTTCAAAGAGCGTAAAGAAGTGATTATGGGTATGTTCTTATTTTAGTTTGAAATTAGAATCAACTAAATTAATTAAAATGCACATTTATCCACAAACTTAATACCGATTGACGTTGCTCTTTCAATAAAGCTGCGAAAAGTCGGAGCCTGACGCTAAAGTCCCGACTCTACGAGACAATTTATCGTAGCAGTCTCGCGTTCTCACGAAAATCTTGTTGAAATAAATTTAAAAAAATATATACTTTTTCAAAAGAATTTAAAAAATTAAAAGAAAGTAGCGTAGTCTTTCAAGCTGCAACCCTCTACTCTTTCTACTTAGAACACTTTTTGTAACCGTGTTCACGTGTTGTTTAACTTTAAAACGAATTTAAAGCTCTTATTAACATCAGAGGGGTGTTTTTTTAACAAAAATTCTGATTCTTGTAGACCCCTTTATTTTACAAAAAATGCCTAGAAAACGAGGCTCCTCTCCCCTCCTCAGATGTACAGGGTGGGCTAAATTCGCTGGGATTTGGGTGTTTTGGGCACTTCTACGCAAGATAGCCAAAAAAATAGTATGCATGTTCTGAGCTCGATTTTTGAGACAAGCTTAAATACGAAAACTGCTCCGGGGCATTTTGGAAAGTCTGCATTTTGGGATGGAGTCTATAACTTTGTTATTTATGGGAATATTGATTTCATGTAAATAGCTGGTTTGAAGACATTTTAACAAAGAACTTAACCTTCTAACTGGATTTTTCCTAACACATCTAGTTTTTGAGATATAACCCAAAGTTGGTATTTTCCTTATAGAATGACCCTTCATTTATTTTATTTTTAAAATCGGCATAAAATTTCCTTTAAAATGATGTATCACACTTTGTGTTTTATTTTTTGTTTTTTTTTATTTTTATGTATTTTGTATATTTTTATTACTTTTTACGAATATTTATATTTTATCTTTTTAATTTTACTTCATGGTAAAAATTACGTTAAAAAAGTTTATAAGATAATAATTAAAAAAGTAAATAAATATCGAAAAAAATAAAAATATAAAATAAATACAAAAAATAAGTGTGATACATCATTTTAAAGGGAATTTTAGGCTGATTTAAAAAATCAAAGAAAAAAAAGGTCATTCCATAAGAAAAATACCAACTTTAGGTTATATCTCTTCTTTGTCAAAATGTCTACAAAAAAACAATATTCCCATAAATAACAAAGTTATAGACCTCATCCCAAAATGCAGACTTTTCAAAAAGCCCCCGTATCTCAAAAACCTTTTAACATATCGAGATGCAGTTTTATTTTTTCGCTATCTTGCCTTCAAATCCCAGCGAATTTAGCCCACCCTGTACAGGTCTTACATAAAAAATATTTTGTGATATTTTAGTGGCATCGTATCAAATAAATAAAATTCTTCTGAATAAAACAGACTAAAGCGCTAAAAGTTTTCCTAAATTGTTTGCTTGACAACGTTCCCTAGCCGGCATCTCTCTTCAGTGCATATAGCGTTCTTACTCAGAACATGCATTTTGGCACCGTAGACGAGAACTGTCAAACACTGTATATACGGATGCAGATACCATACCAAGAAAAGCACTTATAAGTAGCGTTAAGCTGTCTAATAAAACAGTGGCGTATCCAGGAAATGATTTGGGGGGTGTTACAGCTAAATAATATAAAAACTTCTCGGGAGGGGGGGGAACCCCACAACCCGCCCGCCCCCTCGGTGCGCCACAGAATAAAACATTCCAAAATCGTACAAATAAATTAATATTATTTAAAATGTCAGGAAAATTTTTTATTGGAAATGTAAATTTTATTTTTCTCAAACGCCATTCTTCAAAAGGTCTTAAATATGGTCAAAGGTGAATTCTCTTAGCACTAAACATAATTTAATCACTACTTATAGGCCCCATCGTATACCCCCGCAAAAAAATCTAGGTCCCCAGATTTAGAAGTAATTTATCTTGGGTTTATTTTAGTGATCACCCTGTATTTTTGTATTAAAAAGCTTAAAATTTGCATTTTTTTGTATGTTTACCTTGAGAAAAAAGGCTAGATATCAAAAAGTACTTGGCCAAAAAAGAAAACCACTGATCGAAAGATAATTTCCTTGTGCGTTTTATGTATTATGTTCTATGTCTATTAAAGGTTATACCAAATTATGTACGTTTTCCAAAAAAATTCGCAGATTCAATATAGCTTTTCTGATTTTATTTATTTTTTGGGATTTTATTCGTTAAGCAAAGATAATCTATATTTAAATAAACGTAATTTTCAACATTATACAGGCTGTCCAAAAAACGACTTTCAAGACAAGTTTTTAAAATATTGGTCAATTTTTGTAATTTTTTAATTTATTTATATTTTCCAGTAATTGTACAGGGTGAGCCAGCAATAAAGGGGAAAGTTCCAAAAATGGCCGTTTTGGACCTTGGTTTATAAGAAAACTATAAGGTTTATAAAAACTTCCCATCGATTTATCAAACCTTGGTTGGCCAGCTGACAAAATCCTTAAAGAACAGTTGAGTAAAATTAAATTAAACTAAGTGCTGTTAGACATTCCGAACGAATCCTTATTTACTGCAATGATGAGAATAGCTAAAAATGTAAGTAGAGTTATATAATGAAATTTAGTTGACAGATATGCCGCAAGGGCGGCGGAACCTGTGATAAAAATGCATAATTGTTAGGAAAATATCGCTGATTAACGCATTATACGGTGCGTTACTTAGTGATAGCACAAGTTTAGATGTTGACAGAGCTGCAGATCTGGTAGCCGATTTCATGCACAATTGCTTATGGCAATCTCATTAGAGAATTCTCATGTGCAATATGCCAGGTTAAGTTGGCCTGTAGAAAAAAATAATGGCTTTTTACTCCTTTTGAAAATATTTTCACCTACCTTTATTGCTTTAGGTATCCAAATTTGTCCTTAACAGTTTCTTTTTGCAACTATTTTTAAAGATTTTCAACATTTTCCAACGTTACGCGCCAGTATAGTTATTAGTTGAAAGAACTCGATCCATCTCGGCGGCAGGGCCGGAGTCAGCTGTATTTTTAGTACCTATTTTGTCACTTTTGTATTTTAACACTTTATAATTTTTTAAGCTTTTTATTTTAACAAAATTATGATTGTTTTCTACAAACCAAAACTACACTTTTTTGCACTCGACGCGCGTTTCGCTAACAACGTTAGCATCATCAGGAGACTATAAACAATGAACTAAATTAATCTACGCTCTATCTTATATATAATCCTTTAGTGGGCGGATATAAGACTAATAATTTGTAAATCATCACGATTTTAATCCTCAACAAAGAATAAAGTGTACTAAACGGGATGGGTCCTCTATCTTTATTTAAATTATTTCTGGATTTAATGATTTCATATGCATTCAAAAGTCCTTTGTTTGGTACACTTTTTAGAAGTTTTAGGTTATCTAATGTGAATCTATGATTGTTTTCAAAAGCATGCTCGGCCACACTTGACTTTTCTGTTCTTCCGTATTTTAAGTGTGCTAAGTGTTCTTTAAAAAGTGTTTGAATAGAGCGTCTCGTTTGGCCAACATATTTTTTGTCACAATCCATGCAACTAATTTCGTAAATTCCACTTTTTTCTAGAACTGTAGTTTTATCCTTGGGATTTCCTAGTAAGCTTCTTATTGTGTTACCGGATTGATATACTAATTTAAGACCGGTGTTATTAAATACTTTGTGTAATCCTTTCGTATAATTAGGATTATAAGGAATTGATACAAATTTTATGGAAAAAATAAATAACAAATTTCCCACTATTAAATTTACTTATGAAACAGAGAACAACGGTACACTGCCATTTCTAGACACTTTAGTTATAAGAAATAAAAATAAATTGGACTTTGACCTATACAGAAAAGCCACGGCCACCAACAGGTATATTCCAAATGACTCTTTTCATTGCTTACAACATAAGCTTGGAAGCTTGCACTTTTTAACATATAGATTAGTAAATTTCCCCTTAAACAAAGAAAGATTTGAAGCAGAAAAGAATAGGATTAGGAATATAGCTGGCGAAAACGGTTACGACGAAGGCTTAATAAATAAGCTGATAAATAGACATTCTTTTCAAAAGACCTTTCGGAATTCTACCTTTTTCAGACAAAAAGATACCTGCGACTCAAAATTTGTATCAATTCCTTATAATCCTAATTATACGAAAGGATTACACAAAGTATTTAATAACACCGCTCTTAAATTAGTATATCAATCCGGTAACACAATAAGAAGCTTACTAGGAAATCCCAAGGATAAAACTACAGTTCTAGAAAAAAGTGGAATTTACGAAATTAGTTGCATGGATTGTGACAAAAAATATGTTGGCCAAACGAGACGCTCTATTCAAACACGTTTTAAAGAACACTTAGTACACTTAAAATACGGAAGAACAGAAAAGTCAAGTGTGTCCAAGCATGCTTTTGAAAACAATCATAGATTCATATTAGATAACCTAAAACTTCTAAAAAGTGTACCAAACAAAAAAGTTTTGAATGCATATGAAAGTATGGAAATCATTAAATCCAGAAATAGTTTAAATAAAGATAGAGGACCCATCCCGTTTAGAACACTTTATTCTTTGGTTGAGGGGAGATAGGATTAAAAATCGTGATGATTCACAAATTATTAGTCTTATCTCCGCCCACTAAAGGATCGTATATAAGATAGAGCGTAGATTAATTTAGTTCATTGTTTATCGTCTCCTGATGATGCTAACGTTGTTAGCGAAACGCACGTCGAGTGCAAAAAAGTGTAGTTTTGGTTTGTGGAAAACAATCATAATTTTGTTTTAGTGCAACCAAAGGTTCCAAATTCCCAACATAACTTTTTATTTTAGTTTTTTAACTGAATATTTCATCCTTTTTTTATTTATACTTTTCAATAATAGGTAATATTACTGTATGAGGCATTTAGAGGTGTAATAAAAATAAATTATATTACACAGACTCTTTCGGCCATATTTTCCCACCCTCCTCTTTTCACAAATCGTCACGTTTCTGGTGATCCGCTCAAAATTAGGTCACAAAATTAAAACACCTCCCCCCTTATGAAAAAGGAGCTAAAAAAGTTTAAACTATTTTTTCTAGAGTGAGAAATTAATGTCCAAAAAAATGTGCTACCGCCGATAGGTACCTACCTACTAACATTAGTTGATATGATGGTTTTTGGCATTTTTTTAAATTTTTGTATCTAAAAAACTAACACAACCAAAGTAGTGCGTGGGGTATCTTTAAACGCAAGAACTTTTTTACAAATCATAAAATAATAGGCGATAACTAAAATATAGGAAAACAAAATATTAACGTATCATAAGAAATGAAGTCAAAAAATTATATTTAACTTAAAATCAAAGCACGTAAAGAAAAGCAATATCATACCATTTTATTATATCTAGCGAAAAGAAACATATTTTGCCACTTTTAATTTTAAACTACTTTTAGTTTAAAAGAAAAAGCACTTTCTAAATCCATGATTTTTCTCTGCCCTTTTTTTATGTCCCATTAGTTACCAATTTTTGGTAATATTCTGGACTTTGAATAAAAAATTAATATGATTTTATTTTTAAATTGTTCAGATAAACCCTCTACATAATGCATTGAAATATTGTCATTCTGGTATATCTTAAGAGAGAAAACTTAAGTTTGGTATATTTAGGAAGAATTTTATTTGTGACAGGGGGGGGGAGTCAAGAGTTGGCAAATATGGTGTGAAATAATTTATGGTTCTGAGTGCACTCCATAAATTATAAACGCAATTTTTGCCAAATTTGGCCCCCCGCCCTCCACCTTCTCATAAATCATTATTTCTGATGACTGTCTTCACTAAAGTGACGTCCCAAAATAAAATCTACGCCTCCTTATTTTTATTCCAATTTTGGTAATGTTAAATAATGGTGTCCATTTTATCATTAGAGTGGGGGATCGGTGGTAGCATGGCATCATAATTCTTTTTCGGTCTTTTATTTCTTGGCAAAGAAAAATGTGTCAATATTTTAACCGCTCATTTTTTAGAATTCAAGGGGAAGATATGTTTTTTGTAAGTTAATTTTAAGGTGGTCAAAATTTGTCTACAATAATGTGACTTAATGTATGACTGGCCCCCTTACTTTATTTTACCTGGCTCAGAACTAAACGTTAATTAAAATCTATTCACATATCTTTATTGTTTACCTGCTGTTTGTTTTTTTGGTGGTACCATACAATGCATTCGAGTTAATTCAGCCAAAAACAAGAGTTTTTTGTATTTCAGTGCAAAATGTTGGTTGTGTGCCACAGCCATCTTCCGCCAGTTTTTTTAATAAATGAAAGACTCGTAACATAAGCCAGTTTTATATAAAAAGTTTAAAAAAATACTAAAAAAAATCTAAAAAAATATGAAACCGGCACTGCCAGAAGGGATTGATCGCGTTCTGTCGTGAATGTTTTCAATAGTTTAAAAAAAGGTAAAAATCATAAAAAATAAGTGGAAAAAGAGCTGTCGAGGACAAATTTGGATACCTAAGCGATAAAGGTAGGTGGAAAATGGGTAGAAATATAATGAAAGTAGTAAAAAAGTCATCATTTTGGTGCAGACCAACATGACCTTCTAGATTGCACTTAGGCATTCTCTCAGAATGCAACAAGCAATTGTGCATGAAATCGGCTACCTGGAATATCTAAACAAGTGCTGAAATCATTATTTTACGTAGTACGAAATTTTATTTTATACTGTCTAGAATTTTTATTTTAAAATAAAACTTTGCATGGGTAAAGCCAATTCAAAAACCTTGCGACCCCTATTCCCTACATTTTAGGGGTCAATTCTACCCCTCCGAGGGGGTGCAATGAAAATGGCTAAAAAAATGTCCCTCTGTTTTTCTAAAAGCGTTATTTCTAGTTTTTTATGTAACATTTAGTTTTAGCCATAGCGCATTGGTACGTATTTTTCAAATTGTCACTGTATCCTACACAGTATGAAATAAAATTAGTGAAACTACTGCAAACTTGTTGTTAAAATATTGTTTAATTCCTCTTAGTACATAAGTATTAGTGAGTGATTGTAAATAATTTGTAAAATAATATAAATTATACTATCAGTAGTGAATTGACGTAGATGTAGTTACTCGGTAATAATATTAGTAATTGTTGTTTCGTAAGGGTAAGATGTATCACCAAAGATAGAAATTGTAGCCATCCTCTGTCATAAAAATCGCTCCCTAAGGGAGCGGTTAAAGTAGATCTAGTCACAAAAAGGCTATGTGTTTTTAAAGTATTAATTGTTTAATGTTGGTATTTATTATACAAAAATTTAGTCAAAAACTGCTTTTAATTTCCTCTCCTACCTAAGTTACACAAGAAAAAATTCGTAATAGTCCAAGAACTCGCGAAAAATATGCTGACAGTTTTGGAAATGATATGTTTAAATCTATACTAATAAAAGAACGGTAGTCAACCTCAACTATAAAGAAATGTAGTCAACATTTATAAACGCACAGGTCAGCAGGTTGACCTACAGTTACGAAAATTTAAGGAGTTTAAGGTTTGTAACGTGACGTAGGCGCTCGCTAAGAAAGGATTTGTGAAAAAATTACCCTTAAGGGGGTGAAAATAGGGGTTGACATTTTAAGGAGGTATGTAGATTCTACTAATAAAATAAGTAAACACGTGTTTTGGTGTTTCTCGAAATTTCAACTAGGGGTGGAGAAAAGGGGTAATTCGATTTCGAAGGGGGTAAAGGGATCTTCTGTATATCAGAAGAAAAAAGTCACAGCGTTTTGAATTTGGTATTATAGACTCTACTAATAAAATAGATGGAAACGTGTTTCAGCGTTTTTCTACCAACCCCCTATTAATAGGGGGGATTATCCCTTATATTTGATAAAAATTTTGATCCGTTGGGTATAAAACTTAAGGAAATAAAGCCCGGAATCGAAAAAAAACGTTTTTCTATTATCTTTTGCAATTTTTATTACCCGTCCCCCTTTCCCAATCCTATATTTAATGAAAATATTGACCGATTAAAATATTGATTGTGTGGTACCAAACTAAAGGAAATAAAGCCTGGAATCTGGAGAAGTGCTTCTTATATTATTTTTACAATTTTTTGTTACCCTTCTCCTCCCCCCCCCCCAAGCAGCATTTGGACGTCGCATTTCGGTTCTCTGACGGCGGCATTCACAACCCGACGTTGTAAACTGACTTTATGACGACGACCTTAAGACCGGCATTTGCACTGAAATGGAGCATCAAAATTTTGGTCATTCCGACGGCAGTACACCGAACAGTAGACGACTCGTAGTAGCGCCCGACTAACCATATCCGACGACCAACAACATCGTCATATTTGTACTAAAAATGTAATATGTTTTCTACTCCCAGAATTTTCCAGGCACTGCACTTAATTTTGACTGGAAGTAAATAGTTTGGGAAATCGCCAGATATTTATTACTTTGAAGGAAATAAATGTTTAAATATTTCTCAATTAGTGATTATATTATGTAGCACTTTTTGATCATTCAGAAGTTGAAATTCTTCAACCAAGGCTACTTTACTGATAAACATGAACAAAAATTGTTGAAAAAAAGAAACCCGCCCTCAAAGTTCTTTGAAAATACAAAAAAAAAATATATATACCAATATATATTTTTTCTTGTTAAATTTGTAGATTTTCCACAAAAAAAGGATCAACCGAATCATCTAAGCCAAATTTTACTAAAAAGTTTTACAAAGCTTGGTTTGATTGCTGAATGAAGAAAAAAAATCAAAAATGCCATCCCAATGGAGAGCCTATTACTATTACTAATACCAAAATTCAACCAGATCCGATCAATTCCGACAAGATCTCCATAATTGTTACATCTAATGCGTCCAACATTGCACTGTAAGTCAGTACGTTCACTATGTATTCACGAACTTTTGTCTAAGTCAGCTGTGTAAACGGGTGTAAGTCGTGTTCCGACTATCGCGCGACTGAAGTTTATCTGTCATTTGTCATTGTCATAATCCCGACAAAAAATCTAAAAAATGTTTTCTTTAAAGGAACCGGAGTTCTAGCCAGGTGAATCACATGTGACCAATAGCTTATTCTTATTTCTTATCTTATGTTATTTCGTATATAAACCCAACTGTAATCTTGTCCAAGTTCTCTTTTACCTGATTTATTGGATCTGCTGGTTGGTCCTGGGCTTGCCCCCTGTAAAACGTGTTAGTATGCCTAAAAGCCCTTTTCTTTTTTGTTCTTCTTTTAGGCATACTTTCAGTGCAAAATCTCAAAAACAAAAGAATTATGGCGTCAGGTCTTCTTTCTGACGTTATTTTTTGGACAAAATGCCTAATTATCGCTGACGACGAAATAGGGTTATTTGTTTGGACTAATTCTGGCTGGTTCATTCACCAACGTCGCGTTCAGTTATTTCGTAGTTAACACAACCATGCTAGACAACTAGGCTACATGACCCGACTACGATTTGCAGTATGGTGTAACAGAGAAAACTAACGTCTCATTCGCCGACGTCCTTATAAAGTCATTTTATTTTACCGTCGGCAACCGACGACGCCTTTCTAATAAAGCCTACGTCGTTAACTAAACTACTAGTTATAGGTTAACAGACTACTAAAATTTTCACTTGATCTGACGTCGGACCGAGTCAGAAACAGTCGGAGGTCGAAAAAATGTTGCTTGGGCCCCTTCCCCACCATGTTCGATAAAAACAATAAACTGTTAAAAAAATAAGTTACATATAAAACTGGAATTAGATAGTGTTTTCTTTGCAAACAAAAACTGCTGGAAGAATTTTGCTGCATTATACATAGGCTTTATTTCATCAAAATCGGTTCACGGGAACAAAAGTTATGACCCTTGAAAGCAAACAAACGGAAAAAACTTCAAGCAAAGCGGATACTCGAGTAGATGAAAGGGTTTAACGGGCTAAAGGTTTGAGGGCATGAAAGTGGGGCAAGGTGAAGAAGGAGGGCGAATCTCCAATTTTAAACACGCGAACGAAGTCGCGGGCGGCCAGCAAGCTGTGTATTGGGACCTAATGTAACCGTACGATGATAGTGAATGTCTTAACAGTTTCTTGTCCCCCATTTTTCTATACAAATCTTTTGAAAACTCTTACTTTCTTTTCGCGAGCTCTCCCCGACTACAGTGAAGCCGAGACACATTTTCAAAGTCACTCACGCCCCATCGTGTGACCCGCATTATTCATTTTCGCATCCCCCCACGGCTGTCCGCCCCCTAATGATGTTTTTTTTCCTGCAACCTAATAGAAATGCCTATATACATGTAAAATAAAGGGGCGTTAATAATCCACCAATAAATAAGTCAACGAATTTACATACAAAATTTTTAAAAAATTTACCTAATATTTACATAAAATAGCTTATGTTCCTTTAATTTATATTTATGTAATAAGGGAACTTTGTGCATGACGTTATGCAGAACATGGAAGTTACTTTTAACCTTGTTGTGACATAAGTATATAAATATTATATACACAATATGACTTTAATTTTACATAAATCTTACATTCCAATACGTAATATCTATATAAGTCAAGGTTGATGTGACTTGTAAGAGATATAAGTATTATATAAACAAGTTTACATTAATTTTACTTTTCGATTTACTTTCCCGTTACTAGTTATATAGCTAATAGCTATATTTACGTTATTTTAATTACATCTTATTTACGTAAAAAGTAGGAAACTTTGTGCCAAGGCATTATGCATAATATTTACGTTACTTTTTACCTTGTTGTGACTTCCATTTTATCTAGAACTTATGTAACAAAGCAATACCCTTTCCACATAGGCCGATCAGCTCTTATCGTTTTAGTGTCCTTTTTTCCACCTTCGCCGCCATTATGACAGAAAACTAATTGATTATCTGTCACTTTTGAGTGAAATTGGCGGCGAAGGTGGAGAAAAGGACACTAAATCTGTATGAGTTGATCGGCCTATCTGGAGAGGGTACTGAACAAAGTAACTTTTACGTAATATTTACGTAATGGTGTTGACTGGGCACGCCCCTTTTTTAAAGCCTTATTAGCAAACTCGGATTTAAAAAATTGCTTTAAAAATAACTTAAATAATAATTAATACTAATAAATTAAGTCATTGCATGGTAAACGTACCCAACAGCCATTTGCACCAACATATTTAGGGGTAACCTAGCTAATCTAGGGATCACCTAAGGTAGTTTAGGGTTTAGTTAAATACAAACGAAACTCTAACCTAGGCCACCTTATTCTAGGTGACCCCTAAATCAGTAAATATGTTGGTGCAAATGGCTGTAAGTACCCAAATTTGATAGGGAGGACCAAAACAAGCAAAAAAGTTCATACAATATGGGCATCAAAACTTAGTGGTTTCGGAGATATACGACTTTTAAGTTAAACACAGTTTGGCAACAATGCGCTTTTAGGTGCGAGAAAATTAAAAGAGATAGATCTCATGATGAAGGGCGCGGCGCGGCGGGCTGCAGCGTAAATATCAACAAAGAGTATACCACCTCGTATACCACCCTTTAACACATTCACATCTTACGAATTTTATTATTTTTTTAATAGTTAAAAGCAAAATAATAAATGTTTACTTACGGAAAATTAGTTTTAGCGCCTCGTCTGGGTTGTAAAAGTTTATTTAAAAGTATCGAAATTAAGTTTTAAAGTATTGTCCACTTTTATTATAAAAAAAAGTACGTCACCTGTCACACAATTTGCAAGGCTCTTTTTAATTTGTAAAAATTCTTTTTTTATTAATTTTTTTTTGGCAAACACTCTAAAAAAACACTTCTTTCAGCATTTGTTTGTAGACTTGTAGGGTACACTCCCTTTTTTAAAATTAAAAACACCTGTCACACAGTGTTTAAACTGTTTTTATTTGTAAAAACTCTGTCGCGATACATTTGAGTTGAAAGATTTAAGTTTCTGCGAGCTTCACCGTATACTAATAGCATGTCAACGTATTCCTGATTGGAAACATTTTTAATTCAGTTTAATTTTACACCAAATCGCAAAAAACTCGCGAGAATTATGGCGTCACGTAGATTCGCGCGACTGACTCACGGGTGTAGAAACCTTGGATTGCTAATACCTATGGGAAATTTTCATGAAAATCACTGCCGCGTGTCTTCCGCCATTTTCGCCGCCATGTTGTGGAGATTTGGGTTGGCGACATTGGTTTCCTTAATTTTAAATAGTAGTGTGGGAACACTGACTGTCAACAGTGTCAAAATATGATTGAAATTGACATATTTTTGAAAGGTTATTTTTGTTGTTGTTTTGTAATACAAAAACAAAAAAAGTAAAGAAACAAGTCATAAACAAATGCTTCAACGGTCACGCCATTTATCTCTCTCATTTGGTCTGGAGTATGTGCAGGTTTCGAACAAATAAATCACAATATGGAATCATTGCCCTCCAATTTATAAACTCAAAGGGTACTGTTAAGCCACACGTTATAAATTGTATTAAAAGCTCGGTTCAAACATTGCTGCTGGCGCTCCCGCTGAAGATACACCTTGATTACGTTGATCTGAATCTGCACAGATACTAAAACAGCTAAGAACAGATGCACCAACGTGATACAGTAATAAAAAATAAATTAATAGAGGGAAATACTGACTTTGATAATAACATATATGACTCAGCTGAAAGCCAGAGCCATGACAAGTCAAGCAACATTTAGCGATCACAAAATTTTACAATATTTGAAGACCTTGGCGGAAAAACCTATTAACTAACATGTGTCGACCATACCTTCTCGAAGTTAACAAGTTGTTACTAAGATATC
This sequence comes from Oxystoma pomonae, assembly GCA_963921995.1. Taxonomy (NCBI): domain Eukaryota; kingdom Metazoa; phylum Arthropoda; class Insecta; order Coleoptera; family Brentidae; genus Oxystoma; species Oxystoma pomonae. Next base: position 91,978,660 of record OY998169.1, read on the forward strand.
CTTGAGTTTTGGTAAGTTTTCAGCATTCAACATTTTTTTTGTAGCTCTATCTTTTATAAAAGATGTGGGATTTTGCTCAAAACTGAATATGTTGTAGGTTTCATTGTCCTGATAAAAATCTATCATTGCTCCACAGTGATCTGGTGTGTGGTTTTTGAGATACTGCGTTCAAAGTTAAACATTTTGGTATTCGGGCTTTTCCCTAAAATCAGTTTTTTGCACTTTTTGTGAAAATGTAAATCATATTTATGAACCAAATTGTAGTCTGAGAATAAGTAGCAGTAAAATATAGGTTGCATCGCACTGGCATCACAAACATAAAAAATATTAAATTCATATGACCAAGAAATGACTTTTAACAAAAGGCAAATTTCAATTGTTATGTTGCCACTTAGTATTTAACAAACATGCTTCAAAACTAGCCATTTTTGTTATTTTTTGCTATGGGGCAATGATAGCCCAACTAGCAATTTTTAGTTGTGCAAGTTGTAAAAATTAGAATTGCACTAATTTTAAACGTTGTTTTACAGATAAAGAATAGTTATCATGGCGACGGTCGACAACGTCGACTATTATACGACGCCTAAACGTTTATCACAACTTCAGTCGCCATCACAACTATTTATGACCGTCTATTGTACTAACAGTTATTCCTTAGTTGTGAAGGCGCCGACTACAAACCGGTGTGTGCTAAACCAAAAATTGATCAATATACTCCACGTTTTCTGGCCGGTTTGTTGGAGAAGCAGGCGCGCCTGTTTTCATCTAACCAATTTTTCTGTTATGTTTGCAACAAACCAATTTTGGAGCACTGCTGTCTGTCATACAAACGTCAATTAATTCAGTAAAAGTAACTAAGAAGTGTTTTGTAAAGTTTCTATTAGTTTTGTTTGAACATTTTGCACTATGAAAAGGAACAAATGGTATAAATATTCTTCGATATTTTGACATGTGACAGCTGTCATTGAAGGTGATTCCCCAGTGTGTCAGAAAAATAGAGGAAGGTTCTGTGTAAACAACAAGGACGGAAATTAAGTGAGCAGCAGAAAGCCAAACTGTGGAGCAATTTCGATTGGGTAAAAATTGAGGCGTGTTCGCGTCTTTTAAGTTAGGGAATCCGTTCAAAACATAGTTAAGTAGTTAAAGCAGTCGAGACACGGGACTCCTTTGGTTGTCATAAAAACTAATAAGTGCCGCCATGATTGATTGTTAAAACCATTGTATGCTAATTTGTAAACAAACATTAAAAATTATTTTTTTGCTTTTTTCTACAATAAACTAATATCTTTTTGCATATAAAAATTCGTATTTTGTTCTTAGGAATCCTAAGCAACATCTTTAGAGGATTTTCGAAGCGATTTTTAAATCATGATTTTTTTTTATTTCATAAAATCATCTTAATCGAGGGCGCGCTTGTTTTTTAGAGCTACGAACTGTACATTTGACAGTAAACTACCGTCTGTTTATATATTTTGGCATTGGTTCGCATCTTATGATGATGCAAAACATGATATATGACATAGAATATCATTTTATTTTAATAATATTATGGTGTTAGAAATAGTTTAATTTGTAGTCGAATAGTGTATTTATCATTTTACGTAATGAATAATATTTTGAACAAATAATTGTACTTCAAAACCCATTGAACTATTCCTTCAACTGTAGTCGCGATCGCGACGTTGACTCAACCAAAAAATCATCCACCAAATTGGTGCAAAAGTGGGTGGTGTTTGAGTAAAAGTAAACGTTGCGACGCAACGTTGGCACGCGGTGCACAACGTTGAGACGTCGACAAATTGCTAGTTGGGAGATTTTCATTAAGATAAGCAAAATCACACAGAAAGCCAGTTTCCATAAGGAAAGTGCATCATCCTTAAAAACGAATCTACAAAAAAAAATGTCAAACGCTGAAAACTTGCCAAAACTTAAGGATATCTTAGTAACGTTTTCTGCTGAGTTCTTCAGAATCAGAAAACTTTTATTACAAAAATTGTTAACAAAAAACATTGTCACAGTTGAATAAATAAGCGTCAAAATTTAGTGTTAAAAATTAACATTAAGGTAAATTTAACCTAAGAATGTCTTTAAAATGTCATTTAGATATTAAACAATGTTAACATTAAGGTTTTGTTAATAAAGATTAAAAAATAAATATTGATTTTTCTTTATTTCTAGTAAACTGGTAAAACATCTTATAATTACTGGTTTTAAAATCTCACAAAAATACTGGCTACAATAATATCACACACATTGACAATGAAATCTTAAACTACTTACTTAAAATTACATATAGAAAGTTACAAACACATGGAAATGACAACAAGAAAAAGAAAAAAAAATATACTGATAAAATACATATTAAAATTAATTTTTTTAATTTCTTTTTAAAACTGATGAAGTATATTGTTCTAATTTTGTAAAAGTCGATGTGCCAAAGATGTACTTTTTTGTGATCTCTTGCCATCGCTCTGGATTTCCAGATCCATATATGCTATTATCAAGCTCCGTATCTCCCTCTATTCATTTATTTTTCTTGTCTTCTAGGTCTATAACAACCTCAGATTTATAAACTGTTGGCGCATATCTGTCCCTAGACGTTTTAGTTCCTGTTTTAGATTCAGAGATCAACTTAATCTTGAGCGGGAGCGCCAGCAGCAATGGTTGACAGTACCCTTTGAGTTTATAAAGGGGTAATGTTTCCATGTTGTAATTTATTTGTTCAAAACTTGCACATTCCCCAGACCAAATGAGAGAGATTATCATGGCGTCGCCGTTCAAGCATTTGTCTGTCTTTTAAATGGTTTTTATTGCTTGGTTCTACATTTTTTTGTTTTTGTATTAAAAAACAACAACAAAAATAACCTTTCTAGAAACGTCATTTTTTGACACTGTTGATAGTCAGTGTTCCCACACTACTATTTAAAATTAAGGAACCAATGTCGCCAACCTAAATCTCCACAACATGGCGGGGAAAATGGCGGAAGACACACGGCAGTGATTTTCCCACAAGGGTATTATCAATCCCTTTCTTTTTTACATCCGTGGACTGACTACCTTCACAACGAACAGCGGAAGATTCACTGTGCACTAGTGATGGGCGATTATGAATGATATAATCGAGATATTTCGATTATGGCCAAATAATCGATCAATCGATTATCGCGACCGAGAGATCATTCGATTTGAAACGATTATGAAATAACATAACAACTTAAATTCTAATGGTAAAAGAGTATTAATTATTTATTATAGTAGTAATTATTCATAATGTATCAAAAATATCTCTGTACTCTTGCTACGTCTGCGCCTTCTGAAAGGATATTTTCAAAAACTGACATCATCAGCAATTCCAGGAGAAACAGACTTGCACCAAAAAATTTAGATCAAATCAATACAAATTTGTAGATGGCTAATAAAAATAATAAATTCGCCCAAACTTCCTTCTAAAGATCGAAATAATCGTATAATTCATAATCTAAAATAACAATAAGATATATTAGCATAAGCATTGCTAATTCTAATGTAATTTTTATTTAGCTCATCGTTCATAATCGTTTATTTGAATCTCTCTCTCTCTCTTCTCATTTGATTACCGTCACTTTTTTGAGTCCCGTAGGCACTATTAACTAAATCGGACGGGTCATTAACTTCTTTCGTAGTCTACCGACTTAGGGAGTGTGTATCTCGGTCTGCCTCTACGTGATATCCGATCCCATCCGGCCTGGATACCGGCGTGAATAGAGGGGTAGGGCCATATATGTATGAGGTTAAATATACACCTTTCCCAGGCCAAACTTGTAAGCAAGATCTAAAATCTAGCAGGCCATGGAGCCGTTTTAGCTCCGCGCCTATGCACATGCGCGAAAATTTTACGAGGCGGCCGGTTTCGTGAGCTTCGTCTTCGCGCGTCGATCGAGACTTAAAATTTGAAGGAAAAAAAGTGAAAATACCTAAAAATTATTTCAATTCATATATTTATTTATGTAAAAATAGAAAATCCTGATTTTCTAAAAACGTAAACAAATAGAAAAATTTTGACAACTGTACAGCTATCTTTCTGGATTTTGGTTGGTTAACCGATGACGTGCCGCGCATGTGCAGAACCGCTAAGCTTTGACGCCAGAAAGAGACAATAGGAGTCATAAAAGAGTAAAAGAGAAAGGTATAGGCGTATATATAGGACATCCTGCTTACAAAGTTGTGCACGCCGAAAGCATTGCAAGGGCGTATATTTAAGCTCATACATATATGGGTAGGGCCTAAGATACATTTTACACTTATTTTCCCTGGGTTCCCCCCTTACCCTGCTCATCAAACACATCAAACCGGTCACACAGCACCCCCTAGGAAGGCAGTTTTCTTTTCCTAGAAGGATTTAATTTAGCCTAAACCCCTTTGTCGGGGCTAGGGATCTTTAACGTGCTCCACTATCAATATATGGATCACACGGGACCGTCCTCTTAACGTCCTCTCCGAGGGACGGTATGAAATCGAATTAGCTTGCTTTCTAGCTAACTCGGCCTACTCCGCTTCATACTGCGTGTTGCCTTAGTTTTACAAAATTCTGTAATTTTATAAGAAAAAGTCCTACCTGATGCACGACCCGGGGCTTGAACCCGGCATCGCCTGCTTGGAAGTCGAGGCGTTAACCCCGACACCAAGCAGGCAGGTGTTGATTTGAATGATCATTGGATTATTGAAATCACGCAGGCAGGTGTTTATTTGAATGATCATTCGATTATTGAAATCGATTATTTCGATTATATCGATTATGAAAATATATCCATTATGCCCTCAGACTAATAACTAAAGAGAGACCAAACGTTCCCTATTGAAATCCTCTAATGTTTACAATCCAACACCCTTCTGGACGATTATATGAACAGAAAAGAGATAGAGCAATAAAACGGCAACACTGTCAAAAATTGCTTTTCCCATTACCAGTGGCGGCGTTAATTTTAATTTAAATATATAAATGTGAAAACGAGATATAAGGTAGGGTTGGTCGGATTTTCTTATTCAAAAGAATTAACTGCCAGAACTTGCATAACCACAAAAAATAGATTTATTCAAGGATTAAAGTTTAGTTTGAGGAATGTAGGTATTTACGAACATATCGAAAGTTTACCAAAGAGCACTTGAAATGATTTTTAGGTAAATTATTCAAGATGGCTGTTATATATTTTTTTTAATTGTGCAGTATACCACAAAACAAAAGTAAAAAAAAATATTTTCATAGCAAAAAAAAACGGTTAATAACCCGTTTTATAACGTTTTTGTCCAAAAAAAAACACGCTAATAAACGGCTTATTAAGCGTTTTTTTCACTACGATAATAATGTCTCTTTTAGTTTTCTTTAGTGGAATATAAACTTTATTTATCAAATTAAGAGAACTTTTTGTGATGTTAATTATGAAAATTTTAAGGCCAACAAATTTTATTCTTTACACATTGGCTGCATGTTCATTTCTGAATACAGAACACAAGGAAAATTTAAGGAAGATGTAAAAAATTACTAGTAGTTTTTCAGGAAACAGGAGTCAAAAGGCAAAAAAATAAATAATAAATATTAATGAAAATAAAAATAAGATTGGCTCAGAGTAAATATCTCCAAAACGGTTTTATTCACATTATAGAAAGTACCCAGGTACCCATTAAAATACAAAAAATACCTGCCGCAGTACCTGACTATCAGCACTTGGTCTTATTGGCTTCTCTTGTTATGTATAAATTATAATAAATAAATATTTTACATGCTGCAAAAGGAGCAAAATTATCTGGTACTTTTGTTTCTTAAAAAAGATTAGTATTAGTCTTAGATTTTTGATGTATTAATAGTATAATCATAAGCTTTTTACGCAGTTTTTTACCTCATACTACGCCCATGACTAACGTAAAATGACAGGATCTTTCTTACCTCCGAAATATTAGTTCTGGGCTGGAATATCCGTATTGCATACCAGGCAATGGTAAACCATTTTGTTGGTCCTCAAAATAGCTTGATACAGTTCTTTTTTCACAAATAGTCACAAGTAAAAAAAAATATTTTCATAGCAAAAAAAAACGGTTAATAACCCGTTTTATAACGTTTTTGTCCAAAAAAAAACACGCTAATAAACGGCTTATTAAGCGTTTTTTTCACTACGATAATAATGTCTCTTTTAGTTTTCTTTAGTGGAATATAAACTTTATTTATCAAATTAAGAGAACTTTTTGTGATGTTAATTATGAAAATTTTAAGGCCAACAAATTTTATTCTTTACACATTGGCTGCATGTTCATTTCTGAATACAGAACACAAGGAAAATTTAAGGAAGATGTAAAAAATTACTAGTAGTTTTTCAGGAAACAGGAGTCAAAAGGCAAAAAAATAAATAATAAATATTAATGAAAATAAAATTCAAAAATCACCGAACAACACAAACCCCCGTTAACAACAACGCCGTCAGCTGCAACCAAACATGTCGGCATTTATTCGCGGCTCGTCGAAAAAACGTTGCCGGCTTGTGTTCTTTTTTATAAATCTCGAAATTCTACTTATTAAAAATTAAAAAAAGTTAATTATTGAGACTAAAAATTAGGACTAATAATTAAGTTATTAGCATAAGAAAAATTATCCTATATAAAAATATGTCAAATAATCAATAATATTATCAAAAGAGCTTCAAGAAGTTTATGAATTGTTTTGTTTCTAGGGAAACCCCGCGGTAAATTGGCAACCATGTATTTTTTGGGAAATAAACATTGTGGCTGGTTGATCGGGGTAATATTGTTTACTGTTATATCTCATTTTTTTTATTAATCTGAGATTATGCCCAACACTACTATGCACTGTGCTGTAGAGAGGTCAGAGACTCACGTATGCAGCGAATTGCGTTGTTGCCAAGTCTTTAAATTTAGAGGATTTAGAGGAAATATTTATTTTTATTTATTTGGAAATGGCCCTATTGTTAAAGTTAGACATGAATATTTATAAAATTCTGGTAGATATAGAACCTAAATTTTTCAACTTTAAACTCTTTTAGACAAAAATCTGTTTCCTGTTTTGGTTCGAGTTTCGCCCCATAAGTCATATGAACTTTTTGACTTGTTTTTAGCCGCCCTTCCATCAGTTAAAAAGGATGACTGTGGTATTGTTTACACCTTGTAGAATGGTTTCAAAAAAAATCCAAATTAGGTAAAACCAAACTTTTACTGTGCAAAATTTAGTACGACCACCATGAATGAATGAATGAATGTAGAAATGCGGGCGGGACAATTCCCATGAACGTAGGCCACCTTGCTGGGCCCGTTGCACGCCTACTATCCGTGGTTTAGCCCTGGCATCCTGCCTCTTTCGCAAAAGAATAGATTCTTCTGGGCTGCAACCTTCTTACATCGCCTGGGGCCAGCAGATAGTTCCCAAGGATGGACCACACCACGGAACGCTTCAGAAAAACGTTCTTCCAGAGGTTAAGGGTTCGAACTCTGTCAAGCATTTACAGGGTGTTTTTTTATTTTTTATTAGTTTATTATTTAAATATTAATTTTTGGTCCATCACGACCACCTAGATCGAAAAAAATATTTATTTTTTATTTTTTGAAAGCTGTCAAAATATGACATATCGGGTACCGTTGGAAGCAGAATGTTCCCAGGAATCCAAAACTGTAAAAATATACAAGGTCTTTCATTTAACAGTCAAAAGTTAAGGTCATTTAAGGCGAAACCGGAAGTTACCGAAAGTCACGTGACGTGTCAAAAAACGTCAAATTTATCTAAAAATTTGTAAAAAAAGGGGGTGAGCCAGCCTCGTAGATCACCCGGTATAATGACAATATGAAGGTACTTCTCTACAAGAATCATCTCTTCCGCCACTTAAACCAGCCCGACTGGTTAAGCACCCGCATTATCGAAACTTTGTAGTTTGCCAATGTCGGATCGTGTCAAACAACCACCTTTGTCAATCACCGACGTCGGGCCGCTTTGAGAGGCTGATGTTGGGCCTTATTATCTATCCATTATCGGACCTTTGTGGTTTGCCTTGGACCGCTTTAGGAAACCAATGTCGGACTTGAATAGTTTACCGATGTCGGGCCGAGACCAGCTTGCCTAAGTTAGACCGACCAAATTAACAAATTTCTCCATTTCAACTTCTAGAGTTGTCCTTCTTCGCGGATTGTATAAAAATTCCACAAAAAAGTATTTTCTGCAAAGAACAGATGAGCTATCCTATTGTCTTTATTTTTAATTCTAACCTCACTGGAGAGCGTAAAACACTCAAAATTTTAAAAAAAATGTAAGAAAATTATTGCCATCAAAACAACAACAAAATACGCCATTTTGAAATGCCGGCAATTGTGTCAAAGCATAGAAAAAGTGACGTTTCCCTAACCGTTATGCCTTTTTAGCTATGAAACTGTCAATCGCATTGTTACCCTTGATTTTTTAGATTGGTCGGTTGGAATTCCTCCCCACCTCCCCTTTTTTTCTGGTACTTTTCCATCCATAGTAGGATCAAATGCCCAGTGTAGCCAAGCGTTTCTACAGAGTCAAAAACAAACCCAAAATAGCCATGCACATAGCCGGGATTCGAGCCCGAGACCTCTCGTGCGGCAGGCCGATAGGCTACCCACTGCGCTACGAGGCCATATACAGACCGCTTCAAGCTACTGCGAACATAGGGCGGAAGAAGTCTAATTTGCCAGTGTACGTACATGCAGAGACACCGCATGCCTATCAGTGAAGCAATCAATACTCAGGTTTGCGATCACCACTTGCATGACTTTCCTTTGGTATTTAGTACGCCTCTAACCACAGTGCTGTGTGGAGCGTAGTTAATGAAACCGGAATTTGGTCAATAAATACGCAAATTTTTATAACGTAATTTTCTTATTTTTTGTCACTGATAAATAAGAGCGTTTTATTGTCAACTGCTCAGATTTATCAGTGACGACGTGTTACAATGAAAATAATAAGGAGAAACAAAATAAAAGCAAGTTCTCAAAATAAAATAATACATTCTAAAAACCAAAAAGATTCTCCCAGTCAAAAAAAAATTAAAGCAAATGTTCGAAAAGTCCTCCTTGCTCGGCTAGACAATATCCGAGCCTACTATAAAAACCCCTTCTAACGTTTCCAAGCATGTTAGGGGTGATAATTTGAAAAGCTTCTTTAAAAACAGATAGAAGTCATTAGGAGCAAGATCGGGAGATCGAGCTGGCCATAAAATAGTTCCCCGTGTACTTATAACCCGATTAGGAAATACATTATCAAGACATTCCCTAACAAGGCCAACATTGTGAGCGGAACAACCATCTTGTTGAAACCATGTTTCACCAAATCTTACACCTAACAACTGCCTAGCAGTTGGAATAATGTGCTGCTGCAGTAGATCCAAGTATCTAGGACCATTCAAATTGCACTTGCCGTTAATAAAAAATGGCCCAATTACGTGTCCCCTATAATACCCCCCCCCCCCAAATATTTAGTCTTTGGGGATACTGTGTTCTTACGTCAAAATACAAATGCAAATTTTCCCTCGACCAATATCGAACGTGTGTTGGGTTATGACGATTTGACCATTTGACCATCTGCACTTTTTCGGCAACTTCGTAGACATCCATTTTTGGTTTTAAAAATGTATTATTTCAATTAAGAACTTACCCATCTGTTTCTCGAGCAAGGCAGAACTAAAACAAAATAATAAAAACAAAATGAATTTCCAAAAGATAACACTGCAGCGTGCTTCGAATCCACCTCGGTCGTACGGCACGGAGAGTAAATTGGACTTGATTCCCCCTATGTTCGCAGTAGCTTGAAGCGGTCTGTATGTTCTATTTTTCCTGTAATAGAGAGAGTAATAAATGAAACGAAAGTTCAAGAGCGAAACGCATTACCATTTCGAGTTGATGCAGTGAAATCGTGCATGAAACGTACGCCTGTCAAACGGCACGCGCCGCGTAATGTCGTAATAATGTATTGATACACGAATGCCGCCCTCCTCTAAATCGCAGCAAATTTTCGAGCTGGGGCCCGTGCATTATTATTTTCTTCACATGCCTCTAAACTTCTATAAATCACTCGCTAATCATTACTGTCAAAACGGAATATAAAGTGGTATGATATGGAGAAAATTTAAAAGATATCACTACATTATTCTAGAAAATAGCAGTTTGCACAACGAGTGACTAAAATAGTGCTTTTTTTACAAGCGTTGGTTTAAATAACGAGCGCAGCGAGGTATTTAAAAACGCGGGTAAAAAAATCGCAGTTTAGCCGCGAGTTGTAAACACTATTTTTTTTTAAATACCTTTATAAAAAAATCCAAGAAAAACAGGAAAATACTTTTAAAAATCTCGAACGAAGAGCACCTCTCGCAACACACCATCTTTACACTATAAATAACAATTGTTTCCATGGCGATGTGCCTTTTTACTCGGTGACGTTCAATGTTGCGAAATTTCAATCTTTGACAGTTTAATTGATATTTTGACGATGTTTTTAAATGATTTTTTCGTAAATACTTTGTGAAAACTGGCGAAAATGGCTTAATTTTTAGACAAGAATAATTAGTTTTTGTTTCAATATTACTATTTTCCGCTATTTCTCTTTAATTTTGCGTTCCGCGATTTGTTAACACTATACTAACAGGAAAATACCTTTAAAAATCTCGAAGGAAGAGCACTTCTCCCGTAAAAAGGAACTGGTTTTTGACTACTTTTCAGGAGAAGCAAAATAAGTGAAAACTCTTGCGAATTCATTATAACAAAGAATATTTTTAAGAAAGTTGCTGCATTTTTATAAAAGTTAATTCCGAAAAATTGTGTTTTTGATTCCTTTTCAAAACAGTTTTTTTTATAGTTTTATGTCACTTAAAAGTTTTTTTTTTTAAGCAAGCTTTCAATTATATTTCGGAAAAACCTAGTAGAGTCATTTACTAGTTATCTTTTTATATAATAACATGTATTATATTTTACTAGTAAAGTATCTAGCTACCACTAAAATAATAATAGTTACTTAAGCTTGTGGACCCAAAAAAATTAAATGCATATATTTGAAAATTATATTAGATATTTCATTTTAATTTACGGTAAGCTGACAAAAAATATATTACCATTCAACGTGTTTTTCTTGCGAGAAACTGAAATGAAAATAACCAAACTTATAAAACTGTTTAAACCTAAAAAGTAGAAAACATAAAATTATATTTGATTGTTTTAAAGGACTCTTGAATTTTCGCACACTGACAGTTTTTCCCAAAATAATCTTTTTTAGTTCAGTATTGAAGGCACCAGGTCTTTTATTATCTTATCTTTTTTTTTGGGATTAACCTCGCGATCCTGTATTTTGCTCGGTGGCATCCATGGATGGTGGCATCTCAGTACAACGAACGGGATAAATTCATAATCACAGTGTGATTTTTTATAAAATATCTCCCTTGAGTTTTTTTGAAACTGCACAACTTTAATTTAATTGAATTAAGACTTTAAAGCTGTAAAAATCTTCATATCAAAGGTAATTACTATGTTTTTTCATCTTAAGCCTGAATAACATGCTAGGTTTATCCATCGGAATAGTGGGTTGCTAGAGGCTTGGCGACTTACTAGGTTTTTCCATTCTCTCTAAATTTCTTAATATTTGCAATTTTTTAGAAATTTTTATACCAATCGATGGAGGATGTTAATGTCTTTTAAAAATATGATACGGAGCAAAAACTTAGTGACTTCAATAGGTTCTTCCTTTTCACGGGAGACTTCTGGCAACACACCATCTTTACACTATAAATCAAGGCGGCTGGTGAATGAAATAACAATGTGGTTTCCATGGCGATGTGCCTTTTTATTATTTAATCTTTTGACGATGTTTTTAAATGTTTTTTTCGTAAATACTTGATGAAAACGGGCGGAAATTACTTAATTGTGAGGCAAGAATAATTAATTTTTTCATTATTACTATATTCCGCTATTTCTCTTTAATTCTGGCTAAAAAACGGACAGAAATCTTTTTTTGCACCCGTGATCAAAACAAAAGTTTTTTTGCATCAGTTTAGTTATCTGCAGACAGTTACTAAAATCATGTTTTTGATGAAGGTATAAAAAAATATTTTATGGAAATCGTGTCATATATTTTAATGGGCAATAAGAAATAAAAAAAAATCAAAGAAAATGTCTTTGTTTTCGAGATAAATGGTTGGTAAAACTTATTATATATTATACCTAAAACCCAATTTTTGTAGAGTCACACATCATAATAATTGGCCCCACAAAAAACTGCTACAATAAATTTAAATAGTTTGGATCAAAAAAAAAAAGTATGCGACCCTGCCAGGATTCGAACCTGGAATCTTCTGATCCGTAGTCAGACGCGTTATCCGTTGCGCCACAGGGCCTTGTGGTTAACTGGGTCGTCTGAACAACATCATACTACCTGTCCTTTTTTACGTTATACGGCCCATAAAACGTGCGGATTACAGCTAATGCGCATTTTACTCACTGTAACGCTTACTACGTTTATACGCACATAAAACCGCTTTTACATAAGGACGGTTTCAAATAAAATCGCTTTCTCCGGGGGTTGAAACGTCCTTCATTAAATTTCATTAAATATGTCAGTATAAAGAGAAAAAAAATAAATCAACTTAGTTAATAACAAATTTTTTGGAAAATTAAAATTAAAAAAATTAAATCGCTTTAAAATAAAATCGATTTGGAGCTTAAATCGGTTTTAGTGGTGTTTATATAACAACGTAGGTATTTATTTTTAAAAAATGAGAGAATAGGGATATTTTGAAACGCTTATTTCACACTTCGTAGTGGTTGTGGTAATTACTGCGTCTGCGCAACAGCTAAACGTCATTCCATTGTGGCAATTAACCACTACCAGTGCCGTAAGCTACGAATCCATTTCGTTGTGGTTGTGGTTATTTTTCTGGTTAATTTTGGCACAAAGATAATAAAATATTACCAGCCTCTAACATATAAAACATTTATTTTGTAAAATAAAGCCCAATTTTGTGTTTTTTCTCATCTCTAATTTTTTTTACGAGTGACAGCTTCTAATGTGTTCCAAAAACTCTGGTAAAATCAATGCGTAGTAGTGTTAGTTGTTAAACACTACCACAGCGGCTGTCAAATTTGTCAAAATTTTAAGCGTTCCAAAACGTAAGTACGTAAAAAATAACGTAAAAATACGTTTTTGCTCAACATACATTTTACGCACACTTTTGTACTTACACCGGTACCTAGGATGTCCCGGGACGTAAAGACGTCCCTGGAACGAATGATGCTGTCTTGGTTGGAAACTCTTAAAACGAGGTTTATGCATTTGTTTTTTTTTAAACCGTTTATAAGTTAAACGTTTTAACGGGTACGTATAAACTAGATACTTGAGGCACCTTGATACTTCAAGATGAAAATTCTAAAATTAGATACTTGCCTGACCTCTAGGAGTCATCTGTTATAACATATACGGATTTTTATAGCGATTGCGTCATCCAATATGACCGACAGAGGTCGCCCATTTCTATAAAACATTACATTTGCTCTCTATTTATTAGTTACTGCGTTTAAAATATAAGAACCCACCTTTTTTCTTTAAAAAAAACAATAGCATTGAACAGCTCAACCAACTCTAATAGGGTCTTACTAAATTTTGCTTATTAAATTGAATCTGACCAGTTTTTTGACACTGGCAGTGAAAGTTCCATTCAGAGTTTCAAGAGTATTTAAAAAAAAAACAATATGGCGGATGATAGGCGTCATATTTTAAGGTGACCAACCGTCCCGATTTGGCCGGGACAGTCCCGGATTTTAACCATTTGTCCCGGGGAAAAAATCCGTCCCGTATAGTCCCGGTTTTTCATCAAAAGTTCGGTTCGCCCCGGTTTTGATACCACTGTATTTTGTAATTTTAAAAACTGCAATTAAAAAAGCGGATGTTCTCTGCGATCTATAAATTTGAATTGAAACCTTACTTAAATTATTTTTCTTTAATAAGTATTTTGGAAAATACATCTTAATATTATTAGGGCTGCATATTCCGGTTTTGCCCCTTTAGGAGTTGGTCACCTTAAATATTGTCAATTGGGAAATGCTTTTGAAGGCATAACTTCTCCAAATATAAAGAGATTTTGATTTTTTTTTACTTTATTCACAGAGAAGTCCCCCCCCCCCCCCGTCGAATGACCCCCTTCCACCAAGGACTACGGGGTGGGCTTATACCACGTGATACATCAAAAAACAATTATCTTTCTCGCACGCGACACTGTTCGGGCAAGCAGGCATGGGCGGAAAATTCCCGTCACGCTGTGCGGGAAAATGATACTTGAATAGGTTAAAAGCAAAAATTAAATTTGGGCTGATGATGGTCAATAAACCCAAAACGTCAGGTGACTTGTCAAAATAAAGTTGCAAAATGTTATCTGACATGCTTCAGGAACCAAACGGCAGGAGAAAAAAAGGAAGTGTCCATAAGAAAAAATTAACTTGACAGGGCTCCTGTCACACTAAAATGTCAAGTCTCAAAAACAGAACTCTCACTAGGTAGATCTTAAAAAAGTGCCTGTAGAAACTTTTAAGCGTTCTTTGACAGCTTTAAGAATAAGCAGAAAAATAAAAACTAAAAATTAAGAGTTCGGTTTTTTCCGCCTATCTCCAGAACTATCCGGAATTTGTACATTTTTTTTAGTTTCGAGCAAAGCTTCAAATTGCGCAACTTTGCCCTAATTTAAACCATTTCGTATCTCCTACCGTTTAGGAGATCCCCATGGTGAGCATCCAATTTGAAACACCCTGTATATAGATAATAAGATCAATATTTTTTTCTACAACCACATGAAAAGAAGAAAAAATAGGCAATATTAAAACTTCGAGGGAAGGAAAAAAATCTGGATTTTTGGAAAAGTTTCGAAAATTGACTGAGTTGAGCTGAGTATTTTTTAGAAAATTAAACAAATAGAAATTTTATTTACAAAATTTGACGATAAATAAAGAAAAGATATGCCTTCATGTATTAAAAAATGACTGTGATGAGTGGATTTTGCCATCAGTATATATCGTAGTCGTAGCTAATTTTAGTGATTAAATAAGACATTCCCTCGTTGTTCAGTACGTTCTCAATCAGAACCCAGTTGTTTTCTTTTGTTAGATACTTGTACTTATTCTGAAAATTAGTTCCATCCAGTTCCATCTATGGGAATATTCATAAAAATAGTAGGCAGACAGCCAAGAGTTCTTTTTTGATATCGTCTGCTTGCGCAGACCACAAATCTGCCGATCGTCACGTATCCTTTCCCAATGTTTTTTGAATCAGCTGTGACTTGCACCAGTGTGTCGGTGGGCTGCTTATAGGACGGCTAAATTAAATTCGGAGGAAATTCGCGCATAAAGATCCATATTTACAAACAAATCAATATTTATTTTTGAGGAGGAGTTGTCGATCTACTTAGTTTTTTCAGAAATAATAAATAAAAATGAACGGACCACATCTGAGAAAAGGTGAGTTTACAATAAATTGTATGGTAAATAAAAAAATTTAGGAATGTTTGATTTCTGATAACTTAAAGTTAAAGAAAATATTTTCAATTTGTTTGTTATTATATTCTAATTGACATTTGCTTTTTGTCAATTTTTGTAGAGTATAAGTAAGGTGTAAATACAACACATTTTTTATTGTTTGTTTTTCATGTCTGTCCCACATACCTATATACATAGTATAAATTAGTAACTATCTAAAAATAGATTTTATGGAGCGAATGCATAAACACAGGTCAGGTTTACAAATGCATTACGAAATGGAAAATGCAAGAAATTTGAGATAGTCCAATATGTGATAATTTTAGAGAGAAAGCTAAGCAAAAGTGTCTATTTTTCTTTAATTCCCACGTTCAAAATTTAAGTGTCTGATGAGAGTAAAGCA